>OY759256.1:7897833-10648167 GCA_963662185.1 Eilema griseolum | reverse complement strand
AGTGTTTTTAGGTCTATTTTTTTTATACCACTTAGGTGGCAGTCTCCGGTGGTGCTTGAGCGGGGTGCAATGGCCGAGATACACCAATTAACCAATCATAGATTAAACCAATGGTGAACTCTAAAGGCTCGCCTCATTAATTCGCTCGATTCTTTTTTGTTGGTTCTTATTTTCGCTCGGCAGTGCACTTTTCACCATTACGCTAACTTTTGTTCAAGATATTTGCCGGTATCTATATCGATTACTATTCATTGGTACGAAATTATACAAACCTTGGAAGATAATTAGATAAAAAAGAGAAAAAAATTAAGCCTTTTCACAATTAAATAAAGTCTACTTTAACGGACAGTCAATAACGTCTCGTATTTGTAATATCTAATAACATATACAATTTTACAGGACTGTGAAATCTTCTGGCCAACGGAAGACGAAAAGGAACTCTTTGTGGCTAACTTTAGAGCGAGCTTCGTTTCAAAAGATACCTACGTAGCTTACCGGAAAATCGACAGGAAGACGTCAGTCCGCTCTCCTGTCGAACCTGAAACCAATGGTTACAGAAGACAAGAGAGCAGCGACTGTGCCGATGATGAGAGGCTCATACCAGAAAACAGTTCTCCGATCGCGGACACAGAATCCGCATACCGATTCGATAGAACAGAATTAAGGCTAGAACGCCTCAGCACGGGTAACCGCGACCTATCTGCCAGAAAGTCGATAGCGAACGGAGATCTATTCTCTTCCTTATCTGAAAAGAAAAATGGTCCAAAATCCCCTAGGAGCCCTTCAAAAATGTCGTTGAAAAATTTCAAATTGAGTTCACCGACTAAATTCAAATTCCCGGACTGGGGTTCTAGAACAGCTGGCTCACCACCAGATGTCGCCCCACCCCCGCCACCGGTAGCGCCGGCGTTAACTGTCGAAGAAGAGGCTGAATTACGCCGCCCATGTTATGTATTTCAAAAAGTTGACACCGTACCTGAGGGTATACCGTCAGATCGTGTGATAGAAGTGACAAACGTCAGCGTGCATTCCTTACAAGATGATTATCAATTATCTGTGAAGTTTATTAAGTGTAGTAAGTGGCTGGAAGGGGAGACTACGTCGTATACCGCTGGGAAGCCGGACGATAATGAGTTTGTGAGGGCGGTGAGGCAAGCGGCAAGCGAGAGTGAGAGGGAACAGGCGATAGACAGGCTTATCGAGCCGTATAAGGACTCGTTCGCATTGGTGGAGTATGTCGCCGGGTGTCAGATGGAGTACAAGAATGGACCTGTTGTTGTTGTTGACAAGTGAGTATTAAAGTATACCTAATTATTGTTGTGCTCTTTTACATACATACATACATATAATCAAATAAGAGGTAAATTAACATCCACATTTCACCAATAATTGTATTCGATCCTGCGTAATAGGGAGTGAGCCTATTGCCGTATTCGAGGCACTATTGTTGACTCGAGCCATGCATCTGAGGCTGAGTCTGGGCTGTATATATCTGTCTGATGTTAAACAGCCCTATCCCTTAGTCGCTTTGTACACCGCATGGGAAGAGATGGGGTGATACAAATTCTACTCTGACGGAAACCACTTGGTGTTCTTTTATTTTGCAAATTTTCATATTTAAATCGTAACAAATCATGATCATGATAAAGTAAAACTCTATAAAGTATCCAATATTGTACAATCATCATTAGCTCATTGAGCGAAAAAATTATTCACAACACGCTGTGGTCATAATTATGGTATTCGTACCGGGGTGATATTTCGTGCCGTGGCGATCACACTTCCATAATGCATTGTAGCAATGAAGAAAAGCCATAGTCCATATAGAACCCTATTTGATTATAATGCTTGTGGACATCTGTGTCCTGATTCCAAATTATACTTCATCATGTGACTGATTTATATATATTATATACTATGAACTAAGAGAGATTGTTGACACCGCACGCAGATAGATTAGGTTAGAAGGGTAAAGCGGAGGTTTCGTAGAGACTTTGTATATACAATTCGTGTTAGGTGAGTTATTTATATAGCTCCTATTTCACACGCTATTATAACGCGCAGGTACGGCGGCTGGAAGGCGATGAACTTCTGCAGCATGTCGGCGGCGTGCGGCGGCGCCCGCGCCCCCGACGCGCACGACCCCGCCGCGCCCTTCCGCGCGGCCGCCGACTCGCGCGCCTCGCTGTACTGCTGGCAGGCGCTCGGCGCGCACGCGCGGGCCAGCGGCGCGGCTGCGCGGGCGCACTCCCGCGGCGCACTGCTGGCCGCGTACTCTGCGCTCGCCGCCTACGGGCAGCTGCTGCACGCTGCCGACGACAGGTACTGATATATGTTCAATTACATTTAGCTATCGACCAATCTTCTTTATCTTAGCCTCCTAGAAGTCCAGAGACCGCTCTTCTACCCCTCCTTATTTTAGCGTTGATTTCGATTGCCGGAGAGGCTTTTACCACAGAGCTTTTTTTTCCGCGTGGAAATCTCCCGCGGCTGTGTCCCCGCCGGAGCCGGCGTGGCTGATTATGTCGACTTTGAACCGGTTAAAACCGCACGGCCGTATCTGGACATCCCCATCTAGAGAGCAACTTCAGATTATGTCGATCTCTTACCGATTAAAACCGCACGGCCTTCACTGGATATCCCCGTCTAGAGAGCTACTTCAGATTGTGTTGATCTCGTATCGATTAAAACCGCACGGCCGTCTTTGGATATCGCCGTCTAGAAAGCTACTTCAGATTATGTCGATCTCGTACCGATTAAAACCGCACGGCCATCTTGGGACATCTCCGTCTAGAGAGCTACTTCAGATTATGTCGATCTCGTACCGATTAAAACCGCCCAGCCGTCTCGGGACATCCCCATGTAGAGAGCTACTTCATCCGGTACCGGTGATAAAGTAGCATATCGCTCACACACCCCGGCTGACCCAGGTCATCGAAGGCCCTCTCGGGTGTGGGACTACGGCGTCCCCATTTTTCCCGGCGCGAGCCTGGGCCCCTGGGAGTGACAGGTGGAGCCACCTGAGGAAGGAGATCGGCCCACGACCTTACCAGAGACTGGGGTCCCATGGGATTATTCCTTCGATAGCATATAAGTACCTTCAATTTAAACTCTTATTTTTGTCCTAGATTTTCGGACACCCCCGAACAAGAATCTCGGTAATACTCCTCAACATATGAGATGTAAGTAAATACTCAGAGCGTTGTGTCCGCACGTCCGCCCCGCGGCGCCGCCCGTCCCGGACCGTGTCACAGTACCTGCCGTACTTTAGCGTATCAAGTGTCTCACCTGTCGACTGTCTTGACTGTATTTGTGGGAAAAAGATGACAGGCACGTTTGAAAAACTGTTTCATTTAATATATTGTATAATATACATAATGTTGTCTCTCGTCAGTGAGAAGAGAATATCATCGCGTAAAGTCAACTTTGGTGTTGCAAGTTTGACTGCTGTAAAATTTTCACAACCTCTTTTTTTCTAAGTAAATATACTAGTAACCGAAATCACTAGTAATCACGCTAATCCCTCTAGCTAAGTTAAATTGCTTGTGCTTGGAGTGGGTTCATCTCAGTAGTTGAAGGTCCAGAACCAGACCTTGAATATATGATATTCAAATCAAACAATTTTGTGTCGATTTACGATGAATTTAGGTGTTGTGCTAAGAATATTAACTCAATGAACGTTTTCCGAGTCGGTTGACTGATGGGTACTATGTACCCTATCGCAGATAGTGACTTCTGTGGTCAGACTTGTC
Organism: Eilema griseolum; assembly: GCA_963662185.1. Taxonomy (NCBI): domain Eukaryota; kingdom Metazoa; phylum Arthropoda; class Insecta; order Lepidoptera; family Erebidae; genus Eilema; species Eilema griseolum. Next base: position 10,644,415 of record OY759256.1, on the reverse strand, counting down.
GTGTCTAACTAGCAGATATGCCGGGAGTGTAACTAGCAGTTATACAAACTTAACAGAGATGTATTGAATTATAAACAGTGATATGAAATAATAGCGAAAACGACACATTTTGTGAAAAGAAATTCACGCTTGCCTGTCATTTGTACCCAAACCTATCTTTACTACTCAAAAAATCGTGGAAGCAGTACTCCAACTCTGTCCAAAACTGGATCACATTATAAAAAAAAAATATTGAAACTAATAGATAGTGTAGATGAAATATATATTCATTTATGAATTAGATCTCGTGCTCCAATTTGGCTCAAGCTAGAAACGACTTTCGTGAGAGTTGGTCTACTGCGTAAAACTGTACTCAATTCATAGGCTTTAGCTGATAGCGTTTGTATGCTCAAATTATACCATTGGTTAGTGTTGCCAGATACATTTATAAAAAAATGGTAGGTTATTGATGGCGGTAACCAATTTGTGAAATTTTCTTTTTTCGTTTATTTAATTACTTGATTTCATACAATCGCGTGAAATCGCAATTTAGTTGCTACTTTGAAGTCGAACAAAGTGTATATACATCTTGATTTAGGTTTGTTTTAATATATTATTAAGTTGATATTGTTATATGAATTTTATTTATTATTTTAAAAGTTGTATATATTTTCTACTATTAACAATTATATCGTATTCTGAATCGAATGTATTTATTTCTAAATTAGTAAAATTGTTAAGACATCTGGCAACACTAAGCTCGTCGTTATGTAATAAGACGTGGTTGTGTTATGAGATATTTACGGAGGACTTTGTGGATTGTAGTATTTTTCTTAGACGTACATACTTGACATGCCTTGTTTAGGATCATGTTTCTATTTCTACTAAAACATTCATGATTTAAACATGAACAATATACGCTTGTTTATTTCTAAACATGTTTTTTCTTTGTCCAAAAAGGTTGTTTACCTATTTGAATATTTTCCATATATATAATATTTGTTTATGTTTCTATCTACTTCAATGATAAATCGATCGATGTTTTGATTATTGTTGGTTGATCTTTTGATTTGACAAAGTATTTAATGTATTCATAATTATACAACGATTCGGAACATTTCGCGATTAAATCATGGAACTTATTATTTCTGCTGACGTTTCGGATGCGTTGCAACACCCGTGGTCACGACTTGACTAGCTTGCGAGAGTCGAAAGGTATGCGGTAATATTTTTTGTGCGTCTATATACCATTACTTTTGGTATGAACGGTTAGGTTAGACACACCACACTTTCGAACCGTTGTATAATTATATATTCACAGCGCAATAGTTTATAAATAATATTTAATGTATAGAAATCAAATATACAATCAGTAATACATTATTATGTATCAAAACAAAGCTCAAATCAGTGATTTACTATTTACTGTAGTGGTATTAAATGACGTCATTGTTATAAAAAGGTTCTTGTTTTAAATCATGGCAGTTTTAGTACCTATTCGTTTTCCATAACCAGTACAAACGTAGTTCTGGGTACAGTCGGGTGAATGTAAATATTGCAAATTGTTGATGTGAGTTCTCAAACTTATGTAGTAGCTTAGGTTATCAGTAGTTTTGTCTATCGTAATCTTCAAAACTTGCATGTCAGAGATTTATATTTGTAATACTGTTTCTAAGAAAACTGTATGAACAATTTGTGATCACACTTGACTGACCCCACACAACTCAGCACTATCAGATTATTATTTTTTAACAAAACTAGACACGTGCAATACAATTATGCATTTAATAAAATTAAATTTTAAATATATTTTTTAATTTTTTTTTCTAGCCAAGTATTAATCTTCTATGGAGATATTTTGTCGACGTATATATATGTTTTATTGTCTAATTAAAATTATACATAATATATGTGTGTGTGTATTGAAGTCGGGATGACGAGTGAACGTACTTGTTTTTACAGAAATCGAACTTTACTATGTAAGTAATAGAGTTCATATTTGGTAAAAAGAACCGAATCTTACTAAACGTGTTATGTGACGTTACGAATATTTAGTAAAAACGACTCTTATTGCTACTAATTAAAGTTTATCTTTGATTATGCGTGCCCACTCGTTTCCCCGACAATTGTAATTCCTATTAAATCAATTTATGGTCCAGTATTTTTTATTATAGTAATTGTAATCTAGTTATCGATATATTGTGAAGACTGCTTATTAGTGGTTCGTCAATTAAGATGTCAGTTTGGATATCGCGTCTGCGTTTCCTAAGGATTAAAAAATTTACGAGTGTGATCAAAATATTTGGCTAGAACTAAACTCTTTAACGCTGTACTTGTTGGGCCAATATATGCCAATGTACCAAATGTCTATCGCCACTGTAACATAGGCTACTAACGTTACTCTGGCATAACGCTACTCAGTCTTGAATCTCGATTTATAACTAGATCTGAGTGCAGATTGTATTCTAGATGATAGTTCTGTCATTGTGAGCATCGATTCACAACTGCGGGTTTAAAAACGTCACTTTCTGCGAGACCGCTAGAAAAGAGTAACTTTCACACACAAAAAGAGGAATTTTCAGTAGACTCTTTTTTATACCACTTAGGTGGCAGACAAGCACACGGTCCACCTGACAGAGTGTGGTTATCGTGGCCTCGTGGTGTTACACACGTAACACCAGAGGAGTCACACTCGCGCTGCCGACCCTTGTAAGCACAGAGAGTTTCTGTGCCGTCAGTGTAGAAGACAAAGCAGAACAAGCCTTTAGTCTTCCCACTGACAGCACAAACTCTCCAGTGAGCTCTGGCTACCCTACTCACCGCTGAGAACACAACACGAGGTTATTATGGCCGCGGTATTCTGTAGGGCGGAGGTACTTCCCCAGTCGGACTGCTCCATTGTAGACAGTTTCATTGGACGGAAATACCGTCGTGACCCACTTCCTAATCGACCTCAATGGAATCTATAACATTCGTACAACGGTAACTCATATGAGCAGAATCACAACACTTCAGCAGATTTAAATTTCGTGTAAATATCACCACATGACAAAATATTATTCTAATACGATTCCAATAAAGTGGCCTTTTTAGACCTCCAGTTGCGTGTTGTTCTGGAATACAGGCTTAAATTAAAAACAGAATAAAAACATTTTTGTTGTAATGTAGACACTCTGTGGACATTTTTGGCCTATGTTGGACTAACGTGCATAGTTGTCTTTACAGATTTTGTATTATTTATTTTGATCACACGTCACACAGTAGGTACATTCTAATCCTTAGTGACCGCACACACGATCCAATATATGTGCAATCGGCTTTGGGTTCATAAAACCGTCTTATTGAATGTTGTGAAGTGATCGAATATAACGAAATTATATATTCCCGTATTTAGTAATAAAGTGTCCAACACTTACTTAGTTTCGTAGCCAGTGTTGCCACAGTTGCAGAGTTACTTTTGAAATACAGATGCATAATACAAGCTTTTCTATTTTAAAGAGAGTTAACACGAGCTATATTCTAGTTTATGTTGCTCTTTTTTTAAGTAGTAAGCTTATAATAGACTGTGAAGTATACGTTGGGATATATGAACCTAAGTTGCGAGACAAACGATGTTCTGGCGTGCGCGAATTGTTTTGTAATAATTTCTATATGGTGAAATTGAGTTCGTCCACTGCTTTAGCACCCCGTGCTATACTCAAAAGACCAATACGGGCAACAGACAGGAATGTGTGTTGCCCGTATAGAGCAAATTTTGAACAAATCTTAGGTCCAATATATATGTCTCGAGGTATAGCATGTGTATATCAAATTTTGACGAATGAAGTGTCGATCACTGCACAATGCAATGGTTAGGTGTGGCGAAAAGTAAATATAGAAAGATTATGGCGGGGTATGTTTGTGCGTTCGTCCTGTGCGTGCCATTTTAGGCTTAGAATAATAATAGATAGTTCCAATTATATTGCCCTTATAGGCTTAAGTAGATATGCTGGATTATATATGTATATTTACACATTTTTCTCATTTTGCAATTGCGACTGAATCATTTGATATACTCAATCGTATGCAATTGTTATGAAATAGTTTATTTTTGATTTATTATTGCAATCATGCATAGTAAACGCATTAGATCTTTCTAACCTGTTGGACATTTTCAACCGATTGGACATTTCTGACATTTTGAATATTTCATATTTGTTGGATGTATATTGATCAGTTGGACATTGTTAACAAGTTAGACATTTTGTTTTCAATATTTTTTTCTAAATGGACGTTTCTTGAATGTTAGCTTGGGTTAGTAAATCAGCCGCTGACGGATTGTTTCAGATTTCAATGTTGTAGCATACATGTTGACAAATTGAATTTTGATTCTCTCTAGACTCCCTCAAACTTAAATTTAGGGCTTTTTGCAAAATTTCTTGAAAGTACAGTCGTCCTCATAAATTGCTGAGCACTAAGAATTTGTATGACTGGTCTGAACCCGACTCGAAGTACCAGAATGATGTATGGTAACTTGAAATGTGTTAAGCTAACACCGTTGGCGACTGTACCATAAGAAATAATATATAGCAGTTGTTGTATAATTATTTAATTATACAGTTTACTACATTATTAAAGATTATATTACCGCGCAAACATCCCGCCTAACGGTTAACCAAAGATGTGCGTATGTATATGTATGTATAATGTTGGTAGAAGGTTGTAGGCAGCTGGGTGTGCAGCTACTTAGCAGAATAACTAGCTTAAGTTAATTAACTACTGTTATATTTGTACGGCTGATATAATCCAAAACCTTTTGGTTGAAAATATCCATAATTTTTAAACATATTTCATTTTAAAGCTAAGTAGTATTCTGAAGTATGTTCATAGAAAATTGCACACGTCCATAGGCCACGGTAAACGTTACCCATCAGGAGGGTCGTATGCTTGTCTACTACCTAAGTGGTATAAAAAAAAATTGACAATTTTTCAATGTTACTGGAATAAGGGTTAAATTACTATACTCCATTGGGTTATGTACTTCACTAAAGGTTAACAATCTTTTACTTAGCGACTTTAAAAAAAAAAACATATTGAACAAATAAACTAGCCTAGTGGTATGGGTAATAGACTGCTGAGACGAGGTCTCGGGATTGATCCCAGGTTTACCATGGCACACACCAATGACTTTTCGATGCTTTTCGAAGTTATGTGTGTATTTATCGCAGGTTTATAAGTGCCCGGTTAATGGCAATAGACTCACCACCTATTACATTGGGACCTAAACATAAACTGACGAAATGTGGGTGCTAGCAACTCTGCCTACCCCTTCGGGGATATAGGCGTGAGTTTATGAGATGATGATGACTAACTGACTATTTAGTGGTTCGATTCGGTTTTTTGTCTTTAAAATGAGTTTCTAAACAGAAAAAGACATTAGTAAAGTGAGTTTAAAATAAAACTTATGAAAAATACGCGTCAAGATTGTTTAGTTGAGTACCTAAGCCAGTGTTGTGATTAATTCCTGTAACTAATTTATTTGGTGTACTATTTGGGGTTCGAACCCGCAGTCTTTTGACCGCAACTTAAACCAGTTAACTTTTTTTATGAAATGTAAAAGTATAGTGGTGTTAGGAAGATATCTTGAACCAATTGCTTTCGGATTAGCTTTGGCCGATAGAAGGGTCGCGACAGTTTTGGTTCGAGTGTGATATTTGATATAACAATATCTATATAATATCTTTTTATTACAATTAATTGATTGAAACTAAACTAGTTTACATTTTTATACCTACACACGTCCACAGAAATTATACAGAGATACAGATTGATGGCAGAAATATACGTTTCTTCTTGTATGTTTAAAAAAAATATAGGACACGCCAATTAGACTTGGCCTTGCCTGATGGTAAGCAAAGTCTCAGAAAAGAGAGTCACCATTACTTACATATATCATATTACAATGGTGACACTCAGCTTGACGGTCTCATCATATACTTATACACGCCCCGCTTAACGTTGAATACGTTAGGAAGTTAGATACGTAATTTAAAAATGTATATCTTATTTGTACTGTGGCTATGTGCTAAGTAGAGATAGGAAGCAGGATGATTTTGCGTCACACGCATTTTTGTCGGTAGTCGATTATCAATCGTTAACCAATGTTTTGAAATTGACAGAAAATAGCACTCCAATTTTATTGTTCTTTATCATTTATACTAACGCACAGTTTCCATTACAAAATATAATAAAGAAATTAAAAAAAAAAATTGATAATGATAATTTCGTGTAGAAAAATAAATGTCATTATATATTTTTCTACATGAAATTACACACACTCGAACCACAACAGCAAATCCCTTCACAAAAATTTGACATAATATCTTGTAGTAAAAATTTTTTGGCTCAATTCCATAACCGTTTTTTTAGACGCAACATGTTTTTTAAACACTTGCACAACAATCACGACATCTCGAACATAAGACACAAATATTATCAGGGTATTGTCATGCAATCATGGAGTATCATCTCACGATAATTTTCAAACGTGCCTGTATCGTGCAAGTTTTGGATATTTGCTTTTTAGTAACTAAAAATTAGGTTAAACAGCCTTATTCACTAACAAACAACAACTCTATTTATGTTTATATGTTGATGTTGGTCAGTGAGTACGAGGCTTTACTTACGACTATTTATGTACCGTGTGAGTGTAGTATGTAAATTTTTGTCACTCATATTGTGTAGTCTAAGCCTATAACACTTTATAGAGATGTACCATTCGTAGTTGACTTATCGACTAAGCTCTTTAGTCGACAGTGTATATCGCCGTTATTTCAGAAGTTCAATAGTCTATTAGTCAACTACTATGGTACGTTTCAACATATTTATATGATTAAAAAAGAATGCTAGTTTATATGTAATCGCCTGTTTCAAAGTATCCTAGTAAAAGAAACCACGATTTACTATCTTTTTCTATTTAACGTAAAAAGAGAAAGATAGCATGTGATTTACCTCTTTAGACAAGTGACAATTCGATGACTGGCGTATTGTTGAATAGAATGACAAATGATTTGACATATTTGACAGATGTCAACATTTATGTCAAAACGTCAAATCCCATACACACGTCATTCTTTTTTACAATACGTTGGTTATCGCATTGCCACTTGTGTAGAGGGACTGGTAGGTTTACTTTTGAAAGTGGGCTATCAATGTTCCATGTTGTACGTACGCCCGAGAGTGTTGCTCTAGCTTCTAAGTTGTAAAAATGTTGCGACGTTTTTAATGATGATATTAAAAAAATAATTATTATCTGTAATACCGCCTTCTTACGAACTGTATTGTGCCAATTTTTAATATTCCCCCCCACACCCCACCAGGACACATTCCATTTTTGTGTTTCACTGTGTCATCTCCGGTATTTTTTTTCTTATTTTTTTATAATTTTTTCTATATTAGAAAAATTGTTTATTAAATTTTACCATAATAATTAAGGTTGAACAGTTGACATAAATACAGTTTTAATGTTTTTGCATACAATATAGTTTATCAACACACACTGTACCGACACAAAATAGTTGTTTTGTGTTTAGTTGGTAAGCAAAAGTGATGGTACCATAGGCTAGGTTATTTTTTTATAGAAACACATCACATACCACATATATCAGTCTAATGGTGGCACTTCACATGGCTATTTGTATTTGCATGTATGACACATTTGGCTAATAATTACAGGTGTGGACAGTATATTTGAAAAAGTATCGAATTCTATGGCTATATGACAAATATGGCCAATGTCACAGACGCTTACTGTGTGATTATTGATTTATTTGCCTGCCATATGTGGTCATATTTGCCTGTATTTACATGTTTACGTGTACGTCAAATTTTTTGCCAAACACAAGAAACGTCCAATGGTGAACCCAAATAGCCATGTGAAATGCCACCATAAGGATGACACGGACAAGGTTGTTTATCAACCTATCTCTTTTTTTATACGAAATAGCACAAATAATTTCTATGTTATTAATATAATTTTTTAATGAAATCTGTAAGGCAATTATACGCGCTGGATCGCTACTTTTAATGTACAGTCAGTCGCAAAAATTTAAGTCTGCGATATTTAATTTGTATGTGTCTAATATTAGTGAAATTGTCGTATTTCTATGCTTCAGTTCCCGTTACTGAAGTTAACTGTAACCGATTTGGTAAATCTGAAGTGATTGTACAGACTTTTTTTTTACGAAAACGTCTTATTTTGTAAACTTTTTATTTTAATTTTAAACATCACAGTGTAATGTAAATCTTACAAAGACTTATTTATTTTTTATGTAACCGCCTGTATTATTTCAATTGTAAAAATATATAAGAAATTATCGATACTTGTTTTATTTACTGACCTTTTGGTTTCACCAGAAAATAAAACAGAAACACTTAAATAATTGACTATAGTCTGTCCAAGGTATTACTGTTCCTTTTTTTTTACGTGCGCAAAATGCCCACGGATACCCCCCCACCGGAGCCGGTGGAAGAGGTTATGTCGGACTCGAACCGACCAAAACGCATGCCGCCTGTGGGTCATTTTTGGTTGCCGAAGGTGAGGTTGACAGGCATATCCCTCGCACCCCGGCCGACCCAGGGCCATCTCCCACGATCTGGCCCTCTCCTCGGGTGTGGGGACTACAGAGTCCCCAACTCGTCCCCGGGAACGGGGAGGCGCGCCAGGCGCGCCACCGCCGCGGCCTGCTTCTGCCAGGGTGATAGGCGGCTCCACCAGTCACTCCCAGGTCTGCGCTCATGGGGGGCGGAGGTCGTTCATCGACCTCCAACGCCCGAGTTACCTTCGTACGAGGGCAGCTTGCCTTGTGATCCTTCGTCGCTCCCGCTGCTGCTCCCGCCCCGCCTTCTTCTTCACGAGCATTGCTTGCTCGCAGAAGAAGGCGCCAGCCGCCCACGCATCCGCGCAGCGGACCATAGTCGCGAGCAACGTGGAGAGCGTGAGAACTGTCATTCCCAGGGCCGCCACAAGTACTATCTCGGCGTCAGGAATAACTGTTCCTGTAGAGTACGCGCCACGAAATAAGTCTCTTGGCCGCGGCGTGGCAGTCGCAACATTTAATGTTGCTATTATCGTCTTATTGATTTACCAGATCTTTCATTGTTCAGATACGAATGTAATAGTTCTTAGTTTAACTTAAGAAATAATAAAATGAGTGAAAACTTCAGCCGAAGTGTATCAAGAGACAGTCCGTGTTGAGAAACCTCCCAGCAATACACTTTTTAAATGTGATTAGTGGGTTTGAACTCTACCTCCGCCGCCGTAGCACCTCATAATATCCTCCAAAATAACGCGTACTGTACATATTATAGTGTACATGTGAAGAAATTGGGAACAATATAATGCCAGGTACTATAATTCCCACTAGTACATCATAAAAAAATGTGCTGGCAACTCTAAACGGTACTGTCATGGTCTGAATCGACCAACACATAGTATATTTTTTTTTATACCAATTAGTTGGCAGACTAGCACACGGCCCACCTGATGGGAAGCGGTTACCGTGGCCTATGGACGTATGCAACACCAGGGGTGTCACACTCGCGCTGCCGACCATGAAGAAACCTTTTGATGCCCCTCTTGAAGAACCCCATCTTGTAGGCGCTTGGGAAAACCGCAGCAGGGAGGTCATTCCACAGCTTGAGTGTGCGTGGGATGAAGTTTCTTTCATACCGCACAGTGCGCACCGTCTCAGGTCGCAATGTGTGAGAATGAATTCCCTGCCTATGGCGAGAGGTGCGATGATAGAATGTAGCTACGGGCATCATGCAAAACAATTCATCTGAGCACAAACCATTGTATAGGCGGTAGAACACACATAGTGAGGCAAAATACCTCCTAAGGCTAAGAGGTTCCACACTACCTGTGAGTATGAGATTGTTAACCAGCCTCAATGCCCGTCTTTGCACTGAGCCGAAGGGGTCAAGCTGGTATGCAAGTGCTCCAGCAAAAAGGTGACAGCAGTACTCCATGTGAGGCCGGACCTGTGCTTTATAAAGAAGGAGTTGCTGCCCCGCAGTGAAGTACTGCTTCGCCCTGTTGAGCACTCCGAGCTTTCTTGATGCCAACTTAACCTTGTCCTGCAAATGACTTCGGTATTGGACGTCGCTGGAGATATCGACACCAAGGATCCCTATACTCGAGGAGATGGTAAGCGGTGTGCCCAGGAATTGCGGCGCCACAGTGAATGGGGTTTTCTTAGCGGTGAATACACATACTTGTCTTAGTGGGGTTGAATTGGACTAGGTTTAGTCGTCCCCAATCGGATACTCCCGAGAGAGTAGTCTCAATTTCAGATATAAGTTGTTCGCGACTCTTCTCCACCTCGGACTGAGGGATATTTGCACGGCCCGTGTAACACATGTCTCCGGTACTGTCGTCCGCATAACAATGAATGGAGCCATCAGACAGCATGTCATTGATATGCAGCAGAAACAGCGTCGGAGCCTTGTGGGACACCAGCGTTTATGTTCATGCGGTCCGAGCAGCTGCCGTCGACGACGGCTTGGATGCTTCTGTTGGACAAAAAGCTGGAGATCTATTCGCACAGTCCCTCGGGGAGTCCATAATATGGCAACTTCGCAAGAAGACCTTTGTGCAGTACCTATAGCTGAGTATGCCGGCGATGTCATTTTTAGTTCCGAGTTTGACCGCGGGACTTATTTTTTGGCGTTGACTAGCTACCTCCCAATGAGAGTGACCTTCGATTTTCGACTATGTTTATGAAGAAGTTTCAATCGATTATACGGTTAAAAGTTTACGTAAATTAAAACTATTTCTATCGGTTTCTATTCCTACGCCACAAATATGTATATATAGACACGACTGTACCGAATCCTTCACCATCTATCGACGCTTTTTGCGTGACCAAGATTTTTAACCCAATCAAAAGGGTAAGATACTCTACCCTACCCTATAACCTGCATGCCTACTATCGAAATATACAGGGAATGAAAACATCACCCATACCATACTGTCACTGACGTCTAAATATTTAATACTCACGGAAAACGTAACGCAAATGAGGTAAATGCGTATCTGCAGGATGGTACTAAAAGTAACAACTGTATTTTTAACCGACTTCAATGAAAGGAGGAGGTTGTCAATTCGTCTGTATTATCTTTTATGTTTGTTACTGACAAAGCTCTCGACCGAGTGAACTGATTTCGATGATTCTATTTTATTTAGAAGGTTCCATATCCAAGAAGTCAGGATCTGATGCTGAGCTCCTGGGGAAATCGAGGAAAACCCTCGAAATACAGACAAGAAATACTGTTTGTAATGTCTTTATATCATCTAATTTGAGTATTTGCGTTTGGGTATCATCTTTATGATGTCACATACATATAATCACGCACTTATCCCCGGAGGGTTAGGCAGAGGTGAATTTTCAATAATTGTATTCGGTCCCACGTTATAGGGGGTGAACCTATTGATGATGTTAAGCTGTTGATAGAAACCCAAGCCAACGATAGATACTATTAAGGAGTAAAACTTTGAATGGGGTACGTCATTTTTAAACCGAAATTTGAAACACCTGAGTCTTTTTATATATAAATGAACGAAATCGTTTTGTTTCGCTACTAAGGGGGCAAAATAAGCAATGAACCATTGTATATGAATACTGTAATTCCCGACATGCGATTCTTAAAGAGAAATAATGTTTGCTTGGGTGGTCCTATTGAAAACTGGCCTGGATTAGACCACTAACTAATAAGAAACTAAAAAAAAACTAACTAGGGAATAAAATAAATAAAATTTTAGAAACTAAAATAATAAAAAAAAACTACTTAATAAAGATCGATTTCATAATCTAAAAAGTATAAAATAACTTAATAAAGATAAATAACTGAATTTACAGATTTACTGATCTGTTAGAAGTGGGTGCCAACCACAGATATTCGATATATATATCCGATGATATCGGTCCGTGGTGCCAACTGTGTTTATTGTGCTTAAACTAAACTACCATGATGCAATCAAATGAATATATTATGGCCTCTCGGTCTAGGCACCGACTTCTAATAGATCAGTAAACCTGTAAGTTCTGTTATTTTTCTCTTATCTTTATTAAGTTATTTTATACTTTCTGGTCTTTGAAGTCGGTTTTTGTAAAAAAAAATATTTTCTCCTAATCTTCTATATAAGTTAGATATTTTTATAGAACTCAGTATTAGATTTTATCTATCAACATGACAATCGGGAGCCAGGGGATGTATTTCTATGTCAATAAACAATTTTTAATTTTAATATAAGTTTTTATGATTTTAAAATGACTCGCTCATTTTTAAAACAGGTTTTAGTCTGTTTGTACTACATAATTACTCCTAAGACTAGACATATTACTAGACTGTTAGTACATATTACTAGGCAGCCTAGGAATTATTTCGTTATTAAGAGTTATTAGGTTCGCCACTGAACTATATAGAGTAGGTAGATATAGAGACGTGTGTACGTACAAAGATTTCAGCTCGACACTTTGCTTGTCGAACTCACCAAACGCTCCTAAGTTGTGTGTCCTCGAATATTTGTAGACGTTGAAATTGGGGCAAAGTATGAAAGTTTATAGACGTAGGTACCTACTTAGATACGTGACAGGGTCGCGGTATTCGCGCATATTTAGCGAACAAGGCTGTTGTGAAATGTGACCACGCTAATAGGTATAATAGCAGTTCAAATTATAACTTTTGAAATAGAATTTCGGTTAATGATGCGCTAACGGAAATGTATATTCACTTACGGCCGCTACCAATATACGATCGACAATCTTCGGGATTGTTTTTTGACAATCGATCGATCGACACAGGATCGGTATTTCAACATTTATTTACTTATTTATTTATGCACAAGCAGCTACAAGCTGATGTGTTCACATCTAGTGATAAAATGTATAGTCTCTCTATTGAAGCCATAGCAGCCCTTTTTTGAGCTCTGTGTTGCCTAGTCGTAGCCAGTGTCATATGTCTATCTCGCCAAAAAAAGCTGTCACTTTAGGCACAGATTAATAAATAGTTACTACGTAACTTTAGGTCAAACTGCGATCTTAAAGTGTCGATCCGTCCTTCCAAAGATCAGTTAGGAAAAAGAATCGGGAAATTGATCTAAAGATTGTTTATTGAAATAGTAAAATCAAGAAAGGGTTAAAATTATCAATCTTGGATTATGAAATACGGATTGAGATTGCATATAGAAAGCGGTCGTTAGAGATTTCAAATGCGTGGAACACGCGCATGTAAGAACTTGTAGGTATAGGTAGATATTTTTCATAAATACATATGATATATTCACGCTAGTAATACCCGGAGGAGTAGGCAGAGGTGTATTAGCAGAAGCACCAAAATTTCGTCCACTGTAATTTTCGGTTCCACGTACCTAATAGGAGGCGAGCCTATTGCCGTTAAGCGGGTACCTACCTTATCATGGACTGTAGGTATGTTTATTATCGGGTGGGGAACAGACCTATCCCTTTTCTACTTCACCGGGAACTAAAGCCTTTTATCGAGTAATAAGCAGTGGCGAGGGATTGCTGGCCAGCTCTGTAATCCACGGTAATCACTTTCTATCAGATAGGCCGTGTGCTTATCTGCCACCTAAGTTGTGTAATAAAGTAAATTACATTTACAATAAAAGTACATTTTACAATAATATAATGAATGAACTGTAAAAGTAGAATTTTCTTTTGACAAATAGTTTTAAAGACATTGGATTTACAAAATTCTTTTTTTTGAGCCACCCGAAAACGCTCCATACAAAATAGTGGCATGTGGTGACGTCACAGCGTGCAAAAGAATATCGCATTTATCTCAGTCCTGGACACTACCCTATCGTTATGGGCGTTCTACGATTATGCGAGGTAAAATTGTTTCCTAACGGCTTCCCTTTTCTAAATGTTTGCCCTTTAGCACTGGTAATAAGAATATTTGTATGCTTAATCAAATGTGAATACTGTTGTGGCGGGTGCCAATCCAAGAGTTTTTCTGGGCAATTCTCAGTGAACTTGAGGGTAGAAGGTAGCTGTAATGACATAGTATGTGGGTAGATCGGCCACGGGAAAATGGCCGTGGCGCGCGCGCTCGTACTAACTCGTCTCGCTCTGATCTTCATAAACGTTGGAAGTCTTAGCAGCTCACCGCACACAAGGAATTACTGCTGGTGAATACGCATGTATCCTGACACCTGGAGTAGTTGGTCGCCGCTAGCATCTAACTTTCAAGAAAGCAGCGCGCGGTAAGTGATTTCGTTTTACCCGTGTAGGTACCTACCTGTTGTTGCATGACCCCAATTGTTCTTACAGGATTGTTCAGCATAGACGAATTGGATTGATACCAACGTTCTCCATGTTATTAATCATGATATTTTTTATCCCGTACCGAGTAGTAAGGCTATTTTATACGCCTGCGTCTCCAAATAAATACATATAAAGAAGCCAATGGTTGGGAATGTAATGGATCTCTACTGTTATGATACAGTTTCACGTTACTACACTAGGTATCATGAAATCTCGTTGAGTCTCTGCATTTTGAGGACAGGACCTCCCACGGCTGGAGTGAAGGTCTCACAATCGTCACGTATGTAGGTAGACACACAGAAACAAATTTACCGGCGTGGATAACGTGACTCTGGTAGAATTTCTTGCAAAACTTGACAATGGCGTCTCGCCAGTAATCATTTTAAAAACATTTACTATTTACTTGACATTGGTAAAATTGCTGCAGAAGCCAATTATAAAATATGTTCTTTTAGTCGATTAGGGTACATAGGTAGGTACACTAAGATGCTGGTCGAGATAAAATATATGTGTGAGTACCTATGTGGTTGCGGAGCCCCCGTGCAGTCCATGGCGTACTTGGTTTCGTGCCCTTATGTCTTTCCTCCTGTACTAAAGCCGATCTAAATAAAGACAATGACTGCGCAGTCAAGATGGCAGAATTTTATTCCCGAACATTTAAAGTTGTGACTCATAAATAAATTACGCTTTCCATGAGCGAAAACCTGGGGGTCACGGGTGGAGCCGCATGTCTTGCACCCGTACCCGTTTCCGGGAACTCGTTGGTCCCCACACTCGGTGGGCCAGATCGAGAGAGATGGCCCTGTGTCGGCCGGGGTGCGAGGAATATGTCTATCAACCTCACCTTCGGCAACCAACAACAACCCACAGGCACCGTGCGTTTTAATCGGTTTGTTCGTACAGAGTCCGACATAAGCTCTCCCACTGGCTCCGGCGGGTGAGGGAGGGAGGTGTATCCGTGGGGTATATTTCACACGTCAAAAAAAACTCGAGGGAATAAGAAGCTTCCGTCAGATAACTTCCTGCAGTAGATCACAAGAGCATCCAAGAATACAATCACGCGCCTTTGTAAAAATGGGCTCCTTTAATTCTTTCCATTGATATCTAGGTACTTATAAGGTCAATTATCGAAACTTTCCAACACATTAACACAAATACAGCCAGATCAATGTTATAACCTACATAGCTAGAAAACTTTAGCAACTCGGTATACCATTAAGGCTAAGGCTATCAGGGTAGCCGATCTAAAGTTATTAAGCCATCAATCAGATATCCCCTCGGTCGGGAACTAATCAAAGTTGCTCGTTCACAGCGGTTCGGTGGAATGAACGATTGTGTTGAAGTTTTACCTAGTCGGCGTTGTTCTGACGTCCAAACTAATTAATCTGGAGGCCAGCTGCTTGGCAGGCTTGTTTATTAGTAAGTTCCTGTTTCCATTTATAGGTGTTGATGACTGATGGTGAGCGTTTGGACCGCAGGTGTACCGCTCAGACTTATAGTACCTGTAATGTTGAGGTACATTACAGGTACTATAAGTCTGAGCGGTACACCTGCGTTCCAAACGCTCACCATCAGTCATCAACACCTATAAATGGAAACACGATGGAAGTACCTTTAATAGAATTCAGTGATTTTTTTTTATACCACTTAGGTGGCAGACAAGCGCACGGCCCACCTGATGGAAAGTGGTTACCGTGGCCTATGGACGTGTGTAACACCAGAGGAGCCACACTCACGCTGCCGACCCTGTAAGCACAGAGTTTCTGTGCTGTTAATGTAGAGGACAAAGCAGGACAAGCCTTTAGTCATCCCACTGACAGCACAAATTCTCCAGTGAGCTCTGGCTACCCTACTCACCGCTGGGGACACAACACGAAGTTATTATAACCGCGGTATTCTGTAGGGCGGAGGTACTTCCCCAGTCGGACTGCTCAATTGGGTGGAAATACCGCCGTGTCCTACCTCCTAAAAAAGTGTTTTAATAAAAAAATATATAGGTACGTTTCAAACGTTTGAATGGCGAGTGTACACTACTGGTGCCTGAATATAATGGAATATACCTGGAAGTAGAAAGGGAAGGATAATTGTATGTTAAAAATAATTTGACAATTATGCTCAGGAGTATGTAACTATCTTTATTTTTCAAAAAAACCACCAATTAATATACATTTTAAAACATTAATTTATTAATGGATAAGTTAAATTGTATACCTAATTAACGGACATACGCGGTCCTATTCTTATAAATATATATGTGTATATATAATTAGTACATGCAATGAGTATTTATTATTTTTATTTATTGTCCATGTTCGTATTATTGTCAAGTCACAGGACCGCGCTGTTATAAGTGATAATATTAAATATTGTCTTACATCAAACCATCGAATGCACAATGATAAAATCACTAAATACTATTTTTAAAATTGATATAATAAAATATCTAATATATTTAAAACTGGCTTGCTAGTCAGTAATTGCTACGTCGAACAGTTTGTGTTGTGACGTCGTCGATTGCCAATATTCGTCCAGCCGGTTGCCATAACCGAAAATTGCAATATGACAGACGCAGATTCGATAGTTTACGTTTTCAAAATGGAAGGATGTGAGTGAATGCATTCGATAGTTTTTGACACATCACATTTAAGTACATAGGTACCTAACTGATATGGCTACAGTTCATAATATGTTATTGGTATATGCGAATTTAATCGCAAGATATGTAACTGTGAAGTACTACGATCGTCCTATATTGTCCTTTAGTCAAACACCTATAATGATATTTGTTAATATGCATCGAATAAATACTACTCAATATTATCGACTGACTACCTAACTAACGACTTTAAAAGACAATAAAATAATTTGTAAAATTCTACAGAATATTGTTAGAAAATTATAAATAAACATTATTGTATTGTGTAGATATCTCGCTAATTGTAACGCGTTGGCGGGAGACACCACTCGCGTCAGTAAATAGAAGATCAATGAATTTATTGACATGCTTAAGCCACAATAGTACATATGACATGTTATATAATTTTTAAAGCCAAATTTTATAGTCTGTGAGTTTATGTCGACTTAGCGTCGTCTTAAATGTCGATAGTTGAATTATATATAATATATAGATATATATATATATATGTTAGTACACAAATAGGTAACAACTTTCCTAGATTTAAAGCCTTCTCGTTCAGTGCGTCGCTGAGTTATCAACATGTTTGGTTTTGTTGGGAAAGTGTAGGTATGTTTGAGAGTACGGCAATACATCCATAACCAAATATTTAATTTATAAGATATGTCTTGCCATAGAACGCCGTCATTACACTACCGATATGAACCCACTCCTAACACAAGCAATTTAGCTTAGCTGGAGGGGTTAGAGGGAATATTAATAATTTCGGTTAATATTCTTTAAAAAAAAAGTATAAATATTTTAATAAAATATTAATTGTATAAATTGCATGGTATGTAATTTTTATTGAACGCCCATGCACACTAAGAACTGTGAATTCCTAACTTACGAATTTCTTACTTGGATGTGTCGGCTCAGATGTTGAAGCGCGACCTCATTGCTTGCGTCACCCAGACCAACAGTAAAAAAAAAATCTTTCACGTAAACAAACGAAACTGAATATTTTTCAATTGGAAATTTTATGACTTTTATCTGTTTTATCATTATTGTGTACAGATATGGAAACTGAGCTAAAATAAATACATAATCTATCTAAATAATATATCACAGGTGTAAAGAAACAATTTCATCTCACTATGTGGTCACCTTTCTATGAGATCTTTAGGTATAAGGTACCCTCCACAATCCTAGATGTCCAATCTGCGATATATATACTTGTCCTCAGGCTGTTCCGTTCTTACATTAGGATCCGTTACACAAATATAAATATGCCTCACGGCGCGTTCTAATTTATAATTAACTATGTTTTACAATAAACATGAAACATTTAAATGTAGTTAAAGCATTTTTTAAGGGATCCGGTTGCGTATTCGTACACGTGTAGGTATGTGTACACCAATGCAGTTGCAAGACTACAAGTTGCAAGCCGCAGGCCGCAGCCGACACCCCTAGCCGTCTTGAAGGCTTTTGGTATAATACATGGTAACGATATCCTTAGCCACTAATCACAACAATTATTTTCTATTTCTTTTGAATGAAATGAGTACACAGATTATATAGATTTTAGATAATTATAAGTACACTAAAAGGTATTCTTTACAAGATGTTACACTTTCAAACTGCTAAAATATACTATGTGGAGCCAATGAATTTATTTTATGTTTTTTTGCCTGAAATGCACTTGTGTTTGAACATATTATATTGGCAGTTCAGCCATTTACACTGCGATTTAATGATCAAAAATCTAAAATATTTTATGACCGAGTTATTGTTAAAAAAGCTTATTTTTAATTCAATAAACTCATTGTGATAAAAATAAAGTGGTATGAATATAAAAATTGTATTACTTCATATAATTAGGACACAAATATTTATATAGATAAATAAGTATCTATAAAATATCTCAAATATATATAGAACTTCCTACAAACTATTTTGCAGAACATTACAAGTAACTACTTAGGGTAAATATAAATGACAGTGAATAGCAAGTGAAAAGACTTCAATCAAAAAAAAAGGCTGGTACAGAATCCTGAATATTTTGAAGTACAAAAATAAAAGGTATGATTTGTTTCACATTCTGCAAAAATTCGTCAAGAGCGAGTCGATGATAGATAGAAGCGAAAAGCGAAGACTCCCAGCCGGCTAGATACCGCCTTACAATATATTTCAATAATAACTTAAATAATTTCCTTATCACGCTTATAATTCTACATGACATCAATAAGACATGACATCGATACAATATTATTGTCAAATTACATATATATTTTTTTTATTGTCATGATAACTTATTGGGAATTGACGGCAATGGAATAATTGCTCAAATGGTATATTATTGTCACGTATTAAGGTTCATAATCGAATATACAGAAATTACTAACCTTAAACCTATCGAAAAATACATAGGATATTCAAAACGGGTATATTAAAATTCAGATATCGCATATTCTACATCGAAAATCGGTTTTTATAAATATAAAAATATTGAAAGGTAATACTGAGAAAGCTCGCATCGTATGACGAGGGCCGTCGAAGTGAAAGCGTTAAGATATGATTTCGATATGACGTTTTAATACTGTGTTTGTACATTTAGGGAGTGTGTCCCTGGGGGTAGCGACGTGGGGTCGTCCTGGGGTCGGAATGCCCGGGATCCGGGGTTCAATAGTAGGGAATGTAGTCGGGAGCTGCGAACTCGAGGTAGGGGTGGTAGATTGCGCGGCGGACTGGGGGCAGCATAGCGTCCGAGTAGCGGGAGAACTGAGAGATCTGACGGCTTCCAGCTGATGGTGGCTTCCTGCGAACATACGTCATTCGTTAGCATAATATATCGTACAAAAAAAGTATTGGAAGAAACGAAACCTTCAATATTTATATCCATCACGCACAAGATAGCCTCTGCGGCATGGCAGTAATGAATGCGGCCGCCTACGCAGGAGGCGCGGGTTCGATCCTCGCTCATACATACATACTATAATATATATAAATATATAAAAAAAAAATACATACATATAATCACGCCTTTATCCCCGGAGGGTTAAGGCAGAGGTGAATTAACACCTACATTTCACCAATAATTAAATTCGGACCCACAGAAGTGGGGGTGAGCTCTTTGCCGTCTTCCGGGCACCATTGTTGGCTCTCAGCATTTATGTTCATCACATAAATGATAACCTCTGTGGCGTGGCGGTAATGAACGTCCGCTACGCGGGTTTGATCCCCGCTCATACATACATACAATCATACCTTTATCCCGGGAGGGTTAAGGCAGAGGTGAATTAACACCCACATTTCACCAATCATTAAATTCGGACCCACATAATGGGGGGTGAGCCCATTGCCGTCTTCCGGGCACTATTGTTGATCTGAGGCTGAATCTGGGCTGTATATATCTGTCTGATGTAAAACAGCCCTGCTCAGTGCAAATATTTGTATGCATGAATATGGGTATTTGCATTAGTCCGGTGCCTCAGAGGGCGCGTTAAGCCCTCCGTTGCCATACGAACATCTATAGCAGTCGTTACGTGTAGTTGGAGCCCTAAAAAGTCCAACAGCTGGTTTAGCTCCAATGCGATGATATCGCCTTTGGGTTGTGGAGTTCATATGGCAGTCGTTTCACAGAAAATATCGTATTTCATCCACATCTGGAGATCAAAGACTGGTAAAGCGAACCCCAGACTTCGAGGTGATAGCTTCAGATGCCATAGCCTAGTGGTATGGGTAGTGGACTGCTGAGACGAGGTCTCGGGAGTGTCCGGTTAATGGCAATAGGTTCGCCACCTATTACATTGGGACCTAAACATAAACTGGCGAAATGTGGGTGTTAGCACCTCTGCCTACCACTTCGGGGATATAGGCGTGGATTTATGTTATTATATGTAAATATTAAATCTTGTGATATTACAATTAGACATTCTTTGAATTTGGTCGTGTTTGCTTTTCAAATGTCAATATTCTACCTCATAATTGTGGCGTTTGCCTAAGAAGTGTCTGGGCTGAAGCGAAGTAGAGAGTTACCCGCCGAAGCCAGCGGGGTGGTAATGTCGGGGTCAAACCGACCAAAACCGCACGCCCGTCTTGGGCCATCAGTTACCGGGGGTGAGGTAGCCTCTGGCATAACCCTCGCGCAGTTATGAACCTACACGTAATTTTTTTTGTATTCCACTATGTGGCAGACAAGCACACGGCTCACCTGATGGAAAGTGGTTACTGTACCGCCTATGGACGTGTATAGCATTAAATTCTGATTAAGATTTCTTTGCTGCACCTCTGCCTACTCCTTCGGGGATATAGGCGTGAGTTTATGTTTATGAAATTAATTATTCAATTAGGAAACAATTTTGAACGGCCCACGTAAGTATTGGTTTTACGTTTAAGGCGTTTAAAATTGTATTTTCATTGAGTAACAAGCGATATTCAATTACCGTCTATCGTAAATGAAATTTTCATTCAATAAAAGTTTTGTTCGATTTGATACTTTCATTAATGAATTCCGCTAACGGTGTAAGATGCGTAGTGAGAGTTCAAACACATTCTACTGTTTATACACCTACACATTCTGCGTATTATATATAAACGAACATCTTTTCAACATGTCACTAGCTAAATGTACGCGGTCATATATTTGCAAGACGTGTCAATTCAGGCTTCCCAATATATTGAGGTTCTACCCCGAGACGCCCACGCTCGACGGTCGTCTATTTTTAGACGGGATTCGCATAGAATACACAAAGTTTTACGCCTTTGTGTAAACCAGTGAATATGGTCGAAACTCTTGGGCGAGAAAATTCACGGTTTATCATCATATTGTGACTGGTTCGTTGCATATGTTTCTCGTTACGTAGGTAGGCGATGATTCGTTCGATTGCCGCATAGGGCAAAGTAATATTGTGTATGTTTGTCAGGTAATTAAAAAAAAAATTGTGTAGAATGTCCATTCTACTCAATAATTACGCAAAGTGAAGCTTAATCACGCCTTTATCCCTGTTGGGTAAGGCAGAGGTGAATTAACACCCACATTTCACCAATAATTATATTCGGTCCCACGTAATGGAAGATGAGCCTATTGCCGTATTCCGTGCACTATTGTTGACTAGAGCCATGCATCTGAGGCTGAGTCTGGGCTGTATATATGTTTGATATTATACCTGCATACAAATATTTACACTGAGCGGGCATCAAACGTACGACCACTACGCCACAGATGCCGTTCTGATAGTAAGATACTTTGTTACCACGTCAGCTGATTAGAGATCTCCGTGAAAGTATCATCGTCTCTGGTTTTGAAGGAATCGTGGTTATAAACAGATGTCCGTGGCAGGCAAAACTACCGTGCAGTAAGCATCACTTGCTATACAGCATTCTAGCAGCTCTCATCCTCCCTCTTCATGCTAAAAATCTGACGATACATCGGCAGTTGTATTGTTGCTGTGATATCCGTATAATAAGATATATAAAATATATAGAATATAATGATAGTCATTTGATCTTTCTATTGTGCACTTTAATATACCTACATCTTTAGTTAACATCGTAACGCTCTACCGGTTGTCAGTCTAGTACAGCAGTTCCCGCGCACGGCCTGTCACGATGACACTACTGACAGCTCGTCCAGGAACCCACAACAGTTGCCAAATAAAACTGAAGAACTACCGAACAAAATACCGAAAAAATAAACTGTTTTTAATAGTAGGCACAGTAGGTTTACAGTATAATCTGAAATAAATAAAAAAAATACATACTTGCTGTGTCTAGTACTGGGTTCATCGGCAGGGTACTCCATCTGAACTTGCTGCAGACCTCGAGGCTCCTGTTCGCCGTAAGTTCCGTAGACGTAGTCGTCACTGTCAAAATAAAACACGGATGCTTAAAACTTAAGTATGAGGGTATGAGAGGTCAGGAGAATGTGCTGAGTCAGGTCTGATGAACGAATAGTGGCAAGATGGTCTCAAAACTGATTTAAATTTTGTGTGAAACGAAGTCAGGTTCCTGATGAATAAACAAAAGAGTTTGTATCCAAAATACAAGCATACGGTCTACTTGATGCTAGAGGGCATCAAGAACAAGTGGTAGTCAAGTTAAACGCATTGCAAAGTTAAGCAATACTAATCAGTTTAGACTCAGGATGGATGACCATCTTGCACACATCGCCTCTCCATGTCTCAAAGAGCATTTTAAGCTGTCGGTCCCATCATTATGACGGTCGGAACATCTATGACGGTCGTTTCAAGTAGTCGGAGACCTAAAAATCCAAAAAGTGCTCTAACTACAGAACTTTGGATATTACCAGTGACTTCTGGAGGTTAGTAACAGTCACTTTACGAAATAGACTGCTTTGTAGTTGGACTGACAAGTTGCACCAACTGAATTGGTCAAAAGGCTCAAGAGATGTTCCACGTGATGCGGTCACCGTCTCCTACGAACCCTTGTAATAAAAGGGTTTTTGATGAACGGCCCAGTAAATGTACGTTGAACCATATTGTTTCTCTATCAGTGTAAATAATTAGAACACCCGTAATCGAAATACTTGTTTATTCATTAAAACACGCATTTCCGTTCCGATAAACAACTAAATTGAAGCGCAAAAACAAAGATGGCACCCTAAACAATTCAACGAATGACATTTCAGTCAAAGAGATGTCTTGGCAGATTTAATAATCAACGACAATCCGCGGGGAGTTCTGAAAAGTGACGTTCAAAGAGGCAGGATAACGTTTCCCTTGCCAAGCTCGAATTTCGAACAGAAAAAAAAGGTGGTAATAATGTCTCTGGAACGCCTCCATGTTTTACTTTGCAAGATAAATATTTTTGGTTCCGTTAGGTCGTTATTTTTATTACGTAAAACTTTGGGCGTTGAATTAATGTTGGACGTAGGCGTTTTGTGGTATAGGTCTGTTATATGGATGTTTTTTATCTTTTCCTTTAAACAATGTAGATTAGGGCGGGGGTGTTATTGGATTTTGATGCGGCGAGATTAACTCTGCCCGTCAGGTTATTCACCTTATATTTTCTAATATAAAATTAGAATAAATTCAAAATATTGTAAGCATCACAAGACAGTGACGGCAATTGATTTAGCCAGCCAGTCATTTTCTCGGTTTCAGGACGGTGTCTCACAGTATATCTGAGATTGAAAAACTTAGTTAGCCAAATCTCAATAATGAATTCCTATCCACTTGCCCCGGCGTGAACTTTTACTGTTTTAGTACAAGGTATTTACGGCCCAACTGTTAGGATGGGAATGCAGGAATCACTTGTAACTTCATAGTTCAAACGGGAAAATAGAACGTAAGGACGCCAGCAAATTCCTAAACCGTAAGGACTCTTACTGCTACTTACCATTTAAACTAACAAGGTGGAGGTTACCGTAGCGTCTTTTTTTTTAAATTCCACTTAGGTGGCAGACAAACGCACGGCCTACCTGATTTGAAGTGGTTACCGTGGTCTATGAATGTGTGCAACACCAGGGGCGTAACACTCGCGCTGCCAACCCTGAAGAAACCTTCTAATGCCTTTCTATACAACCCCATATTGTAGGCAAATGTACTGGTTAAGGAACATAATGGTGACAACTATTACAAATGAAAATCAAATGTAATGTATACTCACTTCCGTGTGGAGGTGAGGTCTTTCAGTTCCTGTTTCTGTTCAGCTTCGTACTTCCTCTGCAGTTCGCGAACGTGTTCCTGTCGAATAAGCTTCTTCAGAGCTTCAAACCTGGGTATAAAAACACCAATCATTATATCATATTGTGGTTTTGAAATTAGCTTCATATCGAAGTATTGTACTGTCGAAATTCTGTCCGTAATTCGGTGTAACGTGCTTTACATTATACCTAGTCTAGCCATAAATATTGTTACGAAGAAAAAACATTTTTTTTTATTGCAAATAATATTTATTACTTTTACAGTGTGTTAGTTTAATACATAAATATAAAACAATTTAAAATTATAAAAAGCTTATTCGAAGTGGTCTCCATTGGCTGCAACACAGTCCTTTAAACGTTGAGGCCAGTTATCAATAGAAGCACGCACTCTTTCCATGGGAAAATTCTTCACTGACAATCGTATGGATTGTTTTAGGGACTCCAAATTATCATGGCGTTTAGAGCAAGCCATACTCTCTAAAACTGACCATAAATCATAACCCAGCGGATTAAGATCGGGACTAGACGACGGCCAGTCTTCAGCTCTGATGAAGTCCGAAACGTTCACTTCCAACCAAGACTGCGTGGACCGAGCTTTATGACCCGGCGCTGAGTCTTGTTGGAAGGACTATACTTGGTTATTGAACATGGTGTTGTTAAGGGGTTTAACTACCTTCTCAAGAATGGTATCTTGATACACTTGTGCCGATGTTTTGATACCTTTTTCACAAAAATATGGCTCAGTCACTCCTTCATAGCTAACACCCCACCAAACCATCACTGAAGTCGGATAATGCTCACGTTGCACTCTGTCGACTAATTGGGAAGCTTCCTTAGAGCTTTGAGCATAAATACGGTCATTTTGTTTGTTAAAATGTTGCTCAATTGTAATGATTTTCTCATCCGTAAACAAAATTTTTCTGTGACCTCCCTTTGCGTACCGCTTCAGTAATTGCTTCGATTTTACCACCCTATTCTTTTTTAAATTATCAGTTAAAAAATGACCAGTGCATCTCTTATAGGCTGCAAGTCCTAAGTCATCTTTTAAAATGCGCGACATGGTTCTGGGTGCTATCTTCATCTCCCGAAATAAAATCTTTTGCTTTCGGACAGGATTTCTTCGAATTCTTTCCCTTACTGCTTTGACCACCTTTTTCGTACGAACACTACGTGGACGGCGTGGAGATCTTTTTCTGTCACAAACAGAGGAGGTCTCATTGTACCTATTAATAGCCCGGTACACAAACATTTTACTAATACCAAGCGTATGGAGAGTTTTAAAAATTACATTCGGCTCCATACCAACTTTGTGTAATGCAATCACAGTGATTCGGTTTTCTTTATCACCCCACTCCATTTTAATATAGCAAAATATTGTACAATGTATTGGCGCCTAAATTAGAAAACACAATGAACAATCGTATAAAAATGACAGATTCCAAATTCAAATGTAATATCTTTCTTATTTTAATTGTAACAGTATTTATGGCCAGACTAAGTAGATAATAGGTATTCGTGGTTTAAGGGTATCGTAAGATTCGATTAACGGAAAAATGCGCAGACGGTATCACTGCGAGATAAGGAAAACTCGAAATAAAACCAGGTACAAAACCGTCTGGCCAATGTGGAAACAGTGTAGAGGACTTTGTCTATGTCCAGCAGTAGACTACGATAGGCTAATTGATTGACTGATAGTGTTTGAGTACATGCCCACTAAATATAAGTAGGCAGATCAGAATCTTCGCCATAGAAAGTTATTCTAAATTGAAGGAAAATAGGGGAAAAATTGAAGGTAAATGTCTTTTTTGCCGTTCATTGTCTATCAAGTACGATCCCTTTTCCGGGGACGAGTTGGAGACTCTTTGGTCATCACACCCGAGGAGAGGGAAAGATCAAGAGAGATGGCCCTGGTTCGCCTGGGGTCCGACGGATACGCCTGTTAACCTCACCCTCGGCAACCAAAAACGATCCACAGGCGTCGTGCGTTTTAGTCGGTTCGAGTCCGGCGTAACCTCTCCCACCGGCAGATTTCTCGCACGTAAAAAAGAAGTAAGACTCCTTGGTTAAATATAACCACCATTCCGCTCCTATTTCACCAGTCTTGGTCCTTTAAGCGGGGCGTGCAAAAGCATCTGATGAGGCCGTCAAATTGAGTGCCACCATTGTAACATGTAGCGTGTCTGTAATGGTGACCCTCTTCCCGTTGCCTTTAGCTAACCATCAGGCGAGGTGAAGTTAAATTGACGTGCCCTAAATAAAAAAATCCTTTTTATAGCGCGCAATACCCCCACGGATACCCCGAAGCCGGAGTTAGCGAGGGTTATATATAAAATGCACGACGTCTATGTGTTGTAGTTTGCCAGAGTTGAGATTACCGGAGACATATCTCACGCAACCTGGTCGACCTAACCCAATAACGACACTTGTACTTATATGCAGTCTATAACGATAATAGAAATAAATACAAACCCTAAGACAGTCAGAAACCCCAATTACAATATTCAGTTTGAAGACTTTCAGAGGTCGCAAAACAGCATTCTAAAAGCCCTATCAAATGCACCAAGGTTTATAAGAAACTCAGACTTACATGATATATGGATGGTGAACACCATGCAAGCAGAAATAAAATCGATTGCTGCACGCTATAAAACAAGACTCGAGAAGCACGTGAACCCACTGGCATTTGTATTAACTAGGCTTGAGCACAAACGAAGACTCAAAAGGCTCAACAATAGTGACTTATGAAGCCAGACATAGCTAATCTAGCATACTGGAAGAGAGATCTTAATGAAGAAATTACTCTGCAAAGCCCTACATATATTTACATATATCATTATCGATTGATCGCAGATAAAATGACAAAAAAATTGAAGAGTAATATAATATTCATTTGATAGTACTCATAAAATCGGACAACGTTTTCAAAGTCAGTGAAAAACATAATCCAACCATTCATTCCGAGCTTATAAAAGCTACGTAAACTTATTCTGGGATTATCCTTCGTTGAAAGTCTACGTTTTAATAACAGATATGAATGCGAGGTCTGTTGATCTATAAAAATACCAGATTATATTAACACTAGTTGATATCTGCGGCACCACTCGCTCGTATGTCGGTTAGCGCGTCGTTATCTAAGGATTTACTAAACCAATCGCGAACAAATATACGGCAAATTACAAGTCTGAGCAAGATCTTTCTCATGAAAAACTGCATCCAAAGACTGTCAACATACATACATACACATACATATAATCACGCCTCTATGCCCGGAGGGTTAGGCAGAGGTGAATTATTTATTTATTTTAAACTTTATGCAGAAGTACCTACATAGGTGGACTCAATGCCACAGGCATTCTCAGACTCAGTAGGTGCATTATTGAGTGTAATATTAACACCTACATTTCACCAATCATCGAATTCGGTCCCACGTAATAGGGGGTGAGCCTTTTCCGGGCACTATTGTTGACTCAAGCCATATCTGGGCTGTATATATCTGTCTGATGTAAAACAGCCCTGTCAATTGTTTTATTATTGTCGAAAACAAACAGCCAAGAATTAAAAAAAAAAGGTATATACTTACTCGTAATTGTTATTTTAAGACAACCCAAGTAGGTAGTTATAGTCAGCATCAAATCGGTCTTGATGAACAGAGTAGGTAGGTACTCAAAATGATCTTAATGCCTCGGTTTCCCCCCCCCCCCCTTCCTGTTGATTGATTGTTCTGATATTTTGGTACACACCTTGAGTTCGGACGATAATACAATTTACATATCAATAAAACAGTTTGATTAACTCTTAATTTTTTTTTATACCACTTTAGTGGCAGACAAGCACACGGCCCACCTGATGGAATGTGGTTACCGTGGCCTATGGACGTATGCAACACCAGGGATGTTACACTCGCGCTGCCGACCATGAAGAAACCTTCTGATGCCCCTCTTGAAGAACCCCATATTGTAGGTGCTTGGGAAAACCGCAGCAGGGAGGTCATTCCACATCTTAAGTGTGCGTGGGATGAAGTTTCTTTCGTACCGCACAGTGCGCACCTTCTCAGTTAATAAAATAATAAAAACCTTAGTATTAAGATTATTTTGAGACTTTTTAGTCAATACCGTTTAGACGCTGACTGTACCTACTTTTTAAAATATGTTCAATGTACAGACATGAGTTTACAATTTTATATTAGTCAATCTTAAGAAGATTTCATAACTAGGTCACTTAGACGCTGTCCCTAAGGTTTTCAGATTTCATTTTTAATTCTAAATGAATTTGGAGACCTGACCCACATTTTTATTGCTCCAGTGAATTTATTTAAGTCAGTAATTTCGTGTCATTTAGTTTCTTTTTGTGTTCTAATTAAACTGAAATATTTCACTGAAGGCCATTAAGTATGAGAATTATTCGAAGCCTGTTTTTAAGGGCTAACTTTTAAAGCAGATTATTTATAAACGTTAGATTTTTTATTTAATTAATAGTTATTCGTTTTAGTGCATATTTAAAATATTTAGTTAGATCTGTTAGATGGTCATTAATGCGTTTAAGCATCATTGTATTGATTTTTTTAATAAAAGAATATTAGAACCGTAATTACTAATATACCCTCTAACCCCTCCTGCTAAGCTAAATTGCTTGTGTTAGGAGTGGGTTCATGTCGGTAGTGTAATGGTCAGGATTCGAACCCGGAATCTTTCGATCGTAATACCGACTCCTTAACCACTAAGCTATTGACGCTTTAAAGTTGCAAGTATGGAATAGGTTTGAACTTTTAAAGAAACCTTTTGTTAGAGTTCCATACTTAAAGGGTGAATCGAGATCGGGTTCGAGTTTGTAGTGAGAGTGAAACCAGCAGTAGTGCAGATACGCGTAGTAAAAGAACTCGAAAGAGGGTAGATCGATATAATTACTCCTAGGAAAAAACTTTTTCTCTGTTCACCGCCACTACTCCAGTTCCTCCGTGATCATGGTGCTTGCAACAGCGCCGAAATATCGGAAACTCAAAACAATGAAACATGGTAAATATCCCGTTTATTTTGATACTGAGGTGAAAATGGAAACCTATTACATATTAGGATTACATATCCATAGAGTAAAAACAGAACTAAGGGTCCATCGTTTGTCTGTCTGTTCGTCTGTTACAAAGCTGTGTCTCGTGATAGCACTTGAATGGTAATTATAATCTCTATTGTGATTCATTAAATAAATATTTTCGGATTGAAAAATGTCCAGAAACGGGATCTAATAAAAGTATTAAGAATAGAATAAAATAGAATAGAATCGTTTTATTTGTACAAAACATGTGTGTACATACAAAAGCATGCAATAGGTTAGTAATAGTTTATATAGTCCAGTCATATTTTGCTCCATATAGCGGCGTACAATTATATGATGCGTAAGGAGACGCTTAGTCATAAGATGCGCATTAATTGTTTTCAATCTCTCTTACCTGTCTCGTTGGGGAGGCACCATGAATGTAGTCCTGGGTCGAGATGGTCCCGGGTATCTCAGGATCTTGCCCGATGTGTGGGGTACGTTCAGCATTCCGAACATCTGACAAAGAAAGAAACATTATTTACTAATAAACTAAATAATTAGTGTTGCAACTCTTGCAGTAGCAGTGAGTGGGATTGGTAGAGCTGGACTAGGTATATACAGTCCCGGATTCAATTCCCGGGAGTATGTGTGGAAACAAAGATAAGAAAATAATATGGATATTGCTAAGCGCAAAACTTCAGAACGGCTCAAGCGATTTGGTAATTATTTTTACATACATATATAAATACATAATCACGCTTTTATCCCCGGAGGGTTAGGCAGAGGTGAATAAACACCCACATTTCAACGATAATTCAATTCGGTCCCACGTAATTGGGGATGAGCCTATTACCATCTTCCGGGCACTATTATTGACTTAAATCATGCATCTGAGGCTGAGTCTAGGCTATACCTATATATCTGACTGATGTTAAACAGCCCTATCCTTTAGTCGCCTTGTACGATATCGCATGGGAAGACATGGGGTGGTCCAAATTCTACTCTACCGGGAATCACGCGGCTACATTGTTATGTTATGTGCAAATGTGCAAAATATGAGCAAAGGTGGGCATAGGTGCTAGCATCCACATTGCACCAGTTTATGTTTAGGTCCCAATGTGATAGCATAGAAGAGCCTATTGCCATTAACCGGGCACTTATAAACCTGCGATAAATACACACATAACTTCGAAAAGCTTCGAAAAGTTATTGGTGTGTGCCATGGTAAACCTGGGATCGAACCCGAGACCTCGTCTCAGCAGTCCATTACCCATACTACTAGGCTACCGCGGTTATAAAATTTAGAGATAAATGTAATATTGATAATCATCTACTCTGGCAATCATGTCTAGACACAACCCGTAGCTAGTAACTGATAATATCTAAGGACCCCTGAATAACGTAAAGATGTTGATGAATCCAATGTATATAGGGAAAAAGTATGAATTGAAAATAAAGCCTTTCGTATTCTTATTAATTTGACATATATATATATCATGGAGTGCATAACTACCTCTTTATTTACTAATCTGTGCTCTGAGCGTGGCGGTGGTGAACGCGGCCGCTACACAAGAGGGTACGTGTTCGATCCCTGTTCAGTGCAAATATTTGTATTTCTTTATACAACTTAGGTGGCAGACAAGCGTATGACCCATATTATGGAAAGTGGTTTCCGTGACCTAAAGTCGTGTGCAACACCAGAGGAGTCACACTCGTGTAGCCAAACCTGTAAAAATAGAGAGTTTCTGTGCCGTCAGCATAAAAGACCAAGCAGGACAAGCTTTTGGTCTTCCCACTGACAGCACTAAAACTCTCCAGTAAGCTCTGGCTACCCTACTCTACGAACACAGTACGAAGTTATTATGGCCGCGGTATTCTATAGGGCGGGGGTACTTCCCCAGTTGGACTGCTCAAAAATACTGTCGTGTTCATCTGCTGCAATTGTGTGTGTGTGTGTGTGTGTGTGTGTGTGTGTGTGTGTGTTCAGTCGATTCACGGAAAATATCGAAGTTCAGTCGCATTTTAGTTAGACCAGAAAGTCGTTCCCAACCGAGTAGTAGGCTCGAATGAATCCAACGATATAACATTCAAAAAAATCAGTTCAAGTAGTTTAGTACTTGGCAACATAGGGACTGACTTGCACGTATACACTCATACATACAGATTAAATACATAACCCTCTGCTCTTCACCACAATCGGGTTAAAGGTTCAAACAACCATAAACTTGCCACAAAAGCATATAAACAAGTAATAATTATAACCACGAAATTGAGAACTTAATTAATGAACATTTGAACAATATTCTTTTGTAAACGCATTTCAGTACGAAGGCAATATCAAATAAAGTGCTGTCATCGGTGAACATCAGAATTCAATTAAACATTTATGTTCTAAACTTCATTTATGTTTTCATTTGCTTTTAACCGCATTTAATATTTGTGATATTAACATTTTAATTAACTTTATTTTAGCCCGTGCTAACGAAACTAAGCATCACACAATTTTATTTAAGACATTTTTGAAGCAATTAAGTAGTATTAATGCATTTTTTAGGGTTCTTTTTTATATAGGACCACCCAATTTGACTTCACCTCGCCTGATGGTAAGCTAAAGTCAAAGTGCTCATGCTTGTCGGCCTCATCAGATACTATTTCACGCCCCGCTTAAAGGACCCGGAACTGTAGGAAGAAGGAAACACGTGACCTGGTTATGAATTCCAGGTGGTCCTTGGTGGTGCGGCAAAGAAAAGTGTCTCCGACCGCTTGGTTCTTGCTCATATATTCTGCACAGTGTGAGGGCGAGGGGTGTGAAGGTTCTGTACCTCAAGAAGAAAAATCGGAACCCTCATAGAACCACTTCGTTGTCAGTCTGTCCAAGTCCAAGTGTCCAATTCTGTCAAGACCACATACTGTGGTTTTTATTTTCGGTGAACAAAACTATCTATGTACCTACTTAAATGTATTACTTATGCGTATGATGATAAATATTAATTGAATTTCAAATCGTGCACAATTCGCATGAGGTACGGAAAAATAATAAAACGATAACATAATAACGTCAAGTTTGTACGGAATCCTCGGTCTGCGAATCCAACTCTCACTTGACCGGATTTTATTAATGACATCTGTATGACAGGTACGTAAAGCTGTGTAACAATGCGTTACAATATAAACCATTCATTACGTAAGTGAACAAAAAGTGCAAAAAAAGGTACCTGCAACACAAGAGTACCAACATAATAACAATATTATATTTACGAGGAGCTTCTTATTTCAAAATTCGAATTACTTTGGCAGTACCTAGAGGCAGTGTGTCGGCGTAATTGCTCATAAAAATCTTCAGGGATTGGAGCGTGGGCCTTTATTAATTAAGCATTTTCGAATTAATTAGACAGTCCTTGGAAAATTCTAATGATTTAGACAAATTGATGTTCAGGGGAAAGATATTTAGTAAAACAATTATCTTTTCGATCGTAAGGTCTATTTACGTCGTAGACAAATCAAATTGATTAATTTTAGACAATTTATAAAAAGAGAAAACACAAAAAGAGAGTTTGCGACCCTGCCAGGATTCGAACCTGGAATCTTCTGATCCGTAGTCAGACGCGTTATCCATTGCGCCACAGGGCCCACTGGTTACCATGGCGAAAGAAACTTATACATCCCTCAAGTAACATCATAATGAAAGCAAAATAGTAACAATACTGGCGCGCCTGGCGTCCCGCCATTTTGTTTGATTTTTTTTTGTTTGTTGGACGGTGGTGATTTTAATTAGATGTTCAACAGAATTTAATTTGAATATTGAAGTCAATGCAATGCATTATCAAAATACTATTACAAATATACATACATATAATCACGCCTTTATCCCCGTAGGGTTAGGCAGAGATGAATTAACACCCACATTCCACCAATTATTGAATTCGATCCCACGTAATAGGGGGTGAGCCTATTGCCATCTTCTGGGCACTATTGGTGACTCGAGCCATACCTCTGAGGCTGAGTTTGGGCTGTATATTTCTGTCTGGTGTTAAACAGTCCTATCCCTTAGTCGCCTTGTACGACACCGCATGGGAAGAGATGGGGTGGCCCTAATTTTACTCTGCCGGGATCTATTATATTATGCACCAGGTAGGCAGGTGACTTCGTCCGCGTGGTTTTAAATCTGGGCTTTCTTCTGCATTCGTTCTAAGAAGTTTCCTCTCATATCTTCTAAAAGAGTTCCTTCTTAATTCGCCTCGTGTTTTATCCTCCTTACCGTCATTGTAATGGTTGTTTAAGGTATAATTTTAAAATTATCTCTTTTTTTAATTTTCAAAGGGGTACACAGAGGTTTTACATCCACATATAAACGTCTTTTGGTCCCACTCCCACGTAATGAGGTGCGAGCCTATTTCCATCTACCAGGTAGGAGGGTACTGAAAATATTCTCATGATAAAAATAAATTTGATTGTGCGCCACTTAAGTGGTATAAAAAATTGCACAGGAATTAATTGATAAAACTTAAACATGAAATAACTGAACAAAAAAAACTGCCAGCAGCTTTATAAATTCATCTTTAAAAAAATAGATGTATATTTTTTAAACAAAGACGCCCACGATACGACAAATTCATTCACTTCATTCATTCGTTCAATCAAAGAACAACCGGAGATATAAGGATAGAGAAACAATGAGTCGTCTCTAACCATCAAAGAGCTCGGCTGGAATGGGTTTTATTGCTTTTGTAATCAATTAGTGAGGCTTTGAGAAATTCTTTTTTTTAATAGCTAGCTAGCTAGCTAGTCTAGTATAGCTAGCATAGTCTGTGGACTGAATAGTAATCTGCTAATCAGTTCTGAAAGTGATAATTTAATGACCAAGTGCCTCGTAGGTACTAAGTAAAACGCTTTACACCCGAGGAGGGCCAGATTGAGAAATGGTCCAAATTTGGCCAGGGTGTGAGGGATATGCCTGCCAACCTCACCTCCGGCAACGATACAACGACACATAGACGGTGTGCGTTTTAGTCGGTTTTATGTATACTCGGTACTTTATGTATATATTTATTTAGCACATGTTATTATATGTTTCATAACATTACTGTTCATCCCAAGGTTGCCTGGAAGAAATCGCTTCAGCGATAAGGCCGCCCATTGTACATTGAACTGTATACATGCTACCTACTTGTCCTACTGTAAATCTGTTGGTGTACAATAAAGAATTATCTATCTATCTATGTATTTGTATGTCAGTATTTATGTTGATAATTTTTTGTGTAAAGCCGTATATTCATTTTATTTTACTTACTTTTCTCTCTTTCTTTTGTTTTAATACACTATCTATCTATCTGTAGTGTTTCAGTTCAATGTATGATTTGAGATTGACATGGTTATTTACATTACTAGTGTAAAAATCGCCGGGATATCGCATGTTTATTATTTTTGTTGAGCAACCGATATTTCGGCGCTGTTACAAGCGTCATGATCATGGTGTACTGACGACCGCCGAGCTAGTTGTTATTGGGCAGACCATATATCGGTCTACCCTCTTATTGGCCATTGGTCGGACTGGGTGACGTCACTATTAAGGCTGTCGCAGCACTGTGCTCGACTCTGTATGCTTAGAAAATTGCGCAGCAGTTGCCTCTTAGGCTAACCTTGGAGCTTGGGGTTCCCCTTCCATTTTGCAACTAGCTTATTATGGTTGATGAAGCGGCTACCGTTTGACCTCCCAACCCGGAGGGGAAACCTACGGCAGGGCCTCATCCATTAATTAGCAAGTACACTCAGACCATATCCGTCTACCATCTTCCGCACTCCTTTATTACGCGCATTGCCCCTACCACTGTCCGCATTTTCGCACTGTACTCGAACACGTTCACGACACACAACACTCACTGAGTCGACTCGCACAGGTTTTGAAAATTTGGAGCACTGGATGCCAGACACTCGACAGTTGAAACCCATCTTCCCGGTTTTGTATATAGTGGCGTTCTGTCGAAAGAGTCTGAGGGTTGTGTAACTCAATCCAGTGATTTGACCCTTCCTCTAAAAGGTGCTGTGCGATAGCCGATATCTGCAGTTCGTTGATTTTAACCGCCCTGATGTGCTCCCTGATCCAACATTGTCCACTGCTAGATATATTCCACGGCTGTCTAGTAGGTATATCCTAGAACGGTAGCTTCAGTTCACTTCTAAGTGAAAATATACCGATACAATAAATTTAACTACCAAAACATCAAATATCCAAGCTTTCATTACGAAATGTTACTTTCTAAGCAACTTTGAAAGTCTTGTAATCAGAGTAAATAAATTTAGAAATAAAAACAGACGTTTTCAAAGTTTGCCATGAAGAAATAAATCCTTTAAAACTAACACAAAGTTACTCCCCCATCGGGCCGGCAAACGGGAAGTTCTTAACCAAATATATTTGGTTTCAAAATAATTATAATGAATATTAATTACAGACAGTTATTGTCGAAGCAGAAGTTAAATTTTGTTTGGTTCCTATTAATTTATTTTGGGTAATACTTGTGAGTTTACCCGGCTTCGTCTGGAAAATTCCTAAAAAAAGTTAATTGGCTAATAAGAACGCACGTGTCCACGTTGCAGTTGGCCAATTCGAATAACAGGGTAGGGATCTACTCACACCCCGAGGCATTCTAAAATAATTACCAGGACCTCTTTTTCTTCAGCTTAGTATTAATAGACGCATCCGAAGTTTTCACCTCAGAGTCTAGGATTCGCTTTACCAGATTAATTACGGATTTGGCAGAATAGAATAGAATAGAATCCTTTTGTTCAAAACATGCGTGTACATACAAAAGCATCAGTCATCGTTCAGTAATAGTTTATATAGTCCAGTCATGTTTGCCCCATATAGCGGCGTACAAATATATGCGTAAGGAGACGCTTAATCATAAGATGCGCATTAATTGCTTTCAATTTTCACTAACAGTTCAATAATCATTATGTAATGTTATGTCAAATGGATTCAAAAATACAGTAGAAATGTCAATATATTATCAATATATAACTACGATATTTTCCGTGTAGCGACTGTCACTCTACCTCCACAACCCGAAGTTTATTCCGAAGCAGTGCAGTTAGACCAGATGTTAGAGTTTTTAGGGCTCCAACCATCCGTAAAGACTGCCATATATATTCATATGGCAACTAGGACTGACGGCTGAACGTGTTATCCGAGACACGACCAGACCAATGCAAATACCCATCTTCATGTATACAAACGCACTGAGCGGAGATCGAACCCGCGCCTTTCTATTTCATCCTAAACTTCGATACAGATAAACGGCATCATTTTTTTTATTGTTTTTTATTTATTTATATAATGTGCTACAAATTTGTTTTAAGTATACGCACAATTTGTTACGAGATGTTTTGCAATGGAAAAGATCTCCTGCATCCTGTACTAGTTAAAAACTGTATCACAGGATGCAGGGTCTCCCGTCCAGAATCATTGAGAAGCTACAATGAATTAAAACAATAAACAAAATGAGAACAGAACTGTACGTGGGCGGAACCGGGGGGGGGGGGAACAGTAATGGCTTTAACAAACGGCGTATCCCGCCATAAGTTTGAGAAACCCTGCTATTTCAGTAAGCTCACGAAATATTGAGTGGCAGTCCGAAATTTCTAAGTTCGTCGTGTTTCGTAAACTTTTGCAATAATATGAATTATTAACTTTGCAAAACTTTTGAATGTTTTCTGCTTAATAATCATGCAGAGTACGGAGGTATTGAAGTATGGAGTAATTCCGCACTGGAAGTTGCTCGTTGGATGTTGAAACCTGAAACTGCCACGTGATTCGGAAAATTTGCTAATTTGTTAAGTAGGTAGGTAAATTCATAACAGAACTTAACATAAACTCAAGCATATATCCCCGAAGGGGTAGGCAGAGGTGCTAGCACCCCATTTCGCCAGTCTATGTCTTAAGTCGCAATGTAATAGGTGGCGAGCCTATTGCCATCAACCGGGCACTTATACACCTGCGATAATTTATCACACACAACTTCGAAAAGCATCGAAACGTCATTGGTGTGTGTCATGGTAAAACTTGGGCTATGTTAAAAATCGAACCCAGAACCTCGTCTCAGCAGTCCATTACCCATACCACTACCGCGGCATAAGTTAAATACAGTCAACAACAAAAGTAGCTTAAAAGTACTAATTTGCTGATTACTGTGGTCCATTAAACTTGATATAAAATAATGAACACCGGTGGAGTTGGATAGGGCCATCCCATCTCTTCATGTGGGTGTCGTAGAAGGCGATTGAGAGATCGGGCTGTTCTCCATCCGACATTAAACATACAGCCCATGATTAAGTGCCCGCTTGACGGCCTCAGGCTCACACCCTATTACATTGATAAAAACATTGAATATACCTACTTATAAAGCAATTATATGTACTCACATGTATTCCAGTTTAAAAAAATATTTTAGTGTTATCTACATCAGATTATATATGATCAAATTTCTTTGTTAGACTCTGGTCAATGAAAGATGAACAAGTCATTTTAAAAAAAAAATATATGGCGACAGTTTTTTCCTGTCAGTTGGTATTTTATAGTCTTGACAAACTTCTTGACACTCATATAATGTTAATATTTACGGATAATTTTCAAAGCGAATTGATTATATTTAATAATGGCCAATCATACAGATTAATAAATTTCTTATTGACTTTAAATAATTAGTCCATATTACTTATTGACTTTAAATAATTAGTCCATATGAAGGAGGACACGGCGGTATTTCCGCCCGATTGAGCAGTCCGACTGGGGAAGTACCTCCGCCCTACAGAATAGCGCGGTTATAATAACTTCGTGTTGTGTTCCCAGCGGTGAGTAGGGTAGCCAGAGCTCACTGGAGAATTTGTGCTGTCAGTGGGAAGACTAAAGGCTTGTCCTGCTTTGTCTTTTACTGATGGCACAGAAACTCTGTACTTACAGGGTTGGCAGCGCGACTGTGACTCTCTGGTGTTACAGACGTCCATAGGCTACGGTAACTACTTTCCATCAGGTGGGCCGTGTGCTTGTCTGCCAACTAAGTGGTATAAAAAAAAAAAAGTGGTATAAAAAAAATATTTTATAGTCCTTGACTAATCATTATTTTTTAAATCGTTAACCCTTTGTAAGAATTTTATGCAAAACACATCATTAGTACCCGGTAGACAGGTTTTTATTTATCTCATTTTTAACTCCTCCTCCGCCATGGTGATACGTGGTGAGGTTTCAGACTACCCCTACCCCCTACCTAAAATCACATGTATTTTTTTGGTACAAGTTATTAAAAAAAAACAGGCACACTGACACACTGGTCGCACATCACTTCTTTAGTAACAGAGTTGTCCACAATTGGAACTCACTGCCAAATAACGTTATTGCTGCAACCACAATAAATGGATTCAAAAATAGACTTGATGACTGGCTACGACTAGGCAACACAGAGCTCAAAAAAGTGACGGACAGTTAAGGCTTCAATAGAGAGACTACACATTTTATCACTAGATGTGAACACATCAGCTTGTAGCTGCTTGTTCATAAATAAATAAATAAAAATATTCATTTAGAAAAATAAATACACGTGATATCTCACTACACCATTTCCTCCTTCTTGATGATATTTCATGATATATTTTTTATACCACTTAGGTGGCAGACAAGCATACGTCCTACCTGATGGAAAGTGGTCACCTTGGCCTATGGACGCGTGCTAAAGCAAGAGAGTCACACTCGCGCTATCAACCCTGCAAGCATTGAGAGTCTCTGTGCCGTCAGTGTAAAAGACAAAGCAGGACGAGCTTTTAGTCTTTTCATTGACAGCAGAAAAACCCTCCAGTGAGCTCTGGCTACCCTCCTCACCACCGGGAACAAAACACGAGGTTATTATGGCTGCGGTATTCTGTAGGTTGGAGGTACTTCCCAGTCGGATTGCTCAATTGCACGGAAATACCGCCGTGTCCTACCTCCTAAAAAAATTCCGAACCCCCTCCCCCTGTTGAGCTTCATGTAATTAATAGACAGCCCCACACGCTTAAAGGATAATGTTTCATGGTTCTTACCTTTATTAGTGGTCACTTAACACAATTTTTTTATTTATTTTTGCTAGTTTCAAGTGATACCTTTGCTATGGAGGGAGTCCATATGCCCCGGTGATACGCATATTAGTTTGTTACTCAAGAAACAGTAAACCATGACCTGAGGGCTGGTTTATTCCTTGCGCAAACGATTTGTATTGCCATCCCGGTTGACATCGATGGGGAGGAATTAAATGGTAAATGAATTTGAAAAAAAAAAAGTTATCTTAGAAACAGTTATGGTTTTTTACTACATTGGATTTAACTTACCTCGTCATAGTCAGGAGTGCGGACCACGTTGGGGGGTGCCTTGGTGACCACTCTGCCATACGCCTCGCGGGAAATCGCTGGATATTGGTATCTGAACCTGGAACAATCGAGAATGTTTATTTAATTATTGCTGCCATGGCGTACAAGGCTCAGTTCAGTGTCAGTTCAATATGTGTGGCCAATAGGTGGGTAACATAGTTTTTGTTAATACCACTTAGGTGGCAGACAAGCACACGGCCCACCTGATGGAAAATGGTTACCGTGGCTTATGGACGTGTGTAACACCAGTGAAGCCACACTCACCCTGCCGACCCTGTAAGCGCAGAGTCTTTGTGCCGTCAGTGTAGAGGACAAAGCAGGACAAGCCTTTAGTCATCCCACTGACATCACAAATTCTCCAGTTTGCTCTGGCTACCCTACTCACCGCTGGGAACACAACACGAAGTTATTATAACCGCGGTATTCTGTAGGTAGTATTTACAG
Organism: Eilema griseolum; assembly: GCA_963662185.1. NCBI lineage: Eukaryota > Metazoa > Arthropoda > Insecta > Lepidoptera > Erebidae > Eilema > Eilema griseolum. The sequence goes on along the minus strand of OY759256.1, from coordinate 10,603,965 downwards.
GACTTTTTCTAAATTCCTGCTATCATATTTTATGCTATTGCTAATTTTAAATCCTACTATATAATCTCGTTAAGCCTCATGACGTACAGCCATTACCAGTCCACAGTGACGCGATTAACTATAAATCTTTAGTCAATTTAATGCTATCAACACACACTTGCTAATGACACCGTTAAGTTCTTAATGGAGTGCCAGTTAATCAAATGAATGGATTTAATTAAGTTGATCGCGTTAATTCCCATTAATATTATTGTTTAAGTTGATTGTCGTTAATAAAAGCTACACTATCAATAAACGTTTTAATGGCTACAGTCTCGCCGGTGAAGTGATTTCCAATTCTTACTATTGTTAGTTCGTTCACCCTTAGCTTAATTATGTCTTTTTTTTATACCACTTAGTTGTCAGACAAGCACACGGCCCACCTGATGGAAAGTGGTTACCGTGACCTATGGACGTCTGTAACAACAGAGGAGTCACAGTCGCGCTGCCAACCCTGTAAGTACAGAGTTTCTGTGCCGTCAGTGTAGAAGACAAAGCAGGACAAGCCTTTAGTCTTCCAACTGATAGCACAAATTCTCCAGTGAGCTCTGGCTACCCTACTCACCGCTGGGAACACAGCACGAAGTTATTATTATAGCCGCGGTATTCTGTAGGGCGGAGGTACTTCCCCAGTCGGACTGCTCAATCGGGCGGAAATACCGCCGTGTCCTACCTCCTTGTCTATTTCTTTTTACAAGAAATGTCTTGACTAGGTATAGAAATCACCTTCAGTCACTTTGTCTTAGCATACATTTAAAGATCCAAGATTCATGATTCAATAACCATTCAAATGACATAAAAATTGAATCGGTTCAGGCGGAATTTATTAAGGGAACCAATGAATGATGTTGTAATCACATTGATTTTTGACTATTGAATGCAATTTTAAAGTAATTAGTATGCTAACTATATTAAAAATCGATGAAGAAAGAAAAAAATGAATCGGGTCAGGCGGGATTTATTAAGGGAACCAATGAATGATGTAATCACATTGATTTTGATTATTGAATGCAATTTTAAAGTAATTGGTATGCTAACTATTCAAAATCGATTAAGATAGAAAAAATTGAATCGGTTCAGGCGGGATTTATTAAGGGCACCAATGAATGATGTTGTAATCACATTGATTTTTGACTATTGAATGCAATTTTAAAGTAATTAGTATGCTAACTATATTAAAAATCGACGAAGAAAGAAAAAAATGAATCGGTCCAGTCGGGATTCGATCCTGTGATCTTCCTCTTACATCGCGGGTTCGCGTCCCAATAGTTTGTACGAGTATCGGTAGATGCCTCCCACCGTCGCCACAAAATGAATACATATGGATTCAGGCGAGGGCCGATGGCTCAGTGGTTAGAGCAGTCCCCCTATAAGAGAAAGATCGCGGGTTCGAATCATGCCTGAACCGATTCAATTTCTTCTATCTTAATCGAATTAAAAATTCAAGATTATTTTATTAATAAATTACCATAACATAAAACATAACATAAACTCACGCCTATATCCCCGAAGGGGTAGGCAGAGGTGCAAGCACCCACATTTCGCCAGTTTATGTTTAGGTCCCAATGTAATAGGTGGCGAGCCTATTGCCGTTAATCGGGCACTTATAAACCTGCGATAAATACACACATAACTTTGAAAAGCATCGAAAAGTCATTGGTGTGTGCTATGGTAAAATCGTCTCAGCAGTCCATTACCCATACCACTAGGCTACCGCGGTTAACTATGAAAGGTAATTAAGAAATTACCTTTCATAGATTTTGCAAATAAAACATAATAATAACCTCACGTATTTATTTCACGAAAGTAGTCAAAATGTGAGTTAACAAAATAATGACCGGGAAAAGTTTACACAATAATGACCGGGAAAAGTTTACACAATCACTAAATTTCACTCCGGATCTCGCAACTGAACAACTGGAAACAAACTTAGTTTGAAGTTTACCAGCTCACGTGTTTCCTTCTTCCTACAGTCCCGGGTAATTTAAGCGGGGCGTGAAAAAGCATATGATGAGGCCGTCTGAGTGTCACCATTGTCTCATGGTATGTGTAAGTAATGGTGACCCTCTTGTCTGAGACTTTCCTTTCAGCTTACCATCAGGCAAGGCGAAGTCTAATTGACGTGTTCTAAATAAAAAAGAAAAAAAAAACCGTAAATTATAAGCAAGTATCGCTCGATGTTGTGAAATGTTTGCAATAACCGTGGTACAATTACTAACATTTAGGTATGTTGGCACCTAGTCGCTACAGAAATGCGGTCCTGGCCTGGTACTCACGGATTGGTTTGATAAGCTATGATTGGATTTAAGCCCCTCGAATGCCGTAGCACCCCGGTGAAATCCTCAGAAGACACGCAAAAAATGTGTACTTCGCATATAAAGCATAGTTTGTGACGTCACTAGAGTCAAGATTGCGAGGGATATGCCTGTCAATTTCACCTACAATCAACATCGATTCACGATTATTAATGTGAGAGTTTGTAAAGATGTTTGTATGTTTGGATGTTTATTGCTCAATCACGGTCTAAAGGTTCAACAGAGCTAGCTGAAATGTGGTAAGTATAGGGATAGATTTTTTTTAAAGCCGCTTATAATATGAATATAATACGTCATCGTTGATAACCTATATGCGAACCCAAATAGGGCCTCATCTCAGCATTGAATGCTACGCACACCCTTCGTTGAGTATGCATAGCGCTGGTTTTCAGATGGGGCCACTGGGCAGCGCTGACGCCACGCACCATTTTATAAGTACAATACATTTTATGTCTACGTATTATTTTATAAAGTCGAGTCGGAAGGAGTTTTGAATGCGCTTGCAAAAACAAAACTCCTAAGAACGGAACGAGCGTAAAGGACTTACTACCCACTAAGTTTGTGTCGTAGTTTAAGTCGCTTTCGCTGTTGATTGGTACACAGGTGGGTAGGTACAATATATAGGTAAGTATTTATATTTGTTCATTATTATTCAGTTCTTTTCTTATATATATATATATATATATATATATATATATATATATATCGATGATATTTAATATAAAAAGATATTATTAACCTGTATATACTTATTCTTCATTTTGTACGAAGCAAAGAGAGGTTCTTTATTAATAATATCCTCAAAGTTGTTATTGAATAAAAATCGTAGGAAGGTACTTAACTAATTCTATGCTTCTTAATACGAACCATACAAACCAATTTATCTAAAAATAGATCAATGGAACAGAAACGTTATAAATGACTTTATGAATGTATCTTAATGAATAGCTATTTAACGTGACTTTACTTTGTATTGAGGCCAATAAAGAAATGACAAAATATACTTAATTTAATTTCTTTTGCGATATCGATTGACCCGCCAGGAAAATTTGCCAATTTACACAATTTTATGTGCAGAGTCGTGATGAAATGTGGCTTTCTTGAGGTTAGGCCTCTGCCGCCGAAGGCGTAGGTTTCGAACTTGATATACAAGGTCCCTCCTATGTATTTGGGGATAATAGGGATACCTGTAGTCATCCCTGACTGCAGGTATCTATACCTGAATTGAATTTCTGTGATCTAGAAAAGCAATTTGATACATTTCTTTGTGATTGATAAGCATTGGCGCAATGTTTGTGCGAATTACACATAGAATGAATACATATTTTTACATACGTACGTCACGCCTTTATCCCCGGAAGGTTAGGCTGAGGTGAATTCACACCCACATTTCACCATCATTGTATTCGGTTCCATGTAATAGGGGGTGAGCCTATTGCCGTTTTCCGGGCACTATTTTTGACTCGAGGCATGCATTTGAGCCTGAGTCTGGGCTGTATATATCTGTCTAATGTTAAACAGCCCTATCCTTTAGTCGCCTTGGACGACATCGCATGGAAGAGATAGGGTGGTCCAAATTCTACTCTGCTGGAAACCACGGGGCCATTTTTTAATTCGTTAAAACTAGTTTTTACTAATTTCATAAAAGGTGGTATTGAATTTATCAGTATCAAAATAAACGGGATATTTACCATGTTTCATTGTTTTGAGTTTCCGATATTTCGGCGCTGTTGCAAGCACCATGATCACGGAGGAACTGGAGTAGTGGCAGTGAACAGAGAAAAAGTTTTTTCCTAGGAGTTGATAGTTTAAATACCGGTATTGAATTTAGTTTACGCCTTTATCGCCGGAGGGTTAGACAGAGGCCAATTAACACCTACATTTCACCAATCATTGTATTCGGTCCCTACATAGGGGTTAAGGTGAGCCTATTGCTGTTTTCCGGACACTAATGTTGACTCGAGCCATGCATCTGAGGCGGAGTCTGGACTGTATATATCTTAGTCGCCTTGCACGACACGGCCTGGGAAGAGATATGATGGTCTAAATTCTACTCCGCCGGAAACCACACTGTATATAAAAAAAATGTATCAGAATGTCCTACTGTCTTTTAAAATCATTATTAAATGATGGTTACTGTTTATAGGAGAGTAAACAGTACCATAGTGGCAATTTACATACATTTACGCATATTAACCCTGGTTGTACTTATTAACTCATTTATATTCGAAATGTCGAGTAATCTTGTTTGTTTTGAAGATGATTGACGCGTCTAATCACGCTAGGGACGTATGTTTACACACTTCGTACGTCATATCACGTTATGTCACGCTACGACAAGCATTTCAATTTTGGAATGTTCTCATTTCAAAATTGACAATCTAACGAACTCTTTATCGAATTTCATTGGCATTATGATGTATTCTAAATGATAATAATTTATTTTAGGCTATTTTTTGTTTTTCGAATGCTTATTGATACGTCACGCCAATAAACGTTCAAAGAATGTTGAAAATGACATTAATGATTAGTCTAAATTATGGTATTGAACATACGGCCAAAGGAACATCAGTAAAGGTTTATATCTTTATTTGTAGTGTGTCCTGATCAGGTAATTTTTCGGTGGAGTAAGGTACACCCGAACTTTGCGACTTTGGATAATTAGCCATCAGGAACATTAAATTGGTAATCAGGATATAGTATCGACTTCCTACTTCGTTGGTTATATATTTAGTGTCAGATGAAGAAACTGAGGCGTAAAATTCTGATTAAAATTCAGTCTTCAATATTCTATTCTTCTTCAATATTCAATCTTCAATAACCGCGGTAGCCTAGTGGTATGGGTAATGGACTGCTGAGACGAGGACTCGGGTTCGATCCCAGGTTTTACCATGGCACACACCAATGACTTTTCGATGCTTTTCGAAGTTATGTGTGTATTAATGGTCTGCTCGATTAATGGGCAACATTGGGACCTAAACATAAACTGGCGGAATGTGTGTCTATCTCCTAAATGTCAAGAACGGTATTCTTATAACACTATTTTCATTGACATCGGCAGTTTCATCATAAAACTATAAAAGTCAATGAAAATAGTGTTGAATTTAGATCGAGACTGAATTTTGAACAGGTTTGATTAGGAGAATTGCCCTGAATTGTTTGAATTCTGCTTCCGTTTTCGTCGGCTTATTTCGACGTCTAGTGACGTACCTAGATGTCACGATGACAACGACAATCAGGATTTTTTTAGTTATAACGACTTGTAATGTTTTCTTACCTCGGCGCAGCTCGAGGTATCGCAGTGTAGACGGGCCACTCATTGTACATCAGCGGATCGCGGTACGAGCTCACTTCGTTCATTATTTCCGGTGCACGAGCCTGCCGCTTCGAGAATCTGAAACAAACGAAACAACGTGTCAAATGTGTAACTATATAAACACCTCAACAAAGTCTAGGGAACAAGATGACCCCAATTATTTTTTTTCGTGTAAATCTTGTTTTGCAAATAACTGGCAGCAAATAAATAAAAATAGAATAAAGTAGATTACAGAGTTGTTCGAAATTTTAAAATAAATTTAAATAAGTAATGATTTTCGAATATGGAGGGAACATTTTTAAAAGTGTTTGATTGTGCAGTTTCTCTGAGGCAAAATAAATTTTTTTTTTTTGATTGTAAATAACGTTTATTATCAATAATACGTCTTTTACGTATGGTTTGTGCATTTTTGTGACTGTAGTCATCATGTCACGTCGTCATTTAAGTCACGAAGAGATGTTAAGGGCTGTTGGTGTGCTGCAAGCTGGACGAACTCAACGCGACGTAGCGGATGCTGTCAACACCCAACCAAGCGTAATTTGCAGATTATGGGCACGCTACAGGTCTACAGGGGATGTTGCCGAACGTCCCAGGGGACGAAATAGGGACGAAACTACCCCGCGACAAGATCGTTTCTTGCAAAATTCCGCAAGGCGGCAACCCACGATTACTGCTCGTCAGTTGGTCGCAGGCCTCCAGTCTCAGCATCAAGTGGTTATTAGCGATCAAACTGTCAGAAAAAGACTACACGAAGCCAATCTTTATGCTCGCAGACCGCTTAGGGTTCCAGCTCTTCGACGTGGAAATCGAGGTCGTCGTTTATTGTGGGCTAACGCACATTTACAGTGGACCGACCATCAATGGGCACGGGTTCTGTTTTCCGACGAATCTTGCTTCGGTTTTCATCCTGATTCGAGAAGAGTGCGTATATGGCGAGTTCCTGGACGTCGGAGTCGTCTCCAGAATCCGCAAGAAGTTCATCCTTACCAAGGTGGAACAATCATGGTATGGGCTGGAATTCGCCTTGGTGGAAGGACCGACCTCGTTTGGATACGGGGCAATTTGAATGCAAACCAATACATTCAGGAGGTTATACACCCCATGGTAATCCCTCATCGACAGCAGTTCGGTCAAGATTTTATGTTCATGCAAGATAATGCACGGTCACACACCGCGAGGGTAGTGGTCAAAGCGTTAAGCGAGCACAATATGACGACGTTGGAATGGCCTGCTCAATCTGCCGACCTCAATCCCATAGAGCATGCCTGGGATTTGCTTGGGAGAAGAGCTTTCAGTGATTCTTTGGAAAATCTGAACACTGAAGAATAACTTTTTTTACACCTTCGCAGTGTATGGAGCCATATTCCACAGACGATGATTGACAATCTCATACTAAGTATGCCACGCCGTTGTCGAGCTGTTGCTAATGTTTTAGGAGGTCCTACAGATTATTAAAAACGTTTAAAGTACGGTTAATTACTGTATTTCTTACTACCTCGTTATTTTTGTGCCTAATCATAGAAGGTATATAATACTCAATATTGGCACTATTCAATTCTGTCTTAAAAAAAAAAAAAATTGGTATGAAAATGTTTTTATTAAAATTAAAATTAAAAACGGTATAAAAATACCCTTCTATTGATATAAAACACTCACTATTACAAGAAAGGGTTTTTAAATAAAAACTAGAAATGTCCTTGTTCCCTAGACTTTGTTGATGTGTGTATTTATGTACAAATATTTCCCACAATCTGGAAAACTTCCATAAAAGATTTATGTATGATGTATTATTAAGCCCTATAGGTACTATGCTAAAGGTACGAGGAGGTATTTCATTGGGAGAGTCCTACGTCCAGCAGTGAACTGCGGTGGGCTAATTGAGGATGAAAATATTAATTTGATATTATGCCAATAATGTTTCTTATAAATTAAGGTTTATAAATAGGTAGTTACTACGAGTTCAATAAATTATAATCAGAAATCATTCATGAATTTTACCACCTTTCAAGTTTCCACGTACATTGATAAAATGTATATTTATTTTCTCTTGTATATATTGAGAAATCGACTTCGGCTTACCTGCCCACTTACACGTGCCATATTGTGTAAGTACTTGGTGTCTCATAGGTTCCACGTGCTCAAACCACCTTACCACCCTTTACCCTTGTAAAATGTGGTAGGATTTTTTTTACGTGCGAAATAATCTCCACTGATACCTCCCCGCCGGAGCTGGTGGGAGAGGTTATGTCGGACTCGAACTGACTAAAACGCACGTCGCCTTTGTTGCCGTTGCCGAAGGTGAGGTTGACAGGCATATCCCTCGCACCCCGGCTGACCCAGGGCCATCTCTCACGATCTGGCCCTCTTCGAGTAGGTTAAGGCACTTCGAATGAGTGGACTTGCATGAGAGGTTTAAAGACAGTACCTGAAGTAGGTAAGTGAAGTTTGCAAGGAGAGAATCAGATGAGGGGCAGTTGTCTCATCCTACTCCTGAAGGAGAACCTTTTTTTTTATGCCACTTAAGCGGCAGACAAGCACACGGCCCACCCGATGGAAAGCGGTTACCATGGCCTATGGACGCTTGCAACACCAGAGCAGCCACAGTCGCGCTGCCAGCCCTGTAAGTACAGAGTTTCTGTGCCATCAGCCGAAGACAAAGCAGGACAAGCCTTTAGTCTTCCACTGACAGCACAAATTCTCCAGTGAGCTCTGGCTACTCTACTCACCGCTGGGAACACAACACGAAGTTATTATAGCCGCGGTATTCTATAGGGCGGAGGTACTTCCCCAGTCGACCTTACCTTAGGCATATTGTATCATTTTCATTACTTCAAGGTGCACTTATGGAAGTAGAAGAAGCGAAACGTGTATGGTATATGCCTACCCTAATGGGATAGAGGCGTGATTATATGTCTATGAAAGTTTCTTACTTCTAAAATTATATGAAAACATTTTCAATTCTTAGAAATGAGGTAAAATTGAGCATGAAAACGTCGAGAATTTTCTTGAAATTCCAGTTATTCAAAATTAAAAGAAGGCAATATAAAATAAAATTGAAATTTATCTTTTACGTTTTTTCTGTAATTAAAAACTGACAGCGGCTTCCGAAATCTGATAACAGGGAGACGGGCGTGAGCGTAGGTGGAACGAAATTGTGATGAGAATTTTGATCTATTAATATCTTTTATAACAGGGTGAAATAAACTGAAGCTGCGTAGAATAATTAATACGTAGAATAACTAATTACGTATATACACTCCAAACAGAAGCGTAACCATTGACTTTTATGTTAAATAAATAAATATTCTACAACATTCTACAAAACGCTATCGAGACCCATGGTAAGCATAGCTTAATTACCTTGTGTTATGGCATCTAGAATGCGGATATTTAGATACTTTTTTTTGTAAATACATACTTATTATACATAGAAACACCCAGACCAATGTAAATATACATATTCTTGCATACAAATATTTGCACTGAGCGGGAATCGAACCCGCGCCTTCTGCGTAGCAGTCGCGTTCACTACCGCTACGCCACAGAGGCTGTCATGTTAAGTATAACAAGACAATGACTGTCCAGAAAAAAAACAGTGGTATATCAGGGTCCCGATTCTACTAATATCATGTCATAATAAAACTATTGTCATAATACAGATATTGCAAACAATGTCATTTAATTTTAGAATTTATAGCTATGCGGTTAAAGTTCAAAATTATATAGCAAATTGTAGAGTGAAAAAAAGAAGCAATGAACTCTTTTATCATTTAATTTTGAACTAAGCCTATATCAATAACGTCTAAAATTTAATGTCATTTATTGCAGTGTCAGTGGACATAAAAAAAGCAGAACCGGGGGCCAGGAGCGCCGATAGAAGAAAATTTGACCACAGATTAAAATAGTAGGTAGGTAGGAGGTAGGACACGGCGGTATTTCCGCCCAATTGAGCAGTCCGACTGGGGTACCTCCACCCTACAGAATACCGCGGTTATAATAACTTCGTGTTGTGTTTCCGGCGGTGAGTACGGTAGCCAGAGCTCACTGGAGAGTTTTTGTGCTGTCAGTGGGATGACCAAAGGCTTGACCTGCTTTGTCCTCTACACTGACGGCACAAAATTTCTGTTCTTACAGGGTCGGCGGCACGGATGTGACTCCACTGGTGTTACACACTTTCATAGGTCATGGTAACCACTTTCCATCAGGTGGGCCGGACTTTAGTTGTATAAAAAAAAAAGTAGGGCCAATAATATGTATCTCTACTTATAAACAGAGGTGTCATAATTATGTGAACTGTCACAATATGTCACGTGCCAATGGATATATCGGATGTCGGTAACAGTGGCGCGAGTACAATAGTTTTTTAAAATCTTACAAAAAAAAAATCCTATGAAAAATTTCCAACGCAATACGCCTAAAAAAGTTCTCACTTCAAAAATGATTGCGTTACGGTTCCTTGAGTGACGTGAGTATGAATTTTGAATTTCGAACTGGATTCAAAAACTAGAAGACAATAGAAGCAATGAATTTTGCCACCTATCTGTACATACATAGCTCGCTTTTTTCTAAATCATTTGTATGACAGTAACAAAATCATCAGATTGTACTCTTTCGCGATAACAAGTTTTTTGAAGGAGTTTTGGCGCCAACATGAAGAATAGTGCATCGCGGTATTTTTTTATTTTCCAAAATTGGTGTGAATTCGAGATTTTATGTATAAAAATGGTGGATTTTTAGATATAACATTTTTGACAACGCACACAAGTGTCGAAAGTGGCAAATTACAGTGAATTGTGACTGTTCGTGTTGGTTCCTAGGGAGCTTCTAGTAAAGTCCCCACAACTTTACTGAGGACCGTAACTTGAAAAACTTGACTTTGGCGTCTCGCCATTAATAATTCTAAAGACTTATATACTAACTTATATAAATATAAATACCTATACTTATATTACTATAACTATATTACTTCACATTGGAATATATCAATTACTTGCCAAAAAGGAGAAAAAAAAAGTTTTTTGAAATATTAAATTGTTTGCTAACTTTCAAATCGGTTAAGAAAGGAATTTCCCCCGAAGTGATTCAAAATTTTTCCTATCTCATTCAACAAGTTTTTTGTTCCGAACACCATTCTTTTAATTATATCCGGTAGGTTCGGTTGTCGATCTCATAACATTGCTATAAGTACTTAACAATAAAGTACCTTTGTAAGGAGGTAGGACACGGCGGTATTTCCGCCCGATTGTGCAGTCCGACTGGGGAAGTACCTCCGCCCTACAGAATACCGCGGCTATAATAACTTCGTGTTGTGTTCCCAGCGGTGAGTAGGGTAGCCAAAGCTCACTGGAGAATTTGTGCTGTCAGTTGGAAGACTAAAGGCTTGTCCTGCTTTGTCTTCTACTGACGGCAAAGAAACTCTTTACTTACAGGGTTGGCAGCGCGACTGTGTCTCCTCTGGTGTTACAGACGTCCATAGGTCACGGTAACCACTTTCCATCAGGTGGACCGTGTGCTTGTCTGCCAACTAAGTGGTGTAAAAAAAAAAGTACTTAATCATATTCTGTCCTCCGTGAGTAAACCTAAAACGATAAGCTCGTCAGCGGCTAAAACGCTACAGACCAAAGATTTACACTTTGTCAAGCATTTTCAGTTCAGCCGTGCTCCACGCTTTAATGGAGCTTAAAATCTGATCATTTACGGCGGCTGGACGTTCTTTTGGGTCCATTTACCTTATTTGTTAACAAATTATTAAGTGGTTTTGTTAAGCTTTGTAATATTGAACTTAAAACGTTAGTGTTACTATAGCCTAAAACATATCCCGAGCTGATCTAGGGCCATCTCCGGTCCTGGATCAGTTGGGTACGAGGAATATGTTTCAGGCAATTTTACATCCTATATAAAAAGAAAAGGTATATGACTAAAATAATTATGTCGTATGTATGCCGACACAGGCGGCCGAGGGCGTCCGTCCTAGTGCGGCCTGAGGTTTTAGATTCGAATCTCAGATCGGGTAGTGTTATTGGGTTTCTGTATGATAATTTTGAATAGGTTGACGAAATCATAGACTCTTTAGAATTTACGTTTCGGATTTATAATTTACAGGTATACTATATTAATTTTATTATTAAGGCCACAATAGTACCTACCTAGAATATAATTTCTTATACGCACTTATAACAGGAAGTAGGCCACGGCGGTATTTATAGGAGGTAGGACATGGCGGTACTTATAGAAGATAGGACACGGCGGTATTTCCGCCCAATTGAGCAGTCCGACTGGGGAAGTGCCTACGCCCTACAGAATACTGCGGTCATAATAATTTCGTGTTGTGTTCCCAGCGGTGAGTAGGGTAGCCAGAGCTCACTGCAGAATTTGTGCTGTCAGTGGGAAGGCCGTGTGCTTGTCTACCACCTAAGTGGTATAAACAAACGCCCTTATTTATCCTAAGTAAAATTATAATCCTTTAGTGAAAAATTATCAGAACCTACACAATGTTTTATATCACTAAAGTTATTATTATTAATTACCTTACCGTCCGTACCTCATTAGTAAATTACAAACAAAAACAAAATAGTTTTATTTTACCGCCAGTACAAGGTTTACCACAGATAACATAATACTAAAGTAGCTCTACAGAGTATACATCCACAATACAACTATGACCACAGATTACGATTCGTATTTGAGGCACGGACATCGCTTGCACTCGGCCAAGCAGCTACGAGTAGCTTACAACATAATAAAACCGATATGAGAAACGTTTCTATTGGGCGGTTAGTTTTCTTTTACGTCAATTCAAGAAAGGTTATTTTCGTTTGGTTGATTGAGGCTTCTTATTATTATTTGGTGATGGATATTGCGTGTCTAATAGCGATGTACAATAAATAATTAAATAACAAATCAAAGATAAAAAAAAAATAAGAAATTATCTATAATTGGAATCTGATCCTTCGCACACTAATTATTATCACAATCAATTTATTATTTGTTCTTCGGTGCGGAATGTTTGTTTCAGATTAAAAGAAATTCGATTTGAGTAAACCATGACTCACGACTAAATTGTCTGAAAGATGTTGCCATATAACAATTTTTTTTATTGGTTTTTTTTTTCAATTCCTTTATATTTTCCAAATCTCAATTTTTAATCGGGCGGTAACACTTCGATGCCGCTTATTTCATCGTCATTACTATTAGGTATTAGAGTCGTTTGGTGCTGTGCTGTCATCTATATACATATAGACCAATATATATACATAAATATATGCATTAAAAAAACTAAATGAAAAGAAAAGAAATATTAAGTCGTTGTTACCATACACGTATGAACCTGTCCGACATGGAAATTTTGTTGTTAGCTGTACAATTTTGATGAGTACAGAATGAAGTTGCCGCGATCGCGATTATCTTCTCATTTGAAACGCATAGTAGATCTAAAATAGACGAGCAATTGAAATTAGAATAAATGTTATCTCAAATGAAATCTAAATACACGAATTTACTTCAGAAACCCTCTTGATTAATAAGTTGTTAGCGTGTTCCATTATACATTAGAGTGGATTTATCCTGTCGGAAAAGGTTTCGCACCTGCTGTCAATTAGAACAAGCTTTCTGAAGTATTACGATCTAATTGTTCATGCGGCCATTGTTTATTTTGACTTACGAGGTTTAATTAAAACGTACGGAATTGGGGAGCTACCGTGAAACATCGGAAACTTCGGGCTCGCAATATAAACAAACGAACCATGTAGGTTATTAATTTACACAGTTTAGGTAGCAGGCCAGCACACGGGCCACCTGATGGAAAGTAGTTACCGTGGCTAAAATGGACGTGTGCATCACTAGGGGAGTCATACTCTTGTTGCCGACCCTGTACGCCCAGAGATTTTTAGTGCCATCAGACCTTGAACCTGAGCCTTTCGTCTGTCCACTGACAGCTACTCACAGCTGGAAATACATGATAAGGTTATTATGGCCGCGGTATTCTTTAAGGCAGAGGAGAGAAGGAGGAGGAATTCCAAGTCAGACTATGATATTATGATATGTTGTCCAATCAAGTCTAATCTATTAACCCGCCCCTCATCGTACCTGGTGCAAAGGTGCCCCATGACACTGGCGGCATTGCCCCATTGAATAGCTATGGCCAACCGTTGCCCCAGGTACGAGCCGGATTTGCCCCAGGTGCGAGCCGGAGTTGCCCCAGGTACGAGCCGGAGTTGCCCCAGGTACGAGCCGGAGTTGCCCCAGGTACGAGCCGGAGCCAATAAATAAAGTATGCCAAATATTAAATAGGTGAAACTCATAAAGAGGTACACAATGTACACATATAGGTACAAAAGACATGCACATAATCTTCTTCTTCCTCTAAGCGCGAATCCCAGTCGCATCCGAAGCAGTCACTGTCTGAGTCTGAGGTTCGCTTTTCCAGTCTAACTGCGGATTAAGCTAGCCTAGTGGTATGGGTAATGGACTGCTGAGACGAGGTCTCGGGTTCGATCCTAGGTTTTACCATGACACACACCAATGACTTTTCGATATTTTTCGAAGTTATCTGTGTATTTATCGCAAGTTAATACGTGCCCGGTTAATGGCAATAGGCTCGCCACCTATTACATTGAGACCTAAACATAAACTGGCGAAATGTGGGTGCTAGCACCTCTGCTACCTCTTCGGGTATATAGGCGTGAGTTTATGTTTGTGTCGATATTTTCCGTGAAGCAACTGTCATCTGACCTCCACAGCACAAAGGCGATATTGAAGCATTACAATTAGATCAGTTGTTGCACTTTTTAGGATACCAACTACCCACTTAATATTCAACATAAAATATTCCTACCTTTTTTTTTTACGTGCGCAAAATCCCCACGGATACCTTCCCATCGGAGCCGGTGGAGGAGGTTATGTCGGACTCGAACCGACTAAAACGCACGCCGCCTGTGGGTCGCTTTGGTTGCCGAAGGTGAGGTTGACAGGCATGTCCCTCGCACCCCAGCCGACCCAGGGCCATCTCTCACGATCTGGCCCTCTTCTCGGGTGTGGGGATTACAGAGTCCCCAACTCGTCCCCGGAAACGGGGAGAATATTCCTACCTAGTGCTAGACAAGGAGTTTAAAACAAAAAAGGTTTTACAGTTTGGAGTCCAAGGTTGGGAAGAAGAGCAGGGAGGGGTAAAATTGTACTCTGTTCATTTTGGGGCACATATTGTTACCATCACTTTTGAACCACAGATGCCGTTGTGAGATTTTTAACATCTTACTTATTTTCTCGATTTAGAAGCAAACAAAAGCGGCGTTTCTCGGTATGTTGTGTGGTATGAAGATGACGGACATTTTTATTTCCAGGAAACTAGCTCTGTACCCTACCTTTTTATAAAATGTGTAGAAAAACTTCAAGGAACTTTGTAGATATAGTAATGTATTATCGTATCTTACGAATCCAACCGATACTATCCAATAAATCTTTCAGAACATCATTAATTAAATCAATGCAAAACTCTACCGTAAAACAATTATTATCTCGAATGAAATCTAGTTGGTCGGTCTCGAAGGAGATTCGATGTTATTAGATACCGGTCATTGGAATTCCCGCAAAGAGGACAAGCGGCAATTATGGCATGTAAATGATATTTTATCGGTAGACCAACCATTGTTGGAAGTTTCGCCTTGGGACTTTCGTTTAGAAATCGGATGAGTTATGTTCGGAAATGTTTGGTTGAAAATTTTGTTTGGCCGTTGCGGTTTTGTCAGCGGTGTGTAGGTATTTGAAATGTTTTTACTATTTATTTGTTTACTTTGTGGTGATTGTTTACTTTTGTTTTGTGGGATATTTATATAGTTGTTGATAGTTCATCAACATAGCAAATATGTATTTGTAAGCATGAATTTGTGTATTTAATGTATGCATTTACAAAAAATATATAAATTAAGTGTTATTTATCGACAAAAACCGCGGTAGCCTAGTGGTATGGATAATGGATTGCTGAGACGAGGTCTCGGGTTTAAAACCATGGCACACACCAATGATGTTTCGATGCTTTTCGAAGTTATGTGTGTATTTATCGCAGGTTTATAAGTGCACAGTTAATGGCAATAGGCTCGCTACTTATTACATTGGGTCATGATTGAATTTGTATATTTGCATTGATTTGAGTGTTTCTATGTAGGTATTTAATGTAGGCATTAACTAAAAAAAAAACTTAAGTAAGTACATATGTTTATCGGCATTATAGACTCCAAAACACAAGCCCTGCGTAGAAATAGCGTAGAAATAATGTTATTTATTTTATTATTTATTTATCTTTGCAGTATAAACTTTAATGAATAAAGGTTACTATAAAGTAGATGAGTATCTTGATGATGTAAATACACACATCAACAAAGTCTAGGGAACAAGGACATTTCTAGTTTTTATTTAAAAACCCTTTCTTGTAATAGTGAGTGTTTTATATCAATAGAAGGGTATTTTTATACCGTTTTTAATTTTAATTTTAATAAAAACATTTTCTTACCAAATTTTTTTTTTTTTAAGAAAGAATTGAATAGTGCCAATATTGAGTATTACAACCTTCTATGATTAGGCACAAAAATAACGAGGTAGTAAGAAATACAGTAATTAACCGTACTTTAAACGTTTTTAATAATCTGTAGGACCTCCTAAAGCATTAGCAACAGCTCGACAACGGCGTGGCATACTTAGTATGAGATTGTCAATCATTGTCTGTGGAATATGGCTCCATACACTGCGAAGGTGTAAAAAAAGTTGTTCTTCAGTGTTCAGATTTTCCAAAGAATCACTGAAAGCTCTTCTCCCAAGCAAATCCCAGGCATGCTCTATGGGATTGAGGTCGGCAGACTGAGCAGGCCATTCCAACGTCGTCATATTGTGCTCGCTTAACGCATTGACCACTACCCTCGCGGTGTGTGACCGTGCATTATCTTGCATGAACATAAAATCTTGACCGAACTGCTGTCGATGAGGGATTACCATGGGGTGTATAACCTCCTGAATGTATTGGTTTGCATTCAAATTGCCCCGTATCCAAACGAGGTCGGTCCTTCCACCAAGGCGAATTCCAGCCCATACCATGATTGTTCCACCTTGGTAAGGATGAACTTCTTGCGGATTCTGGAGACGACTCCGACGTCCAGGAACTCGCCATATACGCACTCTTCTCGAATCAGGATGAAAACCGAAGCAAGATTCGTCGGAAAACAGAACCCGTGCCCATTGATGGTCGGTCCACAGTAAATGTGCGTTAGCCCACAATAAGCGACGACCTCGATTTCCACGTCGAAGAGCTGGAACCCTAAGCGGTCTGCGAGCATAAAGATTGGCTTCGTGTAGTCTTGTTCTGACAGTTTGATCGCTAATAACCACTTGATGCTGAGACTGGAGGCCTGCGACCAACTGACGAGCAGTAATCGTGGGTTGCCGCCTTGCGGAATTTTGCAAGAAACGATCTTGTCGCGGGGTAGTAACCCTATTTCGTCCCCTGTGACGTTCGGCAACATCCCCTGTAGACCTGTAGCGTGCCCATAATCTGCAAATTACGCTTGGTTGGGTGCTGACAGCATCCGCTACGTCGCGTTGAGTTCGTCCAGCTTGCAGCATACCAACAGCCCTTAACATCTCTTCGCGACTTAAATGACGACGTGACATGATGACTACAGTCACAAAAATGCACAAACCATACGTAAAAGACGTATTATTGATAATAAACGTTATTTACAATCAAAAAAAATAATTTTTATTTTGCCTCAGAGAAACTGCACAATCAAACACTTTTAAAAGTTTTCCCTCCATATTCGAAAATCATTACTTATTTAAATTTATTTTTAAATTTCGAACAACTCTGTAATCTACTTTATTCTATTTTTATTTATTTGCTGCCAGTTATTTGCAAAACAAGATTTACACGAAAAAAAATAATTGGGGTCATCTTGTTCCCTAGACTTTGTTGAGGTGTTTACGTGGTCAACATAAGTCTTTTGCTTGCTCGCATACCATATAAGTTGTAAACTAAAGCAAATTTAAAAAGGAAAGATAATAATCTAGTTCTAATATAGTTCGCCGAGTTTCTTGCTGGTATCTTTTCAGTAGAACTAACCTACCGAACCAGCAAAAGAATCATTTTCCAATGGTTTATTTTTACATTATATAATTTTTTATATTATTTCTTTACAATAAAATTTTGTCGTTTATTTGTGCTCTTAATGTGCCTAAACTGTTTTTTTTTTTTTATATAGGACACGTCAATTGGACTTCGTCTTGCCTGATGGTATGCTGAAGGCAAAGTCCCAGAAAAGAGGGTCACCATTACTTACACATACCGTGTGACAATGGTGACACTCAGCTTGACGGCCTCATCATATGCTTTTTCATGCCCCGCTTAAAGGACCCGGGACTATAGGAAGAAGGAAACACGTGAGCTGGTAATGAATTCCAGGCCTTGATGGTGCGACAGAGGAAAGAGTCTCCGAACCGCTTGGTTCTTGATCGGATGTTTTGCACCGTGTGCGGAAGACATCTAAGACCTGCACGTGTTGTCCTGTGTAGGAAAGGGGAGGGTGGGACTAATTGGAAGAGCTCATCAGAACACTCCCCATGGTACAGACGGTAAAATACAGCCATGGACGCAACATCTCTACGCAGCTGTAAAGGTTCTAGGGTGTTCGTGATCTCGGGATTCCCAATGATGCGGACCGCACGTCGCTGCAACCTGTCGAGAGCATCTAGTAAGTACTTTGCTGAACCATCCCAGAGATGCGAGCAGTACTCCACACAGGAGCGAATTTGTGTCTTGTATAGAAGACACCGCTGCTCCGGCGTGAAAAATCGTCTCACTCTGTTCAGGACTCCGAGTTTTCGTGAGGCTGTTTTGATGATACTTTCGATGTAATTTTTGTTATTCAGGTTGCAGCGAACATCCATACCTAGGATATTGAGATTGTCCTGCAGTGGCAGTGGCGTGCTCTGAAGAGTGGGGAGGGGAAGGAAAGAAGATACTTTTGCTGTAAACGCACATGCCTGCGTCTTCTTGGCATTGAACTCAACCAGGTTCTCAGAGCCCCATTGAGAATTGATTAATACTTTGCGTAATCGGTTTTGCATCCGAGGCTTTCATTGGTTATAGGAATATCCTCTACTCATTATTGTATGACTTTCTTCACTTCACTATATAATCGTCCAACCCTGAGAGGAAATCCTGCACCAGAGCGTCAAAAAGCTGGTATACTGGTTTGCTGGTGAGGTTGGTTTGGCTCCGAAGGTTAAGGAGGGGGGGGGGGGAAGCATTTATCCTAAGTCTTACCTCCACATAGCCTTCAGCTGGTCGCACGTCGGCTCGTCAGTCTTAGCCAGCTCCCTATCCCGGACGCGCCCAGGCCTCGGCGACATTATCGCCTCCTGGTCCAGGCGCTGCGCTAATACGACGCATGCGCATCCGAACACGCTCCACACGCTCCACAGTCGGAACATCGACCACATCGCTGTGAACAAAGAAACATTTCCTTTTAGAAACTTATAATGTTTTAAGGCACGTTGATATCTATAAAAGATACAGGTAGATTTCTTTTGTAATATGTAGATGGAGTATTATATTATAACGGATTATAACGGAAAAAATACGATATCAATGCGAGAGAAGCGAAACCTTGAGATAAAACCCTGTACCAAGACGTCTGGACAGCGAGGAAAAGCCTCCCAACATTGGGAGAGGTCTATTTCAGCAGTGGACTGCAATGGGCTAATTGATTGATTGAGATGGAGCAAGATATTAAATAATATAAGTAGGTAGTCTTCATCTCAAGGGGATAAGTATCACAGAACTTGGGCCGACCGGGGTGCGTTGGGCTGGCCGGGGTGCGAGGAATATGTCTCAGATAATCTCACCTCCGGCAATCTGCGGCCCACACAGTCGGCGTGCGTTTTAGTCGGTTCAAGTCCGACATAACCTCCCCCACCGGCCCCCAGTGGGGATTTTGTGCACATTAAAAAAAAGTATCAGAGAATTTTACTTAAATAGGTAGGTTGTTTTCTTCATTTTTAAACCAAAATATATATATAATCACGCCTTTATTCCCGAAGGATTAGGCAAAGGTGAATTAACACTCGTGTTTCACCAATCATTGCTTTCGGTCCCACGTAATAGGCGGCGAGCATATTGCCGTCTGCCTGGCACTATGGTAGTCTCGAGCCATGTATTTGTGCCTGAGTCTGAGCTGTATATATCCCTTAGTCCCTAGCCCCTTTAGGATCACTTCGTTGTCCGTCTGTCCGTCTGTCTGCCTGTCTGTAAACACCTTTTTCTCAGGAACACGTGGAGGTATCAAGTTGAAATTTGTACCACATACTCAGGTCTAAAAACTGGTCTGGAAACTGTGCAAAAAATCACACTTCTAAGTCAACGCATTCAAAATATACTCGTATAACGGTTTATGTAGCTTAAGTTTCGGAACCAATCAAGTGCGAGTCTAACTCGCTTCCTAATAATAATAACGTGTTGTGTTCCCAGCGGTGAGTAGGGTAGGCAGAGCTCACTAAAGAGTTTTTGTACTGTCAGTGGGAAGATCAAATACCAAAAGCTTGTACTGCTATATCTTTTACACTGACGGCACATAAACTTTTGCATTTACACGGTTGGCAGCGCGAGTGTGACTTTCTTGGTGTGGGCTGTGTGCTTGTCTGCCAATAAAGTGGTATAAAAAAAATCTCGTGTGTTTGACTGGCTTTTCATAAATAAATTCACAAACAAAATTACATACTTTACAAGGTTGACAAACACTGATGTTATCTGATGTAAGAAACATAGCATTATACTAAATATAAATATAATAATAAATATTTTACAATATTCTACACAACGCTATTTATACCCATCGCAAGTATAGCTTAACTAGCTTGTCTTAAGGAATCTAGAATACGAATAAGGTTAGGCTGAAAGTGATTTATTTCTCATAAAAACATAAAGTTCACTTAAAATGAGATTTACAATAATTTAGAAATTTACAATAAATGTTTTCCTCTATTCTGCCTACTTTAAATGATAACATTTTGTTGTACACAGTTTTTGAGTTTACCCTTATACACATTTAAATTATCAATGTTTTTAATGTTGTTAGGTATAATATACATGTATTAAATTAAATACGGATATTAAGTTATCTAGTTCATACACAGATGTTCTATGGAATGAGATATTTGATTGAATATGATAAATGTGTAATGTGTAATGTAATTTGTAATAATCAATGTAATTGAAATAAATAAAATAAAAATAAATTTAACTAACAATAAAAAAAAAAAGAAAAAATAATAAACATACTTAGATATTTTACATATCTACTCTAAGACAAGCACCAGCGGAGAAGCCGCCATCTGAGATTAGTGTTGCCTGTGCCTCCCCATCATTGAAAACACAGACTATCGAGAATCTAAAAGTTTAAATAGATTTCGAAGTTTATCAGAACTCACTGTTTGTAATAATTGCCGAAGTTCGCGACATCTTGTAAGACTATACGACAAGTTCCAGACATAAATTTACATCTTACAAAGTTCAAAGTGTTTCCAATGAATAATCGCTGAACAAAAGATTTGATTGATAAAAATGAAATTTAAAAAACCCCCGTCCTTAGGGTTGTTTTTTGTGACGGGGATTTTAAATTATTTAATTGAAATTGTATTTTACACTTTTTAAATTGACCTACTCGTCAAGCTCTTTTATTTGATACCCATATTGAGGGAGTTGTGAAATAAAATGTAATTCGCCATTTTGTGGCGTCGGCCAATTTGTATTTGAAATTTGTCATATTGTATAGTCTTCTACTAATCAAGACCTTTCATTTGGTACCCATATTGAGGGAGTTGAGACAAAATATGTACTCCGTTATTTTGTAGCGGCGGCCATCTTGGACCGTTTTTTTCAAACATAGCTAAGAACACTCCCGACTAATATAACTTCAAACAAAAAAAAACTAAATCCAAATTGGTTCATCCATTCAGGAGCTACGATGCCACAGACAGACACACACACACACACGTCAAACTTAAATACCCCATCGTTTTTGCGTCGGGGGTTAATAAAGATTCTACACAGAGAAAGGAGTGATTCTAGATTTAATAATAGGATCCAATGTTAGTGATCGGCAACTGGTTCTGGGTCAGCCAGATCGGCAATTTACTACTAGACTTTTGAGGAGGTCATCTCCATATCTTTTTTTTTTATACAACTTAGGTGGCAGACAAGCGCACGGGCCACCTGATGGAAAAGTGGTTACCATGACCTATGAACGTGTGTAACACCAGTGGAGTCACATCCGTGCTGCCGACCCTGTAAGAACAGAGATTTTGTGCCGTCAGTGTAGAGGACAAAGCAGGACAAGCCTTTGGCCATCCACTGGGTTATCGAGATGAGGATTTCCGTGGGATTTACTATGTGAAAAATAGAAGACACTATTAGACTAGATTGTTTTACGTGCGATAATCCCCACGAATACCCCTCTCGCCGGTCTCGGTGGGAAAGGTTATATCAGACTCGAACCGACTAAAACGCACGCCGTCTGTGCGTTGTTGTTGGTTGAGGAGGTGAGGTCGTCAGGCATATACTTCGCACCCCGGCTGATCCAGAACCATCTCTCTCGATGTAGCCCTCTTCGAGTGTGGGAACCACAGAGTCCTCACCCCATCCTCGGATAAAGGGATGCACTATTTGGTATAGCTTTAAGACCATTACTTGACCAGCATCAAAACTCCATTTTTGGTGGAGGTCATACCAACATGTGACCAAGGACCTATAGAAAAATACATGTGACATTACAAGAACTCTCGCTATACATACATACATACATACAATCACGCCTTTAACCCGTAATGTGGGTGATAATTGTATTCGGTCCCACGTAATAGGGGGTGACCTTATTACCGTATTTCGGACACTATTGTTGACTCGAGCCATGCATCTGAGGCTGAGTCTGGGCTGTATATATCTGTCCGATGTTAAACAGCTCTATCCCTTAGTCGCCTTGTACGACACCACATGGGAAGAGATGGGGTGGTCCAAATTCTACTCTGCCGGGAACTCCTGCTATGACTACACAAATAGCTGTCAAAATCAGTTAACTTCGTATAGTTACAGTAAGCAGCTTGTCTTTTATCTTGTCACATTACTGTCCATCCCAAGGTTGCCTGGAAGAAATCACTTCAGCGATAAGGCCGCCCATTGTACATTAAAATGTATATGCATGTTACCTACTTGTCTCAGATGTAAATATATTGGTGTACAATAAAGTATTATCTATCTATCTATCTAACTTGTCGAATAGCATTTTCCTGTCTTTGATAATCTCCACACAAATCATACAGCCATTCTCACTAACGACTATCACCTGCGTTCCTTTGCACGTAGCGCGGTGAAACATACATTTGACAAATCTACATTGTAATGCTAAAACAATGTATGTATGTATGGAGCTACGTGGAAGGAATGCATTAAAATATGTATAAGACGACGACGACTGCGTATTAATGTTTAAGATTTACTCTTAGAAATCATTGTACTTCGTAATATAAACTCACGCTTACATCCCCGAAGCGGTAGGCAGAGGTGCTAGCACCCACATTTCGCCAGTTTATGTTTAGGTCCCAGTGTTGGCACATACCAATGAATTTTCGATTTATAAGTGCCCCGTTATTGGCAATAGGCTCGCCATCTATTACATTCGGACCTAAACATAAACTGGTGAATTGTGGGTGCTAGCACCTCTGTCTACCCCTTCGGGGATATAGGCGTGAGTTTATGTTACACATACATACATATAATCACGCCTTTATCCCCGCAGGGTTAGGCAGAGGTGAATTAACATCCACATTTCACCATCATTGTATTCGGTCCCACGTAATAGGGGGTGAGCCTATTGCCGTTTTACGGGCACTATTGTTGCCTCGAGCCATGCATCTCTGGCTGAGTCTGGGCTGTATATATCTGTCTAATGTTATTAGATGCTATAAGATGTTATCCCTTAGTCGCCTTGTACGACACCGCATGGGAAGAGATGGGGTGGTCCAAATTCTACTCAGCCGGAAACCACGCGGCTATGTGTGTATGAGTTTATGTTGTGTTATGTTATATTGTTAAATAAAGTTTTTTTTTCAATTTTTACTTGGTGAACTCATATCACGGTGTAATATGTCATATATCGTAACTTGAACGTGTTACGTTACGTCTATTGTTTATACACAAGTTAGACACGAGTTGGGAGATAACACTTGGATTACATCCTCATACAAAACTGTAACAATGAGATTACGTTATTAATATGTCTAGACCGAAAACTTCGAAGCCGTTTGCAAGAATATAGCGCGCGGAGTGTGAAATTTGACTTTGTTAAAGTTTATTTGGAGGAATGTAGAAAGCTGTAATTTGTATATTATACATACTTTTTTATACAACTTAGGTGGCAGACAAGCGCACGGCCCACCTAATGAAAAGTGGTGACAGCGACCTATGAATGTGTGTAACACCAGTGGAGTCACATTCGTGCTGCCGACCTTGTAAGAACAGAGATTTTGTGCCTTCAGTGCAGAACACAAAATCAGGACAAGCCTTTGGCCTTCCCACTGACAACATAAAAACTCTCTAGTGAGCTCTGGCTACCTATTTTTTTTTTTTTTTTACGTGCGCAAAATCCCCACGGATACCTCCCCACCGGAGCCGGCGAAGGAGGTTATGTCGGACTCGAACCGACTAAAACGCACGCCGCCTGTGGGTCGCTTTGGTTGCCGAAGGTGAGGTTGACAGGAGCTCTGGCTACCCTACTCACCGCCGGGAACACAACACGAGGCTATTATAGCCGTAGTATTCTGTAGGGTGGAGGTACTTCCCCAGTCGGACTGCACAATTGGGACGGAAATATCGTCGTGTCGTAAGCTGAAGGCAAAGTCTCAGAAAAGAGGGTCAGCATTACTTACACATACTATGTGACAATGGTGACACTCAGCTTGACGGACTCATCATATACTTTTTCACGCCCCGCTTAAAGGACCCGAGACTTTACGAAGAAGGAAACACGTGAGCTGGTAATGAATTCCAGGCCTTAATGATGCGACAGAGGAAGGAGTCACCGAACCGCTTGGTTCCTGATCGGATGTTCTGCACCGTGTGCGGGTGACATCTACGACCTGCACGTGTTGTCCTGTGTAGGAAAGGGGAGGGTGGGACTAATTGGAAGAGCTCATCAGAACACACACCTTTAAACTTTCAAACTTCTAAGTCAATGCATTCAAAATATATTAACGTTTATGTAGCTTAAGTTGTGGAACCCTCGGTGCGCGAGTCCAACTCGTTCTTGACCGACTTTTTTCTTAGCACATCCACAAACCATCCAAATACGTACAAAATCGTCTTGTTACCCGAAACTCCCAAATATTAATTGAATTTACTAGTTTCCACCACTTTTATATGAGTTTTGTTTGGGTACTACATATCGTAATTCCCGAAAGAAACTACTGTCTTTCTTTTGGATTACGGTCGAGTGTGATTGGAAACGCCCACGTCTCGTGTGTGGGTGTTGAGACATTTCAGACTGTCTAGGTCAGATTTGTAGTTGATCATTTGTATTTATGTTATACTGAATAGGTTAGAGTATGGAACATTCTTCGTTCAATTATAAAAATAATATTTGTGTTTTTTTTTGCATTTTTTACAGTGATTATTCGAGCAATATTTAGGGAATTGAGTGAATGACTTCAACGTTATGTGTACCTACATAGAAAAAAATAAAATAATAATCGCTGTTTTTTTTACCTTTTTTATACCACTTAGTTGACAGACAGACACACGGCCCACCTGATGGGAAGCGGTTACCGTGGCCTATGGACGTATGCAACACCAAGGGTGTTACACTCGCGCTGCCGACCATGAAGAAACCTTCTGATGCCCCTCTTCAAGTTATTGAGTTAGCCCAAAATAAATCATCTCCTTCGATACAATAAATGCCATATGAAATAAATTAAAGAAATAAAATATGAAACATATGTATGTAATAGTGACCGTCTTTTTGCCTTTAGCTTACCATCAGGTGAGGCGAAGTCTAATTGACGACTCACATATGAAAAAAATTAAATCACATTATTTAAACGTTATCTTAATATACACAAGACTCTGCCTCTGTGCACTCCCAGGTTTGATGGGAGAGAACTTAACTCAGAGTTCTTTCTTCCCTTTGTACATTAAAATTAATTTGTACATTAAATTTGATTTGTACATTAAATTTAATTTGTAGTATTTCCTTCTTCCAACAGTCCCGGATCCTTTAAGCGGGACTTGAAAAAGCATCTGATGAGACCGTCAAGCTGAGGGTCATATATATCATAAGTATTTCTAATAGTGATCCACTTTTTTCAAACTTTGTTTTTAGCTTACCGTCAGGCGAAGTGAAGTTATATTGAAGTATCCTACATACATACATATAATCACGCCTTTATCTCTGGAGGGTTAGACAGAGGTGAATTTCAACAATCATTGTATTCGTTCCCAGGTAATAGGGGGTGAGCCTATTGCCGTTTTCGGGGCACTATTGTTGACTCGAGCCATGCATCTAAGGCGGAGTGTGGGCGACATATATCTGTCTGATATTAAAGTGCCCTATCCCTTAGTCGCCTTGTACGACAGCGCATGGCAAGAAATAGGGTGGTCCAAATTCTACTCTGTCGGAAACCACGCGGTTACGAAGTATCCTACACCTATATTATAAAAATTACTATCTCTAAGAATCTCATTCAGAGTATTCAATAAAACAGTTCCGCCGCCGCGCCTGTACAAATGAATTTCTCAACAAAACTTCCTTTTGATTCATCTGGTCATTGATGAATACTTCTGACGCAATTAAAACTTCGCATAGATACCGTGTAACTATATACAAGACTTCACTAATTGGATGGCGGAATAAATTTAATTACTGCCCAGATAGTATCTAGTCTTCTGGACTTTGTCCTCCATTTATTATCTCTGACGTGTAATTGTTGCGTTGACAGATTTTTTGCTCGGGAGTATACTGGCCTGCGTTGTTGGAATTGGTTATAAGGTCAATATTGACCTATTTTTAATAAGAACAAACTTGTTGAAGGCAAATTACAGTACGAGACGTGATCTTCAGTACCTTTTTTTTATACCACTTAGCTGGCAGACAAGCACACGGCCCACCTGATAGGAAGTGGTTACCGTGGCCTATGGACGTATGCAACACCAGGGGTGTTACACTTGCGCTACCGACCATGAAGAAACCTTCTGATGCCCCTCTTGAAGAACCCCATATTGCAGGTGCTTGGAAAAACCGCAGCGAGGAGGTCATTCCACAGCTTGAGTGTGTGTGGGATAAAATTTTGTTTCATACCACACAGTTTTCCTTTTTCATGACTCATCTTAAATATTTTTTTCAGTATTCGAAAAGTGTCACTTTATTTTTGTAATCAGTACATATTTTTTCATAGAAGGGGGATGAAAAGTAAAGTAAAATTACTCAAGAGCTAATTATTCTTCACTCGGGCGAGGTTCCTTAATCCCTCACTGCGTTCAGGATTCTATGACAGAATCCTTCGCATCACTCGTGATTCAAAGTAGCGCCCTTGCGGTAAATATACTGCTTTGCTCCCTTGTCATACAATCTACTATTTCCGTCAGTAACCGCTTAGCATAAGTTGAGCTTTGTTCATTATCATTCTACCGCTATGCGGACTACGGAGACCGTGTATTACGTAACTAATTAATAAATGATATCTAATAATTATTGCGAGAATAATTCTCTGTCTGCCTGCGATTTTGATGAAATTTGCTACAGCAATATACTAGAGATTTTGCAACAGCTAGTAACATAACATAACATAAACTCACGCCTATATCCCGAAGGGGTAGGCAGAGGTGCTAGCACCCACATTTCACCAGTTTTATGTTTAGGTCCCAATGTAAGCCGCGAGCCTATTGCCATTAGTAGACAGTTAGTGATTTAAAAATTAACCTTAACAACATAACTTAACCTTAAAACCTCTAAACAAATAGTTACTTAACCCCAAAATAGATAATACTGATATTCGTCTTCCTTAACACTCACATATATCTAATAATACGTCTGATATGCGTTAATTCAAGCACCATTAACCCCTGATGTCGAATGAACAGCTCATTGGTTCCATTTGTAAATACTCAGAGAGGGTAGATAACGCCGCCATTGTGTTTTATCTCTCAAGTGCTAAAAAGACTTGTATTCAAAATAGGTGTGTATGTGGGAACGATGGGTAGGGAACCGTGAATAAAAGGTATTGTGACTGTAGGCCAAATATTCCTGACATTGGGAGAGGCCTTTGTCCAACAGTGGCCTGAGATAGGCTATTTATTGATTGATAACAATACAATATCGCGTTGTTTTATCGGACAGTGATTCTATAATGATGAATTTTCCAGTCTGCTAAAGGAGGGTAATGTTTTTACAATTAATTATCCTTCACCTCAGAGTCCGGGGTCTGCTTAAATATGATGTGATTTGGTTTTTTCCGCTATATTGGTAGCGACTGCTGTGTGACTTCTCAGTCTATGGTTACTGGCTACTGCTGACAGAGTTGTTCAGGTCACCCATATATACGCTT
Organism: Eilema griseolum; assembly: GCA_963662185.1. Lineage (NCBI taxonomy): Eukaryota > Metazoa > Arthropoda > Insecta > Lepidoptera > Erebidae > Eilema > Eilema griseolum. Next base: position 10,575,666 of record OY759256.1, on the reverse strand, counting down.
TGCTTGTCCTGCTTTGACTTTTACTCTGACGGCACAGAAACTCTGTGCTCACAGAGTTGGCAGCGCAAGCTCGACTCCCTTGGTGTTGCACACGTCCATAGGCCACGGTAACCACTTTCCATCAGGGGGGCCGTGTGTTTGTCTAGCTATCAAGTGGTATAAAAAAAAGACGTCCGCCTTAACCTTTCGACTATTGACAGCCGGGATCAACTTTTAACGTGTCCACTAAGCGGTCACCCATCCAAATGGTAGTTACACCTAGGTAACTTAACCGATCGATCATTTACCGAACAGTGAAAGGCCACGAGCGCCTCCATTTTTAGGGTGCCGTACTTCAAGAGGAAAAATTCGGAACCATTATAGGATCACTTCGTTGTCCATCTGTATGTCTGTCTGTGTGAAGACCTTTTTCTCAGAAACACGTGAAGGTATAATATTTATACCACATTCTCAGGTCTATCTTGTCTTGAATCTGTGCAAAAATCAAATTTCTAAGTCAACGCAGTCAAAATATATAGCGGTACATGTAGCAGAAGTTCGTCCTTGAATATAATTTTGTACGGGACCCTCGGAGCGCGAGTCCAACTTACACTTGATCGGTGTTTTTTATATTTTTCTATCGGTACTTAAGGATCTTCTATACTAGGCATATTAGAAAACTTATTTCAACGAAATCCACGTATCAATCTTTCAAAAACTCAATACAATAATATTGAAGCAAGGTGATCTTGAACAGACTCAAACGTTTCTTCTCTCTCAAAAGACTGTTAGCTTTTAGTTTAGGATGACATCGGTATTAAGAGAAATTACGATGCAATATTTGTATACAAAATCAAGTACAGTTTCTAGTTAGAACCTAATCTAGATTGACCTAAATAGAAGGTCGGCCAATACCCGGGTGGGATTTACGTCCGAATTTAGAAGTTATTGGAGAGAAAGTAGCACAACCTAACATTATTACAGAGTTGTTTAGAATTAGGTAGGAATATAACACATTCGATGAACTATTTCTGTTTGTTACGAGGTAGAACTCTTAGAGGAAGGGGTCGGTAGGTACAATTCTGGTGTTGTGAGGAAAAATTGACGCTGGTAACCGCTTGACATTAAGCGATATAGCTTGTTTTTTTTATACCACTTAGATGGCAGACAAGCGCACGGTCCACCTGATGGAAAGTGGTTACCGTGGCCTATGGACGTGTGTAACACCAGAGAAGCTACACTAGCGCTGCCGACCCTGTAAGCACAGAGTCTCTGTGCCGTCAAAGCAGGACAAGCGTTTAGCCATCCCACTGACAGCACAAATTCTCCAGTGAGCTCTGGCTACCCTACTCACCGCTTTGAACACAACACAAAGTGATTATAACCGCGGTATTCTGTAGGGCGGAGGTACTTCCCCAGTCGGACTGCTCGATTGGGCGGAAATACTGCCGTTTAAACTGAAGTTTATAAAATTACGTATTTTCTACTATAAATTCCGGAAATAACTGTAGGGGGAAGTTCCCTAGTACCGGACACCTAAGGTTTCTTATGAATAAAATTAAAAATATTTTCAGGAATGTATATTTATTTATGATTTACAGAAGGTAACAAAGATAGAAATCAAATAAAATTTAAAAAAAGCAACCTCTGCTCTAAACATAATTAATACCATTAATCATACTTTGATAACAAAAAATATAATTTTAAAATGTAGCACCTAGTACCGGACGGGTGTTTGTGCCGTATCACTAGCACCGGACATTTCAAAAGAGTCTGCATCGATCGCATCTGTAGCCATCTCCACACTCTGGAACATCTGCACATGCTTCATATGCCCACCCAAGACACGATAAGCATTGGATCCAGTCTTCGATATGGTCTTCTAAGCAAACTACACAAATTATTGTGTCTGTGTTAGATATTTGTTCTTGTATTTCTATTTTCTTAGCTTTACCCCCATTTTTTCTTTTGAACTTCACGCCTTTAGCTTGTTTTCCTTTCTCTATGCTCTTTCCTTTACTAAGTCGTAGGCTAACTTCAAAAACTCTTTTTTCATTAGTGGCATACATACATCTGTTAGATAAATCTTTGATGTGTTCTACTAAGACTTTTTCATACAGCTCTGAAAAGGTGTGAGTGATCCTACCCAACTTTGGCATCGACACTTCGTCTCCACTTATAAGGCTTTAACATTGTCTTGTAAAGTGCTTTCAGGAACTTGATAAACCATTGCGGCTCGTTTTAAGCTCATTTCCTTGGACAAAACCTTATCAATAGCTGTTTACAAGCTCTGTGGCTCCCACGATCCTTCCTTTCCTTGTCTTCCATTTCGTTTCTCTTCTTTTGTTAACACCTGAAAAGAAAATTAAATAAATAAATAAATTAACGTAAGTTGTTACAAGAAATAAAAAAAAATATCACTGCCCGGTGCTAGGGGACGACTTTATGTCCGGTACTAAGGGACAGACAATATCATACATTAGGTAGTACCTACCGAAATGGTTTCAAAAATCAAATAAAATACTATCGGTTTACCGATAACAATCAAATGCTAGTTCAATTATCGATTACCATCAAAATATAAATGCATAAATGTGCCAGAACTACTTACGTTGATCTTACATGACGCCGCGTGTTCCCGCCAAAAACAACAAACACCCTCTCCCGCTGCGGCCTTGCGCGTCACTGGCGAGCTGCGGTGCGTGATCCTGTAGCTATGTACCCCCCTCACCCCTTTCACTAGTAGTTCGAATCGAATAGGTTTATACTTGCTTGGATAGTACGGCTGTCCGGCGGTAGGTGCCGTCCGGGGTTACGGGACTTCCCCCTAATATTGGTAGGTACAGTAGTGACCAATGGCGCCACGTTTCCCGTTTGACTCAATATCCGCCGGCGGATTGGACGTCGGGTACATCCGATTCCTCACCATACATACGGAATGATTTTGAATTAGGAATGAAAGAATCTGTCTGATTTATATTTATTTTTGAATAAAAGAACTCCATTTGACTAGTGAAGAATTTTTAAATTGTCAAAGTTTTTGCTTTGGAACAAGAGATTTTTGGATCAGAAATATTTTTAAGGGTTTTATTATGACAATAAGTTTATGCTAATCATATTAAGTAACCTTTATTATACTTTTAGAACTACAGTTAAGTATACTAATCCTTAATATCCATTGAAATACTTTACGTACTATTAAGATAATTCCGAATAGATAGATAATATCTGTAATGATATTTAACATTGTCTCAAAACTCAATAGCTTATCCTAGTTAATCATGTGATGACTTCCCACAAATCCGGATCTGGGAATGACATTTATCTACGCCTACGACGGCGGGCGATGCGATGGGAAGTTTGATAAGGCCGTGGTAATTAGTCCACTGTCTGACTCAGACAAAGGCTAATAGATGGATTGTTCTCCAAATAGAGTGCGAACGCATCGTCCAAACGATACGGTCGATATCAACCTTTTTAGATAGGGTTGGCTGACATTAGTTTATTTTAAATAACGCCCGCAGCTCCGCTAGTGTTGAAGTGACGTTTGGTCATAGATATCTTCGGTGCTACTTACACAATTGTGATAAAACAAATTTACGATTTAAAGTTTGATTAAGACCGCACATCCGATCAAGAATCAAGCGGTTCGGTGACTCTTTCCTCTGTCGCACCATTAAGGCCTGTAATTCATTACCAGCTCACGTGTTTCCCTCTTCCTACAGTCCCGGGTCCTTTAAGCGGGGCGTGAAAAAGCATATGATGAGACCGTCAAGCTGAGTGTCACCATTGTCACACGAGACTTTGCCTTCAGCTTACCATCAGGCAAGGAGAAGTCTAATTGACGTGTTCTATTTATAAAAACAAAAAAATACCATACCTTTTACACAAAAACACATCAAAAAATGTTTGGTTTGATTCAAGTTTATATTAAAATAAGTTTCACCATGGCACACACTAATGACTTTTCGATGCTTTTCGAAGTTATGTGTGTATTTATCGCAGGTTTATAAGTGCCCGGTTAATGGCAATAGGCTCGCCACCTATTACATTGGGACCTAAACATAAACTGGCGAAATGTGGGTGCTAGCACCTCTGCCTACTCCTTCGGGGATATAGGCGTGAGTTTATGTTATGTTATGTTATGTCTGTATGTAAAAAAAAGTTTTAAAATATGACTGTTCTACAGTATGTCACTTTCAGATATTTTTAAAGTTGTAGTGGAATGACGAAATTAACATTATATTAAGTAGTCGTGTAATAATCACACAAGTTAATATACTACCCTTGAGTCATTAGATACCTATCCTATCTCAATGTTACAATAAACCAAAAATTCATTTCCATCACAAAGTTTTCCACGAAAAATATCAACAGATAAAACGAACGAAGATGGCGTCGTATATGTGCAAATATTTTCCATACCCTTGGGTCTCGAAGGACGTAAACAGATCACAAAATGGAATCACGATACCTACCTAAGGAGTAAATAAATATAACACTTCATCTTTATCATATACTAGCTTCCGCCAGCGGTTTTACGCGCAAATAAACACAAACAGACTGAGAAAAATCACTTCAGTAGTTTTTGCAAGATACTAGAACGAACTCATTGACGTAAAAGGACAGTTTTTCAACAGATTTTTTTCGAAAAGGCAATATTATATTAGATAATCTGTGGCTTGCCTTTTCTAGCTTGCTCATCCATATGTCAGTTTTTCCACACGGCAGTATGATGGTAGTTTTGTAACATGTAATATTACGCCTTATAAGGTCGATCAGTATGGGTCCTGAGGCTACCCCTTGCAGAAATGTATTTGAAATTCACATATCGCTAAATATTGTTTCGATTCACGATATATATCCTTTATCATCATACATACATACAGTCACACTTCTTTCCCAGTGGGGTTGGCAGAGACCACAGTTTTCCACTTGCTGCGATTTTAAGTTAAGCTACCTAGGCGCGTTTACCGTTTGGATGGGTGACCGCTTAGTGATATTACATCAGAGTGTGTGTGTGGCACGTTAAAAGTCGGTCCCGGTTATCAATAGTCGGTAGGTCAAGTCGGAGACCTATATGAGTGACCTCGGTGCTTGGTCAATAACCACACCTCAGGCTGTGGAGGTAAGACGCCAGTAGCTCCAAAAAAAAAATTTTAGTTGGTGATTCGTTGTCATCGACTCGATATTGTATTCAAACTATGTACTGCTCCAGAGAAAGAATATCGACATATTTTATTATTTATTTTATTTTATTATTTTACTAGTCGCGTGGTTACCGGCAGCTTCTCTTCCCATGCGGTGTCGTACAAGGCGACTAAGGGATAGGGCTGTTTAACATCAGACAGATATATACAGCCCAGACTCAACCTCAGATGCATGGCTCGAGTCAACAATAGTGCCCGAAATACAGCAATAGGCTCACCCCCTACTACGTGGGACCAAATAAAATTCACCTCTGCCTAACCCTCCGGGGATAGAGACGTGCTTATATGTATGTTTTATTTTATATAGGGGTATAGGCCTTTGTTTTTTGTGACTACTATCAAGAATCCTCTGTGGTTGCGCCGGTGTAGAAACTGTATTTTGACACGGAAACACACTCCTTTTATACCCGTCTCCTCTCCCGCACTAACCATAGATATGGCTTCCGTCCGCCATTTGTGAAATATAGACACTCAGTCTCGCTTTGAACTAGCCAGCGTAATGACGGACCGCGCTCGCGTCTCTCAAAAATGATTAATATTTGTTACATTTTTACCGCTTCATAGACCTTTACCGATCGGATTGTGCCTCTCGTGTGTTCCTCAAGTGATCTAGTGATGCTGACGGCAGCTCCTGAGCAAGGAAGAGAAGATCCGTGTACCGGCTGCGATGAAAACACGTGTGTCGTGAAGGTTAGTGCATCCTCTCCTAATTTCTCGGGTTGCATTCATTGCTTGGATCACTCCCGCGGCAACCCGACCACCTGTCTTTTGTGTGTAAAGCGTCAATGGAACAGTTAGCTACATCCCCGCAATACAGTCCATTACCGCACGTTGCCAAGCGCCACCATTTTTGGTCCGGATCGAGCCGGATTCTTAGCCGTAGTTCGTATTTTGTTATTATTCTAATGGGAATAAGCGCGCCGCACCTAAGTGCCTGGTTATTTTAGTAGAAAACCCCGCATCCAGACCCTTAGGATTAGATTTGTTGTCCGTTCGCCACTGGCTCGCATAGTACCTACCTGGTACATACATAGGTTAGGTATCATATCAACACTTAATCGTAGTTCGCAATTTTCGCATCGCACCTAAGTGCCTGGTTATTTTAGTAGAAAACCCCGCATCCAGACATTTAGGCTTAGATCTTAGGTATACTAGACACCCTAGTGCATAGGCACAGTGTAATACCTAACGCATTTGGCTTTGTTTTGTTTTTTCAATTGCGTCGTATTTGCCTAGTACCTGCGTGGGTAGACACGTGGTTGTGCCTACCTCGCTCGCATCTCATTCCAATTCATACGAAAGTATTTTAATTTGAATAGATATTACGCAATACTTAGTCCCTGAAATAATAGTTGAACCTAGACAGCGACCATCGCGTAGGTACGATCTTGTTGCTATGCGCGTTAGTTCAAGCTTGCACTGGCAGTTATAAGTACCTACCTACCTACGGTTATCGCTCGCGCCGCCTCGCTGCTCTGTACCGCTAGGATTAAGTCATTTCATATTTATTGTTTACCGCACTTTAGTTTGAGATTTAATTGTAAACATGTCCCCAAAGGTTGATAAGACCGGTAAGGTTCAATTGAAACTTTTATACGCTAAAAAAGAAATGATTTACTCTCGCGTACAATCGATCTATGATAATGCACTTAAAACCTCTGATTTGGTCATCAGAGATTCGTTCTTGTGTTCTATAGAAAACTTAGATAGTCTACGCGCGGATTTCGAAACCTTAGTACATGACATCAACGTTTTAGAGTTGAATTTGAATCCCGATTACTCAGTGAGTTATCAAGCCTTGTCGTCGTTTGACGATTTGTATTGTCGTATCAAACGCGTCGCTAGGAGTTTGGAGAAGCCGGCTGACCTACCCAACCCCACTCGCGACCGACCTAAGTTGCCACCAATTCAAATACCCGAGTTTGATGGTAACATTCGCAATTGGTGTCTATTTATAGATAGTTTTGAGAATACAATAGATAAGAACGATTCGTTGACAGATCACGAAAAGTTGCATTATCTCGTTGAAAAATTGACTGGTAAAGCTATAACCGTTTGCGCTGGAATTACGTTTAGTGCCGAGAATTATAATTTAATTTTAAATACTTTGAAAGCTAGGTATGAGGATAAAAGATCGGTAGCTAACGCCTATTTAGATCAGATGTTTGATTTGAAATCTATTACGGCATGTAACGATCAAAACTTAGAGAAATTTCTAGATACTTTCGCGTCAGCTGTTAGCGCCGTAAAGAACCTAAAGATCGATGACCTCTGCGACTTCGTATTTTTGTATATGGGTTTAAGGAAATTAGATTCCGAAACCATTCGTTTGTTTGAGTCGGATCATCGCGGCAATAAAATTCCTAAGTTCGAAGACTTAGAAAGTTTTGTTCGCGAGCATATAAAAGTATTGCAGCGCTCTTCATCGAAACATGAAGGCGCGAAGATAGTTGTTGATTCTGCACGCAAAGTAGATGCGTCATCGAAGTCACTGAGGTCAACTCATACTTATGTTAGTACCGCACCAGCACGTGTACAGTCACCTGTTTGCTCTTTGTGTAGCACTCATCATTCGCAACTGTACAGGTGTCCTGGTTTTCTAAAATTGTCGCCTAGTGATCGTTATAAATTTGTTCGCGCTAATAATTTTTGTTTTAATTGTCTCGGTACTAAACACCGCGTTGTTTTATGTAATAGTAGAAATAGTTGTCGCAAATGCCAAGCGAGACACCACACTTTGCTTCATTTTGAGAATAGTAATGCCGCATCCAATGTGAGCACGGTTGGCTCGTCGAGCGGTGACACACGGCAGCCTGCGCCGCAGCCGCAGCCCGCGCTCGCGCGCGCTCCGGCCCGCCCGGTGACCGCCGCGGATGACGTCACCTTGTGTTCGTTCTCCGCTAGTGCTGCACTCACTACTGTGTGTCTTGCGACCGCTCGCGTTGTTATTGTTGATGCATTAGGTAAGCCGCGCATTGTTCGAGCGCTGTTAGATGGCGCTTCGCAAAGTAATTTTATTACTCAAGATTGTTGTCGGCGTCTTGGTTTCAATGTTGATAAGCGTTCAACCCGCTCAGTGGTGAAGGGTTTTGGAAGCTTACAGTCAGCTGTTCGTGGCACCGTTAAAACAAGGTTTAGATCTCGTTTTAATAATAATATTTGGTTTGACATGGATTCGCTCGTTATAGATAGAATAGCTGAACAGTTGCCTACCGTCCCGGTTGACACGTCTTTATTAACGAAATTTAAAGACTTGCCTTTAGCAGATGAGACTTACGCTGTTCCTGGAGTCGTCGATATATTGATCGGCGCTTCGATTCTCCCGCACCTCCAGTTATCACGTAAGGTTCAAGGGGGACCGACGTACCCCGCTCCGCACGCACTGGAAACAGTTCTTGGTTTTGTTATAATTGGTTCCGCACCCGCTTCTATAGATAGTTTTAGTCACTCGACTGCTTCGTTCTGTTGCACCGTCGAGCCGCCACTGGAGTCTACCATCCGCAAGTTTTCACTCGGTGGCTCCCGTGTATCCGCTGAAAAACGCTTTCTTTGTTTGGAACGAAAGATGCAGGCGTCCCCAAAGTCGAAGCGGGCCTATGATGAGGTTGTTAACGAATATTTAGATAAAGGTTACATCTCACCTGCGCCTGCGGACACTGGCGGGACCCAGCCTTCGTACATTATCCCGCACCGCGGAGTTATTAGAGAAGATAAGCTTACTACTAAAACTCCGCGTAGTTTTGGATGGCAGTGCTAAGACTAGCACTTCCGTGTCGCTTAATGACATTTTGTATTGTGGTCGGAATCTTTAAGGTAATTTATTTGACATAATTGTAAATTTTCGCATTAATATTAGTAGAATTTTAGCTTTTAGGACTCAACAGTCGCTTTGTGTTGGGCCCACTCTTCGCCCCATCGTTGGGACACATTCGTCGCTAATAGAGTGGCAAAAATTCAATCTGAATTGGCGCCACATAATCTCTTTCACGTTGCTGGCACCGACAACCCAGCCGGGTGTCTCTCTCGTGGATTGCTTCCTTCGCAAATTTTAGATCACCCGTTATGGTTTAGTGGACCGTCCTGGATTCATGCCGCGTTAGATAAGTGGCCAGTTAGTCAATTCAATCCCACTACGGTTTCCGAACCACCCGAGGAGAAGAAGCACTCGCTTGTTGTATCGGTCCCACGTGAAGAGACCCTTATTTTGTTGTTGGCTAATCGCGTCTCGTCTTGGTCGAGACTGTTGCGTTGTGTTGTTTGTTCGCCTCTGCCCTCTGCCTAGCCAGCGGTAGGCACGAGCTCCAATCTAGGTTTATATTTTAGTTGTTATTTCCCAAACCTAGATTTAGATTAGACTTTAGATTTGTTTCGCATTTGTCGTTTCGAAGGTAACCCTTCAAGCCGGGGGGAATGGTTGCGCCGGTGTAGAAACTGTATTTTGACACGGAAACACACTCCTTTTATACCCGTCTCCTCTCCCGCACTAACCATAGATATGGCTTCCGTCCGCCATTTGTGAAATATAGACACTCAGTCTCGCTTTGAACTAGCCAGCGTAATGACGGACCGCGCTCGCGTCTCTCAAAAATGATTAATATTTGTTACATTTTTACCGCTTCATAGACCTTTACCGATCGGATTGTGCCTCTCGTGTGTTCCTCAAGTGATCTAGTGATGCTGACGGCAGCTCCTGAGCAAGGAAGAGAAGATCCGTGTACCGGCCGCGATGAAAACACGTGTGTCGTGAAGGTTAGTGCATCCTCTCCTAATTTCTCGGGTTGCATTCATTGCTTGGATCACTCCCGCGGCAACCCGACCACCTGTCTTTTGTGTGTAAAGCGTCAATGGAACAGTTAGCTACATCCCCGCAATACAGTCCATTACCGCACGTTGCCAAGCGCCACCACTCTGTGCACTCCCGGGTTTGCTGGAAGAGAACTCAACTTTGAGTTAAGCTCGCCTTTGTACATTACATCTCATCTTTTTATATAAATGTAATATATGTGTGTACAATAAAGTATAAATAAATAAAGAAAATAAGAATCTGAGACCTTAAATGGTTAGGTGTAAGTATAATAATATAAATTCTAAATATATCAGTGTGGTGACGAAGAAAGAATACTAGTATCACCACTTCATCTCATCAGAAGAGTGTCGTAAGAGGCGACTAACGGAAAAAAATAGTTCGTTGAGTTTGTTGCTGGTATCTTCTCAGTAGAACTAACCTAGGTAATAGGTTTCCTCGATACAGGCTTGCCTAGTGAGGAAACCACAGATAGATCTAGGTTAAGTTAAGTTGGTTTTCTGCAGAATGTTTCTCATTAGATCATAACATGTTTATTACACTAAACTTGGTCAGTTACTCAAAATGACTATACTTGTTGTGTTATGAAACTGTGTACATATATAATAATCTATGCTGTGTACCTATGTAACATTTTGCATCAATAAATATTTTTTCATTCATTTTCATTCATTCAACCTACCGAACCAGCGAAAGAATCATTTTCTAATGGTTTATTTTTACATTATTTTTATATTATTTCTTGACATACCTAATTGTAAAATTTTGACGTTCATATGTGCTCTTTATGTGCTTAAACTGACTAAATGAAATTGATTGTTTGATTGATTGTATGATATTGCGAGAGAAGGAAAAGTCGAAATAAAACCCTGTACCAACCCGTCTGGCCAGCGTGGAAACAGTAGGCCAAAACCTCCCAACATTGGGAGAGGCCTATGTTTAGCAATGGACTGCGAAAGGCTAGTTGATTGATTGATAATAATAATAAATTACAGATAATATTTTCGCGTTCAGTAAAAATACTGATTGTGCATCTAATTAAGTTCAGAATGATCACCACCCACCCCGAAATGGATAGGTTAGGTTAGAAGACTCCCGCCTTATGTCTTTGTGGTAATTTTTTTTATAATTGGTTGGTTGGTTGGTTGCTAACTAACTACTTGCAGTAGTTTGTTGGTGCTCAATCAGTATTTTTGATGTGAATTTGGAATATTTTGTCGTACAAAATGTACTCTTTTTGATATACGTTTAAATACCATCCATAAATTACTAAAATTACGGGCAACCCTATTGGCCTCGAGCTGATGGCAATATGTGATAAGTATGTATATGTGAGGTTATTTAAGCGTAATAATAGCACAGTAATCTCATCAACGTTCGCTCCTGGCCTAAATTATACGAGGATAGGGTTGTACGTCATAACTAATAGCTTTTAGTTATAGCTTTACCGTTTGATGAGGCAGGAGCAATGAATAAATCTATTTATCGACTATACAGACTCTTTCCTCTGTCGCACTATTAAGGCCTGGAATTCATTACCAGCTCACGTGTTTCCTTCTTCATACAGTCCCGGGTCCTTTAAGCGGGGCGTGAAAAAGCATATAATGAGGCCGTCAAGCTGAGTGTCACCATTGTCACATGGTATGTGTAAGTAATGGTGACCCTCTTTTCTGAGACTTTGCCTTCAGCTTGCCATCAGGGAAGGGGAAATCTAATTGATGTGTTCTATAAAAATACAGATAATTTTTATCATATATGCCGATAAGGTAGGCTGAAGAGAACTTATTTCCTATTTAAATGTACTACCTAACATGTTTACATACCTTTGGTCAGCAAATAAATGATTTATTATTATTAATATTATATATTATTATCATCTTATTATTATCATATTGAAGGAGGTAGGACACGGCGGTATTTCCGCCCGATTGAGCAGTCCGACTGGGGAAGTACCTCCGCCCTACAGAATACCGCGGTTATAATAACTTCGTGTTGTGTTCCTAGCGGTGAGTAGGGTAGCCAGAGCTCACTGGAGAATTTGTGCTGTCAGTGGGAAGACTAAAGGCTTGTCCTGATTTGTTTTTTACTGACGGCACAGAAACTCGTACTTACAGGGTTGGCAGCGCGACTGTGACTCTCTGGTGTTACAGACGTCCATAGGCCACGGTAACTACTTTCCATCAGGAGGGCCGTGTGCTTGCCTGCCAACTAAGTGGTATAAAAAAAAAAATTATAGGATTATTCCTGTCTGCACACAACCTCTGTGGCGTAGCGGTAGTGAAAGTGAACGCAGGAGGCGCGGGTTCGATGCTCAGTGCAAATATTTATATGCACGAATATGTATATTTTTATTGGTCTAGGTGTTTCCATGTATAATATTATGTATGCATTTACAAAAAAAGTATCTAAAAAGTAAAGTGAAAAAGTAAAAATTTATTTTGCCATTACAAAACTGCAAACAACTATTCACAAGTTTGCCAGTGTACATAACAGTATTGAATAGGAACAATTCCTATATTGCCAAAAGCTTTCTACACTAGGCTAAGCCTGTCCTGTAGAAAACTTATTTTTTGTCTATTATGTTTATCATCATTCTAGATTCCATAACACAAGCTAGAAGTAGTAGTTGTGTAGAATGTTTTAGAATATTTATTATATATTCGAAGTTTTTACTTGAGTGCTAGGAGTCCACTTACTCCTTCTCTTCAGTTAGGTCGGTTTATATGACTTTTATGTGAGTGACTGCCGTGTTGTCTCCCAACCCCGAGAGGACAACCTACATGACCCATAATCAAGTATACTGGCTTACAGTATAGGTTGACTTAGGCTTTAAAATAGGTCCCAATATTTAGACGTGTGACGTAATAAAAGAGGACAAGTTTTTACGAAAACTGTGGATCGAATATTATTTTTATGCTTAGACTATATACAAATTCTATAGACACAGTAATGGCCACTATAACGCGGCGTAAAAAATAGCTACTACTTTGTCCCATAACATATTGCTAGGATAAAGGTAATATTGACATTAGCTTACTCACACATAGCGCGTATATTGCTAGAAATATATATATATACAATATATAGTCACGCGTGGTTCCCGGCAGAGTAGAATTTGGGCCACCCCATCTCTTCCCATGCGGTGTCGTACAAGGCGACTAAGGGATAGGGCTGTTTAACATCAGATCGATATATACAGCCCAGACTCTGTCTCAAATGCATGGCTCGAGTCAATAATAGTGCCCAGAAAACGGCAACAGGCTCACCTCCCTATTACGTGGAACCGATTACAATGGTAGGTGAAATGTGGGTGTTGATTCACCTCTGCCTAACCCTTTGAGGATAAAGGCGTGATTATATGTATAGTCGAAGTATTGACCGTATTTGTGGTAAAGAATACTAATGACTCCTGAACTGAGCCAAACTTTCTCTTACAGAAGGTAATTTGTTCCCAACGTTGAGGGTAGGTATTATATCCAAAAATAAATCCAGTCAAGTGTGAATAGCGTAGGTAAGTACTTATGTGTATTTTTTTTTACTTTGACGTAATGTTCTATATGCTTAGGTAATGTTTATGGTCGGCGGCGCGAGTGTGACGCCCCTGGTATTGCACACGTCCATAGGTCACGGTAACCACTGCCCATCAGGTAAGCCGTGTGCTTGTCTGCCACTTAAGTGGTACAAAAAAAACTATCTCTTATGATGGCCTCCGGAAGCGCAATCCAGGCAGCAGCACATTGGGAAAACAGAATTTGAGGGTAGAAGTGCATTGGATTTCACAGAAGAAAAAGATCAGGGGTTTTTTTTTACCTGCGCAAAATCCCCCGGATGTCTCCCCACCGGAGCCGGTGAAGGAGGTTATGTCGGACTCGAACCGACTAAAACGCACGCCGCCTGTGGGTCGCTTTGGTTGCCGAAGGTGAGGTTGACAGGCATATCCCTCGCACCCCGGCCGTCCCAGGGCCATCTCTCACGATCTGGCCCTCTTCTCGGGTGTGGGGACTACAGAGTCCCCAACTCGTCCCCGGAAACGGGGAGGCGCGCCAGGCGCGCCACCGCCGCGGCCTGCTTCTGCCAGGGTGACAGGCAGCTCCACCTGTCACCCCCAGGCCGGCGCTCATGGGGGGCGGAGGTCGTTCATCTACCTCCGACGCCCGAGTTGCCTTCGTACGCGGGCAGCTTGTCTTGCGATCCTTCGTCGCTCCCGCTGCCGCTCCCGCTGCCGCTCCCGCTGCCGCTCCCGCTGCCGCTCCCGCTGCCGCTCCCGCTGCCGCTCCCGCTGCCGCTCCCGCTGCCGCTCCCGCCCCGCCTCCTCCTTCACGAGCATTACTTGCTCGCAGAATGAGGAAGAAGATCAGGGTGCGAGGGAATTGTCTTATTGGGCTACCCTATACCCTTTTTTATATAGGACACGTCAATTAGACTTCGCCTCATCTGATGGTAAGCGGAAGACAAAGTCTTAGAAAAAAGGGTCAACATTACTTACATATACCATGTTACAATGGTGACACACAGCTTGACGGCCTTATCATTGGCATTTTCACGCCCCTTTTAAAGAACCCGGGATAGTAGAAAGAAGGAAACACGTGAGCTGGTAATGAATTCCAGACCTCAATGGTGCGACAAGGGAAGAAGTCTCCGAACCGCTTGGTTCTTGATCGGATATTCTGCACTGTATGCGGGTGACACCTAAGCCCTGCACGTGTTGTCCTCTGTCGTCTACCTTGGCATTCAAGACCTGAAGGTTTGAGTCTGGCACAACCACTTGCGGCCAGTCTGAATTATCGCGCGATCTTGAACGCCGCGTCTCAAAATAGAGGCCTTAGAAAGATTATAACTTTACTGACTCTTGGGTTGCTAAGTTAAAATTAGTTATAGGCTTACCTTATTGAAGGAAACTCGAGAAGTAATAAGTACTTTGTAAGTTTCCAACAAAAAAAGTTCAATAGCTCTATATATTGTGTTTATAAATATACTCACGGCGATATGTCTCTAAAGGTGTTGGCTGATGACTATACTAAATACACACATACATATAATCACGCCTTTATCTCTGAAGGGTTAGGCAGAGGTGATTTAACACTTAATCATTGAATAACGGTCCCATGTTATAGGGGGTGAGCCTATTACCGTATTCGGGCACTATTGTTGACTCGAGCCATGCATCTGAGGCTGAGTCTGGACTGTATGTATCTATCTGATGTTATACAGCCCTATCCTTTAGTCGCCTTGTACGAAACCGCGTGGGAAGAGATGGGGTGGTCCTTATTCTACTGTATACTATACACTAAAATATCGTTGGAACTATTCCTTCCTATTAATATTATAACTGTGAAGGTATATCTATAACCCCAAGTCGGGAGATAAACGAGGCCTCACACGCGCGCATATTGGTTTGATATAATTCATTAGATTTAAGCTCCTCCACTGTCGCAGTAAATCAATCCATCAATCAAGCTCACTGCTGTACAGAGGCCTCTTCAAATGTTGGGAGACTTTGACCTACTGTTTCCACGCTGGCCAGACGGGTTGGTATAGGGTTTTATTTCGAGTTTTCCTTCTCTCGCAGTGGTATCGTTCGCATTTTTTTCCGTTAGTCAACTCTTACGACACCTGTCGGATGAAATGGAGTGGTGATGCTTGTATTCTTTCTCCATCACCCCACATATAATCATGCCACCGTTGTAACACGTGCTATTCTCAAAAGACAGTCAAAAACACGTACTACGCATGTAAAGTTTTTTTTATACCGCTTCAGCGGCCCTCCTTATGGTAAGTGGGTACCGTGGCCTATGGACGTGTACAACACTAGATGAGTTATATTCTCGCTGATGACCCTGTAAGCACAGTGTTTCTGTGCCGTCAGTGTAGATAACAAAGCAGGACAAGCGTTTGGTCTACCCACTGACAGCACAAAAACTCTCCAGTGAGCTCTGGTTACTCGCCGGGAACACAACACGAGGTTATTATGGCTGCGGTATTCTGTAGGGCGGAGGTACTTCCCCAGTAGAACTGCTCAATTGGTAGGTACAGTTGGTACAAGAGTACATTTTGTGATGTTACTAGGGTCAAGATTTCTGATGAGATGGCCCTGGGTCGGCCGAGGTGCGAGGGATATGCCTGTCAACCTCACCTTCGGCAACCAAAGTTGTAGTGGTTCTGAACAAATCGAAGTGTTATAGGAACTTTGATTTTTGATGTAAATTTGATTTATATTTATTAGGAATGTTTTTGTATCAATACGAGGATTTTAAAGTAATGTGAAAAGGTTCATATGGCTTAATTGATAGAGAACATCTCAGAGCCCAAATTAACCTCGTTTGCAAGCATCTACTGGTTGAGGCACGATGCTGTAGGCTTTCCTCTCGGGGCTAGGAGTTCAGACGGCAGTCGCTTCTATAAAAGCCTTAAAAATCAAACCAAAAGGAGGAAGAGTTAATAGATTCCTAGAACTGTGAGTGAAAGGCTCGGAACAACGTAACAAGGTTTAAAGGAAAGGACTTAGCGAGTAGTTAATTTCGTATGTTTTTTATTTATTTTTTAAAACGAATATTAGAACCGAAATTACTAATATTCCCTCTAACCTCTCCAACTAAGCTAAATTGCTTGTGTTAGGAGTGAGATCACATCGGTAGTGTAATGGTCAGGATTCGAACCCGGGACTCTCGATCGTAAGGATCCTTAACCGCTAAGCCACCGACGCTTATATGTATATAAATATACATTACACATATTGAGAACTCACTTGTACTTTTCCACATTATTTTTTGTTTGTTATTTGACCTGACTGGTGGATTCTAGTACTGGTCTTTTAAGACATAAGATCCTGGATTTAAAGGCTAAAATACTACCTCACCTCACTAATGCCAAGTACATAAGAGTACCTTTCTCAGTTCCATAACCTAACTTAAATTTTCCCTATGCCTGTGAATTCTTCCAGGAATGCATAGATTTATGGTTACCGAAAGTTATAATATTCAGTCTCCATATTAAAATTATCACGGCAAAATATTGCTGGAATTTCTCTGCAATGTGATCAACATTACATTGTGAAGTTTTAGATAGGGGTCTGCTAATTTGAAATATTACCTGGGATAAATTGTTATGGGGCATAGTTTATAATAATATATAGAATAATACATTATACAACTTTTTACCCCTGGAATAGGTTCCTATGGATTGTGGAGACAGTATTAGAATTTCAGTTTGATATAATAAAGAAGTTTGCTGGGAGAAAACTCAATATTGAGTTAAGCTCGCCTTGTACACCAAGATGTATTTGTGATTGCCTGTTAATGTATTATTTTCTTGTATAAAGAATCGTGTTGTGTTCCCAGGGGTGAGAAGGGTAGCCAGAGCTCACTGGAGAATTCGTGCTGGCAGTGGGAAGACTAAAGGCTTGTCCGGTTTTGTCTTCCACACTTACGGCACAGAAACTCTGTACTTACAGGGTCGGCAGCGCGAGGGTGGTTCCTCTGGTGTTATACACGTCCATAGGCCATGGTAACCACTTTCCATCAGGTGGGCCGTGTGCTTGTCAGTCGCGCTTCCAGCCCTGTAAGTACAGATTTTCAGTGCCGTCAGTGTAGAAGACAAAGCAGGACAAGCCTTTAGTCTTCCCTCTGTAAAAATTCTCCAATAAGCTGTTTAATATCACATAGATATATACAGCCCAGACTCAGCCTCAGAGACATGGCTCGAGTCAACAATAGTGCCTGGAAGACGGCAATAGGCTCACAACCTATTACGTGGGACCGAATTCAATGATTGGTGAAATGTGGGTGTTAATTCACCGATGCCTAACCGTCCAGGGATAAAGGTGTAATCATATGTATGTATGTATGTTCTTAGATGTATAACTATTTTTATTTAGGAAATATAAAATCAAAGAATTAAAGTTTCTTCCTTACTCTCGTAGACCTAGTAGAAGGTTTCACAGGAGCATATTACATTCAAGATACTTTTCATTTATAACAATGTAACATTGAGCGTGGGACGGCGAATATATAGGTGTATTTGTCAATGTCCGCGCACAGACAGAAATATTAACACTTAGACGATTTAATAGTAGAACTTGCCGATATAAGAACATTGAACTTCATTCTCTATTTTAATATTTGCGAAAGCATGACTCGATGTGATATGATTCTCAGCTCACTTGGTAAACTATCTGGTTAGTATTTTGACCAGATATCATGTTGACAACCTTCAATTTAAAAGCACGTAAGTCTAAAAATATCCCTTCTGACCCACGCAATATTTCCCCGTACCCTCAAACATGGCCGAAATAAATCACACATTTTATTGCCATTCTTGACAAATGGACACAAAAACGTCGGTCATTAAAGCAGCATAGAAGAGATTTTTATATCACATCGTTAAATTTTCATCTCCAAGATGGCTTTAGAGGCGTCAAGAGAGAGATTTGAATGTAATTATAAAAGTTTTGTGAGAGATTGATGGAGTTGTTATATATTCTGACGGCCATTTTTGAATATTCGATCGCGGACGATTGATCACTGCCAGAGTGTGGGGATAATCACCCGTGTGTAAAGGTTGATTGAAAGACACTCTGTAAATATTTTGGTCGGTTTTTAAAATTTACGTAAAGTACAGTATAACATAACATATCATAAACTCACGCCTATATCCCTGAAGGGGTAGGCAGAGGTGCTAGCACCCACATTTCGCGAGTTTATGTTTAGGTCCCAATGTAATAGGTGGGCGAGCCTATTGCCATTAACCGGGCACTTGTAAACCTTCGATAAATACACACATAACTTCGAAAAGCATCGAAAAGTGTGTGCCATGGTAAAACCTGGGATCGAACCCGAGACCTCGTCTCAGCAGTCCATTATCATACCACTAGGCTACCGCGGTTAATTGGCTTAACAAATTCTAATTAATTTATCATCTTTCTATCATGGGAAGAATAACATGAAATATATTAACTTTGTAATAGGGTAACCCGATAAGGGTTAACTATTTTTATACCTTATAGGTGGCAAACAAGCACACGGCCCACCTGATGGAAAGTGATCACTGTGGCTTATGGAGGCATGCGAAAACCAAGAGTCACACTCGCACTGCCAACCCTGCAAGCATTGAGAGTTTCTGTGCCGTCAGTGTAAAAGACAAAGCAGGACAAGCTTGTACAATTTCAAACATGCATGCTAACACACCAAAGCTAGAAATAGCATACAATAATCAGCTCTTAAATAATGTTGAAGAGTGTGTATTTTTAGGTATCTCGGTAGACAAATATTGTACCTGGAAATCACATATACAAAAAACCATCAATAAGATTGATCGATTCATTTTTGTTCTAAAAAGAGTTAAAGAAACAATAGATGAAAAAGCTGCAATCATGACTTATCATGCCTATGTGTCCTCCCTATTACGATACGGCATCGTAGTTTGGGGTAATTCAGTGGACATTGATAAATTATTTGTTGCCCAAAAGAAATGCATTAGAGCAATGTTCAAATGCGACCACCTCGACAGCTGTAAACCTTCATTTAAAAAATACCAAATTCTCCCTTTGCCATGTATGTATATTTTAGAAATATGTGTCTTTGTAAAGAATAACTCCTTACTTTTTTAAAAATTAGGAGATAAGGAAGGCAGCCGAACCAGACATAAAGATCGCCTGGAAATACCACAAATTAGCCTAGAATTATATAAACGTAATTCATATTGTATGGCCATACAAATATATAACCACCTGCCAGATAACCTAAAAAAGTTACCGTGTAAACGATTCCGTAGAGAATTGTGCAAGATTCTACAAGAAAAAGTTTATTATAACATTAAGGAATACCTTCAAGACAAATTAATTAATCAACTTTATAAAATGTAAGTAATAAATTGACATTGCAACCCTTGACATACTTAATATATTATATTTTACTCCCGAAATTAATTCCAGACATTAAACTGACTCAGGGTTATATTGGCTACTACGTAATGTGTGACTTATTGAATGTTATAATATTATTAGACCTTAAATTGACTCATTGTTATATTGGCTACTGCATAGTGTGTGACTTATTGAATGTGATATTTTTATGTTAAATCTTATTATTTTAAATTACCGTATTGTACAATGTTTAATTATCAGTGAAATATTTGCACGCCACACTTGGCAGAATATGCAGATCAAGAAAAATTTAACACCTGTAATGACCATATTCTTGGAAATAAACGTTTCTATTCTATTCTATTCTATTAAGTAGACCTAGGTCTACGTATGCCAATTAGATAGAGGACATTTCAAGGAAAGGCCAACTCAAGAGTACGGGTACTCTTGGGTTGGCCTTTCCTTCGGCGAACATGAATAAAAACTAATATGAAAGGAGAGGAAGCGATGAACGTAAAACAGCATTATAGCAAGTTGAAAGATGCTATCTCTGCTTACCTCTTTGGGAAAGAGGCGTGACTGTATGCATGTATGTATTCTGGATATTATAAAACTACTTGTATTCATATTCATATTCATATTCATTTATTCATTCACAGAATGCAGGTACAACAAGTATGGTCTTATAATTAAAATAATGTTTCCTTGTACATTCTACCACTTTTGTGCGGTATGTAAATATTCAAACAGTCAATAATTAATTTGTGACACAATTATTAAATTATATCATCATTATTAAATCAATTATATTGGTACATGTTCATACTATAATTAAGATAGGTGGAAAATAGTTGGGATTTGCTGAGTGAGTTCCGAAGATTTTTTTTTATACCACTTAGGTGGCAGATAAGCACACGGCCCACCTGATGGGAAGTGGTTACCGTGGCCTGTGGACGCATGCAACACAAGGGGTGTTACACTCGCGCTGCCGACCATGAAGAAACCTTCTGATGCCCCTCTTGAAGAACCCCATATAACAGATCCCAAAGAGCAGAACCCCATCCCCTCACATTGCTGTAAATATGTTCACATATATATTTTTTTATTCATTTCATTCAATTCTGAATTTGAACTCTCAACGCTTACGCAAGGTTAAGCGGATTAACGAATACGTTTTTATAATTAAACCGAGTTCAGAATAAATTTACTTAAAATTTTAATTCGTAAGAAAATCAAGGGCCTATTAATTTTCACTGGAACACCCATCCAGAATAACTTGAGCCCTACATCGTTAGAGGTTCTTTAGAGTTGTTATTTATTGAGGGTAGGATGTAGGTCAACTTGGCTGGACAGGCTTGAGTGAGGTATTATGTAAATTATGCAACAAGTGTCAGTAGAGGTTAATCAGCTGAATCTGGTGTTCGAAGTAAAACACTTATTTCGGATTTATTTTTCATCCCCTTTAGAGTTAAAGTAGACTATTTATTTTAGAAAAGAATTAGGCCTTTTATTTAGCCGTTATCCTCTGGCGGTGCGAAGGCTTAGAGCCAAGAAAAGCACCGCCCCGGGATCCGACGGTATTCCAGGCCGCGCGTGGGTCCTAGCTCTGGGAGAGGACGGTTTCGAACCCCGACTGAGAGGGTTCCTCAGCGCATGCATGGAGCGTGGCCATTTCCGAAGATGTGGAAGACGGGGAAACTGGTCCTCATCCGAAAGGAGGGTCGCCCGGCGGACGAACCGTCCGGCTACCGGCCCATTGTGTTGCTCGACGAGGTGGGCAAGCTCTTTGAGAGAGTTATTGCGAAGGGCCTCGTCGAGCACCTCTCTGGTAGGGGGCCGGACCTGGCGGATGCCCAATACGGCTTCCGCCGGTGGCGGTCCACCGTGGATGCCATCATGCGCGTGAGGACTTTGGCGGAGGAGGCAGCCGCCCGGGGTGAGGTGGCGTTGGCGGTGTCCTTGGACATCTCCAACGCGTTCAACACCTTGCCCTGGTGTTGCATCAGGGAGGCACTCGTGTACCACGGTGTGCCTCTCTACCTCTGCCGCATAGTCGGGGCGTACCTGACGGAGAGAGCCGTCATCTACCCAAGTGCGACCGGCGTCGGTTGGCGTGAGACGCCGCAGCGTTCCACAGGGATCGGTTCTTGGGCCGCTCCTGTGGAACATCGGCTACGACTGGGTGCTTCGCGGTGAGCTCGCGGACGGCGCCGCCGTCGCGTGCTATGCGGACGACACGCTAGTGACGGCGAGCGGGGCTACATACCGCGAAGCGACTCTGAGGGCCACGACCGCGGTTGCTCAAGTCGTGGAACGGATCCGGCGGCTGGGCCTTGAGGTGGCTTTGCATAAATCCGAGGCCATTTTCTTTCATGGACCTCGGCGCACGCCACCTATGGTTCCAGTCTCACAGTGGGAGGCACTCTCATCGGCATCAAGCCCCAGATGAAATATCTGGGGCTCGTGCTCGACGGCCGGTGGGACTTCAGAAAGCACTTCCGAAGTCTGGGCCCCAAATTGGTGGGCACAGCCAACGCTCTGGCGCGGCTACTGCCCAACTTGAGGGGCCCGGAGGACTCCTGCAGGAGACTCTACGCGGGTGTCGTGCGGTCCATGGCCCTGTACGGGTGTCCCGTGTGGGCGGACACCCTGAGTGATCGGCACATGCCCCTGCTGCAGCGTCCGCAGCAGAAGTTGGCGTGCCGCATCATAAGGGGGTACCGCACGATATCTTTCAACACGGCGAGTCTCCTCGCCGGATCGCCACCATGGATCCTGGAAGCGAGATCCCTTTCGGCGCTATACCGGTTCCGAAAGGCGGCGCGGGAGCGGGGTCACGATCCCGAGCTCGAAGAAATTCGGGCCGTGAGATCCCGGCTCCACAGGGAAATGGTGGCGGAATGGGAGCTACGACTTGGGAGACCAGGCGCAGGGCGCGCCGTAGTAGCGGCGGTAAGACCCATCATGGGGGAGTGGCTAAAGAGGCCACACGGCAGCCTCTCGTACCGTCTGACGCAGATGATCACCGAGCACGGGTGCTTCGGAAAGTATCTGCGTCGGATGGAGAAAGAGCCAACGTCCGAGTGCCATCACTGCGACGCGAGAGAGGACTCAGGGCCGCACACGCTCACCGAGTATCCGGCGTGGGAAACGCCGAGACGGGAGCTTATGGCGGCCCTGGGAGTGAGAGTTCTCACGCTCTCCACCTTGCTCGCGGCGATGGTCCGCTGCGCGGATGCGTGGGTGGCCAGCGCCTCCTTCAGCGAGCAAGTAATGCTCGCTGAAGGAGGAGGCGGGGCGGGAACGGCAGCGGGAGCGACGAAGGATCGCAAGCCAAGCTGCCCGCGTACGAAGGCAACTCGGGCGTCGGAGATCGACGAACGACCTCTATTTTTACCTGCGCAAAATATCCGCGGATACCCCCCCATCGGAGCCGGTGGAAGAGGTTATGTCGGACTCGAACCGACTAAAACGCACGCCACCTGTGGGTCGCTTTGGTTGCCGAAGGTGAGGTTGACAGGCATATCCCTCGCACCCCGGCCGACGCAGGGCCATCTCTCACGATCTGGCCCTCTCCTCGGGTGTGGGGACTACAGAGACTACAGAGTCCACCGTCGTGGCCTGCTTCTGTCAGGGGGACAGGCGGCTCCACCTGTCACCCCCAGGCCTGCGCTCATGGGGGGCGGAGGTCGTTCATCGACCTCCGACGTTCGAATCCGTATTACCTAATATTATAAATGCGATAGCAGCTCTGTATATCTGTATGTTTGTTAAAATTATGGTAACCTTATAATACGATTATTTTTATTGCAGTAAAATAACATTCACAATCACAATTGAATAAGGAGAACGTAAATGAAATATGCAGAAGGCAAATGTCAAATTCTCTGAAAGGCTTAATGACATGACATTCAGTGTAACAACGCACTTTTCGAACGTCGTCACACCGGTTTTAATTCTAATTTTTGAACGAAAAGTTTCGAAACGCGGAGTGAATGACATTTTGACGTAAGGCTGTCAAGGCACCTTTCTTCCTAACGATCTGGCAGGGCCCTCTAAAATCCAACCACTCGTCCTGATCGACCACCTGAATCTCGTGGAGGGTGGACACACGGCAACAAATTTACTGGCGTGGCTAACGTGGCTCTGGTGAAATTTCTTGAAAAACTTGACATTGGCGTCTCGCCATTAATAATTTTATAAACATTTACAATTTACTTGATATTGGCAAAATTACAGCGCTTTGCTGAAGAGACCATTAATAAATGAACATTGAACATCGATCTGGCAGGATCGGTCGATATTCATGGCTTCGTAACTTAATTTTAATAAATCTCATCAAAATGAGAGTATTTTTGCCTAAAGGATAATAGTTTGTGTCTTCACAACGATCCTCATGTGGAATTAAAGTTTATTTCTGGTGAGTTGACATTTTCTAATAGGATTCACTTTGTTGGAATTCGCCACGTTCTTTATTTGAAAAATAATTGTTAAAATTCTATTGTTTCAGCTCGTAACCTGAAAATATAATGATTTCGTTTGCTATTGGTATTGTTCCAGCGAATTAAGGCGGTAAGTCGCACAAATTTATAAAAAATTAGGACCTCGTGTTCATATTGGAGTTTGTTCTAATGACATGCAATTTTGTTACAGGTTTCCAATTGGAACCGTCTTTTCTTTCCTTTGCCTTTTTCTTGTCTTCGGTTTCACCTGCATTTCCTTATGGAGGGTTTGGGCTTTTCACCTCAAACATTGATGTACCGCATGGGCTTGAATTGAGAGCTTCGCCTGCTACGAGCTTTCTCGACGCTGGGTTTACCTATACTCGCCGAGGGATGCCGTGAGCTTACTTTAATTATACTTTAAATCTAAACTTCCAAAATAACCTAAAAATGCATTGGTGACATAGGATGATTTTGACCTAGTTTCTAAAACTCTAATTTTAAATTTAAGGCTAGTTACACATTAGGAATGTATCCTTAAATCTATTTCTGAATGCACAATGGAGTGGACAATAAAACCTTATACCTCACAGTTTGGTTTCATTTCGCTCACCACCGGAAGATTAAAAGTTTCCAATATCCGCTGATTATCCTAGGCATGTGTATCTCCAAGGCGCCCGAACTTTTATGGTAATGTACTTACAAACCAATTTTGTTCTTATTTCTTTTAAATAGGAGATTACACACTTACTTTGTATCATTACAACTGACCCATCTTTTTATTATTACATCAGACAGACACAGAGCGAACATCTACTGGTGGTAGAAACTTGGTGGCACAAATTTGTCTCAAGTTTCGACCGGGTAGGTACCACCGTGCACTATTGCGAAAAACCCTCCATAGCAATTCAATCTCGGTTGGATTGTGTTCAGGGGTCAGCAAGTGCATAGCCGGGCAGAGGTGGTGGTTGTCGCAGCACTAGTGGGACCAGTGGGTCTTGGCGTAGTCTAGTGGGGATGGCGCGGGGCGATGCGCCGAACAGGGAGACCTGTAGAAACGGTGGTGCCGCTGGCCGCCCGCGGTATAGTACAGGGGCCCAACTGGGGTTAACCACCTTGGGAGGCTGCCTCACCAGGCCGCGCATAATCCCGATATGGTTCGTCGTGCCGGTTGGTGACCGGAATTGGGAGCCCGGCGACCATACTCGGGGGGGTACGGGGGCCCTTCCGTTCGGCGCGTCGGCTCTCGCCATACCTCACATTCATAGATAAAACCAATATCCCGCGCTTTGTCACACGGTGCTGCGGCGGCAATCACCTCTTTTTTCACGCCTTCTCCCACCCAAACTCATGGCAGCGCAATTAAAGGAAATAGGCAACACAGCGGCTCGACACACTCCCAAAAGCTTGCTATTTGAGGTGGAGTCCACTAACATCTGTGGGCTCCATGCAAACCTCAACGCCGTCCACCAACACCTAGAGACGGCGAAACCTGCCATGTTTTTTCTAACGGAGATGCAAATACACCGCCCTGACGACACGACCTACTTGCTCTACCCTGGCTATGTTCTTGAGGAAAGTTTTCGTGCAAAAGCCGGGGTGTGCGTGTTTGTTAGGGCGGATGTTTGCTGTCGCCGTTTGCGCTGCCTAGAGGACCCATCCTTCTCCATCCTTTGGGTACACGTAGACCATGGCCCTACGAGTCAGATCTATGTGTGCCTCTACCGTTCCCATACAGGAGATGCTGAGACAACTCGACTCTTTGAATATCTGAGTCAGGCGGCAGATGATGCGCAGGAGCGATTTCCGAATGCCGAAATGGTGTTTTTGGGGGATTTTAACGCCCACCACGAGATCTGGTTGGGCTCCTCCAAAACAGACCATGCGGGAAGAGCCGCCCACGCGTTTGCTCTGGCGCACGGCCTGACCCAATTGGTGCACGAGGTCACTAGGATACCAAGAAGGTCGGGCCTAGCACCTTCTCTGCTAGACCTTCTGCTGACGAGTGATCCGGACCGGTACAGTGTATCGGTGCGAGCCGCTTTAGGCAACTCCGACCACTGTCTGGTCTGCTCCACGGTGCCCATTATAGCGCCCCCACGACCCGTGCAGGGGAAGCGGCGTCTCTGGCACTACTCGTCAGCGGACTGGGATGGACTTCGTGACTATTTTGCGTCCATCCCGTGGGTTGAGCGCTGCTTTGAAGGTAAGAACCCATCGGATTGTGCTACTGCTGTCGCCGGTGAGATCGGTCTGGGTATGGAATACTATATCTCATACACCGATGTCACCGGTGACCGCGGGGTGCGCCCTTGGTTCGGGCGCGAGTGTGCGGAAGCTGTTGAACAAAAACAGTCTGCGTACCGCGCTTGGGTAAGGGCGCGCGCCACGCGCCATCCCAATCTGGGCCACTTCAAGGCGGCGTACAACAGAGCCACAAAGGTCTGCAGAAGGGCCTACGTCAGAGCGGATGCCCTGCGCATAGCGCGGCTTGGTCAAGAGCTAGTGATGCATCCCACGGGAAGCCGTGGCTACTGGCGACTGGCTAAAGCCGTGCAAGCCAACTTCTGTCAGCCTTCGCTGCCTCCGCTGCGTAACCCTGATGGATCCCTGGCCCATGAGCCGCAAGAGAAGGCAAATCTGCTGGCTAATCTCTTTGCGGCCAACTCCCGAATCGATGATTGTGGTACGCAGCCACCAACACTACCCGACAGTGACCACGCGATGCCTGATATCCATATCAGGCAACGCGATGTCCGTGCAGTGCTGCAATCACTCGATGTCTGGAAAGCCAGTGGTCCGGATGGTATTCCAGCGGTAGTCTTGAAAAAATGTGCAGCGGAGTTGTCTCCAATGCTTACGCGCCTGTACCGGCTATCCTACAGTTCGGGTACAGTGCCTTTGCCTTGGAAAGAGGCGAATGTTCAGCCGATTCCCAAGAAGGGGGATCGCTCGGAGCCAGCCAACTATCGACCCATAGCCGTCACCTCAGTGCTGTGCAAAGTGTTCGAGCACATAATCAACAAACAGCTCATGCGGCACCTAGAGGATCACTCCTTAATTAATGACCGGCAATATGGCTTCAGACCGAAACGGTCAACGGGTGATCTTCTAGCATACGTTACCCATCTTTGGGGTGAGGCTATGGACAAGCACGGCGAGTCACTGGCAATTAGTCTTGACATCGCCAAAGCTTTCGATAGAGTCTGGCACAAATCGCTTCTTTCCAAGCTACCTGCCTTTGGTCTGCCTTCTAGGCTGTGCAACTGGGTTGCTAGCTTCCTGCAGGGGCGCCGTATTCGCGTCCTTTGTGACGGACGAGCTTCGGAGTTTCTGCAGGTTAATGCTGGCGTGCCCCAGGGGTCCGTCTTATCACCCACTCTCTTTCTTCTGCATATCAACGACATGCTGTCTACCGGCAATGTTCATTGTTATGCAGACGATAGCACTTTGCATGGGAGTTATCATGGACATCCTGCGGCCAAACAGTCGGATATCGCGGAGAAAAGGCAGCTTCTTGTCACTGAGCTTGACGGGATCCTGAATCACATTTCTCAATGGGGCTCTGAGAACCTGGTTGAGTTCAATGCCAAGAAGACGCAGGCATGCGCGTTTACAGCAAAAGTATCTTCTTTCCTTCCCCTCCCCACTCTTCAGAGCACGCCACTGCCACTGCAGGACAATCTCAATATCCTAGGTATGGATGTTCGCTGCAACCTGAATAACAAAAACTACATCGAAAGTATCATCAAAACAGCCTCACGAAAACTCGGAGTCCTGAACAGAGTGAGACGGTTTTTCACGCCGGAGCAGCGGTGTCTTCTATACAAGACACAGATTCGCTCCTGTGTGGAGTACTGCTCGCATCTCTGGGATGGTTCAGCAAAGTACTTACTAGATGCTCTCGACAGGTTGCAGCGACGTGCGGTCCGCATCATTGGGAATCCCGAGATCACGAACACCCTAGAACCTTTACAGCTGCGTAGAGATGTTGCGTCCATGGCTGTATTTTACCGTTTGTACCATGGGGAGTGTTCTGATGAGCTCTTCCAATTGGTCCCACCCTCCCCTTTCCTACACAGGACAACGCGTGCAGGTCTTAGATGTCATCCGCACACGGTGCAAAGCATCCGATCAAGAACCAAGCGGTTCGGAGACTCTTTCCTCTGTCGCACCATTAAGGCCTGGAATTCATTACCAGCTCACGTGTTTCCTTCTTCCTACAGTCCCGGGTCCTTTAAGCGGGGCGTGAAAAAGCATATGATGAGGCCGTCAAGCTGAGTGTCACCATTGTCACACGGTATGTGTAAGTAATGGTGACCCTCTTTTCTGGGACTTTGCCTTCAGCTTACCATCAGGCAAGGCGAAGTCCAATTGACGTGTCTTATATAAAAAAAAAAAAAAAAAAAAAAATTACTTTAAATACCTATTTGTAATTTGGGCTTCCCTTTCTGATATTTGGGACACACCTTTAGTACAGACAATAATACCTTTTTTATTACTTAGACAGTTTGATTTGCTTTATTTTATACCACTTGTGGAATTAGTGGCAGACAAGCACACGGCCCACCTAATGGAAAGTGGTTACCGCGGCATATGGACGTGTGTAACACCAGAAGAGTCACACTCGCGCTGCCGACACTGTAAGCACAGAATTGCTGTGCCGTCAGTGTAGAAGACAAAGCAGGACAACCCTTCTTCCCACTGACAGCACAAATTATCCAGTGAGCTCTGGCTACCCTACTCACCGCTGGGAAAACAACACGAAGTTATTATGACCGCGGTAACCTGTAGGGCGGAAGTACTTCCCCAGTCGGACTGCTTTATCCTCCTATATTATTGCTCTTAATACCTTGGTGTTAAGAGCATTTTGAAACTTTGTAGTCAAGATCGTTTGACACAGACTTTACCTACGAAGTACAAGATTTTTAATTGATTGATCTATTCAAAATTTTTTAACAATCTACTAGACATTCCTGTATAAATATTGAAGCTCTTTCTTTATTTAATAATGAAGGGAAAACTGCAGAAAACTATTCTGGAACTCTGCAGAATAACTCGCAAGTGATAGTTAATGAAGATTGGTTCCGTATAACGGAAATGCAGTAATTACGGCATCGTTCAGACTAATGTCTCGGCTAATTACTGTTTTTCATTGAAAAACTGTTGGAAACGTCGGGAATTTCATTAGCTTCGAGAACAATTAAGGAAGAGAGAAAATGCGAAAAATAAACAAGTGCCGTTCAAGTTGCAATTTTAATTCGACGGCATACCAATATAAACTAAACGAAAAGAAAAATACCAGAAATGTTAATCTGGGAAATATGCAGACAGAGCTGCGGGCAACTGTCTGTTTGTAGTATTGTTATTATAGGCCGTATACCACACATAGCTTGACTAGTCTTTTTTTCGGGAGTGGTTAAATTGGATTTTTTTATACCACTTAGTAGGCAGATTAGCTCACGGCCCACCAGATGAGAAGAGGTTACCGTGGCCTATGGACGTGTGCGACACCAAGGTCGTTACATTAGCGCTGCTGATCCTGAAGAAACCTCCTAATGCCCCTTTTGAAGAACCCCATATTGTAGGCGCATGGGAAAATTGTAGCAGGGTTCATTCCACAGTTTGAGTGTGCGTGGGATGAAGTTTCTTTCATACCGCACAGTGGGCACCGTCTCAGGTTGCAATGTATGGGGATGAATTCCCTGCCTATGACGAGCGACTGAAACCACTCTCAGAGCAGTGTGCTCTTTTTATTATGATACATATACTTAGTCCCTTGCTTTCTTTCTCTCTTTTCTTTTTTTTTCTTTCCTCTTTCTCTCCGCAAGTAGCAACGAGTCTGGTGTTACAAGTATTAATCAAAATAAAATCATCATCAATAAAAAAGTAATTTAGCATCATCCCACGGTTATATCGGGCAAAATTATATTGAATTGGCTGAAATCCCCATTTACTTTGCAAATAAAAACCAACGCCTTTTGTTATGAGAGGACAGATGGTTATGAGAACCTAATTAAACATCTGAATTCATTCAAGATTCGGTAGTAATTTTGTTATTAAGCCCTGCGTGCGTCACTACCTCCTGAAGATAATTTCGAGGCATAAAGGATATTTCTGAGGGTTTAAAACTTTATTTGAGGCTAACTTTTTTAATTTTTTATATTTTTTTTATACCACTTAGGTGGCAGACAAGCGCACGGCCCACCTGATGGAAAGTGGTTACTGTGGCCTATGGACGTGTGTAACACCAGAGAAGCCACACTCGCGCTGCCGACCCTGTAAGCACAGAGTTTCTGTGCCGTCAGTGTAGAGGACAAAGCAGGACAAGCCTTTAGTCATCCCACTGACAGCACAAATTCTCCAGTGAGCTCTGGCTACCCTACTCACCGCTGAGAACACAACATGAACTTATTATAACAGCGGTATTCTGTAGGGCGGAGGTAATTTAATTTTTTGACATGGTACAAGCACCTGATTTCTATTTATTAAAAGTCAAAACACAGAGTACATTTTTGTATCTTAATACATTCAAATTTACGTAAACAAACAATAAAAATAACTTTGAAATTGAATTGGAAGTCCCCTAACTGATATGATTATAACACAAATATACTTGACACAGTTGAGTTGGCATGAGGGTGTAATTAATAAACAAATATATTAAAATTCATTGATGTAACGATCACCATAACCAATAGGGTTCCAGTCCGGAAAATCTGTTGGTTTGATATTATTATTTTCTTTTTATGCCCGCTAAGAGTAATGGCGATCAGGGGTCATTAAAGAACGGCTAGATTTCGAATATACGTGCCTGCCGTAGTAAGCCTAATGCCGCTAGCAAGCAAGAAAACTATCAGAGGACAACCAAATTCAACGAATTAACAACGTCATGAAGTTAATAATTATGGACACGATTCAGTTAAAGCTTCTAAAACAAAGAGTCCTTTTGATAAGTTTTTTTGATTGATTAAGATGGAAAAAAATTTTACTGTCCAGGCGGGATTTGAACCCGAGATCTTTCCCCTACAGGAAACTTACTTAGAAATCGACTTGAATAGTTACCATACTAAATGCTTTACATTTCATTCAATAGTTTGAGCTCGGTAGATGGCTCTCAACCATCGCCGCAAGACGGAAATATTTATAGAAGAATGTTGGTTGATTTAGGGGTAAAGGTTCGGTGACTCTGTGGTCAGATCGTGCCCCCTTTAAGGGAAAGATCGCGGGTTCGAATCCTGCCGGGACCGTTTCAATGTTCTCTAGCTTACTATATGATTGATGATGAAGAATTAATGATTTTTTTGAGTTGTAAAGCAGTCAATTTGATAACCAAATGGGCTATGAAAAATTTATCATAGTTTATTTACGCTTTAATAAATATTGCCATGACCTTTAATAAATTTGGCCAAGACCATAGCTTCAAAGCAAATAAAACGATGTGTGAGAACTATGTTTGGGTTAAAAATAACAGACAGCTGCCAGCAGTCTGCAGACAACATAGTCAACCATCATAGGCTTTAAACTATCATGGTCATTCAAATCAGTATCAAAATATTCGGGATATTTACCATGTTGTATTGTTCTGAGTTTCCGATATTTAGGCGCTGTTGCAAGCCAATGATCACGGAGGAACTGGAGTGTTGGCGGTGAACAGAGAAAAAGTTTTTAGGAGTAAATATATCGATCTACCCTCTTTCGAGTTCTTTTACTACGCGTATCTGCACTACCATTGGTTTCACTCTCACTATAAACTCGAATCCGATCTCGATCACGTACACGACACACAATGCTTACTGTATCCACTCGCGATTTTGTTTTGGCTTATTCCCGGTTCTTTTTGCAAAGCAACATGGTAAATATCCCGATTATTTTGATACTGATAGTCAACCATTCTTCGTAAAACCTTAAGTTTACCATGTCTTTACATTTATGTTGCTGTATTTGTAATAAATAATACGCACTTGTGACTGCCTCTATAGCATGGCGTGAATTGACATGGGTCTGATCGTGTATCGGAAACCACGTTAAGTCCCGGTTGCCATGTAAAAATCTATGGCAGTGGTTACGGGTAGTTACGAGTCTTAAAAAGTCTAACAACGAGTCTATTACAAATATGACTGAGAAAGCGGTGCGATGTGCCTGGCTTCCCCTACACGGGGCTAAGATGGGGACACCATTGTTCCCACACTCAAGGGGGACCATCGCGTAGCCGGATATGACCCTAGGTAAGCCAGGGAGTGACGAATGTTATATCGATACAAAACGATATATCAGGCATAGTTAAATGGTGTATCACGGTACGGTACGGTACTGTAGGACACGACGATATTCCCGTCCGAATTGAGCAGTTCGACTGGGGAACTACCTCCACCCTACAGAATACCACGGCTATAATAACGTCGTGTTGTGTTCCCGGTGGTGAGTAGGGTAGCCAGAGCTCACTGGAGAGTTTTTGTGCTGTCAGTAAGAAGAACAAAGGCTTGTCCTGATTTTGTGTTCTGCACTGAGGGCACATAAAATCACTGTTGTTACAGGGTCGGCAGCACGGATGTAATCCACTGGTACTACACACGTTCATAGGTCACGGTAACCACTTTCCATCAAGTGGGCCGTGTGCTTATCTGCCACCTTAGTTGTATAAAAAAATAAAAAAATCTATGGCAAAGTACAATAGCGGAACAACTGGGAAATAACCTGAGGATGCTGCCGGTAGTGCAGACCGGTACATGACTCCTACAAGATAAGAGACAGTATGGCCACATAATCTTCCAACTCTCTTGAGAATTCCATTCTGGTTAGATATCACCTTTGGGTTGTAAAGGTCAGGTGGCAGTCGCTTCACGGATAATATCGAAATTAAGCAAAATTCGCAGTTAGACTGGTAAAGCGGACCCCACACTCCGAGGTGAAAACTTCGGATGCGACTGGGCGACAAAATGAGATTGGAAGTTGAGAATATTGATTTGTCAGTCCTTAAATCAATTACTGTTAGTCATATTCTTTTTTTTTTACGTGCACAAAATCCCCACGGATACCTCCCCACCGGAGCCGGTGGGAGAGGTTATGTCGGACTCGAACCGACTAAAACGCACGCCGCCTGTGGGTCGTTTTGGTTGCCGAAAATGAGGTTGACAGGCATATCCCTCGCAGCCCGGTCGACCCAGGGCCATTTCTCACGATCTGGCCCTCTCCTCGGGTGTGACTGTAAGTCATATTTAACTTAATAACTGTCTCGTCTTGATTACGTTGATAAATTGAAGTTGAGAAGAAAGACAGCAGTGGACAGGGTAATAATAATCTAATATTATAATTAGTGAGACACTTATAATAAGAGTTTAGAGGTGAGACGAGACACATAGTGTTAAGTTGTAATACACAACGAGTAGTCACTGCAGTAGTAGAAGAAAGTCTAGAAACTGAACTAATATTTTGTATGTTGGCTACATTGTCAAAATGCTGTCAAAAACTTACGTCTGTTTGTAAACGAAATACTAAAATTTGTGCTGACACCCTTGCGCCTTCACATCTTCCAGGGACTGCAAACGGCACAAGTATAGTAATATAAGTGGTAATTACATATTTGAGCCGTTTGGGGTCGAGACGCTGGGATCATGGGGTCCAAGTCCCGTCTTTTGTTTAGAGAAATTTCTAAACGGTTAATTGACGCTACCCGTGACCTAAAATAAACCAGCCCTCTGGCTGGTTTATTCCTTGCGCAAAGGATTGGTATTGGTATTATTCAACGTGGCAATGCCGCCAGCCTTCTGGCCACCCTCCCGGTTGACGTCGATGGGGAGGAATTCTTTGACGCCTGAACATGCAGGATTGTTTAGGTATATTCAGTTTTTTTCTTTTTTTAAATACTTTAATTTAGATAACTTCCATATACATTCTATAAATGTTAATATTGTTAAATTAATTAAATTTATTATTATAAGTCATATTTAATTTAATAACTGTCTCGTCTTGATTACGCTGATAAATTGAAGTTGAGAAGAAAGACGGCAGTCGGCAATCTCTAATATTATAATTAGTGAGACACTTATAATAAGAGTTTAGAAGTGAGACGAGACAAACAGTGTTGTTGTAAAAGACAACGAGTAGTTACTGCAGTAGTAGAAGAAAGTCTAGAAACTGAACTAATATTTTGTATGTTGGCTACATTGTCAAAATGCTGTCAAAAACTTACGTCTGTTTATAAACGAAATACTAAAATTTGTTTAATATATTTTACCGTTAATTAAATGTGGTTTGTTCTATTGGGTCGCCATTATGCACAGCACGTGGCATTATTTTATACTCTTTTTTGGCAAGCTGTAGGTACATGGCAACATGGATTGACTTCATAATTCAGGCGTTGTTCCCATTAGCATATCCGATCAATCATCTCGGAGCCTTTAGGTTTGGTTTCACGTGATTTCCGGCAAAGTAGAGTTTAGACCACCCCATTTCTTCCCATACGGTGTCGTACAAGGCGACTAAGGGATAGGGCTGTTTAACATCAGACAGATATATACAGCTCAGACTCAGCCTCAGATGCATGGCTCGAATTAACAATAGGGCCCGGAAAACGCAATGGGCCCACCCGCTATTACGTGGGGCCGAATACAATGATTGGTGAAATGTGGGTGTTGTTTCACTTCTGCCTAACCTTCCGGGGATAAAAGCGTGATTATATGTATGTATGTATGTATATAGCTTTTAAGGAAGCGACTGGTTGGACGACCGGACAACCGGACAATTATTCGAGTTAACCCTGCGTCAGCACCTCGTCCGTAGCTTAGCAGATGTCAATTATAATACTTTCCAGAGAATAAAAAGTGAATAAGCCGCATCTTGAATTTTGAAGCGCCCATCTTGAAATATTTGTATAAAACATTTTCTTCTAAGTAAAACAGCATACGACAAAGGTTAAACGTCAAAATTCTTTGGATTTTTCATTTTAATATTGTAAATTTAAGTTCTATAAGAAATACGGTGGTCCAAATGTACTGAAATGTACTGGACCTGACTTCGTTTTTAATTTAAGTTGCTTCCAAAAGTGAAAAACGTCTGATAAATAAAACAGCAGTTTAGGCTGAGCCTGTCACGGACGAGGCCGCGTACGCACAGAATTTTCGATGAGCAAAATAATAATAGTATCTTACTTCTTACTAATCATCTGTGGTGTACCGGTAGAGCGTTTGACTTCTACACAGAGGGTCAGAGTGTGTGAATATGTTTGTTAGATACTTAATCACTCTAAACCAGCTTTTATGTAGTAAATTTAATATGGAGATAGATTATATTGCGCCCGCTTGACGGCAATAGGCTCTCCCCCTATTACGTGGGACCAAATTTAGTGATTGATGTAATGTGGGTGTTAATTCACCTCTGTCTAACCCTCCGGGATAAAGGCATGATTATATAATTATAATAATAATTCATTTATTTACCAGCTAATTAAAATTCATTTTTTTGTTAGTAACATTATTTTCACTTAAATCTATGTTAGTATGTACTTACATTTTACAAAAGATTGGTTCATATGTGTGTATGTATGTAAAGATTATATTGTGGAATAACATACGTAGGCTACTAATTCTTGGAATAGGTTCCCGAAGCCTGCAAGACGGGACCAGATTTCGACGCAGTTAGAATCATGGGCAACAGCCAGGAAGTAATAAAATAATTTTCAATTCAGCACAGGTTCAAACCATACTTATCAACCCGCTCACAGTTCATTCCTTGTACCGCCATAGGATAATACCCATGAAATATTTTCCGCAGCACTCAGTATAACGAAGAAGCTAAAAATACAACTTTGTATGTCATACGACCATGAGCTTGTTGTCTTAAGAAATCTGTTCCTAGCCACACTAACGTGGGACTTTTTTCGAGTTTAAGCGCTGTTGGTTACGTCACATCAGTTCTTTCGAGGAAGAAAGTCGTAAATTACATTATGATGTTTTTTTAACCAAACTATTTGATTGAAGATACTAAATATCTATACGGAGAATTAGTATTTTTTGTACAACTTAGGTATTTTTATTTTTTTTTATTTTATATAGGACACGTCAATTGGACTTCGCCTTGCCTGATGGTAAGCTGAAGGCAAAATCCCAGAAAAGAGGGTCACCATTACTTACACATACAGTGTGACAATGGTGACACTCAGCTTGACGGCCTTATCATATGCTTTTTCACGCCCCGCTTAAAGGACCCGGGACTGTAGGAAGAAGGAAACACGTGAGCTGGTAATGAATTCCAGGCCTTAATGGTGCGACAGAGGAAAGAGTCTCCGAACCGCTTGGTTCTTGATCGGATGTTTTGCACCGTGTGCGGATGACATTTAAGACCTGCACGCGTTGTCCTGTGTAGGAAAGGGGAGGGTGGGACTAATTGGAAGAGCTCATCAGAACACTCCCCATGGTACAGACGGTAAAATACAGCCATGGACGCAACATCTCTACGCAGCTGTAAAGGTTCTAGGGTGTTCGTGATCTCGGGATTCCCAATGATGCGGACCGCACGTCGCTGCAACCTGTCGAGAGCATCTATTAAGTACTTTGCTGAACCATCCCAGAGATGCGAGCAGTACTCCACACAGGAGCGAATTTGTGTCTTGTATAGAAGACACCGCTGCTCCGGCGTGAAAAATCGTCTCACTCTGTTCAGGACTCCGAGTTTTCGTGAGGCTGTTTTGATGATGCTCTCGATGTAGTTTTTGTTATTCAGGTTGCAGCGAACATCCATACCTAGGATATTGAGATTGTCCTGCAGCGGCAGTGGCGTACTCTGAAGAGTGGGGAGGGGAAGGAAAGAAGATACTTTTGCTGTAAACGCACATGCCTGCGTCTTCTTGGCATTGAACTCAACCAGGTTCTCGAGAGCCCCATTGAGAAATGTGATTCAGGACCCCGTCAAGCTCAGTGACAAGAAGCTGCCTTTTCTCTGCGATATCTGACTGCTTGACCGCTGGATGTCCATGATAACTCCCATGTAAAGTGCTATCGTCTGCATAACAATGAACATTGCCGGTAGACAGCATGTCGTTGATATGCAGAAGAAAGAGAGTGGGTGATAAGACGGACCCCTGGGGCACGCCAGCATTAACCTGCAGAAACTCCAAAGCTCGTCCGTCACAAAGGACGCGAATACGGCGCCCCTGCAGGAAGCTAGCAACCCAGTTGCACAGCCTAGAAGGCAGACCAAAGGCAGGTAGCTTAGAAAGAAGCGATTTGTGCCAGACTCTATCGAAAGCTTTGGCGATGTCAAGACTAATTGCCAGTGACTCGCCGTGCTTGTCCATAGCCTCACCCCAAAGATGGGTAACGTATGCTAGAAGATCACCCGTTGACCGTTTCGGTCTGAAGCCATATTGCCGGTCATTAATTAAGGAGTGATCCTCTAGGTGCCGCATGAGCTGTTTGTTAATTATGTGCTCGAACACTTTGCACAGCACTGAGGTGACGGCTATGGGTCGATAGTTGGCTGGCTCCGAGCGATCCCCCTTCTTGGGAATCGGCTGAACATTCGCCTCTTTCCAAGGCAAAGGCACTGTACCCGAACTGTAGGATAGCCGGTACAGGCGCGTAAGCATTGGAGACAACTCCGCTGCACATTTTTTCAAAACTACCGCTGGAATACCATCCGGACCACTGGCTTTCCGGACATCGAGTGATTGCAGCACTGCACGGACATCGCGTTGCCTGATATGGATATCAGGCATCGCGTGGTCACTGTCGGGTAGTGTTGGTGGCTGCGTACCACAATCATCGATTCGGGAGTTGGCCGCAAAGAGATTAGCCAGCAGATTTGCCTTCTCTTGCGGCTCATGGGCCAGGGATCCATCAGGGTTACGCAGCGGAGGCAGCGAAGGCTGACAGAAGTTGGCTTGCACGGCTTTAGCCAGTCGCCAGTAGCCACGGCTTCCCGTGGGATGCATCACTAGCTCTTGACCAAGCCGCGCTATGCGCAGGGCATCCGCTCTGACATAGGCCCTTCTACAGACCTTTGTGGCTCTGTTGTACGCCGCCTTGAAGTGGCCCAGATTGGGATGGCGCGTGGCGCGCGCCCTTACCCAAGCGCGGTACGCAGACTGTTTTTGTTCAACAGCTTCCGCGCACTCGCGCTCGAACCAAGGGCGCACCCCGCGGTCACCGGTGACATCGGTGTATGAGATATAGTATTCCATACCCAGACCGATCTCACCGGCGACAGCAGTAGCACAATCCGATGGGTTCTTACCTTCAAAGCAGCGCTCAACCCACGGGATGGACGCAAAATAGTCACGAAGTCCATCCCAGTCCGCTGACGAGTAGTGCCAGAGACGCCGCTTCCCCTGCATGGGTCGTGGGGGCGCTATAATAGGCACCGTGGAACAGACCAGGCAGTGGTCAGAGTTGCCTAACGCGGCTCGCACCGATACACTGTACCGGTCCGGATCACTCGTCAGCAGAAGGTCTAACAGAGAAGGTGCTTGGTCCGACCTTCTTGGTATCCTAGTGACCTCGTGCACCAATTGGGTCAGGCCGTGCGCCAGAGCAAATGCGTGGGCGGCTCTTCCCGCATGGTCTGTTTTGGAGGAGCCCAACCAGATCTCGTGGTGGGCGTCAAAAACCCCCAAAAATACCATTTCGGCATTCGGAAATCGCTCCTGCGCATCATCTGCCGCCTGACTCAGATATTCAAAGAGTCGAGTTGTCTCAGCATCTCCTGTATGGGAACGGTAGAGGCACACATAGATCTGACTCGTAGGGCCATGGTCTACGTGTACCCAAAGGACGGAGAAGGATGGGTCCTCTAGGCAGCGCAAACGGCGACAGCAAACATCCGCCCTAACAAACACGCACACCCCGGCTTTTGCACGAAAACTTTCCTCAAGAACATAGCCAGGGTAGAGCAAGTAGGTCGTGTCGTCAGGGCGGTGTATTTGCGTCTCCGTTAGAAAAAACATGGCAGGTTTCGCCGTCTCTAGGTGTTGGTGGAAGGCGTTGAGGTTTGCATGGAGCCCACAGATGTTAGTGGACTCCACCTCAAATAGCAAGCTTTTGGGAGTGTGACGAGCCGCTGTGTTGCCTTTTTCTGTAAATTGCGCTGCCATGAGTTTGGGTGGGAGAAGGCGTGAAAAAAGAAGTGATTGCCGCCGCAGCACCGTGTGACAAAGCGCGGGATATTGGTTTTATCTATGAATGTGAGGCATGGCGAGAGCCGACGCGCCGAACGGAAGGGCCCCCGTACCCCCCCGAGTATGGTCGCCGGGCTCCCAAATCCGGTCACCAACCGGCACGACGAACCATATCGGGATTATGCGCGGCCTGGTGAGGCAGCCTCCCAAGGTGGTTAACCCCAGTTGGGCCCCTGTACTATACCGCGGACGGCCAGCGGCACCACCGTTTCTACAGGTCTCCCTGTTCGGCGCATCGCCCCGCGCCATCCCCACTAGACTACGCCAAGACCCACTGGTCCCACTAGTGCTGCGACAACCACCACCTCTGCCCGGCTATGCACATGCTGACCCCTGAACACAATCCAACCGAGATTGAATTGCTATGGAGGGTTTTTCGCAATAGTGCACGGTGGTACCTACCCGGTCGAAACTTGAGACTAATTTGTGCCACCAAGTTTCTACCACCGGCGCAGTGGCAGACAAGTACACGGTCCACCTGATGGAAAATGGTTACCGGGACCTATGAACGTGTGCAACACTAGGAGAGTCACACTCGTGCTGCCGACCCTGAAAGAACAGAGAGTTTATGTGCCGTCAGTGCAGAACATAAAATCACGACAAGCCTTTGGTCTTACCACTGACGGCAAAAAAACTCTCCAGTGCGCTCTGGCTACGTTACAACACGAGGTTATTATGTCCACGGTATTATGTAGGGTGGAGGTACTTCCTCAGTCGGACTGCTCAATTGGGGCGGTAATACCGTCGTGTCCTACCGGTGTTCCAGTACAGTCTGCATCAGATCGATCTTGACAAAAGTACGTACTCAAAATTATTTTAATAACTTGTTATGAAGATCGAAGATCGAGAAACGACCAATAAACGTGCAAATGAAATTTCCAGCACAGAGCGGGTAGTTGTAAATTATTTTAGGCGATCACAGTGCTCATTAGCACCTACTATAAGGCGACTACATACGACTTTGCCATCTAAGTGGTATACAAAAATATATTACAACCCACATTTCAACAACACCCACGGGTCACGATGCCGTCAAGCGGGCAATGTGTCATGGGCTGTATATTTACTGTCGTGGGACCGAAAATTATATTCGTATGTAAAAGAGAAAGAAAAAATCTAATGTGAAGTAATCTGGTGAACAGTACTCACATATCCGTGAGATTTACTTTGAAAAGTGTTTCATTCAGCGCGTTCATCTGTTTTCGCTCTCAGTCACTAGATTAGACGCTCAACGGAGCACAGCTTTTGAAAGCGCTGTATCTCGGGATTGCAGAATTCCTCTCTCTATTTGCAGGAATATTCGCACTGTTCTAGTGTAAACTAAATTTAATCTGGAGTTAATGTTTCTAAATGTGTGTGTGTGCGCTATATTTCAACTTTAGTCAATATTTATGGAGAGTTATAGGAATTGTTGACTGTCCTACAGCTAAAATAACGCTTATCAAAGCAAAAAAAACGTAGTAATCTGAAAAAGGTAGCCGAGTTAGACTGGAGTACCGTGAAAACAGAAGATCACAATAGACAATAGAGATAGAAAAAATAAATAATTGAAATAAGGTTTTAATTGCATTTTTGTGCAAGCCAGTATGTCTAAAAAGACCACTTTATTGAAATCTTATTAGGATAATATATTGTCATAAGGGAATATTTAGGTATTCACGTGTTGTGTTCACAGCGGTGAGTAGGGTAGCCAGAGCTCACTGGAGAATTTGTGCCGTCATTGGGATGACTAAAAGCTTGTCCTGCTTTGTCCTCTGCACTGACGGCACAGAGACTGTGCTTACAGGGTCGTCAACGCGAGTGTGGCTTCTCTGGTGCTACACACGTCCATAGGCCACGGTAACCCCTAAGTGGTATAAAAAAAATCTACTCGAAATTAGAAGCTGTTTAGTTAATGAACTGTTGCAGTTCTGCTCATGTGAGTGCTCATATATATTGTAAACATGCTACCTACCTGTAAATCTGTTGGTGTATAATAAAGTATTATCTATATATCTATGTCAACAATGTCAACAATGGACAATATGTCACTAGTAGTTTTAACAATGGCAACGAAATGCCTTAAATTACGTGAATATCACCTGTCAAAGGCAAATTATAATAGGTCTATATTACCCAAATCAGTTGAGATGGGTTTGTCTAGGAACGGGGTAGGATGTTGCTATGACCAGGCAAGGTGATCACGCCTGGTGGGCCGCAGCCTATCTATCTATCATTTGACGAATTTATAAGAATCTACGCCGCGTGGTGCCCGGCAGAGTAGAATTTGGGCCACCCCATCTCTTCCCATGCGGCGTCGTACAAGGCGACTAAGGGATAGGGCTGTTTAACATCAGACAGATATATACAGCCCAGACTCAGTCTCAGATGCGGGGCTCGAGTCAACTATAGTGTCCGATATACGGCAATAGGGTCACCACCTATTACTTGGAACCGAATACAGTTATTGGTGAAATATGGGTGTTAATTCACCTCTGCCGAACCCTCCGGGGATAAAGGCGTGATTTTATGTATGTAAGAAACTATTGAGATCTACTGGTAATTCATTAAGTTACTCGTTTTTAGCAAAATCTGCCTAACTTTTTTTTTATACCACATATTTGGCAGACAAGCACACGGCCCACCCGATGGAAAGTGGTTACCGTGGCCTATGGACGTTTGTAACGCCAGAGGAGTCACAGTCGCGCTGCCAACCCTATAAGTACAGAGTTTCTGTGCCGTAACTTTCCGGGGATAAAGGCGTGTTTATATATATCGACGGTTGAAAAGCAAAAAGGTACAAGCGACATCGACATTTAATACAAAAAAAGGTCTTAAAGCACAGGAAACACTCTTTACAACACAGTGTAATTTGCGTATCAACTGTTCTTGTCGCTTACGTCCTTTAGCCTTTCAACCGTCGATATGTATGTATATATGTAACTCTGGTTGGTTGCGCCGAAGTGGAAACTGTATTTTTGACACGGAAACACACTCCTTTTATACCCGTCTCCTCTTCCGCACTAACCATAGATGTAGCTTCCGTCCGCCATTTGTGAAATATAGACACTCAGTCTCGCTTTGAACTAGCCAGCGTAATGACGGACCGCGCTCGCGTCTCTCAAAAATGATTAATATTTGTTACATTTTTACCGCTTCATAGACCTTTACCGATCGGATTGTGCCTCTCGTGTGTTCCTCAAGTGATCTAGTGATGCTGACGGCAGCTCCTGAGCAAGGAAGAGAAGATCCGTGTACCGGCTGCGATGAAAACACGTGTGTCGTGAAGGTTAGTGCATCCTCTCCTAATTTCTCGGGTTGCATTCATTGCTTGGATCACTCCCGCGGCAACCCGACCACCTGTCTTTTGTGTGTAAAGCGTCAATGGAACAGTTAGCTACATCCCCGCAATACAGTCCATTACCGCACGGCCATGCGCCACCATTTTTGGTCCTTCGAGCCGGATTCTTAGCCGTAGTTCGTATTTTGTTATTATTCTAATGGGAATGAGCGCACCGCACCTAAGTGCCTGGTTATTTTAGTAGAAAACCCCGCATCCAGACACTTAGGATTAGATTTGTTGTCCGTTCGCCGCTGGCTCGCATTGTACCTACCTAATACATAAATAGGTTAGGTATCATATCAACACTTAATCGTAGTTCGCAATTTTCGCATCGCACCTAAGTGCCTGGTTATTTTAGTAGAAAACCCCGCATCCAGACATTTAGGCTTAGATCTTAGGTATACTCAGACACCCTAGTGCATAGGCACAGTGTAATACCTAACGCATTTGGCTTTGTTTTGTTTTTTTCAATTACGTTGTTCTCGGCTCGCGTCGTATTTGCCTAGTACCTGCGTGGGTGGACACGTGGCTGTACCTACCTCGCTCGCATCTCATCCCAATTCATACGAAAGTATTTTAATTTGAATAGATATTACGCAATACTTAATCTCTGAAATAATAGTTGAACCTAGACAGCGACCATCGCGTAGGTACGACCTTGTTGCTATGCGCGTTAGTTCAAGCTTGCACTGGCAGTCATAAGTACCTACCTACCTACGGTTATCGCTCGCGCCGCCTCGCTGCTCTGTACCGCTAAGATTAAGTCATTTCATATTTGTTATTTACCGCACTTTAGTTTGAGATTTAATTGTAAACATGTCCCCAAAGGTTGATAAGACCGGTAAGGTTCAATTGAAACTTTTATACGCTAAAAAAGAAATGATTTACTCTCGCGTACAATCGATCTATGATAATGCACTTAAAACCTCTGATTTGGTCATCAGAGATTCGTTCTTGTGTTCTATAGAAAACTTAGATAGTCTACGCGCGGATTTCGAAACCTTAGTACATGACGTCAATG
The DNA here is from genome assembly GCA_963662185.1 of Eilema griseolum. Classification (NCBI taxonomy): domain Eukaryota; kingdom Metazoa; phylum Arthropoda; class Insecta; order Lepidoptera; family Erebidae; genus Eilema; species Eilema griseolum. Next base: position 10,531,857 of record OY759256.1, on the reverse strand, counting down.
TTTTAGAGTTGAATTTGGATCCCGATTACTCAGTGAGTTATCAAGCCTTGTCGTCGTTTGACGATTTGTATTGTCGTATCAAACGCGTCGCTAGGAGTTTGGAGAAACCGGCTGACCTACCCAACCCCACTCGCGACCGACCTAAGTTGCCACCAATTCAAATACCCGAATTTGATGGTAACATTCGCAATTGGTGTCTATTTATAGATAGTTTTGAGAATACGATAGATAAGAACGATTCGTTGACAGATCACGAAAAATTGCATTATCTCGTTGAAAAATTGACTGGTAAAGCTATAACCGCTTGCGCTGGAATTACGTTTAGTGCCGGGAATTATAATTTAATTTTAAATACTTTGAAAGCTAAGTATGAGGATAAAAGATCGGTAGCTAACGCCTATTTAGATCAGATGTCTGATTTGAAATCTATTACGGCATGTAACGATCAAAACTTAGAGAAATTTCTAGATACTTTCGCGTCAGCTGTTCGCGCCGTAAAGAACTTGAAGATCGATGACCTCTGCGACTTCGTATTTTTGTATATGGGTTTAAAGAAATTAGATTCCGAAACCATTCGTTTGTTTGAGTCGGATCATCGCGGCAGTAAAATTCCTAAGTTCGAAGACTTAGAAAGTTTTGTTCGCGAGCATATAAAGGTATTGCAACGCTCTTCATCGAAACATGAAGGCGCGAAGAAGGTTGTTACTTCTGAACGCAAAATAGATGCCTCATCGAGGTCACCGAGGTCAACCCATACTTATGTTAATACCGCACCAGCACGTGTACAATCATCTGTTTGCTCTTTGTGTAGTACTCATCATTCGCAACTGTACAAGTGTCCTGGTTTCCTAAAATTGTCGCCTAGTGATCGTTATAAATTTGTTCGCGCTAATAATTTTTGTTTTAATTGTCTCGGTACTAAACACCGCGTTGTTTTATGTAATAGTAGAAATAGTTGTCGCAAATGTCAAGCGAGACACCACACTTTGCTTCATTTTGAGAATAGTAATGCCGCATCCAATGTGAGCACGGTTGGCTCGTCGAGCGGTGACACACGGCAGCCTGCGCCGCAGCCGCAGCCCGCGCTCGCGCGCGCTCCGGCCCGCCCGGTGACCGCCGCGGATGACGTCACCTTGTGTTCGTTCTCCGCTAGTGCTGCACTCACTACTGTGTGTCTTGCGACCGCTCGCGTTGTTATTGTTGATGCATTAGGTAAGCCGCGCATTGTTCGAGCGCTGTTAGATGGCGCTTCGCAAAGTAATTTTATTACTCAAGATTGTTGTCGGCGTCTTGGTTTCAATGTTGATAAGCGTTCAACCCGCTCAGTGGTGAAGGGTTTTGGAAGCTTACAGTCAGCTGTTCGTGGCACCGTTAAAACAAGGTTTAGATCTCGTTTTAATAATAATATTTGGTTTGACATGGATTCGCTCGTTATAGATAGAATAGCTGAACAGTTGCCTACCGTCCCGGTTGACACGTCTTTATTAACGAAATTTAAAGACTTGCCTTTAGCAGATGAGACTTACGCTGTTCCTGGAGTCGTCGATATATTGATCGGCGCTTCGATTCTCCCGCACCTCCAGTTATCACGTAAGGTTCAAGGGGGACCGACGTACCCCGCTCCGCACGCACTGGAAACAGTTCTTGGTTTTGTTATAATTGGTTCCGCACCCGCTTCTATAGATAGTTTTAGTCACTCGACTGCTTCGTTCTGTTGCACCGTCGAGCCGCCACTGGAGTCTACCATCCGCAAGTTTTCGCTCGGTGGCTCCCGTGTATCCGCTGAAAAACGCTTTCTTTGTTTGGAACGAAAGATGCAGGCGTCCCCAAAGTCGAAGCGGGCCTATGATGAGGTTGTTAATGAATATTTAGATAAAGGTTACATCTCACCTGCGCCTGCGGACACTGGCGGGACCCAGCCTTCGTACATTATCCCGCACCGCGGAGTTATTAGAGAAGATAAGCTTACTACTAAAACTCCGCGTAGTTTTGGATGGCAGTGCTAAGACTAGCACTTCCGTGTCGCTTAATGACATTTTGTATTGTGGTCGGAATCTTTAAGGTAATTTATTTGACATAATTGTAAATTTTCGCATTAATATTAGTAGAATTTTAGCTTTTAGGACTCAACAGTCGCTTTGTGTTGGGCCCACTCTTCGCCCCATCGTTGGGACACATTCGTCGCTAATAGAGTGGCAAAATTCAATCTGAATTGGCGCCACATAATCTCTTTCACGTTGCTGGCACCGACAACCCAGCCGATTGTCTCTCTCGTGGATTGCTTCCTTCGCAAATTTTGGATCACCCGTTGTGGTTTGGTGGACCGTCCTGGATTCATGCCGCGTTAGATGGGTGGCCAGTTAGTCAATTCAATCCCACTACGGTTTCCGAACCACCCGAGGAGAAGAAGCACTCGCTTGTTGTATCGGTCCCACGTGAAGAGACCCTTATTTTGTTGTTGGCTAATCGCGTCTCGTCTTGGTCGAGACTGTTGCGTTGTGTTGTTTGTTCGCCTCTGCCCTCTGCCTAGCCAGCAGTAGGCACGAGTTCCAATCTATGTTTATATTTTAGTTGTTATTTCACAAACCTAGATTTAGATTAGACATTAGATTTGTTCCACATTTTCGTTTCGAAGGTAACCCTTCAAGCCGGGGGGAATGGTTGCGCCGAAGTGGAAACTGTATTTTTGACACGGAAACACACTCCTTTTATACCCGTCTCCTCTTCCGCACTAACCATAGATGTAGCTTCCGTCCGCCATTTGTGAAATATAGACACTCAGTCTCGCTTTGAACTAGCCAGCGTAATGACGGACCGCGCTCGCGTCTCTCAAAAATGATTAATATTTGTTACATTTTTACCGCTTCATAGACCTTTACCGATCGGATTGTGCCTCTCGTGTGTTCCTCAAGTGATCTAGTGATGCTGACGGCAGCTCCTGAGCAAGGAAGAGAAGATCCGTGTACCGGCTGCGATGAAAACACGTGTGTCGTGAAGGTTAGTGCATCCTCTCCTAATTTCTCGGGTTGCATTCATTGCTTGGATCACTCCCGCGGCAACCCGACCACCTGTCTTTTGTGTGTAAAGCGTCAATGGAACAGTTAGCTACATCCCCGCAATACAGTCCATTACCGCACGGCCATGCGCCACCACTGGTTATTGTTAAACTCCTGAGTTTACCAACTACTTAGTGGTAACAACAACTCATTATATCACAATCGACATCATTATTATCTCAACCTTATTCCAACTCCGTTAGGGTCGGTTTTCTAGTCTAACAGCGGCTGAACTTCTATATTTTCCGTGAAACTATCACCATCTGATCTCCACAATCAACTGGCGATATTGAAGGTCTGTAGTAAGATTAGCCGGACTTAATGAGGCTCTAACTATCCGTAACGACTGCCATGGATGTTGGCATGGCAACCGGGACCCACGGCTTAACATGCTCTCTGAGGTACGACCAGACCAACACCAATACCCATATTCATGTATATAAATAGCTATAAGCGGGGATCGAACCCGCGCCTCCAGCGTAACGGCCGTGTTCTGTACCACCACGCCGCAGAGTCGATTATAATCATTATGATACTATCTAAAGTTAACTCAAGTATGAATCTTCGCTACGTGTGTTTTACCGCCTATACAATGGTTTGTGTTCAGATGAATTGTTTGACATGATGCCCACAGCTACATTCTATCATCGCACCTCTCGCCATAGGCAAGGAATTCATCCTCACACATTGCGTACTGAGAAGGTGCGCACTTTGCGGTATGAAAGAAACTTCATCCCACGCACACTTAAGATGTGGAATGACCTCCCTGCTGCGGTTTTCACAAGCACTTACAATATGGGGTTTTTCAATAGGGGCATCAGAAGGTTTCTTCATGGTCGGCAGCGCGAGTGTGACATCCCTGGTGTTGCATACTTCCATAGGCCACGGTAACCACTTTCCATCAGGTGGGCCGTGTGTTTGTCTGCCACCAAAGTGGTATAAAAAAAAACTATCGCGATTCTAAATAGGTTTTCGTACACAATTGTACACTGATTTCTGATGTATTCAAAGCAGAATAAATTTAGTCTCCATCTTTCATTGAGGATATCTGCCTAGTTCCGCGTAGGTGTGATTAAGCCATTGAGCGAGACCCTCCCACGCCAAACATATTATGCAAATCGCAACGTGTGTACATGTCCTTAGCCATCGACCGGTGTGTCCCCGACATCATTGTCCGAGTCTAATGAAGCTTTACAAAGATTTTATTTCTTTATTTATAACTAGCTAGCTGTATTATATGTATGTATTTACAAAAAAAACTACTTATGTATGTTTATTCGCATTCTAGATTCTATAACACAAGCAAGTTAAGTTATGCTTAGTATGAGTCTAGATAGCATAATGAAGAATGTTGTAGAATATTTTATTTATTTGTTTTGCGCGTTTTCGCTGTTTTTCGCGTGACTCTGTAATTACAGGGCTGGCAGCGCGAGTGTGACTCCTCTGGTGTTACAAACGTCCATAGGCCACGGTAACCACTTTCCATCAGGTGGGCCGTGTGCAAGTCTGCCACCTATGTGGTATAAAAAAATATTCTTCATATCAGAAAACATCAATTTTATAATACAACTTTTCCATAGACGGACAGCGGTGAGTAGGGTAGCCAGAGCTCACTGGAGAATTTGTGCTGTCAGTGGGAAGACTAAAGGCTTGTCCTGCTTTGTCCTCTACACTGAACAGCACAGAGACTCTGTAATTACAGGGTTGGCAGCGTGAGTGTGACTTCTCTGGTGTTACTAGACGTCCATAGGCCACGGTAACCACTTTCCATCATGTGGGCCGTGTGCTTGTCTGTCACCTATGTGTCTTTTTATCTACCTCACTCCGTCCCATTGTTGCCTGGTAGAGATTGCCTTGTGCAATAAGGCCGCCACTTGTAATGCCACAAATAGTACCTATTGTATTTTTTCTGTATCCCTAACATAACATAAACGTATCCCTATATCCCCGAAGGGGTAGGCAAAGGTGCTAGCACTCACATTTCGCCAGTTTATATTTTAGGTCCCATGTAATAGGTGGTGAGCCTATTGCCATTAACCGGGCACTTATAAACCTGCGATAAATACACACTTCTTTGTGTACATGCAATAAAGTGATATATTATTATTTAAAAACTCGGTTTATTAATATTTTTCTGTTTAGAAACTCATTTTAAAGACTAAAAACCGTAATTAAATCACTAGTTAACCTAGTTTATTTGACCGGTTTCGCCTTACGGCATCCTCAAAGGTTTACAATGACATTTAAGAACATTCTACACTCTAGTGTCGCAATGTTTCTAATAGGAATGTTCCTAAATGTCATTGTAAACCTGTGAGGATGCCGTAAGGCGGAACCGGTCAGGTGTAATAAGTAATAAAGTAATGTGAAAAAGTACAAGCTAGTTTATTTGTTTAATATGTGTTTTTATGAAGAGTCGTAACAAGATTGTTAACTTATCTTTAGTTAAGTACCATCAGTAGTATAGTACCTACTCTTCAATAAACCTAGTTAAAATAAATTTTGTAAAAGCATTATTGTATTACGTTATAAAATCACATCTAAGCTAGCACTTCTGCCTACCCCTTCGGGGATAAAGGTGAGAGTTTATTATTATTATTTATTATAAAATCACATCTAAGTATTACATAACATAACATCACTTGATACCAGTTATCCGCCATTTATTTATAAATAACGCTTTGTATTCTATTATGGTTCACGTTTTGACGTCATACAAAATATATCATAATATGTGGTGTCGTTACAATTTCATTCAAACCACACAGTGACGTCATATCACGTCTCCATATTATAAGGGCAAAAGGTTTACATCGAATGACGTCAGCTATTGCTGCCTTTACACAATTTTGTGGTGAGACGTGTCAGTATTGATTTGGTTTTTGACTAGCTGACCCGACCCAGCTTCGCCCGTGGCTTGGCGTATTATGAAACTTCATATCACCTATTCGAGCCAGCACTTTTTTAGTTTCAAATTATGTATAGGAATCTGTCGGCTTTGTTAACATTTATGATCACTGCTCCACTCCCTTAAGTAGCAGCGTGATGATATATACCCTGAAACCTTCGTTGATAAACGGACTATTCAACACAAAAGTAATTTTTGAATTTAAACCAGTAGTTCCTGAGATAACCGCGTTTAAACAAACAAACTCTTCAGCTTTATAATACATACATACATATAATCACGCCTATATCCCCAGAGGGTTAGGCTTTATAATAGTAGTATAAATATGAGCTGAGTCTTATCTTGACCAAAAAAAAAAAATAACGTAGGGGAATAATATAACCTGAGACGTTATGAGTTGGTATGAAAGAAACTTCATCTTACGCACACTCAAGCTGTGGAATGAACTTCCTGCTGCGGTTTTCCCATGCGCCTACAATATGGGGTTCTTTAAAAGGGGCATTAGGAGGTTTCTTCAGGGTCATCAGCGCGAGTGTAACGCCACTGGTGTTGCACACGTCCATAGCCACGGTAACCACTTACCGTCCGGTGGGCTTTGTGCTTGTCTGTCACCTAAGTGGTAAAAATAATTCATTTTACGGTGACGCTATGGGCAGCGATTTTTTTTCCCATCTTCACTGCTGGACCTAGGCCTTTCCCTATCTTCCCTCCCTCCTATCTTTATAGAATTTAATAGTTAGCATACTAAATGATTTAAAACGTCATTCTAAAGTAAGTTAAATGTGAAAATTCAGCCTTATCCCTATGACGTGGACTCCTTCCATCTCCACAGTTTGCTATGTGGTCGCCATTATACCCAAAGTGACAGTCAAAGGGTTGCTAAGTAATGAAGGCTTACATTTGTCCGGCTTCTGAAAGGTTGCCGGAAACTAACTATGCGGGCTTTCAACTCAAGCACTATTAGACGCTTAGCTGAATTTCAGTTGAATTAAGCCAAAGGATGGACTTGCAAATGTTTTAACGTGTACTGATGTGTTTTTAGTACTGATTTGTAAATAAGTAAACGATTATTTATTGGTAAGTGCTGACCGTCCCCTGTTAAAGGTTGAAGAAGAAGTAAGGGGTTCTTCAAAAAGGGCATTAGGAGGTTTCTTCAGGGTCGGCAGCGCGAGTGTGACGCCCCTGGTGTTGCACAAGTCCTTAGGCCACGGTAACCACTTCCCATCAGGTGGGCCGTGTGCTTGTCTGCCACCTAAGTGGTATAAAAAAGGGACGAATGGGAAAAGAGAACAAAGGAGTTAATGTTATTTTTAAACTATCGCGGTGTACATTCATTGATAAACTGTCCAGGACGTGGAATCCTGTGATTAAGATACTGAAACTAAAAAACGCAGTGAAGTTAAAAACTGACATAGTGAGTGCGGTGTGTCGCCAGTCTTACCATTCATTATAAAATTAATGGAGGGTAGGCGCACAAAAAATGTTCCCTCATACCTCTCGACAGTCGCAAGCCAGTCATTTCGTGATCACGGGTGCTGCAACGCACCCGAAACGTCGGCAAACATAGTAAGTTCCATGATTTAGCCGGGAGTTAATGCTATTTACACTGTTGATTGATGGCACTTGGTGGTATTTGTTATTTACACATTTTGAGAACTCACTTGCACTTTTCCACATTATTTTTAAAAGTTATTAGACCTGACCGGTTTCTCCTTACGACACCTTTGAGGATGCCGTAAGGAGGATGCAGTCAGGAGTTAATTTCTGTGGATTTCTCATGTTTCCATTTACTAGGATCCTGGCATACATCTTTCGCTTCTTCTACTTTCATGATTTGTTTTCATACATACTCACTGGCTTCAGGTACTTTTTTGACTTGGCCTTTGTTTAAAATGCCCTAGATCTGAATGACATACGTAAATCTAGGCCTACCTTTATCAAGCTGCATATTCGCTTTCAATTCATAAATCTATTTCGTCCATCCTTTCCACGTGTCCTAATGATATTATAATCAGCGTACTTTTTAGAAGGTTCACTAATCACGCTATTCCTCACTCGGTCCGTCAACTTCAACCCAGTTATATTTCTCTCTCTTAAGGAACTGTTGCAGCCAGATAGACTGACGACCTGGAAAAAGTGGCTGGGAATGAATGCAGAAGGCGGAAGAACGGAAGCAATAGCGCACTTGGGAGAGATGTATGTCCAGCAGTGGACTGCAATCGGTTAACTGGTTGATTGAAGGAAATGGTGTAGGCACAATGTATTGACGACATCACGTTAAGAAACAAAGTCATTCGAATTCCTATCAAGAGGACGGTAAGTACCGATTATCGCGCGAAAGCCTCTCTCAATACTCAATACATTATTCATATATACGGCAAGAATAAAATACGAGACGGCTCTTCAAATGGGCCTGATTCGCAAACGCCACGTTTTCAGAACGCTTTCAATTCAGTTAGAAAAAAAATGTGAATAGTAATTTGATTCTGTATGATCAGTTAAATTAAAACGTGTGTTTTCGCGAGGTTATTAAATCTTCAGAATTCTATTTTCTACTTTTCCTAAAAATATATACCTATATACATACATATGTTCGCGCCTACATGCCTGCGAAGTAAGCATAGACAATAACCAACTGCTTCTATCCTTGAATACTTTATTAATTAATTACTTGTTAAACTTCGATACGGATAAATGGGACCATTAAGAAGTCACAATGAACTATCACGAGGTAGGACACGACGGTATTTCCGTCCAATTGAGCAGTCCCAGTGGGGAACTACCTCCGCCCTACAGAATACCCTGTATGAACAGAGATTTTATGTGCCCTCAGTGCAGAACACAAAATCAGAACAAGCCTTTGGTCTTCCCACTGACAGTACAAAAACTCTCCAGTGAGCTCTGGCTACCCTACTCACCACCGGGAACACAACGCGAGGTTAATATAGCCGTGGTATTCTGTAGGGTGGAGGTACTTCGCCAGTAGGACTGCTCAATTCGGACGGGAATACCGTCGTGTCCTACCTCCTACAATAAACTAAAGTCCAATATTCTATGAAAAAGACTTCGTAACATCTTTTTATTTACTCTACAAGCTGCTATTTAATTTTAGATTCTAATAACATAGTAGTTTCTCTGTGATCATGGTGCTTGCAACAAAGCCGAAATTTCGGAAACTCGAAACAATGCAACATGGTAAATATCCTAATTATTTTGATACTGATAGTAAAGCCTTTGCCACTGCATTGTTAGTATATGACAATGGTTTTATTATAACATTGGTAGAATAGAGGCCTAGCTCTTAGTTTCATTACTTTGATATTAGTTTTTAAACTTGTATAATTTTTAATAGTTTTGAAACCACACGTTTAGAAAGCGTAACTTCACAGAATTATCACCCAGAATACAGTGAAAGACACGACTGAGGATTACTGTGTGCGTCTCTTGAAATTTCGACTTTCCCGTGCCTTTATTTACAAAATCATCGAGAAAATAAAGATACGTGAAATTGTAATCTTTATTTTGTCTGTCTGTTTTTCTTTGAACCCGGTAAGGATCTTTAAGGATGAGGATTTATCGTATCTCGTGTTTTCTTGAGGAAAATAAATGGAAAGATGGCCGATGAGTTCTTTTCGTCTTACGTTTTGTTAGTGCTCTTTATTGAAACTAAATTTTCGTTTTTTTTTTTTTTTTTTTTTTTTTTATATAGGACACGCCAACTTGACCTCACCTCGCCTGATGGTAAGCTAAAGGCAAAGTCTCAGGAAAGAGGGTCACCATTACAGACACTAAGTGCTACAATGGTGGCACTCAGCTTGGCGGCCTCATCAGATGCTTTTTCACGCCCCGCTTAAAGGCCCCGGGACTGTAGGAAGAAGGAAACACGTGTGCTGGTAATGAATTCCAGGTCTTGGTGGTGCGGCAAAGAAAAGAGTCTCCGAACCGCTTGGTTCTTGCTCGTATATTCTGCACAGTGTGAGGGTGACATCTAAGGCCTGCACGTGTTGTCCTATGTAGGAAAGGAGATGGTGGGATTAGTTGGAAGAGCTCGTCAGAACACTCACCGTGGTAGAGACGGTAAAATACAGCCAAGGAAGCAATATCTCTACGCATCTGCAAAGGCTCGAGGGTGTTCGTGACCTCAGGGTTCCCAATAATTCGGACCGCGCGTCGCTGCAACCTGTCGAGAGCATCTAGTAGGTATTTCGCGGAGCCATCCCAGAGATGCGAGCAGTATTCCACGCAGGAGCGAATTTGTGTCTTATAGAGAAGACACCGCTGCTCCGGCGTGAAAAAACGTCTCACTTTGTTTAAGAGTCCGAGTTTCCGCGAGGCTGTTTTGATGATGCTCTCGATGTAATTTCTGTTATTCAGTTTGCAGCGAATATCCATGCCTAGGATATAGAGATTGTCCTGCAGTGGAAGTGGCGTGCTCTGAAGAGTGGGAAGGGGAAGGAAAGAAGATACCTTTGCTGTGAACGCACAAGCCTGCGTCTTCTTGGCATTGAACTCGACCATGTTCTCGGAGCCCCATTGAGAAATGTGATTCAAGATCCGGTCCAGTTCAGTGACAAGAAGCTGTCTTTTTTCCACGATATCAGACTGTTTGGCCGCAGGTTGTCCGTGATAACTCCCGTGTAAGGTGCTATCGTCTGCATAGCAATGTATGCTGCCGGTGGACAGCATGTCGTTGATATGCAGAAGAAAGAGAGTGGGAGATAATACAGACCCCTGCGGTACGCCAGCATTTATTTGCAAGAACTCCGAAGCCCGTCCATCACAGAGGACGCGGATACGGCGCTCCTGCAGGAAACTAGCAATCCAGTTGCACAGTCTAGGAGGCAGACCAAAGGCTGGTAGCTTGGAGAGAAGCGATTTGTGCCAGACTCTATCGAAAGCTTTGGCGATATCAAGACTAATTGCCAGTGACTCGCCGTGCTTGTCCATAGCCTCACCCCAAAGATGGGTAACGTATGCTAGAAGATCACCCGTTGACCGTTTCGGCCTGAAGCCATATTGCCGGTCATTAATTAAGGAGTGATCCTCTAGGTGACGCATGAGCTGTTTGTTAATGATGTGCTCGAAGACCTTGCACAGCACTGAGGTGACGGCTATGGGTCGATAGTTGGCTGGCTCTGAGCGATCCCCCTTCTTGGGGATCGGCTGTACATTCGCCTCTTTCCAAGCCGAAGGCACTGTACCCGAGCTGTAGGACAGTCGGTACAGCCGCGTAAGCATCGGAGACAACTCCGCTGCACATTTTTGTAAGACCACCGCTGGAATACCATCCGGGCCACTGGCTTTCCGGACATCGAGTGATTGAAGCACCGCACGAACATCGCATTGCCTGATACGTATTTCAGGCATTACGTGGTCACCATTGGGTAGTGTCGGCGGCTGTATACCGCAATCATCGACTCGGGAATTGGCCGCAAAGAGATTTACTAGCATATTGGCTTTCTCTTGCGGTCCATGGGCCAGGGATCCATCAGGGTAGCGCAGCGGTGGCAGCGAAGGCTGACAGAAGTTGGCCTGCACGGCTTTGGCCAGTCGCCAGTATCCACGGCTGCCCGTGGGATGTGCCACTAGCTCTTGACCAAGCCGCGCAATGCGCAGGGCATCCGCTTTGACGTAAGCCCTCTTGCAGACCTTTGTGGCTCTGTTGTACGCCGCCTTGAAGTGGCTCACATTGGGATCGTGCGTGGCACGCGCCCTTACCCAAGCGCGATACGCGGACTGCTTTTGATCAACAGCCCTCGCACACTCGCGCCCGAACCAAGGGCGCACTCCTCGGGCACCGGTGACATCAGTGTAAGGAATATAGTATTCCATACCCAGACCGATCTCACCGGCAACAGCAGTAGCACAATCCGAGGGTTTCTTACCTTCAAAGCAGCGTTCAACCCACGGGATGGACGCAAAATAGTTGCGCAGCCCATCCCAATCTGCTGACGAGTAGTGCCAGAGACGCCGCTTCCCCTGCACGGGTCTTGAAGGCGCTATAATTGGCACCTTGGAGCAGACCAGACAGTGGTCGGAATTGCCTAAAGCGGCTTGTACCGAAACACTGTACAGGTCTGGGTGACTCGTCAGCAGAAGGTCTAGCAGAGAGGGTGCTAGGCCCGACCTTCTTGGTATTCTAGTGACCTCGTGTACCAATTGGGTCAGGCCATGCGCCAGAGCAAATGCATGGGCGGCTCTTCCCGCATGGTCTGTTTTGGAGGAGCCCAACCAGGTTTCGTGGTGGGCGTTAAAGTCCCCCAAAAATACCACTTCGGCGTTCGGAAACCGTTCCTGCGCATCATCTGCCGCCTGACTCAGATATTCAAAGAGTCGAGTTGTCTCAGCATCTCCTGTATGGGAACGGTAGAGGCACACATAGATCTGACTCGTAGAGCCATGGTCTACGTGTACCCATAGGGTTGAAAAGGATGGGTCCTCAAGGCAGCGCAAACGGCGACAACAAACATCCGCCCTAACAAACACGCACACCCCGGCTTTTGCACGGAAATTTTCCTCGATAACATAGCCGGGGTAAAGCAAGTAGGTCGTGTCATCAGGGCGGCCTATTTGTGTCTCCGTGAGAAAGAGCATATCTGGTTTCGCCGTCTCAAGGTGTTGGTGGACGGCGTTGAGGTTCGCATGGAGTCCACAGATGTTAGTGGACTCCACCTCAAATAGCGAGCTTGTGGGAGTCTGTAGAGCCGCTGTGTTGCCCAATACTCTTAAATGCGCTGCCATGATGAAAAGGAGAAAAGGGCGTGAAAAAAAGAGGTGATTGTCGTCGCAGCACCGCGTGACAAAGTGCGGGATATTGGTTTTGTCTATGATTATGAGGCATGGCGTGAGCCGACACGCCGTACGGAAGGGCCCCCGTACCCCCCCGAATATGGTCGCCTGGCCCCCACTTCCGGTCACCAACCGGCACGACGAGCCATACCGGGATTATGCGCGGTCTGGTGAGGCAGCCTTCCAGGGTGGTTAGTCCCAGTTGGGCCTCTGTACTATACCGCGGGCGGCCAGCGGCACCACCGTTTCTACGGGTCTCCCTGACCGGCGCGTCGCCCCGCACCATCCTCACTAGACTACGCCAAGACCCACTGGTCCCACTAGTGCTGCGACCACCATCACCCCTACCCGGCTATGCATTTGCTGATCCCTGAACGCAATCCAACCGAAATTGAATTACTATGAAGGGTTTTTCGCAATATTGCACGGTGGTACCAACCCGGTCGAAATTTGTGACAAATTTGTGCCGTCAAATCTCTACCACCAGTAAAATTCGTGATATTCGGTCACTGTCTGTGATTAATATTTTCGGTTAAAAAGTAAATCAATATGGAGAAAACAATAACCAACACACAGCCTCCGTGACGTAGCGGTAGAATATTCAACTGCTACGTAGACCGTCTTTTCTTATCCTGATAGGATTTAGGGCAAGAATGATATGATAGTCTATGGCTAGAGCTAAAATTAATCGCCTCTGGTATTGAATCTAACGCCTCTGGTATTGCACACGTCCATAGACCACGGTTACTGCATTCCATCAGATGGGCCGTGTGCTGGACCGCCGTCTAAGTGATACAAAAAAGTGGATAGTACTAGCAGTGCGATCTAAATTACAGATCAATCATATTTTGGTCACTCCCAGTATGGTGCCCTCATTAAGACTGGATCAAGTCCACCTCATCTGCACGCTGGTACACTTTTGATTAATAGATGAGGCTCAGGGGCAGGCTTGCCGCTAGGGTCGGGTGGCACTTACCTGCACAAAAGCGGTATTAACCGCATATAAAACCAACGATATATAATATTGTAATCTCCTTCTCCCTTTCCCTACCTACTTCCCTCCCTACTTTGGTCTTCCTAAGCGACTACAATATATCTCATATGTCGCGGGAACCACCTCTTATCAGGAGGACTGTGTGTTTATCTGCCATTTAAGAGGTACATAACGAAATCCCAATTTTTTTTTATACCACTTAGGTGGCAGACAAGCGCACGGCCCACCTGATGCTTATTATAACCGCGGTATTCTGTAGGGCGGAGGGTACTTCCCCAGTCAGACTGCTCAATTGGGCGGAAATACCGCCGTGTCCTCCTATCAATATATCGAATAAGATTATTCGAATATATTATCGAATAGGTATTTTATTATTAACGATCAGTTTTCACTCCCGGTAATCTCAAAGGTAATAATAACGGGAAAGAAAGTAAAACATCTACTGTACCTGTAAAAGTGTTATTGTTTGTAAAATAAAGCACTCAGAATAAATCTTGTTTAAGTTACCGCAAGCGGGCTCTGGGCCGTAAACTAGATTCACTCAAGCGAAATGAAATTCTTGGCAGAAAAATTACTTCGGAAAACTAGTTTCTTGAATGTACCTATATCGCAGTTATTGTGATGTTTATAAGAATGTTGTTATATTGTTTTAAGGTAATTGAAAACCGCGGTAGCTTAGTGGTATGGGTAATGGACTGCTGAGACGAGGTCTCGGGTTCAATCCCAGGTTTTACCATGGCACACACCAACTTCGATGCTTTTCGAAGTTATGTGTGTATTTATCGCAGGTTTATAAGTGCCCGGTTAATGGCAATAGGCTCGCCACCTATTTATATAATGTAATCATTGGAACCTAAATATAAACTGGCAAAATGTGGGTGCTAGCACCTCTGCCCACCCCTTTGGGGATATAGGCGTCAGTTTTTGTTATGTTATTATTTTCAAATGCTGTTTTGTTACATACAATAAATAAAGTCTTGCCTGTCTCCCATTGGGGTAGGCAGATACAATATTATTTACCATATTTCCAAATGCTACGATCCAGGCATACTAACTACATAATTAACCACAAAAGAATAAACTGATAAATATGTATTACATTAACACAAATACGAGTATATCGCCCACTATGTTTTCCGGTATATAATGTTATGTACTTTTCACCAAAGATTCCAAAAGAATATACCATCTGTTGTCACCTGAGGCTGTGTCTGGACTGTTAAGCATCAGACAGATATATACAGTCTAGATTCAGCCTCAGGTGCATAGCCCGAGTCAACAATAGTGTCCGGAATAGCGCAATATGCTCATCCCAATTACGTGGGATCAAATACAATTATTGGTGAAATGTGAGCGTTAATTCACCTCTATTTAACCCAGAGGGGATAAAAGCGTGATTATTTGTATGTATGTAGAATATTCCAAAACATGGGAATAAAAACTTCATTCATAACAGTATCACTATTACTAAGCACTCATGATCCTAATTACGTTCACTCTTTAGGCCTGCTCGTCGTTTTGAGTAGTATATGATTGCCGAGTAGAGCCAGCAACTACTATGGAGAAAGCCTGTGTCAGACGTCTTACGTTGTTACAGGTACTTCAACTAGCAAGTAAGATTGTCCAGATAATGTATATCTAGTTATAAATGTTCGAGTCATTGTCCTAATGTAACTGTCAAGTGGCTCGATAGATGGCGTTAAGATCGAATTAGGTCGCACTATGGTTTGTTCGAGTCATTGTCTTAATGTAACTGACAAGTGGCTCGATAGATGGCTTTAGGATAGAATTAGGTCGCACTATGGTTTGTTTCACGGCCACCTATAAATAGCTGTAAAAATATTGTTGTTTTTGTGAATCGTCAAGTGATAATAATTACATCAAGTACCTACGAGTAAAAGTGTATCATTTCTTCGTCGTCCCGACCTCGTTCATGGTCCTTCGGAGCCGGAGTAACCGGGTGAGTCATCGGGGTGGTAGTGGCAATCTACCCTTTCGTCTCAGCTGGACGGCGAGTTGCGGTTCAGAACAAGACCCCCTGCAAGCAAGGCGCTGGGTGCGAAGCGTTGCAGTCTGCAGTGTTGGCGGGTACCGAGTAGCCAGTGGTGCCATTTTCGGAGGTGAGGCGGAAGCGGAGGGAACTACGCTACGGCGGCAGAGTTACGGCATAGTCCCGCTAGGGAACGTCGTTGGAGACAAGCCAGGAACAGGTAGTAGTGAGTGCGTGTGAGTACATTTTCAACCTTATTTCTTTGAAGAAAATTAAATTAAATAGTTAAAAAAAGTGCATAGAAGTTTGAACTTTAAATTCAAGATAACTGGAACTTAAGAAAAATTTGAAGAAATTAGTATTAAGTCTTGGACTTAGAAAATATTTAGTTGTTTAGGACTTGTGTTAATTTTAAGTAAAAAGTGGTTTAGACGGGGAATCCATGCCCGATTTCATATAGAATACTGGTCCAAAACACTTGTAAAATTTTACGGATTTTTTAGGACTGAATTTGATGTCATTTGTGACTTAGAATATTTCGTTAAGATTTATTGCCTAAAGCTACATTGTGGTCTAACTGTACTTTATTGTTGGCTGTAAGACTTGGTAATTGAAATTTGTAATCAGTTGGGATTTTTTGTTGTATAAAAATGGAATCGTTAAGCAACATCCAGGCGGACATTAAGGCAAAAATGCATAAAGCAAAAACAAATTTTAAGAAGTCCTCAAAGGATCGCCTAACGATTACATATCTAGAAACAAGGTTAGAGAACTTAGATAAACAGTGGGCCTTGTTCACAAATACCCATACTACAATCTTAAGCACAGTAAATAAGACTGACCTTAGTAATTCCGATTATGTTAAAACCGACTTGTATGATGAGGTAGAAGAGTTTTATGTACAATATAAAAGCGAATTAAAAGAAGTAATTTTATCAAAATCTAAGGTAACTGCTACTATTGAATCTGCGAACCCAAGGCCGTGTGGTGAACTAGTAGTAAGTAGAGTAAAGTTGCCTGACATTAAAATACCAACATTTTCGGGAAAATACTCGGAGTGGCAAACTTTTAGAGATCTATTTGTAAGTCTAATTCACGAAAACAAAACAATCGATGATGCTCAAAAAATTTACTATTTAAAAGGTCACGTAACTGGGGAGGCAGAGCAACTATTAAGAAATGTTAAAATTGCTTCTGATAATTACGCAACAGCGTGGAATACGTTAAACAAAATGTACAACAACAAAAGGTATTTAGCTAAGGGTATTATAAAGCGATTACTAAGCCAGAAGGTTTTAACTTCAGAGTCAGCCTCAGAAATTAAAGGTCTGGTAAATACTACATCTGAATGTTTGGACTCAATGAGAGCTCTGGGGGTAGATACATCCTCTTGGGACATTTTAATTATTTATATTATTAGTGCCAAACTTGATCCAGAAACTAGAAAGGCTTGGGAACTGATGGTGTCATCAGATCAGACTGATGAATTACCTACCTATACAGAATTCTCAGAGTTTCTAATAGGTCGCTTCAGGGGTCTGGAGAATTTGGACCTGAAACCCCGTGGTGATAAAAAAGTCAACACGAAATCCTTTCATATTGTAAAGGCTAAAAGTCCTAATTCCTGTGCGTTTTGTGCTGCCGATCATAAAATAGTTTCTTGTAAGGCATTCAGTAAAGAATCAAACGAAAAGCGACGCGAATTTGCTATGGATAAAAAATTATGCTTTGTTTGTCTGCATAGCAACCATTCTGCCAAACAGTGTAAAAACATCACCCGGTGTAAGGCGTGCAAACGCCGCCACCATTCTTTATTACACCCTAGTGGTGTTTCTGGGTCAGGAGACGAGGAGACGGTTCACGAAACAGCCTCATCGACGGGGTCGATGAAGGAGGAATTTGCTTCCGGTAGTCAGAAGCAGGCCGCGCAAGCGGAGGGGTCTAACGAGCCACTGGCATCTTGTCTTGCGACAGGGAACTGTAATAAAACAGTTCTATTAACGACAGCTGTTGTACAAGCTGAGTCGAAAGACGGGACCTTTCGTATGGTTAGGGCTTTATTAGACCAAGGGTCGCAAGGATCTTTTATTACGGAATCTAGCGTTCAGTATTTGGGGTTAAAGAAATTTGCGGCTAAACACACTATAAGTGGTGTAGGTACCAAGCGGTTCGGAGACTCTTTCCTCTGTCGCACCATTAAGGCCTGGAATTCATTACCAGCTCACGTGTTTCCTTCTTCCTACAGTCCCGGGTCCTTTAAGCGGGGCGTGAAAAAGCATATGATGAGGCCGTCAAGCTGAGTGTCACCATTGTCACACGGTATGTGTAAGTAATGGTGACCCTCTTTTCTGGGACTTTGCCTTCAGCTTACCATCAGGCGAGGCGAGGTCCAATTGACGTGTCCTATATAAAAAAAAAAAAAAAAAAAAAAAAAAAAGGTGGTGACAAAAGTGTGATCTCAAGGTCCACTGTCAACCTAAACATAAGATCTAGGGTTGATCCCCGTTTTCAAATTATGGTTAATGCCTACGTCTTGAAGTCGATTACGTCCCTTCTACCAGTTACGAAAGTAACTAGAGTAGAGCGGGTACAATTGACTGTGGGTGAGTTGGCTGATCCTGAGTATCACCGGCCCAACAAAATTGACGTTTTGTTGGGTGCTGAGATATACAGCCACATTATAAAGGCAGGTATTAGCCGGGATTCGAGTGGGTCAATCTTAGTGCAAGATACTGCCTTCGGGTGGATATTGTCTGGCGCCTGTGAAGTGGATAATCGGGCTAATGTCTCTTCTCATATCACGGTGATGCATTCTTGTCTAAGCGCTGACGAGTTCTTGAAAGGATTCTGGGAATTGGAAGCCGAACCAACTGGAATCAAGAAGATGCTCACTGAAGAAGAGATAAGATGTGAGGAGCTTTTTACAGCTACCACAGAAAGGGATAGTCATAGTCGATATATCGTACGGTTACCATTTCGGGACGCTGACCCGGACTGCAAGTATGGTGAGTCAAGGAAAATAGCTGAAAAAGGATTAAGAGGGTTAGAATTTAAATTAGGAAAGAATATTAAACTAAGAACAGATTACACTAATGTTATAAAGGATTATTTAGAACTTAATCATATGAGAAAGGTCACTAATTTAGAAAAAACCAATAAAGAAGCTGTTTACTTACCCCACCACGCTGTAGTCCGGGAGGATAAGGACACGACCAAGGTAAGGGTTGTGTTTGATGCATCCTGTAAGGGGATGAACGGGATATCCCTTAATGATAACTTGATGATTGGTCCATCTTTGCAAGCCGAACTCCGTCATACTATTATGTGCTGGAGAAAATATAAAATATGTCTAGTTGGAGACATAATCAAAATGTATCGACAAGTTCTAGTACATAAAGAAGATACTCCATTTCAGCGAATACTTTGGCGAGAAAGTCCTGAACGAGATATAGAAGAATTCGAATTGGTCACGGTAACTTTCGGAACGGCCGCAGCACCATATCTTGCCGTGCGGGCCCTACAACAAGTAGCTAATGACGAGTGCCAAGATAGTCCTGAAATAGCAAAAATAATAAGAAACGACTTCTATATGGATGATCTTATGACTGGGGCTGAGAATGTCGATAACGGTTATAAGATTTACAGGGAACTGACGCGAGTACTGGCTAAAGGCGGGTTTCAAATGCAAAAATGGATTAGTAATAGCAAGGAATTATTGGATAAGATAAAAAATGAGAATGATAGTTCGGACGAAGTGTTGAGAATAAAGTTGGATGAAATAACAAAAATTCTAGGACTTACCTGGTATCCACGGGAGGACGTCTTTCGATACACGGTTAATCTTGCTCCGCTGTGTGAACCTGCTACAAAAAGGAAGGTTATTTCCGATATTTCACGGTTGTTCGATCCTCTGGGATGGTTGGCGCCATGTATAATTGGCGCCAAGGTCTTTATTCAGAAATTATGGCTGGCTGGTATTGATTGGGATCAAGAAGTTCCCATCAATTTATTGACCGAATGGATGACTTACCGTCAAGATTTACCCTCTTTAGAAAATGTGAGAATCCCACGATGGTTACATACCCACCAGACAGGAAGGCTGGAGTTACATGGTTTCGCGGATGCATCGAAACTAGCATATGCCGCTGTTGTATACCTCAGAGTGATAGACGAAAAGGAAAATATTCATGTATCGTTAGTGACGTCGAAAACAAAGGTAGCTCCGATAAAACAGGTGTCGATCCCGAGGCTCGAACTATGTGGGGCAGTTCTATTGTCGAAATTGATTGTTGAAGTGGCTGAAGTATTAGAAATATCCAAGGCCAACCTATACGCTTACACGGATAGCGAGGTAGTGCTGGCATGGCTGAATCAGCACCCCAGCCGATGGAAAACTTTCGTTGCAAATAGGGTCTCGGAGATATTAACCACTATAGATACTCACCATTGGTCCCATATTTCGTCCAAGCAAAATCCAGCTGACTGCGCGTCTCGCGGTATCTCTCCAACAGAACTATCAACGACCTCAATCTGGTTTGATGGGCCAGAATTTTTGAGGCACAAAGTGATTGATTTCAAGAAACCAAAACACCTGGTCACAAGTCAAGAACAAACGAAGACGCACACCACTGTCTTGGATGTTACTCTATGGCAAAGGTTCTCTTGCTTATCCAAACTCCTTCGCGTAATTGCTTACTGTCGCAGGTTCTTGAATCTCAGGAAAACTTCAGGGAAAAGGCACTGCACTAAGCATTTG
The DNA here is from genome assembly GCA_963662185.1 of Eilema griseolum. Lineage (NCBI taxonomy): Eukaryota > Metazoa > Arthropoda > Insecta > Lepidoptera > Erebidae > Eilema > Eilema griseolum. The sequence goes on along the minus strand of OY759256.1, from coordinate 10,511,364 downwards.
ATAGCTCAAGAAATGAATGCAGCTTTGGAAGTGTGTGTGAAGAGATGTCAGGCGAAGAATTAGAGGAATTGAGGGATAAAGGAAGACGACATGCCTCCAGGTAGATGGTTGCTAGGTAGAATAGAGCAAAAACATCCAGGTCCAGATAACGTTACTAGAGTGGTGACAGTACGCACAAAGGGCACAGTTATTAAGAGGCCTACCTCAAGGTTATGTATCTTACCTTTAAGCACATAAGTGTAACACTTTTGTATTTTTGTATGTACTCAGGTTGAGGGACAGAGTGCATTCTGTTCATGATGGGCGGTTGTTTGAAGGACAAGGTGCATTATGTCCTTGATGGGCGGTATGTCCAGATAATGTATATCTAGTTATAAATGTTCGAGTCATTGTCCTAATGTAACTGTCAAGTGGCTCGATAGATGGCGTTAAGATCGAATTAGGTCGCACTATGGTTTGTTCGAGTCATTGTCTTAATGTAACTGACAAGTGGCTCGATAGATGGCGTTAGGATAGAATTAGGTCGCACTATGGTTTGTTTCACGGCCACCTATAAATAGCTGTAAAAATATTGTTGTTTTTGTGAATCGTCAAGTGATAATAATTACATCAAGTACCTACGAGTAAAAGTGTATCATTTCTTCGTCGTCCCGACCTCGTTCAAAGATAGTGGGCCTCAAAAATATTGGTAGCGCCCTGAACAATCTCGCCTTGCGCCTTGTACAGTCACAATGAAAGCGTTTTCTTAAATCAACAAAAAGCCAAAGCGCCCTGTACAGACTCAATGATAGCGCTTTCTTAAATGTATCTACGAGTACCAATACCTTGGCCGTAGTCGGTGTAGTGGAGTTACTACATCGACTACGGTCAAGGTATTGGTATCGCGGGTCTACCTCATCAGAGAAACCTCACCACTATTCACTAATTCGATTTTGATCGAGAAATCGAGTTGATAGTATCAACAAGTGAACCGTATTCGATTTCTGAAAATTGAATTATTTATAGCATCGTATCTGTCGCTGTTTGACTTGCGTTCTCTCTCGTGGTGAAGGATATTAGGTTTTCATAGCTATTCTGGTGCTCTTCTTCATGTTATAAGGGTGTTTAATATCAAGGTATACTTTCTAGTTCAAATTAGTTAAAAAAAATTATGCAATACAGGCACGCTTCTTTTCAATGGGCCCACCTCCAAAGGTCCGATTCTACTAAGTTTATGGTCATAACGAAACCATTGTCATACCACTGACACTGCTGAAAAAGTCCTTAAATTTTCGACTTTATTGATATACGCTTAAGATCATAAATGAAATGAAAAAAGTTTATTACATTTTTCATTCACTCTACAAGAAGCGAAATCAAATCAAATTTATTTTATAATCATTGTACAGTATTTTACATGGGTTCTTAATCTATCGTGCGTTATTACATTGTGCATGGGTAGGTATATTAGGTATGTATAAATATATATTTGTGCAGTTAATTGTCTTACAGAGGTCTTTACTTAGTGATATTTATCTAAGCTGTGCCTGAACTAGGTAGTTCTGTGCTTCAGGCGTCAAGTGCAGGTTAACAATATTTCATAAATTTAATTTTAAACTTAAAGAACATGACGGTGAATTCTAAATTTAAATGTCATTTTTGCAGTGTCTGTGGCTTTGACCTGTCATAAAATTTTATTAATTTATGGCCAGGAGTAGTTACTATAGTCTCATTTGTTACGATGCATACGCTTTTAGCTTCTTCTTTTTAAATACTTGCTGATGGTGGACACTGTTAATAGTTTTGTTCATAGAACGTTCTCGATCTGGTGAAATAAAAAGCTAGAGGAGGAAAGTTAATTCAAACAAAACAAAAGGTACCAAGGATAAAAATTCGTACTCAGTAAAACTCTTGCGAAACTTTCGCAAAGTATGTCTTCTAGTCGTCTCTGGTCGTAGCGAAAGATAAAAGTAAAGTTTAATGTAAAAAATGTAAATTTAAAATAAAAAGGTGTAAAGTTCTTTTTAAACTATCGCGGTATGCGGTATGCATGTATTTGATAGAAGTAGGTTAATTAATTATTAATTCTAAGATATATACCTAATAATAAAACAGAAAATAGAAGTTAAACCTTGCCTTTGTAAAACCAAAACAGGAAAGACTATACTGAAGGAGCGGAATTTCCAAACACAAGCATCTAAATAGCTTATATGGAAATTCTTACCGAAATTACTTGTTCAAAAATTGTGCAATGAAATAAATATTTTTATTTTTTATTTATATGCATTCTGAAATTATGTCTGCAAAAGTTATAAGTTCCATGATTTAATGGCGAATAGTCCCAAACCGTTATATAATTATAAAAGTATCACCATACTTTATCATTAAAGTATAGTGATAAAGTATTACCATACTTTATCATTAAAGTATAGTGATACTTTTATTTTTATTAAATTAAATAAGGCTATTTGACAAGGTCGTTTGATTCTTCCAAATACTGCTTAATATATATTTTACGGAAATACTTATTATTTGTACGGAAAAAATATACCTTGCAAAATAAGATATTGCTTAACTACGCTGAAACTATGATTTTTCCTTATTTTTAAATTCTATAGTAAGTCAAAATTTGAGATTTCTCGTTAAATTTCAAATTACTTTTATTATGAACGTTATTATATACGTGTAAACGCAACGTAGACCGAGATAAATGCGATATTCTCTTGCACACCATACATTTTGTACTACGGCAACTGGTGTGTGACGTCACTTGCAAGTACGATTTTGTATGGAGCGTTTTCGGTCGACGCAGCAACGCGAGAAATTGAATCTATAAAACTATTTGTCGTAAGAATATTTCATTTTAGTAGTTCGTTATATATTATTATTATAAAGAGATCATTTTTCGAGAATCAAAATTTGTCAAGAAGAAGACATTTACCACATAAATAATAAATATAAATTTCTTGTGTTGCCCACATCAGTAGCGCAAGGAAAAACTTACACCATGTGTCGCATTGGGAAGCTGGCAGAACTCCCTACTGATGGACAATATGCGGGCCAGTGCCAGTGGCATAATTAAAGTGGCTACCGTGACCTATAAACGTGTGCAACACCAGGGGAGTTACACCCGTGCTACCTACCCTTAAAGAACAGAGAGTTTGTTTGTCAGTGCAGAAGAAACAATCAGAACAAGCCTTTGGTCTTCCCACTGACAGTATAAAAACTCTCCAGTATGCAATACCCTAAGCATACAGCGTCGAGATAAACTCCACGTAGAGCACAGCCTAGAACTGACCATTAGTAGGTGCTCTACGCCAATTTCGTCGTAGAGCTCGATGCTGTGTACTTCAAGAACTGCATTGCAGATTGAAGGATGCCGTTTTTGGAGGCATATATGAGTTCCTCCGGTGTCCATTTGGTTCGATTTATTACGTTCGATAGAACTGTGCTCTATGGGATCGATGTTTTAGCGAGTTCTTGTAGTTTATCTATTTCAAGTAGCAGTTAATCCTCTTCCGTACGTTTCTAATTAGTTTCATTGAATTTAATATATTTCAGCTTCTATTAATTATGCCATATTAATTATGATAAGGTGTAGGTGTACTCGTTCAAAGTTTGTATCCAATTTAGTCTATTTATAGACTGGTGTTTTGTGTTTAAACATGAAAGTTTAAGTAGTATAATTGGGTATATAACAAATTTCGGAAACCTATCGTAAAAAATGTAGAAATTTATTTAATACATGTTATAATTCGTCATTTTTCCGTGACATAACTTTGACCGTGACAGATTTATTGAGTTTTGCCTCATAAAAAATACAGATAAATAATCTTAATTTTATTTTGAAAAATAAAATATTAAAAATTAATTTTTTTGTGAAATACATTTTGTATAGTTATTATTTACGTATAAGCTCCAATACATCATATCCAATATATTTTATATTTTTTTGTAATAGTTGTCAAATACCCAATTGGTGTGTCGACGAACGTCGGCCTTATATGTACTTCTTCTTTTCTTATACTTGCACTTACTGTTTGTTATGAACTTTTACTTGTTAAACTCAAGTTATGTTAGTTAACTACTAAACTTGTAAGTATGTATGTTTGAATGAGCTCCCTTCATTATGCAATAGTATGGCACGAATTTTTAGCCAGATCCATTCAACCGTTGAGCATAAAATTTATTGACAAACATCCAAACATTCACAAACCCTTCGCATTTATAATATTAGTAGGATTAACTCGTCTTTCTTTGTACTGCGATAGCCTAGTGGTACGGGTAATAGACTGCTGAGACGAGGTCTCGGGTTCGATCCCAGGTTATACCATGGCACACACTAATGACTTTTCGATGCTTTACGAAGTTATGTGTGTATTTATCGCAGGTTTATAAGTGCCCGGTTAATGGCAATAGGCTCGCCACCTATTACATTGGGACCTAATCATAAACTGGCGAAATGTGGGTGCTAGCACTTTTGGTTACCCCTTCGGGGATATAGGCGTGAGTTGATGTTTTATGTTATGTTATGTTTAAAATATCATTGATTATTACTGAAAAACAAACTGTAATTGTAATTTAATTAATTATGTTATTATGTACAGACTATTCAAATTAATAGTCTAATAAATTGTGCTGAGAGAACTAGTTCGCAAAGTGTGGCGGGGCCTTATAGCGCGGGTAAATATTTATGACCACATAAAAGCAATGCTCTCTAATTACTTTATACGGAGAGAATTTTATCATATGATCCATTTTAATCGACGGGCTTATTACCCAACTACGGTAAAGTCAAAGGAGAGTTATGATTTTGACAGGCTAGGTATGTATGTATATATGTATGTAAGTTCATTTGTTCCTTCATAGCTCCACAACTACTTATTAGAACTGGAAAAATAAGTTATAGTTAGAAGCGTCTTTGTCGTTAGTTGATTAATGGCTATATGACGTGTCACTGAATCTAATGTAGCGCCCTCTAGCGGTTGTACGTAAGTACTGTGTTAAAAAAATATAAACCGTGTTTGGTATCAACTGAAAGAGCTAAATTTGCACATTTCAAATATGTATAAATTATAGTTGTTAGGTACATGCCCCAGAATAATATACATAAAAAATAACGTGGTAGTATGCCGCTTAGGTACTCTAACAAAACCATTCATTCTCTCATTGTAGGGAAAAGTAGCATACGACCACGGCTATCCTTGATATTTTCTTGTTCAATACTTTTTAGAACGTGTTTTTTCAGTAGTCGGGTTTTAGTTTTTAACTTTTTTTTATACAACTTAGGTGGCAGACAAGCACACGGCCCACCTGATGGAAAGTAGTTACCGTGACCTATGAACGTGTGTAACACCAGTGGAGTCACATCTGTGCTGCCGACCCTGTAAGAACAGAGATTTTATGTGCCCTCAGTGCAGAACACAAAATCTGGACAAGCCTGTCTTCCCACTGACAGCACAAAAACTCTCCAGTGAGCTCTGGCTACTCTACTCACCACCGGGAACATAACATGAGGTCATTATAACCGTGGTATTCTGTAGGGTGGAGTTACTTGACAGCAGCCATGGCAACAATGGAGGTACTCAATTCGGACGGGAATACCGTCGTGTCCTACCTCCTGATAATTATTATTATTTATTTTTTGTATTTCTTCCTCCAAGCTCCAGTCGTGATTGCATCCAAAGATTACACTTGGGAGCCCGTATGCTATCCTTTAAGCTGAAACAGTTTATACCTGTACCAAAGCATCGTAAGTCAACCAGAACCAACCAGAGTTGATTAGGGTAGCCAGAGCTCACTGGAGAGTTTATGTGCTGTCAGTGGAAAGACCAAAGGCTTATCCTGATTTTGTGTTCTGCGCTGACGGCACCGAAAATCTCTGTTCTTACAGGGTCGGCAGCACTGGTGTTACACACGTTCATAGGTCCCGGTAACCACGTGGGGCGACTGCTTGTCTGCCACCTAAGTTGTATAAAAAAGGTGCGGTTTACGAGGAACCTGAGGAGTAGTTCTTCATCAATAGGTATCGTTAGAAGCGTTCGGAACTTCGAACTAAGATAGTTCGGAACTTGGAGATAGTTTACATTTCAAACTATGAGATAGTCAATATATTAAGTCGCTCCAGAACTATGGCTACTGTCAAGTAACATACGCCCATAGGCCACGGTAACCACTTTCCTTCAGGTGGGCCGTGTGCTTGCCTGCCACCTAAGTGGTATAAAGAAAAAACTAAACAAATCGAACACATAAAATCCTATGAAGTGCTATGTTATGGTATCCACATAGAAGTGCTATGGTACTTCTGCTTCTTAAAGTACATAAGGTATTTCTGCATGAAAATCCAGCTCTTCTAAAAAGCATTTCGATAACACTGAATACTTAAAATAAACAATTAATTATACAATTTTGAAGTATCTTTTCCCTATTGTCATGACATACATAAAACAATACGACAGTTTCAAAACTATTTAATACCAGATAATACAAGTACGACATTAATACGGGTGAGGATCGTAAATGTAAACAGGGTTTAGGCCTTTGTTAAATATATTTTATTGTGACCCTAATATACGTGAGGGTTATTGTGAACATTTAAACAAAATAATTAAACTTATACAGCTATTAGGCATAAATTCGGTTTTAATTTACAGACCAGCGTTTGACCACTGTCTCACCTGCGTCTGGCTTTTAGACATAGCATTTAGCAATGTAGGTATAATGACTTCACTTCGGTTTTCTTACGGTATGGTTTAAGCCGAAGCGAAGTGTCACGTACCATCTTCAAATTCGATTTCAGGATAAATAGAGTTTCACGGAACAGATTATCCGAAACTTTTTGTTTTTTTTTATCCGCAACTGTAAATGTTTCGTGGTAGGCCTGCCGAGTCTCTTTGTAACGAATACTTACTCCTTAGTAGTATCCATAACATAACATAAACTCACGCCTATATCCCCGAAGAGGTAGGCAGAGGTGCTAGCACTCACATTTCGCCAGTTTATGTTTAGGTCCCAATGTAATAGGTGACGAGCCTATTGCCATTAACCGGGCACTTATAAACCTACGATAGATACACACATAACTTCGAAAAGCATCGAAAAGTTATTGGTATGTGCCATGGTAAAACCTGGGATCGAACCCGAGACCTCATCACAGCAGTCTATTACCCATACCACTAGGCTACCGCGGTGGGAATTTATTTTATCATTAAAAAAAAAGAATTATTAAACAATTTATAGCTAAAAATAATCAAAATGCCTCGTGGAATTCCTCCACATCGCATGCCTCCTGTGGAGCTATATCTTGAATTAAACCAAAAATTAAACCGCATGGAAAACAATAGGGCGCAGTTAGTGAAAAAATAAATGTAACCCACTGTACATCTTAAAGCCAAGATTTATATTAACTATTGTACTTAAGATGGAGTAATAAAAAATAATGGATTATAAAGAAAGTTGGACCATTTAATAGGCCCGCTGGAGTCTGTAATGGATGGCTTTGTTCGTATAACAATTTTGAAATAATTTAGTATTGATTTCGAGGTTTCAGTTGACATGTATGTTCACTTGAATGTACAGTTGATAAAGGATATGTGTATACACCTTTTCATATCTAAAGTTATATGAATAGGTTCCTGTGGTCCGTTTCCTAATATGCAAGAGGTTTGTTTTTTCAACCAGCAGCATACAGGGAAGCAAGTAAGGTAGCCTCGAAGAATTACAAGCAGTTCCAAATATCCCTTCCTATTTACACGACGGTATTTCCGTCCAATTGAGCAGTCCGACTGGGGAAGTACCTCCACCCTACAGAATACCGCGGCCATAATAATCACGTGTTGTGCTCCCAGCGGTGAGTAGGGTAGCCAGAACTAATTGGAGAGTTTTTGTACTGTCAGTGGGAAGACCAAAAGCTTGTCCTGCTTCGTCTTTTACACTGACGGCACAGAAACTCTCCGTGCTTACAGGGTTGGCAGCGCGTGCGTGACTAACTTGGTTTTGCACACGTCCATAGGCTGCGGTAAACACTTTCCATCAGTTGGGCCGTGTGATTGGCTGCCACCTAAGTAGTGTAAAAAAGCTCTAAAACTATTGAAAGGATTTCTGTTAAAAAGGTCTGAGACAGACATAAATCGTTTGATTACAATCGGTTGAGCAGAATCGAAAATATGAGCAAAAGCCGCGAAAACATTCACGTGGGTGGAGCCGCCTCTATCAGCTACTAAAGCATATTATTTACTTTACCGATAAAGGTAAAGACGTGATTATATGTATATATGTGTGTATAAAGGTTAAAACTGAACAGAACAGAATAATACAAATGCATGTAACAATTCTTAAAGCACTTGAAGGGTAGCGCGGATCCCGTTCGTTCCCGGTGTGAAATTCAATTCTTGGAAAGCGGCTCAAGTGGTCTTACACAGTTGCAATTGACGATATTGTACCCGGCTGTTACAACTGAACCAGCTTAGTTCCTTGCTATTCAACAGGTTTCAGTATTACTTGGAAAAGAAATTTTACATTTATATATTATTTTGCTTTTCGTATTTTTATTATTAAACTTCGCAAAAACACGTAAAAACGCGTGGTTCCCGGCAGAGTAGAATTTGGACCACCCCATCTCTTCCCATGGGGTGTCGTACTTACTAAGGGATAGTGCTGTTTAACATCAGACAGATATATATAGCCCAGACTCAGCCTCAGATGCATGGCTTGAGTCAACAATAGTGCCCGGAAGACAGCAATAGGCTCACCACCTATTACGTGGGACCGAATTCAATGATTAGTGCCAAACCCTTCACCTCCGAATTCACCTTTGCCTAACCCTTTGTATATAAAGGCGTGATTATAAAAATGAATGAAAATATTTATTTCATTTCACAATTTTTGTACAATAATTTCTGCAAGAATTTCCATATAATTTATTTTGATGCTTGTGCTTAGAACTATTTTGGAATGGAAACTGCTAGTATTTCTTCTAACCTCTCCAGATAATCTTTAGGGATGTCTTAGGAATGGGTTTACGTAAGTCTACTTGGCTATAATTGAACTAATGTAAGTGAACCAACTCCAGTAGAAATCAAGAAGAAGAAAGAAGAAGGTGTATCATACTTAGGTTATATGCCCTAAGTATGATACAGGTGTGATGTATCGACAGTTATCACCTTCAGAAAGACCCCTAAAACTTACTACATCGTAAAACCACAAATAAAGATGCTTCGTAACGAAAGCATCTTCATTTTATGAGTCGTAAGGATTATAGAACCTACATTTTAAAGTTTTAATTCTATAGTACATGGATAATACAACTTTGAATTTGGAGCTCCAAATTTACGTATTATTGGCGCCCCAACTGAATCTAATTGCCGCCCAAACAGGAACTATTGGCGCCCCAACAGGGACCAAACACTAATAAATTTGCATTTGTTTTCTTCATGTGTCTAATATGTGAATTATGTAGTTAATCGTACAACTACATGAAGTAATGAATAAAGTTTTAACGAGTTCAGTTTATCTGTATGTCCTTTTATGAAACGTTGGTAAGCTACTGGTTTTGTAATTTAAACATTGAGTTTCTCTGGCAATCAATTGATATTATGTGCAAATAAATAATCTGTATATATACAATGACAAAGTTTTCGTATTTTTATTTATAAATATATTTTTAAAACTTTAAAAAAGTGTTTTTAGGAACCGAAATTACTAATATTCCCTCTCATCCCTTTTTTTTTATACCTCTTAGTTGGCAGACAAGCACACGGCCCACCTGATGGAAAGCGGTTACCGTGGCCTATGGACGTATGCAACACCAGGGGTGTCACACTCGCGCTGCCGACCATGAAGAAACCTTCTGATGCCCCTCTTGAAGAACCCCATATTGTAGGCGCTTGGGAAAACCGCAGCAGGGACCAACTAAGCTAAATTGCTTATGCTAGGAGTGGGTTCACGTCGGTAGTGTAATAGCCAGGATTCGAACCCTCGTCCTCTCGGTCGTAAGGATCCTTAACCACTGACCTACCGACGCTTATATGTATATAAATATACATTACACATATTGAGAACTCACTTGTACTTTTCCACATTATTTACATTAACATACATACATAAACTCACGCCTATATCCCCGAAGGGGTAGGCAGAGGTGCTAGCACCCACATTTCGCCAGTTTATTTTTAGGTCCCAATGTAATAGGTGGCGAGCCTATTGCCATTAACCGGGCACTTATAAACCTGCGATAAATACACACATAACTTCGAGAAGCATCGAAAAGTCATTGGTGTGTGCCATGGTAAAACCTGGGATCGAACCCGAGACCTCGTTTCAGCAGTCCATTACCCATACCACTAGGCTACCGTGGTTCCACATTATTTTCTGTTTGTTATTTGACCTGACTGGTATCGCCTTACGGCATTATAATTAATCATAGGATGCCGTAAGGCGAAACCGGTGAGGTCTAATAACAAACAAAAAATACTGTGGAAAAGTACAAGTGAGTTCTCAATATGTGTAACAACAAATTTCACCAAGTGACATCAATCAACAGTATAAATGGTCTAAATATACATTATTTAGATTGAAGTTATTTTAAGGTTATGTTATTATGTTCCTTTCATTACTTATACTATCTCTTTGCGTAATAAAAGAGACAAAAAGATTGGTCCTTGTCAAAGAAATACAAGCAGAAAAAATATGAATTACACTGTCAAAGCTAAAATTGTTCGATATTTCAATGTGGCTTTTGTGCTACGATGACGCACTTATATTTTTGCTGTCTTTGATATTATAAGAACGTAAGTATGGCACGTGTTGAATTTTCATAAATTCTGCTTTAACTATTATAAATAGAATTGAAAAGAAAAGCGAAGAAAGATATTCATTTCATTATATTTTAATTAGTTATAATATATGAAATGAATAACTTTCTTCGCTTTTCTTTTCAATTCTATTATATACTTAGGTATTGACCTATAAATACTTAGGTATTGGTGAGAAGTTATGAATGAAAATAAAATTAGAAAACTGTGTCGTGCTGTTTATAGTAAATATAGAGCTTAGTGTCTGATTCAGTTGATAATAATTTTAAAACACGTTATATCAAAACTAAGTAAAATTTCAAAACCTATTTAAAACAATTAAATATTACAAATTACAAGGAATACTAAATTTTTGACGTTTTTTTATATAAGACACGTCAATTAGACTTCGCCTCGCCTGATAGTAAGCTGAATGCAAAGTCTCATAAAAGAGGGTCACCATTACTTACATATACCATGTTACTATGGTAACACTCAGCTTGGCGGCCTCATCATATGCTTTTTCACGCCTCGCTTAAAGGACCCGGGACTGTAGGCAGGAGGAAGCACATTCTAAATGAATTGAAATCGCATTACAGAATCGAATCCCTGATTTGTGTCTGATTTTTGTATTATACTTGTAGATATAAATAGAGTTTATTTGCTCATAAACATGGTAACATAGATCTTAGTTAATAGTATACATACATACATACATACATACATACATACATATAATAACGCCTTTACACCCACATTTCACAAATCATTGAATTCCGAATCCGAAATCCGGTGGTGAGTAGGGTAGCCAGAGCTCACTGCAGAGTTTTTGTGCTGTCAGTGGGAAGACCAAAGGCTTGTCCTGATTTTGTGTTCTGCACTGAGGGCACATACAATCTCTGTTCTTACAGGGTCGGCAGCACGGATGTGACTCCACTGGTATGGACCACTTTCCATCAGGTGGGCCGTGTGCTTGTCTGCCATCTAAGTAGTATAAAAAAAATCAATTCCACGTTATAGGCAGTAAGCCTATCGTCGTCTTCCGGGCACTATTGTTGACTCAAGCCATGCATCTGAGGTTGAGTCTGGGATGTATATATATGTTTGATGTTAAACAGCCCTATCCCTTATTCGCCTTGTACGACACAGCATGGGAAAAGATGGGGTGGTTCAAATTCTACTCTACCGGGAACCACGCAGCGGTTAATAGTATACAACAGCACAAACATGTTTAGCCATAGGTACTTTTTTTTTTAACGTGCGCAAAATCCCCACGAATACCTCCCCATCGGAGCCGGTGGAAAACGAAAACAAAACGCACGCCGCCTGTGGGTCGCTTTGGTTGCCGAAGGTGAGGTTGACAGGCATATCCTCACGATCTGGCCCTCTCTTCGGAGCCATAGGTACTATGTGGCATGCAAATTTTCGATTGGTACAATGTCCTACAGATACTTGTGTAATCCGAAATGGTATAAATAAAGCGATTGTTAGATCATTTATTGATTCAGCCCTATCCTGAGTTCACGATCTAATTTCGTTCGCAATATCTATCACTCCCCATCAGTCTGACACGTTATTTCCTCGGAGATAAAACTAAACAGTCCGTACCTCAATAAGCAATAAAAACCTCAAGTAGGTTGAGGCTCACTGGCGAGAGGGAGGGGGACAGAGGTATACCTCTCATAAAATAAGAGCTTGAGAGATGCTTTTGTTTTCCTATATTCACATATATATACATATAATCACGCCTTTATCCCCGGAGGGTTAGGGAATTAACACCCACATTTCATCAATCATTAAATTTGGTCTCATGGAATGGAATGGGCCTGAACCTATTGCCGTCTTCCACTATTGTTGACTCGAGCCACAACCTAGCATCTATACTTTGCCTTGTCTCACTTGCTTGGTCACCTTATGTTAGAAGAACATAACATAACATACCATAACATAAACTCACGCTTATATCCCCGTAGGCAGAGGTGCTAGCACCCACATTTCGCCAGTTTATGTTTAGGTCCCAATGTAATAGGTGGCGAGCCTATTGCCATTAAGTTTGCCGTGTTTATAAGTACCCACTTATAAACACGCGATAAAAACACACATAACTTCGAAAAGTAACGAAATGTCATTGGTGTGTGCCATGGTAAAACCTGGGATCGAACCACAGACCTCGTCTCAGCAGTCGATTACCCATACCACTAGGCTACCTCGGCGGTGTTAGAAGAATACTATAATAAAAAAACTCTAGAGACTTATATACAACATTAGATTTACCATTAGGAAGGCAATGAGCTATATAAACATGTTCCGACATCTGGCCTAAATAAACTGTACTTACAAAGTGCTATATCGGCATGTGGGATTTCAATTCATGATTGACATAAAAATAGATTGAGATAATATTTCTACTTTGAGCCATTTTGCTGACAAAATAGTTTCTAAAAATATCTTTTAACATATCAATGTATTTATATTACATTTGGTTAGGCCCTTAACTAAATATAGACAATCATGATATCTTTCTAATATGTTTAATTTAAAAACTATGTTTATTAATCTTCTAATAAATTTAAATACTCTTTGGCTTCGGAACTCATTTTAAAGACTAAAAATTCGAAATTGAATTTAATAAATGGTCAATTGCGTGAAATTCAAAATTACCGCGGTAGCCTAGTGGTATGGGTAATGGACCGCTGAGACGAGGTCTCGGGTTCGATTTCAGGGTTTACCATGGCACACACCAATGTATTTTCCATGCTTTTCGAAGTTATGTGTGTATTTATCGCGGGTTTATAAGTGCCCGGTTAATGGCAATAGGCTCGCCACCTATTACATTGGGACCTAAACATAAACTGGCGAAATGTGGGTGCTTGCACCTCTGTCTACCCCTTCGGGGATATAGACGTGAGTTTGTGTTATGTTATGTGTAATTCAAGCGTTGTCATGTCGGGAGGATCGTTAGGGTCCCCCGACATGACAACGCTTGAATCTATAATTAATATAAAATATAACTAGATTTATCATAGTTATAAGGCTAACCAACACAATTTGTTGTGCGTGTTTTTGTGACGGAGGTTTTTTAAATTTTCAATAAAAAAAATTACATACATATAATCATGTCTTTATCCACGGTGGGTTAGGCAGAGGTGGACACCTACATTTTACTAATCATTGAGTTCTGTCCCACGTAATAGGAGGTGAGCGTATTGCCATCTTCCGGGCACTATGATTGACTCGAGCCATGCATCTGAGACTGAGTCTGGGCTGTATATATCTGTCTGATGTTAAACAACCCTATCTCTTAATCGCCTTGTACGACACCGCATGGGAAGAGATGGGGTGGTCCAAATTCTACTCTGCCGGGAACCAGGTGACTAATTTTTTATATACCTTTATTTTTTACCTTAAAAATTAAAACTAATAAAATGGATAGTGTGTGCTCCTTTAGCACCTACTGCACGTAAAAAATTTTTGACGTTAATTTATTTATTTATTTTATTTATATTCTTTATTGTACGCCAATTACAATATTCATATTACAGAAATTGAGAAGACAAGAGCAGTACGAAGGGCGGCCTTATCGCTTTACACAATTTCTTCCAGGCACCCCGTCCCCACTGTCGCCATAAGACTGATATATGTATAGAAGAATTTGGATGGATTCGGTCGAAGGTTCTGTGGCTTAGTGGTCAGAGCGTTCCCCCTGTAAGAGAAAGATCGCGGGTTCGAATCCCACCTGAACCAATCCAATTTTTTCTATTTCTTAATCGAATATTTATAAACCATAAACTTAATATATCCTACGGAACTATAACAAAGAAACATGTATAACAGTTATAGTTTGTACTGAGAGTACCCACCAAGTAACCCTCTAGTGAGAGGAGGGGTGCTCTGTGTATTGGCAGCTTGATCCATGTACCCCAATAAGATTTTACTACTTAAATTGGTAGTATTATTAAGTTTTAGGCGAACGAAACAGTTGCGTTTGGCGCTTTAGGCCCCACCAGGGCGCCTTGGGCCCACCAAAATCAAGGTCAAACTGCTGAGAGAACAATCTCTAGAACAGGCTTCCCTCTCGAATGGTCACTTCTTTTAAATACTTGTAAGTCTAACTTATTAAATTTAAAATAGAAGTGAAATAATGTTTAATGAATAAGGTTATTATAAAGTAAATGAGTATCTTGGATGGTCAAGGAAATGCGTGGTCAACCTAAAGCGTCTCTTGCTTGCTCGCACAACATAAATTGTTAAGAAAACCAAATTAAAAAAGATAATCTAGTTCTATTAGTTTTTTGCTGGTGTCTTCTCAGTAGAACTAACCTACCGAACAAGCGAAAGAATAATTTTCCGATGGTTTATTTAATATTCCTTGACAAAATTAAAATAATGTAAGTGCCCGGTTAATGGCAATAGGC
This sequence comes from Eilema griseolum, assembly GCA_963662185.1. Taxonomy (NCBI): domain Eukaryota; kingdom Metazoa; phylum Arthropoda; class Insecta; order Lepidoptera; family Erebidae; genus Eilema; species Eilema griseolum. The sequence continues at coordinate 10,496,180 of OY759256.1, read as the reverse complement.
TCGCCACCTATTATCTTGGGATCTAAACATAAACTGGCGAAATTTGGGTGCTAGCACCTCTGCCTACCCCTTCGGGGATATAGGCGTGAGTTTGTGTTATGTTATAATTGTAAAAATTGTACGTTCATAAGTGGTCTTTATGTGCCTGAACTGAATAAACCAAATTGATTCTTTGATTCTTTGGAAATAAAAAAGAGATTTAGACGGACCCTGGGCTCCAAGGTGAAAATTTCGGATGCAACCGGGCACAGTGGTAAGGTGATGATTGATGAATGCAAATATGTGTGGAAAAGCTGGTACAAAAATAAAAGAAAATACCGAAATATTTTATTACCCAGCATACGGGCAAAACTGCTCCATACATTATATTTTATTGTAGGTACATAAAAACACACAACTGGACCCTTGTTTAGAGCTCTAATCGTGTCTACAAGTAATAACGATGCGGCATATTATGACAAGATTAATTTCAGTACAGATTATATTCTATAGTTTTATTAAAACCTTTGTATACGTACAGTAAAGAATATGTACAAAAATGTGTACGTAAATGTACTTATACAACCTGTTTGCTTGCTTATTTTGCTCTTTACTAGAAAAAGAGGGCTTTGCCAAGTAAATAAGTTCGTTGCTCACCACACCGTATCATTTAATAATGTGTTCTTTGATAAGATAAGTACAAAATAAATAATAATATATAGTATATTTTTTGCAAGATTGCAAATCTTTCCCAGACGTTTCCCAGTAGTAGATAATCGTCTAGACAAGGGATAGGAAGCCGCACCGCCCACGTTGTCGCCAATAGGACTTAATTGTTGGTTGCCCGTTGATACTGGTAATTAAATAGAATTAGGTCATTGTTGTAGTAATCGATCTGTCTTCTGCATTTTGTTTAAAAAACAAATAATATGAACGTACCACGACAACGTTTAGCACATGGCCCACCTGATGGAAAGTGGTTACCGTGGCCCATGGACGTGTGCAACGCAAAGGGAGTCACAATCGCGCTGCCAACCCTGTAAACACAAGAGTTTCTGTGCTGTCAGTGTAAAAGATAAAGCAGGACAAGCTTTTGGTCTTCCTACTGACAGTACATCGTTTGACGAGATCGATATTCTAGGACAAGACGCTTGACAACGTACATTTTTACGATCGGGGATCGAAGAGTGGCCTCTCAGACCGTTCCAGGTGGTACAAGTAATATATTTAACTATAAGTTACATAAAACTTAGATGTTTCTGAAGCATTTAGAAATTCATGGAATCTGAACAATACAATGATTCTGCATACGAGTACAAGTAGATACTTGTTATAGAATCTCATAGATATTATAAATACATACATATGCATAATAATGCACCTACTAATTTATCTCTGCAACACCTTTGGTTGACTGGTAGAGAATGCCTATGGCATTAAGTCCGCCTGTGTACTTGTGTATACAGTTCAATAAAATAAAATAAAATAAAATATGTTCACGCCTATTTAGAAGAAATAACTTAGGAGATAAAAACATAATTGACGCTACCCGTGACCAGAGGGCTGGTTTATTCCTTGCGCAAAGGATTGGTATTGCCATGCAACGTGGCCACCCTCCCGGTAGACAGACAGGGAGGAATTATTTGATACTTGAACCTGCAGGTTTGTATAGGTATATTCTGCATAGTTTTTATATTTTAATTTAGATAAATCCCATGTACATTATGAAGATATATCCCCCTACATTTTATTAATAATGTACAAAAATCTTAGTTGTTTCTGAAGCATTCAAAAATTCATGAAATTCGACCAATGCAATGATTCTGCATTCAAGTAGCTACTTAATTACAGACTCTTGTAAAAATACATACATTTACTCACGCTAAAAAAAAACATAAAATAGACATGTCATCAGATAAAACATAACATAAACTCACGTCTATATCCCCGAAGGGGTAGGCAGAGGTGCTAGCACCCATATTTCGCCAGTTTATGTTTAGGTCCCAATTTAATAGGTGGCGAGACTATTGCCATTAACCGGGCACTTATAAATAAACCTGCGATAAATACACACATAGCTTCGAAAAGCATCGGAAAGTCATTGGATACACACATAGCTTCGAAAAGCATCGGAAAGTCATTAGTGCTGGGATCAAACCCGAGACCTCGTCTCAGTAGTCCATTACCCACACCACTAGGCTACCGTGGTTTTTTTCAGGTTCAGTACACCAACTAATGTACGTTTCATTCCAGTTTCCACAAAACGTTCAACATTTTTTTCTTAATTAATTTCAAAAATATGAATAATACGTAAAACGGAATGCAATATTCCTTTTCGAAGTATTCCGTCTGTACGCGTCGGAGGCAAGCGGTAAAACTTCTAAAGGTGTTATTAAAATTTACAGTTCTTTACTTTCCTTTGAGTTGAATTTTTATCTTTTGAGCTGAGCATGAATAACAATTACGATGTTTTTGATTAAAATATGAAAATGTGCTTTAGTAGTAGTATTCGTGTACAGACGCATTATGTTGGTGTGTGTAACTTTTTTTGACAGATTTTTCTTTTCTAACTCACATGAACTAACATTGCTATGCATACTCACACGTGTACCAAAACAATATTTTTTTTCTTAGTGTCTGTAATGGTGATTCTCTTGAGACTTTACCTTTATACCTTATCTATCCTTTATACCTTTATCAGGCGAGGTGAAGTCAAGTTGGCGTGTACTAAATAAAAATAATATATAAAAAAAACAATTATCATCATTTATGTTGGCAATGATGGACATCACACAATCAACAGGCGCTTTTTACGATCTTCAAACGCTGCTGTCACCAGTTTCGCCAGTATATTGCAGCAGTGGTTTTTCATACACAGAATCTGATCATCTTTCAGATGAGCTTGGTTTTTGCCAGTAATCTTATAATATCAGATACCGATTTGGATGTTTTTTGATTCTATTTTAGTTTTAGTTTTTGGTTTTAACTTTGCAGCATAGCCATTTCGTATTCTCCAATTAAAGACGTGTCTAATTACATACACATCATCTGGGAATCTGATCATACTAAAGTTTTTTTATACCACTTAGGTGGTACACAGACAAGCATACGACCCACCTGATGGGAAGTGGTTAACGTGAGCTATGGACGTGTGCAACACCAGGGGCGTCACACTCGCGCTGCCGACCTTCTAATGCCCTTTTAATGAACCCCATATTGTAGGCGCATGCGAAAACCGCAGCAGGGAGTTCATTCCACAGTTTGAGTGTGCGTGGGACGAAGTGTCTTTCATACCGCACAGTGCGTACCTACTGTCTGGGGTTGCAATGTGTGGGGATGAATTCTCTGCCTACAGCGAGTGATGCTTTAATAGAAAGTGGCAGTGTTATCGGCTCTAGTACTATAACTAAACGCGCACATTCTTAATCTGCAACAACTATATTAAGTTATTTCAATTTTCAGCCACATTCTCAAAACTTCACACACACAACGCTTATCAACCCAAATATTTGCTCGCCAAGTTTAAAATGTACCGTAAATTTTCGTCACACATTCTCTTTCACCCTTGTCTCCCTCAATTACACAATGGGAGGTACCTCTCTGATTAATACGACGCTGAGAGGTTATATGCAAAGAATGCTCGACTTTACACACATTACACACAGCCAGGTGTGAAGTGATCAGCCACATTCCCATCTTAATTTTATGGTTGATGAAATCAACCTTTTTCGTTTTTAGACTGTGAGTATATTCATTGTAGGGTAAATTTGAGGCTTTATTGTTAGTAGTAGGTAATATAACATTATTTTTATAAATAAAATTACTCTTTTTAATTTATTTAGATATGTATTAGAGGTGTATTTAAAGGAATAGAGGACTCCGGGCTCCGAGGCGAATACTTCAAATTCAACTGAAAGATGATAATGACGAAATGAGTAACAATTAGGAAATGTCTTCGTTTGATGGTAACAAGTTTGCCCCCAATTATATGTGAATCGACCAGCTGACGAAATGTGGGTCCACCTTCAATGAATGATTTGAAATATGCTGTTACATTGTAAAAAAGTAAGTTAATTTATTACATGAAATATACAAAATTAACTTATTTTTTTTATAATATAAATACATGAAAGCAATTAGATAGAGAACAATGGTCAAGATGCATGGCTCGAATCAACAATAGTGCCCGAAATACGGCAATTGGTTCACCCCCTATTACATGGGACCGAATACAATTATCGGTGAAATGTGGGTGTTAATTCACCCTTATCTAACCCTCCAGGGATAAAGGCGTGATTATATGTAAGTATGTACAATATTGGAAAAGTAAACGTACAAGGCGGGAATTGACGTGTCCTATTTAAAAAAAAAAAAAAAAAAAATTGAACCGGTAACCTGTTTACCGTCTGCCTCGTTCTCCAATCCAAATCGATACCTTAGGACAATAAAAACACACCGGGTGAACCACGATCATCCTGGTATTACCCGTTATAGCCAACCACAACAACATTTAGTAAATATTAGCTGGAGTTGCCAGCTCAAAGCAATAGAAAACTGTTTGCTTTCTGGAGTGATCTCCCCATTCCGGCTAAATGTTTGCGCGGCCGCGAGGGACTGTGTGCGTAGCGGTAGTGGCAACACTGCGAACGTTAATTACGAGCTTGTAGCTCTTTACATAAAAGGTCTGCAGACTGTATAAAGAAATAAGTAAACATATACATCTACGCTTTTTTCTCTCCGGGGTAAATAGAGACGAACTCGTCAATTGCGACTTCTGTACTCACACACACACAAACACACACACATACACACGAACTTGTACACTCTCATTCGTAAATAGTAACAAAAATCAATTGTAAAGCAAAAATGCGGTGGGCACGGACTTTTAAAATACAGGCGAAGGCCTAGCTTAGAAGTCAGAGTTTAACATATTAGTGCATATTCCCTAATTCAACTTCATAGTGTAACTATGTACATTTTTTTGAACAATAAAATATATTATTTTATTATTATTTTTCATTAATTGTTTCTATCCGTAGGTACACACTTCAGGAACTTTCAATACTGTCATTAAAACTATTTTTGTAAGCCCACCGGTATCGTATAGGTACCTATGACCCATTTTTTTATCAATACGTCATTATTCTTCGCCATCTAATATAAACATACAGCATACAACCCTTGACAAAATGCCTACTTGAGGAGATTCGCCCCCTATTACGTGGGACTGAAATATTATTTGGTGAAATATGGTTGATGTTGCCTACGCTTTCGGGGATTGACATGGACTTTTTTTTATACCACTAGTTGGCAGACAAGCACATGACCCTCCTGATGGAAAGCGGTTACACCAAGGGAGTCACAATCACGTTGTTAGCAGCACACAGGGTTAGCCCTGTGACGTCAGTGTGAAATACAAAGCATGACAAGCTTTTGGCCTTCCCATTGACAGTACATAAACTCTTCAGTGAGCTCTGTCTACCCTACGCACCGCCGCGCCGGGAACACAACACGAGGTTATTATGACCGCGGTATTCTGTAGGGCGGAGGTTCTTCCCCAGTCGGACTGCTCAATTGGACGGAAATACCGTCATGTCCTACTCCACAAACAGAACATATGTATGTATGAGTAACATAGCATTTATAATATTATAGTAGAATATACACAACAATATATTGCGCCTACAGCAGTGAAGGCCCAGGGAGGGAGGCGGTAGTTATGAGTGCGACCCTCCATAACGTCCCTCCCTGGGACCGTCGTTGAGTCGCGACTAATGAAATCTAAACTTGTTCGTGTCTTCCGTAAGTGACACTGCAATACCTATAAACGTCTACAATTTATCTTCCTCGGAGTAATTTGAGGGGTTTTGGTAGTTTTAGGATAAAGTTTGAGATGTTTCAGCTTGTAAATGTACGAATACAAGTTTCAAGATTCTAATTCTAGATTTGTTGACCGACTTATTAATCAACGCAGAGCCTAAATCGCTGTAGTTACAAACCTGAAATGGCAGTTGAAACCTTTTAAATTGTAAGCATCTATTAAAGCTGTTCACTGCTGTATGCACTCTTATCAGACATCCCTAAGTACCGTGATTAGTTTGGTTTTTTTTCATACAACTAAGGTGGCAGACAAGCACACGGCCCACCTGATGGAAAGTGGTTACCATGACCTATGAACGTGTGTAACAACTGTGGAGTCACATCCGTGCTGCCAACCCTGTAAGAACAGAGATTTTGTGACGTCAGTGTAGAGGACAAAGCAGGACAAGCCTTTGGTCATCCCACTGACAGCACAAAAACTCTCCAGTGAGCTCTGGCTACCCTACTCACCGCCGGGAACACAACACGAAGTTATTATAACCGCGGTATTCTGTAGGGCGGACGTACTTCCCCAGTCAGACTGCTCAATTGGGCGGAAATACCGCCGTGTCCTACCTCTCCTGTAATTCGCATCCGAGACCCACACTTCAAATGGCAGATAAGTAACTCTTTAATTATGGTTTATTTTTGAAATAGTACTCAAAGAAATTCTGCATGTAAAATCAAATTGTAAAATGATTGATTTCTTCGGAAACGATTTTGAAATTTGCATCTGTTTTTCTGGGCAGTAGTCGTTAGAATCGTATTTTATGTACTGCGAGCAAAAGCTGGCTGTATTTAATAAATAAATCATTTATGTGTACAATAAAAAAACATAAACATAAACGTTTCGATGCTTTTCGAAGTTATGTGTGTATTTATCGCAGGTTTATAAGTGCCGGGTTAATGGCAATAGATTCGCCACCTATTACATTGGGACCTAAACATAAACTGGCGAAATGTGACTGCTATGCCCTTCGGGGATATAGGCGTGAGTTTATGTTATATTATGTTAACATATAACAGTAATTAAAGAAATTCTGCACGTAAAATCAAATTTTAATACGAGTATGATTGATTTCGTCTTTTATGTACTGCGAGCAATAGCTTCGTGTTTAATAAATAAAGTAATTTATGAGTACAATAAAGAAAAATCTGCTAAAATAATTTCTGCATGAAATCAAACCTCACTTCATGGTCCAGTATTCAAACGTCAACTAAATTCCCAGAAGGCAAATTCATTTGCAGAGGACTTTCATAAAGCTATCATTAAACGATACAACTCGGCATAAGTCACAAAGAGAAGAGGTGCACTTAAATGAGAGTTAGCACTGAAACCTCACTTCTCTGTAGAGAACTTTGTAATTTGCACAGTTGTGTGGGAAGTTTGCCCAGTTTGCTCGCAACTTTATGCAGAACCAGATTGCGATGAAAGATATACACTGAGTTTCTGCACATTTAGTTTCGAGCTTTCTAGAATTCTCAACTGCGGAAAATTTTAAGTTATCAACACATTGTTCATAGTCAATCAACTTCAAATTTGGATTAATTGTAATGAAACTACGATTGCAAATTATTGTTCTGTGATAATTATTAGGTCTTTACCTATGAATTTGCCGAGTTTTTCTTACAGATTCATGAGTTCGTTATTCCTGTAATTTAATAGCTATTTCCATTATTTATATTTTGTTTATAAGTTGATTTTAAGATTTTACAACTCTGTATAAAATTTTGTTTTTATTGGCCGCTTGATAAGTTAAATTCGATCTTCAAAAATAGTACTTCCTAAATGCTATCCATTTTTTTTACAACTGTCACTTTACAGAAATGTAATAAAAGTGTTTGTTAGCTTAATGTTGTCTCATTCATACACAAAAAAAAATCATAAAATTTGGATTTGTCATTACAAAAAAAAATGCAAAAATGTAAGTATTGAAAAATGGGTTTCCTCCAATTTCTTAAAAAAACGGTAATTTCATATGTAACGACCTATTATTTTAGATAAGTTGTTGTAACATTTATAACAGGTCAAGACAGGTACTCCATTCTGTTACGTACTTCACTAAACGTAAATGATCTTGATGAAACGAAAACTCGGTTTATTAACATTTCTTTATTTAGAAATTCATTTTCTGTCTCTTAAGATACAGGGTTCTCTCTAGTTTAACAGGCTGAGTTTCGAATGTCCTGAACAAAGCTTTCAATGTATCCTGAAGTACTCATTGCTTAAATTGTATGTTGTATATTACACACATCAACAAAGTCTAGGGAACAAGGACATTTCTAGTTTTTATTTAAAAACCCTTTCTTGTAATAGTGAGTGTTTTATATCAATAGAAGGGTATTTATACCGTTTTTAATTTTAATTTTAATAAAAACATTTTCATACCAATTTTTTTTTTTTCAAGAAAGAATTTAATAGTGCCAATATTGAGTATTACAACCTTCTATGATTAGGCACAAAAATAACGAGGTAGTAAGAAATACAGTAATTAACCGTACTTTAAACGTTTTTAATAATCTGTGGGACCTTCTAAAGCATTAGCAACAGCTCGACAACGGCGTGGCATACTTAGTATGAGATTGTCAATCATCGTCTGTGGAATATGGCTCCATACACTGCGAAGGTGTAAAAAAAGTTGTTCTTCAGTGTTCAGATTTTCCAAAGAATCACTGAAAGCTCTTCTCCCAAGCAAATCCCAGGCATGCTCTATGGGATTGAGGTCGGCAGACTGAGCAGGCCATACCAACGTCGTCATATTGTGCTCGCTTAACGCATTGACCACTACCCTCGCGGTGTGTGACCGTGCATTATCTTGCATGAACATAAAATCTTGACCGAACTGCTGTCGATGAGGGATTACCATGGGGTGTATAACCTCCTGAATGTATTGGTTTGCATTTAAATTGCCCCGTATCCAAACGAGGTCGGTCCTTCCACCAAGGCGAATTCCAGCCCATACCATGATTGTTCCACCTTGGTAAGGATGAACTTCTTGCGGATTCTGGAGACGACTCCGACGTCCAGGAACTCGCCATATACGCACTCTTCTCGAATCAGGATGAAAACCGAAGCAAGATTCGTCAGAAAACAGAACCCGTGCCCATTGATGGTCGGTCCACTGTAAATGTGCGTTAGCCCACAATAAGCGACGACCTCGATTTCCACGTCGAAGAGCTGGAACCCTAAGCGGTCTGCGAGCATAAAGATTGGCTTCGTGTAGTCTTCTTCTGACAGTTTGATCGCTAATAACCACTTGATGCTGAGACTGGAGGCCTGCGACCAACTGATGAGCAGTAATCGTGGGTTGCCGCCTTGCGGAATTTTGCAAGAAACGATCTTGTCGCGGGGTAGTAACCCTATTTCGTCCCCTGTGACGTTCGGCAACATCCCCTGTAGACCTGTAGCGTGCCCATAATCTGCAAATTACGCTTGGTTGGGTGTTGACAGCATCCGCTACGTCGCGTTGAGTTCGTCCAGCTTGCAGCATACCAACAGCCCTTAACATCTCTTCGCGACTTAAATGACGACGTGACATGATGACTACAATCACAAAAATGCACAAACCATACGTAAAAGACGTATTATTGATAATAAACGTTATTTACAATAAAAAAAAAAAAATTTTATTTTGCCTCAGAGAAACTGCACAATCAAACACTTTTAAAAGTTTTTCCTCCATATTCGAAAATCATTACTTATTTAAATTTATTTTTAAATTTCGAACAACTCTGTAATCTACTTTATTCTATTTTTATTTATTTGCTGCCAGTTATTTGCAAACCAAGATTTACACGAAAAAAAATAATTGGGGTCATCTTGTTCCCTAGACTTTGTTGAGGTGTTTATTTGTATTGCTAGCTGTGTAATCTTTTTTTGCAATAAACGCGGTTATTATTAAGACAAAAAACTGAAATTGAACCATTAGTCGGTTAGTTAGCCTGGTTCATTTGTTTGATGTGTGTTTTATGAAAAAGTTGTTACCTTTAATTAAGTGCCTAACGGAATGGGGTATAAGTGTTCCAAAGGATACCTTTTTGGATCATCGGTAGTTTAATCCTTGGTCAAAGTTCATTCTGTACATGTGTGGTATCAACAGTTTCGTAGTCATGAATACATTGCCGATTGCAGTGACCTATGTGCAACACCAAGGGAGTCACATCCGTGCTACCGACCCTGTAAGAACGAAGCATTTCTGTGCCGGCAGTGCAGAAGACATAATCAGAACCAGCTTTAATCTTCCCACTGACAGCACAAAAACTCTCCAATGAGCACTAGCTACCCTATACACTGCCGGGAACACAACACAGAATTATTATAGCCGTGGATTCTGTAGGGTGAGAGGTACTTACCCAGTCGGACTGCTCAATTGGGACGGAGATACTGTTGTGTCCTACCTGTTATAACCGCACAACGCTTCTATAATTAATTGAATGTTACCTGAAACAAAATATATCAGTTTAGTTTTGGTTCAATACTATAACATAGTCTAGATTGAGATTTAATTTGGTTACACCCCTCGTACATAGGCCTCTATGATAGAACTCTGGCGGGTGTTAATAAATTCAGTTAGCAGATTACCACTTGACGTGGTAATAAAATAAACCACATCATTATCCATGGTTGAAAATGGTACGTCGTTCAACCGTACCCTTTTTAAGTCTGAAATAAAGTACCTAATTATCCAAAAATAATGAAAATTATACGTCAAATTAACGTAATTTTCTATATGTAGGCTGGTTATATTACATTTCTAGAATACACAATGTAAAATTCGTATCTAATTTAGCCTAACTCGAACATAATAAGTTTTTGTCGAAAGGGTAGCTGAATATTGGATTAAAATCAAATTTACCCTTATTTCGTAAGCCTTTTGGTTTCATATAGTCTCTAGATTGATGATAGTTATAATTTATGTCAGTATACATAACTAGCGACCCGGATATCCGGCTTCACCAAGGAATACATTTCGTCGCTTAAGTCATAAAAAATATGCGCAGCGCATTCGCTACGATACGTATTAAATCAAAATATAGTCGCTATTTATTACACATGTGGTGTTAGAAAATTGTAGTAGGCAACGATTACTAAAAAAAAAACCTATAAACTGATTGAACCTCCTTCTACCAGCGTGAATTTTGTTTTAGCTCAGAATCATTTTAGAAGCTGATCATAATCGTGTCAAAATTTGAGCTAAATCGATGCAGATCTTTTTGGGTTATTGAAGTATAAATAAATATTTACTCGTAGGTACAACATAGACTGATGTCACAATAGTGCCAGTCCAATTTAGGTCACGGTGCAACATGGACTGGACTGGTTCAGAATTCAATTGAGATCATGGTCAATCGAAAACTTTCCTTTATTCCAATAGGACAGAATAGAATTTAAATTAAAAGGTTAAAAACTATTAAACTAAAATAAATATCTTCTTTCTAAATATATTTACTATTATATAATTAAAAAGTGGTCATGTCAGGACATTATTTTTTTAAAGAATAGAACCATTAGAACCAGTTTTACTCATATTCCTTCTAACCACTCCAGCTAAACCTAAATTGGTTGTGTTAGAAGTGGGTTCACTGGAGATATAAAAAAAGATATATGCCCGTATTTTATTAATTTACAAACAATATCCCATACATATTGGGAATCTGCCGGATTAGTTGACATTTAAGATGATTGCGTTCTTGATCCGCTTGATTGATTGCGTCCTCCGGGGTACAATTATATTGAAAGAAAGAAAGAAAAGATAGAAAGAAAATACATTTATGGCAAAATAAAACGCACATTTTTATTATTAATAGATTATTGCAGTTATTGCAATTATTATTATCTGCAATTATTACAGCACACGTTAGCAGGTGGGCAATGGTGTGTAGTGCAACTCTACACTCACACTGCAGGTCCGTGTCATTTTCCATTGGAATTTGAAAAAATATTCGCGTAAATCTCTGACGACATACGGCCTTTGTGGCGTAGCGGGAGAACGTTCGACAGCAGGAGGCACAGGTTCGATTCCCACTCAGTCCAAACATTTTTATGCACGAATATGTATATTTACATTGATCTGGGTGATTCTATGTATAATATATAATGTATTTACAAAAAAAGTAGCTAAGTATGTTTATCCGCATTCTAGATTCCATAGCACAAGCTAGCTAGCTGACAAGTGCCTACCATGGGTCTAGATAGCGTTGTGTACAATGTTGTAGAATATTTAATTTAATATCACCATGAAACACCATCTCTTCCCATGCGGTGTCGTACAAGGCGACTATGGGATAGGGCTGTTAAACACCAGACAGATATATACAGTCCAGACTCAGCCTTAGATGCATGGCTCGAGTCAATAATAGTGCCCGGAAGACGGCAATAGGCTCACCCCCTATTGCGTGGGACCGAATTCAATGATTGGTAATATGTGGGTGTTAATTCACCTCTGCCTAACCCTCCGGGGATAAAGGCGCGATTTTATGTATGTATCACCATAAATCACCAAATAATTGTATTGTATAAATTGCGAAGTTTTATTTTAATGTGTGATATTTGTATAAACTACCAACAGTGTCTTGTAATTGAGTACAATTAAATATTATCCATTCAAACATCAAATATACGTTAATTGCTCCAACTTTGGACACACAAACAGGTAAATATTCATTTTACGGTCGACTATTAAAGTTATTCCATTTCACTCCCAACCCTAGTTCATCCAGGGTTGCCCAAATTCAACATGCCTGCGTTTCAGCCGTCAGATACAGTTAACATGGGGCGAGCCAAAACTATTTCACGCATTCTTGTTACTTGTAATGTGTTTAGAATTGTATATTGGATTTTAGATGTAAAAATACTGTGCTGTATTTTCGGGCAATCTAAATTCAGAATTCTTGAGGGGCGGGATTTGCCAAAGTTATACCCATGTTCCATAAATTTTATCTATATTATTATTAAAGTAGTCCTGTCTGTCCATACCCTCATGTATGGCAGTCTTTACGGGTAGTTAAGGCCTGAGAAGTCCAACAACTGGTATAGCTGCAATGCTTCAATATCGCCTTTGGGTTGTTGAGAAGAGATTATCTAAGCTTTTTTCTTTTTATACCACTTAGGTGGCAGACAAGCACACGGCCCACCTGATGAAAAGTGCTTACCGTGGCCTATGGACGTTTGTAACACCAGAGGAGTCACAGTCGCGCTGCCAACCCTGTAAATACAGAGTTTCTGTGCCGTCAGTGTAGAAGACAAAGCAGGACAAGCCTTTAATCTTCCCACTGACAGCACAAATTCTCCAGTGAGCTCTGGCTGCCCTACTCACCGCTGGGAACACAACACGAAGTTATTATAGCCGCGGTATTATGTAGGACGGAGGTACTTCCCCAGTCGGACTGCTCAATTGGGCGGAAAAGTTCAGCCAAATCTACAGTTAGACTGGTAAAACAGACCCCGGACTCCGAGGTGTGAGCTTTGGACGCGACTGGGATTAATGCTAAAATGCGCATATTGAAAACTAATACATGAGTTATTATTATACATATTTCTGGATTCTTGTCTGTTTGCCCACGATGGACGCAAATATAATTTAACAGTTGTTTCTAGAAAGTTCTTAGTTAGACTTATAATCTTACGCTTTTTTATAATCTTACGCGTTTTCCCAAGCGCCTACAATATGGGGCTCTTCAAGAGGGGCATCAGAAGGTTTCTTCATGGTCGGCAGCGCCAGTGTATCACCCCTGGTGTTGCATACGTCCATAGGCCACGGTAACAGCTTCCCATCAGGTGGGCCGTGTGCTTATCTGCCAACTAAGTGGTATAAAAAAGATATTGGTTGAGTAATATCTGAGATACCTATGACCGAAGTCGACGAGTTATGTCAAAATCAGATGAGCAACTAGTTTTCGACAACCCTAACAAATTCTAATAGCTGTACCCCAAAAGTGTGGTTGATTGAACGCAACATTTGGTCACGGCGAAACGTAATTAGCATAGGGTAAAGGTCCCTTTGATTAACTACACTAATTCTTTGTATGAGGTCCTTACGAGGGATCGTGTCTTGTTGGGACCCTGGCGAAGGTCCCTGGAATATATTACAATATATGGTAATATGTGTAAGTGGAATACATTTAAGATGTTAGTTTTAGTGTTGCGTTGGGTAATATAGTTTGTTTTATTTGGAGCCTACTCATGCCTTTTCCTTCTAGGGTAGGCAGAGACAACTGTCATTAGACACTAAACTTCACGAGCTTCTTTTACCGTCAATAAACCTTTCTTCGAGTTTAATTAACTATTGATCAGGATGTTAAGTACCTTCATTTTGAACGAAGCGCGCCGTCGGTAATATTTCCTTAAAAGTTGGCAACGCATTTAATTTGTTGGGTGTGTTTTTTGTATTATCATTTAATTTTGTTGGGCTTAAGTTTCCCCTCGGGGCTGAGTGGTTAGAGTGCTGTCACTTGCGCAAAAGCTAAAACAAATCTAATAAAGAAAAAAGTAAAAGAGTATTGGTTTTCAATAAATAGTTATCTTTTTCAATAACATTTTAAAGCATATTCACCCACCGTTGCCGTAAGACGGATATATCAGGCCATGAGCCCCAGAACGGCCTAACCAACATTTTATGTCCTATTATAGTCATGCGAAAATGGTTTGCCATTGAAGCAAACTGCCCTAACATCGTTTTTTTTATACCTTCTAGAGATGGCGTTATAAAAAATCTATTTCAGTCAATGTTCTTAAGGCTAGCTATCTAACAAATTAATAGCTAGGCTTGTTCTGGCGCTCGCGGCCTCAATTATATAACATAACATAAACTCACGCCTATATCCCTGAAGGGGTAGGCAGATGTGCTAGCACCCACATGTCGGCAGTATATGTTTAGGTCCCAATGTAATAGGTGGCGAGCCTATTGCCATTAACCGGGCACTTATAAACCTGCGATAAATATACACATAACTTCGAAAAGCATCGAAACGTTATTGGTGTGTGCCTAGTAAAACCTGGGATCGAACCCGAGACCGCGTCTCAGCAGTCCATTGCCCATACCACTAGGCTACCGCTCTCTATTATATTCCTATATAAATCCGTCTTACGGCGACAGTGGGTGAGAGGACGGATTCAGACGAAGTTCGGTGGCTCAGTAGTCAGAGCATTTCCCCTGGAAGGGAAAGATCGCGGGTTCAAATGCCGCCTGAACTGATTCAAAATTTTTCCTATCTTAATCGAAATAGTTATCTTTCTACCTACCTATCTAAGAATGGATGCTGGGCCTCATAGTACAACGCTAAGAACATGATCCATTCATTTTGTTAATTTCTTTAGAAAACTAGTAACCGAAATTACTGGTCGATATTTCCCCAAAACCAAGTTCAAAAAGCCCCCTTGGCACACTTCCATTAATTTCCTTCTTCCTACAATCCCGGGTCCTTTAAGCGGGGCGTGAAAAAGCATATGATGAGGCCGTCAAGCTGAATGTCACCATTGTCACATGGTATGTGTAAGTAATGGTGACCCTCTTTTCTGAGAATTAGCCTTCAGCTTACCATCAGGCAAGGCGAAGTCTAATTGACGTGTTCTATATTAAAAAAAAAGGTCTACTAGGTACTCCAGCTAAGCTAAATCATATCAGGAGTGGGTTCACTTCGATAGTGTAATGGCTATAAATTTGAACATTGGACCTTTCAATCATAACTTTCCTTAACCTTTACGCTATAGATAATTAATATACAAAAATAGAACGGCTCTTTCATTCTTCAACTTCTATTATAAGTTAATTTGGAGCCACGTGCCAACGTGATCGGTAAGTAAATATTTCAGTAATCACATTTGTTATACTTTTTCATCGAACGGAGAAAAGCTAATTTTAGATTAGCTTTGTCACAACAAAATTTAACCTTAAGTTTATTTTAAGATGTTCATTACCTACTGAATCACGTTGAACCAATATTTTAGTCACGATTCCCCCGTTCTCTATTTCCCCCGAAAATTTGCACATATACTATTACTTGGAGTATAAGGTTTCTATTTTTTTTTTATACAACTTAGGTGGCAGACAAGCACACGGCACACCTGATGGAAACAACATGTGCTAGAAAAAGTATTAAACAAGAAAATTTCAAGGATAGCCGTGGTCGTATGCCACTTAGTCTAACATAACAATACATTGTAGGGAAAAGTGGCATACGAACACGGCTATCCTTGAAATTTTCTTGTTTAATACTTTTTAGAGCGTGATTTTTCAGTAGTCGGGTTTTAGATAATAACTTAATTTTTTTAATGTGATTTTGGAGCAAGCATTAGATTCAGTGACACTTTATATTATATTGCCTGTAACCAGCGTACGACTAAGATCATTCTAACGACACCTCATTTGTCCAGTTCTATTAAGTGGTTGAGAAACTATGAGGGAACAGATGAACCGTGGTTGTTTCACCGTGGTCTGATAAAAAGTCTACAAATACTTATAATATACATTAATATTAATAAACATCATATTGCAGATGAGGTTGGCTGAACTCTGAAAGCTTTGGTGGCCCCTATAGTCACTGGGAGACTAAAATAGTGTCTTAAAGCGTAAAATTTTCTTTGTAACTTTATTTTATTATTGATGTTGGTTGGTTCCCAGTGAAGAAAAGTGTTAGAAGACGACTAAAGGATAGAGCTCTTCTCTATCGGTTAGTAAACATAGAGTCCATGATGAAGTGCCCGCTAGACATCAATATCCTAGCATCCTTGTAATTACAACGAAGTGGGGATGTTAATACACACCCTTTAGGGATTTACAGGCGTGAATGAATGTATGTTGTAACAGATTACACATAAATATTGATCTGTGCGCCCTTTCAAACCAGTCGATAATACTCTCATTAAGGCCTAATACGCGTGATTATTTCATTAACGCCTGAAACAAAAGGGCTGAAACATTGAATACTGTTTTTACAAACCCTTAATTCGTTTAGGCGTTAAGGGTAAAGGGTTAATTTGGGAGTGCTTTGACAAAAATATTCAACGAAGCCTCCATTCAGACCATTCTTCTCGATTGTAACGAATCAAGTGTGCGTTTACCCGACTAAGGAGAAGCAAAAGGGGGGTTATGGTTTTGCCAGGCTATGTATGTATGTAGGTTCATCTGTTCCCTCAAAGGTCCTCAACCACTGATTAGATCTGGTTAAATGAGGTATTGTTAGAAGCGTTTTAGTCGTCCGCTGGTTATAGGCTATATAACGTGTCACTGAATCTAATGTGATCGTGTTGGGTATCAACTAAAAGGACTTAATTAGCACATTTCAAATATGTATAAATTATACCTATTGCTTGTCCCAAAATAATATAAATAAAAAATTAAGTTTAAAACTATAATCCGACTATTGATAAATCGCGCTTTAAAAGTGTTAAGCAAGAAAATATCAAGGATAGCCGTGGTCGTATGCCACTATGTCTAACAATACATTCTAAGGAAAAGTGGCACAAGACCACGACTATCCTTGATATTTTCTTGTTTAATAATTTTAAAGCGTGATTTTTCAGTAGTCAGGTTTTAGTTTTAAACATATTTTTATAAATATAATATTTTAATGAGCAAATGAGACTCCGAGCTCTCCGAGGCTAGACCAGACCAATGCAAATACCCATATTCATTTAAACTATCATGGTCCCTCACATTAGTTCACGCCAATACCTACTCCAGTTCCTCCGTGATCAACAACATCAACAGCGCCGAAATATCGGAAACTCAGAACAATACAACCTGGCAAATATCCCAATAACTTTAATACTGATACTCATATTCATGCATACCTACGAATATTTGCACTGAGTGAGGATCGAACCCGTGCCTCCTACGTGTTTTTTTTTTAATTTTTTTATACCACTTAGGTGAGAGACAAGCACATGGCCCACCTGATGGAAAGTGGTTACCGTGGCCTATGAACGTGTGTAACACCAGAGGAGTTACACTCGCGCTGCCGACCCTGTGATATGGTTCCATACAACAGATGAAATGTTAGTAATGTTCAGTAGTTAATACATTTCTACCTATATTTAAAAATAGAAATAGTTCGTAAATAACTCTTATAAATATCTTCGTTGTAATTAAATTTAATTAAAATACCTATTAAATGAAATAAGCACTGAATTGCCCAGAGAGTTTTATTGGCACAAGCCGAGCGTAGTGACATTGTAATTCGCTAAAGGTTCATGAAATACCTAACAAGTTTCAATTTTGTTAAAATTATTTCTTTTTTACCCGACTACGGCGATGAAAAAGGAGAGTTATGATTTTGACAGGCTATGTATGTATGTGTGTGTAGGTTCATCTGTTGCCTCATAGCTCCTCAACGACTTGTTAGAACTGGTCAAATGAGGTATTGTTAGAAGCGTCTTAGTTGTCCACTGATTATAGGCTATATAATATGTCACTGAAGCTAATGTGGCGCCCTCTAGCGGTCATAAAGTACGGTATTAAAAAATATATTTGAGATAAAAATGCCGTGTTTGGGAGAATATATGAGGGAATTAATCAAGAAAATATCAAGGATAGCCGTGGTCGAATGCCACTTGGTCTCTCAGACTCAATATTTTCAACAGACAAGTGGCATACGACCATGGCTATCCTTGATATTTTCTTGTTTACTTAATACTTTTTAGAGTATGATTTTTCAGTAGTCGGGTTTTGGTTTCAAACTTTTTTTTAAATGTACGCCTGGATATCGCTAAAGGGCTAGGCAGAATTGTGTTGACTTTCACTTTTTATCACTTGTATTTTCAGTACATTTAACATTATAGAGGTGGGTGCATTGCCGTGAATCCGGCAGTTTTTGTAGTATGTCTGTATAGGCCAATGTCCGACAATGGACTGGAATAGACTAATTGGTTTATAGATATACAGTCACGCTTGTTTCCTAATAGGCTAGGCAGTGACTACATAGTCGTTACCGGTTTTTTTAATTGGAGTAAATACTACCATTAAATGAATATCTATACTCCATTCGGTAAGATACTTAACTAAAAGTAAAAAAATCTTGTGGTATTTTTGTTGTTAAAATATAAATAAAAAAAATAAACTTTTAAAATTAATTGACTAACTTTCGTGGTTCAGTTTCGGTTTTTAGTCTTTAAAATGAGCTTCTAAACAAGAAAATATTAAATAACCTGAGTTTTTAAGTAAAACATTTTAAAAAGACACAACAAGATTGTATACGTTTAGTTAGAACCTAACAGAAACATCCCGGTTTTGCATGCTAAGATTTGTAAGAAATGGCAGGAGGTTATAATCAGCTCGTGCTGTGTTCCCGGCGGTGAGTAAGGTAGCCAAAGCTCACTGGAGAGTTTTTGTACTGTCAGTGGAAAGACCAAAAGCTTATCCTGATTTGTCTTTTACACTGACGCCATACTCTATGTACTTACAGGCTTTTACACTTTGGGTACGGAACAAGTATTTTCAAGACCTTCCGCAATTATCAAGTTAGTTTCACTCGATTTTTAGGGTTCTGTACCTCAAGAGGAAAGAAAACGGAAGCCTTATAGGATTACCATGTTGTCCATCTGTCCGTGTGTTTGTCTATCAAGACCTTTTTCTCAGGAATGCGAGGCATTATCTAGTTGAAATTTATACCAAATTCTCAGCTTTATAACACCGTGATGCTGTGAATTAATCAAACTTCTTCGTCTATGCAATCAAAAGATACAATAAAGATATTTGTGTACCAAAATGGAACACAATAACCGTTATTCCACCATCCTTCTTCGACCATTCCATATTTGAAAATTAATAAGATTTAATTTATTTTTTATTTTCACCAATTGCTCTGTACCTAAATGTATACGACCTATTTTTAAAAGTAGATGAAAATATTCGAAATTTGAAAATTATAAGGTTTTGACAGAACTTATGACCCGACTATGTAAAAGCTTGCGCCATTTATTTGAGCGTCCGGATTCTGTTCGCACATGTACCGAAATACAAAAAATAATAATTTCAAGTTTGTGCGGAACCCTCGGTGCACGAATCCAACTCGAGTTTGGCCGTATTTTTTTACAATAAACCACCGTATGTTTTGCTTAACGATCAAGGGCCAAGTACTCTTACGCGAAAGGGCCTGGCAGTCTTATGCAAAGATTGCTTTTTTAGGTAAAATATTGTGAATGATTTGAGGCCTGTAATCCCCAAAGAGGGTCGTACGTGTAGGCAGGGATTTCGCTCACCCACATCGTTCGCTGTTGACTTAGATGCGAACGCGTAACGAAAAACCTTTTGAAAAGAATTTGTTTTAAAAAAATACATATGGAACAGTTGTCAGTGAAAATATATAATATTGTGTATGTTGGTAGCATTGTTGGGCAACTTTTAATTGCAATTAAAAAATATTAAAAAAGTTAAATTTCCACTTGCTATCTAAAAGATTTAAAAAAGTAATTCGGTGAGGTGAACAATAGGGTGGGTATGTCGGACTGGATTCAAACTAAAACAGCACATGTGCCATCGCCCTCTGTGGCCGGGCAACCTAGCATATATGAAACCTCCAAACACCGTGCTCACCAATATTGGCTACCAATAATTGGCAATATTGGTCATTGAGGATCAAATTCCCCTCCTTCATTATAGAAAGGCGCCTGCTTCTATTTCGGACGTCAGCAACAAAATTAACAGTTTGCAAGATGTAGGTCACGACGGTATTCCTGTACAAATTGAGCAGTCCGACCGGGGAAGTACCTCCACCCTACAGAATACCACGGCTATAATAACATCGTGATATGTTCCCGGTGGTGAGTAGGGTAGCCAGAACTCATTGAAGAGATTTGTGCTGTCAGAGGGAAGACCAAAGGCTTATCCCGATTGTGTCTCCTATACTGAAGGTACAGAAACTCTGTTCTTACAGGGTCGGCAGCACGGGTGTGACTCCCCTGGTATTGCACACGTTCATAATTAGGTCACGGTATCTTTCCATCAGGTCGTGTGCTTATCTGCCACCTAAGTTGTAAAAGATGGTGGTTTTTTATTTCAGAGTAGGTTACCTAAGTCAAATGTAGAGCAAACATCTTTAAGTACATTTTCGTCACAATTTGGCTAGATCATTTAAAAATAAGCCGCGGAAGCCTAGTGGTATAGGTAATGGACTGCTGAGACGAGGTCTCGGGTTCGATCCCAGGTTTTACCATGGCACACACCAATGACTTTTCGATGCTTTTCGAAGTTATGTGTGTATTTATCGCAGGTTTATAAGTGTACAGTTAATGGCAATAGGCTCGCCACCTATTACATTGGGACCTAACTGGCGAAATGTGGGTGCTAGCACCTCTGCCTACCCCTTTGGGGATATAGGCGTGAGTTTATGTTATGTTATATGTTTAACAATAAATCCTCAACTTTGAGATGAAAGATCCAACGTAAATGGTACTGGTGTAAGAAAGTTCAATAAGTCGTAAATAAGACAGACTGATATATCGGGTGGGGTGCTACTGACAGCGGCTATAAAATGGATGTAAACATTTTATTGGCTTTTTATTTCGTGCCCCAGGAGATTGACGAATTTCGATCAAGGAATATTTTTCAAGCATCTATTATTATTTATTTTAGTATTGTATATAATAATAATACAATATATCAATATTAAATCCAAAAAAGCATCTGTTGGAGTATAATCCGTAGGTATATGTATTTTATTTAGGTTATGTAAAATACGTACTAGTTGTAACGCATGACTCCGCCCAAATGAAATATTGACCACGTTCCTGTGATTCACAGGATCCACTATTCCCGAGATTCCGTGGTTCCCGGCATAGTAGAATTTTGGCCAGCCCACCTCTTCCCATGCGGTGTCGTACAAGGCGACTAAGGGATAGGGCTGTTTAGCCTCGGAAAGATATATACAGCTCAGACTCAGGCACAGATACAAGGCTTGAGTCAACAATAGTGCCCGGAAGACAGCAATAGTTCACCCTGTATTACGTGGGGCCGAAAACAATGATTGGTGAAATGTGGGTGTTAATTCACCCCTGCCTAACCCTTCGTAGATAAAGGCGTGATATGTATGTATATTTAAATACATTAAATACTATTCCCACAAAGTGCTCTCAAATCTACTTTTTTCTACTAGTTTTGTCTGTAGAAGAGTTTCTTACTCTTATCTACTCTCTCCATTCACCTGTGCATACATTCATTCATTCTTTTCACACTTATATATGTGTGTGATTTAAGCTGTCGCCCAGATAGAAGGCAAATGTAAGCGGGCAGAATAGTCAGAGACGACTGCAAAGATCAATTACCAATCAAAATAGTGACGTCATAAAAAAGGATAGGTTAGAAGCATATGCACCCGACAGACTTACATGATTCATATTGGAAATATTCACACACCTAAATGTTTTATGATCATTAAGACAACTCATGGTCGTTAGTCTTTTTGTGCTCCTGTCCTCAAATGGGTAGGAGCATATAAAGAGCTGCTATCTCTGTCTAACTTGGAGAGAGATAAATATGAGAATATTATGTATGTGGGTAAGTAACCAACTACCTTCACTATCTGTGAAATACATAGATACATATTTTTTAGGAGGTAGGACACAACGGTATTTCCGCCCAATTGAGCAGTCCGACTGGGGAAGTACACAGCCCTACAGAATACCGCGGTTATAATAACTTCGTGTTGTGTTCCCGGCGGTGAGTAGGGTAGCCATAGCTCACTGGAGAGTTTTGTGTTGTCAGTGGGACGACCAAAGGCTTGTCCTGCTTTGTCCTCTACACTGACGGCACAAAATCTCTGTTCTTACAGGGTCGGCAGCACGGATGTGACTCCACTGGTGTTACACACGTTCACACTTTCCATCAGGTGGGCCGTGTGCTTGTCTGCCACCTAAGTTGTATAAAAAAAAGATACAATTTTGATATAGAATAATTATGTATTCACCCGCTCTCTATAAAACCCTACACATATTTCATCAAAATTAGGTTATACTTTATCACTCCAGTGTAACCAAGCTCGTTGATACTTGACACACAATTACGAACAAAATAATACAGAGTATAATCAAATCAAATCAAAATCAAAATCAAATCAAAATTTATTTTATAATCGTTGTACAGTATTTTACATGGTTCTTAATCTATTGTGCGTTATTACATTGTGCATGGGTAGGTATATTAGGTATTTATAGTATATATTTGTGCAGTTAATTGTCTTTACTTAGAGATATTTATCTAAGCTGTGCCTGAACTAGGTAGTCCTGTGCTTCAGGCGTCAAGTGCAGATTAATAATATTTCATAAATTCTATTACAGATACAATCAATTTACCAAGAATATTACAATGCTAGGGTGATTCACTACTTCTAACTAAAGTTATGTCTTAATTATGCAACTTAACAGTAATTATCTATTTTAAAACAGACAATAACTCCTCTGTGTCATCATAGGACAATCTTTGGAGGACATTCTTTACAACTCGTTTACAACACGCATAATTTAAAGAATAAATGCTTGTTATAGCGTTTATCCTTTTGTACAAAAGTGGTCCTAAAAACAAGTAAAATTTGCCAGTGTACTCGTGTTTTATCGCAATTCTTTCAGTGCAAACAATATCTTTCCGCCTTTTGTTAGTAATTTCGGTGCTATAGGGAAGTGCTACGTGCTGTTTTAGTACTGTGCTTAGTATAAATAGCTGACGGACTGTTAGTACCTCGCAGGATTTGTATAGGAGGTCGGTGGCCGATAAGAAAGAGCGGAACGTTGCTACCTTGAGGATCGCTCTCTGAGCTCGCTCGACCGGCAGTAGCAATGTCTTGCCCACTCCCCCCCAAGATGTTATGCAATATGTTAATATTGACTGGCAAAGGGCATAGTAAACTTGTTTAATCAATTTTGGTTCATTGATATGTCTTATTTTTTTAAACACAAATATCAATTTCCGTAGTCGATTAATTAGTGTTCACCTATGTTCTTTAAACGAAAGTGTTTCATCTATTATAATACCTAGATATTTTATCTTTTCTGCTATAGTTATAACCGGGCAAGTACACTTGTTACTCTTATTGTTAGCTTCTCTACAGTGGTGCGCGTACAGTAAGTGGTTGGGTTGTATTGCAGACGGTCTTTTGCGCATCGTAAAAGCAACGTATTTGGATTTATCTGCATTTAGTGTTAGTAGGTTATGCTGAAGCCATTTGTTTACTACGTTAAATCCTCGCTGCGCACGCTCGTACACTTCTGTTTCTGTATCAGCAGAAAAAAGGAGAGCAGTATCGTCCGCGTACGATATAATCATGCCGTGTTCTAGATTTATATTACATAGTTCGTTTATATAAATTAAGAACAATGTACTTCCCAATACGCTTCCCTGAGGAATGCCAAAAGAGGTGTTGTCCATGTCTTCACTGATGACATTCCCGATCTTTACGCATTGGGTACGTTCTTTTAAATAGCTCTTGAGAAGTTCCAGCTGTAAGCCTCTTATTCCTATATTGTCAAGCTTGCTCAACAGTTTGGTAATAGAGACCGTATCATACGCTTTCGCAAGGTCCAGAAATATTCCCACTGTACGATTACCCTTATCAAGCTCTTGTGCTATGTAATCCGTCAGATGATGCACTGCATCGGCTGTAGACCTTTTGGCTCTAAATCCAAACTGTGTATCTGATAAAAGCGAATTATCCTCCAAATATTTCATCAATCTAATATATATGATTTTCTCGAGTATTTTTGAGATTGCAGAGAGTATGGATATAGGCCTATAATTGGGTACTTGTTCTTTCCCTCCGGACTTATATACTGGGACGACCACAGCTTTTTTAAGGCACTTAGGGAAAACGCCTGTCGCTAAACATTTTTGGAAGATGTTGGTTAACGGTTTAACCAGTATTTGCCTGATTTTTTTATGAATTTTATTTGATATAAGATCCCAACCAATAGCACAGTCATCCTTTAAGCTCGAGATTATCCTCTCAACCTCTTTTTCGTCAGTGTCCAATAGCACAAAAGATGACAGAGTAGTCCTATTCGGGAAAGGTGGGCTTGTGGGAACCTGCGTTTGCTAAGCGAGTCGCTTACCTATATTTATAAAGAACTTATTGACTATGTTAGCTGATTCTACTTGTGATGGATGAGTGTTTAATAAACTTGAAGGCGATTCCTTTTGCTTCATAGTGTATGTTATATTTTTAATATGTTGCCAGATCTGTTTACTATTCGACCCCGCCTTTTCCAGCTCTATTTTGTCGTGATTTATTTTGACTTTTCTTAATAGGTCATTGCAAAAATTCCGGTATCTTTTATAAGACAACTGTAATGTTAAATTTTCAGGGTTACGCTTACTCCTCAAATGAAGCTGATCCCTGTGTTTCATACAGCGGATGAGACCCGGTGTAATAATATTTCTAACCTCATGAGAATAAGGCTGATAATAGCTTGCTAAATATTAAGTACTTATAGGAGCTTTGTAAATCGACGTCACAGCTTAATCAAGGAGTTTATAGTCCTTTAGTTGAATAAGTACCTATATACTTGATAGCAGGGCTATTCGAGGTGATTGTATAGGCGAAAAAAATGAAGACCCTTGTCATAATTTTAATCAAATGCCTCTTACTGTCTGTTTGAAGAGCCCTTGTGACTAATGGAGGGCATTTTTGGGGGAATAATAGCCTTGTACTTGAGACTAGTGACGTGTCGTACCGTTAAAAATGTATATCCATGGATACGGAGACTTGATGTTAAAATCCGCAAATACGAATACTTTTTAGTGAATTGGTATCAGCACTCACGGCGTTAATTACCTGCTTTGTCTTCTACTGACGGCACAGAAACTCTGTACTTACAGGGTTGGCAGCGCGACTGTGACTCCTCTGGTGTTACAGACGTCCATAGGTCTCGGTAACCACTTTCCATCAGGTGGGCCGTGTGCTTGTCTGCCAACGAAGTGGTATAAAAAAAAATAATTGAAAAATAGTTCACTCCACTTGACGCTTTGCGTGATCTGATGTGTATTTATAGTGGGGTAGTGGAATCGAGGTAAAGTTTGTGATGTTGTAGGGGGTAATTTCTGGATATTCTGATCTAATTATTAAATAAGATCAATATATATGAATATGGGTATTTGCATTGGTCTGGTCGTGCCTTGAAGAGCACGATAAACCGTCAGTCCTGGTGGTAACTCAATTTTTAAAGAAACACAGTAACTTCTTGCTATGGTTTAGCCAAAATTGAGTAATAATTTTGGCCCTTTGTGCCTTAGGTGACCTTGTGAACTTGTATCTGAGGTGATAAATAACATAGGTATTAGTCTTTTGTGTTGATTATGATTACTTAAAATGAATTTCACTACTAATAATAGGAATCGCAATGAATTGCAACAATAATTATATTGATTGATTTATATTAAAAGAATTTTAGAAACAAATTACTACCTTGCAATGGAGAGAACCGGGACATGAATCTTGGCCGAAATGAACCCACTCCTAATACAAATTATTTACCTTAGTAAGGATTCTATCGCAATTTATTTGTTAGTATATACCTTTGGCCTGACATTTCGCCAATTCCATTTTAGGGTTGGCAGCGCGAGTGCGACTCCCTTGGTGTTGCACACGTCAATAGCCACTTTCCATCAGGTGGGCTGTGTGCTTTTCTGTTAATCAAGTGGTATAAAAAACCCATGGTTGCGGGGAGCCGATAGAATCCATTAAAATGTGATTTTATTGCAATGAGTGATATTCATGTAAAATTAAAACAGTGTTATTAGCTGTAATGCAAGCAGTAATGTAATGTAATGTAATGTACGGTTAACTAAGGAGTATTAATCACTACTACTGATAGGTATAAAAAAAATTTTGCAAAAAATATTGCCATATTCCATCAGAAAACACAAACCTAATATTGTAACTCGTTTCGCCCAAAAAAGCCCAAAAATATATTTATTTTGTAACTCAGCATTCATCTTTCCTCAACTGTTAAAGCTGACAGCTCGAATACAGTACCGTTTTAGCGCTGAATGTCTCAATTTGCCGCTAGCTGACGACATTAAGAACGGATTATAAACATTAAGAACACCAAAAGAGGTCTCGCTTCGTAAATTTCATCGCGTCGGCCAAAGCTTTATCGCGTAGGGTACAAAAATAACTTTTGTTGACTCAGTAATTATAGGTAGGCTAGAAATTCTGGCTTGACTTCGTGGAGAGCGATTTACATACCAATGGTCTCACCACCATCGTGCACACAAGATTGTGCAAAGGAGGAGGACCTGGTAGGTGGACCCTGAGCTTCAAGTTCACATCAGCCTCGGATGCAATCAGGAAAATACATCTCCATGATGATGATGATGTAAACGCAGTAATGCAGGAGGTGCGGATTCAATCCCCGCTCAGTGCAAATATTTACTGTTCGCGCAGTAAAGTTATGGAATTCGTTGCCTCACTCGGTACGCTTATCTATACTAATATTATAAAGCTGCAGAGTTTGTTTGTTTGTTTGTTTGTTTGCTTGAACGCGCTAATCTCTGGAACTACTTGTCCGATTTGAATGATTCTTTCAGTGTTGGGTAGTCCATTTATCGAGGAACGTTTTAGGCTAAATATCATCACGCTACTACTTAAGGGAGCGGAGCATTGATAATAAATGTTAACAAATCCGGCAATTTTTCATACATATTTTGAAGACTAAAACATACGGGCTCAAAGGGATATGAAGCTTCCAAATATACCCCGAGCGAAGCTGGGGTGGGTCAGCTAGTAATAATATATGTATTATCTATTGTATATTTGTGTAATTGAATTATATACAAATCTGTATATATGTTTGCTGTATGTATTGTACATGTATAAAATTTTTATTCTTAATATTTCAGTATTACATGTATTTTCTCTGCTGTTGTACACTTGTTTTTTTTTATAATTTTTTTTTGCACTTTTAATCCCCCAAAGGTTCGCTGGGAGAAAACTCAATATTGAGTTAACCTCGCCTTTGTACACCAAGATGTATTTGTGATTGCCTGTTGGTGTATTATTTCCTTGTGTACAATAATATGGATATTTGCATTGGTCTGGTGGTGCCTCCCGATTGCCATACCAACATCTATGGTAGTTGTTATGGGTAGTATGAGTCCTAAGAAGTGCAATATCTGGTCTAACAGCAATGCTTCGATATGGCCTTTGTGTTGTGAAAATATCGAAGCTTAGCCACATCCGCAGTTGAACTGGAAAAAGCGGACCCCAGAGTCCGAGGTGAAAGATTCGGATGCAACTGGGATTAACGCTAAGATGATGAAGAAGATGATTCTGATGATAACTAAGACGAGCTCAAACATTACTGAAATTTAAAAGAATGGTCAAGAGCACTATTTGTCGACGGTGTCACTTGTAACATAGTATATCATCATATCTTTAGGTATGTATATGTATATGTGTATGTATGTATGTATATGTATATGTGTATAATTATATATTATATTGTAGTAGTATATTGTAGTAGTAGTATTATATTGTATATTGTAGGTAGTTTATTGTATTTATATAATTATTAAGTATTTTAAGTATACATATATTTATTATATGCACTTATATACCTAAGTATGTATAATTATTACATTTTTTTTTTGTTACTAAACGCCAACAACTCCCATATACTCCAACCAACATACATTTCCATCCAAAGGTTGCCTGGAAGAAAATGTGTAAAGCGATAAGGCCGCCCTTTGTACTGCTCTTGTCTTCTCAATGTCTGTAATATGAATATTGTAATTGGCGTACAATAAAGAATATAACAAATAAATAAATAAAAATAACTAGAAAACCGACTGGGGAAGTACCTCCGCCCTACAGAATACCGCGGCTATAATAACTTCGTGTTGTGTTCCCAGCGGTGAGTAGGGTAGCCAGAGCTCACTGGAGAGTTTGTGCTGTCAGTGGGAAGACTAAAGGCTTGTCTTGCTTTGTCTTCTACACTAACGGCACAGAAACTCTGTACTACAGGGTTGGCAGCGCGACTGTGACTCCTCTGGTGTTACAAACGTCAATAGGCCACGGTAACCACTTTCCATCAGGTGGGCCGTGTGCTTGTCTGCCACCTAAGTGGTATAAAAAAAAAACTGATAAGTTTGCTAAAACAACTTCGTTCGATCAAACAACAAGTTCCTGTCATCCATCAGTACAGGATGATCCACCTCTTCCCGTGGATGTCGTTGAAGGCGGTAAAGAGATACCTAGGGTTGTTCACAATCCGACACTACACATGACAAAATGCCCGCTTTACGGCAATAGGCTTGTCCCCTATACGTGGGACTATCAATAATAGTTGGTGAAATGTGGGTGCAATATACCTTTACTAATCAACATAATATCATTTTAATATTAGATATATGACAAAAACGTTGTCGCTAAATGCTACCTTATATTCTTTAAGTGTCTCGATTAAATTAATTATGCCTCTAATGGTTCATGCCTTGCCTTTTAATTAGTTTATTCAATGTTCAAGGTCAAAGTAAATTATAATACGATTGAATTAATGTTCTTAGGCATAAATTGGTTAGCTATTTGACAAATTTCGGAAACCTATCTTAAAAGATGTAGAAATTTATTAAATACCTGTTGCAATTCATCATTTGCCCGTAAAACCTTATTAATTAGAAAAAACACATTTTCACTTTATTAGTGCGTGAAAAACGGTCGGTCACGTGATATTCTGCGCGTGACGTCATTAAATAATATCTACGAAGAGACCAACTAACGAAAGTTTCCGTTACGGTAAGTAAATTTTTCATAGTTACGTCACGCGAACTGTCAACAGATTACTTGCGTTATGCCTCATGTGAAATACAGAAAAAAAATCTTAAATTTATTTTTTAAAAATAAAATATTTATTACGTGGGATCAAATACAATTATTGCTGAAATGTGGGTGTTAATTCACCTCTGACTAACCCTCCAGGGATAAAGGCGTGATTATATGTATGTGTGTATGTATGTATCTTATTTTGAAATGCATAGGTTGCCTGGAAGAAATCGCTTCAGCGATAGGCCGCCCATTGTACCTACATTGAACTGTACCTGTACATGCTACCTACTTGTCCTACTGTAAATCTGTTAGTGTACAATAAACAATTATCTATTTATCTATCTACATTTTGTAAAGTTATTATTTATGTATAAGCCATTCATATCCAATAAATTTTATACATTTTTTGTAATAGTTGTCAAATACGCAATTGTACAGAGACGGCATAAGGACGTCGCCTTGTAGAGCAGTCATGACAAATGGCGTTCGCGCCTTACCCGTGCTATGTTTGATTTAGATTATGCCTTACGATTTTGCCGAGTAATTCACGGGCTTTTTAATAAGTATGATCGCTATTTTTTGTACCGCATCATCAGTCTCTGAGTATTTTTTTTTTTATTTTTTTTATACCACTTAGTTGGCAGACAAGCACACGGCCCACCTGATGGAAAGTGGTTACCGTGACCTATGGACGTCTGTAACACCAGAGGAGTCACAGTCGCGCTGCCAACCCTGTAAGTACAGAGTTTCTGTGCCGTCAGCAGAAGACAAAGCAGGACAAGCCTTTAGTCTTCCCACTGACAGCACAAATTCTCCAGTGAGCTTAGGTAGGACACGGCGGTATTTCCGTCCAATTGAGCAGTCCGACTGGGGAAGTACCTCCGCCCTACAGAATGCCGCGGTTATAATAACTTCGTGTTGTGTTCCCAGTGGTGAGTAGGATAACCAGAGCTCACTGGAGAATTTGTGCTGTCAGTGGGATGACTAAAGGTTTGTCCTGCTTTATCCTCTACACTGACGGCACAGAAACTCTGTGCTTACAGGGTCGGCAGCGCGAGTGTGGCTTCTCTGGTGCCCATAGGCCACGGTAACCACTTTCCATCAGGTGGGCCGTGCGCTTGTCTGCCACCTAAGTGGAATAAAAAAAATCCCACAAGAAAAAAAGCTTACTATAATCAAATCTATACAAAAAGGGAACCAAACATTCATGTACAGTTTTCGTGAAGCCCGAGACGGGTTAGGTAAGCTTTGATGACGTCATAAAGAAGGCTCTGCGTCCCTGCCTCCCTCGCAGTACCTTAATGACTTTATCGGAAAATTCGCTAAACATTGTGTACCAGCTTACATCGATATTGTCTGAAGAAATTTCATTGAAGCGTTTCGTTCTCAAGTTTTAAGACGTAACCTCATTTAAGACGCGGTCAAATTTCAATTTAACCGTCTGTAGAATAGAGTTTAAGATTGTATGATTTATGTTGTTTGGATAAGATTAATGAATTTGTAATATTGGTTCTCTTTGTTTTTATGTGCAATATATCGACAATTGACAATATATTTTCATAAAAAATTCAATATATATCTTTTATTTTGTTTTTTTTTACGTGCGAAAATACTCCACGGATACAGCCCCCACTCCCCCGCCCCTACCGGAGCCTGTAAGAGAGTTTATGTCGGACTCGAACCGACTAAAATGCAAGGCGCCTATAGGTTGTTTTTGGTTGGCAGCCATATCCCTCGTACCCCGGCCGACCCAGGGCCATCTCTCTAGATATGGCCCTCCTCGGGGACCACAGACTCCCCAATTCGTCCCCAAAAATGGAGAGACGCACAGCGCGACCTAATACAGATCTAAACTTACGTTATATTTGATAATTAGAATTTCATTTTTTTATTTTTTTGTAATTCATTTAGCGATTTTTTATTATCGAGACCATGTGTTATTCCAGACTGTAATGTATCCTTGAACCAAATTCCAGCCAAATTCGATCAGCTGTTACGGCGTGATTGAGTAACAAGCGTTCAAATATCTTCACGAATTTTCGCATTTGTAATTATTTTAGTAGGACATTAGTTTTTAAGATAAACTGCTTTATCTCTTCGCTTGTAAAGTTGACAATCGTATTCGACAATTGAACATTTTGTTAATTTTGACAAGAATGATGACAATCATAGTCCTCATTTTCAGTTTTTCACAGTATATCAAAGTTTATTGCGACATAAGAACTACTTATCCATATTATATATATATATATATATATATATATATATATATATATATATATATATATATAATCATATATTATAGCTAAATGCAAAAGTAACTCTTTCAGACCGTATGTTTCGCTTTCACGCTTAAACCACTGCACCAATTTTGATGAAATTAGTTATACGGGTACGGCCCTGAGAAAGGCTATGTCCTTTCCATGTTTAAGCATCATTGTCATTGTCGACATCCACTATAGCTAGTAAGTTAATATGGCTTAATGCGAAAATCGAATATTCGAAATAGAAAGAAAATGATGGATTAGATAAAAGACCACCTTTTTTTTTTATACCACTTAGTTGGCAGACAAGCACACGGCCCACCTGATGGGAAGCGGTTACTGTGGCCTATAGACGTATGCAACACCAGGGGTGTCACACTCGCGCTGCCGACCATGAAGAAACCTTCTGATGCCCCTCTTGAAGAACCCCATATTGTAGGCGCTTGGGAAAACCGTAGCAGTGAGGTCATTCCACAGCTTGATTGTGCGTGGGATGAAGTTTCTTTCATACCGCACAGTGCGCACCGTCTCAGGTCGCAATGTGTGAGGATGAATTCCCTGCCTATGGCGAGAGGTGCGATGATAGAATGTAGCTACGGGCATCATGTCAAACAATTCATCTGAGCACAAACCATTGTATAGGCGGTAGAACACACACAGTGAGGCAAAATCCCTCCTAAGGCTAAGAGGTTCCACACTACCTGTGAGTATGGGATTGTCAACCAGCCTCAATGCCCGGCTTTGCACTGAGTCGAAGGGGTCAAGCTGGTATGCAGGTGCTCCAGCAAAAAGATGACAGCAGTACTCCATGTGAGGCCGGACCTGTGCTTTATAAAGAAGGAGTTGCTGCCCCGCAGTGAAGTACTACTTCGCCCTGTTGAGCACTCCGAGTTTTCTTGATGCCAACTTAACCTTGTCCTGCAAATGACTTCGGTATTGGACGTCGCTGGAGATATCGACACCAAGGATCCCGATACTCGAGGAGATGGTAAGCGGTGTGCCCAGGAATTGCGGCGCCACAATGAATGGGGTTTTCTTAGCGGTGAATACACATACTTGTGTCTTAGTGGGGTTGAATTGAACTAGGTTTAGTCGTCCCCAATCGGATACTCCAGAGAGAGTGGTCTCGATTTTAGACACAAGTTGTTCGCGACTCTTCTCCACCTCGGACTGAGGGATATTTGCACGGCCCGTGTAACACGTGTCTCCGGTACTGTCGTCCGCATAACAATGAATGGAGCCATCAGACAGCATGTCATTGATATGCAGCAGAAACAGCGTCGGAGACAACACGGAGCCTTGTGGGACACCAGCGTTTATGTTCATGCGGTCCGAGCAGCTGCCATCAACGACGGCTTGGATGCTTCTGTTGGACAAAAAGCTGAAGATCCATTCGCACAGTCCCTCGGGCAGTCCATAATATAGCAACTTCGCAAGAAGACCTTTGTGCCAGACCCGATCGAAGGCCTTCGCTATATCGAGGCTGACCGCTAGTGCCTCACCCCGACTCTCGATGGTCTGCGCCCACCGGTTTGTGAGATACACAAGAAGGTCACCGGTAGAGCGACGGTGGCGAAGCCGTACTGTCGATCGCTCAGTAGATCGTTTTCCTCAAGGTATCTCAGGAGCTGTGTATTAATAACACGCTTCATTACCTTCGAGAGAAGGGAGGTGATAGCGATTGGCCTGTAATTGGTCGGATATGTCCTGTCACCTTTCTTAGGTACAGGGTGCACGAATGCGGTCTTCCACGAGGTCGGGACCCGCCTTGCGGAGTATGAGAGTGTGAAAAGACGTGTAAGTACAGGGCACAGCTCGGGGGCACAGTGCTTAAGCACCATTGCCGGTATACCGTCCGGCCCACTCGACTTCCGAACATCTAGGGATTTAAGCTCGCGCCGGACCACCCGTTGCGTGATTTTAACTTCAGTCATGGAAGCACCACAACTGGGGATTTGGGTGGTTCGGCGTTTCCGTCGTTCATAGTCGAGTTTGACGCAAAGAGATTACCCAACAGATCGGCTTTCTCCTTAGCGCCATGGGCCAGACTACCAACGTATATTTGCAGCGGTGGAAGGCAAGACTCTTACTTCTCTGCAGGGCCTATTAAGCCAAGGGCGTTTGCTCTCTCCTGTTACGATCCAGCGGTTCGGAATATAACATTCCATACCCGCTAGGATCGCATCAGCTACTGCTGTTGCACAGGAGCTGGGATCATTTGAAGTGAAGCAAAGCCGCCTCCACGGGTACGACGCGAAGAATTCTCGCAGTCCATCCCAGTCTGCTAACTTGTAGTGCCAGACATGCCACCATTGAGGTGGCCGCGTGAGAGTCACTTGCGCCCGAACAAGGCTGTGGTCCGAAGTACCAAGTGGTGCTTCCACAGTTACAGAGTATTCGTCCGGGTGCGAAGTCAGCAGAAGGTCCAGTATAGAGCTTCTGTGGGTCTCTATTTCTGGTGTTCTAGTAATAGTATGCACCAGTTGAGAGAATCCGTAGGTCAGAGCAAAGTCATGAGCAGCCCTTCCCGCAAAATCAGTTCTAGGAGACCCCAGCCACTCTACGTGGTGAGCGTTGAAGTCCCCCAAGAATACTAAATGCGCGGTAGGGTATTGCTTAATTACCTTGTCCGCAGACCGCTGCAGATGCTCAAACAATTGAGCTGTACCCAGGTCACCACTATGAGACCTGTAGAGGCACGCAAAGATACGGGTGTGGCCACCGTGATCCGTACGTACCCAAAGAGTTGACAGGTCCCTGTCTTCAAGGCCTTGAAGACGGCGGCAGCAAATATCATCCCGGACGTACAAGCATACCCCGGCGCGACTCAGGAAGTTATGCTCGAGTTTGTACCCGGGGTACATTAAGTAGGCTGTATCGGCCGGGCATGATATTTGCGTCTCCGTCAGAAAAAACAAGGTGGGCTGCGCGGTCTCTAAATGGAGATGAATCGCGTTGAGATTGGTGCGTAGGCCCCTGATGTTACAGAAATCCACATGTACTGTGGTAACGTTTTTCTTGTTTTTCCTTCTTTTCATGACCTATGTGGGGGGTGGGGGGGGAGGAAGGTAAAGAGAGTTTCTATGCTATCAGTGCAGAAGACAAAGCTAAGCTTCGTACCACCATAGACAAGCTGGGGTTGTGTTACCCCGGTCCCCTCGCAAATACTGTAGCCGAGTCCACTCCGGTTTCCTCCTCCGGCACGACTACAGCATCGGGCACTTTACACAGGCTGCTAGTTCAGCCTCCTGGGGCGGAGATTAAGTAATCCCCAGGTTCGGGAACCGTACAATCTGCGGGCGGCCAGCGGATAACCGTT
Organism: Eilema griseolum; assembly: GCA_963662185.1. Classification (NCBI taxonomy): domain Eukaryota; kingdom Metazoa; phylum Arthropoda; class Insecta; order Lepidoptera; family Erebidae; genus Eilema; species Eilema griseolum. The sequence continues at coordinate 10,461,014 of OY759256.1, read as the reverse complement.
TCACCGGGTCAACATTTCACGCCCCTATAAGTCAGTGGTGTCAATCTAAGCCTACGGTCTTTCCACTGACAGCACAAAACCTCTCCAGTGAGCTTTTTAACTAATCCATCATTATTTAACAAAAAAAATACATTCAAAAAACGAATTTCAATCTAACCATTTTAAAAGGTACGACACGAATAAAACGTGAATACCCACATAACGACTAACAAAGTTGAACTATATATTTTTATACCCACCGTCTCAGGACATAAAAATATGATCCGAAAAAATTCGAGAAGGTTATCTGAAAGGATGTCCACCCTCCATATTGGGCGGGGACGATTCAAATAGAATTTATTGTCAACGTAAGTTACTTGAATATTTTGCGAAGAATTCGAGGGTAGAAAAGAAAATTGATATATTTTAATCCGTGTGTGTAGAAACTAATTTCCTGAAGGACGTTTTGTGACCTACGGGGGACGGGCGTGGGAGGATGGTCCTGAGATATTTTATAGGTATGTCAGCTTTAGGTGGAAGGGTATAGTGAGGATCTGAGTCGTGTAATAGTGTTTCGTTTATAATAACTCGATTGTACGATTTGATGAGGGCAGGACGCCCTTTATAGGACCTGTGAAGGTCGTCCTGCAAAATAAATGAGTCTGATTTGTTAGACAAGGTATTTTGAACTAAAAGTCTGTCACGGTTCTTGGATGAGTTTTAACTGAATACAACCCGTTACAGCAGTTTCTTAGATTCATAAAAAAATACGTCTGTAAATCCAGAAGAGATTGGCAGAGGTGTAAAAACATCCACATTTCGCAAACTATGTTTTTCGGTCCCATGTAATTGGGGGCGAGCCTATTGCCGTCAAGTGGGTACTTTGTCTAGGGCTGTATGTTTACTGACGGATGGAGAATAGGCTTCTCTTATTTGCATTCTACTACAACAACCGGAAGAGATAAAGTTTCTGAGATAGGTTGCCAAACCTTATTTTATTAAGAATTTCTATCGTTTGTTCTTAAAAAATAGTTTAAAAGTAAAACCCGACTACTAGAAAAATCACGCTCTCAAAAGTACTAAACAAGAAAATATCAAGAATAGTTGAGTATTCTCTATTCTCTCCACATTTCTCTAGAATGTGTAATTTTGTTAGAGTAAGCAGCCTACGACCACGGGTATTTTCTTGTTTAATACTTTTGAGAGCGTGACGTTTTCAGTAGACGCTTTTTAGTTTTTATTTATTTAGTTATTTATTTAACTTTATGCACAGTAAATTGTACAAAGGTGGGCTTAATGCCAAAGGCATTATCTAACAGTCAACTTTATATTTTTAATTTTTTGGGGCATGCAACAAAACTAATTTTTCCATATTTAAAATGTGCTAGTTAAGACCTTTCATTTGATACCAACAACGGGAAATTAATCTCACATTTTATTTTTAGACACAGTACTTTATGACTGCTAGAGGGCGCCACTTTTGATCCAGTAACAAATCATTTAGCCTATAACCAGCAAGAAGCTATGATCGAACAGATGAACCTACATACATACGTACATTGCTATGTAGGTATGTATGTAGGGTCATGATTGTCATAACCCTCCTTTGGCTTTGCCGTCATCGGGTAAAAATCATAACCCTCCTTTAGCTTTGTCGTAGTCAGGTAAACAGATTCAATGAAGTACAGTTTACCTCTTCACTACAATAAGTATTCAAGACGAGAGCTAGACCAACTTAGAAGCGTGTTTGCACAAGACGCTTAGGTCCTCTGAATCCTCTTTCACTCCACGTAGATAAACAGCCGTTTAAGAGATAAAGGGCGCGGAGTACGCGACTACAGTTTAAAGGATTATCTCCAGCACGTTCTTCGTGAGAATAGAAACATACGGGACTAGATTACTACCGGGCACGCTATAGATAGATTTTTTATTTAGGACACACTAAACTTTATCAATTTTACAAATAGTTATTTCAAACAAATAGTTATTTTTTTTATTTTATTTTATTTATTTAGCTATCGGAATTTTCAAAACTCAGTTGTAGGTCGTCGGCTTTCAATCCAAAGCGGGAGGTGACATTAGAGATCTTCTATGAAGCGAATGCCATGTGACCTCCATTACCCACTGCCAATATCGAAGTTCTATAAGTAAGACCATGTTGTTGGACAATATTAGGACACCAACTACTCATAACAAATGGCATAGATATGCGTACAGTTACCGAGACTTTTCGAGGCATGAGGCTGAACGTGCTCTTCGGGGCACGGAGATGACTAAATATCTTAAGAATGTTCATCTATCCTAAGTCTGCTGTCTAATGTGGCAAGTAATGTACACAATGTGCTAACTGATTAAGTTTATCTTTAGTCACGAGCCCTTCCAAGAATGAGATATAAATATCCTCACCTAAAATCAAGTATACAAACAGACACACATGTATATCAAGAAAACAAACAAAAACTTAAGAGGCCACTCAATGAAACTTAGTAAATCTTAGTGTGCCAGCAACACGAGATACCACTTTTTGCGAAACCGGGTGGTGAAATCGTGGAACTCCCTGTGCTAGAAACAGTAATAAGTGCTCCTAACATAAACATTTTTTTAAATAGACTGGACAAGCATTTAATACTTTAAACACAAGTGCAGTGATATACATGCATCAGCTTTAAGCTGCTTGTATATCAAACAATAATAATAATAAAAAATCGATATATTGAGAGAGAATTCGATATATTGAGAGAGAATTCGAAATATTGATAGAGAATTCGAATAATAAAACCAAGGTCTCGGGTTCGATCCCAGGTTTTACCATGGCACACACCAATGACTTTCCGATGCATTTCGAAGTTATGAGTGTATTTATCGCAGGTTTATAAATGCCCGGGTAATGGCAATAGGCTCGCCACCTATTACATTGGGACCTAAACATAAACTGGCGAAATGTGGGTGCTAGCACCTCTGGCTACATCTTCGGGGATATAGGCGTGAGTTTATCCTATAATAATAAAAATAATAAAACGGACCTAATTAAATGATTATAAACACACCCCTTCGAAATAAAAACGTGAGTATATAATTAAAAGTTAACCGATATTACTAAAAACATTTTGTATTTCATTTAATATTAGTCGGGTAAACTCGAAACTCTCAACTCAAATTCAACTTTCCCCAACAAACTCCCTAACTGGATCCAATTCATCTTAATCAAATTTCTTAGTCCTGACTTTGTTCGTAAAGCTTGCCACTCAGCTATACTTGTAGGCAGATATACTTTAGTATTTTATTTGGCATAAACTTAATGTCCTCAATTATGTCTATAACGTGGGATAAAATTAGATATTCAGGTTAAATGCAAAACGATCTCCGCACCATTGTGCAGTCAGCAAAAGAAATAAGTGTAATAAAATTTCATAATTTATATTATTAGGAAAAGTAACAAAGAATCAATTTCATTTATTCAGTTTAGGCACATGAAGAGCACATATGAATGTCAAAATTTTACAATTAGGTATGTCAAGAAATAATATAAAAATATTAAATAATGTAAAAATAAACCATTGGAAAATGATTCTTTCGCTGGTTCAGTAAGTTAGTCCTACTGAGAAGATACCAGCAAGAAACTCAGCGAACTATATTAGAACTAGATTATTTTTCTTTTTTAAATTTGCTTTAGTTTACAATTTATTTTGTGCGAGCAAGCAGGAGATTTATGTTGACCACACATTTACATCATTAAGATACTCATCCACTTTATGGTATCCTTTACTCATTAAAGTTTTTTCACTTCTATGTTAAATTTATTTATTGGCATATTAATCAAATTCTGAGGAATTTTATTAATTAGTAGTATAATTGACAAGTACTTATATACTGATTATTGTAAAATACGTATACCTCCTATACCTTGGTTTGTATAATTACTACCTGGTGACCAGTAATACAGGTAATCAATTACCTACGACATGTACCAGCGATCCACAACCGAATTCTGTGTACCCTAAACTGTGAATGTCTAAATATTGTAATTTCTTGGTTGTTGGTGAGAAATAAATCATTATTATTTTTATTATTATTACCTATAATTATTAAGTACACATATTTTTCTATAAAGTTGTTTGTAAAGCTGTACGTAGGTATCTTCTTTGTCGACGATACTTAAGTCTTATATGCTCCCGTATGTTTCCAAACGAAGGCATTCATTCGCACGTGATCGTGGTATTAGCCGCTCTAAGTATTCCTAGTAAGCTTTTCTACGAATATTGCGACGTAACCCGTCACCAGTCATGTTGCAAAAGAGCAAATTGAAGTGGAAATCAATTGCTCAATCAAATTGGATAGTCGTATAGCGGATATTGTGATATTAGGGAATATAGATATTCACGAATATTACATTTTCCAAGAGAAATCTATAAATATCTTTTTTGATTGTGGACAGCGGTAGCCTAGTGGTATGGGTAATGGACTGCTGAGACGAGGTCTCGGGTTCGATCCCAGGTTTTACTATGGCACACACCAATTACTTTTCGATGCTTTTCGAAGTTATGTGTGTATTTATCGCAGGTTTATAAGTGCCCGGTTAATGGCAATAGGCTCGCCACCTATTACATTGGGACCTAAACATAAACTGGCGAAATGTGGGTGTTAGCACCACTGCCTACCATTTCGGGGATATAGGCGTGAGTTTATGTTATGTTATGTGTTATGATGTTGGTTTTTTTAGTGAAAATAATTGTCGTGTTTTACTTATACAAAGATTAAAAAATGTGCAAAGTTTAAATATAAATAAATGGGTGTATATTCATCAAGGAAGACCAGCCTAAGTGGCTGAATCATATTTTTTTCAGCATTTTTTTAGTCTGGCCACATCTCTCAAAAATACAGCATTACGCTGAGAGGTGGTCCTTTATTCAACATGGTTTTGTGAGATATTATCAGTCCTTTGTAACATTCTTCATGTGTAAGATTGTGTAAAACAATATAAGGGTTTTCTCTCTTTTCTTTTACTCTACCGAAGCCGACCGCATACGAAAATTGCCGACGCATGCAGCACATACATTACTTGTAAACTTCGATACAGATAAAGTGAACCAGTGAGAAGCCGCAATGAATTACGCGTACCTATCTGCAGCGTGCTTCGGTAGTTGTCGTGTTCATTCGGTGGCGGTCGGCTTTGGAATCATTTCTTAAGTCTCTTTCTCTCTCCTATCTCAATTCTCAAAAACAATACAGGGAGAATTATCTCTAACCAATTTAATAGTGTACTATTGTCTACTCATAATGAAATAGCAAGCAATGTAATTGATCAACCATTAAGTACTGGGTCGATGGATGCCATTATTAATGCAATTATGATTTCAATTAATTTGTAAATGAGACTAATAGAGCTGTGGCCGACGGCGGGAAGAGTTTGATACTAGAAATGGTTACGTGAAGGCTTGTACACCATCGTGGCACCAAGCGTCCCTTGGTGCTTCTCTTTACTTTTAAAAGTTTTCATTTTTCTCCCGTAGATAAACAACGCAACTTTCAAGCAATTTAATTTTTTTATATACCTAACCTTTTGACGAGGTCTTCATATAGTGCGTGCGGCCGTTTTTGAACACACCCTGGTGCCCGTGCGCTTCTCGTGTGCCGTTCGTCTCGCGCGCTAATATTGCTGCGTGAGCCATAGATGAAACAATAACTAGAATAGTGTGATTTAACACGCTGCATTATGAAAGTAGCCTAGACTAAATACTACCTTTTTTTTAATACCACATTGGTGGCAGACAAGCACACGGTCCACCTGATGGCCACACTCGCGCTGCCGACCCTGTAAGCATAGAGTCTCTGTGCCGTCAGTGTAGAGGACAAAGCAGGACAAGCCTTTAGTCTTCCCACCGACAGTACGAATTCTCTAGTGAGCTCTGGCTATCCTAAACACCGCCGGGAACACAACACGAAGCCGCGGTATTTTGTAGGGCGGAGATACTCCCTCAGTCGGAGCACTCAATTGCGCGGAAACACCCTGTCCTACATCCTAGAAAAAATCTAACGTCAGCTGATGTGAGCTGCAAGAACCCACGTCTCAAAATGTCAAGACAGCTTGCCAGTGATTAAAATTGGTGGCCAAAACTGCCAAGAACGGCAGGATATTACCACTTATGGTCACACTACTGGCAGGTATAGCTCTGGCCTTAAAACCAAGACAGATGGCTTAAAAAACATCTTCGTAAGGCAATTGCGTCATTTTACGGCAAAAGTTTTTATATCTAGGTAAATATACGAGCGAAAGTTGTTGAAGAATCCGACACTGAGATAAGTAGAAAGTTTTCGATCATTTTATTGTTTTCGAACTAGTCACATCCTTCTAGCGTAGAATGAAACAATTTACTGAATTTATTTTTTATGGTATTTGTAGGTATTTGAGTAGTCACTATAGAACGATAACCTTCACCTAGATTTATCATTGTAACAAAAACGGATGCTGTGGAGGTTCATGTCCAGCATACCGCAGTAGACTAAAATTCATTCAAAGAAATACGTTTTCTTTTTCAATTTTTTGGTTTTTAATTCTTTGTTACACACACAGTGTGAGTACAGATATCATGCATAAAAATCGGCCATGTGCGGGTCAGACTCGCGCACCGAGGGTTCCGTATAAAATTGGATTCTGCGCTGTCCTACAGTCCTGGAGTGTTTAAGCGGGGCGTGAAAAACGCACCTGATGAGGCCGCCAAGCTGAGTGCCACCATTGTAACACTTAGTGTCTGTAATGGTGACCCTCTTTCCTGAGACTTTGCCTTTAGCTTACCATCAGGCGAGGTGAGGTAAAGTTGGCGTGTCCTATATAAAAAAAAGTCTTTAAGCTATATGTATAAACCACAATATATTCTGATGGCGTTGGCTTAGAAGTTTGAGTTTTGCAGTTTCAAGATGTTATAGACATGAGTATGTGGTATAAAATTCAAATTAATACCTCTATACATTCTTGAAAAAAAGGTCTTGACAGATAGATAGAGAGACAGATGGACAACGAAGTGATCCTAACTCAACACGATGGAATTACAAAAGTTCTCCAGTGAGCTCTGACTACCTTAGTCATCACCGGGAACACAATTATATAGTTATATTTCTATTTACTCTTACAAGGCATATAATATACAGAAAAATAATATCATGTACAGAGACGAGTTTCACACGATATTGAATTCTCTTTCAGCAAACCCGGGAGTGCACAGAGTTACTATGGTCCGTAATCGGACTGCGCATTTGGGACAGCAATACCATCGTACCTACTTAAATACATTAATTTAGAAGGTACAGTTTTTCAAAACTCCAAGGTGTGTCGCAGTCTTGAATATTCGATATAAATTTCAAAGTGACAGCGCCTAGTGTTCCTCAGGAAAGGGTCATGTCCAACAGACAGATAGACATATAGATAGAAAACGATGTAAGGGGTTAGTTTCTTCTTTTGGATTATGGAACCCTAAAAAGGCATTTATAACACATATATACATATAATCACGCCTTTATCCCCGGAGGGTTAGGTAGAGGTGAATTATCACACACATTTCACCAATAATTGTATTCGGTCCCACGTAATAGAGGGTGAGCCTATTGCCGTAATTCGGTCACTATTGTTGACTTAAGCCATGCATCTGAGGCTGAGTCTGGGCTGTATATATCTGTCTGATGTTAAACAGCCCTATCCTCTAGTCGCCTTGTACGGCACCGCATGGGAAGAGATGGGATGGACCTAATTCTACTCTGCCGGAAACCACGCGGCATTTATAAAACGTTCACATTAATTGATGTTAAATGGCTCAATCAGTTTACTTAGTATCTTAACTTTCAAACAGTGTCACGGGATCAGGTTGTGTCTAATTCGATTACATTCAATTGATGTCTATCAAAACTTTGTTGTGGATTAAAACGACAACGTAATTGATCACAATTATATTTCATTTAGGACGCACCCTATTGACGCACCATTGAGAGAATTTTGAAGTGCTAGGTCGGAGTAATTACGACAGTACCTTGTATTTTCTATAGGAAAGTTGAGTATAATAAAAAAAATATCGTATCTTACTTCCTGCTAAGTAAATTATGTTCAAATTTCTCAATGAATTGAAGCTGTTTAACGGCCGAACGGATCGGGTTATATAAATAAAATGAATACGTTTATTTATTTTTATCTAGGACACGCCAATTATACTTCAGCTCACCTGATGGAAAGCTAAAGGCAAAGTCTCAGAAAAGAGGGTCTTCATTACAGATACTAAGTTATGTTACAATGGTAGCAGTCGGCTTGGTGGCCCCATTAGATGCTTTTTCACGCCCCGCCTAAAGGACCTGGGACTGTTAGGCCCGTAATCAATATTCACATTTATATACATGTCAGGATCGTGGCAAGTGGAAAACAGTAGTCTCTGCCTACCCCACTGCGAAAAAGGCGTGACTGTATGTATGTATGTGTATATGTATACATATATGTTCCATCATATGGCGATGGCGATGGCGATAAAACTTTGTCAAGTTATTGCTTGGTCTTCCGCAAACTTTCAAGTATACGGAACCTTCTTATCATTTTATGATGTCAGGTTAGATCAGTCACCGCAATCAGCACTCGTTCACTCGCATGACGCAATCAGTTTTATCAGAAGGGAGTTGTTCTAGTTCATTTCTAACAGCTCCATATGATAATAAAACCACGCTTGAATATCTGTGAGTAGCCTTCCGCCCGCGGCTCCATCTTCGTGGAAATCTGGTTATTTTTTTAAATTAAGATACGTCAATTAGACTTCTCCTCGCCTAATGGTAAGCTGAAGGCAAAGTCTCAGAAAAGAAAGTCATCATTACTTAAAGATACCATGTGACAAAGGTGACATATGCTATTTCATATATGGTGGTGCTTATATGCTTTTTCACGACCCGCTTAAAGGACCCGGGACTGACTAGGAAGAATCGATCGGATATTCTTTTCTTTTTTTTTAACAACTTAGGTGGCAGACAAGCACACCTGTTGGAAAGTGGTTACCGTGACCTATGAACGTGTGTAACAACAGTGGAGTCACATCCGTGCTGCCTATCCTGTAAGAACAGAGATTTTATGTACCCTTAGTGCAGAACACAAAACCAGGACAAGCCTTTGGTCTTCCCACTGACAGCACACAAACTCTCCAGTGAGCTCTGGCAACCCTACTCACCACCGGGAACACAACACGAGGTTATTATAGCCGTGGTATTCTGTAGGGCGGAGGTACTTCCCCAGTCGGCATTCTCATTTTGGCCGTATCCCCGGTTCTACTATACTAACTGCGATCAAATGAACGCAAGATATAAAGTCTGATCAACTCTTTCAAACAAAAATAACCGTATCAAAATTCATTCTGTAGTTTTTTGCGTATATCGCGGCAAACTAATACACAAGAATTAAAAAAATTATAGCCCAAGCATTTTCTTTTATCTTCAATGTACAAACACGACCATTTTACAATTATATAACAGTACCTATAGAAGTATCCCACGGCGGTACAAACCCTATTGTCTCTGTTAACAAGATAGGTATGCTGGCTCTGTCGTATATTGCAGCTGGCATATGACAGCTATTTCCTTCTTCAAGATTTATGAGTGTAACACTATTCACAAGTTATTGAGCTTCTAGAGAATTATTTATCATTTTATGTTTTATTCAGCCGCGTGGTTTGAAGCAGACAGCCGCGTGCTTTCCGGCGGAGTAGAATTTGGGCCACCCCATCTCTTCCCATGCGGTGTCGTACAAGGTGACTAAGGGATAGGACTGTTTAACATCCGACAGATATATACAGTCTAGACTCAGCCTCAGATGCATGGCTCGAGGCATAGTGCCTGGAAAACGGCAATAGGCTCACCCCTATTACGTGGGACCGAATACAATGATGGTGAAATGTGGGTGGGATAAAGGCGTGATTATGTGTATGTATGTATGTATGTTTTACTTCAGGTGTAGATAGAAGATGTAGTGATGAGCATTGAGAGAGGAATGTTGAGATGGTTTGGTCATGTTGAGAGAATGAATCAAGGAAGACTAACGAAATAGGTGTATGAGGCGAGTGTGGATGGTACCGTCGGAAGGGGAAGACCTAGGCGCACATACCTGGACCAAATCGGGGAAGTTTTGGAAAAGGGGCAGGTCAGGAGTGCTCTAAACCGACGAGCATGCATGAAGAATGTAATGAGAGTGAATGAAGCGAGAGTAGTATGTCAGGATCGTAGCAAGTGGAGATCCGTGATCTCTGCCTACCCCTATGGGAAACAGTCGTGATTTTATGTATGTAATGTATGTATGTATGTAGATTGAAAATTGGTGTCTATCTCCGCCACTTCGAAAAATCTAATAAAATTGATATGAATATAGTTAAGAGTATATTAAAAAGTTATGTATACTCTCCTAATTAGGTTATGCTGTAACTATAATATCCGATTCGACATCGGTGTTAGTTCCAATATCCGACATCCGATAGCAGACAGGGAGTAAAATGTATGAAATATGTATCTGTCTTTCACATTGTCCAGCCCGATATCGGATACCGGAGCTGTAACGCTGTGTTCGCCCAATATCTGATTTCAATGTCAATCAGTCACTACAATTGCAAAATAATAAAAAAAAAACATGTTATATTCAATAGTAGAAACTTCCAAGGTGTATGTGGTTGAGTTTACGGTTAATTTTTTTGAGTCTGTGCTATCAAGCAAATGGACGAATCCGTGACGTATCGGAACGATTTTATCGGCTATTAGATATCGGCTATCGTCTTCCGACACCGATATCGGACTGAATAATGTGAAAACGGCTTAACAGTTACGTCAACCGTTAATGCCCCTTCAAAGGCCCTTCACTGCTCTAACTGCCCCGTCACCCATATGAGTGCTCTCAAGTAAACATACAAAATCTTTTTGATGTATATTTGTGATACGATATTTTTTGTCACACGATAAATAACTGCTAGAATACTTTACAATCTCGGCATCTTGAACGAGGTCCTCCCCCATCGATCATTATAAGTACTTTTTACTGTATTGCAGCTTTATGCTGCAAGGCAAACCGGATGAAATAAGGTTACCTGAATGCCAAGGGTGGGGGTTGTGACTGTGGTGCACCCCTGCAAATAGTGTCCACCTTCTATCATATGACCTAAACCAGGTGAATGTGGAGGCCGTCGGTGTTACTGCTCTGGTTTGGACATATTTAATGTCACTGAAAATTGTCATCAAATCAACGAAGAAGAATTGTATTGTTATTCCAATGGCTCTCGTGTTGTGTTCCCTGCGGTGAGTAGGGTAGCGAGAGCTCACTGGAAAGTTTTTGTGCTGTCAGTGGAAATGTTAATGGCTTGTCCTGATTTTGTGTTTTGCACTGACGGCACAGAAACTCTCTGTTATTACAGAGTCGGTAGCAGAAGTGTGACTCCCCTGGTGTTATACACGTTCATAGGAACCACCTTCCATCAGGTTGGCCGTCTACTTTTCTGCCACATAAGTTGTGAAAAAAAATGCTATTTTCCATTACTTTTATCATTGAAATAACTTAAATACGGTTGGTTATTTCCTACACGAAACTTCAAACGGCATTTAATATTAAACTGAGCTATTGTTTCATCTCAAGATCCCGATAAATCCCCGTCTCAACATTAACAAAGTTTCAAATAGCAATAAGCTTTCTTCTTCGTTAATAGTTTTCCAAGTGAAGCCATTGTGCACAGAAGCCTTCCATTCCATACAATAAAACAGGTGAATCTAATAAATTACATAAATGTAATTTAGATTCAATCTGTATCCCTTCATTTAGTTTATACTCGCAGTTAATAGCATTTGATTTCTTTTATTCTACTGATGTATTTTGAGTGAAGGCACTCTCTTTGCTGCTGCAATAACCAAGTGGTGATTAGCGTGTGACATTTGTGACTCCAAACTTAAAGTACTTCTACTTTTTACAGAAACTGCCAAGTTATGTGGGTAACAAATGCCTGGTAAAGGCATTCCCGGATCCCGGCAGGAGGGTTCGGCCTAAGAAGTCCTGGTTTATGTCATGGCGGGTGATGAGTGCCAATGGTATCACTACCATGGACGCGCAAGAACGTGTCAAGTGGAAGAAGAGCCGGAAGGCAGTCCTTGAGCTTCGAGGTCTCCTTGGTCTCGGATGCAATCAGGAAAATACGTCTCCATAAAGATTACCTATGACTATACTTCATACATTACACGCACCTGTAAATCCCCGAAGAGGTTTTATAAATGTGATAGTATGTGAAGATGTTTAGATGTTTGTTCACGCCAAGTGATGTACAGCATATGAACTGAAATGGTGGCGTATTTAGACACGCACCTTTATTATTATTAACGATGATTTTATGATACATACATACAATCACGCCTTTATCCCCGGAGGGTTAGGCAGAGGCAATTTAACTCCCATATTTCACCAATTATTGTATTCTTTTTTTATTTTTTATTTTAAACTTAGACCCATGGTAAGCATAGCTTAACTAGCTTGTGTTATGGAATCTAGAATACGGATAAACATACTTAAATACTTTTTTTTTTGTAAATACATACATATTATACATAGAAACACCCAGACCAATGCAAATACCCATATTCATACATACAAATATTTGCACTGAGCGGGGATCGAACCCGCGCCTCCTGCGTAGCAGTCGCGTTCACTACCGCCACGCCACAGAGGCTGTCATTCGGTCCCACATAATAGGGGGTGAGCCTATTGCCGTATTCCGGGCACTATTGTTGACTCGAGCCTCAATCTGAGGCTGAGTCTGGGCTGTGTATATCTGTCTGATGTTAAACAGCCCTATACTTTAGTCACTTTGTGTGACACCGCATGGGAAGAGATGGGGTGGCCCAAATTCTACTCTCTCTGTGATTAATTTAGATTCCAATATTTTGTGCGTTTACTTAATAATTGTTTTTTTTTCTTTGTATCTGTGGCATATTCATAATAATGTTATAAATGCAAGAATATGTTACTATTTCTGTCTGTATGTTAATATTTTACACCTAAACTGCTGAACCGATTTTATTGACATTGTATAGGAGTAGCTTAAACCTTGAGAAAGGACATAGGCTATATGTCGTGATTACCGACATCCACGCGGAAAATAGCTAGTGACAAACCTAATACATTTTCAGTCTAGACTATCTAGGAAAATGGCCGTTATTAAAATCCTCTGTCTCAGTTAAATCGACTCTTAAATGGAAGCAATATTGCGATATATTACTTATAATTTCTCTCTTTCAATCAGCCAAACGACGGTCCTCTTATCTCAAATTGCAAATAAGAAAACTCCATTTAATCTAGACAAAGGTAAAGAAAGACAGATTTAATTTGTCAAGCGGCCCATTCACTAGCGAGCACGCCAGAACAATAGTATTGTGATAATGAATGGCCTTCCGTGAGCTTTACTTGAAACAGACTTGCTTTTTGTTTTTTGAAGATGAAGAGGTGGCATACGGTAAAAAGATTAAGTATTTTTTTTGTTTCAATTATTTTGACAACTTGTTTTATTAATGTTCGCAATTCAAACTCCTTTTTTTTGATCTTTTGCTTTTTATGTTCTAGACGTCTTATATTTTTATTTATTTTATGTTTTATTACATTAAATAAAATATGCTATTATAATATACAATTACTTACAAATTTATATAAAACTATGCTAACTATACAATATATACAAAAATGGGATAGAGAAAAAGAAGGAGACTGTAATTTTAGGCATCGAAAAATTCCTCCCCATCGATCTCTACTGGTACCGCGCCCAAGAGACTGGCGGCATTACCACGCTGAATGGCGATGCCAATTCTTTGAGCGAGGTAAAGGCCAGCCTTATGGTCACGGGAAGCGTCGATTAGTCGCTTCGCTATTTTGCTTCGCTTTCGCTTTGAATAGCGCGCGCACCATTGGACCCTTGGCTATTTTTTTTAAATCGATAGTCATAGCGACGTATATATATTTTTTATTTAGAATATGTTTTTTTTTTAAAGAAAGTAGTTAAGTTATGCTTTCTATTGATAATATTAAACTTTGATTATAATACAATTAAAATTAGAATTCTTTTTTTTCTTAGTATTTTGAAATTTTGCAATCAAATTCAATTTTTTTTTAATTTTTATTATAAATTCAAATTCAAATGTATTTATTTGCGAAAATGGGTATTACAATAAATGTTCACAAAATCATCTTTTACTTTTTATATTATTTTTTATTTATTTATTTAGTAAGAAACAAACAGTACTTTATTATTTGTTACATTTAAATAGACAACACTTTTCAAATACAGACCTACAGTCTGCTTCACTTTTTTAAAACATACTATGCAAAAGTGAATTTAAAATTATCGAATATTTTGGTCAGTTTGTCATAAGTCCCGTCCCATATTTATTCATTGAACTGTTATTTTTCATATCATTACAAGTTTAGGTATCAGCCGGTTGTACTTACAATATTATTATATAATTAAAACATACTTCAAAGAACGAAAACGTTCATATCAACTTTAGTTCAGTTACCTGCTCCAGTGAAGTCTATTTGTTAATTAAAAAACGGCTAAATTTATTTATTTTTTAACAAAACTTTAGAGACCATGAAAATTTTCACATCATTTCTTTTATTATATTTGTCAATATTTATACATTAGATTAAAGTAACAAAATAATCAGATTGGTACTCCACTGTTGACGTGAAGTTTTGAGACGTTCATTTATTGTAAATTTTTTTTTTTTTTTTTTTTTATATAGGACACGTCAATCTGTGGACTGAAACAATAAGGATTGACAAAACCTATAAGGCTCTGGGTTGGCCGGGGTGCGAGGTATATGCCTGTCAACCTCACCTTCGGCAACCAAAAGCGACCCACAGCGTAGTGCGTTTTAGTCTTCGAATCCGACAAAACCTCTTCTACCGGCTCCGATGGTAGGAGTACCCGTGGGAATTCTTTGCACGTAAAAAAAGGGTACGGCTCTATGAAGTATCTTTGAGGTCCACTTGCTAAAGAATGGACCAGGCTCTGGCGTAGGTTTTCCTCCCGGGGTTGGGGAGTCACTCCAGAAAAAGCCATTAAAGAACAATTAGTGGGCCTTGGACTCCGAAGTGTAGGTTTTTACGCAACTAGGATATTGCACAGAGGATGATGATGCAAAATTATAAGGGTATCAACATTGTAGGGGTGTAATTTGACTGAAAAATTTTTTTTATAAGTTTTTATTTTTATAGCATGTGTGTCTATATTCTTAGAAATTGGATTAGGGACTCTTCACGAAGTTTGATTGATTTTTTTCCATTTACCGCTTTACTAGAAGTGTTTCAAGCGTTTTAGGCCGTATATTTGTGTCGCAGGCTGGCTTAAAAAGTTAATATAGTTAAAACTGGCTGTTGCCACCACCACCGTTGCTACCGCCTATGGGAACCTATACGGGAAAAATTGTATAGTTATCTCTATGCCAAATGTCAGCCAAAACGTTTCAGTCGTTTGAGCGTCATTGTGTAACAAACGTCTGAATATCTTCATAAACCTTAATTTTTTGTGAAGGTGACATGAATTGTTAGTCATAATTAAGTAGAATAAAACAGGCCCAAAAAATAAAAAATATTAAATAAAGATGAAAACATCCTTCTTTAATTTATTTTCTTTATAATGAAAGGTAAAATAAAAAAACAATTTAAATTAGATTTAAGAAATTCCTAAATGTAATCCACAACGTGCTCTTATAATGACAAAAAATGCGTCGTATGCTAGTTTTACGTCATAAATTAAATATTTGTTTTATTATTTGAAAACTTTATTATAAACCTTTTTCTATAATTTATTTCATAAGAAAAAATCATCACTCACCTGTTGTCGATCGTAAGTCGCCCACCTGATGCCACAAACACTCCGCTTGCAATAAAAAGTATTCGCGCTCAATAAATTTCTAATCAGTCAAAAAATTACTAAAGTTCATAAATCAGGAAGAATAATTTATTGTCTTCGTCTTAATTTTTTAAATAACGTCAAAAATTCATACTTGACGCGTGTTCGAAAATGGAAGTCAGTTCGGATTTCAAAATTATTGTCCGCTTGTATTTGGAAGAGACGTGCGCGTCCGGAGCCACCGGGGGTTAGACTGAAATGCGGACTGGAATCAGGGCTGTAGTTACATGGGACAACGAGTAGGTGTCGTTAGATTGAGTACGAAATATGCAGGTGACGGTTGTGTGAGAGAGAAGGATATAAAATCGCGGGGGGTGGGCCGCTCACGTACTCAAGCCTTCGTGTCAGGAAGAATTTGTAGGCGTTCATAATTGTAGCTTTGATTGAGGTTTCCGAATTTAATAACTTGTTTTCAGTGACGTTTTGTCATTTAGGCCGACAGATGCAACTTGATGAATAGGTTTCAGAACAGTTCTTAGTGTGTAGGTGTTATTAGGTCGATTACATACTAGCGAGAGAAAATTTAATTTACCTATTTTGCTCATAATTTTTTGAGAGGTGCCATTAAAGAGTAAAAAAATGACACTTGTTTGTTTGGGATATTGAAAGCGAATTGGAGCGAAACTGATAGCATGATAAGTATGCTGCGATTTGGGTGCAAGTAATTTTCTCCTTTTTATAACCCTCGGTTGCAATTAACTTAAATAGTAGCAGTAATAATTTCTACTTGTTACTTAATAGATTGCAAATATTGCAATCCAGTGAGTCCTTTTTTACTCAGATTTTTAAAATAAAAGATCACTCAACTTTCCCTTCTCTTACGAGAAGAATCATTTTCCAGGATTAAATATAAATGAAAATTCCTTTGAATTTTCTTTCACCTTACTTTCACCTTAAAAATAATAAGTTCTAGCCTTATGTGAACATTGTCAGTTCTCGATAAATAAGAAGTTACCAAAAACATACAGAACAATTAATTCTTAGTATATGTT
The DNA here is from genome assembly GCA_963662185.1 of Eilema griseolum. Lineage (NCBI taxonomy): Eukaryota > Metazoa > Arthropoda > Insecta > Lepidoptera > Erebidae > Eilema > Eilema griseolum. The sequence continues at coordinate 10,444,102 of OY759256.1, read as the reverse complement.
CTTCTGTTTTAACGATTTCATAGAAGAGATAAGGATCTGAAATTATTAACAACGACTTCACAGAAATATATCCTCTATGTTACGTGGACGTGCACAATACTAAGGGAGTCACACTCGCACTGCCAACCCTGTAAACACAAGTTTCTGTGCCGTCAGTGTAAAAGACAAAGCAGGACAAGATTTTGGTCTTCCCATTATCACCACAAAATCTCTCCAGTGAGCTCTGGCTCTGGCGGTATTTCCGCCCAATTGAGCAGTCCGACTGGGAAGTACCTCCGCCCTACAGAACTTACTTAGAATAACTACGTGTTGTGTTCCCAGCGGTGAGTAGGGTAGCCAGAGCTCACTGGAGAGTTTGTGCTGTCAGTGGGAAGAGTAAAGGCTTGCCCTGCTTTATTTTCTACACTGACGGCACAGAAACTCTGTGCATACAGGGTCGGCAGCGCGAGTGTGACTCCTCTGGTGTTGTCCTCTGGCCACGGTAACCACTTTCCATCGTGTGCTTGTCTACCACCTAAGTGGTATAAAAAAAAACAGTTTAATGTACAATGGGAAGCCTTATCACCATGGACTCACCCTAAATTCGTCCAAAACACAGGTAATTGTTATTGGTAGTCCAAGGTTGAGTTCTAAAATAGGTTGGACCAGCTTCCTCAGGTTACTATGGGTGGAGTAGTAGTGCCAGTTGGTGACAGTGTCAAAAACTTGGGTATCTTCATGGATAAATCATTTTCTTGGATTATCCAGTTACAGGAAACTAGTCGAAAACTTTTCGCGTCAGCGGGTGCCTTACGAAGGCTCCGAAACTTTCTCCCAATTGCCACTAAAACTGCGCTCGCACAATCGATTCTTCTTCCTGTCCTCGATTACGCCAATGTCAGCTATCCTGATCTAACAGAGGAGCAACTAGATAAACTTGAGCGACTTCAAAATTTTTGCTGCTACCTACTTGTCCTACTGTAAATCTGTTGGTGTACAATAAAGAATTATCTATCTATCTATCTATCTATCACTGGAAGCGATTTCTCTCAGACAACTTTTAGGCCTTTAAGGCTTCGTCTACTCGTAACAACTGCCACAGATGTTAGTATGGAAACCGTGACCGACAGCTGATCGTGCCAAGGCACGGATTTAAAGGTCCTGAATATCATTATTTCTTAATTGCCAACCATTCCGTACCTTATTAAGTCTAGGGTGGGAACACGTACGTACCTATTATCGATTAAATTGATTAAACCTAACTGCCACGTAATCTTACCGATTAAATTGATTAAACTTAACTGAGAGATGTACGACCATTTGATAATTCCGTGAAGGACTATTCCTATACGTTTTCACTCATCTAAATGTTAATTTCGATGGTTTGCGTCACACGGTTCGATTTGTTAATGCATTTTAGTTTGATTATAATTCGCTTTAGAGATGCTAATGTTAGCAGTCAAATAAGATGCGGGGGCATACATTTTCTTCATCATAATATTACCCATTTTGCATTTGAAGCTTCCACTTCGGAGTTGGGGGTCTGCTTTTTCAGTTTAACTGCGTATTTTGCGTGAAATGACTTCCAAATGACCTCCACACCAATGCGGGGGCATACTAAGTAGCTTTTTTAGTATTATATTAATCAAAACAACGCAAAAAAAACCTTGTTTCATAATACACCTCGTGTTGTGTTCCCGGCGGTGAGTAGGGTAGCCAGAGCTCACTGGAGAGTTTTTGTGCTGTCAGTGGGAAGACCAGAGGCTTGTCCTGATTTTGTGTTCTGCACTGAAGGCACATAAAATTTCTGTTCTTACAGGGTTGGCAGCACGGATGTAACTCCACTGGTGTTACACACGTTCATAGGTCACGGTAACCACTTTCCATCATGTGGGCCGTGTGCTTGTCTGCCACCTAAGTTGTATAAAAACAATATGAAATGTGAAAAAATTAGAATAGAATTCCGCTTCATCGTACGACTGCCTGACTGAGACGATCCTCCTAGCAATTTTACAGTTCTATACCAAGCCGTTCCAGAACTATTATCTACAATTGACTTTTCTATTGAAAAAATATTGTGCGAGATTTTTCTATACGGGGCTATCAATACAAACACGTTCCTAACTCTGAATCGAAGGCATGCATGGTTGGAACGGTGCTCAAAGCGAATAGGGGCTTCCGAGGCGTTAATCCTATTAAGCCTTTGTTTAATACAAAGACCTTTCATGATGGAAACATTGTTAATATTAATTTGATTTTACGCCCTTTTATTATAAGTAAAAAAATTGACATAACACACAACACTATCAAGTGTACAGATAATATTACTGTGCCTAAAGCAATTATAGCTTTATTCACTTATGTTATGGATTTTAAACGCGGATAAACATACATATATAGAAATACTAAGATCAAAGCAAACAGATATTTTTTAGGTAGAAAAATTTCAAACCTGCTTTCTCCGACGGTGACGTAGTAGATAAATGCTCTACCGCTACGGTAGAGCCACAGAAATTTAGCAAGTATAGGACTCCGATCAAGATTACCTCATCTGAATAACGGTATACCTGCTGAATGACGGCTGACGGCTTTCAGGTTTGGGGGGAAGACAGTCGTCCCAATAAGTAGTCGCCCCTATAAGAGGTTTATAAGTCAAATCAAAATGATGAGAAGCAGGTTTAGTTTCTTATACTGCGCTAAAATGATAATGACTAATGTGACTAATTCGTATTGATACGCACCTCAATATAAAACTTGCCGAACTGATTGATTTGCCGCGTGGTTTCCGGTAGAGTAGAATTAGGGCCACCCCATCTCTTCCCATGCGGTGTCGTACAAGGCGACTAAGGGATAGGGCTGTTTAACATCACACAGATATATACAGCTCAGAGTCAGCCTCAGATGCATGGCTCGAGTCAACAATAGTGCCCGAAATACGGCAATAGGCTCACCTCCTATTAAGTGGGACCGAATACAATTATTGGTGAAATGTGGGTGTAAATTCACCTCTGTCTAACCCTCCAGGGGTAAAGGCGTAATTATATGTATGTGTATGTATGTATAAATAAAATAACAAAAAATATCATTGAATATGACTAAACTTTAACAAACGTAGCCGTAGAGGAGTTCGTAGCAGTTCTACGCCGTAGCTTGTAAACTATCGCGCAGCTGGCAGTGGTGTACTGTAGGGTGTAGGCCTACATTAGTATTAAAGCTATCAGAATATTTAGTTGTCCGTGAAACTTTTTCACTGTTTACCGCCAATACTCCAGTTCCTCCGTGATCATGGTGATTGCAACAGCGCTGAAATATCGAAATCTCAGAACAATACAACATGGTAAATATCCCGATAGCTTTAATACGAATGTACAGCTTGTTATTATGCTTTAAAAACAAGAATAAAAACAGTGTATTATTCCACTAAAAATCAATATTTTCACTGAACAATTACCAATTAATATAACCCAAAGGATAACCGTATTCCAGAGTTAGACTACGGGGTTAATTAGGTCACTTACCCACAATTATCGAGCGTATCAGGTCTTCAATGCTACATACATTCTAGTAAGTATGGATATATCAAAAATATATTATACTAGCTGATTCCCACTGCTTCGCTCGCGTGGATGTCGATTATCGTGATTTTTCTACAGTTCTACTCAACCAATTGCGATTAATCAAATAAGATTATAAGACGTACCTGAACGTTCGAAGAAGTAGTCCAAGAGGTGGGTCCTGCCAAAAAATCGCATCAATAATATAACATAAACCTGATATATTTTTTAAATATTACTTTACAATTATATAATAGTAGATACAGCTACATTACAATTATTTAATAGTATAGATAATATTATACGAACTCCAACAGTATTTAATTTTCCTGAAGTATGTGACTTTGAACCTTTTTACAACAGGAACTTATTAAATACCGTGCCTCTGCCAGGTAATTAAATAATTTTCCTGCTAACCATCAAAGAATATCGGTATAAAATCTCATCAACTTCCACCAGTCTATTCAAATAAAACACATTAATAAGACTTCGGTGGAATTAATAAAATTCAATTTGAAATATTCAATAGAGCGTTTGAAGATTACAAGTTTTTAACTAGACATTATATGTCGGCGTGGGTACGTCTCCAAGGCTGCTTCGAGAGATAAACGCCCACCTAATTTGAGTCGGGTGAATGCGAAGGCTTATTAATACACAGGCCTGGAAAATAATGTATAACACACATAAACGTGACGATAACTATTGTACTATTTATGTTGGAATCTTGAAATAAAAATCATTATGTAGAAAATATTGTTTTGTTATATAAAACTTCTTTTTAACAATCTCCTTCAAAAGGATGGCTGAATAAATAAACAAAATAGAAAAACGCTCCCGTCTCAGATGACGTCAATTTTTATTTTTAGCTTTCTGCTTCTGTTTTCGCATTTATGTTTTGATCATTTACATTTCATTCAAAAACGAAGGTCGGTCGATGTTCAGCACGTAAAAATTAATTATTCGTGTTGTCTTTTGTTTAAAGTCTTTTAAAGTGTTTTATCTGGTGGTAGAAATTTGGTGGCACAAATTTGTCTCAAGTTTCGACCGGGTGGGTACCACCGTACACTATTGCGAAAAACCCTCCATAGCAATTCAATCTCGGTTGGATTGTGTTCAGGGGTCAGCAAGTGCATAGCCAGGCAGAGGTGGTGGTTGTCGCAGCACTAGTGGGACCAGTGGGTCTTGGCGTAGTCTAGTGGGGATGGCGTGGGGCGATGCGCCGAACAGGGACACCTGTAGAAACGGTGGTGCCGCTGGCCGCCCGCGGTATAGTACAGGGGCCCAACTGGGGTTAACCAGCTTGGGAGGCTGCCTCACCAGGCCGCGCATAATCCCGATATGGTTCGTCGTGCCGGTCGGTGACCGGATTTGGGAGCCCGGTGACCATACTCGGGAGGGTACGGGGGCTCTTCCGTTCGGCGCGTCGGCTCTCGCCATACCTCACATTCATAGATAAAACCAATATCCCGCCTTTTGTCACTCGGTGCTGCGGCGGCAATCACCTCTTTTTTCACACCTTCTCCCACCCAAACTCATGGCAGCGCAATTTACAGAAAAAGGCAACACAGTGGCTCGTCACACTCCCAAAAGCTTGCTATTTGAGGTGGAGTCCACTAACATCTGTGGCCTCCATGCAAACCTCAACGCCGTCCACCAACACCTAGAGACGGCGAAACCTGCCATGTTATTTTTCTAACGGAGACGCAAATACACCGCCCTGACGACACGACCTACTTATTCTACCCTGGCTAGAAGACCCATCCTTCTCTATCCTTTCGGTACACGTAGACCATGGCCCTATGAGTCAGATCTATGTGTGCCTCTATCGTTCCCATACAGGAGATGCTGAGACAACTCGACTCTTTGAATATCTGAGTCAGGCGGCAGATGATGCGCAGGAGCGATTTCCGAATGCCGAAATGGTATTTTTGGGGGATTTTAACGCCCACCACGAGATCTGGTTGGGCTCCTCCAAAACAGACCATGCGGAAAGAGCCGCCCACGCATTTGCTCTGGCGCACGGCCTGACCCAATTTGGGGGTGAGGCTATGGACAAGCACGGCGAGGCACTGGCAATTAGTCTTGACATCGCCAAAGCTTTCGATAGAGTCTAGCACAAATCGCTTCTTTCCAAGCTACCTGCCTTTGGTCTGCCTTCTAGGCTGTGCAACTGGGTTGCTAGCTTCCTGCAGGGGCGCCGTATTCGCGTCCTTTGTGACGGACGAGCTTCGGAGTTTCTGCAGGTAAATGCTGGCATGCCCCAGGGGTCCGTCTTATCACCCACTCTCTTTCTTCTGCATATCAACGACATGCTGTCTGGTGGCGCCAGTAGTAGTAAATTCAAATCGTCTCAATTGGTTGACGCTGAGCACACGCTCCCTATACCCATCTCCCTCCCGCACTACCTCTAAAGTGAGATAACAATAGTTTCGCCCCGCCAATGGTTGAAATAGCCGCATATTCACTTCGCATCGAACTAGCAATAAACAATGGCGGCAGCGCACGCGACTCTTAGAAATTAATAATGTTTGTTGGATTTTAACCGCTTTCATAGACCTTTACCGATCGGATTGTGCCTCTCGTGTGTCCCTCAAGTGATTTAGTGATGTGGGCAGCAGCTCCTGAGCCAGGAAGAGAAGACCGGTGCACCGGCCCTGAAAGCACGTGGCGTCATAAAGGTTAGTGCATCCTCTCCTAATTTCTCGGGCTGCATTCAATGCCTAAACCACCTCCGTGGCAACACGATCACCTATCTTGTTTGTTGTGTAAAGTGTCATATGAAACATGTTAGCTTCATCCCCCGCAAAATACAGTCCACTAGCTAAGGTGGCATGAGAATCGCGCCACCACTGTCTACCGGCAATGTTCATTGTTATGCAGCCGATAGCACTTTACATGGGAGTTATCATGGACATCCTGCGGCCAAGCAGTCAGATATCACAGAGAAGAGGCAGCTTCTTGTCACTGAGCTTGACGGGATCCTGAATCACATTTCTCAATGGGGCTCTGAGAACCTGGTTGAGTTCAATGCCAAGAAGACGCAGGCATGTGCGTTTACAACAAAAGTATCTTCTTTCCTTCCCCTCCCCACTCTTCAGAGCACGCCACTGCCACTGCAGGACAATCTCAATATCCTAGGTATGGATGTTCGCTGCAACCTGAATAACAAAAATTACATCGAAAGTTTCATCAAAACAGCCTCACGAAAACTCGGAGTCCTGAACAGAGTGAGACGGTTTTTCACGCCGGAGCAGCGGTGTCTTCTATACAAGACACAAATTCGCTCCTGTGTGGAATACTGCTCGCATCTCTGGGATGGTTCAGCAAAGCACTTACTAGATGCTCTCGACAGGTTGCAGCGACGTGTGGTCCTCATCATTGGGAATCCTGAGGTCACGAACACCCTAGAACCTTTACAGATGCGTAGAGATGTTGCGTCCATGGCTGTATTTTACCGTTTGTACCATGGTGAGTGTTCTGATGAGCTCTTCCAATTAGTCCCACCCTCCCCTTTCCTACACAGGACAACACGTGCAGGTCTTAGATGTCATCCGCACACGGTGCAGAACATCCGATCAAGAACCAAGCGGTTCGGAGACTCTTTCGTCTGTCGCACCATTAAGGCCTGGAATTCATTACCAGCTTACGTGTTTCCTTCTTCCTACAGTCCCGGGTCCTTTAAGCGGGGCGTGAAAAAGCATATGATGAGGCCGTCAAGCTGAGTGTTACCATTGTCACACGGTATGTGTAAGTAATTAATGGTGACCCTCTTTTCTGAGACTTTGCCTTCAGCTTACCATCAGGCAAGGCGAAGTCTAATTGACGTGTTCTAAATATAAAAAAAAAGTCGCTATGTTAAATAGTATAAGAGAAAATCTAATTGAAAAAAATTATACCTGCTTTTGCAGGGCCGTGTATACTGGGTATATATTTCAATTACTTAAATTAATAGAATATTTCTCTTTTATAAGTTATTGTACAGTATATGGATATTTTTTGTGAAGAAGCTTACTAACTCCTTTCAGCCCAAGCCAGTATTACTGCTAGGCAGTACGCTTGCTGACTGATGGAGCAGAATCTGGTAGATGATAGTCACTATCATAGAAGTGACATAAGTGAAATCAAGGAGTAGGAGAAGAAAGCGGACTCCGGGCTCCTAGATAGAAGTCTAAAATTGCAACAGGAAACGTTGCAAAAATGGTTTTAACTTTGAGATCAAACTCCTTATTTTTCAAAATTGTGCAATATTAATTCATCTTTTTCACGTCAAATTCTTCTTGAAACTAAGTTTCCTAGGCGGTAGTGGAGAAGAAACGGTACAACAAACTCCACTTCGGCATGTTCAAGACGTGAATTTACAACTAGAAATTTCTTAAGACTAATTAATATGGACGAATGTACCCACATTTGTATCGTGTTACAATAACTGAGAAGAATATAAATAGACTTTATGAAAAAAACTTATAATAAAATAATTAACTTAAGTTAAAATATTCATTTACCACATTCAGTTAAACAGTTTATAAAAAAAACCAATGCAATTTAAATTTCAAATATCCACGTCGTGTCCAACCAAGTAGCTTAATTGGCCAGAGCGTTACCTCTGTAAGGAAGTGGCTGCAGGTTAAATTTTTGTCTTGGACATTGCATTTTTCAATCAAAATCTCATTGAACTAGGTAGATGAAATTACCTTCTTCCTATATTTCAACAACCTATCCGAATCACTAAATCCTTCTGATCAAAATACCGGGGTATAATGATGAAAGATGGAGGTGATAAATATCAGACTACAATAGCCTGCCTGCACGGTATTGCAGTTAACGTCGATAGCAAGCTCATATCCTTTATAGGTCAGGAAGAATAATAATGATGTATGACTGCTGGTTGCCTCAAAAATATACCTGGTTGACTAAAAAATATACGGTTTATCGATGTGATGGACTCATCTGTAGAGGCCACCATTTTAGTTTAATTTATGACTTTACCTTAGCTTCTTACCATTCAAAGAGATCATGTCAAGGGTGATTCGGGCTCGCGCACTGAGGGTTCCGTTACAAAACTGAATTGAAAGAAAGAAAAGAAAGAAAAAATGTTCATTGTGATACACAGCATAACAGTATGAAAAAACGATATTGGTAGAACGGCAATATCTTTTTATTGCGTTGGCCTAGAAGTTTCATTTCTTTACAGTTGCAAAGGTATTATTAGTATAGTATTTGGTATTCCCTGGGTCGGCCGGGGTGCGAGGTATATGCCTGTCAACCTCACCTTCGGCAACCAAAGCGATCCACAGGCGGAGTGCGTTTTAGTCGGTTCGAGTCCGACATAACCTCCTCGACCGGCTCCGGTGGGGAGGTATCCGTGGGAATTTTGCGCACAAAGTTGAAAGTAAAAAAAAAAGTATTTGGTATTAATTTCAACGTCATAACTTCACGCGTTCTTGAGAAAATGGCCTTGACAGACAGATACGACGGTTGTGTGATGTGGTGTACATGTAACCACTAGGTACATATTTACAGTTTTCGGTTTTTTTTTTTACCACTTAGGTGGCAGAAAAGTACACGGCCCACCTCATGGGAAGTGGTTACCATGGCCTATGGACGTATGCAACATCAGGGGTGTTACACTCACGCTGCCGACCACGAAGAAACCTTCTGATGCCCCTCTTGAAGAACCCCATATTGTAGGTGCTTGGGAAAACCGCAGCAGGGAGGTCTTTCCACAGCTTGAGTGTGCGTGGGATGAAGTTTCTTTCATAACGCACAATGCGCACCGTCTCAGTTCGCAATGTGTGAGGATGAATTCCCTGCCTATGGAGAGAGGTGCGGTGATAGAATGTAGCTGTGGGCATCATGTCAAACAATTCATCTGAGCATAAACCATTGTATAGGCGGTAGAAAACACATGCGAGGCAAAATCCCTCCTAAGACTAAGAGGTTCCACACTACCTGCGAGTATAGGATTATCAACCAGCCTCAACGCCCATCTTTGCACCGAGTCGAAGGGGTCAAGCTGGTATGCAGGCGCTATAGCAAAAAGGTGACAGCAGTACTCCATGTGGGGCCGGAACTGTGCCTTATAAAGAAGGAGTTGCTGCCCTGCAGTGAAGTACTTCGCCCTGTTCGCCTTTACTTGTGCTATGATGCTGTCTGTTTCTTCACTATCAATTAATTAGTCTATCGCAGCCCACTGTTGGGCACAGGCTTCTCCCAGTGTTGAGAGACTTAGACCTATTAATTCTATGTTAGCCAGATGACTTGGTACAGGGTTTTAATTCGAGTTCGCCTTCTCTTCTTCATCTTATACACAGAGTGGTAATTACATATTTGAGTCGTTTGGGGTCGAGACGCTGGAATCATGGGATCAAAGTGCCCATCTTTTGTTTAGAGAAATTTTTAACGTTTAATTGACGCTACCCGTGACCAGAGGAGGAGATACGACTTGGGCGACCAGGCGCAGGGCACGCCGTAGTAGCGGCGGTAAGACCCATCATGGGAGAGTGGCTAGAGAGGCCACACGGCAGCCTCTCGTACCGTCTGACGCAGATGATCACCGAGCACGGATGCTTCGGAAAGTATCTGCGTCGGATGCAGAAAGAGCCAACGTCCGAGTGCCATCACTGCGACGCGAGTGAGGACTCAGGTCCGCACACGCTCACCGAGTGTCCGGCGTGGGAGACGCCGAGGCGGGAGCTTGTGGCGGCCCTGGGAGTGAGGGTTCTCACGCTCTCCACCTTGTTCGCGGCGATGGTTCGCTGCGCGGATGCGTGGGCGGCCGGCGCCTCCTTCTGCGAGCAAGTAATGCTCGTGAAGGAGGAGGCGGGGCGGGAGCGGCAGCGGGAGCGACGAAGGATCGCAAGGCAAGCTGCCCGCGTACGAAGGCAACTTGGGCGTCGGAGGTCGATGAACGACCTCCGCCCCCCATGAACGCCGGCCTGGGGGTGACAGGTGGAGCCGCCTGTTACCCTGGCAGAAGCAGGCCGCGGCGGTGGCGCGCGTGGCGCGCCTCCCCGTTTCCGGGGACGAGTTGGGGACTCTGTAGTCCCCACACCCGAGAAGAGGGCCAGATCGTGAGAGATGGCCCTGGGTCGGCCGGGGTGCGAGGGATATGCCTGTCAACCTCACCTTCGGCAACCAAAGCGACCCACAGGCGGCGTGCGTTTTAGTCGGTTCCAGTCCGACATAACCTCCTCCACCGGAAGCCGGTGGGGAGGTATCCGTGGGGATTTTGCGCACGTAAAAAAAAAAACCCGTGACCAGAGTGCTGGTTTATTCCTTGCGTAAAGGATTGGTATTGCCATTCAACGTGGCAATGCCGCCAGCCTTCTGGCCACCCTCCCGGTTGACGTCGATGGGAAGGAATTCTTTGAAGCCTGAACCTGCAGAATTGTTTGGGTATATTCTGTATTGTTTTTATATTTTAATTTATATAGCTCCCATGTACATTATGTGAATAATAATTAAAGGTTTGTGTATTTTTCCGTTAGTCGTCTCTTACTTTTCTGTCTTTTGAATGAGCTGAGGTAAGGATACTTGTGTTCTCTCTCTGTCACCACACGTCACACACATCCATCATAGAATATCACAAACAATGATGCAACGTGTGTGGCCGTGACATATTGAAGATGTGGTATATATACCGCGATAATATCACGAGTCCTGACTCCCAAGATAAGTGGGGAGAGCAAATGTTCCGAACGTGTCTTGAAATATTAATGTTCCCCGTCCCGGAGGCACGGAGCTCGACTCGATGTCAGAAATAAAAGCACAAAATGAAAGGTATGACGATCAATCTTGTATTTTTGACATGTTGCGTGAAATATTAGAAATAATGAAGTCGCTTGTGGTATATTTTACACTGACAATATTGTCAATGCGAATGAGAACAAAGTCTATATATTATATAGTATATATTATGTAAATATACTTTCACCGCGTGGTTCCCGGCAGAGTAGAATTTGGGCCTCCACATCTCTTCCCACGCGGTGTCGTACAAGGCGACTAAGGGATAGGGCTGTTTAACATCAGACAGATAATATATACAGATGGGTGCGCCTAAGTTCACCTAAATTTTCAACTCCGATAATTGAAAATCCGAAAATGTTCTTCCTAACATTTTTCATCCTAACAATCACAACTCCTAACTATTCTGTCTCTAATATTCATAATTTCGAAGCATTCAACTTCATAATGTCAGTAGCAATAAAAATCTATTTGTTTTCCTATATTTTTTCAACATAATCATTTTTTTACACTATTATTCAAAGTCATATCTTTTTTGTCTAGATATCTTTGTATTCATAATAATCACTAATATGCATTAATTTTTCGTAACTTTTACAGTTTAGTTGCTTAGTTATTTTCACAAAAAGACAGAAAAATTGGGACAGATGGCGCTGTGCGTCACGATAACATCGACTCCGTATAAATATTTAAAATACAATTAATATATTGCGGTATTTTCTCCAAAAACAATAAAAAATGCTCATAAGGTGTAGTGAATTTGAACAAAACTAAATTGAAACTAGAAGATAAATGAACAATTTGGAAATAAAAAGTACCCATGCAAGTTAAGAATCAAAACAAGTGATCTCAGTCTAGAATTATAAGTGATTGATTATAAACCATTTCAATGAAATAAAAGTGCAGATCATCGTCCATAATATAAGGCTGACATTTTTGCAGCATGACTCATACTGGTGAAATTTTATAAATTTTTAAGACTATGCCGTATGTACTGAACATAAAATTCGATTCAAAAGTTGAAGTCACCGTGGCTCAGTAATACTAGCGATCGGATGCGGGCACGTGAGCTCTCGGATCGATTCCAGTGATACCCATCTCTTTTTGCGCTTTATTATGTTGTTTTTGTACAATTAGAATTGCTGTTTTGCTGTTTTGCTTTTTGAAAGTCATTTTGTTTATATAAATATTGTTTCTGAATAGAACACAATGGATTCTCAAAACATTACGCTGAGAAGACATAAGACTGCTATGAATGACACACTAAACTTGTCATTTATATCGAGCCATTCCGATTATTTATCGAAGAGTCTACCAGATTTATCGTCGGGATGCCTAAATAACGAGGAGGTCGAAGAACTTAGGAAGGTAAATGATGTGTTACGTGAACAATTACAAACGGCACACACAGAAATTGAAAACTTGATTTTGGAAAATACTTCTTTGAAAAAATTATCTACTGAGCAGGAGAGTATTATTAAAAAGCTGAAAACTATTTGTGTAGAACCAATACATAGTGCAAGAAAAAGTTCGCAAAAGAAAAGAAGTACGCCATTACAGAAAATAAGGAGGGAAAATTTAAACGACAGTAGCATTGGACTAGGTTTAAAACCGGATGCAGAGTCTATCACGAATAATTCAATAGCATTCACACAGCAGCCGTCTTCAAATATTGGCAACGGGACGACGCATTACTCAACTAAAACAAAAGATGGCGTCATAAGCGCGCGAAGTGTGCGCTCGCGACTGATGCTTCCTATGAGTTCAACTGATCACCACAAAAAATCAACAGATGGCGCTAAAACAACGCCTGAACCTACAAGAGTCAACAAGCGTCATCCCAATATACTGATAGTGGGTGGACAACAGTGCAGTGGATTGGCGTCGGCGCTTATGTATTCTAGACAAAATCGAGGATACGGCCGGTATAACATTACATCCATCACAAAGCCATATGCAAAATCAGAAGAATTTATACAAACTTGTTGTCAATTAGAAGATGTACCTGATAATTTTTTAATATTATGTATAGGCGAAAATGATACTAATCCAATCAAATGCATGATTAATCTGACTACCATTTTAAATTATTTTAAGAAAGCCAATGTACTTTTATTAAAGGTAAACAAAAATAGATATTTAAATGAAGTAATGTTAAATAACTCAATTAAAAATATCTGTAGAAACTTTGAAAATTGTACGTTTATAGATTTGACATTTACAAATCATTTTACTAAAAATCAGTTCATTATTCACTATTGTACTATAATTAATTCTACAGTTGACACACATTATTATGCAAGAAATTTCCTGACATTTCGAAATATTAAAAAGACCTTGTGTACAAATAATCTTAAACAATCCGGTATTAAAAAAGGCACAATCCCATATTATTTTCCGATAGTGAAACCGAAGCATATTCGTTCTTGTGATACAGATACCAGTAAAGACCAGTTGAATTCAACTTTTTTTCGTTAATAACGATCAAGTCAATACCAGTGTTAGTACATTGACATTATTGCATCAGAATATAGCGGGCTTATTAAATAAGGAGGATCAGCTAGAGATATGTCTGAATGGATTTGCAACAAATAAAAAGCCAATACACATAATATGTTTAACCGAATCGTTTGTACGGTCGGGTGATGAGTGTAACGTACATATTAGCAACTTTAAGTTGGTGAGTGCTTTTTGCAGACAAGATAAAGAGCGGGGGGGTGTATGCATCCTAGTCAGAAAGCATTTAGAATGTGAACCTATTAGTATTTGTAATGAGTTGGCTTTAGAAAAATCCTTCGAATGTTGTGGAATTAGAATACCTAAATTACAGTGCATTATTATCTGTATATATAGAATACCCAATTCAGATGCTAGTACACTTCTCGAAAGACTGGAAATATTACTTCACAAATTAAACCTTAAATCTAATACAAAACTAATTATAGCAGGTGACACTAATATAAACACATTGAAACATAGCACTTTTTCGGAAACTTTAATGAATCTGTTGTTAAATTACAATTTGTACCTACACATCAAGGAACCCACGCGCCAAAATAAGACATGTATTGACCACATAATAAGCAACATTCATGATGCGGAAGGGCACGTTCATAGGTTGTTTCTATCTGATCATGAAACTGGACAAACATTATCATTTCCAGCTGCAAGGGACCGGCAAACACCCGCATATTGGTATGCATTAAGGAGAGATTTTAATAAGGAAAACGTTGAAAAATTTAAAACCTACATCTCCTCTTTATCATGGTCAGAGGTATATAATGAACCAACCTGCAACAGTGCATTCGATCAATTTCATGATATGTTTTCACTCCTGTACAATCTGTGCTTTCCCATAAATAAAATTAAAATAACAGAAAATAACACGGGTCCTAGGTGGTTAACAAAGGGAATAAAAGTATCAGCCATGACAAACAGAAAGTATAGATACCAGTATTATTTAAAAAAAAATGTAGAAAATAAGAATAAATACGACGAATATAACACATTATTTAGAAAATGTATAATTATATCTAAAAAAAGTCACTACAAAAAATACATAACAAATTCGCAAAATAAATGTAAAGCATCATGGAAAGTTATAAAAAACGATAGTGGTATAACGAGGCATGATATTGAAATGGTTGAGTGCAATGGAGAGGAAGTGCGAGATGCAACACAGATTGCGAATAAGTTCAACGATTACTTCTTATCTCTTGTTAATTCAACAAACATAAACAATCCAGACTACTCGTTGATAATTAAGACAGACCCAACTATATTTTTGCAACCCATAACGGAATTAGAAATAGTTAAAATCATAAAATCGCTCAAAAATACAAACGCAGTCGGTTATGATGGTATATCTACATTTATTTTAAAACAATGTGATATGGAGCTGGCAGAGGTCTTGTGTCATTTGGTCAATCAAACATTTATACAAGGTGTATTTCCCGAAAAATTAAAGATATCTACAGTGAGGCCCCTTCACAAGAAACACAGTAGATTGCAAATGAGTAATTATAGACCTATAACTCTGATTCCTGTGTTTTCAAAAATCTTTGAAAAAGCCATGTGTGTTCGAATCAATGACTTTTTGAAAAAATTCAACATCATAGTCCCAGAGCAAAATGGTTTTCAGGCTAACAAGTCAACCACACTGGCAGCTTTTAACTTGTTTAAGAACATTACTGAAAACATTGATAGGAAGAGACAAGTATCTGCTGTGTTCTTTGATATGAGTCGCGCATTTGATTTTGTAGATCACAAAATACTGATCAGCAAATGTGAACGATATGGGCTCAGGGGCAAGGCTCTCGAATGGATAAGTAGCTATCTCCAAAATCGTACACAATGTGTTGAGATAGACCGGGTTGACAATAAAAAATGCTTAAATGCCTTTAGATCACAGTTTGCGCCAAATACATCCGGCGTGCCCCAGGGAAGTGTTCTGGGTCCTCTACTCTTTCTTCTCTATATTAATGATATACCTAAAGTTATAAAAAATCACTGTACTTTATTCGCAGACGATATATCAGTTGTAGTGTCCGACGTCAGGGGTGAACCACAGCACATTTCTGATGTAAATACTGCAATAAGCGACGTAATGAATTGGCTAAATAAGAACAATCTGACCGCCAACATAGCTAAAACAAAAATTTTACAATTTGAGAATTACAAATCAAATAACAAACCACTAAAGATCACCTATCAGGGTACAGATATAGAGACAGCAGTTGATACTAAATTTTTAGGTATTACATTAGACAAACACTGTAATTGGCACTTGCATATAGATGGCTTATGTTCCAAAATAAATCGGTTCGTTTTTGCTTTAAGACGACTACGCAAAACAGTGAATTTAAAAACTGCAATGACTGCTTACCACGGCTATATACAATCAACTTTACGATACGGTTTATTGTTATGGGGTAACTCAAATCATATCTCAAAGGTCTTTATATGTCAAAAAAAATGTATTCGAGCTATGGCGAACATTGGGCCACTAGACTCGTGTAGACCAGCCTTTAAAAGTCTTAGGCTGCTGACGTTGACGTCACTATACGTTTTGGAAATTGGCATATTTGTAAGGAAGCATCCGGAGTTGTTTAAAAAGGCCAGTGAAGATAAGTTGTACAAATCTAGGGATACCACGAAACTTCTGCTGCCTAGCTGTAAAACTTCTCTCCATCAAAATAATTCACATTATATGACAGCCAAAATTTATAACCACATACCCAGACCCATTAGAGAGCTAACCTTCAACAAATTTAAGAAAGCACTAACTACCTGGCTGATTGAGAAGTGTTATTATAGTGTCAAGGAGTTTCTTGAGGATAAATGATGATTTTAATGTATGTCATTTTAATGTATTATGTGGGACTTATTGTATTGACTTTTAATGTATTATTGTATGTGTAATTATTAGTAGGTAGGTATTGTGTATTCTTTTATATAAAAAATAAATAAATTATACTTGCATGTATTCTTGACACTAAATATTGACATTTTTGGACATTTTATATGTATTCTATTTTTAATTTTTAATTTTATTACAATTGAATTGCCTACATCATCATCAATCGAATATGTAACATTTTCAATGGATTTTGCATGCAGAGAAACTGCGAAGCATGTCGGACCTTATTTGTTTTTGTAACACCATTGTAACATACCGTGTTTCGAGCAATAAATGATTTACTTACTTACTTACTTACTAAAAAAAAATAGTACCTAACAACACTTTATCCTTATACCACGGTACTATTTATATTCATTGGTTTAGGTTAGGTTAGAACTGTGACCACAACGCACGAGCCGAGTGAGCGAAGCGAGCGTGCCGCGGCAGCGGCCGGCGAAGCGCCAGAACCGAATCGGTTCTATAGTTATTGGTTTAGTACAGTTAAAATAAAACTG
Organism: Eilema griseolum; assembly: GCA_963662185.1. Classification (NCBI taxonomy): domain Eukaryota; kingdom Metazoa; phylum Arthropoda; class Insecta; order Lepidoptera; family Erebidae; genus Eilema; species Eilema griseolum. Next base: position 10,426,910 of record OY759256.1, on the reverse strand, counting down.
CGGTAGGTATAAACTCCCAGGCCATAAACATAACCGTAAATGAGTTGGGTTTTAGGAATTTCATTCATTTAAGACAAAAATCAGTAAAACGACCTATAATAATTCTAAACAGTTCATTTTATAGACATAAATTATCTCACTTTCTTAGTATGAGTGAAAATATTAAGGTAATTACCTACGTTTAGAGATAAAAGCGTTATGATAAAAAACAGTAGGAGTTTAAATTTATACAATTTTCGGAAACATGAGTGTCATGAACATCGCCGGTAGCACTACAAATAGAATGAATATGAAAAAATTTTAGGAAGGGTGATCATTCGGATTACAAATCGTTAGGAAGAACAATTTCGGGTAAAGAACTTTAGTTGAACCAATATGGACCCATATACAGATACATGACTCGGGTCAACAATAGGTCCGAGCGAAGGCGGAACCCGGGTCACTAGTTTCGATATAAGATTATTTATTTCAAAGGTCTTGGTGAGAATTTCAGTAATTTTAGATATTTTATTAATTTCGACAGATAGACAATATTGAAGTCGCGATATTACGATGATCTTATAAACTCGGTTCAACCTTCTCAAAAGTTCTCAGAAAAGCCACCTACTCAGGCAGGATCGTTCATAGGCGTCGATTACCTCACCTATTAATACATACATACATTCGCGCCTTTATCCCAGGAGGGTTACGCAGAGGTGAATTAACACCCAAATTTCACCAATAATTGTATTCGGTCCCACGTAATAGAGGGTGAGCCTATTGCGGCATTCCGGGCACTATTGTTGACTCGACCCATACATCTGAGGCTGAGTCTGGGCTGTATATACACATATCTGTCTGATGTTAAACAATTCTATCCCTTAGTCGCCTTGTACGACACCGTATGGGAAGAGATGGGTGGTCTTTTTTTTTTACGTGCGCAAAATCCCCACGGATACCTCCCCACCGGAGCCGGTGGGAGAGGTTATGTCGAACTCGAACCGACTAAAACGCACACCGCCTGTGGGTCGTTTTGGTTGCCGAAGGTGAGGTTGACAGGCATATCCCTCGCACCCCGGCCGACCTAGGGCCGTCTCTCACGATCTGGCCCTCTTCTCGGGTGTGGGGACTACAGAGTCCCCAACTCGTCCCCGGAAACGAGGAGGCACGCCAGGCACGCCGCCGCCGCGGCCTGCTTCTGCCAGGGTGACAGGTGGCTCCACCTGTGACCCCCAGGCCGGCGCTCATGGGGGGCGGAGGTCGTTCATCGACCTCCGACGCCCGAGTTGCCTTCGTACGCGGGCAGCTTGTACGTGGCCTGCCGGAAACCACGCGGCGAATAGAATAACCTATTAATACCGGTAAATGAATTATAGTTATATGCCTTTTAATTCTTAAGAATGGTGAAACTCGATACCGGTTCCATACTATTTTTTAACATGCAAAAATCCATTCGGACACCTCTTCCCCGCAGGGGGCCAGCGGACGTGGTTATGTCGAACTCGAACCAAACTAAACCGCCGCAAGTCGGCCACTTGGGCCATCAGTTGCCGGGGGTAAGGTAGTGAGGTAGACCTAGGGCCATTGAAGGCCTCATCGGCTGTGGGACTACGGCGTTCCCATCTTGCCCCGATACGAGTTCCATACTAGAAATAAAGAAAATAGTAAGTAAAAAATAATTTAAATTTGTGTTTTTTAATACAACTTAGGCGGCAGACAAGCACATGGCTCACATGCTGATAAGTAGTTACCGTGACCTATGAACGTGTGTAACAACAGGGAAGTCACATCCGTGCTGCCGACCCTGTAAGAATAGTGATTTTCTGTGCTGTCAGTGCAGAACACAAAATCAGAACAAGCCGTTAGTCTTCCCACTGACAGCACTAAAACTCTCCAGTGAGCTCTGGCTACACTACTCACCAGCAAATGTTTCAAACTAAATTTCGAATTTGCCAATACACTTGCACTACGGAATAAAAAATTGGTATCTAGAAAAATCACTCTTTTGTAAAAGAAAAACCCTCAAAAATTGGTTGCATTTTCACATTAACTGAAGTGTACCTGGTATGGAAAACTTATTAAAATTCACAGTAATATTTCAATCATAACCATATCAATTATAATAATAATGTTCTAAAAACAATTTACCGCCGGCATATCGACCACGGGAATCCCCAAGTTAATAAATTCCCGGTACTGTTCTGTAATTCCCGATCTTCCGGAACATCTCCAGGTATGCTTACATACTCGGAAATTATGTCTGCAAATATTGATACCAATACCTCTCACACGAGGAAATTGAAATAAGAAATATTTTCTTTTTTTATAAATAGTACACACTTCGCCTTGCCTGATGGTAAGCTGAAGGCAAAGTCTCAGAAAAGAAGGTACATACACTATGTTGACAGGTGACACTCAGCTTGACGGCCTTATCATATGCTTTTCCGCGCCCTGCTTAAAATACCCGGGACTGTAGGAATAAGGAAACACGTGAGCTGGTAATGAATTCCAGACCATAATGAAAAAATGGAGTCATTGATACAGCTTTTGAATAATTCGCGCTATTTCAAGAACGTAGTACATATTAGATATACGTATTTTCTCTCGCGTTGAGGATACTCTGCTCAAATGGTACAGGAAAACCCTTTTAAGTTTACGCCTACGTCTTTTCTGTCTATTAGGAATGTAACGTAGGCATCCAATTCCGACTAAAAATAATTACGATACGTGTAACCAGACCCTTATCTCGAATAAAAAGTTCATTTCTCTGAGAATGGATTCCTATAGAACTATATCTTTGTTATTATACTTCTATAGGCGAAGGAGTCATGTCTTCCCCGGTAGTTTTCTTAGAAGGAGACAAAGGGATTTATATTAATTTTATGGTGTTCTTCTTAAAGTACCATCTCCTTTAATAGGTTGACGATTACCTGAGACGGCGCGCACTGTGCAGTATGAAAGACTTCATCCCTTACACACTCAAGCTGAAGAATGACCTCGCTGCTGCGGTTTTCACAAGCACCTACAATATGGGGTTCTTCAAGAGGGGCATCAGAAGGTTTCTTCATGGTCGGCAGCACGAGTGTAACACCCCTGGTCTTGCTTTCAAATGTGGTGGCGAAAAGTGAGTGTTTATAAATCCTCCAAGGAATAGGCAGAGGCCTGCCTATTTCTTGGGAGATTTATAACCGTCTATTCCTTTTATTATTACCTTCGCCCTACAGAATACTGCAGCCATAATAACCTCGTGTTGTATTCCCGGCAGTGAGTATGGTAGCCAGAGTCCAGTTTGTCCTGCTTTGTATTATACATTGACGGCACAGAAACTCTATTCTTACAGGGTCACCAGCACGAGTGTGACTCATCTGGTGTAACACACGTCCATAGGCCACGGTAACTGCTTTCTATCTAGTGGGCCGTGTGCTTGTCTGCCACATAAGTTGTATATAATAAAAACGAATATACAGGAAAATAAATTCAAACACAAAATCATTTAGGCATCTCACAGTGGGCGTACGGACAAGGGTGGGCAATATTGCCGCTCATTGATGTGCTCTGGGAGCCGAGAAAACATGGAGGCGTACCGTAGTTAATATTTTTGTAATGTTAGTATTATATTTGTTGACAGCGTGTGACGTTTTGTATTACGAATGAAATGTGGGCGTATTAAGGCTCATTTAGACGAGGAAAGTTTCTCGCAAGCAAGATAATATTCTCGAAAGGACAGAAAAAGTTGATTCATCCTAAACATATGCAGAAACAATTGTCGTTTGCTCGTCGATGCAGATGAGAATTGTGTCGCAGTTGAATGTTGATAAGGTGTCATTGTTGATAATGTTGAACCGCGTGGTTCCCGGCAGAGTAGAATTTGGACCACCCCGTCTCTTCCCATGCGGTGTCGTACAAGGCGACTAAGGGATGTGGCTGTTTAACATCAGACAGATAGATATATACAGCCCAGGCTCAGCCTCAGATGCATGGTTCGAGTCAACAATAGTACCAGGAATACGGCAATAGGCTCACCCTCTTTACGTGGGGCCTGGTGGCGCGGTTCTCATGCCACCTGAGCTAGTGGACTGTATTTCGCGGGGGGTGAAGTTAACTGTTCCATTGACGCTTTACACAACAAACAAGACAGGTGATCGGGTTGCCGCGGATGTAGTTTAGGCAATGAATGCAACCCGAGAAATTAGGAGAGGATGCACTAACCTTCACGGGGCCACGTGCCGTCGCAGCCGGTGCACCGATCTTCTCTTCCTGGCTCAGGAGTTGCCGCCCACATCACTAAATCACTTGAGGGACACACGAGAGGCACAATCCGATCGGTAAAGGTCTATGAAAGCGGTTAAAATCCAACAAACATTATTAATTTCTAAGAGTCGCGTGCGCGGCGGCCATTGTTTTCTAGTTCAATTGCGAAGTGAAGATGCGTCTATTTTGACAATTGAGCGGTGCGAAAACTATTGCTATCTCACTTTAAAGGTAGTGCAGGAGGGAGATGGGTATAGGGAGCGTGTGTTCAGTGTCATCAATTTGAATTACTACTATTGAGCAAAAAAAATACAAATTCTACTATCGGCGCAACCATTCCCCCCGGCTTGAAGGGTTACCTTCAAAACGAAAAATGCGGAACAAATCTAAAGTCTAATCTAAATCTAGGTTTGGGAAATAACAACTAAAATATAAACCTAGGTTTGAACTCGTGCCTACTGCTGGTCAGGCAGAGGGCAGAGGCGAACAACCGGGCGCAGATACGATCCGGTTGCGGTTTTAACCCGTACAACACGAGTTATCCCGCGGGAATCGGGAAAAACTTCCTCTACTACTCCTAGAGACCAATGCAAAGGAGGCGCATTCCCAGTCATAAGGACTACCACCGTACCTACAGTAATTGGGTTAGATGGAGTATTCCATTTTTGACGCGACTGCAGCGTGTGCAAACAATCGGTTCTCCAACGATTCCAAACGATTGGACTAATCTATCCAAAAGAGCGTGACGAGTTAGAAGGTGCATTCTATCGTCATCAACATCTATTGCGGGCAAATATTTTTGCGTACTTAAATCACCGGTCAACTCTATATGACCGCGTAGATAAAATTCTCAAAAATCGGCCTACATAAACAACACAACGCAACAGTCTCGACCAAGACGAGACGCGATTAGCCAACAACAAAATAAGGGACTCTTCACGTGGGACCGATACAACAAGCGAGTGCTTCTTCTCCTCGGGTGGTTCGGAAACCGTAGTGGGATTGAATTGACTAACTGGCCACTTATCTAACGCGGCATGAATCCAGGACGGTCCACTAAACCATAACGGGTGATCTAAAATTTGCGAAGGAAGCAATCCACGAGAGAGACAATCGGCTGGGTTGTCGGTGCCAGCAACGTGAAAGAGATTTTGTGGCGCTAATTCAGATTGAATTTTTGCCACTCTATTAGCGACGAATGTGTCCCAACGATGGGGCGAAGAGTGGGCCCAACACTAAGCGACTGTTGAGTCCGAAAAATCTAAAATTCTACTAATATTAATGCGAAAATTTACAATTATGTCAAATAAATTACCTTAAAGATTTTGACCACAATACAAAATGTCATTAAGCGACACGGAAGTGCTAGTCTTAGCACCGCCATCCAAAACTACGCGGAGTTTAGTAGTAAGCTTATCTTCTCTAATAACTCCGTGGTGCGGGATAATGTACGAAGGCTGGGTCTCGTCAGTGTCCGCAGGCGCAGGTGAGATGTAACCTTTATCTAAATATTCGTTAACAACCTCATCATAGGCTTGCTTTAACTTTGGAGACGCCTGCATCTTTCGTTCTAAACAAAGAAAGCGTTTTTCAGCGGATACACGGGAGTCACCGAGCGAAAAAATATCTCCCTTGAAAGGGAGCGCGACAACACAACGACCCTGCTCATCACGAGTAGTCGTGCGACAATAAATCTCCTCAGCCATCTTGTCATCAGGGCTTAGGATAGGTGGGACATTGACCTCTTCAATTTCCCAAAACTTGCGGGTGGTAGACTCCAGTGGCGGCTCGACGGTGCAACAGAACGAAGCAGTCGAGTGACTAAAACTATCTATAGAAGCGGGTGCGAAACCAATTATAACAAAACCAAGAACTGTTTCCAGTGCGTGCGGAGCGGGGTACGTCGGTCCCCCTTGAACCTTACGTGATAACTGGAGGTGCGGGAGAATCGAAGCGCCGAACAACATATCGACGACTCCAGGAACAGCGTAAGTCTCATCTGCTAAAGGCAAGTCTTTAAATTTCGTTAATAAAGACGTGTCAACCGGGACGGTAGGCAACTGTTCAGTTATTTTATCTGTAACGAGCGAATCCATGTCAAACCAAATATTATTATTAAAACGAGATCCAATCCTTGTTTTAACGGTACCATGAACAGCTGACTGTAAACCTCCAAAACCCTTCACCACTGAGCGGGTCGAACGCTTATTAACATTGAAACCAAGACGTTGACAACAATCTTGAGTAATAAAATTACTTTGCGAAGCGCCATCTAATAGCGCTCGAACAATGTGCGGTTTACCTAATGCATCGACAATAATAACGCGAGCGGTCGCGAGGACCACAGTAGTGAGCGCATCACTAGCGGACAACGAACACAAGGTGACGTCATTCGCAGCGGTCCCCGGGCGGGCCGGAGCGCGCGCGAGCGCGGGCTGCGGCTGTGGCGCAGGCCGCCGTGTGTCACCGCTCGACGAACCAACTGTGCTCACATTGGATGCGGCATTACTACTTTCAAAATGAAGTAAAGTGTGGTGTCTCGCTTGACATTTGCGACAACTATTTCTACTATTACATGAAACAACGCGGTGTTTAGTACCGAGACAATTAAAACAAAAATTTTTTTTTTTTTTTTTTTTTTAATTATTATTATTGCGATCTGTCTAGGAGACATTCAGCAATATTTAAGTAGTGATAGATGATCTGTGAGGTACAAGTCCTATGACTCGCCCTCTAATTTTTTATTTTTATTTTATAGGAGGTCTTGAGGGACTCTTTTTTTAGTCTCTTCACTCTTGGGAATATTTCCTCCATAAGTTGGTGAGCCAATATGTTAGGGTGCAGTTGCAGTCTTTCTTTGTATTTTGTAGCTCTCTCCTTTAATTCTTCTTTTACGGTTTTTATGCCAAGTTCTCGGTGAAGTCTTTCATTAGTGACATACCATGGTGCGTTTACTATCATCCTTAGCATTTTTGATTGAAACCTTTGTAGAATTTCTAGGTTAGAGTTGGCAGCCGTGCCCCATAGCTGTATTCCGTATGTCCATATTGGTTTTATTATACTCTTATATAACAAAAGTTTGTTTTCCATTGAGAGTTGACTGTTTTTATTCATCAGCCAATACATCTTGCGCACTTGTTGACCCATTGCTAGGCGTTTGGTAAAGATATGTTTTCTCCATGTTAAGCGTCGATCCAGGTACATTCCAAGATACTTCGCTTCATCAGATTGTGGAAGCTCAACAGCGTTCAATGTTACTGGAGGACAAGTCTGTCGTCGGGTTGTAAATGTTACCTGAACAGATTTTGTTTCGTTGGCTTTGATGCGCCAGTCTTTGAGCCATGTTGTAATTTTATCCAAGCTGCTCTGTAATTTATGAGAAGCTTGAATTGCTGAGTCATCTGATGCCATGACTGCTGTGTCATCAGCGAATGTGCCCGTAACAACGTCATCAGATACCGGCAAGTCGGCAGTATAAAGAAGATAGAGAGTAGGCCCCATTACACTACCCTGAGGCACTCCAGCTTGGATTTCTTTAAGCTCTGTATTTACTTCACCTTGGCTGACAAAAAAGTGTCTATCGAGCAAGTAGGATCTTATTAAACTGTAAAAGTTGATGGGTAGTGTCTTTTTTATTTTGTACAGAAGTCCGTCATGCCATACTTTGTCGAATGCTTGTGATATGTCGAGAAAAGAAGCAGTACAGTATTCTTTATGTTCAAATGATCTAGCGATACCATCAACGAGTCTGTGAATTTGCTCAATTGTACCATGCTTTGCCCGAAATCCAAATTGATGGTCGGGTATTAGTTTTTTCTCTTTAATAATTGGATTTAACCTACCGAGAATCAACGTTTCCATGACTTTGGATGTAATTGGGAGTAGGCTAATTGGCCGGTAAGATTTAGCTTCTTCGAGGCTCTTTCCTGGTTTTGGTGTCATTATGATTTTTGCTACTTTCCATTGTGGGGGCACAAATTCCCTCCGTAGGATGGCGTTGTATAATTGCATCAAGAATGTTATGCCCTTCTTTGGTAGCTCTTTTAGAATGCCTGGCGTAATTAGGTCGTATCCAGGTGCTTTCCCTACATTCAGTTTTCTGATTGCAGATTTGATCTCCGCTTTGCTAAATTTCTGAATGGGCAACTCTAGTTGATGCGCCTGGCTCAGCAATTCAGCCACCATTTTTGTCTTTGTGGAGCCGTTATTGGGATTTGGTCGGAAGACGTCTTGCAGGTGTTTCATGAATACATTGGCTTTCTCAATATCATTCCTAGCCCATGAATTGTCTGCTTTGAGTAAGGGTGGTTGGTGAGTTATTGGGCGTTTGAAACCTTTTGTTGCTTTCCATAGTGAATAGTCGGTTGAGGGTTTAGCGTCCAGGTTTTGAAGATATATTGCAGCCTTCTGATTTCTATCTTCACTCAGTAGTTGCTTAAGTTGTGCAGTAAGTCTGTTGTATATTGTTTTGTCCTCTGGGTATCGTGTGGTTTGCCATCTCTTTCTGGCTTTACGCTTCTCATATAATAGTTTCTTGATGGATGGTGAGCATTGAGTTTCATTTCGATTAATGTTAGTTGAAGGCGTGGCTTCCCATGCTGCATGCTGGACAATGTGGTTAAAGTGCTCAACTGCGCTTATGATATCTTCATCTTTTTGTAATGGAATTTTGTTATCAAGGGATTCGGTTATTAGATCTCGAAAATATTCCCAGTTAGTTCTGCCAGTATGTAAGCGGCATGGTTTTTCCTTTTGTAAAATTCTTCGACTCAACAATATTTCAACAGGAGAATGGTCAGAGGATAGGTCAGTACTAGATTTGCAGCTGAAGTCGGCGCTACTAATACCTTTGGTGACGCAGAAGTCAATGAGGTCTGGCTTCCTTTTTCGGTCAGTGGGCCAATATGTTGGTTCTCCAGTTGAGACAATGCCCAGTCGTAGTTTATTTATCGTGATCATTAACTGTCGACCTTTTGCGTTTATGACCCGAGAACCCCAATATGTGTGCTTGGCATTAAAGTCACCGCCAGACACAAACCGCTGTCCTAGGGTTTTAAGGTAATCATGATATTCCTCCTGCTTAATTACATGCTTAGGTGGGCTGTATATAGCTGATATTGTAACAGGTCCCGACCAATCCTCTATCACAATGTTTGTAGCTTGAATTTTCTCGGTACAGTAGTTATGAACTAAGTGATGTCTAATGTTGTTCTTTATCAGTACTGCACTTCCTCCATAGCCTTTGCCATCAGGGTGCATGGTGTGGTAGAATTTGTATCCTGGTATGTTAAAGTAGCTCTTCCTTGTAAAATGAGTCTCAGAGATTAACATGATATCTATGTTATTTAATTTAATATATTTTTTAACCTCAAGGGTATGTTGTGACAGCCCATTGGAGTTCCACAGCACCAGTTTTATGGAGTCCAATGTGCAGTTAATTTGGTCGTGAGATTTAGAATTAGATTTGTCATTGCTGTTAATTGTTCCATCATTTGTTTCATTGTTAACATTAATTTTTTTATGTCACAGTTCTGGTCATTGTTTGTTTTAACTTTAGGTTCATTTGCTTGTGGTGGTGTTTTATCTTTCACTATTTCGGCATATGTTGTTCCATTTGTTACTGGGGTGTATGATTGTTTTGCCCCAACATATGGTAGTCTGTATTTTTGAACCTTTATGGTCGCTGGTGGGAATTTGATTTTCTGCAGCTCCATGTATACTTTGCAGCCTTTATAATTTGCCGGATGGTTGCCTTCACACAGCACGCACTTGACACTATCGGATCTAGTTTTTCGTGTGCAATCAGCCGATAAATGATCACCTGCACATTTGATGCACTTTGGACTTCTCTTGCAGTAAGTTTTCGTATGCCCATATTGGAGACAATTTCCACATTGAGGGATTTCCCGCTTAGGTCTAGGTGGTTCGAATACTACCTTACAATGAAGTAGGTATTTTATATCGAATACAGTTTTATTATTTTCTTTTTGTTTTAATTCCACTATAAACATCGGTAGTGCTTTTTTAGTGATGCGCTGTTTTATGTTCCAGATGTTAGTGCATTCGTGATCAAGCCTATCTAATGCATCTTTTATCTCGTCTGTACTGGTAGAGGGGTGTATGTTTTTTAGGACTACTTTGAAGCTCCTTTCTTGTTTTGGTTTGTATGTATAGAATTCTGTTTTCTTTTTTTCTAGTTCTTTAACCACTGCGGTGTATGTTTCCGACGATTTGGTTTGGATTTTTACCTGTTCATTACGGAGCACTTTCAAATCATAGTTGTTACGTGCATATATTTCCATGAGTTCTATAAGCGGCTGGATATTACTTACTCTGTCAACAAAAATCGGGGGTGGCTTATCTACTTTAGGTTTTAACATTGGAGGCTTGTTAGGTTCCTGCAGCTGGTCGCTTTCTAACACAGCAAAGCTATTGGAAGTTGGTATTGGAGTAGGTTGGGATAGCCAATATGTGTCAAGTTTGCTTTGCTTTTGTGACTTAAGTGGCTCTGGGCTTGATCGCTGCCGTTTTTTATTCATGGTTTGCTGCCATTCTATCTCATAGGTATTTGATGGGGTTGTTGGTACTGTAGGCGAATCTTCTATAATTTGTACCTCAGTGTTCGTACTGGTACTTGGTAGAATTTCATTGTTGGATAATGAATGTTGGGGGTCTTGTGGTTTCCTGTTGGTGACTTGTAAAGCACTTCCGACTGAGGCACTTCTAGGTCTTTGGAGAAGGCTTGGGTGAAAGGCTTGCTGCACATATCTTTTGTTTTGACCAGTAGCATTTACTGTCACGGGGGCCTGGGTACCCGCCCCCGTGGAGTCTTCGGTAGCAAATTTCACACCTTGCAGCCCGGGTACTGGAAGGCGCCGGGGGTTAGCCGGTTCGCATGACATATCACAATCTCTATTACTTGACATTTTCATTAAAAAGGGGTAGGACGGGTACAAATAGTGTTTTCCTAGGACACTATAGCCACGACTTTTAGGGGGCATTTAGGTCGATCCCCTTGGCATATGGGTACCAGTGACAGGTTATTTGACCGCCGCCTGCTGTTCGGCGTTGTTGCTCGTTTAGCACCACCCAGGGGGAACGTGTAGGGTGGGCCTAGGAAAGGTGGTAAGTCCTACGGACGCGAGCAACTCCTCCCCCCTTAAATTATTAGCGCGAACAAATTTATAACGATCACTAGGCGATAATTTTAGGAAACCCGGACACTTGTACAATTGCGAATGATGAGCATTACACAAATAGCAAACAGGTGATTGTACACGTGCTGGTGCGGTGTTAACATAAGCATGAGTTGACCTCAGTGACCTCGATGAGGCATCTATTTTGCGTTCAGAACTAACAACTTTCTTCGCGCCTTCATGTTTCGATGAAGAGCGTTGCAATATTTTTATATGCTCGCGAACAAAACTTTCTAAGTCTTCGAACTTAGGAATTTTATTGCCGCGATGATCCGACTCAAATAAACGAATGGTTTCAGAATCTAATTTCTTTAAACCCATATACAAAAATAAGAAGTCGCAGAGGTCATCGATCTTTAGGTTCTTTACGGCGCGAACAGATGATGCGAAAGTATCTAGAAACTTCTCTAAGTTTTGATCGTTACATGCCGTAATAGATTTCAAGTCAAACATCTGATCCAAATATGCGTTAGCTACCGATCCTTTATCCTCATACTTAGCTTTCAAAGTATTTAAAATTAAATTATAATTTTCGGCACTAAACGTAATTCCAGCGCAAACGGTTATAGCTTTACCAGTCAATTTTTCAACGAGATAATGCAATTTTTCGTGATCTGTCAACGAAACGTTCTTATCTATTGTATTCTCAAAACTATCTATAAATAAACCCCAATTGCGAATGTTACCATCAAATTCGGGTATTTGAATTGGTGGCAACTTAGGTCGGTCGCGAGTGGGATTGGGTCGATCAGACGGTTTCTCCAAACTCCTAGCGACGCGTTTGATACGACAATACAAATCGTCAAACGACGACAAGGCCTGATAACTCAATGAGTAATCGGGATTTAAATTTAACTCTAAAACGTTGATGTCATGTACCAAGGTTTCGAAATCCGCGCGTAAACTATCTAAGTTTTCTATAGAACACAAGAACGAATCTCTAATGGCCAAATCAGAGGTTTTAAGTGCATTATCACAAATCGATTGTACGCGAGAGTAAATCATTTCTCTTTTAGCGTATAAAAGTTTCAATTGAACCCCACTACCGGTACTACCAACCTTTGGGGGCATGTTTACAATTAAATATCAAACTAAAGTGCGGTAAACAACAAAATATGAAATGACTTAATCTTAGCGGTACCTATAGAACAGCGACGCGGCGCGAGCGATATTTCGTAGGTAGGTAGGTACTTATAACTGCGAGGGCAAGCTTGAACAAACGCGCATAGCAACAAGATCGTACCTACGCGATGGTCGCTGTCTAGGTTCAACTATTATTTCAGGGATTAAGTATTGCGTAATATCTATTCAAATTAAAATACTTTCGTATGAATTTGAATGAAATGCGAGCGAGGTACAACTGTGTACCTACCGTTTTAGGTAAATACGATGCGAGCTAGCGGTGAACGGACAACTTAGAGATTGAAACAAATAAAAACAAAAGCCATATGCGTTAGGTATTACACTGTGCCTATGCATTAGGGTGTCTAGGATACCTAAGATCTAAACCTAAATGCCTAGATGCGGGGTTTTCTACTAAAATAACTAGGTATTTAGGTGCGGTCCGTTTATTCTCAATAGAATAATAACAAATGCGAAACTACGACCAAGGATTGATACGATAAGAGAAATGCGAGCGAGGTATAGCCACGTACCTAACCTATGTATGTATTAGGTAAATACGATGCGAGCCAGCGGCGAACGGACAACTTAGCAATTGAAATAGCCAAATGCGTTAGGTATTACACTGTGCCTATGCACTAGGGTGTCTAGGATACCTAAGATCTAAACCTAAATGCCTAGATGCGGGGTTTTCTACTAAAATAACTAGGTATTTAGGTGCGGTGCGTTTATTCCCAATAGAATAATAACAAACTACGAACTACGGCTAAGGATCCGGCTCGAAGGACCAAAAAGAATGGTGGCGCGGTTCTCATGCCACCTGAGCTAGTGGACTGTATTTCGCGGGGGGTGAAGTTAACTGTTCCATTGACGCTTTACACAACAAACAAGACAGGTGATCGGGTTGCCGCGGATGTGGTTTAGGCAATGAATGCAACCCGAGAAATTAGGAGAGGATGCACTAACCTTCACGGGGCCACGTGCCGTCGCAGCCGGTGCACCGATCTTCTCTTCCTGGCTCAGGAGTTGCCGCCCACATCACTAAATCACTTGAGGGACACACGAGAGGCACAATCCGATCGGTAAAGGTCTATGAAAGCGGTTAAAATCCAACAAACATTATTAATTTCTAAGAGTCGCGTGCGCTCGGCCATTGTTTTCTAGTTCAATTGCGAAGTGAAGATGCGTCTATTTTGACAATTGAGCGGTGCGAAAACTATTGCTATCTCACTTTAAAGGTAGTGCGGGAGGGAGATGGGTATAGGGAGCGTGTGTTCAGTGTCATCAATTTGAATTACTACTATTGAGCAAAAAAAATACAAATTCTACTATCGGCGCAACCAGGGCCGAATTAAATGATTGGTGAATGTGGGTGTTATTTCACCTCTGCCTAACCGTCCGGAGATAAAGGCGTGATTATATGTATGTATATGCATGTATGTTGAATGTTGATAGTGTCCGTCTTAACAGAATTTTAAAACAATAATTGTAATATGACAGATGCAGATAATTTGCGAATCTCGTATGGTATAATCGTAAGCGAGAATTTAGTGTGTAAGCATTTTGATACGATCATGGTAGGGTGATTATTGCTGGTGATAGTTGTGTACGATCTCTCGAAACTAGGGAAGTACCTCCACCCTACAGAATACCGCGGCCATAATAACCTCATGTTGTATTCCCGGCGGTGAGTAGGGTAACCAGAGCTCACTGAACAGTTTTTGTACTTCAATTTTCAATCTTTATTTGCGAACACAGTTACAAATTGTTGGTACATATTGGTTAAAAGTTTGATCATTCCGCATTCCACCTAAAAGGCATGCAAATTTACAATATAAGCTTAAAAATGAAATACATTTTATAGGAGTAGCTACTGATTAATAACGCAATTAATTTCGAATTTAATAATGTTTAATTTAGTTATGTCAAAATTTTAAATTAAATAGTAATATATATCTAAGATTATTAATGGTAACACAATATAGTCACTTTCTTTACAACTTGTCATTTAAATATTCGTCAATAGTGTAGTACGCTTTCATTATAAGTAAGCGTAATACATTTTTTAAAAGCAGTTGTATTTTCCACTTCTAAAATATTTCGTGGTAATTTGTTGTTCTGTCAGTGGAAAGCTAGTCCTGTCTTTTACACTGACGACACAGAAACTATTGTGCTTACAGGGTTGGCAGTGCGAGTGTGACTCCCTTGGTGTTGCACATGTCCATAGGCCACGGTAACCACTTTCCATCAGGTGGGCCGTGTGCTTGTCTGCCTACCAAGTGGTATAAAAAAAAACTTGCAAGAAACTCTCCTCGTCTAAATGACACCTTACTTTAACTAACGGCGTCTTGAATTGAATATTCGGCATGCCGCCCGGGGAGACAACATCGACAGTGCTGTTGCTGTTATTTATTTTTAAGTTTATTGTTATTATTTCAAATATTGTTTTATTATGTACATGTGTGATCTGCAATAAAAACAATTTCTTTCTTTCCCTCTTTCATGTTTTTATACAACTAAATGGAAAGTGGTTACTTATAGCCTATGGACGTGTGCCACACTAGAGGAGTCACACTCGTGCTGCCGACCCTGTAAAAACAGAGAGTTACTGTGCCGTCAGTGCAGAAGATACAATCAGGAAAATCCTTTGATCTTCCCACTGACAGCAGCAAAACTCTCCAGAGTGAGCTCTGGCTACTCTACTCACCGCCGGGAACACGAGGCTATTATAGCTGTAGTATTCAGTAGGGAGGGGGTGCTTCCCCAGTCGAACTGCTCAAATAGGACATCGTGGTCATATTATAAGTATCGTTATATTATTGCACATATATATGTATATATATATATATTTGTAATTTTTTTCGGTAGATAATAAAATATTTGTGCCTATTTACTTTAAAACAAGTAACAAGTCAAATTAGAAGACTTAAAAAATCACAAATAAAATTTCAATAAGTTCAAAAGTTACACAAGAAGTTGCTATATACGACCCTCGATACGAATCGAGGGGCTTACGAAATGTTACATAGGTTACACTAAAAGTTTCCGGAACTGGCCACTTACATAAACAATATTTAAAAATTTATTACAACATTTGAATACAGTTTGTTTCATCTGACTGTCTTTTGTTTTTACCTTGTGGCGCCATTTAAAAAATTGTGTGTCTGCATCAACATGGATTTAACTCGGGAAAATTTTCGTAGTATGATTTTCTACGATTTTAAGTGTAATTTGACGGCTCAACAGAGCATCGCTCGGCTTGAAACAGCTTTTGGCGATGAAGCTCCATGCAAGACGACTGTTTATAGCTGGTTTGCACAATTAAAGCGTGGTCGTATCAATCTCAGTGACGAATCTCGCGATGGTCGGCCGTCCACCGCTGTGACCAACAAAAACATCGATGCTGTGCGCCGTATGATTGAAACAGACAGGCATGTGACCTACCATGAAATTCGCGCATCCTTAGAAATAGGCATGAGTCAAATACAATCAATCCTACACAAACATTTGGGTGTGAGAAAGCTGTGCTCGCGGTGGATCCCACATAACTTGACCGAGGATCAAAAAACGGACCGCGTCACTTGGTGCAGTGCCATGCTTACCAGATTCAACGAAGGTGCGTCAAATTTGGTGTGGGACATAGTAACAGGTGACGAAACATGGATTTATTGCTACGACCCCAAAACAAAGCAGCAATCGAGCGTATGGGTCTTTCAAGATGAGCCGAAACCAACCAAAGTGGCGCGCGTGAAAAGTGCATCTAAGCGGATGATTGCTTCTTTTTTTAATAAAACTGGACACGTGGCTACTGTTGCTTTAGAAAATCGTCGTACTGTGAATAGTGACTGGTACACGACCATTTGTTTGCCGGAAGTTATTGACGAACTCCGTAAAAATAACCGTAAACGCCGTATCATCCTGCACCACGACAATGCTAGTTCTCACACGGCCAGACAGACAAACGACTTTTTGAAGGCGAAAAATGTAGAACTCATGAGCCATCCTGCATACAGTCCCGACCTGGCACCTTGTGACTTTTATCTGTTCCCAAAAATTAAGAACCAATTATGCGGCCAACGATTTTCATCACCAGAAGAGGCTGTCGAGGAGTATGAAAAACACGTTTCAGAGGTCACCACAGAGGAGTGGCACAAAAGTTTTCAAAACTGGTTTGATCGAATGAAAAAGTGCATAGACGCCAAGGGAGATTATTTTGAAAAACAATAAATTAATTTTGTACCTTTAATAGTATTTTTTCATATTCATTCCGGAAACTTATAGTGCGCCCCACGTATTAAGTTTTCGAAAGTTGATATTAAATTATAGATTGGAAAGAAATTACAAGAATTGAATTGAATTATTTCTTAATTTGTTTCTAGTTAGGTTTACGTACTTGAATTTCCAAGTATTCAGAAACTGGTGGGCAGCGCTTGTGCCATACTCGGGGGCAAGACAGGAACACTGTGGTTCTCAAAGTTCGAGAGAGTCCGGGATCTGGGGATAGTTGATCGGGGTGCAACAGATATTTTTTATTATTTATTTATTTTCCATAATTTGTTACATATTTCTTAAATTTAAGTACTCGCCAAGCTATTACGCTTGTTGGCGAGAATGTTATATGTTTATGGCTATCTCACTTCCGCCAACTGAAGATCTAAGACATCGTACAATTTTAGTTGTTCGACTCTAACATAGCCGCCTCCCGTCGGATGTATCCGTGGGGATCTCCGAAATTAAAAAAAAAAGATATTTTTAAAGTATTTAGTATGCTAACTTTTCAAATTAATTATGATAGGGAAAAAATTGAATCAGCTCAGGCGGGCTTCGAACACGCGATCTTTCCCTTACAGGGAGAATGTTCTGACCCACAGTCGCCGTAAGACGGATATAATAAAATAAATTCATTTATTCCCATAGACATACTTTTATCATAAATCCATATCCAGTGGCCTCTGTGCCTAACACGATTTACATATATATTTTTTTTTTACAACACTGTATCCAATGGCTGATCACAAAATTACAAAAAAAAATTAAATTCAAGAAGAGTGCCTAACTAAACATGCTAAGGAACAAAATTAAAGAAAAATGAACAAAATAAATGTAGTTAACACAATGATGTGAAGTGGTGCACCAACTGAAATCATGCCCCGATCATAACAAGTGCAAGGGAAGGTCCTCAGTAAAATAATATGTCAGAGAGGTGAGCCTCTCATTGATCCTTTATTTTGCTTCCCTTAGTGAGGACTGCTTTATATCACACAATCGAACTGATTTGTTGTAGGTGTAATTGTCATTACATGGGCTAAAGCGTCTAGCGAAGATCGTGTTGATCTTCGGTAAGGTAGTCTAAAAATACGACGTTTAAGTAGATCAGGATACTCTGCTGAGGAGATCACTTTTCTATGAACCCTGAGAACTACTTTTAATATAAACAACTGTCTTACGTTTAACACCTGGCATTCACTATACAACTTGGTCGTTGGATACCTATGTAGCTTTTGAGACATTATCTTGAGAACTGCTCGTTGTGCCCGTTCAACCTGCAGCATGATAATTTTCCCGGCAGACCCCCAACAGGTTATACAATAAGTAATCAGCGACTGACTTAAAGCGTAATAGATCGTCTGTAGAGTACCGGGCGATGCTGCGAAGCGCAACAGCTTTAAAATGTTTGCAGATTTGCGTACATGGCCCGACATGGAGCTTATTTGAGCATTGAAGTTCAGGTTTTGGTCGATATACATATACAATAAAACAATTAGCTCATCGCAGTCCACTGCTGGACTAGACCTCTACCAATGTTGGGAGGCTTTGGCCTACTGTTTCCACACTGGCCAGACGGGTTGGTACAGGGTTTTATTTCAAGGTTTCCTTCTCTTGCAGTGATATCGTCTGCGTATTTTTCCGTTAGTCACCTCTTACGACATCCTTCAGTTGAGATGGGGTGGTGATACTAGTATTCTTTCTCCGTCACCTCACGGATATATATTTATATATCTATAGAAGATTTGCATGATTTCAGGCGGAGTTCGGTGGCTCAGTGATCAGAGCATGCCCCCTGTAAGAGAACGATCGCGGGTTCGTATCCCGTCTGAACTATCAGAATATACGAGTAAGAACCAAACTGTTCTGAGACTCTTTTCTTGCCGAATCACCAAGACCTGGCACTCATTACCAGCTCACGTGTTTCTGTCTACCTACAGTCCCAGGTCCTTTTAAAAAGCATCCGATGACGCCGCCAAGCTGAGTGCCGCCATTGTAACATTACTTAGCGTCAGTAATGGCGACCCTCTTTCCTGAGACCTTGCCTTTAGCTTCCTTCCTTCACTCTTCACGAGGTTAAGTCAAATTGCCGTGATTTTAAAAAATTCTAGAGTATTCCCGCAACTTTTAAAAAAACTATTACAATGTCATTGAAACTATAATAAACAATAGAGATGATCTTCTTTCTTAAGAATTCATTTAAAGCCTCAGACAATTAACAAACTCTATACCCACGACTTAGCAAGTGGCATTACAACGCGGCGTAAAAAATAGCTACCATTTCTGTATAAGTTGACTCAAACACACACCTCATGACATCACACATTGACAGTTCAAAATACAATATTGATATTAGCTTACTCAGTATTTTACCGTCTATACAATGGTGAATGTTCTAATGAGCTCTTCCAATTAGTCCCACCCTCCCCCTTCCTACACAGGACAACATGTGTAGGCTTAGATGTCACACCCACACGGTGCAGAATATCCGATCAAAAACTAAGGGGTTCGGTGACTCTTTCCTCTGTCGCACCATTAAGGCCTGGAATTAATTACCAGCTCACGTGTTTCCTTCTTCCTACAGTCCCGGGTCCTTTAAGCGGGGCGTGAACAAGCATATGAAGAGGCCGTCAAGCTGAGTGTCACCATTGTCACGTGATATACTACATATAAGTAATGGTGACCCTCTTTTCTGAGACTGCCTTCAGCTAACCATCAGGCAATGCGAAGTCTAATTGACGTATCCTATATAAAAATAAACTCACACAACACGTTTTTCTTGCCATTTTTCAAGATTGTTACATCTTGGTGGCTATATTTAGAATAAAGCATACCACGTTCAATGAAATGTGATAAAAATAAAATATTGATGTGCGTTTTATAAAAATACTGCGCGGCAAGTGGAAAATTTCTCAATATCTCATAAAGGCATTGAACTGATTGCCATGTGGGTTTTCTTTGACAGGAGAGAAAGAAACCCACGTCGAAATTATCAATACCGAGCGGAAGATAATTTGTTATGATATTGAAACTAGTACTGAGAATTTTGTTATTTTTCCATAGCTCGTGTGGGTATGGCCTTTGGTCTACCTACACGGTATTATCTTAAAATAGTCACTATTGGTGGTAACTTTTGTCACTGTGCTTTTGTCCACAGATGTTGCGAAATGTTATAGTTCATAGTTAAATTTATAATATTTATTCATAGGTATTAATTGTTGACATATTAATAATATATTTTGACATAATTAATTATGCGTTTTTTTAATAAGTAGGAGGTAGAACACGGCGATATTTGAGATGATGATGACGCCCTTATGATTTACACACATTTATCGATGATGCTAAAAAAATATAGGATGTTTTTTAAGAACTTAAGGATTTAAGGTAGTTTCTCTTAGGGTCCGACTGATTTTTCCACCCTGTATTATGAGTCTACTCAAATCATCATACGCCCCATTTGAATTCGGTAGTAACGTCGCTTACTGACCGCGCATATAGTTTGTATATGGATTTCCAGATATTTTCATATATCAAATAAATAGTTTTATATTTGAACTCCAGCAAATTAATTAACCAATTTGTCAGTATGCAAACATATTCCAGTCCAAAAAATTCCGTGAAATATTGATTAATTGCTCATGCATGAACAAATACTGATAAAAAACTCACAGAAACTATCTGTGCTTACAGAGTCGGCAGCGCCAGTGTGACTCTCTTGGTATTGCATACGTCCATAGGCCACGATATCAGGTGAGCCGTGTGTATGTCTGCTACTAAAGTGGTAGGAAAAAGTACCAGTGTAACATGCCTCATGGTGAGCACGCTAAGTCGCCATTCCCGGTTGTCACATGAACCGAAGCAATAGCAGTCGCTTTATGGAAAATATCCTCAGTTCAGCTAAATACGCAGATTCCAAAAAGTGAACCCCGAACTCCGAGGTGGAAGTTTCGGTTGCGATAGGGAGTAACGCTAGGAAGTCAAAGTCAAAGTCAAAAGTTTAGTCAATGGAACCACCGGTTCGAAACGCGGCCCCGATCTGAGAAGACTCCGGCAAGAAACTCAGCGGGCATATCTTATTTTTTTAGTCTATTTACAGACATACACTTAGTCTACTTAATTTAAGTAGAAAAATTTACTTGACTAGCATAGTTGAGCGAACAGCTCGTTTCCAAGCTTGTTTATCATTCAAGTATTCTTGGATTTTAAAATAGCCCTTCTGACATGGATAGTTCAGTTATTTGAGTGTGATTGAATTACAAATATTTTCACAACTTACACCTTTAAAATATTATAGTAAAAACAAAACCCTATGAAAATAAACCGGCGTCCATTTATCGATGGCAGAGTGATTGCACATAAACGTATTCTCTGTACCACCACTCTATACTTTGTTGGTTATTTCGGATTAGTGCTGCAACGGGAAATAGCTTTCGTACCGTCAGCGTTAAAATATTGAGGGACAGAAATCACTGTTCTATATCAGTATGTTTTCGGCTCTATTTATAAGTTTTACATTGTGAGTGCTTTAGATAAGTTATTTTTCTTTCTTTATTTCTTCTGTCTTTACTTTAATAGCTATTTGACTTTTTTTAATATTGAAAAATGACCACTTCAAAATACTATAATGAACTGCTGAATCGAAATATTGTTACGACAAATAGTGTTAAAGATATTTGATTTTGAAAATTCAATTTTTTGCGCCGCCCGAAATGCTTCATACAAAACCGTACTTGCGAGTGACGTCACATGCGAGTCGCGAGTAGTGCGAGAGAGTAGTGTAGTATGGAGTGTAAGAGAATTTCCCATTTATCTCGGTCTACGTTGCGTTTACATCTATATAGTTGGTAATAAACCTCTTATGTGGCACCAAATAATGGCACCAAAGCTATGTATATAATAAAATTCCTAACATTTACAAGGACATGAATATAGATATGTTTAAGCAGAATATAAAAACGCTACTGATTCAGAAGTGCTACTATACAGTAAGTGATTTTGTCAGTGATCAGAATATAATTTGAATAATTTAAGACTTGACATAAATTTAAATACATACTTGACATTAACTTAATATACAGATAATCAGCTTAATTAGGGTTTGGACATTAATATATTTTAGACTTGGACATCGATTTAATAAAAAAAATCATAAATTTTGACATCCATTATAATTATACTTACCACTTGACATTTAATTAATTTTGACTAGTAATAATTTCCCTATATATTAAAACTATTTACTTTGACTGATAACAGATAATTTGCACTAATTTGTAATTGTGTTTTGTAAAATAAATGGGGAACAATGTACCAGTATCTCTAGATGCTACAACAGTTTACGAGCTTCAAAAAAATTTGTATGTCTACATTGACAGAACATGTTGAAACTTGTAATGTTTTATATTATAAAATGCCATTTGTACCTACACATGTTTCTATTATCTTTATCTTTATCTCTTTTATCTCTTTAAAAGTAATTTGTGATTTAATGAGGAGTCTAAAAGTTATAATTTGGGACTGAATTTGATTGTTTTTATTTTTACTTACTTTGGGAATTAAAAATAATGAAACGTAGGTAATAGTTGCAGTTTAGTTAGGCAATATCTATAAGTACTTTATTTATAAGATACATAATAAAATAAATAAAATAAAAATAAAAATAAAATAAAATAAAAAGCCTTATATTTCCAGTTTAACAAATTAACTTACAATGTTGTTTCTTACCTAAACTTAATTAACAAAAGAATGAGAAACCAATACCGATTTCACTTATAAAAAAATGATATTATAAGTAGGTATATACATAGGCAGTAGCATTTTACTGTACTGGAACCCCCCTCAGGTAAAGGCCTCCTCCAAAGCTTTCCATTTCTCTCTGTCTTGGGCTATTTGTTGCCATTCTGGGCCAGCAATTTTTTTAATATCGTCGTCCCATCTAGTGAACGGTCTTCCTCTACGTCGTGTGCCCGGTGGGCCTTTCCATGACGTAACTTTTTTGGTCCATCTACTATCTTTAAGGCGAGCCACATGACCGGCCCATTTCCACTTCAACGTTTGGCTGTATTTGAGAGCATCTATTGCTTTTGTTTTTGACCGTATTTTATTGTGGTTTACTTTTTGTATTTTCTTGATACTTAACATACTGCGTTCCATTCCTCGCTGACATGTGTTTATTTTATTCTTTACTTTGTTAGTATACTTCCACGTTTGACATGCATATGTCAGACAAGGAATGAGACACGAGTCCATGATTTTTTTCTTCAATTTGATAGGCATTTTGCTTTTAAATATTTCCTTATAACTCCAATACTTTTTCCAAGTTTGTTTCACTCTTCTCTCTACTTCCAGTTCATTGCTTTCTCTGTGGAATCCAATTTGTTTTCCTAAATATATATACTGATCCACATAATCTAATGGTAAATTTTCGATAGTTACTTTTAATTTTTTGAAGTTAGTCATGAGTTTGGTCTTTGCGATATTCATTTCTAATCCCACTTTGCAGCTCGCTGTATGTAGAGTATCTATCATATATTGCAACTGTAGGCTCGATTCAGATAATAAAACCAAGTCATCCGCAAATCGTAAATGGTTTAGGTATTTACCTTGGATATATAAACCACAATTTTCCCAGTCTAATTTGCTTATGATAGATTCCAATATCGCGATGAAAATTTTTGGGGATAAGGGATCTCCTTGCCTGACTCCTCTCTTGACTGGAAACTTTGGGCCAATGGTTTCCAGTTTGACTCTACTTGAGCAATTACTATATAGGTGTTTGAGTATTGTTATGTATTGTTGCTTTACATTTTGAGCTTTTAGCGTGTTCCATATACTTTCGTGTGAGATTGTGTCAAAGGCTTTCTGGTAATCAATGAATATGATATACAGCGGTCTCTGTTGTTCTTCATATTTTTCAATTATCAGTTCCAAAGTGTGTATGTGGTCTATAGTGGAAAAATTTCTTCTAAATCCTGCTTGTTCAATAGGCTGATTTTCTTCCAGTGTTTTACTAATTCTTTGATTTATTATTGTGGCGAAAAGTTTATAAATACTAGGTAAAAGACTTATCGGTCGGTAGTTGCTGATGTCTTTTGGGTCTCCTTTCTTGTATAACAAGATAATATTAGATTCAGACCATTGAGAAGGTGTGACACCTGTTTCAAAAATCAAATTAAATAATTTGGTTAGTGGAGCAGCTAGTATCAAGCAGGCGATTTTTATGGCGTCGTTAGTGATGTTATCCGATCCTGGGCTTTTGTCTGGTTTAAGTCTATTTATTGTTTCAATTATTTCTGTACATTCTATTGATTCTATGTGGGGTTGTGACTTTTCAGTGTCAATGTGATCATTTTCAGAGTGGTTCTTGTCTCTTGCTATGTCCGGTGCACTATATAGCTTTTTATAAAAATTTGTAGCGATGTTAATTATGTCTTTTCGGTTATAAGCAATGTCTCCCGACTCCTTCAAACAATCAATCCATGTTTTTTCTGTCCGCAGCTCTTTATATCCCTTTCTTAGACTTCCACTGATTTCTAAATGTTTTTGAAGCATATTAATTCTGTAGTTTTTATAATCGTTTCTTATATATTTGCTTAACAACTTATAAAGTGCTTTGAGTTCATTTTTCATTTCTCGCGTTTTATTTTTAGTTCTTTGTAACTCTTGTCTTCGTTTTAAAAGTCTTCCTGTATTTTCTGTCAGTACACTGCGAACTTTTGTTGTATTTGACGTTCGTGCAACTTGCAAACTGTCTGTTATATTATTTATTATTTTGTCGTAGTAGTCCTGTACTGTCATATTGGTTTCGGTGTTGAGTAGCGATATTATTTTAGTTTGCAAGTTTTCCTTATAAATTTTTATTTCTTCATCGCTTTTGAGTGTACTGTTATGTCTATTTACAAACCTGGTTCGTATTTTCACAGGCTTAGTGAGTGATATTTTGGCTCTGAGTGGTCGGTGGTCAGATGTGAAGTTCATACTTAGTGTTTCAATGTTTTGAAATAAATTAGGACGATTTGACAGTATGAAATCTATTTCATTTTTATGACCATTCGGAGACTGCCATGTCCATTTTCTTTTATCTTTTTTCTTATAAAAGGTGTTGATGATAGCTAGCTTGTTTTCCATCGCAAACTCTATAAGTTTTTGACCTCGTTCGTTTCTTGTTCCATATCCATACTGTTTCATAACTAAGTATTCATCCTGTTGTGGTTTACCAATTTTGGCATTAAAATCACCCATTAAAATAAAATCTTCGTATGCTTTATCCATTGCCTCATATATGGTTTCATAGAAAGTATTTACTTGTTCTTCGTCTGCTGCTTCTGTTGGGGCGTATACTTGTATGACGGTGAATTTATTTCCTGATATATTCAGATTTAGCAAGGCTACGCGTTCCGAGACCCCGATATAACTTTCTACATATTGTTTCAGATATTTTTTTATTATGAAGCCTACTCCATGTTTGCCCTGCGTTTGTCCTGTACTACAGAGAATAAATTCTTTGTATTCTTTTATGTTATTTCCAAGGCGTCTAACTTCTGATATACCTATTATGTCATATTTTATATGTGCTAATGCTTTTTCTAATTCTATTATTCGTTCGTGTGACAGCAGAGTTCTAACATTATATGTTGCTATGTACAGTTGTTCTTTGTTTCTTTTTGATTTTCCTTCATGTTCATTATGTGATCTCTTTGGAGGGTTGTGGTCATACTCTTCCACGGTGACCAGCCGGCTTGGAAGATGTTTCGTTTTTGGTCTATTTTTAATGTAATTTTGCGTGTGAGAGGGGAGCTTTAATTGTTATATGTTATTTGTTTTGTTTTCCTGATTTTTCGATGTGTTAGACGGGTGCTTATGGAAGAAATTCATTATGCCCGGTTTTATTGGCCCCTCTGATAGACTGGATAGACTTTGTATGGAAGTCGCTGTTTTATTTTTCTTATTGGCCTGTGTTTTATGTTCATCGCTAGGGTTTATGCATGTGGTAATACTTTCAGGAGAGTTAGAAAGCATTCTTTTACTATGACTTGATGTATAATTTGATTTTTTATTCATAATTATTAATTTATCATATTTGATTCTAACTGAGTTTCCTTTCTCTTTTTCAATTCGCACTTGCGCTTGGAGCTCCTTCCTTTTATTTAAGACATACTCAGGATAGTCTTCTTTTATGTAATAGGAGGTATCCTCTAGTACTTTCTTCTGTTTAAAAATGGCCATTTTTATACCAAGTGTAGAAACAGTAATAATTATTGGTCTTGGCCTTTCCCCTTTTTTCCCAATTCGTTTAACCTCCTGTATGTCTCTTTGGTCTATCTTTACAGAGAAATGCTCATTTATGAATTTTATAATAATATTTTCTAAGTTGGAGTATGATGATTCAGTTTCCATCAGACCAAATAGAACTATATTTTTTTGTCTAGCCTGTTTTTCGAGGAAATATAGTCTTTTTTCCTGGTTATCCACTTTATCCTTGAGGTTTTCATACTTTTCTTCCAAGGTCTTGAATTTCTCGTCTAATATATTATTTATATTTTGCGTTACTTGCTGGGCTACGTTTTCTCCGCTTTTCTGAATAGTAATTTTTTGTTCATCTAGTTCTTTTTGGATTTTTTGCAGTGCTTTTAGAACTTCTTCCATGTTATAATACTGTTTGTTTTTGTTTTAGTAGCGCACTCTCGTGACACAATCCGTACTATCTGTAAATTACCGGCTCGACTGGATCTATGAATCGATTAGTGATTAGCCTATTAGTATCTTGACGAC
Source organism: Eilema griseolum (assembly GCA_963662185.1). NCBI lineage: Eukaryota > Metazoa > Arthropoda > Insecta > Lepidoptera > Erebidae > Eilema > Eilema griseolum. The sequence goes on along the minus strand of OY759256.1, from coordinate 10,400,322 downwards.
GTAATTCTTTATGATTGCAAGAGATGGCGTTGTTGTCGTGTTTTAGGTTCAACTTTGCTGATTCATGTGAATTAATAGGTTATGATGTTTTTTAAATTTCTTATAAAGTCTTCACTATTTATTTTAACAACACTTCACTCTTCGTACACGAGTCTAAACACTCGATTTTGCGTTTTGTTTCGAAAAAGTCACAAAATATGGACACAGCAACAGTTTATTTAGCTTGGAGCTATTTCACTGATTTATTGATTTTTTACACTCGTTTTTAACACTGTCCACAATATATGTTAAAGATCTTATGTTTTTTTTTTAACTTTTCTTCGTTTTAGTAGATATTTATGTACTTGTACTTTTTTAAATCCAAAAATATTACGGAGACGATGTAAACAGTGGCACTGTGGCGCCCTCTTAAGATACATAATATGATTACATTAAATAAAATATGCTATTATAATATACAATTACTTACAAATTTATATAAAACTATGCTAACTATACAGTAATACAAAAATGGGATAGAGAAAAAGAGGGAGACTGTAATTTTAGGCATCGAAAAATTCCTCCCCATCGATCTCTACTGGTACCGTGCCCAAGAGGCTGGTGGCATTACTACGCTGAATGGCGACGCCAATTCTTTGAGCGAGGTAAAGGCCAGCCTTATGGTCACGGGAAGCGTCGATTAGTCAATATCTTATTGGCAATATCTTATTTTACAAGGCTTATTTTATGATAACAAACTAAGAATACATACAAGTCATGCTAAATGCGTCTGCTCGCCATTCTATGCCTCCCAGAAACTATTTGTGCTTACAGGGTCGGCAGCGCGAGGTTACGTTGGTTATCCATAAACAAATAATACGGAATACTAAATAGTTTGAATTTTAAATTAGTTTATTTGGATTTTTTTATTCGGATACACTCTTTGAACTTTATTTTACAATTTTGTTTATAATTCAATTGAAAATTAAAACTAAAACTATTATTAGATAGCTACTAAAATACACTAAAATAAAATAAACATAAAAATTACATACTTACATAATGCATCATGAAATTCCTCCGCATCATCATCGACCGGTAACGTACCCAGAAGGCTGGTAGCATTGCCACGTTGAATGGCAATGCTTATCCTCTGTGCAAGATAATAACCAGCCTTCTGGTCACGCGTAGCGTCGATCAGCTGCTTTGCCCAGTCTTTATATAGAGACCGAGCACTTGGACCCCACGTCCCTAACGTTTCAACCCCAAACGGCTCAAAAACATAATCACCTGTCAGGTTACAGTATTTGCGCCGTTTGAGGTTTTTTTTTCAGCCCTTTAGGTTCACGAATGACTGGCACGCCAGCGGTAGCTACAGCACGGCGGATAATGTCGTTGATGCAGGCGTGTCGCGGTATACGCCCAGCGCTTCTGCTGCATGAAAGGCCATGGTGCCCAAGACTGTCGGACAGCTTCACCGCAGTGACAATGATGCGGAGAAACGCACGGCGCTCCTAAGCGAAGGCAAGTGGCAAGGCGAAAAGTAGTATTTTATTTTATTTTATTTTCATACATACATAGTACCTATGTTGGGCGATGGAAGTGCCTGAATCCAGAGGCCTGACTCCCATTCCCCCACAGCCAGAAGGCACGCACGCTCTGTAACATGGGAAGATGTGTGTATTAAGGTATCTCTTACCAGCCTGCAGAGCGGCGCATCCCATTGTCTCTGGGAGAAAGGGTTACCAGGCAACTCAGTGTTGGGACAAGCAGCCTTCCAAGCATTAATAGCATCGGACTTACATGACACCTCAGAGTTAACCTGTGTGTTTATGAGAATTTTCCTGGTTAACTCCTCAGTGCTGTGCACCGACGACAGAAACGCTGGAAGGCTAACGTCTGAAATTTTGCGAACGAATAATTATTAATCAAATAGATGCTAACGTCGAAAATATTAGAAGACAAACGGAAGGTGAGACGCCTCCTAACCAGATGGACTCGGATGGATCGGAATTATCTCCCTATGTCCAACAGTGAACTGCCAATTATTGTAGTCGTTCATTGTCAGAGTTAAACAAAATGTACTTTAAAGATCACTTTTGCTGACCGTACCAGCTATTATAAAGCTTATGTTATATCCGTGTAGGGCAACTCTGCTATTAATAGAATATGTGCTTAGTAGATTTCCTAGAACGTTTATATTGTACTGAAAAATGGCGTGGTTTTCAGAAAAAGTTGTAGGGTAATTCTGCCTGTATGTAGGGTAATGCCCCACCACACATGTATATTTTCGTACTCCTCATTTTTTTTATACAACTAAGGTGGCAGACAAGCACACGGCCCACCTGATGCAAAGTGGTTACCGTGACCTATGAACGTGTGTAACACCAGTGGAGTCACATCCGTGCTGCCGACCCTGTAAGAATAGAGATTTTATGTGCCCTCAGTGCAGAACACAAAATCAGGACAAGCCTATGGTCTTACCACTGGCAGCACAAAAACTCTCCAGTGAGCTCTGGCTACCCTACTCACCGCTGGGAAGACAACATGAAGTTATTATGGCCGCGGTATTCTGTACCTCCTTATAATAATACTACGTATAAAGTAAACCTATTGGTGAAAATCGAATGAAGCAGTTCTTATTAGTCAGAACGACGCCCATGGCAATAATTTTGTTCAATTCGTCTGTTTCTAATTTCATACTACACACATATGGGTGAACTAGCCTATACCCGCACTTTATTACCCGACTACAGCGAAGCAAAAGGAGGGTTATGATTTGGCAGGCCGCCGATTAATGTATATATGTAGGTTCATCTGTTCCTTCATAGCTCCTCAACCACTAATTAGAACTAGACTAATCGTGAGAAGCGTCTTAGTCGCCTGCTGGTTATGGGCTATATAATGTATCACTGTGACGCCCTCTAGCGGTAATAAAAACTGTGTTAAAAAGTACCCTAAGCCGACGAGCATGTATGAAGAATGTAATGAGAGTGAATGAAGCGAGAGTAGTAGGTATGTCAGGATTGTAGCAAATGGAGATTCGTGATCTCTGCCTACCCCTATGGGAGACAGGGTTTTTTGTTTTTTTTTATACCACTTAGTTGGCAGACAAGCACACGGCCCACCTGATGGGAAGCGGTTACCGTGGCCTATGGACGTATGCAACACCAGGGGTGTCACACTCGCGCTGCCGACCATGAAGAAACCTTCTGATGCCCCTCTTGAAGAACCCCATATTGTAGGCGCTTGGGAAAACCGCAGCAGGGAGGTCATTCCACAGCTTGAGTGTGCGTGGGATGAAGTTTCTTTCATACCGCACAGTGCGCACCGTCTCAGGTCGCAATGTGTGAGGATGAATTTCCTGCCTATGGCGAGAGGTGCGATGATAGAATGTAGCTACGGGTATCATGTCAAACAATTCATCTGAGCACAAACCATTATAGTAGTAGAACACACACAGTGAGGCAAAATCCTTCCTAAGGCTAAGAGGTTCCACCCAACCTGTGAGCATGGGATTGTCAACCAGCCTCAATGCCCGTCTTTGCACTGAGTCGAAGGGGTCAAGCTGGTATGCAGGTGCTTCAGCAAAAAGATGACAGCAGTACTCCATATAAGGAGGCGTGATTTTTTTTTTTTTTTTACGGGCGCAATATCCCCACGGATACCTCCCCACCGGAGCCGGTGGAAGAGGTTATGTCGGACTCGAACCGACTAAAACGCACGCCGCCTGTGGGTCGTTTTGGTTGCCGAAGGTGAGGTTGACAGGCATATCCCTCGCACCCCGGCCGACACAGGGCCATCTCTCACGATCTGGCCCTCTTCTCGGGTGTGGGGACTACAGAGTCCCCAACTCGACCCCGGAAACGGGGAGGCGCGCCAGGCGCGCCACCGCCGCGGCCTGCTTCTGCCAGGGTGACAGGCGGCTCCACCTGTCAACCCCAGGCCGGCGCTCGTAGGGGGCGGAGGTCGTTCACCGACCTCCGACGCCCGAGTTGCCTTCGTACGCGGGCAGCTTGGCTTGCGATCCTTCGTCGCTCCCGCTGCCGCTCCCGCCCCGCCTCCTCCTTCACGAGCATTACTTGCTCGCAGAAGGAGGCGCCGGCTGCCCACGCATCCGCGCAGCGGACCATCGCCGCGAGCAAGGTGGAGAGCGTGAGAACTCTCACTCCCAGGGTCGCCACAAGCTCCCGCCTCGGCGTCTCCCACGCCGGACACTCGGTGAGCGTGTGCGGACCTGAGTCCTCGCTCGCGTCGCAGTGATGGCACTCGGACGTTGGCTCTTTCTCCATCCGACGGAGATACTTTCCGAAGCATCCGTGCTCGGTGATCATCTGCGTCAGACGGTACGAGAGGCTGCCGTGTGGCCTCTCTAGCCACTCCCCCATGATGGGTCTTACCGGAGGAGGCGTGATTTGATGTATGTAAGTATGTTAAAAAATAAATTTGAGATAAATATGGTGTGCGGTATCAACTGAAAGGGCTTAATCAGTACATTTCAAATATGTTTAAATTATACCTATAGCTTACCGCAAAATAATATAAAAATTTAAAAATAAGTTTAAAACTAAAACCCGACTACTGAATACTCACGCTCTAACAAGAATATTTCGAGGATAGGGCGTGGTCGTATGCCACTTTTCCTTAGAATGTTTTGTTAGACTAAGTGGCATACGACCACGACTATCATTGATATTTTCTTGTTAGAGCGTGAGTTTTCAGTGGTCGGGTTTTATTTTTGAACTTTTTTTTTATGGATGTCGGCTTCTCGCGACTTTTATTTTTTATTTCTCATATATATTTTTTTATACCACTTAGTTGGCAGACAAGCACACGGCCCACCTGATGGAAAGTGGTTACCGTGACCTATGGACGTCTGTAACACCAGAGGAGTCACAGTGGCGCTGCCTACCCTGTAAGTACAGAGTTTCTGTGCCGTCAGTATGGGTCAAGACAAAGCAGGACAAGCCTTTAGTCTTCCCACTGACAGCACAAATTCTCCAGTGAGCTCTGGCTACCCTACTCACCGCTGGGAACACAACACGAAGTTATTATAGCCGCGGTATTCTGTAGGGCGGAGGTACTACCCCAGTCGGACTGCTCAATCGGGCGGAAATACCGCCATGTCCTACCTCCTACCAAATAATATACTTTATTTTACGCCAATTACAATCGATCATACATGTACTCAACGATTTACTATATGTACGTCGTACAAGGCGACTAAGGGATAGGGCTAGTTATCATCAGACGGATATATACAGCCCAGACTCAGCCTCAGATGCTTGGCTTGAACAATAGTGCCCGGAAGACAGCATTAACACCTTATTATGTGGGACCGAATTCAATTATTAGTGAAATGTGGATGTTAATTCACCTCTGCCTAACCCTCCGGGGATAAAGGCGTGATTATATGTATGTATGTATGTTTGTATATATGTATGTGTGTATGTGTATATGTATGCCTATAATCTGAGATGCTTATACATATTGTATACCTTTTTATATTAAAATATACACTTTCATGTACACAAAACTTTGCCTCTCGTATTGCAATTCCTCTGTGCGCTCCCGGATTTACTGCACAGAGCTCAACTTTGAGTTAAGCTCGCCTTTGTACATTACATCAGTGCAAATATTTGTATGCATGAATATGTACATTTGCATTGGTCTGGGTGTTTCTATGTATAATATGTATGTATTTACAAAAAAAAAGTATCTAAGTATGTTTATCCGCATTCTAGATTCCATAACACAAGCTAGTTAAGCTATGCTTACCATGGGTCTAGATAGCGTTGTGTAGAATGTCGTGGAATATTTATTTATTTTATTTATTTATTTATAAAGTATAATTAGAAGTAAATTAAAATAGATAAAACCATTGGTTCTTCTTATGTTAGGTGAGCATTTCTCCAAACCAGGGTATTCAGACGTCTCGGAGTGGCATTGAAAGATATTTTTTGCCAACATACCCTGGTCCCTGAAGGTCGGCACAAAAATGGCCGCCGCAGTGAAGGCGACTCGCCTGCTGGTAGTATAGTAAAACCAACAAAACCGGAAACGGAAGGAGTCCGCCACCATCCCTTCAATTATGTCAACTCATGCCAAACTGTCTTTGATTTACAATAATAGAACAATATACATTTGACACGAATATCACGGTATCAGTTTTCCAAGCGACTCGGTGACTCTTTCCTCGGTCGCACACGTTTTGAGTCTAAAATTGACTTATTCTGTGAACCTTGGCTTGTATAACTTCTATTATAACTATATTTAAACGAGGAATTATTATTAAGTGTATCCTGGCATTATTGAAATTTTTATTACTACCTTTCAATATTTGTACGCCGGAGACAGCAGAATATTATGTATACAACCAACCTTGTAACAACTTTTATACAATATTCTTACAAATAAATGAATCTTATCTTATCTTATTAAGGCCTGGAATTCAGCTCGCGTGTTTTCTTCTTCCTACAGTCCCGGGTCCTTTAAGCGGGCTGAGCTGAGTGTCACCATTGTCACTTGGTATATGTAGGAAATGGTGATCCTCTTTTCTGGGACTTTGCCTTCAGCTTACCATTAAGCAAGGTGAAGTCTAATTGACGTTTCAATATAAAAAAAACTATGACAAAATAAATTTTTATACGTACAATAAGAGTAAGAATCTTATTTTTCTTACCTTCTATTCGAAAAGTGTCACTTTGTTCTTCTACAAGCGGGAGTAAATATATCTTTTCTGTTAGGAACTTTTTGGCGGGCGAAAAAGTGATTTGAATTTGGAACATATATATCAGTCATAGAAGACGAACGCAAATTGTATGCAATACTGGCTGGTAAGTGTTGGCCACATGGCGCGAGGACCCGCGGTAATTAGAAAAAATAAAAAAGCGCGCGGATTATGTCTCTGGCTGTTTATACTGGAAATTGATGGCGCTTGGTGAAACTTGCTACACATAATATTGAATGTGGCATTTGTATTATTATTATTTGTACCATGGGGAGTGTTCTGATGAGCTCTTCCAATTAGTCCCACCATCCCCTTTCCTACACAGGACAACACGTGCAGGTCTTAGATGTTATCCGCACACGGTGTAAAACATCCGATCAAGAACCAAGCGGTTCGGAGACTCTTTCCTCTGTCGCACCATTAAGGCCTAGAATTCATTACCAGCTCACGTGTTTCCTTCTTCCTACAGTCCCGGGTCCTTTAAGCGGGGCGTGAAAAAGCATATGATGAGGCCGTCAAGCTGAGTGTCACCATTGTCACACGGTATGTGTAAGTAATGGTGACCCTCTTTTCTGGGACTTTGCCTTCAGCTTACCATCAGGCAAGGCGAAGTTCAATTGACGTGTCCTATATAAAAAAAAAAGTACATTTCCTGTTTTTTATTTTTACTTTATTTAAAAATATATAAAACTGTGTAAAGTATAAGTGCTATATTCAATAATTAAGTCTCTGTTCTTGTAATCAGTACATATATTTTCTCACAGAAAGAGGATGAAAAGTAGAGTATTTGACTCGAGACCAAGTTATTTTTCCCTCAGGCGATGTACTTTGAATCTCTCGCTGTGTTCAGGATTTTACGTTAGAATCTTTCGCTTCGCTTCGTTCCTTTACTCCCTTGTCATACAATCTAATATTATTTTATAACAATAATAATTATTTTATATGTTAACATAATAATTTCCTTTCTCGATAGCTTGAATGACAAAAAAAAACGTTAAATAAAAATGACAATAAAACACACAAAAAGCACCATTAAGTAAAAGTCTAAGTATGAATGAAATAGAATACAAGTACAAATGTATTGTTGAAAGCTAAGAAATATTTCGGCGAAGTGAAATCAAAGATGACAAAGACGTCGTTAGTGAGAGTAAATATTAATCGAGGACCAGGATGAGAAAGAAATATAAATCAACTTAGGTACAGGGACTTATAGCATTTTTATATCAAGCTGAAATACATAGATAGATACTCTTTAGTGCAAACCAAACGTTGGATACATTCAAAGAACAGTATTTGATAGTGAGTTTTGTATTGGTCGATCTGATCACGCTCTGCGATTCTTCCAGACAACCCGTATATAAGCCATATTGTTAGAACCAAGGTAGTTTGTGGTGTACACTATGTTAAGACTACTTGATATTGGTATTTACTGTATAATGTAATAGCGTTTGAGATGATACTACAGGTATTCTTTCATCGAACCGTACGCTACCGGTAGAACTGGTATTGACCAACGGTGACATGGACTTTTTTTTTACGTGCGCAAAATCCCCACGGATACCCCCCCACCGGAGCCTGTGGAAGAGGTTATGTCGGACTCGAACCGACCAAAACGCACGCCGCCTGTGGGTCGTTTTTGGTTGCCGAATGTGAGGTTGACAGGCAGATCCCTCGCACCCCGGCCGAACTAGGGCCATCTCTCATGATCTGGTCCTCTCCTCGGGTGTGGGGACTACAGAGTCCCCAACTCGTCCCCGGAAACGAAGAGGCGCGTGAGGCGCCGCGCCGCGGACTGCTTCTGCCAGGGTGACAGGTGGTTCCACCAGTCACCACCAGGCCTGCGCTCATTGGGTCGGACGTCGTTCATCGACCTCCGACGCCCGAGTTGCCTTCGTACGCGGGCAGCTTGGCTAGCGATCCTTCGTCACTCCCGCTGCCGCTCCCGCCCCGCCACAGTAATATGGACTTGCTTGGCTACATGATCATATTAGTCGCCTACAGTTATATGCCAGTTCTTTATGTGAACCAACAAGATCTCCGGTATTCTAGTGGTTTGTAAACATTTCTCTAAGTGACTCATAACTATAACATTTTTTTTTAGAAAATGCTTCTTAATGAAAATGTCAGAAGAGTTGAGTAAGGAAATTTGCTGTGTGCTTGCTGCTTTGGTGCATCGCCCTCTTAGAGTGCTGTGCTATGCAGTATTAAAGTTCGATTTTTTAAAACGTTATCCCTATATTCCGAGGGAATTACGAAACAAACAATTTACTGACAGGAACTTACAATTATATGAAGACTCTTCGTCATCAGTCAACCGATTACTCTCATAGTAGATATCCCCTCATCGAAGCAACCCACATTCAACTATGTTATATCGATTGAACAATGTGTTTCGGTTGACCGGTTAACCGAAGGGTCTGTTGCTTTAAACCCCTATTAGTAGGTCTATTTCTTTCCGTAAAAACTATTATTATGAACCTTTGGTCGAAGGCAAGATGAAAAATAATGATGTGCCCTTAATTTTACACACCACTGGCTCGTACGACCCACCGTCAGAGAATATTTTTTCACTGTAAAATATTTTCCATAATAGTATATAAAGTATTGATTTTCAGAAATAGAAAGTTATTGGAAAAGCAAAGAAAATGGTGGACAAACGGGATGGAAGTTTTTCAAGAAAATTTTAATAAGAGACTTATAAGAGGGTTCATTACAAGAATAAAGTAGTGTCTTATTACTTTCTAGACTTTCGTAAAATAAATAAAAATTTCCTTTTACTTTAAAAGTTTTTTACTTTTAAAGTTGGGCAATAAAAGGCAATTTTGTATCAGCGATCAGATTTTTGTTAGTCAGTTTATTTGCCGACATTCGCCTCCTATTCGTGCTGTACAATTGGCTTGTCTTATTTTGGGCGTTTACCCGTTGTTCCACCAATTCTACCTACTGGTGTACCACGGGTAATTTTCTTTCTTGTAATTGCAGTGAGACTACTAATGGTAAGGTTATTTTAGACCCACCACATCAGAGATGTGCTGAGAGACATTTTTCCATTGAAATAAGCATGCTGCATTGAAGGTCATTCTGGATGTAACTAGGGATATGCTCGGTTTTATGGGAAGCCCCATAAGGAACCAACCTGTCGAGTTTCAAGTTTGTAGGTGTTTTAGTTTACAGAATTAAAATATTTCGCATTAATATATATTTATTGAACATGAGATGTTAAGTTGTTTTGTTTATTTTCAGTTGTTTGTTTCAATAAATTTCATACAGGTGGAATTACATACGCATAATTTCTTTTTCTAAGGAACTTTCTCTAATGCAATGGGACTAGGATTTATTGACATAATTTGATAAATATAATATACACCGACATTTCTAGTGTAGTGGGTCTATAACATTATATTAACTGTAGTCCCTGACTCATAGTGGTGAGTAGTGAGACCAGGGTAAAACTGTATTAACCGTGGTCCCACTAGTGAGTCATACTGGTGGGACCATGAATAAACACCTTTAATTTTTTATGAGTTCTAATAACCCATATTACTAGGCCATTCTCGTATATATCTGCTGCATCAGAAGGAATTGCCCTTCTGATGCAGCAGATATATATTATAATCCACCACCCAAATCAGCAATTCTTGTGTGCTCAACATATGCTTCTTTGGTGTGTGGCCTCCCTAAGTTACTTACATATTTTCATCCGATATCGGTGAGACCTCCGGTATCCGGCATCCGATAGTCGACGGAAGTAAAATGTATGAAATATGTATCTGTATTTCACATTATCCTGCCCGATATTGGATATGCAAAATGACTCAAAATCTTAACTACTTTCGCACAGAGACCAAAACAATAACTGCAAGCAACTTTCAACCTTAATGATATTTTCTTAATTATGTGTCTTTTTGCGTTAATAGATGACGTTGACCACGAATGTAGTTTTTGCTAAGTTTTATAGATAGATAGAAATTTTATTTTTGTACACCAATAGATTACAGTAGAACTTGTAGGTAGCATGCATACAGTTTAATGTACCTACAATGGGCTGCCTTATCGCTGGAAGCGATCTCTTTCAGGCAACCTTTCCCTAGCAAAAAGCATATGATGATGCCGTCAAGCTGAGTGTCACCATTGTCACATGGTATGTGTAAGTAATGGTGACCCTCTTTTCTGAGACTTTGCCTTCAACTTACCATCAGGCATGGCTAAGTCTAATTGACGTTTCCTATATAAAAAAAAATTAAAATAAAAAGCATCCCTAAAATCTGTGATATTGAGCAAATGGCTGTATCGGACCGATTTTATCGCATTTGTTTGTGAAAACAGCACATGTTGTCGGCTATCGGATATCGACTATTGTTATCTGACATCGATATCGGACCGGATAATATGAAAACGGTCTTACTAGTGCATATTAAATAATGGTAGCCATTCTGCGCGGAAGTGGCGTACCGCGGGCTTCTATATACTTCTATACATAACATTGTTCATTTAAACTCATTTTGTTTGTGTGTCGTTTCATATGTCTACTGTTTGAGTTTAAAATGTATTTTGCTGAGTACTTGCTTACTCAACATAAATACATACTGTCACATCTTTTTTTTTTTTTTTATACCACGTAATTGGCAGACAAGCACACGGCCCACCTGATGGGAAGCGGTTACCGTGGCCTATGGACGTATGGAACACCAGGGGTGTCACACTCGCGCTGCCGACCATGTCCTAATGACATCTCTGTCCTAATGAAGTAGGCAGATACCACATAAATCTTCAATTGTGTGTGACTTACTCAAATGTTTGCTATGTTTTACACTTTAAATTATTTGTATTTATACTTTAAATTAAAAATTTAAAAAACCCCCGTCACAAAAAGCAACCCCAAAAAGTCGAAAATAAGTTATGTTAGTTAGCCCTATAACTTTTATATACCTAGTAATACATATTTTAATTCAAGCCTTGTCATGTCGGGGGACCCTAACTGGTAGAGCACTGCGTCATATTATCGGAACGATCCAACAATGACAACGCTTGAACCAAAATATGTATTACTAGGTATATCTAGGTCGTTTTTGCGTCGGGGGTTAAAAAATGAAACTTGTTTGGGCAGTTTATATATAAAAGGTTAAACAAGCCAAATTTATGGGTGAAATTAGGTATCTATATATATAAATATCCAGACGAAGTCTCGAAAATTATTAAATCATATTATACTGGGATTCATTTATCACTGGCAGGACTATTATCGTAAAATAAACCTAATGTAGAGGTGATAGATCGATCAGAGCACTTTGCAATGATTGTCTATTAACATAATGATTAGAAACTTGTATAATAATCAGTTAAGTGCGAGACGGACAAGCGCACTGAGGGTTCCGTATAAAACGAAAATGAGGGAGGAACTTATGTTACATAAACGGCAATAAGAAATTTGATTGTCACCCAGTTGCAGACCTGACTTTTTGGTAGGCAGACAGGCGGAAAGGGGGACAGGCGAACCGGAAGACAGGCGGACAGGCGGACCGGAGGACAGGAGGACAGGAGGACAGGCGGACAGGTGGACGGGCGGAGAAGCGGACGGGCGGACGGGCGGACGGGCGGACGTGCGGACGTGCGGACGGGCGGACGGACGGAAAGATGGACAGGCGGACAGGCGGACAGGCGGACAGGCGGACTGGCGGACAGGCGGACAGGCGGACAGGCGGACAGGCGGACAGGCGGACGAGCGGACGGGCGGACGGGGAACGGGCGGACGGGCGGACGGGCGGAAAGGCGAACAGGCGGACGGGTGGTTAGGCGGACAGGCGGACAGGTAAGGTACGGAACAAAAAAAAAAGGAAAAAAATACAATAAACAAACAAAAAGCCCTAAAAACGGAAAAAAAAAGGTGAATAATGAAGGTTGGACCGGGTGACGTCACTGGAGATCGAGCAATGACAATCTTTATCAAGGCTATCACAGCGCTGTGCTCGACGCTGTCTTTGTGCTTACAGAATTGCACGGCCGCTGGTGTGTTCAGCGTTCGGTAAACGACTAGGAGTGGTTGTCGTTTGGACGGATATATGAATTGCTGAAAACCGGTACAAAAGATGTCTCCGCTGTCGTTCTCTAGAGTCGTACCTAAGTAATCTAAAGTCCTACAGTCCTGGGTCCTATAAGCAGTGACGAGGCCGTCAAGCTGAGTTTCGCCATTGTTATCTGGTATATGTATGTAATGGTGACCATCTTTTCTGAGACTACGCCTTCAGCTTACGATCAGGCGAGGCGGAGTGTACTGTGTGTGTGTGTGGATGTGTACTGCGCAAAAAATGAAAATAAAAGTAATAGGTACTTATAATTATAACCGACTTACAAAAAGAAGGAGGTTCTTAATTCCAAACGTACCTTTTTTTAAATTTTCTTTTTATGTATGTGCTGCTCTGATATTTATGATCAGATTTACGTGATTCTTTTTTATAAGTTCGACGCAGAATAGTTGCCATTTAGTCCCATAAAAATTTGATAACGGTTGAAGCAGCAGTTTTAATTGTATTAACATTTATGGGCGGTTTGATATATATATTTTTAGCCGACTTCTCTATGTTCTTCGTTATTTCCGTCGTTGATGCACCGAATTTAAAAATTGAGTTCGGCATAACTCGTAGATAGTTCTATTTAAATTTCATGGGTATTGGACCTTGGACTCCGGAGATACACCAGAGAACTCCTCGATATCAAATTGGAATGGGAAATGATTGCTTTTTAGCTAGTTTTATGACGATTCTGTGACACGATAGACGACGTTACGATTGTCAAAGGTGTGCAAGAATTACGAAGTCTTGAACTATGGAGGCAGATAAAAGAATTTCTTAATGATGTAGGTATAGCATGAATGTCTCGTTTAAATTATTGGGAGCTTTAAATCGAAAATTATGGTTAGCATGCTGGACTGCCCACTAAAAAGAAGAAGAAGATATTACAGTCACCAAATAAAACTACACCTAAAAAAACCGACTTAAAAACTAGAAACTATAAAATAACATAATATAGATGAGAGAAAAGTTACTGAATTTACCGATCTGCTAGAAGCCGATGCTTACTTTGTTCGTTGTGCCTGAACTATTATTATGCAATCAATTGAAATAACATAGCCTCTCGGCTAGGCACCAGATCAATAGACCGGAAAAAAAACAGATTAATAAATCTGTAAATTCAGTAATTTTCCTCTTATCTTTATTATGTCATTTTATAGTTTTCAGTTCTTAAAGTCGGCTTATTTATACGTAGTTTTTTATACAGTAACAAATATATATATAACAGATGCCAGAGACATGCTTTTCTCAACATGAATGAGATGGTTCAATCAGGGAAGTAGCATCAAAACTAACAGACTTGTACTACCTATACCTAAGTAATCTGAGGTATTGCTATTGAGGCAGTGTATCTGTCATGTTGCTATGTCTATTATTTGTTACCAGCAAAGTAGGGTCTACTTCATCTCTTTCTATGGGTGTTGTACAAAATGAGACATCTTATGTAAGACTTTTTTAACATACCACCCATTAAAAGTACACAGTTGGCGGCTATAAGCTTGCCAATTGAAGAAGTTAAAAGATTCTTTTTCGTATGAATTCAGAAGAGTATAATTTATAATATCTTCCCAGCCAATCATAGTCACATCTCGTAGCTTGGAGAACGAGGTCGACTCTCTTGCTCGTATTGATTTGTTCTAGTTTTTATGGAAACGACTTTTGCTGACTTCGCAATCCTAAATCCAATGCAAATCTAGATATGCAAATTCGATTAAATGAACTGTATCAATATTTTTCTTTCAAAAATAATTCAGTTAAAATTTTGGCTTGCTTGAAGACGCCGTCGAAAAAAGAAAATGGTTTTTCAAATTTAACCACGTTCGCCGATCGCAAATCCAATTTTGAATGTTCAGAAAACACCCCACTCCTGCCGCGAGTCGTAGCTACGTAGTATGAAGTTCATTCTGAAATTCCAAAGGCACTAGTTGCTCTATGAATGGGCCCATTCAATAATGCGACAGGGTGTGCGCATGCGTCGAATCGATCCGGCGCCGCAGCGCGGGAGGAAGCGTCGGGTGTTCTCCATTTAGATGCGCATGTCGGGTATCGACACGGCTCAGGTGAATGAATATTCACGTTATTGTAAATGTTGAATGAAATTTTTTAAACAATTGTTAGGTAATTTGTGATACCTTTTTTTTGTAAAATGTCAATCTTTTGGAAACTCGGTAATAGAAAGAAGATTGGTAAACAAATTAGATATTACTTTTTGTTTTTATGAAGTCTACCGAAGTAGCTCTAACATGTAAGTAACATGTAAGTAAACGGCTTCGGCTGGTAATGCAACCGGTCACCCCGCAGAAGTAGGTCTTCGCATTGGAGCTACGATCACCCCCTCTTCCTTTTCCGTGTAAGGTGAACAAGACTATTTTAGAACTTTAGATGGTCTAGGGTGCTATGCGTGCCAATAACCGCATGAAAAATAATGATTTATTTCATAAAATAAAACTTCCGGTGGTTTATTTGAGTTATTAGAACCCACATTGTAAAACATGTTCAGTTTGATGGTTATATATTTTATTATAATGATGGTCAATGATCATCATTATCTTAAAATTTTACTGTCTTTAAATCCCTTAATTAATTTTAATAATAATTTTTATTAATAAATTGTAGAAAATAGTCACAGTTATTACACATCCGGGAAATGACGAAAGTTGAGGAAGCTGCCCAGCCTTCACAAATTAGAGGGGTATTATCGTAAGAGTACATTTTTTTTTATATAATTTAGGTGGCAGACAAGCACACGGCCCTCCTGATGAAATGTGGTTACGTGACCTATAAATGTGTATAACATCAGGGGAGATTTTCTATGCCGTCAGTGCTGTAGACATAATCAGGACAAGCCTTTAATCTTCCCACTGACATAAAAAACTCTCCGGTGAGCTCTGGCTATCCAACTCACCACCGGGAACACAACACAAGTTTGTTACAGCCGTGGCATTCTGTAGGGTGGAGGTACTTCCCCAGTCAGATTGAGACAGAAATACCGTCATGTCCTACCTCTTACAAAAATATATTATACCGTGGTGATATGTATATATTTTATGTATGTATTTATGTATCTGTATATATAGGTATGTATTTATCCCATGAAACAACATAATCTCTTATTCTTCTTCACTTCTGTTCTCTAAATTCTATACTAAATACAAATATTAAAGTCTTTTTATTCAGTTTAGGTACATAAAATATTCTATTATAATATACAATTACTTACAAATTAATATAAAACTAACTATACAATATAATATTAAATAATTATAATTTAGTGCACACCGCAAACTAACTACTGGCAGAATAGTCCATACACTGGTTGTCTGGAAGAGATCGCAGACCGCGATAAGACCGCCCATTGTACATCCATCGTATGTATTCTATATTTGGTGTGCAATAAAGAGTATTTATGTTATCCTATCTTTAGTATTATCGTAGTTCAGACATAGATTTAAAATTCAATAATAAAATTTAAATTTCCGACACGTACATCCATTGGACAAACACAACCATCCGGCATGTTACGTTTTTGGCAAATAGTGTACATAAGTATAGGTATCTATGTACACACCAACATTTCACATTTGTAATTCCACAGTACACATTTACTAACTCACAATAAACCTTTTAACCCTAATAATAGATTTCTGTGTGTCATTCTAAAGCCATTAATAGTTCTTACAAACAGATTATTCTGTAGTTCAATCGCTTTTATTACTTAAAGCTATAAATATACTTTAATTGTTACTAAGTATTGAATGAATAGCATTGACATTAGGTTAAATATAGTCTTATGACGTGTTTTACATAGGGTGTTGTACACCACCCACCTGAGGGGGCCATCTCGAAACCGGAGATGACTCTGGGTCAGCCGGGGTGCGAGAGATATGCCAGTGGCAATATTTTCATTATCACCATCCCATCTCATATGAAAGGTGTCGTAAAGGCGACTAACGGAAAAATACGCTGATGATATCACTGTGGGAGATGGAACACTCGGAATTAAACCCTGTACCAACCCGTCTGGATGGCGTGGAAACAGTAGGCCAAAGCTTCCCAACATTGGGACAGGCATATGTCCAGCAGAAGACTGCAATAAGCTAATTGATTAATTGAGTTGTGGTCCGCGGCTCCGACAGTGTGGTTTTCAGTTATCGCGACAAAATAAGCTTATCTCCTTACTCAAATTCTTGCCTTTCTTAGTACCACAGATTTTTTTTTTTTTTTTATATAGGACACGTCAATTGGACTTCGCCTTGCCTGATGGTAAGCTGAAGGCAAAGTCCCAGAAAAGAGGGTCACCATTACTTACACATACCGTGTGAGAATGGTGACACTCAGCTTGACGGCCTTATCATATGCTTTTTCACGCCCCGCTTAAAGGACCCGGGACTGTAGGAAGAAGGAAACACGTGAGCTGGTAATGAATTCCAGGCCTTAATGGTGCGACAGAGGAAAGAGTCTCCGAACCGCTTGGTTCTTGATCGGATGTTTTGCACCGTGTGCGGAAGACATCTAAGACCTGCACGTGTTGTCCTGTGTAGGAAAGGGGAGGGTGGGACTAATTGGAAGAGCTCATCAGAACACTCCCCATGGTACAGACGGTAAAATACAGCCATGGACGCAACATCTCTACGCAGCTGTAAAGGTTCTAGGGTGTTCGTGATCTCGGGATTCCCAATGATGCGGACCGCACGTCGCTGCAACCTGTCGAGAGCATCTAGTAAGTACTTTGCTGAACCATCCCAGAGATGCGAGCAGTACTCCACACAGGAGCGAATTTGTGTCTTGTATAGAGACGATTTTTCACGCCGGAGCAGCGGCTCCGGCGTGAAAAATCGTCTCACTCTGTTCAGGACTCCGAGTTTTCGGGAGGCTGTTCTGATGATGCTTTCGATGTAGTTTTTGTTATTCAGGTTGCAGCGAACATCCATACCTAGGATATTGAGATTGTCCTGCAGTAGCAGTGGCGTGCTCTGAAGAGTGGGGAGGGGAAGGAAAGAAGATACTTTTGCTGTAAACGCACATGCCTGCGTCTTCTTGGCATTGAACTCAACCAGGTTCTCAGAGCCCCATTGAGAAATGTGATTCAGGATCCCGTCAAGCTCAGTGACAAGAAGCTGCCTTTTCTCTGCGATATCTGACTGCTTGGCCGCAGGATGTCCATGATAACTCCCATGTAATGTGCTATCGTCTGCATAACAATGAACATTGCCGGTAGACAGCATGTCGTTGATATATAAATACAGAGTTACTTCCATATTCACAATATGAAAATAGATTTACAAAACTAATGTTTCTTACAGGTATTTAAACTATCATGGTCACTCACATCAGTATCAAAATAAACGGGATATTTACCATGTTTCATTGTTTTGAGTTTCCGATATTTCGGCGCTGTTGCAAGCACCATGATCACGGAGGAACTGGAGTAGTGACGGTGAACAGAGCAAAACTTTTTTTTCCTATGAGTAATTATATCGATCTATGCTCTTTCGAGTTCTTTTACTACGCGTATCTGTACTATCGGAAACTCAAAATAATGAACATGGTAAGTATCCCGTTTATTTTGATACTAACGTTTCTTACGTTGAGGTACTTAATAGGTGGCACTACAAATTAATGGCAGTCTCGATGTTGTTTGTTGTTTTAATTAGCGGCTATTTAAGATAATGTGTTTCTCCTAGATGATACTTGCCAAAGAAGTCTTAATCACAGATAAAAAATTGTAGTCTCGAGTGCGATAGATTAAAAAGTTTTGATATTTGCATACCCTCTTTAATAGATTTTATGTTATAGTCAATCTCAAAAATCATTTATTCTGCATACACCATTAAATCGGCATTTACAAAACGTCAATACAAAAAGAAATATAAAAGACTAGTTTAGCAGATGGACCACCGGTTTGAAACGCGGCATCGACCAGAGAATACTCCGACAAGAAACGGGCATTTTTTTTTGTAGTCTATTTACAAACATTGAGGAGGTTTATCGAGGAGGTAGGACACGACGGTATTTCCGTCCAATTGAGCAGTCCGACTGGGGAAGTACCTCCGCCCTATAGAATACCGCGGCCATAATAACGTTGTATTGTGTTCCCGGCGGTGAGAAGGGTAGCCAGAGCTCACTAGAGAGTTTTTGTGCTGTTACTCGGAAGACCAAAAGCTTGCCTTGCTTCGTCTTGTACACTGATGGCAACACTGCAAACTCTCTGTGTTTAGGCCACGGTAACCACATTCCATCAGGTGGGCCGTGTGCTTGTCTACCACCTAAGTGGTATAAAAAAAATTTACTTAGCCTACTTAGTCTAAATGTAATAATTTACTTGAGTAGCATAGTTGAGCGAACAGCTCATTTCCAAGCTTGTTCATCAACTAAGTATTCTTGTATTGAATAAGACACTTTGTGCTTTTCCTTTGTATTTTATTTTCCACCTGACCCATTTTGCCTCGCGGTTTCTCAACGGTTTGTATTAGCTGTTACTAGCTGACCCGGCAAACGTTGTTTTGCCATATAAATCATTTTTAAGTAAATGTCTAAAAATTAAAGAAAAATGTGGACAACCCTTATCACTAAGGGGTATGAAAAATAGATGTTGGCCGATTCTCAGACCTACTCAATATGCTCACAAAATTTCATGAGAATCGGTCAAGCCGTTTCGGAGGAGTACGGGAACGAACAATCTGACACGAGAATTTTATATATTAGATAGTCATATTTCAAAATACTACAATATTTGACAATATTCTACATGTGGGTAGTTTTAAATTTATGTATACCAGCTTCAAGATTTTACCCCAGATTTGGGGAAATAATATTGAATAGCTTTTCTGGCACAATTTACTCTTAGCTACATTTTTTAATATATTCATATGTAAATCCCTGTATGATAACTTTAAAATTGTTTTAATTATAAAAAGGAAAAGAAATAAAAATGAGAATTATGAGGGGCTTGTAGTTAAATGGTAAAAGTAAGCTGCTAGCCAGGTTACTAGCCTGGCTAGTCCAATTTAGAATCCAATCTAGAATTCCAATTTATTAAGAACCATCTTAATAAATTGGAATTCTTCGTTCTCTTTGATATACAAACAGATGTGGCATTAATTCAGTTGGACCCCTAAAAGTCTGACAACGTCGTCATCAAATTAGTCCCACCCTCCCCTTTCCTACACAGAACAATACGTGCAGGGCTTAGATGTCACGCGCGCACGGTGCAGAGTATCCGATCAAGAGCAAAGCGGATCGGAGAATCTTTCCTTTATCGCACCATTAAGGCCTGGAATTCTTCACCAGCTCATGTGTTTCCTTCTTCCTACAGTCCCGGGTCCTTTAAGCGGGGCGTGATAAAGTATATGACGAGGCCGTCAAGCTAAGTGTCACCATTGTAACATTGTATATGTAAGTAACGGTGACCCTCTTTTTTGACACTGTGCCTTCAACTTACCATCAGGCGAGGTGAAGTCTAATTGGCGAGTGTGTGTGTGTGCGTGTGTGTGTATATATATATACAAAAAGAACTTCGATATCGCCAGTGGATTGTAGAGATCAGGCCCCTGATTTTGCTAATTTTATATAATAGCAAAACCACAGACACCGCAACAGTAACATTAAATTTTAGATTTTATTTATGTAAGTTTTAAGTTAAAAATTAAATGAAAAAGAGTTCATTACATCTTTTTTTGACATCGATGGGGAGGAATTCTTTGACGCGTGAACCTGCAGGATTGTTTAGGTATATTCTGTTTTTTTATATTTTAATTTAGATAACTACCAACCAACGGTAGCCTAGTGGTATGGGTAATGGACTGCAGAGACGAGGTCTCGGGCTCGATCCTAGGTTTTACCATGGCACACAATGACTTTTCGATGTTTTTCAAAGTTATGTGAGTATTTATCGCAGGTTTATAAGTGCCCGGTTAATGGCAATAGGCTCGCCAGCTATTACATAGGGACCTAAACATAAACTGACGAAATGTGGGTGCTAGACCTCTTTTTATTTATTTATTTATTTATTTATTTATTATAATCATTGCAAATATGGGTTACATATAGTTGTTATAGGTAGCAGGTAGGTTTCACCATATTTTACCATAGTAGGCATGCAATTTTACAAGCTAAATTGGGAAGTGAATTAATTAATATGTTATATTCATGCTTAGAAAATTCAAATTATTAGAGTATCATAACATTATTTTGTCATTTTTATAGATTCTAGGATATAAATCAAAATGTCATATTAGTATTTTAGTATTCATACTTAAAAATTTAAAATTAACAATGTCATAGTGCAATATCTTCTTAATTATTATATATAGATCAGTTTATAATGTCAGTTCAGTAATATAACAATAGTAAATGTCATAAATAATTAACTTAACTTTGTTACAATAAACATTTTATACCATTCTCATCAAGAGTGTATACTGAACACATCACTACTATGGGACTTTGTACTGAAGTAATGAGGTATCTGACAGGAAGTCATTTAACGAATAGTAGCATTTCTTCACTAATAATACACGGAGTTGCTTTTTGAATATTTTTAATTCTGGAATAAGTCTAATACACTCTGGTACACAAGACAAAAACGATAGCCTGTCTAGTGATATAAGTATTATACATATCTTTATATTGATTTTGGCAAGCGGAAAAGGTCACCAGTATGTTCTACATATATTAAAATTTCATTTATTATTTTACTACACATCTACTGTTTTGTCATTTAAATAATCATTTACCGTATAATAACATTTGCTTAACAAAATATTCTTAATTACTTTCTTATATATGCTAAGTTCCCCAATCTCCATAATTCTTTTCGGTAATTTGTTGTAATTATACTAAGTATCGGGACTTCTCGCGAATTATATTTTGGAACTTACTATTTCTGCCGACGTTTCGGATGCGTTGCAGCACCCGTGGTCACGACTTGACTAGTCTTCGAGCGTCGAGATGTATGCGGGGAACATTTTTTTGAGCGCCTACCCACCATTACACTTATTATGAATGGTTAGGCTGGCGACACACCACACTCACTATGTCAGTTTTTAACGGCACTGTGTTTTTTGGTTTTAGTATCTTAATCACTGGATTCCACGTTCCGGATAGCTTGAATCCATCTTCCCTATTGAAATTTTTATATTTTTTTATTTCAATGGCTTCACGCACAATCCGTGAATAGTAGTGGCGATCAGTGGAGAGGACTTTGGGTTGATGAAGCTCAATCCAGTGATTGGTACCCGACTCAAGATGTTCTGCTACTGCCGATTTGTTGAACTGACGGTTTTTCACAGCTGCGATATGTTCTCTGACTCTCTCTGCAATGGTTCGCTTGGTCTG
This sequence comes from Eilema griseolum, assembly GCA_963662185.1. Taxonomy (NCBI): domain Eukaryota; kingdom Metazoa; phylum Arthropoda; class Insecta; order Lepidoptera; family Erebidae; genus Eilema; species Eilema griseolum. Next base: position 10,378,209 of record OY759256.1, on the reverse strand, counting down.
GCCTATGTAGGAACTACCGCAGCTGCAATCCACTTTATAAACACCCGGTGTTTGTAGAGGTATGACGTCCTTCGATGTTCGCACGTATTTCGCTACTTTGGCGAACGGTTTAAAAATCGTCTTGATGGAAAACTTCCGTAAGCAAGATCCGATTTTGTCCGTTACACCTTTCACACACGGCATGTATGCCGGTTGGCGGTCAACACCCAGCAACATCTTCCTCGGTGCACGTCGCGGCTTTCTATCACTCGTACCATACCCGTTCACCTCAAGAACCTCGTAAAATACGTAATTTGATCAAGGAGCACGAAGAGGACTTCACAAAGGATGAGTTCGAAAAATTACACCGACCTAAGATCACACAACCACCAAAATTGTACGGCTTGCCCAAAGTGCATAAACCCAATGTGCCACTGCGACCAATCGTAAGTCAGATTGACTCGCCAACCTACGACCTAGCGAAACACATTGCTAAAGCACTGCAGCCATTAGTGGGAAAAACACTATCTTTTGTGAAAGATTCTCGCCATTTTGTGGACATAATCAAAGACGTTAGATTGGAACCAGATGAGTTTCTGGTAAGTTTTGACGTTGAGTCGTTATTTACCAATGTTCCATTACAAGACTGTCTGCAGATTATTGGAACTAAATTAAAGGATAATGGTCTACCGGATAGTTATGCGACACTGCTACAGAGTTGCCTCGAAGGGAACTACTTCCTTTACCATGGTCAAAATTACCTCCAGATAAACGGCGTCGCCATGGGCAGCCCTTTGGCACCAGTCGTGGCTAATATCTGGATGGAACATATTGAGGAAATGGTGTTTCAGAACGCCCACGCCCAAATTAGGCTATGGAAAAGGTACGTAGATGATATATTTTGTATATTCAAGGGCAACAGGGAGCAGGTGGTTCGCTTTACTGAGTATCTCAACTCATTACATGTGAAGACACAGTTTACGTATGAGATTGAGAACAAAAGAACATTATCTTTTTTAGACATAAAGTTGATGGTGAGAACTGATGGCTCCTTGGCCCATACTGTGTACCGTAAACCCACTCACACAGATAGATACCTGCACGCCTCCTCGCATCATCACCCACTTCACTTAAAATCCGTAAGTTCGACGCTCATCAAGCGAGCTAATGACCTGTGTGACCCTGAGCACCTACAGCAGGAGTTAGATCATGTTCAGGAGGTTCTTGAGGTGAACGGGTATGGTACGAGTGATAGAAAGCCGCGACGTGCACCGAGGAAGATGTTGCTGGGTGTTGACCGCCAACCGGCATACATGCCGTGTGTGAAAGGTGTAACGGACAAAATCGGATCTTGCTTACGGAAGTTTTCCATCAAGACGATTTTTAAACCGTTCGCCAAAGTAGCGAAATACGTGCGAACATCGAAGGACGTCATACCTCTACAAACACCGGGTGTTTATAAAGTGGATTGCAGCTGCGGTAGTTCCTACATAGGCCAGACCAAGCGAACCATTGCAGAGAGAGTCAGAGAACATATCGCAGCTGTGAAAAACCGTCAGTTCAACAAATCGGCAGTAGCAGAACATCTTGAGTCGGGTACCAATCACTGGATTGAGCTTCATCAACCCAAAGTCCTCTCCACTGATCGCCACTACTATTCACGGATTGTGCGTGAAGCCATTGAAATAAAAATATATAAAAATTTCAATAGGGAAGATGGATTCAAGCTATCCGGAACGTGGAATCCAGTGATTAAGATACTAAAACCAAAAAACACAGTGCCGTTAAAAACTGACATAGTGAGTGTGGTGTGTCGCCAGCCTAACCATTCATAATAAGTGTAATGGTGGGTAGGCGCTCAAAAAAATGTTCCCCGCATACATCTCGACGCTCGAAGACTAGTCAAGTCGTGACCACGGGTGCTGCAACGCATCCGAAACGTCGGCAGAAATAGTAAGTTCCAAAATATAATTCGCGAGAAGTCCCGATACTTAGTATAATTATGAATTCACACCGCGAAAATTTGTTGTAAATTCGTGGAGCCATACATAAAAAACTACTATTCATTAAACCAGTCCTGTTTGATGGTAAGCTTAAAGTTAATTTTTTCCTCTTACTGTTTAATGTTGTAAACAAATGCACATTTTTACGGACAAAGAGTAGGACTTCCAGAATGTAAATACATGGCAGTGTTAATACCTTTAGCTGTGAGAAGTGGGGTTTACAACTGTCCGTCGGTTTTAAATGGCATATCGACCTAATACACCTCTTCTGTGCCACAAATGCTGCTTCATTGTCAGTAGAATTGCCCCAAAACATGATACCATACCTCAAGAGAGGTGCAACATAACCATGATATGCTGTCAGAACGGCTGATTGACTGGCAGATTTCCTCAGCATCTAAAGCGCATATGAAAACGATGTTACTTTTTTGCATAATATTTCTATATGGTTTTTCCAACGTAGGTTATTATCAATATTGAGGCCCAAAAACTTCGATGTCTCTACCTCTGTAATTTTTTTATTTAAGTACTGAATGTCAATATTTGTTATTTTGTTAACTCTATTTCTAAATGTCATCAAATTTGTTTTGTCAATATTAATATTTAAATTATTTAATGTCAACCAATTTATTGTATTATTGAATGTCATCTTTACTTCTTCTTCTAGCTGCCCTTTATTATGACCAGTAAACACAATTGTACTGTCATCAGCAAATAAAACTGTATCGTATTGAGTTATTTTAGGTAGGTCATTTATATAAATTATGAACAGTAGTGGCCCAAGCACACTACCTTGCGGAACACCAAGAGTGACATTTCTACACGTTGACTTGTATTCAATAACTTTTTTTGATGTGTAGCAAAACCTTGTGATTTGTGTTACTTGGGTTCGGTTGCTCAGATATGACCTTATTAAATCGTAAGTATTCCCTCTGACTCCATAGGCATATAGTTTTTTTAACAATATTTTATGGTCAACACAGTCAAAGGCCTTTGTTAAATCCATAAACAATGCACACACCTGGTTTCCCTTATCTAGGCCAGTCAATACCGTGGACAAAAAGCTATATATTGCCATATCGATGGATTTATTTCTCCGAAAGCCTACTTGCTCAGTACAAAATAGATTATTATTTTCAAAGTAATTGTAGATACAGTTATGTATCACCTTCCCAAACATTTTGGAAATAACTGGTACAAGTGCTATTGGTCTGTAGTTGCGCATATCGTTTTTATCATTTTTCTTATATAATGGTTTGATAATAGTTAATTTTAACTGTTCAGGAAAGATACTATTTGTAATGCATAAATTGATTATGTGGCTCAGTACATGAGACAATGCAACAGAAACCAGTTTTATTATTTTGGTTGATATATCGTCGTACCCAGTACTATTTGTGTTTTTCAGACTCTGTATAATTTTGTATATATCATCTGGTACGGTGGGGGCCATGAATATAGAGTTCAACTCGTAGGGCATCGATACTTTGTGGTCAACAGATAAACTTTGGTGAATTGTATCTGTGAAAAATGTATTAAAATGATTAGCAATTTGTGAAGTTTCCTGGATTATGTTACCATCTACTTTTATGTGATGGATATGATCATTGGGTACGTTAATTTCATTACCGCGAATTACAGCCCAGGTGGCTTTAGATTTATTAGGAGCAGTTTGAATGAAGTTATCATTTTGCGATTTTTGTGTTAACCTAATGATGCGATTTAGTCTTGACGATAGCGCTTTGTAGCTATTTCTTGATCTTTCTGTGCGTTTTTTTCTGTATTCCCACAGAAGTTGGCGTTTACGTTTACAGCAGACTCTTATACCTTTTGACAACCATTTAGGACGAAAAGTTTTGGAATGTTTGACTTGTATAACAGGGAAACGGAGATCATATAATAATTTAAAATCATCATAAAAGCTAGTGAATGCTTGACTAGGATCATTGGACATGAAAACATCACTAAAACTTAAACAATTAATGTATTCTTTAAATCTCATTTGATTTTCTTTACTATAATCTCGCACGTCAATATACCAGGTTTCAAGAGTGCTGTATGATTTTACTGGACATAACAGTAACTGTGCTGTGTGATCTGATAATTCTAAATCGATGACGTCAGCCCTACATCCACGTATATTAAATAAAATATTATCTAAGCATCTTCCGCTTGATAGCCGTGTGGGTTCATTAATGCCCAGTTTCATATTGTAACTATACAGCATTTGCTTAAATTGAGTCGATACATCATTATTATCAAGTGTATTTATATTATATCATTCAACGCGGCGAGTCTCCTCGCCGGATCGCCACCATGGATCCTGGAAGCGAGATGCCTTTCGGCGCTATACAGGTTCCGAAGGGCGGCGCGGGAGCGGGGTCACGATCCCGAGCCCGAAGAAATTCGGGCCGTGAGATCCCGGCTCCACAGGGAAATGGTGGCGGAATGGGAGAGACGACTTGGGCAACCAAGCGCAGGGCACGCCGTAGTAACGGCGGTAAGACCCATCATGGGGGAGTGGCTAGAGAGGCCACACGGCAGCCTCTCGTACCGTCTGACGCAGATGATCACCGAGCACGGATGCTTCGGAAAGTATCTGCGTCGGATGCAGAAAGAGCCAACGTCCGAGTGCCATCACTGCGACGCGAGCGAGGACTCAGGTCCGCACACGCTCACCGAGTGTCCGGCGTGGGAGACGCCGAGGCGGGAGCTTGTGGCGGCCCTGGGAGTGAGGGTTCTCACGCTCTCCACCTTGCTCGCGGCGATGGTTCGCTGCGCGGATGCGTGGGCGGCCGGCGCCTCCTTCTGCGAGCAAGTAATGCTCGTGAAGGAGGAGGCGGGGCGGGAGCGGCAGCAGGAGCGACGAAGGATCGCCAGACAAGCTGCCCGCGCACGAAGGCAACTCGGGCGTCGGAGGTCGAAGAACGACCTCCGCCCCCCATGAGCGCCGGCCTGGGGGTGACAGGTGAAGCCGCCTGTCACCCTTGCAGAAGCAGGCCGCGGCGGTGGCGCGCGTGGCGCGCCTCCCCGTTTCCGGGGACGAGTTGGGGACTCTGTGGTCCCCACACCCGAGAAGAGGGCCAGATCGTGAGAGATGGCCCTGGGTCGGCCGGGGTGCGAGGGATATGCCTGTCAACCTCACCTTCGGCAACCGAAACGACCCACAGGCGGCGTGCGTTTTAGTCGGTTCGAGTCCGACATAACCTCCTCCACCGGCTCCGGCGGGGAGGTATCCGTGGGGATTTTGCGCACGTAAAAAAAAAAAAAAAAAAAAAAGTGTATTTATATTAAAGTCACCACAAATCACTACTTTTGCTTTATTATAACTGGTGGCGCATGGCCGAGTGCGGTAATGGACTGTATTGCGGGAAGTAGCTAACTGTTCCATTGACGCTTTACACACAAAAGACAGGTGGTCGGGTTGCCGCGGGAGTGATCCAAGCAATGAATGCAACCCGAGAAATTAGGAGAGGATGCACTAACCTTCACGACACACGTGTTTTCATCGCAGCCGGTACACGGATCTTCTCTTCCTTGCTCAGGAGCTGCCGTCAGCATCACTAGATCACTTGAGGAACACACGAGAGGCACAATCCGATCGGTAAAGGTCTATGAAGCGGTAAAATGTAACAAATATTAATCATTTTTGAGAGACGCGAGCGCGGTCCGTCATCACGCTGGCTAGTTCAAAGCGAGACTGAGTGTCTATATTTCACAAATGGCGGACGGAAGCCATATCTATGGTTTGTGCGGGAGAGGAGACGGGTATAAAAGGAGTGTGTTTCCGTGTCAAAATACAGTTTCTACACCGGCGCAACCATTCCCCCCGGCTTGAAGGGTTACCTTCGAAACGACAAATGCGAAACAAATCTAAAGTCTAATCTAAATCTAGGTTTGGGAAATAACAACTAAAATATAAACCTAGATTGGAGCTCGTGCCTACTGCTGGCTAGGCAGCGGGCAGAGGCGAACAAACAACACAACGCAACAGTCTCGACCAAGACGAGACGCGATTAGCCAACAACAAAATAAGGGTCTCTTCACGTGGGACCGATACAACAAGCGAGTGCTTCTTCTCCTCGGGTGGTTCGGAAACCGTAGTGGGATTGAATTGACTAACTGGCCACCCATCTAACGCGGCATGAATCCAGGACGGTCCACCAAACCACAACGGGTGATCCAAAATTTGCGAAGGAAGCAATCCACGAGAGAGACAATCGGCTGGGTTGTCGGTGCCAGCAACGTGAAAGAGATTATGTGGCGCCAATTCAGATTGAATTTTGCCACTCTATTAGCGACGAATGTGCCCCAACGATGGGGCGAAGAGTGGGCCCAACACAAAGCGACTGTTGAGTCCTAAAAGCTAAAAATTACTAATATTAATGCGAAAATTTACAATTATGTCATTAAGCGACACGGAAGTGCTAGTCTTAGCACTGCCATCCAAAACTACACGGAGTTTTAGTAGTAAGCTTATCTTCTCTAATAACTCCGCGGTGCGGGATAATGTACGAAGGCTGGGTCCCGCCAGTGTCCGCAGGCGCAGGTGAGATGTAACCTTTATCTAAATATTCGTTAACAACCTCATCATAGGCCCGCTTCGACTTTGGGGACGCCTGCATCTTTCGTTCCAAACAAAGAAAGCGTTTTTCAGCGGATACACGGGAGCCACCGAGCGAAAACTTGCGGATGGTAGACTCCAGTGGCGGCTCGACGGTGCAACAGAACGAAGCAGTCGAGTGACTAAAACTATCCATAGAAGCGGGTGCGGAACCAATTATAACAAAACCAAGAACTGTTTCCAGTGCGTGCGGAGCGGGGTACGTCGGTCCCCCTTGAACCTTACGTGATAACTGGAGGTGCGGGAGAATCGAAGCGCCGATCAATATATCGACGACTCCAGGAACAGCGTAAGTCTCATCTGCTAAAGGCAAGTCTTTAAATTTCGTTAATAAAGACGTGTCAACCGGGACGGTAGGCAACTGTTCAGCTATTCTATCTATAACGAGCGAATCCATGTCAAACCAAATATTATTATTAAAACGAGATCTAAACCTTGTTTTAACGGTGCCACGAACAGCTGACTGTAAGCTTCCAAAACCCTTCACCACTGAGCGGGTTGAACGCTTATCAACATTGAAACCAAGACGCCGACAACAATCTTGAGTAATAAAATTACTTTGCGAAGCGCCATCTAACAGCGCTCGAACAATGCGCGGCTTACCTAATGCATCAACAATAACAACGCGAGCGGTCGCAAGACACACAGTAGTGAGTGCAGCACTAGCGGAGAACGAACACAAGGTGACGTCATCCGCGGCGGTCACCGGGCGGGCCGGAGCGCGCGCGAGCGCGGGCTGCGGCTGCGGCGCAGGCCGCCGTGTGTCACCGCTCGACGAGCCAACCGTGCTCACATTGGATGCGGCATTACTATTCTCAAAATGAAGCAAAGTGTGGTGTCTCGCTTGACATTTGCGACAACTATTTCTACTATTACATAAAACAACGCGGTGTTTAGTACCGAGACAATTAAAACAAAAATTATTAGCGCGAACAAATTTATAACGATCACTAGGCGACAACTTTAGAAAACCAGGACACCTGTACAGTTGCGAATGATGAGTACTACACAAAGAGCAAACAGATGATTGTACACGTGCTGGTGCGGTATTAACATAAGTATGGGTTGACCTCGGTGACCTCGATGAGGCATCTATTTTGCGTTCAGAAGTAACAACCTTCTTCGCGCCTTCATGTTTCGATGAAGAGCGTTGCAATACCTTTATATGCTCGCGAACAAAACTTTCTAAGTCTTCGAACTTAGGAATTTTACTGCCGCGATGATCCGACTCAAACAAACGAATGGTTTCGGAATCTAATTTCTTTAAACCCATATACAAAAATACGAAGTCGCAGAGGTCATCGATCTTCAAGTTCTTTACGGCGCGAACAGCTGACGCGAAAGTATCTAGAAATTTCTCTAAGTTTTGATCGTTACATGCCGTAATAGATTTCAAATCAGACATCTGATCTAAATAGGCGTTAGCTACCGATCTTTTATCCTCATACTTAGCTTTCAAAGTATTTAAAATTAAATTATAATTCTCGGCACTAAACGTAATTCCAGCGCAAGCGGTTATAGCTTTACCAGTCAATTTTTCAACGAGATAATGCAACTTTTCGTGATCTGTCAACGAATCGTTCTTATCTATTGTATTCTCAAAACTATCTATAAATAGACACCAATTGCGAATGTTACCATCAAACTCGGGTATTTGAATTGGTGGCAACTTAGGTCGGTCGCGAGTGGGGTTGGGTAGGTCAGCCGGCTTCTCCAAACTCCTAGCGACGCGTTTGATACGACAATACAAATCGTCAAACGACGACAAGGCTTGATAACTCACTGAGTAATCGGGATTCAAATTCAACTCTAAAACGTTGATGTCATGTACTAAGGTTTCGAAATCCGCGCGTAGACTATCTAAGTTTTCTATAGAACACAAGAACGAATCTCTGATGACCAAATCAGAGGTTTTAAGTGCATTATCATAAATCGATTGTACGCGAGAGTAAATCATTTCTTTTTTAGCGTATAAAAGTTTCAATTGAACCTTACCGGTCTTATCAACCTTTGGGGACATGTTTACAATTAAATCTCAAACTAAAGTGCAGTAAACAACAAATATGAAATGACTTAATCTTAGCGGTACAGAGCAGCGAGGCGGCGCGAGCGATAACCGTAGGTAGGTAGGTACTTATGACTGCCAGTGCAAGCTTGAACTAACGCGCATAGCAACAAGGTCGTACCTACGCGATGGTCGCTGTCTAGGTTCAACTATTATTTCAGAGATTAAGTATTGCGTAATATCTATTCAAATTAAAATACTTTCGTATGAATTGGGATGAGATGCGAGCGAGGTAGGTACAGCCACGTGTCCACCCACGCAGGTACTAGGCAAATACGACGCGAGCCGAGAACAACGTAATTGAAAAAAACAAAACAAAGCCAAATGCGTTAGGTATTACACTGTGCCTATGCACTAGGGTGTCTGAGTATACCTAAGATCTAAGCCTAAATGTCTGGATGCGGGGTTTTCTACTAAAATAACCAGGCACTTAGGTGCGATGCGAAAATTGCGAACTACGATTAAGTGTTGATATGATACCTAACCTATTTATGTATTAGGTAGGTACAATGCGAGCCAGCGGCGAACGGACAACAAATTCTAAGCCTAAATGTCTGGATGCGGGGTTTTCTACTAAAATAACCAGGCACTTAGGTGCGATGCGCTTATTCCCATTAGAATAATAACAAAATACGAACTACGGCTAAGAATCCGGCTCGATCCGGACCAAAAATGGTGGCGCATGGCCGAGTGCGGTAATGGACTGTATTGCGGGAAGTAGCTAACTGTTCCATTGACGCTTTACACACAAAAGACAGGTGGTCGGGTTGCCGCGGGAGTGATCCAAGCAATGAATGCAACCCGAGAAATTAGGAGAGGATGCACTAACCTTCACGACACACGTGTTTTCATCGCAGCCGGTACACGGATCTTCTCTTCCTTGCTCAGGAGCTGCCGTCAGCATCACTAGATCACTTGAGGAACACACGAGAGGCACAATCCGATCGGTAAAGGTCTATGAAGCGGTAAAATGTAACAAATATTAATCATTTTTGAGAGACGCGAGCGCGGTCCGTCATCACGCTGGCTAGTTCAAAGCGAGACTGAGTGTCTATATTTCACAAATGGCGGACGGAAGCCATATCTATGGTTTGTGCGGGAGAGGAGACGGGTATAAAAGGAGTGTGTTTCCGTGTCAAAATACAGTTTCTACACCGGCGCAACCAATAACAAAATTTACGGAGTATCAAATTAAAGTTGGTAAAAAATAAACTTATATCTTCTGCTCTGGACCTTGGAGGTCTATAAATACATATAAAGGCACATCCTTGTTTATTTGATCCATCTGTGAATGCTGAGCGAATGTGGGTAGACGGGCTAGGAGAAATTAAAACCACGTGTTTAGATGTTATTCGAAATTAAATTATTATTTCAGCGAAATATAGCCGTTAATATAATCACTATACAATTATATTGCAATGACACTCCACCGAACACGTCTTGTCTTCGCGAGATGCAAATGGATTCTCTTCTCTTTGCCTCTGCGTACAAAAGAGTTCGGAGTTGCGTCAGAGTGAAGAAACGTCAGAACGCGCCTTTCAAACTGACACTTGTCAACTGTCATGTCCCTTTTGACGTTTCTTGACTCTCGAAACACCAAGGCGCCGTCACGGCCGGACTGACATTCGCACGTCCTCGTGCGACAGCGTACGCCCCGTGTTACCTGCATAAACAGAATACCACTGTAGTCCACTACAAGGCCTGCTCGCCCATCCCTGACCAGCTACTCAGTTACGTCACCTGTTTAAACAGATCCGAGTTCTCATCTCTCACTTTAACTACACACACTGGACGGACCTCAGGCGTCCCTTCGACCAGCTCACCAAGTCACATGGTGAGATGGACCGGACAACCAGTCAGCGCCCCTTCCGCCAGTCACGAAAATCACACACAGCTGCTGCAATTCACTGACCCGAAACGTCGACCCCCATAGGCCAGTTCCAGACCAGTACCTTGCCACTCAGCTCACACTCAAGATGTAGTGATCTGACCCTGGGCATCGACCCGATTTAGGCCAGCCCAGTCGATCAGCTACACCATACACCACATAAGACAACATAGTCTGGTCATGGGCATCGACCCGGTTTAGGCCAGCCCACTTGGCCAACTACACCGCACCCAACAGCCGAAACAATACCATGAACTCTAGATCTGATGTTGGCAGAAGAGCAGGATTTACGCACTATTATACACTCACCATTTACTATTCTTCATGTTCGGAAGCAGAGAGGGTGTCAGAACCGGCAGTCAAAGTGTTTAAACTAGATACCGACACAGTATCACTATCATCATCAGATGTTGCCATTCCCTTCTCAAGACTATGGACTGCCGCCGTCTCGGACCCTTCTGCATTATGAGTTAAGGAAGTAGCTACTTCTATTAGCCCACTGATGCCCCCGGGCACTGCACGTAAGTTTTCATGGGCGTATTTATAGGTTCGGTTAGTCCCATCAATGTCTCGCAGCTCATATCTATCGTGATCTAATACCTTGACTATAGTAAAAGGACCTTTGAACTTTCGCTGTAGTTTAGTCTGGTTACGTTCACTGCTTTTGATAAAGACATAGTCACCTACACTAAATGACCTCACTTTTGCTTTACCGCGGTTAAAGCGTTTTTCTTCCGCTGAAGCTGTCTTTTTGATATTTTCAGAAGCGTTATGCCGTATAGTATCTAAATCTAAACGGGGCTCAGGTTCTTCGTGCACGGATAAGGATGATATCCCTAATGATTGTGCCCGTATACCGAACATTAGTTCTGTGGGAGAGTAACCCGTTACTCTGGATCTGGTGCTATTCAACGCGAGCTGGACTTTGGGGAGTTCATCTCGCCACGTTCTGTTTGGGTCATTTTCTACTATTGTCAGCAGGCATTTTAAGGTGCGCATTATCCTCTCAACTTGACCGTTAGCTCTGCTAGAGCCAGTGGCGATAAGGTGAAGCTCTATACTATGTTCGCTACAAAATTGTTTGAAATTTGCACTAATATAGCATCTACCCTGGTCCGCTATAATGCGCTTTGGTGCGCCAAATAAGCAAACTGCTTTTTTGAGGCATTGGATTGCGCTTGCAGCATCGAGGGAAGGTGTGTACTCTAAGAGAACATATTTAGTGAACGCATCGATAATTACGGAAGCATATTCTTTCCTATCACTCTTACCACTTAGTTTGCCCGTGATGTCTATATGTATTGTATGCCAGGGTGCGGACACTTTGGGTATCGGATGAAGTCGAACTTGCTGTGCCCCTGAGGATCCTTTTGAAGCTTTGCATACTATGCATGAATCTACAAATTTACGCACCTGCTTGGACATTTGTGGGAACCAGTACTGCTCATATATTTTGTCGAGTGTCTTATCTGCCCCGAGGTGCATAATTTCTGAATGAACATGATTTATAAGTGTCCACGTGAGGGATCTAGGAACAATCGGTAACCACGAGCTGGTTCTATTGCGGTCAATTTTCCTATACAGTATACCTCTTCGCACGTCATACGTGTGTGCAATCGCTTCTGGCAACTCGTTGTTTTCGTGTTTGCTGATAAGGTCACATATTTCGCTATCGCGCTTTTGCTCTACGGCCAGCCAACCCTGATGTAACTCTATAAAATGAACTTCCTTGTTCCTCTTACTTGAGTCACTGGCGTCATTAATTCCTTGCGCACTGGATATGGGCTCCAAAATGGGATTTCTAGATAAATAGTCGGCATGGCTCATGCTAATACCCTGTTTATGGACTATATCAAAATCGTACGCTTGTAAGAAAGCCCACCATCTATGTACGCGTGGAGTTAAATCGGTTTTTGACTTGGATGCTTTTAAAGAGTTACAGTCTGTAAAGACCGTAAAATGCTGGCCATACAAATAATGTCGGAAGTTCTCAACCGCACGAACAACCGCCAGGGTCTCCAACTCGTATGAGTGATACCTCGATTCCGCGTCAGACGTTCGACGACTAAAGTAAGACACCACGTGAGGAGCGCTATCTTTTCTCTGGATTAATATGGCCCCGTAGCCTTCAGAGCTCGCATCGGTGTGAAGTTCAACAGGGGAGTCTGGATCAAATATTGTTAGTACCGGTTCCGACGTAAGAATATCGACAATCTTTTTGTGAATGTCGTTGTGAGCGTCTGTCCATTTAATAGGACCTTTCAATTTCGTTAAAGGGTACAAAGGTCCTACTACACGGGTGAAATTCGGTATGAATCTTCTGAAATAAGAAGCCAGACCTAAAAACTGCCTAACATGAGTGGCTGTTTTTGGGGTGGGAGCATCAACTAAAGCCTGTATCTTTCTGGGGTTTGGTGATACTTCTCCTGCTCTTATGACATAACCGAGGTAATCTATCTCGCTTTTCATAAATTTGCACTTTTTGAAGTTCATTGAAAAACCCGCTTCAGAAAGAGCTTTCAAAGTAGAGTCTAGACGCTCTAGCCCTGTAGTGACGTCGTTTGAGTAGCACATGACGTCATCCATGTACGCCAGCGCTACTTTGTCTTTTAAGGGCCCGAGAGCAGTATTGATGCACCGCTGGTACACGGAAGCGGCATTTCGTAACCCAAACGGCATGGTCAAATATTCGAATTGACCTTCCGGTGTCACAAATGCCGTTCTCGCCACGCTATCGGGGTCGACTGGTATTTGGTGATAGCCCGACGCCATATCTAGTGACGAGAAATAGTGCGCGCCGTGGAGACGGTCAATTTGTTCATCAATACGCGGTAACGGATAATGCTCGGGACGCGTGTTGGCATTGAGTTCCCTATAGTCTACGCACATCCTATCAGTATTGTCGTGCTTTTTAACTAATAAAATGGGACTCGCAAAAGGAGAACTACTTTCTCGGATAACGTTCGCTTTTAATAGGGACTCTATTTTCTCGTTGACTATTTCTTTTTCCGCGGGTGCTAACCTATAAGGACGCCTTTGCACGGTCTTGTTCGGATCAATAGGATCTATCCGGAGAACGCCCGTCGTGACTCGTCGCGTTGGGATATCGTCGATGAAAAACTCACTATATTTCTCTAGAATTCTAACCAAGGCCAACTTTGCATCACCTTGTAAGTCCGTATTAATATTCGCAAAATTAAATCCGCTAGACTTGTCAGCTATGTTAACTTCTTTATGCTGAGAAAAGGTGATTCGATCATTATCGATATGTACGTGCACGTTCCCCTCTAATATATCCCTACCTATTATTACCGGTTCAGCAATAGTGCCATCAGGTACTATGTGAAACAATACTGAGAGCGAAAGGCCTTGAACGTTGATGGGACTAATGACCTGGGAAACACATTCTACATCACCGCTACCGATGCCCGTCAGATACACTAATTCACACTGCGCAGTGCCAGGAAACTTATCCGCGTAGCTATTCGTTACTAAAGAACAAGCAGATCCACTATCAAAAAGAAAGGAAACTGGCTCACCGGATGATGTAGTCAACGTGCTGCTCGACGCCTTGCGTTCACACACATTGACCTCTTTGACCACCGCTGCTCCGCTGCTGCCCGCTCGATCTGGACACACCGACGCCACGTGTCCTGGTCGTCCACACATGAAGCAGGTGATTGGTCTAGCAGCGGCTCTGGAACTTTGGGGACGCGTCTTGTCCGAAGCAGCAGGTTCTTCTTTTCGCTTGCGGCAGTCTATCGCTTTGTGACCCGAAACACCGCAGCGATGACATGTTCCCGTGAAGCGCCATTCATTAAATCGGGTCTTCTTAACATCCGGATCGTGGTTATCACTGCCCTCGTGCTTCCGTTTCAGCGATATACCGTTGAGAATTCGCAGAAGTTGAGATCTAGTGGTCGGGTTGTGAGAGTGGAGCTCACGACGAATCATTCCATCTTTCTGGCACAAAACTGACGATACGAATCCCGTGGTTATGTCTTCAGGCATTTCCATCCGCGGTATACGTCCGATGATGTTCCAAAGGCGTATGGCTGCCTCACTCGCGGTTTCTTTAGCACCAACTTGGAAATGTAGAATTTCATCGAAATAATCTTGAGGCGTCATAGGTTTGGCAAACTTGGCGAGCAATAGTTCCTTTATTTGAGGCCATGTCAGCTGCGCTGCTTGTAGTCGTGTTAAACAGGTACTAGCTCGGCCTTTAAGTGCACGTGTAAGTAACAAAAGTAGGTCTGCCCCGCTCAACTTACGGTCGTTGATTACGATTTCGGTTACGTTGCACCAACCTTCGATGTCTGCTTCGTTGTTATCAGGATCGAACTCAATCAACTGGATAGACGCGCTGCTCGAAGGTTGCGGCTGCGATAAAGCCATCATTCGGGATAAAAACAACTCCATCTGTTGCGACAGGCTTTGTTCCGGTGCCGGCACTGACGATCTGGTACGAGTATTCTCCTCAGAAGTAAGCCCTTCACATCCCACTTCTGATAAAGGCACATCCTTGTTTATTTGATCCATCTGTGAATGCTGAGCGAATGTGGGTAGACGGGCTAGGAGAAATTAAAACCACGTGTTTAGATGTTATTCGAAATTAAATTATTATTTCAGCGAAATATAGCCGTTAATATAATCACTATACAATTATATTGCAATGACACTCCACCGAACACGTCTTGTCTTCGCGAGATGCAAATGGATTCTCTTCTCTTTGCCTCTGCGTACAAAAGAGTCCGGAGTTGCGTCAGAGTGAAGAAACGTCAGAACGCGCCTTTCAAACTAACACTTGTCAACTGTCATGTCCCTTTTGACGTTTCTTGACTCTCGAAACACCAAGGCGCCGTCACATACAATAAGAATATTGTACTCTGTTAAGAAGACTCCTGAACACTCTATGATTTTCTCTGATGAGTAATCATTTAACTCGATCAAAGGACTGAATTTTACCGTATTTCTAATGAAAATACAAGAACCACCTCGTCTGTTTTTCCTACAGCAGATTGCGCCAAGTTTATAGTTTACCAATCTTATTAACCCTTGGTCAGAAGCTATCATATTGTGTTCAGTAATACATAAAACTTTCGGGAATATAGGCGTGAGTTTATGTTATGTTATGTTAACTTCCGTGTACATAATGTAAATATTAATATTGATAAAGTGTAAGGTGTAATGTGCGTTATGTTTGTAAATAAATAAAATTATCTTTCATTCACTCTGCAAGATGCAATTTTAAACTCTAACTGCATAATTGTAAAATCATTTACAGTGCATTATTTACAGTGTCATTAGTATGATGATGGTGCAATGCAGAATCGGGGCTTTGATGGTAGTCACTTTGAGGATAATAGCCTTTGCGATCATAGTTTGACTTAAAGTTAATCTCCGTCTCTGTGGCGGCTATCGATTCCCGCTCAGTGCAAATATTTGTATGTATGAATAAATAAGTAGATGAATTAGTTTGGTCGTGCCTCGGAGAACACAAAAGGTAATATCGAAGCATTGGCGTTAGACCTGATGCTGGATAGTGTTCAGAGCTTCAGCTCGGTTGTCGGTTGTCACACGAACATCTATGGCAGTCGTTACGGTTAGTTGAAGCTCTCAACACTATCCAAGATCAGGTCTAACGGCAATGCTTCGATATTGCTTTTAAATTGTGGACAAAACCTGTGATGTGGTTGGTAGTAAACGCGCCCTCTACGCAGAAGGCATAGGTCCCGGTTGCCATACGTTACGGGTAGTTGGGAAGCCTAAAATGTCCAACAACTGGTCTATCTGCAATGCTTGAATATCGCCTTTGGGTTATGGAGGTCAGATGGCATTAGCTTCACGGAAAATATCGAAGTTCAGCCAAATCCGCAGTTATACTGGTAAAGCGGACACCAGACTCCGAGGTGACAACTTCGGATGCGTCTGGGATTAAAGCAAGAAAATGAAGAAGTCAAAGAGTCAGCAAGTAAGCTGACTCTTTGACAGCTTAGTTGCTGACTCTTTGAATACAAAATAGCATTCTTATACTGGTACTCCATGACATCCAATAATGTGAACAGAAATAAGTGTGAAATATCGTAAATATGCGGGTAGATGTAGAACAATTTATTTATTTATTTATTTAATTCTTTATGCACACACAGTACAGAGATCATACACAAAACACATCAAAGAAGATGTACAAAGGCGAGCTTAACTCAAAATGAGTTCTCTCCCAGCAAACCTTTGAGTAGCAGAGAAGCATAAAATAATGAAAGGGGATGTGAAGTGTACATTACAAAAAAAAAAGAAACAAAAAGAAAAGGAAATAAAAATAAAAAAGATAATAATCGTACCTACCTGAACAGGTAGGTACATGTATTTACACAAACATAGCATACATAGTATTATATTAATACATACTTACACATACACATAATACATAATATACCTACATACATATATAATATAAATATATATAAATATACAAAGCATACATAGATAAATATACAGACTTCATTATTGTGAGAGAAAATGTTCCCTTGTTCTTCTTCTGAAAATGTCCAGAGTATTACTAGTAGAGTAGATTCAAACAATTTTTCCAACAATCAACATTCCAACAATCTACCTCAGGGAAAAGAAAACGACTGGCATTCCACTGAGCCAGTCAGCCTGACATCATGGCCGGTATAACCTGGTTGAAACGTCAGGCTAATCAGAGGTAGGTATGTACCTATATCATGATCGCGTT
Organism: Eilema griseolum; assembly: GCA_963662185.1. Lineage (NCBI taxonomy): Eukaryota > Metazoa > Arthropoda > Insecta > Lepidoptera > Erebidae > Eilema > Eilema griseolum. Next base: position 10,360,914 of record OY759256.1, on the reverse strand, counting down.
AATTCCAGTTAACATCTATAGCTGTCAATCAATCAATTAGCCCATCGTAGTTCACTGCTGGACATAGGCGTCTTTCAATGTTGTGAGGCTTTGGCCTACTGTTTCCACATCTATAGACATATAATATATTATTATATAATTGTAAATTCAATTTATTTATTCATTGAAATAAATTCATTGAAATAATGTTTTCATTGAAAAACTTATTTATTAATCAAATCAAATCAAATCAAATCATTTATTGCTTACCAAGTGTACATAGATCTTACAATTTATATGACAGTACTTAAAACTTAGCGCCTTTTCCAGGCATTGCAACATTTAGGTCACATTTTTCTTTATTGAACTAGGTAGGTACAATAATAATTATAATTTGTGACACAGTTAAATTAAATCCGTTATGTTATCAAATATTTTCATTCTAAATATAGGTTTATTTAAAAGTACCTACTCTAATTCATATAACTCATATCAAAATGTTAAATTAAATACAGAGAAAAAAAAAATGTCAAATTCAAATAAAATAAATTGAACAATTTTGATTAAATGTCAATATACAATGTCAATATAAAATGTCAATTTACACTTTATATCTTATTACTTTAGTTTGCATGTTATTTAAATTCAATTCAAAAATACATATACAATAATTATAATGTCAATAAATGCTCACAAACAACAATAATAGCGTATAATATCTTAGTTTTTAATGTATCTAATATATCTTAGTTCTTATCTTCTAAATACTCATCGGTTGAATAGTAGCATTTTTCTATTAGATATGCTCTAAGCTGGTTAGTGAAGAGTGTCATACTTCCCTGTAGTTTGACATGGTTTGGGAGTTTATTAAATATTCTAACTGCCATATAATACGGACTTTCATTTAGCATTTTTATTCTCGAGGGCGGTAGGTGTAGTCTCTTTTTGTGTCGGGTGTTTATGTTGTGAATGTCTTCCTTTGTTTCGAAACTCCCCTTATTTTTGTATACAAATGTGCATATGTCGAAAATGTATATTGATGGTAGTGTCAATATCTTATATTCGACGAAGTAGGGTCTACAACTTTCTGTGTTTTTTATTTGTGCTATTATTCTGATACACTTTTTTTGGACTATGAACACATCATTTATATCAACACTATTTCCCCAAAGCATAACCCCATACCTCAGCCACGAATATGCATATGCGTAGTAGGCTGATAAAGCAGTTTGTGTGTTAGTGTTTTTGTTAATTTGGAAAAGGGCGTATGTGAATTGTGATAGTTTAGCTTTGACGTGTTCTATGTGTGTTTTCCAGTTAATGTGTGTGTCTATGTTTATTCCCAGTAATTTGAATGTGTTGACTTCTTCTAAAGATGTGCGTTGGTGAGTTATGTTTAAATTTAAGGGGGGCTTTGTGTATGGTCTGAATTGTATGATTTTCGTTTTGTTCGAGTTTATTTCTAAGTTGTGTTCTTGTAGCCATTCCGTTATAGTTTGGAGGGTATTTTTTACTATGGTGTTGTGGTTGATTAGGCCGTCGCATTGTATTACTATAGAAATGTCGTCCGCGAAGAGGACGGGTAGTGCCTTTTCCGGGTCTAATGATTTAGGTAAGTCATTTATATAGATCAGGAACAATATACACCCCAGTACGCTTCCTTGGGGGATTGAGCAAGTTAAATGATTTTCCTGCGACCGCACAGACTGAATTTCTTTTTTATGAGTGTCATAATCTTCAATTTGCACTATTTGTGTCCTGTTGTGTAAATATGATTTGAACCATGAGTGGGCGGGTCGTAATTAAAACATAAACACACAAAACAAATTCGTGATTATGTCGCGTCAAACAACCCACTCCGCATCGTTACTGGCGCAAAGGTCCCATTGTGCAGAGAGGATTGTAAATTGAAAATATTTGTTCGCGGTGAACGTAAAAACTAATATACGGATCTTGATGCGTTTTTTTTTTGTTAGAATAGTCTTGGTCGGTCTTAAAATCTTACATTTGTCTGATCACCTAACAGGTCAATCAATTACTTTTGCACTAGAATCACACAAGGTACGGCAAGCATCCGAAGTTTGATTCAGGATGGTGAGGGATTTGTGCGAGGAAAATGTCTATAGTTACAAATCTTACCTATCCCAGCTTTCGTTTTCTGATGTCTTAGCTACTGCAAATTCGAACGAACAAATTAGTAGCCAGCGCTTCATCGCGTCATCGAAAAACGCCTGCAAGGCTGCATGGCACTTAATTAAAGATAAAACAAATAAAAAGCAGCAACAATCGACGATCGATACGTTGATAATAGATGACACGATATATGAAGACCCTAAAGAACAATGTGATATATTCAACAACTTTTACGTTTCGCAAACTAACACACATACGCATAATTCAAACCAAAATTGCACAGTTAACATACCACATAACCCCAATAGTATATTCCTGACTCCAGTGGATGAGTTTGAAATATATAAAATAATCTCAGGCCTAAAGGAAACTTACTCCACGGGTTATGACGACTTAAGCACTCTAATATTAAAAAAGTGTGCCCCCAGTTTGGTGGTTCCTCTCACACACATTATTAACTTAACATTATCAGAGGGAAAGTTTCCAGACCGCCTAAAATGTCTGTGATCAAACCATTATATAAAAAAGGGGAAAGAATAAATGTAAACAACTACAGGCCCATAACCTTAATTCCTATTATAGCAAAGATTTTCGAAAAGGTAATGTGTTCTAAACTGGAGTCATTTATAACATCATGCGGCATTCTCGATGCACGGCAGTTTGGATTTAGGAAATCAAGTTCATCTGCCCTGGCATGTTTTTCGTTAGTCCAACAGATTACAGAAAGCCTTGATCTAAAATCGCTTGTGTGTTTCTTGATATGACGAAAGCATTTGATTTCGTCTGTCACAGAAAACTCTTGTCAAAATTATACAATTATGGTATACGGGGAACCGCCAATGACTGGATTAAAAGCTACCTAGAGAATAGAGTGCAGTGTGTAGAAATAGAAACATTCGAACATAACGTACAGAAGAAGTTCAGATCAGAGTATCGACATAATGGCTACGGTGTACCACAAGGGAGTCTGATCTCTCCTCTTTTGTTCTTGCTCTATATAAATGACCTCCCAAAAGCTGTAAAGCACGATTGTATACTTTTCGCCGACGACACAACCTTAATTGTTAAAGGCAAGAACAACGGCGAACTAGAATTTAAAATAAAAGAAGCCTTAAGTAATGCGAGCTCATGGATAATTTAAAAATAAACACCTCCAAAACAAACATCATGCAATTCCAAACATACAATGGTAACGCAGTAGACCTTAAAATTAACTACAACAATAATGTAATTAGTAACTGCAACGAATGTATGTACATTCTTAGGTATTACGATGGACAAATTTTGTAACTGGAAGTCGCATATCAATAAGATTCTAACTAAAATTGACCGTTTTGTGTATGTACTCGGCAGACTTAGACAGATTGTAAATCTGCATGCAGCGGTTATGACGTATCATGCGTATGTGTCCTCGGTGCTCCGCTATGGAATTATTATATGGGGCAATTCCGTGGAAGCAGATAAGGCATTCATTGCCCAAAAGAGATGTGTCCGTGCAATGTGTGGAGCTGATGGCTTAACTAGCTGTAAGCCGCTTTTTAAACGTCATAAAATTCTCCCGCTGCCATGCCTATCCATACGGGAAATGTGTATCTTTGTTAAAAAGCATTCACATCTCTTCACTAAATTGGGAGACATGCCAAACACCCGAACAAGGCATAGGAATAGACTCCAGATCCCAAGGGTAAACTTAGAGCTGTCCAAGAGGAATTCATTTTGTATGTGTATAACATTATATAATCATCTGCCAGAATGTTTAAAAGAACTTGAAGGAGCTCCATTCCGCAGGAAACTGTACGGAATCCTAAGCGAAAAGGGTTACTATGGGATAGATGAATATTTATGAGACAAAATAACTATTGAAAATGAATAATTTCTAAATTTAATTTAATGTTTTCAAATTTTAATTGACATTGTTATTTATTTTAATTGAATCCTCATGACTGACTCTTTCGCTTTTGGCTTTTGACTTGATTTGTGTTTTAGTGACATTTATTTTATCATGACTGTATGGAGTTCTCAAAATATTATGTTAGCTACTTATTGCTATTACTATCGACTATTCTATTTGTAACATATTAATCGATTGGCCGAAGCACCTAAGGGTGTTATTACTAATTATTTATTATTTGCACATTAATTTTAATATTGTCAAGTAAGCATGTTAAATGTATTTCAACGCCACACGGCAGAGTATGACGTTCCTTTATCTATGTCTCACAAAATCTAATGTATACCATATTCCATGAAATAAAGTTTGAAGTTTGAAGTCTGAAGTTTGCAATCGGTTAAATAGAACCAGAGATAAGAGATTAACGTGGGCGGAGCCGCCGGCGGAAGGCTAGTATTATACAAAGTGACATTCTATAGGCGGAATCGCTTTGAAGCTAATCATTTTGTATTCTTTATCAATGAATCGCGTGACACTGCGGTAGTTATAATTTTTTTATATCTACCACTTAGGTGGCAGACATGCACACGGCCCACCTGATGAAAAGTGGTTGCAGTGGCCTATGGACGTGTGTAACACCAGAGGAGCTACACTCGCGCTGCCGACCCTGTAAGCACAGCTTTTCTGTGCCGTCAGTGTAGAAGACAAAGCAGGACAAGCCTTCAGTCTTCCCACTGACAGCACTAATTCTCCAGTGAGCTCTGGATACCCTACTCACCGATGGAAACACAACACGAGGTTATTATAACCGCGATATTTTGTAGGGCGGAGGTACTTCCCCAGTCGGACTGCTCAATTGGGCGGAAATACACCCATGTCCTACCTCCTCAATACTCAATACTCAATACTCAATACATTTATTGCGTTCCATAATGAAGTACAGTTGTTCAGGTTAAAATTATTGTTACAATTATGGACCCTGTCGGGCACAGCACAATGTTTGGAGAGAGGAAGAATTTGTCATACACAATATGTTCACTCTTAATTACAGTTTGTTGATATTACTTATTATATTAAATTTAAATGATTTTTAGTAGGTATAAATGTCATTTTACTCGTTTTGTTTCGGCCCAAAAAGACAAGGACAAAAATGTAATGAAAATGTCAATATAGAATGTTAAGTGATACATATACAATTTATACAATTTGAAAATATATTGGGTTGATATTTTATCAGTTTAATATTAGTATTGGTTGCGCCGATAGTAGAATTTGTATTTTTAATATTCAATAGTAGTAATTCAAATTGATGTCGCTGGACACACGCTTCCTGTACCCATCTCCCTCCCGCACTACCTCTAAGTGAAAGATAGCAATAGTTTCCGCACCGCTCAATTGTCAAAATAGACGCGTATTCACTTCGCACTTTGAACTAGCCAGCGCAATGGCGGCGGCGCGCGTCTCTCAGAAATTTATAATGTTTGTTGGATTTTAACCGCTTTCATGGACCTTGGCCGATCGGATTGTGCCTCTCGTGTGCCCCTCAAGTGATTTAGTGATGTGGGCGGCAGCTCCTGAGCCAGGAAGAGAAGATCGGTGCACCGGCTGCGATGGCACGTGGCCCCGTGAAGGTTAGTGCATCCTCTCCTAATTTCTCTGGTTGCATTCATTGCCTAAACCACATCCGCGGCAACCCGATCACCTGTCTTGTTTGTTGTGTAAAGCGTCAATGGAACAGTTAACTTCATCCCCCGCGAAATACAGTCCACTAGCTCACGTGGCGAGAATTGCGCTACCATTCTTTTTGGTCCTGATCGAGCCGGATCCTTAGCCGTAGTTCGTAGTTTGTTATTATTCTATTGAGAATAAACGCACCGCACCTAAATACCTAGTTATTTTAGTAGAAAACCCCGCATCTAGGCATTAGGTTTAGATTTTGTTGTCCGTTCGCCGCTGGCTCGCATCGTATCTACCTAATACATACATAGGTTAGGTACGTGTAATCGCATTTGTTATTATTCTATTGGGAATAAACGCACCGCACCTAAATACCTAGTTATTTTAGTAGAAAACCCCGCATCTAGGCATTAGGTTTAGATTTTGTTGTCCGTTCGCCGCTGGTTCGCATCGTATCTACCTAATACATACATAGGTTAGGTACGTGTAATCGCATTTGTTATTATTCTATTGAGAATAAACGCACCGCACCTAAATACCTAGTTATTTTAGTAGAAAACCCCGCATCTAGGCATTTAGGTTTAGATCTTAGGTATCCTAGACACCCTAGTGCATAGGCACAGTGTAATACCTAACGCATTTGGCTTTTGTTTTTATTTGTTTCAATCTCTAAGTTGTCCGTTCACCGCTAGCTCGCATCGTATTTACCTAATACGGTAGGTACACAGCTATACCTCGCTCGCATTCCTCTTATCGTATCAATCCTTGGTCGTAGTTTGGCATTTGTTATTATTCTATTGAGAATAAACGCACCGCACCTAAATACCTAGTTATTTTAGTAGAAAACCCCGCATCTAGGCATTTAGGTTTAGATCTTAGGTATCCTAGACACCCTAGTGCATAGGCACAGTGTAATACCTAACGCATTTGGCTTTTGTTTTTATTTGTTTCAATTAAGTTGTCCGTTCGCCGCTAGCTCGCATCGTATTTACCTAATACCTACGTGGGCAGGTACGTGACCAATACCTCGCTCGCATTTCATTCAAATTCATACGAAAGTATTTTAATTTGAATAGATATTACGCAATACTTAATCCCCGAAATAATAGTTGAACCTAGACAGCGACCATCGCGTAGGTACGATCTTGTTGCTATGCGCGTTAGTTCAAGCTTGCACTGGCAGTTATAAGTACCTACCTACCTACGGGATATCGTTCGCGCCGCGTCGCTGTACTATACCGCTAAGATTAAGTCATCTCATTTGTTGTTTACCGCACTTTAGTTTGATATTTAATTGTAAACATGCCCCCAAAGGTTGGTAGTACCGATAGTAAAGTTCAACTGAAACTTTTATACGCTAAAAGAGAAATGATTTACTCTCGTGTACAATCGATTTGTGATAATGCACTTAAAACCTCTGATTTGGCTATTAGAGATTCGTTCTTGTGTTCTATAGAAAACTTGGATAGTTTGCGCGCGGATTTCGAGTCTTTAGTACATGACATCAACGTTTTAGAGTTAAATTTAAATCCCGATTACTCAGTGAGTTATCAGGCCTTGTCGTCGTTTGACGATTTGTATTGTCGTATCAAACGCGTCGCTAGGAGTTTGGAGAAACCGTCTGACCGACCCAATCCCACTCGCGACCGACCTAAGTTGCCACCAATTCAAATACCCGAATTTGATGGTAACATTCGCAATTGGGGTTTATTTATAGATAGTTTTGAGAATACAATAGATAAGAACGTTTCGTTGACAGATCACGAAAAATTGCATTATCTTGTTGAAAAATTGACTGGTAAAGCTATAACCGTTTGCGCTGGAATTACGTTTAGTGCCGAAAATTATAATTTAATTTTAAATACTTTGAAAGCTAAGTATGAGGATAAAAGATCGGTAGCTAACGCATATTTGGATCAGATGTTTGACTTGAAATCTATTACGGCATGTAACGATCAAAACTTAGAGAAGTTTCTAGATACTTTCGCATCATCTGTTCGCGCCGTGAAGAACCTAAAGATCGATGACCTCTGCGACTTCTTATTTTTGTATATGGGTTTAAAGAAATTAGATTCCGAAACCATTCGTTTATTTGAGTCGGATCATCGCGGCAATAAAATTCCTAAGTTCGAAGACTTAGAAAGTTTTGTTCGCGAGCATATAAAAATATTGCAACGTTCTTCATCGAAACATGAAGGCGCGAAAAAGGTTGTTAGTTCTGAACGCAAAATAGATGCCTCATCGAGGTCACTGAGGTCAACTCATACTTATGTTAATACCGCACCAGCACATGTACAATCACCTGTTTGCTCTTTGTGTAATACTCATCATTCGCAATTGTACAAGTGTCCGGGTTTTCTAAAATTATCGCCTAGTGATCGTTATAAATTTGTTCGCGCTAATAATTTTTGTTTTAATTGTCTCATCTCATAAACTCACGCCTATATCCCCGAAGGGGTAGGCAGAGGTGCTAGCACCCACATTTCGCCAGTTTATGTTTAGGTCCCAATGTAATAGGTGGCGAGCCTATTGCCATTAACCGGGCACTTATAAACCTGCGATAAATACACACATAACTTCGAAAAGCATCGAAAAGTCATTGGTGTGTGCCATGGTGAAACCTGGGATCGAACCCGAGACCTCGTCTCAGCAGTCCATTACCCAAACCACTAGGCTACCGGTTTTAATTGTCTCGGTACTAAACACCTCGTTGTTTTATGTAATAGTAGAAATAGTTGTCGCAAATGTCCAGCGAGACACCACACTTTACTTCATTTTGAAAATAGTAACGCCGCATCCAATGTGAGCACAGTTGGTTCGTCGAGCGGTGGCACACCGTCGCATAGGTCGCCCGTGTCGGCGGCGCCTGCGCCACAGCCGCAGCCCGCGCTCGCGCGCGCTCCTGCCCGCGCGGGGACCGCTGCGAATGGCGTCGCCTTGTGTTCGTTGTCCGCTAGTGCCGCGCTCACTACTGTGTGTCTCGCGACTGCTCGCGTTGTTATTGTTGATGCATTAGGTAAACCGCGCATTGTTCGAGCGCTATTAGATGGCGCTTCGCAAAGTAATTTTATTACTCAAGATTGTTGTCAACGTCTTGGTTTCAATGTTAATAAGCGTTCAACCCACTCAGTGGTGAAGGGTTTTGGAGGTTTACAGTCAGCTGTTCATGGCACAGTTAAAACAAGGTTTGGATCTCGTTTTAATAATAATATTTGGTTTGACATGGATTCGCTCGTTACAGATAAAATAACTGAACAGTTGCCTACCGTCCCGGTTGACACGTCTTTATTAACGAAATTTAAAGACTTGCCTTTAGCAGATGAGACTTACGCTGTTCCTGGAGTCGTCGATATATTGATCGGCGCTTCGATTCTCCCGCACCTCCAGTTATCACGTAAGGTTCAAGGGGGACCGACGTACCCCGCTCCGCACGCCCTGGAAACAGTTCTAGGTTTTGTTATAATTGGTTCCGCACCCGCTTCTATAGATAGTTTTAGTCACTCGACTGCCTCGTTCTGTTGCACCGTCGAGCCGCCACTGGAGTCTACCATCCGCAAGTTTTGGGAAATTGAAGAGGTCAATGTCCCACCAATCCTAAGCCCTGATGACAAGATGGCTGAGGAGATTTATTGTCGCACGACTACTTGTGATGAGCAGGGTCGTTATGTTGTCGCGCTCCCTTTCAAGGGAGATATTTTTTCGCTCGGTGACTCCCGTGTATCCGCTGAAAGACGCTTTCTTTGTTTAGAACGAAAGATGCAGGCGTCTCCAAAGTTAAAGCAAGCCTATGATGAGGTTGTTAACGAATATTTAGATAAGGGTTACATCTCACCTGCGCCTGCGGACACTGACGAGACCCAGCCTTCGTACATTATCCCGCACCACGGAGTTATTAGAGAAGATAAGCTTACTACTAAACTCCGCGTAGTTTTAGATGGCAGTGCTAAGACTAGCACTTCCGTGTCGCTTAATGACATTTTGTATTGTGGTCAAAATCTTCAAGGTAATTTATTTGACATAATTGTAAATTTTCGCTTATTCGCTGTTGCACTCTCTGCAGATATTCGACAAATGTTTTTGTGCCTTGAAGTGCGCAAATCCGATCGTAGGTTTCAACGATTTTTGTATAGATTTTCACCGCAAGAACCTTTAATGGTTTACGAATTTAATCGTGTTTGCTTCGGGCTTAAATCTAGCCCTTTTCAAGCACTTCGCACCGTCAAGCAGTTGGCCGCTGACGAGGGCGATGCATTTCCGAAAGCGAGAGCCACCATTGAGACTGGCTTATACATGGATGACTTCGTGTATAGTGTAGATAGCGAGGCAGAGGCTGTCGAGACGGCCGCTCAAGTTATAAGTCTCATGAAGGCTGGTCAATTTGATCTCGTGAAATGGACGAGCAACTCGCAAACTGCGTTAGAGTCGATTCCACCGTCGCACCGATTGTCTTCGGTTAAGGAATTCGATGAAAGTGATACGCACAAGGTGCTTGGTTTAAGCTGGTTGCCCGCATCTGATACGTTTAGTTTGAAAATTAGTTCGACCCCGCAAACTTGTACTAAACGCATTATCCTGTCGTGTGTGGCACGGATATGGGACGTAATGGGATTCGTAGCTCCTGTCGTTTTGTACGCCAAACTACTTATAAAAGAGCTTTGGCTTTCCAATTGTGATTGGGACGACACCGCGCCCGACAACATTGCTAAGTTGTGGGCTCGCTTTAGAAAAGAACTTTCTGTGCTTGACCAAATACAAATTCCGCGTCATGTAGGTATATCGCAACATAGTGTTGTTACGGTAGTAGGCTTCGCGGACGCTAGTGAGAGGGCGTATGGAGGAGTAGTCTATTTTCATGTCTCGGATGTAGGTAAGGTTTCAATTAGCCTTATAAGCGCGAAATCAAAGGTCTCTCCCCGTAAGGTCGTCTCTCTGGCACGCCTCGAGCTATGCGCTTTACAATTGTTAGTTAGATTGATCACCTCTATCGCCAATGCTTGTAGTAGTCGCATTAATATTAGTAGAATTTTAGCTTTTTCGGACTCAACAGTCGCTTTGTGTTGGGCCCACTCTTCGCCCCATCGTTGGGACACATTCGTCGCTAATAGAGTGGCAAAAATTTAATCTGAATTAGCGCCACATAATCTCTTTCACGTTGCTGGCACCGACAACCCAGCCGATTGTCTCTCTCGTGGATTGCTTCCTTCGCAAATTTTAGATCACCCGTTATGGTTTAGTGGACCGTCCTGGATTCATGCCGCGTTAGATAAGTGGCCAGTTAGTCAATTCAATCCCACTACGGTTTCCGAACCACCCGAGGAGAAGAAGCACTCGCTTGTTGTATCGGTCCCACGTGAAGAGTCCCTTATTTTGTTGTTGGCTAATCGCGTCTCGTCTTGGTCGAGACTGTTGCGTTGTGTTGTTTATGTAGGCCGATTTTTGAGAATTTTATCTACGCGCGGTCATATAACCGCCGCTGATTTAGATAAAGCTGAATTGGTCATACTTCGCGAGTTGCAGAAATGTTATTTTGCTTCTGAATTTAAAAATTTAGAATTTAACAAACCTTGTAGTCGTTCTTTCCGACACTTGAAACCATTTTTGGAAGATGGACTCATTCGAGTAGGTGGACTCATTCGTTTGAGAAATTCAAGTTTGGGATTTGAACAAAGGCATCCAGTAGTTCTCCCGCGTAAGGACCACGTATTAGATTTGTTAGTAGATTATCATCATAAGGTGAATTGTCACGCTGGTCCCGATTTGTTAATGTCTATTTTGAGACAGAAGTACTGGATAATTTCCGCTCGTAATTTGATTCGCGCTAGAGTACACAGATGTGTACCTTGTTTTAAACTCCGCCCGCGTTTTATCGCGCCTGAAATGGCCGATCATCGCTCTTGTCGTGTTGTTCAATCCGCAAAACCTTTCGTACACACCGGCACAGACTTTGCTGGGCCTTTCAAAGTCACCATTGCTCGTGGTCGTGGCATTCGCGCCACGAAAGCTTATGTTTGTTTGTTCATTTGTATGACAACTCGCGCGGTTCATATAGAGTTGACCGGTGATTTAAGTACGCAAAATTTTATGTCCGCTTTTAAACGTTTTTTGTCGCGTCGTGGTCCGGTTAAGCGCATGTATTCGGACAACGGTACAAACTATGTAGGAGCCCGACGTAGTATTTCGGAATTGCACACATTCTTACGGTCTAAGTACTACCAAAGTGAATTCGCTCACATCTTAGCCGAAAATCGCATTGAATGGTACTTTAACACGCCTGCAGCTAGTCATTTTGGTGGTAATTGGGAAGCGAATATTAAAAGCCTTAAGTCGCATCTGTTTCGCGTCATAGGCGAACAGATTCTCTCGTTCGAGGAGTTGAGCACCGTACTCGCTCAAGTAGAGGCGGTGATGAACACGCGTCCGCTGTGTCGGACTCTATCTAGCGATCCGTCAGAGCCATTAGCGTTGACGCCAGCTCACTTCTTAAATACGACTCCTCTAAAATATTTGCCCGCAATAGATGTTGATGACGATAGAATGCATCTTCTAACTCGTCACGCTCTTTTAGATAAATTAGTCCAATCGTTTTGGAATCGTTGGAGAACCGATTATTTGCACACGCTGCAGTCGTGTCAAAAATGGAATACTCCATCTAACCCAATTACTGTAGGTACGGTGGTAATCCTTATGACTGGGAATGCGCCTCCTTTGCATTGGCCTCTAGGAGTAGTAGAGGAAGTTCTTCCCGATTCCCGCGGGGTAACTCGTGTTGTACGGGTTAAAACCGCAACCGGATCGTATCTGCGCCCGGTTGTTCGCCTCTGCCCTCTGCCTAGCCAGCAGTAGGCACGAGTTCAAATCTAGGTTTATATTTTAGTTGTTATTTCCCAAACCTAGATTTAGATTAGACTTTAGATTTGTTCCGCATTTTTTCGTTTTGAAGGTAACCCTTCAAGCCGGGGGGAATGGTTGCGCCGATAGTAGAATTTGTATTTTTAATATTCAATAGTAGTAATTCAAATTGATGACGCTGGACACACGCTTCCTGTACCCATCTCCCTCCCGCACTACCTCTAAGTGAAAGATAGCAATAGTTTCCGCACCGCTCAATTGTCAAAATAGACGCGTATTCACTTCGCACTTTGAACTAGCCAGCGCAATGGCGGCGGCGCGCGTCTCTCAGAAATTTATAATGTTTGTTGGATTTTAACCGCTTTCATGGACCTTGGCCGATCGGATTGTGCCTCTCGTGTGCCCCTCAAGTGATTTAGTGATGTGGGCGGCAGCTCCTGAGCCAGGAAGACAAGATCGGTGCACCGGCTGCGATGGCACGTGGCCCCGTGAAGGTTAGTGCATCCTCTCCTAATTTCTCTGGTTGCATTCATTGCCTAAACCACATCCGCGGCAACCCGATCACCTGTCTTGTTTGTTGTGTAAAGCGTCAATGGAACAGTTAACTTCATCCCCCGCGAAATACAGTCCACTAGCTCACGTGGCGAGAATTGCGCTACCAAGTATGATATGTCAATCTTGATGTCAACATAGGGTTAATTAATTAAAAGTAAGAGTAAAAATAAAATACGTCAGTACGAATAAATGTCAGTCAATATATATAATATACATATTTTAAATTAATTAAATGATATATTTGAAATTATTATTATAAATTATTAAATATATTTATATATACATTTTAAATGAATTAAATTATTAAAATTGAATTAGATTATTAAAATGGTATTAGATTATTAAAATTGTATTAGATTATTAATATTATTTTTTTATAAATTTTGGTTAAGATAATATTTAACTATTCTAGATTGATTTTATTAATTTATTTGCCAAATAAATATGTCCGTACGTATGTTTATTTATCATTTAGATATTCCTGTATGCTGTAGTAGGTTTTGCTTAGTAGGAAGGTTTTTAGTTTGCTTACAAAAAGCTGTAATTTTTTTTCTTCTTTTATGGGCTCTGGCAATTTATTGTATATTTTTACTGACATGACCAAGGGACCCGAAGAATGCATTTCCAGTTTTGAGGTGGGCAGGTTTAATCTATTTTTGTGTCTTAGTGTATATCTAGTTTGTATATCCTCTCGTGTGGTGTAGTGTCCAGGGTATTTTCGGACAAACTTACATATTTCCAATATATATATGCATGGTAATGTTAAAATTTTTAGGTTTTGAAAGTGGGGCTTACAGGTGTCTGTTTGTTCTATATTTACCAGAATTCTCATCAGTTTTTTTTGTTGAGTGAATAAAGTACTCGCGTCCGTACTATTTCCCCACATAATGATGCCATAGTTTAGCCAAGAGTATGCATAGGCATAGTAGGTAGCCAAAGCAGTTGCCAAATCAGTTGTCTTTTTGACTTCTCGTAGAGCGTAAGAGAATTTTGATATTTTGGCTCTCACCTTTTTGATGTGTGGCTTCCAGCTTATATGTGTATCTATGGTCAAGCCAAGCAAGTCAAACTCTTTAACAACTTCCAATCTGACATTATCAAAACTGAAGTCTATAGAGATAGGCGCTTTCTGGTGAGGGTGGAAGGGCATTATTTTTGTCTTAGCGTAATTTATTTCTAAATTATGCTCAGTCATCCAGGATGACGTTTTATTCAAAATTGAGTCCAATCTCTCATTCAGCTTCAAATTGCTTTCACAGGACACTAGTATAGAGATATCATCGGCAAATAATACACATTGTTCCTCTATAACTTTTGGCAGGTCATTTATGTAGATGAGAAACAATAAACACCCTATCACGCTTCCTTGAGGTATTGAAGCTTTTACAATCAAATTGTCGGAGCGGATCTTGTCTATTCGGCTAGTGGTCTCGTTGAAAAACTCAATTTCTACTAATTGTTTTCTGTCCGTGAGGTACGATGAGAGCCACTTGTGGGCTTGTCCCCTTATACCTATCCCATACAGTTTCCTTAATAGAATGTCAAACTGCACCTTGTCGTAGGCCTTAGTCATATCAAGCAGTATACCTATTGCGTATTTTTTGTGATTAATAATATTGAGAGCTTCCTGTATATGCTTATAAACAGCCAAAGTTGTTGACCTGTTTTTCCGGAAACCATTTTGGCATTCGTCGAAAATTTGAAATTTTTCGCAGAAAGAGTATATTCTATTACACGTCGCCCTTTCAAATATCTTTGAGGCAGTGGGCAATAGAGCAATAGGCCGGTAGTTGCTAGGCTCGGATTTTGAGTCTTTTTTGTGTATAGGCTTTATGACTGCGAGCTTCAGTTCATCGGGCACGATGCCCTCTTCGAACGACTGGTTTACCAAAATATAAAATGGCAAAGTTAGTTCCTTGGCACAGTACCTGAACAGGCTGGGTGGAAACTCATCTATGCCGTGGCTCCTTTTGTTGCTAAGGTTTTTTAAAATGGTGTTTATTTCATAAGGCTCCACAGGACTCAGAAACATAGTGTTTTCTGTGGGGTTGAGCACCGATGTGCAGTTCTTTTCTCCACCCGACCTGACGGTGGCTGTTGTCCCAATTGACACAAAATAGTTGTTAAAGTAGTCTGCTATCGGTCGGGGCTCACAAATCATAGAATTATTATTAGTTTTTATTTTTATATTTTGGCTAATCTTTCTTGTTTTTTTATTGGTTCGCTCGTTTATAACACTCCACATAGCTTTTGTTTTATTATTCGAGTTCATAATTTTATTTTTGTAGTGTAGCTTTTTGGAAGTTGCAACTACCTTCTTTAAAACCCTTTCGTAATTTTTATAATACGTTTTTAAGATTTGGTTGTTTGTTCTTGATGTAAGCAATTTGAGAAGTCTTTTATGTCTACAAGACAGTTTAATTCCTGCTGTCAGCCAGTATTTCCTAAACCTGCTTTTCAGCTTTAGTTTTCTTAATGGCACGCATGCATTTAATATATTAGTTAGCGTATCTTTGAATGCGTTATAGTTTTCATTGATACCTTTATTATTTAATAAAATGCTGTGCCAGTTCAGCTCACTAAGTTTATCTTTAAAGTTATTCATATTTGCTTTACTAAATATTCTTGTTTCGGTTTGCCATCTAATTTGGTTTCTGTATTTGGCAAGTTCGAGATGAATGGCAGTCCCATTGTGATCAGAAAAGCCCAATTTCTCAACACTTGTGTAAAACTTTATATTTTTAAAATTTGTAAAGATTAGATCTATACACTTTGAAGTGGTTTTTGTGACGCGTGTGGGCTGTTTTATATGTTGGGTGAAGTTATATTCCAGCATGAGATCAAAAAATTGGTTAATTTTAGTGGTACTTTCTAAAGCATTTATATTGAAATCTCCACCTAGTATTACATTCGACGTTGAGTATTTGTTGTTTACGTATTTTAAAATCTGTTTTAATTTATTTGTAAATATTTCTTCCTCTCGTCCATTCCAATATAAAGACAACAGTAACACATTTTCTAATGGCAACATACATGCACATATCTCCAAGACATACTCTACAGACATATTAGTTATAACTTGAACGTTTTCATATTCTATGTGGTCACGAAGTAGGATACACACTCCTCCGCCCTTGTAGTGGGTTCGGGTATATGACGATGCAATTCTGTAGTCGGTGATTTGAATAGTTGCCAGCTTCTCAGGTGTCAACCAGGTTTCAGATAAACATATAGCCGCATATATAGGATGGTCTGCTATGAAGGCTTCTAGGTCACATTGTTTGTTACAAATACTTTATATATTCTGATAAAGTATTTGTAATTGTAGACCTGTTTTTCCGAAAGGAATTTCTTGGGGTATCGTTGTTTAGTTCTGTCTGAAATGTTTCATTGGCATTTTCTTCATGTATAGTATTATTTCGTTTACTTATGTGATTTTCCTTTTTATTTTGTCCGTTCTTCATTTCCTTTCCCTCTATAAAAAGTTTATTGTTTCGAATTATCGCATGTTTACCCTCTTTTCGGGCCTTTATCATGTCTTGTCTAAGTAGATACCTTTCTTTAAGTTCGTTTTCGCTTAAATATCCTGATATGAAAATGTTTGTTCCCTGAAAACAATGACGGTTTTTTATAATGTATGTGGTCAACCTTTTGCTTAAAAATTCTATTACAAGTGGTCGGTTATGTTTTGTTTGTTTTCCTACTCTGTACATTTCCTCTATGTAACCATTAAGGTCTAGTTGCATCGTATCGTAGAAGAATTGCATAAGTCGTTCGTGCAGCTCGTATTCCGACTCTCTGTTGTATTCAGTAAAGCCATACAGTACTATTTTCCTATTGTTGACTTCTATATTCGGTATAGTGGATGGTGGTGCTGTTGATATTTGTAAGTCTTTTATTTCTTTTTGCAAGGATACGTTTTCACTTTTTAATTTATTCATTTCATCTTGCATTAGTTCAATTTCTTTTATTCGTTCTTCATTTTGTGTGGAAAAGTGCTTAAATTTACTTTCTACGTCTTTTTTTAGTTGGTTAATCGCCTTTTTAATTTCTGTTTGTATTGTATATTGCAGTTCAGCTATTATTAAGTCGTTGTTTTCTTTCAGGCGTTGTATTATGATCTCATTTAAGTTCTTGAGCGTAATAGATGTTTGTGCATTAGCTTCCGATGTCATATCTCTCTCTTCGGCGAGTAATGTGTCTCCCATTATGCTCAGGTCGTCAGAGTCTACACTAATGCGTTTTGTGTTTGTGATTATTTTCCTGAAGGTGACATTGTTTTCTTCTTCTGTGGGCGTGTTTAGTATTAGAGACGTCTCAGGTTCTTGCTGTCGTATAGGAGTGTTTGTGTTGTTTCCTTTTGGTATTTTACAGCGGCAGGCTTGGCATTTCCATGCTTTTTTCAGTTCAGCTGTCATTACGTTGAAGCGTTGCTTGGTAATATTTGCGCACTCCAAGTCATACGCACTCTTGCACAGCGAACAGATTAAGCATACTTTGTTTTCTAGATTCTGTTTACATCCTGCGCATAAAGCCATGGTTTTGAGGTATTAGATATCTATATTGAAAATGAATTATTGTTTTCATAAAACTAGAAAACCCAAAAAGTCAACTTTGAGCCCAGAATCGATCCCGAGACTTCTCACTCAAGTTGTAGGCAAGGTTGTCCGCTTCCTCACTGCACCATCAAGACTAGTTGTGACCTTAGTGAAATATGCTAATACTATTGGCCTAATTCAAAGCTGTAGATAAATAAAATTAATTGTTGAACCTCAACTGTTTCTTTTGTTCGTGCTAATGAGGTCAAAGTCCAATTTCGACAAAAAGATTTGAATTTGATACGACCGTTTCAACTTTTATTTTGTTATTATTCAAGTTTTATTAGTTTTTGCCACTATAAACTTATTTCGTTTCGTCACTGGTGCACTTAGGTTTAGGTATATATGCTTTTTTTCACTGTAAAACCACTTTTTGCACAGTTTTTAGAAATAAAATAACAAATAGACTTGTTGCACGTCTGCTCACATCATCGTCGCCTGACGTCCTGCTACACGATAACGTTGTAACGCCATTCTTTTATATCGCTCATTCGTCGCAGGACATGGAAGCAATTGACATTCACGGTGTTAGCTATTTTCCTATTCAATCTTGTAACATTAAAGTTCAGTTTGGGTTGATAAAAGTTGATAAATAATGGTAAATAGGTATAAATTGATTGTAAGGTAGAAAATAAAAGTTTATATGATTAACAATTAGGTTTAGTTCCAATAATGTTCAAAAATTATAATTTATCTCAGGAAGTGAGTTCACCTCTAAGCAAAAGGGGTGAAAAAACTGTGATGGTAAGATGAGCGACGAGTAAAAAATGGTCGGTAAGATGTGGTGTGTAAGAACAGCCCGGAGCGACGCAGTAGATGGGCCACTTCGCTCTCTGTGATTACTGGCACGTGCCACGTCGAATTCTACCGTCACGTGGCTCGTTCGGCGTCATCTGAAAAATGCAAGCTTTCAGTATGTCGAGTGGATATACTGCCACTTCGGGCATGGCTGGCAGCAGGCAGAATGCAGGGGGTCAAGCTTCCCCCAAGCACGTGGTGTAAAAAATGATTACAGTATAAGCACAGCCCACAGCATTGCAAACAGCAGGTGCAGATGTACAGAAATAAATCACACTGAGTTTGTTGACCACATGGCCGCAAAGGTCAATGTTCTTTTGATAAGCATAGTATAGGTAGTCAAAGAAAATAAGCCTTGCAATTACATTACAGGGACAATTACATTTAAATGTGATGGATACTGTTCATGTAAAAAGCAGCATTCATCTTAGGGCCTTGCCTCGTCACACGCGACGTACGACTTGGCGTCAGCACTACACATTGCATGAGCATTTAAAATACGGCACACCTTGGTCACGTAAAAGCAAGGTTATGCCTGGAAGAGCTTAGCAGTAGCAGCATGAACGTGGCGTGTTACCAAAAGTGAAAATTGACAACAAGCTCAGGATCTTCACCTGGCTATAGGATTAAAATAAATACACGATACCCTATACAGCTATTAGGCCACTTTAATTTAAAAAGGAAAATAAGCACACTAGGTATAAAGATCTAAGAATCTAACCGCGGTAGCCTAGTGGTATGGGTAATGGACTGCTGAGACGAGGTCTCGGTTTCGATCCCAGGTTTTACCATGGCACACACCAATGACTTTTCGATGCTTTTTGAAGTTATGTGTGTCTTTATAGCAGATTTATAAGTGCCCGGTTAATGGCAATAGGCTCTCCACATTGGGACCTAAACATAAACTGGCGAAATGTGGGTGCTAGCACCTCTGCTTACCCCTTCGGGGATATAGGCGTGAGTTTATGAGAGTTTATGAGTTTAGGTATAAAGACACCAATTTTCACGCAAGACTCGTGAACACACGCAGGGTGCGAGGTTTGCACAATGGTTGGAGGCGACCAAAAAGGGGTGGTCTTGAGCCCGCAAGGGTTTATAAAGATATTCCTCAGGGGAAGTGAATATTACGTCTTTTCCGCTTCAAACATTTTGGTACACCGAATGGATCCTTGAGGCAATGCAACTTAGTACCTTTATCCTAACCTATCTCTACTATATATAATAATCTATGATCCTAACAAAGCTAAATGATCAGTCATTAGCTAAATCTCTCAGGTTCGTAGATGCACACAACCAGAGACAATCAGTGGATTTACCTAGACCGACAGATAAAAATTTTAGATAGATAGATAGATAGATAATTCTTTATTGTACACCAATAGATTACAGTAAAATTTGTAGTGAGCATGCATACAGTTTAATGTACAATGGGCGGCCTTATCGCTGGAAGCGATTTCTTCCAGGCAACCTTGGGATGGACAGTAGTGTGATAAAGCAAAAAATTTGGTGTAGTTAGCAAATAAACTAGAAACAAGGTTATAATATATTAAAATATACAAAAAGAAAGATAGATATGAGAGAAGTTCAAATAAAGTTAAATAAATATACAACTTTAGCACATAAATAGATATACGAAGTAAATAGTACATAGTAATAAGAAGGGAAAATAGTGAGCATATAAATCGTGAGCTGTCACAGTGTTCACAATGATAGATAGTAGTCCTTTACCATTCTTTTAAATATGTTTAAGGATTTTGCTTGTCTGATACTCAATGGCAATGCGTTCCATAAGCGCACAGCCTTGACAGAGAATGACTTACCAAGAAAATCAGTTGAATGCATTAGCATTCTCAGCCTCAAATTCTCGGATGACCTCAGGCATCTCGTATGTGTGTCATGGAGGAACTGGAATCGTTCTTTAAGATAAGAGGGAGTGATGGGATTAAATAATACATTATATAATAATGTTAGAATATGAGCATTCCTGCGAAGCCGAATTGGGAGCCACTTGAGTTGTTTACGGAAATCTGACACGTGATCATACTTGCGTAAACCAAATATGAATCGTATGCAAAAGTTTTGAAGTCGCTCAAGTTTATCTAGTTGCTCCTCTGTGAGATCGGGATAGCTGACATCGGCGTAGTCGAGAACAGGAAGAAGAAGCGATTGTGCGAGCGCAGTTTTAGTGGCAATTGGTAGGAAGTTTCGCAGTCTGCGTAAAGCCCCCGCTGAAGCGAAAAGTTTACGACTGGTTTCCTGTAACTGGATATTCCAACAAAATGATTTATCCATATAGATACCCAAGTTCTTGACATTTTCACTAATTGGCATGATTGCTCCACCCATGTTGATCTGAGGAAGCTGGGTCCAATCTATTTTCGAAGTCAACCTTGGACTACCAATAACAATTATTTGTGTCTTGGATGAATTTAGGGTGAGTCCATGGTTCTTACTCCATTCGCAAATCCTATCCAGGTCCTCATTGAGTACAGTAAATGCATCGGACAAGTTGTTTAGAGGAGCTTGGGTGTAAATTTGCAGATCATCAGCATAAAGGTGGTAGGATGAAAGTAAATTTTCGGAGATTGTGTTTATGAAAATTGCGAAGAGCAACGGAGATAGAACGCCACCCTGCGGTACACCAGCAGTCGTATTGCACCAAGAAGAACTTGATTCTTCGACGCGGATCCGCTGCTGGCGACCAAACAGGTAACTATGAAACCACTCAATCGCCGATGGAGATATGTTAATATAGCTCAGTATACCGAGCAGGATGTCGAAATCTACGGTGTTAAAAGCATTGCTAAAATCCAGTAGGGATAAAAGCATAAGTTTTCCACTATCCATGCCCAGTCTTATGTCTTCCGTGATAGTAACCAATGCTGTCGTAGTACTGTGTCCAGGTCGGAAGCCGGATTGTAGTGGATTTAGCAGCGCATTTTTATTTAGGAAGGAGCTGAGTTGCGAGTGAATGAGACGCTCTAAAACTTTAGAAAGAAAAGGAAGGATAGATATAGGACGATAGTCAGAGAAGGAGCATGGCTTAGATTTTTTAGGTAGAGGAATTATCTGAGCACTTTTCCATGAGGATGGGAAAATAGCAGATGAAATGGAGTAGTTAAAGACGTGACATAGGATAGGAAGAATTTGCTCCAGAATTGGCATAATCATATTTCGGCTAACGGCATCGCTACCAACAGCATTGGATGAAATTGACAGAATGCTCTTCTTAACATCACAAGCGGTCAATTGGTTGAAGGTGAAAGATGGATGATCAGGAGTTGGAATAGAAGAAAGATATTGCAGTGTGTTGGTTTTCGTAGTTCCATTAAAACTGGATGAAGTAGAGAAATGTACATTAAGTGCATCTAAGTTTAAATTCTTTGGAATAGAGTCTTGGCGTGATTTTCCAACTCCCAGTGAATTTAGAAATTTCCAGACTTTTGCTGGATCCCCGCTTTCTACCGAGGTATGAATATGATGGCGTTGTGCATTCCTACACACCCTGTTGCATTTATTTCTAAGGGCTACATACTTGTCGAAATTAATCTGGGTAGATTTAATTTTGTACCTTGTCTTAGCTGCAGCTTTTTTAGACATTAACTCTTTAATCTCGGGTGTAAGCCAAAGGGCAGGTAAATGCTTAACTTTGATGGCACGGATTGGTGCATGCACATCGTAAAGCCCTATTAATTTATTAGTTAGAATATTGACTTTGGTATCTATACAGTTTGAAGAAAGCAGTTGGTTCCAGTCAATATTGTGAGCATCCGTACGAAGCCTGTCAAGTGCAATGCCACTAAAATTGCGCTGCATTATAATTTTGGGTTTTTCTTTAGGTGGCCGTATCTTGTAAGAAAGGTAAACGAGATCATGATAGGAAAACATATCAGCAGAACATTGACCGTGCTTTACGACATGTGTAGGTGAAGAAACAAGAATGAGATCAAGTAGACCAGGGGCACAGTTAGGAAAATGGTGAGTAGTATTCAGAGGGAGGATAGACAAGTTAGTGGATTGAATAATGCGCCGGAGAGAAGTAGCACGCGTAATATATGGCCCTTGTTTTACCAAGCAAGTATTAAAATCGCCCATTATTATCGCATGCTTGTAAGGTGGTAAGTAGGTATCCAACAAGTGTTCAAAAGAGGCAAAATAGTTCACTTTTGACGATGAAGGATAATAGACACCAAGCAGAACTTTAGAGTGGTTCAGTTCCAGCTCTAGGAAAAGATGTTCGCCTGCATCAGATGGTGTCGGCTGTGGCGACATACTGATGACTGTATAAGGAATTTGAGAACGTATATATATAGCCACACCGCCACCCCCAACAGGTACTCGATCATTCCTAATGAGCTGGAAGCCCGGAAGTGAGTAGGAAGTAGACGGTAGACAAGGTTTTAGCCACGATTCGGAAACAAGAATAGCATGAATATTTTTATCAATAAGGTTAGCCAGCATATCCGGGAAATGAGCAGGAATACTCTGAGCATTTATATGGACTACATTAAAATGCCTGGGGACATCCGAAAACTGTGATCGAAGAGTATCCCCGAGTGACACAGACGGTACACTCGCGAAGCTGTCGTTGAGACTACTAGCGGAGAAAAAACTATCATCACTGTCTAAGTCATTCATTAAATATGTGTGTGTACTAATATATGTATATATAAGTAAATAGTGTGTAAGATATTTTTTTTTATCAATAAATCCACTCACTGTCCACCCGCCAGTCCTGTGTTCCAAATAAGGAAGAAGTATTTCACAACACCAGATAAAACGAACATTACAAAATTAAAGAAAAAAAAAAAAGACAATAAAATAAAGTAAAAAAAAATATTCATGTTTACAAAAACGAAAAGATTAAAAGTTATGCTTGACTTATAGCGACATTTAACTTGTACATGTACATATTGTTGTACATGTATTGCATAACATTATAAAGCATTGAGAAGTGAAGTACAATACATACGTATGTTAACGCAGGAAGTGTTCATTGTGGGTTTACCATTTCAAATGTCTATTTTTTCACTGCAATACGTTTCGTCCTGGTCGCACTGATTTTGGAGGTTGTAGCTACCGTCGCCTCATCGCCAGAGCACTGTATCTTGTCCAAGTCACTGAGCGAGACAATTCGATGCCGATTTCCGTCAGAGTCCAAGACATAAACCGTGCCCTCCCTAGTCCAGCACTTATGTACTCCGAATCTGTCACGGGCGGCCATGAACGCCTTGTGTCGCGACCTAGTCAGAAACTCGGATACTGTAATGCCCGTACCTTTCAATTTAGACTTGGCAGACCAAATACTGCCCTTTATTGTATGACTCTGAAACTTCACAAGCACAGGTCTGGGCTTCACGTTGGATGCTTGCCGTCCCATTCTATGGCAGCGTCGGATGTCCGCGGTTGAGAAGGTGCTGATTTTAAGCTGCTGCTTCACAACATCCGTGATAACTCTGCCAATATCTTCATTCTCCTGCTCCTTCACACCATGTAGAAGTAAGATTTTATGGCGACTACGCATCTCCATATTGTCTACCTCTCGTGCAATATTACTGAGCTGCTGGGAAAAGGACTTAAGTGTCTGAAGGATAAATTTTTTGAAGGCAGCAAACTCTTCCGCTAAGCTTCCTGTGCTGGATGATGACTTCTTCTGCAGATCTGTCTCAAACTTCGACATCCTTTCCTCGAAATAACTCTGCATGTCAAGAATGGACGCTTCCATAGTTTATGTTGTGAGATAGTGCTTAGTTCACGGAGATAACACTAGACTAGCAGGTATTTATTGTCAATTGTATAATTTATTCATTTAAATGTCATAAAAATTGTAAATACTATTTTTAATTGATTTTTATTTAAGAGCTCTGTAAAGATGAACTTTTGCTTCAACTACCCACGAGCGAGAGATTAGATAATAAGAAATTTTAGTCGATATGAATAATCATTCGACTAAAAATAAAGAAAATTGCAATAAAACGATTTGTATCGTTACAATTTATTCCGGTAATTTAATTAGTTCGTGTACGGTACGACGATACTAGTGGCGCCATTGTAACATTTGTGATGTACGTGCTAAGAACAACCTTTTACTAATCTACCTCCGTGTTGATAGGAGTAAAATTTTTCTATTCCATATTGGTGGCGCGGTTCTCATGCCACCTGAGCTAGTGGACTGTATTATTGCGGGGGGTGAAGTTAACATGTTCCATATGACGCTTCACACAACAAACAAGATAGGTGATCGGGTTGCCGCGGAGGTGGTTTAGGCATTGAATGCAACCCGAGAAATTAGGAGAGGATGCACTAACCTTCACGGGGCCACGTGCCGTCGCAGCCGGTGCACCGATCTTCTCTTCCTGGCTCAGGAGTTGCCGGCCACATCACTAAATCACTTGAGGGACACACGAGAGGCACAATCCGATCGGTAAAGGTCTATGAAAGCGGTAAAAATCCAACAAACATTATTAATTTCTAAGAGTCGCGTGCGCGGCCGCCATTGTTTACTAGTTCAAAATGCGAAGTGACGATGCGGCCACCTTTTCCATTGGCGCGGCGAAAACCATTGTTATCTCACTTCAAAGGCAGCGCGGGAGGGAGATGGGTACAGGAAGCGTGTGTTTCAGTGTCAATGATTGAGACGATTCGAATTTACTACTACTGGCGCCACCATTCCCCCCGGCTTGAAGGGTTACCTTCAAAACGAAAAATGCGGAACAAATCTAAAGTCTAATCTAAATCTAGGTTTGGGAAATAACAACTAAAATATAAACCTAGATTTGAACTCGTGCCTACTGCTGGCTAGGCAGAGGGCAGAGGCGAACAACCGGGCGCAGATACGATCCGGTTGCGGTTTTAACCCGTAGGTACAACACGCGCGTCAGGCGCGATAAAACGCGGGCGGAGTTTAAAACAAGGTACACATCTGCGTACTCTAGCGCGAATCAAATTACGAGCGGAAATTATCCAGTATTTCTGTCTCAAAATAGACATTAACAAATCGGGACCAGCGTGACAATTCACCTTATGATGATAATCTACTAACAAATCTAATACGTGGTCCCTACGCGGGAGAACTACTGGATGCCTTTGTTCAAATCCTAAACTTGAATTTCTCAAACGACCACCTACTCGAATGAGTCCATCTTCCAAAATGGTTCCAAGTGTCGGAAAGAACGACCACAAGGTTTGTTAAATGCTAAATTTTTAAATTCAGAAGCAAAATAAAATTTCTGCAACTCGCGAAGTATGACCCATTCAGCTTTATCTAAATCAGCGGCGGTTATATGACCGCGCGTAGATAAAACTCTCAAAAATCGGCCTACATAAACAACACAACGCAACAGTCTCGACCAAGACGAGACGCGATTAGCCAACAACAAAATAAGGGACTCTTCACGTGGGACCGATACAACAAGCGAGTGCTTCTTCTCCTCGGGTGGTTCGGAAACCGTAGTGGGATTGAATTGACTAACTGGCCACTTATCTAACGCGGCATGAATCCAGGACGGTCCACTAAACCATAACGGGTGATCTAAAATCTGCGAAGGAAGCAATCCACGAGAGAGACAATCGGCTGGGTTGTCGGTGCCAGCAACGTGAAAGAGATTTTGTGGCGCTAATTCCGATTGAATTTTTGCCACTCTATTAGCGACGAATGTGTCCCAACGATGGGGCGAAGAGTGGGCCCAACACAAAGCGACTGTTGAGTCCGAAAAAGCTAAAATTCTACTAATATTAATGCGAAAATTTACAATTATGTCAAATAAATTACCTTAAATATTTTGACCACAATACAAAATGTCATTAAGCGACACGGAAGTGCTAGTCTTAGCACTGCCATCCAAAACTACGCGGAGTTTAGTAGTAAGCTTATCTTCTCTAATAACTCCGTGGTGCGGGATAATGTACGAAGGCTGGGTCTCGTCAGTGTCCGCAGGCGCAGGTGAGATGTAACCTTTATCTAAATATTCGTTAACAACCTCATCATAGGCTTGCTTTAACTTTGGAGACGCCTGCATCTTTCGTTCTAACCAAAGAAAGCGTTTTTCAGCGGATACACGGGAGTCACCGAGCGAAAAAATATCTCCCTTGAAAGGGAGCGCGACAACACAACGACCCTGCTCATCACGAGTAGTCGTGCGACAATAAATCTCCTCAGCCATCTTGTCATCAGGGCTTAGGATAGGTGGGACATTGACCTCTTCAATTTCCCAAAACTTGCGGATGGTAGACTCCAGTGGCGGCTCGACGGTGCAACAGAACGAAGCAGTCGAGTGACTAAAACTATCTATAGAAGCGGGTGCGGAACCAATTATAACAAAACCAAGAACTGTTTCCAGTGCGTGCGGAGCGGGGTACGTCGGTCCCCCTTGAACCTTACGTGATAACTGGAGGTGCGGGAGAATCGAAGCGCCGATCAATATATCGACGACTCCAGGAACAGCGTAAGTCTCATCTGCTAAAGGCAAGTCTTTAAATTTCGTTAATAAAGACGTGTCAACCGGGACGGTAGGCAACTGTTCAGTTATTTTATCTATAACGAGCGAATCCATGTCAAACCAAATATTATTATTAAAACGAGATCCACACCTTGTTCTAACGGTACCATGAACAGCTGACTGTAAGCCTCCAAAACCCTTCACCACTGAGCGGGTTGAACGCTTATTAACATTGAAACCAAGACGCTGACAACAATCTTGAGTAATAAAATTACTCTGCGAAGTGCCATCTAATAGCGCTCGAACAATGTGCGGTTTACCTAATGCATCAACCATGATGACGCGAGCAGTCGCGAGAACCACAGTAGTGAGCGCATCACTAGCGGACAACGAACACAAGGTGACGTCATTCGCAGCGGTCCCCGGGCGGGCCGGAGCGCGCGCGAGCGCGGGCTGCGGCTGTGGCGCAGGCCACCGTGTGTCACCGCTCGACGAACCAACTGTGCTCACATTGGATGCGGCATTACTACTTTCAAAATGAAGTAAAGTGTGGTGTCTCGCTTGACATTTGCGACAACTATTGCTACTATTACATAAAACAACGCGGTGTTTAGTACCGAGACAATTAAAACAAAAATTATTAGCGCGAACAAATTTATAACGATCACTAGGCGATAATTTTAGGAAACCCGGACACTTGTACAATTGCGAATGATGAGCATTACACAAAGAGCAAACAGGTGATTGTACATGTGCTGGTGCGGTATTAACATAAGTATGAGTTGACTTCACTGACTTCGATGACGCAT
The DNA here is from genome assembly GCA_963662185.1 of Eilema griseolum. Lineage (NCBI taxonomy): Eukaryota > Metazoa > Arthropoda > Insecta > Lepidoptera > Erebidae > Eilema > Eilema griseolum. The sequence goes on along the minus strand of OY759256.1, from coordinate 10,333,187 downwards.
CTATTTTGCGTTCGCAACTAACAACTTTCTTCGCGCCTTCATGTTTCGATGAAGAGCGTTGCAATATTTTTATATGCTCGCGAACAAAACTTTCTAAGTCTTCGAACTTAGGAATTTTATTGCCGCGGTGATCCGACTCAAATAAACGAAGGGTTTCGGAATCTAATTTCTTTAAACCCATATACAAAATAAGAAGTCGCAGAGGTCATCGATCTTTAGGTTCTTTACGGCACGAACAGATGATGCGAAAGTATCTAGAAACTTCTCTAAGTTTTGATCGTTACATGCCGTAATAGCTTTCAAGTCAAACATCTGATCCAAATATGCGTTAGCTACCGATCTTTTATCCTCATACTTAGCTTTCAAAGTATTTAAAATTAAATTATAATTTTCGGCACTAAACGTAATTCCAGCGCAAACGGTTATAGCTTAACCAGTTAATTTTTCAACGAGATAATGCAATTTTTCGTGATCTGTCAACGAATCGTTCTTATCTATTGTATTCTCAAAACTATCTATAAATAAACACCAATTGCGAATGTTACCATCAAATTCGGGTATTTGAATTGGTGGCAACTTAGGTCGGTCGCGAGTGGGATTGGGTCGGTCCGACGGTTTCTCCAAACTCCTAGCGACGCGTTTGATACGACAATACAAATCGTCAAACGACGACAAGGCCTGATAACTCACTGAGTAATCGGGATTTAAATTTAACTCTAAAACGTTGGTCATGTACTAAGGATTCGAAATCCGCGCGTAAACTATCCAAGTTTTCTATAGAACACAAGAACGAATCTCTAATGGCCAAATCAGAGGTTTTAAGTGCATTATCACAAATCGATTGTACGCGAGAGTAAATCATTTCTCTTTTAGCGTATAAAAGTTTCAATTGAACTTTACTATCGGTACTACCAACCTTTGGGGGCATGTTTACAACTAAATATCAAACTAAAGTGCGGTAAGCAACAAATGAAATGACTTAATCTTAGCGGTACCTATAGAACAGCGACGCGGCGCGAGCGATATTCCGTAGGTAGGTAGGTACCCATAACTGCGAGTGCAAGCTTGAACAAACGCGCATAGCAACAAGATCGTACCTACGCGAGCTAGATCGCTGTCTAGGTTCAACTATTATTTCAGGGATTAAGTATTGCGTAATATCTATTCAAATTAAAATACTTTCGTATGAATTTGAATGAAATGCGAGCGAGGTACAACCGCGTACCTAGCGTATTAGGTAAATACGATGCGAGCTAGCGGCGAACGGACAACTTAGAGATTGAAACAAATAAAAACAAAAGCCAAATGCGTTAGGTATTACACTGTGCCTATGCACTAGGGTGTCTAGGATACCTAAGATCTAAACCTAAATGCCTAGATGCGGGGTTTTCTACTAAAATAACTAGGTATTTAGGTGCGGTGCGTTTATTCCCAATAGAATAATAACAAAATGCGAAGCTACGACCAAGGATTGATACGATAAGAGAAATGCGAGCGAGGTATAACCACGTACCTAACCTATGTATGTATTAGGTAAATACGATGCGAAACTAGCGGCGAACGGACAACTCAGAAATTGAAATAGCCAAATGCGTTAGGTATTACACTGTGCCTATGCACTAGGGTGTCTAGGATACCTAAGATCTAAACCTAAATGCCTAGATGCGGGGTTTTCTACTAAAATAACTAGGTATTTAGGTGCGGTGCGTTTATTCCCAATGCAATGGAATAAATAACAAAGTGCGAAGCTACGACCAAGGATTGATACGATAAGAGAAATGCGAGCGAGGTATAACCACGTACCTAACATATGTATGTATTAGGTAAATACGATGCGAGCCAGCGGCGAACGGACAACCCAGAAATTGAAATAGCCAAATGCGTTAGGTATTACACTGTGCCTATGCACTAGGGTGTCTAGGATACCTAAGATCTAAACCTAAATGCCTAGATGCGGGGTTTTCTACTAAAATAACTAGGTATTTAGGTGCGGTGCGTTTATTCCCAATAGAATAAATGACAAAATGCGATCTACGACCAAGGATCCGGCTCGACCAGGACCAAAAAGAATGGTGGCGCGGTTCTCATGCCACCTGAGCCAGTGGACTGTATTATGCGGGGGGTGAAGTTAACATGTTCCATATGACGCTTCACACAACAAACAAGATAGGTGATCGGGTTGCCGCGGAGGTGGTTTAGGCATTGAATGCAACCCGAGAAATTAGGAGAGGATGCACTAACCTTCACGGGGCCACGTGCCGTCGCAGCCGGTGCACCGATCTTCTCTTCCTGGCTCAGGAGTTGCCGCCCACATCACTAAATCACTTGAGGGACACACGAGAGGCACAATCCGATCGGTAAAGGTCTATGAAAGCGGTTAAAATCCAACAAACATTATTAATTTCTAAGAGTCGCGTGCGCGGCCGCCATTGTTTACTAGTTCAAAATGCGAAGTGACGATGCGGCCACCTTTTCCATTGGCGCGGCGAAAACCATTGTTATCTCACTTCAAAGGCAGCGCGGGAGGGAGATGGGTACAGGAAGCGTGTGTTTCAGTGTCAATGATTGAGACGATTCGAATTTACTACTACTGGCGCCACCACATATTTTTATAAGACATACGGAACGTTGACTTCTCGTGTCCTTTTCGCTTTTTCCGCTTTGACGTGTGGTGCCGTGATACTGCGATTCGCGAGTGACACTGAAACTGTACAGACTTATCGTGAAAGGAATCTCGGCGGAGGGCGTTTGCCAGAGCGACTGTGAGCATTGTCTACGCGAGCATGCAGCTCCAGGTGAGTGCACGTACTATTCCAGAATCTTACCCGATACCTTTGCAGCTGATGATATCCTTAATTTTGCTATTGTGTCGTATCGTTTTAAGTGTCTCGCGCTACCAAATTAGTATGTTAAAACCATCCATACTCGATACTAATATTATAAATGCGACTGTAATTCTGTCTGTCTGTTTTAAATCAAATTTATTTCGTAATCGTTGTACAATATTTTACATGAGTTCATAATCTATCGTGCGTTATTACATTGTGCGTGGGCAGGTATCTTAGGTACGTATAATATATACATTTGTGCAGTTAATTGTCTTACAGAGGTCATTAAGGATGTTATATAAGCTGTGCCAGAACTAGGTAGTCCTGTGCTTCAGGCTTCAAGTGCAGATTAACAACCGTGTGCTTGTCTGCCACTTTAGTGGTATAAAAAAAAAACTATTACAGATACAACCAATTCATTAACAATAATACAATGCCAGTGATTCTCTTTGCTAGTGACACGTTTGTCTGTATGTTAAGCTTTCACGGCTAAAGCTCTCAATCAATTTTGGTGAAATTTTGATATGGGGGAAGATTAGATTTTGAGAAAGGACATAAGTTATGTTATATATATAAAAGCTAGTACATTATAAACGATTTAACTGGCGTATTCGCCAATAGAATTCCACTCTAATTTAGGAATTTATGCTAGCGGGAGGCGCTAACGTCCATAATAATAATTGAGGTTATATAAAATAACGTTGGGTTGCACCCAACGCTGACTTTCAGTTGCAATTTGCACCCCACGAACGTCATACCCTCAAGAAGACAATTAGTAATGTTGCTGTTACAGAAGGCATATGAGATACAGAAAGCATATGAGATAAAGATTTTGCTACGCGTGTATATGTACCTATACTAGTTTTATGTCCAACAACTGATACAACTGCATTGCTTCGAAATCGCTTTTGGGTATTGGAGGTCAGATGGCAGTCGCTTCACGGTAAATGTTGAGCTTAACCAAACCCGCAGTTAGTCTGGTAAAGCGGACACCAGAATCCAAGGTGGAAGCTTCAAATGCGACTGGAATTAACGTTAAGTTGAAGACGATTATCTGTAAGTATGTATGAAAATAATTATGAAAGTAGAAGAAGCGAAAGAGGTATGACAGGTTCGTGGCAAGTGGAAAACTGTAGTCTCTGCCTACCCCAATAGGAAAAAGTCGTGACTGTATGTATGTAAGTTTTCCGTAAAAGTAACAAAAAAATGTATAAATTGTCATTAGCTTCTGACTACTTCCTAACAACAAGTAGCTACTCTGTTCTCATCGGCACTCCCTTTTTTTATACGTGCGCAAATTCCCCACGGATACCTCCCCACCGGAGCAGGTGGAAGAGGTTATGTCGGACTCGAACCGACTAAAACGCGCGCCGCCTGAAGGTCGTTTTGGTTGCCGAATGTGAGGTTGACAGGCATATCCCTCGCACCCCGGCTGACCCAGGGCCATCTCTCCACGATCTGGCCCTCTCCTCGGGTCATCGGCACTCCCTGGTCAGTGCATGTTCCATTCTGTTATAGGTACTTTCTAATGCTTACGTAGTGATATGTGAATTCTGCCGATTTCGAATAGCTGTATCTTAGACATAAGAATTTAATGAGCAATTTTGTATATACTTTGTTAGACTATACACAAAATCTATAGACACATTTCATTTCATTTCATTTATTTATTATTTGTGAAACATAGGTATTACAAAAGATCTTAACATTAATATCAGTGCACTATGTCCTACCATTTAACATGGTGTACAAATTAAATTTAAAATATGGTTAGTTTATTTACTAAGAATATGGTTAGTATGTACATCATTAATTTAATATCGATTTATTATTACAATAATTCATAATTATTGATAAGCTTTATACATATTGTCTACTCGTAAATTAAATTTAAAATAATGAACGTCAACAATAAGACTAAAAGTATTAATATTACCATAATGTCATTAATAATAGTATAAATAAGACATTTGAATGTCAACTTAAAATAATCTCACAAATTATTATAATACATTTTCAACAATAATAACAAAATATTAATATTTCCATAACGCAGTTAGTTGCATTATAACGTGGCGCAAAAAACAGCTACTACTTCGGTATTAATTGACTTCTACTTCATCTTAGCGTTAATACCGGTGACATCCGAAGCTTATCACTTCGGAGTCTTCGGTCTGCTTTACCAGTTTTCGATATTTTCCGTGAAGCGACTGTCATCAGACCTCCGCAATCTAATGGCGATTTCGAATCATTGCAGTTAGACCAATTGCTAGACTTTTTAGGGCTTTAACTACCCATGACGACTACCATAGATGTTTGTATGGCAACCATGAGCAATGGCTTAACGTGATCTCCCAATACTAATAGTTATATTCTTGCACACATATATTTGCACTGAGCGGGGATCGAACCCACGCCTCTTGCGTATCGACCGCGTTCACTACCACCACGCTATAGAGGCTTTCATGTTGACATATACATCCCATACCATACACACTGATATTTACTGCTTTCCATAATACAGGGATGGAACACAGTCTCAGTATATTTCGTGAATCTTCTATTTGATTTTAGAGTGAAACTTAATGTACAATGTAAACTAGAGTCAAATACCTAAACATTTTTATTTGTTATTAGTTTAAAGAACAATATAGATAATTGCTTACTCACACATAAAACAATATTTTCACAATGAATTTTGTTAGAAGTGCTGTGTCTATACAATATATATGGTCTAAGAACGGCACAGTTATCGTAAACCGTTTAAATGTTAGGTCTTTACTTATGAAATTATCGAAATTTTCTTACAGATTCATAAGTTCGTTATTCCTGTAATTTAATAGCTATTTCCATTATTTATATTTTCTTTGAAATTTGATTTCAAGATTTTACAACTCTGTATTAAATTTTGGTTTTTATTGGCCGCTTGATAAATTAGATTCGATCTTCAATATCAGTACTTCCTAAATGCTATTCATTTTGATGATAAATTTCGTATTACTTTTTTACAGCTGTCACTTTTCAAAAATGTTTCATTTCACAAAAAAATCATACAATTTGGATTTGTCATTCCTAAAAAAAATGCAAAAATGTTAGTACAGAAAATTGGGTTTCATTCAATTTCCTCAAAAAAATCGGCAATTTCATATGTTCGACCTATTATTAGTATAACATGCTATTAAAAAAATATCAAGCATTCGCAAACAAGTTTCTTTTTATATAAACCAACATTGAAGACATGTAAAAATAACTTTGGTCCTAATATCTCTTTTAAATGTCAAAGTCATATTGACGACATTTCTACATACAAGAATAGGAAAAGCGTCAAAGAAAAGTAAAGCCTTTTGTGATTTGCGCGTTCATTCCACCTTTGAGAAACTTTATATTCTTGGAAATGAAATTATATTTTCCACGAAAGAATGAGGACGTAATACAGACGCAACAGTCTAGCTTTTTTGGCATTAAAAAGAACATTTGTAATCATCATAGCTTTTAGGAACTCGTATATATCTAAAATTGCAGAATATTATAGACATTTACCTCTTACATAAAGAAAAAACCGCGGTAGCCTAGTGGTATGGGTAATGGACTGCTGACACGAGGTTTCGGGTTCGATCCCAGGTTTTACCATGGCACACACCAAAGACATTTCGATGCTTTTCGAAGTTATGTGTGTATTTATCGCAGGTTTATAAGTGCCCGGTTAATGTCAATAGGCTCGCCACCTATTACATTGGGATCTAAACATAAACTGGCGAAATGTGGGCGTTAGCACCTCTGCCTACCCCTTCGGGGATATAGGCATGAATTTATGTTATGTTATGTTAGACATTTAAGTACTTTTGGTGTTTGCTTTCGACCAATTCTCATCTATATGACCGAAATAGATTTTCTACCAACTTTCAACTTTAGTAGTAAGAAGGTCAATACAATTGCTGGTGTTACAACTGCTAGTAAGATTAGTAGAAACATGGGCAATAAACCAAACTATCATTGTCCTGCCCCCTAAGACCAGTGGCATAAAATGGCGGCTTATTGTAAAATGATAAATGAATTGGATTGACACATATTTTGACGTTTATGACAGTAGTCAACCTATGACAATTCCTTACAGTGATTCATCTATTACCACTTGTCTGGATGGGGTTTATTTAAGTGCGAAAAAGTCCTCACGGATGCCTCCCTGCCGGAGTTGGTGGTAGAGATTATGTCGGACTCGAACCGACTAAAACGCACGGTGCGGGAGGGTCATTGTTGGTTGCCGAAGGTGAGGTTGAGAGGTATATCCCTCGTACCTCGGGTGACCCAGGGCCATCTTTCTCGATCTGGCCCTCCTCGGGTGCGAGGACCACAGGGTCCCCAACTGTCTGGAAAGGCTGTTCACGTATGGTCCTAATATTTCGCAGCCGTACGAGATTGACTTTAATTTGAACTTTTCTGTCATTTTAATTTTGGAACGTACTAAGTGCAGCTCAGCTGAAGAGGTTCATTGAACAAAATTTAAAACCTGCCAGGTTAGGTATCAAGTGGAATTACTTTGAGGTTGATAGTTATAGGAAAAGTTTATCCCTGGTTGAAGCCCTGATGGAAAGTGGTTATTGTGGTGTATTGACGCGTATAATATGAGAGGCGTTTCACATGCGAGCGAACTTTATAATGCAGCTCTTGAAGAATCGCATATTTTTGTTACTTGAAGAGTTTTTGTACTGTCAGTGTTAAAGCTTGTCCTGCTTTGTCTTTTACACTGACGGCATAGTACTGTGCTTACAGGGTTGGCAGCGCGAGTGTGACTCCTTTGGTTTTGCATACGTTTTTAGGGCACGGTAACCACTTTCCATCAGGTAGACCAGGTGCTTGTCTGCCACCTTAGTGGTGTAAAAAAACATGGTAAGGAAATATTCGATTAAGAGAGAAAAACTGAATCTTCTATATATTATCCGTCTTGCGGCAACGGTTGAGAACCATCTACTGTCATTATAACGAACTATCGGAACCAATGGTCATTTCAGCCGCGTGGTTTCTGGCAGAGTAGAATTTGGACTACTCCATCTCTTGCCGCGCAGTCTCGTACAAGGCGACTAAGGGATAGGGCTGTTTAACATCAAACAAATATATACAACCCAGACTCTGCCTCAAATGCATGGCTAGAGTCAACAATAGTGCCTGTAAAACGGCAATAGGCTCATCCCCTATTACGCGGGACCGATAACAATGACAGGTGAAAAGTGGGTGTTAATTCACCTCTGCCTAACCATTTGGGTATAAAAGCGTGATTATATGTATGTATATATGTATCATTTCATTATTTTTGATTTATACCACTTAGTTGGCAGACAAGCACACGGCCCACCTGATGGGAAGCGGTTACCGTGGCCTATGGACGTATGCAACACCAGGGGTGTCACACTCGCGCTGCCGACCATGAAGAAACCTTCTGATGCCCCTCTTGAAGAACCCCATATTGTAGGCGCTTGGGAAAACCGCAGCAGGGAGGTCATTCCACAGCTTGAGTGTGCGTGGGATGAAGTTTCTTTCATACCGCACAGTGCGCACCGTCTCAGGTCGCAATGTTTGAGGATGAATTCCCTGCTTATGGCGAGAGGTGCGATGATAGAATGTAGCTACGGGCATCATGTAAAACAAATCATCTGAGCACAAACCATTGTATAGGCGGTAGAACACACACAGTGAGGCAAAATCCCTCCTAAGGCTAGTTGCTAGTAGTCAAAGCGTTCCCCCTATAAGGGATTAGTTAGTATACTAAATGCTTTAAAATTTCATTCAATGAGCTGAATATTCTTGTGCAAGACATATTAGGTCAACACTATACTTGAATATTTGAGTGGTAGTTAAGATGCAACGCACAGTATCACCAATTGCTATGACAAAATGATTAGGCACCGGTTAGGTCTAATAAGTATTTGTATTAAATAGATAAGTGACTCCGTTTTTAAAGGATTAAATGAAAGATACTATGTCGTGGTTGATTATGTCAATGCATGGAAGTTTAGAACATATATTCACGCCTTTCTTCCTCCGAGGTAGACAGAGAAAACAGTTTGTCATCAGCTTCTATCCTTATCATCAGTTTTCATTGGGTATTTGACTGACTAGTCAAATTCGTTACTTTTTTATTAAACATCAAAACGTAAGTTATAAGGAAACTTGTATGAAATAATTTATTGTGACGTCATTATATTTCATGAATAAAATAAATACATATTCTAGAACATTCTACACAATGCTATTTATTTAGTACTTACTTAGGTAGATACTTTTTTTTGTAAATACATACATAATATACATAGAAACACCTATACCAATGCAAATACATATACATATTCGAGGATATAAATATTTGCACTAAGCAGGAATCGAACCCGCGCCTCCTGCGTAGCAGTCGAATGTTCTACCGCTTTTACTATGTAGGTTAGGTAGATGATTAAAAATAAATAAAAAATATAATATAATAACCGACGCAACTTTTACCGCTCTTTTACCTTTCTTAATCTAATGAGTTCATTACATTTTATTTTAATTACCAGAAAATACCCAATTCCGGTTGCATTCAAAACATGCACATTAAAACACGGGATCCGCTTTCCTATACACTGACGCACATGCGTTTTGGCTTTTACGGCAGCGAATACTGTACCCTAACCTTACAAGGAAAGGCTTTGCCAGACTTTCGTCCATTAATCAGCAGATATACTGGCTTTTTACCTCTTAAGTGGCAGACAAGCACACGGCCAAACTGATGGGAACTGGTTACCGTGGCCTATGGACGTATGTAACACCAATGGCTTTACACTCGCACTGCCGAATGAACCTTTTAATGCCCCTCTTGTAGAACCCCATGTTAAAGGCACTTGGGAAATCCGCAGCAGGGAGGTCATTTCAAAGCTTTAGCGTGCGTGGGATGAATTTTCTTTCATGCCGCACAGTGCGCACCGTCTCAGGTTGCATTATGTGAGGATGAATTCCCTGCCTATGGCGAGCGATGCGATGATAGAATGTAGCTGTGGGCATCATGTCAAACAATGCGTTTGATTGCCTCTCTGTATGTGTTCTACCGCCTATACAATATAGGCGGTAGAACACACATAGAGAGGCAATGTCCATCCTAAGGCTAAAGGTTCTACATCGCCTGCGACTATTGGAGCCTTGTAGGTAAGGTTGGTTTCGGACCAGTAGAACCAGTAGCCCAGTAGAATTGGTGAGTCCCCATAAAACACCCCACTTATTTTGTAAGATAACATCATTCCCTGAATCTTTTCCCATATCAATTAGGGTCAGCTTTCCAATCTATCTGTGTTGAATTTCGATATTTTCCGTGAAGCGACTGTCATCTGACCTCCACAATCACACTTTTGAAGACTCCAACTACCCGTAACGACTGCCATACATGTTTGTATGGCAGCCGGGACCGACGGCTTAACATGCTCTCCGAGGTACGGAAATACCAAGACCAATGCAAACAGACATATTCATACATACTAATATTTGCACTGAGCGGGAATCGAACCCGCGCACCTGTCTAGCAGTTGTGTTCACTGCCGCCTTGCCACAGAGGTTGTTATTTTGAAAGATAATAGATATAAATAAAATCACAGTAGTATAAGGATATTCTTGTTTAATTCCTAGAACTCATGAGGTAAACAATTCTAAACTATTTCATACCAATTTCAAACAAACTGTTCGTATTTGGACACTAATAATTACAAAGTGTAATATACTTATTAAACAAAATTTTGTACCACTCAAACCATATCTTTTTTTAAAAAAAAAAAAGGGTTTTTGAAAACACTCCATTCAGTAATACTTGCAAACAAATACTGTGATTCTCGGGACAAATTTGTTTAAGTTAATCAATACTAAAATTAAAGCTATATATTCTAAAATACATAAATACGCGATTAAATTATATTATTTTTTAATAAAATGTTTGTGAAAGAAAACTTAAAGAAGGGAAAAATAAAAACAGAGAACTAAAAATTAGATAACAAACAAGTTATTTAACAAAATAATAATGGTATTGCCAATTATTTTATTACTGAGCCAATTTATCGTAATATTACTAGTAAAGGTGATCAGACCAAAACGTTTTATATTCTTAAATAAATGTGACTAACATTTTATGGCACGGCCTATTCTGATTGATAAAGAAAACAATCTTTTATTTCTAAATATTTTATCTGTAATAGGATTGTTTTATCTTTGCGGCATATTATTAAAAACTCATATCTGTCATATTGAAGATTGACTAAGATTTTTTAAACGCATTCTTAATACGTCAATTGACATTCGAAATTTAAATAAAAGTTTGACATCTAAGTACGACAAAAGAAACCAAACCAGCCAAATTTTTACCTCTCCAGATTACTATCAGATAAGATAGACAGAATTAAACTGCTCATAATGAGAGGTTAAAACTTACGGGGTTAGTCCAAGAGGCTTAGTGGCCGAAAAATCAAATTAAAGAAATAGGTACGAACGCCATTACATATTAGTTATAATAGCGAAATGTATGCAAGGACAATCTGCAAACTTTAATAGCATCAGATTGTTTTTACTTTAGATCTTGCTATAGCATTGCACAATCACAAATCAAAACTATTGAAATTATTACTAATAGTAAATAATGCTTCTAAAATATTTATATAATTGAAACCACGGAACATAAAACATGTATAATGAACTTTAAAACTTTGCTAATATAGAAATTAGCGCCAAACTCTTGCTGTTTACACACAACTGTGAGGTTATAATTTTGAATAGAGAACAAAATGAATGACAGTTAGTAACCAATCTTTACAGCATTGTGTTATTTCATTAGATACTCGTAGATGTAAGTAGGTACTCCTTCCTTATTTTATATTCTATGGTTCAAACTTTGTGGGTAGAATAGATACATTCATTTTTTAATCAAGGATTTTTTAATTGTTACTCATTGTACGGATTCAAACTATTGAAGATACAGTAGACTATAAATTAAAAATAAAGTTATGCATAGACAAAATGATGTAATAGGAACAACTGAGAGAGCTTACGCTACAAATACTGATACATGCTAGGACATAGGGTTACAAAATTTAATAGTTTTGGTCACAAAATGGCTGGCATCAACCACTTTCTAAAACTAAACGGCTCAAACGCTTGCCAGGAATCAAATACAGGAATGCAAAGGTAAGTTTTAGAAGGACAAAAATATATAATACTGTAATAATGTGTTAACAATTAAAATTATTACTTAATAATGAAATTTATGGCATTTTATGGCTACCTCATGAATCAGAAACATTAGCACTCCATTTTTTTGTACACTAATGTCCTATTTTTTATACATTAATAATTTTATACCAATATTTCTGTAACAATTACACTTTTTTATTAACATAATGTTTTAATATATAATCTAATCTTATTTACAAGTTGTATTTTGTTATAGAATTGACCATTTTTTTATTTTAAATATGTTTTTTTATTAAATATATTTTTTCAATTGTAAAACTAATATTTTGTGATAATTTCTAATAGTTTTGCTTTTGGTGCTTTGATAGGTGGTTTAGTTTTAAAATGAGTATTTTTTTCTATCAGAACTCATCACAAAATACGATATTGTCATGACTTTCACCCTTCAGGCACAAAGTGGTGTTCTTAACCCAAATTTTATTGCCTTATTTTTTTATAATTTCACGAAGTTCTACATTTAATAATACTATTCGTAAAAATGTCTTTTTCATGGGGAAGTAATAAATATAAATATTTTATATAAACTAACAACTAAGATTGGTCAGGATTTAGGAAATACACACTTTTTTAAATATAAATTTTCGCTTTTTTTAGAAACGATTTTTGCAGAAGACCAGCCACGAAACAACACTGTTTCGTAATTTTTTTCATTTCAATGGTACAAAAATTGGCTACATCCCAAAAATCGTTCACACCACAAGACTTTAATGTGTTGCATTTACAAGGTATATTCAAGTATTTGTTCATACAATTGTCGGAAAATACTCTACGCATATAACCACACATTATCATAAATCGCTCGATAAAATTCAACATTTAATAACTACATTTTGTGTTTGGCACAAAAAATTTTGCCACATAAGTTTCAATCCGGCTTGTGTCTAAGGCACAATATTTCAAGGGACACTATATCAATAGCTAACAGTAGAATGAATTACAAGGATGTTCCACCATTAATTCAAATACAACACTGTTTATAAGCTACAATTTTAAATCATATTTTTAACCCCTTTCTGCTTATCTGAGTGTCACTTTTTAGGCACTTCGATTTAGTCTAAATGCAGTTGGGTTAGGTTACAAATTCACAAATGAAAATATATTATCACTTTCAAGTCTCTCACTTTTTAGTATATAGTAAAAAATCAATTCAGTTGGTGCCGCTGGTGGAAGGGCCAAGATTCGCTTCCTGGTGTTTGTACTTGTGCGAGGTCATTTGAGACAGACCTAGAACGGCAAAACCGCACTGTAGACAGTGGTAGTGAGTCTGTTTCTTGCTGTGGATGCATTGAGGCTCATAGCCACAACCTGTAACATAAAATTGATTAATATTAACGATATGGTACCGAGTGCACTGGCTTTTACTTTTGGAGAAAGTGTCCGATAGAAGGCAATCTTCTCACTCCCTATTGTTTGTTCCGCAAATCCAGTTATAAATATTTCCTAAGAAAATAACTTTTTAGCTACTAATTTTAATTGTTCTCATCATTTGTCTAAGTCGTGCATTTCTATATTCTTGGGGCATATTTCAGATAATGTTAACAATACATTTTCAATTGACATTGCTCACGACATAATCTTCTTTATCTATCTTTACTCTTTCTCTTTTATCGTTATCATCTTTTTTTCGCAATTATTGTCTGATGTACATAATATTGTAGCAAAAATTAACTTTTTTTGTATCTGTTGTATCTTTGAAATTACAATCGTTCATGTACCATGAAACACGCTTGTTTGTAATCTTGGTTTTAGTAGCATCGTCTTTTCGTCGTATTTTAGTACTAGTACTAAGTAGAAGTGTCAGCTTACCTTTGCTAGGTGGGAACTTGTCGAAGCCGGCGGCCTGAATAGAGTCAAGTTTTTGGTGCTGACGACGGTGGGCGACGACTTTGTTGGTGTCCGTGCACACAAAGTCGCACTTCAGGCAGTGGAAATGTGACGCCTTGTTTTGACCTGTACCTGGGGACACCAGCACGAAAATTAGCAAGAAATTTTGAAAGGAATGGAAGAAAGTGGAATTAATGATCTAGCTTCTGATTAACTGATCTAAATCATCATACTTGAATCTGATATATAGATAGATATATTTGAAAGCAATTGACTAAGAAGTACTGAACGAACACTTACCAAAAGTCGACGCATGAGGACATTCCGGCCGCTTGCAGTAAACGTTAGCACGATACTGCTGGAAGTCACCTCCCATGAGCGTGTCAAGTCTGAAATTAAGTTATCAAATATATAAATAACCAAGTACTTTGACTCCATCGATCTTACAAAGAAGCAGACAACAGCACCATTAAGTTAGACTAGAAACGGTTAAACTTGTGCGGTGTTCCACAGGGCTTTATTTTAGGGCCACATCATTCTAGTTTCTGATTCTTGTGCGTGGTGCTATGTATAAAACTAAAATGAACTAAAAGTCAAGTCAAAATATCAGTTGATAGCCCATTTTTGGCTTTGATGCGAGTAAACTCAATACTGAGTCAAACTCAGCCATGTCAATCAAATTCATATTAATATTGTTTAATTAATTATCTGGACTGCGTGTGTCCAAAAACCAATTAAGTGTTTATTGAATATTTACCTTTCATGTCTCGCTGTATGTTGCACAAATCTGGTTTTGTCACAGAATGAGTAGCCGCAGTCTTTCCTTGTACAATGGAAGTGGGTCTGGTGTTCCCTGAAAATGGTAATAAGTATGTTAAGTAAAAGGGTATGTAAAGACAAAACTAATAATACACGAGGCAAGGAATTTCAAAATTTTCGTAATTCAATTTTTAATTTCAACTGCAATCCTTCTTCAATATATTGACAATAATAGTAAAAACAAATAACAGAATCTTAAAGTTTGTCAGTACTATTAATAATAACTAACCTGTATCCACAATGCTGGTAAGCGCAGTCTTCATTGAACCTGAACCGGAGGTAACCCTCAGGAATGGGCTCATCTTTCATGACGCGCATGTGGGGCCCTCTGGTGGTATGCGTTCGTCTGCTGGCAAAACAAACACAGTTATAGGTGAAATATTCAAGAAATTAATATAGATATAGACCCTTTTTATGCTATTGATTAGAGATCTACCCTTGAATACAATTCTCAATAAATATTAGTCAATTACTAAATTACTACTCACGTCTTTGCAATCATTTCAGCCTCTTTGTCTAGGCCAGGTGGCAGACCATGGCCTTGGAGTAAGCTCTGTTCTAACAGTAGCTCCGGTGGGTACAACATCGTTGGATAGAGAGGGAATGGTGATCCTCTGTAAACAAGTAAATTACAGTTATAAAATATTTTTTACTTCATGTTGTTGAAAGTTTACATGAATACCAGTCTCGTCGTGATCACGGCTGCTAAAAAGCAACCACAACTTCCAATATCATATGAGTACCTACTCAAAAGGATAAAACAATAAAGAAATGAGATTAAATTAAAAATATACTTACCCCTGAGAAAATAAGGCCAATCCTGGCAGACCAGCTAATGACGCTGTGTATTGCTGCTGCATTTTCAGCTGTTCTTGGAGACTGCCTTTCCTACCTCCTGCCAAGTACTGTTGTAGAAGAAGGCTTTGAACCGTCTGTACCTAGAACAGCACACGGAGTTGAAACCGAGATTAGTCAACAAAGAAAATTGATTTATAATGTCTTATTTGTTATGCCATTGTTGCGGCCGTGCGTGTGTAAGATAGGCATATTTACTAATAAGGACAACAATATGCGTAACTGTCACACACACCTGATCAGCAGGATTTGGTGGTCTCTGGCTGGGAGAAGGTGCTTGACTGGTTGCTGATGAAGAGGCAGTTGAGGGCAGTATTGATATCTCTGGATATTCCCTTTCCAACGTCTCCTGTGCACAAAAACGAGATCTTAGTTTATGGAAGATAAAAAGTTATAAATGAAGTCATAAAAAGTTGCAAGGAAAATTTTTCACCTTGGTAGCAGCTAATCCAACGGGGCCCGGCTCCATAGTATTGCTGTGTTTCTTCACCATATGACTGAACAACAGTTTAAGGTCTACATATGCTTGACTGCAGTGTGGGCAATGGTAATGAAGATTCATTCCAGTAGCGTTTTTGTTTAGAGGACACGACTGATCATGGCACGATGGAGGGATCGTAGGGCCAGAAACCTTATGTGGTTCAAAGGCTTTCTTTTGATCAAACTCTATGCGAGGTTTTATTTCTTTCGATGGTGATGCATCGTAGATACTTCTGGGTGACGGCGATGATGTATTACTTCGAAGGTGTGATGATGGATAGAAGGTTCCCGTCGCTTTTACTACTGAAATCAAATGATTTGAAGATTAGTTAGGAAAAAATTGTTACTAATTAACAACTTAAGCTGCTAATAGTCTTCATCAAAGAAATGACTGAAATCTTTAGTTCTATTGATCCCTTAAAGTTTCATTTCAAAGAATAACACTCACCAGACACGTTATCTTGTTCTCTATCAAATTCACTTTTGACAGAGAAGTTCGTTGGCGTGAATGATTCACAAGGCTCTTTCATTGAGCTGACACTATCTACTGAAGCTCTTTCTTTCAGAGAATAATCTTTGGCTTCCTCGAATTGTTTATCTTGTTCTTCACTTTTAATCACTGGCGTTCCTCTTCCATGCTTGTGTGTAGCCAAGGCTGAATACTGAGTCAGAATTGCAGGGCAATTATTTCCTTGAGCGCAATGGAAGTGAGACCTTAGCTGATTCTTGAAACAGCTCTTTCCTCCACAATGGTCAAAAGAAGTAAAATAGTCAAAGCCATCTAGTAAAGGACTGATGCCATGTACTTCTCTCATGTGAGTTTCCATTATCATGTGAGTTTCACCCGCAAAACTGCAGTTGAAACAGTGAAGGTGAAGTCTAGTCATGCGCAATGGGCAGTTGGAATATGACGACGAGCAATAATCCAGACTGGTAAATACTTCGAAGTGCTGGAACTTGATACGCTGTAAATTAATAATTGTATTAATAATGATTATAATAATAACACGAACTAAGTAATGAATACAATTTTTTTAAGTTATGGACTTACCGGGAATTCTTCTACAGTCGGTATGACCGCTGACTGAATAACAGGTGGTAATTGATTACTTTTGGGCAATTTGAAGGACGTGAATATTGCCTGTGGCGTAATATTATCAGTCCAGACTTCAACGACTCTGTTCTTCGGTGGTCTGCCTCGTTTTCTGCTAAACATCTCATCCAAGGAGGAAGAAGGATTAACATGCTGCGGTACAACACCAGGGTTTGGACCCAGATTTAGTTGCGCTTGGAGGTTTGGGGTTAATTGTGATGAAAGACTTGGTGCCATTTGGGCCAATTGCGCCAAGTTAGGCGGAAGATTTGGCAGATTTGGTACTTGGCCGAGTTGTGCTGCCATATTCGGGTGTAGTTGAGCTGAGAGCTGAGGAGTAAAGTTTGGTGCAAATCTTGAGGCTAAATTGGGAGACATAGGACTGAGAATTGCATGTTGGCGATGGTGTTCGAGGCGTCGGAAAGGATGTTCTTCAGATGAGAGGATAACTGCTCCGCAATTTTCCTGTAATAAGACCATTGTTAGAAAAGATCAATTCACAATAAAGCAATTTAAAGAAAGCATTGTGTTACAAAATGAAACTTACCCAAGTACAATGATAATGAGTAATATCTCTGATGTGCTGACAAGCAGAGTTCATACAAGGATTGTTGCGAGTATATGTCACGAAGTAAGCCTCAGTTACTTGGTTTTGTTGCTCATGCTCCATTACGTGTTTAACCATTGTAGTGTGGCAGCTATAAAATAATAAAACAAACTGTGTAGATATTCTGTACCTTATTTTGATAACTTTGTTATTTTTGGAGAGTTTATTTTGTAATTACCTATGTGCCATCTTGCAGCCATCTGCCAAGCAGTGGTAGTGCTTGTTTAAAGCACTGCATTTACTACATTTATCATCGGCTTCCTTTCCACCGGTGAATGTTTCTATATATTTTCTTGATGCCTCTTCTACTACAGCTGGGTTCTGTAAAACGAATTACACGCATATAATATTGAAAAGTTTCTGGATTACTTACTTAAAGATTACTTTAAGTGTATTACTTAATGATCTATCATAAGCGATCATAGAATTATAATATCTAATGTTACGACTTGACTTCTAACCAAATAAAGAACAATGAAATAGAACATACATACATTACTTGCGACTGTCCTTGATATTTACAGCTCTATTAACTCTAATATACATAAGTGGCATAAAATCCTTCAATTATATTCTTGTCGCGTCATCTTTGAGTAATTCATATTATAATAAGTTTATGTGTGACTAAGTGAAGAATTGATAGTGTTACTCACGAATGGATACGGGTAGTCTGAATCCAGCATTGGATTGGACATATCATCATCTCCTTGGAGATTTCCCCCTGGCGAATACATGCTTAGGTCTGCTCCTTGCTGCATGAAAGCACTCTGTATTACTGAAGTTGGTAATCTGTAAACAATAACATAATTATTTACATCTGTTCATTTTTTAAGGTCACACAATTGATAGTTTATATCTAAATATTCAGCTATAACTTCTTTTAATATAATGAAGATGTTACACTGGGACTAATTTATAATGATTATATCATTTATATGGACGAGGTGTTGGCATATTGAGCAATGTTGATGACGCATAGCTTCAATGATTGTTACAATGTTCATAAAATGTCACCAGTGTCCAACCATATTTGAATGTATATAAATTATGTCTTATTCTTCATCCACGTACCAATTCCGCTTGTATCTAATATTGAACTTGGGGTCTAGGGTCTTCTCTTCTAGTTTTTCGTTACATAACGTTGGTTTTATTTTATATATAATCAACGTTTCTCGTAAAACATTGAAGTAATACACAGTTAAATTTAAATACTCCCCTATCATAGTTGGAAAACAGTTATAAGAACTAAAAGCAATATTTGTCTTACGTACATACATACATCACACCTCTATCCCCGGACGGTTAGGCAGAGGTGAATTAACACCCACATTTCACTAATAAGCGTATACGGTCCCACGTAATAGGGGGTGAGCCTATTGCCGTATTCCGGGCACTATTGTCTATCTGTCGTGAAACAATAAAAAACGGTTGCCTTACCCAAAGCTCATTTCTTGTTCTTTTCTCTCGTGCTTCCGTTTGTGCGTGAAGATTTGACTGCTAGAATGCAGGACATAGTTGCAGTGGGGTCTGATGCAGTGGATGTGGTTACACGTCTTGCTAAATCGACAGTCGCGATACGGGCAAGCCTCATTTTTCATGTATTTTTTAAAGCCGTCTTTAGATAAAGCCTCATCTTTGATATGATAAGTTTTATGTTTTTCTGTGGAAAACAAATATGAATTTTGTTAAAAAAATATGTTTGAAGTAAAACATAAAAATGTTTAATATTCAACTGATCAAATGATATCAGTACCTGAAGATACTTCAATAGTATGTCAATTGACTGCCATTACTTATAACTAGTTCGACATTTGTAATATACCTTATCGTCAATAGGCGATTATATTATCATACTCACCCATATCAGCCTTATTTTTAAATGTATATGTACATCCTTGGCGCCTGCAGTGGAAATGCGTGGTCCTCTGGCCAGCAAAAACACAATGCGGAGCAGCACAACTTTCAGTGGCTCTGAACCTCTGGAAACCTTCTTGCAGTATTGCAGAATCCTTTCTGTGATAATTCGCATGCATCTGCACGTCTGATGTTGATATGTATACCTGATAAGACAACAAATTTTGAATATTAAGGTAAAGAGACAAAGAGCAAGACAAAGACAGTAGTCAAACCGGAACGCTTTTCCTAGTCTACCACTAGAAAAAGCGTTCCCTAGACTCCGAGGACTCCGACAGTTTTGGATGCGATGGGATTAACGCTAGGATGAAGGCGATTAAAGGTAGAGAGACATTAACTGATAAAAAGCAGGGAATCGTCAAAAGTTTCTGCGAGAAATGTTCAGTGAAATTAACTATTTGGAACCATTGGAATAAAGATGTATATTTACCTTATCACAGCCATCTTGTATGCAGTGGTAATGCGTCTGGCTTCGGTTGTGGGGACAGTCAGAGAATCGTTCTGAACAGTCGTCGAGCGGTGAATAGCGCATAAAACCATGCGCAAGAGACTCGTCGCGTTTCTTGTGCCACTGTTGAATGAGAGAAGTTTAGTGATAAAAATATAATTGGGAATATGTGAACCAGAAAAAGTGCATAACAAAGGAAATGAGAAGAGAGGAGAGTGAGAAAAGTAAAGTAAAGGACTGAACCTCGTAAATTGCAGCATGTTGCACCTTCATATCTATAGATATAAAGTGAAGGCGGAAAACATATTTACCCGTAAGGAAATACAAATGGGTAAATATTACCGAAATCAATAATTTTAAAAGTATAACAAATGATTTACAATAGCAACCTTTTTCTTGCGTTTTAAGTAACTGACTTATTAAGTTTTGCAATGTTAAGTTTGACGTATTGCATATCAATTTGAATTTAATAAATTACCTTAAAATGTCGGATCATCTCTTCTTTCTTGCAAAATACCCTGGCGGTGCAGTCCATGCAATGGAAGTGCTCCCGGTAGCCAAGGTCTTTGCAATATGAAGAACCGCATTCCAAAGTCGAACTGTACCTGTTTTAAAAGATGATTTGTAAATGGAAGTATTATATGCTCAACTATAGCGCGATCACCATTCATCAGTAACATTTGACATTTGCGCAATACGGTTGAACGCACCATAGTAATTAAAATCATTACACAAATTAATATCCAACTGTATAGAAGAAAAAAAAAATATCCCGTCATCATGACTTCTGATAGCGTTTCTAATAATTCAAAAACGATCAGTTGAAACAGAATTCACGCTTGAATCTTCACAAAAAGTGACAGCTAAATTACTTAAAGCATAATTTCAGAAGCCATAATACCTTTTAACATATCTAGAGTAGTCGACCGTCGTCTGCAAAGAGTTCTTGCGTGCTTGGTCCAAGTGATTCAATGCCGACATCAAACCTGAATAAAAAAAGCGAACACGTTGATACAAACAAAAAACTATATTATGCTAATACATATCGAAACAATAATAACTAACGATACATTCATCCATTCCTTTTCCGTCAAAACTTATTCTTTTGTTTGGAACAGCCAAATCACCTCCATGCATCATATTCAACAAAACAATGTACTGTTTTCATCATATTTTTAAACTAGCGAGTCTTTTCCTTGTGTTTCGTTTGCGTTTGCGTTACTAGTCTGATTGTTGAAGGTTTTTAGTTCAAAAACAACTTAAACGTCTAGCGGCTTGTGTATGCGGCCCCTCCCCGTATCAAGTTTTGGAGTATCAAATAAATTATTATGGTAATTAATCAATGTTTTCTCCTAGTCACTGCGGAGCGGCCCATTGTGAGTGATCGTTGACTCTCGGTCTATGTACACTGGTGCACGAAACTGTTTTTGTGTATCGATTCATTTTTTCCAAGACGCGAGATCTTATCATTTAAATAGAAATGAATGTGTGGACCAAGATTCGAATGTTTAACACGTCGAAAATTTTATTTTGAGAACGACGCACATTTTGTTGTAGTTATGGTTACCTAGCATTTAATTGATAGAAACATTATAATGAGTTGTTAAACTTTTACATAGAAGTTAGTTGCAAGTGACTTGATATTGAAGCAGTTAAATTACTTATTTGAGTTTCAAATCAGTAAGTCCTTCTACGCTTTCTCCTCCTGATGTGGCTGCTGTCTGGCCCCCCGAGAGGAAGCATGCAATCAGCAGATGTACTAAACTTATATGAGCTGAGATTTTCTTGGCCTCCGAAGATCTTGTTAAGGCCAATAGATAAAGTTTATCTATAGTATATCTTTTGAAGACATTAAACACTTGTGAGCTCATCATTACAAGCTATGTATGTATTGTATTGAAAACTCGCGTGTAAAGTTTTAAAGATAATTAAACTTGAGACATTACAGTGTCGAAATACTCTTTGCTTTTTTACAAAATCGTTTTTGAAAGACGAATTAATACCTATACTTATGTAGATTAGAGTTGAGAACACAATGGATGTTAACATGCGGATAGATAATTTGGTATGTTACATAAGTCGTGCATGAATCGTGATTGTAACAACGGTTTAGTGAGAGCAGGTTATTATTAATGAATGAGGGATCACTTGCTCTAGCAGGGTTGGCAAAAATTTGAAAGATTCCGAAACACAATTGTTCATTTCTTTGATTTCCAAAACTTAGATCACCTTCATGAAAGCTTAAGCTTTAAGCTTAATCATTTTTCATTTACAGTTTGAATCAGAAACTTCATTTAAGATTATTTCTTGAGTTGTTGAAAGATTTACTGATGTTGAGGAGTCAAAAATTCAAAGAGCAGCCCTAATTGAATCACATGTTATAATAGTTAATAGCTCACGACCAGTTGGTGATAGTGCGAATACAGAAAACAATTGTGTGTCGATAGTAACTCGTGTTTATTGCCTCTAATTTATTGAGATTAGAGATAAGATTAGGGTCAAGAAGATAGTTAACGAAAATAAGAGAATTATAACGCGGATGCGCAAAGCACATCACAAAAACACGAACATGTAATAAAAAATTAGGGCGAAATTCTATGGAAATTGATATGTACGTAGTTATAATGCAGCAAGCTTTCGAATTTGTCTATAAACATATTAATCAAATATTTCCGCCTTTGGGCGTGGGTAATAAACACGTCTATTAACCCGGCCCCCAGTGGGAATAGAGTCCTCTTGTTTAGTTCACACTTGGTTAGGTACTTCTTTCTGGTCACAGAGGTGAACGCAATAAACAAACTTATAAGGCACGAAGGCTCGCACTACTGCGGGTAACTATGCAAAACAGATTGGAAATATTGTGAATAATTGGGAGTGGTAATGTAATATGAACAAAAACTTTAAATTTGTTTGAAAATAGCAGTGACTGTCTGTCCGGATACAGATAGATAGTAGTCAAATTTTGTGGTATACTATCTTCTATCACTACCAAAATCGCACAGTGAGAAGCTATAGAAAGCTATCACTTTATTTTACAGTTTCATGTACTAAAAAAGTGCATACAATTTAGTTGATGATTTAAATATGAACCAATTAAAGTATAATACTAAAATGTACTTTAATTAAGAAAGTAAAGGAAATAAAGTGAAGAGAGGCGAGGGGCTACAGGACATTAACCAGAAATTGACGATGAAACATCAACTTCCTTTGAACTTAATTACAATGCACATACAAATTAAAACTTCAATGAATTATTACAAATGTACGTGGCGCTTCGATTTAAAATTTCAAACACCGATGGAAACAAAGAGACAATGGCCTACACGGAATCAGATAAGT
Organism: Eilema griseolum; assembly: GCA_963662185.1. Lineage (NCBI taxonomy): Eukaryota > Metazoa > Arthropoda > Insecta > Lepidoptera > Erebidae > Eilema > Eilema griseolum. Next base: position 10,309,728 of record OY759256.1, on the reverse strand, counting down.
ACCAACATAATAAACATCTATAATACGGTGGTGAGTTTTTAGGAAATTTCGTAAGATATTGTGCCGGCTCATTCAGCCGAAACAATGGCTCCTCATAATGTTATAATGGGTTTTTGAACTCGCTGAACGGAACCACGAGTGATCGAAAGTTCTTAGTATTGGGATTTATGGATCGAAGGAAATTGGGTGGGGACTTCCTTTGGAATTTGATTGCCGGTGATAGACAGTTCGATGGAGATTTAGTGGTCATTGTAGCAGACAAGCCCTCTCTAAAATGTTTAAGTAAGCAGGGTTCAAATAAAAGCATGTTGTATACATAGGATTATACTATAAACTACTATTAAGCCAATCAATCTATTAGCCCATCGCAGTCAATAGGCCTGCTGGATATAGGCCTCTCCCAGTGTTGGGAGGCTTTGGCCTACTGTTTCTACGCTGTGGCCAAACTTAGTAATATTGTGTATTGAGTATAATAAAGATAACTTAATAAATTTAACAATACAGATCTATTACTATATATACAAATAAGTACAAACCAATTTTAATAAACTATAGAAAGTCACAAACCAATGATAAAAAATAAACAACTAAATCGATACAATTCACATGTTTCTAGAGTTCCGACGCACATTGCACAGTTTATCTCATAAAACTATAAGAGCGATTTACATTACTCATTTCGAGGTTGAAGTGCTTTGCATTACTCATTTTTCTTTGTAACTTATTTTTTTATCAAGCACGTTTCACTTTAATACTGACTGTTCGTATGGATATGAACAAATCCATGAACGGGCAAGTTAATTGAAATTTGTACTGTTTACTCTTTCTGTTTTATTATTGTGCAGTTCAGATACATGGATTATGCTACAGGAATCTTCTTCAGCATTTTCATCTTAGCGTTAATCCCAGTCCAAAGTTAGACGAATATCAATTAATATAAAGATTAGATCTATGTAATCTTTAATGTTAATACTTAATCCATAAACGTGTTCTCCCAGAACCTGTGAGTGTGAATAAACCCAGTATTTTTTTTAAATTTCCTGAGACAGCTGTGACCGTTCTATACCTGGGAATCCACATAATCCTTCTCTGGCATTTAGTTAAGTGGAAAACGAATAAATGTCAGTACAGAGCCTTCGTTTTCGGTCAACGTTTACAGTTCTATGACTAATTGAAATTAAAATGTCACTTAAGATTTAGATAAACGGATTTGTGTGACCGAATTTAGACGTTGTTATTTTTTGTATTTTGTTTGATTGTATATTAGGGTCCGCGAATATCTAACACTTTTAAAATGATAAACGTTTCAGTTTTAATCAATTGTGTGTGATCGAACGATTTATTATTGCTCTCCAATATGCTATACGTACTTTTCACTGCTACTAGTTTCCAATTGATCAATTTAATATTTGAATACTGTAATCAATCTATTTCGAATACACTTTTTCTTCGTTGCCAATCACCAATCATTTTATCCAAATCGATAGTTTGAAAGTATATTCATCATATCCCTCATTAATTATTCCATTGTCTTCACATTGACAATCAGATCATGGTGGAAGAGTTCAATAACTGCATCAATTTCTTGCATCAGTACCCGTCTTCCATCTAAATTGACATTTACTCTCTGCAAGTATGTCTAAAATGTAAATGCGGTTACTACACACACTAATTCACGTGTCTTTACAATCATTTACGTCATAACTATTAAACGCTGAAGCGTTTTCAACTTTATTACGACCGTGCAAGGAAAAACTTGATTCCGCTAAGAGCAAATTCGATACATCTTTGGGAATACATGTCCAGCTTAGCCAGATATGTAATGTTGATTACTTTATTAATGTTTTTATTGAAACGAGAGTCCAAGTTAGCCTGGTCGTCGCGGTCAATGTGATAGTACATTAAAGTGAGGCTGTATCGTATAGGAGGTAATGAGGCGGGGCGATGGGTGTACGTACGGACAAAGATCTGACTATTGACATACACGAGATCATCTATGTATAAATATCTACTTAGAATTCTTAAGCTTATTAACAAGTTATGATGTCGAAGACTTGTTTTGTGACTTAAAATATTAAGAGCCACAAAAACACAAAATGAAACAATATTATGGTGTTCATAAAGAATTTATTATTAAATACAGACCACATATGGACGTTCCCGCGTATATAATTGAATAAAAATATGAATCTCATATCCCAATTTGTACAGAAACGAGGTGAATCATTTTATTCCTTGTAGCATTACGTCAATTGATGCCCAATTCAAGTCTACAGATACACGTATTGTCAGATCTGACGCAGGCCTTTATGTCCAGGAATTATGATTGTGAATTGTATGTAAAATGTATTACAGCACGAACAACAAATTTGTTGTATTCTATCTACTTTTATTATAATATTTCGTTTTGAGATGTAAAGATAAGGGGCTAACGTGTCTAGTTTTATTTTCTGAAGATCGCGTATTGTTGATTATTAATGTAACATTGAAAATCTTTTTTAGTTTTTTCCTGTATGTTCCTTTTGTGTAGTATCTAAGAATCTTTTTGTTGATGTATTATTGTAAAATCTTCTACGTATTTCTGAATAATTTGCTCTTTTCATGTTCAAGGGCGGTCAAACTATCCGGGTTTTGCAAGGTTCGTATCTCGGACCACTATTTTAATTATATAGAAAACTCGTGTCAAATGCCAATCACCAAACAAGAGATAACGGTGAAATCTGTAAATAAATCTTAGAAAGCCTTATTAGGCACATCGGTTGTACTATAATTACTTTGTATTGTGTACAATGTAGTTAATTGTCCATATTAAAGTTCGTAATGATCATTAATTACTTGGCAATATGATTTCAGACGTTTACACGGGGCAGGCGGTCGTAAACTTTAGTCGGCGGATGAAAGAGCAAAGATAATTATGAACGTACGCATGCGTAGATCAAATCGGGATCCATCGATCGATAAGGGATCTAGATATGTTGCGCCGTAGATCACTTGTTCGTACTACGTTTGTTGAAGGCAATTTTATGTGCAATGTAACGCCGATGACGTACAACTTTTGTTAGACTTTGATTTGTTTTTGTACAGTTACTCATTTATCTTCTATTGAATCTGTAAACCGAATTTTGTTAATATTGTTCATGGTATACAATGAAGAATGTTGCATAGTATTGTGTAAATTACTTTTTAATAATTTGTTTTGTAAGAAACTTATAGTTTACTGTTATTATTCAGTATTATATAATACAGAATTCATCATACCAATTTACTGCTAAATATAATCAATAGAAATTTGGCCATTTCAAAAGTTTTAAAACAATATCATTAAAATTTTAGGTTCTTTAATATGTATAACATAACCTCTATTGCTATTTCAAAATACCTATTCGCGAGATGGCATATGTCCGAACTCTTTCGCTATAGATCTTCGTCATTGTTCGACTATCTACGTCGTCCTGCGCACGCGCTGATTGGAGTAAATGATTCCGCATGATCTTGTTTGCTTTTTGCTCTATTTACTCTGCCTTACTTGATGGAGTTTTGTTTTTATGTTTTGTTCACTATACTCGGGGAGTCAATTAGAGCTGTGTTTTTGTTTCAAGCTGTGTGACAGACTTTTTTTTCTCTTTACCAATCAGTTGTGTATCGAAATAGTAATCTATATTGGCATCATTACTTAGGTCTATTACTTATTAGCTATAAATCTCACTGTTATAACAGTTATTTGTACATGAGTTTGACTCGTTCCAATAGTTTGATGTTATAAATGTTAGTAGTAATTTCGTTCTGAACTTAATGATCTTTTGCAAAAAACTGTACTCAATGCTCAAAAAAGTTAAAGATTTTCGTGATGTAAATTTGGAAATAATGAGAAACGTATAAGCAACAATTGTATTCGTTTAAGATCTAGAACACGTTCAGTTACTTAATAACTGAACTATATCTATATATGGGCGTGGTTTTTATACAAAGTAGGTGGGTAATTAACCAGTAAATAGCATTTACTTGTGTCTAACTAAATGTCACGAACGATGAATTCACGCGAATGTAAAGGATACATCTGTCAGCATTTTAATAGAAAAGATTACTATAGTCGTTTATATGACAAGAAATCAACTAAAAGAACAATTTTCGAGTGCCATGGTTACGACAAAAAGTAACAACCTCCGCCCTACAGAATACCGCGGCTATAATAACTTCGTGTTGTGTTCCCAGCGGTGAGTAGGGTAGCCAGAGCTCACTGGAGAATTTGTGCTGTCAGTGGGAAGACTAAAGGCTTGTCCTGCTTTGTCTTCTACTGACGGCACAGAAACTCTGTACTTACAGGGTTGGCAGCGCGACTGTGACTCCTCTGGTGTTACAGACGTCTATAGGTCACGGTAACCACTTTCCATCAGGTGGGCCGTGTGCTTGTCTGCCAACTAAGTGGTATAAAAAAAAAAAAACAAAAGCATCAAAAACAAAGCTGTTTAACATCAGACAGATATATACAGCCCAGACTCGGCCTCAGATGCATGGCTTGAGTCATCAATAGTGCCCGGAATACGGCAATAGGCTCAACCCCTATAACGTGGGACCGAATACAATGATTGGTGAATTGTGGGTGTTAATCCACCTCTGCCTAACCCTCCGGGGATAAAGGCGTGATTATATGTATGTATATAATGTTGAGTTTATTAAAAAACAAATATATAATGTTGTCAGTCAAAACTAATGACAATTGTCACTGGCGTGCAAGGTGGGCTACCTTAATACATAAATGAACGCTAATTGAAACTAAAAAAGAAATTAAGAAGAATATAAAGGGGGCAACACAATGATGGATAGGCCAGTATCGGCCATCGACGTCTCGAATCGATTATGTGGATTAATGCGGCGATAATCGGAGCTTTTTTGCTTGTTGAATCGATTCTTTTTGTTCAATAGCAGGTGATATCGACTCGTACGGCTGTATCATCGAAGTTTATGGATCTCATTATCGATTTAAAGTATCAAGATTGATATTGATGTGAATCTTCTTGAATTATTGTAATTATATAGAAATTGTACAAAATTCTCGTGGTTATTTCTCGGATTTGGCGAATTTTGATATTTTCCGTGAAGCGACTGATATCTGACCTCCACAACCCAAAAGGCGATATCGAAGCGTTGCAGCTAAACCAGTTGTTGAACTTTTTAGGGCTCCATCTACCCGTAAAGACTGCCATAGATGTTGGTATAGCAACCGGGACTGACAGCTTGATGTGCTCTCTAAGACACAATGCACTGAGTGGGGATTGAACCCGCGGTTCCTCCGTAGCGGCTACGTTCATTACCGCCACACCGTGGAAGCAAATAATACTTTATTTTCTTATAATGTTGATACAAAGCTTATGGAATGGCACGATTTCTGTGCAATAAAAACATGAATAAAGTATTAAAACACTTAAGTACTGCAATTAAACGTGATTGAACGTAAACATGTCATTGCAGCTCAACAATACTTAATGGTAAGACAGTTTGAAGTAACGAAAGAAAAACCAAAGGGATATTTACCAGGTTTATTAGTCTCGAGTATTCGATATTTTGGTACTGTTATAATAACAGGGTAAAAAACCCGGTGATTCATATAAGTATGTGAATGACCATGTCGATATAAAAATATACAAGGAAAGAACACACGTAAATTGATTAAGATAGAAAATGTTCAAACAGTCCAGGCAGGATTCAAACCTGCAATTTTTCCCTTACAGTTCGATAGTTCGAATGAATATCCTAGATGGCGCCAACCGTCCCCGAAAACGGGTATATGTATAGAAGAATTTGGATGATTTCAGGCGAAGGTTCGGTGGCTTAGAGGTCAGTGTTCCCCCTGTAAGGGAAAGATCGCTGATTTTATTTCATTCAAAAGACACGTCATGATTGTAAAATGTTAACAAAGGGAATATCTAGTTGTCTCTTTGAATCAAGTATAAATCTGCCATATATTACCACCACCATACCATATAATATGCCATAAAATTGACAGAATTAGAACTGAAAATACCGTTCACCATCACCACCATATAACTGGGATACTGGTTGAACTGATACTGGTTATCGGTGTGGTGACGGAGATAGAATATAAGTATCATCACCCCATCTCGTCAGTAGTGTGTCGTAAGAGGCGACTAACAGATAAAGACGCAGATGATAGCTCTGCGAGAAAAGGAAAATACGAAATAAAACCCTGTACTTATTCGTCTGGTCAGCGTGGAACCGAAAGAGTAGACCAAGACCTCCCAATATTAGGAGAGGTCTATGTCCAGCAGTGGACTGTGATATGTTAATTGATTGATTGACTAGTTTTTAGGAATATAAGGCATTTTTTAAGAATATTAGAACTTAGAACTGAAATTACTCATATTCTCTCAAACCCTTCCAGCTAAGCGAAATTCCTTGTGCTAGGAGTGTGTTATCAGTAGTGTAATGACCAGGTTTCGAACCTGGAATCTTTCGATCGTAAGTCCAACTCCTTAACCACTAAACTACCCACGCTTTATACGCACTATCTTACGAATATCAATAAAAAAAGTTAACAATACTAAATTTCTGCTTGTATTGATCATCAAAAAATTTAAATGTGACTGCTTAGATTAATGTATTCAACCCTACAAATTTCTCATCTTACATTATCAATAAAAAAGTGAATGTGTATTCAAATATACATAATACTGACTTGTAATGCTGTATCAATTTGTAATTATAAACTATACAAAAACATTTTTTGTTGGTATTGCTTCGGTAAGCAATAACTACTGGGCGGTCGGTATATACACTATCTAATAAAATACAGTTATAATGTTTACTTGGTCGAGTACCAAAACTGCTAGACCGATTTTGAAAAAATCTTTTTATGTTCAACTCAAGATTACTATAATGCAGGCCGAAAATATTTCATGATGTACATAAATCATCTCAGCGTTTATTTCCAGTTGCATCTAAGCCTTTCGACTCCGGGGTGAAAAAATAGCCTTTTCTAAAATTCTGCAATGGTAGCAAAGAAGCTCCTATTAAAGTTAAGTAGTACCCTAAAAGTGACACTCATTTATTTTCATCTTGAGTGAGTTTTTCACTCTCACTTGTGAACGAGTAAAATTTGTGGACATTTAAACTCGTAGTCACAAGAAACGTTTCACAAATCTTTCTACAGCTTGATATATTTTAAGAGTAGTTAATACCGCAGCTATAATTTAAATATTTAACTAAGGATAGAGAGAAGACTCGACAAAATCGAAGTTTTTCAGTCGTAGCAAGTCTTGTCCGTCTTTTTCTTTCAATTTACATCAGAATCCATCCAATTATATTACTCATAATTATAACAAGTTGAATACTGTTAACACAATATCATTTCTGACAAGTGACTATTTCAAGGCAAATATTATAATGTCGCCAATCGGCATTTTAGACCAAGATTTGTGTCAAACGAAAATAAACCTTGAAAATGGCTGAGCTCTAATTATCTTTGTACATGCGTATTACGAGACGTTCTAGTTTGAATTTAAAGGTCATATTTGTATAACAGCATATTGACTTCCCATGGTGTTGCACACGTCCATAAAGCTTACAGAATACCACTGCTATAATGACCTCGTGTTGTGTTCCCGGCGGTGAGTAGGGTAGCCAGAGCTCACTGGAGAGTATTTGTGCTCTCAGTGGGAAGATCAAAGGCTTGTCCTGATTGTGTCTTTTGTACTGATGGCACAGACACTCTCGCGGTAACCACTTTCCATCAGGTGGATCGTGTGCTTGTCTGCTACCTAAGTTGTATAAAGAAAAAAGAATAGGCCACGGTAATCACTTTCCATCGGATTGGCCGTGTGCTTGTCTGCCACCTAAGTGGTATAAAACAATGACTGTTTTAGAAGCACAGATAAGTCGATTCCCAAATCTTAAAAAAATGTTTTTTTTTCGCAGCAGTTTGTCCATTTCAAATAATTCGTCTCCTTATATGTAGCTAAATGTGAACTTCACCACAGATCATATAATCAAAAAGTAGTGAGTTTGGGAAACTACTAAGACCTTCAGGGCCGAAGTCAATGCCACATACAAACAGGTATACCTGCAGATTGAGGAACGAAGTTCTTGTGCGGGTTTTCCTTTAGGGATTAGACGACTATCGTTCTCGTAAAATCCAACTAAACCATATCATGTCTCGACGTAGAGAGTAGGAAAATGAATTCTATACTTATAAAAGTATAAGCTTTGGGTTCTCGGCGTTTGGCACTCGGGGGAAGAGAAAACTACCCTCAATCGCTTGCCTCACTAAAATCCTTTGAATGGATGCATAATGGAAGATGTTCAACAGAAATCGCAACTGATAATTTAGTTACTTTAAGGCATGTTCTCTGTTGAAAATTATAACCAATCACATCATAGTTTTGTGTCAACCATATGATCATTAAATTAGTTTTTTTTTCGACAGCAATTTCTAAACGAGCGAGATGTGAACATTGTAATCTGTATTTAATACTTACCTTTGTATACACATGTATACAATATCTAATAAAATACAAAATGTAAATCACAACATCAAAATACAAGCATGTTCAGCTTGAACAGATAAAATAGATACGAGACTCGCTAAGAGCATGTCCCGTAAAGGTACCTTTTATAACATAAAAACGACCAGTAAGGCGCGTCCGGGGTCATATAATGCATTATAATTTTATACAAAGATACAAACTGCAAGACTCAAATGAATATGCAAAAGTTTGCGAGAGTGTAGTGCGATTGAGTTATTGTGATCGTGCGCTTGTGTGCGTGGAAGGCGAATCGCGACATCATAAGCTCTACGCCCATGTTTGCGTGTGTGTGCGCGTGTGTGTCTGCGCACACGCACCCGAAGAAATGCATATTTTATGACGTCTGCTCACATTCTGAGCGGTGCCACAAAGAAATTATACGCGCATTAAATCCGTGGAGGTGTTATTTTTTATTTTCTTTTTTTTTAGGTCTCGCCTTTATGAGAGTTTTAGATAGGTTCCATTTTAAATTGCACGAATGATAATATCATTCTTTGAATGAAGAATCGGTGATCATTCATAGTTTTCTTGAGTACGATAACCTTTTCTCAAAGGACTTGTTGACCAATTTATTATCAATAAATTTCAATGATATCATAAAGTTACTAGAAGTGAACGCTCTTCCTCGTGTCGAGGTATAGGTACCACTTCACAATAGACCATAAATAATAACAGGTTACATTAGTAATAGGCTTCATCCTCTGTGAACGGATTTTATAGATAGCTCGACAAACAGAACAAACAGATATTGCAAAAAGTTTTTTTATATGATAGCCACTCTATTGCTTTGTGGGGGACGGATACAAGTCAGTTAATTACCGAAGGCTGTGATGCACATGTGTGGCTCAATGGATATACTGTCTTGTAGGCAAAGCAACGGAAGGATTCACTTCCTGTTAAGCTCCCATCAGATATATATTTCCTTGTTTTATTTATTAAGTATTGTAAATGAAAAACCAGCATAAGGGTTCATTTATTCCATACTACGTATTCATATTCATGACATATAACGATGTAAAAGTAAAGTTCAAAAGGGAAGTCGATTGAATAAAATGCTTACCGTGATACCAAGCAACCCATTGCGAAGCCGGTAGGAATAGGATTATAGATACCCTTCGCCACTAATATACACTAAGGTTTATTTTCAAATTGATGAGTAGTGACGTGGGTGACACAAAAATTATCGAACCACAACATGTATGAAGAATATTTGAAAAAAAATTGTGGTCTATGATCTCATATACAGGGTGTGTATTAATTAACTTTATACATATAAATTTAATTGAAACTATTGACACTCAATAATATGATTTAATGATATTTTTAGATTACGTAGTCACCATCCGCGTAAAAGTAATTTTCTATTTCGAAACTTCCGACAGCCTCAAAGACTCGTCAAAAATCATCAACATGACATACTTATGTCAGCCAGGATGTTACTCGCCGTTTACTAAAACTACATAAATTACTAAATTCAATAAATCTAGTTATAAAGGAAATACTTAAATATAGTTAGTTAGAAATATAATTAATTTGTTACGTAAACATTTAGCTAAGAAGGTCATAATTATTGAGAAACTTAATTTCGCTGCATCCGCAAAATATATAGATTCGCAAATCGATATTTCATATATCGATACAATTATAGACACCTCTGTTTCCGGGACAAGACAGTTACAAATTAATATAAAAACAAGTAACCAGTTTGTCAAATTAGACCATTTTTTATTATGTAGCTATACACGAATTGTGTTGTATTGTAAATGTAAAGAAATAATTTTGTATCAAAATCTAATTAAAAGTATAACAAGCCAATCGATAAATTAATCGATTAGAATCGTTTCGGCTTGATCTCGCTTTACCAAATTAGAACATAAATGTAATCACATACATTTTTATTTTGAAACGGTTAAGATAGAGATGTTGGTTAATAATATTGTTCCGTACGTTTTTTAATCTAAGCAAGATGTATTTATATGTTTTATACGATGATATTACTATTATTAAGCATGTTGGGTGGGCCATGATAGTCTATGAATCGGCAAGCGGTACCGTAGGTTCTATATCTTTGAGAATATAATTATTGACTACCGAAACAACGCAAATTCAATTAACGGATCCAAGTTAGGTTAATAAAGTACTATCGTCGCCATTAAAAACGTCACTATTGTTGGGAGTTACTAATTCCAATGACAGGTCATTGAAATTTTATAGCCAACATTGCGGAACTAATTCGATTCAAGCTACCACTTCCACTACGATCTGCCGTTTTAGGTAATCCTTGAAGTTTTTTGATCAATTGAATTACTAATTTTCGAATCGAATCTTCTTTCTCCAAATCCTTTTATTATGCAATTTTTCTTTAGAGACAAATATTAATTACAACAAGTTTAAACTCTGAAGAACAAACAGTCTCAAAAACATTTTTTAAAACTATATTCTCCTCACGGTACCCTAAAAAGTCGATCTACAAAATAATCGGATAAAATATCGATAAATATCCAAGATCCAACTTATAAACAACAGTACAAGAACACAACCACTTTAATTACAATAATTAACAAATTTTTGTATAAATTATAACTCTATCGCCTCAGGAACACACGGCTAACACAATTTGTCTAAACAGAGACGCAAGATCTCCTCCGCACGCGTTAGAGAGGGATGGCAAAAATCGAAAATGAAATAATCGATGATTATCGGACAATCGAATGTCGCTTTCCGATAATTTATTTTATCGTTTGTGATATAAATGAGAGTAATTCTTTTGCGAAAGTGCTTTTGTTGTTCTTACATGGAGGAATTTAGTGTACGAGTTAATGTTTTAAACGAACGTGTATCAAATATGATAAAGTAGTGAGATGCAGATGATACGAATAATATTTTAAGATGCGAGGCGCTTATTTTTTATGAGAAAACTATTCTTATAGTCTTCTTTTGTTTTCTGTAGTTTATAGTGTCTGATATTGCGGGAGGATGTTTTAAATAAGTTTCGTATACTAATTATTAGACCTCAATATATTAGTAGACTTAAATATATTTATGTGTATATCCCAACCTAATAATGTATTAGTAGAGTATTATTTGTAGACAAAAATGTTATTGTTAAGATAACTTTCTTGCTTAAACTAGAATTTTTTAAATTAGTTGCAGTAAATTAGCTTTTTAATGTGCGTGTTACAGTATTTATGAATTCTATGTTTAAATTTAAATGTAAAATTTTAAGTTTGAATCAAAATAAACTTTTTGATTTGATTAAGCCTAGCATGGTTTGCTGTTCTGTGTATAGATGGCGTTACGGGCTTTGAATTTCTTTTTTGATGCCAGTTTGCGCGAATTTTTTCACATTCGATGATTAATAATTTATGTTTATAGTTTTTAAATTACGAACATTCTGTGTTTCGAATCAATATGTTTTAGATTAATTATTTCAATAACGTTTAATTATTATATAGATAAAAAATAGACCTTAAATTCTTTAATATCATATACTCACGCGCCTTCGACAACAGCTATTTTACTATGTGCTCACTAACACAATATTTTTATTGAACAGATTACTATAATCTATTGAGAATTGCACAATTTGGGAATCGAACGCATCAAGAAAGAATATGAAAACGAGCTTGAACTCACACTACGCGTTCACCCAGCATCGCTTTATAAATAAACAAAATTATTTAACCGACTTCGTAAAGGATAATTATGTATTTTAATTATACATTATGTTAATGCATGATTATAAACAGTTTCATATGTGACTCGGCATTAATTGTCAATGAATTTATTCGTTCACGGCTTGAGATGGTAATGTTCGAGGCGTGTGAGGATTGTATTATCTACCTTTGATATGTATAAGGATTTAAGTATCTAGAAATAATATATCTTTTGTATGTGACTGAAAGAAAATGAAAAAACATTCATATAAAGCTAAAGGTCGTTGTACACTGGTGAGGCGAGGATGTGAAGGTAGTAGTCTTATAATCCCGGCTTCATCTATTGAGCATCTATCGAGAGCATCTATCGAGATCAAGCATCTCCAGTGAAGGGACTATGTTTTTTAAGAAAAACAGCATATAAAATGATGTTCTGTAACTGTACCGATTTTTTACCTTCTAGCTGGATGCAGTTAATTGACGGACTAAATATTAAAAAAAAACAAGTTGGTATGGTAACTAGTGTTGCCAAATTTTATATTATTAGTGGGCTTCTATTTTATCTGCTCACTTTAAATATATTTGAGTACATATAGCTGTATTTTTGGAGTGGTGATTGACATTTTGAATTTCTAAATTAAAAATGTCATTCTGTATGCAAAGTTGTAAGCTAATGTGTATTATAATAGGTGACATATAAAATTGAGAGCTCTTTAACCTTGTTACTATGGCAACTAGTGCCACCAAATTGACAATATTTTCATCAATTACGTTATACAAAACAATGACGTAATTGGTTCTATTTTTCACAAAGAACAGACCTAAAAGCGACTTTGAGGTAGTTGCTAAAATCGTGCTGCGAATTATATTAAATATCTTTAAAATATACTAGAATACGAGTGATGGCTGGAGGGCACTTCCTTGCGGTTAGAAGAGATTTGAAGACTAGCAGGCCTATGACCGCCAAAAATGTACATTAATGGTTTGCACGAGAATCGTGTTTCCGTTGGTGAATCAATAAACAATCTAAGCAATAATTATGGCTTTTTATATAATTAGGTTTGGCAATACTAATCTTAAAATAGAAATGAAAAAATATATAATGAAAAAAAGGTAATTATAAAGAATGTGAGTGTCTTGATGATAAAAATGCGTAGTCAACCTAAGTCTCTTGCTTGCTCGCACAACATAAATCGTAAACAAAACCTTATTTAAAAACAAAGATATTCTTCTCAGTAGAACTATCCTACCGAAACAGCGTAAAAATCATTTTCTAGTGGTTTATTTATACATTATTTAATATATTTATTATATTTCTTGACATAATTGTAAAATTTTGACGTTCATAAGTATGCTCTTTGTGTGCCTATACTGAATAAATGAAATTTATTCTTTGATTTTTTGACTAGAATAAGAATTAAATACCAGCCCTAACCAACAGACAGACAGACAGAAATGTATGTGTTCATATTTTTGTACAATGAATAAAGCAATTACTAATTTATTTTAGCTCGTACGTTCCAATGGTCAATGTTTATTTGTAACACTAGAGATATTAGTCACAAGTCTTTGCGACGAGTAGGAGAGGAGAAAATACATAGAAAAATTTAAACTGTCTGGTTGACCTAACTAGTGGATATACTCCTTAACGTTTGGAATCAGCAATGATGAGATTATGAACCGAGTTCAAATTCAAATAACACAAGCCTGTGAGAAAATAATGTAAGTCCGAACTAACCACCCCATCGCTGGCGGGGTATCCTCACGAAAAATAAACGCAGTGAAACTTCAAAAGTGTCTTTACACTAACATAAGATAGTTGCTAACTGTAAAAAGGTAAATACGACCATAGTGGTACAATAAAAACAAAGACAGTGATTTTTCATTATCATATTCTTTTCCCACAGACTATTACGCTTTGCATTGCGCATTTGGAATAATATCTTTATGATATAACCACAATGCTACAAGCATATCCTTTAATAGTATTAGTATGACTACAAAATAACACATCACTAGACCTCCTATAATGTAGTGACGCGATTACATCCTACTAAAATAATGATGTGACCCGATTGCGACTGACGATCGCGATTGTGTCGCAATCGTCTGTCGCACGACAATCAGTGTTCACCGGACGGACTGAAACCGAACTATTATACGTAAATGGGATATAACGTTTGTCTATTTATGCAGTCCCCTCTACAGGGGACAATTGGGTAAAATAGACTATTTTATATTCAATTATTTGTGATATTATTAGTGGAACTAAAATATGCTCTATACGCTCAGAACACGTTTTCATGGGTCTTTTAAAGATAGCACGGGTTGTTGAGGCGGTGAACAATCTCAATTTCACCAAGTATGGATTAATACAAAAAAAATACGCCACGCGTGCAAGGGCCTCGTTTGTATCGGGATTTAGGTCCAAGATACAATGTTATCGTGTTATATAATGTGTGAGATATTGTCTTTATATTTTAATATTTTAGGACTATTTTTGACGCGATTTTTATTCTAATACTAATATATAAGTGAATCTTTGATATTGAATTTATCCAATTTAGAATTATTAGTTTCTTACATTAAATTCTGTAATAAGTGTGTTAGTTTTTTAAACTATTCAAAATATAAGTAAATACTATAATCTAGTTATTTGTGTTCTATAACATTGTAATTTTGAAAATCATTGTTATTATCGGCTTTATTGTCTTTATAACATCTGGACACTTTGCCTTCTTGGTCATTATGACACTTGGCCCAACATACCCCGTACTCAATAAATCAGGTTACTATTTTTATTGATCAACATTGTGAGGCCTAAAACATTATTACAGTAGTACTATAAGCGTAATCACAAGTACGTAGTTTTTAACAATACGTCCTGTACATAACCGAGCCCGTCTATTAACGTCACCCCGAGCTCCCAGCGCCGTCAATTGAGTGAATTCGCCTCTATTGAGCAGATTAGTGCGCCGAGGTTTCTACAATTACTTGAAGGGGACAAACGGGATGTAGGGACACTGATTGTTACCTAAAATTACGCAGACTTCTAACAGAACCGCGACTAACAATAGAGTATTAAATTTTTTATCCGAGTTTTCGAACGAATTTTACGTAACTTTCAAATTACGTATTCATAAATGAAATTACGCGGGCTTTTGAATAAAAATGAAAATGATTTAAATTTATCATTAGAATGTAATTGAGGAATATAATTTGAAATCAAATAAGGAACGTTTTATTTAAATTTAGAATATCGTGGCGGTTGGTAAATTAAACATGAATTTGAATTAAATAAACGTTTTCAATTATGTCACTTTGCGATATTTGTAACCTGTTATTTCTACCGATTGAAATACAACGGGGTCTGAACCCATCAAATCAGCTAGTCGGTCTCCCTGCTGATTGCGCAAATATTCCTCGTGAGGTTGGGGGGTCAGGCTGTTGAACCTGAGTCCTGAGTACAATGTTTGAAGGAAACTACGGTACAAGGACGATGTCCACCATAATAATTTAATATAGCGTTCAGTATTTCTCCATGATAGGAAGATTTCTCTATAAATAAGGATGTGCGTCATATATTCGAAGCAATTGCTAAAGTACGATGTTCACACGGCGTATTTTTAGTGACAGGTAGCCAAAGTGGTGAGCAAAATGGTGTTATAACTGTGACTAATGGTGTAATAACAGACGTAGGCGCTAATATCGTGATAATGCTATTCCAGGATAGCGCTGGGAAAACCGGGATACTGATTTGTTGATGGGCTTGGATATATTAGCAAAAATTTGGGTATGTAAATTGACTTGTATGTATACTAAACAAGCTGTGAAGAGGCTAATAACCTCATGTTGTGTTCCCGGCGATGAGTAGGGTAGCCAGAGCTCACTGGAGAGTTTTTGTGCTGTCAGTGAGAAGACCAAAGGCTTGACCTGTTTTTGTGTTCTGCACTGAAGACACAGAAAATCTCTGTTCTTACAGGGTCGGTAGCACTGGTATGACTCCACTGGAGTTACACACGTTCATAGGTCACGGTAACCACTTTCCATCACGTGGGCCGTGTGCTTGTCTGCCACCAAAGTTGAAATATTTTTTATACCACTTAGATAGCAGACAAGCACACGGCCCACCGTGGTATACCAACGTGTGCAATACCAGGGTTGTCACACTCGTGCTGCCGACTCTTCAAGAACCTTATAATACCCTTATTGAAGAACCACATACACGCGAATACACGCTTGAAAAAACCAACAGGGATGTCATTCCATAGCTTAAGTTGGAAGGATGCGTGGGTTACTGGGTGAGGCGCGAATGAAATCTGAATTTCGAATATGGAATACAGAAACTAAATAAGTAAGTTAATGAATATTGAGACTTATCTGTGTTCGCATAGCGCACTTTTTTGTAAAGGCATTCGTATTGTAGCTACAAAAAGTTGCGCGTGGATGATGGTTCAGTTATGGTCCTTCGCGAGTCCAATTTTTTTGTTCTGTACTACCAGTCTAGTAGTAGGTAGACTTAGAAGTCTATATGTGATATTTGAATTATTAATCGCGATTGAGTATCCCGACATTTCGAACAACTTACACAAAAATTAATTAACGTAATTGCATATATTTACAATTGTACTAGCAATATTCGACCCACGTAGTGACGTAGGCCCATAATTGGACCAAACTAGACATTACAAAGTTATGTAAAATTATGCCCAAGGGCTAGAAAAATACTTGGTTTTTGTTCGCGTGTTTTGCAACAGAGTGTGGGCGAAAGGAAATACAGATACTCAATACTTCTGCTTGAAATATTTCAAGGCGTTATCATCGCGGGAAAGTCCGAAAAAAATATTATAACCCGTTTGTAGAGCTGTCTACCGCGAGGAAAATGGAATACATATTTTCAAGCCTGTAAATAACAATACGGGGTAGGCAGATGCGTATTAACACCTACTTGGGCTTAAACACTTTAAACTGAAGTAAACGCGTTTATAATAACCAGTAAAATCTATCTTTAGATAAATTATTAATTATTGTACTTACACCAAAAATTAAAAGGAAATAGTTAAGTAGTATGTAGGTACAATACATACATATAATCACGTCTTTATCCCCGGAGTGTTAGGCAGAGGTAAATTAACACCCACATTTCACCAATCATTGTATTCTATTCCACGTAATAGAGGGTGAGCTTATTACCGTTTATCCGGGCACTATTGTTGACTCGAGCCATGCATCTGAGGCGAAGTCTGGGCTGTCTGATGTTAATGTACAATGGGCCACCCATTCTCAAGTCTTCCAGGCAACCTTAAGATACAGCTTAATCAAAGTTATTGAGCAAAATATGATGCTTTAGCAGTTGAGTTTGAGTTGAGTTCAACTTAAACTCAACTGCTATAACCACATTTCTAATATCTTTGTGTAAAAAGCCTTCAATCATTTTATACTCATTGTTACTAAGAAGTCTATTATAATATCTATATTACACCATTTGCTACTGATCCCACATAATAATGGCGCGTGTCGATTGCGGTCATCAGAGGACATTGCCGAGCAAACAAACAGCACAACTAAATACACATTTTATAAAACAATGTAGAATATTTGACAAAAAGGTGTTCCACTTTAGAACGTAATTCAATCACACATGTGAGGTACTTCTATTGCTTGATGAACGAGGTTCTGAGGGCGGCTTTTAGCTCGGGGCTGGGGGTCAGATGGCAGTCACTTTCGTAAAAAAGCAAACCATATTATGTTAAGAAGAGGAGCGGAACTCTGGCTTCGAGTGCAAGCTTTGTATACAACTGGGATTGAATGACAATTTTTGTATTTTCCTCTTGCATCAAGTAGACTATCGAAAATAGTTTTTAAACAATAGGTGGGTACCCATGGTACACACTCATAACCAAAATAACTGCGGTATAAGTTCATTGTACTTAAAACCAAATATTAGTGTAGAATCAGTAATTAAGTCAGAAAAATCTACCAAATAGATGGTGATCACTGAATAAATTAGAAACATGTCATATTTCACGCGTGAGTGCAAGAATGTACCATTTTGTGGATACCGAATGTTGGTTTTCAATGTTTGTGAGACGCATATCATTAATGGGACAGTTAATTCTTTGTTTGCGTTCATAATGATGGGAGATTTTGAGAAATTTCGTTTCAAAAAGTGTCACATTTTGTAATGGAGAATCAAGTTTAACAGGTACTGTAGTTTGAAATTTATTGTTCTGAATTTTTACGTTTACTGAATATGTACTGAATTTACGTTTTTTTTAGGCGTTTTTGAAAAAAAGTCATTTATAAAAATCATATGCGTATTGTTTTCCGAATTTCTTTGATGAAGTTATTGCTATCACAATTGCCACAACAAAGTTACCAATCATGACATAAAGTCTGGCTAGAAAGCTTGGTTTGGGGATAGAACAGAGAGGATACGGTAGAGGACTTATAGTACCACCATTGTAACATTGTGTGTCTGTAATGGTGACCTTCTTTCCTGAGACTTTGACTTTAGCTTGCCATCAGGCGAGGTGAAGTCAAGTTGACATGTCCTAGTAAAAATTTTAGTAGAAATCTGTCTTCTCGCAAATGATACATTGGCCGCCTGAGAATCTTAACCAATCGTCGACCTGCATTACTGAGGAGGTAGGAGGTAGGTGCAGTTTCCCAGCACAAACAGATCTGAGCTTGTACTATGAGGATATTTTACCAAAAGACTACACAAGTTATTTTATAATAATACCAAGGTGATAATCAAACCTAATGGCAGATGCAACATAAGTGGTGTTATTTACATGGTTCGTGTCCCACACCTCCGTACCACGCATCAGCAAGAACACAACTCAGAAACTAGTGTTATTTAGTTTTAGTGTAAGTGAAGGTTAAGTGTTTCACTTTCATTTGTAACGTTAGAACAAACAAACTTTTGTATTACAAATAATTACACAAGTTTCATACTTCGTATAAATCTCGGTTATACTTTATTCGATTGTGTAAATTAAAAATAATCAATACTGGTATTAGATTCACATATTTTAAGATATTTAAGTCAAATTATTAGTTATTAAGACTTGAAATTAATGGCAATAGGCTCGCCACCTGTTACATTGGGACCTAAACATAAACTGGCGAAATGTGGGTGCTAGCACCTCTGCCTACCCTTTCGGGGATATAGGCGTGAGTTTATGTTTATGTTATGTTATGAAATTAATATTTGAGTTAAATAAATTGTAATTTATTAATTCTCAATGCAAGTTGTTTTGCATTTATATTTACATCTTGGTATTCTAAATTTGAATAGAGTACTATTCAAATTTTGAATGAGTCTAATATAAAATTTTACATACGACGATCGGTAATGAAATAACGTCAAGTAAAATAAAATATAGATACATTGTATACTAAAAGTTTTGAACGTATTAGTACGAGTTCACTAAATATTTTTTTGTTAGTCATCGATACTGATTCAAGGTCTGTACAAGACGGTAATAGATAATTCTAGTATTTAACTCAAGTCACTGACCTGCGAGAGTCTGTTGATCGGAATATTATACTCAAATAGACATATTTTGGTACTCTTGACTGAATAATATATTAATGGCTCCAATCTTGCTGTCAAAAGTGAAGTATAGATCAAGATACCCGTTTAACATGGTAATTGAGAGTTGTGAACGCTCATTAATGTAGGTTTAATTTTGCCAGAAGACATATTAACTATATAAGCTGGACAACGGTGTTAATTCCGCTGTTCGTAACTCTTTAAACTAGATTAAACATTTTGTATTATCCTGTCAAAACGACGTAAGCGACATAGTATACGTATGTACATCGAAATTCACATTTAATGCTATCTGTTTAAAGTCTTCAATTGAATGTGGTTGAGAAATTAAAAAAAAATTATTGAAGTTGATGTGCAACAGAATCGCCGCCATTACCTGGCAATCTATTTAGTTTTACTTCACAAACGTACTTCGATTCTGAAACCTATATTCTAATTGTTGCTAATGTTCATAATAGTCGTTCAGTGACATTTAGCGAAAATATAACTAAACGTACTAAACGACCTATTTTATGAAATGTGTAAACTGACATAACTGTCACTTTTGTTTGAAATTAGAACGCTTTGTATTTTGACAAGTCACACTAAATTTTTTATTGCTTGTTTTATTTAGTTATAAAATTAAACGTGAAATAAATTCACACTACATGATTTTAAACTTCCGCAATTAGTACGATCTACATTTATCAAAATTAAAGCCGAAAACGTGTTTTAATCGTGTTTAGCGTGTACTTGAGGTTATTGAATACTTTTGAATTAGACCCTTTCAATTTACTAATTACTTACTTTATGTGGTCTCAGATAGCCTTTGATCATGATCACGTCGCACTGTAAGCACGATTTTGCAAATTTAAAATTTTATTTACATAAATTCTATTTTCAAATTTCTGAATAGAAATCAGTTCTAACGTAAAATTTGATCAACAAATTTTACACCAATTTAAAAGTGATTATTGCAACCAGAACTAACAGTTCAAATTATATTATTATTAAACGCCCACCATTCTATATTATTCAACCAATTACTCTTCTTATTCTTATTACATTAAAACTATACGTTTGTGGCAGTAAAGAAATAAGATAAAAACCAATGACTAAAGATTTCACGTCCGTCTAGCTTAAGAAAGTAGAGTGTCAAACAAAAAATCGAAAATAATAAACAAATTTTATTAAAATTAATGGTCAACTTTTTGAAGTGAAAGCTCTAATTATCGTCCGTTATTTCGCGTTCGAAACACTAATAATTTTAAATAAACTTTGAATATTATATTTTTTAGTGATCCATAAATAATATTTTGCGAGTTTGATAACTATTAACATGTATCTATCGTTTGAATTGAATAACACGATGCAGAGAGGTAACCATATATCTGGATTGTTAAAACAGCCTATGAGGTACTTACCGCTCGCATGCAATTTTCTTTCTTGGGAGTCGTCAGCATCCATTGATGATTGTTTCTGGAAGAATCCCTAAAACGAAACGAGAATGCTATACTGTCGTGATTGTGGAAAGTTATCTCAGTGTAGGCCTTAAAAATATTGGTAGATTTCTTAAAAGAGTTGGCTTAAATGGGAAGAAGTGATTAATTTGAAGACCTGTGACAGGAATTTTAGAATGACATCCTACAGTGACCTCAAATATATTAGAATAAGAGTAGGGAGATGAAGACTCAAGTCAGTAAGAGTATATCAACAAAGGTCATTATGTCACAAAACTTTCGGCCTCACGCAATAGGCGATGGAGCCTGGTTAGCCTAATTACGAGATTTGTTAACAGAATAACTCCACGATATTTTGCCTGATACAGGAATTGAACCTGAGACCTCACGCATCGTATTCAAAGTCTCAGTCGCTTTTCCACTGAAGCGTACCGCAATAAACAACTTTATATGACCAAATTATTTTGTAATAACTTGTCGAATATATTATGCAAATGTATATGAACCAAGAATTTGATAAAACACATTGTTTAATAAACTTCTACACACGTCATTTACATAATATCATTTAAATTCATAGCAGATGTACTAATTAACGAAAGAAAAAACCAACAAAAGGGGCCATTATGTGAACAATACACACCTGCATTTGTAAGTTGGCTAGATCCTCTAAATTTTTCCTCATAAGAAGGTTTTGTTGCTCAAACTCCGAGACGCTGTTGGCAGCGCTCGAGGTCGTCGATTGTTCCTTATTAACAAAAAAACATACTCTTATCATTCAACAAATCTTAATTTACATTCTATTATAACCGCATACCAAAGATTTATAATACATGTGCAAATGTTTGGATTATTGACAATTTCAAAGAATTGAATTCAAGAATTCAAATACCTACAGAACTGCCATCAATTTACAACAAAACACTTATTTTATAATATTTGTTTCTTACGAAATCATCTTTTAGTGTGTTGTTTTAAGCTCGCAAAAAAAGTTACAAGACATGCTGACGGTTTATTGTATGAATTGCGAAAAATGTTGTAAGAATTTATTCACCTGTCCGTCAGTATCTCTTGATACGCTGAGATCGAGAGTTTGATCACCATCATCAGAGCCACTCCCATCTTCCTCCTGACATTGAGATCTGTTGAACAGCCTCATTGACTGCTGGTTTATTATTTGTAATGCTCTTTGTCTGTAAAAAAAATATCCTCATTAGTTTTCACTCCCAGAATTTTGGTATTTTAGTTCTGTGTTTTGCTTCATACCTTTGAGCTTCAATATCATTATCGGGTGTTTTCGGTGGAGTAATATTTGTAGAACCTTCATCTTCAGTAGCTGATGAAGATCTTCTTATACTTCTGTCAGTCCCATCTTCCATACCAGAATCATGTCTTCTCTTCAGGCTTAAAGGTATTTGCGTGAACGGTTTACCTAAAACAAATATTAAGCTAAAGATAATCTAATACCACAATAGGAACTATCTAATTATTTGATCGTAAAATTAAGCTGATTATAATAAAGTTTATGGCGATGTTAAGTTGTTAACATTTAATAAACTAACCTTGTAACGCTTCTAATGCTCTAATCTGCCCACTGATGGCATCTGCTACTTCGTTTGAAGACAAGCCATATATCCCAAGCAATTCTTTCATAGTGTTCATTGCATAGTCTCTCAAAATTCTGTTTGTGGTGTTGGATACTTCGCCATTCTGCTGAGGCTCAATCGTATCCATTGGTTCTTGATTCTCTTCTAGTCTCTCATTAGCATTTATATCCTGACCTTTATCTTCATCAGAGTCCGAGTCCCTTCTTCGTGGAGGTGAGTTAGTTTTTATTAGTTGAGATATCGCAAATGGATTTTTGGCACAGAATGTTTTATTTTGTAAATTACTAAAGTTTAAGACTGTCCGCTCTCGTTCGGAGCCTTGATTTATTTGTAAACTATGTATGTACGAGTGTTGAAAAGAGTCTACTTTCTTATCGTCCGGTAACCTATTTTGGTAATTCGAGTCTATGTTTTCATTTGAGTCTCTGCTTAGTCTTCTACTGAGGTCAACAGCGCCACTTTTTAGTAGACTGAAGTTTTTGACACCAATTTTTGCATAGTTTCCATCATCTTTATCGTCATCACCAACTTGATCTGGAGAAGTTCTATCGTTTCCATTGATAGGACTGCCTGTGTCATCACAGTTAGCCCCATTAGAGTCATCAGAGAACGCGGTAGTGTTAGGAGCACATCGGGGTTTAAAATTCTTTCTCTTGTTTCTTTTTGGCATGTTGTAATAAGGGGACATATCAGTACTGTGCTCCTCCTGGTGGTCGGATGACTCCTGCCACGACGACGACTCATGATGAAGGTACAAGGGTTCCTCAGGCACTGGTTGAAGTCTCTCGTGGATAGATTCTTGGTGAGCAGCCATCGCAGTAGTCATTGCAGTGTTTGGACTCTTTCGAGGACCACAACCTGAAACGAGTCCGTCCTGCGAAGACAAAACGAATACGTACAGCCTACAGTTTTGTATAAACAATCAAATTTAATTCAATACATTTTAGCGTTCAATCATAACAGTGATTCATTTTGGTTCAATTTAAATTGAAACAATGTGTTGAGAAGAAACAATAGTCTTTTGTTGACAATAAGATTAGCTGAATACTGTGGAATGTTTTGAATTTAAATTTTCTCTTCATTGTTTGGGTATAATAAAATTGATTATTAGCAAATTTGGGTACCTGAAGAGAAACTTCATGGATCGCTCATCTCCTGATTGGCTTAGTAAATACTTTGTAATCAGTCTTCTAGATCAGCCAATAACTGTTCATCATCTGTAACAAAAAAAGTGAGTATAAGTAAACATGTCGGTGAGCTTAACGGCCAAACAAGTTCGTTCCGAAATTGAGTAAAATTATATATTACGATTATGAGATATACGGTAGATAATGTAGTCTAGTCATTAATTTCATATTATTACTATAAAATTACTTTTATAATGAAATAGAAGTCAAAAATCAACGCTGACACGGAACATAGATAGAGACAAAAAATTCTTCAAACATTAAATTTCGCGTAAACCAATTTGTTGTAGAAAAAACATTCCGTTTCTGGCTGAATTGACGTAATACTCTGTAATTTAAAAATAATTATACGAAAAAAAACACGTCAAGTAACACGCATCGATCAAGTCGGTATGAAATTAATTATATTCAACATATTAGATCTATTTTCGAGAAAACGAGATTGCTCCGAGCGAGGCGAGAAAAAAAACTCGTATTCATGTCGAAATTGGTAACGTGGTTTGGTGTACAATTACTTATTAAAAACTAATACAAAGGTACGGCCTTCGCTCGTGGGTCGCACTGACTATCGATCTCTCGTTATCGTAACTTCTCAAAAAGTCGGTTTATTTACCCTACTTTTTGACTTCGGACATTGACTTTGAAATATTTGACTCCACATCTTTTGACGAGTAAGTAGTTAGAGCATGTAATTGGATAAATTAGTTTAAAAAGTTGTTCCGTTACCTGAATCTTTATGTTGTTAAATTTTAGTGGAATAGGTAGTTAATTATCAGTTTGGTTTTGATATGGAGTAACATAAATTCATATTGGATTCAACTCGCGGAATAATTATTATGTTTATGATAATTAAATGTATTTGAGTAAGCAATGTCCATCTCTGAACAGTGCAATCATACGTTGATTCTCTGACACCTTCTCTAGAGAGTCGATTTACATGTTAACTATGTTTCAATGGAGACCAGTCAAGGGTCTGTTTTGAAGAGGACTTACCTTTCATGTTAAGGACTATCATTGATCCAACTCCTTAAATATCTACTAATCAGAATAAATGTCTCATGGTAGTGGTAATTCATCGATATCGTTATAGAATATTGAATGAAGTTTTTTATTGAATGAATTGATTGAGAAATTGAATGAAGTTTCCAACATTATAGGAAGATTTGGATGATTAATTCAATTCAATTTATTTCTAAACAAAATTACGGGCGTGGTTGGCTCAGTGGTCAGAGCATTACCCCTGTAAGAGATAGATTGAATCCTGATCGAATTCGAATCCAGCCTGAGCTGATTTAAGAAAAATTCTATCTTATTCAAATCATATCAAATATATTTCATAATAGTATTTTACATGGTTCTTAATCTATCGTGAGTTATTACATTGTGCATGGGTAGGTATATTAGGTATGTATAATATATATTTGTGCAGTTAATTGTCTTACAGAGGTCTTTACTTAGGGATATTTATCTAAGCTCATCTTCAATCATTATAGATTAGTGTATTAGTGTATTTATTCTGTAGGAGATCGAAGGTTTAAATATGTTGTGTTTTATGACAGTAGAAAGTAGTGTTTTCAAAGCTCCTCTTTCGTCTTTTATCTCTTTCACTGACAGTAAATTTTGAAATGTGGAATAATAATTCTATTACTTATTTCAAAATATTTAAAGGCTACGCTCAATTACTGCTTATCTAAATAACAGTCGGGTCAGACACTTGTATGTTACTTTATAATTCTAAAAATTTGCATTCGATAATAAAGGAAGTTGTAAAAGATATTACTGATGTGGTAATTTCAATATTATGTCAACATTTAATATTACACCCAATTACTTCATCACTCATTACAGAATATAATTTTATTAAAATATCGTAGGATCATTCTAAAGCTGTGATACATGATTGTCATGCTATCACTGACTATGAATGAAATCGGATCGTTATATAATCTAATAGTGATATATTGAGTGATAAAAGTACTTATATTTTCACAAGATGAGTGAGATATATTTATTTACATATATTCTGTAAAAAGTTTTGTAGTTTATGTTTAGAACTAAACTATGCCACAGAGTTTCACAAGTGTTAAATTTTAGCGCCTTATTTTAATAAACAGTTCCAAATTCAAACCAATAATTTTCAAATATAGTGATGTGTAACATATCAAATATCGATAATCTTCGTTCAAAAACAAATGGATAACAAAAAATTGATATAAAATTTCAAATCTTTTAATGAGTACAGCATAAGTGACAGAAGTATTTGGACCTCTCGTCCGGTTATGTCTCCGTCTCCGGTTTGGTTATTATAATAAGTGAATGATCTAATAACATAACACATGTTTATGTACGTAAGTGACAACAAAAAATACGTCAACGTCTGTTTCAATCATTAGCTAGCTCTATCGAACATGTATTTTGGGAATGTTGCAATCTTGAAAACTAAGTATCAGAAAAGGACTGTTATAATAATGCATAGGTTTTCAGCACAATAGAATGTGGAAAAATTCACAAAAACATCTTTCACAAATTATAGCTCACTGGAGAGTTCTTGTGCTGTCAGTGGGAAGACCAAAAGCTTGTCCTGCTTTGTCTTTTACACTGACTGCACAGAATTTCTTGTGCTCACAGGGTTGGCAGCGCGATTGTGACTCCCTTGGTGTTGCATACGCCCCTAGGCCACGGTAACCACTTTCCATCAGGTGGGCCGTGTGCTTGTCTGCCAACCAAGTGGTATAAAAGAAAAAGTTTCAAACATTATAGGCATTTATGGTAATATGGGTCAGCAGTAAGAGTGACTTGGTGTTGCTCACTTTCATAGGTCACGGTAAACACTTTCCATCAGTTGCGCCGTGTGCCACCTAAATAGTATACAAAAAAAAATTACTGACGTATCAAACCTACAAGTGAAACCATACGTGGTCGAACCTCAAAGTATTACGTGTGGAAATCGTGAATTTAAGCCCATTTATAGCAGTAGTTACGGGTAGATATAGCCCTAAAAAGTTCGATAACTGATCTAACTGCAATACTACAATATCGCCAATCGGTTATTGATGTCAGGTGACAGTTCAATCCTACAGTTAGACTAGAAAAAATGGACTTTGAGAACAAGCACAAGCACATAAATAGGTAATATGTGAATTTCTGATTTAAAAAACTAGACCTTCAACACAAATTATAGGTATATTATTGTTCAATTAACGCTTCACACTTATCTATTTAATTGGGATTAATTTGGGTATCATATTACTGTGTTCGCTTGTAATCTATTATGTACACATCACTAATGTAGTAGGTATAACGATGTTCGCCTGAGAGGCAGTTAGTGTAATTCGTTAGCAGATCGTAAATAAAATTCCCTTAGATTGTCTAATAACATACATAAATAATGTTATAATGGTGGCAGATAACGTGACGGCCTCATCATATACTTTTTCACGTCCCGCTTTAAGGATCCGGGACTGTAGGAAGAAGGAAACATGTGTGTCCATAAAGCATTCCGAGAGTTTATGGTAGGAAAAAGAAAAATGCCGCTGAAACTCTTAGACCATTTTTCAATTATTCATGCTTTAGGTTTAGGTACTAAATATTTATGATGACTTGCACCAACTACTGTACCTCCTACCCTAACAAAAATGTGACACTGTTGACAGTAATGACAGTTGTAAATTGTCAATGTCGCTTGTCGATCGATATTTAGAGACGGGATGTTATCGATATGTCCATCTAAGTCCGTAACGAGCTCAATATGTGTCGATATTGTTGAAACAAGATGGACTACATAAGTAAGCAGACAGCTTTCGAAAGAATTCAATAATCGTATGTATACTCACGGCTTTCTCCGATTGAGTTAGGCAGAGACAATAATACACATAGCTACATGAAAGTGCACACGTAATGGTAAAATGCACCGACCCCCTGTAAGGGTAGGTTAAGTTAGTGGTACCCATGAGTACCATGATAACCCATGAGTGTATAAATATAATATACTACATTCGGTTATTTGAACCACATCTATGGTTTCTGTTCATCAGACATAACATAAAATCGTAGGGAACGGAAAAAAGGAAAATTTTATTTTTTCTTCATATTTTCACAGATTTCTTTTAGTTCTAATTCTACTGATTAAGTTCCAATTAAGTATATGTAGATTGCGCAGACGCATCAAGAGATATAAACAATTCATTTTATGATTTAAACACACTTTGTTCCAATTATAATCTAATGCCATTATCCCATAATGAACATGAAGATCGACAATTCCATTGAAGGGCCACATTGTCCTAAACATGACAAAAGTATAACCATTGTCGGCTAACTACCTATTTAAAAGCAGAACCGCACCATTTTGGACACAGCCTTGGCAGGAACAATATCCAATAATAACAATAAAGCGATCGCAGTTATGCGCGCGCGCATTATTAATATTGATCGGGATCCAAGATGGCGGGGCAAAATGGCGTCGTAGCGGAAACGGATTAAATTGAAATCTCGATTCGGTGATGAATATGATCTATTTGGAGTACATGTTTAAATGTTTATGTACAAATGATATGATAAATATTTACGACTAACCTGCCAAATAATATAAATAGTACATCTTACTTACATACATACATTCACGTATGTGTATACCTGAAGTGGTAAGCAGGGTCGTGTTATTTATCAACTTAGATTTCGTCACCTATACTTTTAGGTGTCATTGACAGCAAGCATACCTTTGCTGTCAATTGGGTAATTTGGTATTAAACAATATTAGACTCAATACCTTAACTACCTAAAAGAGATATTTCCTATAATGGAGTACTTTTCCTAGCATAGTGCTGCTGTAAATAATATAATCGAAAAATACATTTCGCAATTAGCATTAGGTGCAATGAATTTTGAAATTCTAAGCCTATTGCCATTTTCCGGCCATTATTGTTGAATCGTGCTATGTATCTGAGGCTGAGTCTGGGCTGTATGTCTGTCTGATGTTAAACTTCAAATTAACTTCGGGATATTTAACTTCGGTCTTTCATTCATCATATTATGACCCCTTAACACTGTATTCAAACACTCTTTCTCTCTACCACACCACAGAGACAAATAAGGTCAACTCTAAACTATGTCGTAATTCTTTTATATTTATTACAAGTGCAACAAAAGCTGAAATAACTATTTCATTATAAACTGATTACAATACAAAACTTATCTTATCTCAGCAATCGTAATTAAGGTTGCATAAGTTTATATTTTAAAAGTATGAGGTTAATTACGATTTGACGACCTTTAGCCATTGATTTTAACTATCGCAGTACAGACAAGGCATGGTGATTGTCATTGTATTAATTGTAACGTGATGTTTGGTAACGATAAATTGAAAGTATAGATACTTATTTAATTTATTTCGGTTAAGTGTGGAGTAATTCAGTGGCATATTCTGTTAAGTATAAAATTCGATGTCAAGTCTTACTCAGACCAGAGATGTCTATGCATAAAATGTAGGTATGTATTTACAAAAAAAAAGTATTCTGTTAGTAGTGCCGTATTCTAAAACCCATATAAGTAAGTATACTATTACGTGATGTAACTCGAATGAAAAACACAATTAAAAGTACCACAGAGATTTGTTTTTTTGAAAGTATTAATTACATCTACTAATAAAATAAGACAGTACTTCAGATTTCTTCCGATACAGTATAAATCGAACTTAGTGTCACGTGCAGATCTTTTGCAAAAAGGATAGATCAGAACCAGAGCAATTTGCACTTACAGTGGTAACTCGAGAGGTAT
Organism: Eilema griseolum; assembly: GCA_963662185.1. Lineage (NCBI taxonomy): Eukaryota > Metazoa > Arthropoda > Insecta > Lepidoptera > Erebidae > Eilema > Eilema griseolum. The sequence goes on along the minus strand of OY759256.1, from coordinate 10,279,963 downwards.
ATACAGTCTGAAATTAATAGCCCATCCTCTATTGTGTCCACTGTACCCAAAAATGAAGGACATTTACAAGACAACTGCGGAGTTTGTCAGCATCTTTGACACCTCTAATTGCACTGAAGATTACCAACAGTTCGACGAAGAAGAAGGAACTAAATGGAAGATGAGTAAGAGCTTCTCCAACTTAGCAACCAGTAACTTTCGGTGAACTGTTAATCGAACTTTACAGATATTCAAAAAGCAGTCGCACATCGATCCTTCTAACACCTTTCCCTAAATTAAAACCTTATACGAGTATTAAATCGAAATGTTTGAAAAAAAAAAATTGTTTCAATATCTAGTAGAGGTGTCAAAAATCGTCTGTACAAATGACAGAAATGTCGATAATGGCATCACTTGTCAAATTCAAAAATAGAATGCATATATTATTAACGCATTTCATTATATTGATTTCCTTTAATGCGATAATAATAATGTTATACGCGTTGTATGCTAATGATTGATTGATTCCTTGTATGTTCTCTGTTTGATTGACTTCTTGTGTTGTATGCAAACTCATGTTCATTTGCTATGATATTCAACTCATTTATAATATTTTGTTTTGCATTATTAAATTGGCATTGTAATAATATATAATATAAATAAAATAGAAACAAAATGACATACCTAATGCTACTGTATATTTTATTCTACTTAAGTGGTAAATAAGCATTCATAGTAAGATTTCATAGTAAGTAGCTGATGGCTTAGCTATCTTTTGGCCCATGTACAATAACAAATGTTTACCAACATAACTTTTTAAATAACATGTTATGAAATGTTCTCCTCTACCTCGGTCTCGATTTTGCTCTCAGCCGACCAATTTTGCTACTACAGAAAATCTAACAAAATTGTTCAAAGCGGCAATCAAACCCAGATCCTCTTTTGTATATATCACACCTATTGCGCTTATTACCACGGCACATTTTTTTTGTCTAAACAAGTTTTTAAAAAATAAAGTCTTGTCTATATTTCATTATAGCTTAGACTTAAGTACTGTTGAGTGAGTGAGTGACTATTCACACGCTGAATGCTAATTTTGAACACTAATCTGACAGTTAACCGTTACAATTCTCATGTACCTAGTTTTATTTTTAATTTAAAATTACTTTGATGACTAAGGTCAGTATTTCAGAAGGCTACTTAAGTTTTAAATCTCGATTTATAACTAGATCTGAGGACAGATTGTAATCTAGATGACAGTTCTTATGTCGCTGTGAGAGTCAATTCACAATTATCTTTTCTTCTCCATCCAAGCACGAAGCCTGGTTGAATTCATGTTTAACTCTAGAGAAACACCTGGCGTCTAACTTCTTACAAACCCGAAAGCCTGCATCAGAGCCTTTTTGCCGATGAGGTTAGTTCCAGCCCTGAAGATTCTGGTGGGATTTTATACAGAAGGATGTATAAGTATGTAGTAGTACTTTAGTAAGTATGTAATGATATTCTGTATAAAAACTTAATGCGCCATTCCTCGCCAAAATTCAGGTCATGTCATAACGCTACCTATTCCACAGATGTTATCAAACAAGTTTCAATTGAAGTTTAATTTTTAAAATGGCGTATCATAAAATCTAAATATTCTCAGCGCGCGATTTTTAATCAATAGACACAATATTTATATGAGAGCTGCCCACGATTTCTTATAAAACACTCAATTATTATATAGACATAACAAAAACTTGGCCCGAGGCGAAATTATATGAATTTATGATAGAAAAGTAAGCGATTTTTGTCTGTGGTTTCATACTTGAAAATGTATCATTGTTTGTTAGTCTGTATTGTAGATAAACTTAATGTTGTTTATGATTTGTTTGGTGCGATGGTTCAGCGTTCGATTGCAGTCGTAGGTTCGATAAATATAGCTTATCAAATAGGTTTTAAAATATGCATAATAGTGAGATACATTTCTATTTGTAATAACGCATACCACTATATATGATATGAATATTATATTCATGCTAAATATTTGCACTGAGCAAGTATTGAACCCACGACCTTTAAAAAACAACCGTAAACACCACGTCACGGATGATATGTCACCGGTTACTAACTTCGTCTTTTAATTACTTAATTAACAGACATGACAATTCCGTTGGTTGCTTTAATTATTTCATTAATTCATTAAAAACAACATAAAAGCCTACACTATCAAATAACATCACCCAAAAACTTTAAAACGCCAAGCATCGTCGCATGCGCAGCCTAAAGTGACGTTTACGGAATAAAAAAAGATAAGAAATATACTAGAGTTGCGCCCACGCCGCTAACTCGTTTTAATTAAATTATAATATCGATAGAAACCGTGGAGTTGATTGCTTTTCTGATAACACTGCAAACTTTTATAATAGATGTAGAATGCGTATATTACAAAAGTTAGTAGATGTATTATGCATTTAAATATGGTAGGTAAATTGATTTAGTAAGTACAAAAGATGTCAGTTGCAATAATAGTAGGGTTTTTGTATCTTTTTTTTTTGTATTTGTAACAAATGGAGGTAAGACACGACGTAATTCCCGTCCCAATTGAGAAGTCCCACTGGGGAAGTACCTCCGCCCGAATAACTTTTCTCGTTGACGCACTGATAGTACAAAAACTCTGTTCTTACAGTGTCGGCAGCACAAGTGTGTCTTTCTTGATGTTGCAAACATATACAGGTCACGGTAACTACTTTCCATCAGGTAGATTGTGTGCTTGTTTGCCACCTAAGTGGCATAAAAAATTGCAGGTTACTTTTAATATAGGCGTTTTAAACAATGAAATGTATAGAAATTAGTGTATGAGGTCTCTAACTCTTGAGGTCTATGATGACCTGTAAGCCAGTGTAAGTACTGATAAACATACTACTCCCCTAATCCGAATTGCAATAAATGAGCTGTAATCTTCAGGTCACTCAGATAGTTACAGTATTCATCTTAGAAACGGCCCAGTCAGTACAATTCCCGTCCCAATATTGATTATTTCCCGATTATATTTTATATTTATAGCCAAAGTTAGAATACTAGTCGCCTTTAAAATTAATTCAATTCATGTCTAGAATAATTATTTATAAACACATTGACATCTGTCAAAGAGATTCCGAATTCAAATATCACCTCCATGTGACAAAGTTCGGGAGCGGGCTATAACTCAAAGGCGTTTTTCAAGTGATCGTTATAGGCCGTAAAGTCACCAATAAAAACGATTAGCGGTCATTTGAATATTCAAATGTCCAACGCCGCTTCCAAAATGTGAATGAAATTTGTTACTCGCGTAGAGTTAACAAAAGTATAGATATGGCTTTTATATATTTTTATTTTCGATTTAGTTTCGTTGAAATATACATTTTCAATTTTTTTTTTAATTTTGCATACTTTTGATTAGAGTAAGTATCCATGATAGTATATTATTTTAAGTTTGAAATATATTTTTTTAGTGAACTGTGCTAATCGTTCGCATGGATCTACGTGTCGTAGCGTCTACGAGATTCGTAGCCCTACGCGGTTAGCGGAACTGTTCGCACGCAACCATTCTCGCTAAATTGGTAAGGATAACCTTTTGAGCCTCTATGAAGTAAACCATTGTCTTATAAATTGATTTATTGATACTTCTTTTTATTAAAAAGTTAGTTTTATAAAAAACTCTTTCGAGATTCCACAATTTATGCTTATAATTAATTGCTCCATAGATAATATTTTACCTTTTAAATTCAAATCAAGTTTCTATAATAAAAATAATGTTTTTATATACTTGTGGAAAGATTCAAAGTGATACATTAATCAAAGTTGATGTATGGCGCTGCACAGCAATTAACCTTAGTGGTACTAATTGACTAACAGTACAGAATACGAAGAAATTTTAATCATAGATGTGTCAACAAGGACTGATGATGACTAAAACCAGTAGCCATATCAATTTTATTCACTCGACCAATAGCTGTATTATATTTAAGTCCTTTTTGAAAGTCTAACACTTATATGATAAATTGTGTGAATTTATATCGTTGGTTTATAAAACATTCAATTAATTAAAATAAATAAATGCAAGACTATGGCGTCACTGTTCATTAGTTTCATACAATTTAAAATCGGCTGCTCTCAGTAGCTTTCCTTGCGCTATAACACAAGGCTTACAAAATAAAAAGTTAAAAAGTCAACGTTCTAAATTCATAAAAAAACGTTCGAATTATGATTTAAAACGTGTTCCGGTCAAACTGGCTGTCGGACGTATCTAGCGGCATTATACGTGCGGTAATGAGTATACACGCGATTAATAAGGACACTACAAATTCAAATGATTGACTAGTTTACCCAGATCTGAAAAAATACTTTGTAAAATATACAATACTAAATCAGTGATACATTTATTTAAACAAGGTCTAAGAAATTAATATAACCTAAAGCAAGAATTCGTAGGACAATATAGCATAATTAGCAATGTACTTTTGAATTATTGATACTATCTGTAATACAATAATTATACTTATATGAAATTCTTCAGTTATGTGTCATACTCCATTTACATTGTACAAAACGACAAATCGAAAAGATCTAACATAAAAATATGTGTCCGCTTTGCTCTCGTGTCTAACGAAGATAGTGTACTTTATAATAATATAATGTTTCAAATATTTCAAGGCTAACCGTTCTCAGCTGTCAATCATAATAAGCTATCTGTCTCTTTCTAACATACATATGTCGTGGTATCTCGCTCTCATTTTATCGTACGCGCCCGATCGACCGCCGCGAGTTCTTTATTTGAAAATTTGATTTTAAATGTGGAATGAATAAGCATTATCTTAAGGAATACGTTCTTTTATTTGAATTTTTAATTTCTTTTTTCGGTTCGACTACTGGCTTTGTGATTATTTTTCTTGATTCATTTCAACGAGGATTTTTGTGCTTTGAGATTTATTAGGAGATGTAAATGTGTTCGGCGTGTGTTCGTTTTTTATTCGTTTCCAATTGATGTCGGGTCTTTATTGTTTGGAAAAAATTTGAGTTCTCATAATTATAGTTATTTTTAGTCTCATTTTTGTTTCAATGTTATAAAAGATCTATTAAGGAGATTCGCGGTAACAGTGATATTTCTTCTGACTAGTCTCTGTAACACGATACAATCGTAGTAATACGAAAGGAATTTGAGCAGGAATTCGTCGCGTATGTTATTGTAAGACAAGCCGTTGCATTTAATAGAGCATAAGTGCTGTTTCAGCGTCTGGTCGTCCCACGTGTTCTGTGTGTATCTAATTACTTTGGGTTTCGTCTGAAATGTACATTACAGCTATAAAAGGTTAATGACTGATATTATTATATATGGAATTACATGTCTTGAGCGTTTAATATATCATGTAATGAAACTGAAGATTTATAAGTACTGCTGTATGTATTATTTTGGCCCTGTCCGGTCTCAATTATGACATACTAGCTATTACCCTTGGCTCCGTCTGAATGGATATTATCGCGTTCAAACATAGCCTTTATCCTTTCCTAAGGTCTAATTTATCTCTGTACCATATTACATTAAAATAAGTTGTCTTCAGCGTAAATAGCAGATGGACAGACAGAATTACTCTTACTTAAAGACAAGAAAGAAAGAGTACTCCGTCGCCATTGTATTATAAAAGATATTTAAATAGATTTTCGAACACAATACTTTAGTTATAATTAGTTGCCTAACAATAGTAATAAAATAACGAGTAATTTTCCTGAACACGTCATTAGTTATAAGAGCTTAACCATTTAACTTGAAACATTTATAGTCTGTATATATTTACTTATATATGACATAAGTGATGTTATAAAACACCGGAGATACAGACCACCTAAAGCTCAGACCACCGCCATTACTAATAACAAATCCTACGCACAAATCTGCGAATCAACGAAACGTAATATAAAACCTATAACAGTTCAAATGTAAACATTACAAAAAGTGTTATTGTTACCATAACACTATATACGGACCTTAAGTTTCTTCTCAGAAGCCCATTCCATATCAAAACATCATTCACACCTCTATTTCTTTTCACACATTCTATTATAAAATGTATGTCAACGGAATAAAGTCTATTTCAATTACGATTGTACGCAAAGGTAAGTTTGTAATAATTTGTAGTAATTTAGAGTTTAAACTTGAAATTGGAACTGCTCAGCGACACGGTTGAGATTTGTGGATCTTATTTGAATAGGAATAAGGATCAATATAAATGTTCGGTATGTTTATTAATGCGTGTAAGGTACATTGGTGCCTGGAATTTTGGATTGCCTATTCTAAATTTTTATAGTTAGTTGAAACTGGAACCGGAAATTAAAAATCGAAATGTGTGCGTATTTTTAAATATACATTCGAAATTCGACTACCTATCCAAAAAGAAAGCCAGAGACAAATAAAGTAAAAAAAAAGTTGTATTGACGTTTATTTTCGACATGAAGTTATACACAAGTAGGTTGGATACTTATATTACTCATTGCTTCTATAATTGATATTAATCATATCTATTATACATATTATTCATTCTTGTAATGTATCTCCAATCCCCAAGTCCATTCATACCGGGAACTCACACACTTAATTATAAAACATTTGTGCAATTCACTGTCTGCCTTCAAATACAATAATTTAATATTAATTGTAAGCGGAAAGATGCACCTATTTATTATGTAGTTTAGGTGTCGATTAGCTCGAAGTGTGAACATTACAGCACGGTGTTGCAGACATGTATTTAATATTAAATCGTTGGTTTTCCACCTCAATCGACGCCATTTTCCTGTCATTGAAGACCTGAGTGACAGACACGTCGAAATGCGTTTGGCGCGCAAACTGTGCATGGAATTAATAATATCATTTTATTGTGGCGATAAGTTGGTTCATTCTACACACCTACTTACCTAAATATAAGTTTGAATACAATAAACGGATACGTGGTGAATGGAAATATGTAAAATATAATGTAATATGAATTTAGGTTTCATATGAAATCAATAATTCATGCATTACATGCATACATACATAATATAAATTCTTTTGACAAAACTGAACGGTAAGGTGTGGTTCATACCGCATATATACATATAAATAGGTACACTACGATTTGATTATTTGTGAAATTTCAAGGGCGTCTATTTGACGGATAGCGGGGCATTAAGTAAGTTTATAATTATATTTATCAGGACCAATTAAGTTTAGGAGATAGAAAAAAAACTTGATTATTTCATTTCCTTATCCTAATAAATGGTGAAAGTTTGTGAAGTTCTTTTGAATGTTTGTTACTCATACATATATTTATTCACGCCTATAAACCCTCGAAGGGGTAGGCAGTGATGTATTAACACCCACATTACACCAACAATGATTTTCGGTCCTACCTAATAAAGGTCAAACTGTACTATGGTACTCTGTTTCTAAGTACACAATGTATAAACCACTTAATACTTCGTTTAATTAAACCGAGATCAAGCAAACAGTAAACGTTTTTGATGACAACTGACGTCAATGTTTACACAAGCCACTTAAAATTGCTTCATACACAAATATTTAGCTTAGGTTTCAATACTTTTATTTATATTAACGAATACTTGAGATGTTAATCATGGAAACGTTGAAATAATTATTAACTAACCGATAACTGTGGTTCTATTTATTTGTTGTAGTTGTTGTGATAACCGCGGTAGCCTAATGGTATGGGCAATGGACTGCTGAGACGAGGTCTCGGGTTCGATCCCAGGTTTTACCATGGCAAACACCAATGACTTTTCGATGCTTTTCGAAGTTATGTGTGTATTTATCGCAGGTTTATAACTGTCCGGTTAATGGCAATAGGCTCGCCACCTATTACATTGGGACCTAAACGTAAACTGGTGAAATATGGGTGCTAGCACTTTTGCCTACCCCTTCAGGGATACAGACGTCAGTTTATGTTATGTTATGCTATTTACTTGTTATCTAAATACTAGTCTCCTGCCTTCCTCCTTGGCTTTTACAAGAGCGTAACTCTGAGAAGGAATCCTGCAAGAGAGCTTCATCCGTCATCTAACAGGTTTATGGGCTTTCAGGTGAGATTCACTTGGTCCCCATATGCCCCATAATTCAATCAACCCATTGCAGTCAATTGCTGGATATACATAGGCCTCTCCTAATGTTGGGAAACAATAGGCCAACGCACCTATTGTTCTCACGCTGACCATACGGGTTGGTACAGGGTTTTATTTCGAGTTTTCCTTCTCTCGCTGTGATATCGTCTGTTTTTCCGCTAGTCATTCTTACGACACCCTTCTGATGTGATGGGGTGGTGATACTTGTATTCTTTCTCTGTCACCATACAGATAACTATAGTATAATAATATCAATCAATCAATCAACTAGTCTATCGCTGTCCATTGCTGGACATAGGTCTCTCACAATGTTGGGAGGCTTTAGCCTACTGTTTCCACTCTGGCCAGACGGGTTGGTACAGGGTTTTATTTAAAGAGTATATATCCCATAATCCTAATATTGTAACATAATATTGTAATATCGTATTATTTATTAAGCCGAAAATACCACAGTGTAGTTTGTTACGCCGTTTCTTCTCCAATAGCGCCTAGGAAGCGCTGGTAAACTTAGATTAAGTAGAATTGACGGCAAAAAGACGTAATTGTTTTACACTATTTTGAGAAGCAAAGAAATTGAAATGTAGCCTTAATATAGTCCCAACAGATACCTTGTTCGGACAGAGGTGTCCCAGCAGGAATTAAAAAACAAGTATTAAGAACACCTAATCACAACAAACATCTTTTACAATACGTTAAGCCTTAGCTCACGACTGTCCCACCCGACTGGTTGCCGGTTATCACTGGTTGCGCAACCACAACCACTAATAATCCAGCAACCACCGCACACGTGGACACAATCAGCTTATTTTATTAATTGAGTAACTTATCAATCTTAATTGATCTGATAACACAATTAGATACGATGGTAATTAATTATTTTAATCGCCATTGAAAAGTTTTTAAGCTCTTTTTGGTAGATTAGTAATATTTCTTTGATTTTATAAAATGTAATGTGTAATTTAATTACCTGAAGTGTTAGTAGGTTTGAAGTAATGAAGTCGGGCATATGACATAGAAGTTCCAGATTCGAATCATGGATATTACGCCGCCGCCGCCGACGTGAATTTACTAGTAATTTACATTGTGTGTTCTTGAATAAATGCTTTCTTTCTTTCTACCCCCTCTAACCCATCCACCAATTAGCCCACCACAGTGCACTACTGATGGACATAGGCCTGACCCATTCAGCTAAGTTAAGCTACTTGTGCTAGGAGTGGGTTCTCGTTCCTAGATTCAGTCAGCAGGACACGAACCCAGTACCTCTTGGTATTAAGACCGACTCTTCAACCATTCAACTATCGCCGATGATTTCGAGATACCAAGGCACTTGTGGCGTAAATACATATTTAAGTTAATAAGTCACAGAGGGTAGGTAGAGACCTATTAACATTTAGCCAACTAGGTAAGTATTTTCGGTCCTACGTAATAGAGGGCGAGCCTATTGCCGTCAAGTGGGCACTAGTTTTTTTTATTTTTTATATAGGACACGTCAATTGGACTTCGCCTTACCTGATGGTAAGCTGAAGGCAAAGTCCCAGAAAAGAGGGTCACCATTACTTACACATACCGTGTGACAGTGGTGACACTCAGCTTGACGGCCTCATCATATGCTTTTTCACGCCCCGCTTAAAGGACCCGGGACTGTAGGAAGAAGGAAACACGTGAGCTGGTAATGAATTCCAGGCCTTAATGGTGCGACAGAGGAAAGAGTCTCCGAACCGCTTGGTTCTTGATCGGATGTTTTGCACCGTGTGCGGATGACATCTAAGACCTGCACGTGTTGTCCTGTGTAGGAAAGGGGAGGGTGGGACTAATTGGAAGAGCTCATCAGAACACTCCCCATGGTACAAAATTCTATAGTAATCAATGATGACTGATGTGTAATTTTAATAATAAACCAGTGCAATAAGGCCGAAATATTTGAACTGCCGGTTTTTATACCATTACTAGTGAAACTGGTTATTTATGAAAGTTTATCGCGAATATTTCGACGTACCTACAACATTTATTTTAACACTACTTAATGTATGTAGAAAAAGAGATGTGTAAAAAAAAAGGCACTTAATTACCTTTTAAGATTTTTTTCGTAAACATTTATGTTTTTATTTTAATTTGTCTGTAACTCTCAAGGCTTAGTTTGCAAAATGGGAGGTTCAATGAAAACCATAAATTGCTTTTTTTCCACGACATTCTACACAACGCTTTTCAAATAAGTTACTATTTTAGTGGTTGATTAGCTAGTTAAGTAGGAAATAAGAATGATTTTTCACTATTATTTATAAGCTAGAAATTACTTGAGCATTGATTGAGCTTTCCATTGTGTGATTTATTCAATTTCATATCATCATTAAGTTTTTAGAATCCAAATATTGTATAAACCATAGACTTATAACGCGTTTTTGTAACCTAAAATGCGTTATAATTCTATGATAAAAGCCTATTCAGTTTATAACATAAAATAGAACGTTTTTGAAATTTGAAATACAGATTTCTTTTTATCCAATTTAAACACCATTCGAATTTTGAAAGATTTGAAAAAAAAAAGTCTACCGTAAAGTACCTATTCTTATTTCAAAACTGTAAATTGAAATTTAAGTTCAGATTAATGTATCTATTATAGACATGAATAGTGATATTAAATAACATCTTATCGGAGCTTAAAATTGACCTCAATAAGACAACTCTGAGCGATTAAAAGAACAAATTGACAAATACCCATCACAGCATTACGATCGCTCTACAATTTAAACAAGAGATGAAGAAATTCCAAGCAAGTATCAAGATTACAATTTCGAGAGGCTAGATAATTCACTATTTAGCATACAAAGGAGAATTACCGTCGAGTTGTGCGTCCGTATGTCACACAGTATATATATAAGCAGCCACGCCTTGTAGCTGTCATATGTAGCCTAATTAGGCATGAGTCGCTTTACGTTGGGCAACTATTAGATTTTATTATGAAATTACGTGCGGTATCGTTTTACAAAAGTGTTTTTGTTAACGGTACCCGTTTCCTGCGATAATCTTGATCTATGTTACTTAAGAATACGAATTGAGTACTATGAATGTATTGTATACTACATGACGTCATTAGAAAAGGATAAAAAGTACAGTCCTTGAAAACTTGTTCGATTATATAACTATAATTAAAATGGTCTTTACGACAACTTTCGGAAGCAATATATAAAAAATCAATAAGGACTTCTAAGTACATATTTTATTGACGAAAACAGTAAGACAGTAGTTTATTAATAAAACATTAAACCCATAAAACTGTAGGAAACGTGATGTAATTAAAATTTAAGGCCAAAAGAAACTGTCAACGGCTGTTTCTATAGACAATAAAAATGGCTACGATACATAAATATAATATGTCTAATAAGCGAACACCAGGAAGGCACCACGGGTACTCCGAACTACTATCATTAAATTCCTAACACTTTCTTATTTAAATTCATAAATATCCGGTGTAAGCATATTGTTATTGGCATACGGCTCACGTCCGACCGATTGCACACTAACACATACACATAGACACACATTCTAGCTACGCACTAAACGCAGAAGCGGTTATTTTAGTTATAAACTTTTATATCAATACACACTTTCCTCTAGTTAACTTTATAACGGTCAATTTCTATAAAATCGAATTTGGAACACACTTTTTGAAGGTTTTTTAATATTCTCGTCGGCAATTGAAAGTCACCCGTCGAATTTGTTTCAATTAAAACCAGTGACCTTTCAATGATAGTCTAAATGTTTTATTAGTGCACAAAGTAGGTTATTATAAGAAATTCTAATGCGACACTCTGTCAAAATAAATGTTATTTTTACAAGTAATTGACAATTTTATTACATTATCTAAGTAAAACTTGTTTTATAAAAATCGTAACTAGGTCATTGTGTAACAACTGTCTGTCTACATGCAATATTTTGTAATTCTCGTCTCGTAAAAAAATATCAGTAAAGATCTATTGATTATTTTGCAAAATGGTTTCAACCATAAAGCTGTCCAGTTTGCTAAAAGCTCTGTATACCATTAATGATGTATGACAAGGGTTCAATTTATATTGGACAAGTATGCAAGGTGTAGTACAATGGATTCCATTTGCTGCACAATAGAGCACACACGATTCCAAATTCAAATTTCAACTTTATAAAAAAGAGTGGGCTAGTGTTGCGACAACGTTGTGGTACGAGTATATCTACATAACATAGCGAAATAATTATATCGGCTGATGTTGTTACATTTAGAATACAAAAATTAATCATTTGATCTGACCGATACGTAAGTTGATTCGTCATTTACGTGGCATTTTTCATTTATTTCAGCCTTAATAAGAGCTGAGCTGTCCGTTATAAACGTTATACAGGCCAACTGTCTCAAATTATACCAACTGTAACAATATGCCAGTAATAAGAGATATGAAAAAAATAAATTAAAAAGACACATTTGCAAATAGGTATTAGTTATTTGAATAACATGTTTTATAATCTATAGGTATTATTCGTTTATCTAATTTTTTCTTTTACTTTCATCTCATTAAAATTCTACCAACTAGACGAGTTTTTTTGTGAATTAACTGCATTGAACCGCAATTAGATATTTAAATTCAGTATAAATAAGTAATTACTTACTTCTTTTTCGAGTCATGAAGTTACATTATATCAGACCCCCTGTGTCGAGGTCCGCTCTATCGGCCATCGACTATTTTTTTATCGAATCATAACTTCACTTTACATGCGCGAAATTCAAAGTTACCTGCTAATATTCAAATTTCGTATTCTTAATGCGAATTCGATTATTATTTTCAATTGCCGTGGAGCCCGAGGCCTGAGCGCTTGGGCTATTGTAACCCATATTTTCATTTACTTTGTAGTTTAGGCGTTGGTTTCATAGTTATTATAGCAGTTTTTACGTAGGCTTGGAACATTATACCCATTAAGTACAATTTTGAAACAACGAAAGTTTAAAATATTGCTCGGATATTGATATACGATCTATCTTTGAACACAATGAAGCCAATAAAACTTTGATCGATTGAATCTCGGCTTAGAAACTGTACATATGCATATACTCATTTAAAATGTCAGCAACATTATAAATAAATGTATATGAAATCTAATATTTTTTATCAAAGATTTGCTACTTCATATAATACTTAATAAAAACAATATTAAATATTATTGTTCTAATCTAGTTAATTATCACCTGGAGGCGTGTGACGTCACCGTTCCAGTTTCGACAAGACCGTACATTTTTCAAACAAATAGACAGTTTCGGATCAACGCAAGATTAATGATCTCACTAACAAACCGAGTCAAATTTCGCAACACACAAATTACCGGTACAAACCGCTTTGGCAATAAACAATCCGACCGCTCGATTAGGAAAAAAAATCGAGTATTGAGTTCAAAAGTACGGTTACATCACTATTCTACAAAAGCACAAAGCTATATCTCTTAGCAGTTTTTAGACGTAAAATCATTTATGTACTACTCATTCTAGTTAAGAATAGTGTTAATTAAAAATACTAGATACTTATCTAAAATACAAAACGTAATACCTACCTATCATAATTCAAAAAGTATTCATCTTTTTCATCAATCAATTCATTCGTTCGTTCATTCCTAGAATTAAAGCGTACAGTTTGAAGAAATTCAAAAAAGGAATAACAGACGCCATTGGTAAACAGAGCTGTTATTATAACAGAAGGGGGAAAAAATCTAGCGAGTTCGTTCACTCGTATGTTCCCAGCCACTCGAACATTTTATAGTGAAAACACTTCAAAAGTTATATTACTATTTCCATACTTTAATTACGTACTTACACGCCCACATGGAAGCCAACACACACAAACGTATCGGGTAATTATAAGATAAACATATGGCCTTCTTAGATACTACTTGGATGGATATTACGTTACTTTCCTGTGCATAAAAAGTTCAGAGTTAAAACGTTTGTTTTTATTCCTTTTATCAGTACTAGTAGAACACTAATATGGCGAGTTTTCTTGAATTAATTAGTCATCGTTTGCTTTTTTTTTAAATGTGAATCCAGTTTGATAAGTGGTCGCAAATTCTTCGTGTTTGATCTGTTGTTTACGACTTAATTGTCCATTTTAAAAATCAAATGGCATCATCTGCTGTGCTACCAAATGTAGATTTACTTTTATGAACTGCAAAAAATAGTCGTTTTTTTCAATTTAGCCTTTTACGTGACCACCCAAATTGAAAATAGAATTGTATATAATTTTTCGAGCCAAATAGCTGGATTTGTGTAACGTCGATAGATCTAGCGCCATCAATTACATTTTTGACATTATTTATACAGACAATAAAACAATAAAATATATCCAAAAAAAATGTTATAAAAGTAATTGCTCATTGTTGAGTCTATGGAATTGTTGCTGGCACGCGTCACGTCTCTACAGGAAAAAGAACCCGTTCCACATTCAAATTGAAATAGAATTTGAATAGGTACGCGATTGTCATTGGTTGACAATCAATCATTATGGTTTTTGAAATTCGAATTCCACGACATACGTGAGGTTTGAACTTCGAATCGATTCGATCAGTAAGTGGCTAGTAGCCGTAGGGGCCAGACCTCTATCTGATATTACATTGTTAGTTTTTGTAACGAATCCTGTTCTTACGATTTCTATTCGAATATGTACGTAATGTTTATTGTGATTAGATGCATGATTATGGCAGAATTACATTCAAGTGTACAGAAGCGATATTAGAAATAAAAGCTTTAGAATTGTATAACATCTATTGTTTATATAATATGAATAAATTTCACTATGAAATGTAATCGAAACCTTTGGATAAATACATTTATATCAAAATTTCATAACAGAACACTCTATTTAGGTATATGAAAATTACTGGTCCCAAATAATTTATCAAAGTAGAGCCTTACCCACTGGACTTATAAACTTATAAATTTTGTCTTATACATCCACTAAATAAGATTTTTTGGAAATTTCACTACTTAAGATGTATGGAATATTTGTATAGGATTATTTTACGATGTTATTCCCAAGCGAAACCGGGAACTGAGCCACTGGTTTATCTAATAAGATCTAACTTTTTTTTTAATTCGTTCGAATCTATAAATCAATCACAAACTGAACCGGAACTCCACCTACAAATGGATCAAATAATTAGACCTTTTTGGTTAATGAATACATAAAAAACTAGTTATGTATGCAGTATTAAATCTATGGTTACTAAAGTCAGTAAAGCTGTTACGATAGATTAGGGCGATAAACGGATGTAAGGTCTATGGCTCTATGGTCATGGGGAATCAGTGGAATACTATTCACTACGTGCTGGTTGTAATCTTAGATATACTTAAGAGGAATGAACTCGTATAATGTTAGAAATAATAAGCGTAGTAATATTTTTGTTTTTAAATGCAAGATTATAAATTAAGGTAATATGGTAGTTCTTTAATATTTTGTTTAAGGCAATTATGCTTCCGTTTCCATGCTTTTAATATAAAATATTAGTGCATATATACATACTATCACGTCGGTCATACAATCCGGAGGGTTAAGCTGTGATGAATTAACACCCACATTTCACCAATGAGCCTATTGCCGTATTTCAGGCACTATTGTTGACTACAGCCATATGTCTAAGGCTGAGTCGGGACTTTATATCTATCATAAGACAGATATATACTAATATATAATACACTTACAATATTTAGAATCATAACAACTATCTATTAAACTTAAAAATAGTTCTCAATTGGATTGAACCCATAGCACTCGATACATCGACAGCTGGTGAGATGAACACTTAACCCACTGCTCAAATTGTACCTACTGCTGTATATTGAAAACTAGCTGACCCGCCCTAGCTTCGCCTGTGGCATATCACCCCAAGCTCGTAATTTTTTTGTCTTTAAATAGTGTATGGAAATCTGCCAGATATGTTGATATTTATGTTGACTGCTCCGCTCCCTTAAGTAGTAGTATGATAATATATAGTCTAAAACGTTCGTCGAAAAACGGACTATTTAATTCTTTCAATTCGAGCTAGTAGTTCCTGTGATTCGTGTGTTCAAACAAACAAACCTCACCAACAAACAAACAAACTCTTCAGCTTTATAATATTAGTATAGATTTATAACGATAATTGTACAATACTAATAATAAATTGTTTCTTTGTTAAAGTAACACAGATTCATTTTTATTTTGTTAAAAGATTAGATTAGAATACAAAATAGAAAAAATATTTTCAAAGCATACTAGTATACATTACTTAATTTATAATTCCATAAATAAAATACATAAAATAATATTTATAATTTCAAAAGCTTTTGCAATAGTATATTTTTCATAATGGCAATGATACCAATGTTGACAATCTACCAATTCTACCAATAGCATTGTCAATGGTAACCCATTCTCATAATGGATGTTAATTGCATAATATCGTGTAATATTACCCATAAATCCTAAAAACAGACGCCTACTGTTTTATGAACGATGGGTGGAAAAAGTAAATAGGTAACTTCACAAGAGCACTTCATAGTTATCTTCATTGAGTGTATTTATTTCTGTCCTCTAAACTCACGAACGTCAAACACTCAAATATGGCGTTGAATTTTTATACCCAGTATTGACTCAAAGATTTACTCGTACAATGTTATTGGATAGACAAAAGAAACACTTTAAAATCAACCGGTATTTATTAGATTTACTGGTTTTAAATAAAATTGTACTTAATCATCATCATCGTCATCATTTAAGTACTAACAAGTTTACATCCAGAGCTTGCACTTTAGAGCCCAGAGTTTATTTTCCACCCCTATATTATTTGTTTTAGATTTTAACAAATCAACCGAAAACACTACTACTTAATATTCTTCCTTACTTTTTCTTTAAACGGGATCGACTGCCGTTTCACCTCCAACACCAAGAGAAATACCTAGACTACTTGCCTTGGTTTGCAAGTTCATATTTACTTGATCCCCGAAGATCTTGCTAACTCTCTAGAAAAAGTTGTTACTATTTAAAAAAATATAAGTAGTGTTACCAAAGTCTATTTTAAAAAGGCGTTACCAAACTTTTGAAAAAAAAACAGACTTTAAAGTAGACAGCTATTCGAAATTCGAAGCCGCCATTTTGAGTCAAACCTATCAAAAGTGAAGCCTGTCATTAAAAGCGATAGCGGTTAAAATAGAATTGGACTCCTTTTGCACGTTAAACTTTAATCTCTAAATAATTACAAGATTAAAAAGTGTGTAACAACTGTTTTCTATCAAAGTCTGTGTATTCTGTCAGAGTGGGTATTTGGAGCAGTGTGTTGAGTACCGTAATCGCCGGAGGGCACACACAAATTGTGTGTATGACTAATTGTGTGCGGCTCTGACGGAGAAATGACAGTTTTTATCTTATTATGTATCTAGAATTACTTAGTTTATACGCAATATAGTTATTAGCAGTTGCTATTAGTTTCATAATTTAAATAAAATTACTTTTACGTGGATATTTTGATCAGTCTGACCTCATAAAATCCACATCCACATAATTGATTTCCGATAGGTGATGACCAACATTTTTGTTCTATAGATTCCTTTAAATTGTGGTTCCGTATATTTTATATTACTTATGTACCTATTTCATTATTTTCAGCGCGTGTCTCTACCATAAAAAAATGATTTATTCAAAGACAAAACTCGGCCGAACGTGATTATTAATCGTGCCAAAAATAAAAATTATTAGTTCATGGTTGAAAAATGTTGCCACTTGTTAATTGATTTTATAATTTGAAATAACTAGTTGTGTAAGTGTTGCAGCAATTATGATACAGAAAGTTAATTACAATAATATTTTATTTACACAAAATTATTTCTAGTTTACATAAATATACCACAGAATGGAATTGTTCCATTCTCCATACTTACTATTCCATTCTGCTTAAATATGGCCAATTTGGAACAAAACCATTATAATTTTATTAGTAAGATATAAGAGATCCACTTCATTAGTGTTACTCTTTAATATGTAGTTTTATTAGTTAATTAAGATCTAGTTAAACTGTTATTATGATGGTGGAAATATGAATTATTACAACAGCTTATAAGGTAGCTGTTCAATCATGAATGTATCAATAAAAATAGTGGGTAAAAAAATGTTTTCAATGTTTAATTGGAGTTATCGTTTTCTCACGGTGAACTTCCTCAGCTTATATTAATTTACAGATTTATACAATCAGGCTTACTTAATTTAAGTAGCAATATTCCGCTTTTCTTATTTAGCTTTTCCATTTTCATATTTCCTTCCTACATACCCTCTAATGGTAGCAAATCGTGATTGTTTCCTTCAGAACCCGAAGTGTTTATAAACCATGATAACCGTTTAACATCAGGATTGTAATATTATTAGAAGGAAGTTGATATCAGTAAGTATACGCTACTTTTCCCATTTGAAAAATTTCAGAAAGCGTTGCTCAATCGCCTACATGCACTACTACTACCTACACATATATCTCTACCTACCCACTGTACAGTTAGTAAAAGTGTTAATAAGATTCTCTGGACATGTTCCCAAGTTTACACTCAAGCTATAACTATAGAAAGAGAAAAATGAGCGAGTTCGTTTAACATTTAAAATGTTTTCTTTTTAATAAGTCGTATTCCTTTAATAAAAACATGCTTTTATTGCCTATCGAATCTTGCGCAGATATTAATCTAAGTTATTACGAATAACTGCAAACCATATACCCATTTATTAATGTTTAGGGTTGCCGTGTCACAATGCAAATGCAGTCGAATCAACTCTAAGATATTATGCACGAGATAAAGCTAATTATTGCCAAGTTAGACTGAGTTTGAACTAAAAATTGCTACAGGCTAGATTGTGCAATAGTACTAAATTGGTTCTCAAACGCTTTGCGGTTTAAATAAGACTTGTTCTTTGAGTAATTGGTCGATATCGGCGTGTATTTGAAATAAAAATTAAAGTAACAACTCGTAATGTTAATGGTCTCTATCATAATTTATAAAAATACTTTCATATCAAAAGAGAAAGCGTTGTCTTCTAACATTACATTAATAAAAAAACTTGGACGAATTACCACTTCATGTATTGTGTAACACAAAATATATAAACGAACTTTTATTGTAAAAAATTAGAGCTTAATGTTTGGTTGCAATGAAACGTTCGAATCAAGAGCAATTGGTTCTTTTTTATCTTTTTATGGTATAACCATACATAGACACACAACTATCACCACCTATTGGAAAGCTGCTGTGGTTTCACCTGAAATGAGAAAGACAAAAGGGAGCGGATTGCCATCCATCTGAAGAACTATTTTTAAAGTGACGTTCAGTGTAACAGTCAGTCTCTTGAACCATTACGATCGCGCAGAAATATCACATATTTGGCAGTATCTTACCGCCTCTACTACGGCGAGTGATCCCATGAGTACCTCCAATAATTAGTGTCACTCTCTTCTTTCATACAGAACGGAAATTCGGAAGAAACAATTCTATCAGAAACGAAGCGACCTTGTTTTTTCTTGCCGCACCATACAAATTTGGATATCTTTGCCAGCATACGTGTTTCCTTCTATATTTTATAAAAGACTGGGGTTTTAAGCAGGGCATTAAATAGCATTTGATCAAGGTGAGGCATTATTGATATCTGAAAAAGTCATATTAAAAAAAATCATCAGCACTCAGCACGACTCAAGAAATCTAGACAAATGAAACCACCCGAAACTTTCATAACTCCTTAAAACCCAATCATAAATAACAATTATAATAAAATCATTTATATGCATTACATAACAGTGACACACGTTCGGTATTTTTATCACAACATCAGTTGCATCAGACATGTCGGGAACCGTCACGGCGTGTCCGATAGCTCTCTGATCTATGGCTGGCTAAACCGCACATGATTGCTCCTGACAGTGCATGAAATTAATTAAATGTAGTGTAAAACAATACAGTAGCTTAAAATAATAATCTCTTCGATAATGAGGTAGGTAAAGGTGTTTATACTAAATTCACCACACCCCCCCCTCCTCCCCCCCTAGATAAGTAGCCTAATCGATAGTAGAATACAAGAGAATAGAATATAATCAATCAATGCTTTTCTTTCTTTTTCTTTTTGATGGCATCTGCAGCAAATCACCCCAATTTGTCAACGTCAATGTTCGGAGTTGACATGTATTTTGACAGTTAGGACGTTGATGACAGTTGTACATATACCAGTATTAGTATCAGAAAGAATATCAGTATCACCACCCCATTTCCTCCGAAGGGTGTCGTAGAGGCGACTAAAAGACAAATACGCAGACGATATCACGGCGCGAACCCGTCTGGCCAGCGTCGAAACATTACGCCAAAGCCTCCCAACATTGGGAGAGGTCTATGTCCAGCAGTGGACTACGATAGGCTAATTGATGGAAACATATCCAATTTACTTGTCCCCTTGTCTAGAGGGCAGGTCATATTATCTGCTCCTAGAAATATATCTCAAAGGCAACCGAAGAAATTATTTCTTTCTTTTCTCGTTCTTATTTTATTAGTTACTAGCCACAGAAGCCTCACTTCCCCGTTTCCGGGGATGAGTTGGGGACTCTGAGGTCCCCACACCCGAGGATGTCCAGATCGAGAGAGATGGCCCTGGATCGACCGGGTTGCGAGAAATATGCCTGTCAACCTCACCTCCGACAATTAACGACCCACGACGCCGTCCGACATAACCTCTCCCACCGGCTCCGATGGGTGGGAATTTTTGGCAAGTAAAAAAAAGCCACAGAAGCCTCTGAACTATAGTATTCCAAACTCAGGGCTAATATTAAGACTTTTAAAATCGATCTTGCTTGAATTTACTGCTGTTGTTGAAGAATGGACCCGTGAACACCCTTTATCGCTGTCACTTGCTGTTTTCTCAAATAAATAAGCTATCTTTTCCTACAAGTTCGAACGATATGTATGATGTGACGGTAGATCATTCAACTGCTACTCCAGAGGTCGCAGGTCCAATTTCCGATCAGTTGAAATATTTACATGCCTCAATGTATCTATATATCCATTGATCTTGATGTTTCTGCATACGAAAAACTGATTTCCATATAACATAGTAACTAACCTGATAGAAAAACAAAGTTTTAGGAAAGAAGGTCACCACAATAACCTCTACGTTAGAACCGATATTACTAGCTACGTTGAGTTTCGATCTAGTTACCCTTAGTTCTTAGTTTAGTGCTACTTAATTCTGTACAATATATCCTAAAAATTCCAGGTAGATTAACTTTCTCTTTACAACATCTGTACTGATGGTGATTCTGCCAAATTAATTTCAGTTTAAACTTCCTTACCTGTAAGTACGCTACGTTCTACTGCTAATAATTACACTATGGCAACTCTTATCTGAGTCGTGAATCAAACTGTACATTATTTTGAGAAGTAATTATTAATGTGGTGCCGCCACCGAATTTCAGTTCTCTGCAGTCGGGTAACAATGGTTAATGAATAATAGAAAACTGGATTGTCCAGGTAGCCGATATTCGAGTCAGATAAATGATAAATGCGTTTTCGGTAGACAGTTATTTTTTTAAGTAATTATCGATAGGAATTTGTTTTGCTCTTACTGATCGGATCGGATTTGAAATTGTTTTAGATCGGTATTGGAAACGGGTTATTTTATTTAGTTAAAAGGGATATAGAGACTTTTTGTAGTTGTATATTATGTACTATATATAACGGCAATTCGTTATGTTAAATGTATTATATTATATCCTTGTCTATTCCTTGGTTTGTTTGTGTGCTAAATCTGTTAAAACGCATATAGAAACTTAGGAACGTTTATGTTTAGGTCCCAATGTAATAGGTGGCGAGCCTATTGCTATTAACCGGGCACTTATAAACCTGCGATAAATACACACATAACTTCGAAAAGCATCGAAAAGTCACTGGCGTGTGCCATGGTAAAACCTGGTATCGAACCCGAGACCTCGTCTCAGCTGTCCATTACCCATACCACTAGGCTACCGCGGTTGTTAGCGGCATTGATATACATTAATGACTGTCGTAAACGTCAAAATAGGTGTCAATCCCATTTATTCTATTCTATAATACGCCAACAGCCAACGAATTGTCACTAATTTAGTGTCGCTGGTCAAAATATCAATCAACTCAAAGTTATATCTGTACCATAAATGCGTAATAAAAAAAAATAAAGCAATATTTTTTTCACCAAGACGACTAATCACAATCCCGCTAATTAGGAGACAATCTGCCCATCCAAAAACGGGAGTAATTCGTAATAACTTCGAATAAAAACGTCATTTCAGCCGATTTCTTCAAAGAATCCACAAGCCGGCCCTCGTGTACGGAACGGCGACGTAAATTTGACAAAAGAATCTTATAAACGTATAAATTTGTTGCTGGAAGCGTATAACCTTTGTGTGATCGATGTGAGCTAAGAGGACTACAGACATGGCGGCGGTGTCGCGGCGATTGAATCGACACTTACCGATTTAATTGTCAGTTGATTTGGTTAATAAATGCGTTATTACTGTCCTGTGTAGTGTGAGAAGGTAATAGTCGTATATTTGAGTAGATATTTTCACACTTATATAGGGTAGACAAAGTGACACTCAATGGTACTTGCCGAATACCTGATTAATTATTCTTTTACTGAGAACTTCCTATCAGAAATACATAATAACGCTTTCCTCGGGCTAAGAGTCGATTCTTAGAGTTCTTAGATACTTAGAGTTCAAACTCTAAGTATCGTACATAAATATTATCAAAACAAATCATCAATACGAGAAAAATACAGATGTGAAAATTTATATTACGTAAAATCCAACCCCATTTAATTGAAATGAATAAAATTTCTAACCGCATCTAGTTGTAAAAGTGAATTAAATTAAGTAGATATTTTTTTAAAAGCAATATTAAAAAAATATTTAGTTTTGAATTGAATCATTTATTTATCATTACCAGAATTCTCTCTTCATTAGCGTTTTCCGCGCAATTTGCCCAAACACCCAAGTGTATAATAACTTTAACATCAGTTTCGTGGAAACGCTATCTTTTTTCTGCAGATCTGAGTTCAATTACATACAAAATTAATGATTGGACACATTTTAAAAGTTATTCGTATTCATACAAACGCACACATGGATGCCCACAATAGGATTACTTGGCCATAAATGGGAGGAGGACCAGTTATGAGCCCTTATGATTCTCTTACATTTGTTCATTTTTGTTACTTTTGTTTTGAATAGAACTGTGTTCGTGCATTTTAATTCGGTTTTAGTATTGTATCGGCCTTTGTGGGCTATGTATGGGGGATTACTTTTTATCTTGATAAGAAAGTTGTGTCGATTTTTGTTCAGTACTTTTTACAAGCTTTTATTTAGTAAGTAATAGGTACAGTATAAGGATTGAGGGGCATAGAATTTTTGAAGGGATATTTAACTAACTCTAAATGTCTTATTGATTTGTGACGCAGTCACCAGGAAGTCGATACATCTACTTATTAACGTATAGTCGCTTCCATAATATCCTAAGTAAATCAAACTATGGGGTTGTAGGAGACAGAGCCTGAGCTCCAAAGGGCATATTTTGAATGTAACCGGTATTGGTACTTGGATGAAGTAGAAATTCTTTTCAATTCTGCAAAGTACCTAAGTGTATCAGTATTAACATGTATTCTTTTTATAGTATGTACGATTTCACTTTCACAACGCAAGTCAATA
Organism: Eilema griseolum; assembly: GCA_963662185.1. Taxonomy (NCBI): domain Eukaryota; kingdom Metazoa; phylum Arthropoda; class Insecta; order Lepidoptera; family Erebidae; genus Eilema; species Eilema griseolum. The sequence goes on along the minus strand of OY759256.1, from coordinate 10,256,110 downwards.
ACAATGAATAACTGTCGAGCAGTTGCTGAGGCACCATATTCATACAACTGCGATAGGCTCAAAGCTATATTATATTTGGAATCGAAGAATTGAAGTGGTTTCTAGGGTTATTCCTCGAGGTTCACGATTCTATTGTTCCCAGAAAGATTTGATTCATACAGTACACATGACATTAACATCTTGAAGTGCTGCCATACTGCCACCACATATATTGCCGATACTGAACAAAAAGTAGCAAAATGACGAAATTCAGCTAAGTTTGGAGGTAGTTCACGATTACGAATCAATTTCCAATTTATTGTTTGTTTACCAATTAATTGGAATTCCTCTGACCCAAGAAGTCACTTAAAAAGAAAATGTGTTCCGGACGCCCTCTCACTGACAAATCTGAGGAAACTCGAATGAACCAACTGGCAACTCTAGACTTTGACTTGTATGGTGAGACGGCAAATTATTGATAGGACGAGATCAGATGGCAGTTGCTGCCATAATAGTCGAAACGTCATAACGACATGACCTTCTCTTATGACGTATGTCTTCATGCCCATTAACAAAATGATCTATTTAGACACATTTCACATCTAATGAGCAGCCTTTTTTCACTTCTCACCTATGATGGGTATTTTAATAACTTTATCTGTGTTAATATTACATTAGAAGTGCAATTACTTTGATCAAGTTCAATTTTATATTGACATTGGCGTTTCTTTGGTTACCTCGTTGGTAGTCTATAATGATATCGTGTACAGTTCTGCGTGGTGATAAGACTTACTTAGGCTATGGCCTTTAACGGATAGGAAGTACAGAACAATAGGCATTGATTTCGACGGTATTAATACACGAAATATTCGAAAAGTCTTATCTATAATCAGAATCAAGTTACAAATAGGCAAAAAACGCTATAGAATATGAATGTTCTTAATCATAAAACTTATTATTCATAATGATGGAACAATCTATATCCGTAATATTGCCAACAAAAAAAAAGTTTTTTGAACCACGCCGTTTACGTGAAGCGGTTCCTATCCTATATCAATCTTTGTAGTCGTAAAAACTATAGTATTACCATTTACTTGCTTCTATCAAAGAACCGACCTATTAAAATATAAAACGGAAGCTTATGGAAGCATAACTATAAAATATTCAATAAAGCATGATAAAAAAAATATGTACACATAAAACTTCGTTGTCCGAACCAATATTTCAAATTAAGAACAATTCAAATCAAATCTTCGAATTCTTGTTAGAGCAGGACGCCTGTAGGGTTGATGACCCGTTGAAATGTCAGCACATATCTATCCCTCTCGCACGATTTATTTACACATACAACCGTCCTTCTCACACGGAGAGATGTTGATCTTGATACGTCACATTTTTAATAAACGAACTCCGTATGACATGGCGCACGGAAATTCGTTCCAATGATTAATATGGCCGCCTCATTCGTATAAGAAACTAATATAACTTTGTTTTTAAACGTTATTAGAAATATTGATAGTTCCATGTCATTCCTCGTGTTTGTGATCACCCGATAAACGTTTCGTAGATAGAAAGTATGACAGTACCAAATTGAATGTACGAGGAACGGGCGTAGGCAGCGAACGCAAAAAAATGCACGAATCACCCATCTGTTTTACAAATCTATGCCATCGTGTAGGTTTTTATTTTTTTAACATACGAGTCCTAGCTAAGTATGTCTTCGCGGGTATCAACAGCATACATACGTCAATTTTGCACAGTTGGCTATTAATTAGAACGGTTCTGCAGCAGAGTCAGCCTCTATAACGTAATCGTTACCGTAAACGTTGTCGCCGGTGGCGATTTTGACTTTTGCCTGAATTCTTATTTTAATTTTGACATTAATAAGTGCGGCGGTACATATAACAAAACAAATGAAAAACGAGCGCGGCGATCCAACACAAAAAAGTTAGAGATGTGAGTACTAGACATAGTAGACATCACACAGCGAGCGTTTCATTACATCTCAAATAAAAAAGTTCATATTTGACGTTTAACAAATTGTTCCTTTTTCAAATCGACCAATGAGACCATTGTGTTCATTCCTAATGGCGTGTTCTATTTTCAAATCTCATTCTCTTTTCAAATCTCGCTCGCCTTTCAGATTCATTCGAATTTGGAATGTGTCGGTCGGTTACATTGGTACATTTTCCCACACGACTTTTTAGTTAAATGACTTGATTAATTGGATGTTAGTTTACTGTTGTGTGCTGATTGTTGGGCGACGCGGAGCTCGTGTCACTTGCTCGTCCCGAGCGTCTTGCGTCTTGTGTCTCGTGTCGCGTACAACATCTATAACAACAATCGTACAAACGCACCGGCAAGAATATAATTACTATGACCGCTCATGACATGATAGAGTGGGGCTGTTAACAAAAGTGAAACATCGATATGATATATTGTCATCGTATAAATTGGCACCGTGTCTGTGCGCTGCTGTGGGCAGAGAGAATTAAAGTTTTAATCTAAAATATGCATCAGTGAAATCCCCGAAACGGCCAAATGTCGCGTATCTAGCCATGCGGGAGATATTGCCGAAATGCATAAACATCAAAGGGGTTTTTGTTAAAAAAAGATTTAAAAATTGAAGGGCGCGTCCCTATATAGGCAAAATGGCGTCCGAGATTATAATAACGATTTTAAAAAGTCCCCTCCGTTTTTATTTTTAGTTTTTTTTTGGAAGGGTTACGTAAGTGGACCGGGGACGGAAAATTTGACACTACAGTGTTTCAAAAATAGGGTGAAAGTTTTGCATGTTTGTGTCCGGTGAGGTTCGGAATAGTTATAGGGGGACGTCATTATCGATCGCTATTGAGATGTGTGCGATAAAAAGTTGCCATATTTGAAATTTACAATGGGCGGAAAATCTTTTGTCGTTGACGCGTGTCTATTGATTTTAATGCGCTGCTGCTAAATTTTAAAGTTACCGCCATACAGACGTAAGTCAAAAACGATTTTCATTTTGATTTTGACGACTGATGTGGTGTAGCGGTAGAGCATTCGTCTGCTAAATCAGAAGTCCCGGTTTCGATTCCCACTTAGTGCAATATTTATTAATGATTAATTTGCATTGATCTGGGTACTTCTATATACGTTAAGTTCATTAGATATTATAGCTACTAAAGAATTCTGTGTGTAAAATTTCATGAACTACTCTGGCCATTTTCCATCAGGTTGACCGTATGCTGATTTTTCAACAATGCGAAAGAAATGTCACTGAACTCTGCATTTCAAAATTAGAACTCTTTTTAACCCTACAATGCGTATAGTTCAATACAACATGGTTACTAAGTCCGAGGCCGCACTGATTCGACCAATTTAAGGCCAAATCCGTATCAATTGTCGTCAGAGACGCTTTTATCAATAAAAATAAAAATCTTTCAAGGAAGTCACCAATTTGTTCGGGCGTACCACGATGTTGGAGAACTACATTGAAATCTCTACTCTACTAACGAACGGTAAGGTTTAAACTCGTTTGTGGACTCGTTTTGATAGATTGTGAAATCAATTAAATTAGTATTTTATTGATGGGCTCTGTTTATTGGTGGTACTTGTTGTTTTCATTCTTATTTTTTCATCTGCTTGATATGGTACTTGACCCTTTAAAAAATAGGTTTCATGAACTGAGAGTATTCTTCAGTTATTTATGTTTAGTCAGTTAGCACTAGGTTTATCGTGTACTGGAAAAATAACTATACTAATATGCCTGTAGTACAAACTAGTATAATACTATAACTATTTTATCTTTACCTACTCTATAAATTTGACGTATAATTCCAGATTAGCACTTCTAAAATGATGGAATCCTTAGTTTGACGACCTCGACAGATGCTTTTACGCCTCGCTCGAAAATACCGGGATTATAGGAAGAAGGAAACACGTGTGTGGGCAGAGCACACCAGTTTTTTATCGTTTAATAAGAAACAATCTTTAATAACACTGTGCTAGAAGCAGCATACGACCTGCATGACGGTTAGCAATTTTGACTAGTGGCAATTTTTATTTTATAAAAAAAGAAGCCAACAATTTTTTTTTTATTAAATTCCAAGGTAGAGATCATCATCCCAGGGTCGATACCGGTTGTACCCAAAGACATATATTACTAGCTTTTACGGGAGCGACTGAAAAAAAAAATCTGCAGTCTCAATGCTACTACGTGCTACTTATGCCTAATTTGTATCTAGATTTCGTTGTGTAATATGTCCTAGACATCGTTGGCAAGGCTGCAATTGAAACCAAATTTTCTGTATTACATTTATTTTATTAATAATGGCACTCAAAATTATAACGTAATTCAAATGTATGTCTTCATTACTATTGTGTAAATAATCGTAGTGTATATGGCACCAATCAGTATTTGATTTCTTTGATTACCCACTTAATTACAAAATAGGTAGTCAACGTGACTATTTATTATTTTATGTGCGATCTGTAATCCTTTTAATTTGATCACCCATTCCGTATTCACATCCCGTTAACTGACGCAATAAATACACAACCATACACAGACAGCACTAAATACAACACACAAAATTATATTTTCAGTCTATAATGGCAGTTTGATACACCAAAAACGGTAAAGAAAGTCGAAATAATAATATATTTGACATATCACGAACGAATATTTTCACTGAGACGTGAGCAACCTAACCAAAGACCTGCATACTGATTGGTCGTTGAATTATTGCGACTTTTCCGAACCCATACGTTTCCTCGACACGTTTTCTGTGGAATCGCGCGATTTTAAACTGTGGCCGTGGCGGCTGCATGATTTGCGTTTTGAATGCAGGCAATGCGATGCGCGCAGGGTTAACTAACTCCGATCTTGTATAATTGATTACTTTAGAGTATATGACGTTCGGAAATGTTACATTCTGCGTTATTCATATTTATCAATGACTGACTATACTGTTTAGTATTTTTAACGGATCCCATGGAAATATTATGGTAGTTTGAATTCGGTTGTATTATGTTAATATATTACAGCCTAGACCCTCATACCATCCGATTGAGACATGTGCATGCTTACATTGTACAGTGTTATTACATGTATAAAATATCAATTGTTCCAACAATTCAGCCTACTCCGTGTAGTAAATAATATAGTTATATCATTTATAAAGTCGCATACGTACATAAATATCAATAAAAAAATAGAAAACGATTGTAGACTTCATCCATTGTGAAACTGTTGTGCGCATGCGTAACCCGCATATTAAGGACCAACGCTAACTACGAGCGAAAACGGGAAACAATCGCCGTTCCATATTTGAAATCGGCCGTTTGAATATGGAACTATTTAAAATTTCGAATCCGTTTGCGTTATCGCTGCGACGTGTTGGCGTTTTCCGATTGTTCTTTTTATGAATAATTTTAATATTGTTGCTTATATCCGTTTAATGATAGTTTTAGTAACGGTATATAGTTCCACATTCAAATAGAGAGGTATATCCTGGCGGTGAGTTTAAAGCCTTCGCGAATGAAAGAACATGTCATTCATACCCAAATGGCCTGCTATTAAGTCGGCGCCTGAGAACAAGAGGATGTGTAACTAAACGTTTAAACTGAACTACATTTTTATGTTTACTTGAAATTTCTACTGTTCATCGGAAACCTTCTGCCTACGTAGGACAAAATGTAGGCCTTTATATCAAGCAAATTACAATGACAGAACCACAATTGGCAAGTGAGCCATCGAACTGAATGACAAAAACAACAAAGTGTTACGTTTTTTATTATTAAACATTATCCGAATATGTTTCACAGAGGAACAATGCAATTGTTTCAGAATCTCACGGTGCAATCATCGAGCGAATTCTGTTCGATTCTATTATATGGCCTGTTACTTTGTAGTTAAAATATCATATTATATTTTGAGCTTTTTGTGAGAAGCCGATAAGATGTACTTAATTCGGAAAAGATATGTGTATGGCAATGTATAAATTTAAAATGTTTTCGCAGATTAATTCAATTTGGTCCATTATCGTCAATATGACGTTTCATCTCACAAAAAATGCGTTACAACAATGGTCAAATCCATCTTGATTACTTTAGGACCTAAATGAAAACCCATAAATATTGTTATTAAACGCCATAATTTGATCATTTTTTAATAATAAATTTCATTACCTCACAACAATTTTGACGGTAAGATTTTTTTGTTAAAGTACCCACATAAAATTGAATAATTCCGAAATATTAATGATGTCAACGTTGTCATAAAATACCCGGCCATAAAGCTTAATAGAATGCATGTGCTAATTTTTTTCTTATAGACTTCGAACCGGCAACTTTCAACAATAACATTTCTGGCTGTAGTGTCCGCCATTGGAGCGGAACATAAATAATGTTAATGCTGTATAAAAGGCGTTTTTCGATGAATTTATCCCCAAAAACGACCGCTTTCGTGGCGAAATCAAGCTCGGGAAGTATAAAGTTGTTCATAAATTATTCATGACAACATACACTTTTGGGGCTTAGTCATTGTAAGTTGCACTCCTGATAAAACATTTCGCCTTCAGAAGTAAAATCACAACAACGGTAATACGAACTTTTTAATTTTTCGCCCACTAATACCATCGAGTTCGTTCATCTGTATATCGGTTACCCAATCATAATACATTTTTAGATTTAAAAAAATCTCACAACACATTGTTGTAGCTACAATCGATATCTAATCTCCAATGGTGATTATTAACGACAATTATATTCAGAAAGTAAGCACAAAAAAATTAAATACTTCGTTTTGTGAATACAGATGGATGGACAAAGAGCTTACTAAACGCAAGTCACTTCATACGAATTACCGCCGCTTTGTTTCAACGTTCGACAGACAAAAACATCATTTTTAATATCAATACGCCCGGTTTCGATTCGATACTCGAATGTAATTATACACATTCGATTATAATTATTGAACGAATAAAGCAACGTTCTAATTAAAGTGTCGATGCTCGATATAACCGTTGTGAAAAAAAGTTCAACGATCCAGAAATTCTGAATTTGAAAATTAAAAGTTCATTGCGTTTTTGTTTCGTTTTATCGTACTGAAAAACCTTTTGCACCAATGACGACCGCACTGGCGTTTTAAATAAGTTGGATTCGGAATTCAAATAATGTCACGTCGTTATTAAGCCTAGGAATGTCAATGACGCGTTAGGCAATACATCGTAAGACCTTGTTTAGTCTATTAGTCATTTTATTTATTGTGTTGCTTTTTTCAATACATTAACGAAATATCATTGCGTCGAGATAGGGTCTACTCACTGCACTGTTCATTAAAGTTAAAACGAGAGAGAAGTCTAGATCACCAATATCCTTTAATACCCTCATCGCTAGGTACACTTTTGATGGTTTTTGTTCCCTCCGATATTAAAGGGCAGCCTTCAACTACTACATAGATACTGTTGGCTTTGTTTGTTGGTCATATAGCAAGGCAATGAGATTACATTACGGAGGGGGTCTGGTCACATCAATTATTTTTGTGAGCGCTAAGCTTTCCATTTTTTAAATAAACTCATCGTGCCCGTACGTAGGGGACTTTAATAAAATTACAGCCGGGCTAGATAAGGGGTAAAAATATACAAAGAACGTTATATTTTTAACGTAGATGTGTTGATAAATTTTAGATTACTAATTGAAAAATTTAAAAGCTTTTTTGCTAGCTTTACTTACAACACTAAGTAAAAACTATTCAGTATTTAAATTGTATTAATAGCATTAAATGTTTAAGTAATTCTATGGTATCTGGTATCGACTCACTGTTTCTGAGTATGTTCGTGACAAACTGTAGTTTTTGCGCTGATCGTATCGTGCGCCAATTTCTATACAAGGTGCTCAGCAAAATACCTGGAAATCAAAATGAAAACATTAGAATATTGACGATAATAGTAACTACGCGTTTACTTAGATTAGTTATTTTAGTATTTGAGAGGTTGAACACATAATTATGTTATAGACACCTTCTTGAACATCGGAATAATAAACAGCTTCTTATTTTTAAGATTAGGAATTCGCTAAACGTTCAATTTCAATTGATTTAATTAACGCACGCCTTAATTAATTTCTAAATTCAAACATTCCAACCAATAAGAGATCGATCGCCTTCCAAACTTAAAATCAGATAGCCCGACGCCGACACAATGGAATGGAACAAGCATGACGATTCAAATATTTTCGAAAATGGAATATTAAGTGAACGCCATTATGTGAACGAATGATTACTAGACGTAAGGTATTATTAAAATACATATATGTATATAATAATATGATGTATTGAACAAAGTATGTGTATAGAAAGTAATAAATTTGAATATGTTCTGGGAGTAATAGCTTTATCTTGTTTCGCTGCAGAGAGAGAATTACTTGAACGATTCTTTTGTTTCGAGAATCTTATACTTGAATGCATGCAATACAATTGTTTTTTTTTTTGTAAACCCTAATTTCAGTACTTTAGTTTCATGTACCAACTATAGATACGAATAAAAAAGTTACTTTTAATTTCATGACATCTAATATTCGATATAATTTCTATGATTCGATCATATCACAGTAAGAATCCCTCATTTGCGTATTGGGGTCAACGACTTGCTTATGCTGGCCGCGTGTGATGCTATGCGTCAAGTGACCTCTTAATGTGACTTATTGGTTACTCATTTAAAGTGCATGCATTCATACACAACTCTCATAACTGAGAATATACGACTGCTCATTTTATTTCCGATATTGTCATCCTTGTTTGTTCTTTTTCTTCTCCAATAAGATATTTTTTCGGGTTGACATTAGTTTTAAGACTCTTATAAGATTCGAAAATAAAGCCATTACCAATAAAGCTGAAATAAATAATAATACGTAACATTTTGTGTACATGACTCGATGCACGACGGATCGGTGATCGATAACACAGGCATGTATCTACGATGTGGTAATATCAGTGTCATTGAGACCGCCTATTGAAATACGCCTACGACTGTCGAAACAAAAACAGATCGCACAGTTCCACAAAACATCATTAAATTCAATATTTCGTTTAAAAAGCACTCCACATATCTGAGCCATTAATCACTAAAACTACCGACCTTCAAGGAGATACATCGGAATAAAATCGCCAATCGAAATAAAGCACTTAAAGCGAAACGTCATTATCGCACAACATAAATAAAAAACGCAGAAATCGAACGCAAAAATTGAATATCGAACTCGATTTAAAACAGAATACGAATTTTAAAAATACGAGCTCGGTCGAGCAGCATTAATTAAAAATTCTCGGTAGAATATTCAAAAATAGAATTCGCATTCGAACGCTCCTTGTACGGATCCCAAGTTTGAATTTGGAAGGAACAAAAGAAGGAGAGTGCGGGAGCAACCCTTTTAGCGCTGATAATCTGTTGGTCGGCCGTGTTACGGGACGTTTTTTATTTGTTGTCACTTTTTTGTCCGAACCGAGATTGTACACAACATTCTTTACTTCGAAACGGAGCTTTTTAAAACTCGCCTCAAGATTTATTTCTTTTTATACGCCTTTAATAACGAGTCCCCACGTTCGATTTAATTGATAAATGGTCACGACCGAAAGCTCAAAAAGTTCTAGAGGTCATTTTTACTGTTCCTAAACTTAGTAAAAATTTACCTGTCCAGAATAGAAATACAAATACTGGAAAGTAAAGACTAGAAATAGAGTTCTGAAAAGTAATTTTACGTTAGAAATTGAATATAAAACGGTCGGTAACAAGTTCGAATTGCTTTGAAATATAAAAATCTTAAAAATAGAACGCAATCCTTCCGCCCTCGGTCGGGCGGTTAGTGCTTTACATGAAATATTATTTTATGGAATCAACATCTGCGTCCGTCTCGATGTGTGCGTACGTGTAGTGAGAGCAAGCCGACAGGCTTTATGTACACAAGTGAAATTACTTAAAAGTAACACGCCTCAAGTGGATGGGAACGTTTTCAGAACTCATTTCTTTTCAGTTTAATTTTAGAATCACATGTTTGGTTTTCGAATTTATTATCACAGTTTATTAAGAGTTATGTCATAAATTTAAAATTTATGAGATGGTTTTAACGAGTAACTGATTTAAAGTTATGCACGATTGTATAAACATTTGAAGGATTAGGCGATATACGATATTCGAACCTGTCTATATAACAAAAAATGTAAAATGAAAGATAAAATGGCTAGTTCACTCTCGCATCATAAAATTTCGTTTTACAATCCCGTCTGAATCGTCAAATCACTCGACGCGGGTTCATTTTTTAAAATTGGAACGAAAAGTGAAACCCTTCCATTTTTAAATTGCTTTCGTCATGCGTTCCCTTTGCCACTGTTATGCACAATAATGCAATGGACATTTTAACTTATATTTTGGTCATCAATTTTTGTCACAAATAGTTTAGGAACAAAAAAATTACATGCTAAAATTTATTACGTCAAATTGTCCCGATTCAAGGCCCTATTATTATATTATTCCTAAATATATACGAGTAAATGCTATATTACATAGTGTATTACCACTTTATTACATAGTGTCTTTGTTAAAATAATAATCCATGTTTCCTATATTTCCATCATTCTATTGAGCAGCATCATCATTCAAACTAGTTTTTGTGAGATCGTCAGCTGTGTTAGTATTGGGATTACGTTTTTGTCTACCCTCCATTTTAAATTTAACTCTTTTGACTATTTTAATATTTCTGGAACAATTTTAGCTTAGGGCGAGGGTAATGTTTTTTGATATTAAAGGGGTACGATATTTTTAGTAGTTGTTTACGTTATGCGGGCGGGAGTTCGAATTATTAATTCTGATTGAATTGCATACAATCGGTAATATTAAGCGGCTTTTGAAAATTTTATGAATCAGTTTTTTGATGTCGGCACTTATTGTAATAAAAGCTAAACAGCACTATTGTATTTATGAAAATAAAATTTGGATAGCGATAAAAATCTAGTACAATAAATGTCGCATAAAGTTATTAAATTCAACACTTAAAACTTAGTACAAAAAAAATAGTCAAAAGTGAGATAGGAATACAAAAATTACCATTATTTTAAATCATCATTACATCTTTCATTTAAGTACCTAATTAAATTCAAAAATGTTAATCGAAATGGTAATTCATGAACATGATTGATTGAAAAACAAAACAAATGTACATTAATGATCTATTGCTCATTGTTCGTATCCCAAAAACAAGTTCAATTAATCCTTTGACTTGTCAACATTATTTATAAAGAAACCCTTTCACAATTAAAATCGAATAAAACGATTCAAAAAAAGAACGAAAACGGATTCGTAAAAAAAGTAGGGTGAATGTCCTTGTGAAGGGAAACATGTTAAATATGATGACATCGAAACATATTTTATACATCGATGAATTTTTACTACAGGCGGTTATAAAGCAGTATAGTGAGACAGCAATGGATGTTAAACGGCATTGGAAGTTAGTTGATTGTTAGAGGAAGTTCGCTCGAACACACGTTCGGTTTCGGTTTCATAATACATTAGTTGTCTTTGTTAAGTTTCAGAAAAAACGCTGTACAGATGTGTATTCCTAATACCGTCTGAGGTGGAAGGATGAATAATATTTTTTTCGTTTGAAATTCCTGGACGTTTTGTGAAATTCATCTTTTGGATTTTTAGCTTTGACGGGTTAGAAATAAGCCCTTGTTAAAATATATTATGAACGACATATTATGTAGTATTTTAATATCTACCCAATATAAGTGGGTATAAGATAAATAATTCTTCCTCCCTTATTAATAGTAAACTTAATGACATTACCACTAAGTAGAGTCAATTTGCATTTTGGAAAAATTATTCACAATGATGATAATAATTGTTTTAACTTAGCGTATCTGTCTAATCTTGTCTCAATTATGATCAGCACAATATTTCATTCAATTCTATGATTTCCTGTTAAACATTTTCTCAGTTTTTTAAGCAAGCCTAACGCTGCCATTGCGCAATTTTCCTATTTTTGCTATCCGTAAGAACTTTCTACAAAGAAGATATTAGAAAAACTCAAAAATAAAGTTTAGTGAAATCTATCTACATAAGTAATAAGTACTCTTTTATTCCCATATCCTCTTTCATGCAAGCCTTCAACTTTTAGTTAGTTTAAAAAATATCATAAAATCAATCAACAAATATTTACAACATCAGTATTAAAATCATTTTTCAACAAGCATCATTTCCATACGCATAACCACACTCGCCTCACAATCGCCAACAAAATTGCACGCACTCAAGTAAACGCACCTCAGTTACACTGGAAGACAATCCTCATAGTTTACGAGATAAGTGTTAATAAAACAGTTGTAAACGTTGCTTTATTATAGCTCCAACAATAAACACTACAATTTCCACTCTGTTACGTCTTACAACTCGTGATTTGCTGAATTGTTAGTAAACGACACAAACGAGTTTCAACTTTATACATATCAGCACAATGTTGGGTTTTATAAACAGGTTAGCTTAAAAGACGAGGTTTAACAGTGTGTGGTTAAAATAATGAGTAAATTATTTGTAAACGACAATATTTAGTGGAAATTTAGGTTTTATTTCACGGAAAGACTGTGATATGAAATTTTCGTTGAAATTTTCAAATCGATACAACATTCTGTCAAAGAATTTAGAATAAAAATTGAACAGAACTGAAAAAAGAATTTGTTGTTTTTGTTCCGTGAAAAATTGTTTTACAGTGTTCGGAAGTGTATCGGAAAGGGTAGAGAGTAGGGTGCGGAAATGCAGTGACTAGTTCGTGCGTATACAGATGTGACGGTGAAATGAACTTCCAATTAGTGAAATCAATTTTCGAACTTTTATCACTAGCATGTATAAATTTCGTGATGACAGCACACTGCACAACATTTTGATTAATTAAACAAAATCAAGTACAACTGAACAGAATATAATTATTTCCGTACGCCGGTCTAGATAATAATAGTCTTTGCATTCCATATTTGATTTTGAAATAACTACTCCAATTAAGTAACAGCATTGCCTAATTGGATTCTAATTTCAAACTTCTTTTTTTAAGAATTCAATCGATATCTAATCAATTATTGCTCTTATTTTTTACTTACTTATCGATTTAAAAAATAGTGGCGGTATTTTCGAATTTCGAAATAGACTGTCATTGTAGGTCAACTACTATGGAAGTCCAAATCAGTTTCTAAATTCAAATGTCAATATGAAATAATGAGTTCGTTAATTTGAATATATTTTGTAATTGATGATTAATGTATTATTAATAATTGAGTGACTGATTAAAAATAAAACAATAGAATAAGAATGAACTTAATTTTTAACACTCTTTTACCATTAATTATTTAAAAACCTTTGCCAAACAAACAATGTGATTTATAGGGAAGATTTCTCTGTTCTGCAATCGAAATCGGCGCAGACGGCCGGCTATTTGCGTAGATATGTTATGTTATTCCTAATGTAACAATCCGCTGTTACGTATGTTGCGGTACTTGTGTTTAATGATGATTGATGCAGCAAATTATGTGCTGAGATACCTTTCTACTTTTTAACTAAAATATATAAAGGTTAGACAGCAGTTAATAAAATACCTATTATTCAACACTTTCTGCACTTCTGTAGGGCTTTGGTCCTAAGTAATTAGGGATACTCATCCCTTATTATTTAGGACTAAAATCGTATTAGCAAAAAACTCTATTGCTGCACTTTTGGTTCTGGCCACTGAGGCTGTGTTTGGGCTATTCATACTAATGTAGAGCAGTGTAGAGATGGGCTATAATATCAAAACTGTTATTGCTATTCGTAACATAAGCAATTTATCTGAAGGTGTCAATGGTTAATACTAAGTAATTTCGATTACTTACTAATATTCTTTAAAAGAAAATTACCGGTTTGTTTCAATTAAATTAATTTTAGGAACAACAATTAATGATTATTATCAATTTGTATTTTTCCGGGTTGCTTCCTGCACTTTTATTGTATCGTTTTGAATTTGGTACGTGTTCATACATATACTTTGCATAAGTAGTACTTACTTGCTCTATTTTTTTTGTAATTTATTAACTTTTAATAGTCTTATAAGTATTTGCGAAATTTGTAATTTACGCACTATTTTCTACTGCAAATCTAGTCTCATAAATTACAACAATATTTCGTCGGTTACTGAAATAGTGTGTATTAATTAACCTGCGTACTGCGTACGTCGCGTATTTCATTTTAATCGGCGTTTCTCGTTTTCGCACAACGCGCGGGAATGCGCGCGCGCACCTGTCCCGCACTCTGTTATGCGCGTTCTCTTTGTATGCTCACCGCGAGCTTAGAACTTATAGTATTGTTTTTTTTATTCCTATTAAATTTATGACATTAGTTTAATGCTAGCCATTTCTATTTTCTAATGAGTTAAGTAATTTTACAGTAAAATTAATTCTTAAAAAAAATCTATTTTTTTTTTCGAAAAATAAAATCATAATAAAAGCTCCATAGCTAAAATGATGACCAGAACCAATATGAAAAACAATAAAAAATGAACTACTACAGTACACGATAATAGACTACGCGGAAAGCGAAACGATAAATCTGAGTGCATTTTTCGCAAACGCATAAAATCCGAGCGTACCTATTATTGAATCGAAGCAGCGATAACAAATGTGACGCTATCTCTTTCTACCTGAATACGTGCGTCTCTGTCTGGCGGTGCACGCGCCGCTATTGTGTCTGGCGCTACTCGCCGAGGAGCGGCCGCCTCGCTTGCGCACTCTAGCGCCTTCCCTCTCTGGCGCATGTCAATGCATTTTATTGTCGACGTTAATGGCTCTGATTACAAATGTAAATTTTCAGCGCGCGACGGCGTTGGTTGGACTTTTTTCTGTTCGATTTCTCTCTATGGTATTAAATTGTAGCAGAAATTAATAGCGCACATTTATGGGCATGCTCGATTTTTTTATTATTTTAAATGTTCTATTGTTGTATTGAATAAAAACTGGTTTTATAAAAGTTTTGTGCAACGTTGAAATCATTGCTTTATTGATCTCGACTACGACCCCAAGCTCTAGTCATTTGAACCCCTAACACTATTATACAAGTGACCAAAATTGTCATGGTTTAATAAAAGGGACAGTCAAATTTTAACAATTGACTGAAAAAAATGAAAAATAATTCAGGAGTTAAAATTTGACATATTTTGTCCTTGATTACTGATCAACACAGAAAAAGGGATAAGCCTATAAGGCAATAAATCTTAAGCCAATCACAATAAAGCAATATTTTTATTTGTGCTGACTACTTAGAAAATAATTTTTCCTCAATTTCTACTAGCAGTAGATTGAAAACGACTCGACAGTTCGTAGGTAGGTATTTCACGTAATCAACATTAGATTGGTAACAAATGATTAGTTAATCCAAAGAACAAAGCGTAGAGCCGATGCAACTTAGACTAAAATAAAATAATAACGAGTACACTACGCACATCGAACGCACTCTGACGGACAGACTTACCTATTATTCGCATATCAGGGCACTTTATTTATAAAATCCATCCAATCTTAACTGGCATATCCCCTTTCAGTAGTTTTCTAACAAAAGCAGGTGTGTGGGGGGAGCATTGCGGGTCTAGATAGACTGGACGCAGCTTCAACTGTTTCCCAACCGAATACCGTTCGCAAAAGATCTCACACGGCTGCCAATTTTCAGAAAGACAGAGCTAAAATAATTGCTGCAAACGCGCCCTATTTCGAGCGGTGCACTACAGTTTAGATACGATTTAATTCTAGAACATTATTATTCCACGGTAGGTACTATCTGTTCGTAGCGGTTACTCTAACTATAATTTTCAAAAATCGAATTTCCATTTTCAAACTTTTAAAAAGTAGAATGCTGAATTGGGTATTTTGCTGTAGTTAAAATAAATTATTTAACTGTGCTTACTGAATTAAGAATGATAAAAGAACTGTAAAAGTTACGTCCATTGTTATTTTATCGTTTCTATTTATTTTTTTATCACCGACCTAACCTGTCATAGTAAAAGATTTAGGTAACTATTGGATATTATGATGTTATAATTTTTTTTTTCATACAATCTTCCTTATAACTTACCATTTTGATGTTTAGTAAAAAGTAATTATTTTGACTAGTCAGTCAAATCCCCAATTGATTATAATTAAAAATTAAAAGAAGTAAAATGCACCGTCACTTTCGAAATTTAACTTAAATATATTATAAGTTCAAAAATGAATTATACATAATACCTAATTGTAATACTGTAAGATAAACGAAAGTATTTGCTTACAGAACAATAACTAAACTTAAACAATAAAGCTTTGATCTAATTACAGAGAATGGAGGTCCATTACACCGGTTACTAAGAACTGAATGTTTATTTTTCACGCAGATAACTTTAATGGATATTCGTCTGTAGCACGACATGATGTGACACCACAGATAATGTAACACTATTTCAGTTGAAACTCTCCCCCCAATGGCTCTCGTTAAAAAATTCCGCATCAGTGTGCAGTTAACACAAACAATATATTGTCACATCCACGTCCAGTATATATAGTCTATAAATCCAAAGATACGATGTGAAATTTGGCAGTATGTTACGTTGGCAACGTTACAATCAATTACATGGAATGCAGTTTCTGTTTACTTGCGTTTCCATATTACAGCGGGCTATGTGTCGATAGAGCGTGACAATTTTCATTTGGACTTACCACTACAGTATAAATTACACACAATGGATTTATTTACACCGATTACAGAACAAAAAATGTTACTAAGTGTAAAAAGTGAACCGTGAACGTTAATAAAAAGTTCAGTAGCGGACGTCATCGTTGTGGCGCATTCGACATAATCTTTATGGACAGTGGTTACGATACGAGCGCGAGATGAGACTATCCATCGGCGCTCAACGCCCATACTTACAGCAATAACCAAACGCAACAACAATTACATTTGCACACAATAACGCTCAACGTCAACGAAAGAAAGCAAAATAATCGGCTTTTCTAAATTCGAATACAAAGAGACATTCGAAATACGAAAAGGTATCGGTTGATAGTGCTAGAGCGTATGCCAACAATTAGGAATTCGCTCTATTCCACATTCAAACGCGGGCATCGTTTGAATTTGGAATAAATTATAATTTGTATCAATGAGTGCGTGTGGGGACACAACCGCGACGCGTTACGTCCCGATTTGAAAATCTCTCTTGCATTATGCACGGTGCGCGTATTAATTAAATTAGATTTACGTTTGACCGACAGTATAAGAATTTATATAGCGGTGTTATTTATAAATTCGTCTAAATGTCACGGGAACAATGGAGTGTCCGTGTCTATTTAAGATTGATGAGTAACAAATAATCCCTCTTGTTGTCGGAAGGCGGAAAGTCACTTGCGTAACTCTCCGGGCGCTCGTATGAGAATGTCAGATTACGGTCCGGTATTATTTTCGGTAAACGATACGTATCTCTGTCTGTTCGGATTCGACGTTGCGTTTAATAGTTTAAGCATAGTAAGTATTCGGTCGGCCGCGGACTAATCTTGACTGGCAACCGCGATTTCACCAAAAGATCATCCGATCTAACATCTTTCGAATGAAACCAAGCCGTTGCAAATGTTTTATTGAAAAATCATGATTGCTTTTATAAAGACCAAATTTATTATCGTGGACTCTTAATCGCCGTTGAAAGTCATCTCGAAAATTCGCCGGACCCGTTCATCAAAAATAAGAAAATAATTAATACTCTGTTCGGAACGAGAAACGAAACATTTAGAACGGACATAACAATAAAACAATACGCCGCTCGCAAACCGAAACAAAACACAGAAAAATATGAATTCCAATCGGAACGGGCCGTGGAAACAAAAGATGGCGGATTTAATGAAATGAAATAAAATATAAATTCCTTTTGCAAGCGAGAATTCTTACATTTTTAATTTGGTACCGTGGAATGGGGCTAAAAACGGTCAAATTCCAGATTCATAAGCGGCCCGGCGGATTGTGATTGAGTGTGGCAAGCGCGTGTCGCAGCTCGAATACGAATATTCATTTTATTGAAAACCAATTCTACCGTGCATCGGTGCTCGACGGTTTTTATTATAAATTATTAATTACTTTTCCGTTTTTAAATGATATATTGACTTTTTCACCCACAGGTCGCATGCAGCGCCTAGTCTCACCAGTAATTTAATTAGTTTTGGTGCTAGAAAGATTAAAACGCTACTGAGTAGATTTCGTGATCGAAGAACTCAAAAAATAAATTATGTAGCTTCATATTTACAAACTAAGTAACTTGTTTCTATTTTTAATTCGATTGTATGTTTAATTACCATAGACAATAGTTTGTAGGTAATGCTAAATATTTAACAATTGTATTCTAATTTCAAATCAAACAATTTAACACTTTAAAAGTAATTTGCGCCAACGCGAAAAAGGGTGCTTCCCGATCTATTTTATCTTTGACATTGATGTAAACTCAAGTTTTTGTTATGCATAAATGGTGATTTTTCAGACATAACCTCTTAGACAATGCTCACAAGAGTAAGAAAGTTACGTGGCACATTACTATGTATTGTGACTGTGACTTTTCGTGTTGGTTCCCTAATAAAACTTCGTGCCCCTTGTAAAGTGTCCACTACTGTGATAGCATTGATAGCAATCATCATTCATCGTCATCAACAATCAACCAAATTTGACACTGGCTAGAATGTTTCCTAAAATGGGTTGATACATATCATCCAAGAAAAAAAAAACTTCAAAATATGACAGGTAAATACGATTGCTCGAAATTCGAAATGTACACAGATAATCTAAACGCATGTAAAGAGAAGATTTATAAAAAGTTTGGATATGTTGTACAGAGCGGAACATATAATAAGTGTGGCAGATGCGTGTATTGAGACGAACCAGACCGCCTTCCAATACGATGACTAATTCGACGCGTTTGTTTATTTGTTCCAGCGTTTTATGAGTAAACCATGTCAGTTCATGGAAGCTTTATGGTTATATCGATAATATTGGTTTATTGTTGTTTTATATCAATAATGTAGGTGTCCGTAGGCTTGGTAGAATAGAGTAGCTGAATCAGTAGGAAAGGGGGGTAAGTCTCAAAAGGGAAACCGGTGGAAAGAACATCCTCTGTTAGAACGACGACTCCAATTTTGTATAGAATTCTGAGTGTTCTGGTTTCAGATATTGAAATCTCTACCACGGCTTCCCTTTGCAGGGCAAACCGTCAAGAATTGAGTTATAGGGATCCCTCGTTACTGAACTAAATGGTGTTAGAGGTGGTCTACCTCACACGCAAGGTGATGCACTGCAGGTTGATTACTGGTTGGACTGGTTATATGACAGTCGATTTCATAAAAGTTAAAACAAACTATAAAGCTGAAGTTAAGTTATCAAAATCAGTGTGGTGACGGAGAAAGAATACATGTATCACCACTCCATCTCATCCGAAGGGTGTAGTAAGAGGTGACTAACGGAAAAATAGACAGACGAAATCACTGTGAGAGAAGAAATACTGGAAATAAAACCACGTACCAACTCGTCTGGCCAGCGTGGAAACAATAGGCCAAAGCCTCCTAATGTTAGGAGAGCCCTATGTCCAGCAGTGTACTGCGATAGGCTTGATTGAAGTTTTCAAAAACAGTTGAGATATAAGTTATCTCCACATTGAGTTGCTTTTATTGCTTTAGCTGAGAGGTCAAAGGAGACAGTAATTAGTAGGTACCACTGTGAAATAGTCAGCATCAAATCGAAATTGACTAGCAAAGTGTCAAAATGATCGTAATCCCTGCTATTGTTCTTGAGACCAAACTGTTTTACTGTTTTAACTTGTATTTTTGTCCGAACTAAAGGTGTATACCAAAAATCAGAACAATCATTCTACAGCAAAGGGGGGTTTAACAACGAATTTAGATCATTATGCTGACTGTACTTGCTTGAGATGGTAGTTTTTTTTAATTATTCCAGCAAAAACAAAAGTAAAAAAGTAAAACTAAAAAAACCATAATGTTACTTATTACATGCAATTATCAAACTATTACGAATTTCGAACAAAAAAAGTCACAGATTATCCAATAGTTTTAACATTTCTGATTACCAAGGTGTCTCTTGTCAGTACAGGTCACATTCTGTAGGTCAAATGGACTGCTTGGAATATAATATCTATTATATTCCAAGCAGTATAATATCTATTTCGACGGCAATACCGTGGTGTCCTACCTCCAATCAAGCAGTTTGTGTATTGGTTTGCAAGTGAAATTTTGTATGAGTATTGTATGCTTGTTTGCTACATTAGAACTATTAAAAAGCTAGCCACATTACCGAGTTCAAAGACCGTAATATCCAATGCATTATTTGTCATTGTTCAAGTGTTGCATTTACATAACACAATATTGTTGTGTTTTACTTCGGCTAGAAAATTGTTTGCACACACAACTGTCTGGTTTGGTGATCGAGTGCTCGACTCTTGCATTTTATGTCGCTGGTTCAATCCTCCAGGATTACAATTACAATTAAATCTGTTAATCTATGCTACCTTACCATTTCTTTGTTAGAATTTAATGTATACCAAGAAACAGTTTGCAAGAATTATTAAACCTTGTAATTGCCCAGCCCCTCTGGACAAGGGGCAATTCAGTAAGATAACTATTCAAATTGATTAAGATAGGAAGATTTCAGGCAAGTTTCGGTGGCTTAATGGTCAGAGCACTCCCCCTGTAAAGGAAAGATCACGAGTTCGAATCCCACCTGAACTGATTACATTTTTTCCTATCTTAATCTATTTGATGGGGCAATTCGCTGGCCGGCGTATTGTAGAATAAAATGTCAAAGTATGGAATTTGACATATATGACATTTATGACAAGTGTTGACATCTGTCATATACGTCACATTCCATACATTCGTCATTCAATTCTATAATACGCCGGTCAACGAATTGCAGTTGTCTAGGAGTCAGTCAAGACAGATAACACGACAAAGGGAATTTTTAAAAAAAGCTAACCGTGTAATCACGAATGTATTTGAGGTCTTAGTCCAAGCCAAGAATAATGCAATAAGTCAAAATTGAACACATGTACAATTCTGTTCGCGACATACAAACATTTCAACGCCTGTATATCCGAGAAACATAAAAAATAAAACAGAAAGAATATAAACTAATATTATAAATTTCAAACACCGATTCTGTGTTCAGTAATAAAATCAATCATATCCACTATAACGAGATACGATACGATTTTTACATTTACTCTCGGCTCGATTTTAGGTTAAAAATAGATATTTTGAGTGGTTTCGGTCCAGATAAAGTTATATTGATGTGTTTGAAGCAGACAGACGAATGGTTCATATTTTTAGGGCTCCCTTCACCATAAGTTTATAATCCTGCTAAGATTCTTTACGATATTTTTAAGTGTTTTGGATCTGTTTAACTTAAGACACCGGCTATGAATAAACCCTGACATTAAATCTAATATATTATTTTGTAATGAAGGATATATTACTTTGTCAATGATTTTACATTGACATTATAATTTTGTAAAATGACACAGGAAATGTCAATCTTGTAAGTAATTGCAAAAATTGTTAAGTAATATACAAGTTTCTAATTATAAGTTAGATTGATGATGGTATAATTTATTCATATTATTGAGCTACTCGTAACCCCGTTTAAAGGTAAACTGCGATCAACTTGGCATGTAGACCTAGTTGAGTACTTTTCTTGTAGGTATTCGTTTTATACACATTCATTCAGTTCCTCGTTCAATCATTCCATGGATCTACTCTCTAATCCAATGACTTTTATATACATGGCGGAAGATTTCGACCTTACCTGGAGGGAAAGTGTTCTAAGTACCTACTGGAGATGTGAATTTCACCCAAAGAAAACATTTTCATATTTAAAAAAAAACAAAACTGAATTCTGATAATAATAAATACGTTTTATATTTATACATTCTTTTCATCATTCATTCCTTTCATCATTCATTAGTTTCATTGAATGATTAAATCACAACCTTATCCTGCAAGCTAGTAATAGTTGTAACATTATTTGTATCGCGTTTATATTGGAGCCATAACTTTTCTACATTATAAAATTTTTAAAGCACTCAATGAGGCACGTCGACATCTTCAAGCTTAAAGTCTTGAAGGCGATGTTTAAGCCACAATGGCGGGCGTGGTCCCAAGCTAGCGGCGAATAATTACACCTCCTGCCCCCCTCCCGGAGGTCTAGCACCTCCCCCCCTGCTGGCTCATTGAACATTGTCTTATGATGTGACCTCTAACGAGTTATGTATGGAAATGTGATGGCAATTTGTGTGAGCAAAGAAAGTTGAGAAATTACATACAATACATGTTTAATCCGGATGTAGAGGACATTTTTAATTTAAAAATTATTATATTAGATAAAACTTTTTTCAATAGCTAAATCACTACCAGTTTACTATTATGAGGAGTTTCCTCCAGCTTAGCTAAGTTGCTCATTTTAAGAATGGGCGCAAGCAAGTAGTGTAACGACCAGGGTGTGAACCAAGAACCTCTCGATCGTACGGCTGCCTTCTTAACCACTAAGCTACCGCCGCTTTCTTGGTACCTACTTCTAAAGATTATATTAAAAGTAGATTTAAAACGTGACCTTGGAGACAAGGTATGACAACAAAAGATTCCAAAACAAAATCCTCTAATGTCAGATAATAAATTGAAACTATAGACAGTAATGAATCTTGATGGATCGAAATAAATATGAAAGCATTTCTGGCATAACTCAAACGCGTGTACTACTCAGATGGATTCGTCTGTTCAATATTACCAGTATTAATTTTATTCGGTTTCGAACAGCACATAAAATATTAGCATAGCGTTAAATTGAATGTTATTTTTTCATCTATGAATTTGTTCGTAAAAGAATGTGGCGGCCAGCGGCCACCCCGCGCGCTATTGCGAATACGTGAAGGTGGCGCGTGCGGGCACTTCGCATACACAATACAACGTCTTACGTAACACGCAACGCGTACAGAATTACACAAACGCGATTTCTCTGTCACACCTTTCATACGACAACCAAATCATGACAATACCACTAGACAATTTATAGGCCATTAAAAATGTCTAGACAAAAAGTTATAGCTACGGACCTACCAGGGTTGATATTTTAAGTACATTTTTAATTTCCAAATAATTTCTGTAGAAAATGTTCTAAATTCAAAATATTAGTGAAGCAATTGAACGAACCTAAGTCCATATTTCTATCCGTTCCAAATTCGAATTTAGATATTCAAATATCGAACGAGTGAAGATGGATGACGTGTGTTATAAGATGTCCCACACAAATCGTTTTTCTTTTTTTTTATTGCGTTGAGCGTTCATCCCGTTGTGCGTTAAACATTTGAATTGCAAATACTTAATATTATTAATCATTAGCTATTTAGTCGATCTTTTCTAAACTCGTAAAACCACAGCGTTCCGAACCGAAACATTCAATCAAACGAAAATTTAAATAAAATATTACTCAAACTTATAAAATCATAATGTTAGACGTGGCTGGCTCGTTTCGGCGCAGCGATATGATCCCATTGATTGATGGGTGACCACGCTGCGTGAGGAGCGGAGGCGGCCGCCCTAAGCTCGCGCTCGATTTCTAACATCCTCTTCGAACCAAGAGGTCAGATTGTAATGGTGGATATATTTTCCAAGTGTGTTGACCCCGGATCGTGGCGTGGACTAGTCTCTATAATGTTTTGAACTTAATTAAAAATGTATAAAGAATTTACTGTGTGTCAAGAACGCCCCCGTATTGTCTAGCAGATTTTTTTAATTACAACCAATTGTACTTGATGTAGGGCAATTTAGTTGTCATTGCGTATTAAAAACTCCGAATTGTGAATGTTTTCTTGGTATTTATCTAATTTCCTGTTAGTGTCGGGTATCAGTCTCGCTCTCGTCATACTGAGTCAGATCTTGGGAATATTTTAGTGATGGGGGAACAGTGTTTACTAATAGAACAACTGGTAGAGTCATTCAATTTAAATGGGTTAAAGTTTAGGGTTCAAAAAACTTAAAGATTGTTTCAATCGATTGAAATGAGACAAAAATCATGTAAGAATATTGAAGCCAGTGATAAATATCGATCAATCATTAAATTACGTAACCAACACAAATAAGTATTGGCACCTAATATTATATTTTTATGGCTGCCTAAAGCACTTGTTTACATTTTCGCTTCCTACACGACCGAGTCATATACTTGACTATGTAATAAACTAATCGTCAATCGAGACAAATTATTGCAACGGATCTTATGAGACTAATAAATATTTGCCGATTATTTAAGAACTGTTTTGTCGAATATCTTGTATTAGAAAGTTAATCTATGCTGTACATTTAACTTGGTAACATTGCATGTAAAATGAAATACTAATCGTAATGAGCTTAACCGAGATCTCGACTAAAGCACAAAGTCGATTACATGTAAACTAAAAAATCAATCATCCCTACTTACGGGCGCATTATAAAGAAACATTCTCGTTCTATTTTCAAAACATAAATTTGAATATGAACCGAACGCAACATTTGAACATGGTGCGCTCCCCGTGTTTGTAATTCGTCCGTTTGAAAATGGAACTTCTTGTTCTTATTATGAATACGTTAAGGATGCGCAAGAGCATGCATCTGACGGTTTAGTAACTGATGCATTAATGCCTCGAATGATCTCTTGCGTTTTTTTGTTCAACGCCCGGAGATTGGTCATTACACATCTGAATATGTGTTCTCCACAAAAAGTTGGATCACGATTCGGTAAAAAGTTGAAACGAGTCTGTGATGTAAGTAGATAGCAAACGTGCTCTTTATGTTATTAGAATTTGAAGTTTCCGGATTGATTTGAAAGTTTTATCGGGCCGTAACTATTTGGTAGGTAGTAATTGATTTTATTGTGTCTTAACAAACGTAGTTTCACCAAAAACCTGATTACTCTTTGTTCAAACAGAAAGCTTTTGTTCACAAACAAGAACTTGAATAATCAAATAATATATAATAATAATAATAAATCATTTATTTCAGGCAATAATAGAAAAGTTACAGGATGTTAAAAAACTTATTCTACGGCCCATAAATATATACCTTAAAACTAAAAATACATATAATATATCTTAACCTAAAGCACACGTGATAAATAATGGTTTGTATCGATCAATGAAGCGTTCAGAATATTATGTTGCGCCATATCGCCTGCTGCGGTCCTCACGTCCTCATAATTAAACTCCACATATTCCTTAAACACGAGAATTAACCCCAATTGAGGGACCGCTCTATTTAAATTACTCGTAACACACTATTCAGCTTTCTGGAAGCATGTGACACGTCACTAATCTATATCGCAGCTGCCACTTGGTACGTCCCTATTTAGTCGATTATTTGTCTTATACGATAATTTGAATTCTCTTGTTAGAAAAAAACGTGTATGGCAATGAGTGCCAATATAACTGCGTTAATTAAATGGGGTCTGCTGGTTATAATTATCGAATGTAAATTTAAATGGTAGGTGTAATCGATAGATCACAAATATAATAAAAATCGAATTAAACACCTATCTGTTTGAACTTCTCCGAATCAAGTTATCACAATTTATATTTTACAAGCACGGCAACAAAATGTTCAACTGTATCTGATCGAAACGGTAGGCGCATGTTAACTTTTTTTTTATAAAAGTAGATAGAGAGTTGTAAAATTGAAGTATCTGAAATAGTAATAAAAATTCCGATATCATAAAGAAAATATTGTACTCATTCGCTAGTGCGGTTTAGTGAAATATAATCATGATATTTTAAAAATAACGCGTTTTAATTTGAGTACCTAAGTACTTAGAGCGGAGAAAGACGTACAACACTGCGTTTCCTGTTTTTGAAAGACTCATTATAAAAAGCTTTTTTTGTTTGAACCGGAATAACTAGATAGATATCCGTTTTCGTAACGCATAACTACAATAAAATTTTGCATGAAATAAAGTCACTATTGTGCCTTTGTAAGCTATAAAATTATCATAAGCGAAACACACAAGTAATAATCTTATATTTGAACCCGTCCCGTCCGCCATCTTTAAAAACAATGAACGTTATTGTCTCTTCTTAATTCCATTTTTGAAAAAATAATCCATTTCGCATTTCATCGCGAGTGCCTCATTGATTACTTCTACAGAAGGGAGAATGAGTCGTGTCGCGCAACAAATAAAGTCCTTGTTCGTTTGTTATAACAAAGCGCAGCTGTGTTCTTTGAATAATTTGCTTATTGGAATCTAGATCTTATCTGAATGCTGTAAGGGATGAAAGTTGTCCGGTAATTGGTTTACAGGAACCACATATATGACGAACGGAAAGGCGATACTGTAAGAAAGGGACACTGAGAATGCACGATTTTGCAATGTGTCCGTTTATTATGATAATTATGCGACGACAAAATCGAATTATGTCTATACAAGGGATATAGTAAACGTCTTTTTTTAGTAGTAATAGTACCTACAATCAATATTTCAGCATAATAAACTATGAGGGGTTATGCTTGGAATTGTTTGAAGAATATAATTCGTAATGACCGACACAGAAGTAAAGTTATCGGCATAGCTCGCGGAAACAGGCAAACTAAAGTGGCAATGAGCTGGTCATTTCTGCTGAAGAACTGATGAACGCTGGAGAATGTGAGTCCTAGAGTAGAGACCACGCGGAAGTTAACCGAAGGTGGTGGAACACCTCCTAGCTAGATGGACTAACGACTGAAAAATTATGCTTGGGAGTGATTTGATGTTATGCTATGGCGCACTTTGGGCGAGGCCTATGTCCAACAGTGGGTTGTGATAAGCTAATTAATTGATTAAATAAACTATGAAACGAGGTTCCCGGCAGAGTAGAATTTGGGCCACCTTATCTCTTCTTAAACGGTGTCGTACAAGGTGACTAAGAAATTAGGGTTATTTAACATGAGACAGATATTAGGTATACAGCCTCAGAAGCATGACTCGAGTCAACAGTACTGCCTGGGACATAACAATAGTCTCACCATCAGAATGGGACAGAATACAATTATTGGTGAAATGTGGGTGTTAGTTCTCCTCTACCTAACCCTCCGGGGATAAAGGCGTTATTATATCTGTGTATGCATGTATGAAACTTTAATTTACAACTAGTGACATAGTCTAATAAAACTAAAGATCTAGGTTTATATGTCGGTTTTTTATTAATGACATTTGCATTTTTATTGGGTGTTACATAAAAGTGGAATGGTGACATTTGCAATATGTGACCGTAAGATTGTAACCATCGCACGTGATATAATTTCCGTGAGTAATCTTAATTATTACGTTTATTACTTATTGCCAACTTAAAAGAAACATTTCTAACTAGCTGACCCACCCCAGCTTCGCCCGGGGTATATTTTGAAGCTTCATATCCCTTTGAGCCCGTATGTTTTAGTCTTCAAAATATGTATGAAAATTTGCCGAATTCGTTAACATTTATTATCAATGCTCCGCTCCCTTAAGTAGTAGCGTGATGATATATAGCTTAAAACGTTCCTCGATAAATGGACTACCCAGCACTGAAAGAATCATTCAAATCGGACCAGTAGTTCCAGAGATAAGCGCGTTCAAACAAACAATCAAACAAACAAACTCTGCAGCTTTATAATATTACTATAGATATGTAATATGTAAGTAAAAAAATATATGATTTATTAAGCGTTGGTGCCCTAGTACTTAAGGAGTCGGCCTTACGCTCGAGAGGTCCTGGGTTCGAATCCTGGCCATTACACTACAAAATTTATAGAGTACCTACAAACTTCAAAATATGGAGCACCGACTTAAAAATATATGTACCGACTTAAAAATATATAGTACCGACTTAAAAATATATAGTACCAACTTAAAATATATCGTACCGTATAACTTTGGGAATTTGTATTAAAATTTAAAATGTATATTCAAAATACAACAATGAAATTTAATAAATAAATAAAAAATAGTTTTAAAATTTCTCGTCTTCCTGATGTTAAGAAAAATACTTAAAATATATAGTACCGACATAAAATATAAAGAAACGACTTAAAATATATAGTACCGACTTAAAAATATATAGTACCAACTTAAAATATAAAGTACCGACTTAAAATATATAGTACCGACTTAAAAATATATAGTACCGACTTAAAAATATATAGAGTACCGACTTACAAATGTATAGGGTACCGACTTAAAAATATATAGTGTACCGACATAGAAAGTACACAGTACCAACTTGTAGGTGATTTTGACTTGGGTCCCAAAGATCTTGATGGGCTCGAAACAAGGGCCCTTCCTTGTTTCGAGCCCATCAAGATCTTTGGGACCCTACCTTCGCTGATTACTACCATTTTATTGTAAAGTTATTATTCAAATATTCAGTTATTTAATTTTTATGTAAGTCGTTCTTTAAAAATACATTTAATCGTAATTATTTCCTTTCCAGTAACATTAAAACGATTGATTAATAAATTACCTATTTACAATTATTATTAGGCTGATATAGTCCTTACATGGTTGTTGCTTGTTGACGGACAGACAGACAAGCGTCTTTTATGGACCGGATACTAGTTAGTAAACATAGTAACGAAGTAAAATAGTTTTCAATATGATGAAACTCGTTATTTTTTACCTAAACTGCATTTTTTTTATCTAGGACACGCCAATTTTACTTCTCGTCGCCTAAGCTAAAGACAAAGTCTCAGGAAAGAGGGTCACCATTACAGACACTAAGTAATGTTACAAATTACAATGTTGGCCTCATCAGATGCTTTTTCACGCCCCGTTTAAAGGACCCGGGGCTGTAGGAAGACGTTATTTCAATGACTAGTTTCTCAATAAACTATATTTTAGTTCTTTTTTTTTATACCACTTAGGTGGCAGACAAGCTCACGGCCCACCTAATGGAAAGTGGTTACCGTGGCCTATGGACGTTCTTAACACCAGAGGAGTCACAGTCGCGCTGCCAACCCTGTAAGTACAGAGTTTCCGTGCCGTCAGTAGAAGACAAAGCAGGACAATCCTTTAGTCTTCCCACTGACAGCACAAAACTCGGTATTTTAAAGAAATTTGGTAATTTAAAAGAAATGTGTATTCGAGTAGACTTTCAACCGATTTCTAGTTAAGGAAATGGTTTTCTTCTTTAGGATGTTTATTTTTTATAGATCTTATTGGAGAGAAATTTCTTATAAGATTTGTTTCCAATAAAGAATAAGGTTACGTTAAAAATATTAAATTTTACATAAGTAATAATGGTTTTCTAACAGATGGCGTTACTAGTCCAAAATATTGTACCCAATGACTTAAAAAAAATTTTTTTAAATGTAATTTTTTGTTAAATAACATCTCTAGATATTTATAAGGTTAAATTTGTTTAAGGTTACACGGACATTTAATAAAACAATCAGGGTCGGCAGCGCGAGTGTGACGCCACTGGTGTTACACACGTCCCATAGGGTACGATAACCACTTCCCATCAGGTGGGCCGTGTGCTTGTCTGCCACCTAAGTGATATAAAAAAATTAGAAATTATTTATTAAATTACTGTGTTAAAGCACTAACCTACAAGCGTATTTTTCTAAAAAGTGTACCACAAAAATGCTCAGTGATAGTGTTATGTATCTAATATTAAAAGTCAATTATTTCTAAGTCGTATAAAACTGTATCCTTATATAGGTGTGACCTATATGACACTAGCTTAGAAGAGTTTAATGCCATGTAATAATAACTAACACTGATATTTTCGCACTCGGCCCAATTAAAAGTAAATTAATCGCTCTTTACTAAATTGGCGTTCGTCGCTTTGTCTCAATAACCCTATTTCATAACTACCCTCATTCAATTTTATATTTTATTTCTATTTTTAAAAGATTCAATTTACCTAATTCAAGTATCAAACGCAATTTTAGCATTTTAAACACGTTATGTATAATTTCAAACCGCTCCTACCAGTATATGACCTCTACATCTGTTTAAAGTAATATAGCAATGTCTAATTAGATAATTTAAAATGCTTGCAACATTAAAAATAATTCATAACATAACATAAACTCACGCCTATATCCCCGAAGGGGTAGGCAGAGGTGCTAGCACCGACATTTCGACAGTTTATGTTTAGGCCCCTATGTAATTGGTGGCGAGCCTATTGCCATTAACCGGACACTTATAAACCTGCGATAAATACTAACTAATACTAATATTGGTGTGTGCCATGGTAAAACCTGGGATCGAATCCGAGACGAGAGTATCTTAGTATGAACCTCAAAATAGTACTAAGTAAGTAAACAAGTTCATAGCTCATCTATCAGGTTACCTTCGGGAGCGTTTGTACTACCAAAGATGCCAACCTCGCCTGCAACAAGGTGCACCTGAGATAACTTTCCTCTCCTCTCTCATTAGGAGGTAGGACACGACGGTATTTCCGTCCAATTGAGCAGCCCGATTGGGGAAGTACCTCCGCCCTACAGAATACCGCGGTTATAATAACTTCGTGTTGTATTCCCAGCTGTGAGTAGGGTAGCCAGAGCTCACTGGAAAATTTGTGCTGTGAGTGGGAAGACTAAAGGCTTGTCCTGCTTTGTCTTCTACACTGACGGCACAAAAACTCTGTACTTACAGGGTTGGCAGCGCGACTGTGACTCCTCTGGTGTTACATATGTCCATAGGCCAACGTAACCACTTTCCATCAGGTGGGCCGTGTGCTTGTCTGCCACCTAAGCGGTATAAAAAAAAGTTGGGAAGTTAGATGGCAGTCACTTCCATGAAAGTCATATAAGACACTCGTGCGGCTCTGGGTACTGGAACCACCAGCTATGCAAAAGTTAATATTAAGGAGTAACGGAAGAGGAAGAAAAGTCTCCTAAACTCTTATAAAACAATACAATGCGATTTTAAAAGGTTACTTCTTCAGTTTGATAATAATTGCGAGGCTTTTCACTTCAGATATTCAGAATACAGATATTTAGTTAAATTATTTCAAACTCGAAGACTATCAGTGAGGCATTACACCCGTATTTAGCTAGCTCAAATAAGTAACCTATTACTTACCTGTGATATTTTCTGATATCTTCAGCCCCGTGAGATATGGTTCGCCCACGATTCAATAACATTGTAGATTATAATACTGCGTTGGAATCCGATAATCACTGCCAAAATATACGCTGTTTATTTTCAATTTGGCACACATTTTATTTCCATTCTTTCCCATCCCTAGAACACCAATCTAAAATTTTAAATTACGAACTCGATTATTGAATCTGACGGTTTTATCAAATTCAAAAATCGAACGAGCACTCTCTATTGTTTCACTTCAAAATTGCATTCCAATTTTAAGACTTTTTGAAAATTGAAGACTGTTTTA
Organism: Eilema griseolum; assembly: GCA_963662185.1. Classification (NCBI taxonomy): domain Eukaryota; kingdom Metazoa; phylum Arthropoda; class Insecta; order Lepidoptera; family Erebidae; genus Eilema; species Eilema griseolum. The sequence continues at coordinate 10,224,700 of OY759256.1, read as the reverse complement.
TCGATATCGTTTAAGCGTTCGATATTTGAATGAATCACGTGACGTGAGTCAGGTCCATTGTTCCGACACAATACTTACGTCCACTACGAGTAAATTAGGAAATGTGTTTTTTATTGGAAAGCTACTCGGAATTACAATTGGAGGGTAATATATGACACACGTACAGGTTTCCAGTTAGCGGCGTGATTGTATTTGAATATTATCCACGCATACTGTTACTAAGGCGGCCCTTGCGATGTTCCAATAAGAATTTTATACGCTTTATGAGACTTTATGACTGTTTCCTACTTACATTTTTAATTAATAACTTATTTACAATCCAATGTGTGAAGTTCTGAAAACTACTTTCAAAGTTAAATTGTTTGTTGACGAACATTTAACGTTATTATAACTTCCTCTTACATTTACAAGATGTTTGTTTTGTGTAAATTCAAACATTTCCCGCTTCGCATTGTTTTACTCAGAAGTTGAAGTAAAAAAATATCTTTTATTTATACAACAATCACGTTCGGTTCACATTGATTGTGCTGGTTCGTGACGTCACCTCCGTTGCCTGATAAGGGTCACTTCCGGTTGGATCCTGACCGAATGTGTGAGTGAATGAATGACCGAATGAATGGAACGGACGACCTTATCTGTTGTTTTGAGGTCGAAGTTTTCCTTTACGTTTGGGGCGGGCCTTAATTTGCAATGCACGAAATATTTATTTTGGTTGTCTTGTATGAAGTTGTAATTAAAAATCATAATTTATTATTTGTCAACCATATATTATTTCGCTGCTGGGCAATATACATTCATACTTGGGTGTAAATAATTATTACTAATACAAGCAGTTCTCAGATTCAAAACCTTGAAGAATTCATAAAATGTAAAACAGAAGCGTTGATAGCTGAGTGGTTATAGATTCGATCTTACTATCGAAAGATTCCTGGTTCGAATATATTATGAAACTTTTTTTTTTATACAACTTAGATGGTAGACAAGCATACGGCCCCACCTGATGGAAAGTGGTTACCGTGACCTATGAACGTGTGTAACATCAGGGGAGTCACAACCTTCTCCTAACAAAAGTAATTCAGCTAAACTGTTGGAATTAACGAGAATACTTCGGTTACTAATACCTATTAAAAAAAAGAATTACCACTTTTTGGGGATAAAATTTTAATATGAAAAATAGCCGCGGTAGCCTAGTGGTATCGGTAATGGACTGCTGAGACGAGGTCTCGGGTTCGATCCCAGGTTTTACCATGGCACACATGAATGACGTTTCGATGCTTTTCGAAGTTATGTGTGTATTTATCGCAGGTTTATAAGTGCCCGGTTAATGGCAATAGGCTCGCTATTACATTGGGACTTAAATATAAACTGGCGAAATGTGTGTATGTTATGTTATGTTATACAAAATAGTTCATATAAATAACTGACTCAAAAAAATTTCAATGACTTCTATGTAGTTAGTAATATTACTACTAAATGACATGTAAAGAACAGCAAATGTGATTCTTAAAGGTCCATCACCTAACCATAAACTTCGCGCAAGTCTACTTACCATAGAGTTGATAAACTCATTGGAACTCATTGCCATATTTCACATCTTGTCAAACGATTTGGCAATACAGGATGTATTAATTTTAAAGATTCTATAAGATAATAATTGTTTCAGCCTTAAATGGAGAAGCACGTAAAGACAGACTCAAGGCTATGGTTGTACCGTGTACAATTATTTTCGTATGCAGAACCCTTAAGGTTTACCAAAGGTTGTTACACCAAAATTGATGATGATGATGATGTACTATATAGAATTCATTGCTTAGGTGGCAGACAAGCGCACGGCCCACCTGGTGGAAAGTGGTTACCGTGGCCTATAGACGTGTGTAACACCAGAGAAGCCAAACTCGCGCTGCCGACCCTGTAAGCACAGAGCTTCTGTGCCGTCAGTTTAGAGGACAAAGCAGGACAAGTCTTTAGTCACCCTACTGACAGCACAAATTCTCCAGTGAGCTCTGGCTACCCTACTGACCGCTGGGAACACAACACGAAGTTATTATAACCGCGGTATTCTGTAGGGCGGAGGTACTTCCCCAGTCGGCCTGCTCAATTGGACGGAAATACCGCCGTGTCCTACCTCCTACATCATTTACCTATTTTTCGTTCTTATCGTAAATACTTTTGTTCACACGGGACGCGAGTCCAAAACTATATCAACTAAAGTTATCAACACCTAAAATGTAATGTAATAATAATTTGAATTACCACAAGAACCACAAAAACAGTATCTATTCATTGTGATTACTTAAACGCCCTCCACAAAAAAAAACAATGATTTTTGTATCTTTATAAAGAGTGCGCATTTTTTTCACATCACAATTTATTTATTTTTGAAAAAATTAGACTTTAAAGATACTTAAATGAAATTTAAAACTAAAGGTACGTACTAAAATAAAACTAAAAATAAAAATTACAAACATAATGCGTCATGAAATTCCTCCGCATCATCACCGACCGGTAACGTACCCAGAGGCTGGCAGCATTGCCACGTTGAATGGCAATGCTTATCCTCTGTGCAAGATAATAACCAGCCTTCTGGTCACGCGTAGCGTCGATCAGCTGCTTTGCACAGTCTTTGTATAGAGAACGGGCACTTCTTTTTCACTTATTTTCTTAGGAATGTCATTATTAAGAAATAAATTAAGTCAACTGTCTGTTACGACTTTCGTTCATAGAAATAAAATATGAAAGGTAACGATTACAAACCCAAGTTATAAGAGTCAGTTAGGACCCCTTAATAAACTATTTAGGTATTGGATCTCTTGGTACTTTTTATTTGGTACCTAGAGGTGCTATGATTAATGTAGGCCCAAGCAATAGGTACATAAATTGATTCATCATCATCATCATGTCAGCCACACATAGTCCACTGCTGAACATAGGCCTCTCCCACAGACTTCCAGAATGACTGATCTAAAGCAGCCCGCATCCAGCGCTTCTCGGCGACTTTCACGTGGTCGTTCTTCCACCTGGCCGTTGGGCGTCCTACGCTATAAATTGATTAATACAACTTAAACATGTATAATGCAGTAAAAGAAGCAAATCAATAATAAACACCTCAACAAAGTCTAGGGAACAAGATGACCCCAATTATTTTTTTTCGTGTAAATCTTGTTTTGCAAATAACTGGCAGCAAATAAATAAAAATAGAATAAAGTAGATTACAGAGTTGTTCGAAATTTAAAAATAAATTTAAATAAGTAATGATTTTCGAATATGGAGGGAAAACTTTTAAAAGTGTTTGATTGTGCAGTTTCTCTGAGGCAAAATAAAAAATATTTTTTTTGATTGTAAATAACGTTTATTATCAATAATACGTCTTTTACGTATGGTTTGTGCATTTTTGTGACTGTAGTCATCATGTCACGTCGTCATTTAAGTCGCGAAGAGATGTTAAGGGCTGTTGGTATGCTGCAAGCTGGACGAACTCAACGCGACGTAGCGGATGCTTTCAACACCCAACCAAGCGTAATTTGCAGATTATGGGCACGCTACAGGTCTACAGGGGATGTTGCCGAAAGTCACAGGGGACGAAATAGGGTTACTACCCCGCGACAAGATCGTTTCTTGCAAAATTCCGCAAGGCGGCAACCCACGATTACTGCTCGTCAGTTGGTCGCAGGCCTCCAGTCTCAGCATCAAGTGGTTATTAGCGATCAAACTGTCAGAAGAAGACTACACGAAGCCAATCTTTATGCTCGCAGACCGCTTAGGGTTCCAGCTCTTCGACGTGGAAATCGAGGTCGTCGCTTATTGTGGGCTATCGCACATTTACAGTGGACCGACCATCAATGGGCACGGGTTCTGTTTTCCGACGAATCTCGCTTTGGTTTTCATCCTGATTCGAGAAGAGTGCGTATATGGCGAGTTCCTGGACGTCGGAGTCGTCTCCAGAATCCGCAAGAAGTTCATCCTTACCAAGGTGGAACAATCATGGTATGGGCTGGAATTCGCCTTGGTGGAAGGACCGATCTCGTTTGGATACGGGGCAATTTGAATGCAAACCAATACATTCAGGAGGTTATACACCCCATGGTAATCCCTCATCGACAGCAGTTCGGTCAAGATTTTATGTTCATGCAAGATAATGCACGGTCACACACCGCGAGGGTAGTGGTCAATGCGTTAAGCGAGCACAATATGACGACGTTGGAATGGCCTGCTCAGTCTGCCGACCTCAATCCAATAGAGCATGCCTGGGATTTGCTTGGGAGAAGAGCTTTCAGTGATTCTTTGGAAAATCTGAACACTGAAGAACAACTTTTTTTACACCTTCGCAGTGTATGGAGCCATATTCCACAGACGATGATTGACAATCTCATACTAAGTATGCCACGCCGTTGTCAAGCTGTTGCTAATGCTTTAGGAGGTCCTACAGATTATTAAAAACGTTTAAAGTACGGTTAATTACTGTATTTCTTACTACCTCGTTATTTTTGTGCCTAATCATAGAAGGTTGTAATACTCAATATTGGCACTATTCAATTCTTTCTTTAAAAAAAAAAAAATTTGGTATGAAAATGTTTTTATTAAAATTAAAATTAAAAACGGTATAAAAATACCCTTCTATTGATATAAAACACTCACTATTACAAGAAAGGGTTTTTAAATAAAAACTAGAAATGTCCTTGTTCCCTAGACTTTGTTGATGTGTGTATATATGAATCGTGACGGGATATATAACTAAATAGATATCACTACAATAGATCAATTTGCACGTCTTTATGCGAATATCATAAAAACTTACATTTGTACACACGAACTGTATGTTTTCCTTATATTTTGTAATGATGCTTATTCCACGAATGTGTAGCAAAAACTAATTTATTTTAGCAAAAACTAATCAGGTACTTATAAGAAGGTTCTGCATAATCAAGATGTTTTTGAATAATACCTTAATATGTAAGTTTTTGGAGATATAGGGACCAACTTAGGTTTTTGGGGCCTATGGTCAATCTCATTTACTAGCTGATACAAGTACACACAATCTGTTACCTACTGTTGTTTTTTTTTTCAACTGTTCCATAATATATCTATATTGTGGTGAATATGATTCATTGCACAAAACCCTAGTTACTAAACTGGCGTTTATTTGGCATAACTGTAATTTCACAGCCTTATTTTAAAAACTAACCGTTCAATGTTAAACATTTTTCATTAAAATTTACTTACACCACTAGATTAGAAGCAAGTGCTGAAATCACATGCCCATTACCTCAACAATATATGATTTAAAAACTCCAGCAAAATAAGTTGCAAAATTCAATTTAAGCGCTTTTGACAAAAACCCGCTTACAATTATATAGACTCGTATTTTAATTTTTAACTGCAAGTAAGTTAACAAAAGCTTTTATATTATTTATACAGAACGCAACAAATTTGACGTTATATGTTATCCTTCAAGATAATTGTATTTTAGTTTTGCAAATATCAAAATTTTAACATAAGTTACTTAAGATTATTTGCTATGTTGATTTTTGAGCCTTGAATACAGGATGTCGCCAATTTTAGTAATTGCGTGATTATAGTATTAATTCGTATTAATATTCTATCATATTTATTAATTAAATAGTAGGTGAGACTGAATACCTTGTAAAAGTCAATTATTACAAGAGATATCATCGACGCTGCTGTTACTGAATTTTTATTTATTATTTCAAATTTTCTTTCTTTCTTTCCTTCTTCTTTCTAATAGGACCTACTAATTTAACATACATACATACATATAATCACGCCTTTATCCCCGGAGGGTTAGGCAAAGGTGAATTAACGCCCACAATTCACCAATCATTGTATTTACCCACGTAATAGGGGGTGATCCTATTGCCGTATTCCGGGCACTGTTGTTGACTGGAGTATCTGAGGCTGAGTCTGGGCTGAGTATATATCTGTCTGATGTTAAACAGCCTTATGTAACCTACTAATTATATTATACTTATTTAAGTATTTTTATGTGGCTATATTCAATTATATGTGTAGATATCGTGTGCCCGTGTAATATTTCAAAAACAAATAACAATTGTCTCGGGTCTAAGTAGAGGCAAATATGTGAGAGAGCCCTGTAACCTCCAAGTGAGGCAAGGTATTAAGAGGTTGAACCCGAACCTCACTAAGTATAACAGCGAGGTCAATTACTAACACAAACAACTTAGCATAGTTTGAAGGGATTACTGCTGATGTATGACGTCAGAGCTCGCCCTACAGAAGCGAGGCTTTACTGAGATCAAATAAACTGTAAGTGTAGATAAACTATGCTAGCTTTTACTTAGCCGACTCCAATAAGGTGGAGGTTATACGTTTAGGTATTTATAATGATATTATCGTCGTTTATGAACCGACTTGACATATTTATGTGTATTAGATTTGGTTTAACTTTTGTCTCATATAAATTGCATGTAGTTAAGACATATTTTTTATATCTTTATTCTCCTCTATTAAATAATGCATATTAAATAATGTCTATCATGTTTTTTTGCGTTAAATAATAGAGGCATATAACATATTTTCCTATTATAGTTGTCTATATATTATATATGAAGAATGTAATGAGAGTGAATGAAGCGAGAGTAGTATGTCAGGATCGTAGCAAGTGGAGATCCGTGATCTCTGCCTACCCCTATGAGAAACAGGCGTGATTTTATGTATGTATGTATGTAGTTGTCTATATGTTTTGGTACTTTTTTTATAGAATTTATTTGTTATTACAAACAAAACCACCTGTATATATTGCAAAAATATAAATATATTATGCATACGTAAATTATATTTTAGATAAAAACAAATTATACTTAATTTTGCCGTCATTAAAGTTTTTATTTTTTAATATTAGGTACAACATTAGTTACACCAATTAATTTTAAAAAAGCAGACGGAGATGATTGACTGTTTTGAGACTTAACAGAATGCTTAATTTGTTATTATTTATGTTTTGTAAATATGATTTACGATTAAAGTTTATACAACACTAGACGACCCGCGCCGGCTTCGACCCCATATCACCATTGAGCGCAATATATGCTCATGTTCTTAGTATTGAAATAATGTACGAGAATTTACCGGATTTGGTGACATTTATGCTTACTGCTACGCTCCATTAAGTATTAGCAACATGAAATATAACCTAAAACCTTCATCGATAAAGGGACTATTCAATACAAAAATATATAACCATAACCCATGTTAATACTACTTGAACAGAAAAACAGATTTAATAAAAAAAAAATATAAACTAAAACCACGTATGCACTTTCCCTAAAATGTATTGTTTTGTTAGACTTAGTGGCATATGACCACGGCTATCCTTGATTTTTTCTTGTTTAATAGTTTTTAGAGCGTGATTTTTCAGCAGTCGGGTTTTAGTTTTAAACTTATTTTTTTTATTTGTTTATTTTGGAGCAAACAATAAGTGTAAGTTACACGACATTTTTATCTCAAATTTATTGTTTAACACCGTATTTTATGACCGTTAGAGGGCGCCACATTTGATTCAGTGACGACTAAGATACTTCTAACGATACCACATTTGTCTAGTTCTAATAAGTGGTTGAGTAGCTATGAGAGAACAGATGATCCTACGTACATATATGCCTGTCAAAATCATAACCCTCCTTTTGCTCCGCCGTAGTCGAGTAAAAATACATGTCAATATAGTTTCAAACGAGATTCGCACACGGTACATCGCCGGCTGATCTTCTAACCATCGACCTGTGACCTGCAAGATGGCTGATATCAGATTCTGATGTAGATAAACGAAAAAATGCACGTTCCAAGCATTCTAAACAGATATAAAACGTTATTAGAATGTACTGGCTGTGTTACAAACGTGATATAGAAAAGAAATTGATTTCGGAATAAGATATTTCATTTTGATTCATAAACATAAACTCACGCCTATATCTCCGAATGGGTAGGCAGAGGTGCTAGCACCTACATTTCACCAGTTTATGTTTAGGTCCCATTGTAATAGGTGGCGAGCCTATTGCCATTAACCGGGCACTTATAAACCTGCGATAAATACACAAATAACTTCGAAATGCATCGAAAAGTCATTGCTGTGTGCCATGGTAAAACCTAGGATACCATACCACTAGGCTATCGCGGTTTATTTTTTCGATTCAATTGTAATATATGTTTTTTATTTAAGTAACTATATCTATTTAAATTCTGAATGTGAGGTGGTACAGTGGTCGACTGTATTATCGGTGGATGTGGGCTCGATTCTCGCTCGGTACAAATATATGTGTTATTCAAAGTATAATAATGTATGTTCCCAACAGAGTAGAATTTTTACCACCCCATCTCTTCACATGCGGTGTCGTACAAGGCGACTAAGGGATAGGGCTGTTTAACATTAGACAGATATATACAGCCCAGACTCAGCCAGAGATGCATGGCTCGAGGCAACAATAGTGCCCGGAAGACGGTAACTGGCTCACCCCTTATTACGTGGGGCCGAATGTTAAGATTGGTGAAATGTGGGTGTTAATTAACCTCTGCCTAACCTTCCGGAGATAAAGGCATGATTATATGTATGTATATGTGTATAAAAATAAAATGTTTATTCGCATTCTAAGAACTTCATTACATACTAGTAAGCTAGTTTAATTTTACTCTAGATAGCGCTGTGTACAATATTTTAAATTTTCTAAGGCAATGGTTATATTAATTTTTGTTTTAAATCTATGCTTAATATTATAACGCTGAAGAGTTTGTTTGTACTTTGTTTGTTTGTACGTGCTAATCTCAGAAACTACTGGTCCGAATTGAAAAATTCTTCTTGCATTGAATAGTCCGTTTATCGACGAAGGTTTTTGGCGAATATATCATCACGCTACTAGTTAAGGGAGCGGAGCAGTGATCATGAATGTCAACAAATCGGATAGATTTTCATACATTATTTGTAGACTAAAAATTACGGTCTTAGTGGGATGATATGAGCTTTCTGAATATGCCACAGGCGAAGCTGGGGCGGGTCAGCTAGTTTTAACATAGATATTTCTGAATTAATCCCATATTTATTTGAGGAATGTGAAACATATTATATGCCTGAATAAAAGTTAAGTTGTAATTTTATTATGGTAGCCGTGTAAGACAATGACGCACATTGGGAGAGGCCTATGTCCAGCAATGGACTGAGGTGGGATAACTGATTGATTGATTGATTGAGGCGTGTAAGACATATGAAATTGCTTTTCATCTTGGACCCTCAATCACATCACCATATTTCTTTGCGTCACCAACACAGTCATGAGCACGTGGCTAGTCTAGAGGGCTTTTTTACATGTCAAATACGAATTTACTTTATAAGTTGGTACTTTTGAGCATCAATATAAAATTATCGTGGGCCATATATCACTTAGGACCGTCCGCGAGCCGGATTATCGTATGGCCCGCGGGCCATACTTTGCCCATCACTGGTCTAGTCTATCTATCTTATTTTAGGTCTTTTCCTATAATTAATACCCACGAAAGGATTTGATTCATAAAGACATGTATCTATGTAAACAACATTCATCTTTTAAAGGGGCTATCGTGGGTTCAAATCCCGTTCAGGAACATTTTTTAGCTTGCCTAATTACTTCATAACTATCTTGGGATACTTATTCGAAACCCGCTGTCAATACATGAATAATATCCATTGTAATTAAAAGATGAGAAATTCTAATTTAAGTTACCAATCTCACTTTTCTTTATTGACGCAAGCCAAAATTTTAACCCAAAAATACATTTTCTGTTATTTTTTAGGGAAATATTTGTAATGCTCGTTTTTTGTTAAGTCTATTTCATAATAGATTCATAGAATAATACGTATTTTTTTAACAAGTATGAATTAACTTTATTAATACTTTGAATTTCTAGTAATTTATAATAATAATAAGACTAAAAATCTAACTATCTTAAAACTAGATATATAACTATCTTAAAACTGTGTAGACAGTTTTAAGTTCCTTGGATATTTATCGGTTCTAATAGAAACTGGCAGGATTGTGGTATATCTAGACGAAATTCCTTAGATTAATGGGATAACTATTAAAAACCAATATGGTTTTACTTCCCAACGTCCGATTTATATAGAATAACAATAAGAAAGTAAAATGAACAATAATTAGTAAACGCATTGTGAAAAGTTACGAAGATTACAAATATAACACAAAAGATTCTGAACTGAGGTCACAAACAGTAAAAAATTCTAACAACCAGATATTGCAGTATCATAATAATTATTAACAATGAAATGTATTATTATTTTATAAAGAATAAAATGAAAACAAAGACTAAAAACTTTTTGGTACTTTGTTTAAGAAGTTAGTTTTGGTTTAGTTGTATCGTAAATAATACCAAGATACGTTTTATTAATACTACGTTGTAATGCTCTATAATTGTACATGAATTGTATGACAAGGACAAAATTAACTATGCAATATATTTACAATGAAAGGAATTAATTCTGTCATCATTATTAAATCTATATATCTATAAATTAATACAGGCTCTAACAAAATTTGGAGTGTGTAAAAATTAAAAATATAATATTCAATAGATAGGTATGCACAGTAACTTAATAGACACTAAAAGCTTAAGTATTGATTAAGAATTAATATCTATCATACAGTAAGCTTGTGTCTAATGCAAGTAAAAGTTTAAATTTTAATTAAGTGCAATAATACAATAAACTATATTAATTGTGTACTGTTAAGCAAAAGTGTGCTACAAAAGAATAGTTAACAAATTCAGAACAACACAACATAGTAGATAAATATCCCGATAACTTTAATACTAAAGTTACCAAACCCATCCAATATATTTTAGATATATTCTATTTCAGTGATACATATTCATCAATGAAAACAATAATAAATACACTTCTTAAAACAAAACAATATCATTTATTATTGTTTAAACAAATTTTGTAGCACATTTTTATTGATAAAAAAAATTCTATTATTTACTGTAAGAAATATTCAGGAAAATCTTACCTTATTCTAAGACATCCAAACTTGAAATTAATTAAATAAAACGGGAAGGTGTTCAGGCACAATGTCACTTGTGTTATTATTCACCATAGATCCAGTGTCACTAGCACTCACATACGACAACACTAAAGTTTGTACACAAATAATGTCTTTTGTACAATAATTTATTTACAGTCACCTGAAATAAAATTAATTGATAACAAACTTCGCGACAGTGAACAGGAGTGCGCGGGAAATCGTCAAAACCGAAAAAAAATAATCGTCCGAAACACGGAAAGTGCAACAGTCGCGCGCGCCTTACACACGCGACTGAAAAAATTGCCACATCTGCGTAAGACTCGGAAACTAAATCAAAATACTGGCTAGGAGAGGGACGAGTCAACGGAGGCCCCACCCTTCCCCCACCAGCGGCCGATACGCAAAAACATTCATAAAAACCACGCTTGACTCCTCCGCGAAATTATCAATTGTTTATATCACGACAAAAATGTAAACCCAAACGGATTCATCTCGACAAAGCCCTAGATTAAGCAAAACATTAAACAATTAAGAGTCACACAATAGAATTCCGACAATGTCGAAATATTTAAAACAATACGCGGTTTAATTTGTACGAATCATAATAATAAACACTGCGTTACAGTGTTATCGAAAATATAATCGATTCTTCGAATGCGTTTCGGTGGATTATTTTGAATGATGGAAACCTTTAGCGAGTGGTGGGTTAGTGGCGAGTTTTCCCGCGCTCCTGGACACGTGTGTGACGTCAGATATGAGCTAGAGGTGCGACCGCGCGCTTCGCCCGCCCGGCCACGAATACGCCGCGCCGCGCCCGCCGTCTCTGCTCGCTGTTTTTTTCTGCCAAAAAACTAAGAAAGGGTCTTTTTAGGGTTAACTGTAAGCTCGACAATGCGGAGATGATTTTTTGTGGAGTTCTTTTGAAACTGGAGCGTGTTTGTATTACGTGTGCTGACCTTCGACATCGGCGGTCCCAGGCCGCTCGCATCGATGCGCAACTCGGGATTGCCATTGTTTTCCACTGCGCTTTTTGTTGATGTTTTGATAACATCTGTTGATTTTGAAAACGCTGTGAATGCCAGAAAGCTTAATCTTCGAAAAACCAATAAAATATGTAACGTTTAGTTAGTCATTTTTTGCTTATTTTTTGCGTGGTCAATAATAACACAGCTGTAATGAGACTCTGGTAGTTGATATACTTACATTAATTATGTTCAATTATTGTACTGCCGAGCTGGTTACTATGCGGAATATGGTATCATTTATTACTAAGTTCAGGTTTAACAACTTTGTACTCTAACAGAAATACGCAGGGATATGAATATTTTAAGTAGGCGAAGACAAAACAGTATTTTTTGTTTCATTAACGAGCTTTAGTCATCGTTAAAAAATAGGCTACAGTTTTTTTACAATACTTTTGGAATCATGTTTTCTGAAATTTTATAAAGTTTAAGATCAAGTTCCGAACAATGAGCGAGCACTATAAAGTTACTACGAAAGCTATAAGAACCTAAAACTTAAGAATTACTAGATTTCGGAGAAGGTATTCCTAATGATCCCACTATATAGGTACTCACGCCTCTAAGTCCCAAATAAGCAGAGGTTTGACACCGATCTATGTAATGTGGGACACACGCTCTGAAGGGACATTGACCACATAACAAGAAAAGCCTTTTGCAATCCCCAAGAAAAACGTAAGCAGGGCCGTCCAAAACCTATTAGGAGACTATCATTGCAGAGGTGGAAGGGGTGGTTTCGTCGGAATCGAACCGATTAAAACCGTACATCATCGTGGTTCTACAGATGCCGGGGTTTGAAATTACGGGGTGTGAAATCTAAAGCATATCTCTCGTACTCCAAGAAGAGTTTCTTGGAGTACGAGAGATATGCTTTAGATTTCTATCTAAACTCTAAACTAGGAATTGCTTACAATATGGGTTCCAAAATGTGGGTAAATCAACTTATAATATAAGTATAGTATAAGTATATAGTAGTATATATAAGTATATAATATAATATAATAAAGTAGTTTTGTCAATACTAATTATATATAGAGACCAGTGCAAATAAACATATCCATGCATATTTATTTATATCTTTATTTAATCATTAACAATGTCACATTGTGTTTGAAATACAGTTAAAATAAAAGCAAATATAATTGTGATTAGATATTAACATGCAGTAATGCAACAAAATGTAGAATGGAATCGAACTCGCTACCTTTCGATATATCAGTCGAACGCTCTGCCGTCACACCAAGAAAACCGCCAGAAACTTGGACTCCTGTCATTTTTAATATTTTTTCCACGGAAATATTTCATGGCACCAATAGCCACAAATCATGATGTTTTTACCCCTCACTCAACTAGATGATAAAAAGCTGTAAGTGAAGACTTTTTTTTTTCACGTGCGCCAAATCCACACGAATCCCCCCCACCGGAGCCGGTGGAAGAGGTTATGTCCGACTCGAACCGACTAAAACGCACGCCGCCTGTGGGTCGCTCTGGTTGCCGAAGATGAGGTTGATAGGCATATCCCTCGCACTCCGACCGACCCAGGGCCATCTCTCACGATCTGGCCCTCTTCTCGGGTGTGGGGACTACAGAGTCCCCAACTCGTCCCCGGAAACGGGGAGGCACGCCACGCGCGCCACCGCCGCGGCCTGCTTCTGCCAGGGTGACAGGCGTCTTCACCTGTCACCCCCAGGCCGGCAGTCAAAATTCTTCTATATATTTATGTTAAAGGTTACTAATTTGAGTTTATAAGAAAATTTAACTTCTTATACAGCGCTATCTATACCCAAAGTAAAGATAGCGTAACTGATAAACATGCTTAGGTGCGTGTAGAGTCGCTAGGAGTTGTATGAATCTGTTCAAATTTAGCCCAACATTATATTCAAGATGGGCATTAGAAGATACCGCGGTAACCTAGTGGTATGGGTAATGGACTGCTGAGACGAGGTTTAGGGTTCGATCCCAGGTTTTACCATAGCACACACCAATGACTTTTCGATGCTTTTCGAAGTTATGTGTGTATTTATCGCCGGTTTATAAGTGCCCAGTTAATGACAATAGGCTCGCCACCTATTAAATTGGGACCTAAACATAAACTGGCTAAATATGGGTGCTAGCACCTCTGCCTTCCCCTTCGGTAATATAGGCGTGAGTTTATGCTATGTTATGTTATGTTGGCATTAGAAGGTAGGTAGGTTATGTTGGCGTTAGAAGGTAGGTTCGCCTATATATATATATATAGGCGAAATGTGGGTGCTAGCACCTCTGTCTACCCCTTAGGGGATATAGGCGGGAGTTAATGCTATGTTATGTTATGTTAGCATTAGAAGGTAGGTAGATTATTAATTCACCTCTCCCTAACCCTCCGGGGATAAAGGCTTGATTAGATATATGTATGTATGTATTAGAAGGTTCTTAGGGGTCAGTAGTACGAGTGTGACACCCCTGTTGTTGCACACGTCCATAGGCCACGGTAACCACTTTCAGGTGGGCTCTGTGCTTGTCTGCCACCTAAGTAGTATAAAAATTTATTTTGTTATAATTTTAATTTTGATCCAAACAGACTAAAATTCTAAATACATACATACATATAATCACGTCTTTAGCCCCGGAGGGTTAGGCAGAGGTGATCTAACACCCACATTTCACCAATCATTGAATTCGGTCCCATGTAACAGGGTGTGAGCCTATTGCCGTTTTCCGGGCACTATAATATTGTTGACTCAAGACATGCATCTGAGGCTGAGTCTGGGCTGTATATATCTGTCGAATGTTAAACAACCCTATCCCTTAGTCGCCTTGTACGACACCGTATGGGAAGACTTGGGTAAATTATACTCTGCCGGGAACCACGCGACTAGTATAAACCATTGTAAATAATTATTAATGTAATTGTATTTCTAACTTATATACGAAATGTCATCTTAATGTTCAATACATTATACATGGCATTGAGTTAATTAATTGTTTATTGTTAACATTTAATGAATATGATGTCTATAGTTGAGACATGACTTGCAAACTCTAAGAATGGCGAATGAGCAGAAATACTTAATAAGTATTGTCGGAAGCTTAGGTACGTGAATTTATATGTTATTTAATTAAAAGACTAACGGCCACACACACCCGCCGCTCTGTACGCGTTCACGCGTACAAAGTGGCGATTGTGTATGGCCGCTTTACCCTCTTAGGGGAGTTGTTCGTAAAATTCGTTCTTAGCGGATATCTACGCCTTATAAGAAACCTACCTGATCAATTTTAAATTGGTAGGTGTAATACATTCTGTGATTTTGTGGGTAATTAGTGAGTGGTATTTCGCTTTTATATAAATAGATTACTGAAATATCTATTTATTATCTCTAATTATTAACGAACCGTATCTGTGGCGTAGCGGTATGTAGAACGTTCAACTGCTACGCAAGAATTGCGGGTTCGATTCCCGCTCACTGCAAATATTTGTATGCACGAATATGTTTATTTACATTATTCTGGGTGTTTCTATGTCACGATATGTATGTATTTACAAAAAAAGTATTTAAGTGCGTTTATCTGCATTCTAAATTTTATAACACAAGCTAGTTAAGCTATACTTACCTTGGGTTTAGAGATAGCATTGAATGTTGTGGGATATTTATTTGTTTATTTATTCATGAATTCATTTTTTATTTCGAGATAAAGAACATTCAAAAATATATTTTAGTGTTCAGCAACTTTACACTCGCAAAGGGTGTTTTCCGTGTGGTGACGGAGAAAGAATACAAGTATCACCACCCCATCTCATCCGAAGGGTGTCGTAAGAGGCGACTAATGGAAACATACGCAAACCATATCACTGCGAGAGAAGGAAAACTAGAAATAAAACCCTGTACCAACCCGTCTGGCCAGCGTGGAAACAGTAGGCCAAAGCCTCCCAACATTGGGAGAGGCCTAGTCCAGCAGTGGACTGTGATGGGCTAGTTGATGAAGGGTGAATTATACAAAATAGACCAAGGGAACTTAAGGCGTGCATCGCGTCAATACGTATGATTTTGCTTTGATTATTAATTATCTCTTATGACACTTTCTTTTTATATATAATTTACACCTTACATTTATTGAGACTTCTTTGAGCCTGTACCAATTCAGTTGGAGCTGGCTTTCACTCTAAGTACGAAACGGCTGAACTTAGTGCAGTTTTTAAGACATTTAGTTTTAAGCGTTAAGACCTGGAATTCCATGCCATTTTGCGTGTTTCCTTCTATATACAGTCACGGGTCCTGTAATCGGGGCGTGAAAAAGCATCTGATGAGGCCGTCAAGCTGAGTGTCACCATTGTAAAGTGCTACACCTCTGTAATGGTGACCCTCTTTCGTGAGACTTTGCTTTAAGCTTACCATTATGCGAGAAATAAAATTGTCATACCCTGTATTTTTTAAAAGTACTCCCTTTTGACATCTGTTATACACAGGCGATATCGTAGTTCTATAGTTAGACCTGATTATCAGATTTTCAGAGACACAACTACCCGTAACGAATACCACCAGATAGTCATATAGCAAGATGTACCGACGGCTCCCTGAGAAATAGAGGGGTATTGTGTAATGAAAAAGTATTAAACAAGAAAATATCCAGGATAGCCAGCATATGCCACTTTTCCCTACAATGTATTGTTTTGTTTAACTAAGTGGCTTACGACCACGACTATCCTAGTAATTTAATACTTTTTCAGTAGTCCGGTTTTAGTTTAATTAAGCCCTTTCAGTTGATACCAAACACGACATATCTCAAATTTATTTTTTATCATCGTACTTTATGACCGCTAGAGGGCGCCACAATAGATTCTGTGTCACGTTATATAGCCTATATGCTTCTAACGATACCTTATTTGTCCAGCTCCAATTAGTGGTTGACGAGCAATGAAGGAACAAATGAACCTGCATACATACATAGCCTGTCAAAATCACAACCCTCCTTTTGCTTCGCCGTAGTTGGGTAAAAAACGGTCACCCACCCTGATTCTGACCCAGTAATGCTTCACCTAGCAGTGTGATAACCTACTCCATATACTTAGTATACTATAAAATAAACTACAGACACATTATTTTATTACGAAGCAACTGGTAGGGCAGTATAACTGTTAAGTGGTTCCATCGTCAATTGCCACTGTGATAGTGGAGTGGGTGCGATGTCCACATGGGCCGCGCCGGGTCTGTTAATTGTATGTTTGTTAAGTCACCCTAATATAAGAAAATATTTTTATAACAGTAAGTAATTTAGAGAAGAAATGTAAGATTACGGAAATAACTTTAAGGCTACAAACCTTACAAAAAAATAAAAAAAATACTTATTTTTTGAACGTTGGTAGTATTTTTGGGTGCTTGTTGAGTTGACAATGCATGAGTGAATGAAATGAACTACAATTATAAAATCAAACAAAAAGTACAAAATCTTCTGCGGCAACTAAGTCTTGCCTGCACGAGAACAGCTGAACGCAGATTTTCTTCTCGGGGTTGAAGGAGTCATAAAGCTACGATAAAACAAAATTTCAATCAATTCCATTCCATATTTCGTCTATCGTAACCTTTACGGGAACTTCTACCCGGGAGGGAGAAATAGTGGGAACGGGGAACCTGCGAGAACTTTGAACCATCAGTTGAACTAACTGAGATTGGCACCGGGACAAAGATGTCTTCTACCATTATCATCACCTGCCCTTGTACCAATTACTTGGGGCTGGTGCAACATATTATTCTCCTCCATACATTCCGTTCAGACGGTAATTTCTCACTCACTCCTTTCTTTACCATATCCTCTTTTAAGAAGTCCATTCATCTTTTCTTGGGTATATGTGGCAGCCAATTTAGGAAAGTCAAAGTCGAAAATCATTTATTCTGCATAGCAGCATTAAATTGGTACTTACAAAACGTCAATATAAAAAGAAATATAAAAGACTAGCAAATTGACCACAGATTCAAAACACGGTGAGAATACCCCAGCAAGAAACTCAGCATCATCGGCATAATATAGCGACGACATACATACACACCGCAGTAGGATACAATCTAGGTACATTCCACCTAAAGTAAACAAAAAAAAGTTTTACAGGCACCAGTATAAATAATAATGATTACTTCTATAAAGCAGATCCATTAACAGGTGTTCATTTTCGAACATATGTTGTATCTAGGAGTCCATTACTGGCTTCTGACACTGATATACTATCGTGCACTAACTTAACCGTTCATACAAAAAACATCCTTCAACTACTAGAACTAAGATTCATTTTTAATTGGGGCGGCTCTTACGAAATCTTTTCGCAGTATTGGGACTCTTCGGGTACAACAAGCATAAGTCAAGTTGCTTGCAATTGAGATAAAAAGAGTACAAGTAGCCGATATTACCGACTAGTAAGCTAGAGTGTTTCTAGGGGCCAGCCAAAATTCGAAGCCGGGACTTTTCAATCGTAAACCTGGCTCCTTTTTTTTACGTGCGCAATATCCCCACGGATGCCCCCCACCGGAGCCGGTGGAAGTTATGTCGGACTCGAACCGACCAAAACGCACGCCGTCTGTGGGTCGCTTTGGTTGCCGAAGGTGAGGTTGACAGGCATATCCCTCGCACAAACCCGGCTCTTTAACCACTACGCTATCGACGTTTATTGATCAAAAGATGTCGAAAAAAAATCCATTAATTAATGTACTAACTAACTAAATGTATATTCGCCCAAGCACCCGATCTTCGTTCTTCCGCGTCCAGTCTATTCTACCTTTTTCAAAATAAAACTGAAAACCAATAATAGCGTGTAAGAACAGCATCACATATCTCCTGACTAGATACTTTGATTCCAAACGCGCTAAAATGTCACTGGTTATTTTTGTGCGCGCACGGCGACTTGCGCGCGCGCACATTGTGTCTATTGTGATTGGACGCCGACGAACGTGCGGCGAGGAGAGGTGATGCTACAGATTTTTGAACGGCGAATAGAATTTAAGAAAGCTTGGCATTTGATTAGTTTGAATATGGAACTACTGTTTAAATATAGCTTACTAACTGTTGTCTGCGGTTCTGCCTGTGTGGATGGGTACCTATTCCAGGGATAAGAAAAGGCTATGTGCTATTCTTGAAGATATATCCTCAGAGCTTAGAGTCCGCTTTCCGGCTTTTTTTCCCTAACAGTATAACCATTGTTTTAATAAATACATGTACAATGGTTGTACATGTATTTATTAAAAAAATGTATCAAAGAATGATGAATGTAGACTGAAAAGGCTACTTTAGAAGTATATTCGTCTCGATTCATTCATTTCGTTCATTCGTTCCTGATCTTTGGTTCACATGTCAGCTTTTCTATAAAATATCGAAGTTGCGATGATAGAAAATGCGGACTGCAAACTCCGAGATCAAAGCTTCGGATGCAACTGAGATAGTACCTTTATTTTATTTTATTTTTTTTACCTCCCCAGCGGAGCCGGTGGAGGAAGTTATGTCGGACTTGAACCGACTAAAACGCACGCCGCCTGTGGGTCGTTTTGGTTGCCGGAGGTGAGGTTGACAGGCATGTCCCTCGCACTCCGGCCGACTCAGGGCCATCTCTCACGATCTGGCCCTCTTCTCGGGTGTGGGGACTACAGAGTCCCCAACTCGACCCCGGGAACGGGGAGGCGCGCCAGGCGCGCCACCGCCGCGGCCTGCTTCTGCCAGGGTGACAGGCGGCACCACCTGTCACCCCCAGGCCGGCTGAGATAGTACCTTATTCATTCCGTTCCGTTCCATTCATGCTTTTCCGGGAGCAACTACCATCTGACCTCCGAACTGCGAGAGGTAAACCTGCGCCAGGGCCTTCGTTCATTGTTTACCTCGTCGTTTTTGTTTACCAGGTGCATTACCGATGTGAACCCACTCATAAGTTAGGAGTGGGTTCACGTTGGTAGTGTAAGCTAAGCTAATTTTTTTTTTTTGTACAACTTAGGTGGCAGACAAGCACACGGCCCACCTGATGGAAAGTGGTTACCATGACCTATGAACGTGTGTAACACCAGTGGAGTCACATCCGTGCTGCCGACCCTGTAAGAAAAGAGATTTTGTGCTGTCAGTGTAGAGGACAAAGCAGGACAAGCCTTTGGTCGTCCCACTGGCAGCACAAAAACTCTCCAGTGAGCTCTGGCTACCCTACTCACCGCCGGGAACACTACACGAAGTTATTATAACCGCGGTATTCTGTAGGGCGGAGGTACTTCCCCAGTCGGACTGCTCAATTGGGCGGAGTCCTAATACAAACAATTAAGCTTGGCTTGAGAGGTTAGAGGGAATGTTAGTAATTCTGGTTGCTAATATTCTATAACAACATAAATTACTTCACTAAGTTTTATCATCAATCATTTCAGGCATTTCTATTTCATTCATTTATTATTGCATTATTATTTCAGGCTTATCAGATATCTTGGGATTAGGATTAGTATTTAGTCACCTCTAAACCTGTGGGGACTTAATATAGGTACCCACTACCTATGGGGACATAATTATACTAAGTATCGGGACTTCTCGCGAATTAATTCAAGCTATCCGGAACGTGGAATCCAGTGATTAAGATACTAAAACCAAAAAACACAGTGCCGTTAAAAACTTACATAGTGAGTGTGGTGTGTCGCCAGCCTAACCATTCATAATAAGTGTAATGGTGGGTAGGCGCTCAAAAAATGTTCCCCGTATACATCTCAACGCTCGAAGACTAGTCAAGTCGTGACCACGGGTGCTGCAACGCATCCGAAACGTCGGCAGAAATAGTAAGTTCCAAAATATAATTCGCGAGAAGTCCCGATACTTAGTATAATTATGAATTCACACCGCGAAAGTTTAAAAATACCTATGGGGAATTCGTGGTCCACACACCTGAAGAGGGCTGTCTCATAAGAGACGGTATTGGGCTGGCCGGGTGCGAGGAATATGTCTCAGATATTCTCACCTCCGGGAACCTGCAGCCCACACAATCGGCGTGCGTTTTAGTCGGTTCAAGTCCGACATAACCTCCCCCACCTGCAGTGGTGGGGATATCCATGAGGATATTGCGCACAATAAAAAAAAGATACCGACTACCTATTTTGATATTATATTCTATTCAGATATCTTTAAGTAAGCAGTTTACGCAACGATAGATAATAATAGTATTGTATGCTCTGAGATGTACATCAAAGATTAAGGCTCATAATTTAAAAGCAAAAGGCAGCCCAGTGAGACGGACTTAGCACTTTCACCATTCATAACTGCCAATCTAAATTAAGTATAACTATTTATAGGTAATTATTGTATCAATCGTTTCGCGATATTCTTGTAAGGTACGATTCGAATCTGTATATCATCATAGATAGTTTCTGGCTGTCAATCGTAACTGCCTCCATGACGTGGCGTACCGGTAGTTTTTTTTATACCGGTGGCAGACAAGTGCACGGCCTACCTGATGAAAAGTGGTTACCGTGGCCTATGGACGTGTGTAACACCAGAGAAGCCACACTCACGCTTCCGAGACCCTGTAAGCACAGAGTTTCTGTGCCGTCAGTGTAGAAGACAAAGCAGGACACGCCTTTAGTCATCCCACTGACAGCACAAATTCTCCAGTGAGCTCTGGCACTTCTGGCAGTGAGTGAACGCGAAGGTGCAGGTTCGAACTCTGCTCTGTGTAAATATTTGTATGCATGAATATAAGTATTTGCATTAGTCTGGTCGTACCTCGCATATTAAGACTATTGCTATACGAAAATCTATGGCAGTGGTTACGGGTATTTGAAGCACTAAAAAGTTGTTGTTGTGGAGGTCAGATGGCAGTCGCTTCACGGAAAATATCGATGTTTAGCCAAATCCGCCGTTAGACTGGTAAAGCGGACCCCAGACTACGAAGTGAAGAAGAAGATTGTATGGAATGGAATGGAAAGGGGACTCCCTTGTCCGCACTTAGCCTCCCTTTTGGGCCATTGTGCGTGCGGAGTACTGGCTAGAGTAGTCAGCCTAGCTCCGCCCAGAAGCGCAGAAGCTTACTGGGGGCTTCACAGGCTTCGCGGAGCGACCTCACCGTACAGAGGATTTGTGATCGTTGATAGGCTACTGCCTCGCATTCCAATATTACGTGGGCGGCCGTTTCCTCGGCAGCAAAACATCCCCTGCAAGTTGAAGAAGATTGTATCAATTAGATCGCAATATTGTTGTAAGGTTATTTACGTCACAGTGTATCATTATAGTTTTTGGCCTGTCAATCCAGACTCAAACCAATAATTAGCTATACTTCAAAAAAATCTTTCGTTCTGCCTGATCATCTCATGTTTTTTTTTTAATATATAGAACACGTCAATTAGACTTCGCCTTGCCTAATGGCAAGCTGAAGGCAAAGTCTCAGAAAAGAGGGTCGCCATTACTTACACATACCATGTGACAATGGTGACGGTGACGGAGAAAAAAACAAGTATCACTACCCCGTTTCATCCGAAGGTGTCGATGATTGGCAAAATACGCAGACGATATCACTGCAAGAGAAGGAAAACTCGAAATAAAACCCGGTACCAACGCGTCTGGCCAGCGTGGAAACAGTAGGCCAAAGCCGCCTAACATTAGGAGCTATATCCAGCAGTGGACTGCGATAAGCTTATTTATTTATTGACAACATACAAACAATTACTCACATCAAATTATATAATAATTTTATACCCACATTTTATTAATGTTTCTTCCAAAAAGATTTACCTAAGGCCACTGAATATCACACAATATTTTATAACTTACAATTAATAATAAAAGTGTCAGCCCTACACAGAGTAGCGACAACGCCGCGGGCCATAGCTGGCTCTAAACAAAAACATTAGTTACATTTAAATGAACTAATAAATAATTTCGTCTTATATGAAGATATACTAATTATTGTTTTATGGTGTATAGCATGTAATTAATTATGATTTATATAAAAATATAAATTAATGTACTAAAGTTACTAAATGTAATATTCAAATTTATTATTATTAATGTTAATTGATAACACAGATCACAATAGTCTCAAATTATAAACGATTATATATTTTATTTAGGGAAAGAGGATTTTTATATTTCAATTGTTTTTATTCTGTTTTTTTTTTATATTCTATAGTATTCTACACATCGCTATATGGACCTATTCCTAAGTGTAGCTTAACTCTGGCGCGCCTCCCCGTTTCCGGGGTCGAGTTGGGGACTCTGTAGTCCCCACACCCGAGAAGAGGGCCAGATCGTGAGAGATGGCCCTGGGTCGGCCGGGGTGCGAGGGATATGCCTGTCAACCTCACCTTCGGCAACCAAAACGACCCACAGGTGGCGTGCGTTTTAGTCGGTTCGAGTCCGACATAACCTCCTCCACCGGCTCCGGTGGGGAGGTATCCGTGGGGATTTTGCGCACGTAAAAAAAAAAAAAGTGTAGCTTAACTAGCTTTTGTTATGGAATCTAGAATGCAGATAAACATACATAAAGACTCTTTTTTGTACATAGATAGTTATTATACAGACCAATGCAAATTTACATATTCAAACTAAAAAATATTTGCACTGAGCGTGAATCGAACTCGCTCCCTCTGCGTGGCAGTCAAACGTTCTACCGCTACGCTACAGAGGTAATCTGTACTACTTAATACTTCCCACTAGAGGTTAGGTATTCAGACGGCAGTCGGTCTCTTAGAGGGTGTATTAGCTAAGACAAAAGGAGGAAAAGTAGTAAACGAACAAATTATCTATAGACCTGCAAGAGGTCTTTTCATATAATTATTTTGATATTTCTTTGTGTTATTGAAAAGAATATTCGAACCGAAATTACTAATATTCCCTCTAACGCCTCCAGATAAGTGAAATTGTTTATATTAGGTTCAAGTCGGTAGTGTAATAGCCAGGATTCGAACCCAAGACCTTTTCGATCGTATGGCTGACTCCTTAACCAACGACTATCCGCGCGCAGAGATAGATTTGAGTTAGAATAAATTATCGATATGTCCACAAAATAACACTCTATGCGCCCCAGCATAGCTAAATTTATGTTATTGGACTATTGGCCGAGATCACGTGGAGACCTCTGTCGATCTTTTCGGGTTAGGGCATTGGTGATTGTGCACGAAAACACGAGAAGTCACTCGAAACTAAAAAATAGTAGATCTGCTATTGTTTTGCTCACACATCCTACAATTTCGGTGACAGCTTGTATCGTACCGAAAAATACTGTGGTCTTAAAGCTGTTATAATAAACAATGATTAATCATCCCTTTTGTCATTCTTTTCGAACTTCCATATTAACTTTTTCACAAATTTAAATTGGGAACCGACCTAATCTTCTCAACATTCCGTTTTCAAAAGGCCCGGTTCCATAAAAGCAGTAAAACATTCTGTTTGTCCGCTAAAAACATATAATTGATCATTCGATTGACGAAATTAAAAGGTTGATGAACAAGTAATAACTGCGTATGCGCAAATGGTACATTTTCCGACGTATCACATACCGGCCCCGGGTGGTAGGGCTGTCAAACAAAAAATATTGTATCTGTAATCCATTGTAATATTTTTGTTTATACTTTTATAATATTTATGTTTTGATATTACTGTAAGGATAAACAGAAGTATAGTATTTTTTGACAACTGTGAGATTAGGATATTCTGTCAACAAGGCATTATATTAGGACTACGTGCTGTTACTAAACATTAAAATACATACATACATACATAAACATAAAAACCAGATCTGAATGGAATCGAGCAGTGACAAAAGGGAAATCTGTTTTGGGCTATTTTTTGTATTAAAAATCTATTACAGATACATATGTATACAAATTAATTACTTCAAAAACTCGCATTCGATCTATTAAGTAAAGTTTGAACGTAATGACGTTCATGTTTATTCAAGGCATACAGCCTCAAAATGAATATAAAAGAAGATCAAAAAATACTTTCAGCAATAAAATAATTGTTTCCATTTTTGGTCATACATTTTCAACCAAATATCATAATTTTTATTTACAAAAAGAATATAGTGAAAATAGTAGTCAAGTGAAGTGGAGCGTGAAAAAATCTGTCACTGTTGTCAGAGTAGGAATCACCATTTTGGATTTCTCAGCATCTGGAAAGGTGGTCCTTATCATCTGTGCTACAGCCTAGCTTCTTACCATCTAGCAAGCTGTAGTCAGTACTAATACTGTAGACAGTATACAAAAAAGTTAAAAGGAAATCGATCAGAATGAGAAAAAAAGCATATATAAATGAAGTTGTCACTATATGGATCCTCAAACCTAAAAGCGAAGTTAAAGTGTGGCCGTTCCGAGTAGCCCTGAAGAAGAACTGTTATTGCAAAAGTGTTGAACCTAGGAAAGGCAAATGAAGTGTAGTGCGAAGCTAAAAAGTCATTGCTTCATCTAAGTGTCTTATAGGATACCCAGACTGGGCAGAGGGTCTTCACTCTTCCCTTATCCCTTCAGAGAGTACATCTTTTACTAAGAATATGGATTTGATTCCTCTATTATGATAATTGACACGTGGTTCCCAGCTGAGCAGAATTTGGACCACCTCATCTCTTCCCATGCGTTGTCTATCAAAGTGACTTAGGGATAGGGCTGTTTAACATCAGACAGATATAAACAACTCAGACTCAGCCTCAGATGCATGACTCAAATCAATAATAGTGCCTGGAATAAGGCAATAGGCTCACTCCCTTTTACGTGGAACAGAATACAATGATTGGTGAATTGTGGATGTTAATTCACATCTGTCTAGGATAAAGGCGTAAATGTAATGTATTATGATAATTTAAATTTTGTTTGATAATTTTTTTTGAAGTAGTGACAGCCCTATGGCATCAGCGGGCGTGTGCGACTGATACACTCCACACACGAGTTGTTGGCTGTGTTGACAATAAATCATATGAATGTATTTGTGACGGCGGACCGTGTAAGGACGTCCAGCCGTAGCCCGGCTTTATCGATGTTCGCCAAATGCAAAAAGGGATTTGGTTGCTGAACTTTTAAATGATTTATAAGTATTAAATTCGGTTAAGTAGTTAGTGTACGCGATATACATAAACTGCAAATAATACGTTATAATTTCAAGGATGCACTTTTATGTGAACTTGTGATACTGCGAAACGTTTGCGACAACGCTTACAGGCTGATTTTTGTCTACTTAAACGCTCAAAATCTATTTGTAAAGATCTATTTGTCTAAATTGTTAATTATTAATTGATGGTGCCCGGCACAGTAGAATTTGGTGCACCCCATCTCTTCCCATGCGGCATCGTACAAGGCGACTAAGGGATAGGGCTGTTTTAACATCAGATATATACAGCCCAGACTCATCATCAGATGCATGGTTTGAGTCAAAAATAGTGCCGGAAGAAAGCAATAGGCTCATCCCCTATTACGCGGAACCGTATTTAATGATTGGTGAAATATGGATGTTAATTCACCTCTGCCTTACCCTGAGATAAAGACGTGATTATATGTATGTTTGTTAATTGGCTAATCTCTGGTTAACTCATCTTTCAATCACAATTCAACAAACTAACCTAAACCAAATTAATAGTTTACAAAAACAAATTAAAGGGATTTCTGTCACCTAAATACTAACGTCTTTTTCGCTTATTGCAAGACCAAACAGCAGAAACAAAAGTAAAAGATGTCCTCTCAAGAAGAAACAAGGAAAGATTGATGAGCCTCTTTCACATCTAGGTGTTCCTTAATTCCTTACACAGTGCGCTGCCATCCCTCTCGCTGTTGAGATCCGCTCTCTTCACTTTTTGTAAGCTGCAGATTTTTCCTGGATATGCTTCTTCTGCAATAATAGTCCACCAGGTATATTGGGAACAACCACGCTTATGCTTGCTTTGGGGATCCAATCTATCGCTTTCTTCGGTATATGGGTCTCGCTTCCAGCTCTATTTTTGGCGATGGCTTCAGATTCGTGAAGATAGACAAACTTCCGACTTTGTCAAAGTTTAAAACACTTAATGAAACTACCGTACACTTAAAATTTAAAACTAATGATGAAGAATAAATAATAATGAGTACCAAAGGTTTTTATTTCGAAACTGGTTTAGCTATCGGACCACCTGCCATAACGAGGGGCAAAAAGTGTAAAACTTAAATCATTTTTAGATAATATAAACTGATTAAATTGCGTAATAATATTTTAAAAGTTCTTGAATTGATAGATGTCGGGTAGAGATATCAACTATACGTTATAATTGTTTGTCACTTAAAGTTACCGATTTATTTTCGTTTGGTACTTGACTGCGGCGAAAGTGGCGTGGCGAAGGCGGCGTCCGTGTCTACTAGCAGTGTCCAGTGCTAGAACTAATTTACTAGGCAAAGCTGTGATAACGCGCACCTTACAATACTCAATGAAGTAGCGGAGAGATCTTTTTACATGTTCCCTGAGCGAGTTCTCAAAAATTGTAATATATGTTATATGTTATTATAATATTTAAGTTATTGTATTAGGTTAGCCTGTAAAGATAGTGATGTAGTGAAAAATAAATAAATAAATGATTTTGATAGGCTACGTATGTATGCAGGTTCATCTGTTCCTTTATAGCTCCAGAACTATTTATTAAAACTGGACAAATGAATTAACACTAGAAGCGTCTTGATCGTCCGCTGGTTATAGACTATATGACGTATCTCTGAATCTAATGTAGCGCCCTCTATAGGGTGGTCATAAACTACTATGTTAAAAATTATCTTGAGATAATTATGCCGTGTTTGGTATCATCTGAAAGGTCTTAAATAGCACGTTACAAATATGTATAATTTATAGCCGTTGCTTATTTCACAATAAAGTAAATAAGTAATTAAGTTTAAAACTAAAACCCAACTAATAAAAAACACGCTTTAAAAAGTATTAAACAAAAAATATCAAGCATAGCCGTGGTCGTATGCCACTTTAATAAGTCTCACAAAACAATATATTCTAGGGAAAAGTGGCGTACGACCACGGCTATGCTTGATATTTTTTGTTTAATACTTTTTAAAGCATGATTTTTATTAGTCGGGTTATAGTTTTAAACTTAATTTTTCGATTTGGAATTGTTCATAATGTAGTATTAAAACTTCTAAATTCTTTAACTTACCTACTGCCTACTCATTACTATCTAGACCCAATGTAAGTTCTAGAATGTGAATAATATAATTTTGTTAATATAGATATGTGCAAAATTTGTTTTGATTAAAAATATAAGGACTGGTTTAGTAATTGGATCATATCCGTTTACTAAAATAATCTTTAATATGTTTTGAGTTTTATATATTTATATTTATCTATATATACTTTTGTGTATACAATATTCAAAAGCAGTACAAAGGGTAACTTTATCGCTTTACACAATTTCTTCCATGCAACCTTTAAATGGAAATGTATATAGTTTTGACGTTTTGTGAGTGCCGTTTCATGGTCTAAGCAGAATAAATGATTTTTGTCTTCGACTATCCCTTTGTAATAATGAATCAAAACCCAGACTAATGCAGATATCCATATTCATGCAAAAAAAACTTACAATAAGCGGGAATCTCTCTCTATAGCCACACCATAGAGATCGTCATCATTAAAATAACTTACAACCGTTCAGAAACACAGTATCGATTTTCAAAAAATCGTTACCAAAAATTGAATCAAATGATGAATTCCATACGATTCGATACGCGACCACCCCGCGGCCCGCACTACGCGCGCGTGTGTGCGTGCGTGCGTATGTGTACACAATACGCCGTGGTTCAAGTGTGCGTATCGTGTTGCGTTTCTTTCTCGTATTGTAATTTATTGGTGTGTAACGAAGTTAATTATTACGATTTTTGTATTAAACGTTGAAAATTATTTTTAGTCTTGCAGATGCGGACTCGTATGGTACTTTTTACATTGAAACAGCATCTTCGACTCGTTTTTACATCGATATTGTATTATTAATGATAGAATGTTGTTTTGTGTGTTACTGTAATGATGACTATTTTAATATTAATTCAACGTACGGGTGAACAAAAACTGTTTTCTTGCGAATGCGCTTTTTTTAAATTACTATTTTGTACACGTTTTGAGGCTTTGCAATGGAATTTGCTTCAATTCACTTAATTGTTTGTGCGCAATTAGAATTGAAATATGTATGAAAAAGCTATTTGACTCACACATTTGTGCAATACCTTTGTAACAGGTATTTTTACTTTTTCTTTCGATATAAAGTAAGTATCATATCGATATAATTACGTAGGTATAGATCCCGGCATATATAGTACGTTTCTGATGTGCGCGTATTGGTTTGTTAGTAATCTTTGAATGGTAGATCTCAACTTCTTCGCTGCTGTAGCACTCGGGCTAACCTCAAAAGACACCCATAAAATGCGTACTAAAAAGTATTTAAAAAATGCGTACTACGCATAAAGAGCACATTTTGTGACGTCACTGTGGTTAAGATATATGCCGGTACATATACGTGTAGGTATAAATAACATAATTATTGCAAGGTGATTACCGAGTCCGAATAATTGAACTATTAATTACATTAATAATTAATGTATTAATAATGTTCGATTTTGTACTTTAAATTCTTGCTTTATCAGCATTATTCTCGTTATAATGCCTGTATTAAAAGAAAAATAAATTTAAAGGTAATATTATAACAATTTACTGAATTATTACTGTAATTGAATAATAAAAATTATATTTTAAGAATATTTTGCAATATGTCAGTATTTTACTTAAATAACAACTGAATATGTAAAAATTATTGTGGGACAAAATAAAATCATTTTAACACAATTGATCAAGTAGGAATAATATAATCAGTAAGTTGTTATTGCCCGGTTAATGGCAATAAACCACCTATTACATTGGGACCTAAACATAAACTGGCGAAATGTTTGGGTACTAACACCTCTGCCTACCCCTTCGGGGATATAAGCGTGAGTTTATGTTATGTTATGTTTACAATTTTTATTGGATAGATTCAAATGAAACTAGTCTAGTCTAACCGTAAAGTCGTTAATGAAGATTTATACATGTTCATTTATCTTATTGCTAAATAGTAGGTATATAATAATGTTGAGTAATACTATGATCCCATACTAGACAAGTCTGTCCTGGTGGTACAGTTTATTTTAAATAATTAATAAGTCATTATATATTGTTATTACAAATAATTAAATATTACAGAAATATTCTAAAAACTACAGTAACGTTAAGAAAACAAAGTCAGCTTCGCGTTTTAGTACCCTATCTTATGAACCTTTATTATTAATTCCAGAAATCTTCGTCATCTTCTCACAAGAATTTCTCAGTTTACCTGCTTCATCTATACATCAATTATAAATAAAAGAAAATAAAAAAAAGCACAAAAGTATAAAAAAATGTAACCAGATCGAATTTCATAAATACACAGGGTTAAACGAGGTTCACAGTGTCGAGACCTCATCACGCAATGGGGTCACATTTTTTCATTTTTTACGTAAAGAATAAATTGTAAAAAAAATAATGATACCAATTCTAAAGTGATCTACTTTGATGTTCACTCCGCGTAAAGAGATAACCCTACAGTTTTAAAATTGGGGTGAATCGTGGGAATAGCGTTAGAGGTCGCGAATATTAAGATTCAAGGTTAATCTGCATTAAACAAAGTTTTTGTGACACTTAGAAACAACATCGAGCATGTTAGGGTTAAGTGATTTAATTTATGCGCATTTTTGATAAAAGTATTTTTTGAATTTAGAATATGAATGAACTAAATTAAATGTAAAACTTTTTTATTTTTGTCAAATTAATGATGAATGATGTGAACTTTAATTTAATTAATCGGTAGTGGTTTTATTCGAAAGATAGATAGGTAGGTATTTAATTTTATCTACCTACTGTTTTCCCTTACTTATATAAACAGTCATTGTTACTTGTAGAAACTTGTTCATTGCATTTAGTTATTTATTATTTTAAACTATGAACATGTACACTAGCTGCTAGTTTTCTAAATATAATAATAAAATAAAAAATAGATATAGACACAAATTATAATCTCATAGTTTTCCGTTGATAAAATTGGGTTGCGTAGCGTCTACCACTTCAACGGCTACGTTGGAAGTCGCCAGTTCGATTCCCTTTCGGCGCAAACATTTGGATACTACATATTCATGTACTTTTCTTTAGTGTTCACTAACAAAATGCCCTACGCGCTTAAAAAAATACTTCAAACCTTTACTCAATTCAATACAAGATTGATTTATTCATAATTCTATTAATACTTTTTATTTCGCAACAATAAAACGGTTAACGGGTCCAATTGACCCGAGGTCACACATGTATCGGATTACGCAAAAGAAACAAATTCCGGGAATTGGCTATTCAACCCTAAAATTCGCAAGTATATTCAATTCAATAACTGACCTCTTTTTGGTAAAATAGACCTATACAATGACCTTAAGAGGCTCAATACGTGTGACTTATGACCCCAGCGACCTTTTTCGTAGTTTTTTGTTGGCATGGTCAAATAGGGGCATCTTGGCCACGATTGTGTTGCGTGGACAATAGCTTCTGATTGGCAGCAAAAAAGCAAAGTTAAAGAAGTTATAAAAACTTAAATATCTTTTTGAGGCGATTGATTTTAAGAATTATGTAGTTTTTTTTTATTATTTTGTTCGTGATATACTTTGAATGGATATAGAATTAAGGAAATATACGATTGTATAAGCAGTATTAATTTACGACCGCGCCTTCTCTGTTAAGGTAACTTTGACTAATTCATGGATGGTTTTGTTTCTATGTATAATATAAATAAGTGTATAAGTGGATTGTATGAGAGGACATGACAAAAAAGGAGTAAGGACACCTCCATACTTTTCTGCCATACATCACCATGTATGGCAGAAAAGTATGGAAGAGAATATGTAGCACAGTACGTACCTACAATACGTACCATTGTGGCAGTAGCGCGTGGCTCATTAAAACCTATTCTTGATTTTGTATTAAGCATTTATGTGTTTCACAAAGATTATTTAGTAACTAAATGGATTACGTCGTAAGACAAGCGAACCACGGTTACAACTGGTGTAATTTAATTACCCGTTCTTAAAAATAGAGGCTCTCTAAAGGAAGGGTAAAGGGTTCGAAAAAAATACGAAATTTCACCAGACAGGGGTATAATAAGATATCACGTGTATTTATTTTTCAAAATTGCGCCCGAAATGTATAAAATAAAATATTGCTAAAAAACATCACGTAATTAATGGACAGCACCCTATCAATGAAAATTGTATTGAGAACAGCTGTTTAGTTTAGAAAAAGTAAGCTAAGAGACTTCATTTTATACTATGTAACGATATCAAATCATTAAACAGATCAACATTACACAAATCAATTGAACCCACACACACCTAATACACATACAA
The DNA here is from genome assembly GCA_963662185.1 of Eilema griseolum. Lineage (NCBI taxonomy): Eukaryota > Metazoa > Arthropoda > Insecta > Lepidoptera > Erebidae > Eilema > Eilema griseolum. The sequence continues at coordinate 10,192,270 of OY759256.1, read as the reverse complement.
ATACTGAATCACTCACTGAATTCCAGAATACAGGTCAATATCAATCAATCAATTAGACCACTGCAGTCCACTGCTGGACATAGGCCTCTCCCAATGTGCGCCATTTTCTCCGATCATCCGCCTTCCGCATCCAGTCTGGAATTCAGAGTGCCATAAATTTATGTTAATTCTAAATTAGCGGCAAACCATTATGTGCTTAGCTCATAGCTCATGTAACATTTTCTGTGAAATGAAGTTGTATTTAATTATTATTATTTATTTATTAAAATGTTTGTTGGCAAATCCAAACCCTTAAATTGCAATCTTGTGCTTCCAAAAAATCATACAACGACTCTTCTATGGAATATTATCCAGGAAAGTGCAGTAAAAACACAATAAATAACTAATTAAAAACGGAAAAATAATTATCCCGTTTTCAGTACAAGTTACGTAATTATAAATTTGTTTTTGCCCTTAACTTAAGGCTATATGATTGACCTTTTAGAGGAGAATTAATATAAACCAGAAAGTTGCCGATTGGCTCGCTCCTTCTTAAGTGAATCGAAAATATTAAAATTGTAGAAATGTGAATTATACTTTGCTTACCTTTACGAGAATATTGCAGCCGTAACCATTTTATAGAATAAATTATTTATTATATTTACCAATAATATTTGCAAGCTTTTGTAAATTATAACACGACAAATTCAATAAAAAGTCTTAATGACAACTTTTTGTATCAAAAACCGTTAAGAAACCCACACCATAATCTCCTACAACAGCACAATATCTATAAAACTCTCAAATTACTGCAAACAGTTATAAATCAAAGTACGAAAATTTGAAAAAAAAAAACTATCTCACGCGTCTCGGCATCATCTGTTGCCAAAGGGGTTGAATTTGGTGATTTTTTAAAAATCCACACAATAGCGGTACCCTCGCTAAACAGTTACGCGAAAAAAACGCGGAAGATATCGTCTTTCTCGTAAAAAGGGAGATTAAACAGCGTATCTAACTCTTTCCCATGGGTCTTAACCTTGGCGATTTTTTTTTCCAAAATTGAGACACCTTTGGCATCTTTCCGCTTTTTTATAATGCCAGTTTTTAGATGGTTGCGATGCGCAGGGCGAAGGGTCGGGCCCTCACGCTTTGTGCTTCGCGAATGTTAGCAGGTGGGTCAGATCGTACCTCGAACGCATTTGAGGGTTTCAATGACATTTCTTCTAATAGTTATTTTAATAACTGTTCTTTCAATGATTAAATTTTTAATAAAACTATAAAAGACTTTTATCTACTTTTTTTTATTTCTATTTGATTATTTTGTTGTTGTGATTTGTTTGATGTCCTTCTTGATTCTCATTTAGTTGTTATTCACAAAGAAATATTTGAATATTTTTATTGCTTTTTTTACGAAAGCGAGTCATAAGGATATGTCAAATTTAATAACCTACAATTATTAGAAGTTCATTTTACTGATACATCAATCTACATACAAAAGCGGCAAACGGCAAACTAAAACAATTTTTAACCGACTTCCAAAAATGAGAAGGTTCTTAATTAGATAGGTATTTTTTTATTGTTCCGTACCGCAAATGCAAATAGGATCTCTTATAGGATCATTTCGTTGTTCGTCCGTCCGTCCGTCTGTCTGTCAAGACTTTTCGTTCGTCTCGGAGATACGTGGAGGTATCAAGTTGAAATTTCTACTACATACTCAAGTCTATAACATCTTAAACATATACTTCTGAGTCAACACATTCAAAATAATATTACTGTTTATGTAGCTTAACTTACGGAACCCTCGGTGCACGAGTCCGACTCACTTGACCGGCACCCTAGAACACCCTAGAACCTTTACCGATGCGTAGAGATGTTGCGTCCATGGCTGTATTTTACCGTCTGTACCATGGTGAGTGTTCTGATGAGCTCTTCCAATTAGTCCCAGCCTCCCCTTTCCTACACAGGACAACACGTGCAGGTCTTAGATGTCATCCGCACACGGTGCAGAACATCCGATCAAGAACCAAGCGGTTCGGTGACTGTTTCCTCTGTCGCACCATTAAGGCCTGAAATTCATTACCAGCTCACGTGTTGCCTTCTTCCTACAGTCCCGGGTCCTTTAAGCGGGGCGTGAAAAAGCATATGATGAGGCCGTCAAGCTGCATGTCACCATTGTCACACGGTATGTGTAGGTAATGGTGACCCTCTTTTCTGAGACTTTGCCTTCAGCTTACCATCAGGCAAGGCGAAGTCTAATTGACGTGATCTATATAAAAAAAAGGTCATATATTACGGCCAGCAGGCAACACCCCTTCACGGAGCTGTAAGCATAATAAGTTAAGCCATTTATCTGGAGAACAATCCTGTGCGACGTCGCTACCGTACTTGATAAAAAGCACTAGAAGTACTCAAAATTTAGATTTAATTAAGACGAAATCGCGAACCACCAAAATAACTCAATAAATTACTACGCTTCAAAATTCCTCATAACAAAATGTACGACAATATTTTCGAAAGAAAAATATTTTCGATTACCGATCTCTGGGTATTCGTAAAAAGCCGTCGATCAAAATAGGCATAATTACAGTTTCAAGTAAGCGGGCGCGGGTTCCGAATTTTCCGAAAATTACACCCCGCAGGGCAAAAAATAAACGTTTTCGGAAATTCGCCGCGTCCGGCTGTCGTCAACGCGGACAAATGTCCGATGCGTTTTTCAAACTAATGATTAGTTATTTGAGGGTACTTCCAATGTTATTGTACGTGCGAATTTCGGAATTTTCGACATGAGTCTGGTGCTAACAATGGCTTCTTGGGACAGCTGCTTTTTCAAATATTCAATCACTTTTTTTATCTTTTTAAAGTTATTAATGATTTAATTACAGAATATATAGGTAACAGGTGATAAAACACACAAACACACAGTTCATGTGATGGTAAGTGGTTACCGTGACCTATGACTTGTAATAGGGAGAGGGAAGGAAAGAAGGCGAGGAGAATAGAATAGAGAAATAACTAATCCATTCTGAAAGAAAAACCCTCGTGTTTAGAACTGTTAAATGTCAGCAGATGGAAACGATATTTTCTGATAGAATTATATTTATTTTCACTCAAATGCTAACAACAACACCACATAGCGCTCATAAGCCCACATAAAATGAAAAAAAATTCAAGCTGCTTTAAAAGATAACGTCTTTTTTTATAAATTCTTATTAAAGAATACCTTTGATTTAAATAAAAATACAATGTACGATAAATTGAAATATGCGCTATTATACTCATACTACAGAGTAACTTGAGCATTCCATCTCTCTCGCACCAATCTGTTTTAAAAATGGAACGCAAAAATGTTGGCGCGCAAAATGTCCCACATAGTTGTCGAACTGAGATATGTCAGTTTTGCTAAAATTTTGTAAAATTAATAACGACTCGCCGACGAATTTTTGTTCGTCGACGAACCACAGCGCTTTAATTAGAAATATTTCGAGATTTTTAGAATTTCTGTTTTTATTTTTATACTTTTTATTTCGCGACCGCTGCCTGACCTGACATATTTTTATTGGTTGAAGACAGGTTGACTAAAATTTCTCAAATTATTTGTAATTTTTTTATGATTGTTGTTTTAGGTTTTATTAAAACTGTTTTGTGTGACTGCGTACTTATTTGCAACTAACAAACCGAAAGAAAATGATTGCCTGCCACTATAAAACAGTATAAGAGTTTCTCTAACTAATTTTTCCGTCTTGAAAACCAAACTCAGTACCTCATGGGTCAACTTAAACCTCTGTACCTCTCTATGAACGAGGCAGCCAACATTGTTTATAAGTATTTCAAACACGTATGTCATGATTCTGAAAAGTGGTTCAGCAAAATCTATTCATTTTTGCAAATGTACAACAATTTGCAAAAATGTATATTGAATGGACAAACTCCAAGGAATAATGGTGAAGAGAATACCTTTACAGAACAAAGGGACGTAATTAAAATGTATATTTTCTTTTGAAATTTTGTCTTTTACCTAATACCTGTAGTATGTTTCGAAATTAAGAAGGAGACAACAGTTTTATAAAAGGTTACTCGATATTAGGGGGCTCGTGGCTAATTGGTAGCCGAAGAGGCTACACTTTGCAAAGGTAAGTAATACTCAGTCGGTTTTTGGATGGGTGACCATTCTTAACACATTGAGACTCTTCAGTGACCATCGATGGCAGTCGTTTTTTTTTTCATACCACTAAGGTGTGTACTTTCCCAGTCGGACTGCTCAATTGGACATAAATACCGTCGTGTCCTACCTCCTCCTCGTTACATGAAGCTCTGCAACACTCTGCAATTGGAATAATTATAGAATCAGATAGGAGTGCATCGTAGTTCTTTCTTTCTTTCTTTCTTTCTTTCTTCTTTAAAAGAAAGTCTCTTACGACTACTAACACTGGGTCTAAAAAATAACTTCTAACTAATAATAAATTAACATACCTATACAAGTAAATCCAGGTTACTATAATTCTTCTTACTTTATATAATACCTATATAATAGTTTTTAATTATCTTTAACAATGCAGTTACAATTATTCATTACTTTATCCACAAGAAAATATCTTATCAAACTTTCTTAAAGATTTAAAGTATAAATCTAACATATGGTTCAAAATGTAACAATGACAGACATTTTCTTTGTAGCAACACCGTTCCTTAAGAAATGAGACCTTTGTCCTTTTATACTTTTTTACGCGAGGCCCAACGTAACATGAGTCGGCAGTTTTGTCAAAATATTACACTGTATAAACTTTTTTTTTCACTAAAAATTACACCTTTTTACCCCTTTTTCCCCTCTCCTTTAAACTCGGAAGGGTTGTGTCAGCGACATCTGATATTTTTTTACGATTTTAGATAACTGTCATAATGATTAGTCTGTGTGAAGTTTATTTTTTAAGGTTTTCTCATTTCGCTTTGTTAAGTTTCGGAAGTGATAAAAAAATGTAACGTAGGTATTCATAGAATTTTAGTTTTATATTTTTATCAGATGTATTATATAATATCAATGGTACCGTGGCAACGAGTGCGACTTCGGCGTATGAGGTTCTGAGTTCCATTACTGGGTCTTACAATATTTAATTTAATAAAAACACTACTCTATGCTTGAGCATTTAGTCTATTATACAGATGTTCCGTTCCATCTTTGCGTTCAATAAAACGTCTAAACCTGGATTTCAATACTAAATAATCTGTTTACTAAAACTGAGTTTTCACATTTTGCTAACTGAAATTTAGTATAAATTTAGTATATTGATTTAATTGGAATTTGTTCATTTCTAGAACATTCTTCTTAAACAGAGCGACACTCAGTCATATACGTATATTATATGATTGAATGTCGCATTGTTTAAAAATAATATTAACTGTCTTTATAAACCTTTGAGGATGCCATAAGGCGAAACTGAAAAATACTTTGGAAAAAGTACAAGTTCAAGTGCAATTTAGTAATTGAATAATGCTAACATAGCTTGAATTAATTATATTTATCGATGAAATTTAGTTAATATCAACTTATTTACACTATAGCCTACACCCGAATTGTCCAAAACTGGTGTTATTCTTTTTAATCTCAATGTTGGTTTTCATAATAATATAAAATTTTGATCTCTTAACACATTATTTGTACATGTTGGCAGATCATTAATTAAAGTCAGTTTCAGTTCTTTCGCCTGCCGTTATTAGTCCCGCCATTAAGGTCAGCCTTCAAGTCAATTCCTCAGTTTTCTGCAATGTTTTTTTTCCAAAGATATTATTATGATCCTAAGACTACAAACGAATTCAAGGCTATTAGAAGTATGTGCATAAAATGTAGATATTTTATGCGTGAAGTTACTTTACGATTTAAAATTCTAACCGAAGGCCTTACAAATTATAAAACATCCAAATATGGCATCCTTTTTTCCTAAACTTTTCAAAGTCCGTTATTCTAATCCATATTTCGAGCGTCTTCCATATTCGAACTGTTTCTAAATTCAAAAGAGCTAAATCCCTGTTCGGTACGCGTCGCGTTCTAAATATAAAAAAGTTCTTTTTTGTCAAATATGGAAGGGTTAAGTTAAAAACGTTCTATTTTCGAATTGTTAAAAAGTCCACATTGTGTGGAATACGTCAAAACTTCATACATCGTGGCTGCAGTATATGGGGGAATTTGAGATAAAATGTTTTGTTGTTTATTTCTTATTGGAATACAATCAAACACCTATTATAATGAAATGCCTAATTAGATGGTTTCACTGATAAATAAAAGCATTGTCTCATTTATTTTGAACTGTGTCAGAAATGAAACGTTGTTCTAGAACCTGTACCAATCAAATTTAATAGATAGATACTATTTTTGAATTCGAACATGTACTTGAAATCAGTTGAAAAATATTTATTGTCTCAGAAATCAGTTTAAATAATAATCCATATCTGTCCGTGTTTTTCCTCCGAATGGTGTCGTAAGAGATGACTAACAGAAAAACACCCAGAAGACATCACTGTGAGAGATGAAAAATTTAAAATAAAACCCTTTACCAACCAACCCGTCCGGCCAGCGTGGAAACAGTAGCCCAAAGCCTCCCTACATTGGAAGAAGCATTATGTTCAGCAGTGGACTGCGATGGGCTAATTGATTTTGATAAAGAGCAACTAAAAACGCGACCCTGTAAGGTGATAAAACAAAAACCCCTTTAACAATGAACTATGTGCATAGGTGGACGCCTATCTGGCCGAAATGAAAAAAAAAAGAAGAAGTAATTCCTTACATCGAGCTTCTAATAAATAGGATCAGTGCAGTGAAGTAATAATATGACGAAATAAACAACGAATATAGACAAAATAGAAATATAGCTATGATAATCTTATTAATATCAATATTCTACAGTTGTTACTTATCCTGTATTAAAGTTATTCCTTTTTCAAATGATACGAAAGACACAGGAAGCATGAGTTTTTTGTCACTTCCACATCTCATCTGAACCGATTTATGTTCTCTATCCCTATCCAACTTAAGCAAAATATGAATGTGTGATAAGGACAGCCGTACCCGCGGAGCTCTCAGGTGTGTTGACAATAACAGATGTACAGATGGCGGGGCGAGCAGATTACACAATTACAATTCTATTTAATTATTTTTTCTCGCGTCGTTTGTTAGGATTTGGACGTGGGCGTCGCGTTACTCAGCCTAGTCGAAGAACAATCGGTGCTTTTTCGAAATGTCATGGCATACGTTCCGTTACTCGCGCGATATTATATTTGACTTGTTAATTTTCATTTGTAGGTGGATTTTAATTTATTAAGATTTAGTTTTAGTGTGAAAGTGTTTGCAGTGGCTCCGTATTTGTACTGTAACGTTGAGCAATGACCACAGATGGTTCCACAAAGGCGTGATGGAAGTGATTTATTTATTTTTTAATAGATACCACTTTAAGACCTTTTACCTATCAAGGACTTTTAGACGCATTAGTTGAATTGTAGTTGTAGCTAAGGCTTTGGGTAGGTATTTATAGGTTGGGGTTCGTACTATAGGAACCTTCTTCTAACAGGAGCATTGACGGGGATGATTTTCTTGACCTCCGGTTGAAGTAATACTTGATTTTTCTAAAAGCATTCTTCCAGGCTCCGTAGTAGTACTGATAATAAAATTTTAAGCGGTTCACTGCATTAGACTCGCTGTCTATGGCGTCTCAAACGTGGCTCAGTGGTTTAGACATGACAATGTAACGGACAGACAGTTACTTTTGCATTTATAATAATAGTATGGATAACAGACAGATACATATAATAATAATGTACGCATCACATTTACTACATTGCAAAACCAGGTGTAATTTCATAAGTCATAATTCAAATTTCTATTCTCTCCATCCTTTTAATAATGTTAAATAACTCGAATATATCAGTTGTAAACCACACTGCGCCCCATAAAACTATAAAATACAACAGATTTTAAATCAAAGTCCCGAGTTTTAAAACCTTAACAAAAGAACTCGAAATACAATATCTCATTATATAGAAAAAAAAATCAATGAGAAAATATAAGATTTGACCCAAAAAAACACACCCTCCATCAAAGGGTTAGAGAGCGAAACAGCACGCTTTTGTACGGAGCGAGACAAGGACAGAGGTACAATTCAACCCTTTCGCTGCACCTGGACCGTTTTTTTAGTTCGTGTTTTTGTGTTGAAATTTTGAAAAGTGCAAAATTTCTTATTGTTAGAGGTCAATATTGATTTTTGGGTTCAAAATATATTGTCATACAATACTAGTTCGTTATCTGAGTTCGTTTAAATGAGGCCATTAGTTGGTGACCTCAATAGGTGACAGTTGACATTATCTGTTAGCTTGTATTGTACTCTCGTAATATACTGCAATTGCTAAACTTTATTTATTCGATATTTGATTTGTAACTTAGATAAAAAAATGTGAGGATTTTTTTCATTATTTTGACATTACGGTTTTACATATATACCTGAATATACACGCTCGTAAATCCCTGAAAGGGTAAGCAGAGATTTAATAAGACCCACATTTCGCTAAATATATAACTGTGCTATTCAGTCCCAAGTGATAGGAAGCTAGTCTATTGACGTCAAGCGGACACGTTGTCGTGGGTTATTAGTTTACTGTAGGATGGAGAACAGCCCTAACCAAAGTCACTTTCTACGATACCCATCCCATGAGATGGAGTGGTTATATTCTATTCCACTAGAGACTCCACAACAGAGTCCTCAGTTACCTATAATAATGCTAATGGGAATTAAGGCTATCATGGTATAAGTATATGGTATAAATACCATACCTTCGACTTTACCAACCATGGTCACAGGCTGGCTGACTCAGTGGTGCACGCCGGCTGGCCTCGAATTCGTGATGTAGAAGATTCTTCATCTTTGTCACAAACATAGGTATTAATTATGTTAAATGCGAAGATGCCTTTGTCTGTCTATCTGTATGTTTAGCTTTCACGCCTAAACCGCTGAACCGATTTTGATGAAATTTGGCATAGGTATAGATTAGATTTTGAAAAAGGACATGTATTATGTTTTGTCGCGATAACCGGCGTTCACGCAGGCGGTGCCGCGGGCAACAGCTAGTAATCGATATTTTTAATATTTTCATTTCACTATGTACCACACTCACAGTGTCCCTATGTCAGTTGACTATATGGAACCCAGTAATTACGACGGGTAAAAGAACTGAACAAACAAATAATAAGTTCGCATAATAGTAACCAATAGGTTTGTTGAAAGCAAGAGTTACGTTAGGAGGCGTTTGGCCTGTTCTTGTTTGGTGCCTATTATTGCAGCCATTGCAGGCGTTTATCGTCTGATCTCGCTGTAGGCACTCAAAGGGTGCAATTGTACGACATCATAATAAACTTGGAACTGTTATCACTGGAGATTCGAATCACGTTGGTTTTTTAATAAAGTAACGATTTGTAGAGCAGATGTAAGTTATTTAAAGGCACAATTTAGAGAGCGTCGGAGGTCGATGAACGACCTCCGCCCCCCATGAGCGCCGGCCTGGGGGTGTCAGGTGGAGCCGCCTGTCACCCTGGCAGAAGCAGGACGCGGCGGCGCCTCCTCGAGTCGGCCGGGGTGCGAGGGATATGCCTGTCAACCTCACCTTCGGCAACCAAAGCGACCCACTGGCGGCAAGCGTTTTAGTCGGTTCGAGTCCGACATAACCTCCTCCACCGGCTCCGGTGGGGAGGTATCCGTGGGGATTTTGCGCACGTAAAAAAAAAACAAAGGGACAATTTAGAAAAACTGCTTTTCTCTCGCAATTGAGAAGTCTCGAGAAATATGTGTTCAAGATTATTTTTTTAATTACATTACATTTTAACATAAACTCACGCCTATATCCCCGAAGGGGTAGGCAGAAGTGCTAGCACCCACATTTCGCCAGTTTATGTTTAGGTCCCAATGTAATAAGGTGGTGAGCCTATTGCCATTAATCGGGCTCTTATAAACCTGCGATAAATACACACATAACTTCGAAAAGCATCGAAAGGCCATTGGTATGTGCCATGGTAAACCTGGGATCGAACCCGAGATTTTTTTAATTACTTTATGTTATATATAGAAACACCCTGATCTATGAATTATGCACTGAGCGGGAATCGAACTTAACTGTTCAACGCTTTAACGCTATGCCACATTGATCGTCTTAGTATTGTACCGCGTTGTATGACATAAGTAAAAACTTTGTTCACTGTAGTAATCACACACAAGCATAGCAGAAAATAGGCTAATCATCTTCTGCTGTGCTTGTGCTAGTATTACAGAACCACGAAAGGAAAGTTTTCCCTGAGCCTGGCCCTTCTATGAGTAGGTTTACAAGTGAGATCATCTTGAGGTTTACACTTGGAGCTTCATACAGCCCATTACCATTAATTGTTACCAAATGTCTGATAGTTTTAAAAAATCATTGCTTATCCTGACTGGTTACATTTCCGTTTGATAAATATTTCCAATTCCCATCAGATAAATGAGAACAAAGCTCGTGTGGCTGCCCGTGTGGGTCCCGCGCGAGTCCCACACGGGCGAACGATAAAAATATATAAATTAAAACGTCTCAATGCAATACGAAGCGAGACGAACGAGCAGATAGCCAGGTTAATGCAAAAACACAAGCCGTTTAAGGAGGCAAAAATATAATAAAATCTAAAAAAGAACACAATCAAATGAGGGATGCACGAAAACGGGAATAAAACGAGAGACAAAAAACAATATGGCGGATTGTTTTTAATTATCGAGTATCGGCATAAATCGATGCACGTCGCCGCGGGCCCGCCGTCGCGCGGCGCGCGCGCACCGCGGAGTCGACGACCATCGTTTCGTTCGGTGGCTGTTCTATTATTTAAGACATAAACTGATAAATTGCTTAAAATAATATTTAAAGGATTTAACACGATCATACAAAATTAAGTATAAAACTAAAGCCCAACTATTGAAAACTCACGCTCTACAAAAAGTATTAAACAAGAAAATATCAAGGATAGCCGTGGTCGTATGGCACTTAGTCTCACAAAACAATACATTCTAGGGGAAAGTGGCATACGACCATTTTCTTGTTGAATACTTTTTTAGAGCGTGAGTTTTCAGTTGTTGGGTTTCAGTTTTAAACTTAATTTTTTATGTACCTATATTTTTTTATATAGGACACGCCAACTTGACCTCACCTCGCCTGATGGTAAGCTAAAGGCATAGTCTCAGGAAAGAGGGTCGCCATTACAGATACTAAGTGTTACAATGGTGGCACTCAGCTTGGCGGCCTCATCAGATGCTTTTTCACGCTCCGCTTAAAGGCCCCGGGACTGTAGGAAGAAGGAAACACGTGTGCTGGTAATGAATTCCAAGTCTTGGTGGGGTTGGGTTATTGTTTTGGGGTAAGCTATACGTATAATTTATACATATTTGAAATGTGCTAATGAAGCACTTTTAGTTGATACCAAACACGACATAATTATATATTCCAATTTTATTTTTTAACACAGTACTTTATGACCGCTAGAGGGCGCCACATTAGTTTTGGTGACATATTATATAGCCTATAACCAGCGGACGACTTAGACGCTTCTGATCATACCTCATTTGTCCAGTTCTAATAAGTAGTTGAGGAGCTTTATGGAGATAGATGTACATACATACATACATATCCGCAACACGCGCGAGCCTCCTCATCATAATCTATTTACTCTTGTCTCAATTATTTGAGACTCGCACAACATAAAATTCTCTTCCACACATATCAAATGATATTTCCTAAGTCACTTCTTTCTAAACAATAGATATATTGTACGTAACTACTCTAAAATGGCGACAAAAAAATGACGAAGAACGTCATCATTTTACGCATCAATCAAATACGTTACAGTGCGCTACGCAAAAAAATACGTATTTAATAATAAATTCGTAATAATAATAAACTAAAATGTGGCATCAACACACAGTTAAATCATACCTATCATTCTCTCATCCACAGGTCTCATCCCAAAATCATTACACACATCACTCACAGAATTTGGCAAACGAAAAAAGTATAAATATCATTACAGAGATCAGTTGTTACAGATACATGTGCTATAATTGTATTAGGCCATCTTAGACGATTCCTCACATCCACTACCCAAACACCCCCCACAATTCTAAATGAACCGATTCACTAAGTTTAAGCCCGTGATGGTTCACATATACCAGCCCAAAAAAAAAAAGTTTAATCTAAATAATAATATAAGTCATTTAAATTAATAATAATGACGTATTATTTTTTCACGCGAGTAAGTACTTAGCTAGATTTTTTTTAAACTGCTTTGTTTGCGCCATTTTTGACAGCCGCGATATTCCCACATAACGTATCTATAGTTTATAATACATCATTATTTACAACTTTATGTACATACACACATATACATAATCACGCCTTCATCCCCGGAGGGATAGGCAGAGGTAAATTACCAATAATTGTATTCAGTTCCACCTACTTATTAGGGGTGAGCCTATTGCCGTATTACGGGCACTATTGTTGACTCGAGCCATGCATCTAAGGCTGAGTCTGGGCTGTATATATCTGTCTGATGTTAAACATCTACCCCTTAGTCGCCTTTTACGATACCGCATGGGAAGAAATGCGGTGGTCCAAATTCTACTCTGCCACGCGGTGAAATCAACTTGATGTCACGGAGAAAATACCGCAGTAGAGTTTGAAGCGCCGTTTCTGCTTCATCAGCGTCTAGCAAACAGTGGTAAACTTAGCTTAAGTAGAATAGACGACAATAACATAATTATAATCACGTTATTATTTTATTGAGTAATAAAGAAAATTGAACATTGGAGTCCTTGTTTAAGAGAGACAGAGGTAATACCGAAGCTGCCAGATTGTTGCACTAATCAGCAATTCTAGCCTGGCGACAATCGGGTGCTCAGAATATTGTTTAGTCATCATTCTACTTATTAAGCAGTATAAGATTTAAGCTGCATTAGCGAATTTAATGATGGTTGAGAAACGAGATGGTGTCAAAACGAGATATATACAATAATATTAACGGGAATTAACGCGATCATGCTATAGGTCCATACCCATACATTTGATTTGCCTGACGTTTTCACCGGGTTACACCGGCCGTGGTCACAGGCGGGTGATTCAGCAGTCACCGTCTTCGAGTTCGTGATGTAGCAGGTTCTTCATCTACCTAAAGGAAGGTACTACAGTCTCGATATTATTTATATTTTATTTTCGCTATGTACCGTCACATACCACAGTCACAGAGCTCCTCCCGCTCAGTGCAAATATTTACATACATACATATAATCACGTCTTTATCCCTGGAGAGTTAGGTAGAGGTGAATCAACACCCACATTTCACCAATAATTGTATTCGGTCCCACATAATAGGGGGTGAGCCTATTGCCGTATTCCGGGCACTATTGTTCACTCGAGCCAAACATCTGACGCTGAGTTTGGGCTGTATATATCTGTCTGATGTTACACCGCATGGGAAGAGATGGGGTGGTCCTAATTCTACTCTGCCGGAAACCACACGACAAATATTTACATATAAATACATATATACATGAATATGGGTATTTGCATCGGTCTGGGTGTTTCTATGTATAATATGTAGGTATTTATTAATAAAAAAACAGTATTTAAGCATGTTTATCCGCATTCTAGATTCCATAACACAAGCTAGTAAAGTTATGCTTACCATGGTTCTAGATAGCGTTGTGTGAAATGTTGTAGAATATTTATTTTGTATAGGTTGTAGAATATTAATAACTGCGGTAGCCTAGTGGTAATGGGTAATGGACAGTTGAGACGAGATCTCGGGTACGATCCAAGGTTTTACCATGGCACACACCAATGACTTTTCGATGCTTTTCGAAGTTATGTGTGTATTTATCGCAGGTTTACAAGTGCCCAGTTAATGGCAATAGGCTCACAACCTTTTATATTGGGACCTAAACATAAACTGGCAAAATGTGGGTGCTACTCACGCCTATGCAACTTCGGGGATATAGGCGTGAGTTTATGTTATGTTATGTTATTTATTATTATATCATGGAATGCGATAGTTTAAAAGTTATTATAACTAACGAGATATAGCCAAAAATTGAAGTCCAAACTCCATCTCTACAGTTTCGCTGTGCAGGATTCATAAAATTCATATGTATGGGTGAAGCCGGTGCATCGCGCGTACATACATTTTGTACGAGTACATTGTGTTGGTCCGTCTGCCTTTGTCAATGCCCGCAGTATTTATAGATCGGTTTCGTCTTAGTTCTAATTTTGCACGAGTACATTCTAATTAGAATTTAGTTGAATACTAGACTGCTGTTGTTGGTGAATCATTCGGCCGTTGCATACTAGTAGTCAGTCTCTAGTACAGTCATGGTTACTAATTGAGAATACTTTTGTGACTTAAAGTCTTTCAATCCCAAAGTCAAAAGCACCAATGACTTGAGCATGGTGCAGGCCCCTCCTAAAATGCTGTAATTACGGCATACTATTGTATGTACAAGACACGCGACTTTTTTTTTGTACTTAGGTTAATTATTTTATTATAAAGTTTTTCTTTTTTATTATTTTTTTATATACTTTTTAATTGTGTTGATACGAGACTAATGTAAATTCGTCCATGTTTAGCCTTAAGAAAATACTAATTGTAAATTGACGTCTTTAAAATGCCGCAGTGGAGTTTGAGGCGCCGTTTCTTCTCCACTAGCACCTAGGAAGCGTTGGTAAACTTGGTTTACCAACAAACGTTATACTATTTTTTAAATAAGAAATTTTAATTTGAACACTTGTTGGTAAAAAATTTCTTTTTTTTAATATTTTTTTTATACCACTTAGTTGGCAGACAAGCACACGGCCCACCTGATGGAAAGTGGTTACCGTGGCCTTTGGACGTTTGTAACACCAGAGGAGTCACTGTCGCGCTGCCAACCCTGTAAGTACAGAGTTTCTGTGCCGTCAGTAGAAGACAAAGCAGGACTAGCCTTTTGTCTTCCCACTGACAGCACAAATTCTCCAGTGAGCTCCGGTTACCCTACTCACTTATTCTCTCTACCCGCTGAATGTTAGACTTCACCATAGCTTCTATGGGGAAGTCCAGAAGATGCGGGTCTCCATTCATCTGTGGTTCAAAATGGTGGACTCTCCTGTGGACCTTGAAGGCGTTGACAGATACTTTTTTACGCGCGTAAATATGAGATGAACGTTTGTAAGATGACCGTAAGTCGTTTTGATGCTCAATGAACATTTTTTGGACTGGAGAGGTGGCACTGTAAATGGGTTATAGAATATAACATTAGTAGTTATATTTTCGGCAAAATATTGATTACATAAAAATGTAGATGTTCGCAAATTGTATCTAACAGTTTTTAAGGCAATATCAAGATTTTAGCGGATGATCAACATATTACCAGTTGCATCCGAGCAACAGCAGCAACAGCATTCCGTAGAAACCGCGATAAAATAGAACTAAATTGCGTATCCACTTAATTCGTAAGAAAATTTATAAGAAGCCAGTTTAGGTGAACTTAACCGCCAAGATTTTAATCATTGCGGTTAAGTAATTATCTCTGCCGAAATCAGTCCGGGAGTCCGGGGGGTTTGCCAGCCAGGGAAATATGTCTTAGACAATATCACCTCCTGCAATCTGCGGCCTACACAGTCGGCGTGCGTTTTAGTCGGTTCACTCCAGCCTCGGTGATAGAGGTATCCGTGGGGATTTTGTGAAAAAAGGGTGGGTCCGGGAGGTTCATTGTTGTATTTTCAGCACGCTTTAGCCTAATCATTAATGACATTAATCTCGAGTGGCCAATACTACAATTATTAGGCTAGTACCAAAATACACTCGTGATAAGTGCAGGCAGATGATAATAACATATTAAAATAAAATCACGTACCTTATATAATAATGTACATCAGCACTGTACATTTGCTTTAATTCATCATTTATTAAAAAAGCAAGAGAAATATCTAATCGAACTTTAATTTTTTTCTAAAGAAACAAGAAAACAGAATTAGCGCAAAAATTGGCACCCACGATCTACCAAACACACCTAAACCTGTCCTCAACCCGAATTAGGACATACCTGTGACTGACACGTCGCTCAAAAACTATACTTTAACGGCCTTAATCTTATCTTAGGCGTCCCTCAATACCACGATTCCTCTCAAAACTTTTCTCAAAAAAGTAAAAGACTCGAGTCCTCATTTCGAACCCTCTTCAAATCTCATCTCGAGACAGGAATTTGTGGGTTTTTTGAAAAATGATCAATGACAGGCTCACAATGACGGAATATTGGTGATGTCTTTTTCTTTTTTAATTTGTGCTTTTTTAAACGCCCCTCGGCCAAGACAATAGGGTGGAAGGCTCTGAGGTCATCGGCCGTGGATTATAAAGATTTGAAATAAGAACCCTGAGGTAACAAAAGTTGGTGGTTTATTGTTATGGGAATCGGGCTTTTGAGTTTTAGTGGTTAAATAAAGGAAATTTACACTTTGAATTAAACTTCTAGATAATTATAGGTCTCAGTTCCGAAGGAAATGTGTGTTATTGCCCTTTTGTTAATTAAACTTCATATGTGATTTATTTAGTAATGGATTTATTCTTTTTTATTTGGTATAACGCAAGGGGAAGTTATAAATGGGTATTTTGAGTATTTCATAATAGCGATAACATCACATAAATAATATTATTGCCTTTTTGTTGTGCCCGCAGCTCCGACCGCGTGAAATATTCAAATATTACTTAGTTATTATGTTTTCTGCAAATCTTTGTTTTAAGCCTTCCAATATTGGGAGAGGCCTAGGTCCAGCAGTGGACTACAATAGGCTTAATTAATTGATTGATAAGTTTTCTAAAAGTTTCCATAATCATGTTCACACATGCAACAACAGAAGTTACCCTTGTGATTTTTAATACGTTTTTTTACCATTTTAGAAGAATCCCATAACAACACGGTAGTGACGTCATTCCAAAACTTTACTGCAAAGGGACCTACTTCTCCTCTAGGCTCGACACTGCGTTAAGCGGGCGACCGCGACGGGCACCCGTCGCGTGTCTACGCGCTTGGTCACGCGGGCGGGTTGCGTGGTCACGCGACGGTACCCGTCGCGGGCACCCGTCGCGGAGACCGTCTATCGCAGTGTCGCTAGTTCGATTTTAGCGGCGTGCATGTATTGTCATGTCCATGGAGAACTTATTGTATTATTACGTAGCAAAACTACGACGACTAGCAAAAAAGAAACTTTGCTGTTGCTGTTGCTGTTGCTGTGCGGGGAATTTGTTGCAAAGTTCAGTATATTAAAAGAAAATGAAAATTCATTTTACAATTATTTTAAAGTATCGGTACAGATCTATGACGAATTATTTTCGAAACTGGAACCATATTTGAAGGTCAACAATTTAAGAGAAATTTATTTGATGGTTGAAGTTAATGAAATTATTCTCATTCTAAGTAATCTATACAGAAATAATTTATAAATATTAAATAGAATAAAAATAAAATAACTTTTATACAACTTATAGCTAAGAACAATTATTAAAATGCGTCGTAGAATTCCTCCGCATCGCATGCCTCTTGTGGTAGCGTTCCCAGAAGACTGGCAGCATTGCCACGTTGTATGGCAATGCTTATTCTCTGACCTAAAAAGAGGCCAGCCTTCTGGTCACGAGAAGCGTCGACCATACGCTTCGCAATCTCACGGAAGAGGTTGCGAGCGCTCGGACCCCATGACCCCAAAGTCTCGACTCCAAACGGCACAAATTCATAATCCCCGATGAGATTGGAGTATTTGCGCCGCTTGAGAGCCTCTGCAGAAGCAGCAGCAGCACCAGCACAGCCAGCCGTGCTAGTTATATGGGTAGGAGCCATGGTATCAACGCATGTGGCGTCCCACACCAGAGTCCTACCCATCTTCCATGGCCGACATGCCATCCGGTCTCCTGCCATCGTCACGCGCCAAACCGTTTGGTTCTAGTACAGCTGGTACACCGGCGGTGACAAGAGCACGGCGGATTATGTCATTGAGGCTGGCGTGCCGTGGAATTCGCCCTGCGCTCCTGCAGCACGACAGATCATGGTGTCCGAGTCTGTCAACGGTTTCTCCACAACGGCATTGATGCGAAGAAACACACGGCGCTCCTAAACGGAGACAAGTTGCGATGCGGAAGGTAGTGTCATCTAACATAGTCCCTACGTTAGATGACGGAAGAGCTTGTAGCCAAAGACCCGATTCCCACGCTCAGCAGCATTGGAACATGTATTTAGTAATTTTTTTCCAACTAAGCTGCAGAGCGGCCCGTACCACTGACGCTGTGAGAAGAGGTTCCTCGGGAGATCGGTATTTGGACATGCAATTTTCCAAGCGTTCACTGCATCAGTCTTACACAATACTTCAGAATTAACTAGTGTAGGGGCAAGGATTTTCCTAGTTAATTCTTCGGTACTGTGGACTGAAGACAGGAACGCTGGTAAGCTGACATCTGAAATTTTGCGAATACCGAGCCCACCCAAGCGAATCGGTAGAGTCGCTTGTAGTAAAGCTCGGTCATCCAAGGCCACATTTAAAATTTTGGTGAGGGTATTTTCTATAATTTCGTCTATTTTTTTCAAAATTGTTATATGTTTAAAAAAAGGCGTTGATCGTAGGGGATGGGTGAATTTTGGAACGAATACAATTTAAGAGTAAAATCTATATCAGGTCCCATATGACAGGGTGGCACTGTACTTCCACAATAACTCTTTCGGTGTCGAAGACATTTTTCTAAGAACGTGCGTACGACCCGGATCAGCTAGCGCTATTGACTGAACAAGTCCGTACGTGTTACCGCTGGCGGGCTCCCGCGCGTGCCCCCGCGCCTGTTTCCGTCGTACGGAGGCGCGCCCCGCTGCGTGGGCGCGGGGCGTGCGTTCCCGTGACGGACGCCCGCGCGGGTCTCCGCGACGGAGCACTTTTGTATGAAACCGCGCCCGCACCCGCTTGACGCAGTTTCGGCCCTTATTTACTTCCTTACAACTGCCATCTGACTTGAAGAAGAAAGTCTGTACTTCGAAGGTCCGTACATCAGTATAGGTACTTACAGTGTGTGGCTTACAGGTGGGGCTGGCCCAGCTCGAGTGACCGCTAACAGGCAAATGGAAGAGAGGATCCCCTTTGCCAAGTGGAAGCGGATCAATAATGCAAGTAAGTACATACTACATAGAAATATTCATACCAATGAAAATCTACATGTTCATGCATATAAAATTTTTTGGCACTCAGCGGGAATCGAACCTGTGACCTCTAGCTTAACTGTCGAACGCGCATGACAGCATGCATGGCGTAGTGTTAGAGAAATTGACCATCTCTAACTTTTCAAACTAACACTGGTTAACTCTGTACGACTCGAGAATCGAACCCTGACACACACAGCAGCCACTCTCACCACCACTGTACCACCGAGACAGTTAGTGTTCTCGTTCGTTTCGCTTAATCTGCGCCTGAGTGGATCCGCACTCGTTTTTTATCCGCAGCCCGCGGATGATATAGGATTCGGATAACACCTTAGGCGAGTCATGCGGCGGATTAAGCGGAACACACTTTTTTAATTTCTCATTATAAATATTAAATATCTTCTAATTACTCTGTAAGATTTTTTTTAAAGAATTACTAATGTTCTTTAAAAAATCTTACACCACATCGAAATTACTAATATTCCTTCTTACCTCTCTAAGCTAAGCTGCTTGTGCTAGGAGTGGGTTAACGTCGATAGTATAATGGTCAGGATTCAAACCCCGGACCTCTTGATCGTAAGGACGACGCCTTAACTACTAAGCTAAAGTGCGTATTGCTCGATGATCGTCCCGCCCGAGGTTATTTTTCCTATTCGTGACTTATTAACTGTGACTTTTACAGAAGCCACAGAAAATAATTTACTGATTTTGTGTTCTGCACTGACAACACAGAACATCACTGTTCTTACACGGTCGGATGTGACTCCCCTGGTGTTACACACGTTCCTATGAACGTGTGTAACACCAGGTCTCGGTTCTCGGTGGTCTCGGGTTCGACCATGGCACACACCAATGAATTTTCGATGCTTCTCGAAGTTATATGTGTATTTATCGCAGGTTTATAAGTGCCCGGTTAATGGCAATAGGCTTGCTACCTATTACATTGGGACCTAAACATAAGCTGGCGAAATGTGGGTGCTAGCACCTCTGCCTACCCCTTCGGGGATATAGGCGTGAGTTTAAGTTACGATTATGTTATATTTTTCCACAAGGAAACCTATGTCACGGCAACCACTTTCCATCAGGTGGGTGTGCTCGTTTGCCACCTAAGTTGTATAAAAAAAAAGAAGCGACTGCCGCACACCCCCGAATCTGAGGTGAAGACAAAAACCGTCTTTCGGATACTTCTGCAATATGGTTGTAATCGCTCTAATTAATCTAGGGAACATTCAATGAGGCTGTAATGTTTAATAACGAATTTACCACTAAGCAAGTTCAAGTGAAGTACCTATAACCCTAAAAACATACCGTATTCCGTTACAGGGTTTTCCAGATGACAAGGAAAACCTTTAGGAAAATTCCCTAAAAATAGGCAAAAAAACATGCAATCATGTTTTTTTTTATACAATTTAGGTGGCAGACAAGCACGGCTCACCTGATGGAAAGTGGTTACCCTGACCTATGAACGTGTGTAACACCAGTGGAGTCACATCCGTGCTTCCGACTCTGTAAGAACAGAGATTTTGTGCCGTCAGTGTAGAGGACAAAGCAGGACAAGCCTTCGGTCGTCTCACTGACAGCACAAAACTCTCCATTGAACTCTGGCTACCCTACTCACCGCCGGGAACACAACACGAAGTTATTATAACCGCGGTATTCTGTAGGGCGGAGGTACTTCCCCAGTTGGACTGCTCAATTGGGCGGAAATACCGCCGTGTTCTACCTCCAGTCTAGTAATTAACACTTAACAGACTAGAAACTACGTTAGAGTTATAGACAGCTCTAGACTACTAGAGCTGGTCATTTCAAAGCGAACAAACATATGCCATACAATTATTTTTATATATATACTAAAAACAGATACAAAAGTCTAATTCTAGATTCCCAGAAATGATTTACAGCAATTTAAATTCCAAATATATCAATAACCTTTATCTACTGATGCTGGTATAAAACAAACTTACAACATACAGTTGTTAAAATAAAATTAAGTTACAACTCTTTAACATTTGATCAATATTGACCGCAAATGTAAATTTGTAAGATTTAAATTGTTGCAATGAGTACAATCTTATTGCTTGTAACTTAACATTTGAACTTGAATCTTATGGCTGTAAATATACGGTGTAATTGGTTGGTAAATAAAAAAATTGTTAGTTGTAGATGCTAGCAGTGAATAAGAATCTTAAAACCAAGTCGATTGTGCACTTATTGTACACGCGAAGCAACAGCAACTGGTTGCTTCGCTACCAGTTGCTTTCGGTTTGCGATTGCCTTAGTGCTTGAGGATTTGTAATGTTAGTATGTAGCTACAACTTTCTTTGCTTAACTTAACTATGATTTAAATAAAGTATTATCATTTGTACAAGCCAGAAAAACACTACGTTTGCATTAGCACGGTGTTATTTAAAAAAATACATTCATAAGGAAAAACTAAAGCAACTTTAAAACTGTACCTATTATTCAGAAGCAAGTTACACGTCAATATTACTTCTGTTCGCCTAATGGTAAGCTGTAGGTAAATTTACTAGTAAAAGAGTCACCATTACAGATAACAATGTTATAATGGTGCTCCTCAACTTGATGGCCTTATAAATCGCACAAACAATAAAATGTTATGTAGCATTAAAACAGTTCAATAACTAAAACACTACATAAAAATGGTTTAATACGTAAAAATAATAAGCAACCACTGCACAACAATCGTACAACGATTGCTAAAAGCAATTGCAACGTACGCGACCGGGGAGTCGAACCGAAGACACATGCGTTTTAAATCAGTACGAGCCGATCGCGCAAATAAACGACGCGCCGACGACGTAATAAAGTATTGTAAGTGCAACCACAGCGGAATGTGTGGAGTCGACATTGGGACTTAATTAATGCGGTTTAAAAATATCATCAACCACTATTTTGAATATTTTACTTTTAAATAAGAAATTTTTTTTTTCGATCCAACAATATATTACGGTTTACGTAGCTTAAGTTACGGAACTATCAGCTTTTTTATATATTTAATTTTATTGACACAATAAAATATACAATTACTTACAAATTAATATAAAACTATGCTAACTATACAATATATACAAAAATGGAATAGAGAAAAAGAGGGAGACTGTAATTTTAGGCATCGAAAAATTCCTCCCCATCGATCTCTACTGGTACCGTGCCCAAGAGGCTGGCGGCATTACCACGCTGAATGGCGATGCCAATTCTTTGAGCGAGGTAAAGGCCAGCCTTATGGTCACGGGAAGCGTCGATTAGTATGAAATTAATTAATCTAAAAAACACGCAAACATGCAATTTGCACAATTTCTCATTATGATGTGAAGACTTGCTAAGAAGCTATCCGAAGAAATGATTGTGTAAGGGACTAAAAATATTAGAATTAATATTTGACACACAACCATTAAATTAAATTGTAGATAGCTATTCTATTTTTATTTGAAAGGATGCCCTTAAAACATTTATATCAAACACTGTCACAATATATAAAAAAATAATTAATTTTAAATAAAATCAATAGAAATTCTGTAAAAAAAGTCTTATTACGAGAATTAAATCATACGCTGCACCGTTTGTTTGTACAGTGTCTGTCAAGTCGATGCGATAGTCTTGCTAACATAAATAACAACATGATATTATTCAATTGTGCCTTAATTATTATTAATACATACAATACATAGTTAAGCTTACCTTTGTACATTTTCTTTGAAATGTTTTTATTTATGATCACTTTACTGTGTGTGCAATAAAGTATTAAATAAATTAAATAAATAAATACATAAAATCACGCTTTTATGCCAGGAGGGTTTACCAGAGGTGAATTAACACCCACATATCACCAATCATTGTATTCGGTTGCCGTCTTACGGGCACTATTGTTGACTCGAGGCATGCATCTGAGGCGGAGTCTGGGTCGTATGTATCTGTCTGATATTAAACACCCCTATCCCTTAATCGCCTTCGACGACACCGCACGGGAATAGATCGGGTGGTCCAAATTCTAATCTGCCGGGAATTATTAAAATACAACATTATGTAGTCCGTCGAAATGTGATATAAACTATCAGTAATAAATAATTTCAACACAATTTACCAATAACAATTTTTACAATAAATACCTCTCCACAACACTTCTGTCCGCAGTCCGAGAATCAAATAAGATATGGAAAGCGGCGAGCGAGCGCGCGCGCGTCTGGGCGGCCGGGTTCCGTACCTAATTGATTTTTATAACCATTACCGGCCATAAACGTCACAGTATTTTGTTTGGGCCTACCAGCGATAGTGGCGCTAGCCTTAGAACTCGTAATTAAAGCTACTGTAAATTGTACACAATAAAGTTTTAGAAGTGGTCGTTTTTTGGAATTCTTTTGTTGAGTGTAGTGTTATGTAGTGATACAGAATGAATGATAGTACTAGTGTAGGTAATAGAGGTATGTGTTTCTTGAATGGGCTGGATTATACGTCGGAAGTAACACCCTGTCACTGGATTATAACGATGTTTAGTAGCAGTGTTGCATTATATACGACTTGCATAAATAAATTAATTTTATAATAAAAATAATTAATAAATTTCCTTTCTCGGTTTGAGGGAGTATCTTAGCTGTATCTGCGTGCCGTCTTCTAGTGGGCTGAGTACTTGTTGCTAAATTACCTATTAATAAAAAATAAAAAAATTAAACTTCATGCACAAATGTACACAGGCGGACTTAATGCCATAGGCATTCTCTACCATTCAACCCAATAGGTGGTGGAGAGAATAACAAGGTAGGTGTATTATGAAAGGTAACTAGGTAAATATAGTATTAATACATACGTATATACTTAAATATATAAATAAAATATACATACGCATTTGTAATTTAATATTATATTGTCATTTGTAAAATTAATTTTGTAATTTAATGTAATTTAATATATTTGTATTGTAAATTTGTAATTATTCTTACCAAAATTTATCGATTTAGAGTACATGTTTTTATTGGCTCTCTTTCTAAACCCATCGCAGTTCTCTTTTTAGTACACACATTTCACAAACTTAATGTGGCATCATTAATATGTAAGTAAGTAACATTGTATCTTTTATGTATAATTGGTTTACATTTTGTATATAATGTACAAGTTTGAAATATTTTTAATTTTATAAATAGCTTAAAAAAATGCATGTTATCAAAGCTACAAGAAATAATAATAACTTTTTTCTTTTTACGTGCGCAAAATCCCCACATATTATTATATCTCCCCACCGGAGCCGGTGGAGGAGGTTATGTCGGACTCGAACCGACTACAACACACGCCGCCTGTGGGTCGCTTTGGTTGCCGAAGGTGAGGTTGACAGGCATATCCCTCGCACCCCGGCCGAACCAGGGCCATCTCTCACGATCTGGCCCTCTTCTCGGGCTACTTTAACTACACATAATTTCGATAATCTCTTAAGGAACCCTAAAACCGAGAAATGATTTGAACTTACAAAAATGAGTTAAAACTCACAAAGAGGATACTCGCCTCGCTGGAACTTTTTGTGCCGACGTAGCGGGTTCGATTACCGGTTGAAGTAAGTAATAAAATATGTCGCGGCGATTATATTAATTACTGTATCCCGTGTACGTAAATAATTTCAACCAGAGCTGCTGTTTAGTTGCGTAATTTATGATAACAAAGGTTTGTTTAATTAGGTTATTAGGTATATTTAGCTAATGGCTCCGTAATGTATGATGTCTGGCAGCGAAACTGATTTGTACTATAATAGTTCTTATTATACCTATTAAGCTGTCGGTCCCTGTTGACATACGAACATCTATGATAGTTCTAACTATCGCGTTCCAAGATATACAATAAATATAAATAAATATATTTCACAACGTTCCACACAACGCTATCTAGACCCATGGTAAGCATAGCTTAACTAGCTTGTGTTATGGAATCTAGAATACGGATAAACATACTTAGATAAACACCTCAACAAATTCTAGGGAACAAGATGACCCCAATTATTTTTTTTCGTGTAAATCTTGTTTTGCAAATAACTGGCAGCAAATAAATAAAAATAGAATAAATTAGATTACAGAGTTGTTCGAAATTTAAAAATAAATTTAAATAAGTAATGATTTTCGAATATGGAGGGAAAACTTTTAAAAGTGTTTGATTGTGCAGTTTCTCTGAGGCAAAATAAAAATTATTTTTTTTGATTGTAAATAACGTTTTTTATCAATAATACGTCTTTTACGTATGGTTTGTGCATTTTTGTGACTGTAGTCATCATGTCACGTCGTCATTTAAGTCGCGAAGAGATGTTAAGGGCTGTTGGTATGCTGCAAGCTGGACGAACTCAACGCGACGTAGCGGATGCTGTCAACACCCAACCAAGCGTAATTTGCAGATTATGGGCACGCTACAGGTCTACAGGGGATGTTGCCGAACGTCACAGGGGACGAAATAGGGTTACTACCCCGCGACAAGATCGTTTCTTGCAAAATTCCGCAAGGCGGCAACCTACGATTACTGCTCGTCAGTTGGTCGCAGGCCTCCAGTCTCAGCATCAAGTGGTTATTAGCGATCAAACTGTCAGAAGAAGACTACACGAAGCCAATCTTTATGCTCGCAGACCGCTTAGGGTTCCAACTCTTCGACGTGGAAATCGAGGTCGTCGCTTATTGTGGGCTAACGCACATTTACAGTGGACCGACCATCAATGGGCACGGGTTCTGTTTTTCGACGAATCTTGCTTCGGTTTTCATCCTGATTCGAGAAGAGTGCATATATGGCGAGTTCCTGGACGTCGGAGTCGTCTCCAGAATCCGCAAGAAGTTCATCCTTACCAAGGTGGAACAATCATGGTATGGGCTGGAATTCGCCTTGGTGGAAGGACCGACCTCGTTTGGATACGGGGCAATTTGAATGCAAACCAATACATTCAGGAGGTTATACACCCCATGGTAATCCCTCATCGACAGCAGTGCGGTCAAGATTTTATGTTCATGCAAGATAATGCACGGTCACACACCGCGAGGGTAGTGGTCAATACGTTAAGCGAGCACAATATGACGAAGTTGGAATGGCCTGCTCAGTCTGCCGACCTCAATCCCATAGAGCATGCCTGGGATTTGCTTGGGAGAAGAGCTTTCAGTGATTCTTTAGAAAATCTGAACACTGAAGAACAACTTTTTTTACACCTTCGCAGTGTATGGAGCCATATTCCACAGACGATGATTGACAATCTCATACTAAGTATGCCACGCCGTTGTCGAGCTGTTGCTAATGCTTTAGGAGGTCCTACAGATTATTAAAAACGTTTAAAGTACGGTTAATTACTGTATTTCTTACTACCTCGTTATTTTTGTGCCTAATCATAGAAGGTTGTAATACTCAATATTGACACTATTCAATTCTTTCTTAAAAAAAAAAAAAATTTGGTATGAAAATGTTTTTATTAAAATTAAAATTAAAAACGGTATAAAAATACCCTTCTATTGATATAAAACACTCACTATTACAAGAAAGGGTTTTTAAATAAAAACTAGAAATGTTCTTGTTCCCTAGACTTTGTTGATGTGTGTACTTCTTTTTTGTAAATACATACATATTATACATAGAAACACCCAGACCAATGCAAATATACAATAATCCTATACTTTTTTACTTTCCCTGATCGCGTTAATTCCCGTTAATATTATAATTATGGCAGTAGTTGCAGCAAAAGGGAAAATATTTTTTTTTATCTAAGACACGCCAAGCTAAAGGCAAAGTTTCAGGAAAGAGGGTCACCATTACAGACACTAAGCACTGTTACAATGGTGGCACTCAGCTTGGCGGCTCAGATGCTTTTTCACGCCCCGCTTAAAGGCCCCGGGACTGTAGGAAGAAGGAAACACTTGTGCTGGTAATGAATTCCAGGTCTTGGTGGTGCGGCAAAGAAAAGAGTCTCCGAACCGCTTGGTTCTTGCTCGTATATTCTGCACATTGTGAGGGTGACATCTAAGCCCTGCACGTGTTGGCCCATGTAGGAAAGGAGAGGGTGGGATTAGTTGGAAGAGCTCGTCAGAACACTCACCATGCTAGAGACGGTCATGGGTGGTACATGGGTCTTATTTTGATTTGACGTATTCAAATTTTGATATCATAATAATATAAACTAGTATGTAGTTTGATTATAATTTCGGGAAACGACCGATGACGTCAATCTACTAGTTACTTGGGTGACGCACAGCGCCAGGCATGTCTTACCCACTCTATTACTGGTCATGACTACGAATGAACAACACGAGCTCCTTGACGTCACCAAAAACAATCGAAAATGCGAATTGGCATGCCCACTGTGACGAATTTGACCTCTTAGATTTTTACTGTAGGGTAGCAACCTGAAGCATAATGAATGGGTGACCGTCTTTGGCGCATTGAGATTTGTCCGTGCCTCCGAAAGCACGTTAAACCGCCAGTTCTGGTTGCGATATGAACAACAGTGACATTTCTTACGGGTAGTCTAGCTAGTGGTATAACCGTAGAATTTCGATATCGTTAAAAAGTTGTAGAGGTCAGGTGGTAGTCGCTTTACGGAATATATCAAAGTTCAGCTGAATCAGAATAAGACTGAATGCCTATCCTAACTTTATTAGTATCGGCGGATGATAATGGCGTTACAGTAACAAGCAGACCACTGCAAATACCTATACATATTCATGCACATAAATATTTGCATTGAGAGGGAATCAAATCTGCAACATTTGACACATAAGTCGATCGTTTTACCGACGCCGCATCGTACGCCGTAATTGAAGGTAGGACACGACGGTATTTGCGTCCAATTGGGCAGTCCGACTTGGGCGATACCTCCGCCCTACAGAATACCGCGTCCATAATAACCTCGCGTTGTTTTCCCGGCGGTGAGTAGGGTAGCCAGAGCTCACTGGAGAGTGTTTGTGCTGTCAGTGGGAAGACCAAAAGCTTGTCCTGCTTTGTCTATTACACTGATAACACAGAAACTCTTGTGCTTACAGGGTTGGCAGCGCGAACTCCCTTGGTGTTGCACATGTCCATAGGTCACGGTAACCACTTTCTATCAGGTGGGCCGTGTGCTTGTCTGCCAACCAAGTGGTATAAAAAAAGATTATCCGCCACAATGACGCATCGTCAATAAAAACAAGCGCTTTTTTGAAGTCGGACTAAAATAAACGCACGTAAATATCTTTTTGCAATGATTTCTAGGTGATAAAAGATCGCTATAAAAACTAGAGTACCTATCTGACACCAATAGCTAACTTATAACTTTGTTATTATAAATGTGAAAAGAAATGAAAAGTATCGCACATTATATACTTACATAAGAACATGTCGAGTTAATTGTAATTACCTACATTTCTGTATATAGTAGAAAACAGCTGGAATAAGGTACTACGAAGATTTTTTCAACCGAACTACACTTGATATATTTTTGTAGGTTCACCTGAGGAAAGCTCTGAGAGAGATGGCCCTGGGTCGGCCTGGGTGTGAGGGATATGCCTGTCCACCTCACCTTTAGCAAACAACAACGACTTATAGGTGTCGTGCGTTTTAGTCGGTTCAAGTCCGACATAACCTCTCCCACCGGCTCTAGCGGGAGAGAAGTGAGATGTAAGCGTGGGGATTTTCGCACGTAAAAAAAGAAAGGTTGTTTATTAATTTAATTCCCTCCTTGTGTAATGGACTAATTAGACGATCTCTGTAGCGTAGTGTTAGAGTGCTCAAATGCTACGCAAGGGGCGAGAGTTCGATTCCCATTCAGAGGATATATTTGTGTTAAATACACGTGTTTAACACAAATCTGCTCTGATCTTATATACAAATATATTTATCTCTATCTGCATTATAGATTCCATGACACAAGCTAGTTAAGCTATGCTTACCATGGGTCTAGATAGCGTTGTGTAGAATATTGTAGAATAATATCAATTGCATAGTACCTACCTATAGATATACAGCACAACACATTCCCTTGCAGAAGCAGGCCGCGGCGGCGGCGCGCGTGGCGCGCTTCCCCGTTTCCGGGGACGAGTTGGGGACTCTGTGGTCCCCACACCCGAGAAGAGGGCCAGATCGTGAGAGATGGCCCTGGGTCGGCCGGGGTGCGAGGGATATGCCTGTCAACCTCACCTTCGGCAACCGAAACGACCCACAGGCGGCGTGCGTTTTAGTCGGTTCGAGTCCGACATAACCTCCTCCACCGGCTCCGGTGGGGAGGTATCCGTGGGGATTTTGCGCACGTAAAAAAAAAAAAAAAAAAAAAAAAAAAAAAAAGCACAACACATTTCCACACGGAGAGCGTCTAACCACAAAAATACAAAAACGAAATGATTTCAAGACGAACGACGCAACCTGAGCTCATTTATAATAAAAACCGAACGGTGAAAAAAAAAAAGTGACACGGACGTAGGTACCCTTTCGAAAATAAAAGTTTTGTTCGAAAACGAACGATCCTGTGATAAATATTGAAATATGGAATGGAGATGCTATACTTTTTGTTCTCATGCGTCCGCCATGTTTTTTTTTTCTCTCTTATGTTTTATAATTCGAGCTCCTAATGGCGTTGAACACGGGTTAATGGCTGAATCCTGCAGCGAACGCTACCGTTTTATAGACTATTAATATTAGTGGCGATGGCGCTCAGCTATTAGGATGAGGTGAGATAACGCGTATAGTTTGTACGCTTGGTCACAGGTGTAATTTTGACAGCAGCTGTGATTCAAGTGGGATTAGCAGTTAGTATAATACTTACACACCCGGCTGTGTAAATGGAATCCCTATGCTGCTAGTGCTGTTCTGCATTAGCAGCCTCTAATCTGCTAGCTTCCTAGTCTCCTAGCCGGAACTATAGCTAAAAAGACTATGATAGCAGCAACATTATGTTCTAAATGCTCTATGGCTTATCGAATAATCCTTAACTTACGTAGCAAGAATTACAAGCAATAAGCAAAATAATATGATAACAATTACATTTATTCATACATAAATATATATAATCACGCCTTTATCCCTGGAGGGTTAGGCAGAGGTGACTTTACACCCACATTTCACCAATAATTATATTCGGTCCCACCCACGTAATAGGGGGTGAGCATATTGCCGTATTCCGGGCACTATTGTTGACTCGAGCCATGCATCTGAGGCTGAGTCTGGGCTGTACTCGTATATATCTGTCTGATGTTAAATAGCCTTATCCCTTAGTAGCCTAGATTAATTTTCAATTAGAGGTGTAAACCAAATAATTCGAAGTCATTTGACGCATAATTATAATATTAATGAATCCAGAACAAAATTTTGGTATAAACACAGATAAACGTAGGGTAGTCGGCAAAATGTCACTAACGGTGCTCACTATACACGAAACTAAAAGTTCGTGGCAAATCATACGGACAACGTGATTGTACCCTTACGTTTTCATATAATAACATGAATTTAATCGTCAAGTTGGAACTATCGTGACTAATAGTTAATTGCTGCCGAAGCCATTACATAATATGCAGTAGACGTATTTTAGTCTTTTATAGTAAACAATTTTATTGCCACCATTTAAATATTGAAGAGTTTTGGAGATATTTTGCGATTTTATTTTATTGTTATCGTTTTATCTTGAGTTCATAATTATGTTTTTTATTAGCCATTCAGTTTAGTGTTTAAGTAAGGATTTGATGAACCCGTTTTAGTTCAAAAATCGCTCAACACTTCCAAAGAAGTTTTCATGTGGGTGTCACATTAACAGAAGACGACAAACCTTATCATTATTAACGCAATTAAATTAATTCATGTTTATATTAATGTATTAATAGGTGATGGTTATTAATTAAGTACTTTTACGGCCAACACCTCACAGTTTATTGTAATTTGTAGGTTTTTATTTCTGTGCCTCGGAGAGCACAGTTTTCGCTGCGTGTGTTCTACCGCCTATACAACGGTTTGTGCTCAGATGAATTGTGTGACATGATGATGCCCACACCAACATTCTATCATCACACCGCTCTCCGTAGGCAGGGAATTCATCCTCACACATTGCAACCTAAGACGGT
This sequence comes from Eilema griseolum, assembly GCA_963662185.1. Taxonomy (NCBI): domain Eukaryota; kingdom Metazoa; phylum Arthropoda; class Insecta; order Lepidoptera; family Erebidae; genus Eilema; species Eilema griseolum. The sequence goes on along the minus strand of OY759256.1, from coordinate 10,161,009 downwards.
ACGTACTGTGCGCTATGAACGAAACTTCATCCCACGCGCACTCAAGCTGTGGAATGAACTCCCTGCTGCAGTTTTCCCATGCGCCTACAATATGGGGTTCTTCAAAAGCATTAGGAGTTTTGTTCAGGGTCGGCAATGCGTGTGTGACGCCCCAGGTGTTGCACACGTCCATAGGCCACGGTAACTACTTCTCATCAGGGGAGTCACGCTCGTCTGCCACCTATGTGGTATAAAAAATAGTATAAAAGTAAAAAAAGCAGCGTGGTTTCCGGCAAAGTAGAATTTGGACCACCCATCTCTTCCCATGCGGTGTTGTATAGTGCGACTAAGGGATAGGGCTGTTTAACATCAGACAGATATATACAGCCCAGACTCAGCCTCAGATGTATGGCTTGAGTCAACAATAGTGCCAGGAAAACAGCAATAGCCTCACCCCCTATTACGTTGGCGGGAGTGGCAGCGGGAGCGACGAAGGATCGCAAGACAAGCTGCCCGCGTACGAAGGCAACTCGGACGTCCGAGGTCGATGAACGACCTCCGTCCCCCAAGAGCGCCGGCCTGGGGGTGACAGGTGGAGCCGCCTGTCATCCTGGCAGAAGCAGGCCGCGGCGGTAGCGCACCTGGCGCGCCTCCCCGTTTCCGGGGACGAGTTGGGGACTCTGTAGTTCCTACACCCGAGAAGAGGGCTAGATCGTTAGAGATGGCCCTGGGTCGGCCGGGGTGCGAGGGATATGCCTGTCAACCTCACCTTCGGCAACCAAAACGACCCACAGACGGCGTGCGTTTTAGTCGGTTCGAGTCCGACATAACCTCCTCCACCGGCTCCGGTGGGGAGGTATCCGTGGGGATTTAAAAGAAAAACCCCTATTACGTGGGACCGAATTCAATGTTTGGTGAAATGTGAATGTTAAATTCATCTCTGTCTAACCCTCCGGGGATAAACGCGTGATTATATGTAGGTATGTATAAAAAGTTGAACTATTTCCGAGTCACTGTACTGACCCTAGTAGTAATTTGAATTAACTGTTTATTGAGCGCTTTCCGTTTTTGGTTAACCAACGGTTAAACGTGTAGGTACCTAAGAGCAGTTGTACCTGTCATAAAAATACAGTTGTGCGTTTGTAAATTCGTCATAGGCTGATTGCGATATTCATTCGCGTACTTTATTAAAAGAAAACATTATTTATTTTCTTTATTTCATCATTAACATTTATAATACTATACATTTATAATCTATAATACTATACTATACTATACTAATATATACATCAATAATAAAAAATCGTCGGGTAAAATGCCTTATTCTTTGAACTAATAAAAGACCAGCTTTCTGGTCACGAAAAGCGTCTACCATACGCTTTGCAATCTCCCTGAAGAGATTGCGGGTGCTCGGACACCACGGCCCAAACGTTCCGGCATAATTCATAATCACCATAGTTAAAATGACCAACTCAAGCTGTGGAATGACCTCCCTGCTGCGGTTTTCCCAAGCGCCTACAATATGGGGTTCTTCAAGAGGGGCATCAGAAGGTTTCTTCGTGGTCGGCAGCGCGAGTGTGACACCCCTGGTGTTGCATACGTCCATAGGCCACGGTAGCCGCTTCCCATCAGGTGGGCCGTGTGCTTGTCTGCCAACTAAGTGGTATAAAAAAAAAACTGTGGATGAGAGGATGTCATAAAAAGCGACTAAGGAATAGTTGTTATCCTTTCAACAGTCTATGTTAAAGTATAGCTCCCAGCATAAAATTTTGACCAATAGTCGCGAGAAAAACGAGGCCCCGGCCCAGATGGTATGATATAATCTATGATTAATTGATTCGAGCTCCTCCGTGGTATCACCCCGCGCTGCGCTCAAAAGACAACCAAAAGATACGTACCTATGCGCATTAAAGAGTAATATTTGTGCGGCTGTGTGGATAACCCTTGTGGCCTTGTGATAGCCTTGATAGTCAGTTGTGCCTAGCTGATTATCACTGGCAGAAGCAGGCCGCGGTGGTGTTTCCAGGGACGAGTTGGGGGCCCCGTGGTCCGTACCCCGAGGACACCCGAGGAGGGTCAAATCGACAGAGATGAGCCTAGGTTGGCCGGGGTGCGAAGGATATATCAACCCGGCAACCAACAACGACCCTGGATTTAACCTCTGCCACTGGCTTTAATTTTTTGTAACTTGTTAACTCAAGTGGCGTGACATTAGAACATTGAGTTCAATTACGTAAGAAATTGCAGGTTCGATTCCCACTCAGTGTATGACTGTGTCCATTAAGCTGGGTATGTCTGTCTGTATTATAACATAACATAAACTCACGCCTATATATCACCTAAGGGGTAGGCAGAGATGCTAGCTTTTGCCAGTTAATTTTTTAGCTTCCAATGTAATAGGTGGCGAGCCTATTGCCATTAACCGCGCACTTATAAACCTGCGTTAAATACACACATAACTTCGAAAAGTCATTGGTGTGTGCCATGGTAAAACCTGGAATCGCAACCGGGACCTCGTTTCAGCAGTCCATTACCGATACCACTAGGGTACCGCGGTATTTCATTTCATAGTGTGTATTATTCACAAAACAAATATAAAATTCTACCTATATCCGCATTCTATAACAACAGATCTGGATCATAAGCTTCGAGTATGCTTAATATCGGTCTAAACAGCGCTATGTAGCATAATATATTCTAGAATCCTTACTAATCCTTACTAATATTATAAATGTGAAAGTAACTCTGTCTGTCTGTCTGTTACGCTTTCACGCCTAAACCACTGAACCGATTTTGCTGAAATTTAGTACAGGGGTAGCTTAGATCTTGGGAAAGGACATAGGCTATGTTTTTTCGCAATAACCGACATCTACGCGGGCGGAGCCGCGGGCAAAAGCTAGTATTATTATAATTCCGTAAGTAACTCAAGTTTTCCATGATAATGCGCTAGTACTGCCGCGTCACCCCGCCCGACCTAATTCCAAACAAAATAAAACTGAGCTTATAACTCGTTCTCAGGATTTCATATTTTAAAATTACTTTTCGTTTTGAATACGCGGCGCTGAGTCACGATCGGCTGTTGTGTTGTGTTGTGTTGTGTTGTGTTGTGTTGTGTTGGCTAGTTCACTATTAGGGACTTTCGGTGTTTAAGTTAGATTTAATTCAGATATATGTAATTATAATACAACCCTGTGAGCGGTGTAGTGGTAGAAACTAATCGCCGTCTTGAGTATCTGCTGTGAATTAATTATATTTTTTACCTGAATACCGAGAAACAAAAGGAGGGTTATGATTTTGACAGGCTATGTGTGTAGGTATGTAGGTTCATCTGTTCCCTCATAGCTCTTTAACCACTTATTAAATCTAGACAAATTAGGTATCGTTAGAAGCGTCTTGGTCATCCGCTGGTTATAGGCTATATAATATGACACTGAATCTAATGTGGCGCCCTCTAGCGGCTATAAAAATAAATTTGATATAAATATGTTGTGTTTGGTATTAGCATATTTCAAATATGAATACATTAATATAAATAAAAAATTAAGTTTAAAACTAAAATAGAATATTACATATATTATCTTTCGGAAATACGGACGCCTGTAAATCCCCAAAGGGGTAGTCAGAAGTGTATTAGCAGCCGCATTTGGCGACTATGAAATAAGTTGAGATTTCGGTCCTATGTAATAGGAGGAGATAGGTGGAGCCTTTGTCGTCAACCGGGCACTTTGTCATCACGTTTTGATGTCTGATTGTATTATGATCTGATTCTATTACTGATAAATAAAACAAGATTTATATTTTTAAGTATACATATTTATTCATAAATTACGCTGTCACATGATATAAATTAAATTATGTACAATTAAATAATACAGTTAAATTTATATAAAAATAATTATACAGATTTAGTTCGGCGAGGGGTGGGGGTCGCGCCGTGGTGGCTCGGCAGGGCCCCCAGGCCTGGCCCACAATCTCAACATTTATTAAACTCAAGCTTTTTTTAAATAAGCTGCAACATCTGTTAGGTGAGGACGATAAATAAACAAAAATAACAACGGATAATAGTCGACAAATAAATAAATAACATTTAATAGTTAACAGTGACTAGAGAGCGCGGAGTTCCTCCTCGCATCATCGTAGGCGTTCGACAGGGTGTAACACTTAACTTAACCTGTTCATTAATAAATTATTTATTATATAAAAACTGCTTTACACACTTAGACTCCGAAATTGTATAAAAATCGTTACTCATACGCAATATATCGTTAAACTTCCAGTTAGTGAGATTTTTCGTGGGGTGTTCCACAGGGTAGTATACTGGGTACCCCACTAGTCAGTCCATTATGCTCAGTTGTCAATGACATTGAGATAGAACGCGGCGAGGGAGTCTCCCTTGGAGCCGACAGCTCTCGCCTGGTACTGCCCGGCGTCATCGGATGTGCACTTGACGATCTCGAGGCGGTATCGTGAGGTTCCCTCCATCATGAACTTGTATCGCGCTGATGTCTCGTCGATTGGTTTGCCGTCCTTCAACCATTGAAGCTGGAGTGGTGGCTGTTGAAAGAAACGTCTTATTAGTATCAGATACATTTCAAATTTGGGACTGTATTTCCCCACTCCTTGTAATAGTACGTACGTCACAATTTGTTGATCATCGAGTTTTGGTGCCAAAACGAAGAAGGGAGCATCGCGGTACCATTTTATTTTCCCAAATTGGTGTGAATTGGAGTTTACACAAGAATAGCAAGATATCATATTAGAGTGAATTGTGACTTTTCGTGTTGGCTCCAAATCGCCCTAGAACCATCAGTCGGCAAAGGTGAATTAACACCCACATTTCACCAATCATTGAATTCGGTCCCATGTAATAGCCATAATATTGAATAAAATAAAAATATTCCCCTTCCTTAAACAAATGTAAATTTTTTAAATCAATCATTATCATCGTCTCAGCGCCAATCCCAGTTGCATCTAAACCCGCGGTCGGCTTTATTGTTGTTAATAGCAGCGACAGCCATCTGACCCCCACAGAAAGCCTGTGTAAGAGCCTCGTCTGGCCATCAGCAGGTGTCAGTACAACTTCTTTCACTTTACTCTTCGCAGACCAAGCCTACTTCACCCGCTTTTCAGTAAGCAGGTGATATAGGCTTGGTCTGACGTCATAATAATTAATTTCATACAATTTTCCTTATAACCTTATAATACCTTATACTAATTTGACTGGACAGTCAAATAACTAATTTTATAATTAGGCTCTACCTTATCCAGTTCAGTGGTGAACACGGCGGGCTCAGCGGCAATAGCGGTAGCTGATCCAGGGAAGGCAGTGTACTGCGGGGTCGCGGGTACCTCTCCCGGGACGCGCACGACCAGCGAGCATGACGAGAAGGATTCGCCGGCATCGTTAAACGCCTCGCATGTGTAGACGCCTGCAGGACAAAGTTAGTATTATTTGATCATATTAAATCAATTTTTATTTGTAACTAGCTGACCCACCCCAGCTTCGCCCGGGGTATATTTTGAAGCTTCATTATCCCTTTGAGCTCGTATGTTTTAGTCTTCTATGAAAAATTGCTGGATTTGTTAACATTTATTATCAACGCTCCGCTCCCTTAAGTAGTAGCGTGATGATATATAGTCTAAAACCTTCCTCGATAAATGGACTACCCAACACTGAAAGAATCATTCAAATCGGACCAGTAGTTCCAGCGATTAGCGCGTTCAAACAAACAAACTCTGCAGCTTTATAATATTAGTATAGATTACTAATTAAATCTAGCAATTATCGTGTGAAAGCTCATTACTTGGAACCAAAAATATAGCTGGTTTACATTGGTACTTCACCTACCCTTTCATACAGGCGTGAATATAAATATATCTTTTTATGAAACGTGCATATGCACGACATCTATAAATCAACACTCGAACAATTATATATACCGTCATCTATTCACTCATGTATCAACTACTTCGCGTACCGCCATCTATCTGCTAGCACATCAACTTAGTTACGTAGCACCATCTATCCTGCAGCCTGTCAACTACTTTGCGTACTGACATCTATATGCTAACGCATGAACTATTTTGCGCAACGCCATCTATATACCAAAGCACTAACTTAACTACTTCGCCTACCGCCATCTATCGGCCAACACATCAACTACTTTGCGTAATGCCATCTATCCGCCAAGACATGAACTCCTTTTCGTACTGCCATCTATTTACACACACGGTAACTTTCTACCAACGCATAAACTCACCGCCATCCTCAGGGAATATCTCTGCGATGTGCAGCTTGTGAATGTTGGCCTCGCTGGAGTACTGGAAGTCCTTCGATGGCTTGATCTCCTTGTTGTTGTGCAGCCACACAACGTCGAAGCGCTCGGCGCCCGTAATCCTGTGAAGAGAAGGTGGTATTATATATTGAGGACTAATTGAATGTTAGACGCCATCTATCTGCATGAAACTGTAACCATAATACATATAAATAGCCAGTCAAGGATTGGCGGCCTCTCATACGAAATAATTTAAAAAATGAAATTAACCAAACTAAAAAATCTCCAATGTAATTTATTATGTTTGTCTCCATTTTTATGCCACTTAGCTGGCATACAAGCACACAGTCCACCAGATGGAAAGTGGTTATCGTGGCCTATGGACATATTCACGTTACACTCGCGCTGCTACAAGCACACAGTCCACCAGATGGAAAGTGGTTACCGTGGCCTATGGACACATTCACGTTACACTCGCGCTGCATTTGTGGTTTTAGAGATACAGCCCTTACAATGTTATTACTGTCAGAAACCCTCACCTGCAGGATAACGTGACTGCGTCTCCATCGTTGACAGTCTGCGACTGCGCATGGTCAACTATTCTGGGAGGTTTGTCGCCGACTTTGGCGGCTGCTACCGTGCTTTCCATAGCTACGAACAAGGTAAATTACAAATATGTTAGACAGCCTATTGCAGTAAAAATTGTGATAACAATAAAAAAAAATCATAACTCATTATAACAGTCCCGGAGTCCGTTCTCCTACTCTTTCATTGAATTGTTTTGGCTTTTACGGAAGCGACTGCCAATCTTTTTTTTTACATGTGAAAAATCCCCATAGTTACCCCCACCACCCAAGCCGGTGGGAGAGGTTATGTCGGACTCGAACCGACTAAAATGCACGCCGCCTGTGGGTCGTTTTAGGTTGCCGAAGGTGAAGTTGAAGGGCATATCCCTCGCAGCGACTGCCATCTAACCACACAACTCACAATTACAGCAGTAGAAAGTTACACTTACCTTTAACAGTGACTTTGCACTTGGTTTCGGTCTCGCCTTGGCTGTTGATGGCCTTCAGCGAATAAATGCCCTCGTCTTCAGGGAAAACTTCGTTAATCGCTAGCGACGCGACGCCATTCTTGTATTTCAGGTCCACAACCTGTTAGCAATTACATATTTATGGTACATAAATGTGTATTTATTCGACATAATATAGTTTGGCCAGCGAAAGATGAATAAATATTTTTTCTAAATTTTTAAATGGCAACAATTTTTTCGTAGTAGTTCACTGTCAGTTAGTATTTTGTAGTTTTCGAAAAAAGTCTTGATTCTCTGATTTAAATAATTTTCCGTTAATTAACAGAGTGAATTAATTATTTTTAATATTGTCCAATTGTATAATTTAATGATTATTAACGTTACATACATACATATAATCACGCCTTTATCCCGGGAAGGTTAGACAGATGTGAATTAATACCCACATTTCACCAATCATTGAATTCGGTCCCATGTAATAGGGGGTGACCCTATTGCCGTCTACCGGGCATTATTGATGACTCAACCCATGCAGATGCATGGGTTGAGTCCTCAGTCAGACACTTCCTCAGATGAGGCTGAGTCTTGATTGTATATATCTGTCTAATGTTAAACAGCTCTATCCCTTAGTCGCCTTGTACAACATCGCATGGGAAGAGATGGGGTGGTCCAAATTCTAACTTTCAATACCCACTAAATTCAATTGGTTAAAATATAACAGTAATTGGTCAATAATTATTTTCAAATATGGGACATTGTTCATTGTAACTTTAAAGGTTCAATTTTCTTTTTGAATTCGAATTCGTTATGTTAAACGTATTCGCAGCAAGGCTAGTAGTGTGTAGGTGTATGGGGCTGTACCTCGGACGAGTGCAGCGGCTTCCCGTCCTTGTGCCACTGCACGCGCGGGTCGGGGTCCCCCCGCACGGCCGCCGACAGCAGCAGCGGCGCCCCGTCCCGCGCCGCCAGCGCGTCGGGCAGCGCGCGCGCGAACGACGGCTTGCACATACTCGAGTCTGACGCGGGCACTGCGGGCACATACTTACATGTGAGTATTGTGGGTTTTTACGGCGTTATGTGTGTTTACGACAGCGAGTGATAGGTATGAGGATGTTGGATATTGGACATAGGTCTATCCCAAAGGGAAACCGGTGAGAATCGTGTTATTTACTCGTCATCAATATTAATTTCTACAAGTATTATACAGACAGCAATTTGAATGTATCCACGTGAGAACGTGCAGGGCTCTCTTTCTTGAGACTTTGCCTTTAGCTTACTATCAGACGAGGTCGGAGAGAGCCGTCATCTACCCAAGTGCGACCGGCGTCGGTCGGCGTGAGATGTCGTGCGGTGTTCCACAGGGATCGGTTCTCGGGCCGCTACTGTGGAACATTGGATACGACTGGGTGCTTCGCGGTGAGCTTGCGGACGGCGCCGCCGTCACGTGCTATGCGGACGACACGCTAGTGACGGCGAGCGGGGCTACACACCGCGAAGCGATCCTGAGGGCCACGACTGCGGTTGCTCAAGTCGTGGAACGGATCCGGCGGCTGGGCCTTGAGGTGGCTTTGCATAAATCCGAGGCCATGTTCTTTCATGGACCTCGGCACACGCCACCACCTGGTTCCAGTCTCACAGTGGGAGGCACTCTCATCGGCATCAAGCCCCAGATGAAATATCTGGGGCTCGTGCTCGACGGCCGGTGGGACTTCGGGAAGCACTTCCGAAGTCTGGGCCCCAAATTGGCGGGCACAGCCAACGCTCTGGCGCGGCTACTGCCCAACCTGAGGGGCCCGGAGGACTCCTGCAGGAGACTCTACGCGGGTGTCGTGCGGTCCATGGCCCTGTACGGGTGTCCCGTGTGGGCGGACACCCTGAGTGATCGGCACATGCTTCTGCTGCAGCGTCCGCAGCGGAAGTTGGCGTGCCGCATCATAAGGGGGTACCGCACGATATCATTCAACGCGGCGAGTCTCCTCGCCGGATCGCCACCATGGATCCTGGAAGCGAGATGCCTTTCGGCGCTATACCGTTTCCGAAGGGCGGCGCGGGAGCGGGGTCACGATCCCGAGCCCGAAGAAATTCGGGCCGTGAGATCCCGGCTCCACAGGGAAATGGTGGCGGAATGGGAGATGCGACTTGGGCAACCAGGCGCAGGGCACGCCGTAGTAACGGCGGTAAGACCCATCATGGGGGAGTGGCTAGAGAGGCCACACGGCAGCCTCTCGTACCGTCTGACGCAGATGATCACCGAGCACGGATGCTTCGGAAAGTATCTGCGTCGGATGCACAAAGAGCCAACGTCCGAGTGCCATCACTGTGACGCGAGCGAGGACTCAGGTCCGCACACGCTCACCGAGTGTCCGGCGTGGGAGACGCCGAGGCGGGAGCTTGTGGCGGCCCTGGGAGTGAGGGTTCTCACGCTCTCCACCTTGCTCGCGGCGATGGTTCGCTGCGCGGATGCGTGGGCGGCCGGCGCCTCCTTCTGCGAGCAAGTAATGCTCGTGAAGGAGGAGGCAGGGCGGGAGCGGCAGCGGGAGCGACGAAGGATCGCAAGACAAGCTGCCCGCGTACGAAGGCAACTCGGGCGTCGGAGGTCGATGAACGACCTCCGCCCCCCATGAGCGCCGGCCTGGGGGTGACAGGTGAAGCCGCCTGTCACCCTGGCAGAAGCAGGCCGCGGCGGTGGCGCGCCTCCCCGTTTCCGGGGACGAGTTGGGGACTCTGTAGTCCCCACACCCGAGAAGAGGGCCAGATCGTGAGAGATGGCCCTGGGTCGGCCGGGGTGCGAGGGACATGCCTGTCAACCTCACCTTCGGCAACCAAAACGACCCACAGGCGGCGTGCGTTTTAGTCGGTTCGTGTCCGACATAACCTCCTCCACCGGCTCCGGTGGGGAGGTATCCGTGGGGATTTTGCGAACGTAAAAAAAAAAAAAAAAAAAAAAACTATCAGACGAGGTGAATTAAGCTCTATCTCGCTGCCTTTTTTATCTAGGGCATGCCAATTTGACATTGGCGTGTCCTAGATTTTTTTTAGACAAAAAAAAGGCAGCGAGAAAGAACTTAATTAACCCAAAAATAAAAGAGGCGATAATGATTAATTGAATAGTTTCCCATGGTTAATAATAATATGATAAGCTGAGTTTTTTAGGTTAAGAATAAGAAAAGAGCGTCAAAAATCGGGGTGCGGCTTGGGTAACCACGTTGGTGCACCCTGGGAGACGGTTACTAGACTCTGACTCCAAGGAGAAGGAGCTCTGCTAGCCGTTGACGAATAACCCGGCAAGCCCTTTTTAGGGCTAGTTGATACCATTGCACGAGGGGAGGGGGTTGTAGTATGGCATGCCTGCAAGGTCCACGCGTAGGGGTCCGTGGGATCCCTTCCATTAGCTAACCCAGTGGGAGTCGTGGTATGATGGGCTTGGAAGGCCCGCGGGAAAGGATTCATAGAATCCCTTCCATCCCAAACAGCCCTCTTGCTAGGGCTAGCGGGCACAGGCTTTTAAAGTCTGCGGTCCTGTCGCTCCCAGTATCTCTCTGCATTCAGAGGGGACAGGGGGGAGGGGGACACATGGATCCATGGTATCCAGAACGGGCCGGCTCACTGCTCTCCTAGGGACTGGCAGGCACTCGTGCCACTGTCGGTGTTGGGAGAGTTGGCTGCTTGCTCGCGTCGCGTTACCTCCGGGATATCGACGACCTGAGTGTTAGCCACACTTGGGAAGCCGGTATCGTGGAGCCCGTAGGCTTTGGAAGGGTCGAGCCTGCACTTGTCCTACTTTACGACCTGGTGAGGGCGGAGCTGGCCGAGTCACTGCTCAAGAGGACTCATCTGGGAAGGAGACATATTGAGCTCCTCGAAAGCAATGAGCGGTTGGCGGCCAATCACCGCAAAGAGATTGGTTAGATGGCGGCGGAGCTAGCGGACCTAAAAAAAGGTCGTCACTGGACTGCCGGAGGAGCGGGTAACGCAGTCGGCGCGGCAATAGCCCGGAACGGCCGATGCCGTCGACCCTAGCAGTATGCATGGCAAAGGCGACTGTCGGAGGCGGCGGTGGTGGAGCAGTGGGCGTGGCAGGTGGCGCACGAAGAGCGCACCCGGAGGTGGATGGAGGCCACTATGGACTCCAACCGCTGACCGTCCCTGGCGCCGCCGGCCGGGTATGCCGGAGCGGTAAAAAGGGGTCCCACCTGTCCGGCGGTGGTGAGGGCCCCGCAGGAATCGGCCCGCAGCCCGTCCGCTGCCCCTGCCGCTCCAGCCGCTCTTGCTGTGGAAGCTGGGAGCCCCCAGGGTGCCCAGGGCACCCAGACCAAGGGGAAGGGCAAGGGCAAGACGTCCCCAGCCCTAGCCCAGGCTCTGGCTCCGGATTGGGCTTCGGCTCCGACTCAGGTTGCCTCCACAAGCTTCTCACCGGAGGGGGCTCGGACGTAGTCGGTGCCTCCAAAAAGCGGCGAAAGGCCAAGAGTAAGGCAGCCAAAAAGGTAGAGGCTGCTGCGAGAGGAGCGCCGAGGAGGCTGCGCGACCCCCGCTCAACGGCTGTCGTCCTCACGATGACGGCGGAGGCGGCGGAGAAGGGCGTGCAGTAGGCCCAAATTGTGACCCTGGCGAGAGGATGCGTCGACATGAGGGCCCCCGATATATCGGACCCCATCCCAGTGAAACCCACTTGGATGGGTGCTAAGTTAATCGAGATCCCCGGCGCTTCCAGCAGTCCCCAGGCTGACGCCCTAGCGGTTAGGCTAAAGGAGACGCTGTACGCAGCCGACGTCCGAGTCTCCAGGCCCAACAAGTGCGCACTTCGGACCTGGACGACTCTATCACGGCAAATCCGTCTCACCGTGGCAGAGGCCGGGGACTGCCCCTTAGGGGTGATGAAGGTGAGAGCGATTCGTTTCGGCCGCCATGGACTGGAGGGCGAAAGTTGTCGGCTGCACCATCGCAGCAGTCCAATAGGCTGCTGACCGGCAATTCCTCGCAATTGGAGGTGTAGTACAGGTGCGGCTCCTGCAAGCTCGACCGGCTAGGTGCTTCAGGTGCCTGTCGGTAGTAGTGGAGGGCAAGTTAACCGACCCCAGGGTCGGTACCAAGGCCTGCACCGGAGGGGAGCCGAATTCCACAGAGATGATTCCAAAATGGATCCCCAGCTCCGCATCTTGCAGGCGAACGTGGGCTCCAAAGCATGGCACAGTGGTCCATACAGGTCGCCGCTGTCGCCGATCCGTACACTCACGGGCCTCCTAGGCCTGCCTGGGTGGTTGACCTGAACGGGTCGGCGGCACTGGTGCGTAACACCGCTACGGGTGCCCTTCCCTTTGTTGTCATTACAAGGTAGCATGGCATCATAGCGGCGCGCGTAGGGGAAAGGCGTTGAGCGGGGGACGCGCAGCCTCTCCGATGCTCATCTCGCAGCGGCCTCCGCCTTTTTGACCTTTTGCCCTCCTCTTTGTTTCCGCCGCTTTTTGGAGGCACCGACTACCTCCCAGCCCCTCACCGGTGAAGCAACCTGAGTCGGAGCCGAAGCCGAATCCGGAGTCGAAGCCGAAGGCGGGGTTGAGGCCTGGGCTAGGGCCGGGGACGTCATCCCCTTGCCCTTCCCCTTCCCATTGGCCTGGGCACTCTGGGGCCTCCCTGCTCCCACAGCACGAGCGGCCGGAGCGGCAGGGGCAGCGGACGGGCTGCAGGCCGATTCCTGCGGGGCGCTCACCACTGCCGGACAGGTGGGACCCGTTTTTACCGCTCCGGCATACCCGGCCGGCGGCGCCAGGGACGGTCGGCGGTTGGAGTCCATAGTGGCCTCCTTCCACCTCCGGGTGCACTTTTTATGCGCCACCTGCCACGCCCGCAGCTCTACCATCGCCGCCGCCGACAGTCGCCTTTGCCATGCAGGCTGCTAGGGTCGACGGCATCGGCCACTCCGGCTGCGCCCCCAGCCTTTGCCGCGCCGACCGCGTTACCCGCTCCTCCAGAGACGACCTTTTTTAGGCTACTCCCTATAGTCCGAGGCGACCGGTCTACTGGTGGTCTGCGGAGTCGCGAGCCTGAGCCAAGCTTGCCATCTCATACCCCCACCACCGGAGCTGGTGGAAGACGTTATGTCGGACTCGAACCGACCAAACCGCAAGACGGCTGTGGGTCATTTTTTGGTTGCCGAAGGTGAAGTTAACAGGCATATCCCTCGCACCCCGGCCGACCCAGGGCCATTTCTCTGGCCCTATCCTCGGGTGTGAGGACCAAAGAGTTCCAGACTCGTCCCCGGAAATGGAAAGGCGTGCGAGGCGCACCGCCGCCGCCGCCTGCTTCTGCCAGGGTGACAGGCGGCTCCACCCGTCACCCCCAGGTCTGCGCTCATGGGGGGCGGAGGTCATTCATCGACCTTCGATGCCGCCTTCGTACGCGGGCAGCTTGGCTTGCGATCCTTCGTCGCTCCCGCCCCGCCTCCTCCTTCACGAGCATACTTGCTCGCAGAAGGAGGCGCCGGCCGCCCACGCATCCGCGCAGCGGACCATCGCAGCGAGCAAGGTGGAGAGCGTGAGAACTCTCACTCCCAGGGCCGCCATAAGCTCCCGCCTCGGCGTCTCCCACGCCGGACACTCGGTGAGCGTGTGCGGACCTGAGTCCTCACTCGCGTCGCAGTGATGGCACTCGGACGTTGGCTCTTTCTTCATCCGACGCAGATACTGCCCAAATGTGGGCCGCAGGTTACCGGAGGTGCGATTATCTGAGACATATCCCTCGCACACTAGCCGGCCCAGGACCCTCTTCGGGTGTGGGGACCACGGCGCCCCCATCGCATCCCCGCGAAAGGGGAGGCGTGTATCGCTCACCGCCGCCGCGGCCTACTTCTGCTATGTTGACAAGTTGTGGCTCCACCCGTCACCCCCAGGCCCGCGCTCATGGGGGCCGGCGATCATTTTGTGACCTCCGACACCCGAGCCGCCTCCGCTCGCGAGCAGCGCGGTTTGCGAGTCTCCTTCGCTCCCGTTCTGCCGTCTCCTTCATGAGCATTACTTGCTCACGCTTGCCACCTTTCTCGCGGCGGTGGTTCGCTGCGCCGATGCGTGGGCAGCCGGCGCCTCCTTCTGCGAGCAAGTAAAGCTCGTGAAGGAGTAGGCGGGACAGGAGCGAGAAGAGAGCGACGAAGGATCGTAACCCAAGCTGCCCGCGTACTGAGGCAACTCTCGAGCGTCGGAGGTCGATGAATAACCTCCCCCCCCCATGAGCGCAGGCCTGGGGGTGACGGGGAATGACGGGTGGAGCCGCCTGTCACCTTAGCAGAAACAGGCCGCGGCGGCGGGGCGCGTCTCGCGTCTCCGCGATTCCGGGGACGAGTTGGGGAACTCTGTGGTCCGCACACCCGAGGGCCGGATCGAGAGAGATGGTCAGGGTCGGCAGGGGTGCGAGGGATTTATGCCTGTACACCTCACCTTTGGCAACCAACAATAAGGACCCTCAGACGCGGTGGGTTTTAATCGGTTCGAATCCGACATAACCTCTCCCACCGGCGACGGGCATCAGTGAGGATTTTTCGCACGTAAAAGTAGAAGGTCAAAAATCACGTTCAATATATACCTAAGAACACCGTCGTATATATTACTTACATATAAGCTCCTTAGTGGCACTCCTAGATCTCGACGAGGCATCGGAGTCTAACCTAGCGCCATACTTCTTCTTGCTGGCCTCCACAGAACTCTGAGGTGAGTACTTAGGTCTGACCGTTGATTTCGCTGGAGGGTCGATTGTGACCTGCGGAAGTAAACATAACGCCTGTAAATAGTTAGTTCCGACAGGTAAGTATAACGCCTGTAAATAGTTAGTTCCGACAGGTAAGTGACGGTAGGTCATTCGATTACTCTCAGTGCAAATGTTTATGAGTCGGTAATATGTATACTCACAACGTATCGTTACGAAATATATTAAGACGCACATATTAGTGTCACTTGTGTTTAATGCTACTAGAAAAATAGGTAAAAAATAAATCCGTAAAAAACAGATGCTGATCATAATGTGCTTGTATTATTGGTTAGGTTTAGATTTCGTAACATATAATTATACCGCCATCGAAAAAATACTGCCTGATGTACAACAGTATGAATACAGGTCCCTCGCTATACCTATCCTAATTAATTTTCTGCTAATGCCACAAGAGCATTGCCGGTACGATGCAGCGCGCACCATTAACTACTGTGTGGCATCGACCTTACTTCATGGGCGACGAAAATTGGAATTATTTGAAAGCCTAATTACAGTAGTGATATTTAATGGGGACAGAGCGTACGCAGTCCCCCACTACCAAAAATTACGCATCCGAGTTATCCACATTAGGGATAATCGCAGGGTTCAACCCCACCGCAGTGCAATGGAGGAGCCTCGCCCTGGGGGAACCGCCTTCTTGATCACGGTACCCCCTATGCCAGGTAAGTATGATTTCGCACTCGTCGCCCGGGGTTGTTATTCCGTTGCGGCGAGTCTTAACACCGACTTCTTCATTTATAGCAGCTTTTTTTTATACCACTTAGGTGGCAGACAACCACACGGCCCACCTGATGGGATGTGGTTACCGTGGCCTATGGACGTATGCAACACTAGGGGTGTTACACTTCCGCTGCCGACCATGAAGAAACCTTCTGATGCCCCTCTTGAGGTACTTTACCTCTGTAGTCAGTGTAGTCACACATCACAGCAACGACATCTAGGGTAAACTGCTCGCACACACTCGTGCGTTCCATCTACTGTTAACAAGTGCACGCTCACGCTGATATTACAGCGGCTGATGAATAGATGGCGCTAATTACGTTTCTTTTTTTACCTTCGTCTTGGTGATGATCGGTGGAGGTGCAGGCTTTAGAGGTTTCTCAATGTATCGCCTGTCGCCGGAGTGTAGGAAGTTGTGGATCATTTGAGCTTGTTCTGGTGATGTCACCTCGCCTGGAATACGTAGCAAGCATACAAACATTTGACAAGTCCCACATCAACTTTAATAGAACGGTTTCTTCGTAAAATGTAAGTTTTAAAAGGTTACTTCTATCAATACTATGATCTGGTACATACAACACATGTTTAGCCTGGGTATGTTTAATCGAGTTTTCAATATTTCGGACTAGTCAGGTAGAGAATGAACCAATATGGACTGCTTATTGCGCCTCGCTCTACTAGCTCACATAATTTTAGTAGATACAGTCAACAACAAAAGATGGTTAACACCAAAAAATTATAACCCTTTTTTACATTACAATACCTACATTTATACCAATATTTAATGTATTAATAGTTTTATAATCAATAGATCACAAAGTTAATTTAACTGTTTATTCTATTAGAAATGAAAAATATGATCGATAAAATCGAATTTGTTAAATTATTCTTGTCGTTGACAGTTCAACCGTGATTGGAATGCCTGGAAGAGAGTGCTTGTAGCGATAAGGCCGTCATTTGTACATTTTTCATAATGTTGTTCGTACATGTACTGTAATGTGTCGGTGTACAATAAAGATTATCTTATCTTATCTTATTATTATTCTTTCAAATAACGGCAACTCCACAAAACTCAACAAAACGCATAAACATGGTAAATATCATATTATAATATTAGAAATGTGAAAAATAGAAATGAATATGGCCATTTAACTTTTTGTCCGGAAATCCCCGAGATGATCGGTTATATCGGCGTCGAACCGACTAAAACCGCACACCACCTTGGGAGTGAAATGCTGCGTGTACGTTGTAGTGTGGCGTGGCGTACCTTCGACGATGACGACGGCGGAGGTCTCGTCGCTGCCGTGCACGTTGGTGGCCACGCACGTGTACTTGCCGCTGTCCTCGGGCCGGCAGTCGATGATCTCCAGCGTCACCACGCCGTCCGACTGCGTCATCGCGTAGTCGTACTTCGACAGCTCGCGCTTGTCCTTGTACCTGCGACAACATACAGTGTCACTCTAAACATATGTTCAATAGGAAAATAAACATTCTGGCGAGTTCATTTTGTAATTGATCATCATTCAGACTTGGTTGATCATGAATTTGTTTAATTTTTGTAACGCGATTAGACAGTCATAATATATCGTACAATCGATCATCCGTGTGGTGACGGAGTAAGAATACAAGTATCACCACCCCATCTCATCCAAAGGGTGTCGTAAGAGGCGACTCATGAAAATATACGCAAACCATATCACTGCGAGAGAAGGAAAACTCGAAATAAAACCCTGTACCAACCCGTCTGGCCAGCGTGGAAACAGTAGGCCAAAGCCTTCCAACATTGGGAGAGGCGTAGTCCAGCAGTGGACTGCAATGGGCTAGTTGATTGATTGAATATATCGTAATCTTGTCTGTATTATTGAATATTACTATATTGTGATATATATTGACTGGTTTAAATATTATAGTGTCATATTAAATTTCAAATGGTTGCTGTAATTGCTGACTAAACTAAGGAACCGAACATCATAACATTAACTTAAGTTAAGTTCAACAACTCCAGTTAAACTAAATTGCTTGTGTTGGGAATGGGTCCACGTCGGTAGTATAATAGCCAGGATTTGGACCTGGGACCTTAGACTGTCTTTGACCACTAAGCTCAACTATTGCAATGCAGTCATCTTGATGGTAGTCCTGTGGGCGCGTGGGCGCCGCCAGCGAGGGCCCGCAGCAGTACGTACCACTTGACGGAGGGCGCGGGCTTGCCGCTGAGGCAGCACAGCAGCTTGCAGGTGTCGCGCGCCTGCATGACGCGCGGCCGCAGCTGGAACGTGAACACGGGCGCCGTCTCGCTGGACTCCTGCCAGAACGTGTAGGGCAGCGCCTCGCGCCGCCGCGGGGCTTCGGCCAAGTGCTGGCGCTGGACCTTCGGCACGGCTGGGGACCAGACAACAGCTGTTAAACATCCGTCTAATACGATACTGGGACTATAAGGGCTTGGAAGTTGACCAGGGCCCGTACCATATACGTTTAAAACAGGTCAATAATTGAACTGCTGTCATATTACCAACTGCACTTGTAACTTTGTAATCCTAGTTATTTATGCATTTAGTAAACGAAGCTGTTCAATTATTGACCTGTTTTAAGACTTCATGGTGAGCCCACAGACGTCAGTACATATTATCGCAATGGGTCCAGTCAACCTGACAGACACATTTTTCTAAAATATAATGTTTTAAATTTTATTATATTACCCGTGAACCAAGAGTTTGATAGAGAGGAATGAACATTTACATATCAAACTGGTTACCTAAAGAAAAATAAAATAAACCGCTGACAAAAAAAAAATACCTCAGCTAGAGTTTATTTGTCTGTTTTAGTTATATTAAAAAAAACAATTAACTTACAAACCAACGAAGGTTTCAATCCGAAATAGTACTCGTATTAAGCACATATACACTTATAAACACAATCGATACTTAGTTGAACTTTCAATATCAGATACCGACACTGCGTTAGGTCCAGCTGCACTGGCTATTTTCAGCTGAGAACCGTTCAACCAGGCGCGTTAATTATAGATCAATGTAATGCCACTGTTGCACACGATTAAATTGTTGCTAGATAATAAACTCAAGAACTCTCCATATCGCAATTATATTCGTAAAGTAGTTGTGTCAGTACATTGGGAGATATTCAACAAAATCCCGACATTGGGAGGCATTGTTCAGCAGTGGACCGAGATAGGCTTATTGATTGATTGATTGAACAAAAAAATCTAGGTTTATGTAGAATTAAAATGAAGTGATAATGAATATTACAAAAACTAAAATATAAGGTTTTCAAGGCAAAAAAAATGAACTTGTTCTATTTTTTCCTGTAGGTACAAGTTTCTAGAACAATATTAATTATGATTAGTCTGCGTTAATGTTAACCTAATTCGACTTTCATTTTGAGCCGACTGTTGTTATTAAGTATATGTACGTTTAAGTAGTGAATATACATACATACATAAATATAAACACGCCTATATCCCCGGAGGGTTAGGCAGAGGTGAATTAACACCCACATTTCACCAAACATTTTATTCTATCCCACGTAATTGGGGGTGAGCCTATTGCCATTTTCTGAGCACCAAAATGGAATTATTAGAAGTAGTGAAGTCCTTATATTCCATTTCGATGAAATTTTCTCTTAAATAATTCCTTTAAATATATTTGTTTTGTTTAACCTTCTTGTTTACGTCTAACTATATACAACAACTGCGCAAAATTAGTTCGTAATTTTTTTGCTGAGAAACTCATAAATTACGAGATTTAAAACACTGTCAGTTTTTATCAAAACATTTGTGGTACTCACGCTGTACGTTGAGGAAGACAACCTCCTCCCTGAAACCGTAGTGGTTCTCAGCCCTGATGATGTACTCGCCGCGGTCCTCCAACTTCACGCGGTTGATTATGAAGTAGTAGTCATCGCCTGCATATCTACACAACGGTAACATAACAATATTAGTTCGTGTCTACTTGTCTTGTGTTTACTGCCAGTAGGTACTCGTATATAAAATCTCGATGGTTTTGAAAATAAGAGGAATAATTCTTAAAAGCAGAGCCACGATTTTCAAAAAGCATGATTTCCAATTCCTTTAAAAAGAAATATGTAAATAAATTATTCCGGTATGACATGTCAAACTTATCTACGTTTTTGTGAAGTGTTTAAAACATTCAGAATCAGTTGATTTGTTTTCAATTACATTTTAAAATTTAAATTTTATAAGTATTGTATGATTTCGATGATAACGTATTATTTCTGGATATTTCAAAACATGTCATGCCAGCTTCTAACTATGCTCCCTTGTAAGTATAAAAATCTTGATGTCAGCACAAGATCTGAGAGAAAATTCTTGAAAGGCGGGCTCTTTTCTCCACCTATTTAGGTTGTAAAAACTCGCGAAGTCTTCTCCTAACTCAGCTTTCCTATGACGTGGCTGAACTTCGATATTTTCTACGTTGCATGAGTACAACATTTACGTTTTCAGTATATATATAGATAAAATAGACAGCACCAACCTCTTCATGAACTTAACAGACTGTCGCAGCTCGTGGTTGTTCCTGGACCAGGACACGGTGGGCGTGGCGCAGGCGATGATGCGGCAGTACAGCTTCACCGACTGGCCCTCGTAGCAGAACGCCGACTGAGGCTTGATCACGAACCGCGGTGCCGCCTGGCGGCGGTCTGTGAAGGGATATTGTTTTAGTACAAATGTAATTATAGTAAATTTCGACATGTTACATCCAAATTAGACAATAGAGTCTTTTGTAGGCAAAGCATCCTGCAAGTCCATTGTGGAATGCCAGTTGCTCTCAAACTAGTCCTTTGTGGAATGCATATTGTATGTTCTTTATGGAATGCGTATAGGATGTACCTTCTTGAACACAGAATGGGCATTCTGCATTCCATAAGGAATAGCCAACTGTCAACTATTAATCTAATGTTATCTTTGTGTCTTCCTTTGTTATAAAATATTTTCCCTTTGTGGAATGCAGGATCATCTCGAAGTTTATACTTACCTACCATTTTTATAAAGCACTACTCTCTTGTAGAATGCAAGTGATTGCAATTTAAGATCCAAAAAGTCATAATCCATATAATTTGAACCAGTAAAGACCAAAGCTTTTCTCACTAAAGTGAAGGTAGGAAGGAAGATACTCACCGAACTGTCCATCGTAGATCTTCCACTTCTCGATGAGCAGTTTCCTGAGCGAACTGTACTCGCTCAGCCTGCCGATCGGCAGTCTGAATGATGACCAGTTCTGTTGTACAAAAACTTGTGTTAACGCCTGTTGAACATGTTTTATAATATACCAAAAGGTACCGTGTTCAGATTACAGCTATCGGAAAATGATGAAGTTTCTGGAATATCACGAGCTTGATTTTGATTTTGATGAACATTAAAAACACTTCTGTTATTAATGAGGTTCTCTTCCTATATTGAAATCTGACAATTAGTATTTTTTTTTAATCTTCTGCATTCAAAGTGATTGCAGAAGATAAAAAAAAAACAAACATTTTTTTGATCTTTTAGATCACCAAAAGTAATATTTATAGTAGCATAATTTTAAAGGTGGTTAAATTTACATGTTTTTTTAATATGATTGCCATGACAAAAATGAGGGTAGTTTTATGCGCGTACCTCGTAGCGGCGACGTAGCCGTTCTCGTAGCGCCTCGTAGCGACGCGCTTCGATGGTAGCAGTGCGAGCCGCCGCGGCGTCTCCCGCCAACCACGGGTGCACAAGACACTCGTGTGCCGTCAGACGTTTCCTGCGCACGCGCATGGGAGGGTTAACAGTGCACTCATTATGACATCTCCTTCGTAAGCGTATTATGTTTTTGTAAAATACCTCTAAAAAAATTTTGGGACCGAAATATTTAGTATTCACCATAACCTCTTAACTGAGCAAGCTATATTACTTGAGTTAGAAGTAGGTTCACGTCGGGAGTATAATTATCAGGCTTCGAATCTGAGACCTCTCAATCAAGACCAAGTCCTTAACCACTAAGCTATCGAACCGACACTTCTAATAATCTTCAATGTTGTCTGTATGTTACACTTTCACGTTTAAACCACTGTACCGATTTTAATTCAATTTGGTACAGAGATAGATTAGACCTTGGAAAGGAGATCTGCTCTATATTTCAATGAGTATACTCACTCCTTGTTCTTAACCAGGAGCCTCCTGATGAAGTCCTTGGCGTCCTCCGACACGTGCTGGAATGCTTCCTCGTCGAACTCCCAGTCGCACGCCTTCACGTTCTTCAACGTCTCGATGTCGTTGTTACCCGCGAACGGCGACAGGCCCGATAATCTGCACGATAATAGTTTTATTACCAAATGTAATCAACCAATCAATTAGCAGTCCATATCTGGACATAGGACTCTCTTGATGTTGTGTGGAAAACGAAATGTAATATTTAGCAAGATTGCCAATATTTCAATATTGGCAATATTTTAAACATCTGTCTATCAATATCATATAAAAAGAATTAGAATTATTATTAAGTCTTTTGCATCAAGCCCTTGACTCAGCCGTCTAACGTGAGCGTCTTCAAGTACGGTCAAGGCTCTTGGTAGTGCATTGACATGATAAAACTATCGGCACAATAATTATTATTGCCCAGTCAACTTTCGATATGATAATATAATAATTATCGTATTGTTCTGGGGCATGGTGGCCTGCAATACAGGATTCTACCTAGTTTGGGCACAGTACAACTTTAATTATTTAATCGATATTGTGCTGAGAAAAAGGATCTTTATAGAGATGGTGGTTGCCAGAGGAGCAATATCACTTACAATACATAGCCGAGCACGCCGACCGCCCACATGTCTGTGTAGAAGCCTACAGGCTCGCGCTCCACTATCTCGGGCGCCGCGAACTCGGCAGTGCCTGTCGATATCTTCACGACTTCGTTGGGGTCCAGCTTCGTGGCTAGCCCGAAGTCGATGATCTGTTGGTTACAAGTTGTTGTAAGTTATTCAAAAATCAAAAAATCTAAATTCATTTAATCCATTGTTACAATGTAATGAACACATTACAATACGATTTGATGATAGTTTAACAACATAATTTGATGAAGTCTGGTACCCAAATTAAGATTAAATTTGTGTTTAGGGTAACAGGGTTCCTAAAACCTATCATAATCAACAAATATTATATAATTAATTCAGACAATAGTTCGGTATTCATGAGTCTTTGTACATGCCAGCAAGTACCTCGTCAAAGAAGCATTTCAATTAAGTAAACAAATCATAAATGAAAACAATAGTATATTACATACATACATACATAAACTCACGCCTATATCCCCGGAGGGGGTAGGCAGAGGTGCTAGCACCCACAACTCGCCAGTTTATGTTTAGGTCCCAATGTAAT
Organism: Eilema griseolum; assembly: GCA_963662185.1. Taxonomy (NCBI): domain Eukaryota; kingdom Metazoa; phylum Arthropoda; class Insecta; order Lepidoptera; family Erebidae; genus Eilema; species Eilema griseolum. Next base: position 10,137,875 of record OY759256.1, on the reverse strand, counting down.
AGGTGGCGAGCCTATTGCCATTAACCGGGCACTTATAAACCTGCGATAAATACACACATAACTTCGAAAAGCATCGAAAAGTCATTGGTATGTGCCAGTATATTACAGGGTGTAAAAAGAGCTAGAAGTGATGCAAAGATAGTCAGCGAGAATGGAGAAAGGTCTAAATAGTATAACTTTTATATCAGTTTTATATGTTGACAGCCTCTGTGGCGTGGCTACGCAGGAGGTGCGGGTTCGATTCCCGGTCAGTGCAAATATTTGTATGCATGAATATGGGTATTTGCATTGGTCTGGGTGTTTCTATGTATAATATGAATGTAAAAAAAAGTATTTAAGTATGTTTATCCGTATTCTAGATGCCATAACACAACAAATGAGTCTAGATGGCGTTGTGTAGAATGTTGTAGAACATTTATTTATTTATAAAAGTGAGTATATGAAGTTTATGAAGTATACAATGAGATTTAAGCTTGCCCAGCCTTCTTTTCAAGGAAATTCTGCGTTCAGCACGATAGCTAATTTCTCAAAGGAAACCCGTCACACAAGAAGAGGCTTCAGTATATTTGTCTACAAAGACGACGGTTCGAAAGAAAGTTCCTTTTGCGACTGCTCAAACTGTCAAGTACCCTTCGAAGTTTGCCAAACTATTAATAACTTTTTAAACTATCGCGTTTCAGGATATACAATAATGTTAACGGGAATTAACGCTATCACCGCATAGGTACACACATACCTTTGGATTGCCTGACCTTTCGACCAGGTTACACCGGCCTGATCCTATACCATGATCACGTCAATTCCCGTTAGCATTATTGTTTACCAAACAATTTTTTGTATGACTTTCTACAAAAAAAAAGAGATACGAATGTTGCATCTTTTTCGTTTTGACTGTTAAAAAGAGAGGGAGAGAGTAAACACATACCTTGACGTCAGTGCCGCTCCTGGTCTGGCACATGACGTTCTCGGGCTTGAGGTCAAGGTGGATGATGTTCTGTTCGTGCATATGGCGCACTCCCTCGCAGATCTGCCTCATGTAGTGCGCCGCCTCCGCCTCGCTCATGTTGTAGCCGGGCTCCGTGATGCGCTCGAATAGCTCGCCTCCGGATAAGCTACGACAAGGGATATGTTGTTACTGGAGGTAATTTTTACGTACGATCTATTTCAATTAACGATAAAAGTTATTAGGAATTTATAAAATGTATAACATTTATTTACACTAAAATACATGAATAAATAAAGTAATGATTAATTGTTTATATATTAATATTATGTGCAAAATCGTAAACAAATTTTGCCGCTATCTGTAAATTAGATAAAATTATTGATAAATCATAAAATACTAAAAACCTTATTTACGTAGATGGATAGATAGATAATTCTTTATTGTACACCAACAGATTTACAGTAGGACAAGTAGGTAGCATGTATACAGTTCAATGTACAATTGGCGGCCTTATCGCTGAAGCGTACGTATTGCTTGTTTTGGTCAAATACAATGTCTGGATAAACTATGAAATAAAATTGTATTCACTTCTTTTTTCATATTTCTTATACATAACATAACATAAACTCACGCCACGATGCTTTTCGAAGTTGTTTGAATTTATCGCAGGTTTATGACCGGTTAATGGCAATAGGCTCGCCACCTATTACATTGGGAGCTAAACATAAACTGGCGAAATGTGGGTGCTGGCACCTCTGCCTACCCCTTCGGGGATATAGGTGTGAGTTTATGTTATGTTATGTTTTTATAAAAAACATAAAAATACTCACAACTCAAAGATGAGCACCATCTCGTCGTCATCCTCGAAGGCGTCGTGCAAGTTGATGAGCTTCCTGTGGTGCAGCTGGTTCATGATATCGATCTCCTTCTTAATGAGCTCCTTCTCCATGGCGCCCGACACGGGGATGAACTTGGCGGCGAAGTAGTTGCCCGTGGCGCGCTCGCGGCAGCGGTGCACCACGCCGAAAGCGCCTGTGCCTACAACAGTGACACATACCTCATGCCTCTGTTTGTTATATGTTTGACAGTCAAAAGGTTATTCTAGGAGCCGTGTTAAGTGTTGTGAAGTAGTGGTTGCGACTGTAAAATTACTAATGATATAAAAAAAGCATATTATTATTGACTTAACGATGGTTATGCCCGATCGTAACTGTTAAAAGTTCCACACTAAAAGGATTTTAGAGGTATTCTTACCTCGTATAATAAATCATATTTATATTATAGCTGTATTTCTTGTTTAAATATTTTAAATAACCAATACAATCACAGTTTCAGAGAGTCTACCTAACAATTAACATTTAACTCAAATAAAACAAATCTAATTGAATTGTCATAAGCTACTTACAATAAATAGTTTTTGTATATGAGCCACATTTTAACACTGTAGTCAATTTGTACTAGTAATTTAAACAACCAATTGCAGTATAAAAGCCATTTAAAACGTAAGTTGTTAATTAAATTGAACTCTGTTACCTAAAAAGTAAAATAATATCTAATCGTGAATTTATATCGAATTTTGTATCACAGAATCATTATTCTACACAGACCTAAGTTGGTAACTAAACTATAAGTGCTAATTGGATGTGTTCGTTTGGCTTCTCATCGCATGTTTCGTTTCCCGACACAACTCTGTGTATATGCTTAACACGACTCGAGTATTTCACTTCTACGCTACGATCTAGTTATAGAATTATATCTGATATTTGACTGTTACTAAAGTTATTTAAACTATCATGGTCACTTACATCAGTATCAAAATAAACGGTGCTTGCAACAGCGCTGAAATATCGGAAACTCAAAACATTGAAACATGGTAAATATCCCGTTTATTTTGATACTGATGTTACTAAAGAGTTTATACTCGTAAAAATGGACAGTGACAATATAATAGGTATTGGAGTAAATGAAAAACATTAATGAATTAATAAGACTTCAAAGACAGTTCACGTATTTGTTATTAATAATAATATGAATATAAAGCAGATAGAAAAGTAATTAAACTCGGTTATAACTTTAAGGCTATCCTTTAAGAAGAATAAAAACTGCCTTATATAATATTGTAAACAGTCAAATATCATAGATATAATATAGAGGTGGTCTAATATCTATCTATAAATTTTGTGCCAATATCATACGCCAATATCTACGAACTACAAAGTATATTTTTGCGTAATATTAATATTTATAACTCGAATAATAATAAACTAATACAATAAATATTTTAATAGGTATCTTAACAAGCGAAAACCGTGCATTGAACTACAATAGTAGAGTATAGGAACTAAAAAATAAATGTCAAAAAGAATTAAAGTTAAATAATAAATAAAATAATTTAAGTATAAAATAAGGTTACTCGGAAAAAATACTTTCTAAAATATCTTAATTTTATATCATTCTCATATCTCCTAATGATATATTTAAAAAAAATGTTTATCATGCGTTTTTTTCCTACAGAAAAATATAAATAGTATTTAAAATATTAAGTATGCGTGTGAGCGAGACAGATGCAGAGAAAGAGATGCACTACATCGATCGATTCACACACAGACCTCGGCCTCGACGTCTAGACGGGGCGCTCACGAAGTCACCTGTGAATCAGTACCACCATGTACTTGCGAAAATGAACTCTATAACGTAGGATACAAGGATGATAGGGAGTGAGAATGCTGCATACCTGGAGACATTACTAGTAGTATTAATAGTATTAATCAAGTCTATCTCATAGTTGCTATCTCATGACAGGCTCAATAATTGTATGATCAAACTTACAGGAAAATAATTGTATGGTCAAACTTACAGTAAAATAATTGTATGGTCAAACTAACAGGAAAATAATATGGTCAAACTTACAGGAAAATAATTTATGGTCAAGCTAACAGGAAAATGATTGTATGGCCAAACTTACAGCAAAATAATTGTATGGTCAAACTTACAGGAAAATAATATGGTCAAACTTACAGGAAAATAATTTTTGGTCAAGCTAACAGGAAAATGATTGTATGGTCAAACTAACAGGAAAATACTAATATGGTCAAACTTACAGGAGAATAATAGTATAATTTTATTGTAAGGTTAAAGGAAATATGATTACAGGGTTCAATCAAACTGGTAAATTGTTTGAGAGTAACAAAATAATAATGTTAGTATTACTAATATGTTAATGAAATCTACAAAATCCTAAGATGTGATACCACAAACAACTTCGTGAGTGCGTTTTAGTTTTTTTATTTTATTGTTCTTATGTCTAGTGTACATAATATGTTGTCATTTTTGAAAGAAGATAATTATCACTATGTTACATAAATTGAAATCGTCAAGAGATAATATCAGTAGAAACATTGTTTTCGCTTCTTTAGAAAAGAGACTAAATTTCTCGTCGATGATAGTACAACCAGCTTTATTTAAATCGATAAAGATATAGATAAAATTAAATGGGCTCAGGCGGGATTCAAACCCGCGATCTTTCCCTTACCGTCGCCGTAAGACGGATGTGTATAGAAGAATTTGGATAGTTTTAGGTGAAGGTTCTGTGTCTTAGTAGTCAGAGCGGCGAATCCCACCTGAGCCGATTCAATATTTTCTATATTTTTAGTTAGTATACTAAATGCTTGAAAATTTCATTCAACAGATTTATTTATATTGGTAGTCTGCTGGAACATTTCATAATGGTACCATACATTCGTTATAATACTGTCATATCTTTTATACTGATGGGGCATTACAGTATTAAACTGTTTGTATTACAGGGTCAGAATAGTTGTCCTACGAGGCATGATACGTCCCCAATGGAACCTGCTAGAATTATGTAGTTTACCTTTAAAAATTATTGAATAGCTTAAATAGAAGCATATCACCAGTAGAGTGAAATGAAACCCTACATGATCACTTTAATTAATTAACTTAAGTTTATTGATTTATATTTTATTATGAATTGACATTTTATTGACTATTGCATCTAGAATTAACTGGTGATACTTAATTGATTAATAATTGAATTATATAGTTTTGTGAATTATAATTTTCAACTGACTTCAAATCTAATGCAATAATATAATATCAATTGATAATAATTGTCTGATTTTATACTGTTGACATTTTGTATGTTAACCATAGATGTAAGACAAATATTGTTACTAACAAATTGGGCCCCGTTGCCATCAATAAAATCATATTTAATTTAATTTTAAATTCAAGTACTTAATTTTTACTATTTCTTGTATATTAAACTTAGTAAACGTTAATATTGAAGGCAGAATTTTAACCAATATTCCTTTTTTTTACTATATTAGTGGAAACTACTAGTCAAGCGGTAATGTACAATATCCAAGTGTAGCCCACTTACCAATCTCCTCGAGAATGTCGTACTTGTCGTACACAGAGCAAGTGTTGATGTCCACCGGCTGTGGCACATACTTGCTGTATATATCGAACACGTAGCTGTCGTAGTCCTTCACTGGGCCGTGGTCTGCGTTCGTGCGAATACGTTTGCCTGATTCGTCCACTGAAAACAAATATTATTTTTATTTTTCTAAGTAATTAAAAAAGAAAAAAGTCAAGTGTGCGTAAAGGTATGCACACTTGATGTTTTTCTTTTTTTAATTCTTTTTTTATAAAGAATATTAGCAACTGTCAAATTAGTTACTTTTTACTAAACGTCAAAACGGTAAGTTATAAGGAAACTTGTATGAAATATTTTTTTGTGACCTCATGATATTCAGTAGCCAAATAATTTACTTTTATTTAGAGACTTAGTGGATAATTAAAAATAAATAAAAACGATAAAATAAGAACCGACGCAACATTTACCGCTCTTTCCGAGAATGATCTTAATTTAATAAGTACAGTTAAATAACTCATTTTAACTACAGGAAAATACCCAATTACCAATATTACCTGTAACCCCTATAACTAAGCTAAATTGCTTGTGCTAGGAGTGGGTTCTGTAACGGCCAGGATTCGAACCCGGGACCTCTCGATCGTAAGGCCGACTTCTTGACCACTAAGCTACCGACGCTTTCGAAAATTTCGAAGCTGGTGAATGCGTGACGAAAACTGTGATCGGATGAGGCGAACGGAACTTGAGACGGCGATATAAGTAGAGAGAAAGTTAAGTTTGGTATATTATTATAGAGGCAAGAGAGATGTGCTAGCACACATATTTTCTCTCTTACTCTCATAGCCAGTTACGTTTTATATACCTAAAACACTTTGCAGACCTATTAAGTTTTGCTTCAGTCGTGTAGTCTAATAGCACACTCGTTTTTTTATACTCAACCCCTCATCTCCTTTCCTGTGCAAAACAATTCGTGCTGAGAGTTTAATCTCATACAGGGCAAACAATTCCAAAGGTCGCACTTTTGTAGCTTCTATCCATATTGAAGTTTACGGGAGCGACTGCTATCTGATCCCCCAACCCCTACAGGAAAGTCTGCACCAACGCCCGGTCTGTCAATCAGCAGATGAAATGGCTTGCACGTAAGTTTTGTTTGGGCCCAGAAGATCTTGGTGGTGAAGTCTGTAGTATTTGCCCCTAACAAGCATCAGGCAGTTAGTGGTTTCCTTACCTGGATATTCCTTCTTCTGGAACTCCTTCTTGATGATAGCCTTGGTCTGCACCAGGGTCGTGGGCTCGCTAGGCTCAGATCTGCCGTAGATGTTCTCTGCGTACACTCTGAACTCGTACTGTTTGCCAGGCACCAAACCGGTTATAGCCATTGTGGTGAACCTTAGGTGACAGGGAGAATATTACAATATATACATTAAATCGAAGACTGAAAGTAAGAAAAGAAGTAGAAAAAGAACAAAAAGTTATTGTATTATACAATAAGGGTTAAATCACACAATCGGTGTCACGGACAGCCGCCTTTGCAGGGCGTGTTTCGTTGCCGAGAAAACGACCGCTCACGTAATAATGGAATGCGAGGCAATAGCCCCCCCAACGATCTCAAATTCTCGGCACAGTAAGGTCGCTCCCGAAGGCTGTGAAGTCCCCAATATGCATCTGCGTTTCTGGGCAGAGTTAAGCTGGCTGCTCTAGCCAGTGCTCTTCACGCACAACGGCCCAAGTAACGAGGCTAGGTGCGGATAAAAGAGTTCTCTTTACATTTCATTTAAGGGTTAAATTGTTTCATCATTATCTTAGCGTTATTCCTGATGGCATCTGATTGTACACCTCTGATCTCGGATCTGAGTCATACTTCTGACTTCGACATCCCACGGATGAATAATCCCTACCTGGTGTTGCCAACCCTTATCCAGCTGGACATGGGATGCTCCCTCTTCTCCACGAGATAGTTGGTGATGTCGGAGCCTCCGTCCCAGACGGGCGCCTTCCAACTGAGGGCGAGAGAGTCCACGCCGATGTTGTCCACTGCTGGGAAGCGAGGTGGGTCTGGACGGTCTGGGAATAGAAATGTCAGATTAATATTCTATTGTGGAAATCAAGTCCACGATAAAATAAATAAAAATTTAAGTCGATTATTATAGGAAAAAAATATGAATCAGTTCACGCGGGATATGAACCCGCGATCTTTCCCTTACAGGGGGAATGCTCATGGGAAAGATTGCGGGTTCGAATCCCGCCTGAATAGATTCGAATTGTTAGGATAGTAAATGCTTTAAAATTTCATTCAAAAATTTAAAAGTAAAGTATGTGGGTACATAAAAAATTTAATTGAAAAGAAAAGATAGTTTCTCTGTCTGTTTGCTAAGATAATCTCCGTAGTGGCTGAACCGATTTTGACAGGATTTTGACTGCTGGTAGCTGATGTTATGAAGGCACAGCGGACTTCGGGCCTTGAAACCCTAACATTTATACATGTACCTACCGTCTGTGTAACTGTGTACAATCAATATCTTTAATTGTAAAGGCACTGTATGGGGATAGTCATTAAACGGAAAAAGCTCTAGTACAATTTATAAATGATCTGCAAAGAGTCTTACCGCTAATCTCAACGTTGATAATAGCGGAGTCCTGTCCCAGTTCGTTCTCGGCGGTGATCCTGTACGGCCCGGAGTCCAGCTTACTGGCGTCGCGGATCGTCAGGATCGCGTGGCGTTCTGTCAAAAAGTTATTATTATAAGAAATATGTAAATAGGAAGAAAAAAAAACATCAACATACTAGTTTTTGATTGGTACGTTGGTTTTTATGAGAGCGACTACTATCTGACCTTCTAACCCTAAGAAGAAAGCCTGCGCCAGAGCCTCATCTGTTGTTTAGCAGGTACAACGACTGGCAATGTGAGGTGGACTTTGACTCCACAGGCATTCTTAATCCATTTTGGTGGCAAATTAGCACACGGCCCACCTGATGGGAAGTGGTTATTATAGTATCGACACTTACCTTTCCTCTCAACATGGTAGTGCAGTCCAGACTCGATGGTCTCTCCCTCCCGGACCCAGGTGATCTTGGGCACGGGGTGGCCGGTGAACGGAATCTTGATAACCACGTTCTCGCCCTTGTCGAAGTAGGCGGTGACTCGGAAGCGAGGTGGCACATTCAATTTTGGTGCAGCTGTGGATTAATATTGGTGGTTATTTTTTGTTATTATGGTATATTATTTGAATTACTTATTATTAGTATTGTAGTTACGTTGTCTAATTTGATTAAAATCATTGTTTGAATGTTTACGCCTGCCATATATAGCACAAGAGCTCATGGTCGATCCCATATGTATACCACCAAAGTTAATGGTGAGTATGTCGGACTCAAACCAACTAAAATCGTACAGTGTTTCGTCCCATCTATCAGTGGCCTCAACCGTTCTTGACTCGTTAAGAATTGGCGATCGTGACGTATTGTTAAGAATCAAAAAACTCCTCACTCTATATGGAGGTTTGCGGAGGACACGGCTAGTCTTAAATGCCACCCCTTATTATAAAGTGTGGAAATCTCCTCGAATAAGCCGCGGGCGGTTAAATCGGTATCGAGCCAACTACAACCACACGCCGTTTTCGGTCTTCAAATACCAGGGTGTGGGATTACCCAAGACATATCTTTCGCAACCCCGGCTAACCCAGCGCCATCTTTGATTTTGAGATGCCCCCTCCTTCCTCCCTCAGTCGTGGGAACCACGGAGTCCCCATCTTGGGCCGGAAAGCCGATGCGCTTATCGCACCGCTGTCTCGGCCTGCTTCTGCTAGAATGAAAGGTGACGCCACCTGTCACCCTCAGGCCCATATTTATGGTAGTAGGGTCGTTAACCGACCTGGCCTCCCCGCAAATCACCACCCTTTGCGCTTGGAGGGCTAGAGGGGGACGGACAGACATAATCAGTATTATCAGTAGTGCGGTCGGTGCTCACTCATGATGAGCAGCTCGGCGCGCGTGCTCTTGACGCCGGCGCGGTTGACGGCGCGGCACACGTACTCGTCGGCGTCCTCGCCGAATACGTCGTTGACGGTCAGGAAGTGGTTGTCGCCCTCGCTCCAGATGCGGTGGCGCGGACCGTTCGTTATCTCGCGGGCGCCTGCAACAATACGTACGATTAATTCAGTTATATTATTTCATTAATCTTACAGCTAGTGTAAGGTTCATAGTCTTAAATAATAAATAACTGAAGGCCATTAGCAAGTTTCCACGAGTAATAATAATTGATAATAATTATAAGGGTCTACAGTCCCGGGTCATTTAAGCGGGGCGTGAAAAAGCATCTGATAAGGCCGCCAAGCTGAGTGTCAACATTGTAACATTACTTAATGTCTTTCCTGACACTATGACAAGCATTCTTGAATATTGTTCTTGTTTTATAAGGAGTTTGCCTATTGCTTTCTTTGTTTTCTACTGTGCTAAGGAGAAAAGTGAATTTTTATGATACATCTAAACCTACTTCAGATCAGTTTGACTCCTCAAGTGTTACACTCCAAGATTTATTAATTTGATAATGCAGTGTATTGTGTCTATGTTTAATAAACAGTTTTCCTATATGCATTTCATAAATTGCTGCACATCATGGTGTCCAGAAATAAGTCCATTGGGAAACATCCCACAGAGAAAGGATAAATAAGTTTGCAAAGTGATTGTCTATGTTATTTACTCACCCTTGTACCACGTGATGGTAGGCTTCGGTGATCCGGTGATGGTGCACTGGAACTTAGCGTTGTGGTACTGGATGCAGTTTGCATTCTTCAACGGCTTCACTATCTCTGGCGGTGTTGCCGCTGCAAAAAAAAAACAGAATAATTATTTCATATATGCATTAAGTTTATCGTCTGAAAAATATAGCCAAAACCTGAGACTCTTCATTTATAGAAATGAGTAGGTTGTTTCCAGGCAAGCAATAGTGATTATATGATATATCATCACATCATCACGTTCTCAAGTGAAATATTGGTCAAACGAGGGCCTATACATCAATAAAATGGGATTTTCTACTCTATATGTCAAATTGACAGCAGCTGTACAAAATCGCAATTTTCAAAAATTTGTCTGTCTGTTTGTACTCTGTAATCTCGAAAACGGCAAGGACGATTTTGACAAGTTTTTCACTGCAGATAGTTAATGTTATTTTATTATAGAGAAAATATTAGGGTTTCACGCAAAAAATTCAAAACCCAGGTCGATGTCTACGCTAGTAAGTAAATAATATGAAATCAATACACGTACCTTTAGGATCTTGAACCTTGACCTGCATGGAGGCAGTGCTGGGTGGTGACAGTCCCGCCTCGTTCTGCGCGGTCACACGGAACTCGTACTGGCGACCCTCCACCAGGTTGGAGCAGTTCAGCTGGTTGGGCAGGCATAAGGTCGGGTTCACGCGCTGCCAGGTCGAAGCTCCGACCTCGCGCTTGTCTACCCAATAGCCTGGTGGGAATAAAGGTTTATGATGAGATTTGAAAGTATCTACCAGATAGTTACGCTGCGAATTGAGTTATCTGAATAAGGAGAGCTCTGTAAACTGTTAGTAATCATCATATTAGCGTTGTTTCCGATGCAAAGAAAGAAATAACATCGCGTTGTGTTCCCGGCGGTAAGTAGGGTAGCCAGAGCTCACTGGAGAGTTTTTATGCTGTCAGTCGGAGGACCAAAGGCTTGCAGTTTTGTCTTCTATACTGACGGCACAGAAACTCTCTGTGCTTACAGGGTTGGTAACGCGAGTGTGATTCCTCAGGCCTCTGGTGTTGCATACTTCCATAGGTTACGGTAACCACTATCCATGAGGCGGTCTTTGTGCTTGTCTGTCATAAAGTGGTGTAAAAAAAAGAAAGAAGAAAGAGAGAAAGAAATTAGACTTATAACCATTTTGCGGTAGTGATTGCCGTATGAGCTCCCAAACTTCTAGAGTAAAACCAGCGCTTGAGCGGGAGCCGTTAATCACCAGGTGTACCGGCTTCCATATGAGGTTAGCTTGGGTTCCGAAGAGCCCCAATAATAGCAATTCTTCATAGTTGTGAGGTATATGCTCCTGTAATTTAAGGTCTAGTTCTGATTTTTCTTATTATTATTTTTACCTTGTATTCTAGCACCTCCGTCGCTAGTAGGCTTGTCCCATTCCAGGTGGACGAAGTCTCCTCCGACCTCCAGGATCTTGGGGATGCCAGGCGCCGAGGGTGGATCGAATGGTGCCTTTGCCTGAACAAAATATTGGATTATGATATGATATCTTTCTGTAATTGAGTAGTTATTATATTCTACGGATAAAGATTCATAGACTACACTTAGATTTTATGACTATTACAAATTAATGTGTACAATATAGCTGGTGTGATCTGTGAATATTAGCATAGCTAGCTAACATGTTCATAGACCCCTTGTTATTTATTATATTTACATACATATAATTACGCCTTTATCCCCGAAGGGGTAGGTGGAGGTGAATTAGTAGAATTTGGGCCACCTGATCTCTTCCCATGCGATTTTGTATAAGGCGACTAAGGGATAGGGCTGTTTAACATCAGACAGATATATACAGCCCAGACTCAGCCTATAGGCTCACCCCCAATTACGTGGGACCGAATACAATAATTGGTGAAATATGAACGTTAATTCACCTCTGCCTAACCCTCCGGGGATAAAGGCGTGATTATATGTATGTATGTATGTTTGACTTTGAATTGCGCCTGGGCAATACACACGTTACGTACTTGTGTATAGAAAGAAATCTCACCTTAATCGGATTAGCTCCCTCCAGTGCTGGTCCAATACCGTTCTCATTTGCGGCATGTATCCTGAAGTTATACTCCTGTCCCTCCGTCAAGCCCTGGACCATAAACTTGGTATCCCTGACCGACGAGGCGATAGTAATCCAGGCGGTTCCAGAGATATCGTTACGTTCAATGACGTAATGGGTGACGGGTAGACCGCCGTCGTATGACGGTGGCTTCCAGGCCAGGGTGCAGGAGTGACGGGAGATGTCTGTCATCTCCAGCGGTCCCTGTGGAGGTCCAGGCAAGCCTGTGACGGTGATGGAGAACGTGTCTGATGTTTCGCCTGAGTTGTTCTTGATTGAGATCTTGTATGTGCCTGTGGGTAGAGACAGGTGAAATTTTAGTAATGGAAATCTGTAGAGCTGATGTACAAACGGCCAAGACGATAATATACATCTTTATTTTGAGATGACCTATTTCCTTGGCTATGTGCACGTTAACGGAACTGTATTAAACTGTTTTCAAATGAATATGAATATTAGCGGCGACTAAAGTTCGGTAAAAGAACTGGTAAATTTCTATTCCATACTAATGATAATTAATTGCGAAAGTAACTCTGTTTGCCTGTTTCGCAACAGCTTTCAAGGAAAAGTTTAGATTTTTTTTCATTGGTGGAATACGTATGAGTAGGTACCTATATCTACAGAGTGAGTTATGTGCAAAAATATGTCAGTCTAATTAATGCTTGTCTGCTACTCAAAGGTTTGCTGGAAGAGAACTCATATAGACTTAATCTCGCCTTTGTGCATGTTTCTTGTGACTTTTATTTTGTGTATGTTCTTCGTACTGTATGTGTGCAATAGGCTATTTGACAAGGTCATCCGATTCTACCCAATACTGCTTAATATGTTAGTTTGTTATCATAAAATATTGTTTGAAAAATAAGATATTGCGCAACTAAACTGGAACTATGTTTTTACATTATTTTTTCCCCCCAAAGTAAGTTAAAATATAAACAATCAAATTCAGTCCCAAATAATAACATTTTAGATTCCTCATTAAATTACAAATTACTTTTATTACGATCTATATATGCGTAAACGTAACGTAGACGGAGATAAATACAAAATTCTCTTGCACTCCATACATTTGCACTACTTGCGACTAGCATGTGACGTTACTCGCAAGTTCGATTTTATATGGAGTGTTTTCAGGCAGCGCGAAAAATTGAATTTTATCTTTAAAACTATTTGTCATAACAATATTTCACTTTACAAGTTCATTACAGAATGGTACATTTTCTATAATAAAAAAAAATTGTCAAATAGCCTATAAAGAATTAAGAATGAAGTGTATTAGAGTGCAGAGGAACCTCACCCATGTCATCCTTAGTGATGTCCTTGATGAATATGAGCACGTAGTCGTCGAACACGGTGGCCTTGAAGTGCGGCGAGTCCGCCAGCTTGTGGCCGTCGCGCGTGAGCGTGACGTCGGCGGGCTGGTCGCCGCTGTACAGGATCTTGATCTTGGTGTTGTCGCGCTCGGGCAGCTGCAGGTCGCCCGGCATGCGCGTGATGCGCGGCGGGTCTGCGAGGGACACCACCATACAATATACACTCCAAATGGATACTTACAATAGAGCATAGTAAAACTATAGTTATACTAAAAAGGCACACTTGTAAACTTCAGGAGGGATAGATCAAGATGTACCATTACATCTTTGTAAACTTCAGGAGGGATAGATCAAGATGTATCATTACATCTTTGTAAACTTCAGGAGGGATAGATCAAGATGTATCATTACATCTTTGTAAACTTCAGGAGGGATAGATCAAGATGTATCATTACATCTTTGTAAACTTCAGGAGGGATAGATAAAGATGTATCAATATATCCTTATAAATTTCCGGATGGATGATAAAGATGTATCAATACATCCTTGTAAATTTCCGGATGGATAGATCAAGATGTATCATTACATCTTTGTAAACTTCAGGAGGGATAGATAAAGATGTATCAATATATCCTTATAAATTTCCGGATGGATGATAAAGATGTATCAATACATCCTTGTAAATTTCCGGATGGATAGATCAAGATGTATCATTACATCTTTGTAAACTTCAGGAGGGATAGATAAAGATGTATCAATATATCCTTATAAATTTCCGGATGGATGATAAAGATGTATCAATACATCCTTGTAAATTTCCGGATGGATAGATCAAGATGTATCATTACATCTTTGTAAACTTCAGGAGGGATAGATAAAGATGTATCAATATATCCTTATAAATTTCCGGATGGATGATAAAGATGTATCAATACATCCTTGTAAATTTCCGGATGGATAGATCAAGATGTATCATTACATCTTTGTAAACTTCAGGAGACATAGATAAAGATGTATCAATATATCCTTATAAATTTCCGGATGGATGATAAAGATGTATCAATACATCCTTGTAAATTTCCGGATGGATAGATCAAGATGTATCATTACATCTTTGTAAACTTCAGGAGGGATAGATAAAGATGTATCAATATATCCTTATAAATTTCCGGATGGATGATAAAGATGTATCAATACATCCTAGTAAATTTCCGGATGGATAGATCAAGATGTATTAATACATCCTTGTAGAGTTCCGCAGGGATAGATGAAGATGTATTAATACATTTTTAATAACTTCCGGAGAGATAAATAAAAATGTATCAATAAAACCTTGTGTGAATTTTCGGAGGGATAAATAGAAATGTATTGATGATACCCTGTTTCGCCAAAGATATACATATTAATAGATGACGAGTCTATTGCACCAACTGAATATTTTTATTACCTGGCGATATGTTTATACCGCCTATGCAAGAAAAGTGAACAGTGCTTAGTGCTTACTATTTGATGTGATGTGATTGAGTGGCTTTTGTATTCTAACTTGGCAGGAACCCCGCTTGGTTATATATGTAGCCAGTAAGCAAAGTAGCTCAGTATATGAAGATAATGTGGCGTACCGGTAGAATATTCGATTGCTATGCAGGGCCGCGGGTTCAATACCCGCTGAGTGCAAATATTTGTATGCATGAATATGTATATTTGCATTGGTCTGGGTGTTTCTATATATAATATGTATGCATTTACAAAAAAAGTACCTAAGTATATTTATCCACTTTCTACATTCTAGATCCACAAGCTAGTTACGCTATGCTTACCGTGGGTCTAGATAGCGCTGTGCAGAATGACGTGGAATATTTATTTATTTAATGTTTTAATTGTTCAATGATTACAATAAAATGAGTACTCACTTCCGATCTTAAGATGTCCGGTACAGTAAATGAAACCGATGTTATTGACCGCCTCGCAAGTGTAGTCACCCTCGTCTCCGTCGTGCGCCTCCGTGATGTTCAGACGCAGAGTACCCTCGCGGGATTCGGCGATGAACCTGGCACGGCAAATTGTATGATATAGTAAAACTATACTGAGCAATATGTGAATATGAGACAACAGCCCATTTAGTAGACAAGATAATAGGTCGTTACATATGACAAGATAAATCCAAATTTTATGATTTTTTTGTGTATGAATGAAACAATATTAAACTAACAAACACTATTATTACATTTTTGAAAAGCGACAGTTGTAAAAAAGTAATACGAAATTTATCATCAAAATGGATAGCATTTAGGAAGTACTGTTTTTGAAGATCGAATTTAATTTATCAAGCGGCCAATAAAAATAAAATTTAATACAGAATAGTAAAATCTTGAAATCAACTTTCAAAAAAAGTATAAATAATGGAAATTGCATGTTACCATTGCGAAGTATTCAGGACCAATACTTCTACTTCTTTTGGCGTGGTTTACATGAGAGACTACCAACTGATTTCACATCCTTAATAAAAAAAGTTGCGCCAGAGTCTCGTTCGTCGACTTGACCTTGAAGGTCGTGGTAGGGTTCCACACGCCCATATTTCTGTATAGCAAAGTAATAAGTACCTGGTGCCAAGCACGATCTCGCGTCCGTTCTTGAGCCAGCGCCCCGTGGGCACCGGGCTGCCGGTAGCCACGCACTCCAGCGTGAAGGGCCTGCCCAGCGGCGCGCAAACGGTGGCCGGGAGTTGCTTCACCCATTCGGGCTTGGTGCCTCCCAGCTCCTCGCCAGTCCTGACTGGAGTGGTGCAGCTGGATGGCTCGGATTTGCCTGTGGATTGTATATGGAATTTAATAAAATATGGAAAATATAACTGTAAATTTAATAGATCTGTAATGAAACTGAATTCCTAAGTTTGTAATATATATTAGGCGATTATTTGATTTCAAATGCAGAAAATATGTATTCTTGTATCACAATAATTTTATTGCTTTAGTAAGAAATAATTACGTAATGGTAAAATTCGTATAGTTATAAAACACACCTTCATGTAAAATAACTGATTGATTTAATTGGGAGAATTCACAGAGATCCATTTCTAACAACAACATAATGCATTTCGGCGAATTCATCGGTCCTTCTCAATTTCAAAATGACCATCATCACTTGACCTTTATCGAATACTGGTAGAATTTTATACTCGATTATGATAGAAAAATTTTTGAATCACTTCAGGCGGGATTCGAACCTGCGATCTTTCCTCTAACCTGAGCCACCGAACCACGCCTATAATCATCCAAATCTTCTTACATGTATATTTATATTGACTATATATTGAGTAGCACTCTAAATGCTTTAAAAATATCATTTAATAGAATTTCACACATTTTAGTTAAGCATTTGATATAAAATCAAACCCCCCTCTCCCTGCCACACGGTACTGTATACTTAAGTCACTCATGTCTCTCTTTGACTAATGAGATGAATGAGAATGAATCACGTGACATTTGTTTTCTACTATTTCATTGGTCGAACAGACTTGAGAGACACGAGACTTCCCCCATGTTACTATTGCAGCTATATAAACGCAGGGTCGTATTCCAGAACAACGCTCAGTTTCTTAGATTAGAACTGATATCTGTCCTAAGATCTAGCTATGACTGTGGAGACAGTTACCAGCGGCGTTGACGGCGACGATCCTGAACTCGTAGTCGGCCTTCTCGTTGAGGTTGAGCGCCGTGAAGGTGGTGTCCTGCACGTTGTAGTCGTTGCACTTGAGCCACACCGAGCTGCCCACGTCGCGACGCTCGATTATGTAGCCCGTTACGCGCGAGCCTGCCAGGACAGAACCCACATTTTATTATAACATAACAAAAACTCACGCCTATATCCCCGAAGGGGTAGGCAGAGGTGCTAGCACCCACATTTCACCAGTTTATGTTTAGGTCCCAATGTAATAGATGGCGAGACAATTGCCATTAACTGGGCACTTATAAACCTGCGATAAATACACACATAACTTCAAAAAGCATCGGAAAGTCATTGGTGTGTGACATGGTAAAACCTGGGATCGAACCCGAGACCTCGCATCAGCAGTCCATTACCTATACTAGGCTCGGCTACCGCGGTTCTTTTATATTAACATTTTAGGCAAACTTACGTCTAAAAAATAACAGTATGTGAAAATCAAATAACATATTGAAGGCCATTTACAAGTTTTCACCGATAACATGTCATTTAAATTTGAGGATGTTACGGCAACACAATTTCACATCTATAAAGTGTTTTAATAATATAAGAAAATTACTCAGTTAACAAATAAGTGAACACATAATGCTTTCTTTACTTTAGAGACACTAGTGAAGAATAAGTCTTTGTCAACATCCCGACATGCCACAGTGAATGTATATCTGTTAGGTATATTATTGTTAGTACATTGGATTTCAAATGAGTTGGGTTGCTTTACAGTGTAATAAATAGTAAATGCGTCCTACGGATCCCCTCAAATACCTTCAAAGTTAAGTCAAGTTCACGCGCATATCTGCTGATGAACAGACGAGATTCTGGTTCAGGCTTTTATTTCAAAAGTCAGATGGTAAATGTTCCCGTATAAGCCAAGATTAGAGAGACTTTAACGAAGACTGATTCGAAGCTTTAACGTATGGATGTACTGGCGTTAACACTGTTATGATTGCTTTTTTATTTATTTAGGACACCTCGCCTGATGGTAAGCTAATGGCAAAGTCTCAGGAAAGAGGGTGACCATTACAGACACTAAGTAAAGTTACAATGGTGGCACTCAGCTTGGCGGCCTCATCAGATGCTTTTTCACGCCCCGCTTAAAGGATCCGGGACTGTAGGAAGAAGGTTATCTGCGTTTCTCTCAGTCCATAAGCTTAAGAATCCGACATATTTTTTAATAATGGACACGTTTACATAATTTTAACACACCTGAAGATAAACCGCCGCGTGGTTCCCGGCAGAGTAGAATTAGGGCCACCCCCATCTCTTCCCATGCGGTGTCGTACAAGGCGACTAAGGGATAGGGCTGTTAACATCAGACAGATATATACAGCCCAGACTCAGCCTCAGATATACATGGCTCGAGTCGACAATAGTGCCCGGAAGACGGCAATAGGCTCTGCCCTATTACGCGGGACCGAACTTAACGATTGGTGAAAAGTGGGTGTTAATTCACCTCTGCCTAATCCTTCGGGGATAAAGGCGTGATTCTATGTATGTGTAGATAAACTAATAGGAGTTTCCACGGAGTGAGTTAGATAAATGAGCCCCAGATGAGTTAGTTTCGTGTTTAAGACCTAATTATGTGTATATGTAGCTTCTTACACTACTTTATCTAATCTCATGAAATAATATATTTTGCGTAAAATGACAGAAAATTAATGTGTGTTGCGCTGCGTCCACAGACTATGTAGACAAAATCCAGCTGACGTTGTATGGTAATAGAAAAAAAAAAAGATACAGTAGCCACAGAAGAGCTGTACTGCGTGTGAAGAACGTCATTAAAGATTTGTTTTTAATATTTTAAGTGAACATTTTAGTATGAGAGTAGATAAAGTTAGTCTCAGAACTGAAGATCATCATATATGGACGTGTGTAATATCAGAGAAGCTACACTCGCGCTGCTGACCCTGTAAGCACAGAGTCTCTGTGCTGTCAGTGCGGAGGATAAAGCAGGACAATCCTTTAGTCATCCCACTGACAGCACAAAACACTGACGCTGGGAACACAACACGAAGTTATTATAACCGCGGTATTCTGTAGATTCTGTAGTATGAATAGTCATCTGAAATACACGTGTAGAAAACAAGTATTGTGTTTTGATTAGATTTTTGTATAAACAAGTTTACAAATTGTTTCGAGGTGTAAACGAGGGGTAAGGATTCGAAGAATGCAGAAGATTTTTTTTATTTTTTTTTTATACCACTTAGTTGGCAGACAAGCACACGGCCCATAGAAAGTGGTTACCGTGACCTATGGACGTCTGTAACACCAGAGGAGTCACAGTCGCGCTGCCAACCCTGTAAGTACAGAGTTTCTGTGCCGTCAGTAGAAGACAAAGCAGGTCAAGCCATTAGTCTTCCCGCTGACAGTACAAATTCTCCAGTGAGCTCTGGCTACCCTACTCACCGCTGGGAACACAACACGAAGTTATTATAGCCGCGGTATTCTGTAGAAAAGAATATGTATAAAGCTGTAAGTGGGGTACTGACCGCCGTCGCTGGCGGGCGGGTCCCACGACAGGTCGACGTAGTTCCTGCCCACGCGGGTAACGCGGGGAGCCCGCGGCGGTGCAGGCGGGCAGCTGCGCGCGCGCACCTTGAAGCGCTGCGAGCTGGCCGAGTGCTTGCTCCAGCCGGCCGCGTTCTTGGCGCGCACGCGGAACTCGTACTCGTGCCCCGCCTCCAGGTTGTACGCCTGCGCAACGCACGCTCTTGTACAACATACATACATACATACATAATTCTTTATTGTACACCAACAGACTATATCTTAATCGATTTGAAGGAGTAACTTATAACTTTTAAATTATCGCGTTCCATAAAATACAATAATGTTAACGGGAATTAATTCGATTGTATATTATCTTAACTGTTGAGACAATATACAATAATGTTAACGCGAATTAATGCGACCATGCTAGATTTGGTGAACATACCTAGACTAAATCGGGCAAGTTTTAGAAAAGGGGCAGGTCAGGAGTACCATAAACCGACGAGCATACTTAAAGAATGTAATGAGAGTGAATTAAGCTAGAGTAGTATGTCAGGATCGTAGCAAATGGAGATCCGTGATCTCTGCCTACCCCTATTGGCAAAAGGCGTGATTTTATGTATGTATGGCATAGATAGGCATGGTAGGGACATACATGCCTTTAGTTAGCTTTACATTTATTCCCGTTAACATTGTTGTATATCATGGAACGCGATAGTTTAAAAGTTATAAATTACTCCTTCAAATCGATTAAGATATAGAAAAATGGAATCGGTTCAGGCGAGATTCGAACCCAAGATCTTCCCCTTACAGAGGGAACGCTCTGACCACTAAGCCACAGAATCTTCGCCTGAAACCATCCAAATTCTACTAAACATATATCCGTCTTAGTGCGACGGTAATCAAATGTATTCAAAATCGTACCTGGTAAGTACACTCTTTGACGAGGTAATCGGCGCCGTTCCAGACACCGTCCTGTACATCTCTGAACTCGACCTTGTACCCTTGGATGCGGGCACCGCCGTCTGACCTCGGTCGGTCCCAGATGAGAGTGGCGGTGGAACCGTCCCAGTCCGTCACACGAGGTACGCCGGGCGGGTCCGGGATTGTGAATGGGAACTGTAAGAGGAAAAAAATATTTTTATATTATCTAGTGAAAATTCAAAGGAATAATTTGTTTTATACGCCGTGTAATTCCCGGCAGAGTAGAATTTGGACCACCCGATCTCTTCTCATGCGGTGTCGTATAAGGCGACCAAGGGATGGGACTGTTTAACATCAGACATATATACAGCCCATAGTCAGCCTCAGATGCATGGTTTGAGTCAAAAACAGTGCTCAAAGACGGCAATATACTCACCCTCTACTACGTGGGACCGAATTTAATGATTGGTGAAATGTGGGTGTTAATTCACCTCTGCCTAACCCTTCGGGGATAAAAGCGTGATTATATGTGTGTATGAATGTATGCCTTTAATACGAATTTCCATTGATTTTGAATTGTATACAGTAGTTTATTTTATTCTATTAAAAAAGAACAATAATTTTTTTTATCTCAGCAGCAACCGAACCCTTAAACCTTACGATCAAAAGAATTATGACACAAATCTAATGAGACACTCCTCCAATAAAGAAAGTAATACACAAAACCCTGACATTTTTATTCTAATTAAATTATTACTGGTTATGTTTTCGTAGAGCCCAATTAGGAAAAACTGTGGCCACGGCTGGACTATCGTGATTGGACAAATACGTACTGAAAACATACATATTGATAAACAGCATTTTTTTTTATACCACTTAGGTGGCAGACAAGCACACGACCCACCTGATGTGAAGTGGTTACCGTGGCCTATCGACTCGTGCAACACTAGGAGCGTCACACTCGCGCTGCCGACCCTGAAGAAACCTCCTAATGCCCCTTTTGAAGAACCCCATATTGTAGACGCATGGGAAGACCGCAGCAGGGAGTTCATTCCACAACTTGAGTGTGCGTGGGATGAAGTTTCTCTCTCTCACAGTCTCACCTTTTATCCTTGAAATCCTTGAAAGTGCATACATATATTCACTTCAAACCCCAAAGGAATAGTCAGAAGTCCGGTCCCACCTAAAAGGGGGTAAGTCTATTGCCGTAAAGCGGACACTTTGTAAGGGGCTGAACTTTTCCCCTCATGCCACATACCTTAGCAGTAATAGAATCATCCATAGTCAACGGGTCTGACACCCCGTACTGGTTCTCGGCGCGCACGCGGAATGTGTACTTGCGGTTCGGTTCCAGGCCCATGACATTGTAGTGGCAGTTACGTACGAACGATGAGATCTTGGTCCATACCTGGAAAAGAAGAACAGGAGCGTCACTTCAATTTTTCCGTAAAGCGACTGCCATCTAACCTTCACGACTAGCTGCCCTTATCGAATTTCTGTAGTTAAAACGGACCTTTCAGGGGTCCAATTACCCGTATCAACTGCCATTAATATTCTACAATTCTACAACATTATACACAACGCTGTCTAGACGCATTGTAAGCATAGCTTAACTAGCTTGTGTTATGGAATCTAGAATGCAGATAAACATACTTAGATACTTTTTTTTTTGTAAATACATACATATTATACGTCGAAACACCCAGACCAATGCAATTATACATATTCATGCATACAAATATTTGCACTGAGCGGGAATCGAACCTGCGCCACCTTTTTTTTATACAACTTAGGTGGCAGACAAGCACACGGCCCACCTGATGGAAAGTGGTTACCGTGACCTATGAACATGTGTAACACTAGTCACATACGTGCTGCCGACCCTGTAAGATAAGAGATTTTCTGTGCCCTCAGTGCAGAACACAACATCCGGTCTTTTCTTGACATTTTTATTTTTTTATGGGACCAATGGCTTAACGTTCTCTCTGAGGCACCAATGCAAATAGGCATATTAAGGTAAACAAATATTAGCACTGAACAGGAATGGATTTTTTTTACGTGCGCAAAATCCCCACCGGATACCCCCCCACCGGAGCCGGTGGAAGAGGTTATGTCGGACTCGAACCGACCAGAAAGTACGCCGCCTGTGGGTCGCTTTGGTTGCCGAAGGTGAGGTAGACAGGCATATCCAATGGAGGAATGGAACCCTTGCATCCTGAGTAGCAGCCGCATCCACTACCGCTACGCCACAAAAGGTGTAAAAAAACTTAGGCTTCACAAGGTTGGTGATTCATTTGTAGGAAGCTGCATAAAAATATTTAATAAAATTCCTCAAAATTTGATTAATATGCCAATAAATAAATTTAAATTAGAAGTGAAAAAAACTTTAATGAGGAAAGGTTATTATAAAGTGGATGAGTATCTTAATGATATTAATGCGTGGTCAACATAACTCTCTAGCTTGCTCGCACAAAATAAATTGTAAACTAAAGCAAATTAAAAAAAAAGAAAAATAATCTAGTTCTAACATAGTTCGCTGAGTTTCTTGCTGGTATCTTCTCAGTAGAACTAACCTACCGAACCAGCGAAAGAATCATTTTCCAATGGTTTATTTGTACATTATTTAATATTTTAATATTATTTCTTGACATACTCAATTGTAAAATTTTGACGTTCATATGTGCTCTTTGTGTGCCTAAACTGAATAAATGAAATCGATTCTTTGATTGATTGATTGAAACCAAAATTATCTGATGATGGTATACTTACTCCACTGTTGTCCATCTTCTCAACGACATAGTTGGTGATGGGCGAGCCCCCGTCGTCTAGCGGAGGTTTCCACGAAAGCGTACAAGTGTCTGGTGTGATGTCGTACGCCTCCAGCGGTCCGACTGGCGGTGTCGGCCTGTCTACTACAAGCACCTGAGGAAGTAACAATAAAAAAACATAGTAAATTTGATTAGGCTTTATAGGGAGGAGATCGCAGCGGACATTGGATTCTGAGAAGACCTCTGATGTGACCAGGATTAACGCAAAGATGATGATGATGTCTGTCATATTGAATGCTTTTTGTTATGCCACTTAGGTGGCAGACAAGCATTCCCAACGGAATTGGTTACCGAGGCCTATGGACGTGTGCAACACCAGGAGTGTCACACTCACGCTGTAGACTCTGAAGAAACCTTCTGATGCACTTTTTGAAGAACCCCATATTGTAGGTGCATGGGAAAACCGCAGCAATGACTTCATTCCACAGGTTGAGTGTGCGTGGGATGAAGTTTCTTTAATACCGCACAGTGTGCACCATCTCAGGTTGCAATGTGTGGAGATGAATTCCCTGCCTATGGCGAGCGGTGCGTTAATAATGATTCGAAGCCATCCTAATAATCTTTCTCAGTTTATAATTGTATTCCTCTATTCGAGCGTCTATTCCAGTTATATTCAAAGCTAGCACTTAGAAGCCCAGGGTCCACTCCTACTCCTGGATAATAGATTGATTGAGAGCAACTGCCGTCAGCATCACCTTAGCGTGGTTTTCTGTTTCATCCGACGCTTTCACTTCGAAACCTGGAGACCGTATCTTCCGTGTCTTCTTTTCTTTTAGATTTGACTATGTGGCTTTTATGCGAGCGATGCCGTGTTGCGCCAGAGCCTCATCATACAGCAGATTTCGTTCAGTTGACTTGAACTCCGAAAATTGTACACACACATACACCTTTTTTTAGTTAGTACCTACATACAACAAAACGAAAGTATCTCACCCTGCAAGTAGCGCTGTCAGATCCTTCGCTGTTCACCAGCTGAATAGTGTAAGAACCAGTGTCGGAACGCTTAGCGGAGGTGTTGTGGAACACGGTGTCCACGTCTGATGTCACGAAGCGGATACGGTTGTCCGGGAATATTTCGTCGTTGTTTATTATCCAGGATACCTAAAAGAAGTAACGAATGTTGCAATAAAATACAGCGGTTGTTGGTACTAAAATTCATGAACACGATAAAAGGATTTTCTGACTCAGCCATCGAATCCGAGTTCGACACCACACAAACAAGAAAATGGTACTTAAAAATAAATAAATGTGAAATGATTTAAAATTAAATGGCCACCTACTCACCTTTGGCCTTGGGTTTCCAGTAAATGGTACGGTAATCTTGATCTCCTCTCCAGCGATAACAGTGATGTCTCTGAGGCTGAGGTCCGAAGTAATCTTCGGGCAGTTCGGAGGAGCACGAGCCCTGATAGAATCAGAGCTGGCTGAATAGCTTCCCTGACCGGCCGCGTTGATAGCAGCCACACGGAATTCATAATCATGGTTCTCAATTAAACCTGTTACTTTGAACGTAGTGTCTGGAATGTGTGCATGAGATGCTTTGGTCCATTTATCTTCAGTAATCAGCCTCTTTTCAACGACGTAACCAGTGATAGGCGAACCGCCATCGTGACGTGGTTTCGTCCAAGTGATTGTGATCGAAGATTCCGTAGTCTCCACAGATTTCGGCGCACCAGGCGGGCCTGGTGGGTCGAATGGATGTCTGGCCTTGATTGGCTCTGTGGTCTGGACTGGGTCTGACTGACCGTATTGGTTCTCAGCCATTACCCTGAACTCGTAGTCCCTGCCTACAGTCAAGTTCTTCACGCGTAAGAACGGAGTTGTGACGTAGCCAGATACCTTGGTCCAGTTGCCAGTCCTGGATTCACGTTTCTCAACGACGTAGTTTGTGATATCGCCACCGCCATTGTCTTTCGGTGGGTTCCAGTATAATGTAAGTGCTTCTCCTTCGAACTCGTCAGCACGAAGGTTTTCTGGTTTACCAGGTCTATCAAGTACACGTACGTTAATAGTCGCTGTATCGTATCCTGAAGGATTACGAAGTTGTAGGCGGTATTGTCCACCGTCTGACCTCTTGGCGTTCTTGACAACCAGTGACGCAGAGTCTGGTGTGATTTTCTGGAATATTCTGGAGTCACCCTCGACATCAAGAAGGTTATCATCCGCGAACCATGATGCTGTTGGTTGCGGGAAGCCAGTGTATGGTACGTGAATGGAGAAGTCTTCTCCAGCGCGTACAGTGATGTCTCTGACTCCTCCAAGATCCATGCAAGGTTTGTTTGGTTGTTCAGCAATAGTAATATCGCTGGTTGGTTTGCTAGGATCTGATCTACCAACATCGTTGACTGCAATGACTCTGAACTGGTATTCATCACCTTCTTTGAGCTTAGGCACAGTGTGTACCAGGCCTGGAATAGGTACGTCATTGACATCTTTCCAATCTTTGTCTCCCTTACCCTTTTGTTGAATGATGTAACCCTTGATCTTGGATCCACCATCGCTCTTAGGTGGTCTCCAAGACAAAGTAACAGAATCTTTCGTGACCCTATCCGGTTTAGGAGCTTCTGGCGCGCTAGGCTTAAGTCGTTGTGTCTGGGCAGTGATCGGTTCAGTCGGTTTGCTAGGTTTACCGGGTCCAGCTTCATTGACAGCAATGACACGGAATTCGTATTTATTGCCCTCACGGAGGTCAGATACTGTGTAGCAGAGGTTAGGTGTGGGATAATTATTGGCCCTGACCCAATCGCCTCCACGTTCTCTCTTTTCGACAATGTATCCAGTGACAGGTTTGCCTCCGCAGTTTGCTGGAGGTTCCCATTCGAGAGAACAGCTGTTCGAGCTGTATCCGGTGATCTTTGGCGTCTCTGGCGCATCTGGTGGGTCGAATGGTGATTTTGCAATAGTAGGTTTGCTTTCCAATGGATCTGATACGCCGTATAAGTTCTCAGCGCGTACCCTGAAGACGTATTTCTTGCCTTCAGTGAGGTTCTTAACAGTGAAAGAGCACTTGGGACAGAATCCAGCAACAGTTCTCCAGTCGTTGACTCCGAATTCAGCCACTTCAACGACATAGCCGGTGATCTCTGAGCCACCGTCGTCTGTAGGTGGCTGCCAGCTAAGGCTAATAGCATCATGAGTGACGGGTTGGCATAACAGAGGTCCTTTAGGTACTCCTGGTTTGTCGACCACAATGACTTCAATGTCAGCAGAATCTTTTCCGTGTTCATTGGATGCTGTGATAGTGTATTTACCAGCATCCTCTCTGACTGACTTCTCAATGCAGAGTTTAGTTTCATCGTTCTTGGTTTCAGCAGAAAGCCTATGTGAAGGTACCAATGGTACGGATCCTTTGGTCCAGGAAACAGTTGGAGTAGGTGCTCCAGCAATAGGAATGTTAATATTGATAGGTTCTCCAGCGCGAACCTTGATTTTCCTGCCAATGAGGTGGTCTAAGCTAAGCTTAGGTTTCTCTTTCATAGGCTTGGCAACCAATACGTTGGATGGATCAGAAGGTTGACCTGGTCCAGCAGCATTTACTGCTGATACTCTGTATTCGTATTGATGACCTTCTTGGACCCTGTCATCGTTATATTCATTAAACTTAACTGGATCTTTGTTCAGTTTGATCCAGCGGCCAGTAGCCTTATCTCTCCTTTCGACATCGTATCCAACAATATTGGATCCTCCGTTGGAGATTGGTGAAGACCATTTGACTTTAATGTGATCCTTATCTGCCGAGACAAGCTCTGGCTTTCCAGGCTTGCCAGGTACAGTGTACTGGTTCTTAGCAACAATAGGCCTGTCAGTAACCAATGGCTCTGAACGTCCTTGAAGATTCTCAGCAAAGACTCTGAATTCATACTTTGTACCTTCAGTTAATCTTGGCACTGTGGCATGATTGTATTTAGGGTTGATATACGTAACAGCTGGTACCCATCCACCGCCATGAGTCAAGTCTCTCTTCTCAATGACGTAAGCTGTCAATTCACTGCCACCGTTATCCTTGGGTGGTTTCCAAGACAAGGTGACTGATTGTGCCGTGATTTCTTCATAAGTGAATGGAGGTTCTGGAGGTGCAGGCACATCCAGAACTATGAGCTCGAAGCTGCCTTCATCAGTACCAGAATCGTTCTTCAACTTCAAGTTATACTTGCCAGCGTCTGACCTCTTGCAGTTGACGGTATGGACAATAGTATGATGTCCAACCGATGTGACAGTAGTTCTTTCATTAGCAACCACAGGTTTTCCATTGCAAGTCCAGGTGACTTCAGGAATTGGCTCTCCAATGAAGTCAACGTCCAAGTGGAAAATAAGACCAGCCTTGATGCGAATCTCTTTGAGAGGTGTGATGATCTTCGGCGCCACAAAGCGGTCCTTAGCGGTGATGACGTCAGAAGGCTCACTTGGTTCTGATTGACCAGCTTGGTTCACAGCAATGACACGGAATTCATAATCTTGACCTTCAGTGAGATCAGGCACTGTAGCCTTATTCTTGCCAGGAGGCACATGAGCAGCGTTCACCCAGTATGGACTACCCTTCTCTTTCTTTTGTACAATATAACCTGTGATGGGAGATCCTCCATCAGACTTAGGTGGTGCCCATTCCAGGTCAACATGGTTCTTACTCCAGTCAGTGGCCTTCGGTTTGCCAGGAGCTGAAGGTTCATCAAACTCGTTCTTAGCTACAATGGCGCGATCAAGTTCGAGAGGTTCCGATTGTCCAATAGCATTAACAGCACTGACCCTGAAGAGATATTCCTTCATGTGGATCAGTCTTGTTACATTGTGAGATAGATAAGTACTCATGCCAGCATCGGCCCATGTACCACGGGAAAGGTCCATCTTTTCGATAACATAGTGAAGAATTGGTGATCCACCATCGTCCAAAGGCACCTTCCATGATAGGGAGCAAGACTCCTTAGTGACATCAGATACAACTAATGGCTTCTCTGGCCTTGAAGGTTTGTCTAGTACAGTAACTTGGGCTGATGCTGAGCATACTCCAAGATCGTTCTTCAGGGTTAGTTTATAAACGCCTCCATCAGCTCTGACGGAGAATGGAATGTCTAATATGACCCTGTTGTGGAGTAACTGAATATCGATTCTATCTGAAGGATGCACAACCTTTCCATTGATCTGCCATTCCACGGTAGGCTTAGGCGAAGCCTCCATTGGTATTTCGTATTGGATCCTCTGTCCTGCCTTGACAGTTTTGTCAGCCAAGAGCATTTTATCGAAGTGTGGAGCACAGAATCTGGCTTTAGCCACTTGAGGCGTGGAAGCATCACTGGGTTCTCCGTTACCAGCCTTATTGACGGCAATAATCCTGAACTCGTATTCCTCGCCTTCTGTAAGGCCAGGTACAGTTGCTGTGGTCTGGTTTCCGGGAACAGTGGCAGCCACCTCCCAAGGTCCATATTTCTTTTTAGCTTCGACTATGTATCCAGTTATTGGTGAGCCGCCATCCTTCTTTGGCGGTACCCATTCCAAGTCCATATGATCTTTGTCCCAGTCCTTGACGACAGGGGTTCCAGGTTTGTCAGGTGTACCATAAGGATCTTTAGCAGTAATTGGTTCGCGACCAGTTAATGGTGTAGATTCACCAAGTTTGTTCACAGCCTTCACGCGGAAGTTGTAGTCATGACCTTCGATAAGATGGTCTATCCTGATGTTAGTACCTTGTACCTCACCAGCAGGAATCCATCTCATGTTCTCTTGGTCCATCTTTTCTACAATGTAGTGAGTGATTTCGCAGCCACCGTCATCTTTAGGTGGCCTCCAGCGAAGAGTGCAACCTGACTTAGTGATATCATCAGCTTTAAGTGGTCCTTCAGGAGGTAGAGGCACATCCATAACTGTAATTTTAACTGTGGCTGAGTCAGTTCCATTGATGTTCCTGGCTTTAAGAGTGTACGTTCCAGAGTCAGCCCTCTTGGCGTCAATAACTCGAATCTTGGTACTGTGATTATCATTGACAATCTTGATTCTGTCATTGTTCATGACTAGATTATCGCCAAGGAACCATTCCTTAGAAGGAGTGGGTTCTCCAGCGACTGGCACATCCAAATCGAAGTTCTGTCCAACCTTGATCTTAATATCAAACATGAAGTTCCTGTCGATCTTCGGGGCGAGATTCTTGGGTCTAGCCAGATGCGGCGCAGTGCCATCACTAGGCTCACCCTTGCCAGCCTTGTTAATAGCACGAACACGGAACTCATACGTGTTTCCTTCAATCAGATCAGGTACTTTGCCAGTAGTGACGTCACCCTCGACGGTGGCGCACTCTTCCCAGTCAGGTGCGAATCTATCCTTCTTCTCAATGACGTATCCAGTAATAGGGGCACCTCCATCAGTTTCAGGTCTGGCCCATTCCAATTCGACGAAGTCTCGGTCGAAGTCCTTGATTTTCGGTGTGCCAGGCTTGCCGGCGACGTCGAACGGATTCTTAGCTTCGGTTGCATGAGGTGTGGTGAGAGGCTCTGATTTGCCTTGCCTGGGAAAGGAAAAAAAGGTTTTATAATATTAATCGTAACTTTAGGTTTGCCTAATAATAGGAACTTCTGCACAAAAACCTTTTTTTACTTGATGTGTCAAAATTTCCTTATATAATAGGGCAGCACTGAAAAATTATTACGAGAACCAAGTCCCACAATTTTATCTATTTTGTCCCGAAATTAGTTTTTGGAACAGTTTAAAAACCTTCAAACGATTTATTTTTACCTTTACCCTAAATCAACGCATGTGTATAGCTTACTAAAGAAATTATTTATTGTTAATCCTTACCTATTAACAGCCCTGACTCTAAACTTGTACTTGTGTCCGGGCTGCAACCCATCCACCGCGAGACTGGTCTGCGGCCCGTCGGTCTCGCCGGCGGTCACCCATCGTCCTGTAGCCTCGTCCATACGCTCTACGACATACTTGTCGATAGGCTGGCCGCCGTCGTCAGCAGGCGGGTTCCACGATAGCTTGGCACCGTTTGCGTGGACATCGGACACCTGGGAAGGTTTTAATACGTGATAAGGGCTCAAGATAAAATGTAGAATGACACGCCAAATTCCTTTCTTACGACACAAACAAATTATTGACGATTAAGTTCATGCAATAAATGACATATTGATAACTCACTTATACTTTTCCACATTACTTTATTATTTATTACACCGTACCGGTTTTGCCTTGCGGCATCCTCAAAGGTTTACAATGACATTCCTTTACAAACATTGCGACACTCGTGGGTAGTTGTAAAATTACGACACTCAAACATTTTTCACATGTGGGTAGTTGTAAAATTATGTATAGCTGTAGATATACATTTTTTCCCAAAATTTGGGGAAACTATATATATATATATGGTCCTAAAGATATTTTAAATTTATGAATAATTACTATTATGTATTTAAGTTATAATGTCAATGAAATAATTATATAAAATTATAAGAAATACTTATGAATGTCGAAATAATAATATCGGATTGAAAAACTAAATAATGTCAAATGTGAATAATGTAATTTGAGGATGCCATAAGGCGAAACCGGTCAGGTAATTATAAATAATGTAGAAAAGTCTAAGTGAGTTATCAATATGTGTAACAACAAATTCCACCAAGTGCCATCAATCAACAGTATAAATAGTCAATAAATGACGTTTATACACAATGGCCCATACTGTGTGATGCGATCAGAGTGGAAGAAAATGTGGAAACAAATCCACTTGTTCAGTCGAATATAGCCTATTGGGAATACACAGTTTTATAGCTTAGCTAATACTTAACCTTTTTAAATATCATCCCTGTAATATCCCCAACTTGACAAAAACTTAACATTCAAAGTTTACCCAGATTCAAGGAAAGATTTAATTACCTACAGTTGATTTAAGGTCGAATTAAACTGCATTATCACGCTTAACTAACTAAATTCCATTTTTAAAAACGTGAAAGCTCGATTTAATTCAACTTGAACGCAATACAATTTTCAACGATGAAATCCAACCTTAGTACTGCAGTATAATGATAGTGCATACCTTGAGTGGCCCTCCAGGCGGGCTGGGCACATCGAGCACGATGACCTCAACCTCTGCCACGTCTTTTCCATTGCTGTTCTCTGCCGTGATGGTATATCTGCCGCTGTCTGCCCTCCTGGCTGTCTTGCAGTTCAGCTTCGTGTTGTAATCTGAATGCTGGACCTTCATGTCCCCACCGGTCTTGACTTCCTTCTTTGCGAGGAACCATTTTGTTTCTGGCATTGGTTCACCAGTAACCTGGTAACAAAGATTACGTTAGGTTCAAAGTTTTTAATATTGTAGTTACTCTCTTATTTATTTTATTTTCTCTTGTCTATTATGGATATTTAAATACTTACAGATAACCTATTCCAAGTACGCATGGTAAAAAATAGATGCATTACTAATGTGATTTCTAAAATTCTCAATCATCCAAAAGTGACAATGGGATTCTCGTAAAATATTAATCGTAAGAATATCTTTATTTGTGAATATGATTTTTGGAATTGTTACATTATATAAGTGTGACATGTACAGTATATGTTGAAGCTCAGCATTTTCTGCCATTTTGACGTACAAATTATACGATATTTAGAAGTTACCGAATCTGGGAGTCAAATTCAAAGTTAAAGTCAAAAATCATTTATTCTGCATATACCATTAAATCGGCATTTACAAAACGTCAATATAAAAAGAAAAATGAAAGATAAGTTTAGCAAATTGACCACCGGTTCTAAACGCGGCCGGTATATTTTTTTGGTATATTTACTAAGTCTACTTAGTCTAAATACAATAATTTACTTGAGTAGCATATTTGAGCGAACAGCTCATTTACAAGCATGTTTATCATCTAAGTATTCTTGGATTTTATAATAACTTTTATGCCACAATTTACTCTTTACTACATTTTTAAATTTATTTGCAGTAATCGAATCGAAAATCGCATAAGATTTCTGTTTAGAGATAAAATGATCATACAGTACGTTTAGGAGAGGTGAGGTAATAATTTGTGCCTTACCTTGACATCGAATCCGAACTTCTGTCCAACCTTGATCTTGATGTCAATCAGGTTCGTCCTGTCAATCTTGGGCGCCAGGTTCCTGGGCTTGGCAACAATGGGATGTGTGCTGTCACTGGGTTCACCTGGACCAGCTTTGTTAACGGCGCGGACCCTGTTATAAAACAATTATTATTGTACAGTGAAAACTGGTTAAGATTGGCCCGGATAAATGCGAAACCTCCACAGCTGGTGATAAAAAATAAGTCTTGTTACGTATCTAATTTTTTTATTGTGTTCGAAATAAGTCCACACACAAAGTCCATTTCTGTCCATCCATCTGCTGTCCTAACACACTTCGAGAGCTTCCTTCTCTGATATGCCCTTATAACAATTTATCATTCATTTCAACAGTGTATGTCGAGGTTAACATCAGATCGACCCAGGCCACTTAAATGTGCCTTCCATACAGTACTCATTCGTTTTATGTGCCCTAACTACCTTTCAAATATCAATTTCAAGCTCACTGACCTGAACTCATAAGTCTGTCCTTCGATCAAATCAGGCACAGTACAGTTGGTCTTATCCGCGGGTACTTCAAGCGCCTTCTCCCAGTTGCCGAATTTGTCCTTCTTCTCCACGATATAGGCCTCGATAGGGGCGCCCCCGTCTGTCCTCGGCGGAGTCCACTTGAGGTCCACGTGGTCCTTGTCCCAGTCTGTCACGCTGGGCGTGCCTGGCGCGCCTGCGGGTGGACAAGGTGATTAGTTTGCTTCTTCTTCTTCCATCGTGTCGATGGTAATGAGATTCTAAAACTGTGTTTTCTCGACGTATGCATAACATCGGCCCAGGACACATGTGCTAATGACATTAATTTGTTATAATGCTGCTTTATTGGCGTATTGTATTTAATTTGTTAACTTTGTTTTACTTTTATTATTTTATTAGATGTCCTCGGTGGCGTAGCGGTAGAGCATTTGACTGCTAAGCAGGGGGCGCGGGTTCGATTCCCGCTCAGTGCAAATATTTGTATGCATGAATATGTATATTTGCATTGGTCTGGGTGTTTCTATGTATAATATGTATGTATTTATAATGAATGAACTGAATAATTGATTGATGAATTGCAAATAATAGTTCTAATGATCGCATGTAGTAAGAATAAAATAAAATTACCAGGCTCGTCGAACGGATTCTTGGCGACGATAGACTCTTCCGAGACGAGCGGCTCAGACTCGCCCTCCGAGTTGACGGCTGATACACGGAATCTGTACTCCTTGCCGGGCGTCAAACCAGTTACATCGCATTCTGGGAAATATTATTAAAGTTATATCAGATTTACTTAAAG
Organism: Eilema griseolum; assembly: GCA_963662185.1. Lineage (NCBI taxonomy): Eukaryota > Metazoa > Arthropoda > Insecta > Lepidoptera > Erebidae > Eilema > Eilema griseolum. Next base: position 10,104,081 of record OY759256.1, on the reverse strand, counting down.
TTTATGTAGTCGTGGTATATGTTAATCGCCCCCCTATATGCATATACAAAGATATGCATATAGGGGTAAGGCAAACGTCTATTTTACATATATTACACCCGGAAATTCTCGTTTCTCCGTGAAACTAAAAACATATATATAATAATAATAATTTATTTCATTAATTCAATAGTATATGTTACATAGTTTCATAATCTATTGCTATCTTTTATACTTATTGCATACTTCATACATAAACTCTACAATAATTGTCAAATCAATCTTACGCTATAGTTATTAAGCTGTGCTACATAGATTGTGCCTGAACTAGGTAATCCTGTTTTTCAGGCTTGTAGTGCAATTTTTACATTTTAAATAAACAAATAATTTATATGTCTATGTTTTTAGTATGTAGTAGTATTCACGGAGAAACGGGAATTTACAGATACAGTAATATTATAGAGAATTTCTTCAAAGAAAAAACAATAATGTGCTTAATACGATCTGGTATTCGGCCCCAGAACCTCACTATCGCAGGTAAACACGACTGTAAATGTTATGCCATGCGACTAAAGTATATAGCAAAACGTTGACAACGTTTTTTTTATACATCTTAGGTGATGAAGCCCACCCATGGAAAGTGGTTACCGTAACATATGAACGTGTGCACCATCAGGGGAGTTACACCCGTGCTATTGACCCTGTAATAGAGTTTTTGTGCCGTCAGTGCAGAAGATTATCAGGACAAGCCTTTTGTCTTCCTACCGACGGTACAAAAACTATCCAATGAGCTCTAGCTTCCCTACTCACCGCCGGGAACACAACACGAGGTTATTATAGAGTGTAAGTACTTCCCAAGCCGGATTGCTCAATTGGGATGGGAATACCGTCGTGTTCTACCTCCTGAGAAGTCAGTAGTAGTCTGTGGAATTCAAATGCAGCCGTAATTGGTGCAGTTGGATTCTTTTGCTATGAGGCCTCTGAGACAGATTGGATGCGGAAGGCAGAGTATAGGACAAAATGGCGCATATTGGGAGAGACATGACCAGCCGTAGACTGCGGTGGGCTTATTAAATTGATTCATTGAGGCCACTTAAAACTCACTAGGTTCATCAGATCTGGCACACGGCACCCAGCAGCCAGTCTCAGTGTCCAGTTTATCCACTTGGTAGTACTCGATGGGCGCGCCGCCGTCGTCCTTGGGACGCTTCCACTTGAGGGTGGCGCCTTCTTTGTGCACGTCTGAGATCTAAACAACAGAGATTTATTGTTTTTAACATACATGAGATCAATGGATACAGTTTTTGAAGCAATTTAGTCCTAATGAAATTTTAAAGCAGTTAAGTATGACTTCAGGCGAGGTTCGGTGGCTCAATGGTCAGAGCATTCCCCTGTAAGGGAAAGATTGCGGGTTCATATCCCGCCTGAACCAATTCAAAAATATTCCTATGTTAATCAATTTAGTTTTATGTTTTACTGCATAAATAAGTTGGTAAAGTACTCGGAGCGAGAATATCCAGGACGGGATTTGAAACCGCGACCAGTATGTATGCGAGTAATTGCATAGCATAGCCGTCTCAGCGTGGCGGGAAAGAATCGTGTCTTGTTTCTCTTCCAGTCATTTTTGATCACGTGACTGGCTGTTCTGCTATTTTATTGCTCGAAGTGAAACGAGAGAAGTCTTTCTCACCATGCTAAGGCTACTGGTCTACATTATGTATATTCTTACCTGCAGTGGTCCCTCAGGCTTCAGTGGTTTGGCAGTGACCACCACATTGATAGTAACGGTGTCCTTGCCGCTGGAGTTGACGGCGGTGACGGTGTACTCGCCCGAGTCGTCGCGTCGCACCGGACGGATTACAAGCTTGGTGAAGTAATCGGGATTATCGATGGTAACCGCCTTCGAGGCGCGGAGAGGCATGTTCTGGTATCTGAAAAGAGATAGCACTACTGAGTACAGGATTTTTTTGTAATCTTTATTACAAATGGGACTTAGTAGTTAATACTTCTAAGCTCTAACCAGATGTGTACTGTCACTGGCAGTAGAAAGTATAGTAAAGTGGACTGTATAGTGAATTGGTTGCCGGTGTATCTGAAGAGATCAAATAATTTGATGCTTCAGTAATTCCTCGTTTATTTTGGAGCACGATCCAGAAGGTGAGGGGTGGAGCTGTATACAGTGTACAGCTCCATTCTCCATGCTCTAGATCAATTGACTCTCTGACTTTGGGAAGGACAGGAAGTTCTTTATCATATCTGAGTCCGCTTCCTTAACTCCTAGGCATTTTTGATCAATATATTAGCTGTTATCAATTATCAGTTCATAACACATTAAGGTGGGCTCCTTACCTTGAAAGAGTCATATAACTGGTTCTATAGATTTAGATATTTCTAGTGGGTTGAGGAATTCTGATAGCAGTCGCTTCACGGAAAAAATAGATTGGTAAGATTGAAATAAGCCGACCCCACCAGAAAAGTCTTGCAGGATAATGATTTTACCTCCATTCTACAGCTGGAGCCGGTTCTCCAGTGATAGCAGCCTCCAGTTTGAGAGTGGATCCAGCCGATAGCGTGACATCCCGCAGGTGTCTCCTATCGATCTTGGGCGCCAAGAAGCGAGGCTTGGCGAGGAAGTTCTTGCTTGCCTCCGAGGGTTTGCTCTGACCAGCCTTGTTGATCGCGATTACTCGGAACTGGTATTCGTTGCCTTCGATTAGCCTGGGAAGGAATAAATAAATATTGTAACAGCGCCATCTAGACCTAAGCTCAGCTTGGTATAGGGCTTTCTAGAATGCGAATATCCATACACAAGATATTTTTTTTGGTATGTTAATACAAATTTTATTATGAAGTGAGCATCAGTTGAGCAGTGGGGGTAAATAGGCTAATGGATCGAGTAAAGTATTTTTGGCTTTTTGTCTACAATACCAGTAGCAACATGGAATTGAGTGCCCGATTGACAGCAATAGACTGGACCCATAATGCGTGGCACAGAAATCAGCTGGCAAAATAGTATGCTACTAATTTGATTAATCAGAAGTCGCTTAGAACGCGATATTTTTGTTCCTAAAGGTTCCTTGCCTCACACTAATCTTTAACAATTTATTTTGCTGAACCTGTTATAACTGTTAAAAGACTACACTATACTCTATTCATTTGGCCGTGAGAAAAATGATAAACAACTTTGACAGTAGATGACAGTAGTTGTCTAAACTATAGTGTACTAAAGTATCAAAACTTTTTTATTTAGTTGACACAGTTAAATTCATACAGTGGACTATAGCTTCTCAAAGTATCAAGACTATTATTATTTAGTTGAACTTGTTAAAGGAATACAGTAAACTATAGTTTCTCAAAGTATCAAGACTTACCCAGCGACGGTAGCCGCGGGTGTGGGCGTATGCGTCTCCACGGCCTTCTCCCACAGCGGGCTGTACTTGTCCTTCTTCTCCACAATGTAGCCGATGATGGGCGACCCTCCGTCTGATAGAGGAGGCTCCCACTTGAGGTCCACGTGGCTGGCTGACCAGTCGTCTGGGACTGGGGAGCCGGGGGCGTCTGGTACGGCTGTAAGAGGAAGGTATTTTTACGTACAAAAAAGAAATTAAGTAATCAAGTGTAGAGTATTTTGATTTGAAAAATTGTAAAGGTATGAAATGATGCGAGGCTTATGCCTGTTGTGAGGGATATGCCTGTTAACCTCACCTTCGGTAACCATAACTACCTTCGGGCATTGTGCGTTTTTGTTGGTTCGAGTCCGACATAACCTCTCCCACCGGTTCCAGTGGTGGGGTATCCGTGGATATTTTTCGCACGTAAAAAGGTATAATATGAAATAGGTAGCATGTGTAGATGAATTGGTCACTTGACCATATCTAACCCTTTTGAATATCAAATTTCATCATGCTCATTTTTTATCTATCCTATGCTGAGAACACAGGTCTCTAAGAGGAAACTCTTGGCGTATAAACCACTTCTTCTTGACAAATTTAAGAAGCTTTTGAAAATATTCTCAGGATTTTCTGTAGAGTTTCTCTCGATGTTTTCCTTTACCGTTATTTATTCCATATTTATTTTGTGATTACAGATCAGTATTATAAGTTCAAAAATCCAATCAACGCATCATTTACTTTTGTCTATTTATAATATGAAACAAGATGTATAACTTACTGAAGGGATCCTTGGCGATGATGGAGCCGAAGGTCTCCAGAGGCTCCGACTCGCCTTCCTTGTTGATCGCCTTCACACGGAACTTGTACTCGTGTCCAGGAATCAAACCATCCACCTGCCAAGAAAACGTTGTTAGTGCAACACATAGAGTTTTGTTGAATCGCAAACGGTCCGGCAAGACCAATATGTATAGTTAGAAACAATATGCAGCGAAGAACAACAGTATTGAAAAGAAAATTCCTACCATAAAGCACAATAATTCTATATGACAGTTTTAGATTTCATTTTTACAAAACAACATGCTAAATAATTCTCAACCATTCTAGAACATAGGAATATAAATATCTCGTCTGTCACTATTGTATTTCTTTTTTTAATGCTTTATTGTACACAAGGAAATAATACATCAACAGGAAAGCACAAATACATTTTGGTGTACAAAGGCGAGCTTAACTCAATATTGAGTTTTCTCCCAGCAAACCTTTATTTATTTTTATTTATAAACATTATTAGGAACGGCAATTACAAGCATTACCTCTAATTCCTTCAGCTAAGTTACATTTACTCTTTATTATGGCTTCACGTAATGGCCAGGATTCGAACCAGAGACCTTTCAATCGTAAAGCCGACTCCTCAACCACGAAACTACCGACGCTTCAGAATTCCAAGGTCGTATGATCATCACTCACGTCCATCTCGGGCACGTTTCCGTGCGTCTTGCCGACGGGCAGCCAGGTGCCGTTCTCGGGGTCGTACTTCTCCACGAGGTACGCCTCGATGGGCTCGCCGCCGTCGTCCTTGGGCCGCTTCCACTGCAGCTTGCAGCCGTCCTTGTGGATGTCTGATACTTCCAACGGGCCTTCGGGCTTGTCTGGTTTGGCTGCGAAAAAAAGTTGACGTTTAAACTCACATATTGGGAAATGACATGTATATATATATATAAATATTTTATGCCACTTAGGTGACAAACAAGCACACGGCCCACCTGATGGAAATTGGTTACCGTGGCCGATGAACGTGTGTAATACCAGAGGAATCACACCCGTGCTACCGACTCTGTAGTAAGAACGGAGAGTTTCTGTGCCGTTAGTGCAGAAGAAACAATCAGGACGGCACACAATCTCTCCTGGAACTCTGACTACCCTATTCACCGCCAGGAACACAACACAAGGTTATTAAGGCCGCGGTATTCTGTAGGGCGGAGGTACTTCCCCAGTCGGACTGCTCAATTAGACGGAAATACATATATTTTCTGTGTCGTCCCAAGACTTCATGTGTTAATTCCGGTCACATTCGAGGTGTTCACATCGGAGTCCGGGGTCCGTTTTCCGGCTTTTAATTTTCCATTTCGCGCGGTGTTAGGGATCAATGTTAGAGAGGCCATTAGCACGCATGTCACCCTCTATGACGTCAAGCCAGGGCTTCTAGGGTCTACCCCTGCTACCGAGACACGGTGAGGTGCTCATTGCCAGACTCTTGTTATCTATGTTTATTGGCAGTATCTATGTACATTGACGGCCTCTGTGACGTAGCGTTAGAACGTTCGACTGCTACGCAGGGGGCACAGGTTCGTTTCCCGCTCAGTGCAAACATTTATATGCATGAACATGTATATTTGTTTGTTTCTATGTATAATATGATGTATTTACAAAAAAAAGTATCTAAATATGTTTAACCGCATTCCATAACACAAGCTAGTTAAACTATGCTTACCATGGGTCTAGATAGCGTTGTGTGAAATGGTGTAGAATATATACATAGATTTTCTTCTTCCTATAATTCCGGGTCTTTAAAGTAAGACGTAAAATAGAATCTGATGAGATCGGCAAACTGAGGGCGAACATTGTAGCAATATTTGTATCTATAATGATGACCCCCTTATGCCTGAGACGGGGGATATCTCCCGTCAGGTATGGTGGAGTTATATTGACGTACCCTAACCTGTTTAAATGGGGGTAATATATGTATATAAGAAAGTACATACATACATACATATAATCACGCGTTTATCCCCGGAAGGTTAGGTAGAGGTGAATTAACACCCACATTTCACCAAGAATTGTATTCGGTTCCACGTAATAGGGGGTGAGCCTATTGCCGTATTCCAAGCACTATTGTTGACTCGAGCCATGCATCTGAGGCTGAGTGTCAGCTGTATATATCTGTCTGATGTTAAACAGCCCTATCCCTTAGTCGCCTTATACGGCACCGCATGGGAAGAGATGGGGTGGCTCAAATTTTACTCTACCGGGAACCACGCGGTATAAGAAAGTAGGTACTCACAAGTGACAATAATTTCCAGTTCAGCGGTGTCCTGTCCGTACTTGTTGACAGCTTGAATCTTGTATGTGCCCGAGTCCTTGCGGCGCGGGCTGGAGTGCTGGTACTTGCTTAGGTACGGCACATCCACCACTGGAAAATAAATGGCACAAGAATATAAGTAAGCGTCAAGTGTATGATATTATTAGCTCGCCTTTATTACTTTCTATGGGTGGATTTGAAACTTTGTAACAAAAGCTTATTTTTGGACGAGGGCGAAACAAAGAAGGGTTATGATTTTGACAGGCTATGTATGTATGTAGGTTCATCTGTTTTCTCATAGTTCCTGAAATACTTATTAGAACTGGACAAATGAGGTATCATTAGAAACGTTTTGGTCGTCCGCTGGTTACAGGCTATATGTCGTTATATCTAATGTAGCGCCCTCTAGCGGTCACAAAGTACTTTGTTAAAAAAAAACTTATATATATATACTAATAAATATAGGGCATAACTAGCACATTACAAATATGTAAAAGTTATAGCCGTTGCTTGCCCCTAAATAATATAAATGAAAAAAATAAGTTTAAAACTAAAACCCGACTGCTGAAAAATCACGCTTTAAAAAGTTTTAAACAAGAAAATATCAAGGATAGCCGTGGTCGTATGGAAATATTTGCTACAATGGTTTGTTTTGTTAGACTAAGTATTTACATCATTGAGCTGAGGGCTTGTCATGACGAGATTAAGTGTTTATATTCCAGGCAAGAAAGACGAATGGAGCTATGAAGCTTATTTAGTTCATTACGAATACAAACGCTTTAATACATAACAAAGTATTCAAAATCTGGGCGGGAAAGATGACGTCACGATAAGTCTTCTGTTCTCATGATGGAGTCAAAATTTAGATTGCACAGTGGAATTTTTTAACAGCTACTAGTACCTTTTATTTTGGAGATTATTCGGTTCGCTATAACAAGTCTCGCACATCGTATTTGACAGTTTACCTACATACATACATATAATCACGCCTTTATTCCCGGAGGGTCAGGCAGATGTGAACTAACATCCAAATTTCACCAATAATTGTACTCCCACGTAATAGGGGGTGAGCCTAATTGCCGTATTCTAAGCACTATGACTCGAGCCATGCATCTGAAGCTGAGTCTGTGCTTACTTTTATGATTTCGGTTTAAAGATGTTTATTTCTCATAAAAAACATACAGTTCACTTAAAATGAGATAAGTACAAATAAATGTTATATAAGATAACATAAGTAATACATTGTCGCCTCTAGGGTCGTTCATTAGGTAAGTATTTATAAACGTAATGCAGTTCTAAGTTCATTACACTTTTTGCACATATTCTTTTAGTTTTAGTTTGAAGATTTTTATGCTGTCCGTATCCTTGATGTCATTAGGCAATTTGTTGTACAGCTGTGCTCCCTCGAACAGTATCGTTTTCTTTCCATAGTTTGTGCGTGGATGAGTTAATTGAAGTTTGCCTTTATTACGAAGACTATAGGGAGTTATTTTTTCCGAAAAACGTATGTTTGTCTGGACGGAGTTGGTTGCAATTTTTTTAACTAAAATACATGTACAGTACTCATAAATCTGTCTAATATTCATTAATTCAGTTTCCTTATACAGTTGAGTTGTTGGTGTTAAATAGTGATAATGATACAAAGCCTTAATAATTTTATTTTGAGTTCTTTGTAATGGATTTAAATATGTTAATGCGGCCGAGCCCCATATTTCAATCATATATTCTAGCTCTGATTTTACTAGAGAGTTATAAATAAAAATTACAATAAGTATATGAATAGAAGACATGAACTTACATTTAAGTCCGCTTCCACTGGTGACGGACTTGCCGTTGAGCGTCCAGGAGACGTCGGGCGCGGGCTCGCCCGACACCTTGACGTCGAGCGCGATGGGCTCGCCCTCGCGCACCTTGATGGGCCGCAGGTTGCGCCGGTCGATCTTGGGCGCCACTGGAACGTACGTTGGAATATTACTTACAAATCTTTTATTTATACCACTTGGGTGACAGACAAGTATACGGCCCACCTGATGGCAAGTGGTCACCGTGGCCTATACACGTGTGTAAAACAAAGAGAGCGCTGCCAGCCATGCAAGCATTGAGAGTTTCTGTGCCGTCAGTGTAAAAGACAAAGCAGGACAAGCCTTTGGTCTTCCCACTGACAGCACAAAAACCCTTCAGTGAGCTCTGGCTACCCTACTCACCGCCGGGAACACAACACGACACAAGCCTATAAAGAAGTATAATATGGGAGGTATTTCTTTTTAACGTGCGAGAAAGCTCCACGGATATTCCTCCTCGCCGAAGCCGGTGGAAGAGGTTATGTCGGACTCGAACCGATTCTGGCGTCTGGGGGTCGTTGTTGGTTGCCGAAGGTGAGGTTAACAGGCATATACCTCGCACTCCGGCCGACCCAGAGCAATCTCTCTCGATCTGGGGCTTCTCGGGAATTTAAAGCTTCAGTAGCTAGGTGGTTAAGTAGTAAGTATTACGATCGAAAGATCCCGGGTCCGAATCCTGGTTATTACGCTACCGACGTGAGTGATTCTAAGGCTGCCTTCCCACCAGAGTTCTGCTATACTACAGTGCTATGGATGCATTTGATATCCACCAATATTCATTGGTCCACATAGTATAACACTGGGAGATAGAAATTCAGCTATGTTTTTATACAGAAAGATGTGCTATGGATGGAGACACAAATTTTAAAAATTTATCGTAGGTAAGGTCTTGTGGGTAATTTCACGATGCCTAATTTTATGCTAATTTCGGTGGTATTTTTCAATCATAGGTTTTCCGATGAAAAAAATTTTCAATGTTCTTTTAGAACACTATATACTACTAGATATTCTAAAAGAACTCCATTAAATTTTTTCATCGGAAAACCTATGATTGAAAAATACCACCGAAATTAGCAAAAAATTAGGCATCGTGAAATTACCCTTGTAGACCCTCAATTTAGATTGATAGATAATTCTTTATTGTACACCAAGAGATTACAGTAGAACTTGTAGGTAGCATGCATACAGTTTAATGTACAATGGGCGGACTTATCACTGGAAGCGATTTCTTCCAGGCAACCTTGGGATGGACAGTGATGTAATAAAAGCAATTTGGTGTAGTTAGCAAATAAACTAGAAACAAGGTGTATTAAAAACAAAAAGAAAGAAAGATATAGAGATAAGTTCAAATAAAGTAAAATAAACTTTATAATCTCAGTAGTTGATACTCACATCTCCTGGGTTTGCAGATGACAGATTTGCTGGCGTCTGAAGGTTCACCAGGACCAGCTTCATTGACCGCCTTCACGCGGAATTCGTACTCCGTACCCTCGTCTAGGTTGGGTACTGTTGCTTTCTCATTGTCATTGGGACCGACCTGCAGTACACAATATCAGACATTATTAATTGCAATTCATCATTCCGGATTTTTACATTTTTTTTTCCGGTAACAGATTTATGTTATACTAGCTGACCCACCCCAGATTCGCCCGGGGTATATTTTGAAGCTTCATATCCCTTTGAACCCGTATGTTTTAGTCTTCAAAATATGTATGAAAAATTGCCGGATTTGTTAACATTTATTATCAATGCTCCGCTCCCTATAGTAGTAGCGTGATGATATATAGCCTAAAACCTTTCTCGATAAATGGAATAGCCAACACTGAAAGAATCATTCAAATCGGACCAGTAGTTCCAGAGATTAGCGCGTTCAAACAAACAAACAAACAAATTCTGCAGCTTTATAATATTAGTATAGATAAACTAAGACTAACTACACAGCGCCATCTAGACCCAAACTATAGATTCTAGAACCCACATTTAGTATGCTAACTAATCAAATCGATTAAGATACAAAAAAAATTATCGATTCATGTGGGATTCGAACCCATGATCTTTCACTTACAGAGGGAATGCTGTAACCACTGAGCCGAACCTCGCCTGAAGCTATCCAAATTTTCATATATAGTATATCCGTCTTACGGCGACGGTGGGAGCCACCGTACCGATATTCGTACGAACTATCGGAACCAATGAATGATGTTGCAATCATTTTTAAACATTGATTTTTGATTACTCTGCCCAAAAAATAAAATATATAAGTATGGCGTTGCGCGACTATGTACACTGAGTAAGAATCGAACCCACTTACTCCGACAGAGCAGTCCAATACTCAACCGTGACGCTAGAGTGGTCGTCACATTTGATTTGAAAAAATAAATCGATTCCCCTAGTTTCTTACCTCAGCGGCCTTCACCCACTTGGGCGAGCCGACCTCTCTCTTCTCGATGATGTAGCCGGTGATGGGAGCACCGCCGTCCTTTATCGGCTTCTCCCATTTGAGGTCCACGTGGTCCTTGTCCCAATCGACCACTTCGGGAGTACCGGGTTTGCCGGGCTCGTCTGTAAGGAATAGTCACTCGTCAGTCTCAGATCAGAAAATAAACGCTGTGGGTCATAAATGAACCTGGGACCCTCTCACAAGTAACAACAAAACCCTTCCAATTACTTAACTGTTTAGGCATTTATTCGGAGTGACAATCCGTTTCATAACTACGTGCGATCACAAATTTTACGTCAATTCTCTCTACTATGTTAACCATAATTTATATAATGATTCGGAAATTTTCGCTAACCAATTGTATAAAAAGTTAACCAATTATAATCTAACTTCCTGTCATGGTACAACTGCGTTTGAAACTCAATGTCACTCAGAATATTTGTGCCACGTTTCCTGGTTGACCCAGGAATGATTTTGAATTTTGAATTCTGAATTTGGTACAGCCATACAGTCAGTCTAAGAAGCCTGATAAACTCACCGAACGGATTCTTGGCAATGATGGAATGATCAGCCTCTAGTGGCTCCGACACCCCCTCATTGTTAACCGCAGACACCCTGAACTTGTATTCGTGACCAGGCACCAGGTTCTCTATCTCGGCCTTCGGGTCCTTGGTCTTGAGGCACGGCATCCAGCGGCCGGTCTCTGTGTCCATCTTCTCCACCAGGTAATGGTCGAGTGGAGCACCTCCGTCGTCTAGTGGTGGGTTCCATTTCAGGGTACAGCCTTCTTTGTGGACGTCCGAAATCTGGAAGTGAAACGATTTTGGGTTATATGTTGCTTTTTGGATAAGAAAATTGCATAATCGATTTTTTTTATACCACTTAGGTGGCAGACAAGCGCACGGCCCACCTGATGGAAAGTGGTTACTGTGGTCTATGGACGTGTGCAAAACCAAGGGAGTGACATGCGCTGCCAATTCTGTAAGCACAGAGTTTCTGTGCCGTCTGTGTAAAAGATAAAGGAGGATAAGCTTTTGGTCTTCCCACTGACAGCACAAAAACTTTCTGGTGAGCTCTGGCTACCCTACTTACCGCCGGGAACACAACACGAGGTTATTGTGGCCGCGGTATTCTATAGGGTGGAAGTACTTCCCCAGTCAGATTGCTCAATTGGACGGAAATACCGACGTGTCCTACCTCCTCAAGTGGGCGTCGAATCCATGTGGTTAGAAGAGGATTGATAAATAGAAATGTTATTTTCAAATTATGTATCTTGATTTTAGGTGCCATATAAACAGTGTATGGAGGGTTCCACCGACATTTTTACGTCAAGCTAACCTTGCATGCAAGCCAGTACACCTGCTGATTGATGAACAAGGGCCTGTGACAGACTTACCTCTCGTTATTATGAAGGTCAGGCGGCAGTTGTATGTAATCCAAATCATAACAACAAGAATTAAGTGGTAAGAGGAGGGAAAAAGGTAAGATGCTATAAGATACCATCAATTCTAATAGTAGTCGTTTATTTGACAGTTTCCACTGTTTGCCTTTTTTTTACGTGTGAAAAACTCCCACGGATACCCCACCACCGGAGCCGGTGGGAGAGGTTTTATGTCGGACACGAACCAACTAAAACGCACGACGCCTGTGTGTCGTTTTCGGTTGCCGAAGGTGAGGTTAACAGGCATATCTCTCGCACCCCGGCCAACTTTTGCCTTAACCCAGGATTATAGGGCGTATGATACTAAGGTAACGAAAGAAATAAGCTGTAATACCTTGAGTGGTCCCTCAGGTTTAGCGGGCACGTCGAGAACATTTATCTGGATAGTGGCCTCGTCTTTACCGCTGCTGTTCTCGGCCTTTAGTACGTAGGTACCGCTGTGCTTGCGAGACGCGATCACTACGGACAGCTTGGTCCTGTAGTCTTCTGCGTCTACTGATAGATCATCGCGTGTGGATAGACGTTCTTTGTTGTGGAACCTGTATAGGGATAGAGTATTGTCTTTAGGCGTTGGTTCAGTTGAAAACACATCTACTCTTGGTTAAAAAAAATGATAGGTATTTCAACTATCATGGTCACTCACATCAGTATCAAAATAATCGGGATATTTAAAACAACCGGGAACAAGCCAAAACAAAATCGGGAGTGGATACAATAAGCATCGTGTGTCGTGAACGTGATCGAGATCGGGTTCGAGTTTGTAGTGAGAGTGAAACCAGTGGTAGTACAGATACGCGTAGTAAAAGAACTCGAAAGAGGATAGATCCATATAATTACTTCTAGAAAAAACTTTTTCTCTGTTCACCGCCACTACTCCAGTTCCTTCGTGATTATGGTGATTGCACCAGCGTCGAAATATCGGAAACTCATAACAATGCAACATGGTAAATATCCCGATTATTTTGATACAAAGAAATGGTATTTAAAAATGTAATTTCAATAAGATTAATGACATTTCATTAATCTGCAATACAAGCTCCAAAGCGAATGTATGGGAGGATTTCGAATGTACAAGACGTGTTCAAGTAGCTCAGTTAGTTCGAGCTTTCCACCTGAGAGATACCAGTCGCAGGTTCAAGAGGCGAATTGATTCCGTAAGCATTGACTCTTTTCACAATGAAGTTATAAGATGATATAACGAAGGTATGACGTTCTATCATCCAAACGGAATGATAAACGAGTAAAAAAAAATGTTGAGGGTCAATTTACCACAAAAACTCACTATTTCAAACGGTACTTAATCATCAGTTCATCATCATCAGTTTTCCAATTCGGAGGATAGAGCAATTTAAGTCAGTTTTTAGGATATAATTATAACAATACTAACCATGTCTTGGTTGGTGGCGGTTCACCGCTGACCTTGATGTCCAGGCGGATGTTCTGTCCAGCCTTCAGAGTAAGGTCACGCATGTTAGTGCGGTCGATCTTCGGTGGAGCTGTAAGGAAACCAATCTCAGTAATATAAAATACTCTAGGACATTCTATATATCGCTATCTAGAGCCAAAGTATAGCTTAAGTAGCTTATTGGTACATCTTTTTTGTACAATAATGTTAAAGGGAATTAACGCAATCATGATATATGTGCATTTATACCTTTGGTTTGCCTTCTTTTTTGGTTAAAGCTGTGAGACGCATTTAGGTTTTTTTTTAATGTGCGCAAAATCCCTACGGATACCTCTATCACCGAGGCTGGTGGGGGAGGTTATGTCGGACTTGAACCGACTAAACCGCACGCCGACTGTGTGGGCCGCAGATTGCCGGAGGTGAGATTTTCCGACACATATCCGTCGCACTCCGGCCAGCCCAGGATCGTCTCTTATGAGACGGCCCTCTAGACACATATATAATTAGCTATCCTACGAGTTTGTACACTGTGGAATAGTTTGTAATAACTACTACAAAAACCTGTGGTACAAGGATTTTTAAATATGTGGTAAATATGTTTAAGCAACCTTGTCTAGATGATTATGAGATTCTTCCTTGAGCTGAGCCTTTACCATGAGTTTCTATACGAGATCATGGAACACGGGAGTCGTTATGTGGTCACGATTTTGACAACTCCAGTCTCTACCATGATCGAACCTGATCTCTCGACAATCAACATAAACTGGTACAAATAGTACTAAAATATGGGGCAGAATTTTATAATAATTAAATAGGTACTCACCAAACCTGTCCTTAGCCAGCAAGTTCTCAGATGGCGTGGAAGGTTTGCCTGGACCAGCCTTGTTGACGGCCTTCACCCTGAACTGGTACGTTTTGCCCTCGATAAGGTCAGGCACGCGGGCTTCGGTCTTGTTGCCGGGCACCTAAAATGTTCACCGAATAGTAAGACATAATGACCTTGGATTCTATTTTTATAAAATTCTTAGAATGAATGAATTCTAGAATGCTTAGAATTCTAAACTAGTAGCACATCTAGTAGTGCTTAGTTTGACGGTATCGACCACAGGCTTTTGACAGATGTTTTTTCACTTCTCATTTACTAGAATCATTTTTATAGTGCGAGAATCAAATACCCTCCCGTCGGAGCTAGCGAAGGTGGTTATGCCGGACTCGAACCGACAAAAATCGCACGGCATCTTGAATCATCAATTCTCAGCAATTGATGATGAGTGAGCTTATTTCTGGCATATCCCTCATGCATTTTAATAGAACTCTAAGAAAAATGATGACATGTATGTAGGAAAAGTATTTCATTCTTTGCCCGTACAACAAAGAAAAACGATTCGATCTGTTTAGTCGAAAATATGACCCAGTCTGACGACATCATTCCTGCCAGCTAGTTTTTTTTATACTACTTAGGTGGCAGACAGGCACACGACCCACCTGATGAAAAGTGGTTACCGTGACCTATGGACGTGTTTCACTCGTGCTGCCGACCCTGTAAGAACATTTTAATCTATTTCTTGAAGAACCTCATATCGTAATCGCTTGGAAACTCACAGCAGCGTGTTTCTTAAAATTGTTCTATGTATTTTCACTAATTAAGTTTCGACTTCTTCTGTATAATTCTCTAAGCAAACATCATCGAGCACAGCGCTGCGACAGTCTTGATAGCAATTGTAATTGGTCGGACTGGGTGACGTCACTAGTTACCAACCAATGACAGTTTCTATGAAGGCTGTCGCAGTGTTGTGTTCGACGCTGTGTGCCTAGAGTATTGCAGAACTGGTCCGTACCTCTGCAGCCTTCACCCACTTGCCGGTGTCGCGGTCCTTCTTCTCCACGATGTAGCCGGTGATGGGGGCGCCGCCGTCGTTCTTGGGCGCCTCCCACTTAAGGTCCGCGTGGTCCTTGCTCCAGTCCTTGAATTCGGGCTTTCCAGGGGCGTCGGGTTCACCTATAGAGAAGAGTGTTTTAGATAAAACTGGAAGTAGTACACATAGTAGATAGAACAAGTGTGGAAGCAGTTTTTCATAACATAACATAAACTCACGCCTATATCCCCGAAGGGGAAGGCAGAGGTAGCACCCACATTTCGTCAGTTTATGTTTAGGTCCCAATGTAATATTATAGGTGGCGAGCCTATTGCCATTAACCGGGCACTTATAAACCTGCGATAAATACACAGATAACTTCGAAAAGCATCGAAAAGTCATTGGTGTGTGCCATGGTAAAACCTGGGATCGAACCCGAGAACCTCGTCTCAGCAGTCCATTACCCATACCACTAGGCTACCGCGGTTTTTTTCAATCGCTGAGTTCAGCATTTGGTTCAACATCTGAAGGCATATTCTGTAAGAACGTTTCGAATGATAGAACAAACTCGACAGCTGAATCTGCGGCGAGATTTCAATTTCTCACGCTGTACATTTGAAGCATGCGGAATTAAAATCTCAAAGCGGAAACATCCCAGAATTATTTTCTCGCGGGTATCAGGAAGCATAAAACATTTTCACGCAGGCGAAACCGCGGGCGTTTGTTAGTTATAAATTAAAAACAGTCTAAATACAAACCGTAAGGATTCTTCGCAGTTGTCGCGGTATCGGTAACCAACGCCTCACTTTCACCCTCAGGATTCACAGCCTTCACTCTGAACAGATAGTCCTTGCCCTCGTTCAACCCTGTGACGTCAGCCTCTGGGGTCTTGGTGGTGCAGACGGGCACCCATCTACCGGACTCTGTGTCCATGCGCTCGACGACGTAGTTCTCGATAGGCTCGCCTCCATCGTCTTCTGGTGGCTCCCATTTGAGTTTGCAACCGTCAGCTTTCACGTCTGATACCTTTGGTGGAAAGAAACATATTTAATAAAGATATTCTATATATTTTTCATATTTGAGGGAGAGGAAAAGGTGAGAATTAGAAATTGATTCTTAAATTTTTGTATGACAGACATATAGACATACATACATACATATAAGTTAGCAGAGGTGAATTAACACCCACATTTCACCAATCATCGTATTCTGTTTCACGTAATAGGGGGTGAGTCTATTACCATTTTTCGGGCATGCATCTGAGGCTGAGCCTGATCTGTATATATCTGTCTGATGTTAAACAGCCCTATCCCTTAGTTGCCTTGTACGACACCGCATGGGAAGAGATGGGGTGGTCCAAATTCTACTCTGCCGGACTGTGCACGGCAGCGCGACTGTGACTCCTCTGGTGTTACAGACGTCCATAGGTCACGGTAACCACTTTCCATCAGGTGGGCCGTGTGCTTGTCTGCCAACTAAGTGGTATAAAAAAAAAAACAAAAAAAACATCCAGCGAATTTTTATATGATAGGGTTAATTTGATTTTCAGCTTATATTTTGTAATTAAAAGTTTCTGTATTAATAACATAATAACTATATAATACATACTTACTATATTATATCACCGTAGGGGTAAGCAGATGAGCTTCGCAAATACCGCCAGCTATTTTCTGGTCCTCGTAGGATAAGCATTTATATTTAAACCCACATTTCCCCAGCTGTATTTTTGATGACATTTCAAATTGTAGGTTCCTCAACTTCGGTTCAAAAGGGCCTGCTTCCAAATTACCTAATAACACTTTGAACAAGTGTTATTAAGTTATAACCAGGAATAAAACCTTAAAACTCACACATAGCTACACTTACTCGCTACAGAGGCAGCTGTCATACAAACATACATATATTCACGACTTTCTTTCTCCGGGGTAGACAATGTAATCAGTTACTTGTAAAAACTCACCTTTAGTGGTCCTTTAGGCTTAGACGGCTTGCTGACAACTTGAACTTCGACCTCTACGGTGTCAGTACCGGAGTCATTCTTAGCTGTCACTATGTAATTGCCGGCATCGGCTCTGGTCATCTTCTCCTGTAGGAACGAGGTGTGGTAATCCTTGTTCTCGATCTGTAACCTTCCTTGAGGCTGTAAAAGAAAAAAAAAACACGATAAAGCAATGTAATTCAAGAGCACAGATTAGAGATCCGTTAAAAAAAATGGGCTCGGTACCATGTAAACTTTTATTATGAAACTGATTAAAGCACAACAATTTATATTGAGAAGAAAGGATAAGAAAATAAAAAGAAAAATAAAGAAAGATCATTTATTTATCTTTAGGGTTTTGTACCTCAAAAGGAAAAAATGGAACCCTTATAGGATCACTTCGTTGTCCGTATGTTTGTCTGTCTGTCAAGACCTTTTCCTCAATAATGTGTCAAATCAAGTTAAAATTTATACCACATACTCATGTATATAATGTCTTGAATCTGTGCAAAACTCAAAGTCCTAAGTCAACACATTACAATTTTGTATGTGTAGGGGGATTCGATTCCCGACAAAAAAAAGATAAGTTCTTAGTTAGAAAATGTAATCATGGATCACAAATGATCATAGGTAATACACGTTATGCCGCGAAGCTACGGTTAGGTCGCGCCTGATTCCCGTAAGATCTTACGTTGAACTGTTTTATTATAAGGCAATCGGTTCGACCACGCCGTTTTCGCGAAAGTTGCTAAGGCTAGCATTTTTATAATGTAAGTGGCCCATACAGTATGGAACCCTCGGTGCTCGAGTCCGATTCGCACTTGATCGGTATTTTTATTGACACCGAATTTAAAAAAATGGCAATATTCCCGCTAACCCCTCCAGTTAAGCTAAATTGCATAATGGTAATGGCCAAAATTCGTACCCAGGACCTCTCGATCGTAAGGTCAATTCCTCAATGGCTACTCTTAGGACACTCGACGATCAAGGAAATGTTACACGTGTGTTTTCGTGACTGTTAGTCAAAATAAATGGAGTTGGGTCCTATTCTTCCAGTCTTTCGGAGTATCTTAAACTCCCAGTCCTTACCTTAAGAACTTGTCCCTTGAACGTCCAGGTGATAACCGGTTCCGGTTCACCCTTGACGTCAGCCTCCAGCTTGAGCGTGGAGCCAACCTTGATCTTCTTCTTCTGCAAGTTCTTGCGGTCGATCTTTGGTGCCACTGTGGGGTACAGGAGTAAAAATGTAGTCTTTAGAGTATGGGGGAGCTACCAAGGTTTTCGCTAATTGTTCCCGTTTCTGACTGACAGAGGAGGCTCTGACTCAGATTTTCCACTCGGAGTAGCTAGTATAAGCAAAATAAGAAGGAACCCTGGGCTCTAAGGTGAAAGCCTCGGATTCAAGTGGAAACATCATTAATATGATCAATAATTTAACTTATATCGGATCTAAATCGCGTGTAGTACGTACCGTTTCTGTTTCAATAGCTTTTTGATATTAAAACACTTTTTTTATACTACTTAGGTGGCAGACATGTACACGGCCCCTGATGGAAAGTGGTTACCGTGGCCTATGGACGTGTGTAACATGAGAGGAGTCACACTCGCGATGCCGACCCTGTAAGCACAGAGAGTTTCTGCGCCGTCAGTGTAGAATACAAAGGCTTTAGTCTTCCCACTGACAGCACAAACTCTCCAGTGAGCGCTAGTTACCTTACTCACCACTGGGAAAACAACACGAAGTTATTATGGCCGCGGTATTCTGTAGGGCGGAGGTACTTCTCCAGTCAAACTGCTCAATTGGACGGAGATACAGTAGTGGCCTACCTCCTATAATATTCTTATTGTCTATATTGGATACTGAAATGCTTTTTTGAAAATCGAAACAAGTTCCTGATCATGTTATATGTAATGGGCCGTGTCAATTCTCTACCTGGTACACAAAAGTGGTAAGTACTTACAGAACCGTGGCTTAGTGATGACGCTCTTGCTCGGGTCGGAAGGTTCTCCCGGCCCAGCCTTGTTCACGGCCATCACCCGGAACTCGTACTCGCGCCCCTCCTCCACGTCGGTCACGCGGCCGCACGGCCGGTCCCCTGTCGTCTTGAGGCAGTCCTGCCATGACCTGGGTACCACAACACCTTATAAAGTCAGCAAACCTAACCCACGGTATTATACTACCCAATTCAATAAAAGTTGTAGTCAGTTTCTATAAGATAGTGTATATACATACATACAATCACACCTTTAATTAGGCAGAGGTGAATTAACACACAAATTTCACCAATCATTGAATTCGGTAACACGTAATAGGGGTCTATTGCATCTGAGGCTGAATCTGGGCTGTATATATCTGTCTGATGTTAGACAGCCCTATCCCTTAATCGCCTTGTATAACACCGCATGGGAAGAGATGGTGTGGGCAAATTCTACTGTGCTGGGAACCACGTGACTGAAGGTTTGAATTATACTAATTAATACCATGAATAAATATAATTGAAACATTACTAGTTTTGGTCATTAATTAATTAATTCTAGCGACACTCAAGATCAATGTCAAATTATTTTCGAGCTTGCACGAACCTTAAACATAAAGACGTAGGGAAGAAAAATATCAATAAGGTAGAATTTGACTATTTACTAAAAAAATGGTAGAAAATAATAATAGTGATACGTGGGCACACCTCTGCCTATCGCTTCGGAGACTTATAGGCGTGCACATATTGTATATGTATGTACATAACACATATTCATATCTATAATTTCTTGAAACTGCAAAACTTAAACTTATGTATGTGTGTATTGTCTATTGTCTATTGTCAGGAGTATACAATTATTGTATACCTTTTTATATTAAATCTACACTTTCATGTACACTAGACTTTGCCTCTCGTTTTGCAATTCTTCTGTGCACTCCCGGGTTCGCTGGAAGAGAACTCAACTTTGAGTTAAGCTCGCCTTTGTACATTACAACTCATCTTTTTGTAGAAATGTTATTTATGTGTACAATAAAGTATAAATAAATAATTCTATGTATTAATTTGCATCAACCACCCACCTGCCGCCCTTTTCTCGCTTCTGGACAATGTATCCTGTGATGGGTGCACCCCCATCGTCCTTGGGCGCAGACCACTCAAGCTCCACGAAGTCCTTATCCCAGTTGCGTGGCTCGGGACGTCCGGGCTTTCCAGGCTCATCTGCCGTAAATACAAATCAGTAAATTAATACATACATACATATAATCACGCCTTTATCCTCGTAGGGTTAGGCAGAGGTGAATTAACACCCATATTTTATCAATCATAGTTTTCGGTCCTACGTTATAGGGTGAGTCTATTGGAGCCTGCCGGGCACTATTGTTGACTCGAACCTTGTATCTGTGCCTGAGTTTGGGCTGTATATATCTGTCTGATGTTAAACAGCCTATCCCTTAGTCGCCTTGTACGACACCGCATGGGAAGAAATGGGGTGACATACAGATAATTTAATACACCGAATGCCATGATGGTTCCCGGTGGAGTAGAATACGGCCACTACATCTCTTCTTGAGGGTCTCATAGAAGCCGACCAAGGGCTAGCGCTATTCTCCGTCCGACAGTGACCATACACCCCATGACAAAGTGTCCGTTTTACAGCAAATCTCACCTCCTTATTTTTTTACTTGCGCAAAGTCCCCACGGATACCTCCCCACCGGAGCCGGTGGAAGAGGTTATGTTGGACTCGAACCGACTAAACCGCACGCCGCCTGTGGGTCGTTTTGGTTGCCGAAGGTGAGGTTGACAGACATATCCCTCGCACCCCGGCCGACCCAGGGCCATCTCTCACGATCTGGCCCTCTCCTCGGGTCTCCTATTACGTGTGACCGAAAGTTATAATTGACGAAATGTTGGTGTTAATACATCTCAGCCTACCCCTTAAAAGATTTACCTGCGTAATACATGTAATGCGTGTATGTAGTTTTGGTAACTCAATTCTAAACTCACCGAAGGGATTCTTAGCGATGATCGGCTTTTCAGTCTCAAGTTCTTCAGACTCGCCCTCCTTGTTGACAGCCTTGACCCTGAACTTGTACGGCTTGCCTTCCGACAAGCCGGTGACGTTCGCCTTGCAGTCTTTAGATGTGCCGCACGGGATCCATTGTCCTGCAAATTGACAAGTGTGTAAGACTGCTAGAATTGTGCATTCGGAAGTAATTCTATAAATTTATAAATAAACTTATACAAATTATAAACTTTTTACATATTTTTCATAATCAAAACAGTATCCCTTAGATGCCGGAGAGTAAGATTCCCCGGAGCATATCCCTCACACAGTGGCAGACCCAAGCCATCTGTTTCGCGACGGCCCCCTCGAGACCCCCCATCTTGCAAACTAAACGGCTAATCAAAACCATACCCTTTTTTTCCATTTAATCCCCCCGAGCCGGTGGGAGAGGTTTTGTCAGACTCGAACCGACTAAAACGCACGACGCCTGTGGATCGTTTTTGGTTGCCGGTGAGGTTAACAGGCATATCCCCCGCTCTCCGGCCGAAACCATACCCCTGAGATGGTGGGGGTACCTACTGAGATACAAGCACAGAACAGCAACGATCCTGTTATTCTTCTTAGTGAAAATATTGTCGAACTGCTTGAATGCATCCATAACTTACCAGTAAGAGGATCCAGTTTCTCAATTTCGTAGTACTCGATGGGCGAGCCACCGTCATCTTCCGGTTTCTTCCAAGTGAGGGTACAGCCGTTCTTTGTGACGTCAGATACGTCCAGTGGTCCCTTGGGCTTGGATGGTTTACCTGGCCAAATAAAAAAAATCAATTAATTCATTGACGAAATTCTAAATAGGTACATCGCCTAATGATCTCTTGTCGTTTACCAATGCTTTTGATAGACTAGCTTTAGAAAGATTTAGTCTATCATCATCATCATTTTTGACGTATTTTCCTCATTGCATCCCAGGCCGGGATGAACTCCAAGCTCAGAGTCTGCCTTCCGACTTTCTCTCCTCCACTTCGCACACTCGTGGGTATTCATGGCAGGGATAACAAAGTTTTATTCTATGATTTAGTATAATCATATATAAAACATAAATAAATCAAATAAATGAACAAATCCTGTCATGGCTAATATACCTTTATGTTCTGAGTGTTTTATGTCATGAGTCCTCACTCATGATATTTATGCAAAACCTACTACATAAAGCTTATATATTATAACGGCAAGCCGTTAAAAAAAAACTCACCAAGAATAGTAATCTCCACCTCAGCTTCATCTTCACCCACCTCATTCTTGGCTTTAATCACATACTTCCCAGACTGGGGTCTCTTACTCTTGGTCATCAAGAACTTAGTGTTATAGTCCACATTGATGATCTCAAGGTTATCGCGGTTCTGCAGCTCCTCGCCCTTGAAGTACCAGGTGACCGTCGCTGGAGGCTCTCCGAAGACCTTGACGTCTAGAGAGACTGGCAGACCAGCCTTGACAGTGATCGGGTTGAGGTTTGTGCGGTCGATTCTTGGTTTTACTGTGGACAATACACATTATTGAACTACTCAGTAACTTGAAAAGATCTCGATATTGAAATAGTCTACTGTTTATTCTGTTTAGACCATTTAACTTTACTGTACAATCCAAAAAAATATTTTTATGGACATAGGGGTGCATGAGTACATTGCATCTATGGAATACACACCATTGGCGTTAGTCATTTGCCGTTTGTTCAATAAGAGTACAATTTTGAATCGCGGAAATTGCGCTAGTTAAATCTTACTCAGTACTTGTTCCACAGAAAAATATTTATGTCTTCGACCCTCTTGTGAGTAGGGTAGGAGCTTACTGGAGAGATTTTGTACTGTCAGTGGGAAGACCAAAAGCTTGTCCTGCTTTATCTTTTACACTTAGGGCACAGAAACTCTTGTGTTTGCAGGGTTGGCAGCGCGAGTGTGACTCCCTTTGCGTTGCACACGTCCATAGGCCACGGTAACCACTTTCCATCAGGTGGGTCGTGTCTGCCAACCAAGTGGTATAAAAAAATATATTATGGCAGAGGGATTTTCCATTTCCAAAATTCAGACTTAGCAATGACCTTCTCTTCTCATACCAATGAGTCTGCCTTGCATCGTCTTTGGTTGTTTAGTAGGGAATGACAAAAAATAACTGACTATTTTTATGCGTTCGACTATCTTGTTTAGGAGACTAACTTTTTTTCCTGTTTTCAAATAGTCATACAAGCACTTAAACAGAAAGCGAAAAATAAAAACGAATACTTACAGAATCGTGGCTTAGCCGTATGCCAGTTGGTGTTCTCCGAAGGTTCGGATTGGCCAGCCTTGTTCAGCGCGCGCACGCGGAACTGGTATTGGTTGCCTTCCTCCAGCTTCGGCACTGTGCCTTGGCATATATTGCCTTGGATCTCCGCGGCCTGGTGGTCATTTTATATTAGGTTATTTGTGATACTTTTTATATAATATAATAATAATAACCATGCGGTAGCCTAGTAGTATGGGTAATGGACTGCTGAGACGAGGGTCTCGGGTTCGATCCCAGGTTTGCCCATGGCACACACCAATGACTTTTCGATGCTTTTCGAAGTTATGTGTGTATTTATCGCAGGTTTATAAGTGCCCGGTTAATGGCATATGGCTCGCCACCTATTTATTACATTGGGACCTAAACATAAACTCGTGAAATGTAGGTGCTAGCACCTCTGCCTACCCCTTCGGGGATATAGGCGTGAGTTTATGTTATGTTTAGTAGTGAAAGCAAACTATGTATTAGGAGTAAACTCCCGTCAGTAGTATAATGCCAGGATTTGAACCCTCTTAATCTTAAGGGTGACTCTTTAACCACTAAGCTACTGATACTTCATTGAATACTGTATGAAGAAATCTGGATAGTCGAAAAAGTCAAAGATTATCATGAAGCCGCAAGTTTTCCTCTCGGGTTAAGACAGCAATCGCTCCCATAGTCAAAGTAAATTCTGGGAGTAAGAGAGGACATCGGGCTCTGGGTTCAGACTTTGGATGCAACCGGTATTGCCGCTAGGAGGAAAAGACTATTGCGAGTTATAGTTCCATTGTAGATGTTCACAATTTAATTCGACAAGGAAAAATTAGTACACTAAAATCCATTTATAACAAAATTCATTCAAATATTCATAAAATCTAGAAAAATAATATACATCTGGTGACATAAACATACCTTAACAAATTCGCCTCTATCTCTATCCATGACTTCAATAATATAGCCAGTGATGGGGGCTCCATTGTCCCTGATCGGGGGCTCCCACTTGAGCTTGGCGGACTTTTCGTCCCAGTCCACGATGTCGGGTAGGCCAGGCGGCGCTGGTACATCGTATGGGTTCTTGGCGAGAGTGCCGTGGTCCGTCTCAAGAGGTTCCGACTCTCCTTCCTCATTCAAGGCCTTCACGCGGAACTGGTATGTGTGGCCGGGCTCGAGACCTGATGGAAAAGAAGGTAAAAGATTACAATATCCTAGGGAAGTTTGTAAAAGTTTTAAAGACTATTTGAAAAAGTTTGAAAGTAACTTCAACTCTGGTAACGCTATTGGAGGAGAAGTTACCAGTCATAATAGAGGTTACCGCCATGAAACATATATCCGAAATTGTGGACAAAGGTTTCGAGAAATCAGTACGATTGCAACATTGCTCGAGTTACGGTACCTGTTTTAGTTACGGTACTTTAGTATTATGTTAAGCATAATACTAACCGTAACGGCAGAGTCGAATTTCGACCACCCCATCTCTTCCCATGCGGTATCGTACAAGGCGACTAAGGGATAGGGTTGATTTACATCGGACAGATATATACAGTTCAGACTCAGGCACAGATACAGAGAGATACTTGAGTCAACAATAGTGCCAGGAAGACGGTAATAGGCTCTATTACGTGGGACAGAATTTAATGATTAGTGAAATGTGGGTGTTAAATCACCTCTGTCTAACCCTCTGAGGATAGAGGCGTGATTATATGTTTGTAACTACCATATGTAACAGGTGCCGTGAAACATTTATTTCTCAATCAGGTTCAAACACTGCACATGACTTATCATACAGCCTAAATCTACATAAATATATACAAATTAACTTAACGATAGGTATATGCTCTCTCGTTCATTTTCCGCGTGGGCCCAAAGTTTCGGGATGATTTTAACAGAATGTAAATGCCTTTCTCAGACCAGTGAACTTAATTTGGACAGTGTAACCTTTGTATTCTTGCCCCGCGATAGTATTCAGCACAATTTCGAACAGGTATATGAGGCGAGTGTGGATGGTACCGTCGGAAGGGGAAGACCTAGGCGCACATACCTGGACCAAATCGAGGAAGTTTTATAAAAGGGGCAGGTCAGGAGTACCCTAAACCGACGAGCATGCATGAAGAATGTAATGAGAGTGAATGAAGCGAGAGTATTATGTCAGGATCGTAGCAAACGGAGATCTGTGATCTCTGCCTACCCCTATGGGATATTATGATTTTATGTACGTATGTATGTATGTTTCGAACACTCACCAGTAACAGTAGCCTCCAACTTATCCGGCTCCACAGTACCGGCAGGCACCCACTTTCCAGTGAGGGTGTCCATCTTCTCCACGACGTAGGCACTGAGGGGCAGACCCCCAGTGTGCTTGGGCTTGTTCCAGTTGAGCTTCACATGGTCAGCGTGAACGTCTGACACTTCCAAGGGACCTTCAGGCTTGCCGGGTTTATCTGCAATTAGAAATAAATTTTTAATAAAAAATCGAATGGCTGTATGAGGTACGATTCCTGGATCAGATTGAAGCATGTTGAGTTTTTTGGTTATTGTTTTTTTTCACAACACAGTGTTTTTTAGAACCAACCCAATAGACAGCTACCGGTTCACTTATGTTACATGAGAAATAAAAATTGATGAAATTTGGATGTGAGTGTAAGATCTATGGGTCCCATTCTCGCCTTGAATAAAAAATAGGAATACTTTAGTTTCATGAAACTATTTTAGGTAAGGGAAGAAGAAAATTGATAAATTGAAAATGTTCTTATAGGTGCCGTATGCAGTGTATGGGGGGTTCTATCAAGACCTTTAGAGCAAGCCAACCTCAGCTCATCTCCAAGCTGATACACCTACTGATTGATGGACGAGGTTATGGGGCAAGTGTGTCTCTTGGGGTTGGGAGGTCAGACGGCTAATCTAATTAAGTGACCAGTCCCCGAGCGACAAAGTACAATCATTGGAAGGATATGAGGAATTCGATGATGAGTCTTACCTAGTACAGTGACTTCCACGGTAGCCTCGTCGACTCCGGAGTCGTTCTCGGCCTTGAGGGTATAAACGCCAGAGTTGTTCCAGGTCGAGTCGAAGATCTGCATCTTTGTATTGTAGTCCTCGTTCTCGATCTTGATGCCGGGGCCGGTTTCCAGCACCTAGAGGTTATTTGAAATATTTAGCACTTTTTTTGATGCGAGTAAAATGTAATATATAAAATTCTTGTGTCGCGGTGTTTGTGGTTAAACTCCTCCGAAACGGCTTGACCGATTCTCACGAAATTTTGTTAGCATATTGGGTAGGTCTGAGAATCGGCCAACATCTATTTTTCAGCCCCCTAAATGTGAAGGGTAGACCACCCTAATTTTTTTTTAACATGGCAAAACAACGTTTGCCGGGACAGCTAGTTTGCTATAAATTCTGTTATCAATGATTTTTATAGGTACTACTGCAAACTGCCGTATGCCGGGGTGCGAAGGTAATTTTTTCGGCATCTGAAGACCTGAGACGGCGTGCGGTGTTAGTCGGTTCGAGTCCGACAGAAGGTCACAGTCCCATGGTAAGCGGATACTGTAATCTATGATTTCAACACCCGAGATGTCATAACAAAAACAAAAAACATGTAAGTGGTGTCCTCTATTCTTTTTGTCAGCAAAGTCCATATTTGTCCTGAAATTATTGGTACTCAAAATGATAGATCCGTCCCGAAATATATCGCTTATTGTCCGCAGAATACGACACCGCGCGCCCTACACAGTTATATATAGGTTTAAATAGATTCATTTTCCAATCACATTGTATTAGGTTATTTGTGATAATGCACGAAGAATAAGAGACTTTTTTTTTACATGCGCAAAATTCCCACGGATACCTCCCCACCGGAGCCGGTGGAGGCCGCCGCGGCCTGCTTCTACCAGGGTGACAGGCGGCTCCATTTGTTTCCCCCAGGCCGGCGCTCATGGGGGGCGGAGGTCGTTCATCGACCTCTGACGCCCGAGTTGCATTCGTACGCGGGCAGCTTGGCTTGCGATCCTTCGTCGCTCCCGCTGCCGCTCCCACCCCGCCTCCTCCTTCACGAGCATTACTTGCTCGCAGAAGGAGGCGCCGGCCGCCCACGCATCCGCGCAGTGGACCATCGCCGCGAGCAAGGTGGAGAGGCGCCCTGCGGCTGGTCGCCCAAGTCGTAGCTCTCATTCCGCCACCATTTCCCTGTGGAGCCGGGATCTCACGGCCCGAATTTCTTCGGGTTCGGGATCGTGACCCCGCTCCCGCGCCGCCTTTCGGATCCGGTATAGCGCCGAAAGGGAAAGAATAAGAGACCTAGTGTAGTCCCGACCGCGTCTCTCGAGAGTTCATTTTGGCGACAGATTTACTATTTTGCCAGCCAACCCTATTGTTTTGGCTTTAGCAAATAACACCCTTTTTTAAAGATGTGTTATTCATACCAAAAAAACCGCGGTAGCCTAGTGGTATGGGTAATGGACTGCTGAGACGAGGTCTCAGATTCGATCCCAAGTTTTACCATGGCACACACCAATGACTTCTCGATGCTTTTCGAAGTTATGTGTGTATTTACCGCAAGTTTATAAGTGCGCGGTTAATGGCAATAGGCTCGCCACCTATTGGGGTCTAAACATAAACTGGCGAAATGTGGGTACTAGCACCTCTGCGTACCCATTCGGAGATATAGGCGTGAGTTTATGTATGTTATATGTATTCATACCTTCTTGGCGAACGTCCAGGTCTTGGTTGGTGGAGGTTCACCCTTGATGTCGACGTCCAGTTTGATGGTGGTACCCGCGCGGACGCGGATGGCCGTCATCTTGTCGCGGTTGATGTGCGGCTTCACTGTAACAAACATAGTTTACATTCATTAATAATTCACATACTCACAAAAATAGCCTCTGTGGCGAGGAGGTAGTGAACTTGACTGTTACACAGGAGGCGCGGAGGTGATTCCCGGTCAGTGCAAATATTTGTTTGCATGAATACTGACTTTTTTTTTTATCTAAGACACGCCAACTTTACTTCACCTCACCTGATGATAAGCTAAAGGCAAAGTCTCTGGAAAGAGGGTCACCATTACAGACACTAAGTAATGGCATTGCATTGGTTTGGTCATGCCTCGGAGAGCACATCTGTCGTAGGCTGCGGTAACCATACAAACATCTGTGGCAATCGTTATGGGTAGTTGGTATGGAGCCCTAAAAGTCCAACAACTGATCAAACTGCAATGCTTCGATATCGCCAATGGATTCTGGAGATCATATGGCAGTCCTACATGAATAATATCAAAGTTCAGTCAACCCTGCAGTTAGACTGGGATAAGCGGACCCCGTACTCGACAGGATGAGACCGGAATTAATGCTAGGATGAAGAAAATTTTCAATATATCGAGTATGAACGAAATGTGTAAGGATAGAAGCACACGGACAGCGGGCTATTGTCTCTACATACTCTGGAGCGAAAAATGTGTGAGTATATGTATGTATGTTTTTATACTTACAGAATCTGGCCTTGGCAGTATGCGGCTGTGTAGCATCTCCAGGTTCTCCAGGGCCAGCCTTGTTAACAGCGCGGACGCGGAACTGGTATACGTTGCCTTCCTTCAGGTCGGGCACGCGGGCCTTGCATTCTGGTGTCTAGAAACAAAAGTACATCGAGTGTTATTGTGTTGATAAAATTGTAATAACTGCCATCTAGCGTAGTCAAGTTGAACTACAACGAAATTGTTGAATCTGCATCGCGATAAAACAGTTTTCAGACCAAGGTCCGCACAAATGTAAATAATATTAGTAACTGAAATTACTAATGCCGCGTGTTTCCCGGCAGAGTAGAATTTGGACCACCACATCTCTTCCCATGCGGTATCGTATAAGGTGACTAAGGGATAGGGTTGTTTAACATCAGACAGATATACAGCCCAGACTCAGGCACAGATGGATGGTTCGAGTCAACAATAGTACACGGAAGACGGCAATAGGCTCACTCTCTATTACGTGGGACCGAATTTAATGATTGGTGAAATGTGGATGTTCATTCTCCCCTGCCTAACCATCCGGGGGATAAAGGCGTGATTACATATATGTATGAAATTACTAGTATTCCCTATGATCTCTCTAGCTGAGCTGAATTGCTTCGATTAGGAGTGAGTTAATGGTTTACAGACTCAAATTCTACACCTATTAATCGTAATGCAGACTCCACCTGTCTTCAGCTTGATCAAAGTACTCTATTGATGGAATTTAACTTCCCGTTCCTCCAGAAACTTTTCATCATATTGCAGTTCTTACCGTAGTAACAAGCGCCTCAGTCCATTGTCCGTACTTCTCTTTCTTCTCGATAACGTAGCCAGTGATGGGAGCGCCACCGTTGTTCTTGGGCGCCTCCCACTTGAGGTCCACTCGGTCCACGTCCCAGTCCTCGATTGTCGGCACTGATGGCTTGCCAGGGATATCTGTAGAGTAAATATACCGTGTTATTATTTTTTTTTTTACACATATACTGGTGGTAGAAACTTGGTGGCACAAATTTGTCTCAAGTTTCGACCGGGTAGGTACCACCGTGCACTATTGCGAAAAACCCTCCATAGCAATTCAATTTCGGTTGGATTGTGTTCAGGGGTCAGCATGTGCATAGCCGGGCAGAGGTGGTGGTTGTCGCAGCACTAGTGGGACCAGTGGGTCTTGGCGTAGTCTAGTGGGGATGGCGTGGGGCGATGCGCCGAACAGGGAGACCTGTAGAAACGGTGGTGCCGCTGGCCGCCCGCGGTATAGTACAGGGGCCCAACTGGGGTTAACCACCTTGGGAGGCTGCCTCACCAGGCCGCGCATAATCCCGATATGGTTCGTCGTGCCGGTTGGTGACCGGATTTGGGAGCCCGGCGACCATACTCGGGGGGGGTACGGGGGCCCTTCCGTTCGGCGCGTCGGCTCTCGCCATGCCTCACATTCATAGATAAAACCAATATCCCGCGCTTTGTCACACGGTGCTGCGGCGGCAATCACTTCTTTTTTCACGCCTTCTCCCACCCAAACTCATGGCAGCGCAATTTACAGAAAAAGGCAACACAGCGGCTCGTCACACTCCCAAAAGCTTGCTATTTGAGGTGGAGTCCACTAACATCTGTGGGCTCCATGCAAACCTCAACGCCGTCCACCAACACCTAGAGACGGCGAAACCTGCCATGTTTTTTCTAACGGAGACGCAAATACACCGCCCTGATGACACGACCTACTTGCTCTACCCTGGCTATGTTCTTGAGGAAAGTTTTCGTGCAAAAGCCGGGGTGTGCGTGTTTGTTAGGGCGGATGTTTGCTGTCGCCGTTTGCGCTGCCTAGAGGACCCATCCTTCTCCGTCCTTTGGGTACACGTAGACCATGGCCCTACGAGTCAGATCTATGTGTGCCTCTACCGTTCCCATACAGGAGATGCTGAGACAACTCGACTCTTTGAATATCTGAGTCAGGCGGCAGATGATGCGCAGGAGCGATTTCCGAATGCCGAAATGGTATTTTTGGGGGATTTTAACGCTCACCACGAGATCTGGTTGGGCTCCTCCAAAACAGACCATGCGGGAAGAGCCGCCCACGCATTTGCTCTGGCGCACGGCCTGACCCAATTGGTGCACGAGGTCACTAGGATACCAAGAAGGTCGGGCCAAGCACCTTCTCTGCTAGACCTTCTGCTGACGAGTGATCCGGACCGGTACAGTGTATCGGTGCGAGCCGCTTTAGGCAACTCTGACCACTGCCTGGTCTGTTCCACAGTGCCTATTATAGCGCCCCCACGACCCATGCAGGGGAAGCGGCGTCTCTGGCACTACTCGTCAGCGGACTGGGATGGACTTCGTGACTATTTTGCGTCCATCCCGTGGGTTGAGCGCTGCTTTGAAGGTAAGAACCCATCGGATTGTGCTACTGCTGTCGCCGGTGAGATCGGTCTGGGTATGGAATACTATATCTCATACACCGATGTCACCGGTGACCGCGGGGTGCGCCCTTGGTTCGGGCGCGAGTGCGCGGAAGCTGTTGAACAAAAACAGTCTGCGTACCGCACTTGGGTAAGGGCGCGCGCCACGCGCCATCCCAATCTGGGCCACTTCAAGGCGGCGTACAACAGAGCCACAAAGGTCTGTAGAAGGGCCTATGTCAGAGCGGATGCCCTGCGCATAGCGCGGCTTGGTCAAGAGCTAGTGATGCATCCCACGGGAAGCCGTGGCTACTGGCGACTGGCTAAAGCCGTGCAAGCCAACTTCTGTCAGCCTTCGCTGCCTCCGCTGCGTAACTCTGATGGATCCCTGGCCCATGAGCCGCAAGAGAAGGCAAATCTGCTGGCTAATCTCTTTGCGGCCAACTCCCGAATCGATGATTGTGGTACGCAGCCACCAACACTACCCGACAGTGACCACGCGATGCCTGATATCCATATCAGGCAACGCGATGTCCGTGCAGTGCTGCAATCACTCGATGTCCGGAAAGCCAGTGGTCCGGATGGTATTCCAGCGGTAGTTTTGAAAAAATGTGCAGCGGAGTTGTCTCCAATGCTTACGCGCCTGTACCGGCTATCCTACAGTTCGGGTACAGTGCCTTTGCCTTGGAAAGAGGCGAATGTTCAGCCGATTCCCAAGAAGGGGGATCGCTCGGAGCCAGCCAACTATCGACCCATAGCCGTCACCTCAGTGCTGTGCAAAGTGTTCGAGCACATAATTAACAAACAGCTCATGCGGCACCTAGAGGATCACTCCTTAATTAATGACCGGCAATATGGCTTCAGACCGAAACGGTCAACGGGTGATCTTCTGGCATACGTTACCCATCTTTGGGGTGAGGCTATGGACAAGCACGGTGAGTCACTGGCAATTAGTCTTGACATCGCCAAAGCTTTCGATAGAGTCTGGCACAAATCGCTTCTTTCTAAGCTACCTGCCTTTGGTCTGCCTTCTAGGCTGTGCAACTGGGTTGCTAGCTTTCTGCAGGGGCGCCGTATTCGCGTCCTTTGTGACGGACGAGCTTCGGAGTTTCTGCAGGTTAATGCTGGCGTGCCCCAGGGGTCCGTCTTATCACCCACTCTCTTTCTTCTGCATATCAACGACATGCTGTCTACCGGCAATGTTCATTGTTATGCAGACGATAGCACTTTACATGGGAGTTATCATGGACATCCAGCGGCCAAGCAGTCAGATATCGCAGAGAAAAGGCAGCTTCTTGTCACTGAGCTTGACGGGGTCCTGAATCACATTTCTCAATGGGGCTCTGAGAACCTGGTTGAGTTCAATGCCAAGAAGACACAGGCATGTGCGTTTACAGCAAAAGTATCTTCTTTCCTTCCCCTCCCCACTCTTCAGAGCACGCCACTGCCGCTGCAGGACAATCTCAATATCCTAGGTATGGATGTTCGCTGCAACTTGAATAACAAAAACTACATCGAAAGCATCATCAAAACAGCCTCACGAAAACTCGGAGTCCTGAACAGAGTGAGACGATTTTTCACGCCGGAGCAGCGGTGTCTTCTATACAAGACACAAATTCGCTCCTGTGTGGAGTACTGCTCGCATCTCTGGGATGGTTCAGCAAAGTACTTACTAGATGCTCTCGACAGGTTGCAGCGACGTGCGGTCCGCATCATTGGGAATCCCGAGATCACGAACACCCTAGAACCTTTACAGCTGCGTAGAGATGTTGCGTCCATGGCTGTATTTTACCGTCTGTACCATGGGGAGTGTTCTGATGAGCTCTTCCAATTAGTCCCACCCTCCCCTTTCCTACAAAGGACAACGCGTGCAGGTCTTAGATGTCATGTCATGACGACCTCCGTGGCGTAGCGGTAGAGCATTCGACTGCTATGCAGGGGGTGCGGGTTCGATTCCCGCTCAGTGCAAATATTTGTATGCTTGAATATGTATATTTGCATTGGTCTGGGTGTTTCTATGTATAATATGTATGTATTTACAAAAAAAAAAAGTATCTAAGTATGTTTATCCGCATTCTAGATTCCATAACACAAGCTAGTTAAGCTATGCTTACCATGGGTCTAGATAGCGTTGTGTAGAATGTCGTGGAATATTTATTTATTTATTTATTTATGTCATCCGCACACGGTGCAAAACATCCGATCAAGAACCAAGCGGTTCGGAGACTCTTTCCTCTGTCGCACCATTAAGGCCTGGAATTCATTACCAGCTCACGTGTTTCCTTCTTCCTACAGTCCCGGGTCCTTTAAGCGGGGCGTGAAAAAGCATATGATAAGGCCGTCAAGCTGAGTGTCACCATTGTCACACGGTATGTGTAAGTAATGGTGACCCTCTTTTCTGGGATTTTGCCTTCAGCTTACCATCAGGCAAGGCGAAGTCCAATTGACGTGTCCTATATATATAAAAAAAAAAAAAAAAAAAAAAAAAAAAAAATTTTCGCGCGCTATGCTGAATTGCCTTTTTACACCCGAGCCATCCCAGGGCAGCCAACCCTAGGGAATTGTAAGAACGCCAACACACCTAAAGAACCAACACCTCATGGGACAGCAGGACACTTAATATCATTATTGCATCGATCTGCAACTCCAATTCACGTTGATAGTAAGTCCATTTCTTCTAATCAGCAGCTCACCTTTACATTATAAAAAAAAACAAAATTTTTTAAAGGCGGTTAAAAAAAGAGAAGATTACTCACCGTAAGGATTCTTGGCAATGATCGAATGGTCGGTCTTCAGAGGCTCAGACTCTCCCTCGTCGTTGACGGCCTTGACTCTGAACTCGTATTCTTCGCCTTCTTGCAGACCCTTGATATCCATCTCAGTGTCGTCAGTCTTGCCGACGGGCACCCATCGTCCGGTGGCTTTGTTGAGCTTCTCAACTACGTAGCCAGTAACTGGTTTGCCTATAAAAAGAGAGAGAACGGTATTATTGATATTACCTAGAAAGGGTGATGGCCACAAATGTATGTACCCTTGGCCCAGCTCCAATCAAAATGAGTTATACATTGTTGGAAAGGTATTTTCGAGAAGAATAAGAATATCTATGGCGTTATTAGGTTTGCAAATGGTAAGTAACATTCAGTTCGTTTAACTGTTTTAGTGTGAACGACAACAAACATAAAATCATACTTCCATACATTCATTCATTCCCACAAACTTTTGTTTTTATGATATTAATAGGATATCTTTCCTTGCCAAGACGAATCCCTATCACATTTCCACTACTGAGTTACTTTTGTTAACTAGGATCAACAGTGACTCCATTGTATTCACGAGTTGACACCGAATGATGACAATGACACTCCCAGGGAAGGGATTGTCTTGAAGCCAGTAATTTTTCCCTCTCAGGTCCCGCTCTACCGAATAATAGCACTGCATATACATCAATAGATGATACATAAGTATACAATCAACCTCGCGCGCTTCCCCATTTCCGGGGACGAGTTGAGGACTCTGTGGTCCCCACACCCGAGGAGAGGGCCAGATCGAGAGAAATGGCCCTGGGTTAACCTCACCTTCGGCAACCAAAAACGACCGACAGACGTAGTGCGTTCTGATCGGTTCGAGTCCGACATAACCTCTCCTACCGGCTCGGCTAGGGGGGGTATCCGTGAGGATTTGCGCAGGTAAAAAAAAAGTATATAATCAACTTACCACCATCATCTTCTGGTTTCTTCCAGGCCAGCTTGCAGCCGTTCTTGGTGACGTCAGCGACCTTGAGCGGGCCACCGGGTTTGCCGGGTGCGGATAGTACGGTGATTTCCACCTCCGCCTCATCCTTTCCATGCTCGTTGGTGGCTAGGATGCGGTATGTGCCCGTCATGGCACGTGCAGACTCTTTCACGTCCAGCTTGGTGTTGTAGTCAACATTGATGACGTTTGCTGTGACCTGGTAGATGGAATACTGGTTAATAATGTATGTAAGATTGTAAGTGGATGCGGATCGATTCCTGCACGTAGCAAATATTATGAATTTGCAACATTTGCATTGATCTGGGTATTTCCGTGCCCCGTAGAGCACGTTAAACCATCGATCAATGGCTGTCGTTTCGATTACTTGGAGTTCTCCTCAAAAGTCTGACTAGTCTAACTACATCACTTCGATATAGCAAAATTGGTTGTGGAGGTCATGTGGCAGTCACTTCACTGATAATATCAAGGTAAGTCGCATCAGAGGTAGTCTGGACAGTCGACACCAATTGAGTTGGAACAGGCTCAGAAAATGATGACCGTATGCAAGACCGAACAACTAAATGGTTAGTTGGACGATGTCGGGACAATTTGATTTCCGCCCAATTGAGCAGTCCGACTGGGGAAGTATCTCCGTCCTACAGAATACCGCGGCCATAATAACTTCATGTTGTGTTCCCAGCGGTGAGTAGGGTAGCCAGAGCTCACTGGAGAATTTGTGCAGTCAGTGGGAAGACTAAAGGCTTGTCCTGCTTTGTTTTCTACACTGACGGCACAGAAACTCTGTGCTTACAGGGTTGGCAGCGCGAGTGTGACTCCTCTGGTGTTACACACGTACATAGGCCACGGTAGCCATTTTTTTATTGTGGTATTGTATTGTGTGTTATTTGTGGTATATAAAAAAACGAACCTCCTTCTCCTCGTTCTTCCACTTCTGGAACCACTGCACCTTGGGAGCGGGTTCACCCTTAACGTTGACGTCGAAGAAGATAGGCTTGCCGGCGCGAACGGCCAGCGCCTTGAGATTCGTGCGGTCGATGCGGGGCTTCACTGTAACAACATTTCGTCTCTTTAAGATTTAATTCAACACAGACTTTCTGTAACAAATTATTAACCTGCTAAAATATATTCCAGAAGGATCGCATTAATTCATACAGCCTAATTAACTTGGAATGTATAGTCTATACTAATATTATAAAGAGGAAAGATTTGTATTTTTGTATGTAACTAATAAACTCAAAAAGTACTGGACCGATTTCAATAATTCTTTTTTCATTAGAAAGCTACATTCTTCGTGAGTTACATAGGCTACTTTTTATCCCGATATTCCCATGGGATCAGGATTTACGCGGGTGAAACCGCGGCGCGGTGCTAGTGAATAATAATCCTAAGGTGCCTTTGTTTTGTTTGAATTGTCGTGAAATGTTTGCACGCCAGCAAAATTGTTTATAATATATACTGTTGATTAATGGTGCTTGGTGGAATATAATTATATTTGAAATTACTTTGTTGGGAAAATTTTATTAATTTATAAAACTTTTCCTGTACCTTAACGGATACTAGAAAAAGGGTTCAAAACCCAAAAGTTAAGGAAGAAGATACAGAAATTTTGGGAGAGTCCTAGATACCTACGCCTATGGAAGGACTGGCTTTTGTATTCGAATTGGCTGTGGACTATGCAGCACATTAAAGATAAGTTTCTTTTATCTAAACTTACGCCTATAAATCTCGTCAGGGAAAGGCGAGTTGCAATATTAAAAATTAATAATGACAAAAAAAAGTTTATCGCAGTTTACTTACGTGCTTTGTGTCTGATCGTAGTCATCTTGGTGGGATCAGACGGGTCCGAAGGTCCGGCCTTGTTGACTGCAATCACGCGGAACTGGTATTCGCTGCCTTCCGGCAGACCGTCTACCTTGCCAGAGTTCTGGGTTCCAGGTACCTGCAAAAAATGATACAATTAGTAACAGCCTCTGTGGCGTGGCGATAGTGAACGCAAATGATACGCAGGTAATGCAGGTGCGTGAGTTCTATTCCAGACCAGTGCAAATATTTATATGCATGGATATATCTATTTACATTGGTCTAAGTATTATTTTTTTTATACCACTTTGGTGGCAGACAAGCGCACGGCCCACCTGATGGAAAGTGGTTACCGTGGTCTATGTACGTGTGTAACACCAGAGGAGCCACACTCGCGCTGCCGACCCTGTAAGCACAGAATTTCTGTGCCGTCAGTGTAGAGGACAAAGCAGGACAAGCCATTAGTCTTCCCACTGACAGCACAAATTCTCCAGTGAGCTCTGGCTACCCTACTCACCGCTGGGAACACAACACGAAGTTATTATAACCGCGGTATTCTGTAGGGCGGAGGTACTTCCCCGGTCGGACTGCTCAATTGGGCGGATATACCGCCGTGTCCTACCTCCTATTTCCGTGCCTCGGAGAGTACGTCGGTCCTAATTGTCATATGAACATATCTATGGCATCTATACGGTTAGTTGAAGCCCTGAGCCCTGAAGAGTCCAACAACTGGACTAACTGCAATACTTCGATATAACTAAAGGGTTACGGAGGTCAGATGGCAGTCGCTTGATGGAAATTAGCAAAGCTTAGCCAAATAGTTAGACTGGAAAATGCGAACTCTGATTGCGAGGTGAAAGCGCCCGATACGACCGGGATTAACGCTAGGATAAAGATATCCTCCACCCTACAGAATACCACGGCTATAATAACCTCGTGTTGTGTTCTCGGTGGTTACTCACCCTACTGGGTAGCCAGAGCTCACTGGAGAGTTTTTGTGCAATGGGAAGACCAAAGGCTTGTCCTGATTTTGTGTTCTGCACTGAGGGCGATAAAATCTCTGTTCTTACAGGGTCGGCAAAACGGATATGACTCCACTGGTGTTACACACGTTCATAGGTCACGGTAACCACTTTCCATCAGGTGGGCCACGGTACTTGTCTGCCACCTAAGTTGTATAAAAAAAAAAATATTGCAATAGTATCAATTCACTCATCACTCACTTCAGCGGCATTCTCCCAATCACCACCCTTTGGTTTCTTCTGAATGATGTACTTCAGAACTGGTGCTCCGCCATCGTTCTTCGGCGGATCCCACTTGATCTCCGCGCTCTGGTTGTCGTGATCAGCAACCTCAACATTGCCAGGCTTGTCAGATACATCTAGGGGGTAAATAATTAAATTTTAGTTTTCGAATAAATAATTTAATATATATTTACAAACAGTCATGGCTCTTTCGCAATGGGGTAGGCAAAAACTACATGTATTTATTTACTTGGTACGATCCTGGCATACACCTTTTTTACTTTCAAAATTGTGTTCATCCATGTGACGTCACAAATTGAATTAAACAATGACGTCATGATAGATTCAGCCAATACAGAATTTAACAGCATTTGTTTCATATATACATACATATAATCACGCCTTTTTTATTGGAGGGTTAGGCAGAGGTGAATTAACGACCACATTTCACCAATCATTCGGTCCCACGTAATAGGGGTTGAGCCTATTGCCGTTTTCCGGGCACTATTGTTGACTCGAGCCATGTCTGAGGCTGAGTCATGGCTGTATATATCTGCCTGATGTTGAACAGTACTATCCCTTAGTCGCCTTGTACGACATCGCATGGGAAGAGATGGGGTGGTCCAAATACTATTCTGCCGGAAATTGAGGATATGTATTTACTATTATCAACTTATTCTACTCTAATTTTCTATATTATATCCCGTTTCTATTCCTATATAATCACGAAAATACCAGCTTTTACAATCTACTACTACAAAAGTAAAGATGAATTACCGAACGGATTCTTAGCGAGGATGGCCTTCTCAGCTTCAAGAGGCTCCGAGTCACCCTCATCGTTCACGGCTGTCACTCTGAACTTGTACTGGTGACCAGGCTCCAAGCCGGTCACGTCCATCTCCAAAGGCTTCTTGTCTCCGGCAACTCTGTTCAAGAATATAAAATGTTTGTTTATTTTTTGATAGGATGCAATAGTCTGCTAGCACTTGACTGCAATAGGCAAAATTATTTGAATGAAATCTGTTCTAAGAATATGTAATTGGAAAAAGAAATTAATGGAATTTTTAGCATTATAATTAGCAAATTGTTCATGTTGTGTGGATTGATTGAGTGGATTGTAGAACATTCGACTGCTACACAGTGGTACTACACAGAGGCCTCCTGTGTAGACGCGGGTTCGATTCCCGCTCAGTGCAAATATTTGTATGCGTGAATATGTATATTTGCATTGGTATGTATGTACAAAATATAGTATCTAACTATGTTTCTCCGCATTCTAGATTCCATAACACAAGCTAGTTAAGCTATGCTTACCATGGGTCTAGATAGCGCTGTGTAAAATGTTGTAGAATATTTATTTATTTATTTTGATAAGGCGTTCTATTCTCACATCACTCTGTCAAAGTGTTCAACCATTATCAGTCTAAACAAAATTCGACCATTTCATTATTAAAAGTTTTAGGAAACTATAAGTTAAGTTAAAGAATAAACAATTTCATTTTTTTACAGACAAATCTAAAGTTCCTGCATAACTACTAAACGAAAATAAAGATAGGAAAAAGTGAAACGACTTAGGCGGGGCTCGAGCCCGCGACGCGACCCTTATCGAGCACTCAATAGTGACTCGATAGTTCATTGGTCAAAGTAAGCTACTGGTCGCAGGTTCGATTCCCGTCTTAGTCATTTTACTTTTTTTTTATACCACTTAGGTGGCAGACAAGCGCACGGCCCACCTGATGGAAAGTGGTTACCGTGGCCTATGGCCGTGTGTAACACCAGCGAAGCGACACTCGCGCTGCCGACCCTGTAAGCACAGAGTTTCTGTGCCGTCAGTGTAGAGGACAAAGCAGGACAAGCCTTTAGTCATCCCACTGACAGCACAAATTCTCCAGTGACTGTCGAAACTGTCGAAACGGACAGTCGGACTGCTCAATTGGGCGGAAATACCGCCGTATCCTCCTTTTTTAATTTACGGCACTTTAAATATTTAGCAGAGTATTGCTTTAAAACTTCATTCATAAAGATAACATAATCTGTTGTCCTACTGAAAAGAATCAAACGCCCCAATATGTTTCGTTTATGTCATTTCTGGCATATTCTTTTTATCCTTATTACAGATACTGACCTGCCAACCCTGACCCATTTGCCAGTGGCCAGATCCATCTTCTCGAGTTCGTACTCCTTGACTGGAGAGCCGCCATCGTCCTCCGGCTTCTCCCATTTCACCTTGCATCCTTCGGCGTGAATGTCTGATACCTCCAATGGTCCTGAAGAAGAAATTGATTGACTAAGATATTTTTATACTGGTTAATCAATCAATGAAAGAAGACTAACGAAACAGGTGTATGAGGCGAGTGTGGATGGTACCGTCGGAAAGGGAAGACCTAGGCGCAAATACCTGGACCAAATCGGGGAAGTTTTAGAAAAGGGGCAGGTCAGGAGTACCCTAAACCGACGAGCATGCATGAAGAATGTAATGAGAGCGAATGAAACGAGAGTAGTATGTCAGGATCGTAGCAAATGGAGATCCGTGATCTCTGCCTACCCCTATGGGAGACAAGCGTGATTTTTATGTATGTTTGTATGTATTAAATCAAGGGCTTAACCTCATTAGTAAGTGAAAGGTAAAGTCTTAGGAATGGTCTGTGTTAGTGGATATTACAGAGCCCAATAAAGTTACAATGGTATCCCTCAGCTTACAACCTCATTAGATGCTTTTTCACGTCCGCTCAAACGGATTGTTAGGGCTAGGGCAAATATGACGGGATGGCACGGCAAAGGATTTTTATTTGTCAAGTAATAATAGACCTTATATAGACTTAAATTAGATTTTAATAATCACACTGCTACCTGTTTTTGTGGCTTCTATGATTGTCATTGAAATTCAATTTTATAGCAATAATGATAAGGTCTATTATTACTCAGCAAATCAAAATCCTTTGCATGTAGTTAGGGTATCATACTATTTTCTTATTATTTACGTTACTGGTTACTTCAGTTTATTTTATTATATACATACATACATACATATAATCACGCCTTTATCCCTGGAGGGTTAGGCAGAGGTAATTCACCTCCACCCATATTTCACCAATAACTATATTGCCGTATTCCGAGCACTATTATGGACTCAAGCCATTCATCTGAGGCTGAGTCTGGGTTGTATATGTCTGTCTGATGCTAAACAGTCTTATCCCGTATTCGCCTTGTACGACACCGCATGGGAAGAGATGGGGTGGCCTTAATTCTACTCTGCCGGAAACTAAAAAAAACTGCAAAACAAAATCACACTCACCTTTAGGTGCGCTAGGCTTGCTCAAGACAGTCAACTCAACCGTCTCCTCATCAAAACCATTGCAGTTCTCAGCCCGAAGCTTGTACTTGCCGGTGTCGCGTCTCACCGCGTTTACAATCGTGAAGTCGGTGTGGTATTCCTTATTTTCGATCTTGATGCGTTCTGTGTTCACTAGCTTGATATCCTCACGCCAAGACCTGAAGGCGAATGATTTTCTAATATATCAAAGAGTTATTATTGGGAAAATATAAGTAATTCCAATTATATTACCAAGTGCCAAATTAACACCACATTTTAATTATTTCGTATTGATAATATCTTTTTTTGCAGTCGGTTATTATAAGTTGAGGAAATTTAGATAATAGTATATGTATGTAGATTGTACATTTTTATTTAAAAAGTATTTTTGTGTCTTCTTTGCTCTATATATTCTCTTTCTGCTTTCTGATTAGTTTTCTATTTTTTATTGTGCGTTTTTCTGTTTTTTCTCCATTATTTTTATATACTCTATACTTAATTCATTATTGAGTTAGTGATTTTTGTGCGTTCAAACAATTTTATTAGGTAAAATGTAACCAAAGAAAAAGGATAAGCAATGACGAATGTCTCAGTATTCCGAGAGCGGAGTACCCATCGAATAATAATAATAATTTATTTATTTCTAAGAATATGGTACATTGAGGTCGTAATGTTATTTCAGTTGTTCAAACATATTCTACCATAACCAGGTGTAGAAATATTAAATTTTACAATAATAATATTTAAGTTTTACGATAATAATGTCAAATATACAGTTTATGTCACTCATGCTTTCAATAAATTATTTATTTCTATTAAGTTTCACAATAATCGATAAAGGTACATCCACCACATTACTATTTACTATATCTTTCAAGGGGGACAGCGCGTACGCAGTCCCCACTACCAAAAATTACGCATCCGAGTTATCCACATTAGGGATAATCGCAAGGGTCAACCCCACCGCAGTGCAATGGAGGAGTCTCGCCCTGGGGGAACCGCCTTCTTGATCACGGTATCCCCTATGCCAGGTAAGTATGATTTCGCACTCGCAGCCCGGGGTAGTCATTTCGTTGCGGAGAATCTTAACACCGACTTACATTTTTACCAGTGCTGACATCTGTGTTTGATGGTCACTTGTTGGTGTGACGTCATACCTAACACTACTACCATCTGTGTATTTGAAGGTTATATTTTAATGTTACATAAGTCATCTTAGGGTTGCCAATTCATAAAATTGTGGAGCAGTACTAATAAAAATAAATGTTCCTTGAGCCTAAAGCTGGATTAAGTAGGTAATTCACCTCTATATGAATATATACTTGGCTTGGAATATAATACTTGGCTGTGCCAAGTAAATTTTTTATTTATTATATCTGACGCAGACTTTAAGAACAGTTTACTTTATAAGCTCAAAGGAATTTATTCTTCGTTAATATGTCAAGATATTACGAAGATATTACTCGTATTATGCGTACAAATTAGTACCGCTCTACAACGCTGGAGTAGTCAGCAGTAATAATTCAGTCATCCAATTCTTACCACCATAACCTTTTTTGGGTCATCGTTCGTTCAAATACACAGATGGCAGTAGTATTAGGAGTGCCGTGTCAATATAAAACGATCAAACACAGATGTCAGCACTGGTAAAAATGTAAGTCGGTGTTAAGATTCTCCGCAACGGAATGACTACGCAGGTCGGCGCGTGTGAAATCATACTTACCTGGCATAGGGGATACCGTGATCAAGAAGGCGGTTCCCCCAGGGCGAGACTCCTCCATTGCACTGCGGTGGGGTTGACCCTTGCGATTATCCCTAATGTGGATAACTCGGATGCGTAATTTTTGGTAGTGGGGACTGCGTACGCGCTGTCCCCCTTGAAAGATATAATATTAGTGAATAGGTCACTGATTAATGTAGTGGGGGAATTCGGTCTGTAGTATTTTGATCAAAAATGTCAATCGGATACTTATTCTTTACTTAGAACACTAACATTTAATAATTTTAAATTTATCTATTATATATTAATGTGACAACAAAACAGACATCATATAAGTAAAAGCTAAAGTTAGGACTAAATTTCTAAACATTCCTATACGGTAATCAAAATTAGGTAAATTCTGGAAATGTTCAATTTATAAAATACTAGCACCGCGCCGCGGTTTCACCCGCGTAAATCCTGATCCCATGGGAATATCGGGTCAAAAAGTAACCTATGTT
The DNA here is from genome assembly GCA_963662185.1 of Eilema griseolum. Lineage (NCBI taxonomy): Eukaryota > Metazoa > Arthropoda > Insecta > Lepidoptera > Erebidae > Eilema > Eilema griseolum. Next base: position 10,060,173 of record OY759256.1, on the reverse strand, counting down.
ACTCACGAAGAATATAGCTTTGTAATGAAAAAAAATTTATTGAAATTGGTCCAGTACTTTTTGAGTATATTCGTTACATACAAAAATACAAATCTTTCCTCTTTATAATATTAGTATAGATTTCAGCAAAAAGAACTTACCATTTATAAAATAAAAAAGTAAAAGAAAGATTTGAGGTGTCCTCATTTGGGTATGGCAGGTGTAAATGGGTTATCTATGCAGATGAGAATTACTCACCACGTTGTCTCTGGCGCAGGTTCACCAGTGACATCAACCGACCACTTGTGTGTGCGGCCAGCCTTGATGATCACTGATTTGAATGTGCTGCGCTCGATACGAGGCTTCACTGTAAAATAAATGGGTAATGTCAAAAACCTCTAGGAATATACATTATTCATTCTATGACCATATCAAAATCAAATATCTTTTAAATTTAAAAGAGAAAAAGTCAAATATTCAAAATGAACTACTGCCCAGTTCCATTCTAGAGTCAAAATACTTATCTAGTTCAAAGCTTTTGAAGTTAAATAACTGACATCAATATAAACATGATCGTCGGCATCCCAGTTGCATCCAAAGCTTGCACTTTGGGAGCCTGGGTCCACTCTCCAACTGATCCATAATTTGGTTTACTTTACAGGTGCACCTTCTGTCCAGTCACAGGTTCACAGGTTCAACTCCTGTCCTGGACGTTGATATTTTCCCATATAAAAAAGTTCTATACATCCTATCAGTTTCAATCAAATTATAACTTACAGTTCTTGTGCTTGCAAAGATGATTGTCGGTGGGCTCGGAAGCATCACCAACACCGGCCTTGTTGTGAGCTTTCACACGGAACTGGTACACCATTTTTTCCTTCAGACCCTCAACCTTGTATTCGGTCTTTGTATCTTGTGTTTTAGTCACCTGAGGATAGTTCACATACAATTATTTTTTAATACTAATGAACAGGCCTGTGGCAGATTTTCAACTTATCAGGTTTCCTGCGATTAAATTAATTTGAATTTGAATAATAAAATGTTAATTAATAATAAAGGAAAAAGTCTTGATTTAAAATATTATGCCAGGATATCAAGTCAAATATTAATAGGCAATGAATTATTGTACATAAAAAATACTGAACATTCTCTACCACAAATTGTACCCACAGTGTACAATTTGTGGTAGAAATCGGGTGGTTGCGCCGATGTAGAATCTGTATTTTCTGACGCGGAAACACACTTCCTATACCCATCTCCCCTCCCGCACTTCCTCTAAGTGAAAGGTAGCAATAGTTTTCGCCCGCCAGTCGTCAAATATAGACGCTTATTCAGTCCCGCTATGAACTAGCCAGCGTAAAGGCGGACCGCGCGCGCGTCTCTCAGAAATGAATAATATTTGTTGCATTTTAACCGCTTCATAGACCCTTACCGATCGGATTGTGCCTCTCGTGTGTCCCTGAAGTGATTTAGTGATGCGGACAGCAGCTCCTGAGCAAGGAAGAGAAGATCCGTGCACCGGCTGCGATGAAAACACGTGGTGTCGTGAAGGTTAGTGCATCCTCTCCTAATTTCTCGGGTTGCATTCATTGCCTAGATCACATCCGCGGCAACCCGATCACCTGTCTTGTTTGTGTGTAAAGCGTCAATGGAACAGTTATCTTCATCCCCGCAAAATACAGTCCACTAGCTCACGTGGCCAATCGCGCCACCATTTTCTGGTCCTGATCGAGCCGGATTCTTAGCCGTAGTTCGCAATTTGTTATTGTTCTATCGGGAATAAGCGCACCGCAACTAAATGCCTGGTTATTTTAGTAGAAAACCCCGCATCTAGACATTTAGGCTTAGAATTTTGTTGTCCGTTCGCCGCTGGCTCGCATCGTACCTACCTAATACATACATAGGTTAGGTATCGTATCAACACTTAGTCGTAGTTCGCAATTTTGTTATTATTCTATTGAGAATAAACGCACCGCACCTGAATGCCTAGTTATTTTAGTAGAAAACCCCGCATCTAGGCAGGCTAGGTTTAGATCTTAGGTATCCTAGACACCCTAGTGCATAGGCACAGTGTAATACCTAACGCATTTGGCTTTTGTTTTTATTTGTTTCAATTTCTAAGTTGTCCGTTCGCCGCTGGCTCGCATCGTATTTACCTAATACCTACGTGGGTAGATACGTGGTTGTACCTACCTCGCCAGCATTTCATTCAAATTCATACGAAAGTATTTTAATTTGAATAGATATTACGCAATACTTAATCCCTGAAATAATAGTTGAACCTAGACAGCGGTCTGGCTCGCGTAAGTACGATCTGGCTGTTGCTAGGCGCGTTTTGTTCAAGCGTGCATTCACAGTTGTAAGCACCTACCTACCTGCGGAGTATCGCTCGCGCCGCGTCGCTGCTCTGTACCGCTAAGATTAAGTCATTTCATATTTGTTGTTTACCGCACTTTAGTTTGAGATTTAATTGTAAACATGTCCCCAAAGGTTGGTAGTACCGATAGTAAAGTTCAACTGAAACTTTTATACGCTAAAAGAGAAATGATTTACTCGCGTGTACAATCGATTTGTGATAATGCACTTAAAACCTCTGATTTGGCCATTAGAGATTCGTTCTTGTGTTCGATAGAAAACTTGGATAGTTTGCGCGCGGATTTCGAGTCTTTAGTACATGACATCAACGTTTTAGAGTTAAATTTAAATCCCGATTACTCAGTGAGTTATCAGGCCTTGTCGTCGTTTGACGATTTGTATTGTCGTATCAAACGCGTCGCTAGGAGTTTGGAGAAACCGTCTGACCGACCCAACCCCACTCGCGACCGACCTAAGTTGCCACCAATTCAAATACCCGAATTTGATGGTAACATTCGCAATTGGTGTTTGTTTATAGATAGTTTTGAGAATACAATAGATAAGAACGATTCGTTGACAGATCACGAAAAATTGCATTATCTCGTTGAAAAATTGACTGGTAAAGCTATAACCGTTTGCGCTGGAATTACGTTTAGTGCCGAGAATTATAATTTAATTTTAAATACTTTGAAAGCTAAGTATGAGGATAAAAGATCGGTAGCTAACGCATATTTAGATCAGATGTTTGATTTGAAATCCATTACGGCATGTAACGATCAAAACTTAGAGAAATTTCTAGATACTTTCGCATCATCTGTTCGCGCCGTGAAGAACCTAAAGATCGATGACCTCTGCGACTTCGTATTTTTGTATATGGGTTTAAAGAAATTAGATTCCGAAACCATTCGTTTGTTTGAGTCGGATCATCGCGGCAATAAAATTCCTAAGTTCGAAGACTTAGAAAGTTTTGTTCGCGAGCATATAAAAGTATTGCAACGCTCTTCATCGAAACATGAAGGCGCGAAGAAGGTTGTTACTTCTGAACGCAAAATAGATGCCTCATCGAGGTCACTGAGGTCAACTCATACTTATGTTAATACCGCACCAGCACATGTACAATCACCTGTTTGCTCTTCGTGTAATACTCATCATTCGCAACTGTACAAGTGTCCTGGTTTCCTAAAATTGTCGCCTAGTGATCGTTATAAATTTGTTCGCGCTAATAATTTTTGTTTTAATTGTCTCGGTACTAAACACCGCGTTGTTTTATGTAATAGTAGAAATGGTTGTCGCAAATGTCAAGCGAGACACCACACTTTACTTCATTTTGAGAATAGTAATGCCGCATCCAATGTGAGCACAGTTGGCTCGTCGAGCGGTGACACACGGCAGCCTGCGCCGCAGCCGCAGCCCGCGCTCGCGCGCGCTCCGGCCCGCCCGGTGACCGCTGCGAATGACGTCACCTTGTGTTCGTTCTCCGCTAGTGCTGCACTTACTACTGTGTGTCTCGCGACCGCTCGCGTTGTTATTGTTGATGCATTAGGTAAGCCGCGCATTGTTCGAGCGCTGTTAGATGGCGCTTCGCAAAGTAATTTTATTACTCAAGATTGTTGTCAACGTCTTGGTTTCAATGTTAATAAGCGTTCAGCCCGCTCAGTGGTGAAGGGTTTTGGAGGCTTACGGTCAGCTGTTCAGGGCACCGTTAAAACAAGGTTTAGATCTCGTTTTAATAATAATATTTGGTTTGACATGGATTCGCTCGTTATAGATAAAATAACTGAACAGTTGCCTACCGTCCCGGTTGACACGTCTTTATTAACGAAATTTAAAGACTTGCCTTTAGCTGATGAGACTTACGCTGTTCCTGGAGTCGTCGATATATTGATCGGCGCTTCGATTCTCCCGCACCTCCAGTTATCACGTAAGATTCAAGGGGGACCGACGTACCCCGCTCCGCACGCACTGGAAACAGTTCTTGGTTTTGTTGTAATTGGTTCCGCACCCGCTTCTATAGATAGTTTTAGTCACTCGACTGCTTCGTTCTGTTGCACCGTCGAGCCGCCACTGGAGTCTACCATCCGCAAGTTTTGGGAAATTGAAGAGATCAATGTCCCACCTATCCTAAGCCCTGATGACAAGATGGCTGAGGAGATTTGTTGTCGCACGACTACTCGTGATGAGCAGGGTCGTTGTGTTGTCGCGCTCCCTTTCAAGGGAGATATTTTTTCGCTCGGTGACTCCCGTGTATCCGCTGAAAAACGCTTTCTTTGTTTAGAACGAAAGATGCAGGCGTCTCCAAAGTTGAAGCGGGCCTGTGATGAGGTTGTTAACGAATATTTAGATAAAGGTTGCATCTCACCTGCGCCTGCGGACACTGGCGGGACCCAGCCTTCGTACATTATCCCGCACCACGGAGTTATTAGAGAAGATAAGCTTACTACTAAACTCCGCGTAGTTTTGGATGGCAGTGCTAAGACTAGCACTTCCGTGTCGCTTAATGACATTTTGTATTGTGGTCAAAATCTTTAAGGTAATTTATTGACATAATTGTAAATTTTCGCATTAATATTAGTAGAATTTTAGCTTTTTAGGACTCAACAGTCGCTTTGTGTTGGGCCCACTCTTCGCCCCATCGTTGGGACACATTCGTCGCTAATAGAGTGGCAAAAGTTCAATCTGAATTAGCGCCACATAATCTCTTTCACGTTGCTGGCACCGACAACCCAGCCGATTGTCTCTCTCGTGGATTGCTTCCTTCGCAAATTCTAGATCACCCGTTATGGTTTAGTGGACCGTCCTGGATTCATGCCGCGTTAGATAAGTGGCCAGTTAGTCAATACAATCCCACTACGGTTTCCGAACCACCCGAGGAGAAGAAGCACTCGCTTGTTGTGTCGGTCCCGCGTGAAGAGTCCCTTATTTGTTGTTGGCTAATCGCGTCTCGTCTTGGTCGAGACTGTTGCGTTGTGTTGTTTATGTAGGCCGATTTTTGAGAATTTTATCTACGCGCGGTCATATAGAGTTGACCGGTGATTTAAGTACGCAAAATATTTGCCCGCAATAGATGTTAATGACGATAGAATGCACCTTCTAACTCGTCACGCTCTTTTAGATAAATTGGTCCAATCGTTTTGGAATCGTTGGAGAACCGATTATTTGCACACGCTGCAATCGCGTCAAAAATGGAATACTCCATCTAACCCAATTACTGTAGGTACGGTGGTAGTCCTTATGACTGGGAATGCGCCTCCTTTGCATTGGCCTCTAGGAGTAGTAGAGGAAGTTCTTCCCGATTCCCGCGGGATAACTCGTGTTGTACGGGTTAAAACCGCAACCGGATCGTATCTGCGCCCGGTTGTTCGCCTCTGCCCTCTGCCTAGCCAGCAGTAGGCACGAGTTCAAATCTAGGTTTATATTTTAGTTGTTATTTCCCAAACCTAGATTTAGATTAGACTTTAGATTTGTTCCGCATTTTTCGTTTTGAAGGTAACCCTTCAAGCCGGGGGGAATGGTTGCGCCGATGTAGAATCTGTATTTTCTGACGCGGAAACACACTTCCTATACCCATCTCCCCTCCCGCACTTCCTCTAAGTGAAAGGTAGCAATAGTTTTCGCCCGCCAGTCGTCAAATATAGACGCTTATTCAGTCCCGCTATGAACTAGCCAGCGTAAAGGCGGACCGCGCGCGCGTCTCTCAGAAATGAATAATATTTGTTGCATTTTAACCGCTTCATAGACCCTTACCGATCGGATTGTGCCTCTCGTGTGTCCCTCAAGTGATTTAGTGATGCGGACAGCAGCTCCTGAGCAAGGAAGAGAAGATCCGTGCACCGGCTGCGATGAAAACACGTGGTGTCGTGAAGGTTAGTGCATCCTCTCCTAATTTCTCGGGTTGCATTCATTGCCTAGATCACATCCGCGGCAACCCGATCACCTGTCTTGTTTGTGTGTAAAGCGTCAATGGAACAGTTAACTTCATCCCCGCATAATACAGTCCACTAGCTCACGTGGCCAATCGCGCCACCATCGGGTAAATAATATACCCAAGTATTATAATAAACCTACCTAAACAATAATTATTAGTTAAATTACTAAAACAAGAAGATAACAGAAGAGAGTACTGACCTCAATCCAGTCAGGAGAGAACTTGTCTTTCATCTCCACGACATATCCTAGTACAGGCCTGCCTCCGTTGTCCGATGGGGGCTCCCATTGTAGTGTCACCGACATGTTATCGTAGTCAATGATGGTTGGCTTGCCAGGCGCCTTTGGTGGGTCTACGATCATATAATTTCAAAATTTACATTACACAAAATAAGCACTTGTAATATGATAGAAAGTCTTGCTTTCTTTATATCTATCAAGTAGATTTGGTGAAAAGTTTTTACTGTTGAGATAAAGATCATTTTTGTTATAATTATAAGGCGCAGTTCTAGGTAGTAAGTAGCAATAGTGAAAAAATTGTGTTGTGGGTATATAAAATTCAAAAACATCTATCACGGCGGGAAACAAAATGACAATGACATTATGACAGATAACTGTGACTGACATAGATAGCTGTCTGCTGGGTCTGCTGTTTCATGGTTCACCGTTCAGGAACCATCCGATTTTTATCGATTTCGCAGACCTAAGACTTTTATTACTACTTACTGCTAAGCTCCTAATTATTATTCATAAATAATACTGGTACTATAAAATAACTGACTTTAATTATATTTATTTTTTCAGATAAAAATTCCTACTTTTTAATTTTGTTATGCTAATAAGGTAGGCAATGAACAAAATGGTAAGACTCGCTTTTATTGGTAGTAAGTTATTTCTGTGGTACATGACCGCATTCAACATCAGATAAGTTACTTACTTCAATTCAATTCATTTAATTCAATTCAATTCATTTATTACTTACTTAGTTATATATTTTTAAATAGACATTGATATGATTCGGCTTCCAATATAAAATAAACATTGATTCATAAAACTTACCGTAAGGATTCTTAGCAACGATGAAGCCATCTGTCTCCAACGGCTCTGACTCGCCTTCTTTGTTTACAGCGCGTACCCTGAACTTGTATTTGCGATTCGGAGTAAGTCCCTTGACAGTAAATTCTGTAGGCTCCGGACCGGTTTCACCGCAAGGTACCCAGTTGCCAGTGTCCTAGACAACCAATAATGAATTCAATTTCTTATTCAACCGTAAGTGACGCTTGGTACATATAAATATATTTAAATCATAAGGAGGTTCATTTCCAAATATTTATGTACGTTATTAATCTTACCATATCCATTTTCTCAAGAGTATATCCAGTGATATCAGAACCTTGCCAGTCGTCTGGTTTCTTCCATTTGACGGTCGCTTTCTCGGCACGAATGTCTGTGACTTCGATAGGTCCATTTGGACGGTTTGGTTTGTCTGAAAAAATTAAGTAAAATATACTGTCATTGCTTTTGTGGCCGGTTAACATTCATTAAACTACTACTATAAATTGACATGTTTTTTTACCAAGAACAACCACGTCACCGATGCTCTCGCAAGTACCAGACGAGTTGGTAAGCACAAGTTTGTACTTTCCGCTGTCAATCCTCGTGGTCTTCCTCACGGTGAGCACGGTGTTCCTCTCATATTTGTCGATTGTGATGCGGTCACCATCATCGCGAAGTTCCTGTAGTTTAGCAGAATATGAGTGGGGAATAAAATAGAAGAGATTGTGTCTAATCGTGCGTTGATGGTCGAATAGAGTGGTGAACAGTCATTGCAATGAACGAATGTTGTAGTTGTGGTTATGAAATGAACAGATGGTGTGAGGTATGGTGTGAGTTTAACTTTAGATAATTAGGTAATATTGTCAGAAGTTAGGTGATATTTATGCGAAATAACCATGATGGTTAATTCGTGCTACGTGCATTAGAATGTGAATTTCTTACTGTAGTCGTGGTAAGTCTTGGTGTACGTAGGTTTAGTTACTGTACCTACTGTTGTATGAAAAACGAGGTGGTGAATTAAAATGTAGTGGGCAAATAAGTTCTCAGTGATATCAGACACAATCTCAAATACAATTGATTAAACAGTGGCAGTGTTAATAGAATTTTGAATTATATCGTAAGTACCACAGAATAGTGTTAGAATCTCTCAATTAGGTACCAATAACATCCGTAGCATGCCATTGTAGATTTTATCCCTCGATTCTCTTCAATCAATGAAGTAAATCAGAAAAAATTGACCCAAACAACTCTAGTCATTGATCAAAGAGCCTCGAAAGCTCAAGAGTCTATAGTGCCACTCTACGGGAGTAGGTACTTAACGGAGGTTAGAATGTTATGTGTTGACAGCACGATAAAATGCGACTGTCAAGTGTTACCACAATAAAAAAAGAAAAGATAGAGTGTAAAGAAAGTTTGTCTCAGTTCTTTTTGGTTTCTTGGTTAAAGCTTGCACTGAAAGAATTTTGGTGGTTTTTATAAGAAAAAGAGAAGATATCCATAATTAAATTAAAACATTGTGAGATTCAATTACAACATCGAAAGCGTACATATTAATGCCAATTACACTATAGTTTCATATTCCATAAAGTGCTTGCTTTTATTGCTTGCATAGTATGAACTAGTCGAATGGAATGAAAAATTGAGCTTATAGCTAATATATTCCAAATATGATTTTCCATTCAATTCGACCTCATACAAAAATGTTTATATTGTATAATATATTGTGTTAGCACATATTTGTAGTATCAAATAGTGTATGAGTGTACATGTTTAGAACATTTAAATGCAATACAACATTTAGATCCAACCATTCTGACCTTTTCAGTGTACTGCTTGCCACGTTTCTTTTTTAGGGAAGAAAATAAAATACCAATTAAAATTTGAACCACATTATAAAATTTTGATGAAATCATGAAAATAATCATCATTATCATTGCATTAATCCCGGTCGTATCCGAGGCCTTTATCTGCCGGACCGGGGACCACTTTCCGGCACTTCGTACGGTCTTAGGCATCCATGGTAGATAGACCATTGAAATGACCATGAAAATAAGTAACATGTGGTATGATTTGAGAGTGACATGGTCATTCACATTAATACACCGTACACCTTAATCATGGCGCTTGCAGCTGTGCCGAAATATCGGTTACTCGGAAAAACAATAAAGATAGTGAATATCCCAGCGAGTTTCACACTAATAAAGTGACATGTTTCTACAAATCTTCAGCTTATACGGTATGCTGAAGTCTTCCTGTTCGTTTGATTGCGGACAACTTGTTCATAATGCGTCATTCGTCACTCATAATTTCTTCAAAGTACATAATGGATAATAATTCTTATTTTGCTTTACCTGCATACATATTTGTGAAACTTTTTGGCAATAGATAGAACAGCAGCAATATTTACCTCTTCTCCTTTCATCCATGTGACCGTTGGTTCGGGTTCACCACCGTATTTGATATCGAAGGTAATAACATGTCCTTTCTTGATGATAAGGCTCTGGAGACCCTCGCCGATGATGTATGGCTTAACTGTAAAAAATAATAGAAATGAATAATAAGGATTTCTTTAAACTTATTCGTCGTGACTTCCATGAGTTGCTTTGGTCGCTATTATGATATGAAATAGGTTTAACTGGAGGCAAGTTACTATGTCAATTCTAACTTTGAAAGAAGATAGAATTGACATAATATCTGTGTGTGTAGTTTGTTCAGCACAAATAAACATTGACTTAGCTTTCAGACCAACTGCCACAGGGTCCGTAAATGGGACTTCTGTCGTCGCGCAGTGCAAAATATTTTTTTATCTACCTACTTATTAAAAAAACAATTTTGACGTAAAAAAATACAGATTTCTACAGAATTAAAGAAACATGTGTTAGTTCTTTGTTTTGCCAATTGAAACGAAAATCGAAATTACTCACCAAATCTGCACTTAGCGACAATAGGCTTCGTGCTGTCGCTAGGTTCACCAGGTCCGGCTTTGTTAATGGCACGGACCCTAAACTCATAAGTGCAGCCTTCCTTCAAGCCATCCTGGGTAGCCTTGAGGCAATCGCCAGGAACTTCTTTGCCTGTCACCCAGTCCTTACCAAACTTCTCCTGGAAATGTTATAAATGGATCATAACAAAATGAAATCAACCACCTGATTCTTAATCAACATACTATTGTACATTGTTACAGTTGAAGTTAAGATTTTTGTTACAGCCATTTAGTTTCTCAAATGCCAACAATCATCAAAATGATTTGTCATGATGTTAACATTAAAGCATTTGTAAACGTCATAATTCAATTGTATGGCAGCCTATTTGGTCACAGGCCGTGTAAGCGCAAAGCGCAAATTCATCAGAGTCTTTTATGTACAGGTTCTTCAAATGAGGTAATGGGTATGTCTACAATTCTTTACCTTGTATTCGATGACGTATCCTGTAATTGGTGCACCACCATCGCTGTCCGGTTTCTGCCATTTGAGATCTGCGTGATCCTTATCCCAGTCCGTAAGTTCAACACCCTTTGGTTTAGATGGTTCGTCTAGATAAATGCAAATTGGTTAATATTATGAAGTACTAGATTGAGGAAAATTTATTTGTTCAAGTTATTGTCCTTACCCCATGGATTTTTAGCCAAGACAGGTTTGCCGAAGAGACCAGGTTCACTTGAGCCGACCTTATTAACGGCACGAATCCTGAACTTGTAAGTTTTCTTGGGAATAAGATCTTCAACTTGGTATTTGAGTGGTTGACCAATTGGCACTTCAGCCACATTGTCCCATCCTGCCTTCAGCGACATGTCCTATAAAAATAAAAACGAATAAGCTTTGACGATTCCTTTTTCACGATTTCAAGATAGAAATAAAAAAATAAGCCGTACCTGTCTTTCGATAACGTATTTAATCATTGGTGCACCACCATCGTCTTGAGAGGCCTTCCATGTAACCACACATGAGTCCTGGAAGATATCCGCAACTTCGACATTTTGTGGTGGAGTTGGTACGCTCTGCATGATAATATTGACATCTTTGGCATCTTCACCCTGGGCATTGGCCAGCTTAATTTGGTATTTACCAGTACCTTCCCTGGTGGGCTTTTTGATTTTAAATAGAATTTTCTCTTGCTCAACAACGACATCCACTTCCTTTGCCGGTAAAGCCTTTCCGTCTTTCCACAATTTGGCTTCGATCGGTGTTTGTCGGGTACCAGAAACTACAAGACATGACAAGAAATATTACAATATGAATTAATTACTGAGCGTAAGCAAAAGAGGCAGAACTACTTCTAACTAAATAAACATTTAAGTTAATAGTTGAGTTAGCATTAAAATATTTTAAGAATAATTGTTAAGCCACTGTAAGGGCCACAGTTAATATTTTTTCACAATTTCAATGTATATTATGAGTTATATTTCGTATACTATATACTTTCAAGAAAACTTTTACTTACTTTTATAAGGCACTTCAATGACGAAGGGTCGATCAGCTGGTCCGTAAAATTCATCCGGACAGTCGATTGTCGGCTTGGACTCGCCCTTTTTGACGGTCAGCTTACAGGATGAGCTCAATTTGCCAGATTCGCACAGAATCTCACCGTCATCTTCCATCTCCAACTTATTGAAGATAAGCTGGTGCTTGCCACCACCCAGGTTCTTGATTTCAATTCTGATGGACAATAGCACAGTCATTAATAAAGTAAAACACTAAAAGAAGAAATTTAATAAATATTATGTAATAAAATGAGGGTTTTATCTCACCTGTCATTAGGTACAATAGGCTGTCCATTGAAAGACCATACAGCTTCAGCTGTTTGATCCTGCAATTCTACTTCGAGGACAACCTTATCCCTCTCAATTGCTTCTGTATCTTTCAACTTTTTATTGAAACGATTAGAGTCTGGAATACACAAATTTTTTTTAAATATCGTTATATATTAAATTACATGACTATGTCGATCTAACACTATTTCGGGAATGCGAGATTCAGACTACTTGTTGTGACTAGCCTTACATAGTTAAGGTCTAGTTCACTCGAACAATAGTGTATTTAATATGTCTTTCTCAGAAGCTACTACTCATGAATTGTTTTCTAGTAATTGAGATCAATGCGCTATTAATATGATAAACTGACTCATATGCCATCTTATGATTGATTGTATGACCTAAGTAAAACTAGATAACTTATATTATTTGGCCTTTCAAATAAAATCTGTTGTTTCTCGCTTCGGTATTCTAAATCCACCATGCATACCTACAGTCACACTTAGTGCCCATTGGAACAGGCTGAAACCACTTGTTTTCATTGTCTACGATTTTCGCATACACCTTTTACTTCTTCTATTTTCATTATACTCCTACTATATTGATATATTATTACCATATATTCATCATCTCTGATAATAAGTGTACTTATTGTACTTTTATAGAACAATTTTCACCGGACATTGATATCTCGCGTACTACTCGTAAATCTACACGACAGTAGGATCATGGTACACAGGACGATAGTACATTTTAACTATGATTATCTGTAGGGAGAGTATAATGCCCAACTTTAATTGTAAATTCCAAAGTCCTATTGAAGATGAAGAAATAGATCGTTTTGTTGCAAATAATTAAAAAAAACTTACAATTGACAATGAGTTCGCACGCTGTCTCATCGGCGTTGGTAGTACACTTGAAGTTGCCGGCATCTGTGACTTTGGCGTCTTTAATGATCACCTTTCGTTTACGGCCTTCTTTGACGACTGTGATGCGCTTATCTGTCTTTAGTGGTTCATTGTTCTTGAACCTATAATAGTACACATCAAATTAGTAAGTTGGAATATGAATTGATTGACCAACATCAGTTCGCAAAGTGATCGACCATCAGCTAGTTCAGCTAAGATGATAAGGGAAGATGCCTGATCTTACCATTTTACATCACCAGCAGCATCGTCGAGCTCACACAGCAATGTTATGGTATCCTTCTCAATTGCTTGTTGTGATTTCAGGACCTTTGTAAACTTGTATGGGTATTCTATAAATAAAAGTTGTAAATTAAAAAGTAAATAAATGTGAGTTTTTATCAGTGATAATATTCTGATTCAACATAACTATATTATATTATCATTGCTCAAATAGGAAACTCACCAACAATCTTAACATCAGTCTCAGTCTTATCAGGTTGCTTCTCAATTTTACAAGTATATTTGCCAGCATCTTCAAGTTTACACTTATTAATGATGAGTTTGCATATTCCAGACAGGTCCTTGGAGATCGAAAACTCATCATTATCTTCTATCTTCGTTTCTCCCTTCCACCAAGAGACGATAGCAAGGCTGTTGGAAACTGTACATTCCAAGACGCATTCGTGTTTTGTATAACCACTTGTGACCTTCTTCAGTGGTTTTATGAATGTGTAGGTAGGATCAGGTTCATCAACTTGCAGGAAAGCAGTGCAAGTGGTACCACCGATTTCAATGGTGATTTTACCCGTATCTTCAACCTTCGGGTTCATGATGATCAGCTTGTAAGAGTCTTGTTCGTTTGTCATCTTATACTTAGAGCCGGGGAAAAGTTCCTGAAGGCATATTAATAGTATAATATAATACCCAGTATTTAATTGTTTGACAAAAGAAAGGTATGTATTTATTACACTAATGATGCTTACATCTTTGCGGAAATACCACTTCGGCTTCGCATTTGGCTTAGTAAAGATGGCTTCGAAAGTCACCTTCTTGTCCTTGCCTTCTTTCGCGAATTGATCTACGAGGGGCTTCAAGAATGATTCTTGTTTCTGAAAATATTATTCAGTGGACATAAATTAATTTGTTTTAGAATGACATTAAAAAGTGCAGTACCAAACATGTGCTCTTCATACAAAAGCTTTGAGTGCTGACCATCAAGAAACCTGCCTCACTCTTCATCGCTGTCAACGTCACGAGCGAACGGTAACAAGTGCACAAAAATCAACGAAAACCATAGAACTCGTATAGTATCCGAGGCGTTAGATCATCAGCCATTCTTTCATCGCTGCCACCTCCACACATTTTTATTGTCAACTCCATGCTAATTGTACAGAAATTGGAATTTCTATATTTCTTTGAATGGGTGCATAAGTGGGCGTGACTTTAATATTATAATTTCACTTAAATATACAAATTACCATACAAAAATGATGAATATTATGTAAAACCTTTTTCGTCAAATTAAAAAGAAGAAATAATTTAGCAAAGGAAGAAAGTACATCCATCATTTTTGGTAGGATTTTATTATCTCCTGAAACATTGTGCATATAACGTTGAACCTGTGCGCAGTGCTGCTAGTCAAAATATTGACGAAGATGTGCACAGAAAAAAATTGCTGAAGAAGAGAATAGTAGAACAGAATACCAAAGATGTGCTGGACTGACTAGTCGGTGACCACGTAGCTGCTGATCAAATAATCTGAAAAAATCAGTCAAATATTCTTGCACGACTATCTGCTAAACTTATTCCTAACGCCAAAATAGTTAGAGCATAGGCTGTTTCTAGAGCTTTTGTTGTGTAAAGTGTGGTAATTAAAATGGATATAACCTGTTTCTTATTTTCTAAATTGTTAGAAACGTGTCATTAACTGTATGTACATTTTAAAATAAGTTATTGAACATTGAAATTATTTTAAACCTCAGCAGATATTAATGCAAGATATTTATTGTTAACTCTATCAGATTATAAGACCATACAGGTATCCGTGGGATAAATTGCCGTGCGACAAATAATTTGCATTTTGTGATTTACACTTCAAGATGCATTGTGCCTATTGACGTTGCAGGCAAACCTCGTCTCTTTTGAACGAGTGTAGCACCGGCCAATCCGGGATCAGTTCAGCCAGTGATGGTCTTCTAATTTGGGATCTCTACAAAATATCCATTATTTCTTAGTTAATTCTTCCTGATCAAATTACTTCGCGACGGGGACGATTTTTATTTGGTCTTAATTTAGGGACTTATATCAACTTTGATTGTTTTACAGGTATATAAACTGAGCGATTGTTGTTATGATTACAATAAAATATTATTTTCAAAATAACTGCAATCATAACGGTAGAAAAAAAAATTCCAACATCTGCGTAACACCGGATGCATCAGCTGAAATTAATGAAGTAAAAATGAAAAATATAAATATTTTAATTGTATGTAATGACGTGATAGAAGCTCTTCAATCCGTCGTCAAAAGAAACCTGCAATTTAACAAAGTGGACACCAATCCAAGTGTAACAATAGTCATCAAATTCATTCCACTTACATTCCCTGAAAATCATGTTCAAGTTTTAGAAACATGAAGTGGTGATACAAAAACCTTTGTTAATTTAAAAATTCATTTTAATGCATTTGTTTATTTATATGACCCTGAAACTAGTGCCAACAACTTACACATCCGCCTGTAATTTAATTATTATTGCGATTGTATGTAATACAGGTATCTTTTTGGCGTATTGCATTAGTTTAAGTATATTGCAGGCAATAAATTCAGGGCAATTTAAATTTAGTTCAGTTATTTATCATTCATGATTTTAAACCATTCGTTTTTTAGAAGTTTGTTTCTGTTCATTTAAAATATTAATCAAGAAAAGTATCCAAAAATGGGTTACTTCTGAAATTGATTTAAATAGGGTCTACATATATAGAGGAAACCAATTTAAATGAACAGAAAGTTTTTTAAAATTTCAACTTTTATTTATCTTTCCGTTTTATCGAACCTTTATTTTGACAGCCTCCATCAATTCGGGCCAATCAGGTATTATTTCAGGTAGAGACATGCGTCTCCTTATTTGATATACACCCTAGAATTTTAATTACAATGTTATTGACAGAATAGCTGATTAAAATTGTGTTTATAAGCCAAGTATAACAAAGCTCAATGAATTAATATGATTAGGTGTATGTGGTTACATAATTTTGATCTTTGTAATAATTTCTGCTTTGTTTACATAATGTTTTGGTTGGTACTAACATGAAACCAAGAAAATAGCTTGCCGAAATATGCTGCCATTTCTACGTAAATAGTTACGCTATTATTATTATAAGGATTCTTAAATTTAAACAACTATCCAGTAGCACTTATGTAAACAAACCATTCAATAAGATTGACGTAAGATTGACGTTAAAATTTACTTTTAAAAATGAAAAAGTTGTAAGTATCAATGATAAGGTTTGTTTATGTTATATTATGCTGAACACAATATTAAATTTAGCTTTAGTGGGACTGTATGCACGTATTTTAAAAATTGAAAAGAAATTTAAAAGTATTAATTATTCACTTAATGATGATCGATAAAAGACAATTTGTAGTTAGGACATAAATAATGTATGAATATTCTCGTTACTATAATTCTGTTAGTCTTTAAATGCTGGCAATGTAAGATGGAATGAACAATGATGCTATATTTTAAAATACTGATGACCTTGACCCAGGACCAGTTCAAGGACTGTCTCCTTCCAGCCGGGAATCTACCCATCTCCATACCTTCAGAAACGACCACAACGAAACCATCCTCTTCGAAATATCCAGTTTCTAAGCCCTAAGAACCAAATGGTATGATGCATAGTAAAATACATTACACAATATTAGACAATTTGCATATTAAACAAACTTGTCAGTTAATAAAGTTAAAAGAACTGAAGTAACATGACAAAATAAATTATAACAAGCTTTGGAACTCTCGATAAATGGTTAGGTTAGGTTAGGTTAGGATAATATTTTCAAAGTTTATACTCGATATAAATAAAATATATTAAAAAATTAGATTAATAGTAGCGAGCTGATAGGTAGATATTAATACATATGAACCGAAACCTTAATTAACTTTTTTTATAAGTAAAAGTTAAGTAATGTTTACATGGTTATATACAGTTGCATGCTGCTGAAATTCTACACTAATAAAGCATAATTTTATGGTCAAGTTTCGTACTTGTTATTTTTGTACTATATAGTGTTAAAGCAATAAATGTGACTATTTCATAAAATTTATTTTTGATTGTAGTACTACCCCGATGGAGGTGTCCTACTAATATTTTTATATTTATGGACAACAAGACAAAATAGAAAACACTATGTCTCATTTTAATTGTGCTAAATGTCACCAGGTATCTTGGCAGTTTTATTTTTAGATCAGTATCGAGATCCAATTTGAGATCTAAATTGTCTTGCATCATTATTTTTATACTGCGATGTGTCACAGTCAATTTATAGAATGTTTAGTATTTATATCACCATCTTCGTTGTTCAATCACGTCTGATTGATATGCGTTGATATGCGACTTGTCATCTAGTATTGACGAAACAATTTTAAACAGAAGATACACCTTACCTTTTCTACTTTCTTGAGTGGTGGAATGGGCTTTTCGACCTCCTTGAGGTCTACATTTATTTCTTCTTTCTTCTCAGCCCATTTGGCGTATTTTCTCTTCTTGAGCATAGCACGGAAGTCCATACCACTGGAATCTAGATTTATTATTCACAAGTTATCATCTATTTATATCTTAGTTCTTTTTTTAATATGACATATAGTACAAATATTAGGTAATGAATCAAGTGCAAAATTGAATTTTTGAATAAATATATTTCCAGTTCTAAACAGGAATATTGACAAAATATCAAAGCAATGGGATTCTTTAAGATTACATTAATCAAACTTACCCGATACGTAAAGCTGCATTTCAGCAGAATCTTCGCCGTGGATATTGCTAACCACGATTTTGTATTTGCCCTCATCATTAGGTTTGACCTTTCTCATGCAGAGGGTGATGAGACCTGTCTCGCCGTCTGTGACGAACTTGAAACGGCCTCCCTCAATGATCTCACCGACACCCTTGTAGAACTTGAATGTGGGCGCCGGGTTACCTTCCACTTGTACGGTGAGGTAACCGGTTTGATCTAGTTGAAAAAAAAGATGTTTTGATATATTTTTTAGAAAAAAGTACTGACTATAGTTTGTAAAAGTGCTAAAAAGCATCAAAGGCAATAACAAAAATATTTCCAAAAAAAATATATAATAATGTCTTGTGTCAAATATACCTAAGTCTTGGGGATGTTATTATTTACATTTTATAAACATTTAAGTTTTGAAGATTTTGTCGGTTTTTTGTTAAAAACGTCAAAATTATTAAACAATCTTACCTTCAACAGCTGAATAGCTTTCTTGAACATCGACGATGACCGGTGGACCCCCATCTCCAATAGGTTTGAGAGGCACTGATGGTTTGTTGATCAAATCCTCAAGATCTTGCAAGGACGGCCTTCTCGCGTCACCAGACTTTCGTCGCTAAATCACAAAAATAATGTAAGACGACGATGGCTTTAGCAATGTAATGGAAATGAGTTAATCACGTTCAAATCACCAAGTTGTAAAGTGAATGGACCTCATTATTAATTTTGATATAGATTAGTCCAAATTTTCGCTAGTCTTAAAATCAAACGGTCCAGTTACTGTACAAAAAGAACATATATCAGCTGTTAAACATAAAGAAAATTGGGCAATGTCTTATAATTGAAGAAAAGGAAATCTAAAAGATAAATTACCTGCTCGGCAACAAATTGATTTGTTCCGTGGTCAAATAAAAGTGATGAAATATATATTTAAACGGAACTTTTCTATTTTATAGCAGAACATAATATAAAGTATCTACTTCAAAGATCATTAAATTTTTTACAAAGTGTTACTAAACTTAATATAGTTTGAGAAATAGCTCAATTTACGAAATGGGATAACGCATTAGTACGTTATGACAGTTGTGTTATATCACGAGCGTAGCCAAATGGCTTGACAAAATAGGGCTTCCTGATGTATGTAACACAAGTGCAAATGTACCTACGTCTATATTCTTGTCTTGTAGCGGGACAGTTTTGGTACATAATTATTCTGCACTGTTATTATAAGTTATGATATATTTGATACTATATAGTCGGTTTGGATTTCATTACTGTGCCAGATATATCACCTACGTTGATGTCCATTGCAAAAATGATTAAGATCACAGTCCACGATTGGAAAGATAGATGGAAAGAGGAAGATGGGGCTTTGCACTGCAGAGTACCGCTATTTAAAATATTAGAATCTATAAATGAAAGTACCAGAATTGTATCATCTGGTTACTGTTGGGTTCAACTGTTTACGAGTACTAGAACAGAGGCGCTATTGCATAAAGAGAATGTAATGAAGAAAAGTGAGGAAGCAAATAACAGTACACCCCAATCGTATGGGTTATTATTATTGGCAAAGTGCAAGGTAATCCCTATGCTTGTGGAATAGAAAACAGAAATAACTTATCATAATTTGGTTAAAATAGATAAGATGATAGATGAAAATAAGTATATAGTAGTAGCAGATTGACGTCAATAGATAAAGAAGAAATTTTAAACAGGAAAATAAATTCAGTAATCTAGACCAACGGTAATTTGTGAATTCAGTGTGCACTAGAAATATTTCTTTGAATAACGTTACTTTATATTTGTAAGAAATATGAAATAAGAAGAACGACTCTAGTTGAGCGGCAAAAACAGTGCGATTAACGAAAATGTATTACGTTACTAAAACGGAAATGATAAAAAAGAATTTAAATGAGAAGGAAATGGTTTGCAAAAATAACAGCATATAACATTTGATAGGATACTTAAATTTACTTCATCGTAAAAGTGAGCGTTTGAAATAAATTTCTAGTTTGATTATGTTTTTTTACGTGATCTCGAATAAATTAGGTAATTATGAACGTATTAAAAAAAAATTGTTCACTTTCTCTTACACTTGTAGCTAAAATTGTATGTGATGTTACATCATTCGGACACCTTGCTTTTGATAAAGAGTTTTTTTTTAATGATCTTTGATAATATTGGATCAACATAAAATATATTACAGAATAAATTTAGTTATATACTTACCGGATCAACCTTGGGTTTGGGGTTGACTAGGGAGGCAACGGGTTTTCGAGTAACCGCTGCCATAGTTATTGTTAATCATATATAACCACTTTGATGCCACAAAACAACCCTATTCGATAATGAACTAATATAAAAAGTTTATAATTGCATCACACTATATATCACAGTTTCATTTTAAATAAACACTATCACTCTTCATACTATCTTAAAAATTAATAATATTTTTTCTAGTACGATATTCTTACACATTTTATCCATTTTTTTAAAAGCTAATATTAAATGCTAATAAATTATTTTATACTTGCTAATTGTTAATCCCTATTTTAGAGGTATTATTTTGTAAGTCGTTTATTAATTTCGAGTTAAGCAGTTCGTGAATCGTTCCATGTAAAAATGGGCGCGAATGTCAAAAGACTGAAGTACAGGTCGCGTGGACATTGCCGCATCGGGATAGAGGGGAGCGGGGCGATGAACATCTATTTGTGCATAGCACAAATCAGCAGACCAATATAATTAATTATCAGATTAAGGTGAGGCATCCGTGCAACATGTTCTTGAACATTACCGCTATATATGCATGAAGTTGCCATGGATAAGCAGTCGCCTGTTATCGCAGATTGGCTTTGAAGATAGGAAGCTTTCAAATACAATTTTAAAACAAATTATTCACTGAATCGACACTAGTTATTCAGGTCAACGTATCTACATTTAACCTACAGGGAGTGACTTAACTTTTGCCTTGCTGGTAATGCGTTTTGTATGACGTATGATATTCATAATTATCAATTTTGCATTGCAGCCAAGGGGCAGTTGTCCCAAGAAGACGAAGTGTGTGCGCGTGTTTGTCGAGATTAATAAATAATATTACATTGAGGGGTTGTGCAAGAAGATCGAAAGATTGATTGGCACCCTATTATTAATGCATTCTAGTCAGATGATTGCCATCGTTGGCACATGTGCTCTCGTCGTGAGTGCCTGCATTGCAATCGAGCCGACAAATTTTAGATGCATGCCTGATGTCTGTTGGTTACAACGCTTTCGTTACTTACAAATTCAATACCTAATCCTAGACTGCATTTCCAAGCAATGCAGTACCTAATCTATAATGACGTTTCCTACGGGTGCAAAATCTAAAATGTATGTATTGATCAAGACGATGCTTTGCGATATTGATTAATTTTTTTAACAAAAACCACTAAGTTGAATATAATATAAGGAGCGCACTGCCAAATAATAATGCCTTGACCTTCGCCAATTTTTTTCTAGAAACTGTACTGTCCCTCCTTTCAGCCCACCTTTTAATACCCACAGGAATTTTATGTACTCTTTTTAATGGACCAATACGTCAATCAAAGTTTCCTCTGTATTTTGTTGATGCTTCCTCAGCTCGTTTTAGTTGTATTATTTTATTATATATTATATATTGCCTATTGTATTTTATCTTATTTATATCTTAAAATATTGGAATGTTAGCATGTTTTAGTCGACTCATATTTCAACTACCTAACCTAACATCCTATTCTTAAATGACATACTTATTTTTATATGGTACTTTATTATATCAAATTTAACATAGGTATATATATGTATATATTTTTTTGAATCAATTATTCTTGTAGAAGATAGATTGCTGATTGTATTTGATGGGCACATGTTGATAAATCGTGTTTCTATTTCAGGTGACAAAACGTCAAAGTGATCAATATATCGACGTTATCTCTTTAACAATAGACGACGGATATAACTCAGCGAGCTGGCAACTTGAAACAGCAAGGGGTGAGAACGTTTCAAGATCTCGCTCTTGGCCTGATTACTGCACTCATATTTATACTAACTGCTATCAATCATAAAGGTGACAAGGATTCTCCTGGCGCACAAGATATTGTAGTTACTTTGTTTGATTGAATGCGCCCGCGTCGTTGGACTGTTCGTTATCTTCTCTAACAGGTGCGTTCATTTGTTTTTTATTCCGAATGAATCTACTTTCACTTTCAATTTACATCAGACTTATTTGAAGCGAATTTATTTAAGCGAAAGTTTAAAAAACATTGATTTTAACATCCATATCTTTATTTCTCTTACTCGAATTATTTTCGTCTCATTTATAGCACTAAGTGGAACATTTGGCTCCAAGGTAATTTCATTTATAATTGGACATTCCGTAATTTATACATATTTAGTTAGTGCTACCGTATCTTTGATTACTCTGTGATATAACAAATGCATTTTATGTTATTACAATCTTCAGGTATTCTGCGGCATCATTATGATCATGAGCAACATCTATGATGGAATTTATAAAATGGATAACATTATATTATTTTACGTGTATAATAACAACTTATTTTATGTGACCATCATAGATTATACTTTTAAAATATGCGATTTATAAAGCAGTTATTATTAGTTGGTGCTGAAGCTATAAATTAAGTACTCCAATAGTGCAATATTCATGACAAGAAAATAATATGTTTTATTTATTGTATTTGAAATATAATTATTTCCTTACCTTGAATAAATAAAATATTTCATGTTAGTTACTTTTTGAGTAGCGATTTGGTGCATTGATTGTTATGGCGGTTAGTCTCTATAATTGTAGTGTTTTATCGTATAGATAGATATGCTACTTAATATAAGCTTAGTATTTATCTATCCATTTCGAGAAATACACATTTTAATTAAGTTTTGCATTTTAATAGGAGACATGCAAACATTTTATTTGTCATAATTTACTACGTACCTATTATTAATATTTAATTGTTATTACTTTGTTAAAATGAACAGGTATTAGCAGCACTAGTACTAATCTATTTACAGCACATATATAGAAGTTGCCCAATTTGAAATCATAAAATACAAGGAAAATTTTACTTCTATGCGGATGATTTTTTATTCCACATAGTGATTATTTACCAATTGAAACAGTTATTTACTTTGAAAATTAATCTTCTTGGAAATATCTATGTTAGCCACGTTTCTATTCTTCTAGGACATGTATAAAAATAATCTAAACATATAGTTTTTCACACATAATAATACCTCGTCGGTGAGTTCACCCGGCCTGGCCCGTTTCTTTTTTGGAAAGAAATATAAGTTTTAGTAAACCATTCTCTGTTAAATAATGTGCTTATAAAATATATAAATATCTGTACAAATACATAATACTGAGTGCTTATAAGTAAATTAGTGTATTTTGCATGTGGGTAAGTGTGATAGTGTCAGTCATTATTGTGCTGTGTAAATGTACATGTGCGTCATTAAATACATTATACTTAATGTAGTTTATTATAATTAGTTTTTCCCACTTAATTGAGAAATAAAATTTGAAAGCGTTTAATTTTATCTGCACGTTAATTTTATTTATTGTATGTGAGTACAGAAGTTCATAAAAAATAAGCAAAATGTTTTGTGCGTTTAGAAATTAGTTAGTGGAAAACTAAAACTGAAAGCGTTCTAATAGTCAATCTAATAAGCTAAGTCAATGAGAAAAACGAACTTTTTGACATAGTAACAATAATTAAATCGTTACGGAAGTAGTAATGATAATATGAACAGTAAGATGTTGTGAATTGATTTTTTCGAATTCTGTTCGTTTAACTCAAAAACGTAAGATGTAAAATCCAGCGATGCTCTGTCACATCGTTAACCCGCTGGTCGGCAAAGCGGTAACTAAAACTAACTCTAAAAAGAACATCTATAAAGAAAAAAAGATATGTAATAGAGTTCGGACATTGTATAGATTTTACTATAGGAGAAAATAGCAGCTTAGGTGTATCTAGCTACATATTTTAAAAAAGGAATTGGGCGGAAAGATCTACTAAAAAGGTAAATACAGGAACAATAATGAATGAATAAGGTAGCGATTCATCTTATCAGAATATTTTTCACTTGAGTATATTATTAACAAGCGTATATTCTGAATGAATCGGGCAAATTAACTGAATTAGCTTATTGTAAAGTGTGGTAAAAAACTAATTATTACAAAATGTATCTCCTATTTAAAACTTAACACTAAAAACTTATTCAATAGTCGTCCGTGTAGTTTTGTGTGAAACAATGGAAGAAAAATAATAAAATATATTAAAGACAAAATGCTTTGCAAAGCGAGCAGCGTCCACCTAAAACTGACCAGATCAAATCGGTCTCACCTTTTTCTCGTCTAAAACTTCGCCGGGACGTAATTTCGTGACCTGTTGTTAAAAAACACTGATAATCCCATTTATAAAAGACACCCTACCTAAATCTCCGCTGCCGAACCTGGGCTACGTGGCCTAACCTTAGTTCATTATTTGGTGCAGTGTCCTAGCGAGCATGTGCAAAAGTTATTACGTTACATATTGCGTCACCTTCGTGTTAATCGTTTGTGTTAGTCGTATTTTCGCTTTCGTAATTTGTCAGAAAGCCTCTTTAGGCATACCATTCCTGTAACAGTCTTGTCTCGACATGTCAATCCTTTGACCTGATTATTTCATGTGCGGAACGTGCTACAAGCTGTGCAGTTTATCTGTGTGTGCGTACTCCACAAATTTGTGCAATTTAACTCTGTGCTTTCGACGACAAAACGATTCTTAGACAGATATAACTTGGATAATTACATTCACCAATATAGATATCTTATAAAATACAAAGATTTTTTAAAGGTTATGTGATTATCCAGTATTACGTTTTTAAAACAGTGTTTTAAACCGCCTCGGATGCAAATGCATTAATAATACCGTATACAGATACAGTTAACATTTTGTCACGGCAATAATAACATTCATTTAGGATTTTTAGCATTTTATGTTTTACCTTCTTCTCTTCGATCACCTCACCGGGTCTTAGTTTTCTATTCTCCTGTGGATTACGTTTTGCACGGTCTTAATATATCTACATACACTATTCAATGTCAGTGTTTTTAAAAGTATCTGCTGTGACATTGCTCAACTCTGTTCAATTCAAACTAAAAGCAAGGAATTAAGGGTCCAAGCTAAACTCCACTGTAAACCAAATCTCATCTGCTTTGCTAAAGCGGTCAAAGTGATAATTCATAAGCATCATCCTTCTAGAGACGATTATGAAAATGTTTTTTCAAGGATTCTATGCATTCGTGTTAAGGGTTCGGCTTTAGAGAATAGGGTCTATACTACTAAGGGCTAAAACTTTGTGGGAAGACGCCAACATCCATGTAAATCACTCGTTGAGATTTCCGCTAATATTGGTTAGAAGTAGTCATGCTTAAAATTTAAATAGATGCAGCAAAAAAGTGACAAAAACATTGCTAACTGCTTGTCAGCTTTAAACTTGGTAATCTGGTTTTAGTTTTTACATAACTTTAATACATTATTAAAAATGATACATAGAAACGAATTTATAAGTATGTATAACACAATAGATAAAACAAAATTATTTGATTGTAATGTAACCAGAATACCATTAAGTTAACTATAAGTGCGTTCACTACCGTCATTTCCGTGTTCTAAATGCTGTACCTACTGCTATCAGCGGTATAAGCTTGCGTTTTCAAAGAGTGATTCTGATGCCAGCGCTTGTATATTGTAAAATATTTATTATTAGAATAGCACAATTGTACATAAAATCTAAAAAAACTAGTCATACCTTTACTGAAATTGTAGACAATATTATGATAGCCAAGGATAATAAATATTATAAAATTTCATAAGAGATTTGATAAAATATAGAGAGCTACGTACCTCGTCGCTGATAATGAGGGAAGGACGTCTTCCCATCTCCTCCGGTGGAGGAATGAGGGAACCACGTCTTCCGACAGGAGCTCCAGGTACCAGGGAAGGTTTCCTTGGTACTTCTGGTTTCGGAGACTTCTCACGAATAACTTCAATCTTTGGTGCAGCAATCTTTTCTTCTGGAGCTTTGATTTCTGGTACAACTGGTGTCTGTATATTATAATATCATGGTTAAAATTCATATATCTATTTATAATATATTTTTGTTATTTTTATTAATAACTACCTTGGCTGCTTTTTCTTTAGGTGTAAATGTGAAATCATTCGGTTCATACTTTTCAAGTTCAGGTCTTTCATAATCCGGGATCTCGGGAAGTTCCTCGGCCTTCTTCTTAACTGAGGTGACCTTAGCCTTCTTTGCTTCTTCTTGTTGTACGATTTCTTCTTTAATCGCAGTTTTCTGTAAGTCGATTTTTTTAAGTACACACATGTCTCATATTTCAAAAATAAATAACATTACATACTGAGTAAAAGTATTTGCTTTATTTAAATTACAAAATAATAAATAATAATAATGATACGTTTGGCTTCCATTTGATTTGGGTTTACTAACTAAAAAAAAAACAATGGAGATCGCAGTAATAAAATTAACAACCAATTTTACCATCACTGACTTTTTGAAGTTTTTATATTTGATTTATGAGAACCATCGTTTTAATATTATGCTTTTTAAAATGAAAATAGGTACATGCTTGTACTGTCCTAGGTATAATATAAGGAGAAATACTTATTTTTATATACATTTCCTAACAAGAAAATATTACAGTGGATATCAAATACAATACTTACGATTATCTATACTTACCATAATACTGAAAATTATACAATTATAAAATCACATATTGTTTAAGAACATCTGAAGTAATAAGCAAAAGCGAAGCAAGGAAATATGTAAAACTAATACGAACATGCTTACAATAATAGTGTAGTAGAGTTTTATTTATTAGTTGTAGCATACATTGACAAAATAGGCATAAAATACTAAAAAATATGTGCATCTATTTACATAATATCTACAAAAAATTGCGTTATGAAATAGATGTCGAGCATAGAGCAGATTTTCAGATTCGATACGAAGGAGCTACGATAGTGCAACTACTTCTACAAAACGATATTGTAAAATTTGTGCATATCTCGAAACTACTAGTGTCAGTGCAAAACTGCCGGTGCTTAAAACTGCTGCGACCACTATACTAGTGCATTGTGCGTTATACTTCGCAATCACGTCGTGAGTGCCAATGTATACCTCTTCAGGCGTTTGAGGTCTGCTGCTAAAAGCGGGCTGTGGAATTTCTAATGTAGCTGGTTTACGATCATCTTTGCTTTCAGTTGCTTCAGCCTACAGATTAAATTTAATTATTGGCGACCATACGTTGTGTAAAAAATTTGGCAAGCATTGAATTCGTTAAAAACCCATCATTCGTTTGAAAACTTCAAATGACCAATCAAAATGTGCAAAATCTTGGATGAATATTTTATGAATGTGTGCTTGTTTGTGATAAAGCGGTGATTGTTTTTGATGGATCATGTGTATTGTCTACCTGAGGGGATTTTCCCCTTCGCCAGGGTGCAAGTGGTTCAGGTGTCTCAAGTAGTGTTGGTTTGTATTTGTCTTCTAATTCTGGTGTTTGTTCAGCCTGATCATAAAATTATGTGTTACCATCTATTCAACTATTATATATTTATTTTTCTTTTAAATAATATAAGTCCATATACCTGTGGTATTTCAGGAATTACATTCCAAGAGAAAGGAACCACCGGTGGTTCATCTTTTTTTTCCGGTGTTGGTTCTTCGAACATTGGTACCTGGTGACGTTTTTAACTTTTTAATTGGCCGTTGAATAGTAAAGGATATATGTAAAGTTATGTGTGAGTTTTGTGCAGTAGTTCATAATGGTGCTTGTGAGTAAAGTGAGTACACGTATCGTTACCTCTGTGTGTGGTTTTCTCCATGGGTATAATGTATGTGCGGATTGTTCTAATGGATTGTCTGCATTAGGTTTGTCTACTTTAGGTGTAGTTGCAGTAGGTTTGTCTGCATTAGGTTTGTCTACTTTAGGCGTGATTGCAGTAGTTTTGTCGCTATTAGAATTATCATATGTTGTTTCCTATCAAAATTAATACGTTTAGAATTTTAGTTTACATTGGGAAATGATAAATAAAATAATAAATAATATTTTACGCTCAGACTGTATACCTTTTGTTTTTGAGTAACTTCTTTAATAGAAGTTTTAGAAGGTTCGCCAGAATGTTTAGGTACATTAAGTTCCTAAAATAAATAATTTATATTATTATTATAACGGCTTGTGTAATAAACAAAAAAAAATCGAGTACCATTAACTCTACCTCATGTTTCGATTCCTTTTTAGGATCTGGTTGTTTTTTGTTTGATTCAAAGGCTGAAGATTTCATTTCTGAGGCTTCAGACTCCTGAGATAAAGTAATATTAAGTTTAAGTATCATAAACATTAAGGTACTCTTTTTTTAGAATTTTGGTCAGTCAATTCCACTGAGAGTTACAGTTACATAAAAAAAATATCACTAATTTGAAATTAATTAATATTTATTCAAGATTAATTTTAATTCTTATTTTTAATTTGTAATTTAATCTTCAACTATTTAATTTTATGTATTATAATATATTTTAATTTTAATTCATAATTTTAATTTTAAAATCTGGCAATGGACAATCAATTTTAATTATTAATCAGGTGCATAAATTTGAACTGTACACAAATATTTAATAATGCTGGAAAATACACAGACTCCTGAAATACAGGCTGTACATACCTAGCTCTATAGTCTGGGCCAAACATTATTTATAACTCAAATATACGCTAGTAAATATTATTATTATTTCTCAGTACCATGACTCTCGAGACTATGGAATCCCGGGCCTTTGGAAGACGTGTGTCGGGCCGAAGCCAAGACGTAGAGGCCCTTATATGAGAATTTTTAAGAGGTGGTGAAAAGCGGAAATATTCAAATTATATTTAATAATATTACAAATTCATAATATTTGTGATTGGAAATAAATATAAAAAAAATATTATAATAATGGAAATTTCCACATAGTGAATCTTATTACCCGACGTTGACAGTCTAACTAACGACAATCCATATTTGTCTCTGTCTTAAGCATTAAAAGTACGTTGTATTTCTGTGGTGTTTATGATGTGTATAGTAGGCGACTTGTGTGTTGAAGTCAAACACTTCACAGTAAACACCTACCTCTGTAAATGACTTTTTCCTCATGAAGAATGGTGTTTGTATGGGTTTCTTTATACCCTCATCAGGTTCCTAACAAACAAATATAGTATTACATAAATGTCTATATTTGCTTCATATTTAATCTAATCTAAAGCGCAAGCTACCTTTGTTGATTCATCAGTATCCCCCCAAAATGAAGGCTCAGGCTCCTGATGAAAATCAAGATGAGTTAAATATTTTCACTTAATTTACTTTATTTCATTTTTTTCTAACTACTACCTACCTGTGAGAATGACTTTTTCCTTATATGGTATGGTGTTTGTATTGGCGTCATTGGTATTTCTGGTTCCTAATAAATAAATATGACATTAAAAATCTTTTCTATGATGTACCTATCTAATAATATATATCTTTGAAGTTACTACCTTTGTTGGCTCAGAAACCAAAAATGAAGGCTCGGCATCCTGATTAATTACAGAGATTTATTTAATATTTATTTATTTTAATCATGATATTTTACGAATGATTTAACATTATACCAGATACCAACCTCTGCAAAAGACTTCTTTCTTATATGGAATGGAGTTTGTGTGGGTGTCTTTGGCATTTCTGGTTCCTAACAAAAAACGTAATGTTAGAGGAGTATTTATAAAAATATTTTTTTGCGTCACAGTTTATAGAAAGTTACCTTTGTAACTTCTGTAGTTGGTTCGGTATTCCAAAATGAAGGCTCGGGTTCCTAATAAAACATTTCGAATCATTTATATTTTTCATCTCATTCATTGTTTATAAAATAATAATAATAAATAGTGGTGTACCAAAAACCTACCTCTGCAAAAGACTTTTTTCTCAAATGGAATGGTGTTTGGGTGGGCTTTGGTAATTCAGGTTCCTAACAAATACAAATATTATATTAGCGAAATAGGTACTACTATACCAGAAAAAAAAAACTTGTACTTCAATAACTACCTCAGTCTTACTCGGTGATGGCTGTTGGTCAGTTTCTTTAGGTTTATCAGGTAATATTTTATCTTTCGATTTTACTGATTGTTTAACATCTTTTTGATCCTGTCAAAGTAACAACTTTATTACTTGCTGTCATTTATACTACTATTATTTAAAATACCATTTAGAATAATTTATTTTCTTAGTTATGATACGTTTCTAATTTGACACAATCTACCTCATTATCTTTGCTGGGGCGACGTCTAGGTTGAGGTTCTTTCGGCTTATCAGAGGACATTTTACGTTTGGTTTCCGTTTTTTCCTCAGTTTCGGTCACATCTTCTGTATCCTGAGTAACAATGTACTAATTATTAGCACAATCTATAAACCTATATTTTAAGTATTTTCTAATAAAATAGACGAATACCTCAGTGTTACTTTCACGACGCCTAGGAACTGGAGTTTCTTTGTGTTGTTTAACGTCTTCCTTCGATTCAACTTTTTGTGTAGGTTCCTAACATATAACAAATTTCTTTAGGTATATATTTTTATGAACACTTTATAAATATAATAGACATATTACATATTATGAAGTTTATGTTTGTGTGTGTGTCTAAATGTGTGTATATACCTTAGTGTCTGATTTCGTAGGTCGCCGATATATTTTATCTGAAGGCTTATCTGTCGGTACCGTATCTTCTACCTTGTCTTTGTCATCCTATTTACAAACACAAATTGTTTAATATATTGTAAGGTTTAAATTTTCAACTTCTTTGAACATTGCTAACAATATACATAGCCTTTACAGTAATGTTATCACATAGGTAGTTATTTACTTGCACACAATATTCAAACAAACGTCTGTATGTTGTTTGATTTCTTTTAAATAGAATTTATATGTACAAAAGAAAACAGACAGTGACATTTATATTTTTATAGACTCTGTAACTTAGAAAATATTGTAAGGGCATGCAACGTTTGTTCGACTAACTTACCTTAAGTTTAACCTGTTCGATTCCCTTTGCTTCTTCTGCTTTTAGTGTCGTCTAAAATAACAAGTTAATGGGAATATGAATAAGCGTGAAAAGGGAAGCTTTTACCGTAATTTGGGTATAAGGTTCAAAGGCTAATCCCTGTTATAAATACTACGAAACTGCTATTGGTTCAACTGACAAAATGTTGAATTTCGTATTCCTGCCTTTTTGGAATATTTGCGACTAAAATCTCTAGATATAAAATCCATTCGTACGATGGGTCAAACTGAAAGTTCTTAGAAATAATCACTTTTTAAATATAAAATACAAGCTCTGAATTTAAAAATATCTGTAACTTATCCATCTGTAAATTTTATCTATCGCCATAGAACTTTTTAATGTGTAATTTGTTTCATAGCTGTAGATAGATAGATAATTCTTTATTGTATACCAACAGGTTCTGTAAATCTTAATTACTGGGGTTCTATAAACTTTCAGTATCACCCACGTATTTTCTAACTACTTAAGCTTCAGTTCTTCGTACAATTTGCTGTCATATACCTAAAAGCGTTGAATTTCCAGCCTGAAAACTTCTAAGGCACTCGAGATCTATGTTGTCAGATACATAGAACTCAAAACTAAATCCTTCGGGAAAATTGCTCTGACGGCAAGGTTTCGCCTAACTACGTATAATTATAATAATATACATTTGTTGTATAAACTGTGAAAAGGTTCTAATTAAAAACTTAAAGATTTGATTATTTAATTTTGGATTTTCACAGTTTTTATATTTTAAAGATTACTTACCTTTAGACCAGTCTTTTTCACAGCAGTAACATCTTGTTGTTCTGCGACTGACGCAACAGAAGATTTTCTGCTTTCAGCAGTTTCCTTAGTCATCTATGAAAAAGCAAATTTCAACTCTAACAAATGTTTTTATACTGAACAAAGTTGCTCTTCTTTGTTACCTTATTGGTCATTATTAACTATCTAAAAATGAGAGCTTGATACTATTCTGAAAATAAACGTAAGCGAAGTATATTAAGCTTAGGAAGATTAATATACTCGTATTTCTTTAACACTAACCTTAACAGCTTTGTTTTCAATGATGGAGCTTCTTCGGCTTTCTGTTTTAGTTTCTTCTTTGACCTACAATATGAAGAAGCTAATTAGTAATTATTCTGTTATTCCTGAAATTCTATTCAAATTACTTTTTACATAAGCTGGACTGAGTGTCAGAAAAGAGTAATAAGAAATTAATACCAACCTCACTCTGAATCGAAGTCCTACGGCTTTCGGTCTAGTTGAAACAAAAATACATTTGATATTAGCACATAAGGTATTGGATAAGTATTTACTAAATGTAAGGGTATATATACAGGGAGTGAAAAATATAAAAATGTACTAATTTAGGTAAGCGTTGGATACGGAGTATTTACACAGAGGTCATAATATGAAGGAGTTAGGTTCCTAAAATTGAGACCACAAAGGACTCGTCAGGTATTGTATATTTGTATTTGTTTTTTTAGATATGCCAACAGGTATATATAATACAGATGGTGCTGTACTGTATGTATTGATGTGTTCTCCATCTTTGTTTTATAAAAATCTTGCATCAAATATTTCAAGACACATTTGTATGCATTTGTTATCAACTGTATTTTCTTTTTTAATGTTTTAATAATTTTGCATATTTGATTTTTTACAAATTGGTGTAATGTAGGTATAAGGTGGTATAATGTTTTAACACAATAGGAAAGGTTCCACCCTGATTATATTTTCTTTTATACCTTTACTGCAAGATGTTGGGTTTGTTGCGCAACCATCGTCACCTGTTATGTTAAAATATAACTTTTTTATTCATTGTACTAAAAGTATACTATTTCTACTTTTCAAAACTTTTATATCTTTCATAAAGATATAAATTGCATGAACATATTTATTTTACTCTGATTTTTGTTCCATATTGTCAGCTGATACATAATTATCAAGTAACATCTCAAAATTAGGAAGTTGCTGTTGGGAATCAATTTAACTCATTATATAAATTTATCTTGTTAAATATTAATGTATATTGTAGCTATTGAAGTATACCTTAGTTGTTTCTTTTTCCTTCTTCTCCCGAACAGTGGGAGTTGGAGTTATCTTTTCATATTTTTCTAGTACAGGCCGTTCATAATCATCGACGAAGTCAAGTTCCACCTGAAATTTTCAAAGCTTTGCTTCATTTGATGTATGGTATGGTATTGATATTTTTTACTCCTCTTCTGTACCAATAGTTTTTCAAAGTAATACAAGTATATTACTATTTTTTTGATAAGGAACTTACTGTCAAGTTTGTTTCTATAAAACTATTAGATTTGGATACACATAATTTAAAGTAGTAAAAAAAAAGTAAAAAGCTAAGAGTTACTCTGTTTATTATTTTCTTATCAAAATACCACATTCAGCGTAACTATATGTTCAAATTGTTACTTATACCCCTTATAGTATAAGATAATAATATACAAATATGTTTTTATAAACAGGTTTACTTTATAGTAAACCTGTGAAAAAGAAATTACACATATAAAGCGTCAACAAGCAACATGCGACTTGCAACCAATAACCTGTACAATGAGCGACGCAGGACATCGAAAATCTCCAGTAGGTATCTATACAAGGTGTAGTGAGGTTTGTGCCAACAATCTGTAGAGTCGTGTTTTAACATGGGCTGCTCTTTATAAAGGCTGTGCTTTGAAATAGGACAAAACATAAAGTGTAATAGATCAAGAGATAGGAATAGAAAATAGACAACACTAAGAGTAACGGTTGAAACAGTTTTTACCCCACGGTACTTCACTTCGTGTTCAACTCCAGCTTTTTTAGGCTGTTCTGTTGTCTTCTTAACAGTTTTCTTGAGCTGAGGTTTTTCGAATCTACCACCTTTTAGTATGATTGGGTCCTAGAGAATCAATCAAGGTTATAAATGGAAAGGCTATACCAGGAGTGCAGTTTTAGGTGCAGGTATAAGTACTATGGTATTAGGTTATGTGCTATGTTGGTAATAGTGGGTTATTTACATGCTACAGTGAGCAACTTCTTAACGAATCCATTTATGTCAACGCGCAATTGTAAGTCATGATGTAAGTTTTTTACTTGACAGTATTCGTCTCAAAATTACTTCAGAGGCTGAGCAACTGAGAAATACATTATTTCTTTGTGACTAGTTTTGCGAAGTTCTAATTTTTACAAAACATGGGTAGGTTAAAAGTATGCTCAATGTATTAGACTAACTACAACACATAGATTACGTTTGTTTCTAATTATCTCAGCTATTATGTCTAACTACCACTTCAATAATACTACAACAACAGTTCAGTAGTCTAACTACACGACAGTGTTTAAATATTCTGTCATCTACCTCATCTTCATCTTCATTATCCTTTTTAACAACTGCTGGTTTTTTGACTTTGAGCTGTGCTGCTTCAGATCCCTCCTATAAATTATTATTAAATTGTATTTTAAAATTTAGAACTTTATGCCAATCAGTTAAGTATACTGATTAAAAATTAACTTCTGGCTTACTGTCTAATTACAGTAGCATCACAGGATCTGTTATAATACTTTAAATAATAATAAAAGATGTATTAGCTGAGATACTTAAGAATAACAAAAAGTAACAGTACCGTTGGCTTTTTCTTAGCAGGCGTCTTTTGTGTAAGTTTGGCCTCTTCAGGGGCAGTTGTACTTGTTTTAGTGCGAGGCTTGCTAAGGCTGACAGCCTCCTCTGTGTCCTCACCCTACCCCAAACATATACTTATTATATACAAAGTAAGGTAAGAGAAAGATAGGATTGGGTATTTTATGAGAAAACTAATTATGTCCTTCAATAATGAAAGTATAGTGTTCTGTAGTAAATAGTACCTACACACATTACGTACATTTTGACTATTTTTATGTTATTTATCAGTACTTTCAAATTACTTTATTTTATTATTGTCACTGTTGATACTTGTACTATAAAATAAGTTAAATAACTTTAATTTGCTCTGTACTCTGTAGCTTTAATTTGTTCAATGCAAAATATTTTTCCTTTGTAACTTTTTTATACTTTTTAAAACGAAAATTCTATTGAAAGTTGCAACTGCTATTTCAACATTATTATGAACCATACCTTCTTTCCTTGGTCCTTAGGTGAAGGTCTCTTAATTGTTTTTTCTTCCACAACTTCTGGTTTTTTAACACTGAGCTTAGCTTCAGCTTGGTCCTCCTAAACAGTGTTGTTATATATTAAATACGAGTATTCTTGTTTTTTCACATTACTTCTATCATAATTTATTGTCTGAGTAAACAATGCTGTTAAAGCTATGCATAAATTAAAATTTATAGGGAAACTACGAACCGTGGGTTTAATATCAGCCGGTGTTTTATGTGTCAGTGAAACTTCTTCAGGTTCCTGTCCAGGTTTAGCCGGTGTCTTTGGTTTAGATACACTGACACTTTCATCAACATCCATAGGCTAAAGAAATAGTAAATGGATAATTTTGTGAATTTTTATTTTTACAGTATTAGCTAAATTTATATAAATGTCTACTACCTCTGGTTTATCTTTATCTTTGACGGATCGTCGTCTAGCGGTAGCTGTAGCTGAAGGAATATCCTCTTCATTACCAGGCTTTTTGTCATCCTAAACAATTGTTTCATTTTCATGTTATGATTTGAATAATATTTAGAATGTCAGTATGTTAAATTATGAGTGTGTAAAAGTGTACCTTTTTCTTTTTCTCAAGTGGAGTGGGCGTGATTTTCTCATATTTCTCGAGGACAGGCCTTTCATAGTCGTCGATAAATTCTTCTTCAGCAACCTTTAATTTGTTGAATATGCATGAGAAGTGTAAGCAAATTTTTTTATCATAACAGTGTCTTAATAATGTAGAAGTGATTTTTGTGAATAAAAGTTGGCAGATTTTACTAACTTACGGAGTATAAAACTTACTGATTATCAGGAACAATTTAAATACTAAAATATAATCTAAGACAGAAAGAAGCGAAGCGTTCACAGTATATGCCAATCATGCAACAAAGCGTACTTACGTCAAGAGCCGAAAATGCTGAAAATATTTTGTCGCGATAGAGGATTATAGCGTGAATTTGAAAATAATGCTGCATTGTACTGAAATTTAGCTGTGGTGTTATGTAAAAAAAACGTCTGATATATAATATTTATTATTCTGGTCAACCAAACTGTTATGTTTGAAGTATCTATTGAGTGCAGTGTAAATGTAAAAGTGTACCTCTTTCTTTTTAAGAGAGGGTCGTTTTTTGGCTTCAGGCTCGTCTGTTTTCTTTGGCTTAGCCTTTGGTTTTTCATCTGCCTTTTTCTCCTCCTCCTACATAAAATTTACATTTTTTTATAGCCTACGATTATATTATAAGATAAATAAAAAAAGGCATTTAGTAAGTGTGATACCTTATCTTTAGCAAGAGAACGCTTTCGAAGAGTAGGCATTTCAGGCTCGGCATCTTTTTCTTTTGGTTTAATTTTACCCTTCATCATATCAACGTCATCCTATTAAAATGTATAAAAGATTTAGGTTTACTATCCGAGAAACGTATATTAGGTACTTTAAAATACGACTCTATTATGTATACCTGATTCTCAAGAGGACCTTTTTTGTCCTTAGGCGTTGGTGTCATTTTTTCGTATTGTTCTAGTTCAGGTTTCTCGTAATCATCAACAAATTCATGATCCGCCTATAAAAATTTGTTAATTCAGTAGGTATTTTATTTATATTTTGTATGTATATGTAAGTATATTTAATTATAATGATTTATACCTCATCAACTCCATTTTGTTTTTTAGTTCTATCAGTAGGAGTTGGAGTCATTTTATCGTATTTTTCAAGTTCAGGTCTTTCGTAATCATCCACAAACTCCGCTTGTTCTTCCGGCTTTAAATTGAATAATATTAATTAAATTGTAAACCTAAGCCGATTGATGAATGAACTAACAAGCAGGTTTAAAATTACCTTTTTAACAGATTTTTTAGCCTTAGCAGCTTGTGGTTCTTCAAGTTTAGTCTCTTCAGGTTTTTGTGGGGATTTCCCTAGCTTAACTTTAGATAATTCATCAACTGGCTCCTCAGGTTTAGGAATACCTTTCTTGATACTAGGTCGTTTTGTTTCCGCCTTTTCTTCTTCAACCTATACAAATCCCGGAACATTTTATATACTCAAAATAATTGAAGATATGGCAATTAAAAAGTTTATTTAGGATGTACACTGTATTGTAATTCTCAGATTTTTATAGTATAAAATTAAATGATATACCTTCACAGGTTCAACTTTCGATTTTTTCTCCGGTGTAGGTGTAGCTACTGAGGATTCGTCCTCGCTGTCCCTTTCACTTTTAACGCTTTCGGCGATTGATGCGCGTTTAGCCTAAATTTAATTTATAATATTATTTTAAACAAAAATTATTTCTCTATCATGGTAAAATTTGTGTGTGTTTTGATGTGGTGGTGTCTGTTTACCTTTGGTGTGTGATCCTCTTTCGCTTTTTTATCAAGTGGCGTCGGTGTTATTTTTTCATATTTCTCCAATACAGGTCTCTCGTAATCGTCGACGAACTCGATTTCGTCCTATATCAAATAAAGTTTAGCACATCTAGTTAACACAACAACACACGACAAAAATGTAAGTTACCACAAACTAGAGAACTATATTATAAAATCTCTACATATATGATTGAAATTTGATGTAACGCTAATCAATTGAAAGCAGAAATCAAGAAATGATGGTCTTACATGACAAATTGATTGAATTTAGTATTAACATAGTGCTTTTAGCAGATGGTTTTAAACCATTTTATTAAATTGCTTAAGTAATAGCCACATTAAGTGGCGAGTACTTTATTTTACACGTTATTTACCTTTTAATTAGATTTTTAGTTAGATTATGCAATGATGGTAGGAATAAATAGAATCCCAAAATTATTATATCGGCAGTTTACGCGTGTTAAAACAATATATTGAAAGAAAACTATTTTTAGCGGATTCTGTCACGATTTAGGTACTTACATAAGTATTATGCTACCTAAGTTGTTGTTATTTTATTATTTACATGAAACTGGACTTATCTGTTGCTTTTCAGCAAATAGGGTCATGGAGAGACTAATGAGAATAAGTTCACATAATTTGAAGATATCAAAGAATCCAAACTATGTACAATGGGTGATATTAGCTCTACCCGTGACCAATGTAATTAATAATAAACAACACCAAATAAATCACGATAGAATCCGATAAACGTAGTTTTATTTGAATGATTTGCAAAATTGAAGTCCTATTGAAATAATAAATTAAATTATAAACTTTAGCTTTCAAATGACATTAGCAACAATAAGTACAACATAAACTACTCCCTATGCCAGATAACGTACTATAATACATTTTTCTTTTGATAAGCTTTTTACACTGCTTAATAAGATAAAAACACCTACCTCATCTTTCTTAGCAACAACCTTCTTTGTGACAACCTTTTTCTTTGCTTCCACTTTCTTTTTGGACTCTTCTTTCTTTTCTTCAACTGGTTCTTCTTTGGGTTTCACAGATTTAAGTTTTGGAATGCCTTCAATCTTATTTTCAGGTTCAGGTTCTGGTTTTTTCTTTTCTAGTTTTTCAAGCAGTGCCTTTTTCTCTTCTTCTGACTTAGATGCTCTCTTTTCTAGTATTTTTTTGGTCTCTTCAGCTTCAATTTCAGCTTTCTTGACTTCCTCTTTTTTGGATTCAACCTTTTTGGTCTCAACTTTAGACTCGGTTTTCTTGGCTTCAATCTTGACCTCTTCCTTCTTTTCAACGTTTGTTTCTTCTTTCTTTGATACTTTATTCATTGCTTTCTTCTCTTCTACAACTTTTTGTTCCTCTTCCTTTTTAATTACATCTTTCTGTTTTTAAAAGAAACATTTACTTATTTATTTACATTATTTATATTATGCTGGCAAATCACTACTCATGTTAAAACTTACAGTTGCAAACTTACTTTGGAAATCTTTACATTAAAATAATTCAACTAAAAATGGTCATATTCTCATAGTAATATCAAAGCTTTAGATTTTGTGTTATTACTTAATATTCTTTCCAAATTTCACAGCTACAATGGCATTTCATACAACATTTACTTACCTTTTTCTCATCAACATGGTTCTCCTCGATTACAGATTTTTCTTCGACAATGGACATCTCTTCCTCAGATTCTTCAATAACAGTCTCCTCCTCTTCTTCTTCCTCCTTCTTCTTTTTCTATATTAAATGAGTCCATATTATATATACTACTACTATACTATAGTAAAACATAGTTTAGGTGCGTGATGACAAGAATGTTTCAATACCAATAAAATTAACTCACCTTTTCTTCAACAATGGTTAAATCAGCGCTAGACTCATCTTCACCAAATTCATTCTTAATCACGACCCTGTAGTTGGCGGTATATTTGGAGGACACTTTCCTGATGATTAACCTGGCGTTAGTACCATCAAATGACGTGTTAACCTCCGAGGAATCTCTGATGACTGTAGTGTTTTTGTACCATGTACACCTACATGATTGGTCTGAAGTTTTAAGGACAGCCACGAATTCTGCTTCCTCATTTTCTTTTTTAGCCTGTATAAGTTAACAAAAATTTAAAATCAAATTTATATTACAGAAAATCGTAGCCGCTTGGTAGTTGTTTAAAGTTATGTGTCCAAGTGACTGAGATTATCATGATATTTTCAGTCAAGGCTCTGATCACGGTTCAGTTACGTCTATTTCGGGAAGGTTTTTGAAGGGTCTGAGACCAGGGACAGGGTTTATTCTGCACCCACAATGTAATCACACACGAAGAGGTGACGCCTGTTTAGTCAATCCTAATAAAGTTGATATTAAACTTCGTCGAAAATGTTAATTTAAATTAATACTTACTAAGCTTCTAAGGTGTTTTATAATCTGTGGTTTGTCACCCTTTTCTTCAGGTATGTCTGTGATTTCTACTTGTTGTGAGGTTGCTTCGCCCTTCTCGTTTTTGGCAACTAATTTATAAGAACCTTTGTCGGTTTGTGAAACATTTGAGATTTCCAATTTAACTGCGAACTCGCCCTGCAACAGATATTAAGTTCCATCAAAACCTGTATGAATTAGTTCGTAAAATTGTTCTTGACCATCATCTCAAATCGCTTTATGGCTGTCTTATTATAAGAGCAGAGTAGATAGGATGGACTATAAACTTGCTCTATAGTTTTTTCCTATATTATCATGATTAATACTTTATTTTCTTAAAATTGTTTTATCGAGAATAATAGGCACTTACTTCTCTAAGAGGTTCAATAAGAACAGTATGCCTCGCGCCCTCTTTGACGGCACTAGATTCCTTGAACCAGGTACATGAAGGTGCAAATTTACTTAATACTTTACATTCAACAATAACAGTCTTCTTCTTAACTATCTTAATGACCTTTGGTTTCTCTTTGATAACTGGAATGACTGTAGAAACAAAAAAACAAATTAGTATTGTAAACTAATCAAAATATTTACTTGTCTTTTTTTGACTATTTGCTATAATTCACTCACTTTCAATATTGAGCGTTAGATTCGCATTGAGCTCTCCAAGTTCATTTTTAATGTTGCATTTATACAATCCGGAGTCTTCAATACCAGGGTCAATGAGTTCTAATATGATTGTGTAGATGTCCTCTTTAACCTCGATTCTAGTCTTTATTTTCGACGTGTCCCTGATTTCTTTTCCTTCGTGATACCACACGATTGTCGGTCGAGGGCTAGCTTTTACTTTACAACCCATAATAACTAATTTACCATTATCTTTTGATTGAATCGTAGGCTTTTCAACAAATGTTGGCCCTTCGCCTTCTGGCTCCGGTTCAGCCTCAATATTCAAGTTGAGATTAGCGTTGCTTTCACCAAATTCATTCCTTACGTGACAACGGTAAGCACCACCATCCGCTGCCGAAGGGTTTGTTAAAAGCAACAATAACTCATAAACATCTTCGCCCATTTCAGACGATCTAATTTCAATTTTACTGCTAGCCTTGATGACAGTCGTGCCTCTGTACCACGTGACTTCAGCCACCGGCTTTGCTTTGCAGACACAACGCATAGTAATGAGTGTGCCATCTTCGTTGGGAATGATTCGGGGTTTCTCCACAAAAGATGGGGGGAAACCATTTTCGTCATCTCCACCTGTGAAATTAGTAAGTTTTATACCGATAATGAATTTCAATTGCAAGTTCATGCTGCTCTAAAGCTTAAAGCTTCACATGCCTCTGCTACTGTATGCGTACATTATAAGTATTAACTTTCAGGTCTGGTCGCTTTACCTTGGAAATTGAGAGCAATATTAGCATTGCTTTCACCAAACAAGTTGAAGGCGTTACACCTATAATTGCCGCCGTCTTCCCGCGTGGGGCCTAAAATTTCTAACGTCAAATTAAATAAGTCTTTGCCAGTAGCTTTTCTGGACATCTTCATTTTGGCACCATCCTTGATTTCTTTATCTCCGTGGAACCACGTAATGTCGGGCACTGGATATGCTTCTAATATACATTCCATAATAAGTATTTCGCCTTCCTGTCTAATGGTTGGCTTTTTAGGAAATCTTGGTGCTTTACCGTCGGGTATTCTGTTTAAAAGACAAAATATTTAAATAGTACCCTATCTACGTATATTATTTTTGCAAAATAAATGTACATTAATGTCATGTATGTCGCCTTACTTAGGTTTGCCTCCACCTTCGAAGTTTAAATTAATTTTCGCTACGCCTTCACCGTGTTTGTTTTTCGCTACAGCCCTGTATTCTCCTCTGTCCGAATTCTCAACGCCCATAATTTCTAGTCGTGCCATATGATATAAAGTTTGGTCCTCTTCTAACGTTATTTTATATCTACTACTTTCCTTTACCATCTTTTTGCCATGGTACCTGCATTGTTATGATATAGTGTTAAAATCATTATCATAAATGTTATATTTTTAATAACATGAAGTATGTGTTGTAATATTGTATCTTACCATGTGATGGTTGGTTTCGGTTTGCCAACACATCGACATTCGAATGTGATTTTGGTACCATCATCCGATTGCCTGATGACTGGTCTCTCCGTAAATGTCGGTTTGATAAAATCTTCAGGCACGGGCGCTTCGTCGCCTATTTTATTAATGTTGACATTAATAACATGATCATAGTTTTATTCTTCACGAATATTTGTAACTACACTTACACTTAAGTTATCAGATTTAAGATGTTTTCTTTTCTAGTAGATTAAAATACGCAACCAGGTACATTCCGAGTTAATCGAGGGATGTATAAGAAAAATAGATAAGTGAAAAATCGTATAG
Source organism: Eilema griseolum (assembly GCA_963662185.1). NCBI lineage: Eukaryota > Metazoa > Arthropoda > Insecta > Lepidoptera > Erebidae > Eilema > Eilema griseolum. The sequence continues at coordinate 10,017,732 of OY759256.1, read as the reverse complement.
AATATATATAAATAAAATTGTTTATTATACGTATATAATATTTTTCATTCTACTCTCATTCGAACAAACAGTACGCATGACAGTTGCTTCAGTTATTGTGTTAATTGTGCAATTGCTAAAGCGAAGAATCTGCAAAATTATTACTAACTACAAAATACTAATTGCGAAGGTGTCTTAGTGTTAATTAAAGCATATTTGCAACAGAAAAAATAATTATAGATGATAGATATTTTGAAATAAGGTGATAAGTTTGATATAGTGCTTATAAGTGTATTATGTGAAGTGTAGAATTATGAGTTGTTAGTTACGTTAGTGTTGCATTTTGTGAGAGTATGTGCGCTTAAAAATTTAATCCAATTTGGATAAAATTAAGAAAACATCTTAATTCTGAAGTATATAAATACCAATTGATTATAATAATATTTTCAAGTGTATTATGTGGAGTAACTGAAATTCTGAAGAAATTAGTTGATGATTATACAAGCTTTGCTGCAATATCTACGTTTATTGTGAGACATAATTATTACATCTATTACGGGTACGTTTACAGGATTAGATACACACAATAAAAACAGCTTTGGTTAAAACAATAAAAAGCATCATTTTTAAAATATCAAATAGGTACTATAATCCATTTTAATGACAGAATATTTGTATGAAGTTACTAAAGTTCATAAAAAAAATTATAGGTTGTCCAAAACAAATGATATGTCTCCACAAATTCTTAAAATTAGTCTATAGGTAACATTCAGAAACACTTACTGTCGAAGTTCAAGCTGATGGTGGCGTTACTCTCGCCGAGTTCGTTCTTTGCCGTCACCCGATACTTGCCAGCGTCCTCAACAGTCACGTTGTTGATCTCCAGTGACGCATAATAGGACTTGGCTTCCTTGCTAACTGTGAGCTGTTGAGACGAAAATGGTAAAATGTTAAAACTGTGATCAAAACTTCTTGGCATTTTATCAAAGTACATGTTAATTGAACGGGTGCCTATTTAAACAGAATCCCAAGAAATCGTATTTAAAATACGAAATAGTTTCGAGCAGGTCACACCGGCCGTGGTCAGGCAAACCATGATCGCGTTAATTCCCGTTAACATTATTATATAACATGGAACGCGATAGTTTAAAAAATAGAATTTCATCTCTATCTATCTATATTTAAATATACCATTGTCATCAAAGTATTAGTCTCAGTTGTGTACAAAACTTTGACTTAAAGCCCGGGGTCCGTTTCATTCAGGGTTTGGTTTGTCTCCGCTATGTAGGAGTGACTGCTATTTGACCCTTCAAATTTTGAGAGAAAAATCTGAGCGCGAGCCGCAGTTAGTTGGGTGTCGGTGGGAGATCACACAGCTCAGTAGTCGTTCCCATAATAACCAAGAAAAAAGAAATGAAATGAAATCAAAACCCAAGCATCGAAGTTGCCATTGATACCACCAGAAGCATCGCTAAGATTGTAATGATCAAAATTTTCCGAAATTCCCAAGTTGAAGCACAAAAGGGCACCAATTGATTGTTGATCAGCTGTTACTAATATAGATTCAGAACGAAGAAAGGTCATTCCGCGGGAAGCCGACACCTGGTATTGTCACAAGCCAACTAGAACGGGGTCAAGGTCATTTCTGAGTACTATTAAAACTAGGTCATCTATAATCTTCACTATCAACACATACGTCTGCATTATACAACGGCATTAGCTTAGTTATTATATTACTTCAATTATATACCACCCGTATGACTGAATTAGAATAAAATTCTGGAATGGAATCTCTTCCCGCGAAGTGACTATATAGTCAAGCGACATGCGGGTTGTATATACCACCGTAAAAATTATATTAAAATTATTAATTTGTAGATTATAAGGTAGATGATTAAATTATTTTATTATTCGTCAAATTAACACAACATGTCAAAATTGTACAACAACCAATGTAATCAAATAACCCGCCCCTGATCGCTCTCAGTACAAAAGTGCCCATAACACTTCCTGCGTTGCCATGTTGGATGGCGATGGCCAGCCTTTGGACCAGGAACGACCCGGAACGAGTGTCATTGCTAGATTATAATCTATCTCGCGAGATTGAAAACTGATGAGAGATTGTGAATCACGTTTAGTCCCTCGTGTTAGGTTACTTGCGATAATACCTACAAGAAGAAACAGGAGCCCCGCTGCCCTTCGCGGCTTTTCATCGACGACATATTTTATAATTTGAATGTTCCACTTCACTAGATAATTATCTACCGAAAAATTATAATATTCTGTTAATTGTAAACAGTAATAATTCTCAATCTCTCGACTCTTTACAATGTACTATATTTATAACTACGAGTATATGGTGAAGTATACAAAGCAGTAAGCTTTAACGTAGGCTTTTCTTTAAAGACTGATTTGTTGTTGGTTGCTTCGGCTCCAAAGATCTTGGTCAGATGATCTATGCGAAATAAGTTAGGTTGTTCCGTTACCCACCTTATGCCTGGCTCCTGGTTTAACTTCCACGCCACTGTGGAACCAGGATACTTGGGGCACGGGTTCGGCTTCTATGCGGCATTCGAATATTAGCCGCTTGCCATCATCTTCTTGGCGGATGGCCGGCTTGCGCGCGAACGTTGGCGCTTTACCGTCCACTTGTCTGAAAGAATAGTATCGTAAACTTACTGATGTTTAGTTCAATGTGAAGACCATTTTTCTTTAATATAAAACGTGAACTACCTACAGTCATTGCTCAAAGTGGTGCGGAAATTTCGTGGGGATTTCCACACTATAATAAACTGGTCAAGTGCGAGTCGGATTCGTGCAATGAGGGTTCCGTACAAAACAGAATTAGAAGACGAACTTATGTTACATAAACGGCAATATATTTTTACTACATTGGTCCTAGAAGTTTGATTTTTTCACAGTTGTATGAAGTTGCAGACTTGAGTACTAGGTATAAATTTTAGAGAAAAAGCTCTTGACAGATAGACAGGCAACGAAGTGACCCTATTACGGTTCCATTATTTTCCTCTTGAGGTACAGAACCCTAAAAAAAACTACCTAACAAGAGAAAACATAGTTGAGAACATAAAATTAAGACGCGGTGAAAGTCCCTGTTTTATAAAAAGGGGTTATTTATAGGTTTTATGTTATGGTTGTAATTTTAATCTTTACGTAAAATGCGTGGTTTCTAATAACTTCAGCACAGAGCGTGGTGAGCAGTCTTTAAAATAATCAAAGATGCAAATGGTAAATACATTGATTTTCAGTTATTGTAGTGGTTTTTTTCACATTGCTTGCTAGCCTTTGAAACGAAAATTTAAAAATGCTTTTTTTTGGATGTGTTAGAAGTTTCTACTTCTTTACATATGAAAGGTTTGAAATTGAAATAAATTAGGTATACTTACTTCTGTTTTTCTTCGTCAGCGGCTGAAAAAAATAAAAACGATCAGTATTATAATAATATTGTAGGACATATTGGATAGTCATAACTAGACCGAAAGAAAACTAAGTTTGTGAGTAAGAGTTTTAGTGCAGTGAAATAATATTAACTACATTATTTGGTATAGCTAATCTATGCTTCTGTGGCGTAGCGGTAGAGATCGTTTCCGCTCATTACAAATATTTGTGTGCCAAAATAACCTATATTTGCATTGATCTGGTTGTTAATATGTATAATGTGTATGTAAAGAAAACGAATCTAAGTATGAGTATCCCGCAATGTATATCGCATAACACAATCCTACATTCTCTAGATAGCGCTGTGTAGAATGTCGTAGAATATTTTACATACAAACACCAATTCCAATGCAAATAGAGGTATCCATGCGCAAAATATTTGGACAGAGAGGGTACTTAGATAATCTATCAACAGGTGACAAACAAACAATAGCTGTGCCGTTTCTTCTCCACTAGCGCCTAAAAGTGGTGGTAACTTAACTAGCTTAGCTTCAGTAGAATTATTGTTTATGTCAATAAGAAACAATTTTATTGTTTGAGACAAAAATTAATAACTTTGACTTCGACATTGTGCATGGCGAAATGAACCTTCCAAGAAAATAGGTCTAAAAGTTACAACACACACTTTACACTCATTACCTACACTCTTTTACATTCTGAAAGAGATGCGAGTTAACTTCCATGTTTCAAAAAGGGGATAAAATTGGAATTCATCGTATGTACCCCAATTTCTCCGCCATCATAATTTAGTTTCTGTAACGATTTTAGTTTTAAAATCGTAAATGTAAGAAAATGGATTAGTTGATAGCGTAAATTCTAACAAATATCTATTTGGTGGAATGTTTAAATTTTGTAAAACATCCTCCAGACATAAATAATCGTTGGGAATGATTTTTTATTTAACTATTAAAAGAAAAAAAACATATATCTATAGACATACTATAAATTTATATCAAATGAGAAGTCTTAGTTAATAAATAAATATTGTCGCTACAATACCATTGTGCTCAGTTACATCCGAGATGAATTCGGGCCAAGGGTCTACTTAATCCTCCCCAAGAAGAAAACCTACTCCAGGGCCTTCTCTGTCAATCAGCAGATGTACCGGCTTGCAATTCAGCCTGGCTTTTGCCCCGTATATCTCGATAGTTAGTCGATAGATAGTTGTTTACATAAGATTTTACGTCTGCACCTATGATTTTAGATTGACAAGGTAATTTACAAAACGGGGCATTTTGTATTATCATGCATAAGCTAATCGTAACTTTTTAGAATGTTCCTACCGGTTAGATTGAAGTTAAGACAGTCTAACCAACGACATTTTCCCATAGAAATGGTTTTATGTAGAAAATATGTATTTTAGAGTTCAAAATTGGGAACAGATTCAAATTCACATGGTTCAGTATTCCCAGAATAACTATTACGTTACGATTTTCTCCGAAATACGCGTCTGTGTGTATTTAATACTTTCATGTTTACAATATTCGGAATTTCGTCAGCAGATTGTCGTCACACACCTTCAGCACTTACTGATAATCGTGTTGCCAACGCGTTGCAAGCTTGGCTCACCACTCCGGAGCGTGGGTTAACGTTCAACATAACATTTTTTCACAGACATTTTATTTCTGTCCATGACTAATACTGTTATTTGCAAAGGTATTTTTATTGGCCCAGTATTGAGTTACGGGCTTTATTGTGACAAATGTTTTTGTCATATTTATCGTAATTGTCTTATTTGTTAGTTTAAAGTGTTTTCTTTTTCATTTGAATAACTTCATTTAATTTTCTAAGTCCGTTATATACCTTTTTTTAAAACACTTAGGTGGCAGACAAGCACTCGGCACACCTGATGGAAAGTGGTTACCGTGGCTTATGGAGGTGTGCAACACCAAGGGGATCACACTCGCGCTACCTACTCTGTAAGAACCTCCTAATGTCCTTTTTGAAGAACCCCATATTGCAGTAGCTTGGAAAAAACGTGAGGGGGATGAAGTTCCTATCATACCTAACTACTTATTACTATTTTTTTTATACAACTTAGGTGGCAGACAAGCACACGGCCCACCTGATGGAAAGTGGTTACCATGACCTATGAACGTGTGTAACACCAGTGGAGTCATATCCGTGCTGCCGACCCTGTAAGAACAAAGATTTTGTGCCATCAGTGTAGAAGACAAGCCTTTGATCATCCCACTGATAGCACAAAAACTCTCCAGTGAACTTTGGCTACCCTACTCACCGCCGGGAACACAACACGAAGTAATTATAACCGCGGTATTCTGTAGGGCGGAGGTACTTCCCAGTCGGACTGCTCAATTGGGTGGAAATACCGCCGTGTCCTACTTACGTGTATTATTGGGCTACGACATTCACGGTAATACAATAATTTGACACACAGACATATATACAGTTACGCCCCTTCCCCGTAGGGCAAGTTAAGGCAACATCTTTCCACTTGACACAATCCTGTCACGTCTTTCGCTTCATCTACACTGTACTCTATCTGTTTCCAATATTTTGCTTGGCCGTTACAAGTACTCTTGACCTAGCCTTCTCTTAACATGTCCTTGATCTGTTTGAGATGCCCACGCCAAGGTCGACTTATCTCAGGTGCCAATGCCCATTCATCCTCGTCTCATAAATCTATTTCATCAATTTATATTCGTCTATCTTCTTTATGTGTCCAAACACTAACGGAACGTTTTCAAATTTTGCTGGATCTAAGAGAGTCTTAGAGGAATCCTTTAACCTATTTTAAAGAGACTCTTTTTTAAGTTTCCTAAAGTAATTTTCCAGTTTCTATGTTTGTCCATGTCTAGTTTTTCGTGTATTTATTCAGGCATTTCAAATGATACTATAATCACAACTCACGTAGGTAATCTATCGATTACAATAAAAATTTAGTTATTTCAAGGTTGCCTGGAAGTATATTATAGATCTATTTCGTGGACATTTACTGCACTATACATATAGTGTAGTTTCCACAACATTCGTAGCATAAACACATATTTTATAAAATACTCACGGCTGAAGTTAAGGTTGATGGAAGCGGCCACCTCGCCCATCTTATTCTTAGCCTTAACTTTGTACAGCCCCGCGTCGCTCTCGATCACGTCATCTAGTTCGAGCACCACCAGGAACTTGTTGGTGGCGATGCTCTGGATCCTGTTAACAATATAAAATAGCTGTAATAGTGATTCTTCACGTTATGATTACGTACTCTGAATAGCACGTAAAGCACGTCGATCCCAGTTGCTACACGAGTATCTGTGGTTTATTCGTTACAGGTATTAGAGTCCTAAAAAGTTCTACAAGCTGGTTAGACCACTTTGATATCGCTAGTGAATTAAAAGGTTCGAGGGATAATTGAGTTAAACTTTTTAGTTTCTCCCTGAAATCACCTATAAGTAATAGGTATGTAATAGCAGTCTCAGCTCCAATTTTGAGAATGCTTTTGCCAGAAAATAACAGAAAATAATAAAATCGGTAAGTTTAGTGGAAATCCTTTAAAAAATGCGCCTTCTAGACCGTTACTGACAAACAGACACACGGAATAAAGAAAAATCGGCCACCTTGTCGAAATGGAGACTCGTTCGGTCAATTATGAATATTGAAATCATATCATTCAAAAAGCTGAATTTTTATACCCACTTCAGAAACATGACAAGAGAGACATTACTAATGATAAGTGAGACATTACGAGAAGTATATGATAATGAATTTAGTAAATTTGTTTATAGCAGCAAAATAGAAAACAAGTATAGGTACTATGGTGTACATAACATCAACACCAGATGTTGCCGATCAGTCATCAGCAGAAACACAACATACACAATTTATAAATGTTTCCTATTCGAATAGGAAGCCTTTTTTATGGTTACGGTCGTTTGAAGTGCCACAACGGGCATGTTGCGATTTGTCGTTTTGATGTTATTGTCCCGAGAGCGGTGAGTGTATTTGTAAGATACCTACGTGATTAATTATTTATTATACAACACTTCAATTGTGCACTGACACTGATTAAATACGCCAATTAAATTGTTCAGAAAGTACACACAGCTGCAATGAATTAAATTATTTTAAATCAATCAATGTAAAAAGGTAAGCATGGCAATTAATATTGACAAAGGTCAGTAGATCAATGGCCTCCAATGGCCTTTTCACACAAATGTGATACAAAATTTATTTACATATTTATTTAGCTGTGCCCAAGACTCTATCCGCGTGAACTTAGATTTGGTTTTTCTTATTTTTTAATAATACCACTTGGGTGGCAGACAAGCACACGGCCCACCTGATGGAAAGTGGTTACCGTGGCCTATGGACGTGTGTAACACCAGAGAAGCCACACTCGCGCTGCCGACCCTTTAAGTACAGAGTATCTGTGCCGTCAGTGTAGAGGACAAAGCAGGACAAGCCTTTAGTCATCCCACTGACAGCACGAATTCTCCAGTGAGCTCTGGCTACCCTACTCACCGCTGGGAACACAACACGAAGATATTATAACCGCGGTATTCTGTAGGGCGAAGGTACTTCCCCAGTCGGACTGCTCAATTGGGCGGAAATACCACTGTGGTCCTACCTCCAATATTTTTTGCGCGGAACTCTACAACTTTTTTGAATATTAAAGTAGCATGATTTGCGTCTAATAACATCAGCAATCTACAGTAAAAATACTTATAAAATCGCCCCACCCACATCGGAGATTATCGTTACAAACAGACAGACAGGTGAGTTGAAATTTGGCGTGTCCTAGATAAAAAAAGACTTACTTTTTTGCTATGGGTATCGTGAACGGTATACATGTATATATTTATATTTTAACGTTACAAACAGATAGTTTTATTAATTTGTTTAGATATAGATTTAAGACGCGGTGATGCCAGTCCTAATCCGCCGGCTTTGCTCAACCTTGGTTTTAGTTACTGATGCTTCTTGATTGTATCTGTATTTATTTACATAGAGTCAGAAACGTATACGTTATCTTAGAATCAAAGCAGTTTAATTTTCTAAACATTTAAAATCTTCATAACAAATCAATTCCAAAGAGTAGCTAACGTTTTGTTTTAGTACGAGTGTTATTGGTGTCAAGGTGGGAATGTTTCTTAATAACGAAAATATCATTTACAATTCGACCATTTCAAAGAGCAAAACTGTCGTCTAGGATATTAATATTTCTTCATATAATGTTATTACTACTTGATGTATATTTTAAAATGTGTGTTAAATGGCTGCTGCAACACCTGGCATGAGTGTGAAAGTGAAGTCGGGCAGTTAAGATTATGTCATCAATTTCTTTTTTCCTGTTGGGGTGCATTTTCCTACATAATAGGTACATGTTCTCTCTCTCTTTGCACATTTTTCACTTTGTATTTGTATTCAACTTATTTATTACTTTGTCAATGCATTAGGAAACGCATTCTAGAACGTTACTGAGTCATGAACATCGACTTGTTTCTAACTAATCAACTAAACTTGAGTGGAGATTTTGCTGACGTAAACCACCTCAGCATTCGTGTAATCTCCAATCTAGTCAATATTCAAAGACAAGATTTTACATTGACAAAATAATAAAGAAGTTAACTTGTTTAAATACTTGACAATGACGTCGCGCCATTAACAATAGCAAAAAAATGCAGAATTGCAGTGAATCTGCTGCAGAGGTCATTTAGAAGAATAATTTTGTTAAAATATTGGAAGATTAGTAAAACATAGAAGCAGGTAATATAACCGCGGCTTTAAACTAGATTAAAATAGTGAGTAGCAGGTTGTATGGATTACACGAAGTGAACCATTTGATGTATTTATAAACTAACACGATTGTGTATTTTTACTTTCTGGAGTTTAAAATTTATTACGCTAGGATAAAGCAAATACTCGGTATTTAGTTAAATTTTAATCTAAAATCTTTGTAATAAAGATTCAGGAGCAGCGAGTGGGGGATAAGCTGAAACAGGAAAGTGGTTATATTTCTTGAAAATTTATTACTATGTTTACAAAATATTAACAGTGGTTCTGACATATGGTACGCAGGCATGAAAGTATTGACATAATGCAGGTATTCCAAGACACAAATAAACCTTAAAGAAGATCCACAGACTATATGAAAGGAGATATTGGACAGGAACAAAGTCAATGTTAGGTAAAAAATAGATGAATAAAAAAACATACATGTTACACCGACCACAAATAAATATGACATAAGGACAGGTAGATGATAATATTTTAGCGACTTCTTCTAATACTGACACATTACTGTCTATTGTTGCAAAAACTTGGTATAATTAATTAAATAATAATTAAATAAAATAAATAATAATTTCTGTACATGTTAAATTGATCCATATTACAAGTTAAATTCGTTTGTAGTCAGTTCGTCGATAATCACAATTTCCGCTTAAACACTCATAGTTAGCTTAATACTCTGAACTATAACACGAACATGCAATGTAAATACCTATAATATGTTTATTTGTTTAAAGGGAATTTACAACTTCAAGGTCAATCTGTGATTACTCTGCGATCATTGGATAGTGAATTACCTACCAAATGAGTTAGAATCGTGTAAATACCGTTCCTTCAACGAACTAAGTAATAATTTCATTAATATGTTGGCACGTTCTGTTTACACGTGATGTACTTCGCACGAATCTATTTCCAAAATTTTCATTTCTAAAGTTACCCACCAAATGAACTCATTGTTTGGTAAGGAACTTTCATGTCAGTAAATTAAGTTCTTTTTAAATTATCTTATTAGGCTGTAGGTATACGTAGCAGTAAGAAAGAAACCATTTACCACTTACACTACACACAGAAATATGCGTGCCGTATCGAGGAGTACCGCCTTCTACAACAGGCCCTTGACCCAACAGTCTACTGCGAGCCTCTTGAGATATTGGTCGAGGTTTTTAGCAATTAGTTCGTGAACCGACACGACTTTCGGAACAATATTCGCCAATCACATTGTATTGGAATCGACCTATCATCATGTCGACAACCTCGTAAGCCAAATTCAAATATTTAATTTGCTTATCTTTTTCAGCTTTCACGACATTTTTGTCATACGGAATGTTGATATCGATAATTATTGCGTGGCGCTCTAATCGATCTATCACCACTATTTCAGGCTTATTGGCTACAATAGTCCTGTATGTGATGATAGGTCAATTCCAATACAGTGTGACATGACTATTGACTATTATATATTGACTATATCAAGAACTGGGTCGGACACTTACTTTTAACACGGCACAAGTGCAAGGCACTTGTGTCAGGCCGCAGAAAAAGCGCCCGTGACGATAGTTTCTTACCCGTCTCATTAACACCTAACGCCTGTGACAATCTCAGATACTTGTAGGCATCGTTTGCAGAAAGAGATCTAAATTCTGTGGAATCTCTAGAGTTCCATCTCTTCAGATTCCACCTCTTTTCACATGCATGATTGCACATTTATCCACTCCAAACTCCATTCTGATGGAGTTACTAAACATTTCCGTTACCTTTAGTAGCTTCATTAGTTTGAGGCTGTTGGGGTCAAACAATTTCAGGTTATCCATGTGAAGGAGGTGGAATATAACCTGACCACCTCTCCGCAAAGAATAAACTAGCCTAAAATAGTGCTTATTATGAATACAAAAAAATCAAATATAAGGCAACTGAACCAAAAATAAATGAATTAATTAACACAGTAATTATTAGGGACATAGGTGTGCGGTACACCCACACCTACCCAATCAAGTAAAGGATCAAGGTAGGTGTACAATAGTAAATGCGACTAGTAGTAGTTGCGACCAATAAATACGCGACAACTGCCAGGACAATAGTGTAATGGTGGTACTTCATTTGGCTATGGTGTTTGCTATTGGGCGTTTGTAGATTTAGCAAAATATTTGACGTTTAATTTGTTTAATTTTTAATTCGACATGCAAGTGTAGATAAACGCAATTTACATCATAACAAAGTATTCACTTCACTACAAAAAGGTGTCACATGTGAATTGTCACATATTCTCCACTGTTAAAGAAACTCTACTAGCCGTAAAGAATTAAATAAAACTAAATAACTTGTCATTTGTACGTATTTGGTATTGGTCATATTTGTCAAATGGGTTATAGGGCCAATGCTTTGTCAAATACACTGTCCACATATGGTAATTGTTTTTGAAAGACGCAAATGCGAATAGCCATGTGAAGTGCGACAGCATGTGATGAAGGTAGAAAGAAGAGGCCTTCTATTTCTAGCAGTAGACTACAATAGATTCATCGATTGATTCATACTAGATGTTTTTTATACACCCTAGATTTTTTTAGGCAGATAGTTTGTCGTTATTTCAATACAAACTTTGAACAAATGTCGTTGTGTGATTTACGAAGAAATGGAATTTAGTAGAAACTTAAAAGGAACTAAATTATTCTATGTAATTTTATTTACGAGTAGGTACTAAATTCTTTAGAAAATCTATGTATTTTATTATATATATTGTAAGAATTTTTATGTATTTTTAATAAAAAGTACATAAAAATTTGACGGAATAAATTGAATAAATTATGCCCGAGTAGTAAGATAGGATATAATATTTAATTTTATTTAGTTTCATTCATCTCATTGTTTAAGATCATATCTTACTATCTAGCGGGGTGCAGTGTCAGGAGTTCTAAAGAAGACCTATGTTGAATAACAAACAAATAAGACTGTGACTGAAAATTTCCAGCCATAATGACTCAACGACTTTCTTTGAACGCTTCAACATTTACAGACTATTATATAACTAAACATCATATTATAATTATATTGTTTACATTGTTTAAAGTCAAACGTGCATATTGCATAACAGAGATGAGTAATATCCTCAACAATATGAGCATTATGTTTAATAGACGTTCGCGGCTCATTACTTCTAACGTTTGAAGTGAACAATAAATTTTATTTTTGAACATTTTGCACATGTTTGACATTGGCGCACAAAATTCTGCGTTATCTCCGCTTCTCAGATTGTTTTCTAAAGTATCATCCGCTTGGACAGTTCTCAAAACTCATAACGTTAACCGATTGAGAGAAAAGATAATATTTTCAAAGCCGTAAAATTACGAAATTATGTAGAATTTAATTTCAGTGCGTGCTCTTCAAAGAGCAATAAATTTAGATGGTTTTGGGCCGTGACTGATAGTGATAATTAGGTAGAAATTGTGTATAAGAATAATAAGAATCGAGATATCGTGAAATCTATGAATATTAAAGCGTTTTCATATTATCCGGTTCGATATCGGTATTGGACGTCGATAGCCGACATCTGATAAACGACAGGAAGTAAAATGTATGAAATATGCATCTATCTTTCACATTGTCCTGCTCGATATCGGATATTAGAGCCGACACCGCTGTTTTCACCCGATATCGGATTATTGAATGTGACTCAAAACGACTACAACTTTTGCACGGTAACTATAAAAACGATTACAAGTAATTTTCGACATTAATGACATTTTCTTAATTGCGTGCCTTTTCACGTTAAAAGAAGACAAACTTGATACTGTGTACTGTCAATAAGGTCAATAATTGTTTGCAGGGTTTTGCTAGGGTTTTTATTCCTAGCATCTCTAACTAGTCTGTGCTATCGGGCAAATGGCCGTAACGGACCGATTTTATCACATATATATGAAAACAGCACATGACCATGGATAACCGACAGCTATCGAATATCTCGTCCGATACCGTGACAGGCCAGCTAACAGTGTCAATTCCATTCTAATCTTATTGAACTTCACCTTCACCCATTTCAATCATCGTTTTAATAAAATTATTTTAAGTCCTACATCAGGAATGCCAATCCAGAATAGGATTTGAACTCATGGCAGTACCTTTTTACCTGTCCTAATTAGCAGAATTTCTCTGCTGCCTAGGTTCAGTTGTTGATGTATTTAACTTCTTTTGACCCGACTGCTCCAACAGAGTAATGTATGTATCATGATTAAATGATCTGTGTGGTGACGGAGAAAGAATACAAGAATCACTATCCCGTCTCATTCGAAAGGTGTCTTCAGAGGCAACTAACGGAAAGATACGCAGACGATATCACTACGAGAGAAGGAAAACTCTAAATAAAACCCTATACCAACCCGTCTGACCAACTTGGAGACTGTAGGCCAAAGCCTCCCAATATTGGGAGAGACCTATGTCCAGCAGTGGCCTGCGATAGGCTTATTGATTGATTGATTGAATGATTGAATTCCATTAAGGGGTCATTTAGGTAGTCTATTATATTGTAGTAGCATTTATCTGCTAGATTTTTTTTCAGATTTTTCTTAAACAATTTTAAATTAAGTCCCTTTATTTCTTAAGGTAGTTTATTGAATAGCACAGCAACCATGTGGAATACACTTTTGTGCATTAAAGCTGTTGGTCTTACGTATACACAATCGATCGCGATGCGATCTGTTACTATTTTGTGAGGCTAGCTCAAATAAGTCAATTATCATAACGCATCACTACACCCATAACGATTTAATGCACGAACACCACAAAATCTCCATTCTTCATTGAAATATTATTAGATCGCGGTGTCCGGTGCCAAGTGTGTCGACCGATGAGCCGGACCGATCACATCAAAGGGGAGGCTTGGGACAAACAAATAATGAATTATGAGATTCCGAACGTTGACCCAACAGATTTGGACTTTTAGTATCTGATGATTCTTTCATTTGGTGTGAATGGAAATTTGTAAAAGAAGTTAGATGAAGTAATTCACTATGGAATAAATTAGACTCTTGAATGAAGTTCTAAATTACTGAATTTCATTCAGGGAATTTAGACTTACGATCTCGAGAGTTTCAACATTTTTTTCACTCTGACTGTACTCGGTACTTTGCACCTAAGCAAGACTTAAAGAAAGGATCAAAGAAGCGAAATTCAAATAAAGTATAAAAATTTAAACAAAAACTAAATTCTTTAAATACTTGAAATGGTCAACTATGAACTACTAGAGGAAGAAAGGATCGCAAAAGTGGATAGGCTTTCGTCAAGGTTAAAATAATTATAATTGATAGCTTTGTCTGTCTTTTTGGCAGCTTTTAACATCTAAACATATGAACAGGTCCTGAATAGGAACCTACCCTCTAGAAAAGTAGCAATACGTTTGTAGAACAAAATAGTATGGTCAATGTATAAGATTGATATACATTGACGCCTGTCGTGAAAGTAAGTGTCAATCTCATATGTCTCTCATAGCGATAGGGCCGCCCTCTGTACGTACCACACAACTTGCATCTCTCATATTGTATTGTTATATCCTTGGTGTACAACATAGACGTATATTATATATTACATTGTAAATTCTATTCTACAAAATGATGACCAACGAATTACCATTTATCTAGGGGGCTTGTTTACTTTTGCTCCTTAGCGGTAGGTACTCATAATATTTTCATAAATAATAATAACTCACTTAGAAGTAGCAGTAGTAAGATAGTAATAACTATAGTTGCGGCACGACTAGTTTTGCTCGTTTTCTGTTTTTGGTGCCCTTAATGATAGACAACGAACTGTTAGACGGATAACTAAAGAAAAATATGGCGAGACTGGCACAGAAGAAAATAAACTTCACACACCAAAAAAGAGAAAACTAGCTAAACCAGTTGTCAAATCAAAACTGCCGTCATAGCGTGCCGCAACTATAGTAACTTATATAATTGCTCAAATACTCACTTGAACTTGGTCCTTCCATCTTCTTTGAGCAGTTCATCGCTCCTAAACCAGCAAATTTCTGGTTTGGGCGATCCGATCAGCTGACATTCGAAGACAAGTTTGTTGCCATCGTCTTCCTGTCGCAGCTGAGGCTTCTGCGTGAAGCTAGGGGCTAAATCGTCGGTCACCCCCATTGCTAGCTTTGGGACATTACGATCGCGGCCGGACCAACACTGCCGCTCTGATGGTACACTTCAACCTGAGGAAGAAAAACGTGTAATTGAGTATTTTATAGAGTTGCACAAAAACTAACTGCTGTATCATTTTGAACTTGATCTACTTTAATATTGTTGTGTTCTTTACTTTTTAATTCTATTTGTATTTATTGTTTTTTTTATCATTACTATTTCTTCTTTTGTTATATGAAATTGGGATAATACATGCAAGCTCTAAGTTAGTTAGCTAAAAATTAAGTGAAGTAGATACAACCACTATTATGTTAATGTGATATTTCGTAGTTTGCGTTAGCAGTTTTAACAAGTTATTAGTTTATAATTCCTTTTTCATCTCGAATATCACTGTCGAACGTATATAATTTAAAATAGAGTTCAAAAGATCTGTCTTCAATGAATCTCTGTTTATTTACATACTTTGATTTCTTTTGTAGTGTTTCAGTCACATCTTTAAAGCGAATTTACGTTGAGTCGCAGTAAATTATTAGTTTTAAATATTGTTTGTAACGTATTGTTCTCCAAATTATATTTCAAACAGCAATAATCCTAGATTTATGGTTACCATCAAACAATATTTTTGTTGTCATAAGAATATTTTTAGTCGCATAAATTCCGCCGATAAAAGTAACAATAAAGACGAAGACGAAAAAATCTTATTATTATCAGTGACTATAATAGTTTAAAATATATTAAACTATTATGGTCACTGATAATAACAAGATTTAACGAGATATTAGCCATATTTTGAATTGTAAATTCAACCTATGAACTAACACACTAAGGTCCGTATTTTAGAATTGTATTCAGTTCTGAATAATCTCGACTAATCTGAGGACAGATTGTGTAAACAATCTGTTGAATGTGTCAATCTGTCTATACAATCTGTCCTCAGATGAATCGAGATTCAGAGCTGAGTAGGGTCTAACAAATACTAATAACTGTATTCTAATGGAGGTTTTAGGTTTTAAACCCAATGGCGTTTACATTGATTGTAATTGACATATACGTACTAGCACAATGATGAGCCATATGATGAGCCCCTCAACCTGAGTGTCACCAATGTCACTTTTCTGAGTCTTTGCCTTCAGCTTACCATCAGGCAGGACGAAGTCTAACTGACGTGACCAATGTAAAAAAAAATGATCTTTGAATAAAATGAACTTTAATGATCATTCGCTAATTTCATATTCGGCCTAGCGTCCATTGGTCTTATGAACTCCATCAACATCAAAGTAATAAAATGCTCTTCTTTAACCTGTACCCCTACTAGAACGAAAATCTCTCGTAATAGAATCGTAAAAGTAACGAGGGCACGGAGCATCGCAATTGGCCGACTATACACTCAAACAGGTTCACAGTATGAAGTCGGCCAATCGCAATACTCCGTTCTCGTTACGCTTACGATACGATTACAATAGTTTTTAGCGCTAGGGGTACTGTATCTAAGTGACAAACAAGTACACACCCTGTATGCTTCCTAATAGGTAGGCCGCTTTGATCAACAAACTCTACCGAATAATATATCAAAATCTATTCGATAGTAATCATAAGTCCTGTGCTCTGAGCACGAAAAATATTCGAATTCATAACGTAAACGTATAGAGAGAATGGAGCATTGTGATTGGTAGTATGCTTACTGTGTACGAAGAATGCCAATCGCTATGCTTCATTCTCTCGATGCGTTTACGTTACGAATTCCAATATTTTTTGTGCTCTGGACACTGAATACTTTTCGACAATTATTGCTTTGTTTACTAGTTATTCGGTTTTAAAAAGGGTTTTGGAATTTATTCACTTATCGGGAGTGTCAATGATAATACGAGAATATAGTGATGTAGGATACTTTTTCTTATATCACACTTCAAAGAAATTGGAGAGGTTTAGAAAAAACAGTGGATCCGAACTTCTGAATACAACAGATATGGATGTAAAGTTTGATGGAGGAGAAAAGGAAGCTCATAACAAATTATAATATAATAAATACATAAGCTGGTGTATTAATGGGTCATTATTGTCTTAAGTTTATGACTTATTCATCGGTCCGACATAGCCCAAATGCTAAACTCTCGGTAAGAAAGCCTTCTGTCTCACTGAAAAGATAAGTGCTGACCTTCAGAAATGTAGAGGTTCCTAAATTCACAAGCGGTATTTGCCTAGGTATTATGTGAACTGTATTGATCGCTTAGTGGGTTTAATGTCTATTTTGTCTGTCTCCCATTATATTAATCATCACTAGCAGGGGTTCAACTTTATACTTGCGGTCGATCACGTACTACGCGCTACGTAAGAACTTCTTTCTGTATGAACATCAACTGTGAGATTGTTTTCTTTCAAAGTGTCTACAGTTTGGGGTTATCCAAAAAGGCTAGTAACTACGAGGTCAGCTACGTGTACATGATACCCCATTTTTTATGTTTGGGACTTCGCACGGATGCTACCGGAACTAGCAGTAATCTTCTATTTTGTCAGCTTGTATTTTCAGGTACCCTCTAGAGGAAGTCCTCAGGAGGTACATGACATTCCTGTTCTTACAAAAGTTCACAGCTTTTAATGATAGTTTTCGTCTTTAAAGTTGGCTGCACGATTGTTGTCTTAGTAAAAATAAATTAACATAACAATTAGCCATAATGATTATTGTAGATGTATACGAAAAAAATCATATATAGATGAAAACTTAACATTCTAGTCCAATTTGTTACTCACTACAAAAAGTTATTTGAACCAACGAAGAGTAATGTTTTGTTCAAAAGAAATACGTGCTAGTGGTATTTCAAAATATTTAAATTGTAGTTATCGTGAGCATTAATATTATCAGCCTGAAATCCATTCATCAAATATTAACAGCAAGAAGTGAAGTTGAGAACCACTTCACAGCATGAGTCACGTTAAACGCGGTCAGCGCCATCACCACTGGCAAGGTGAAGTGTAACCGAGTGGGTGTCCAGTGTTCATAATTTCACGAGTGTGAACGAAACGAAAGAGTCTCGATCTATTTCTGTAACTGCCGAAGGCCTCTGAAGCTCTACTAGCAACGAATGCTACCGAGAAGAAATTTTATAACTTGCAACTGTAACTTCCTCTGATTACCTAACCGCTCGCGTTTTATTTCATATTTTACGATGTATTTCATCCCAAAGTACCCACTCGAATGCTTCAATTTTACTTTTGTGGTTTAGTGATTTTATGAATGTATTAAATCTATACATATCTTTCTTGATGGATCTTATGAAGTTCCACAGGGGCTTATGGTGGAACTGAAGTATTTTTATGGTTGATTATTTTCATTAACAGTTGTACTTTTAATTTAGAGGCAATTAAATGAATGACATACCAACAAAAAAACAGCAACTAATCCAATAGATTCACGACACACAGTCAAAACACATTCACAAAAGTATTTAATATGGTAATGAAGTAAGACGTTAAAGAACTAGACGAAGATAATAAGAAACTGAATTCGTCAGAGAAATCGGGCAGTTTGGTCGCCGGCGGCGGGACGCGTCGGGTCGTTTTCGAAATCGTAACTAAACTATGAAAATTTTGGCGGCTGGCCGAGGCGGGCGGGCGGAATTTGTGTGGGCGAATGCAGGCACCGCCATAGGTTGGATAACGAACTCGTCATGTATGACGTCACAGGTGCAGAGGTGTTTTCCGCTGAAGATAGAAACTGATCTAATGGTATCTTTGTTGCAAATATTGAGATAGGGTTCAGGCCCACATTAACGTGCTGAATAGGAGTGGGCGTTCTAATGTAATACTTCCAGGAAACTCTTGCAAGACACATGTTATCTTCGCACATTTTCCTTTTAAACTTTGATGTTTTATTATATTCATTAAATTTAATAAATCGTACTCTTGTATTCTAAGTCTTGTGAATTATTATGAATGGAAACACCAACACATAGTTTTTAGATAGGAACTTAGGAATTTTGGATAGGAAGATGTTGTGACTACGAAGCGAACTGGCAAAGCTAGAAATTCTATTCTCTATATACTTGGGCAATAGAGATTTTGATAAGGAATTCCGTTCAAGTTAGGCATGGAAAAAGAGTTTGTACTAAACTATATAAAATTCGACGGAATAGATTTGCGATATACTCGCATAACTAAGTTTACGTTTTCTAAATCAGAAAATCAGGGTTTTCCTTCCCTCACATTTATGTAAGGGTTGCAGCAAAAATGTTTGGAGGCTTAGTTGTTTCCTTATAGACGTAATGATGAATAAAATGTAGGTACAAACATTCCCAATGATAGTTATTGGGGATTGTGATAGAAATCTCAATCTGAATTTCTATCAGCTTCAGTTCGACACCATGTTGATTTTTGGTTTTGATAAGATGTTTATCTCATTAATATTTTATCAAAAAATGGTAATTATCAAGATCGCAATAAATTGTAATATCTATTATGAAATCTACTTAAGAAAGATTCTCCAGCTATTTCAGATTAAACAGTAGGCGTAGTACAATCCGTATTTATTCTAAGCCGAAAGCTTGAACACGTTTCATTAAACATAATCTAAAATAATACAGTAATATATGTTTATTTCTCCGTCCGTGGTTTTGACAAACAAGTGGCTTCAGTTTTATAGTAGATAAATCAGTACACGTCGTAAAATTTTCTTCAGTGTCCGCTGATCTACGCCCCTTGGCAACTGGAGAAGTCAGGTGATCAATAAATCAACAGGTGAATTGTGTCGACGTACAAACGCTTTAACACTTTATGATTAACGAACTAAACGCACTGTAAGACAATGATGAAGTACGAATTCATTAGTGTGTTGTATTTGTTTACAGATACAGTAAAGTCTCGACGAGGTTCAACATCGACGTAGTTGCTTACGTTTAGCATGAAAATCAATTATCTGTTAAACGGTTTTATTTAGTTGGCCAACTTGTTGGTGGATCAAATTGAGTAATTGAAATTTTACTACCTTCCTGTTAAGCGATTGATTGAATACTTTGTTCACACTTTTAGTTCAGATGACATTCATGATTCAATCAATAAAAGCATGTAACTTATACATTCCTTCTTTACTTTTACTCGTAATATCACTCAACTTTGTAATTAGGTTGTAATCATTTCGTTCATTTTTTTTATAAAATTTAATTGTACTTTTGAACAATATTGATATTTTGAGCATTTATTTCAGTGAACTTTACTGACAAGACCTAGTAAAATTATATTTATCAAAGACCTGCTATAAAACTATTTAATAGCATTGGTTTTAGAATAGTAATGAAGTGGTTATCAAACATAAACTCCCAAAATGATATGCCTTGCTTTTAATTCCTTTTCGACTTTGATTATTTTGAACTCATGAGTTTTATTATTATTTAGTCCAGTACTTCATTATTCGATTGAGTGGTATCAGGTATTTCTTGGTCTACATATCACATGACTAACTGTTGGTCTCCACATTCTTATAGTTATTCTCTTGTCACGAATTCTGAGGGAGTATCGGATGTAGACATTACGTATTCTGTCTAGTCATGCCACATTAAACTCAGTGACGTACATAACTGTTCATAATAATTTATATATTTCTTTTCAGATTGTAGAATATTTTTGTCAATGAATGAAATTTTTTAATAATTCGTTGGCTAACTTTTCCAGTAGCTAAATTTAAATCGGAAATAGTTAAATATTGAGTCAGATGTAGAGTTTCTTCGATTAAATCCAAGAAAAGTCTCGTTCTATTGTGCATACTCTGACCAGCTACTCAAACACGTCCTGTATAGTCAAATTCTCCTCTCCTAGATAAACAATTCTTACGAACTAACAGATTTGCCGATCTTAATATCAACCATCATTCTAATATCAAAGTTAAGGTTACCAAACATGATATCATTGATTCGTTTGTTATTATTTTCCTCAAACATGAATGGATCGATATATCACAGGAAATTTATTTCAAACATTACTTGGAAGTTTGCAGACATATGTTCTACCCACATATTGAAGAATTTCGAAGGTTTCGAAGACTTCCTGTTATTGTTTCTCTCACTTTTATATCGTGATGAATCGATAAAGAATTGATAACTGATTGATATTTGGCTACATTACAACCTAAAACTCTTGCCAAGTTACTGTAAGGAATTGTTACATGAAAGTCATTCGCCGGAAGTACTTTAAATTTTATTTGGATGATTGGGCTACTGCCATCCTGGTAATGGATTATATTTAAAATTGGTTTTATTTATTTATTTTTAACTTTATGCACAGTTTATTGTACAAAGGCGGACTTAATGCCAAAGGCATTATCTGACAGTCTACCTTTTTTTTATATGTATACAACTACCTTCATCTTGCAGTTTTATACAAGTTTGTGTTTCGAGGAGTCTATTTGCTAACTAAATGTCATCATTCTTAATGTGGTTTCTACCTAATGCTCTCAATCAGAGCCCGAGGTCCGCTTACTTCTCTTCTCTTTTAATTTGTTTTAAACAGCATCTGCCGTCTGACCTAACCCCGAGTGGAAAGCATGCGACAATATTGTTCCGTTAAATTAAAAACTATTTCTTTATAGTTTTTAATATAACGGAACGACTCCTTACTCTAGTAAGGAGTGCCACCATTAACAAACTCCAGCATTTTGTATAGTTAGCTGATGAACTCCAAAATTATCTTATTTTAAATTACACTCCATACAATAAATAGTAATATCATTTCACTGGGCTAAATTAGAATGAGCAGTATTGAATAAAAATTGGATGTATATTATTTTTTACCTATATAGCTTCACTCAAATTATGTAAACCTCAGAAGCGAAATCTATTTTAATTCAGTTAAAAGATCAACTACTCTGTATCTTTAACGAATGTTTATACAAACAACTGATCAATTACTCAGTTTGTGTGATTTGGCAAGGTGCGCACGCGCCAGTGTCGGAGCGTGATACACCGTTAATAAGCGTTCGGTGAGTCATGACTCATGCACTCAGCTTGAGTAACATGCTAAGTGTGGGTTTGTTAGCATAAAATTCGCTATAAACGAGACTTATATAGAATGAGCTTCGTGTGTATTGTATTGAGTTCGATTCTGATACACTGTTTATTTTCACTTACTTTTCTTCATTCAAGAATCAATTCCGGTAGCATTTTAAACTTTCATTTTAGTGCCCGGAAGCTGCTTTATCACTGTTTTCTTCCATGATCTCTTTGGGTTGTGATCCGCCTCAACTCGAAAGAAAAGTATGCACCACTTGCTATTCAATCAGTAGGAGTTGAGATTGGCTTGGGGTCCAAAAATCTAAGTGAACGCAATTTTCAGTCTGAATTCTACTAGATAGAGAGGCGTGGTCATTGATATGTATGTATTCAAATACATCTATGTATGTGTATAAACGATTTTATGTGTTTAATTCTAATTACACATAATATCGTAATACATATCTAGTGTATATACAAATAGATCCATTGTAAACACAATATTATGAGTAATTAGAATGAAAATATATGATTACTAGGTAATTGAACACTAAATATGTACACAAGATCCATTACTTACAAAAAATTTCGATAACAATATAATATACAAAGCTCACTATTATAAAAGCTCAGAACAAAGCTGATTGATATAATTTAAGACACAACAGCTGTAATCGTTATATTAACTGCCTACCAGCTGCTATTCACAGTAGTTGATTGCAGTCATAATTTAATGAATAGTTCTTAATATAAATCACATGTGAAATAATTACGTGTAATCAACACTTATACAAAAATAGTATGAAACCTCGTTGAGATTACTGTTCATAACGGACTAGCTGTGCCCCGTGGTTTTTGTTCAGCTCCTCTATAATAGCCAAGTGGCAATTCGTTGTCAAATGTATAGGATTTGACGTACTTATATGACAGTTGTCAACGTATGTCATAAACGTCAAACCCCATATATTATTTTCATTCTATTCTACGTCGGTCATCGAATTACCACTTGCACTCCATAAACCTTTTGGCCTCTTTCCAAATCAACTGTTTCTATGGAAAAGAAATTTGGTTTATTGACACTTGTACTTTCACACGTTATTTCGATCAGTAATCAGTACCTACATAAAAACTGAGTTGTTGGCGGAATCGTTGGGATCGCCATAGAAGAAAAAAAAAAAAAAAAATTACCACTTGTCTAAGGGGACTGGTGACCGTATCACATCTCCTAAATAGCCAAGGCTACAAGGTATCCCTTCCACTATTTTATTACCATTGTATTGCTGTTGCCATGTATAATGTTAATTTTTTTTGTAAAATTTATCCAATAGCTTACCAATAGACAAAGTCAAATCATATTGACGACCTCTGTGGTGTAGCGGCAGAGCATTCGACTGCTATGCAGGGGGTGCGGGTTCGATTCCCGCTCAGTGCAAATATTTGTATGCATGAATATGTATATTTGCATTGGTCTGGGTGTTTCTATATGTATAATATGTATGTATTTACAAAAAAGAAGTATCCAAATATGTTTTTCTGCATTCTAGATTGTTATGGGTAACACAAGCTAGTTAAGCTATTCTTACCATGGGTCTAGATAGCGTTGTGTAGAATGTCGTGGAATATTTAATATTTATTTATTGACACGAATTACAAATACTGAGCAAAATATCATAGCATAATAAATGTGATAAAAGTAAATCACTGGCCAGAAATGACCGACCTTGTTCATTACTTTCTATTATCAAAATAGTTTACAACAATAATAATATGATAACAGGTGTACGATAAATATAAATAAGCAGTGATAAATAATGCCCTAAGTGACACGTGAGTGAGTAGGGCTGATTGAACAGACAGGCAAGACAGCCAAATAATAAGCTTGACGTAATTTCTAATTGTATGAAGCTACCTTGCAATAATATTGTTTTATAAATTCGTATTATATGGGTGGAATAGACTGCTGAGACGAGGTCTCGGGTTCGATCCCAGGTTTTACTATGGCACACACCAATGACTTTTCGACGCTTTACGAAGTTATGTGTGTATTTATCGCAGGTTTATAAGTGCCCGGTTAATGGCCATAGCCTCGCCACCTATTACATTGGGACCTAAATATAAACAGACGAAATGTGGGTGCTAGCACCTCTGCCTACCCCTTCGGGGATATAGACGTGAGTTTATGTTATGTTAAATTCGTATTAAATCGTGTGGTTCCCGGCAGAGTAGAATTTGGATTACCCATCTCTTCCCATGCGGCGTCGTACAAGGCGACTATGGGATAGGGCTGTTTAATTTCAGACAGATATATACAGCCCAGTCTCAGCCTCAGATGTATGACTTGAGTCAGCAATAGTGCCCGGAAGACGGCAATACGCTCACCCCCTATTACGTGGAACCGAATTTAATGATTGGTGAAATGTGGGTGTTAATTCACCTTTACCTAACCCTTCGGGGAAAAAGGCGTAATTATGTGTATGTATGTATAAATTTTAATTCTTAATAAAGTTATGGCTGCAGCGTTCGGATGTGGTACAAGATGCCATGCTCCACCTTCAGATATTAGTGGTGAAACAACAAGATTTGGAACAAGTTTAAAGAAAAACTCACTTCATAGAAAGCCGCAGCTAAACATTAATTTGTATGTTATTGTTTTACAAAAGGCTTATAAAAAATAATACAAACATACATATAATCACGCATTTATCCCTGGATGGTTAGGCAGAGGTGAATTAACACTCACGAAAAATAATGGAGCCAATCTATTGGGACTCAAATGCATTCCCTTCTCTTTTTCCACCGAAGGCAAGATAAAGTTACCTATATATAATTTAGTATTGTCGTACTAGTTTAGTATTCATTTACAAGTTGCAATTAGCACGTACTATTAGCTGAGGTGTGTGTTTAGTACAACCTTAGTATATAAAAGGTCTGTACTAAAATTGGGGAATTGATAAAAGATTTCAATCATAACTTAGTATGAACTCGGAAGTACCCGATCTGAATACAGCAAACTGTACACGAAAAAGGAGGAAATTGGACTCCAGAGACAAAAGGTGCAAATAATAATGATGCAGTGGGTGAGTAATAAATATTTTGAACTATAATAATAATACTATTATTTGGAAAAGTATTGCTAATAATACAAACTGTCATCCAATTAGCCAAATAGTGGGTGACGAGAATAATTAGCAACAGGAACGTAGGCGGATGTTGTCTCTTGTTGACGTTTCTAAAACGACCGTCAACAGCTGTTCAATATTTCTAGGTAAATATATAAGAATGATATTTTTTAACAAAAGACAAATTGACTGAAGTATCGTCTGAGCAGTTGTTAAAGAATGTTATTTTTCGATCATAATAATGTCGCATAAGAGCCGCGTGGTTCCCGGCAGAGTAGAATTTGGACCACCCCATCTCATCCCATGCGGTGTCATACAAGGCGACTAAAGGATAGGGCTGTTTAACATCAGACGGATATATACAGACCAGATTTAGCCTCAGATTCATGGTTCTAGTTAACAATAGTGCCAGGAAGACGGCAATAGCCTCACCCTCCATTACGTGGGACCGAATTTAATGATTGTTGAAATGTGGGTGTTAATTCACCTCTGCCTAACCCACCGGAGATAAAGGCCTGATTATATGTATGTATGCATAATAATGTCGTGGCATGATTAAGTTTGAAACTTTAAAAAATGATTATTTTATGTGCAATGTACCGCGTCCGTTTTCCCATAAAAATAATAATTTAAGTCAGAGATATTTTTAATACCAGTGTTCCTAAATTTAAAAAAATAAAAAAATAATTTTTGGGAATGCTTCAGTGTAAATACCAAGGTACACTGTAACTTCATTTTCAATGTTAATGTGTCTTTATTTGTTTCGTATCAATTTATTGTGATGGGTATTATCAATGTATTTTATGCATCTTTCGCTTTGTTATATGTATTTGTTTCCTGTTGCTGTTGTGAAAAGTGACCTTCTCATACTATTTACTTCTATATATATGTAATTATATTAGCTGTAAGTTTTCCGTAAGAATAAAATAAAAACAAAATATGATAAAGTATATGTAAAAATATCGCGAATAAATTAAACCTTCCTATAATTTTATTGCTCGGTACATATTTATTGAACTTATAATGTGATCAAAAAGTGCTCTGTACGCGCAGTACACATTTAATGGATGTCTTTTGATGATAACACGGAGTACTACTGCGATGGACGAACTCAATTTCACCAAGCATAGATGATTACTAAACAATCCAGGGCCTCGTGTTGCAGCTTCGGTCCAAGACACGTGTCCTGAGGTTAGATACTATACCTCTGGACAAAGATATAAAGTTTAATTAATTTCATAAACCCTTGAACAGAATAAAATATGTGCTATTTTATTCTGTTCAAGGGTTTGTGAAATTTTCCCTTTATCGTCGTTCATATCAATAATCCAAGCCGCTACACTTATATCTCATGTGGTAGTCTATATTTTGAAAATTACAGAACTGTCAGGAAAAGGATTGGAGGTAGAGGAGAGTTAAAAAAAACTGTACGAGGTGTTGCATAGTATGATCGACATCCCTGGTCAGTGACCTGGGGGTCCCGGCACACGAACCCACGAGGTAGGGCTCTGGAGAGCTGGGCCGCTAATCACGGTCTAGTTCTCCAGAATCGCGGGGCCGAAGCCACGTTTGTGGCCGCGGAGCGCAGTTCGATTATTGACCTTTCGTTCGCAGGCGCTTCGCTGTCGCACCGTGTGCGGGACTGGCGTGTTGTTGTGGGGGTGGAGACACTGGCGGATCACCGATACGTTCGGTTTGATGTCTCCCCTCCCGCGGGTGATGCGCCGGTCATACCGGCCCCACGCGAGCCACGCTGGGTGCTTGGGAGATTGAATCGGGAGGTCCTCCTGGAGGCCGCCATCGTACAGGCCTGGGCCATTGCACCGGACGGGCCTGTCGATATTGACGATGAGGCGGTGTGGTTCCGGGAGGCCATGACTCGTGTCTGCGATGCGGGTATGCCTAGGGCTCCACCCTATAGTCCGAGGCGTCGGGTCTACTGGTGGTCTGCGGAGATCGCGAGGCTACGGCAAGCCTGCGTGATCGCGCACCGCCGGTGGACCAGACTCCGTAGGAGGCGTAGCCGAACCGCAGATACGGAGCCCCGAGTGACGGAGCTTCATGTGGGATACAGGGAGGCCAGAGATGCCCTCCGAGCGGAGATTAAGCGGGCGAAAGCCGCGGCTTATAAGGAGCTCATGGAGACGCTGGAGCGGGACCCATGGGGGCGGCCTTACCTTATGGTAAGAGGAAAGCTGCGCCCCCGGGCCCCGCCGTTGACCCGGGTTCTCCAGCCAGCTCTGCTCGGTGGAGTGGTCGAGTCCCTGTTCCCGGCGCGAGCGGAACACGTTCCGCCGCAGATGACTCCGCCACCTCGGTCGCCTATGGCGCCCAGTGTGGTAGTTGACGACGAAGTCCCCGAGGTTACTTGGGTAGAACTGGAGCTGGCGGTGCGAAGGCTTAGAGCCAAGAAGAGCACCGCCCCGGGACCCGACGGCATTCCAGGCCGCGCGTGGGTCCTAGCTCTGGGAGAAGACGGTCTCGAACCCCGACTGAGAGGGTTCCTCAGCGCATGCTTGGAGCGGGGCCAGTTTCCGAAGATGTGGAAGACGGGGAAACTGGTCCTCATCCGAAAGGAGGGTCGCCCGGCGGACGAACCGTCCGGCTACCGGCCCATTGTGTTGCTCGACGAGGTGGGCAAGCTCTTTGAAAGAGTTATTGCGAAGCGCCTCGTCGAGCACCTCTCTGGTAGGGGGCCGGACCTGGCGGATGCCCAATATGGCTTCCGCCGGTGGCGGTCCACCGTGGATGCCATCATGCGCGTGAGGACTTTGGCGGAGGAGGCAGTCGCCCGGGGCGAGGTGACGTTGGCGGTGTCCTTGGACATCTCCAACGCGTTCAACACCTTGCCCTGGAGTTGCATCAGGGAGGCACTCGTGTACCACGGTGTGCCTCTCTACCTCCGCCGCATAGTCGGGGCGTACCTGACGGAGAGAGCCGTCATCTACCCAAGTGCGACCGGCGTCGGTCGGCGTGAGATGTCGTGCGGTGTTCCACAGGGATCGGTTCTTGGGCCGCTCCTGTGGAACATCGGATACGACTGGGTGCTTCGCGGTGAGCTCGCGGACGGTGCCGACGTCACGTGCTATGCGGACGACACGCTAGTGACGGCGAGCGGGGCTACATACCGCGAAGCGACCCTGAGGGCCACGACCGCGGTTGCTCAAGTCGTGGAACGGATCCGGCGGCTGGGCCTTGAGGTGGCTCTGCATAAATCCGAGGCCATGTTCTTTCATGGACCTCGGCGCACGCCACCACCTGGTTCCAGTCTCACAGTGGGAGGCACTCTCATCGGCATCAAGCCCCAGATGAAATATCTGGGGCTCGTGCTCGACGGCCGGTGGGACTTCGAGAAGCACTTCCGAAGTCTAGGCCCCAAATTGGTGGGCACAGCCAACGCTCTGGCGCGGCTACTGCCTAACCTGAGGGGCCCAGAGGACTCCTGCAGGAGACTCTACGCGGGTGTCGTGCGGTCCATGGCCCTGTACGGGTGTCCCGTGTGGGCGGACACCCTGAATGATCGGCACATGCCCCTGCTGCAGCGTCCGCAGCAGAAGTTGGCGTGCCGCATCATAAGGGGGTACCGCACGATATCCTTCAACGCGGCGAGTCTCCTCGCCGGATCGCCACCATGGATCCTGGAAGCGAGATCCCTTTCGGCGCTATACCGGTTCCGAAAGGCGGCGCGGGAGCGGGGTCACGATCCCGAGCCCGAAGAAATTCGGGCCGTGAGATCCCGGCTCCACAGGGAAATGGTGGCGGAATGGGAGCTACGACTTGGGCGACCAGGCGCAGGGCGCGCCGTAGTAGCGGCGGTAAGACCCATCATGGGGGAGTGGCTAGAGAGGCCACACGGCAGCCTCTCGTACCGTCTGACGCAGATGATCACCGAGCACGGATGCTTCGGCAAGTATCTGCGTCGGATGGAGAAAGAGCCAACGTCCGAGTGCCATCACTGCGACGCGAGCGAGGACTCAGGTCCGCACACGCTCACCGAGTGTCCGGCGTGGGAGACGCCGAGGCGGGAGCTTGTGGCGGCCCTGGGAGTGAGAGTTCTCACGCTCTCCACCTTGCTCGCGGCGATGGTCCGCTGCGCGGATGCGTGGGCGGCCGGCGCCTCCTTCTGCGAGCAAGTAATGCTCGTGAAGGAGGAGGCGGGGCGGGAGCGGCAGCGGGAGCGACGAAGGATCGCAAGCCAAGCTGCCCGCGTACGAAGGCAACTCGGGCGTCGGAGGTCGATGAACGACCTCCGCCCCCCATGAGCGCCGGCCTGGGGGTGACAGGTGGAGCCGCCTGTTACCCTGGCAGAAGCAGGCCGCGGCGGTGGCGCGCCTAGCGCGCCTCCCCGTTTCCGGGGTCGAGTTGGGGACTCTGTAGTCCCCACACCCGAGACGAGGGCCAGATCGTGAGAGATGGCCCTGGGTCGGCCGGGGTGCGAGGGATATGCCTGTCAACCTCACCTTCGGCAACCAAAACGACCCACAGGCGGCGTGCGTTTTAGTCGGTTCGAGTCCGACATAACCTCCTCCACCGGCTCCGGTGGGGAGGTATCCGTGGGGATTTTGCGCACGTAAAAAAAAAAAAAAAAAAAAAGTATGATCGACATACTATGCAACACCGTTTCGTGCATAAGTTTTTTTTTATACCACTAAGGTGGCAGACTAGCACACGGCCCACCTGATGGAATGTGGTTACCGTGGCCTATGGACGTTTGTAACACCAGAGGACTCACAGTCGCGCTGCCAACCCTGTAAGTACGGAGTTTCTGTGCCGTCAGTGTAGAAGACAAAGCAGGACAAGTCTTTAGTCTTCCCACTGACAGCACAAATTCTCCAGTGAGCTCTGGCTACCCTACTCACCGCTGGGAACACAACACGAAGTTATTATATGTGATGTATTCTGTAGGGTGGAGGTACTTCCCCAGTCGGATTGCTCAATTGGGCGGTGAGATGGTAGAACTAAATCAAAATCACTTGAAGCATATTAAATGGACCGTAAGTACGTTAGGCTGCTTGTTTCAAAAATCAATGACCACAAGTACTTATAAACAGACTAAGAACAAACTGCAAAATACACATTAACTGGAAATCGAACCCGCAACTGAGATGAGATATTGATAGAGGTAGGATTTTTTTTTAATCGTAATCAGCGGCTGTCTTTCCTTTAGACCGTCGCCACAAGATGGATATTTAGACAGAATTGGATTCAGGCGGGTTTAGTTGATTTAGTAGACAGAGCATTCCCCCCGTAAGGGAAAGATCGCGAGTTCGAATCCCGGCTGAACCAATTAAATTTGTTTTCCTATCTTAATCGATTCGAATAGTTAGAAAATTTCATTCAATTGAGAGCAATGAAAGTAATAAAAAAGTATTACATATCCAGAATAACCGGATATTAAAACTAATTTAGTAGTAAAATCGATAAGCAAACAAATACATTTCATAACAATCTTAATAAACTATTCTAAAATAGTAACATACTAGTTCAATAAGATAATAATAGAAGTATCAGTGAAGAGTCAGTGTCAGAAATAGACAATGATCTATGTACATTTCGTCTCGCCCAAACGATGCACCGCGCTTGCGATCATTCCGAAGGGCAGCTAGCCAGTATCTCAAAAATTTGAACAGTGGGAGTGCTTTGACCACTGGCCCACCGAACGACGCCTGAATTCATCCAAATCTACCTATAGTAAGCTTTGGATGACATCAGGCGTAGTTCCCCTTTAAGGAAAAGATCGTTAGTTCGAATCCTGCCTGAATTTTTAATCGGTTTGAATAGTTAGCACACTGCTTACTTGCTTTAAAATTTCATTCAATTTGAACAGTGATTTCTACATGTATGTCAAAAACTGTTTCCCGTGTCTTTACATGCATCGAATTTCAACCCAGTTTCTGAAACCCTATGTAAATCTAATTTAGGAATACGTGAATAAGGAACAAACATCTAAACATTTTCATAAAGTTATAGTTAAGTACTAATAAGTTTGTGAAAAGCTTTAGATGATAGATGATACTGTGAAAAGCTTTAGATGAAAGCTTTAGTAATAGTTTAAGAAATGCCGGGCTGTCGATTTCTAAAATTAGTCCAAATACTGGTCTAAATGTTAAATAGAATTGTATGACCGTTGATTTAGACAAAAATAATACACTAAAGTTACGAGTAAATTTATGTATTTTAAGATAATATAGCAACGAAATCAAAGACTTACGTAGATATCAAAAGACCAACATAGATTCTAGGTAAGTTAGTATGCTCAATCATCGATCACATCGTCACTCATCGACAGGTGAGATAGTGGTCAAATGCGTTTAGTCACAGAAGGTCCAATTTGCAAAATATTAAGTGGTAGCAAAATGACAAAGTCGCAAAATCTCCGAGTCTCAAAATGTCGCTCACAGTGTTCTTTTAAAGGATATGTGTGGCTCCTATGTCTTTTCGCTTTTAACACAAGAAACCTCCGTGTCGGGGCACAAAAAAATCTTTTAAAATATTGGACATTTTGGGAATTGGACATTTTAGGAACTGGACAATCAGGGAATTGGACAATATGGAAATTGGATATTTTGAAACCACTTGACGTTTTGAGAGTTGGACATTCTGAACCTGAACCGTCTTGATTATAAAAATAAAAGTAAAAGAAAAACTTTCAATAAGACTGTAATATTATCCAATTAATTAACAACAAAAAAAAAATTAATGCTTTTTGAAATAAAACATTTTTTTGAATGCTTCCGAGGCTAATTTCTTGAACGTCTTAAGTCACTCGTTGCATTTGTGCCAAAATGTTTAGAATTTTAAAATAAATAGTGACATTGTGACTAATTGAGCTACATCGCGTGTAAACGTTTTACAAATGTCAGAAACTGTTGTTTTCAGTTTTGATATCTGCATTAACGATACGTTTTCGACTGACGAAGCAGTAAAAAGCAACACCGGCTTGTTTTTATTGCTTCGTCAGTCATAAAAGTGGATCAATAAGATGTCTCAGTTATGGGCATGTTCCAATATTTTGTGTATCGTGATTTACGGTGACCGCTTACCATTCTTTAAGTGTTTTTCAGACACTCAAAATTTATACAAACTAGACCACGGTGACTATGTTTTAGCATGAAGCCCTCGCAAAATTCGTTTGCATTTTGGGACGGGTTTCAAGAAAGAAAGAAAAAATGTCGAATATCCTATTGCTATATTGCCTACCTAACTATAAACAACTAGGAGTAGGTCACTATAAATATCTAATCCTCAGTTCCACATGCCTCAACCCTGATTATAAATATATTCCTATACGAAATAACTATTCGTGTTAACGTTTACATAAAAAAACACGAAGCAACAGAAATTGCGGTGTTTTGAAACATCAAGTCGGTTTTAGTACGTGGTTAATTTATCGTGCGATCATTTGTCCAGTTTGATTTGCTAAAATAAATAGCAGTAATAAAAAGGTAATAAGCAGTTGCAGATGGCATTCAATTTTAGTTTATAACTGTAGTTGTTAAAGTTTTATTTTCCATTCTGAGCAATAAATACATACATAAGTGTCTATATTGTACGGTTGTATAATTTACAATAGCACACGCTGAAACACTGGTCTTGAAAGAATAGATTCTATATTTATGTACTTATATGTAAGATTGATGTATGGAGTATGAAGTATGGAGTTCCTTCATGATGGGGTGGACTGTACAGACCTCTACCAAAATTTTTAAGACCTAAGCCCGAACAACGTGCAAGAATATGGCGCATACTTTTTTTCAGGGTTTCAGGGATTAGAAAGACGGCGCTCATGTAAATACCAATACAATAAACAAAAAGCTTAGAAAGAATATGAATGCCGACCTTGAACCTAAAAGTGTAGGCTTTGTAGACAACTGGGTCTAGTGCTAGAGTGAAAGAATGTATGAAATTTCATCGTAATAAAGTGAAAATTCTGCAAGCATGCTAGATGATTATACCTGGTGCGCCTTCTCATTTATTCATCGTACTATCAATGACACGCTGGCTGGTAGTATACGACATATCACCAGCATTTATCACATTTATCACTTTCATAGCGAATTGCATGGATCAATTTTTAGGGAGTGGTTGCCCTGTATTCACTAAATTTACATTAAAATCGTTACAGGTTTTTGCAATTTTTATGGTTTTGTTACATTTGGTTTAAACCTGTCTAAACTTTATAGTTGTGATTGTGACCTACATATAATCTAGCTAGACTAAACACTTATAACAACGTTACATCGAAGATTAACTTTATGAAATCTCTTATGTCTATGTCGAGTAACAACCAGCTACCGTAGATACTCACAAATTAATATTTACTAATCCCATTATTTAATAAAGTAGTAAATTCAGTAAATTGTTCCACTCTATTTACTACCATTATTGTACAAAAATAGTTTCTTTTTTTTAATATAGGGCACGCCAACTTGACCTCACCTCGCCTGATGGTAAGCTAAAGGCAAAGTCTCAGGAAAGAGGGTCACCATTACAGACACTAAGTGCTACAATGGTGGCACTCAGCTTGGTGGCCTCATCAGATGCTTTTTCACGCCCCGCTTAAAGGCCTTCTTTAATTCAAAGGATCTCTTTAATTCAGTTTAACTAAGCGTGTTATCAATAGTGGAGTCTTCTGCACGTCAGTAGCAACAATTTTTTGTTGCCATTGTAGTGAGACAAATAGTCACTTAGATTCTGTGTTACCGAGTGCTAGGTATCCAGGGTGCGCTGGACGTTGAAAATCGAGTTCACTTTATTAATCAGTGGAGTAAGAACCAAATTCATCTAAACCGTAAGGAGTCGTTATTGTAATTCTGTAAAACTAACAAATTTATTGTATGCGTGAAAAATTTCCAAAAAAAAGTAGTCTGTTCAGTTTGTCTGGCTGTTTTGCTGCTCATTTAATTCTCTATACGCATAATATGAATAAGTTAGTCTATAGAAACGTCATTACTATTACATTTTGCAATTGGACTCTTCACACTCTCATTTTCATTTAACAATGACCCAACTTTTACTGACAAGTGCAATATTTATTTATAAAACTTTTCATAATTAGATTTCATATTTCGTAACTACTTTGACGGGGTGTTGGCTTCAGGCCATCATGAAAGAGACAGCACATGTATTTCCGCTTGAGTGCGAACAGGACAGGTGATAATCTTGTGTGAAAAATATTTATGTTAAGGCCTTCTGTTGCTATGAATTTGTCTATGAATAGTCGGTCGGTTCACTCGCGGGATATTTTTGTCTAACTCTGTGAAGGTTAGCCACTGTTACTGGTTACAGTTTGCAAGAGATTTTTATTACTAATGATTTGATTTTTCTGATCAGTTCTGCTCAACTCCGCTACTTTATTAGTTATGATTCACTGGACAGTTATTTTTAAACATTTTTTTGTGCTAAGCGTAACCGTACTTAATGAACAACAGAACACGTGTCTAATTCAGTAAATGCTTTGTATTGATATAGTAGAAATTCCTTCACCGCCACTTAATAAAATCAAAAAGGAAAATCTACCAGTAGAGGCTGTATTAATCCTGATGATCATAAGGATCCTCTTTACGCATGATGCAAATATTTATAATTTGTTTGTTTTGTTGATTTTATAATTGTTTTATGTAATGTAATATCGCGAATAATGCGAAACCTGGGCTCTGACAAAACACCATAGGGCTAAGCTTGCAAGATGTCAGAGAAGTATGGAAAGAAGCATGTTAGGTATAAAACTAAAAGACAAAGTAAGAAGTACAGACATCAGGCATAAAACAAAATTAACTGATATCCTGGCTCTTACTGACCTACTTAAATGGAGGTGGACTGGGCATATGCTCAGGTGTAGAAAGGAGAAATGGAGCAAACAGGTGACAATTTGGTACCCAAGAGATGGCAATAGAAGCCGAGGTCGTAAAAAGAGAAGATGGGAGGATGACCTGAAAATGACTTTAGGTCCGCTCTGGACAAGAGTGGCGGCAGACAGAAAACAATGGAAAGAGTTGGAGGAGGCCTTTGCCGTAAGGCACACCGAACTGAGAGATCTTTTGTAATTTAGTGTAGATGTTATTTATAATTATGTTTTAAATGTGTAAAAATTTGTCAAAAGTTCGAAAATAAAGGTTTTATTATTATTAATGTAATATCCCTGGGTTTATTTAATTAGTTCTGTGGTAAGCTTAGTTAATTTCAATGTTATTATTGTGTGTGAAGATAGCACTTTTTTCCTGGAACTTGGCTAAATAACATTCACATGGTAAAATCCTTTCGAAGGTAGACGGCAAGAAAAGAGTAATGCGTTTGATTACTTGAATATAGGGGAGTCGTTATTACATCCAATTAATGTTCTACCAAAAGTTAAGTCAAATCAAGAGAAATAGTGGGATTTTGGACTCTTAATTGTCGATTTTGGATGCCATCGAACTAACGCTCATGATGCTGATGACACCGCGAGATCGCATAACGGTACAATATTATACCTACGTATTTTTTAAATCAACCACTGTAGAATTTTAAGTTCAATCATCTACTAACGCTTTCAAGACAAGGACAGAGTTTATCTACTCATGTGGTACAGCTTCGCAATCGATCAGTTACAATGCCAGACATTAATGCGCCTGACATTACAAGCGATTGATAGCGAAGCGCGCGTTGTTCAAATATTTCATTGAAAGGTTCATGACATGGTGGCACTTCACATGGGTATTATGTACTTGTGTATTTGATATATTTGACAAACAATTACCATAGCATTTGTCTTATTGCCAAATATGGCCAAAACTAAATACATACAATTGACAAGTTATTTTTTTATTCTTTACGGCTATTAGAGCACCTTTCAAGTGTAAACAAAATTTGACAATTCACATGTGACACCTCTTCAAAGTGAATACTTTTTTATGAAGTAAATTTAAATTGTCTATATTTGCATGTTTGATTATACTCGTATATCAAATATTTTGACAAATCAACTAACGGTCAATGGCAAACACAAATAGCCATGTGAAGTTGCCTGACGTTTCGACCAAGTTACACCAGCCGTGGTCTGTGACCACGGCTGGTGTAACTTGGCTGTGGCGGGCATCATAGTATATCATGGATGCGAAAGCTTAAATATTAAAAAAATAAAATTGGTACACACTTTTAGCTCTAATGAATTCTAGGACGAAGCCCCATTTCAATCAATAAAACAGTTTGTTAATAATATTATTAGTATGTTTTAAGATCATATTGAGTACTTTCCTATTCAAGATTGATCTGATGCTGACTGTATATCTATAGGCTATTTTCCCTCATTGATATTATCATCATCATTATAACGAGTGAAATGTATAATATCTCTTGGAAAACTTAATTAAGGTTTTTTTTAATTCGTACATTCGTGTTGTTAGTTCCAATTAATGAAATTCTTCACAGATTCCAAGAATAGTCTTATCTAGGGCACATTGTGTATTTTGGTATACTGAAAATACAATGATGAAACCATAGAAATCATTGATCCCAAATATAAAAAGAAACTGTAATTAAATTCTCTATCTAACGCGTATTTCAGAACGATACTCAGGCCTGAATCTTGATTTTTAATTGGATCTGAGGATAGATTGTATTCAAGATGACAGTTCTAATGTCATTGTGAGAGTCTATTCACAAATAAAAGTTATTCTGGAATACCGGCCTTAGTTTATATTATTTGGATATCATCATCATCGTCATCACCATCATCACTATCACCATCACCACCAGGATCATCACCATCATCATTATCATCATCTTAGCGCTGATACTCATCTCCTTATGGTTTGGCCTATACGGATTTTTATGTGAGTTATTATCTCCCAACCATAAGATGAAAATACTAGTACCTCTTCAGTCAAGAGCAGTGGGCTTACCTCGAAGTATTAAAACAGGTCAATAATTGAACTCCTGCCATTTACTAATTGCATAAATAACTTTGAAATCCCATATAAATATAAAATATTACAAAGATACATTTGCAGTTGGTAGTATGACAGTAGTTCAATTATAGACAGCCCCTCTAGACAAGCGTATTGTAGTAAAAGAATATAGGGTTTGAAGTTTGTAACTTTTTAGAAATGTAGTTCTTATGTGTCTCTGTCTGCGTCAAATTGGCAATTAATGTTATCATGTGATGTTAGCAACAATATAAAAGGTGAATGTGATGTAGATGACGGCTTGGTTTTGTTATTTAACTTGTCAGGACATTAAGTACGTTTTAACATCCTTGCAGTTATAATAGCTTTAGTTTTTCGATTACCTGGCGGCTGGCCAATGAGGGAAGACGTGAGGTGATCAAATTGGTTAGCTCATACTTAATCTTGATTAGGACTTGACAGATAAACACAATCCCGAACAAATCAACTTCAACTGCAAGGCAGTATACCTGCTGATTCTAGGACTCTGGCGCAGGTTTTCCTCTCTGAGTAAGAACGACAGGCGGCAGTCGCCCCCATACTACCTCAATGTATCTCTGCATCACCCTAATGTTACTGTGCATAAAGTCAAATAAATAATTCAAAACAAGCAAATGGATTGAGGTCCGTAAGATTTTTTTTTATACCACTTAGGTGGCAGGCAAGCACACGGCCCACCGGTGGAAAGTGGTTACCGTAGCCTATGGACGTTTGTAACACAAGAGGAGTCACAGTCGCGCTGCCAACCCTGTAAATACAGAGTTTCTGTGCCGTCAGTGTAGAAGACAAAGCAGGACAAGCCCTTAGTCTTCCCACTGACAGCAAAAATTCTCCAGTGAGCTCTGGCTACCCTACTCACCGCTGATTATCCTGCAAAGATAAGCTATTCACAAATAAACCAAGTTATTTTACACAAAGCTCATCATGTATCGTAATTCGATATCGTAGACATTACGAAAATTTATGCTAAACAGATTTGAACATAAACTCGATGATGCATAGTATATTTGACATATTTATTTTATTGACCTACAGTTTTACGAGTAGCATGCAATTCTCTGGAATAATTTCTATTTCAGTTCAAGGATATTTACGCTAAGACAATATTTTCAGAGTTCACTAACTTAACTTTTAACATAAGATTGAGTGCATGGTTTTCTTATTGAAAGTCACTAAATGAATGTCGAAATATTCAACTTGTCATCTTACTGTATACAATTTTGAAGGAATTTAGGGGCTTTTTCTATGCAGTCCGTCAATTGACTGCACTCCATTGGAAGATTAGAAACTAGGTTGAAGTCCAGAAGACATTATAGTAAGAATTACTCCTCTCTATAGTGTATAGTGGGTTGAATAAATATCTTATATTTATTCAACTCAAAAGTCTGTCTATTTACCTTAATTAGTTATGTATAATATGCTCTTAACTCAATAGTTAAGAGCATATTATACATAACTAATTAAGGTAATATGATTGTGCAATCACAATCATATTACTTTTTAATTTGTCATACTGTAACTATTGTATACTGTATTATTGTTAAGTTTAAACTCGTGAGATAGGTTTGCGCTGAAATATGTATGCAATCGTGAGGTTCAAGGCAATTTCTGAATAGAGCATAGTTAAAGATGAGCGTCACAAGCAAGAGGTGCATGTCACATTGATGAATATTCTACAGTAAAAGTCACGTGTAAGAAACTCTCGCATTAGCGGCTTTTTTGCTGGTGTGGTCAAGGTTTACGGTGACCCCCTATTGACTGTGCGAAGTGGAGAAAAGCCGGAAAGCAGTCCCCGGACTCCAAGGTGAGGTTGAAGCGAAGCTGATGATTATGAACATAGTAGTCTTAACTATTTTTGTTATAGACGGCATCTGTGGCGTGGCGGTAGTAGACGTGGCCGCTACGCAGGAGGCGCAGATTCGATCCCCGCTCAGTGCAAATATTTGTATGCATGAATATAGGTATTTGCATTGGTCTGGTCGAGCCACGGAGAGTACATTAAGCCGTCGGTCCCAGTTACCATACGAACATCTATAACAGTCATTACGGGTATTTAGACCCCAAAAAAGTCTAACAACTGATCTGTAATACTTCGATATTTTTGGGTTGGTAATGCCTTTGGGTTGTGGAAGTCATATGGTAGTCGCTTCGCGGAAAATACGAAGTTTCGCCAAATCCGCAATTAGAATGGTAAAGCGGAGTCCAGACTCCGAGGTGACTTCGGATGCGATTGGGATTAACGTTAAGGTGCAGAAAGTCTTAACTGTTTTTGCTATGAAATTCGCAAAATGAATTTCTAAATATGTATACAGCGTACAACAATTTCACCCGCGCTAAGTTTCTTCAATCTGCAATAGTCACGTAGTGCACTTTCATAGGTATGACGAAATGCAACACATTGTGCGAATATGACCTCAATAGTCAGTTTGGTCAGTTTGTATAACATGTAATTTATCTATCTATACCAAAATGTATCGAAACTTCTAGACCGTCTCGGAGCTTTGTTTGTTTATATATGTCAGGGTTGCTTAAATTCATGCACAGATGAGTCACGCGTTCATACTCAAACTTTCAGTATTGAATAAGCTAATCGCGTAGAAACCACAGAGAGTATCTATCACTCTTCATAGCCATTTTAACCTTAGACATGGTTTTTCTGCTATAAAGAATAATAGTAACCAAAATTATTCATGTGGTGACGGAGAAAGAAGACAAGTATCACCACACCATCTCATCCGAAGGGTGTCGTAAAAGGTGACTAATGGAAAAATATGCAGACGATATCAATGCGGGAGAAGGAAAACTTGTAATAAAATCATATCCCACTTCGTTACAACAAACAGTAGACCAAAGCCTCCCAACATTGGGAGAGGCCTAGTTCAGCAGTAGACTGCGATGGGTTATTTAATTGAACCGAGATTACTGGTATTTTCTCTGATCCATCCAGGTAAGGTTTATTGCTTGTGTTATAACTATGTTTACATCGGTATATAAAGTTAGATAAAGGATCGGTATATAAAGGAGTCCACTTTATATACCGATGTACCACTTAAGTTAATAATTACAATACGCATAGTTTAATCGATCATGATTGATTAAGAGTAATTTATACTCGTACTTACTCTTTAAAAAAAAACAAAAATCAGCTTAAGGTTTGAGTTTGTAGCCTCACACAACAGAAGCAAACGAAGTATCTTCGTGATTTTTTTGATTTCTGTGTGTCATCGCAACTATGTGAGACACTCAAAACCAACCAGATGGATTTTGAAAACAATAATAATTAAATGCTTGTAGTATACAGCGATATATACACAAGCTTCTAGTGTAGTTGGAGGGGCTAGAGTAAATATTAGTGATATCAGTTACTAATATTCTTTTAAAAGTTATATTTTACATTGAACTAGAATTATACATAGCACGTTTAACATACTAATTACCGGGAGAATCACCCAGCTGAGCCCTTACGGTTGAAACCCGTGTAATTTTCACAAGCTTCTAACTCTTCTAATTAGTAGTATCGTTTGACAAGTTGGCAAATGCAGCTTATTACTCAGTAAAGAATATTTTTAAAGCTCTGTGTCATGTACATTGTTGTTATCAGATTGGCAAAGAACCAGGGACTGCATTACACATTGATAAACCGGTGTGATAAGGCTGCAGCTACGTAGGGAAGAACCTAGCGGTTTTATGCATGATAGATTTGCTGTTACCGTGGTTATATCATTAGTAAGTATAAGGTTGCCTGGAAGAAATCGCTTCAGCGATAAGGCCGCCCATTGTACATTGAACTGTATAGATGCTATCTACTTGTCTTACTGTGAATCTGTTGGTGTACAATAAAGAATTATCTATCTATCTATCTATCTATCTATCTATCCAGTATATTAGTCTTCGTCTTTATCAACAAGAACAACAATTAGCCCACCGCAGCCCTCTGCTGGACATAGGCCTCTCCCAATGTGCGTCATTTTCTCCGATCCTCCGCCTTCTGCATCCAATCTAGCATAGCGTTAATGTCGGTCGCTTCCGAAGCTTTCTCCTCAGAGTCCAGGGGCCGCTTTTACAAATATATAACATAACGCGGGTACCACGAAAGTGTTCGGACGTGTTTTCTGTTGTATCTTATTTAAAATAAAAATAATTTAATTACTTACATCTTTAGAAATCAAAGTTATGGTTACGAATTGTAATGGTTGTAGTGCCGCGCTGTACGATATTTCTTATATGGAATGTTCGCAAGCAGCATGTAAAAAGTTATACCACCTGAAGTGCTTAGCTATCACTAAAGAGAAGTTCGAAGAGCTATCCGAGGAGTACAAGAGTACTTGGACGTGTCCAGAATGCGTCAGCAATACTCCTAAGATGGGCAACTCCGACACACCGGTACGCACCAACATGCTAAATAAAACGTTTACACCGAGCGCGAGCTACGTAAACACTGAACGCGGTAGTCGATATCCTAAAGAGAGGGATACATGTATGAGCGACACAGAGCGAGAGTTGTTAGCGGAGCTGCGGGAGTTTCGGCGGGAAACGGCTAAAATGTATGAGGTACAAAAAAAAGAATATGAACGACTACAGCGGAGATTTATTCAAACTGAAACTGAGCTGAAGGGCTTGAAAGGAATTATGGAGGTAGTGACATCTAAAGTAGACCAGGTTGATGAGCTACAAGATAAAATTAACACACTAACAAAAAGAAATGAGTATCTGGAGTCTCGTCTCACTATAATTTCAAATGCCGATAAAATAAATAATGGAAAGAAATCAGAGTCACCAATGTCATTCGCAAAAGTAGTTAAAATTAATAAAAATATAGTGGGTAATAATGTTTTGCAAAAAAGTGTGGCCACAAAGTCAGCTAATACTAGTTCGAATGAAATAGTACAACTACAGGCAACTAACTGTGGGGAGAGTTTGGTAGAAAGAAATTCGGACGAGATAGTAAAAGGAGACAGCTGGACCATTGTTAACAGAAAAAAGAACCGATATGCCAATGGAGAAGTGAAGCGAGGAGGCGGGACCAATATAAATGATATACAAGGAATAGAAAGGAAAAAATACCTACATATCTGGCGTCTTCAGAAAGGAACTACAGTAGAGAATATTGAAAACTATGTAAAGAATGTTTTACTAGGTGGAAAGGAAGTACCTGTAAAGGTCGAAAAAATAAAGCATAAGACGGAGAGAGATTATGCTTCATTCATCATAGGGGTACCAGAAACTCAGTATAACTTAATATGTCAGCCAGAAAGTTGGGCTGTAAATATTGAGTTTTGTGAATGGGTGTGGTTTCGCAGATCAAACAGCAAACCAAACTAAAACTATTAAACAGATTGAGATCTTATACCAGAATGTGAATGGACTGCGTACAAAATTAAATCAATTCTATGAAGGGCTAGCAGGTTCATCAGCAGATTTGATTGCTGTCACAGAAACGGGGTGTAACGAGTCCATACATGATGCTGAAATGATACCGCCGGGATACACCATCGTACGTTGTGACCGAGCGGATGGCCGTAAGATGGGTGGCGTGGGTCTCGTGGCCACACCGTGCGCGTCAGTTGAAATTCGTCCTCTAGGACGAAACGACGTAAATATTGATATTGACGCGCATATATTCGAACTAGTTTGTGCAATGGTGTATCAAAGTAATCGGTTGCAGTTTCTGTTATGTGTTGTTTATATACCTCCTAATAGCAGTGAAAACGATTATTTGTTATTATTCAAAATTTTTGAAGACTTGTGTAATAAGTACAAAGATATTTTAATAATAGGGGACTTTAACTTGCATTCGTGTTCGTTAAATGTTATTAATTATTATGAATACTTTATAACGTACTGTGGATTTACTCAGAGTAACAATATAGGTAATAAAAATGATAGACAGTTAGACTTAGTGTTGAGTACATTCGCGGACAGTCGGGAAGTGAGTGTGCGAGTGGCGGCGGTGCCGTTGGTGCGGGTGGATGGGCATCACCCACCGCTGGAGGTGTCGGTGAGGTCAAGCGGTCACCGCTTGTCACCGAGTAATGATGGTTCACAGATGGACTCCGAGGCCAGTGCGCAGAGATCATCAGGTTGGAATTTTAATAAAGCCAATTTCTTATCACTATATTCACAAC
Organism: Eilema griseolum; assembly: GCA_963662185.1. Classification (NCBI taxonomy): domain Eukaryota; kingdom Metazoa; phylum Arthropoda; class Insecta; order Lepidoptera; family Erebidae; genus Eilema; species Eilema griseolum. The sequence continues at coordinate 9,974,288 of OY759256.1, read as the reverse complement.
TTGCGTCTGTTGATTGGACTAGTATTTACAATTTTAACTTAGAAATGAGTTTAGATTATTATTATAGCAAAATTAATTCAATAGTAGATGACTGTGTTCCAAGAAAAAAGCGAAGTAGTGTACACTCGAGGTACTGTTACCCCGAGTGGTACACTATGGAAATAATTCGCGACATAAAAAAGAAGGCAAACCTTCATAAAAAATATAAGGCGACAGGCACTAGGGCTGATTACGGGGTGTTTGCTGCATATCGAACAAAGGTGAAAAATACGATAGCACTGGCACGGGAACAGTATCAGAGCAGGGTTCAGAGTCAACTGCAAAGCGACCCAAAAACTTTTTGGAGTTTTATTAATTCTAAAAGGGGTAGTAGAAGTTCGCAAACCATAATGAAAGACGGCATAGCTTTGAATTCAGAGGAGTGTGCGGGAGCTTTCGCGGAGTATTTTTATTCCGTGTACAGTAAAAGGCGGCCCGAGCTGAGCGTGGACAGGGCGGTCATGGAGGCGAGTGCCATGAGCGGAACCGACGCGGCGCGGGTACATATAGACAAGTTAGATTTGAAGGAAGTGCTAAGGGCGCTTCAGCAGTTGAAACCAAAAAAGTCGATTGGGCCTGATGGTATACCACCCTACATTTATAGAGATTGTCGATATGTACTCGCGGAGCCATTACTTCATATCTATAATTTGTGTCTGCAAACAGCGGCATTCCCCGACATATGGAAGATCACCCGTGTTGTGCCAGTGCCAAAAACGAGATCAGGTAGGAGGGTGGAAGAGTATAGGCCAGTGGCCGTGTTGTCCACTCCCGCTAAGGTGTTTGAGTCGGTTATTCAAAAACGTGTTCTAGCGCAGGTAAACCCGCAACTCACAGAAGCTCAGCACGGATTTCGACCGTTTCGAAGCACCACCAGTAACCTCCTGAGCTACATGAATGATCTAGTTCCGGCGGTGGACGGGGGAGTGCAAGTTGACACCGCTTATTTTGACTTCCGAAAAGCATTTGACGTAGTAGATAATGACGTGTTATTGAGGAAGTTAGCTGGTGTTGGCTTCACTCCGCATCTGCTGAGCTTCTTTGGCAGTTACATGGCAGATAGGCGGCAGTATGTCGAGTACGCTGGATTCGTGTCACAGCCATATAATACCTGGTCAGGCGTTAGTCAGGGCAGTAATCTAGGACCTTTGGAGTTCATCATTATGATCAATGATTTGCCCAAAGTGATAAGGGATTCAAAGTGTTTGTTGTTTGCAGACGACTTAAAACTGTACCGAAGTATCGGAAGGGTGGATGACTGTGAAAAATTGCAGAGGGATATCAATAGGGTAGTGTCTTGGAGTAAGAGAAATAATCTACACTTTAACACCTCCAAGTGTCTTACTATCACATTCTCTCGAGCGAAGGCTCCAATTCTACACAATTACAATATCGAGGGAGATCCGCTGGTCCGGGTTACAGAAGTGCGTGATCTAGGGGTTCATTTTGACGTGCAGCTGACGTTTCGTGATCACATCATTGAAATATGTAAAAAAGCATTTAGAAATCTGGGTTTTGTATTGCGAACAGTGAAGGATTTTACTAGTATCAGGGCAATAATCACCTTATATAATGCGCTTGTTAGAAGTCAACTGGAATGTAATGCAGTCATCTGGAGCCCACATGAAATTAAATATAGTCTCATGTTGGAGCGCGTTCAAAATAAATTTGTTCGATACTTGTATTTCAAATATTATGGGGTTTACCCTTTTTACCCCTTAATGTATCCAACACTGTTCGTACTGGGTATGGTCGGGTACAGTGAGCTAAGGGTTAGGAGAGAGCTTGCGTTGGCCATATACCTACTGAAGGTTATACGTGGAAAGATCCAAAATCCGGCCATACTCGAGAGTATCAATCTATGCGTCCCAGACGGATACGTGGGGAGGCGCCGGAGGCCACAACTGCTGCAAGTGCCGAGCGCGCGCACCAACCTGCTGAGGGAGGCGCCGCTGACCCGAGCCCTCCGGACACTCAACGTCATTTCAATAAATATTGACCTGTTTAGTTGCTCTCTGAGGGAATTCACAGATACCGCTTTAACAATTATATGCTATAAGTAAAGATGTAATTAAATTGCCTACTCTGTTGTATTAGGGTAACCTGTAAAAATAGATGTAGATGAGAGAATAAATAAATAAATAAATAAAAATAAATAAATCAAACTGCGAGTTTGGCTGCCGTAATTATACATGAGAACGAAAATTCCTCCGAAAATTTACAGACATGAATATAGAACGTATGTATGTTGTAATAAAGATGTACTAAATCTGTATTTCTAGAATACGCAGAGACATGGTCAGAGATAAAATTTCAATATATCAATAAGTTTTGTAATCAAATCAAATCAAAGGTCAAGTTATGTCAATTTTTTACAGACTTCGAAAAAGGAGTAGGCCATAGTTGGACTGGATAGCTGCTGAAATAATCTTTATTACTTTCATTATATCTATTAGATTCCAAAGATCTTGGATCCCTATACACCCCAAAAGTTTTAATAAATATATCTACTAAGTAATTTCAAAACGTTTAATTGACGCTACCCGTGACCAGAGGACTAGTTTATTCCTTGCGCAAAGGATTGGTATTGTCATTCAACGTGGCAATGCCGCCAGCCTTCTGGCCACCCTCCCAGTTGACGTCGATGGGGAGGAATTCTTTGACGCTTTTAATACTTTAATTTAGATAACTAACCGTGTACATTATGTAAATATTAATATTACTAAAATAAATAAATTATTCTAGTAAGTGTATGATACTATTCGAACATTTCAATTTAAAAAAACAATGGCTCTCTGACTGTCGACAGAAATGAAAAGTTGGCCAATACATATATGTATGAGTTTTAGATAGTTATACAGAGATGCCACATATGAATTGTCACAATATGTCACAAGAGGAGTCAGTAACGGTGTCACAAGTACAATGGTTTTTCCCAACTCAAAACACGTTTTTATGAAAAATGCCCAACGTGTTTGAGAAGTGTTTACTTCTAAAATGTAATTTCCTTCTAATAATCTTTCAAAATGAGCAGCATCTGCCTGATATTTATTTAATTTAAAAAGTGTTCAACGTTATTTGGCATTTAACGTGTCATTCATACTCACGTCCCACAGATGGCACCACAGACTAGGAAGGGCAACGTTCTAGTTTAAGTTCAAACTGAATGTGTGTCAATTGAAAAGTGCAAAGCATCCTACACTCACTGCACTTTTAGACTGACCGACGAAAGATCATTCAGCTCCTATCGACGATTTAAATAGCTCGGATGCTGCATTGAAAGACATAATCGTCACCTCTCTAACAGTTTGTCGATATAATTTTAATTTGGCGTGTACCTGCATACATACATATAATCACACCTTCATCCTCGGAGGATAAGGCAGAGGTGAATTAACACCCACATTTCACCAATCATTGATTTCGATCCCACGTAATCGAGGGTAAGCCTATTGCCGACTGCCGGGTACTATTGTTGACTCAAGCCATGCACCTGAGGCTGAGTCTGGGCTGTGTACATATCTCTGATGTTAAACAGCCCTATCCCTTAGTCGCCTTGTACGACACCGCATGGGGAAAGATGGAGTGGTCCAAATTCTACTCTGCCGGGAACCACGCGGCTCTTTATATAACGTGTATGGTGAATAATTTCAATGTAGACCTTTATGATTTTGTAAAAGACTCTCAATGACTTCATAAACAAATCTGACTAATATTATAAAATGTGATGTGATTATTATTGTGAAGATGTTTTTGTTGTTTGTTACATAAACGCTATTCTTTCAAACGTTGGCTGAAATAATCGGTTGAGAATAAAACCTGGAATAGGTTCCTATAACTTGCGATATCGGTATTGGAAATTCAAAAATTTCTATTAGCAGGTATGACAACATCCTGTGCCTGAAATGACAAACATTTGGAGTCATACCATTCTCCTTTAACTAATAACTATAGTTGCGGCACGCTATAATGGCCATTTTGACACGACTGCTTTTGCTCGTTTTCTCTTTTTGGTGCGCTTATATTAAACAACGAACTGTTAGACGAGTAACTGAAGAAAAACATGGCGAGACTGGCACTGAAGAAAATAAACTTCACACACCAAAAAAGAGAAATCGAGCAAAACCAGGTGTGTCAAAACGGCCATCATAGCGTGCCGCAACTATAGTTCCCAATTTCTATGTATACATAAACACATACATAAACATAAACTCACGTCTATAGCCCCGAAGGGGTAGGCAGAGCTACTAACACCCACATTGCACCAGTTTATGTTTAGGTCCCAATGTAATAGGTGGCGAGCCTATTGTCATTAACCGGGTACTTATGTTCTAGGTATAATTTGTATATATTTACAAAAATAATTTACAATAACATTAAGTATATTCATCGATATTCTAGAACTCACTCATAACACAAGCTAGTTAAGCTATAATAACTTTAGGTCGAAAAAGCGCTATGTTGCTGTCCGGTGCAATATGCTGATCCGTAGATTTGCACGATGTACCAAGGATGTAAAAGTTACCCTATTTAGGGCGTATTGCCAGACATTTTACACGTGCAGTCTGTGGGTCGCATATACGCGGGGGGCATACAACGCCCTGCGGGTACAGTATAACAATGCATTCAGGATGCTGATTGGGCTGCCACGCTTTTGTAGTGCGTCGGGGATGTTTGCGGAGGCGAGGATCGATGGCTTCCATGTCATCATCCGCAAACGTAGTGCATCCCTCTTGCGGAGAGTACGGGCGAGCTCACACAGTATTGTGGGCGTATTGTGCGATAGGTGGGACAGTCTGATGCTGGGGCGCTGGGTACGATTGCACGCAATGCAGACAGTGTCCTAGTATTGTGGGGGTCTCAAACTACCAAAAATATTTGATAGGTACCTATTAATAGTATTATATTGTTACTAACACTAGTATTAAGATTATTGTTACTAACACGCTATGGACCCTGGTCCGAAATAAATGATTTTTATTTTATTTTATTTATAATGTCCCATGATGTTTAAATATTAATTTTTGATGTTTCATGTATAAATCGTACCGTGATTAACCTTTTTTGTAAGACGTATTAAAAGAATTATAACTATAAAATATACAGTATATTTCATACTCCACTGCGTTATAAATCTGTATTATAAAACCGTGTTATTTCTAGAACTGACACGAACAAAACAGACCGGTTGAGCGACTGACAGATTGACAGACAGACGGATGGCGATGTACAGAACCCCTTCACGAATGTAGGCCAACATACTGTCCGCTTGTCGCGACATTCGAAGTAAACTATAGTTATAGAAGGTGGCTTGGGACATGATTTATACCGATTTATACGTGAATATGTTTGTGCTGGGTGTTCTATGAATAAAGGATTCCAAGCGATTTTTTTATAACAAAATCTGTTTGAATAGTCAATGTTGGGTCAATTTTCATTGCAATAATTAAAAATGTTCAGTAAAAAAAATTCCCGACTTGCCGTCTCAACGATCCTGAAAAAGTAAGCCTGACTTCTGCCTAAAAGTTCGAAATAAGTTTGACAGCAGTCTATGCCCTATAAACAAAAGAAAAATTAATGGGTACCACCCTGCTATCAAACTTCTTTCGATCTGTAAGAAAGCAGTTAGGTTAATGCAAGTTTCGGATTGGATCGGGAATCGATTTCGGAAGTTAATGTATTGTTTGAATCATAGATACATAGTAGACTATTCATAGATCTATAGATTATAATATTATATCATAGAGTAAGATGTCATAGATTATCCTAGATCTAAATTTTGCAATGGCTGGAGATAAAGGAGAAAGTGGTGGTCAGTGTTGCCGTTACAAAAACAAATAACTAGTTTTATGGTTGGTTTCGTTTGTATATAGGTATGTAATTAGTCAACTATTATATGCTGCAGTAAGCTAAAAATAAAAGCATATCTTTATTTTCTTTCTTTTAGATTCCCATACATTATTTGAAATCTATTAAGTTACGGGCATATCACATGGGGTAAAATGACTACAAAATATGCCAAGAGCGAAGCTGGAAGCTGAAATGGAATCAGAATGCCACGCGGGCAGACCTGCAAGCAACTGCTATACACAATTCAGTTAGGTAATTAACTAAGTATAAACAATCTTGATATGTCTTTTTAAAAACTCAGTTTATTAATATTGTTACGTTTAGAAACTTATTTTAAATACTAAAAAATGAACTTGATCCACTAGTTAGTTGTTAATTAACCTAGTTTATTTATTTATTTATTAAAATCATAAATTACATGTTATAAGTACAGAGTTGTTGTTTAATATGTTTTTTTAAAAGACACTCCAAGATTGTTTACCTTTAGCTAAGTGCCTAATTGAATGGAGTACAGTTATCTTATAAATCTACCATATAAACGCAATTTTTATCTATGTGTGGTACAGCTGTTAAACTATTATGAAATTAAGAAAAATAAAAAAGTCTATATCAATTTATAATAAACATAAAATGTCTACGAATGTGCTACGCAACTTCGTAGAGGCCACATGCTACGGCTATATTTATTTAATAACGTTGTCTTCTATTGTTTTCACACTTAAACTCTACAAGGGTTAATATATTATTTCATTTACGACTAACACGGGTATATAACAAGTTGTATTATTCACTAGTTATTTGTGCCCGGCGTCACCCGGATGTTGATTTTGATTTGAAAATTTTCTGAAAATCAGTATGTATAGCAGTTTTTAAGCTGAGGTCTCTTGTACCGTTGGTCTTTAATAACATACACAATTTTCCTTTTTAGAGTACAGAATAGGTCATGTATGTACCATCATTCATGTTATATATGTTCGTGCATCAGGGCACATACCATTCTGCATTTTCATCATATTAGTATGTATGTTTTTTTTATATATTTGGTCCGTCAATTGACTACACCCCGCTAGATGGTAAAAAGCTGAGGTGAAGTCCAAGAGAAACAGTCCACCACTTCCGATACTATTGAACTTAAAGTGGTGGTCCCTACCTTAACGACATTGAGGGATGCTTTTTGACGCCCCGCTTTTTTTTTAGTATATTGTATATTGTTTTTAGTTTTATGGTTAATTCCATACATCCATATTTTACATTAACGGGCAACAGCTAGTTTAATTTAAATGATGGTCGGCAGTCCGAGTGTGACACACCCCTGGTGTTGCATACGTCCATAGGCCACGGTAACCGCTTCCCATCAGGTGGGCCGTGTGCTTGTCTGCCAACTAAGTGGTATAAAAAAATAAAAAAATAAAGTATCAATATTATATGTGATAAAAAGCTGAAAAAACACGCACAGACAATAGATGTATGTATAAGTACATATATCTCTTTAAAGTTTTTTTTTGTTCATGCTGTTTTTTGTGTGTTCACAAGTGTGATTAATCGTATGTATGTATGTGTATATTTCAGTAACTAATTGTATTTTAGGCATTCTAGAACTTATTTTACCTAATGGCACTGAGTAATACATACATACATAAAATCACGCCTGTTTCCCATTGGGGTAGTCACGGAGTAATAAGTGCAAAAATTTTAAAGTAGTAGTATTATATATATATATATAATTATTGTAACAAAATGTTTAAATATAACATACTCTACTTTACGGATTCAGAAAACTTGACATTTAATTCAGTATTTTTTTATTTAGGACACGCCAGTATGAATTTACTTCGCCTGGTGGGAAACTAAAGGCAAAGACTCAGGAAAGACGGTCACCATTACAGACTCGTAGTATGTTACAAAGGTGGCACTCAGCTTGGCGGCCTCATCAGATGCGTTTTCACGAATTCGTTATACGCGGGTGCGAATATATATCTCATTTACATTGAGAAATAGTCTTAGTGACTATTTTTTAACGTGATATATGAGTATATGAGTGGCAGAAGTCCTACATATTAAAGACGTAATCCTACAAAAGAACTAAATAACTAAAATTCAACTATGAGTCAAATTCGCCTTTGTAATATTTTCATTGGATTGTTTAAGATAACGGTATAAACAAACATTTATTACATATAATATATGCAAGGGAAAGAAAGGTAGAAAGCCGTGTAGTTCCCGGCAGAGTAGAATTTGCTCCCCCATCTCTTCCCATGCGATAATGTAACAAGCGACTACAGGATAAGGTTGTTTAACATCAGATAGATATATACAGATTCAGTCTCAGATGCATGCCTTGAGTCAACGATAGTGCCTGGAAGACGGTAATAGGCTCACCTCCTATTACGTGGGACCGAATTCAATGATTGGTGAAATGTGGGTGTTAATTCAACCTCTGCCTAACCCTCCAGAGATAAAGGCGTGATTATATGTATGTAAATACAAAGGATTGTGTTCACTACCTCCTTCTATGCTAAATAATTTTGGTAGGCGATGGTACACATTATTCAGTCACTGATTATGTTTTTACATATTGCACAACATTATGTAAAATAAGTATAATATTACTGACATAATATATTTGGAATGAAAAACTAATAATAATAATATTATATAAAAATGATACTATTAAAATGTTTTATTAGGTCACGTGATAGGACAAGAAAAGTCTACAGTTGGCGGCAACTGGCTTATTAACTGTTATATGGTACCGAAATACATAGTTGGTGAAATAAGAGTGCTCATATAGCCCTTTCGAGAATATACGGGTAGACCTATACTGCAACCGGTTAGCTTGAATGAAAAAATAATGATGATAGAATGGGCTAATGAAGTTTGTAGAAATAGAAGCAAATGGCGGATTGATAACTCTGCCTACCCCGAAGGAGAAAGGCATGAGGAGAAATACAATTTATAAATGCACTACATATTATAACATTCTAATAAGTGAGAGCTATGAAATACATTTTACTAAATAGTTCTACCTAATTCTTCAGCTAGAAACTGTCACGATATTATAATATAATAATTTTGCTCCCATTAAATGTGACCAATATTAATTTTCAGAATGACGTGACCCCGAAACTTGTGTGGGTCGATCACCTGACGTCACACATTCGTTTTTTTTTCGCAAATGAAACGTAATAATCTCGACACATGCGTGCCTATGACAATTGTATTTATAGACCTATAATTTAATCTAAATTTAACATGAGATACATTTGATGTCGTCAGTGTTAAAGCGTCATGCAAAGCCAACGTGTCCTGGGCTGCGTACACGGGGCTCATAATCCTGCACAGCAGTACGAGCTACACCAGACGCGGGCGTCTGCGCGCGCGCAAGCCGCCCAGTTGCCGAAATATCTCGCTCGGCGGTGAGTCAAAAATAGTACAGAGTCGCGCCCGCGCGCCTCTCCGCTGCATACAAAAGTGGCGAGCCGCTCGGCCAACACCTCGCCTTATCAAATTTCTCTACCCACACCGGCGCCCACGCATCCACCCCGACAAACCCTCGCATGCGTTAGTATGTTAGCACAGGCCTGCGGTGTTAGACGAGTTATCAACTTCACTTAATCCGATCCGACACAGAAGCACTGAGCGATACCCGAAGCATTAATTAGTTATAGCACTCTTCACTTACACAGTTGTTGTCACTAAACACTGCTCACTAAGTATATGACCGATCGCGAGCCGAGTAGCACGGTAGCGCTCGCGTCCGGCGCCTGCCACCACTGAACTGGTGCGAACGGACCCTCCGCGCGCTCCGATGTTCCAAAAATACCCATCATTGTGTACACAACACTTATAACACCTAGGCTTTAGTATAAATCTCAGTCGTCTTTATAAATAGTGTTTCAGTACGTAAGGTATAGAGATACGGATGGTTCACTGTTAAACAAAATCAAACGGCCTATTTAACTATTGATGGTTTAACCATTTGAGAAAGAATAGATATGAAAGATTACACCGCCTGGGAAGAATCCATGTTTAGTTAGACGTGTCATTAAATCCATAATACATATCATTCCCAGAAGTTTCATTAGAGAACTAAACATTGCTTGTGGTTACTCATGTATTTTGTAATGTGATTATTTAAATTATTTAATCTGAAGGATAGAAAAATTCCCTGCTAGTAGTACTATTCATTCAGTCGATAGATCAACAAGAAATTCAACAGAATTTAGCGATACTAGTCAATCAAAGTCAATATTCGAACAATAAAATTGTCAATAATAATTCTACTTAAGATAAGTTTACCACCACTTCCAAGGCGCTGGTGGAGGAGAAACGGTGCAACAAACTCCACCGCGGCAATTTTTAAGACTACAATTTACAATCTTTCCTTAAAGTTAAAAGTGAACGAATGTACATATTCAAGTTAGTTTTAGAGTAATAGACATGATCCTGCCCAGTCAATCTAAAACCCTGACCCGTTGGCACTAGGAACAGTGATGGTGACGCTGAGAAGCTTTTATCTTCTTTAAGAATTCGCTCTAGTGGACAGACATAGCGTTTGCAAATACATTAATAAAAATCGGTGTTAATTACTCTGAAACTACTTATTCACCCCTATAAAAATCACTCACAGACTAAGTGGTGGTAAACTAGCCCAAAACTCTATGAATGAGCTGGAGTAGGTGACGCATCGTCTGCTCTGCGCACTTGCTGAAAGGAGTGGCAATACAATGCTAACAAGTATATATTCGTTGCATAGTTACATTACCTTGTTAAGAATTTTTCGAACGCTTATTAACCCGAAACCTTCATGCATAGCAGTTGCACTCATTTCCGCTGCTGGATATATTAATTTCATTCTAAAGCGCTTGACGTTGGTGGTAAGCTAAACCTTTTCTACATTCACAGTTGGACCAGACCTGATAGGAAAGATACCTCTTTATTTTATTTATTTCAATTATCAATGTCATTGTTAACCTTTTTGTTGTAACGAGAATTGAAAAGAGTATGCTATATCTACCCAACGAGCGATTAGCACATGAACACACTCTGGTCAATCTAACAGGAAAACTGAGCTAAACCTCATACGACTGGTGTTTGAGGTAATCTACGGTTCTAAGGACTTGGTGGAATACATACAACTGGAGTCACTCTTACTAAAATAATTCCAATACTATTATATCACAAAGGTGGTAAACAATTACATTTCTTCGATATCAGATCTCTTGGTTTCATAGTGTTCTCCTGGTTTCAAACCAGAGTACCCTCGAGCTTTTAGCTAGTTCTAGCTATCAGTGAATTTACCTGAATGCACTCTATTTCCTCTCCTTTCAAAAAAAGAAGGAATAAATGTACACAAGCGCGTACTGTGAGTGCCCATCGAGCAATGAAGTACCCGGGCAACATGCATGTTCTAATCACATTAATGTCATTTCTGATCTGTCTAATCATTTTAATTTAACAATGGAGCTGAATATTTTTGACAGCCTCTGTGGCCTGGCGGTAGTGAACGTGGCCGCTACGCAGGAGGCACTGGTTTTTTTAAATATTTTTTTATACCACTTAGTTGGCAGACAAGCACACGGCCCACCTGATGGAAAGTAGTTACCGTGGCCTATGGACGTCTGTAACACCAGTGGAGTCACATCAGTGCTACCGACCCTGTAAGAACAGAGTTTCTGTGCCGTCAGTGTAGAAGACAAAGCAGGACAAGCCTTTAGTCTTCCCACTGGCAATTCAAATTCTCCAGTGAGCTCTGGCTACCCTACTCACCGCTGGGAACACAACACGAAGTTATTATAACCGCGGTATTCTGTAGGGCGGAGGTACTTCCCCAGTCGGATTGCTCAATCGGGCGGAAATACCGCCGTATCCTACCTCCTTAATCGATCGATCGATCCCTTTGCAATGATCTGGTTGTGCCTCGGAGAGCACATTAAGCCGTCGGTCCCAGTAGCCACACGAACATCTATGGCAGCTGTCACGGGTAGTTGGAGCCCTAAAAAGTTCAACAACTGATCCAACTGCAATGCTTCGATATCGTCTTTGGGTTGTGGTCAGATGGCAGTCGCTTCACGGAAATATCGAAGTTCAACCAAATCTGTAGTTATACTGGTAAAGCGGACCCCAGACTCCGAGGTGAAATCTTTGGAAGCTACTAGGATTAACGCTAAGATGAAGAAGATTAGAACCAGATATTTCTTCCCAAGAGTGGCCAAGAACAATACAAAATAAATAATGTCATAACATGAGCAGTCGTTGAATGTTGGCATGCTGACTGAAAGGATCAAGTGGTCACTGCTCCAAGCCAATACTAAGAATCGGTTTATGATCTGTACAACACTAGATTAGACTATAAACTACCTGTATATCATTGACCGGGCAATGTAGAGTACCAGAAATGAAAAGTTGTTTTAACTGTGAACAGAATTGGTAATTACGTCTAGATTATCTTTCAAGTCGTCGTCGATTTATATGTACGTATTATCGTGTTTCCTTCTTCCTATAGTCCCGGGTCCTTTAAGCGGGGCGTGATGAGGCCGTCAACCTGAGTGTGGTATGTGTAAGTAATGCTGACCCTCTTTTCCGAGACTTTGCCTTCAGCTTACCATCAAGGCGAAGTCTAATTGACGTGTTCTATGTAAAAATAAAAATAAAATTATTGACATTGGTCTGAGTGAAAATATTATGTATTCATAAAAAAAGCTTAAGTAAATTTAGCTGCAGATAGTATATCAAAACACAGTAGTGACTGGTGATTTTTTCTGATAGGAAACCGATGAAACTTGGAATTTATTATTAGAACTCTAATTGCGTTGCTGGTAATAGCAGTACCAACTAACAATACATGACTACATTCTGGCAAGAGTAGCTAGTAGGAATCGTGTTGTATATACTCTTTGCCACTGAAAACTGTCATTAGTTTACATACACACATATAACCATGGCTTTATCCAGGGTTAGGCCGAGTTGAACCAACACCAATCATTGTATTCAGTCCATATAATAAAGGGAGAGCCCATTGCTATCTTCCGGGGACTATTATGCATATGTGTCTAAGTATAAGCTTTATCACACAGTTGACATAAATATTTCTGATATTAAACAGCCCTATCCCTTAGTCGCCGCATGATAAAAAATAGAGTATCCCAAATTCTATTCTGCCGGGAACCATGCGGCTAGCCATTTCTTTAACAAGCTTGTTTTGTAGCTCGTCAAGCTAGTTTAACTTTAGCTAAGCTTAATATCAATAGGGCTACTTATTATGCCTGTAATAGCTTCCTATGTTTTGCTAAAATGGGGACAGCATACAACAACGGTGATGCCGCGGGCTACAGCTAGTATTTAATATTCCTTAGATAGATTATCGACTAGTAATGGAAACGAAAGCAATAACATACTGAGTCTTTTTCACCAAATTTATACACATTATCATTCCTACGAATACATACAAAAAAAAATTTTTTACAAAATTCCTCATACATATTTATTTCTTACCGTTTTTAGAGAAAAACCCCGTACTGGCAACACTATTAAAACTTCTCTCAGCGACCACTACCAACGCTTCTCACCTGAGGCAATTTAGTTTCTCACACATTTCACATTAGCGTTTATATCGCTGACGAATAAAATAAGACACTGAACACAAAGACCTTTGGCACTGAAGTTACTATTAAGGAGCACACTCGGTGAAATAATTGTCGCATGTGCATCTCATACATTATAGCAATAAGGTTAACTGCGGGGGTATAACTGGTACAGTGGTACACCTTGGGATTTGTTCCAGAATTTTCGTTTATCACAATAGTATAGTAATGCTGAAGAATGTTAGTACACGGCTTAAATACAGATTAAAATTTACATAAGGTTGCATTTGAGCATCGCTTTGCGGTAAAGTGTTCAGGTACAGGAACAGCTGAGACCGTTGCTCATCGTCAGTTGCGAGTTGGTTTATTTTGGCTAAAACTGGGGCGACTGCCATTTGAAATCATATCCCTGAAAATGTGCACAAATCAGCGTCAATCTGCGAGAAACAGCAGGTGAAAATATATTGAACCTAACAATGTATATGTATAACTATTCTGATTTATTTTAAATATGATAAGTAGGTATATGTACTGTTTATGTTTAAGAACCTTTATATAATTAATCTGTAGTCCTTATAGAACTACCGCATCTCTTGTTAATATGCGCCTACCTCGTACTAGCTCTGCATCACCCTATGGTAGACTGGCAGCCACCGGCATTAAGTCCTCCAATGTACATCGTGCATAAAGTATAAATAAATAAATCTCTACAAAAGATCCAAAATGCAAACTCAAAATATTTCCAACAACGACAAATCATAGAATAAAAGTATAATGCTTATATAATGCAGCGCAAGTGTAACACCCCTGGTGTTGCATACGTCCATATGCTACGGTAACCACTTTCCATCAGGTGGGCCGTATGCTTGTCTTCCACCTGAGTGGAATAAAAAAAATGTTGTATTTAGTTTTACCGTATTAGTTATTACCTTATTTCCGTATTACTGTATATATTACTTACAGTAGTTCTCAATTGGGAAGGAAGAAAATTTTTCAATAAACGTTGTTTTGCCATATAAATAATTTTTAAGTAAATGTCTAAAAATTAAAGAAAAATGTTAAGGGGGACAACCCTTATCACTAAGGGGTATGAAAAATAGATTTTGGCCGATTCTCAGACCTACTCAATATGCTCACAAAATTTCATGAGAATCGGTCAAGCCGTTTCGGAGGAGTACGGGAAGGAACATTGTGACACGAGAATTTTATATATAAGATTATTTTACCCATAAGTCTATGTTGTTGTTACTAAACATTCTTCACTTCTTTAAGATTGGTTTTAAAGGTTCACGTGACGTACAACCGTAGAGCTGTTACAATATCGTCACCTCATAAAACTAGTTACAAAGCGAAAATAAAATTATATTTTTGCAGCAGTCCACGAGTAAGTTTTTATATTCTTGTCATTTTAACGAACTAACCGCGGACTTATTAACATAAGTAATAATATTCAAACTAACAAACGAATTATATTGTGAAAACGCTGAAAGAGTTCATAAAAGTGACGATTGGTAAGAATTTTCTTAGAAAATTTATCGTTGTTAAGACTAAATTGTCATCGCTCGTGTCATTTGCCTTGATACGCAAAATTAGTCGCGGCAAGATTGCCGACTCTTGTGCAATACGAACTTTACCATTGGTAAACATACCTGCGTGTGTTAGAAGGGAAAAGGTCTAAAAATATGTGAATCTTGCCAGATTTTTAGAGTAGACGAGTCTTATATTCCTATGTCCTGACGATATTTGTTTTTAAGGAATGTTGAAAAGGAATGACATGTTGCGCCGATCTCCAAATAATTAGGACAAGGGCGGGAAGATGAATTAACTTTTGTATTTAAATGTGTAAATGTAGATAGTCTCAATAATAACAGAATAGGTGAAGTATTATTTTCAAGCACACGGGCCACCTGATGGAAAGTGGTTACTGTGGCCTATGGACATGTGTAACACCAGAGGAGTCACACTCGCGCTGCC
This sequence comes from Eilema griseolum, assembly GCA_963662185.1. Classification (NCBI taxonomy): domain Eukaryota; kingdom Metazoa; phylum Arthropoda; class Insecta; order Lepidoptera; family Erebidae; genus Eilema; species Eilema griseolum. Next base: position 9,958,842 of record OY759256.1, on the reverse strand, counting down.
GACCTTGTAAGCACAGAGTTTCTGTGCCGTCAGTGTAGAAGACAAAATAGGGCAAGCCTTTAGTCTTCCCACTGACAGCACAAACTCTCCAGTGAGTTCTGGCTACCCTAATCACCGCCGAGAACACAACACGAAGTATTATGGCCGCGGTATTCTGCAGGCTGCCCCAGTCAGACTGCTCAATTGGACGGAAATACCGCCGTGTCCTGGTTATGTTTTCTGACTATTTTCGTTTAGGGATTATATATTATAGAAATACGAACACTTAATTGTTATTGGCTTCTCTGTTCAAATCGTTTTCTATTTCAAGAAATACTAATAGTGTTGTATTTTTCATATTACTGGTATTCGTATTTATTTTTGAGCTCTCGGGTTCGATCCCAGGTTTTACCATGGCACACACCAATGACTTTTCGATGCTTTTCGAAGTTATGTGTGTATTTATCGCAGGTTTATAAGCGCCCGGTTAATGGCAATAGGCTCGCCACCTATTACATTGGGACCTAAACATAAACTGGCGAAATGTGGGTGCTAGCACCTCTGCCTACCCCTTCGGGGATATAGGCGTGAGTTTATGTTATGTTTTTTATGTATTTATTCTTTTAACTAAGAATGTTTGGTTATCAATGGATTAACATTATCTTGATTGAACACAGAGAGACTGTAACTCTAATTGCAGTATTATTCCATATTATTCTTCTAAAAACCATTAGATAACATCTTGTTATCCCTAGTTTAAAAATAACATTGGCAAACCGATACGGGCCGTAAATTGCACAAAAAGCAATAGATGGTGCTAGGTATATATAAACATCTTGATTATTTTAGTGCCCAGAAGGTGGCAATAGGCTCACCACCTATTACGTATGTCCGAATTCAATGATTGGTGAAATGTGGGTGATAATTCACCTCTGCCTAACCCTCCGGGGATGAAGGCGTGATTATATGTATGTATGTTATTTTTGTTTGTAATTAGTTATTTGCTACACAAACAATAATAAATAAAACTATTCAGCGCCACCAGGTGTCTTTCAGCCGGTACATGTTTAGTTAAAAACACGAACAAATATATAATCGCCATGGGTGTGTTATGAAGACTTTGAGAGAGATAGGTATGTACGTCAAAGAAATCGTGAAGCCAACTTGTAGAGACACGAGAAAGAAGACTACAAATAAATAAAGAGATATTTCAGTTATGACAAGGCATTTGTCTTGTCATAATTCTGAAAAATATCTTTTGAGGTTTGGATATTAAATATCTATTCTCTAAAGCTTTTAAGAGGCATATTTACTTCGTATTTTCTTCCCGAGTCACTAATTATAGATATATATGTATCTACAATTATACAGAACAGAGAGAAGCCGCGTGGTTTCCGGCACAGTAGAATTTGGTCCACTCCATCTCTTCCCATGCGGTGTCGTACAAGGCGACTAAGGGATAGGGCTGTTTAACATTAGACAGATATATACAGCCCAGACTCAGCCTCGGATGCATGGCTCAAGTCAACAATAGTGCCCGGCATGCGGCAATAGGCTCACCCCCTATTACGTGGGACCAAATGTTATTATTGGTGAAATGTGGGTATTAATTCACCTCTGCCTAACCCTCCGGGGATAAAGGCGTTATTATATCGACGGTTGAAAAGCAAAAAGGTGCAAGCGGCCTCGACATTTCATACAAAAAAACATGAAACACTCTTTACAACACAGTGTAATTTGCGTATCAACTGTTCTTGTCGCTTACGTCCTTTAGCCTTTCAACCGTTAATATGTATGTATGTAATTATACAGATTTATACAATTAATTCTTCTTCATCTTATCGTTAATCCCAGTTGCATCCGAAGCTTTTACCTCAGAGTCTGGGGTCCACTTCACTAGTCTAACTACGGATTTGGCTGAACCTCGATATTTTCCGTGAAGCGACTGCCACCTGACCTCCACAACCCAAAGGCTATCTAAGCATTGTAGTTAGTCCAGTAGTTGGATTGTTTAGAGCTCTAACTGCGCGTAACGATTGTAGTAGACCAGGACCGAAGTCTTAACGTGATTTCCGAGGAACGATCAGACCTATGCAAATACCTATATTCATACATATAAATTTAAAATAGAAGTGAAAAAAACTTTAATGAGTAAAGGTTACTATAAAGTGGATGAGTACCTCAATGATGTTAATGCGTGGTCAACATAAGTCTCTTGCTTGCTCGCACAAAATAAATTGTAAACTAAAGCAAATTTAAAAAAGAAAAATAATCTAGTTCTAATGTAGTTCGCTGAGTTTCTTGCTGGTATCTTCTCAGTAGAACTAATCTACCGAACCAGCGAAAGAATCATTTTCCAATGGTTTATTTTTACATTATTTAATATTTTTATATTATTTCTTGACATACATAATTGTAAAATTTTGACGTTCATATCTGCTCTTTATGTGCCTAAACTGAATAAATAAAATTGATGCTTTGATTCTTTGACTCTTTGACTCTTTGACTCTTTGACTCTTTGACTCTTTGACTCTTTGACTCTTTGCCTCTTTGACTCTTTGACTCTTTGACTCTTTGACTCTTTGACTCTTTGACTCTTTGACTCTTTGACTCTTTGACTCTTTGACTCTTTGACTCTTTGACTCTTTGACTCTTTGACTCTTTGACTCTTTGACTCTTTGACTCTTTGACTCTTTGACTCTTTGACTCTTTGACTCTTTGACTCTTTGACTCTTTGACTCTTTGACTCTTTGACTCTTTGACTCTTTGACTCTTTGACTCTTTGACTCTTTGACTCTTTGACTCTTTGACTCTTTGACTCTTTGACTCTTTGACTCTTTGACTCTTTGACTCTTTGACTCTTTGACTCTTTGACTCTTTGACTCTTTGACTCTTTGACTCTTTGACTCTTTGACTCTTTGACTCTTTGACTCTTTGACTCTTTGACTCTTTGACTCTTTGACTCTTTGACTCTTTGACTCTTTGACTCTTTGACTCTTTGACTCTTTGACTCTTTGACTCTTTGATTCTTTGATTCTTTGATTCTTTGATTCTATAAATATTTGCACTGAGAGGGATTCGACCCGTACCTTCTGCGTAGCGGCCTCGTTCTCTACCGCCACGCCACTAAGGTTGTATACGAGTACACATAAATACAATTACTCAATTCTTTTTACTTTCTGGTGTAGGCAAAAACAACAGCCCAGCTTGTTATTTGGTTATGTGCCTATCTGTACATACTATTTCATGCTTCTTATACCATCATTAAATCTTTCATGCAAGATTTGAATGCTTTTGAGTCAGTAATTTTCGAGTCAATTAGACTTTTACACAAATCATAAAGTTTTATAACGAAAAAAGAAACAAAACTGTTAATACTTAGCAATGATATACAGGAGGAGTTATGAAGTTTTATAATTTTATAATGCAATAAAATATTATCCACCGTTTTTGATGTTTTACTGGCGACTCGAGTAATGTCAAGGCAGGTCCAGTATTTTTAAAATACACTATTCAGTGGTGTAGATTTTTAAATAATTAGATCGTCAACTTGGCTGTAGTGACTTTATGTATGCATGTATGTCACACTCTCACATATACATAGAGAAGCACTCTTTAGAACTTCTGCAAGCCGGTAGCTGTGTCTTCAATGGAGTTTGTACCCCATGTATCTACGAGACATAATGCCTTAATAAAAGTCTTATGGTGCTACGACTAACTGAGCTAACCCGAAAAACATAAGTAAGGTCATCAGTGCTATCGTATATCTACAGTAACAGTGTATAAATTCTTCAAACTGAAACATCGTTATAGTTTTACAGTTTGCTTGTACTGGAACTTACACTAGACATACATCAACAGGCAGTTCATTTAAGCCTGTCTATAATTAGATGAAGCGACTCATTTCGTTTTTCACGGTTTTCACCTGTTCTCTGACAATGACACACTAAAAAAATATTTAAGTGTTAGTTTTGGCACTCGTGTCTTATTTTTGAACACATTCTTTCGTTCTCTTATTATTGTGTACAAGTATTGCGATATTGTTCAAAACAGTATAACTGAATACCATTAGCCAATTGACTTGTTGTTTTTAGGGGTGTAATTGGTGGAGTTGTAAAACATTACCGGACGACTATGGTCCCAACATTTGATTATATTATAAGATTATAACTCGATCGAAAGAAATGATTCTTAAGGGGAAGATGTCTAATGAGGATGCAAGAAGTTCACAATTGATGCTTTTTTGGGTGATGTACCAAGCTTGGTACATATTACAAGTAGATACCTATTTAGAATTGGAGGTGAATAAAAAGCTCAAAAAGAAGTGACGATATAAGTAAGATACTGTCTCACATTACCCCCGGAATTACGCAATATTGATAGCATTAAGCCCTGCAGTGTCAAAATGAGACTCAAATTGCATTTCCTAAAATCACTTGTTTAACATTTTTTTTTAACCGCTGAGGCATTGATTTTAACCGCATAGGTTTTGTTTTGTAAATGCTTATGAATCTTTTTACTGTATGTAATTGTTTAGATGATAAATAAATTAAAAATATATATATATATATATATTTTTAGTATTACCTTGTATGTAAGTGAATTAAAATAATTGCGGATTTTCGATCATCAAACAGATTGAGGACATTTTGAACAAACATTCAATCAGCCGGTGACCACGGCCGGTGTACCTTGGTCGAAACGTCAGGCAAATCAAAGGTGTGTATGTACCTATACTATGATCGCGTTAAGTCCCGTTAACATTTTGGTTTATTCTTTAGTTTGTTTTAAGATCAGTGAAATAGTAGATAGGTACACGTAACCAGCGAGCATTTATGAAAATAATTATGAAAGCAGAAAAAGCGAAAAGTGTACCTACTTATGTAAGGAACATTGTAAGTGGAAAAACTAAACAGGTGTGACTATATACATATATTTAGGACGATATTTATTCTCGTTGTTAACTCAAACTGGACTATTATTAAACACCTTAGTTTGTAGACCCTCACCCAGATTATATTACTTTCAAAAACACTTTTCTTTCAAACAATTTCTTTTCTGGTGATATAATCAAGCAATTTTCAAAAAAATTCACAAACAATAAAAATAACGCATTATGTTTCCTACATTGAATCATATCCGCTGTTTCTTGAGATTATTCCATCTCGTATTAGTGAATTATAATAGCTCGAGACTGGGCAAGTACGAAACAAAAATTTATCTGTTCTTCGACCTGAATCATTCACAAATCAAATTATTCCGGGACAAATGTACCTTACCTACGTTCGCTATTTACCGGGATGAAATTTGGAAATCTTGCCTATTGCGATTGGCAGCACCTGGTGTTATTTCTACGAGACTAAATACAATCCTAGATCATACAGAAATATATTAAAGGTACGATATACTATAGGACATTTCTCTTTTTTTTTTTTTTACGTGCGCAAAATCCCCACGGTGACCTCCCCATCGGAGCCGGTGGAGGAGGTTATGTCGGACTCGAACCGACTAAAACGCACGCCGCCTGTGGGTCGTTTTGGTTGCCGAAGGTGAGGTTGACAGGCATATCCCTCGCACCCCGGCCGACCCAGGGCCATCTCTAACGATCTGGCCCTCTTCTCGGGTGTGGGGACTACAGAGTCCCCAACTCGTCCCCGGAAACGGGGAGGCGCGTCAGTCGCGCCACCACCGCGGCAGGACATTTCTCTTGATGAAACAAAAAAATAGTTATTTTTAATTTTTTGGGCTTCAACTACCGGTAACGAAAACCACAGATGTTTGTATGGCAAACGGGACCAGTGGCTGAACATACTCCGAAGGCATTTAGTGATCTCAATGAGTTTAAAACGGACAGCCATCTTAGGGCAGAAGAAATAGACATTACTAGCCAGGTCATGGCTAGTAATGTTTATTTCTTGCAATTTTAACATAACATAATCTCACGCCCATATCCCCGAAGGGGTAGGCAGAGGTACTAGCACCCACATTTCGCCAGTTCATGTTTTGGTACCAATGTAATAGGTGGCGAGTCTATTGCCATTAACTGGGCACTTATAAAGCTGCGATAAATACACACATAACTTCGATAAGCATCGAAAAGTCATTGGTGTGTGCCATGGTAAACCTGGGATCGAACCCGAGACCTCGTCTCAGCAGTCCATTACCCATACCACTAGGCTACCGCGGCCATCAAAATTAATGACTAACTGTAATATGTTAACAGAAGGGCCAGATCGAGAGAGATGGCCCTGGGTCGGCCAGGGTGCGAGGGATTGTACTTGTCAACCTCACCTATGGCAACCAACAACGACCCACAGGCGCCATGCGTTTTAGTCGATTAGAGTCTGACATAACCTGTCTCACCGGCTCCGGTGAGGGATATCCGTGGGGATATATCGCAGGTTGAAAAAAAAAACTATCACCAGTCTTATTATTTCTTACAGCCGTTCGAATCGGTACTTGCGTAGGACGAGCGCAAACTCACTTAGTTTGTGTTCTCTAATCTGAAGGGATGCGTTGCCGACAAAGTTCTTTTTATCCGACTTCAAAGAGGAGGAAAGCTATTCACTAATAAAAAAAATATATATAAATAAAGTTATGTGTGTATTTATCGCAGGTTTATAAGTGCCAGGGTAATGGAAATAGGCTCGCCACCTGTAAACAATGCATGTAACTCGATACTGAAGCAGAACGTGAATGTGAACTGATTTTAATGATTGGATGCCGATGCGTTAATACGGTACGATGGAGCTGTTCTGATGATGGAGTAGGAAGGTGACCATAGGCACTCTAAAATTAATTATGTGACATGATGATGGGACAACCATGACTTTTGACCAAGTTTCGCTGTTGACAGTCGAGCTACTGGCAGGCGTGTATATATACTAATACCGTGCCAGTCATTTTATTTAGTTAAATTCGAATCTAACAGCCATTCTAACATAAATAACAATTCAACACATCGCAATCAGTTAATTCGAAAGTAACTACCTGTCAATTATAGTCTTGGTATTGCTCCAAACGCTTAATGAAAATGATTGTTCGTTAGTTATCAAGCTAGTGATTAAATTGTATTTGAGAAACAGCGTGTTGATGATTTAACCAATGTCGTCGGTCAACCTAAATATACTTGCGAAGTAGGTCGCAGTTATTGCTCAGAGAATGAGAACGGGGTATGGCTATACTGCATAACTAACTAAGAATTTCGGAGAATGTTTTCAGAGAGGAAAATTTGTGACGTAGGTCGATTTTCATTGCGAAAAAATAGTTTAAATAACAGTTTTTTTTATACCACTTAGATGGCAGACAAGCACACGGCCCGCCTGATGGGAAGTGGTTACCGTGGTCTATGGACATATGCAACACCAGGGGTGGTACACTCGCGCTGCAGACCATGAAGAAACCTTCCGATGCCCCTCTTGAAGAACCCCATATTGTAGGTGCTTGGGAAAACCGCAGCAGGGAGGTCATTCTATAGCTTGAGTGTGTGTAGGATGAAGTTTCTTCCATACCGCACAGTGCGCACCGTCTCAGGTCGCAATGTGTGAGGATGAATTCCCTGCCTATGGCGAGAGGTGCGATGATATATTGTAGCTGTGGGCATCATGTCAAACAATTCATCTAAGCACAAATCATTGTATAGGCGGTAGACACACACAGCGAGGCATAGTCCCTCCTAAGGCTAAGGTTCTACACTACCTGCGAGTATAGGATTGTCAACCAGCCTCAACGCCTGTCTTTGCACCGAGCCACAGGGGTCAAGCTGATATGCAGGCGCTCCAGCAAAAAGGTGACAGCAGTACTCCAAGCAGCAGTTTCAGTTTCAAAATAAAAGCTCAAATGATGGAAGTTCAATGAATGTTCAATTCTAAACACTCGTGGCTAGATGCGCTCACGGTTCAGTAGACGATCGGTTGCGCTACCTAAGCGCGGTCATATGGGTACCATTCTACGAAGGGTACTTACGTTAAAAGTCGGTCCCGACTGTCAACCGTAAGACTCACTCTATAACCGTAAGTCTGTCAATGAATGGCCACTAACCACAACTCAGTCTGGGAGATCAGGCCGTACTCCCTCCCAAATCCAAAAGATAGTCTCCGTGTCGAAACGGTAGAACATTCGACTGCTATAGAGAGGGTGTTTTTTAATTATTTGTATGCCTATGAATAATTGGTCTGGTTGTCTATATGTGTAATGTGTATGTATTTACAAAAACATATGTTTAAGAATGTATATCCGTATTCTAGATTCCATAACACAAGCTAGTCAAGCTATACTTACTTAAATAGGTAAAGTGTGCAGTCAAGTAGCAATACCTGCGTTAAATAAAGGTTAATAGAACGAACGAGAGTATAGATTATATTAAAATATAGGAAAGAAGACAATGTAAAATTAACTGGAGATTGATAGAGGTCTTCTTCTGAATACAAGACCTCTGCTTACAGGGTCGGCAGCGCGAGTGTGACTTCTCTGGTGTTACACACGCCCATAGGCCACGGTAACCACTTTCCATCAGGAGGGCCATGTGTTTGTCTGCCACCTAAGTGGTATAAAAAAAAACAAGACATCTTTTAAATCCGAGTATACTATATGCTAATGGTCCAGATATATGATCTACTATATTAAATATAACCAGCCCAGACTCAGCCTCAGTTGCATGGTTTAAGTGAACGATAGTGCCCGTAATACGGCAATAGGCTCACCCCCTATTACGTGAGACCGAATACAATTATTGGTGAAATGTGGGTGTTAATTCGCCTCTGCCTAACCCTCCAGGGATATCAAATCAATTCAGTTTATTGTGAAAATGGGTACAATGGTCAAATTATGTCAACATACCAAACATTTTATTATATTTTATTTATAAGTCTTTAGAATTACATGAATGTGTAGTTATTACATCTATTTTGGGTACTACTGTTTATCAGTTACTGTGACATAAAGGCGAGATTATATGAATTAAAAAAAATGTATATATGTAACCGAAAAATATAGCCAAACCACATCATACTTGAGCTATGATGATGATGATAGAAGTTCCATAGTCTTAAGCATGCCTCATATAGATAGCCTTCCCCCTCCGTTGGAGGTGATGGGGGAGGTTATGTCGGACTTGAACAGACTAAACCGCACAACGTCTATGGGTTATTGTTGGTTGCCGAAGTTGAGGTTGGCGGGCATATTCCTCGCATAATTCCTAAAGCAGTCTAAAGAGTAATAAAGAATTCATTATATACGCAATTCCCTCAAAACAGAGTAATTTCAACGAAATATTTGCTAAACATTGTGTATTCACAGAAACATTTGGTTCTGAATATTTCTAAGATCTTGAACTCATTCATCATAATGTTGATTGATCTGTTGATTTATGACGCTCCTAATAGGTATTTATAAGCATAGATTGGTTGATATCCATACACACTACACATAGTCACCCATATATATTATTATCAATTACTGTATAACATTTGGTGGGCCTTTTATTTTACATTGTTGTGTTCCCAGCGGTGAGTAGGGTAGCCAGAGCTTACTGGAGAATTTGTGCTGTCAGTGGGATGACTAAAGGCTTGTCCTGCTTTGTCCTCTACACTGACGGCACAGAAACTCTGTTCTTACAGGGTCGGCAGCGTGAGTGTGGCTTCTCTGGTGTTATACACGTCCATTAGCCACGGTAACCACTTTCCATCAGGTGGGCCGTGCGATTATCTGCCACCTAAGTGGTATAAAAAAATATGCTACTGAAGTAGCAAATAAGTACTAACAAACAACTTATTCGTCTAGGTCGTGCATCTTTCAGCTTGTTTGACCAGCATTGAAGCTTGCAGATGAGGTGTGTGATAAAAAGTCTTTATCTTGGCCTATGAACATGTACAACACCAGGAGCGTTCGTGCTGCCGATTCAGTGGAAACCTTATAATACTCTTCTTCTAGAAGAAGACGAAGAAGTAGCAATAAAATATCTATATTCTGCCAAACGTACTTGTCTCACCACTAACGAGAATGGTAACAGAAATTTACTATTTTTTGCTTAAGGAATAGATGGCATTGGTATTTATTTGGTTAACACATGCCAAGTTACCAACCACTTTAATAATTTGAATTGCAATTAAGTCCTAATTTGTTCATTTAAACAATAAAAAGAATTAAAATTTTAAAAAAAAATGTGAAGATTACAAAACTGCAGAGATCAATAATCCATAAACGTATATATCTGTAAAAGGAGGATTTAAATGAAAGAAGACTGGCTGAAACGCGTATTTGGCAGAAAAGTCTAAATCTTCTGTCAAAGCAGTCTTTCTAAATGTAGCGTCAAAATTAAGTGAATTTATAAAAATCAAATAAAATGTTTTAAAAAACCCAAAAAAATGCAACCATGTGACAGGAAGCAGTATTCGTGGTATGATACTTGTTAAAGGGTTGTTATTGGTGATGTTGAGAAGCGCTTATATTGTCGCTTTTCTCAGCATTCCAAACCCTGTCGTTGCCTTCACAGGACTCAAAAACTGGTCTCGAAAAGCTATCTACAATAAGATTGATTTATGTAATCAATCCTGTTACAGTCAGATTATCCCTGGATTATACCTCAGCAATGAACGGGCAGCAACAGACCCAGAGGTCCTACAGCGGCTTAACATCACCCATGTGCTCACGATCGAAGCACATCGGCTGCCAAAATCTACTTTTACTGATACCAATATTAGCACACTCTTCATTAGGGCCTACGACACTCCTCAAACCCATATCCTGCCCTACTTCCCAATGGCCAACGCCTTCATCGACGAGGGTATGCAGAAAGGCAATGTACTCGTCCACTGCCATTTCGGAGTATCCAGGTCCGCCACGATTGTCATTGCATATATAATGGACAAATATAAGCTGACGTTCGAGCAGGCGTTTGTGTATGTGAGGCAGCGACGGCGGTTCATCAACCCAAACCCTGGATTCGTGAACCAACTCCGAGAGTACCAGCGGCTGAACTACGACGTGAATGGATTCTATCGGTTTGAAGCGTACATGAACGTGAATGCGAGGAAGCACAAGTACAAGATTGCGTCGCTCGCTGCCGTGGTCGTCGGCATCCTCGTGCCCCTTGCTGTCCTGGTGGGTTGATTCACGTTCTCAGTTACAGTACATATCAAGTGCAAGTTATGTTTCATTAGATAAAATTATTCATTTGATGCAGTGTTCTTTTCCATTTCAAAAGTTTTTGTATCCAGATTACCTCACACGATTATATACTAAACAGGAGCAGTAAGTTATGGAAGAATTATGACTATGATTACAAACAGCAGCTAGTTACTTAAAATATAACTCTCGTTAATGTTTTTCTTTATTGTAAGTGTATCAGGCGATTGACCGTTTTTCTTGAATTGAGTAGTATTCTTGAACTGTGTAGCCAAAATAAAAAAAAAGCTAATACCTTCACAAATCTTACAGTAGCATAAGAATATGAAATAAACATGTTTTAGTTTTGCAGAATAGATAATTCTTTCAATGTCGTGTGGTCTTGAAATTATTTTTGGTTTCATCTGTTACTATACATACTAACCATAAATTAGAGAAATCACGTGCGTTACGTCTACTCACGCGCACCGCTCAGGAAGTGCATTATTAATTCACTAATTTATCAACTTAAAACACATACTAAATTATGTATAATAGGTATATACATCTTTTAGTAACGTATCCTTATTTGCACCTATCTTAATCTTAAATATATAATTATTCTGCAAGTGTATTTATCACCTAACTTCTAAACGGTAGAAAAAAAGAAAGTTTCTTTAAGAAAGGCAAAAAACTCCTACAGAGTTGGCCCGCTTCTGGTATTGCACATGTCGATACACCATGTTAACCACTTTTCAACAAGTGGTATAAAAAGTTGCGAGGGATATGCCTGTCAACCTCACCTTCGGCAACCAAAGCGACACTGGGCGGGGTGCGTTTTAGTCGGTTTGAGTCCGACATAACCACTTCCACCGGCTCCAGTGGGCGGGGGGTATCCGTGAGGATTTTGCGCACGGGATAAAATGTGGTACAAAAAGAACAAGCTATTTGAGAGAGGAATGTTGAGATGGTTTGGTCATGTTGAGAGAATGAATGAAAGAAGACTAACGAAACAGGTGTTTGAGGCGAGTGTGGATGGTACCGTCGGAAGGGGAAGACCTAGGCGCACATACCTGGACCAAATCGGGGAAGTTTTAGAAAAGGGGCAGGTCAGGAGTACTCTAAACCGACGAGCATGCATGAAGAATGTAATGAGAGTAAATGAAGCGAGAGTAGTATGTCAGGATCGTAGCAAATGGAGATCCGTGATCTCTGCCTACCCCTATGGGAGACAGGCGTGATTTTATGTATGTATGTAAAAAGAACAAATTTGAAGGAAATTACTTGTTTACATTTCAATAGTTCCCGGATGGTTTGAATATACAACAGGGTCCGGTAGGTGGCACTGAGGTCAGTGGGTGCACTGAGTAGACAGGTCATCTACTGGGAATATTATTCAAAAAAATGCGTGTATATAATTGGGTATTTTCCTGTAGTTAAAATAAATAATTTAACTGAGTTTATTAAATTAAGATTGGTAAAAGAGTGGTACAGGTAGCGTGGGTTCTTATTTTAACGTTTTTATTTATTTATATATATATATATATATATATATATATATATATATATATATTAACCTATATAATAGTAAATGATTTGATACAATAATTTATTTCATACAAGTTTCTTACCGTAATAACGTTTAATAAAAAGTAACTAATATGACTAGTCAGTCAAATACCCAATTCTTTTCTATACACACATACATACATATAATCACGCCTTTATCCCCGGAGGGTTAGGCAGAGGTGAATTAACACCCACATTTCACCAATCATTGAATTCGGTCCCACGTAATAGGGGGTGAGCCTATTGCCGTATTCCGGACACAATTGTCGAATCGAGCCATGCATCTGAGGCTGAGTCTGGGCTGTATATATCTGTCTGATGTTCAACAGCCCTATCCCTTAATCGCCTTGTACGACACCGCACGGGAAGAAATGGGGTGGCCCAAATTCTACTCTGCCGGAACCACGTGGCTTTTCTATAACATTTTAAATACAAGTGGACATGGTGAAGGTTAGGTTATTGAGGTTATTATTCATATATTATATATACATACAGATGATAACACTGAGTATAAACTGGTCAAATGAAATTGAACCCAAACGACACCATAAAAATCTGCTTCTATCAAGAAATATTTCTTTTAATTCTATTATTTCTGCGTTAGTTGATTACGTAATCGTTTATGAATTTCAACGTTTTCGTAAGTATCATTTTACAAAGTTTGGCGCGGCAGATACAATAATTTTTGTTTGGTTAATACCTTGTGCCAAGTGTGTGGAGCGTCTCGATCATTTGACATGTATTTATTGTGCAACAGCAACCCCGCTACTTGTAGCTTTTAGTGGTTTTTTTTTTATTGAACACGCCAACTTTACCTCACCTCGCCTGATGGTAAGCTAAAGGCAAAGTCTCAGGAAAGGTGGTCACCATTACAGACACCAAGTGTTACATTAGTGTCACGTAGTGTTACTCTTCTGTCGAGTCGACGGCATGTCATATCATGTTTTATTTGCTGAGTGTGCAGCCACTTCGATTGCGTTCTCAGAGGCACTCATGAGGTTCTCCGCTGTAGATGTGTATGGACAAGTACCGCAACACTGGTGGGAACGTAGTAAGCCTTCCCGAAGAGCGATACCTATTCTCGGGCCCTCTCCGTAAGTAGCGGCACCGCCGTGAAACCAATTACTGCACTACGATGGCAACTCAACGTCAATCCCGTCACCCTGATAGAAGTTTTTTGTGTAATTTGTATATGAAAATAGATAGTTCTATATTATAATTAATGTATTTATCAAGAGGTAAGAATTTGCGGGGAATTTTCAAAATATTATTGATTTATACGTAACTGGTCTTTTATACATTTTAGACTGAAATATTTGAATTTTAATATTTTTAGCGCTCGTTATGATATTTCTGAAAAGATTTGCATGTATGCTACACGGTGGTAATCGTTTTCCCTCTTTCGACACTACGCATGTTACTCACGCGTTTCCTCTACCTTTAAGAAAGGACAGAGGAGATTTAAACAACGAGAGGATTGGAAACTTTTAGATATGCAATAGTGTCCTCGGTCAAGTCTGCTCATTCAAGTTTTTTTTTTTATACCACTTAGTTGGCAGACAAGCACACGGCCCACTTGATGGGAAGCCGTTACTGTAGCCTATGGACGTATGCAACATCAGGGGTGCCACACTCGCGCTGCCGACCATGAAGAAACCTTCTGATGCCCCTCTTGAAGAACCCCATATTGTAGGCGCTTGGGAAAACCGCAGCAGGGAGGTCATTCTACAACTTGAGTGTGCACATGTTGAGAAGAACAAGACTATCACATTCCAAACATAGATTTAAACTTCCACTATTATGATGGGAGATCCGTAACACAGGTCTAGTACGTATTACAGACTTCAGCTCTCCTCAATGAACGGATGTGATACTTCTGTACCTTATTGAGAGAAATAAATGAATTATTGTTATTGTTATATTACTATTTGTTATGGTCGAATCCACACAATCTACATCACACAATTTACATAATCCTAGATTTATAATACTATCGAAATTGGAATAGCGATCCTAGCGATTTAACGACCTCTACCGATAATTGACCACGTTTCACTCCTTTATAGAAGACAGAAACACGCGTATAGGTAGTGCCTTCCACTTTTCTATCATGCAATAAAGAAAGGGTACTACTAGTTTATACCACTTAGGTGGCAGACAAGCACACGGCCCACCTGATGGGAAGTGGTTACCGTGGTCTATGGACTTGTGCAACACCAGGAGCGTCACACTTGCGCTGCCGACCCTGGAGAAACCTCCTAATGCCCCTTTTGAAGAACCCCATATTGTAGGCGCATGGGAAGACTGCAGCAGGGAGTTCATTCCACAACTGGAGTGTGCGTTTCCAGGAGGACACGACGGTATTCCCGTCCCAATTGAATCCGACTGGGGACGTACCCTACAGAATACCATGGCTATAACAACCTCGTGTTGTGTTTCCGGCGGTTAGCCAGAGCTCAATGGATAGTAGTTGTGCTGTCAGTGGGAAGACTAAAGTCTCATCCTGATTGTCTTCTGTACTGGCACAGAAACTCTTCGTTCTTACAGGGTCGGCTGCACGGGTGTGACTCCTCTGGTGTTGCACACGTTCATAAGTCGCGGTAACCACTTTACATCAGGTGGGTTGTGTGCTTGTCTGCCACCTAAGTTGTATAAAAAAACCCTTTATGCGCAAAATACCAGATTCGAAAAATACCACATTCTCAAAATACCAGATTCTCAATATACCAGATTCTCAATATACCAGATTCTCAATATACCAGAAGTACACTTAAATGTATAACTTGTACCACAGGAAAGAAAAGAGAAAGAACAAAATTGAATGTATTTTATTTAATTGTACCTAATAGCAAAAACAAAATAAAAGTACCTATACAGAAAAACTAAAAGTATCTTTTATACTCGTAAATATACTCCAGGGTGTAACAAGTGAGAAACGGTTTCTTCAAAATCGCGTTATTGTAGCTAAAAGATTTATACAACCGGCAACTGTAATTTTGTTACTCATACAATCAGAAATAATGTTCTGATTTTTTTTGTCTTTTGCCATGTCTTTTGCCCTTCTTTTTTTATCTGGACAGTAGAGAGCATTTCTTCTTATTTTAATTCTATTCTTTTGTGCTTCAGATTTCATTTTCTGTATAAATTGAAATAGCGAAGGATTGGGTGGAATTAAGGCGTTAATTCTTCGGTGTCCACCTTCTACAGCATTAGTTGTTCTATTTTTTTCTCCGTAACAACTAAACACTTCATTCGTGATTTTCTGTATCCATTGGCTATTAAAATAGCCTAGAAATTTCGTTGTTATTATATTTTTTGGCAATTTCACTTATAGCGAGGTACGCTTCGGGAATAATAAATGGAGGAAGCAATGCTAATTGTGAGCAAAGATGTGTTATCTCGCGACCTTCTTGGGATTCACTGAAATTCAATTTATCGCTCATCCTTTCGATGGCTTTCCAGAAATGATAATAGCAACCTGGGATTTTTGCATTCGGATACACTTCCTTCACTGCCTGTATGACGGCAACTTCATAGTCACATTTATACACTGACAACTCCATCCCAAATTGTATTTTTAGTAAGTATAGAAAATAGTCGTTCGTACGTGCGTTGACTTTTATATTTATTTATTATTTTTCTTTATTGTTATAATTATGTTTACCGCTGGTATAACCGCGCGGAGCTGCTAGTAAGTGAATAAAATAATAACAATTTTGTTTTCGAATGTGCGAAATATGCTATATTGAGAATCTGGTATATTGAGAATCTGGTATTTTGAGGATCTGGTATTTTGCGAATCTGGTATTTTGCGCATAAAGGAAAAAAACTTCTTTTTGAGTTTATTTCATTCTCTTTTCACTCCCAACTCTCATCAGTAATATTTAATATTGGCGTTGTAAGTTGCATAGGCGGTTATTTTGTTTATAGTTTTGTTTTTACAAGTACCACCACACAGTTTAACGAAGGAAGGCATAAAATTAATGAGTAAATTAAATCGGTATTGGCATATGGCATCGCTTCCATGCGTCTGTTGTCCGTTCTGTCTGTCTATTAATTGGTGAGTATTTCGGTCCAGCTAAATATACTGCAGAGGGTACGTGCAGGTGTTCTCTCACAGCATTATATCTTCAATATATTGTAGTATATTTTATACTATTTTGAAGGTGAGAAGGTCGGGTTAAAGATGACCTAATTGAGAAAAGGCAAGTGGTATATTAAGGATACGGAGGGAGGCTACTTCTTTCGTATCACAAGGGCCTAAAAGCAATTTGACTTCATAACAAAATTACCTATGAGCTGGTTTTTCTACAGGTATGTACTATCCAGGACTTGCGTAGAGTAACGGACAATGGCTGTGGCTGTAACTAAAGTGTTGGGCCAACAAAATCTAGAGAATTTTATTAGTCACTGTTTCGATGAACTAAAGGGGCTTCTATCAGCAAATTGAAAGTAGCACATGGATCTCGACGTTGTGTCTCGTTGTTGACGATAATAGGTCACCTTTTATTGCGCGCGTGAGTAATGTGTATGACGCGTGGAGAAGTCACGGGTTTGAGTCTTAACCAGTACATTACTGAAATGACCTCTCCACCAAACTACAAAATAGTTACTATTAGTATGTATAAAAAAATATGAGAGAACCTTTTCACCTGTAGTATAAGTTCATATTTGCTATCATGAGTGGTGGCGCGTGGCCACGTGCGGTAGTGGACTGTATTGCGGGGAAGTAGCTAACTGTTCCATTGACGCTTTACACACAAAAGACAGGTGATCGGGTTGCCGCGGGCGTGATCCAAGCAATGAATGCAACCCGAGAAATTAGGAGAGGATGCACTAACCTTCACGACACACGTGTTTTCATCGCAGCCGGTACACGGATCTTCTCTTCTTTGCTCAGGAGCTGCCGTCAGCATCACTAGATCACTTGAGGAACACACGAGAGGCACAATCCGATCGTTACAAGTCTATGAAGTGGCAAAAATGCAACAAACATTATCCATTTCTGAGAGACGCGAGCGCGGTCCGTCCTTACGCTGGCTAGTTCAAAGCGGGAGTGAGTGTCTATATATCACAAATGGCGGACGGAAACTATCTCTAGTGGTTAGTGCGGGAGGGGAGCTGGGTATAAAAGGAGTGTGTTTCCGCGTCAAGAAATACAGCTTCTACATCGGCGCAACCATTCCCCCCGGCTTGAAGGGTTACCTTCGAAACGACAAATGCGAAACAAATCTAAAGTCTAATCTAAATCTAGGTTTGGGAAATAACAACTAAAATATAAACCTAGATTGAAGCTCGTGCCTACCGCTGGCTAGGCAGAGGGCAGAGGCGAACAAACAACACAACGCAACAGTCTCGACCAAGACGAGACGCGATTAGCCAACAACAAAATAAGGGTCTCTTCACGTGGGACCGATACAACAAGCGAGTGCTTCTTCTCCTCGGGTGGTTCGGAAACCGTAGTGGGATTGAATTGACTAACTGGCCACCCATCTAACGCGGCATGAATCCAGGACGGTCCACCAAAACACAACGGGTGATCCAAAATTTGCGAAGGAAGCAATCCACGAGAGAGACAATCGGCTGGGTTGTCGGTGCCAGCAACGTGAAAGAGATTATGTGGCGCCAATTCAGATTGAATTTTTGCCACTCTATTAGCGACGAATGTGTCCCAACGATGGGGCGAAGAGTGGGCCCAACACAAAGCGACTGTTGAGTCCTAAAAGCTAAAATTCTACTAATATTAATGCGAAAATTTACAATTATGTCATTAAGCGACACGGAAGTGCTAGTCTTAGCACTGCCATCCAAAACTACACGGAGTTTTAGTAGTAAGCTTATCTTCTCTAATAACTCCGCGGTGCGGGATAATGTACGAAGGCTGGGTCCCGCCAGTGTCCGCAGGCGCAGGTGAGATGTAACCTTTATCTAAATATTCGTTAACAACCTCATCATAGGCCCGCTTCGACTTTGGGGACGCCTGCATCTTTCGTTCCAAACAAAGAAAGCGTTTTTCAGCGGATACACGGGAGCCACCGAGCGAAAACTTGCGGATGGTAGACTCCAGTGGCGGCTCGACGGTGCAACAGAACGAAGCAGTCGAGTGACTAAAACTATCTATAGAAGCGGGTGCGGAACCAATTATAACAAAACCAAGAACTGTTTCCAGTGCGTGCGGAGCGGGGTACGTCGGTCCCCCTTGAACCTTACGTGATAGCTGGAGGTGCGGGAGAATCGAAGCGCCGATCAATATATCGACGACTCCAGGAACAGCGTAAGTCTCATCTGCTAAAGGCAAGTCTTTAAATTTCGTTAATAAAGACGTGTCAACCGGGACGGTAGGCAACTGTTCAGCTATTCTATCTATAACGAGCGAATCCATGTCAAACCAAATATTATTATTAAAACGAGATCTAAACCTTGTTTTAACGGTGCCACGAACAGCTGACTGTAAGCTTCCAAAACCCTTCACCACTGAGCGGGTTGAACGCTTATCAACATTGAAACCAAGACGCCGACAACAATCTTGAGTAATGAAATTACTTTGCGAAGCGCCATCTAACAGCGCTCGAACAATGCGCGGCTTACCTAATGCATCAACAATAACAACGCGAGCGGTCGCAAGACACACAGTAGTGAGTGCAGCACTAGCGGAGAACGAACACAAGGTGACGTCATCCGCGGCGGTCACCGGGCGGGCCGGAGCGCGCGCGAGCGCGGGCTGCGGCTGCGGCGCAGGCTGCCGTGTGTCACCGCTCGACGAGCCAACCGTGCTCACATTGGATGCGGCATTACTATTCTCAAAATGAAGCAAAGTGTGGTGTCTCGCTTGACACTTGCGACAACTATTTCTACTATTACATAAAACAACGCGGTGTTTAGTACCGAGACAATTAAAACAAAAATTATTAGCGCGAACAAATTTATAACGATCACTAGGCGACAATTTCAGAAAACCAGGACACCTGTACAGTTGCGAATGATGAGTGCTACACAAAGAGCAAACAGGTGATTGTACATGTGCTGGTGCGGTACTAACATAAGTATGAGTTGACCTCAGCGACTTCGATGACGCATCTACTTTGCGTGCAGAATCAACAACTATCTTCGCGCCTTCATGTTTCGATGAAGAGCGTTGCAATACCTTTATATGCTCGCGAACAAAACTTTCTAAGTCTTCGAACTTAGGAATTTTATTGCCGCGATGATCCGACTCAAACAAACGAATGGTTTCGGAATCTAATTTCCTTAAACCCATATACAAAAATACGAAGTCGCAGAGGTCATCGATCTTTAGGTTCTTTACGGCGCGAACAGCTGACGCGAAAGTATCTAGAAATTTCTCTAAGTTTTGATCGTTACATGCCGTAATAGATTTCAAATCAAACATCTGATCTAAATAGGCGTTAGCTACCGATCTTTTATCCTCATACCTAGCTTTCAAAGTATTTAAAATTAAATTATAATTCTCGGCACTAAACGTAATTCCAGCGCAAACGGTTATAGCTTTACCAGTCAATTTTTCAACGAGATAATGCAATTTTTCGTGATCTGTCAACGAATCGTTCTTATCTATTGTATTCTCAAAACTATCTATAAATAGACACCAATTGCGAATGTTACCATCAAATTCGGGTATTTGAATTGGTGGCAACTTAGGTCGGTCGCGAGATACAAATCGTCAAACGACGACAAGGCTTGATAACTCACTGAGTAATCGGGATTCAAATTCAACTCTAAAACGTTGATGTCATGTACTAAGGTTTCGAAATCCGCGCGTAGACTATCTAAGTTTTCTATAGAACACAAGAACGAATCTCTGATGACCAAATCAGAGGTTTTAAGTGCATTATCATAAATCGATTGTACGCGAGAGTAAATCATTTCTTTTTTAGCGTATAAAAGTTTCAATTGAACCTTACCGGTCTTATCAACCTTTGGGGACATGTTTACAATTAAATCTCAAACTAAAGTGCGGTAAACAACAAATATGAAATGACTTAATCTTAGCGGTACAGAGCAGCGAGGCGGCGCGAGCGATAACCGTAGGTAGGTAGGTACTTATAACTGCCAGTGCAAGCTTGAACTAACGCGCATAGCAACAAGATCGTACCTACGCGATGGTCGCTGTCTAGGTTCAACTATTATTTCAGGGACTAAGTATTGCGTAATATCTATTCAAATCAAAATACTTTCGTATGAATTGGAATGAGGTACAACCACGTGTCTACCCACGCAGGTACCAGGCAAATACGACGCGAGCCAGCGGCGAGCGAGCAACGTAATTGAAAAATAAAACAAAGCCAAATGCGTTAGGTATTACACTGTGCCTATGCACTAGGGTGTCTAGTATACCTAAGATCTAAGCCTAAATGCCTAGATGCGGGGTTTTCTACTAAAATAACTATATTTAGGCGCGGTGCGAAAATTGCGACCACGACTAAGTGTTGATACGCTACCTAACCTATTTATGTATTAGGTAGGTACAATGCGAGCCAGCGGCGAACGGACAACAAATTCTAAGCCTAAATGTCTGGATGCGGGGTTTTCTACTAAAATAACCAGGCACTTAGGTGCGGTGCGCTTATTCCCATTAGAATAATAACAAAATACGAACTACGGCTAAGAATCCGGCTCGATCCGGACCAAAAATGTGGTCCTTCGAGCCGGATTGCTTCCTTCGCAAATTTTGGATCACCCGTTGTGTTTTGGTGGACCGTCCTGGATTCATGCCGCGTTAGATGGGTGGCCAGTTAGTCAATTCAATCCCACTACGGTTTCCGAACCACCCGAGGAGAAGAAGCACTCGCTTGTTGTATCGGTCCCACGTGAAGAGACCCTTATTTTGTTGTTGGCTAATCGCGTCTCGTCTTGGTCGAGACTGTTGCGTTGTGTTGTTTGTTCGCCTCTGCCCTCTGCCTAGCCAGCGGTAGGCACGAGCTTCAATCTAGGTTTATATTTTAGTTGTTATTTCCCAAACCTAGATTTAGATTAGACTTTAGATTTGTTTCGCATTTGTCGTTTCGAAGGTAACCCTTCAAGCCGGGGGGAATGGTTGCGCCGATGTAGAAGCTGTATTTCTTGACGCGGAAACACACTCCTTTTATACCCAGCTCCCCTCCCGCACTAACCACTAGAGATAGTTTCCGTCCGCCATTTGTGATATATAGACAAAAATGGTGGCGCGTGGCCACGTGCGGTAGTGGACTGTATTGCGGGGAAGTAGCTAACTGTTCCATTGACGCTTTACACACAAAAGACAGGTGATCGGGTTGCCGCGGGCGTGATCCAAGCAATGAATGCAACCCGAGAAATTAGGAGAGGATGCACTAACCTTCACGACACACGTGTTTTCATCGCAGCCGGTACACGGATCTTCTCTTCTTTGCTCAGGAGCTGCCGTCAGCATCACTAGATCACTTGAGGAACACACGAGAGGCACAATCCGATCGTTACAAGTCTATGAAGTGGCAAAAATGCAACAAACATTATCCATTTCTGAGAGACGCGAGCGCGGTCCGTCCTTACGCTGGCTAGTTCAAAGCGGGAGTGAGTGTCTATATATCACAAATGGCGGACGGAAACTATCTCTAGTGGTTAGTGCGGGAGGGGAGCTGGGTATAAAAGGAGTGTGTTTCCGCGTCAAGAAATACAGCTTCTACATCGGCGCAACCAATGAGGTTCTAAGTTCGAACCCTGAATCAAGTACAGAGTTACTCGAATGTGAAAATCGAGTATAATACGCAGTGTGGATCACTTTGCCTAGATAGATATAAATTGAAAATTGAATACGGTAAACTGCTTAAAATTGGCATTGCCATTTTACAAGTGTATTTAGGAAAATGTTGATGAATTATCATAAGAAATAAGTTAGATCAATCTTGTTGTACGTAGTACTTTCTCCAGTATGAATGTGTTGACTCAACAGTGGTAGTATCACTGGATCTGGCTGGTTTATTTTAGTCAGACGCATCCCAGAGAGGTCTATTCCAGGGGCAAAAATTTCCCCCTGCACAAAATTTGCAAGTAAGAAAACTAATAGTATAAAAACTGCTTGCGGACGCAAGTTGGCCGCTGCAGAGAAAACAATGGGGCTTTATCGACCGGTTGCAAGAGTCCTGCTACTACGGGTCCCAATCCTAGTTCATGTCGCATTTGCTCTCCTGCTCGCTGTACCTGATGACACTTGCACTACTGATGACCTCTGTAGAGCAACGGAGAGTGCTGTTTTTGTTAATTTTATTGACCAAAACTTGGCCACTGTAGCCCAGTTTTGGTCAATAAAATTTAAATACCAGACCAAGAAGAAATGACAACTATTGGGTTTCGCAAATTGGATTAGAATTTCACTTGAGTTACAGCAAGGTAGTTTAACATTAATTTTACTTTTACCTAATTCAGTTTCAATTCATTATGATTCCTACCGTTCTGAATTCCGCTCTTTAAATTACAAAAAAATAACGAAAAGTGAGACGCATCTAACCACGTCAATTCTCATGTCATTCCCTAAATATTCTTAGGCATACAGCTGGCCATTATTATTTAGATTACATATCACACTTTGCCAAATCTAAACCACAATATAGCAAGAGTACGGGCGGCCTGTTTTAGATAAATTTACGAGCAACCATCAACATAACGCCGCAGCTGGACAGACTTCTAAAATGCTGTACAATAATTGTCATTTGCATTGAGATTCTACATAATTTGCTTTTGCAGTCGTAAATTTTTGGAGCTACAATGAAACGTGTATCCGAAACTTCGAGCAAGCATAAAGTACAAATGATAGTCGTATCATTTATATGCCATGAAGTTACTTAGATGTTATTCGGTGTGGATTTGGGACGAACACAATGTCACGTATCGTATTCGCCGATTGTGAGATAAATGCCTCTTATACCACTCAGGTGATAGATAGGCACACAACCCTCCTGATGGAAAATGGTTACTGTGGCCTATGGACGTTTGCAACAACAGGGGAGTCACACTCGTTTTGCCGACACTGTAAGAACAGGAAGTTTCTGTGCCATCAGTGCAGAGGAAAAAGCAGGACAAGCTTTTGGTCTTTACACTGACAGAACAAAAACTCTCCAGTGAGCTCCGGCTACCCTGCTCAACACCGGTAACACAACATGAGGTTATTACCACAGTATTCTGTAGGGCAAGATATGCGTTTCTTGTTACCAATTGTTTGAAACTTCAATCCTCAATTTCGGATATACGTTTCATGGTAGGCCTATTTGAATAAATCATAGCATTTAGTATGTAGAAAATGTTATACGTATTTTGTAGATTCTACTAAAAGTTAGACTATTGAGTTTAGTATTTACAGTGATCGCTTATTCGTCGAAATTAGAACACGATGCTATATTAAACATTCAAATTAAAAAATAAGTATTCTGTGAAGTTCTTCGTGTGATCTCTGCCTACCTACGTCTAAAGAGGTGTGACTATGTTTCTTCAATTTTAATCATAGACAAACGTTTACGCAATTCTGCAGCATTTGCGTAAACGCTTGTTTGAAAGGAACTTCAACAAAAACCAAAAGCCTAAACAATACTCTATATCCATTATAAACGCTATCTCAAAATCAGTATTTAATCACAAACAATAGACATTTAAAAATCTAAGAACACGTCCGCCATTCTGAAAGTCTAGAATAGAGTAACAAAAATAGCTATGTACTCGTTTACATTCCTCGCGATTACGTCACTGGCCGCGAGCGAAAATAGACCGTATTATTTTGGAATCCGTTGCCAGCAGACGTATCAATAAAATGGGTATATGTAAATGTACTGGCTGAGCCGGATGGACAGCCTGTTCGCGCTTGACTTGTGGATGTTTAAATTTTACACATAAAATACAAAATACAATCGATTGCAAAGAGTGTGGCTATGTGGCGAAAGTTTGGAAGAGCATGACTTTGTTAGGCGATTCCTAAATAATTGAACATAGGGCAGGTAGATGATGATAATATTGTTGACATAGGGATATAGGGGGAGAGGTGCTAGCACCCACATTACGCCAGTTTATGTTTAGGTCCGAATGTAATAGGTGGCGAGTCTATTGCCATTAACCGGTCACCTATAAACCTGCGATAAATACAGAAAGTCATTGGTGTGTGCCATGGTAAAACCTAGAATCGAACCCGAGACCTCGTCTCAGCAGTCCATTATCCATACAACTAGGCTTCCGTGGTTAAATATTGATGAAGAATAGATCAAAATCTTCTCAGATGTATCTATCCATACATCATAATCATCATGTCTACCTCTGTGGCGTAGCGGTAGAACGTCTGCTACTCAAAGGGGGAGGGTTCTATTCCCGCTCAGTGCAAATATTAGTATTTTTTTATACCACTTAGGTGGCAGACAAGCGCACGGCCCACCTGATGGAAAGTGGTTACCGTGGCCTATGGACGTGTGTAACACCAGAGAAGCCACACTCGCACTGCCGACTCTGTAAGCACAGAGTTTCTATGCCGTCAGTGTAGAGGACCAAGCAGGACAAGCCTTTTGTCATCCCACAGACAGCACAAATTCTCCAGTGAGCTCTGGCTACCCTACTCACCGCTGGGAACACAACATGAAGTTATTATAACCACGGTATTCTGTAGGGCGGAGGTATTTCCCCAGTCGGACTGCTCAATTAGGCGTAAATACCGCCATGTCCTACCTCCTCCAAAGTAATTGGATATAGGGCAGGTAATTGATGATAATATTGATGAAGAATAGATCTAAATCTTCTCAGATGTATCTATTCTATATATCATAATCATCATGTACTGTGCCTCTCCCTACCTCTGACTACTTCTGTGGCGTAGCGATAGCACGTTCAACTGCTACGCAAGGGGGTTCTATTTCCGCTCAGTGCAAATGTTTGTATTCATACATACATACATATAATCACGGCTTTATCCTCGAAGGGTTAGGCAGAGGTTATTTAACACCCACCTTTCACCAATCATTGAATTCGGTCCCACGTAATAGGGGGTGAGCCTATTGCCGTCTTCCAGGCACTACTGTTGACTCAAGCCATGCATCTGAGGCTGGCTCTGGGTTGTATATATATGTCAGATGTTAAAGTTAAAGAGATGGGTAGGTCCAAATTCTACACTGCCGGGAACCACGCGGCGCATTGCATTGCTCTGGGTGTTTATATGTATATACAAAAAAAAAAGTATACAAGTATGGTTTATTCGCATTCTAGATTCCATAACACAAGCTAGTGAAGCTATGCTTAGTAGGGGTCTAGATAGAGTTGTGTAGAGTTTTGTAAAATATTTATTTATTATTATTTATCTCAGCGTTAATCCCGGTTACATCCAAAGCTTGTACTTCATTTAGAGCTCAGGGTCTACTTTTCTACTCTTCCTACTGATTTGACAACCCCGAGAGCAAAAAGTCTAGACCAGTGCCTCATTCGTTAATCAGCAGGTCTTTTGTCTATAACGTGAGGTTGGCTTGGAGCTCGAGGATCTTGGTAATATTAAACACTCTTCTAAGTACCTTTATAATTGCTGTTACACAACCATTTCTGCGCTTAAAACTTCTCATAATACATATTACGAGTATTATGCCAAACACTAACATCCTTCTTTACTATTGTACTGCCCCTACTTTTGGTATTTTTTTATACTACTACAGTGGCAGACGAGCACACGACCCACCTGTTGGAAAGTGGTTACCGTGGCGTATGGACATATGCAACACCAGGAGCGTTACACTCGCGTTGCTGACCATGAAGAAACCTTCTGATGCCACTTTTGAAAACCCTATATTGTAGTCGCTTGGGTAAACCGCAGCAGGGAGGGCATTCCACAGCTTGAGAGTGCGTGGTATGAAGTTTCTTTTATACTACACAGTGCGCACAGTCTCAGGTCCTAATGTGCTTCATCGGTACACCGTGAGACACGAGGAAACCGCCACGGGTAGGTATGTGGCGCTTTTGAAAACAACCTTCCTTTCCTTGTGCCACACTACGTCTTTACATAATTATATATTACTCATATTAGAGATCTACCTTTGGGGACTCTGTGTCCCCACACCCGAGGAGGGCCAGTACGAGAAAGATGGCCTTGGGTCGGGGTGCGAGGGATATACCTGTAAACCTCACCGTCGGCAACCAACAACGTCCTACAGGCGCCGTGCGTTTTAATCGATTCAAGTCTGACAACCTCTCCCACCGGCTCCGGCGAAGGATATCCGTGAGGATGATTCTCAGATACAAACGTATGATGATGCTAACATTTAACTAAAGTAAATATCTCATGTCAGAGTGTTCGGGGGCATCAACAAGTTATTTCAAGCTCAAACGGTGAAAGCCTTTGATGTAACTAAGTACAACGCTAAGAAGATGATGATTACTACTTTAGCAAGTAATTAAAGTTATTTTTTATTTTAGTTTTTTAATGCAATGAAACTCAGCAGTCAGTAATTTCCAGGGTCACTGGAGTATGTGCGAGATTTCAATCAGCACGCATTGAAACATGACCCAGTGGTGTACAGTGTTTTAAAAACGATTCTGACAAATGAAATATTGGCTTGTTGATAATTATGTTGCTTTATTTCAGAATCATCTAATACATTACAGGCCCAACGAGACTGTAATATATTTCAACTAGCAGGGTAATCATGAGAGATAAATAGTTTCCTCCTGTTATTAACTACCGATATTATTTTTAAAGATATTTGGTTACTAACATAACATAAACTCACACCTGTATCCTCAAAGGGGTAGGCAGAGATGCTAGCACCCACATTTCGCCAGTTTATGTTTAGGTCCCAATGTAATAGGTGGCGAGCCTATTGCCATTAACCGGGCACTTATAAACCTGCGATAAATACACACATAATTTCGAAAAGCATCGAAAGGTCATTGGTGTGTGCCATGGTAAAACCACTATCATAATTACTACAAAATATATATATTTGACGTCTGTAAATCTCCGATGGGGTAGGCAGAGGTATATTAATACCTATATTTCGTCAACTACACAACACAATAACAAGGTGGTAGGTACCTACACGGTCTTATATTATTCGTCGTATTGGACTTAGAAGAAAAATAGAGATTTTGTTTATACAACTTAGGTGGCAGACAAGCACACGGCCCACCCGATAGAAAGTGGTTACCATAACCTATGAACGTGTGTAACACCAGTGGAGTCACATCCGTGCTTCCGACCCTGTAAGAACAGAGATTTTGTACCGTCAGTGTAGAGGACAAAGCAGGACAAGCCTTTGGTCATCCTACTGACAGCACAATAACTCTCCAGTGAGCTCTGGCTACCTTACTCACCGCCGGGAACACAACACGAAGTTATTATAACCGCTGTATTCTGTAGGGCGGAGGTACTTCCCCAGTCGGACTGCTCAATTGGGCGGAAATACCGCTGTGTCCTACCTCCTCGAAGATTGATGAAAAAATAATAGGTAAGTTTTATTTTATGTTAAAACTCCCTATTATTTTTTTTATTTGTTATCTCCCGGTACGCTTAATCCAAGATACTGTAATGTGTAGGAATGGTAAGCCTATTAATAAATAAAAACTTGTTACATTTTAAACTGATGTACACCTAATCCAGTAATGGATACTTCAATGTGAATTAGACAGTAAATTTAATTGAACAATTTTATTTGTAAATTCTCATTTCAATTCGCAGTGTCCAAGTAATATGATAACGACACTGAACTATTGTAAAATTTTTCATTTCTCATTGATTTAATATGATATGATATAATAGTATGTGTTAACCATTTTCCAATAGCCCGTTGCAAGGATTTGATCTATGAGGATTCCCACGAAATTTAGTGAAGCTGTAGCCTTAAAGAGTGATTTCACCTATCCACCGATCATAGTTGCCGGTTTAATTGTAACATGTAATAGCTGTAAATACTGTACAGCTGTAATAAATAAGTGAAATATATTTTTTCTACGATTAGCAGTCGCTTATACCAATAGCATGAGCCAGAAAACCGCATAAGATGTTCTCTAAGACCCTAGCCGGAATGTCTATGCCTGATGCAATTAGTCTTAGAACCAAATGCTGGTCATAATAGAACACGTCTCCTCGTTCATCATGCTGTGCAAGAATGCAAGAATAGATCATGAACTCTATGAGTAATGATAGTAACAAAGAGGTTGCTGTATGTCTCGATACCTTAACATAGGCTACTTATAGTCTATTTAGAAGAGCAGTAACTCAACCAACCTATTGTAGAAGAACAACCTTGTTTTCAAATATGCAACATTATTTAGTCTGTAAAGCCACAATTGTGATTTATGAATAAGTTATTATTATTATTGATCTTTGTACACATATGTACTCTTATATAGCAAGAACAATTTAGAAATCGAAACTGGCGGTTTGGCTGGTATCTTCCGTGCAATGGAAATTTACATGTCTAACAAAGAAATCTATGTATTATATAAAAGAGAAATACCACTACTGATCCCAAATCTGGGAAATCAACACCTACAATCTTGAAATTCGCTAACTGATTTTACGAAACTACACCCCCAAGGTGGTGGTTTAACAGGTCCACGCGTACAAGTTGCAGGAAGTCACACAGTCGTGGCCGCTAGAAGATAAATCGATTTCAGATGTTAAACGAGTAAACGTTGAGATAACGACTTATGAACCAATATAGTTTTATGTATATGCAAGTCCTACGTCCGTATGAAGGTGAGCTAGATAACGAGCTACCTGTTTAGGGCGTTGAGTGAACACTCTGGCTACGAGTTTTGGAGGCGAAAACAACCACACCAGTTGACAATGCCATAGGCTACAAAAAGCATTGTAGCGATATGCTTTATTGTCCTTTACATCTAGGGGAAAATACCTTGGCACTACGTGAGTGACAGGGACTTTTCGTTGCGTTTAGTGTCCCAAGTTATGCCATCGGAGCAAGGACAGACTTCTCGAAATTGAGAGTCTTGCCCAGTAATTTCAGTATTTTGATGGAAAATGTTAAGTCATTATATTTTATCATATGATTGCTTACGCATCAACATATCTGATTACAAGGACTTTGACCGGTTCCCTGTCAGCACCGGCCTACGTAGTAGCTACGGACTCCTTTTTAAGTCTACTTTTAACTGTTGTTTGGACTGGTCAGTTATGAGAAAAACATTTAAATATACTACACATCCTATATTGTTGGGAATTCTGCACCCAATTTGTTATTGACGCAAACGTTCTCGGTGCAGAGGCTAGGCCGAACGGCATGCACGTCGTCCAGAGTTTGTGTTTGCTTAGACCTGGATGGTAATTGAGACTTAGGAACTTTCGATGTTGCTGTGAAATCGGTATATGAAAATATGTCTGGCTCAAGTATCCTATTATCATTTATTCCAGGGGTCGTAACCAAAAGTGGCTGAATAGTTGGGCTTTGCTACCACGCATTAATTTAGTTGGTTTAAATTGAAAATGAGTTGAAAATGGCGTCTAGTTTTGGTAATAGAAAAGATGTTATTAGGCAACTGTGATTTCTTTCAGCATGTTTGAGTATCCCCAGACTTAACATAACTTTTATTTGTGTAGTCATATCTGTAGAAATTTTAGATTGTCGCGACGGCTATGGGTAGCTTGGCGAGATTTATTTCTCGTTGATTTTAATGACTGTCTTCATTTTTTATTCGGCGTGTCCCCACGAAAAAACCCGTTATTTGCATTTTGACGGGTTGAACATTTAGCTTTCGATAGTAGTGTAGTAATTGAGATTTATAATGAGGCACAAACAAAGTAAAATTGAGTCACCTCTTTAGTGTATGTTACTGTTTGAGGGGCCATTTTCTTTTCTGGAGCTGTTGCTGACGGGCTCCGTGGACTACCTCAGTTGTTGAGACTAGTTTATCCTCTCCCCTATTTTTTGAAGGTAGATTTGAATAGATATACATATAGTCACGTCTTTATCTTCGGAGGGTTAGGTACAGGTGAATTACCCACACTTCACTAATCATTCCATTCGGTCCCACGTAATAGGGGGTGAGCCTATTGCCGTATTCCGGGTACTTTTGTTGACTCGAGCCATACATCTGAAGCCGAGTTTGGGCTGTATATATCTATCTGATGTTAAACAAGCCCTTCCCCTTAGTCGTTTATACGACACCGTATGGGAAGAGATAGGATGGCTCAGGTTCCATTCTGCAGGGAACCACAAATTGAATAGACTCTTCGTTATATAGGAAATGCACGCTAGAGGAAATTAAATCGCAGTGGAATCTTTGACGGAGTAAGACCTCACAACCCATATGGATAAAATCTCTTCTAC
This sequence comes from Eilema griseolum, assembly GCA_963662185.1. Classification (NCBI taxonomy): domain Eukaryota; kingdom Metazoa; phylum Arthropoda; class Insecta; order Lepidoptera; family Erebidae; genus Eilema; species Eilema griseolum. The sequence continues at coordinate 9,927,916 of OY759256.1, read as the reverse complement.
CACACACTATTTGTAACAAATCATCCGTAACTTTGCTATCGGCAGAAAGGATATTTTTTAACCCTGATTGATTAAGTAGATCAATCTATGAATGTTTTTAAGGTAGTTATTTTTTTCTTCCTTTTGACAAAGTAACGCATTAATTGAACCAGTGAACGAAAGCTCTAATAAAAACCTTCGAGAATTTTCATTTAGCATTGCCGTTTCAAACCGTTTCAATTCGTCGTTAGTCGAAAGATATACAAAACCGGGGGTAGTAAGAAATATTTTTTTATTTTGGTGCATCTGAAATCTTATCGCATTTCGCAATCAAAATCTTGTAATTGAGTTAATTTTGTAAGAAAATTTGTATTTGCCTTTGGATAAAATAGGTTCTTCAACAATTATACTCAATTCCGATAATATTTGAAGTATATTATTTTTAACCACTACCACAGGATCTTTGATTAAATAATCAACGCCCAGGATCTTTTAAATTTAAATCATTTTAAGTAATTGACACACTGTTAGCAGGTTGAGTAGTTGTACAAGACACATCAGAGTAATTTATTGAGATAAGATCAGTCAAAAAACCATTTTGTGATAAAAACTCAAATTGTTCATGACTCACAGTTTCGGAATGCTTTTTCGATTTACGCCTTCTGCCGCTCGATGCACTGCATATCGAAGACACCCTCAATATTCGAAAACGAAGCACGAGAACATTTTTTTTTAACCTAAATCTATATAAGAGTCCCGGGGACTATACTACTTTGATTTGCCATTACTAACAGCAAACGAAGAGAATTTATTTTCTGAATAGAAAATAATAGAAATTAGTTAAAATTATAATACTTGTAATATTTTTTCGCAAATTATTTTTATGTATGCTGACAACCGGTCGTTCCCCACCAAGAGCGCTTAATACCAAAAAGTCACTACATACATACATATAATCACGTCTTTATCCCCGAAGGGTTAGGCAGACGTGATTTAACACCCACATTTCACCAATCATTCATTTTATTCGGCCCCACGTAATAGGGAGTGAGTCTATTGCCGTCTTCCGGGCACTATTGTTGACTCGAGCCTTGTTTTGTATCTGTGCCTGAGTCTAAGCCGTAAATATCTGTCTGATGTTAAACAGCCCTATCCGTTAGATGCATTGTACGACACCGCATGGGAAAAGATGAGGTGGCCCAAATTCTACTCTGCCGGGAACCGGGGCACTAAATACGGAGAGAGGACCGGCAATACGTTGATAACAGATAGAAAGACAGGTGCTTGACTCAAGAAACCAAGACCCAAGAAAGCAGGTAGTGTGGAACATCTTAGCCTTAGGAGGGATTTTGCCTCACTGTGTGTGTTCTACCGCTTATACAACTGGTTTGTGCTCAGTTGAATTGTTTGACATGATGCCCGTAGCTAAATTCTATCATCGCACCTCTCGCCATAGGCAGGGAATAAAATTCATCCTCACACATTGCGACCCGAGACGGTGCGCACTGTGCGGTATGAAAGAAACTTCATCCCACGCACACTCAAGCTGTGGAATGACCTCCCTGCTGCGGTTTTGCTGTTTTCCCAAGCGCCTACAATATGGGGTTCTTCAAGAGGGGCCTCAGAAGGTTTCTTCATGGTCGGCAGCGCGAATGTGACAACCCTGGTGTTGCATACGTCCAAAGGCCACGGTAACCGCTTCCCATCAGGTGGTTCGTGTGCTTGTCTGCCAACTAAGTGGTATAAAAAAAAAGATGGTTTCCGGATATTGATACAAAACAAATAATAGTAGTATTTCTTTTCATAACGATACCTAAAAAAACCGATAATCAAAGATATATTATAATTATTTTTCATTGAACGCGTGTGAAGGCGAGGGCAAAAGTTAGTATACATGGGTATTAATTTAGCATGTTAACATGCCGGGACAATAACAATTATGTGATTTAAATAACTAATTTAGAGTTTTAAATAGTTTATGAATATTATATTATATTTGATTTATTTTACCACCGATTTAGCATATTATTATAACGATTCCTGGATTTTCCCATCAAAATTTCTCATTAGACTTTAATTTAAAGAAAACTAATGTGATTAAAATATTACAGTTACAATAAAAGTAATATCGTTTTTTTTATTACTGGGCATTTAAAAATACAATGTTTTGTGACCAATAAAATGGTTCCTCACTATCAACTTTATCTAGATTTGGCTTGACTTTGAAGCTTCAGCCGTACGCTTTGTAATCACCTCGAAAAGTGTCAGATATCAGTTTTTCAAAATTTCAAATATTCCACAAAAGGGCTTTGAAATTTTGTAACATAGATTTTGAAATCATCGTCTACTGTCTCAGTTCCACTCAGGTCATATTCACATCTGTTAAGTTTATCTAAAAATGTATACCTTTTTTTATTTTTTTATACCACTTAGTTGGCAGACAAGCACACGGCCCACCTGATGGGAAGCGGTTACCGTGGTCTATGGACGTACGCAACACCAGGGGTGTCACACTCGCGTTGCCGACCATGCAGAAACATTCTGATGCCCCTCTTGAAGAACCCCATATTGTAGGCGTTTGACTGAGATCCCTCAGTCCGAGGTAACACGTGTCCCCGGTACTGTCGTCCGCATAACAATGAATGGAGCCATCAGACAGCATGTCATTGATATGCAGCAGAAACAGCGTCGGAGACAACACGAAGCCTTGTGGGACACCAGCATTATGTTCATACGGTCCTAGCAGCTGCCGTCGACGACGGCTTGGATGCTTCTGTTGGACAAAAAGCTGGAGATCCATTCGCACAGTCCCTCGGGGAGTCCATAATATGGCAACTTCATAAGAAGACCTTTGTGGCAGACCTGATCGAAGGCCGCTACTGCCTCACCCTGACTCTCGATGGCTTGCGCCCACCTACCTACCAAACTAAAACGTTTTTACGTTACACACTTCACTATTAATACTGAAATAACATCGTCGAGTAATCCTGTAAATGATTCCGTTACTCAAAGAAAATGGCCTCATGCAGAGTAGGAGAGACTAAACATGAAACCATTTAGATGTTAATTACTATCTGCTTTTCTTAACCGCGTTGATTACATTTTCATTAGCGGGAATGTATTTTTGGTAAAGTATTCATTCGAAACTCGACTGCCAATAAAAACGAATTCGATAAGAGGAAAAATACATATGATTGCTCATCCAAGATTACCTTATGTTGTCTTGTCAGCTTACGGTCTTTTAAACATTTTCTTTCCGGGGGCAAGATGGAGACACCGTGGTTTCCACGCCCGAGATGAGCATCAAAATCTAAGATGGCCTTGCGTCAGCCGGGACGTGAGGTACCTATATGTCATAGGGAATCTTCCACACGACCATCTGGAGGCCTAAGATAGTATGCGGTCTTAGTCGGTTCGAGTTCAACATAGCTACCTCTACCAGATGAAGGGAGTGAGGCCAGCCCAGACTTAGCCTCAGATGCATGGCTCGGGCCAACAATAGTGCCCGGAATACGGCAATAGGCACACCCCCTATTACGTGAGACCAAATACAATTATTGGTGAAATGTGGGTGTTAATTCACCTCTGCCTAACTCTCCAGGGATAGAGGCGTGATTATATTTATGTATGTATGTAGTAAAGAATATAGAAAACTCGACTGATACCGGACTCGAACCAACCAAAACGCACGCCACCTGTGGGTCGGTTTTGGTTGCCGAAGGTGAGGTTGACAGGCATATCCCTCGCGCCCCGAGTACGTTGGTATACACCTTATATATTATGTAATCACTACGTCACACACGCGGCAATTCCTTACTACACGAAGATTTATTTGATATTTGTGAATGTTATTTGACTCATACGGTGTGTTATAATAATCACTAGCTGAACTTCGAACTTCTAAATGGAGTGTTCATGACACGCTAAAAGCAGCCCACATGTTGTTGACGCGGCCGGTATTGGATCATTCGTCTCAACTTTCTTAAAGAGAACGCTGCCAATATTACGCACTTCATTTGCTTGCGACTTCATAAAAAAAATCGTAGCTCATTTTTCTTGGGTGGTTGACTTTCGAATGCTTTTGAATGAGGAGTTCATAAAGGCAAACATAAGGAGTTCGGACGCGACGGTATTTCCGTCCAATTGAGCAGTCCGACTAGGGAAGTATCTTCCCCTACAGAATACTACGGTGTAGTCGGGATGGAGCCAATAAGGAGCCAGGTGTAGTTGTCACATTCCTTTTAATAACGAATTTTACAATTAAGCAACAAATAAACTTAATTATTAAGACAATTATCGTAAATCGTGTATTACTCTTGGCGTTCGTTTCTCCGACTCCCCGAGCCGGTCGCGCGGGCCTGTGATTGGCTAGCGCTATGGGCGCGTTCGTAAATTAGTAGACGGAGAATAACGTCTCGGCGCCCTACCGCGTGTATTACGGAGAGGGAGTTTAGGATTATCCGCTACATACTCCCCCTCGGGTTCGATAAAGCGTCCTCGCTCAAGAACCCGTTCGTTTGAGATAGAAACAGGCTCTGGAACCCGTTCAGGTGAAATGGAAACAGGCTTAATCTGACGAGGGCGGCCTCGGTTACGTTTGGGCATGACCGGTAGAGAAACCTCGTTCCTTTTAACAAATGACGTAAGTTGTGACGCGTGAAATTTACCTATGATGTCGTTAGGATTATCAAGTTTAGAAAGAATGTAAGTAGTAGGACTCGCTACCTTAATTATTGTATAAGGACCATCTCTTTTTGGTACAAATTTAGCTGAAATCCCTTTTGCAGCGTTACTTAATACGTGCGATTTAACTAACACTTGGTCATTGACATGAAACTCTTCAATTTTACGATTTTTATCCGCGTATTCTTTACGTTTATCCTGTTCCTTCTCTACTCTATCTCGAATTGAAATTAAAGAATTCAAGAAACTCTTTAAATAAGGAGTAATCTGGGGTACAAAATTATCTTTCTCTAGGACTGTCCTGATGTCAAGATTGACTTCGATAGGTGAACGGAGATCCCCAGCAAAGGTGAGAAATGCGGGCGAGACACCAGTTGTATTACACATAGCTGAGTTCATAGCGAAACGAACCGACGGTAGGTGTTTGGGCCATGAGTTATGCTTGGTGTCAACTATCTGAGCCAGCTGTACCTTAAGGTCTCTATTTTTACGTTCAGCCGGATTTGCTTCCGGGTGGTATAAGGGTAACAGATCCTGTTGAATCCCCAGGATAAACATGCATTGTTGCATAACAGATGAGACGAACTGTACTCCATTATCGGAGACGACACGACGCGGTAGGCCATACCTGAGGAAATATTCCTCTATCAGTGTTCGGGCACAGACTTCTGCCGTGGCGTCAACAAGAGCAAAGAGTTCGACCCACCGAGTAGCTGTGTCCTCAACCAACAATATGTATTTCTCCCCCTTTTCTCCAGATGGGAGCGGGCCAAATAAGTCAACTGCTATAACCTCACCTCTTTGTTGCAAAACTGGTGTTTGCAAGAGGCCTGATGGCTTTACATTTGACGACTTATACCGCTGGCATGTAGGGCAAGACTTAATAAAATCAGCCACAAGACGTCTCATACCAGTGAAAAAAAACCGTTGTGAAAGTCTATGTAACGTTCTATCGATGCCTTGATGACCAGCAATAGGAGTGTCATGGCATTCCTGCAGGACATCGAGTCTTAAACTCACAGGAAGTACGAGCTGTGGTTCTTCAACATCGACGTCAGGATTATACCTATAAAGAACTCCTTGTTGCATGAAGTAACCTCGCTCAGACCAGCGTTTGTCTTCAAGAGCATCATTACTTTCAAGACTACTAATAATTTTTCTCAGTTCCGAGTCATCTAACTGAGCTTGGCGAAGATCAGCAGGACTTCTCGAAGGTAAGTCTACAATGACTGAGCAAATCCCGCACTGATCCTTACTATCTTCTTCGCAGGTAGGACGACTCAAAGTGTCAGCGACAACATTGGCTTTACCAGGAGTGTATTCAAAGCGAATATTAAACTCTTGCAACTTTAAAGCCCATCGCACGAGTCTACCTGAAGGCGATTTTAAACTTAATAACCACTTAAGAGGTTGATGGTCACTACTAACAACAATTTCATGACCCTCAATGTAACCTCTGAAGCGTTCAACAGACCAGACTACCGCTAGAGCTTCTCTTTCAGTAGTACTGTAGTTGCGTTCGGCGGGGTTAAGGAGACGGCTCGCATACTCAATTGGCCGTTCATTGTTTCCTTCGCCCTGCAGCAAGACGGCACCTAAGGCGTAATTGCTAGCATCCGTACGTAATACAAATGGTTTGCTGTAATCAGCTTGGATTAAAATGGGAGCAGACGTTAAACTCTTTTTGAGCTCTTGAAACGACTGTTTCTGCTCATTACCCCACTTCCAAGGTTGATTCTTTTTCAGAAGACGTGTTAGTGGTTCAGCGACTTTCGAAAAGTTCAAAATGAACTTTCGGAACCACGAGCACGTTTGAAGAAAAGTTTTGAGATGGCGTACCGAACTTGGTTCTTTCATATCCACGATAGCGCGTATTTTACCAGGATCAGGGAGGATCCCTTCCTGTGTGATGACGTGGCCAAGATATTTAACCTCTTTGCGTGCGAAAACACATTTTTCGCGGTTGGCGCGAAGATTGAATAGGCGTAGTCTATCAAAAACTATACGTAAATCTGCGATATGCTGGTCGAATCCATCTGATATAATTAGCAGGTCATCTTGGTATGCTAAAATGTTTATGTTTTTCAGTGATGTACCGGAGCGCAACCTGTCTATTAGCCTAGCAAACGTCATTGGCGAATTTTTAAGACCAAAAGGCATGCGTTTAAAACGAAACGTTCCTAAATGTGTCTGAAAGGCCGTTTTATCCCTATCACACTCGCGTACGCTTACATTCCAAAACCCACTTCTCATATCTAACGTAGTCATGATGCAATTGCGTTTTGTTGACTGTACAAGTTCGTCAATAAGCGGCATTGGATACGCGTCAGACTTAGTAATTGCGTTAAGCTTACGATAGTCGACACAAAAACGTACCTGACCATTTTTTTTTGGAACTAATAACGCCGGAGCGGCCCATGCCGACTCGCATTCCTCTATGATGTCCTCGGCTAACATCTTTTCTATTTCAGTCTGCATAACAGCCTTTTTCGCGGGCGTTAACCTATACGGAGGTACCGCGATAGGAGCGTGGTCACCGGTATCTATTACATGTTCCGCGAAACTAGTTGGTTCACCTGTCAACTTAAAAATGTCCTCATTTTCCGTGAGAACTTGAGCAAGAACCTCGCGTTGTTGATCGGTAAGACCTGATGCTTCATCATCCCTAAATATGCTGTTAACATAGACATGTTCATAAAATAAATCTTTTTCGAAAAGAAGATCAAACTTTTTATCATTATCGTTAAAGTACCATTTAGCGTTACCAAAATCCACACTGATATCAAAATTTATCAAAAAATCTATACCTAACAAAGTATGATTACTATCCGCGTCTGGAAAAATTAAAAAACTTATGAGCCTGGTTCTACCTTCAAGACATACATACACTTCCGTAGTAAGTACATTCATTAATCTAGTAACACCATCAGCTAAGCTTACATTTTTCACACAAGACAACATACGATGATTTCTCATTTTAAAAAGATTGTACAATGTATAGCCAGCCACACAACATTTGGCTGCTGAATCAATCATTGCTGTACCATTCTCACCTAAAATATTAATTTTTATTACTGGACGTAGAGAATATTTATTTTCACAATTAACTTTAAAAAAACTTTGAGATTCATTAGCAAAACATGTTTGAGAATCATTAGCAAAACATGTTTGAGCACCATTTACCAAATATGTTTGAGCACCACTGACTTTCCCATGAAACTGTTTAGAGCTACTTGACATTTCCAATAAAGATTGTGAGCCACCAACTTTGTCAGATAATGGTACAGCAATACTGGTGTGCGGCCTAAAATCATTATTAACATGAGATTTTGATCCGACAAAATTACCAGAAACACATTGAAAACCATTTGACAACATAAAGCGGGGATTACAATTGTTACAAATACAAGTTGAAGTCTCAGTCTTTGAACTAAGGGAATAAAATGCAGTGTGCTCACCATATGAGCTTAATTTAGGGTTACAATTAGGACATTTAGATTTTATAACATTTTCTGTACCGCAACCATAACATTTAATATCTTTGTACTTTGAAGTATCACTATCACTAGACTTATTATCATTAGATTTATTAATATTAAGCTTTTCACACTTGTCTTTAGTGTGACCACTACGCTTGCAATACACACAGAACAACCTGGGTTTCCCACGTCTTGCATCTTGACCATCAACAGCTGTGCCAGTGGAATACGCAGGTGCTGCAGAGGCACGTGCGGGGACTGCAGTGGCACGCATAGGGTTAGAAGCGGGGCGCGCAGATTCCGAAGTCGTCGCGACGGATGTGTTGCAGCTCTCGGACTTGTGGTTTTCCTTTAACGAGTCCTCAATAGCGCGAGCTTTAATTAATAATTCGTCGAATGTACTGATAGCTGATCTATCCAATCTTTTCTTAATGCGGCGATCTAATAACCCATATACCATGTCCAACTCCACTCGTTCACACAGATCACCATGCGGAAGCTTTGCTAATAAAGCTCGAATTTTCGCAATAAAAAGATCTGTATTCTGCTGACCTTGAGTGGTTGAAAATATTTCGGAGTAAATCCTGAATGGCGGACGACGCTCGCCGAAGGCACTGCGCAATCTGTTTAGGGCCTCTTCCCAAGTTTTCGTTGAGTTTTTGACGCCTTGCCACCATGTTCCCGCCGATGAACCCAGTAACATAGAAAGTCCTAACATGGCGTTCTCGTCGCTTATGTTTAGGCACGCCTTGTATACTGAGATGGCATCAATAAAATTGTCAACAGACTCACCAGTATTTCCGTTGAAACGCGATGCACATTTCGCAAAATTATTTTTCATAATGGCGGAGACATTAACCTCGTTTGGTGTGGACGAACGTACCTCTCTCATTATTTGAGAATATAACTCAGCTTGAGACTGCTGCATACTCGTAATAAGCGTTGTAAGTGCTTCTTGTGTAAACACAACGTTATTATTTGTTGAGTTATTGCTATTTCCCTCCTGTGCAGAACTATTTTGATCTAGCGATTGTCGTTTGCGCGGCATCTTGTTGGACGAACTTTATGCTCCTTATATACACGTTGGGCGTCAGTTGTAGTCGGGATGGAGCCAATAAGGAGCCAGGTGTAGTTGTCACATTCCTTTTAATAACGAATTTTACAATTAAGCAACAAATAAACTTAATTATTAAGACAATTATCGTAAATCGTGTATTACTCTTGGCGTTCGTTTCTCCGACTCCCCGAGCCGGTCGCGCGGGCCTGTGATTGGCTAGCGCTATGGGCGCGTTCGTAAATTAGTAGACGGAGAATAACGTCTCGGCGCCCTACCGCGTGTATTACGGAGAGGGAGTTTAGGATTATCCGCTACAACGGCTATAATAACCTATTGTTGTGTTCCCGCGCGGGTAGCCAGAGCTCACTGAAGAGTTTTCTGTGCTGTCAGTGGCAAGGTACTAAAGACTGGTTTTGATTGTGTCTTCTGCAATGACGGCACAGAAACGCTCTGTTCTTACAGTGTCGGCATCAAGGGTGTGATTCCCCTGGTTTTGTATACGTCTGTAGTCCAGGGTAACCACTTTCAATCAGATGGGTCGTGTGGTTGTCTGCCACCTAAGTTTGCTTAAATTGCCTTATGTTTCAACCAGATTAGACAGGCCGTGGTCACAGGTTGATTCTGCCAGTACTCGTGTGTCAGCCTGTGACCACGGCCGGTGTAACCTGGTCGAAACGTCAGACAAATCAAAGGTATGTCTGTACCTATACCATGATCGCGTTAATTCCCGTTAACATTATTGTATAACTATTATTTGATGTATGTTTTTTTTACGTGCTCAAAATCCCCACGTAACCCCCCCCCTCCCCCTTCCCCCCTCACCGGTGTCGGTTGAAGAGGTCATGTCGGACTCGAACCGACCAAAACGCACGCCGCCTGTAGCTCGTTTTTGGTTGCCTAAGGTGAGGTTAACAGGCATATCCCTCGCACTCCGGCCGACCCAGGGCCATCTCTCACGATCTGGCCCTCTCCTCGGGTGTGGGACTGCAGAGTCCCCAACTCGTCCCCGGAAATGGGGAGGCCCTCGAGGATTTGTTCTATGTAAGGATTAAAATAGCTAGAGTCCCACCTCGAAAGGAAATGGACGTGGTAATAGGTATGTACGTAGGTAGGTATTATTTGTCAATAATAAATAATCATGGACACTTGCACCACAGTGGTAAGCCTTACCCTGCAGACCTTGGCGCTGTACATGATAAGCAGTGAGTGCCTCCGTCATTGCATTGTTTGATTGATGTGACACACTAAAGAAGGCGGTGGAATCGGAAAAGAATTGGGAGAAGTATAGCAACTCCCATTTTTTTTTTCTTTAGGCACAATTTTTTTTATAGATATAATCTATTTGGTATTTTTTCCTCCTTCTGGCTTCGCCATTACCTACTCATTTTCAGTAGGTAGGAACTTTGTAAAATAATAATAAAGGATGCTGATTATAAAAATAAAATTACATCATTCCTTCATAATGAGAAAATTTTATTTAATAGTTTCATTAAAATATCGTCACAGATGTCTAGTTTGTTCATTTACAAACATTAAAAACAAATAATTTATTAGACAATACACAGTTCTATTACAATTGTTGTGCGTTGATTTAAATAAACATTAACAAAAAACCTTACATCCTAGTAATCTCAATGAATAAAGTTAGAGATTCGATGTTATCAAAACAAAGATTCCTATTGCTTTAAAATTACATACTACCTAATTACATTTTAAGTGATAAGAATAAAATTCAACAACGCTGTAAAAATTCTAGAAAAGGTTTTTCTATTTTGTACAATTTTATTTCTATCTAATAATCTCAAAGATCACCCTATTGTACCGAGATCGTTTTGGTCTGGCCTGGTATGTATAAATATGGTGCACGGTAGTGTACACAGTCAAGTTCCAGAAAGTTCCTGTTTATGGTATGTATATTTCATATAGTTATTCTACTGTTTAAAATAGTCATTACGAATACATATTTTTAAATTTACTATATTTTATTGTCTTAGAATAATTAGTGGACCTTTTAAAAAAGATTTGGGAATAAAGAAAGGATGAAGATTAAATAAGATACATTTTAAGTTTATAGTTATATTATTTAACATTATATTGGTCACACACCAGGTCAGATGTACAGATCTCATAACTATATTTTTTCGATTAATATCAACAATAGTAGAAATAAATCCGCATTTAAGGCACTTGTTATCCTTGCAATGTTATGTACAATGTATGTTATGTACATTTAGGCACTTAACTTACACGTAAACAATTATACGTAAATGCATTACAATTAAAAATTAGTACTTAACTACTTGGAAGACGTCTACGAGATATGTACAATTTTGCATATAAAACATGTCTTTTCAATAAATCTATTTACGAACTAGTGTACTTTATAAACTGTTTCAATGTTTAAAATTACCGTTGAGTCTATAAGTAAAAACATATTTCTTTCACAACTTGGCTCTTATTTTAAGATGGCAATTAGTTCCTGAATCATGACTATCAACAAGATAAATTAGTACCTTACCAACTTATTTTATTTGTGTAGAAGCGAAAGGCCTAAATATAGAAATATACAATTAATCAGTCTCAAATAGAGAAAAGTTCATTTACAACCTTTAGTTTCGCGTGCACCATTCAGCAGATCTTAGAACTACTTAAAAAACGTTGCAAACTTAGAATAAATTTAACCATTTGCTGGCTATCTAACAAATAAGTAGGTATCTACATTTCTTCGTGGGGCTTGAACACCATAATTTAACTATTGTATCATCTGGAGGTACTGGTTCTCTTCATAAAACGAAGATAGTGATGTTTGCAAGTCGTTCACAACCATATTGTCACCACCTTGCAACGGGTGTGTACTACTAGATACCATTTCAGAACTCTTCCAATTTTCGCAACTTTCTACGTATTCTAAAGTCCTTTGATAAGTGTCCTGACGCATCGTGCTATTTTGGTTTTTTTTCCTGCCATTTGTTGCTTCTATTTGAGACTGGGATATATCCCATACTTGAACCTCACTAGCTTGTGTATTTTGACCCCTTAAGCTGTTCATACTACAGTCAGTTTGTTGTTCAGTCTTCATCTGGTTTACAGAAACTCTTGTTCCATTGATAGGCTTCTGACTTCCAGTTGACATGTTGACGGAGTTCTGCGCAGATTTCTGCATATTGTGTTTGTTAAACTGGTTACCAGGATAGTCCCATTGATTGTATGGCCTCTGATGGTTGTAATACTGATTGTTGTTCATCATTGTTTGGTTGTACTGATGATTATTCTTGGGAGGAGGCGGCCCCATGACATTTGCAGCGTTTACAACAGAGTTATATGGAGGAGGTTGATTGTAGGACTGCATATTTTGGTTATACTGCACGTTCTGTGGTGGTGGGCATTGATTTTGCTGTTCGCAATAGTTATTCATCGTACCTCGACTCATATTCCCGCTGTTATCGACGCTCATTACTGAAGATCGCGACATTTGTAGAGGATGCATCTGATTGCTTTGGTTAACATAATTTACCGGTTGATAATTCATTTGGTTATTGTAAACCATTGCTTGGTTGGCCATAGGATGCATAGTCATTTGGTTTTGGTTATATTGTTGCATCATCTGGTACTGTTGCATGTTTTGACTTCTCATCACGTTTTGGTTCTGAACTGGATATGGGGGAGCTTGGTTGTAATTCTGGTTGTGATATTGATTCATGTTGGTCCTATTGGGAACAGGTAACTTCGTGTTACAGTTATGACGTTGGTTCATATAATTTTGATTAACTGCTATTTGAGGGCCTTGGTTCATATTCATGTTCATCATTTGATTTTGGTTTTGTACCTGTCCATTCATAGACATATTTGGCATATTCTGTGCCATAGGACTCGTCATACCCTGACCCATCGGACTTTGGAGGCCAGCATGCATTGGACTAGGCATTCCATGACTTAATGGACTGGCTGTGTTCTGAGGCATTGGGCTAGCCATGTTCATCATTGGACTAGGCAAATTTTGAGACATTGGGCTTCCAATGTTGTTGTGTCTCGGACTCATCATGATCTGGTTAGGCATTTGTGGGCTCATCAAACTTTGCATACTTTGTGGGCTCATAGCGTTGTGTTGGGGCGACATGACACTCATGACGCTTTGTGGGCTCATCACATTGTAAACGCTCGGTGGACTCATCACGTTATGCGGTATATTATGAGGACTCATTACACTTTGAGGACTCATCGCACTGTGTGGAAGACTTTGTGGACTGAGCATGCTGTGTGCCAAATTCTGTGGACTCAGTACATTTTGATTCATAACTACAATTTTCGTGTTTATAGTGGTTTGTTTTTGAGGTATTTGATTTGTTCGAATCCTATTTGTTTGCTCGGTTTGATTTGCCGTCATTGTCTGCAATGATTGCAATGGATTTGAACTGACGTTATTTGACACTTGCTTCGTAAAGTCTTTCTCACATTTTTCTATAGGGACTTCAGGAATAACCTGCTCTTGCAATGGTGTCTTATCATCGGGAGACTTAGAGTTCAATAACGATCCACTATTACCCGACATACTAACGTCTAAGGATCTTAAATCGACTGGAATATCACTTATGTTGAGATCACTTCCTATGGCACCAAGATTTTTAAGTAGGGAATCGTCACTGGTTGCTACGTCACTGATTTTGTCACCGGAATTATTCGTGTTGGGTAAATCACTACTAGTATTCTCTTTGGTAACACTCTCCTTTTCTGTGTTGGTCTCTGGTTCGGGCTGGTTGGTGGAGTCAGTTTTAGCTGGTGTTGCCGATTCCGTTGCCAATATTGATTGGTTAAGATATTGCATCATTTCATCTGGTATTACCAGCTTATTCTCCACCATTTCGCCTTCGGCAACCTGAAATACGAAGGTTATTTAGTCTGGCATTCTATAACTTTTAGGTAGGTGCTACATACCCTGAAAGTAATTTACGAAAGTAGATACTAACAATTATATAATGTTTAATTTGACTAAAGAAGCAAAGTTATTAATAATAGGAGCTGAAGATTCTCCAAGCATATATTTTATTATAGAAAAGCACATATTTTTTTAACAGCAGTTTGTATGAAACATGTTTGTGCCTTACCTGTTCCAGATTGACCTCTTGGTTCGGGTGGTGGACTTGTGCTGTTGTGATGACCACAGTGTTGGTGGAGTTAGAGCGCGATTCCTTCAACGTTACTGTCTCCTGGTCATCCTCCGTCTTGAATGGGAAAGGTGCGTCACCCTGCAAACAGATATTTTTTATTTAAGTCGTCTAGTTGAATGCAGTACGGCAGATGGTTCGCTGAAGTTCTTGAGATAATTGTCTTGACAGATAACAGAACGCTAAAAATGTGTTTAGGAAGATGTTTCGACATTGGTTACTCAATTGTGCTGAAATGAATCTCAATCTGGTCGGAATTTGATACAAGGATCTATAAAGGTGCCTTCAAATTAGAGGCGTGAGGAGAGGCGCCTTAAGGTACGCCGGCCGCCCCGCTATTAATATTCATACAATGTCTAGAAGTGTACTTGCAGCTTCTTTAGGCACTCCAATAGTCTTCAATAACACATAGGCTAATTTTTTTACCCAGAAAAGATCCACATGGCTAGTATTGCGGGAATGGGATCAAATTGCCTGATTTACTGGCAACAGTCTACTAGTAAAAATCAAATACAAATGAAAATCGAAGTCTTTTAAATAAGTACATACCACATCATCAGTAGCACAAGGGTATTGTTGGTACTGCTGGTCGCTAAGATTGGACTGCTCCGATAGTCGCCTGGCTTCCTCCTTCACCTGGACGTTGGGATCCAGCTCCAGTGCTAGTTCTTCAGCTCGTACTTCGGAACACGTCACACCACGGAGTAATACGGCCTGGACAATGTTAGATTATTATAAGTAAATTGAGTAAGCTCGTTGGTCTAGTGGCGTATAATTGGACTGATATCTGTGTTCGATAGTAGTCTTAAGTTTAGTTCCCAAAATTTGCATAGAGATAAATTGGTGAAGTAGATTTAAATCATCGAATTGCAACTTTTTTGAAAACGATTAACGCACTATAATTTTGTTCAATTCACACTTAATTATGACGCATGAATGTAGTAGGTCTAAAGAAGTCGACCTCGAAGAACATGTAGAGATGTCTAGACACTGCCGACGTTAACTGCCAGACAATATAGCTTCACAGGAGGAGTAAGATAGAATACTGGTAATTTCGGTTACAAAAAAGTTCATAAAGAAAGCATTAGTAGCTATATACAAACCTGATTGCCTTGCGATGTTCTGACGGCTTGTACCGCGGCGAGAGCCGACGACGGCGCCGGCGCATAGCCCACACAAGACACTTGACTAGATCTGAGGATCAAACATACAGAATTATAAAATAAACAGTAATAGACCGCTATACAGTAATATATTCACTGTTAAACTTTTCATTTTCAATTAAGTCATACTTTCTCTAGAAAGATTTTCTTTAATAAAATAAAAATGAAGGTAGGACACGGCGGTATTTCCGCCCAATTGAGCAGTCCGACTGGGGAAGTACCTCCGCCCTACACAATACCGCGGTTATAATAACTTCCTGTTGTGTTCCCGGCGGTGAGTAGGGTAGCCAGAGCTCACTGGAGAGTTTTTGTGCTGTCAGTGGGATGACCAAAGGCTTGTTTGTCCTCTACACTGACAGCACAAAATCTCTGTTCTTATAGGGTCGGCAGCACGGATGTGACTCCACTGGTGTTACACACGTTCATAGGTCATCGTAACCACTTTCCATCAGGTGTGCCGTGTGCTTGCATGCCACCAAAGTTGTATTAAAAAAAAATGAAAATAATATACATTTATTAAAGATATTTTTACGCATATAAATCTCCGAAGGGGTAGGCAGGCCGAAGAGGAAGAAAAAAAATTGTGATAAAATAATTAATATAAAATAAAAGTTAATTGGGTAATTTCCTGTAGGTAGTTAATATAAATTATTTAACTGAACTTATTAAAAGTCGCGTCAGTTCTTATTTTATCGTTTTTATTTATTTTATCCACCCAACCCACAAATAGTAAATGATTTAACTATTGAATATTATGACGTCACAATAAATTATTTCACTTAAGTTTCCTTATAATTTACCGTTTTGACGTTTAGTAAGAAGTAACTAATTTGAATAGTCAGTCAAATACCCAATTTAATTTCAATTTTTCGTTGACTTGAAATATTTTAAGCTACAAAAACTAACTCACCTTCTACTACTATCAGGCGAGAGCTGGTCATACACCGCAGTATGCTGTGACACTAGTTGCCGCCCGGCGACGCCTGTCGTCGTGGCCACGGCTCCAGACACTACCGATGCTTGACTGCTTTTACGCGATATGTCTGATGACCTAGCAAATAAAATTATTCAGTTAGTAATCTGGGAAAGCATCGTTGCCAGAGGCTTACTTGTTTTTTTTTTACCATGTGATACAGAAGCACCAGTTAATACCCAAAGATTCTCTACTACCTGCATTAAATCTACTAGATCGGGACTTATTTTTCTAGATTTTCAAATGTTATCCCATTTTTTTCCCAGTGGGAACCTGATGTTACACACATATATGTCTATAATCACGCCTTTATCCCCGGAGGGTTAAGCAGAGGTGAGTACGTGGTTGAGGAGTTATGAGGGAACAGATAAACCCACATACATACATAGACTGTCAAAATCATAACCCTCCTTTTGCTTTGCCATACTCGGGTAAAAAATATAGTTTGCTGGTAATACAATCGGGCAGAAAATACGTACGTACCTTGCACTATAAAGACTACTTCCAGAAGATATACCAGAATCTCTCCTCGTATTAGGAGCTCCCGTCTTTAGTTCCATAGCGACACTGGTGTTACCCAGCTCAGTCCGTCCTGGTACACCACCTAAAGGTAACAGAAGATTACATTAACTTACAATTTAAGAAGTCATTGACTGACACAGAATACCTTTGAAACGAATAGAATAAAATTATGGTAATTTTTTTAAGTTCTTCCATATTATTTTTTTCTATCAGCTGGCAACATCGCGCATGTTGAGTCGAAGGACACGGCGGTATTTCCGCCCAATTGAGCAGTCCGACTGGGGAAATACCTCCGCCCTACAAAATACCGCGGCCATAATAATTTCGTGTTGTGTTCCCAGCGGTGAGTAGGGTAGTCCGAGCTCACTGGAGAATTAGTACTGCCAGTGGGAAGACTAAAGGCTTGTCCTGCTTTGCCTTCTACACTGACGGCACAGAAACTGTAAACTGGAAACTGGAAACTGTTCTGGGTTGGCAGCGCGAGTGTGGCGCCTCTAGTGTTACACACGTCCATAGGCCACGGCAACCATTTTCCATCAGGTGGGCCGTGTGCTTGTCTGTCACTTAAATGGTATAAAAAAGAAAACTTATCTGAACTTATTGAGTAACACGTATTGGTTTTCAATAATTACCTATAGCTGCGGCACGCTGTAATGGTCGTTTCGACACGACTGGTTTGGCTCGTTTTCTCTTTGTGGTGCGCTTAATATTGGACAACGAACTGTTGGATATATAAGTAAAGAAAAATATGGCGAGACTCAGAAGAAAATAAACTCCACACACCAAAAAAGAGAAAACGAGTAACGATAGTGAGAATATTTGAAAAAAGAAAGCTGTAAAGATATTGCCATAATTGGTGTATGAATGTATATGAATACTTCGTTAATGTACTGACCTGGAGCAATATCAGGGTGAGGAGGCAACAACCTGGCGACACACATCTTGCTCCCGACGCGTGGTGCGTGGTGGTGCGCTCGTGGGGAGCCGATCGCCACCATCGCACGGAGCATCAGCGGCAACTGGCCTACTTCACCCACCACTTCCTGTTCCACCTGAGGACGAAACAATCTTCTATTAAAGTTTGATACAAATAATAAAATACCTAATACTTGTAAGGGTCGGCAGTGCGAGTGTAACGCCGCTGGTGTCGAACACGTTCATAGGCCACGGTAACCACTTCCCTTCAGGTGGGCCGTGAGCTTGTCTGCCACCTAAGTGGTATTAAAAAAAGTTGTGAGTAAGTAGTTTTTTCTTTGGAACTACTGAAGTGGTAAACTGACACCTGGTAGTAAGTGGTTACCGTAGCTTATAAATACGATGCAAAAGAAGAAGAATAGGTAAGAGTAGGAGGTAAGAAAAGAGGTAATCGAGAAGGAGAATTGAAAAAAAAAGATCTTCGACAGCACGAATTCGGTATGCGATTACCCTCTTATCTTTACTGAGGAGGTGATATTTCCCGGTCGAGTTGGCTATTAATGATCTATCACCTCTTATTGATATTGAGGTATGTAAGCTTACCTCTCCATCTAATCTGAAGTATGGAGCGCCATGTTCATCACCAAACCCTCCAATACCAGAGCCTCCGAAGTCCAGTTCTCCACCACATTGAGCTGACAGCTGTGGATATAATAACAATACATGACATGCGAATACACGATTTTTAAATTTGATTTAATGTAAACTGACCATTAAAAAGTAAAATAATTTCTGTATCATACCATCATCATTACCTGATGAGCAGGCGTGTGCAGCCCATGCGGTATAGGGGACGCGGGGCTCTCGCTCTTGACCGATGCAGACGACGTATGTCCTCTGACTCCAAGAGGGACACCACCCTCTTCAGAACGCGGTGAGGAGCCCGCTCCACCACCGCCAGATTCTGCTGAGTCATCACCACGACTGCAACCTGGATGAAAGAATTAATTGTGAGTACAACAATATTTTAAAGCATTAAATACTGGGCCCGGATTCTGCTAAAAGCAAAACACCACGGACACTGCTAAACAGCCAGTAAATTTTTGACTTTATACCAATGCAGTTAAAGTTCAAAATTAAAAGGCCTTTTGCAGAGTGAATGAAAAAGTGTAAAGAAACTTTTTCCATTTAAATTTTGGACTATATTCATAAAGTCTAAAATTTTATGACGTTTTTTGCAGTGTCTATAGTATGACAATGGTTTTGCTTTAGTAGAATTGAGAGCCGGATAGTTTTTCAAGGAGGCATTTCTAGGCAGTACGATACTGCTGATTGTAGATTACTCCAGAAGATCCAATATTCGCTTGTGGATGTTCTACGGTGGACATGGTATCGGTACTTCTGCCAATGTAAGAGTGTACTTCTTCGGAACCCAAGCTAACCTTACTTGCAAGTACCGGCTCATCCATCAGTCAGCAGATTACCGAATCTGCTGACTGGCGGACGAGGCTCTAGTACAGACTTCAGGGTCGGGAAGTCAGACGGTAGTCGCTCTCACAAAAGTGAAACTAGCCAAATGAAGATAAACGACTAACAGATCGAACCCCGGGCTCCAAAGCTCCAGGCTTCAAAGTTGAAGTTTTGATTGCAATCGGGACAAAAGCTATGAATAACAATTTACCTTTGTGTTTCTTGCTGGCGTAGAATTCAGCGCCATGAACCGTTTTCACATGTTTCCGTAATGATGAAGGATCAGTGTATCGCTTAGTGCAACCAGGCGCTTTGCAGACGTACGGTTTCTGAGGAAAAAAGAAGAGTTGTTTTGTTAGTATACATTATTACTTATAATTAACCTCATCAAGGTTGCCGGGAAGCGCTGGATGCGGGCTGCTTTAGATCGGTCATTCTGGAAGTCTATGGGAGAGGCAGGCCTATGTTCAGCAGTGGACTGTGTGTGGTTGATATACAACGATGTAGATAGAAGCTAAATATGGCCTGAAAAATTAAGGAAAAAATATTCCACATAAAACTCTGACAAAAAACTCCATTCTCTAATCAAAAAACCATTTTGGAGGTATGCTTTTAGTAATCCTATATCAAGGAATATTTGTCAAAACAAATTTTGACGTGAAATGGCTACCTCCCCAAAATTATTTATGTTCCGAAAATCCTAAAGTAATAAATATTGCTTACCTCATTGCTATGCGTTCTATTCTGGTGCTTGGCCCGATCACTTGCATTTGAAAAAGCCTTGGCGCAGCCAGGATACTCGCAAGTGTATGGCTTCTCACCAGTATGGCTCCGAAGGTGGGTCTTCAGATTTTCAAGCCGAGAGTACGCCTTACAGCAACCTTCAAACTGTAAGTAGAATAAAAAATATATATTTATGTCTTCACGAAATAAATAGGTAACGGTACAGTTTGCTATAAAATTAGTTTGAAGAAGATCTTTAGATATACTTTAACCTGGGGGTGGACTGCATATTTTTCAGAACAGAAGAAAATAAACTTACAGTACACTTATGTGGTTTCTCTCCCGTATGCCTCCTCATATGTACAACAAGCATGTACTGTGCCTTGAACGGTTTCTCGTCCCTGGAGCAGCCGACCCAGCGGCAGACGAACGCCTTCTTACTGGCATGTATATGATCCGTGTTGATGTGCTTCACCAGATCGTCTTGTGTTGGGAACTCCAGCTTGCAGTCCACCTGGAAGAAGGAATCATACAGTCAAGAAGAGTCCTCATTTACTTATTTATTTATTCATTATAAACTTTATTATATAAGTCTCATGATACAGAAATTGAGAAGACAAGAGCAGTACAAAGGGCGGCCTTATCGTTTTACGGAATTTCTTCTAGGCAACCGTTGGATGGAAATGTTTTTTGAGATCCTAGAAGAAAAACTTCTACTTATTTGGTAATTACTCCATCAGCTTTGTCAGAAATATAATTAACAGTTACGCATATAGTATTGCAGATTTGTATATAATAAATATTTATGCACAATCGTCGCCTCGATACGAAGTTTCTGCAGAATTCATATTTACAACTTGCCATTCCAACTACTACATTATAGAATACTTCTTTAATACATATATATACACAATTGAACTAATAAATCAACTTAATTTAAATAGTAAAAATAATTATAAAATGTATACAAAACTATGCTAACTATACAATATATACAAAAATGAAATGGAGAAAAAGAGACTGCAACTTTTAGGCATCGAAAAATTCCTCCCCATCGATCTCTACTGGTACCGTGCCCAAAAGGCTGGCGGCATTACCACCCACGAATGCCAATTCTTTGCGCGAATAGAATACTTAGATAGTTTCTAGTACGTTTTTATACGATATGATTAGTTGGGTACCAAAGGTTATTCATTCTATTTACGGGCCATTTACTAAGTTCTCTTTTGAAATGGTAGAGAAATTAGTCTACAAGAGAAAACGAATCAAAACAAGAATTGAATACGTACCCAATGGCAATTAGTTTCGATGAAATCCCCAGGTTCGTCTTTGGAGTCCAGTCCATCATGGACCGTACTCTCAGCCGCTGCTGACAATGGCTTATTGCTGTGATGGTCTCGGTGGCCCATCACACCGTGGGGAGATTTTCGCTGCGTCATACCAGAAGCACTGTAGAAAGCAAAATTATATAGTTTAGTTTTAAGTTTGTGATTCTCATAATATTTGAAACTCCGACAAGTTGAATCCAGAGGTTAGATTTTTTATGAATTTATTGGTCGTCAAATTCTCTCTCTCTCTCTCTCTCTCTCTTTTAAATTGAGGTTGTATCAAATGATGCAGCAAAATCAAATTCTCAAGTTTTACCTATCGGCTTCCATGACACTAGTGACCTCTTGCTGTTGTGGTGGTTGCTGCATATGCTGTGGTGGTGTTCCATCTAGAGTCAGACCTGGTCGCACATCAACCGGAGCACCCATCAGAAGTTGTGTAGGAGATGAAATGTGAGATCTGATGGCAAATTAATAAGGTGCCAGTAAATATAATGCATTGGTAAGCATTCTGAGAGAGGTTATAACAAAGACCAGCCCTCGTTTTTCGATGACTGCTTGATCCAGGAGTTTGCCAGTCACTAAATGATATCTTGAGAGCATGAACTCTTAGATAGCCTTCTTAGCCCTTAGTGAATGCGGCCGCTACGCAGGAAGCGTGGGTTCGGTTCCTGCTCAGTGCAAATATTTGTATGCACGAATATAGTATATTAGTTGTGGAGGTCAGATGGCAATCGTTTCGCGGAAAATATCGAAGTTCAGCCGCATCATAGTAAGACTTGAAAACTGAATTGGGAAAAGGATCAGAGAATGGAGAACTTTGGTTTATTCTCAAATATTTGGGCCAATATTGGACATTTCATTGGTGGCAATTCAGCCAGGAACTAATATGAGGTAGTTAACCTTGTAACTGGTATAGCTACCTGCCACATACTAATACATTAATTTGTATCTTTAACAAATTATGACGATAGCTTTATCGCGGTTTAAAATCTTTTCCCAAATTAAATAGGTACAACTTTTTTATACGAAGTAGAGGTACAGTTTAAGAATGTTATCGAATGTTTGCATCAGTCTGTCAATATTTCAAAACCAATCATTAATCAACCGAAAGGTGGTTCGATGAATTCCAGTGTTTGAACTTCTCATATATCCTTAAGGTATCCCACTTTAGTCATTCTACTGAGAAACTGCCAAAGATCGCTCTTGAATTCAATTCTTTTGAATTCAAAATTTTTGTGATAAATTCTAGAAGAAATATTTGTTCTTCCTCCTCCTAAATCTGCTGTTTTTTTAGGAATAAATAGATGTATGATTTTATTATTAAAATAAATAAGTAGAATAAGGCACATTTGTTGTCTTCGATCAAAATGAACGTTAATTCCTCCGACTATCCCCGTAGAGAATAACAATCAAACACCCAACCACGGATCGTCACGTTCTTACGTATTAAGTGAGCTGGTGGCACGCATTTTTAGACCTCAGCCTGCGTTGACAATATAAGATTTCTGTGTTCTATTTTTCGCGGTAAAATTATCCGGCAATTTCAGCCCCATAGATGATGGGGGACGCCTTTTATGACGTCACATCTATGTAGTATATAGGTATGTACCTATGAATCCCAGCAACGAGATGTGCATGTGCTGCGTGATGTGCCGCTGCGGCAGCCGCTTGTTGATGAGCGGGGTCCATTAGGACCCCTCCCGCTAAGACTCCGCTGCCACCAACTACTCCACCTCGCGCCAGCAACTGCTGCGCCAGGGAGGCGTGTGAGAGGGAGAGCGCCGGGGATATCGCTCCTGTAAAAGTAATTATGAGATTTCATAGTCAGAATGTAAGAATTTCTTAAAATGATGGATATTTCGTCAAATATTATGGTAATGGAAACAAGCTAGATATAATTATGTGTGTGCTTGTCAAGGATCTCAAGGTTCTCAATAGGTGGTAGCCACCACTCATTACTTAAGGACCAATGATTGGTTCCATAAGCAGTAGCTTAATGAATGAATGAATGAAATAAATCATTGTACCTATAAATAACATAACATAAACTCACGCCTATATCCCCGAAGGGGTAGGCAGAGGTGCTAGCACCCACATTTCGCCAGTTTATGTTTAGATCCCAATGTAATAGGTGGTGAACCTATTGCCATTAACCGGGCACTTATAAACCTACGATAAATACACACATAACATCGAAAAGCATCGAAAAGTCATTGGTGTGTGCCAGGGTAAAACCTGGGGTCGAATCCGAGACCTCGTCTCAGCAGTTCATTACCCACAACACTAGGCTACCGCGGTATCAATAAATAACATTGTACATATAACTTGATACTTATACATGAATTGTTTAGCTTCTAAAAAAACGATTTTTTCTGACTTCCTTCTTCCTTTCTTCATCTGTAAGTGACACTCACCAGCACTAAGGTGCCCATAACTGCCCGTAGAAGCCGCCGAAGGTGCTCTGACAGCTAAACTGGCAGGCGACGCCCTGATCACCGCAGCCAGGTCCAAGGACTCTGCGGAGTAAGGGCTCCAGGACACTGCCCTCTTACGGTTAGCTGAAGCCCCAATAGCACCACCCGATAGCCTTAACCGGGTTGGTGAGGCTATTCTTGATCCTGAAAGTGATTAAGGAATTTAAAATTTGTATTCTCAAAATGTTGACTGGCGAATGAAGAGGATGCTTCTTTAGTCGGTCTTATGATCGAGAAGTTCCGACTTCGAATTCTGGCCATTTCACTACCGATTTGAACTCACTCCTAACAGTATTTCGCATGTAAAAAAGTGGGGGGAGGGTTAAAGGGGTTAAAATACTAGTCGTTCAGGGAAGCTACTTGAGTGAACTTCAATCAATCAATCATCCCACCGAAATCTTGAGTGAACTTAGTAGGTACCTATTACAAAAGAAACTTTTATTAAAAATAATGAACTTTGTGATTTTTAGGTAACCCATTAGCACGGAGTTAATTTTAGTTCTAGTCCCCCCCCTCCCCCTCTCCTGAATGTTCGCTTAATAAAAGTAGTTGTCAGTACTTCATTCGGTATTATGATTTACGATACGATATTATTAACCCTGACACCATCACTTTCTATTCGATTTCTAAACTATAAATGAATGAATGAATATTATTTAGTGACGAAGGTTTATGGGGTCCCAGAACCATTCATTTGACCGATATGCAAGTCTTTAAAATTCATTGTCAAACTGTTAATAACGTTATTATTCTGAATGCTTTCATAAACTCTTACAAATCCATTGTTCTTCGTTATATTTGAAATATAAAAAGACCGTAAAATATGCAATAAAATTCGTACGTAAAATTTTTGTTCATAAGGCTGTATAAACGATATCAAGTTAAAACTGAAGTGGTGAATAACCTCTTTTCTTTATCTTTATATACGTATGTATATTCATTGAACCATGTATTAGGTTGTGGGTCATGTGCTTGTCTGCCACCTAAGTAGTATAAATAGAAATGTGTAGGATTTTTTTATTTTATTATACCACTTAGGTGGAAGACAAGCGCACGGCCCACCTGATGGAAAGTGGTTATCGTGGCCTATGGACGTGTGTACCACCAGAAAAGTCACACGCGCTGCCGACCCAGTAAGCACAGAGTTTCTGTGTGTGTGTATAAAAAAAGAGACGATGTTTATAAGTCGTTAAAATACTAATTTGAAAACCTACCTTCTAAGCTAAGTTGGAAGTCTTGACTGGCGAGCGTGCTGCCAGCATGCAGCTCTGGATGTAGACTTCTTGCTGCACTTAAGTAATCTAAACCTGAAAAGAAAATAAACTTAATTTAATAGTTGCGTCACACGAATTCGAATTCTATCCAAACATATTTAGGTCTCAAAGAGTTAAATTTATATCTGTGTCCAATTTTCGAATACCCAATTTTGTAATGATTACAAAAATAGAAAACATTCTTTATTAAATTATTTGAACATAAATTTTAAATCATTGGACACATTATAATATCAATAAACGTTGTAACGTTATATCTTCATAGCTTTATTTTTAAAGACCACAAATCTCTGCCGCTTAGTCACCCTAGCCGTAATAAGCTAAGATTGAGTTGTCAACATCTCCGTTCCATTCTGCATATAAAGTGGCCACTTAACGCCGTTTGTGATTAATGTAGTACCGGATATCTTTTACGAGCTATTTCGCGGGAACTGATTTCATGCTGACTAAATCGAGAATGTCCTAATATGTCTGTGCTAATTGGGTATCCTACATAACTTGGGCTATGAATCTGGAATGGATGTGTCGTTACTAAGTTGTAGCATAATATATGTATGCGTGACACAAGGTATAATGGAATTTTATACTAGTTAGGTATGTACCTACTAAAACAATATGAATAAGTATTTTCTTTTAAATCTTTAAAAAATAATTTAATGTAATAATCTATCATCTTCACCTGTAAGAATCATGATTATCGTAATTTCCTTTCGTACCTACTATATTAATTTACTTGGTAGGTATATCTGAATACTATAATTCCAAAAATAATAATAGATAATGACATCTTCTTTATATTAAATTAAACATCTCTTAAAATCGTTTAAGAGAACCGTACGCGAACGTTTATAAGTATTAGTCATCTTAATTAAAATCTATCCTTCATCACGACCGAGGCGTCGTTTAGGTAACAAATTTCCATAATAATCACATCTCAAACGTACGAAAACAAACACGCCGCGGGTCCAGAGGTAAAAAAAGCATCGTCCGAAACGATGTGATTTGTTGATCACGCTTTGCCTGCTCCAAGGCGGGCGATTTACCCAAAAATAATAGCCTAATGCAGAAGGCGTCAGCGGCCAACAATTTTGCGGACGTACGACCGACCCAACAAGAAAATAATACCAAAGATCTCACGAACATAACGTATGTGGTCTCCTTTTGACGCGCCGCTCGACTTCCAAAATTTTTATGTCTTCATCTTTGTGAGAACTGGCGGAAAACGACATTCGTGCCCTTTGAATCGAACCACAAAATTTATCATCGATCGAATTTGGGGCCAATCGATTTGGCCGCGAATTCCATTACTATACTATGGTCACCCTAACGACATTGCCGCAACCACGAGCAAAAACCTCATCGGAAAACTGACTTTATGTTCTTTTTTCTTATAGACGAATATCGAATAATTGGTGCATTGGGGCGACGTCGTTTTTGTATCGAAAGGATTCGAGTTGATTTGATACTGATGTATTAATTTTTATTCGAGTCGATTGGGCGTAAAATTAGTGTCTCGATGGTCGATATCTAGTGGTTTCGTGGTCACGTTTAGCGTTAATATATGAATGTCAATGTCTTTGTTGGGCGGCGTCTTTGGCCGTGCGCGTAGTGACTTTGTAACAGCGTATACTAATGAGCCTCGTTGTAAATTATGAGTTTGGTTGTTATTCGAATGTGCGGCGAGATGAAGGCGTTACGACGTGAATTTGTAATGTCGGCGTAGGTATTTTTTATTGCCGCACCATTTTGAATATTCACTGCTCAATAAAAATATACGAAACAATATTTTCTACTTATTTAATCATATGTTTCAATAGACTGTGACTAATAAAACCTCTGTGCAATAAAATTAAATGTCTCGTGATAACATAAGCAGCATTTAGCACCCAGTGATCTATTTCTCTAATAAACTGGACGAAACCGGTCCCGCCCAGTGGGCTTTGCGTCAAAACTCACAGAAATAAAAACGTTCTCATTAAATCATCAATGTCATGAAACGATTAGTAAAATCATTACTTAGGATACTGCAAAAAAGTAGATCTATAGCTAACTAAGTTTTTATATCGTAATCAGAGGTGATATGGGAGTGTGATCCCAGGTAGTCGACTAGTTCACAGAATAAAAATAACAAAAAATATTATGGTAAAGATACACCCGTCATTTAATTTTTGATGGAGTTCGGGTTGATTGAAAGATCTAAATTTGTAAAAAAAAACTCGAATGCATTAAGTGGATGTAAAAAGCTAAGGTTAATCTCTGTTATTAACGCAGTGTGTTTGATAAGCATTTTGAGACGAAGCGTGTTTATATTTAAGCCTTCAGTAATGAGATTTCAAACTGCTAAAGCATAATGATTCGTACGAATATTGAATGTTTTCAGAAGAAAGCGGGTGGGGGGCGAATACACTGAGGTGTACTGAATATACCTAAAACGTGAGACAAAAATACACGATACTAAAGGGAATCGCTTCATATAACCCTAATACTATATTAAATAGGTCCTAGTGATAGTGCTTGTATATATTAACCATGAATGACATTTTCCTTGGTGGTATTGACCACTAATCTAAATCGATTCTGAGTAATTATTATTTTACAGTGAATTTAAAATTTTATTATCCATTTTACTCACGGTAACTCTCTTTTTGTCCAGTGAATATTGAAACAACTTAATAATATATCAAATAAAATAAAAAAATGTGACGCATGCATCGCTTTAACAACACAAAATTATATCCTTAACAGCATAATTACACCTTCGAGGATCTAGTTATTGCTGTCTTATTTACTCTTAGAGAAAATCGAGACGCTCTCTCTTTCTAATGGACCTTGTTGATTGCGTTTCGCGAGATGATCGCTGATGATTTATTCATAAACGCTTCTCAAACATTTTTTATTTTGGAAGTGGTTCAGAACTGTGATTTGAAGCACTACTGGGTTTTAGTTTATATTTAAATTAGACAATGTTAAAATTAACAGCAGAGTTTTATGCTTCTTATTTTAACGGTTCGATAGCTCTATTATATTTATTGTTGTGCAAATATATTTTAGCATTTTATGTTGCTTTATAAATAAACAAATATTGATTAGTTAGAGATAATGAAACACGTATAACGATTTTTCTACATTTGAGCTATTAACTACTTTCGTCGGCCATATTTTTTACTTTTAACATTTAATTTTAACATTCTGATAATTGAGCTCTAATTAACAAGCTCCCTAATTAAAACCAAAGCCATAATTAGGCGTCACAATATTGACAAGAAGTTATTAGGGAAGCTGAAAGTGTAAGTTAAGTTGGTTGTATTTCAATAACCAATGTTTCTTGATACTTAGTTAAAACAGGATGTGTTAAGAGATAGGGTCTAGAAATATTGGTGGATGTGAGAGATAGAACACGAAACTTAAAACCGTCAAGCTGTACACATATGTGAGTAGGTACATCCGGTTACACTTAATTATTGTTTAGGGTCGTGTACTTTAATTACTGTGTGTTCATTAGAAATAGAACAGGGCAATTATGTATTTTTAGATTTCAATTGTTTCTATCCTTATTGAACGTGATAAAGATAAAGTTTTCAAAAAGTTCTGGAAATTACCTGCCTTTTATATTTTAGGAATATAAGGAGGAATATAGTTGTAACTGTTAATCTAGGAATTCTACGATATCACTGCAATATTCATTAGCTAACATTCGTTAGGTTCCTTTAGCAAATCTTATAATATTTTTGCTTAATTTGAATAATGATTTTACGTACTGAGTTTATCCTAAGCTTATATTTTAAAACTTTTCCAGTAATTCAATGATCTCTGCATCACCCTAAGGTTGACTGGCAGAAAATGCCCACGGCCTTAATTTCGCCTTTGTACACTTATTTTATATTTGTGCAAAAAAAAAAAAAAAAAAAATATCTATATGTAGTTAAAAAACACTTGCGTTTATCATAGCGTTGTACTTCAGTGCTTCTGTAGTTAAGAAGAATTACCAAAACTCTTTGGAAAATGGTATACCTAGGTCATTAACTTACTTATGTCAACGGTAGCTATCTCATAATCCATGTTAACATTTACTATTGCCAGTATATATAGTTAAACCTAACCCGACTTCTAAAAAACAATTTTCCAACAATTTTAAATCAATTCCTTTTTGTACCAAGAACATGCAAAACAGCACTTAATTAAAAAAAAACCAATGTAAGGAATCGGGACTCGAACGTTATCCTTTTCTCTCATTAACAAACAGAAAATAAATCGTCGATGACACTTTGCGATGTTATTTATATGGTCTGATGATACCTCCAATGTAATGTATTTATACACCGTGCAGGAATTTTGAAATATTTAGTCATCTTAAAGTTTTGTTGCAAAAATATCTTCATAAAAATACATTATGAAACATTTACTTGTATTTCATAACTTTTAAAATAAATGTACATACATACATACATACATAAAATCACGCCTGTCTCCCATAGGGGTAGGCAGAGATCACGGATCTCCATTTGCTATGATCCCGTCATACTACTCTCGTTTCATTCACTCTCATTACATCCTTCATGCATGTTCGTCGGTTTAGGGTACTCCTGACCTGCCCTTTTTCTAAAACTTCCCCGAATAGTTCCAGGTATGTGCGCCTAGGTCTTCCCCTATATTATAATATTTAATTACAAACAACTCTAAATAAGTACTTATATTACATATTACAGTCAAAAATAAATTCTATATATTCCAGAGAATTCTTTTGGAACACTACGCAGAACAAACAACAGATGTTCATTATACTAAATCTGCAGAAATCTCACATTTCACAAACATTAACTGTCACCATCACCACGTGTTGAAAAATTCGCGTTTGTGGACAAAAAAACACGTGTTAACTTGTTAATTAACTTTCTCGGAACAACCGACACGGTTCGAAACACGGTGTCTTATGATTTATGCATCCTTGCCCACTGTGCGTGTTGACATCAAAACTGAACATTTTAACTATTAATTTCAACTAAGACAGTTTTATTAAGTGAATTAATCAATAATTTGACAAGTTATAGGCTAATACATTTTAAATATTCAATTCTGTATTGTGTGAAATTTAATCTTTCTATGGCTGTCGTTTGAAAATTTAGTAATAATAGCCATAAGTTACGATTAGTTAAATGTATTATCATTATTAGGATTAATTAACATAATGCTTTCCTAGAAATTTCAAAGAATCTATTAACATTACTCAAAGATATTACTTGTTATTAATTTTTTGAAGTGAAAATTCCTTTAGTCGCAATGAGCACTTTTCTGTGAAGTAAATTCTTTTCATACAACGCTGTTTACACTTCATAATTATATTACGATTCGGGACTTTTCGCGACTAACTCATAGAACTTACTTTTTTTACCGACATTTCGGATGCGTTGCAGCACCCGTGGTCACGATTTGACTGACTTGCGAAAGTCGAGAGGTATGTGGAGAACATTTCGTGTGTGCATACCCTCCATTACTTTAACAATGAAAGGTTTTTTTGTTTTTAGTTCAATAGTTTCACGCATAATTCATTAATAGTGGTGATCAGTGGAGAGTACTTCGGGTCGATAAAGCTCAATCCAATGATTGGTACACTTCTATCGGTAGTCCCTAAAGACTTTCCCGACTACCTAGGAACAATAGAACTAATAAATTACTTCCTAACGTAGGTACAGTCGTCCTCAAAAGTTCATTACTAACGATCCTTACATGTAAATAAATCAATAAATAAATTGCTATATACTCAAATATTTTTATAATCTCATCAAGTTTAATATACTTTCTGTTTTATTTTTAACTAAAGAAGTAAAGAGATACCGCGGTAGCTTAGTGGTATGGGTAATGGCCTGCTGAGACGAGGTCTCGGGTTCGAACTCAGGTTTTACCATGGCACACATTACACTTTCGAAGTTATCGCAGGTATAAAAGTGCCCGATTAATGGCAATAGTCTCGCCACCTATTACATTGGGACCTAAACATTAACTGGCGAAATGTGGGTGCTAGCACCTCTGCCTACCCTTTCGGGGATATAGGCGTGAGCTTATGTTATGTTATGTTTTAAAGTCTAGTTGATAGGTACCATGGTGTAAAATTACTTCTTGTCACTTTTTTAAACGATTCTATGACCACAGATAATAATCAACTATGACTAAGTTCAAGTTTATTGACCTATGAGGTTAACACGATCCGTCATTAGTTTAATCTATAATAATTTATTGATAAATATACGTCTGGACGACAGTCACGAGAAACTATTAATTATATTGATACTAAAATAGCATTTATGACTTGTTTCAATCGGCATGATTATAAAAACATTAACTAAATTATATTAAAAGAAGGCTAATTCTCGTTATGAAAATCTATTCGAAATTCAATCTCGAGCTGTCCTGATTTAAGTAAATGTAAAAAGCGGTTTCTTCGTTATTTTTAGTAAAGAACATTACAAGAAAAAATATGAAACGACTTCTAGAAAAATATGCACCGATAAAAGATAAAAATGCGCATAAGACTTCTATTTAAAATAACCGATATGTATTAATATCGGATATGTATTGTAATAATAAATATTTGGTATTTTAACTAAGCTGTAGAGCGGCCCGTCCCACTGACACTGTGAGAAAAGGTTCCTTGGGAGATCGGTGTTTTTAGCAATATTCCAAGCGTTCACTGCATCAGTCTTACACAGTGCTACAGAATTAACTAGTGAAGGTGCAAGGCTTTTCCTAGTTAATTCTTCCGTACTGTGTAGGAACGCTGGTTAGCTGACATCTGAAATTTTGCGAATACCGAGCACACCCAAGTGAATCGGCAGAGTCGCTTGTAGTGAAGTTCAGTCATCCAAGGTCACATTAAAAATTTTGGTGAGGGTATATTCTGTAATTTTGACCATTTTTTTTTTCTAAATTGTTACATGTTTCCAAAATGGTGTTGATCGGAGGGCATGGGTGAATTTTGGAATGAATAGGCAAAACCGAAGAATAGTGAAAGCCGAACGTATATTAATTTTGAAAAGGCGATCCGAAATATTACTAAAAATTGTTTTTTTTTTCTTTATAAATGAGATGTAGCCGTCTTCTAGAATTGGGGTCCCGAGGAGGCGTATACGATAGGCGTTTTCTATAACATCCGAATTAAGAACCTCCTCCTCTCTAGTACTCGGTTAAAAATGGTGGTCGAGTAGATTGAGGCTTAATTAAAAAAAAAAGTGTTACTACGAGAATTGAAAGAAAGAAAGAAAATACAGTTATTTATTTTGATATTAGGAGAATTGGCCTTCAGTCCTAGCCCTTAGTCACTTTGCACTATCTACGGGAGACTTGAGTTGGACCACGAAGACTAATTTTTGATTTTTTAATTTAACTTTTAATGGCACATGTCGTGTTTTACCACCCACGGTAGCCATTTTGTAATTTACGGAACAAAAGAAGCATATTCCGTAATTAAATCTCGTGAAACATGAGCAGTGCGAAATATTATACCTACACGTTTGTTTCTTAATAATTATAGCATAGTAAGTAATTATGGCAGTGGATTATTGTACGGAGAAGTGACTTTATACTGCACCGAGCACACGGCCCACGCTACAGTGAGAGGTCTAGAGTCTATAAGGAAACAAGATTGGGACAAGTAGACATTTTGACTGGTCGATAAATTGTTTTTCTTCAACTTAATAACTTAGTGAAAACAACAACCATGGTGAGTGTTCTTATGAGCTCTTCCAATTAGTCCCACCCTCCCCTTTCCTACACAGGACAACACGTGCAGGTCTTCGATGTCATCCGCACGTGATTATTCTGCACCGTGAACATCCGATCAAGAACCAAGCGGTTCGGTGACTCTTTCCTTGGTCGCACCATTAAGGCCTGGAATTCATTACCAGCTCACGTGTTTCCTTCTTCCTACAGTCCCGGGTCCTTTAAGCGGGGCGTGAGAAAGCATATGATGAGGCCGTCAAGCTGAGTGTCACCATTGTCACACGGTGTTTGTAAGTAATGGTGACCCTCTTTTCTGAGACTTTGCCTTCAGCTTACCATCAGGCAAGGCGAAGTCTAATTGACGTATTCTATATAATAAAAAAAAAACAAAATCACTTTATTTTTGAAAATAATTGTAATAGATATTAGGATATGTCAAACGTGTGACTAAAGTTGCTATTTTAAATTATTTTAATTATTTAAATTCCTACTTTAAAACTAATGTAATGCACTCACTCAATACAACAATTATGAATTTTGGCCACTTTTGTTAATAAGTGGAAAAAAATAAAATAAAACTGCGCAGAGAATATTTATAACAAATTGAGAATGATATCAATATTATAGCAATATTCCTAATAAACAAATAAAATACTCATTACGTTGGAGTAATAAATTTTGGGGATATTAGAGTTCTTTCTGATAATCTACAGTGACATTTTAAAATAACAGCTTCAAGTAAACACTCTTATAAAAGTATAATTAAGTTTTCCGATCACGAGTGATCAATAACGATAGAATTTAGCAATCGTAATCGCCAATCAGTTTAGCATTAGATCAAATCAACACGAGCAATTATTGTATCGAGATATTAAAAACAACAGCGAGCTTTCTGAGAACAATAACTTGCTGGATATGGGTATAGGTGGTACTTGATATAAGAAGTCGCGGGAGCGGGCGTAGAAAGCGGTTTGCTTTGCACATATTCATGATGCGTATTTTGTGCTGTACTACTATACTTTTAACACCTATTAAAAGCGCATATTACCAACAATTTTTGTGTACATGTGCTCTGGTTCTTTGTTATTTAAACTGCAAATAGTCGAAAATACTTTTAAACCGTGGCAAATGCCTGCGATCAGTTTGAACATTCATAAGTTTAGCGTAAGAATTCCTTTAGCATTGGGCCACTTTCGTTGAATATTAGTGTTTGGAATCTTTCGTCTTATTCATATTATTCTTATCAGTTCGGCTTATTGAAGCAAGTTGAAGACTACTTTTTTTAAAATTTAAACCACCTTAGCATTGCCTTTATAATCTTGGTCACAATATTCTCTTTCACCATGAAATACAAGAGGCACTTAACAATCAGGTATTCTATTTTTAATCCATGACGGTATTATATTCCAAAATATAACCAGAAAAAATCGTAACATTAAGTAGACAGAAAAATTGATACCAGATATTTCTGGTAATCGTCATAATATGTAAATAAATGAGTAAAATTGAAATAATGATAACATATTTCAAAATGTATTCATTAATAAAGGGCTTGCTACATAAATTGTTAGTAATTATAAGGTAATGCTATGCCATAAGATGGCATAATAATAAACATTGTATATATTTAACTTTCTGAAATGAATTGAAGAGTTTTTAACTGGGTAATTTAAAAATTTATTATTATCACTTGGTGTAATACAATTCAGTATACAATAACATCATTAAACCATATAATTGTTGCGCAAACAATACATTGTTTGCTCAACAATTATAACATTGTTTAACTTTCAAATTACGTTATTAACAACCTCTTGTCACTTGCGCCGGCGCTTACTACGCGGCGGCGGGCGGAACTCGTTCCGAGATGTCTCAATCTCGATAGAGACCGGATCAATCGATACCGACCTACAGTTTTTTCATCGATCATCGATTGGACTGGTTTTCAATCGAAAAAAATTATAGAGGTTTGTCGTTCGATATACACCTTCGACTGTTGCTCTTCGAAATCGTTCCGTCGAAATAGATGGATGAATAGTTTAATAACGATGATTTGGTAGAAAGAAAATAATATGTAGCTGGAAGCCGAATGGTGAAAGAGGCGAAAGGAAAAATCTTTACACAAAATATATTGTAAGAATGCCACAGGGCTCAAGGCTCGGTCCAATCTATTTGTTATAAAATAAATTATATTGTATGAAAATTAACTATAAAATCAATGTAGTAAATTTGTTGTTTCAGTATTATAATCAGATCGAGGATATTTTTATGAAAAAGTCAGGTCAAGAGTATCGCACAATAACCGGCGAGCAAGTATAGAAATATTCATGAAAGTAGAAAAAGTGATAAGTCAAGATTGTGGCTAGTAAAAAGAATAAGATTGAAGATATTATTTCTGCCTACCCAAATGGGAAAGATGCGTGATTATGTGCATGTCTTCAACAAAAACCTTCTCTTAAAGGTCAATAATTAACTTGAAATACACCTATCCATTATCCATTAAATCAAAATAAAAATTCCAAAGAAACATAATCAAGAAAGTAAATAAATCGCTCCATTTAAATCGAAGGCCTGCAGTGAAGAAATTATCACCATTAGCGTGGGCTTAAAGGCTATTTATAACGTTAGCGATATTCCACACTCAGCGGGTAGGACCAGGGTCCGGAGTGCGCTCGTCAATCATTTGGGTCAAACAAGCTATGAACACCGCTATCTCCAGATATAAATGTAACTTTGATTTTATAAAGACGATGTTGAAAGATTCCGTTAGTTTGATAGATAATATAATTCAAATCAAGCACGTTGGATTTGGCTCGGTTACTTAGGTTTGTGGGGTACGTAGGTTGGTGGACTTAGGATATATTATTACAGAGTTTTATCTAGGTTCAAACTATGTATAGCTTGACATCATTATCATCTAAATATAGACGTATTTTCCAGATTGCTTCCAAAATCAAATTTGACGTTTTATGTGGTTTCACTACTGCGCCGGGGGTTCAATTTCCGCTCAGTGAATATATTTTGTAAACATGAATGTCTATTTACATTGGTCTGGGTGTTTATTTATAGTTGAATTGAACAAGATATTACTTACTGTGAATGACCATGTCAATCTCAAATCATACAGGATATTAAACTGTAGATATATTATATAAAAAACGCTGTGCCGCTGTTCCGACTAAGATTTGCTTGCTAACCGTGATTAAGATTTCAAGAACATTACCGTATAAAAGTACTGCTTACATAATTTTTCTGTATCCAAGCGTCCTAATATTTCAACTTTGAGTTAGATTTTAAGATTGGCTTAATTGCATTCATAAAATGTTATATCACGAGCATCGCTGAACCATAAAATTCTATGATATATATTATACTCATCTTTTTGTTTTCGTATCAATTACCTTGGCTGCCTTGTATAGTCCCCTACGTTTAATTCTTAGGCGTGCTTTAGGCAAAAAAGGTAAGAGGCCTACCTTTGAATTGACTGGCCACTAGCCGTCTGTGTAACTTGCGAAAGGTCAGGCAACCCAAAGGTAGTATATACTTATATCGTAGATTAGATATGTTATATTACATGTGGTAATTCCCGTTAACCTTGTTGTGTCTACTTCTAATAAACTCTTTGCATAGGGCTTTATTTCAACAAACTATTAAATGTTTTGTTTCATGTTATTTACATTTTAAAGCATTAAAATTACATAATTAAAGTCCCACATCCCATGAAGATGGAATTTGTAAGCGCTACTTAAGCATAAAAAGGCGATAAGGCAGGCTCTCAGCTATACGTGAGGCTCGATAATACATTAGTAATTCGAAAGTAACTTCTAAAAATTCCAGCAAAGAATAAAATAAAACGTTCAATTAAGGGATCTGAGATCAAAATTAAGCCTTCTTCGTTTAAAATGCATTAATCCGGTCACTTGTCTTGCGTGAATGCAATCGTTCCGTCCCGCTCTAAAACCCGTTCCGGTTCACCCATTGCGTACCGTTGACAAAGATTAAGGTTCAGGACACAGTATTTGACAAAGGCAATTAAAAAAAAACAAGATTGAACGTGTCAACTTTGTTTATGACATTTTATAAATTGGAACCTGCTGCAAAAATTTATTGATCAAAAGTGATCAATCTTCTTTCAGAGTGATTAAACCCGATCCATGTTTATCGTGAACGAGACTGTCATTAATCTCATTTGAATTACTTCCTTACTAAACACTTGCTGTACCTATAAAATATCTAGTTCTAACTCCACAGTTCCTTGACATGGATTTGTGTTTCTGTCTCTCTTACACGGCCGAACTTCTTTATTCTTTTACTTTTTTCATTTTCGGAGTAACATGAACTCTCAATCTCTGGCTCACAGTTTTTACGCTCAGTTAAACCAGAGTCGGCTTTTAATTTACGATTATCGGTGGATGAAGACATACACACATATCGATTTTAACCAGTGTAGTTATAGTACTTATTGTGATAATATTTTAGTTAGTTACTGTGACATTTACGATAGTGGTACTGCGGTCAGTATGTTTTTACGATACCAAGAATATTTGCGAAATAACCCTTCCACGAACGAGATTATAGTAATATTTTTATTAAAGAAACTTAAAGTTTTAATATCAACTTGTATGTGATTGGCAGCTGCACCATTAGCAACTTTATTAAAATGTTTCATAAAATTCCTTACCGCAAAAAAAAGCTTGGTACCAGTAAATGTGGTGATTAACATTTTGGACAGAAAAAACTACGGCATAATGAAGGGTATCGGTGCGAACAACTTTATTAAAAAGGCAAAAACGAGAAGCCAATCGCTCGTCTGTCTCGTTACCCTTGAATGAACTCCACACAGAACTTACTACTCGGTGACACCAAATCTTTTCCATGGCTATTTCATTTTTTCAGAAATATTACGCTATGAATGACATTACATTTCCAACAAGAATGAAAAGGATACAAATTGAGTGAAAAACTGTCCCAATGAACTTTTAAATTGCTCTCTATATATGTCCCCGGAACACGATCTCCGTTTAAATCATCACTCGATGTTATATCTGATGATCATGCATTGTTTGAATCTGATTCTTATGCGTTCAAAGTAAGAATATATTTTATCTTGTTTATATCTGACACGTAGTTTCTTGTTGTATCATTGTGTTCCTTCTAAAAGCAGTGAATCAAAACTACTTATTTCTGAAACTACAACTCTGTTACTGCAACTGTAAAGCTTTTTGTTCTCTGTATCTTGATAACCGATGGTTGTTAAGGTCATCTTAGATTTTGTACACTCGTGTTAAAGTCGAGATTAGCGTGTTTTTCTCTTCTTGAATGAGTGGTTATTTGTTTTAAAGGGGTTTTATCGCGGCACGTAGGCTCGATTTGAATAAAAATACAATTTATATGTGTCGGAGAGTTCGGTAAGGCAGTATAGGGTTACGGAGCCGGTTGGACGACTCGGCTCCCAATTTGCTGGTGCATTTCTGAGTAAGTTATTAAGTTTCGGCTTGTCACTTTGGTTGCGAAATTTTGTAGTCGGCTGATGACGGTATACGTTGGTATTTTGTTTTAATAAAGTCAATGGAGTATATCTAGGTTCTTTTTGACTGTTTTTGCACCGGTATGATTGATGATGTTGTCATTTAATAGTATAATATATGTGGACATTAATGACTTATTTCAAAACAAATTATTCGTCGACACTATTTCGTGAGGTTAACAGCGTTTAATATATGCTTTCATACAATTAAATGAGACCGCTGATAATATCTATAGTTTTTTATATTCAAATGATATGCTATCGCTCAATCGAGACATTTGAAGCAACAATTAGCCTCAGTAATTTTGACTAATTTTTAAACTGTCTCATTTGTATTCAGTTTCATCTCAATTTAGCTTATTTATGACTGGTTTTCACTAGAATGTTAAAATTTAAGCACTAAAATCTTCATTATCTAACTTTTGTGTTCCTATAATAGAGTCAGGTGTAATAAACATTTATGTTGAATTTCTGCATTAAATTCAAAGTCACGCATGCTAATAAAGTTACTTACACGCAATCGTTTTATGTATATACGTTTGAGAAATTATTGTTCGTACAAATTCTTTGAGAACTATTTGTTACTCATAATATCATTAAATTTTATATTATTAACAAACGCAATGATGTTAACCTTCCTTATTCTTGTTTTCAATTGTTTAAGTTATCCTCTTCTCTTCTTCTTTATTCGCCCCTTTATCCAAACCAGATAGAACTCTATCCACCTGGTTTGATGTTCAGTTTCCTTCCAGCAGACTCTTCTTATTTATGTTTTAAGTCTCTTCTTGTTATTCTAACAGTTTTATAATAATTGTTATATTTGAAAATAACACTTATCTCTTTATAAATATAACAAGATCTAAAAAAACCTCATCAATCATTCATTTCATCAAACTGATATTACAAATGTAACATCCGAGATGTCTACTGTAACAGGCGATAAAATTTTGTTGATAACGAAATGATGCCAGTAGACCTGGTGAAGGTCGTGTTCAAATGGGTCTGTGGAACTGGGTCCGTCCGGTGCAGTAGACGCAACACGATCCGTCTGATACATGCCGCTTCCAGTTAACCTGTCTGGATGGTGTTATCTAAGAAGTAAGAAGAAAAAATGCGCTTTATTTTTACAACAGTTGGGCAGATGACAACGTATGTTACCAAATAGTAACGAATAGTTTGAACCGCTGTAGTTTAATAATTTAAAGTGTAATATTTATTTAAATCAGATGTTTGCTTTTGATTTTCGAATGATGCGTTTTTAAATAGTCTACCTCTTAATGACATGGCTACATGAACAATGATATTATATACTTTTTGAAAGTCATAATTATTTGCGAAGAAATATGAGTAGATCAAATCAAAATAAAATAGGTCAAGTAGGCAATTATACGAACTGCTAAATTGCTTTTAATAAAAAGACAAGAGTTGACTTACAATAACGTCATTAGCGATGAGTTATTCGATCCTCGCATAAAATTATAGATTAAATGCCGATTCTCTCATAAATAAACTGGATCATCAGTATTTTGGTATTGATTGACATTCTTGGTAAGTTTTTACCCGCCTACGGCTTCTCAAGACATTTAACTTAATGGATAGAGATTCTTCACAATTTTAGCGAAGCTCATTTTTTGTTTATTAGTTATATTGTTATAAAATGAAGGTTTCTTACGCAATATTTATCATCATCATCACAGTGTTGTTCCTGAATCGAATCTGAGGCCTTCTCAAGTAAGTTCAGGGTCTACCCGGGTTACGCATTGTTAATCCTTTTCTGTAGTCCTAAACTGTAGTCACAATCTTTTATGCGTATCTTTTTCTACGTATACTGCGTCTAAATGTCTTTTATTTTTCTTTATGAGTATTATTTTATTTTAATATCATCGTAGTAATTTAGTTCTTTTTGTTTACTATTTCAGTAACAGATTTCTTGTCTTTATTTAGTATTATTTTCGTTTATTTTGAATGTATTTAATTGATTAAAGAATTAACCAAGAACATTTAAAAAATATAGATAGGTACTGCAGACATATGGTTAACACCATCCCAAAAATATGAAAGAGTCATACTTAATTGAGCGTTATCTAAAGATGAGTTTACTTCGTGTAAGCCGAACCTTAGCTGCTAAGTAAACAGACACCGTTTGCGATTTTTTTTTGTAGTAAACAGTTTCATTTTGAGCCTAAAATGACAGCGACGCGACGGCTCCAGTTACAGACGTGTTATAATTATGGAGGTTAAGCGACCGCCTAGTGACAGATGGATTTTTCGGAGAATTTAGTGTTAATATGGCTATTAGCAAGTGATTATTATGGTTATATTAATTAATATGAATAAATAATTATTAATACTACTGAATGCTGATTTTTATGGGCATCGTGCCAGACAGGTAATAAATATGACTGAAAATCCTAAATCGTTATAGGTATGTTTTTATATTCGAACAGTTATGTAGGTAGATGCTGCCTATTCATTAGTGATCTCGATACACTTTTACGTAATGATTTTTTTTGTACCACTTAGGTGGCAGACAAGCACACGGCCCACCTGATGGGAAGTGGTTACCGTGGCCTATGGACGTGTACAACACCAGAGGCGTTACACTTATTGAATGTTTATTGTTAATATTATCTATAATTTCAATTTAGTCCATTCGATGGTAACTTTAGTAACAGTGCTAAAATGGTGGCTTCAAGTATGACGACCTAAATAGATGCTCTTTTACGTTGAAATTTAATTAAGAACCTGCAGCTTGCAGGTTCTCCTCTTGAGCTTCTAAGATGAGGTACTCCGCAAAAGCCAAAATTAACCAAATAATGGTGTTTTAAGAGAAATGGCTTTGATCTTCAAAGTGCTTGATTGATGCTCAGATAAAGAAGAAACATACATTGTACTGACAAAAACCACTTTATATTTTTCAACCATATTAATAGCTCATTATTTTTCAGTGGCTACGTTTATTATTCAAAGTATGATTATATTTTATGAATCTAATGATTTTATCTACCACACCATTAACTAATAAGCTTTAATCATTTAAATATTACCTCGAAAAGAATTACGGGCAGCAAATGTGAGTTATAATGTTACAAACTGAAATTATATAATGCATCATGAATTTTATGCTCCGTTTTAGTACTTAATTATGCTAAATCTTTACAAAACCTGGCATTTTAAATACATGCCTTTTTTCAAAACGTGTATATTTTTATTAACCTGCACAAAGCAACTTGGTAGAGCGATTAACAACGTAACGGTACAAATTATTTAAACTCTTTGTATCTAGGGTACATTAGGGCCTAGAAACTTTAGAGCAGTCATTTTTCTTTTTTTTATGCCACTTAGGTGGCAGACAAGCGCACGGGCCACCTGATGGAAAGTGGTTACCGTGGCCTATAGACGTGTGAAACACC
The DNA here is from genome assembly GCA_963662185.1 of Eilema griseolum. Taxonomy (NCBI): domain Eukaryota; kingdom Metazoa; phylum Arthropoda; class Insecta; order Lepidoptera; family Erebidae; genus Eilema; species Eilema griseolum. The sequence continues at coordinate 9,886,058 of OY759256.1, read as the reverse complement.
AGAGAAGCCATACTCGTGCTACCGACCCTGTAAGCACAGAGTTTCTGTGCTGTCAGTGTAGAGAACAAAGCAGGACAAACCTTTAGTCATCCCACTGAAAGCACAAAGCATTGCTTACAACTCTCAAAGCGGTTCTATAGATATCTAACTCCTTAATTATTATTATTTTAAGCAACTACGGCGAAGCCTATGCTTATGATTTTGGGCAGGCTATGTATGTTTATAGGTTCTCATAGCTCCTCAACTACTTATGAGAAGTGGACAAACCTAAAACCGTAATTTTTCAGCATTTGGGTTTTTTCCTGTTTACACTTCATATTTCCATAGTACCAATACGTGATTACAGTAATCGGCACGTTTGATACAAATTCGCATTTCTTAGATTTGTGAGAGCCGCTTGGATAAGACTACAACACTAAAATTCAACCTTATAATCTCTTGACCGCTAACACAGCTTATAATAATCGGTCATAAGGATATACAAGCATATCCAGACCATCCAAAGTTCTGAATAAAAGGCTGTATGTAGGAGGAAACTAAATATGTCCACAGCGAATCGCTAATGTGCACTGTAGGGCCGTACGACCAACTGGCGGTACCGCAAGGTAGGGTGCTTGGCCCAAGATGGAAACTACGGCAGGAATTAGACAGTCAATAAAAATCGAAGTTCAATCTCATGATGTCGGTATAAAACTAATACGGTATACGTTTGTATATCAATATTATCGCCAGGATTGCAAAGATCGCGATATAACCTACAAAAATATATACAAAAAAAAATGCAAATTAAATTTAGAAGTTGAAAATTATGAATAAATTACAAATTTTATTGCAGTAAAATTTTATATGCTTATTAACAGATTATTTGTCTGAGAAAATTACTCGTGATATTAATGACTAAGAAATGAAAACTCAATAGAGCCTTTGAAAAATAATATTACCATAACAGCTCGTGCTTACATTTGTTTTAATTAATGCTTGTATCATCCGCAAAAGAGGTGATGGCGTGTTGCATAAAATCGTAACATTATTATGGGTTGGCCTTCATTATGATATTTAAATGTTTAACTTTTTCTAAAAATGACAAATAGTGGGTAAAATCAATACACGATCAAATTATGATTTCTATTAGAAAAAAGTTTCAATGTGAATACAACTAAGGATTTGATGTTTTTATGTCTCAGTCATCAAAGCTAAGCACACGTTCAAAAGAATATAAATAAGTAAATTTTAATAAATGAAAAACTAATAGAATAACGTTTCGTGCAAGCTGATAATGTCCATTATCTGCTTATAACTACAGCGTAATTATTGACCAACTTAGTTCCTCCTATCACTTAGCACGAATCGCCATCTCCATATACACCTTCAACCCATCGGTTACGGTCTGAGACCAAAAATAGAAAAGGCCGATAACACTAAGAATAATGGATGAAGATGATTATTTGTTCTTTTAATCCTATCACAAAAGGGCTGTTACATTGATTTTTACGGTCATAAAATTTGAATGGGTCAAAAATACCCATGACATTGAATCACCGATGATTATGTTTTGGAGAGGAATCAATCTGTTTTAAATGGCGTGTAAATTTTTAATAACATCATTTTATTGTTTGGAACCTGAGATTATTCATAACTTTATTTCGAATAGCGTATTCGAAGATATTTTTAATTCTGATGAATGTGAAAGAATTTCATTGTGGAAATTGTATTTTATGGAAGAAGTATGACTTAGCTCTATATTTAGATTTGATTTGTTAGTCTTTTTTTTAAACAGACAGGAAAAAGTCTTCACCCGCTTATGGTGTTGAATTACACAAGTATGTGGTGCTCTCACTATAACACCTATAATACTATAATTCTATAATGTATGTACTTAGTAACACATATTCAAAAACGTTATTAGAACCATACGTGCCTTTTTACAAAACATATCATAACTACCATCTTTTCGCTCCTAACTACATCGTATACAATCACTCACGTAATCTAAAACGTCTTAATTTGGAATAGTTGGAAAGCCAACCCTTCGTTACTCCAATGCATGCCAATTTTAACCCATGACTTACCACGGTCTGTCCTTAATAGCCACTTTTACGTATCTGTCATCTTTAACTTTCTAGACTCCGTTTAAACTTTATTTAATGAATAATATGGTTTATTTTGCTTTGAAAGAAGTTAGCGAACGAATGGTAGCAGTCGTGAGTTCAAATTCTAATTAACACCTCCCTGGGTAGATAAATTGTGACGATAGTGGTTTGCTGTGGCATTGCATTGGTGCCTGTAAGATATGCAACGTTATATGCTTATTGAGATTCGAAAGCAGGGAAATGTAATCCAATGAACTTTGTATTTAGTTCAATTCTTTTGGAAATGGTGTAGTTGAGCTGCAAAAGTTTTTGACTTGTGGACTTTGTTTTAGTCTAAATAAGTATCTTATTTCTTAATGATTTATTAATGGATAGAATTTGAACTTCTTCAGAATTGTAATTCCTCGTCTTCATCCGAGCCATCCCGGTCGCGTCCAAAGCCTGCACGTTAGAGCCCGGCATCCGGTTTCCTACGTTTTCTTGCTATAATAATATTTGGTTTATTTAAGGGAGCTATTACCATCAGATCTGCAAACCTCTAATTGAAAACCTGCACCAGAGCGTCGTCTCTGAATTTGAGGATTTTGGTAGGGTTCACTTCCTCCAATATTGTCCAACAATACCAACCAACAATATTGTTAATAAACTAATTTTCTTCTGAAGCTTCAGTTAGCTCAATAATAAAATTAACGTTTATCTAAACGACATGCACTAGAGTTTCAAAACTGATTTGTTTACTTCGTTTCCGCTTACAAATAACGCATTTCGCCATAAAACGGCCATGTCAGTGTCTGGGCGCGCATATAATCTGCTATACCAGACTAGTGTTGCAGATTTATCATTACGAGTGCAGTGTAACGTTACCGTCTTCACACGTCGTAGGGTTGCCACAAAAAAACTTATATTCTCCTGATTTTTTTTGTTGTAATTCACCGGTCCCCTTTTGGTTATTCTTGTATGTAGAACACGTCAATATCACTTCACGTCACGTGATGCCATTTCAGGTACTTTTTTTAAGTGTAGAATTATGCTTTTCTTAGCACCTATTTCTTTAAAATGTTTTTTATACCACTTAGGTAGCAGGCAGACAAGTCTGATGGCGAGTGGTTAACGTGTGCACTACCAGGGGTTTCGTCACACTCGCGCTGCCGATCTCGAGACTGCGTGATCGTTTTTGAACATGTCATTTAATTTTAGACTACTGCTAATTATTTTAGTTTAAAATTAAACGGCATTTTTTGCAGTTTCTATTGTATGACAGGGGTTGACACTCAGCAGAATTGTGGTCCTGGTTATTTCCAATTCTTCTATACATTTGACTTGACTAACAGTTAAAACAATGTTCAAAAATGATTGTATAGATTATTGACCGAGCAAGTGAAGCAAGCGAGTTTCTGTTTCTAAAAGGTGGCCGATTTTCCTTTTGTCCGTATCTATATCAGTGGTGAAACATCCAGATTTGTTTCAAATAAGAACATACGTAAGAACCGTTGTATAATTACGAACATACGTATTGCAAAACTTTTTTTTCAAGAATTCAGAATTGATTAAGTGTGGCAAAAGATGCTCCCGAGGTTTACTGTTCACAGAATTACTAGTTTTATCATTCATTGTTTCCGTTGGAACATAAAATATCAGTAGATCGGTCCAGGGTCGCCTCAAGACATATGTATGTCAGAATTTGGAATATCTTGCGATTTGAGGCATCAGTCGATTTACAGTTAGGAGACAACCCTACACCTTGCTATGCATTATTTGTATACAGGTTGTTATATATATGCAGGCGATATAGCGTCTCAGGTTTAATTACGACTTATCGTATTGTTTTTCATTGTTCTTAAGGTCGTTTATTGGTGCGACACTTTTATAGTTACGGGTTAGCACTAAATGGTACACTATGGCACTAAGAATGATAAGTTGTTGGCAAGGAAAGTTGATGAGTTCTTCTAGAAGAAGATATAGATATTTCAAGATTGTTTCTTGTTTACTGGTTTATTGAATTGAACTTAACCTCATGTTTGTGTATCTATAAGATTTTCATATAACCAAATTTCTGCAAAAAGTTTTCCTAACTCGTTTTAGGGAACGGTCGTTGAGAGCAGACAAATATGGCGGAACCTAGTCTTCAACAATATTGTTGTTCAACTGTTAGTGACATCTGTGTTCACTTATACCGAAATCGACTATGTATCGGAAAGACCTTCAAGTGAGGAATTCATCTATACATTCATCTATGCTGCATGAGTGTTTTTTTTTTTGCTTAAAGGTAATACAGGTATCCAGCCCCAAAATCTAGCTTCTAAGCAGAAGAACGTACATCCTAGTGAATAAAATACTGATACATACCTCGCAGTGTGTTAGCTCCATAAAGAGCATGGTCGTAAGGCACTGGGCGGTACGCGGGATGGAGGGCGGCCAGGTAGCTCAGCTCGCTGGTGGCGCCAGCCGCAGCCGCTGCAGCTGCTGCCAGTCTGTGGACAAGAATACATCAGATTAGGATACATTTGTTATTTATTTATACTAATAATATAGCTGAAAGCTCTCTCGAAGTTCCAGTGAGATTTGAATATTCTTTTACATTCGATAGCTTATCCTACAACCGGCATCTTCATCACAGTCTCGTTCTTTGTTCATTGGGTGAACCAGCTAGCAGGCAGATCTTGCCAAGCCCCTTATATCCAGTGGACTGCGTGGGTCTACATTACTTAACCGCCTTTATCCCTTACAACTGCACCACCTACTTGACCGTGAATTTGAATTACGCATTAAAAATAAACAACAAGAAATGCCCGTTTGTCCATGAACACTTCTTTACTTTTTAATTGGATTTTTACTATTTGCACTTGGGCTGCAAGTTCACAAATTGCCTAGTTTCTGCTATGTTCTACTATGTTCGAAACCCACAAGCCTATTACCGTAAACTAGGCACATCTTCCAGAGTATGTGCTACTGCTGAGTATTTCCCTGACAGACGTCCGACCCAGGTATCGAATCCGAAACTCCCAAATCACATACGTATAATAAACGCTCTAGTGTTACATTTCTAAATAAGCCCTCACGAGATCATTTTCTTCCTGGCAGGGAGTCTTTTAATCACAAAACCTCGTTTGGCAAAGACAATATTTGAATGCTTTGCCAAAAGGTTTGCACACAATGACACATTTGAAACTTTTTCGAACCCTATTCAAGTATTCGGAGTATCGAAGGGGACATCTCGGTGCGAACTCAAGGCCTAACAGTGGGGTTCCGTGGCCAATAAAAAGAGGTCGACCGCTTGCAGCCCAGAGGCATCCGTGACGTAATACGTCTGGACGCTTTTGAGTAAAAAACGATTTACAAACAGCTGGATGCACAATCTTTTCAGTTAGTTTCTTAAATTATTCTTAAAAGTATTGGTCTCTAATATGTACATCTAAATTTTATGTTATGTCAAAACTACTTATTGCTATAAATTATTAGTTTTTCGTAATATATATGTCCAACACTCAATTTGTCGACTGTCTATTAAACCAAACGTTTACAATAAACAGCAAAACAATGGATAAATCAGATAAACAATGAGAAAACAATTCATTCCCACGTTTACAATGAAAAACAAAACCAAAGCGACCACTAAAAGCGCAAAGCTAAACAAAAATAAGAGCACAAGCACAATAGCTCGCGCGCATGCGCAATGCGCCCAGTAATAAAATTATTAAACAAATCAACCTCATAATAATGCGGCCCCAGAAAATTGTCGGGTGGGCTGAGTAGGATAAAGAAATTATCCAACTTACCGGCCACGGACGATTGCGCGCCCCGACCGAGCCTGAACAAAGACGTACCTCGAGAAAACGAACAACAAAAACTGGCCGAGAACAAAATAAATAAAACAAGTGCAAGAACACTCGCGCGCCTTCGCCCCGCGTGACGTCTTCATGTACTCTGTCCTTCTCGCCCATGCCATCTGTCTGTTACCTCACACGAGAGCGACAAGGATAGTAATACGCACAGATCGTCCTTAGAATACGAAGAAAGTTTTGAAACTGTTGCTGGATGTGAAACAAGTTTTACAGATTTCGCGCAGACGGGCTTTTTGATTTGACGTTTTATTTACATTTTTAAAGCCATTTTCTTTGCACGGATTCCAATGATTAGGAGCATAGCGCAGTAGCCGGCAGCGAAGGCAGCTTTCACATTATACGAGCTGTATTTTATTTATACTGTATTATTTTGAAGTAAAGGTCAATACACAAACTGGAAATGAATTGAATAAAGATAATTGTTTGATTACAATATTTTCGGAAACACTATACTTTTCATGAAAAAGAGAGGCCAGCATGGCAAGAGTTCACATTCAGGACGGAACTTGAACTTGCAACCAATCTGTCTGTCGTTTCTAGAGGGAATACTCTGACCAACTGAGCTGCCTGGAAACATCCAGGGTATTCAGATTTCTTTAATATCCACAATTCTATGGGCAAAGTTAGCACACAATTGCTGCAAAATTTCACAAAATATTTTATAGTGTTTGCAGACATTTATCACTTACGTGACATTCGCGCTCACTTTTTGTTCATTTCGCGAGTAATCAGTGTACTGTAGACTGTCAGTGGAGCATTTTAAAAGTGTAATTGCTCCTCGAGTAGCGACTCAATCATGGCGTCATGAATGTTTCATGAAAACCCGTTAGCAATTACACCCGGCTCATGCACATTTTAAAGAACTTATTTAGTTTTTTCGTCGAAACATCAATTAGTTGTAACTGGCTGCTACATAACCCTGCCGTGTAGAATATTTAAGTATACCTTCAGGGTGGGAAAAAAACTGTACGTTTATGTGATGATTGTAGATAGGTATAAAATATAATTAAGGTGAAAAGCTAGTTAACCTAATCGTAGTTACTTTAGGTCTAAAAAGCGCTGTGAAGAATGTCTAATTAAAACACTGTATGTCATTCTTATAAGTAAAATACAATTGTATACAAATATTTGCACAGAGCGAAAATCAAACCCATGATCTGTGATTTAACTATTAAACTATTTACCAGTACCATATTTAAGAAAAATAGAAGTACTCGAAGAAAACATTGTCGTATGATAATATAATGCATTGTGAAGCAATCATCAATATTCGTTGTTGATAAAGACCCCCACTCATCTCAACATATCAGTTCGCGTTTACGCTTCGACGCTTCTCCAAGTGGCAGAAACATGGAATTTTGCGACTGGCAGTGTTGAAAGTAATCGTTATGTTGATTTTAATGGCATCTGTCTTGTAAAAAATATTATTTTTTAATACCACTCAGGTATCAGACAAACATACGGCCCACCGATGGAAAGAGGTTAAAGTGGGGCGTCACACTCGTGCTGCCGACTCTATTGGAACCTTCTGATAAATATTCTTGAAAAACCCTACATTATAGTGACTTGGAAAACCCAGAGCATTCTTGTATAAATGTATTCTTTTTATTTCTACGTGCGCAAAATCCCCACGGATACCTCCCCACCGGAGCCGGTGGAAGAGGTTATGTCGGACTCGAACCGACCAAAACGCACGCCGCCTGTGGGTCGTTTTGGTTGCCGAAGGTGAGGTTGACAAGCATATCCTTCGCACCCCGGCCGACCCAGGGCCATCTCTCACGATCTGGCCCTCTCCTCGGGTGTGTGGGGACTACAGAGTCCCCAACTAAGGATAAATGTATTCTTGATAAAGTATGTTATCAACCAATAGACAATATGCAAATAGTAATCTTTATGAATTGGCATTTGTGTCATAAAACTCATAAATGTTTGATTCTTAATAAACTACCTATCCTTGCAAAGGTAGTCTCTAAAACTGCAGCTGTGGTAATACGCACTTCTTTTTTAATATTCCTGTTTCCTCGTTTTTTAAATACTTTAAACACCTAATATCTCATACAACAATACACCATAAAAAAGTTATACCAACACAAAATTTCATATTCAAACGAACCGTTTCTTTATGCTACCTATCGTCAAGAAATATATCACTTTATCAAGATTTTCACGAGCGAATAATAAGAAATCCTTAATTCTTAAATACTAAATGTTAAAACGACAGATTTATTAAGGTCTCAAGAAATATCTGGGACAAAAAGAGGAAACTCTAAGCTTCTTTTCTTACGATTGTACAAATGGAGCCGACGAATTCTGAATAACAGTATTATATACAGGTTGATTTATAAACAGCAACAAATGCTGTTAAGATACCGCATTATATCATATTTTTTTATATTATTGTTATAGCGATACGTACTTACGTAGTTACTACTACTTAACTTAAAAATGTCGGTTATGGACATTTTATACTTGATATTTTTAATAATAAAGTTTTTATTTTATTTAACACTTTATTTAAAGCCCTAGTTTTGCTTTGATACTTACTACCTGCGACCTCGTCGTAATATTTCAGTGCCATTGTCCTTTGTATATAATTTAAATAAGCAAACTATAAATGAGTCACTTCATTGGACGTAAGGTCTTTCCGAGAAGGTTTGAAGTAGTCACCGCGGGGGCCCCACGGTAGGAGTTTTGTTTAAGCCTCGTATTTTATCGTCACACTAGGACTGCCACCTTTTTTTGTCAACTTTCTGCCACACACCTTTAAAATGGTGCCGGATGAAGATATTTTGGAATAAAAAAAGTGTAGAAGACGTTTTTGAAGATTTTGTGAATTAGGTTTAAAAACATAGTTGTGATATACATGTAATATGTAGGTAGGCACCTAGTTATTTATAACTATTAACAACCAAGTATATTACCTATATTTATAAGGTTGTATTTTGACAATTACTTTAAACTCGACGAATTATATTATATATTTGTATTTATATGAAAAATTTAACAGAATTGCCAATTCAGAGCTTGAAGCTTGTTGTTAAATCGGCTCTGATCTCTACACGGCTCACGCTGACATGTCAATCGCAGCTCTGAATAATGCAGTAGCAAGTTGCAACATGCTGTATATACACAACACATTTAATTATTTATTAGGGTTGTCTATTTCTATGTGTATTTTACGAAAATAAAGGGTAACGAAATAAAATAAATAAAGCTATCGAAAAATATCATTATTTAATATCGTGTATTAAATAATGTATTAAATAATAATGATATTTATGATATAGTTGTATCGTATACAACCAATGTATTTTTTCATTTAATAGACGATTTTTCAGAAATTTTATACTTCAGATTTTTTTTATTGTTATTGATTTATTTAAACACTATTATTTTAGGTCCTTACTAACAAAAAAAAAACACAATGTATATTGACATTATTAACTAACAAAATTTTGCATGAAAATTTTGATATAACAGCTTTATAAACCTTGTATAATTAGTAAGGGCCAAAGAGAATATACTATGAAATTTTTATAACCTTCAACATTAAACTTGGAGACAGTGTGAACCCTACTAACAATCGCTGCATAAAACCAAACACATCGCTATCTGTTTTACCCTCCATCTATAGTCCCCGTAGTTTATGGTATAGATTCCACCGTGAGCCTGTCTACATCGCATTGTGTTGACGACAAGTGCGATTGTTTTTCGATAAAGCTCGGCGATTGTTTCCAACCACTAAATTATCGCGATGAATGTTTATTGATATATCGTGTAATGATAATGTAATACTTATTGTTATAAGGTATAACACTGTAGCGATAATATTAATGTAAATTGTAATGATGTGTGTAATGATTTCTAGAAAAGTTGTAAGTATTGTTTGTATTGTCATTGTTTGTGAACCGATATTCCTACTTGCTTTTTACATTCATATTGTTCTTATACATCTACACAAATAAAATTGTAATGTTCATCTCGTTCACTTAGTAGTCGGCATCAGATCAATGTTGATGAACAAAGTAGGTACCTACTCAAAATTATCTTAATGCCTTGGTTTTCCTCATCTTTCTGTCATAATACAATTTAAATCAATAAAACAGTTTGATTTGCTCTTAATACCTTAATCTTGAGACCTTGTTGTCAAGATAGGTCTGACATTGACTAAACCTAGGATTTTTATAAGTCATTGACTATTATATTTTTTAGAACTTAGCCATTGATTATAAGCAGCGTAAGTTTTCTGTGAATGCTTATGTATCTGTTTGCTGCATATAATTGTTCAAATGATAAATAATAATAAAAAAAACTTTTATGTTCAGACTGTCATGCATAGTAAAGTTAGACCTAAGAGCGGAGTTCAATTTTATTCTGTACGGATTACGAAAGCGCAAAATGCCCTACCATTTCTTTAAGCTATCCAAATAACCTCTTTCCCTTCATGAGTCACGGGAACAGCTTACCGTCTACTTATTTGCTATATTAGCAATAAAAAAAATGTTTGAAGCTGTAGGCCGAGGGCCATAACTTTGGATACTTTATAACGAAAACGATTCACGGTTGGGAGCATTCTTATTATATTATAAAGACTGTCTTAGCATGCTGTGAGAAACGATGACAGATATTAATTGTTATAAAACGCCTATATTATGACTCGTATACGGCTAACAGGTGAAGTTGATCAGCTGGCTCTTATGGCCAAGAATTGTGGAGAAATAGATACTAATACAATAAAAACATATAACAAGCTTACATATTCAAATTAATTACAATTCAAACTTCATCCACTTCGACTCAGATATTCTGAGTAATTTAAAAAAAACATGAGGTTAGTGAAATACACCTGCAGATGTACGAGGTACTGGTGCAGGCTTTCCTCCCAGTTGTGGGAGGTCAATCGGTAGTCGAACCAAAGGAAAAGAAAGCGGAAAGAAGAAGCTCCACGGACGAGATGGGGACCCCGTGTTCCCCACACCCGAAGAGGGCCATCTCATAAGAGACGGTCTTGGGCCGGCCGGGTGCGAGGGATATGTTTTAGATAATCTCACCTCTAGCAAACTGTGGCCCACACAGTCGGCGTGCGTTATAGTCGGTTCAAGTCCGACATAACTTACCCTACCGGCGCCGGTGGGGGGAAAAGGGTAAACCATGCCTTTTTTGACATCCATTAGTTTAATTTGTCCGTGTTCCGATTGATGGAACACGGGCAAAACAAATTGTTTTTGGACCGACCAGTAAGACTCAGTTATTGGAACAGGGGTAACACACGTTCACGTTACCACAGATAATATAATACTAAAGACGTTACGTAGGTAAGATTGTCATTATCAAAAATATTAATAAAATCATTTCATAATACATGATTTGAAATTCAAAAGTGGTAGTTCACCTATCTCTGTTATTAATTCTCATCAAATATTTTAGTAATCAATTCACACAACATGTTCTATTCACTACAAAAGATATGTTTTATATTCAAGACAATAATGTACCTCTCATGGTGCGCATTCCCGCCCTTTGAAAGTAGACATGGCCGCCGCGCACGCGCTGAATTGTAACACACAGTATTGCCATTATACAATAAATTTACAAGGTATGGTAAATGCGTGGCGCTATTGATCTTTCTGGCGGTATTATTCACATTCACAGTAGTAATGGTATGAGGAATATTAATAATTATGTAGAATAAATTATTAAACTCATTCGCCAATCACAAACCGAAAGAAAATTAACGGTTACCGCCTACTGTCAAATTTGTTTCGATCACACAGCAGTCGGTTTTTTATTACTTAATAATTTATTTTAATAATATAAAAATATGAATATAAAAATTATATATAAATACACAATCTAATAAATTTGATTGTAATCTAATCAAATTTATGGAGTACGGTATCAAAACCTTTTGATACCGTACTCCATAAATTTGAATGAAAAAAAAATTGACAACACGCATTTTAGCATCAAACACCTCCCTATAGTTCCTTTGATACTCTGGAGATGAACATCTTTCATTTGAGACCCCATTCATCGAATTCTGTCCAGCCGTTACACCTATAGAGAGGAACAAAGAAAACTACATACATACATATTATGTACGCGCGTAACACATTACCCTCGCGGGTGCAGTCGGTCAAAAAGAGAATAGATTCCGTATATAATATTCTGACTATTACTCCCCCCTTGTTGCATGCCAATTCCACTTTCCCTAAAAGTCTTTCAACCCTTCATGCCTTCCTTTCTTTCCTTTCCTTACAATTAGGTCCAGATGTTTCGTTTTTAATCCCAAAGACTACTCTACTCACCTAATTACCAGCATAAAGTCCTTCATAGCGAAATGTGGACGTTTGATATCTCTAACTAAAGTATCAATCAATAAAAATGAACATAATATACTTAAACACATCTTAAAGTAGCGTTAAACTTCTTACTAATTACTTACAGCTGAACTAGTCAGTGTAAAAAATGCATCCCATGATTAACCAAATAAGGTGTCGACAGTGTTGCCAGAGTAATTGATAGCTTTCAACAAACACAATTAGTGGCCTTGCGATGAACATGTGTTGCCATAATTGAAATGTGTCTAATTGATGATAATACTTATTGTCCTTAACTGGAATAGTAGGGCTCAGTGGAATTTAGCAGTTAATAAAATGATAATGTTTGGTATTTTTTTTCTAATTATAATTGACATTAAGAAGTGGGATAAAGACGAGTTTGATTGTTAAAACGAGTTTTTATACCACTTGGGTGGCAGACAAGCACACGGCTCACCTGCTGGAAAGTGTTACCGTGGTCTATGGACGTGTGTAACACTAGGTGCGTCACGCTTGTGCTGCCGACCCTGTAAGAACAGAGAGTTTCTGTGCCGTCAGTCCAGAAGATAAAGCAGGACAAGTCTTTGGTCTTCGCACGGACAGCATTAAAGCTGACTCCTGTGAGCTCTGATTTCTCTACTCACCTACACATAGTATTCTGTAGGGCAGAGGTACTTCTCCAGTCGAACTAATTCCGTCGTGTCGTACCTCCGTTTGTCAGTATTTAATAATTATGGAAACCAAAACAACGACTGCAGTTAACAAAGTTCATATTCCACAGTCCATATTGAACACTTTAAGTATCTGTAATGAATTATATACCACAGAAGATGTCTACATTATTAGATAATAAAGTAGATCAAATATAACTACGGTCAAACAATCTCATACTTACCTAATTAACAAGCATGTACGCGTCTATTAGAAGATTTATGCAGACGTGTAGAATCAAAACAAATGAAATAATAATGATAACAGAAATAATAAACGATGTGTTAGTAAACTACTTCATTAAAATACAGATCATAATTATTGGGCAGCTGCATCGCTACGCTTCCATGACATGTTTATAAGTGATCGTGTTTTAGGTTGCGATTCAGAAAAAGAGGGATGAAGCTATACAGAGAATATCTCTATCTCTCATCCCTCTAGATAGCAGTATTTATAGCCCCATTTTTATACAACTTATGTGGCAGATAAGCCTGATTGAAAGTGATTACCGTGATCTATAGCCTGTAATTATCATTGTAAGAAAAGAGAGTTTCCGAACCGTCAATGCAGAAGACAAAGCAGTACACCTTTGGTCTTCTCAATGACAGCACAAAAAATCTCCAGTGAGCTCTGGCTACCCAAACGTCGTGGTAGGTCCACTGTTATCTCTGAAATTGAGGTTATAACACGTTAAATTGCACAATAACACATCATATCCTAATAACACAATGTTTATCAAATGCTCTCAATATTTGAAAGTGGTGTTAAAGTTTATATAATTTATTGAATGAAACTTAGATTGTATGCTTACTATTACGAAAGGTTATAAGTATAAATGTCATAAGTGTTACAGTAAGTTGTCATAATTATGCAAAATTTGGCTAATTTATATATCTAGATGACTTGATTGCGGCGGTTCGCTAATAAAGAGGTGAAGTTAATTTCATTGAGCATTCTCAGCAGTAAGGAAATATTCCGGGTTCATATCCTGGATGTTGACATATTTGAGGAAAATTAGCATAAATTGCTCAAAACTGTTAGTGTTCAATCGACAGCATTATAACCGTAAAAATGGTCACCACAGTCAGCGGACTGGGATGGACTTCGTGACTATTTTGCGTCCATCCCGTGGGTTGAGCGCTGCTTTGAAGGTAAGAACCCATCGGATTGTGCTACTGCTGTCGCCGGTGAGATCGGTCTGGGTATGGAATACTATATCTCATACACCGATGTCACCGGTGACCGCGGGGTGCGCCCTTGGTTCGGGCGCGAGTGCGCGGAAGCTGTTGAACAAAAACAGTCTGCGTACCGCGCTTGGGTAAGGGCGCGCGCCACGCGCCATCCCAATCTGGGCCACTTCAAGGCGGCGTACAACAGAGCCACAAAGGTCTGTAGAAGGGCCTATGTCAGAGCGGATGCCCTGCGCATAGCGCGGCTTGGTCAAGAGCTAGTGATGCATCCCACGGGAAGCCGAGGCTACTGGCGACTGGCTAAAGCCGTGCAAGCCAACTTCTGTCAACCTTCGCTGCCTCCGCTGCGTAACCCTGATGGATCCCTGGCCCATGAGCCGCAAGAGAAGGCAAATCTGCTGGCTAATTTCTTTGCGGCCAACTCCCGAATCGATGATTGTGGCACCCAGCCACCAACACTACCCGACAGTGACCACGCGATGCCTGATATCCATATCAGGCAACGCGATGTCCGTGCAGTGCTGCAATCACTCGATGTCCGGAAAGCCAGTGGTCCGGATGGAATTCCAGCGGTAGTTTTGAAAAAATGTGCAGCGGAGTTGTCTCCAATGCTTACGCGCCTGTACCGGCTATCCTACAGTTCGGGTACAGTGCCTTTGCCTTGGAAAGAGGCGAATGTTCAGCCGATTCCCAAGAAGGGGGATCGCTCGGAGCCAGCCAACTATCGACCCATAGCCGTCACCTCAGTGCTGTGCAAAGTGTTCGAGCACATAATTAACAAACAGCTCATGCGGCACCTAGAGGATCACTCCTTAATTAATGACCGGCAATATGGCTTCAGACCGAAACGGTCAACGGGTGATCTTCTAGCATACGTTACCCATCTTTGGGGTGAGGCTATGGACAAGCACGGCGAGTCACTGGCAATTAGTCTTGACATCGCCAAAGCTTTCGATAGAGTCTGGCACAAATCGCTTCTTTCTAAGCTACCTGCCTTTGGTCTGCCTTCTGGGCTGTGCAACTGGGTTGCTAGCTTCCTGCAGGGGCGCCGTATTCGCGTCCTTTGTGACGGACGAGCTTCGGAGTTTCTGCAGGTTAATGCTGGCGTGCCCCAGGGGTCCGTCTTATCACCCACTCTCTTTCTTCTGCATATCAACGACATGCTGTCTACCGGCAATGTTCATTGTTATGCAGACGATAGCACTTTACATGGGAGTTATCATGGACATCCAGCGGCCAAGCAGTCAGATATCGCAGAGAAAAGGCAGCTTCTTGTCACTGAGCTTGACGGGGTCCTGAATCACATTTCTCAATGGGGCTCTGAGAACCTGGTTGAGTTCAATGCCAAGAAGACGCAGGCATGTGCGTTTACAGCAAAAGTATCTTCTTTCCTTCCCCTCCCCACTCTTCAGAGCACGCCACTGCCGCTGCAGGACAATCTCAATATCCTAGGTATGGATGTTCGCTGCAACCTGAATAACAAAAACTACATCGAAAGCATCATCAAAACAGCCTCACGAAAACTCGGAGTCCTGAACAGAGTGAGACGATTTTTCACGCCGGAGCAGCGGTGTCTTCTATACAAGACACAAATTCGCTCCTGTGTGGAGTACTGCTCGCATCTCTGGGATGGTTCAGCAAAGTACTTACTAGATGCTCTCGACAGGTTGCAGCGACGTGCGATCCGCATCATTGGGAATCCCGAGATCACGAACACCCTAGAACCTTTACAGCTGCGTAGAGATGTTGCGTCCATGGCTGTATTTTACCGTCTGTACCATGGGGAGTGTTCTGATGAGCTCTTCCAATTAGTCCCACCCTCCCCTTTCCTACACAGGACAACGCGTGCAGGTCTTAGATGTCATCCGCACACGGTGCAAAACATCCGATCAAGAACCAAGCGGTTCGGAGACTCTTTCCTCTGTCGCACCATTAAGGCCTGGAATTCATTACCAGCTCACGTGTTTCCTTCTTCCTACAGTCCCGGGTCCTTTAAGCGGGGCGTGAAAAAGCATATGATAAGGCCGTCAAGCTGAGTGTCACCATTGTCACACGGTATGTGTATGTAATGGTGACCCTCTTTTCTGGGATTTTGCCTTCAGCTTACCATCAGGCAAGGCGAAGTCCAATTGACGTGTCCTATATATAAAAAAAAAAAAAAAAAAAAAAAAAACCCCATCTCTTCCCATGCGATGTCGTACATGGCGACTAATGAATAGGGCTGTTTAATATGAGACGGATATATTCAGCCCAGACTTAGCCTCAGAAGCATGGCTCGAGTCAACAATAATTATAGTGCCCGGAAAACGGCAATAGACTCACTCCTTATTACGTGAGACCGAATACAATGATATTGCAATGACAATGACAATGACGTCACGGTATTATTCCTAGAGGGTTAGGCACAGGTTGCATGAATGTATGTGTATTCTTATCTACCTTAAAAAAATTGGGGGGTGGATAAACTAGTCTGAACAACTGAGGTAGTCCGCGGAGCCCCTAAAATGGCCCCTAAAACAGTAACGTACACTATGGTGAAATGTTGATGTTAATTCACCTTTGCCTAACCCTACGGGGATAAAGGCGTGATTATCTGTATGTATGTATGTGTGTATATAAGTCAGAATCGAACCAGTCCAATACATCCTTTTTATGCATCATGTCTATTATTAGGGATTTCTTGCACAATTTTATGACCATATTATTGTACAAACAGATCATCATCTCGCGTATAAAAACCGCGGGTAGCAGTAAAATTAATAGCTTTATTGCCCAAACATGTGTCGAAAAGTGGTGATTATGGCTTCAGTTAGGACAAATGTCGAATTTTGGGTCTTTGTATTTAGTTATTGATTTATAACTTACGTGGAGTTTTTATTGTTTTAACCAGTTTTTTATAATACCCAGATTGTAAACTGGTCCCTTAATAATTATGGTTTTGATTGACCCTTATAATCTGGGGTTTGGAGTTCGTATGTATAAATAATTGGTTGCTTGTAAAAAAAAAACCGATATGCCACTAGCAAGTATTCAAGCAAAAGTTTTCAAATATTAGCTCAAACAATGAAAACTAAAATGATAGTGAAATTAAAAAATACAGCTCATGACTAAGTGTCCACTTGACGGCAATACTGTAATAGCCTTATTATGTGGGATCGAATATTATAGTAGGCGAATTAGTCAGTACACCTTAGTTTACCCTATTGGGAATTTATAGGCATGAACATAATACTATTAATTTAATTTCATCTAAAATTTACGAATAGACTTACTATGATGTTATCATTTCTCCATTAGTAAAATATTTGCCATCATAGCATAACATATACAGGGTGTATTTTTGAAACGGGGCAGTAAGGGCAAGTACCTTAACCGTTGCAGTTACATCAAAACGTTCTTAGAAGACCTTCCCTAACTTTTTGACATATTTTGAACTGCATTCACAGATTTTGTAAAAAACTTACAGTTGGCAAAAAAAATGCAAAAAGTCCAAAAATTTTTTTTTTATGCCAATCGATTCTATTTCATGTGGGGATCAAAAAACTCTATGAGACCATTTAAGCTTTCAGTACTAGGAAAGACAGAAATCGCCAAAAACGTTTCCCATACATTTCGGCAACAGAAACAAATTTCTACGATGGTCTAACTTTTTGTTATGGCCAGGAAGTGGGTAGAATTGACTGTAAAGTAAATAAAAAGAATTTTTACCCTTAAATTTCGAATTTGATTCGAAAATCTGTGTGTTATACTTAGTTTCAGCTGAGAAACTTCGTATGAGTTATTAATTAAGGATTTTCGCTTAAATGTCTTCTAATCGTGAAAAAATTGACTTATTAGAAGCATATTTTGTCAATAATCGAAATGCGGGAGCTGCATTAGTGTGGTACCGCAATAAGTATCCGTTGCGGCATGTGCCAACAAGAAAGGTTATTACAAATCTTTTGAAAAACCTGGAATTGCAGGGTTCTTTAAAGAAAGCGGCAGCCTCGTGTGGACATGGACACGGAGATTGCGGTTCTGACTTATGTCGAAGCATATCCAGAGGTATCGTCCAGGCAAGTCGCCCTTGAAGTAGGTGTATCCCACTCCCTTGTGATAAAGATATGGAAGAAATACGGCTACAAGTGCTATCGATATGGGCGCATAGTTCAAGTGTTACATCCGGGTGATGATGTTCGAAGGCTTACTTTTTGCAGATGGCTAAGAGGAAAAATAAGCAGAGATCATGAATTTTTAAATTACATACTGTGGTCAGACGAAACGAATTTTTCCAATAACGGTATGTACAACAGAAAAAATCACCACTATTGGTCCAAAGAAAATCCACTAAGAGTTACGGCAAGTCATAATCAGGTTCGCTTCTCATTCAACTGTTGGTGTGGTATAATGTCCAATCGAGTCATAATGGTGGAATTTTATGAAGGGAAACTGAATTCTGCCAGGTATAATGAAGTCATTTTACACCATCTTGAAAACGAGATGGACGAATGGCCCCTGTCGGAATTGCGAAAAGTTCATTTTCAACAAGATGGTGCTCCGCCACATAACAGTCACCTTTCACGTTCCAATTTGAGCCGCCTATTCGGTACACAGTGGCCACCTCGTAGCCCCGATCTAACACCACTTGATTTTTTTTTATGGGGCTTCGTGAAAAACGAGGTGTATAAGACGATGTACGCCAGTGTTCAATAGCTCAAGGATGCATTAATGACCATTTTACGTAATATTCATCCCAGAACATTATTAGCCGCCATTCGTTCAGTGCAAAAAAGGATAGACTTATGTATTCGTGAAAATGGAAATCATTTTGAGCAATTTATTTCATAAACCAATTTCTTCAATGTTTAAATGATTTTTTTTATTTAAAAAAGTTCAAAATTTTACCTGACCTATGAGTTTCGAGTTGATTTATCATATTTCCGTACGAAATGTATGGGAAACGTTTTTGGCGATTTCTGTCTTTTCTAGTACTGAAAGCTAAAATGGTCCCATGGAGTTTTTTGATCCTCACATGAAATAGAATCGATTGGCATAAAAAAAAAATTTTTGAACTTTTTGCAATTTTTTTGCTAACTGTAAGTTTTTTACAAAATCTGTGAATGCAGTTCAAAATGTCCCAAAATGTTAGGGAAGGTCTTTTAAGAACCTTTTGCTGTAACTGCAACGGTTAAGGTACTTGCCCTTACTGCCCCGTTTCAAAAATACACCCTGTATACTTAAATTCACAATTTTTTTTTATATAGAACACGTCAATTAGACTTCACCTTGCCTGATGGTAAGCTGAAGGCAAAGTCTCAGAAAAGAGGGTCACCATTACTTACACATACCGTGCGACAATGGTGACACTTAGTTTGACGGCCTCATCATATGCTTTTTCACACCACGCTTTTTTTATTTACTTGTTTTAACTTATTTATTCATCGTCTTTTGGAGTCGCGGTACCTAGTGGTATGGGTAATGGACTGCTGAGACGAGGTCTCGGGTTCGATTCCAAGTTTTACCATGGCACACACCAATGACTTTTCGATGCTTTTCGAAGTTATGTGTGTATTTATCGCAGGTTTATAAGTGCCCGGTTAATGGCAATGGGCTCGCCACCTATTACATTGGGACCTAAACATAAACTGGCGAAATGTGGGTGCTAGCACCTCTGCCTACCCCTTCAGGGATATAGGCGTGAGTTTATGTTATGTTTTTTTCTTGAGTCAAAGCAGCAAATTATGTTTCGTATTTATTAAGTGTGGGTTATTAAACCACTCCATCTAAAAGCTATCCACTGTCTAAATCGCGGAGCTATTCGAAAACTAGATTTTAGTTTCTTATATTTTTGCTTTTTTACGACAGTCGTATGAAGACATTTACATACTAATATAGCTTTAAGCAAACAAAAAAAAAAGTCATAACAATATTCATAGACACAGATACAGTAGCACGTTACAGCATAATATGTTATGTAAAAAAAAAACGATAAACACGGTATAGAGTTTTCGAAGCTTTTTAATCCATATGCAGCGAAAATAAACAAGATCAGCTATTGTAAACAATTGACGGGTGCGCAGGCGTATGGTACAGTAGCAAGCGGATGTGGTCATATATGTAATGAATAAAGAGATTTTAAAACTATTATAATAGTTTATATTATATTTATACATTATATATTAAGCCTTTATAGTGAACTTTATTTTTCATATACATGTTTATGATTTATGTGTCTAAGGTACACATGTATTAATGTATCTTAAAAGCCGATAACACAGCATTAATGGAAGCGAATAAAAAGAAACAAAACTGCGACAATCAAAATATTCCAATGAAATCAATTTTTGTTGGTGTTAAATTAAAATAAATATTTCAAGGAGTCACTCAATTAATTCTAAAACGTAAACAAATGAGGATATTAAATATTGGCTACAGACTTTCTACATATATTATGTATTATAATAAAAATACTAGATAAAACATTTATAGTGTTTAATCTATCGTACATTTGGTGGTCCTATCACTAGCGGAAATCTTTTTAAGGTAATCAACGATGGATGGGATGGAGATGAAGAAGCAAGAATATTTGGGCAGTTTTCAGTTCCTGTGTTACTTGCAAATTCACGGTCGTAGGCCAAAAACAAACAAAGTTACATCCGATTATTATTAAACATAATTGCACTTGATTGTATAATCTTAGTTGAGAGTACTCTTTCAAAATGATGATTTTGAGAGAATTATCTCATGTTTGTTTGTTCAGCATTATCTCCGAAACAACTGGCTGAAGTAGCAGGATGATTACTGCAAATAGTTGATGTTGTAACGTGTAAAATTAGCTCAAAAATCTACCGTTTTGCATAAAATTTTAACCTAAGCCGTCTATGACATTTCATAATTTATATTTATGGTAACGAAACCAACCCTTTACTTTCCAACCGATTAGCGTGAGGATACACTATGTCCTGTAGGTGTACACAATATTACGATCGCCCGTTGACGGGCACGCATCGCGCGTGTTTACAAATAAATCATCATTATTTTATTGCGCCGCGCCAGCTCCGCCGCGCGGTGTACGCTTCCGCCCGACGGGTCATCGGACGGTACACGTGAGTTATGGCGCTAGGGTAGCCACTCATCAGGAGTTGACGACATTTGACAGGACGACTACTGAGTTATAATAAGGTATATTTCATTCCTTTCTTCTGAGATCATAAAATGATCTTAAAAGATATAAACATAACGTAACATAAACTCACACCTATATTCCTGAAGGGGTAGACAGAGGTGCTAGCACCTACATTTCGCCAGTTTATGTTTAGGTCCCAATAGATGGCGAGCCTATTGCCATTAACCGAGCACTTATAAATCTGCGATAAATACACACATAACTTCGAAAAGTCATTGGTGTGTGCCATGGAGATCGAACCCTAGGAACTGGGATATAAACATCAGTACCATTTAAGTTGTATTTCGTATAATTACGTTCAAATTCAACTTAGCTGGGTTTTCACGCTCTCACGATTTACTTATTGAATCTCATTAAGTAAAACGTGATAAAGTAGTTATGCTTTAATAGATTTCCTGAATGAAAAGAGAAGAATGCATGTCTAGTATAAAAATCTTGTTTACATAATGAACCCAAGATAGAAACTAATTAAGACTTAATTAGTTTTCTCTATAAGTTCATTTGATGTGAAGAAATTCTTTTCTAGGTTTTTATTTTTCATTGTTCCTTCGTCCCTTCCATCATAAACAATGAAAAGACATTTTATCCAATTGTTTGTATTGTCATCTCAAATTAATGAAATTAGCATCCGTCCGGGATTAAGATAATCATTCGTTTAAAATAAATGGTCGTTCAATTAAGTCAATGTCCCTTACTGGACATTGACATACTCGTATATGACTCATTTCCCCAGTGAACTATTATAATATACTTGTTCTTTTCTACCCCATTAGAAACATATATATTTATTGATAGCTTATTGCCTTTTTGTTACTCACAAGCTGTTACCAAGTCAGCTATCAATTAAATTAATCAAACAATTTTTTTATAAACTGCAAGTCAATATGACTTCACTTACTACAATGATCTTCCTCAGTTTGAAGGCGCCATAAGGATCATGAGATGCTTTTTTACGGTTTTTAACTAATGCCATTCCAACCGTTTTTGCGTGAAAAGGTACTTAATAAACCAACATCAATATTATATAGGTATTTAAACTATCATGGTCACTGACATCAGTATCAGAATAAACGGGATATTTACCATGTTTCACTATTTTGAGCTTCCGAATATCGGATCGAATATCAATCGAAAAATCGAATATCGGAAGCTCAAAATAGTGAAACATGGTAAATATCCCGTTTATTCTGATATCAATATTATACATTATAATGACATGAACCACATTTTAAATGTAGGTAACCATTTAATTGGTAATAATTAATATTTTAACTCTTGGTAACCCTACATTCCAAAACGTTTAAGGCACGGGAAGTTCCCTAGCTAGTACTCCAAGAATGTTTAGAAGTTTTGTTGAAAAAAAAACGTTTGGTAGTTCCTTCCTGTTTCTAAATATATTTAGTTAAAACATGACGATGATTATGATCGTAGATTAGATGTAAGTATGTTGCAAGGTACAACTGATGCATAATAATATAACTTGGGTATCCTAAAAAGAGCTTACTGACAATAGATTAAGTTGGTACGGCACTGTATGGAGTGGTTTTGCATAGTAAATGCGAAAAGGAAGTAGGACACGACAGTATTCCCGTCCCAATTGAGCGGGCCGACTGGGGAAGTACCTCCACCCTACAGAATACCACGGCTATAATAACCTCGTGTTTTGTTCCCGGCAGTGAGTAGGGTAGCCAGAGCTTACTGGAGAATTTTTGTGCTGTCATTAGGAAGACTAAAGGCTTGTCCTGATTGTTTCTTCTGCACTGACGGCACAAAAACTCTGTTTTTACAGCGTCGGTAGCACGGGTGTAACTTCCTTGGTGTTGCACACGTTCATAGGTCACGGTAACCACTTTCCTTCAGGTGAGCCGTGTGCTTGTCTGCCACCTAAGTTTTATAAAAAAATATCATGTCATCGAGATTGACAGATCATGGAAATTTTCATGGATTTTTATACTACTTAGGTAGCAGACAAGCATACCGCCCATTTCATCCAAAGTGGTTACCGTGCCTTATGGATGTATGCAACACCAGGGGCGTTACACTCATGCTGCCGACCCAGAAGAAACTTTCTAATGCCCTTCTTGAAGAACCCTACATTGTAGTCGCTTGAGAAAACCGCAGCAGGGAGTTCATTCCACAACTTTAGCGTGCGTGGTATGAACTTCCTTTCATACCGCGCAGTGCGCAGAATTTCCGATTGCAATTTGTGAGGATGAATTCCCTGCTTATGACGAGCGGTGTGATGATAGAATGTAGCTGTGGGCATCATGTCAAGCAATTCATCTGACAACAAATACAGAATCTTGGATCCCTAAACTTATCTATTTAAGGGCCAAGGTTCTGACACAGTAGTTCTTCCCAGGGTTGGGGAATCAGATAGAAGTTCGTCGCAAAAAACGTTAATAGGACGTTAAATTGCAAGCAATAGATGCAACATGCAAGTCATTTGCAAATCATGAAATTCATTACTGTTATTAAATTAATATTCTCATGTTTAATGTAATAACTGTAATGAATTTCATGTATTTCATAAATTAAACATTAACTTCATAGATTTAAACATTAGTTAAATTTAATTCCTCGCGGTGATTTGACCTGCCGACCCAGATGTCCATTCTCATTGCATTCTATGGAATCGTATGCGCATTCATGGCAATTTTTGATATGTCCATTAGTACTTTGATGTTGGTAATTCCAATAATTATAAATGCCTTGTCACGTAGTAACATAAATGCCCATATTTATAGCTTTTACAAGTACAAATAGCGTCCGTAATTTGCATAAAATCTTTTGAACCTTAGACGACTGATTTTATATTGTTTCCTGTTCTTTTATTTTATTGTCGTACAAATGTTTTATTTGCATTTTGAGTTACCGGCTGGGAATAGAATCTTGGCGTTTCTTCGAAAGCAGTTGACAGGATTCAGGAATCAATAAAATCCAGACTTATGTCTGGTTTCCACTCCATCTACATTCAATCAATTAGCCTATCGCTATCCACTACTGGACATAGGCCCCTTCCAATTTTGGGAGGCTTTAGGGTTTAGCCTATGTTTCCACACTGACCAGACGGGTTGGTACAGGGTTTTATTTCGAGTTTTCCTTCTCTCGTAGTGATATCGTCTGCGTATTTTTCCGTCAGTCACCTCATACGATACCTTTCTGATGCAATGGGGTGGTGATACTTGTATTCTTTATCCGTCGCCACGCGGATAGCGGACTGAGCGGAATTGAGCTTTCTTAAATTGCTTTAATTTAAAAAAGCTCAGTTATAAAAATGATAATGCTAAAAATAAAATGGTGTAACTATATTATGACAGTATCTGGCCCGCTCCTTACGCTTTCAATGTCTCGCCTTGGCTGTACTCAATACCGTGTACCCTGCATTGATTTATATTGATTGGTTCCCTGATAATGATTTTAAAATAAATAACAAACCAGGGGACGGGTAGGCGCAGGGTACGAATTTTACGAGACCGATAGGTTCATATCCAAGAAAATATTCTCTGTCTACCTACGGCAAAAGGACTATTGAAGTATAAATTGTATGTGAGACAGGATTCTATAAAGTCAGACCCGTAAATAGCCGACGGAGATAATAGTCTCAATATTTAACGACTTCCAATAAATTGTAAGGCCTCTAATTGCCGGTAAAGATAGTTGATGTTATAGCACCGGATATATAACTCAAATTAATTGTATACGAACTGTTCATCACGGATTCACCTCCGTTAATACTCTTCACGTTCTCTTGACCAGCACATAAAAAATTGTCAAAAAAGCACGCTGACTTTCTTGCCGAAGTCATATCATGTCGAGTCCGCGTTACCATAGACAACCAATGGTCAGTTCAATCATCAGTTCGATGGTCCATTTGCTAGAGAAGTTAATATTTGAGGTTTATGTGCCGTTTTTATGACTTTTGATTTTGACTTAGTATTATTTCAGACTGTAATCAATCTCTGTCCTCAATTTCATTCAGATATGTTGAATCATTTTGCGTGAAAGTATCACATTTAATAAAGTATCGTCATCTGCTTACTGCTTCGAGAATATAAAGCGTAATGTTTTTACATAAACAACAAAGTTTTGCTGTAAATTTATCATAATAATTACACGAGAACACCGTGCATCTGTCGTAATTACTTATCCAGTAACCAATACGATGGAGGCTATCAAACCTAACCTCTCCGATAAATGTGCCGATACCGTCATTGTAGACTTGGGAGTGTGAAATAATTTGTTTCGTTTAGTTTAACATCAATACCAATAGCAAAAGTGCCTATTGTCACATTATAAAAAACACTTCTAAGTGTTCATACCTTGCGCTAAACCTATCGATTTAAAATATAACATTTCAAGGAAGCATTTGAATAATGTTAATAAAAGCTTTGACGATTTTCAATAGTTACCTATAGATATAATATTATTATTACCTATAGATCCCGTCCCCGAAAGCAACAGCAATATATTCACCGGACAAAAAGTATGTCGTTGTGGATATTAGTCCAATAGTTTATGCTCATACTATAATGGGTCTCTGTCTCGTCTCTCCAAATTTCATACAGAGCCATCCAGCCGCTCTGGCATTGGGCAACATTCCATCCATATCAACTCAACTAAGATAACATAATCATTAATTTAATTCATCAAAAAAAATATCATTAACGAATTTGTACTTTTGATATTCACAAAATCATGTTCAAGAACAAAGTCTTTATCATTCCTACAAGTATAAATGCATACACATTCAACAGGTCTTGCAACAATTGAAAAAGCAACATTACTTGCGCACATTATAGCTTGTGGCCTTTGACCCTCAGTTAAAGAGGGACCATTATCAATTGCTACAGTTTTATAATAATAAGCAATATTATACACAGGCTCTCTAGTGTTCCTGTCAATGCTTCTATTGACCTCAGACAGACAGCTCTCTGTACGGTAAATTTAGATTTCATGAGCCACTTTCTAGATCGTGACGTCACTTGTTAGTAATGTGAATTTTGCACTTGTTTGTTGATGTGGGTCCTTAAGGTCAATTATGTGTTAGAAATAAAGGGTGTTGAAATTAGTTATGAGTATTATGAGAGTTTAATAACTTTGTTAAAGAGACAATGCTTGTGTATTTATCACGGAACAGGTATTAATGCTATTGTATTTTTAATAAATATGGGTTTGGATTTGACCGCTGTCTCACTGGATTTCATCTGTTCCTCAGTGATTGTTTATGTGGTCAATGGTGGAGCAATGCTTTTACGTCATTATTATACTCTTTCCAATTTGTTCGATGAAGAGCTTTTATTGTATTTACATTTTGTTTTAACTGTGTACACGTGTAGTTATGTTACAATACAGAACGGAATTGTATTTTAATCTTATTATTTTGATATGATTGTAATGTGTTTTGTGTACCTGAATATTTAAATAAAAATATAAACAACCTGTTCACTCTAAACTTGAAGACGGGCAGTTATAGCTTTTTTTTTATATAGAACACGTCAATTAGACATCGCCTTGCCTGATGGTAAGCTGAAGGCAAAGTATTAGAAAAGCAAACCATTACTCACACATACCGTGTGACAATGGTGACACTCAGCTTGACGGCTTTTGTAAATGCACACTTAGGTTTTTCAGGATCAATTTATATTACTGAAGCACTATCAAGTCAATTTTAAATGTGAAAGAATAAAAAAAAGCTTGTCAGATATTTTTTAAATAGCTTCATACCCCACCAGCTACGGCGAGGAGGTTATTCGTGGGGTTTTTCACACAATGAAAAAAAAGGTTGAAGATAAAAATATCACCATACCTTTTTAGTAATACTTTTAGGTCACATAAAACAACTGTCTGCTATAAGTACCAAATAATAAAATATCAATCACTCTTGGGATGTGTTCTCTCCAATTTCCTATGGATAAATTGGATACTTAAATAGGCTGACGGCTTTAACAGCCAATCAAGTATTCGTGAGCTTAATCCTGACCTCTTTGAACGTTAAACTGAACTCTACTTATTAGCATTTGATATTGTTTATGCCGTTAGAAGTCTTATACTCAACGCGTCTAGGTTCAAAATTGAATCATGTGGCTACGGAAAAGATTAAGGGCATGCAGGTAACTGTCTAATCTCTCACATGTAGAATTAAACTAATACCTTGAAAACGGTATCATACTTGCTACAAGTATCTAATTCAGTTTGGATCAAAAGTCTTGATTTTTATTAGTTTTCAATTTTTACTTCACTTACAAGAGAAAACATTAAGTTCCAAATTAGGTACGTAATCTGCCGGATTTTTGATATTCATGATTACTGCTCTGTTTCTTTGAGTGGTAGCATTAAAATATATAACTTCCTCGATAAACGGAAAAATATTGTAAGGAATATACAATTTTTTATTAAGAATAAAAATATATTTTTTTTATTGTACTTTTCAGCATCAGTCGGGTTATTATTTTTAATTAAATTCTCGTTATAAGGCCTTTAATTTGTTACCCATATTGCAGTATACAATTTATTTTTATTTTTCTCTTTAAACTATAGCGTACTACAGCGGCTGTCTATCGGATCACCTATCTAAGAACACTTGGGTAAAACAGACCAACAAATTATAATAAAATATTAGCATATATTTAAGTTCGAAAGTCAACATTCAGGATGGGACCTAAACCTGCAACTAGTTCCATTCTCAGAGAATACTATGATCACTCCTAACGTCAAGAGTGTAAATGATAGCCCCGAAGGCCAGACAAACAAACCAAATACATATAGAAGTAAGAAAATAACCTAGTAAGTCTCACACAACTTGCATACTAACTCAACTCAACTTTATTTACATGTAAGTAGACGCACACATATAGTATTATCATGCATATGCCACAACTCGTAAAGTGTGCTCCACAGCCTGGCTTCAATTTTATTAGGGCAAGTTTTACGAGCGCCTGACACGACTGCAGGGTCATGCCCTTTGGGACAAATAAAGGGTGAATAGACTGGTACTCTGGTATTGGCCTCTTGATGTAGATTATGGTACTTGGATTGATTTAAGTGTTTTGTTGCCCTCGAATTAATCATTATTGACATTGAGTGTAAATTAAACGTATTTAGATAAGTTTGGGGCTGTCACTTAGGTCACGGAGTAGGTATTATGAACCTCTTAATATTAATGCTTTTCAGTAGAAGTTAGATTGAGTGAGAGTCATTTCAATACGAGGCAAAATGACGAGCTATTAAGGAATATTAGACTGAATATAATGAATATTGGATAATTATGAATATTTTATTTTTTAAATAAGATCATGTAAATTGACGTAGGTACCTAGTCGAAGTTTATCGTCGTATGACTTGAGAGCTTGTAAAACCACTACTTACTAGAAAATAATTTGAAATATTGGTGGAATTATAGAGTGGTAAGTAGGTATCTAAATTGTATATAATTAAAAAGGTAAATAATATCTATTAACAGATACTTATTTACTGTAGGTTAAACCAAACACTTTTAGTTCTTAGTAAAGTGAAAACAATTAAATAAATTAATAATCCTAACATTTTATTATACTTAGAAGTTAATATCTATCTCAAGTATAATCTGAGTGAAAAGTTTCTCCAATTTCACATAAACTTACGGCCAGTTATAGAATGATAATATAAATATATCGCAAGTCATTTAGTCATATACGACATGTAATATATATAATAGACTGACAACAATAAACGTTCCGAACATTTAATGTTGCCAGCTTCATAAAATATTGAGATTGAAACCCACACACCGGCAGCTGTATTATTAATTTATAATATACAGCCAACACGCAACTTTTGATATAGTAATGAAATTGTAAAATACAGTTTTACGAATGTGTTTTATTAAAATTCACTCCCAATTCGCAAATAAACGGACACTGTCCGAAAAAGAGTGTTCGGTCCAATATTAAATGTAATCTCTGTATTACATATAAAAAGGAAAACGTACCTACCGACCTAATAATAATTTTATGTAGGTTCATTTTATTGACTCATTTAACTTTATTAGACGTAAAGTTGTTGAAATTATTGTGTACATTAACTACTGGAATATTTTTCTGTGGAAAAAGACCTTTCTATATGTAAATTCATAACGCCTTCTGCTTATAAATTGGACCTGTAGGGTACTTTTTACGATGTCACACAAAAACCTAACTGTAATCATTTTTATTTTTGCGATAAAAATATAGACATGCCTGTCACTTGGTAAAGTGGTGCGTACCATAATCAAGGCATTTTATTTGTATTATACCTTTTTGACATTTGTTGATTCCATTTCACGAAATAAAAAAGGTTCCAATAAAAACTTGTATGTCTGTGTTGTCCGAAATGAGACAGGTTACAAAAATAAAATGTTTGTCAATTTGGATACGATCTTGCTCTTTAAAGAAAATTTTTCCTTTTTGCCTGTAAGAATTTCCGGCAGAATAGAATTTGGGCCACCCCATCTCTTGCCATGCGGTGTCGTATAAGGCGACTAAGGGATAGGGCTATTTAACATCAGACAGATATATACAGCCCAGACTCAGCTTCAAATGCATAGCTCGAGTCATCAATAGTACTCGGAATAAGGCAGTAGGCTGAGCCTATTGCCTTATTCCGATAGGGTGAGCCCCCTATTACGTGGGACTGAATACAATGGTTGGTGAAATGTGGGTGTTAATTCACCTCTGCCTAACCCTCCGGGGATAAATGCGTGATTATATGTATGTATGCCTGCAAGGTTGACTTACGCTCCAAGTCTTGGTGGACCCATACACTCTAATTAAAAGATAGGTATATTTGCCGATCAAAGAATTACTTTTAAGTGACATCATCAGGCAAAAGTACTAATATCTAAAAGTCATTAGTTAACAATGATGTTACCTGATTTTATTCTTTAAAAGTAGATTTGAAGACATTGGTCGATTTAATTTATTTTTCACATGTCTTCTAGTGGTTTCTTAACATTTGACTAAATGTTTTCATAATTTTACCCCTTTTATAACCAGATTCACTTAAAAAGACTGTAAGTTATAAGCGGAAGCGATGACTAATTGGCAATTGTTAATTTTTATACACACACGTCTTAAGGTTAGATTGACTTGGGGCCAAAGTCCACGCCTTTTTAATCTGAAGGCCATAGCCGTCCGGTTATAATTGTTTTGTGAAGAATTTTAATATTTTCTCGAAAGTAACTAGCCTAAGTAACACCTTATAATATCAGCCACCTGCAGTAAAAATCCTGTCAAAGTCAGTCCAGCCACTTCGAAGATTACTCTTTACAAACAATTGATTTAAAAAAATGCAAAGTGCCCGGTTAATGGCAATAGGCTCGCCACCTATTACATTGGGACCTAAACATAAACTGGCGAAATGTAGGTGCTGGCACCTCTGCCTACCCCTTCGGGGATATAGGCGTGAGTTTATGTTATTATGTTATGTTATGGTACAGACGTCAGGTGAAACAATCCCGCTCCCGCTTATGCCTATGACTTGCTAAACAACCCTCGCCACAGCGAATTGTTGTTTCAGTAAACACGGCCACAGGTGCCACGTTTCCGAACGAACGCGCTTTGATATAGTATTGTATTACATTACAAATTGTAATACGCTTTTAGAAAATTTCCTTTAAATAAACATTCGCTTATAATGTTCAAAGCTGTAGCTTTGTAAGTCGATAAACGTGTTTCTTTCACCCCTTTTTATACTACTAAGGTAGCAAAGTACACCTACGTTTAGCGGTTACTGAAGGTTACGCAAGCTTATAACATTTGGGAAAGGTGACCTGTGGAAGATAAGAATTACAGAAGGTGGTTAAGGAGTCGACCTTACGATTTAGAATCCTGTAGTAGTTCGAATCTTGGCATTATACTTCCCAGCACAAGCAATTTAGCTTAGTTTGAGGGGTTAAAGAGAATATTAG
Source organism: Eilema griseolum (assembly GCA_963662185.1). Classification (NCBI taxonomy): domain Eukaryota; kingdom Metazoa; phylum Arthropoda; class Insecta; order Lepidoptera; family Erebidae; genus Eilema; species Eilema griseolum. The sequence continues at coordinate 9,854,815 of OY759256.1, read as the reverse complement.
TAAAAGTGGTTGCTAATATTCTTTAAAAAAATATGATCCTCGACTTGAATATTGTGTGATGGAACTCACTATGAGCTCCATAACTCTTATTATAATATGCAATAAGTAAGCACATAGGAGGTTTGTGTTCTTAAATAATATATAATGATTATAGGTGTTGTAGTTTGTGTTCTTAAATAATGATAATTACAATGATATTCTCGGTCCCAGCAAGGTAAACCTGTGCCAGAGCATCGTCTGTTAATTAACGGGTTTTAGGTCTCTTTGGTGGTTGTGCGATGTGCCACCAATAATAGAATGCTAAATGTCATTCGTGGGCTGAAAAGATTTACGTCATTAGCTGATCAGTTCTTTTTTATTGTGGATCGTATGAACAAAATTTCCCTTACTACACCGAATTCCACTTACACATCATTATGAAGTAAGTAAGTATACATTGCCAAGTCTAATCTATCCATAGAACTGCATGAGATTTTGATCTGTGAATCTAACATAAATTTTACTCAGTAAGTAGATATTTAAATATAATCTTACATTTACTATCGCAGTTATAATATATCGCACGTAATACAGGGATAAATTTATAATTCAAAAATAGAAAATTTAGTGTTACCAGCTTTATAAAATATTGAGATAGAAACCCACACATTGACAGTGGTTTTATTTATTTTGAATATATATACTACAAACACGCTACTGGTGAGGTCGTAATATTATCCGCGCATCTACAAGTATCCTGTTTGAATAAATGAGGCTCTATCAAAAGTCTTGGCACTCAAGCCTCGTCTAAAAATCAGCAGGAAATGACCTCACAGAACCGATCTCTTAACTTTTTACAACTCCCTGGCATTGGTAAGTTGTGGCAACATCAACACACAGAAGTCATTCATTCAATAAAAATTGAATTGAATTGGAAAAAGGGCAAGTTAGAAACTTCGGGGATAAAGCCGATGGGCTTGCATTAGAGATGTAATGAAATGACAGTGGAAAAAGCACGTCGAGAATAAAAGCAGATGGCTGGCCATGCCCCGAAAGGAAACATGCATGATGCTTTCAAAAGCAATCGATAGTTATATCAGCATAAATAAATCTAAAATAATGACATAATTGGTCAAGCTCAGCGGATTTGGGCGCCAATGTTAGCTCATGTTTAAATCTTAATAGTCAGTACGAGCGCCATAAAAACATTAAAAAGTAAAGGAAAGAAAGGATCGAGTCATGCAACGTCGCGTGCATGCGTGCATGCGTGCCGTGCACAGTAGCTACTGAACACAATCGCTTTGGTTGCTCATTAAAATCTTGAGCATACGCATATTGAGATAGATATGCATTTAATTAGGAGGAAACTGATATATGATTTCTGATTTTGATTTATTATAATAAATTTAAAAGTTTTAAGTTAGAAAATCATAGATTGTTTTAGCAATTAGATTGATAAATACTCAAAGTAATTAATCATTTGATGAAATGGTTTGATTTAGATTTCAGCAGTTAACTGTATTGATGACGTCGTTTTGTTGCGTGGTTCGCGGCAGAGTAGAATCCCATCTATTCCCACGTGGTGTCGTATAAGGCAACTAAGGGATAGGGCTGTTTAACATCAGACAGATATATACAGCTCTGACAGACACAAATACAAGGCTCGAGTCAACAATGGAGCTCCGGGAGACGGCAATAGACTCTCCCCCTATTACGTGGGACTGAATTTAATGATTGGTGAAATGTGGGTGTTAATTCACCTCTGCCTAACCCTTCGGGGATAAAGGCGTGATTATATGATTACATGTTTTGAAAAAAAAATACCATTTAAAGACAGTAGATTTAATTGACTGGTACCGGATGCTGGTGATAGGTGTACCGTCTATTGATGGTTTAAAGACGTTACACGGTTTAATGTAATAGTTAAACACATTACAAGTATTACTACTTCAGATTACAAGTACTACTCATCGTTTAATGTGTTTTGCGTAATTGCTACAAGAATTGAGCAGTGTTAGTTCGAATTATACAAAATGTAATGATGTCTTCTCGCCTAGTATAATAAATGAACAGTTAGTGTAAAAACTTGCCGAACACTAAAGAATTAATATTTTAAACTTAACTCATTGAAATAAGTTTTAGGGAGGTAGGACACGGTGGTATTTCCGCCGAATTGAGCCATCCGACCGGGGAAGTACTTCGTGTTGTGTTCCCAGCGATGTTCAAATTCTCCAGTGAGCTCTGGCTACCCTACTAGCAGAGCTCACTGGAGAAATTAGCTGTCAGTGGGATGGCTAAAGGCTTGTCCTGCTTTGTCCTGACGGCACAGAGACTCTGTGGTTACAGGGTTGGCAGCGCGAGTGTGGCTTCTCTGGTGTTACACACATCCATAGGCCACGGTAAGCACTTTCCATCAGGTGGTCTTCTTATGGCCATAGCTGTTAAAAAGCAACTAAAATTACGGGAATAACGTAAATTATATTATGAAATAACATGAAATAAATTGCGATAAAATTATTAGAATTAAAAATAGTTTTTGTAGAAATATGCTCGCCGGTTGTAAGTAAGCACTCTCTACCTGAGCTTTTCCTCCCAGATCTGTCCTCGATCTGACTGAAAAATGTATGCCTAGGTTGACCCTTACCAAGTTGCCCATTCGACCCTCTCCTCATAATTTTTTTCGTCCCATTCTCAATATCAATATCCAACATATTAAAACATTAAACATCACAATAAATCATACAATTAATAACGAACTCTAAGAACATAGCAATAAAAGTGGTTTTTGTTTGTTTTGTCATTGTTTTATATCGTTGTGCAGCGCGCAAACGCTTCACGGAGCATGACAAGTAACAATCACGCGCAAATCAGTTCAGCTTATTGTCGCGCGTCAATTAATGACGTAATGGGTCCTTGGGTCCTGTATGACCTTGGAAAGGCTGTTGAGATATTAAATTATTTTTAAGAAAGCTTAACAAGATCATAAACAGCCAAGGTACATAAGATCTAGATGAAGCCGCCTTTGGTTTCAGATTGACATTCCTATGCCCAGTTAGTACTTGATCACATAGCTCTAAGACTTATCATAAAATAAATCAATCAATCAATTAGCCCACCGTAGTCCACTGCTGAACATAGGCCTCTCCCAATGTGCGCCATTTTATTCAATCCTCTGCCTTTCGCATCCAGTCCGTCCCAGCCACCTTTTTCAGGTCGTCCGTCAATCTGGCTAGGGGAAGTCCTGCCTTCCGTTTGCCTTCTCGCGGTCTCCACTCTAGGACTCGTTTCTATTTGAAATTTGTCCTGTGAAGATTAGAAAAATAATTACTTGTTACAAAGGAAATACGGACGCACTTTTTCATTTAAAGTTATATCCTTTGTTGACTGTATATTCAATTTATTTATCAATTTATTTCAATGTAAAGATCGTATGTACTCTATTTTTTTAATGTTTAACAAGTTCTGAGGGCGACTGTACCTATATAGGTACTACTACTGCTTCTACCCAACCGCGGCAAAAGACCGAAGAAATCCTGACTTGTAGTAGTAAAAGATAATAAAAATATATTTATTGCCAAATAGGACATACGTAACAATGTTGAGTATTATTATCCAGTGTCCTATGACCCCACACTAGGCAAAGCCTGTCTTGTGAGTGCCAAATTCGTTTACAATTAACGTGAAACATTATTTCCTCGGGCGATATCAGAGTATTTAGGCTTAACAAATAAATTAGAACTATACCATTCTATTTTTAACAACGATTATATTTATAATTATATATAGATGATGAAACTACTTAATTATGTATTCATTCTTTCATTTGACAACCAATGACTACAATATTTATGACACATGAGCAATTCAACTTTCGGTACGTAATACATATAATGTTTTTTTAATGATCGGAATGTTGAAGCTCCTTCACTTTACAATTGAAAACACAGACCCTAGGTTGAAAGCGGTGCCTGATATGATTGGAAAGAAAAGGTGAGAAATACATTACATTCAATAGCACATAGGCTACTTTTAATACCGGGAGTAGTTTCTTATGAATCATAGGAGCGAAATCAATAGGTATACTTAACATAATAGCGAGTAACCGCTATTATAAAATGCTCCAAGCATCATTACTCATTGTTGAACCACACATTATTTTATTACTGAATGAACCGACAATCCTTAACCCGCATCTCACCCACGGGACGCTCTGCCTGCATAATTAATTGCTATACCGTTTTTGAACAGGATAACGCAGTCATATTATAAGCTAATGTAATATTCATACCACACACTGTAATATGACAATGGCGTCTATTCTAATTCTACCGACTGTGATCTTGTTGTATCTCTATTTCTTATATTATAAATACAGTCTAACGAACACTTTTATGGGATTCGTTCTACTGTCATGTAAGTAAGGGTTGGCTGCGGCTCAGACCGCGTGGATGTCGGTAACCGCCGTCGAATATAGACAGGCTATGTCCTTTCCTAAGTTCTAATCAATCTTTGTAACCAATTTCATCAAAATCGTGTCACCAGTTTAGGCGTTAAAGCTTAGCAAACATGCAAGTAAGTTTATCTGTATTTTAGACACCGTATTACAAGCTTGGTAAATATATTTGAGAAATAACATACTAATGTTATTCCTCAAATATTTATTTCTTATTTTCCCCAACGAACCTGTATGGAAAGATGATGGAGGAGGTATCTCATAAAGAATTAAGCATCTTTTCTACGTGACAAGAGGCATGCCTATTGATGTCACATTGCCACTTCTACACTTCGCCACAGAGTCAGTGCTTTTAGCCTACCATAAGCAAGGATAGATTAGTGGAGAATATTTTTAGCCGTCAGTGGGAGGTCACACGCCGGCGATGGCTGCGATGAGTTATAAGTGATTAGCCTGAATTGTCCAGCATTTAAATGAACTATTGGCAAGGGAATGTTCGCTGGAAATAGACGAGTATAAATAGATCGTCTGTTCTTGTCAACTTTGTGCAAGATAAAATTGTAATCGTATTATTGAGACGCTTAATATCTACATTGTATTCAAAGTAATATTTTCTTTTTAATTTATTTCAATAGTATTACATTTTTTCATCGCATAGAACCACCCATAAAACCCATGAAATCAACTAGCAAACACCTATCCCATTATCAAAAAATAAGAGTGTTTCGAAAAATTTAAATTCATAGTCGTTAAAGTGTGGCGGAAAATATTTATGGTGGGTGCAGGGTATGTAGATTAAAGCCTAGTATACACTCAGCAACATTATTCTGCGACATGTTGCGCAACACCGTTGTGTAACGATGCACAACAAAGACGCGCAACAATAATGTCTGCCCACGCATTTTCAATCGTTGAACAAACAACAATCCCTGCGTCAAGATGCGCATGTGTTGCCCATCAAATGAGGCCTAGTGGCCGAGCCTTCTTTTTTATACTACTTAGGTGGCAGAGAAGCACACGGTCAATCTAATGGGAAGTGGTTACCGTGGCCTATGGACGTATGCAACACTAGGGACGTAACACGATTTAAGCCTAGATTTTTAGTAAGTCCACATTTTAGATTGATTTTTAGATCTCCAAAACAGTACTAAGTACCGGGTCCAACTATAGCTGACTATCATCTAGGGCCGTGGTGTCATTCCACAAACACTGCAAAAAATAATTAATTAAATCTTAGACTTTATTTCGATAAGCTTAAAGTCCAAAGTTAAATTAAAAGAGTTTCATTGCACTTTTTCATTCACTCGGCAAAAAGGCCATTAACTTTGGACTTTAACCGCATTGCTTTAAAGTTTACAATTCAAGGATTATTTTTAGCAGTGTCCATGATATAACAGTTGAAGGAGGTAGGACACGGCGGTATTTCCGCCCAATTGAGCAGTCCGACTGGGGAAGTACCTCCGCCCTACAGAATACAGCGGTTATAATAACTTCGTGTTGTGTTCCCGGCGGTGAGTAGGGTAGCCAGAGCTCACTGGAGAGTTTTTGTGCTGTCAGTGGGACGACCAAAGGCTTGTTCTGCTTTGTCCTCTACACTGACGGCACAAAATCTCTGTTCTTACAGGGTCGGCAACACGGATGTGACTCCACATGGTGTTACACACGTTCATAGGTCATGGTAACCACTTTCCATCAGGTGGGCCGTGTGCTTGTCTGCCACCTAAGTTATATAAAAAAAAAGTAGTATTGCTGTAACAGAATCGAGGTCAAGGTGATAAATACAAAATCAAGTAAATATTATCACAATTACGCGACAAACTTTCCTTTCAATTATTTATTCTCATGATATATTTCACCACATCTAGAATCTTTCTTTTTTATATCTAGGACACGGCAACTTGACTTCACCTCACCTGATGGTAAGCTAAAGGTAAAGTCTCAGGAAAGAAGCCTGAAGCCATATTTCTAGATTTTATTAATTGAAAGATTGACTAATTGAAAGAGGATGTTAGCATCCTCTTTCAATTAGTTCCAGAACCACTACCAACCAATCCTACAAATAAATCCTATTTTAAGCCTAAAACTATTAAGCGTATTCCCAGGACCATCCGGTACTATTTATATCAGGGCGTGGTCAGGACAGAACGACAAACGGGATGTGGAGGGACAATTTACGACCGGAACTGCCTTATGGAGATTGACCGATCAAGGAACCATTTTTGGTCAATTTAGGGACACAATTTTTTTTATAGGGGCAAAAAATTGGGACTCGGAATGGATGTGCTTTTAGCAAGTTTTGAAAACATAATGTAACCTGCCGACTAATTTTGTTTTTTTTTAGATAAGATTTACCACTTCCGTTCAACACATTATGCTTGTGTGTACGATAGGATAGATACTGCCCATTCATTTGTTTTTGACGTAGTGTTTTGGAACTTTTAAAAGCATCTTAGTTTGACTTTATCGTAATAAAATACATTAAAAAGAGCACAAAAATAATTCACCTGCACATGTTTTCGTCTTCATACAATCATGTATTCTTTAAACGGTTCATGAAAAAGTATTTGTCGAGATCGTCAAGATAGAATCCAATATTTTAAAGATGACATCAACAAGAATGGTGGCTAGTACCTGTGATCACTTAACTTCAAGCTTAGTTTTAAAGTGATCCCCAGAGAAAATAGCAATGAACTTTTTCTCTTTTCTTATAACATTTTACTAGAGATATTTAAATTGAGAGGTCGAGTTGTCCATATACTTCACACATAGCTTGGGACCTGTGAAAAACAACAGTAAGTAATTTTTTCAAAGTCTCAGGAAAGAGGGTCACTATTACAGACACGGATTAGCACTTGTTTATGATACACTAGCTATGGCTTTGCCCGCGTGTGCATTGCAGATAAACACTCTTTAAACGAAGGTTTAAAGAGTGTTTGTCATAGTCCAGGGAAGCCTGGACTATGACAAACATTTTAAAACCAAAACTAATGAAATCATCATAGCCGGTCTCGAGTTTTAGCGAGACATACGAACAACAATGGATTTGCATACAATTTTAGAAGGTAGAAAAATGTAACCCCACAATATAGCACATCAACTGAATTTTTTTAAACACCTTGGACTAAAAACGAGTATTAAAGAACTAAGAGGTCATTTAGAAGGTCTTTACTAACAAACCCATTATTTACCAGGCATAACGCTATTCCTTGTGAAAAGGCCCCAGTTTCATTACTTCAGACGTCGCGATAAATCACTCTTTCTTTTAAAAAATAATAACAGCTCTCGTGACATTTGTAATCACTTCAGTTAACCTAAACAATGTTCTTTAGTTACCAACAAACAAATCAATCGATGCGAAAAGCGAATATTTAACTTTTGACAGTTTTTGCAGTTCTTTAAACAATATTTTTCTCAGTTTCAAAGAACTGGAGATATTTAATTAGTTTAAACGTCTCGAGAATGATATATTTGAAGGTTAATAAAGAGTAATATTTGCAAGTAAAACGATAGCTACGTCATTGATATTAGCGGAATTTTGCTCTTCGTTTTTGCCAAGCTTTGTTTACGATGGTTTAATGTTAAACATATTTTAGCCACCTCATCATTTATTCTTCCGCTTAACCTTCAAGTGAGACGGACGGTAAATTGTCTTGTAATGTCTTCTTACTTCGAACTAAGTTTACATAAACATAAAATCTAAACTCAACTAAAACAGTTTCTATCCTTCTCACTCGTCAAATACAGAATAGGAAAAAAGAGCTTAACGATCTAACTGTATCCAAACATATCGGATTGATTTCACATACGTATGTCTATGTTTACATTGAAAGAACAGTTATCGATAAAGCAAGAAGAAATCTTAATGATCAAATAAGTATCGAGTGACTGACATTTATAAGTGTTGGTATAAATGATATAGTTATTGCATCTAATTGGCGAGGGATTTCGTGTAACATGTTGGAACAATAGTCAACCACACACGACGACCAATCACGAGCCGATAACGCCTTTGTCTCTACGTCAATAATAATGGTTTTTTTCTCATATGATTTGTGAAGCCAGGACGCGTCACAATGAGTACGGAGTGGGATGCGGGCGACTGAATAGTGCGTTTATTGTGGCATGAGCTTTTGTGGTGGCTCGCGACACATGTGCATAAGCACTCCTATACAATCTTGGGGCAAGTGGCCGATAACCGGATCTAGTTGTTCACAGAAGAGGTTATGCATGTTTAAAATATATAATGCAAGTAACATGACTTGATATAAGAATGTTATGAATACGCTACTGAATTATGTTGAAGCAGTGAATGACACAAGATAAATGTGACGTTAAAAAGAGCTTTGGTTAAAAATAGTGATAACGATGTCAATGATGCAAACTAAACGACAAATGCAACAATGCACCGTTAAACCGAAACTAAAAGGCATGAAACAGAATTAATAGGCAAAGTACCATGCCTATACATCACTTCAAAGAGTTCCAGTTAATGAATCAAACGACAGGCGACTCGCAACACCTCTTTTGCTGCTGGACAATATTAACTTTGACGAAGCGGACGAATCCAAAATTACCAATCGTGTCCAACCCATTGTGCGTGCTATAATTAGAATGCTTGGAAATAAACACGTGGTGGCAATTATCGCAGCAACGGGTTAAATGAGGCACCAAGAAACGGCCGTTAATGGGTACACCCATCCGGCGACGAAATCCTTCGCCACGGACCATGGATAAAGGATTACTGGACTTCCGAGAAAGCGGATGTCTTTATACAACCAATTTCATACCCGATTTTCCATTCGCCATAACAAGTTACACAACCCGATATAAATAAGACACATGAAATAACGAGTTTATTACAAGTTCAATATTAAATGTTGAAACTTACTCCCCATCAGAAGATTTAAAGATCATTTATGCTATACATCATGCAAAACCAATTAATATGCTACAAGGAGTATTAAATACAAGTTAGGTGGAAGTATTGCAGTACATTCACATTTATCAGTTGAATTTAAAGTACTCTGAAAATTAACATTCTTAAAGTTTCGTACTAGTGTTCAAGGGTAGAAACGAGGCGTGCCTCGAGGTTGAACACAGGGGCATTAATCATCTCAGTCAGGCGGTTCGGGCTGCTGCCATACATCACACACCCTTTGAGCACAGCGAGTAACTCATTTGTTGAAACGCACCGTCCCGCTTTTATTAACGTCCATCCTAACGTTGTAAATGTCTCAATTGCTTTGACGACTTCCTGCTCATCTTTCGGTGACGTTCAGGTGTCGATCAAACCTTTTTCGGTCTTTACGACTCCATTTTTATATCATCCAGTTACGGAAGATTAATGTTGTCATCAAATCTGGCCGGTTGGTGTCCGATGTTTTGCAATAAATTATCATTAAGTAACACGTTGTCCCACCTGGACAGGGTTTTATGGTCGGCCGGCCGTAAACCACAGTTAATACGCCGGCTCTAATCTAATCTAAAAGTTTTCTACCTGCTCCCGATATAAATTCCTTTATAGGATGTTAAAAAAGTTGGATAAGTGAGAATAAAAGTAATATTGCTAATGGAAGTCGATATGCATAAAGATGCACAAAAAATGTTCAGTGAATTTTAGTATACATAAAATGGGAAAGTTTTAATTGTACTCGTGTACAACTCTGTAATGTTGTATTCAATTGTAATTAAAGTATTAAGTTTTGAAGTTAAGTTTAAAAGGTAACACGTGCAATTATATAATAAAAATTTTGTTCAGCAAGTAAACTGTTTAATGAGCCACTCTGTTTTATGGAGTTGGTCAATAAAAGTGGTGGACATCTAAGAACAGGAACGTGAAGCAATCGTAATATTAAAGGACACTTGTCCAGTAAGAGAATCGTAATAAAATTACATATGTTAGGTGAAATTGTTGCGAATATGTTGAACACAATACTAAAATACTCGTAGAACTTACTTAGTTACTTACTTAGAACTGTAAATTTTTAGTCTACATAGGTTACACTAAAAGTTTCCGGAACTGGCCACTTACATAAACAATATTTAAAAATTTATTACAACATTTGAAAATAGAACTCTTTGGCTGTAGAATACAGTTTGTTTCATCTGACTGTCTTTTGTTTTTAACTTGTGGCGCCATTTAAAAAATTGTGTGTCTGCATCAACATGGATTTAACTCGGGAAAATTTTCGTAGTATGATTTTCTACGATTTTAAGTGTAATTTGACGGCTCAACAGAGCATCGCTCGGCTTGAAACAGCTTTTGGCGATGAAGCTCCATGCAAAACGACTGTTTATAGCTGGTTTGCAGAATTCAAGCGTGGTCGTATCAATCTCAGTGACGAATCTCGCGATGGTCGGCCGTCCACCGCTGTGACCAACAAAAACATCGATGCTGTGCGCCGTATGATTGAAACAGACAGGCATGTGACCTACCATGAAATTCACGCATCCTTAGAAATAGGCATGAGTCAAATACAATCAATCCTACACAAACATTTGGGTATGAGAAAGCTGTGCTCGCGGTGGATCCCACATAACTTGACCGAGGATCAAAAAACGGACCGCGTCACTTGGTGCAGTGCCATGCTTACCAGATTCAACGAAGGTGCGTCAAATTTGGTGTGGGACATAGTAACAGGTGACGAAACATGGATTTATTGCTACGATCCCAAAACAAAGCAGCAATCGAGCGTATGGGTCTTTCAAGATGAACCGAAACCAACCAAAGTGGCGCGCGTGAAAAGTGCATCTAAGCGGATGATTGCTTCTTTTTTTAATAAAACTGGACACGTGGCTACTGTTGCTTTAGAAAATCGTCGTACTGTGAATAGTGACTGGTACACAACCATTTGTTTGCCGGAAGTTATTGACGAACTCCGTAAAAATAACCGTAAACGCCGTATCATCCTGCACCACGACAATGCTAGTTCTCACACGGCCAGACAGACAAACGACTTTTTGAAGGCGAAAAATGTAGAACTCATGAGTCATCCTGCATACAGTCCCGACCTGGCACCTTGTGACTTTTATCTGTTGCCAAAAATTAAGAACCAATTACGCGGCCAACGATTTTCATCACCAGAAGAGGCTGTCGAGGAGTATGAAAAACACGTTTCAGAGGTCACCACAGAGGAGTGGCACAAAAGTTTTCAAAACTGGTTTGATCGAATGAAAAAGTGCATAGACGCCAAGGGAGATTATTTTGAAAAATAATAATTTAATTTTGTACCTTTAATAGTATTTTTTCATATTCATTCCGGAAACTTATAGTGCGCCCCACGTATATGAAGCATAATATGGTAAAAAATTGTTTAATATATCAATTACTAAGAAGGCTAAAAGTAAGCTACTTACTGGGCATGATGATGATAATGCGTAGCGTGGTGCATAGCTGTAGCAGGACCTCCAGGTGGAGTCGAAGCATGGAATGCAGCAAACGCCGACGGGAACTGTAGTGGAAGGAAACCTCCGCTGCCTGCACTCCCAGGACCTCCCACCGACTCCCGATCAGGCATTATTTACAGTCCTAACACTTCGTCATAATTCGTCACCTTATTAGTCAACACTTCATCACTTTCACTAAGTCCAATCACAATTTTGTCTGTATATAAAATTAACTGATAGATCTTTTGTCAGGTCAGCTCTAACCTAATCACATCCATTCTGATCATTGACTTCATTATTTTCTTAAAAGTTATTTTTTTCTGCATCTCTAATTATGATATGTTTAATTTTATCTGGAACCACTCTCATTCTGCCGCTTTGCGCATCTGAAACAAAGATATAATAACTGTTAATTTAATTTCCTTCTTTAAATTCGGTAGCTGCATCAAAATTACTAAATTAGAATGATTTCGTAGTGTTAAACAAAAAGTTTAAGTAGCACCGCGTTAGGATTGCGTGTCTGTACAGAGTTACTTCAATTGCCTGCCTCTATTATGTCTTCATTTTACGAGTAAGCGAGACGAATTATCTTAGCACCATTAGGTTGTTTGTTATAATGCGTATTTGGACTATTTGAAAACAATCAGACGTACTTTTCTTTGGTGTTACTTTGACATTAATTTTCAAAGTACCGTGTAGTTTATTTGCTGGTAATTCTTTTTAGCATATAAGTATTAGTATGTATAGCCAGTAAACCTCGCCGTATATGGCAGTATGTGAAGACACAAGGTATTTTGTAATATCTCTAGCAAATAAACTATTTGAATTGAATTGAATTTAAATTAATCAGTTTCTTTTTTACTAATCATGTATATTCATGTTTTTTAGTAAAACGTAAGACACAAACTTACGTATTATTAACAGTATTCTAAGTGGCATTTGTATAGATAAGTTTAGGTGCCTGTCACTATCTTATATTACCCGTTACAAACCAACGTGTTACTGCCTGACATGTTATAACCATACGCAGTGGTCCTCGTAGTTTGCAGCTCATCTTTACATTACAATTTATGTTAAAATAAGATTTAAAGTCAGGAGTGGCAATGTGAATCTTACAAATCTACAATATATTTGCTTACATATAGCTTTTACCTTTTTCTTTATCGTTAATACAGATTTTGTAAACAAATTTGATCTTTTGAGAAAGCGGATCATGGACTCCCGAGGTAAAAGTCTCGGCAGTTGCCTAGAAACACTAAGACCATTGGGGAGACGCCAATCTCATCCAAAGACGATGCACCTGCTGATTGACAATGAGGGTCTAGGACTAACTTTATATTTAAAATACGGAAGTTAGCCGTAAAAGTAAGCCCTCGGATGCAACTGAGAACAATGCTCACATACCTATAACTAAGAACAGGCGAATGTTAACAACACCTATTAAGTACCTACCTACATTTATTTCCTAAGCAATATTGACGCAATTTTCTTAGAACCCATTGAAACTAAAGCAAAATATCTGAAGTTGCTTATGCTCCAAATAATATTGTACTAGCTAATAAGGTGATAAACCAGTTATGTTGCTAAAGACATGCAGGGAAAACTTCCTTCCCCGCTTACGTTAAACTGTGATCGATAACTGAAGTGACTGCTGCTAATCTTGACGTTTAAAGACACACTTGATTTTGAGTATATTCTTGACTAGATACCTAATTTATAATAAGTACAAATTTATAGCTGTAGAATTATTTCTCTACATAAAGATCGATCGTGGTTTGAAATCGTAACTTTAGAAATAAAGAAAAAATAATTCAATTTGGAAATCGCGTGGTTCCCGTTAGAGTAAAATTTGGACCACCCCATCTCTTCCCATACGGTATCGAACAAGGTGACTAAAAGATAGAGCTGTTTAACATCAGACATATAAACACCTCAACAAAGTCTAGGGAACAAGATGACCCCAATTATTTTTTTCGTGTAAATCTTGTTTTGCAAATAACTGGCAGCAAATAAATAAAAATATAATAAAGTAGATTACAGAGTTGTTCGAAATTAAAAAATAAATTTAAATAAGTAATGATTTTCGAATATGGAGGGAAAACTTTTAACAGTGTTTGATTGTGCAGTTTCTCTGAGTCAAAATAAAAATTATTTTCTTTGATTGTAAATAACGTTTATTATCAATAATACGTCTTTTACGTATGGTTTGTGCATTTTTGTGACTGTAGTCATCATGTCACGTCGTCATTTAAGTCGCGAAGAGATGTTAAGGGCTGTTGGTATGCTGCAAGCTGGACGAACTCAACGCGACGTAGCGGATGCTGTCAACACCCAACCAAGCGTAATTTGCAGATTATGGGCACGCTACAGGTCTACAGGGGATGTTGCCAAACGTCACAGTGGACGAAATAGGGTTACTACCCCGCGACAAGATCGTTTCTTGCAAAATTCCGCAAGGCGGCAACCCACGATTACTGCTCGTCAGTTGTTCGCAGGCCTCCAGTCTCAGCATCAAGTGGTTATTAGCGATCAAACTGTCAGGAGAAGACTACACGAAGCCAATCTTCATGCTCGCAGACCGCTTAGGGTTCCAGCTCTTCAACGTGGAAATCGAGATCGTCACTTATTGTGGGCTAACGCACATTTACAGTGGACCGACCATCAAGGGGCACGGGTTCTGTTTTCCGACGAATCTCGCTTCGGTTTTCATCCTGATTCGAGAAGAGTGCGTCTATGGCGAGTTCCTGGATGTCGGAGTTGTCTTCAGAATCCGCAAGAAGTTCATCCTTACCAAGGTGGAACAATCATGGTATGGGCTGGAATTCGCCTTGGTGGAAGGACCGACCTCGTTTGGATACGGGGCAATTTGAATGCAAACCAATACATTCAGGAGGTTATACACCTCATGGTAATCCCTCATCGACAGCAGTTCGGTCAAGATTTTATGTTCATGCAAGATAATGCACGGTCACACACCGCGAGGGTAGTGGTCAATGCGTTAAGCGAGCACAATATTACGACGTTGGAATAGCCTGCTCAGTCTGCCGACCTCAATCCCATAGAGCATGCCTGGGATTTGCTTGGGAGAAGAGCTTTCAGTGTTTCTTTGGAAAATCTGAACACTGAAGAACAACTTTTTTACACCTTCGCAGTGTATGGAGCCATATTCCACAGACGATGATTGACAATCTCATACTAAGTATGCCACGCCGTTGTCGAGCTGTTGCTAATGCTTTAGGAGGTCCTACAGATTATTAAAAACGTTTAAAGTACGGTTAATTACTGTATTTCTTACTACCTCGTTATTTTTGTGCCTAATCATAGAAGGTTGTAATACTCAATATTGGCACTATTCAATTCTTTCTTAAAAAAAAAAAAATTGATATGGGAATGTTTTTATTAAAATTAAAATTAAAAACGGTATAAAAATACCCTTCTATTGATATAAAACACTCACTATTACAAGAAAGGGTTTTTAAATAAAAACTAGAAATGTCCTTGTTCCCTAGACTTTGTTGATGTGTGTATATACAGCCCAGACTCAGCCTCAGATGCATGGCTTGAGAACGATAGTGTTCGAAAAACGGCAATAAGTTGCTTATTACGTGGGACCGAATTCAATGATTGGTGAAATGTGGATGTTAATTCACTTTACCAAGCGCACGGAAATAAAGGCGTGTTTACATGTATATATGTTAGATATTTGAGCGCGCGATATTGTGACATGAAGGAACCCATTTGAACACGACAAGTCCAATTCGTACGCGGGGACTCCGCGGTCTACTCTATCTACTTGATTATATACCTACATACCTACATAAATTCTTCAATATAAGTTCAGCTGTATAGAAACTTAGTAATACACAAATGGATGCAAAGATTTTATGCATGAAGATACACGCAAAACAGCATCGTCGTGGGATCATGGCTAGAACAAATGGAATCATCAGCCGACATCATGCATTTTACGCATCGTTACGCACTGTTTTTGCTATAATATAGATATCTTACTTGACATACTTGGGAACCGCGGCAGCCTAGTGGTATAGGTAATGGACTGCTGAGACGAGGTCTCGGGTTCGATCCCAGGTTTTACCATGGCACATACCAAAGACTTTTCAATGCTTTTCGAAGTTATGTGTGTATTTATCGCAGGTTTATAAGTGCCCGGTTAATGGCAATAGGCTCGCCGAATTACATTGGGACCTAAACATAAACTGGCGAAATGTGGGTGCTAGCACCTCTGCCTACCCCGTTCGGGGATATAGGCGTGAGTTTATGTATGTTATGTTTTACTTGACATACTTGTGAAGACTAATGTTCATGACAAAAAATATTTCTTACAAGTTTCTTCGTTTAAAATGTCGGATTGCATTCAATAGCCAATATACACAATAGCACCCAGTTACTTTAGTTCAGCTTATTTTAAGAGCCTATATGTACCTAACTAACGATGCAGGCTGTAATGACAATGGATTTTAAGATGACCGCTACCTTAGAAGCAATTTTGTTATTTTTAGGTTTCCGTACCTCAAAAGGAAAAAACCGGAACCCTTATAGCATCACTTCGTTTTCTGTCTGTCTGTCTGTCGAGACCTTTTTCCCAGTAATAAAATGTATACCATTACATTCTCAAGTCTAAAATGTCTTGAGACTGTGCAAGAATCAATCTACTAAATCAACGCAATCAAGATATATTAGAGTTAATGTAGAATAAGTTACGGAACCCTCGGTGCGCGAATCCGGTTCGCACTTGACCGGTTATTGTTTTTAAATTAAAAAATCTGGATTTACTGCCTTTATGATACCAAAAATAATAACCGTTCAGTGCATTGTAATTGCGTACATTTATAAACAGAAGTTAAATGACCTTAAAATGTTTTAAAACAAATTACGATGTAACTTTGTACGTTATTCTTGCCAAATAAGGCTCTTGCAAGTTTTTGATCAAACAATTATTACGTAATGAAGTCGTCATTAAATGCTTTTAAAAGGCTTTAATTAAATATCTAGAACTGGGAAATGAGCTTAATGGCAACTGTATGTCGACAAGTTGCTGTGACAAAAAATCGCGCGACAAATTGAGAGAGTAGTACGACTTGTGAGTCGTTGTCACTTACGTGGAAATTGGGTGTGGTGTGAGTATTAGCGGGTAGTAAGCGTGGTTTCCGGCAGAGTAGAATTTGGGACACCCCATCTTTTCCCATGCGGTGTCGTACAAGGCGACTAAGGGATAGGGCTTATACAGCCCAGATTCAGCCTCAGATGAACTACCCTATTACGTGGGACCGAATACAATTATTGGTGAAATATTTGCGTTAATTCACTTCTGCCTCCGAGGTTAAATGCATGATTATATGTATGTAGTAAACAAAAAGCAACTAAATTTAAATAAATGGTTAATGATCAATTGTCCTTTTTTTTCGATTGATAAAACGTAATTTGAATTCGCACGTTGAAATTAGACCTATTTATATTAGGTTCGTTTAAGCACGTTCTTTCTTGTATGTTAATCAATTGAAATTCATAACTACTCATCTTATTACAGCGATTAACCCTATCACCTGTGTCTACATACCTATGTTAAGAAATGATTTTCGATAAAAAGAATATATATGAGTATGTTTATCCGTATTATAGATCTCATAACACAAGCACATGAGTAGTATTATCTACTCATGTGACACAAGCTAGATAAGCTATGCTTACTATGGGTCTATAAAGTGTAGAATGTCGTAGAATATTTATTTATTAAAACTCGCTTTCGAACATAAGGAACTGTGAATACAATAGTAGTGGCATTTCCCTTTCCTGCCTGAGCTGACGATGTACATATAAACATACATAGCTTGCTTTTTTACAATGCTGTTATTAGTTATCCTGGGTTAGGTTTAAGTATGAATGAATACTTGTTTTAAAGCTTCTTGTACGTACTATTTAAAAACTTAGATTTTTGTATTCTAGTTTAATAATGTATTCCTAAAGCAATAGGTAAACAACGCTTCTGTTAATGACTTGGACCGCAATAATTGGAAAAATTCCTTCCGTAATTAATGAAGATGTGATTGTTTGGGACGTGAGTCGAGCATTGTCCTCAATAAAGCCAACTACACACGAGTAATGAATCGATCGTAAAACCCGATATCGATATATCGATACTCATTTTCATTCAATGAGATTTACGATGTTTATGCATGCAAAATTGGCGGGCGTTTCGAGTGTCGACTTTTATCGGCTATTAAAAAATCGAATTGTGAATTTTGAATGCATCGGATTAATAGTGTTCTTTTTTTTTTCATATGTATCGAGTGATTTTAGAGGTTTTATACTCGATAAAATATAAATATTTAGTGAAAGTGACTTTTTAACACCTACGCTTTGTTCTTGTGTATTGTTCTAGATACTTTCTGATAAGTACAATGAAATATCCTTATGTCAGATGCACAACGACAAGCATCACATATCAAATAATACTTAATCTAGTACCATAGATTACTCAATTAACAATTTGGTAAGTAAATAAAAAATCGATACTTTTTGTTACAACTATTTTTTTTTCTTTAGCTATTTACCTTTTATCGATAACACTTTCACATCCCTATCCCTAAAACGAGTGTGGCAATGCGCGGACGCATGCCGCGCCTTTTAATGCGGTCCTTAATTACGATTTAATTGTTTTTAGTGCTGGAATTGTTCTGAGCCCTTCTCAGAAACGAATCCGGACCGGATCGATGGTGTTTTTAGTCGCATTGAAATCATTCTAGACCTTAATCAGAAGAATATATTTCAAGAATTAACGCGTTTAAGATCAAGTTTGAAATTACGTGATTTCTGTGTATAGTTAACCATTTTAACTATGGGGAAGTACCTCCACCCTACAGAATACCGCGGTCATAATAACCTCGTGTTGTGTTGTGTTAAGAGTCAACAATAGTGCCCGGCATACGGGAATAGGCTCACCTCCTATTACGTTGGACCGAATACAATGATTTGTGAAATGTGGGTGTTAATTCACTTCTGCCTAACTCTCCGGGGATAAAAGCGTGATTATATATATTTATTAATTAAGTTAACAACATAGCTTGACCCACTTTTAGTTGTTAACCTGTGATAGTGCAAAACATCATTTTGGTAACATGTTATTAGAATTCAATAAACAACATTAGGGTATAAATCTCGCTTGAACCTTGAAAATAATACATATCTAATACCTTTCTTATCTCAGGTTATCCTTATTCGCCCCATAATTTATTCCGCTTTCGCATCGACAATAACTTTAATGACTTACTTTATTCTTGTTTAAATTTTGCATCATTTTGTAAGTCTAAATAAATTCGAGTGTGTCTCTATCAAATGACACTTATAAAATTAGTCGGTATTACTTGTAGTTATATATATATTCATACCTATCGACTACCCACTGATGTCATAAATCTTTATACAGATTACAATAGCGTTAGTACTTGATATATTACGTTATACTTTGATGACATCATAGTATTATGGATGACTTTTATACAATGAGCTTAACACAGCATAAATCACAACCACACAAGTAATATATTTTTCTATACTACTCCTTCTTTCTATGATTTAGTATGTTATGGTTTTTAATGATGCTACTGCCATTTGACCCTTCAAACCCAAGAGGGATCCCTTCGCCAGAGCCTCGTCTGTCAAGTTACAGATGAAGTTAGCCCCGTAGTTCTTGGAGATCCCATATACCCATCATTATCTGCCTGCCCTTGTACTAATTATTTAGGGTCGGTGTACAGACATTGCTACTCGATTAACCTACTTATATAGTTGACTGTACTTCTCACTTGTATTAAGATGTTCATGAGGGATTCGAACCCGCGATCTTTCCCAAATAGAACGAATGCTCTGACCACTGAGCCACTGAATATCGCCTGAAGGCATCCAAATCCAATCCAAATACAGTCTGACCAGCGTGGTAACAGTAGGCCAAAGCCTCTCGACATTGGATGAGGTCTTTGTCCAATAGACTACTGCGATGGGCTAATTGATTGATTCATTCATTCATATGTCATTCTCTTCCATACTTTCCTGTCAGATGACCTCTTCTCTCTACTCCTTCCACTCTCTCCATTCCCTTCCTTGCCAATATCATCTTTCATCTATTCGCTACATCTTTTCTTGTGGGCCTCTGCTGCTAAACCCCTCTACATTCATACTTTGAACCTTTTTGAGAACAATGCTTTCATCTAAATATGAGCATTCCACACCACTACAATTATTTTATCAGATTTTGTATCGTAGGTACCCCAAATAATGCTATATGTACTAACATAAAATATATACATTTGGGAAGCCCCTGTCTCGTCTCTATATCTTAAATCACCTCCTCACAGTTTGTATGTCAGTATGGCAGCTCTTATGCATTAAACAAACGTACAGTGTGTCAATTGTTATTGTATGTAAAAACATATTTATTAAGTCATGCCCTAGAGGTGTACAGTCAGAGACAAAACTTGTTGAGTACTTACAAATTTGCAAGATATCTTTAGATTAGAAATTGAGACACTGGCTGGCAACATCAACGTTTAGTTTTGTAGGGTGCCTTGAGCCCGCGAGTTCAAGTCAAGGTGAATAGTATTTAAAGTCTTAGAATGGATGAACCCCATGCAAGTAGCACACTAGGTATAGTACCCTGACATGGTCAGCAGTGGTGCCAACCTTACCTTCGGCAACCCATATCGACTCACAAACGGCGTGCATTTTAGTCGGTTTAAGTTTTACAAAACCGTGGTGATATTGTGCACGTAAAATAGAAAATAAAGTACCCTGTCCAGGTGCTGAAGGTTTTATTATTGTTTTATTATTTAGCGCAGTATTTGGCTTGAAGCATAGATTTAGAGTTTACCACTTACGATGATAATTACTAACTGTAATAAGTCACCTCTGCAAAACTCTTATCAAAAACACTTTCATTATTATCTAATAGAAAGCTGAATAACACTTAAACACTAATCACACTTGTGAAAACCATCCTTATACAGTCCTTGATTTTCACTTAACACAAACTAAAAACTATCAATTAATATTCACCCACGAGCATATCCAATTATGCTTAGTGTTCGCGCCAAACTTTGTCATAATGCACCATTAGAGCCGCACATCACGGGCTCATTGATACGACATTGCCTATAAGTCTTCGACACAATAGCCGACTCATCATTAGATATGGCCTCTGGCTTCGGGCGTGTGTGTTGAACGCGAATTGTCTTATTAGAGACGTTTAAGCCGCTTGTATAATTGCAATTTGTTGGCCGTGATGTTGAAGGCTTGTGATTTGTAAGTATGACCGTGACTTTGGTTGCGATTTAATCTTATTGCGTGCTAGATTTATGCGTGCGGTTCCGTCTTGTGGTATTCTGATCCCGTACGACCCAGTAAGAACAAGAAGCCTATATTTGACTGTGACTAAATTTATGCAATTTTTAGGGCAATATACATACGGAACTGGACCCAATTTTAGTACATAATTGAGGGTAAATTTGTTCTATTGAAGATGATAGTGTATAAATGCGCGCTGAGTTTCTTGCCCAGGTCGGGGCCACGTTTCGAACCGATGGTCCATTTACTAAACTGGTTTTCATATTTCCTTTTTAATTGACGTTTTGTAAGTGCCAATTTAATGGTCTATGCAGAATAAATTATTTTTGACTTTGTTCTAAATGGGGTTAGTCGACGTTCACTTTTGTGATTCACATTTCTATAATTTCCGTAATCACCTCAATATTAAATTTAATTCCTGTATTGCCCCACAAAAGTACTTAGGTTTATATCAAAATGCAATAAAGCAAAGCAGGTACTTAAAGAGAACTAGGCTTGTATAATATAACTTAATTCATTTCTCGTGTAGAAATTAACTTTATGGTCTGGTATTGAAACTAATCTTAGCTCTAGAATCTAGATCATCTCATATTTTACAGCCGTAGCAATGTCCTATAGAGCAAGAAGTGATCGGACTGTTTAATGATGCTATTAAGTGTGTACTATCTGACTTATGAGTTTATGAGTATTATGACAAAAGTAAATGAGATTAGATTGTTGTTTGATTTTATGGCGTTTCTTGTACTTCAAAGTCAACAAAAATTTTTGTTTTGTTGATTTTTGTCAACCCACCCTTTATGAGTCTGTCACTCAGCCAGTTGACTACTGTCAGTTCGTTTGATCGATCCATTATTCCCTAACTCAAAGATTCCAGATTCGAAGTATCCACGAAAAAAAATTTTTTTTTAGTACTTTTGACGTAGGTCACCGTGAAGAGGTGGGCCTCACTGAACCAGATAGGTGAGCTGGGATTTTTTTATATAGGATACGCCAATTTGACTTTTCCTCCCTTGATGGTAAGCTAATGGCAAAGTCTCCAGAAAGAGGGTCACCATTACAGACACGTAGCATGTTATAATGGTGCCACTCAGTTTGACGGCCTCATCAAGTGGATTTCACGACGCGCTTAAAGAACTAGGGGCTGCAGGAAGAGGGAAGGAGGATGGACTAGATGCGGAAGATAGAGGGTCTATATCCCGCAGTGGAGTGTAACTGATCCACTGAATAATATACGTACATTTGGGATTTAACACATGATTCCTGAACTGCCTGTCAATTTCCATAATACAATATTCCACCAGTTTATAAATTACTATCTTTTTTCGACTTACGAAACAAAAACCTTCGTACTTCATCAAATAGTAAGCGGCTAATCCTTTCATGGTGGATTTAGCATTCGCACTACGGTGTGGAGAGACACCCATCAATTACAATGAGTTTCAACACCAGCCGCTCATATAAGGCTCTTTGGACGTGCGCGTCCGGCACCTTTAAGTCTGTGCTACACCTCAATAATATGGATTCGTCCTCTTTCGTAACTGATTTTTGATAACCAGCTACGAATACGGTAGCATCGGTAGCTTAGTGGTTAAGGAATCGGCCTTACGATCCCGGTCCCGGGTTCAAATCCTGGCTATTACACTACCGATGTGAACCCACTCCTAATACAAGCAATTTAGCTTAGCTGGAGGGATGAGATGGAATATTAGTAATTTCAGTTTTAATATTCTTAAAAAAACGGACTTTTTACGGCTTGCAAGCTACGAAAGAGGCTATTTTATAGCTAACGACTAGCTACTAACTATAGCTAGCGCCTGTTTACAAGATGCTATTCAACGGCGCGATCAAATTATTCCCTGTAGATGATTTTAATGATAGGTTTTAGAATATTTTTGGACGTAAGCGTTAGTAGTCCATTAGCTAAATTTGAGAGAACTCATTATAGTTTATAAATAGGGCGTTGCATCCGGTTATTTCACTCTGACATGACAGCAAAAATATATTATTATATTTTGTTTTAATTCGATTGTTAAGAATTGTGGTTCAATTTCGTTCAAAGAGTTTAACATTTCAGAACGGGTCTAGAAATCTCAATTAGTCTCATAAAAAAGATCTCAAAAAGAAACTGTTGGCTTTTTTTATTTATTTGCATTTCAGTAAGATAAAACATACGACAACGATAATAAATTACAAAGTATATCTATTAGCAGAACACAATCTTATAGCTGTGCCTCGTGAATAGATACGTACGTTCATAAATTACGCTATTCATAAGTACAACTGTATTGTTATATATAAAAACGTTTAAATAATTTATTAAAATTACAGGTTAATGCGAAGGCTTAGATTCATAATGATTTACATAATGTAAAGATATACTTATGGTTAACCGGGTACCCCTCAATGTGGCTTATACCTTTATATTTTGGAATAGGTCTAAATTGGCTTCCAAGACTGGCAGTTTTCCTACAACTTTTTTTTTATTTGGTTCACAAAACTAAATATAACCAGTAATATATCTTACACCAAAGTTTACTAAAGTCATAGCGTGATTGTATTCTATTTGATGCGAACACATCATGCAATGAAAGGTTATGCTTTAGAAAACCAGAGACTTTTTGAATATTTCGCTATATAAGTACTATAAGAAAAACCGCGGTAGCCTAGTGGTATGGGTAATGAACTGCTGAGACGAGGTCTCGGGTTCGATTCCAGGTTTTACCATGGCAAACACCAATGAATTTTCGATGCTTTTCGAAGTTATGTGTGTATTTATCGCAGGTTTATAAGTGCCCGGTTAATGGCAAATAAAATGAGACCTAAACATGAACTGGCGAAATGTGGGTGCTAGCACTTCTGCCTTCGGGGATATAGGCGTGAGTTTATGTTATGTTATGTTTATGTAGTACCGTAAGTCAGAATCAAAACTCCAGAACTTCAGACGGCAAGAATCGGTATTTCTATCGGTATCTACTTAAAAATAGGGTGTTGGTGTTATATCACCTAGCTTACTTTACAAGATGTGGATTTTAACTTTAACCATAAGAAAGACGTTTGTCTGTTTAGCCACGGTGCGAGGGATATGCCTGCCAACACCACTTCCGGCAACCAACAACGACCCACAGGCGCCGTCCGCTTCAGTCGGTTTCAGTTCGACATAAACTGGGAGGGTATCCATGGGGATTTTTCGCACATAAACCAACAAGGACGAACGAAATTGGTTCTTCTCCAATAATTACACAGAAGATATAATATCTTTATGTTTACCCGCTTTATAACATTAGCCGTTCATCATCTTCCCATTAGGTGGGACCAAAAATCAAGTGAAATAGTTATTTATAATACACCTCTGCCTACCTTCGAGAAATCACAGGCGTGAATATGTGTATGTATGTTTACGTATCTATTTACTAGGCCATCTGAATCTATCCGCAACTTCGTACCACTTTTAGGAACCCTAAACCGTTGCGTGTATCACTTTAACGCATATATCTGCGCGTGCGCAGGTCGCATTCAAATCAATCCCCTACATCCATAACGTAATGTTATTTCACCCGCGTATTTCGGTACTGTGTTAGTGTATATTCATTCACTGTAAAACTTTATTTATGTTTTCTAATTTTTATTGCTCATTGGCGTCGACTACTTAATGAGTTGACGCTTTGAAATACAAAGTTAAGTTATGCGGTCGGAAAAATAACTCGACAACTACAATTGGTAGGTTATAGAGTCTAAATTAAGGTCATTTGGGATGTGGTTTAAGTTTATTACGTCTAGTTAGCGTATTCACACCACGCTGAAGGAAGTGAAGAATAAAACTACCAAATATAAAGCTAGACAATAAAGTTTGTAGGTGAAACTTATTTATTTACATTATAAATTTATTTTTACACTTTGATTGGTAGTCATTTTCTGGATTTATTGGCGGTTGAACCAGCCACTTTATTACTTTTTTAATGGTCCGTTTTTAGGAACTATAAATTTGTTTTTTTTTCGTGTGCTCTGAAATTCTAAACGGGGAACGAATTCCTATTCGTTTAAAGCGAACTTTAGGAAATGATACTGACATGTGTAGCAGGATTTGATGGTTTTATTCGTATTTGATTGTTGTTTGGTGGACGACTAGGGAATAGCAACATCTGTTGATATATTCACGACGAGAAACTTTGTTTTATTGGGATATTTGAGATGATTTCGGTCAATTTGAAACCGTTAAGATTCAACCATCCTTATGGTCGTAAAAGGATCAAGTTAACTTAAAAAAAACTGTTTTTAACTTTTTTATTATTAGACAGATTTCACCAATCGTAAACTAGTTTGTCCTCAATAAGGTGCCAAAAGCCCTACATATTATTACATTCAATAAATTCTACCAGCTTTTATTATGTGTATATTCAGAATCAGATCGTACTTCAGAGCGAAGTGAAAACAAAACTTAAGCGAAATGTGACCTATTTGTGTAACAAAATAAATAACTGATATAAATATTTTATCGCCGCTATATAGACGAGATTCAATAAAAACCACGGACTCCGATTTGGCTGGGATCCACCATGATTATTATCATGTATTTGATTATTTCTGGAGGTTATTTTTAGAGGCTATTCATTCGGATATATCCTGACGTCGTATATCGACAAGGGTTGGCAGAGAAACTATACTGTACGTTTTTAGACATTTTTTTAATTCTATTTAGGTGGCAGACAAGCGCACGGCCCACCTGATAGAAAGTGGTTACCGTGGCCTATGGACGCGTGCAACACCAGAGAAGCTACACTCGCGCTGCCGACCCTGTAAGCACAGAGTTTCTGTGCCGTCAGTGTAGAGGACAAAGCAGGACAAGCCTTTAGTCATCCCACTGACAGCACAAATTCTCTAGTAAGCTCTGGCTACCCTACTCACCGCTGGGAACACAACACGAAGTTATTATAACCGCGGTATTCTGTAGGTACATATAATAAGTAGATGCTGTCAGCATAACCCGCTAGGATTCCAACTGCCTCTGATAAATGTTTGTATAGCAACCAGGATCGATAACTTAACGTACTCTCCAAGGCACAGAAGGGTCTCAAAACTAAGACTGTTCTGATTAGTATTTCTTAACCACATCTATGTTAATGTACAGACGGTGAGCAGAGTAGCCAAAGCTCGCTGTAGAGCTTTTGTACTGTCAGTGGGAAAACGAAAGGCTTGTCAAATCTGTCATCTGCACTGACGGGCACAGAAACTGTTCTAAAGTGTCAGCAACACCAGTATGACTCCTCTGATTGAATACACAGGTCATGGTAACCACGCACCATCAGGTGGGCCGTATGCTGGCCTGTCGTCTCAGTGTTATACAAAAAACCTAATCGGTTACCAGTTAACGACGAGTCTCTCCCACCATAAAAGTAAATTTGTACACATATACAGAATACCGCGGTTATAATAACTTCGTGTTGTGTTCCGGCGGTGAGTAGGGTAGCCAGAGCTCACTGGAGAGTTTTAGTGCTGTCACTGGGATAACCAAAGGCGTGACCTGCTTTGTCCTCTACACTGACGGCACAAAATCTCTGTTCTTACAGGGTCGGCAGCACGAATGTGACTCCACTGGTGTTACACACGTTCATAGGTCATGGTAACCACTTTCCATCAGGTGGGCCGTGTGCTTGCCTGTCACCGAAGTTGTATAAAAAAAAAACATATCTATGCCAAACTAAATACTGAGTCTATAACAGTATTGACTAAGTTAACTAATGCGATATTTCAAAATATTTTAGTTACAATACAAGAAGTTGTGTCGCGCTGTGACTGTAATTTTAATTAGAAGCGACAAAGCTTGTTAGAATGGACAGCATGAAGAATGGAGAAACAGAGGTGACCGAACGATGGCAAATAGTACTTGCCGTATGACACTTGTTAGCTTAAATAATTGTACAAGTACTTGCACAGTGTTTTAAACTTGTTATATAGTGTTTAAAGGAATACGATTATTGTTTTTTTAAGTATAAGAGTGATCGAAATTACTTGTATTCGTCCTAACTCTTCCTCTGGGCTAAATTGCTTGTGTTAGGAATGAGTTAAGTGAAAATAAGATTTCATAGTGTGCATCCCTTTTAATCCCTGATTTTTATATCAAGAAGCATCGGTAGCTTAATGGTTAAGGAGTCGGCCTTACGATTGATACGGGTTCGAATCCTGACCATTACCACTACCGACGTAATCCCACTACTAACACAAGTAATTTAGCTTAGCTAGAGGGGTTAGAGGGAATATTAGGAATTTGTATGAAAAAAATATTCTGTTCGTGCGGATAGACGTTATTTACCATTTCCCGCAAAAATACCTGAACGGAAAAAAATTGGCATAGATTTATAATCTGAAATAGCACATATCTAGGTAGTATAATACTTTATCGGCTGTTAGGAAACAGGTTCAATTAACAATCGCAACTAGCCCATCGCAGTCCAATGCTGGACATAGGCCTCTTCTAATGTTGGGATTATTTGGCCTACTGTTTTCACGCTGGTCAGACGGGTTGGTAAAGGGTTTTATTTCAAGTTTTCCGTCTCTCGCAGTGATATCGTCTGCGTTTTCTTCCCTTATAACACCAGTTAAACAACGGATAAAACTCTGGAGCAGGCTTCCCTCTCAGGATTAAGAAATCACATACATACCTACATATAATCACGCCTTTATCCTTGGAGGGTCAGCCAGAGGTGAATTAACACCCACATTTCCCCAATCATTGAATTCGGTCCCACGTAATAGCCTATTGCCGTATTCCGTGCACTATTGTTGACTCGAGCCATCCAGCTGAGGCTGAGTCTGGGCTGTAAATATCTGTCTGATGTTAAACAGCCCTATCCCTTAGTCGCCTTGTACGACACCGCACGGGAAGAGATGGGGTGGCCCAAAATTCTACTCTGCTGGGAACTATTAAGAAATCAGCCTCCCGAAATGCTTACATATCAATCAATAACGCGACCTTGGTCCTCGACCAATGTGCAAATTCTGAACACAACTGGGACAGGCCCATGAGGATGATGACGACAAACGCCTGTCACAGAAATAAAATACAGTCAAACGCTCCCATCACTCACGAATCAAATTGTTAACCAAAACGTGTATTACGGACACGACAATGAAAAATTGTATTTACTACCGCCTCCGTCTGTCGTCTGGGTATGTTGCTGTTGTCAGACGTCACAGATTTTAAGGCCGATTTAGACGTGCAGAGTTACTCGCCTGCGAGATACGATTTTTGAAAGAATAAAAAAAAAGTTGCTTTGTCATCATCATCTTTATCCCCGGAGGGTTAGACAAAGGTGAATTAACACCCACATTTCACCAATAATTAAATTCGGTCCCACGTAATGGAGGGTGTGCCGTCTTCCAGGCACTATTGTTGACTCAAGCCATTCATCTGAGACCGAGTCTAAACTGTATATATCTGTCTGATGTTAAGCAGTCCTATTCCTTAGTCGCCTTGTACGACACCGCATGGGTAAGGAGATGAGATGAGACGGTGGTCCAAATTCTACTCTGCCGGAAAACAAGCTGCTAAACATTCGCACAAACAATACCCACCCGCTCGCTCTTCCACTTTGGCGACAATTGCCTCGTAATTGAATATTGTTGTCTAAACAGAATTTTAAATCAATAATCGTATTTCGAGATTTTGTGCCAATTGCTACCATGAGTGTAGTGCGTGAGGTTCACCTAGCGATAAGGCACTTACGAATCTCGTATGATATAATCGTAGGTGGGATTTAGTGTTTTCCTTTAAGTAAACATTTTGATACGAATGGAATTTAGATTGTGATAGTAGCGTAAGATTTCTCGAACCGAAACGTGCGAGAAACTATCCCCGTCTTAACGGGCCTTTAGATTCTAAGCGTCAAATCGGTTGCTCAATTTGTAAAGTCAGAAATCGCTTGTGGATGCGAATCGTGTGTGCAAAACAATTAATTGTTATGTGTATTGCGTTCGTCTGTAATTTGTGTTACGTGTTGCAATTGTTGCTTTTTGTATTTTGTTAATAATTTTAAGCAAGCTATATTTCAAATATAGCTTGCTCGAAATTATTATTATAATATTATAAAATTCAGTAGGGTAGCCAGAGCTCACTGGAGGGCTTTTGTGCTGTTAGTAGAAAGATCAAAAGCTTGTCCTGCTTTGTCTTTCACACTAACGGCACAGAAACTCTCAGTGCTTGCAGAGTTGGCAGCGCGAGTGTGACCCTCTTGGTTTTGCACGCGTCCATAGGCCACGGTGACCACTTTCCATCAGGTGGGCCGTGTGAAAATTGTAGCGACTCAGGCATCAAAATCACACCAAACACACCAAGCAAACTTCACATACACGACAATGGACCTGTTCATTGATGTACGATACGAGTTCTTTTCTGTTTTTGGAGGATAGAGGCACCCAATAGTCGTCTGAGCCAAACTATGAGAAGATGGTGAAGGTGGACTAGTGGATCCAAAGTAAAAACCTCGGATGCAACTGGGCAGAACGGTAAGGTGACTGTGTGTATCAGTGTGTATAAGGTAATCCAGCTAAAATCTCAAGAAGACTTTACGATTATACAGACCTTTAAACATAACAGAAACACAACATAAACTCACGCCTATATTCCCGAAGGGGTAGGCAGAAGTGCTAGCACCCACATTTTGCAAGTTTATGTTTAGGTCCGAATACAATAAGTGACGAACCTATTGCCATTAACCGGGCACTGATAAAACTGCGATAAATACACACATAACTTCGAAAAGCATCGAAAACTCAATGGTGTGTGCCATGGTAAAACCTGGGATCGAACCCGAGACCTCGTCTCAGCAGTCCATTACCCATACCACTACGCTACCGCGGTTGTAGACCTTTAAACACATAAAAAAATCTCCATGGCACCTATTAAATAAAGCCAAGTTATGCTAACGGCTTGCATATTTTCCCACCCTCCAATGATTGAACCACCACCATGCTAACACTATTTGATCTATATTGCCTTATCGAATAGTTCAAGCTCGTGGCTAAACCACACAATACAAATTACTCTCTGCGCAAGCGCATACTAGGCTGTGGTTTAGCTTTTTTTTACTTTTAGCCTCTAACTAAGCGTGAACAGTTTGACCACAAAGTTCTGATTTGTTGTGTTCTTTTTTTTCACAATACGAACAACATTCTTTCTTTTTGTGAAGTTGTCAAAGACTTTTGATATAATGACATTAGATTTAAATATGGAATGTATCTGTAACATGTCGTTTTATTAGCCTAAAAGATTGAGTTTAGATTCAGAAATTTTTTAAACAAATCAGTAGTTTTGTGAAATTTTGAAGTAAAAAGATCAAGTAATTAATATTATAATTTTTAGATGGTCGCAAGCATAGAGCTCCCATTAAATAAACTTGCTAGAAGTTTCAACATGGCGAGATAGAGTCTAGCTTCTCTGGTCTCTTTGAGCATCGAAAACAACAGAAAATCGAATAAATCACCAAAACTATCCATTTCTTTAGTCACGAGCTCGAAGAGTTTCTGTGCCGTTAGTGTAGAAGACAAAGCAGGACAAGCCTTTAGTCATCCCACTGACAGCACAAATTCTCCAGTAAGCTCTGGCTACCCTACTCACCGCTGGGAACACAACACGAAGTTATTATAACCGCGGTATTCTGTAGGGCGGAGATACTTCCCCAGTCGGACTGCTCAATTGGGCAGAAATACCGCCGTGTCCTACCTCCTCCAAAAAAGGTACCTATACCATGATCGTGTTAATTCCCGTTAACATTATTGTATATCATGGAACACGATAGTTTGAAAGTTATTATATTATACGGGTTTAATAATAAAATAATTTCTTTGTATCATTTCGCACGTTAGCTTATCACTAGGAAGTTTAAAAAAGCAGGCCAACGCTACCTGAGACACAGAGCTCTTTATAACATTTAAAAACATTTAATAAATAAAAAGCCATATGAGGCCATCGATAACGAAAACAGTAAACAGTAGTCGCAACCGTATGAGGCGGTGGCCTTATGTCAAAGGTCCCAGGTTCCTATCTCGATCGAGTCACGCACGATTACCTACAGCGCACCTACCGTTGGATGATAATGATAAATATTTTATGTTGTGACTACATTTAATGTTATTTATAAATATTAGTATTGTCACGTTTAAAAATTAGAAAAGAAAGAATTTTGAAAAAAAAAGACAGATTTCAGGATGTATTATACAGAGTCTTTGATTTAGATCTAAACTGAGTATAATTTGTAATGTTGGTTCTTGAATTCGTATATTAACATACTGATTGCTTAACTACATTTCTCTTGAAACAGTTTTTTAGTTGTAGGTTGGCGTTGTAGTTTTTTAGTTTCTAGTTGTAGGTATATGACATGAAATAAAAACACCTAGACAAAAGCAAATGCAATGCAATGCATATTTATGTAATTAAATATTTACACTAAGTGTGAACCTAACCCGCAACTTCAGAAATAACAATCAAACAATTTACCACGACTCCAAACAAATCAACAAAACGATATTTGCATACTGTATAATATAACAAAAATATTAATATAATATTATAACTACATTTAAACCTTTAAGGCACAGCTGTATATTATCAATTATACAATAACATGACAAATTTACATTTACAAAATAGAATATATTTACAACACACTCGAAAATATCTTATACCTAAACTGTAAATAACCACCTGTCTGTCGTTCATAAAAATATAAAAACTTCGCCGGTAATCCTATGAAATATAGCCTTAACTATATTATAGTATAGTGGCGTTTACAAAAATAAATATGTAAAATGTAAATCGTGTAAAAAGCACAATAAATTGAGTGTGTCGCTGGTTTTATCTGGTTTCTTAGAAATGGTCCTAGCGACTGCCCTGGCGCATACCGAAGTGCGGACCTACCTGATTAAGGCGAAGGTTGCGATTGTAAAGATGCAATGTATTGTGACATTTGTAACTGTAAGAATACATTTTGTATTACTATGTGTAACTAAATAATAATTGGCATAATTTAACATTAATGTATCTAATTATAAAATGTAGACGCGTCTGTGACTCAAAAATTTATTCAAGGTTAAAATATCATATTTAGTTAAATAACAATATTCATGAAAAATATGATTATTAATAACATTTCATGATGTTCCTACAATATATTATGATAACAAAACATATACCATGATTGCTTCCACTTCAGTTTACATAATGGGATTGTAACGCGATACTTATTGTTTTTAGGGGCTGGGGTGGGACCAAAAAAGATGAATGGATTGCTTGAATGAGGCATGCCCTCTTTTAGAAATAACCGAGTGACTTACGTCAAATAGTTAAGTGTTTTACCTACCCTAAATAACTGGAGCTTTTGCTCCAAAGCAGAGTAGATGATAATGACGATTATGATTTTCACAATGTAAGACGTGAGTAGATAAAAGGGCTATGGGACCATTTCAAAACATTGAGATAGTAGACTTCAAAGCTTTAACACTTAATTTGCAGATAACTATGAAGTTTTCTGATTATATAAACAATATAATTTGCATAATACACTATATAATGACATTAAACATAACATAAACTCACGCCTATATCCCCGAAGGAGTAGGCAGAGGTGCTAGCAACCACATTTCGCCAGTTTATGTTTAGGTCCCAATGTTTATGGCTATAGGTTATGTTTAGGGCACTTAGGCTTTGAAGGTCACTATCTCAATATTATTATTTACAGTTATCACATAGCATCTTCGTTCACACACGTCTTAAATTTTATTTTTCCGTTGCTATTGATACGAATAGCTTACCCTTAACGAAGGTTACGTCTTTCTTCACACTATAGTGTGCTCGAATCATTTGTTATTGGATTATAATAACACTACGGTTGAGTCAACTATTCCTCTAGATGTCGCTATTGTGGCAGTGTTCGATACCGTCAGCTATATGACATTCAGTTACGTAATTGTTTGACTTAGAAAATATTTTGTCAGATTAAGAAAAGGCGCGTAAGTATGAGAGTTTTGACTAAAAACATTTAAACGTATCAGACCATCGACTTACAGGTAATCACTACACTATTGGTTGTAAGTTTAAATTTCTATTCAGATAAGGAATTATTTTTTAAATTAAATTATATTGAGAGTATATTTTTTAAACGCGATCTTATATTAAACTAGCTTATTCGCCCGGCTTTGCCCGTGGCATATAATTGACTTCAAGGGGTGCCTTCAATACAGTAATTGTCAGTTTTCAAAATAATGTATGGAAATCTGCCGGATTTGTTGGCGTTTAAGATCATTGCTTCTCTCCATTAAGTAATAGTATGATGATATATATCCTAAAACGTTTACCGATAAACGGGCTATTCAATACAGAAATAACTTTTCAATTCGAACCAGTACTTCCTGAGATTAGCTCGTTCAAACAAACAAACAAACTCATCAGTTTTATAATATTAAGATTAAATTTTTTGGAAGTTTTAAACGTGCATACGTATGGGTTAAGTCCCGTCTTGGATGGTAAAATTCACCGGCTGCAATCTTAAAAAAAAATGTTTAGTATCTATTGATATAAGTATACTAGAACCTTTATATCTATGTACTGTGTAAGAGACGCTTAAGAATGAAATATCAGGAAACCAACAGGTTGAGATAAATGAAACTAACATAATGTGACAAATGATATTTCAAACTAATGTTCTTATAATAGACTGTGAATAGTATTTCCTTCACGCATATACACAACGTGGTTGATATATTAAAAAAATACACAGATTTAGCATCTTTTGTATAAAAACTAAACTATAAATTATTTCACATAATATGGCTTTGATGCACAGCATATGATCTAAGAATATTACAGTAGGCTATTGGTAATTTTATCGATTTGTATTCTATTGACACCTAAATCAATATTCTTTTTTATACCACTTAGGTGGCAGACAAGCACACGGCCCACCTGATGGAAAGTGGTTACCGTGGCCTATGCAAACCAAGTGGACGTCACACTCGCGCTGCCATTTCCGTAAGCACAGAGAGTTTCTGTGCCGTCTGTGTAAAAGACGAAGCAGGGCAAGCTTTCGGTCTTCCCACTGACAGCACAAAAACTCTCCAGTGAGCTCTGGCTACCCTACTCACCGCCACCGCCGCAAGGGAACACAACACATGGTTATTATGGCCGCGGTATTCTATAGGGCGGATATTCTTACGAAACTTGTGACACCAGGGAGGGCTCATTTTATAAATCAACTTAAGATATTCAGTGCAGTGTTAACTTATGCAATCTACTATATACTATCTTCTAGAAAATTTACAAAATTCTAATTTGAATAAGTGAAGTAATTCAAAGAGATCCGTTACTAAGCAGATAATGCAACATTGCAAGCTTAAGTAAATGAATTTACGCTAAATGCCATTTCAATTACGAACTATCTTGACAGACATCTTAGCGACTTGGAAACGATAGTAGCCAGCTATTACTAAGTATGTTAATGACCAAGCAACTAACTGTAACATAATCAGCTGTTGATAATAATAAAACTGCAGTCAGGTAATAATAATCTAAGATCAATTTGCTAAAGACGTAACAAAGTTATAATGCTATTTTTAATAACATACAATGTAAGCGGCCATTGACTTAATAACACACGAACTTTTTTACTTTTTATTGGTGAAGGGAAGGCCCCATACGGTCAACATTATAAGAAATAATTATCAATTCATATCCATTGGAATTTAATGGTTATGAAGAGATTTACTTATTGTGAACATCGCATAACTACAGAAGTCTCAGTGGATATGGAGTCGGCCTTACGTTCAAGAGGTCTCGGGTTTGAATCGTTGCCAATGCAAACTACCTTCGAGAAACCCACTCCTAACACAAATAACTTAGCTTAGGTAGAGGGATTAGGGGGAATTTTAGCAATTACGGTTAAGTACTTATATTTCTCTTCAAAACAAAAAATTGATAGTAGATTTTCAAATTTCGTTGCATTTTTTTTATGCCACTTGGATGGCAGACAGGCATACGGCCCACCTGATGGGAAGTGGTTATCATGGCCTATGGACGTGTGCAATATCAGGGGCGTTACACTCACGCTGCCGACCCTGAAGAAACCTTCTAAGGCCCCTCTTGAAGAACCCCATATTGTAGGCGCTTCGTTCATACTTAAGCAAAATGAACAATGAATTCAGCGTATTTTCTCCACAACATGATCTTAATATAGTCGCGACATGTATAATACAAATATTTAGACAAGTCGGCTTCTAATCTCCTGACCATGTAAACAAACAGACTATTTGACAAGCATGTCCGTTCTGTTATTAGTTTCTCTTGCATTTACAGGGTTGATGTATATTGGAATTACCCTTTTTTTTCAGGATCAATCCTGGTCAAATTACGAGGATCCGAATACAATGACTGGTGAAATATGGGTGTTAATTCACCTCTGCCTAACCCTCCTTGAATAAAGGTGTGATCGTATGTATGTATGTATGTAATTTTGTGAACAGATTAATCATGTTTGTATACTTGTACAGTCTCTAAATATTAACAAGTATTTTTTGCTTGCTAAAATTATTTGACACGACAAAAAACTATTAACCTTTAGCATGAGTGACGTTAAAGAAAATGATCTTCGCAATATATTCGATCTTCTCTCATCATCATCACACACATGGACAGCAAAAGGGTCTCAATAATAACACACAACAATATCAATGAAATCTGAGAAATATCTGAAATGGAGATTTGAGAAAAACATTTTTATACCGATCAGAACTTTTACATGCCAATTATGTAAAATCAAAAGTTCAATCAGTTTCAGACCAATGAATACTAGCAGCAGTAAGTACATAGGCTTAGGAACATGTAGACATTATCAGACAACCTCCAAATGTATACACTGCACCGGTCAGCATATATTTCTTCTTTGACCTCAAAGCTGATGCTCTATATTAATCAATATTAATATCATTATTCTGAGAAATAACAGCAGTTGTTTAAACGCCTGCTGTTACAATTCTCAGATCTTTCACCGCTTGATGAGGAAGGTCGCTAGGATGAAATACCCAATTAAGTGGTTATTGATATCGGACATAAGTAAGACGTTATGACTAATACATGCGCGATTGATTCGAATGACGTCATATATTCGATCATAGATCAAGTAACTCGCGAATTGAAGACAAGTTTTTACAGAAGGTACAGAAAGCATTGCCCGGTGTTCTTGCGAGGAATATGTTTTAGGCTTAATCTTACACCCCGGTACTCTTTTTTTGTATCAACTCCATTGTAACTTAAGCTAAAATAACATCTGGAGCCGCCTGTCACCCTGGCAGAAGCAGGCCGCGGCGGCAGCGCACCTGGCGCGCCTCCCCGTTTTCCGGGGACACCCGAGGATAGGGCCAGATCGTGAGAGATGGCTCTGGGTCAGCCGGGGTGCGAGGGATATGCCTGTCAACCTCACCTTCGGCAACCAAAACGACCCACAGGCGGCGTGCGTTTTAGTCGGTTCGAGTCCGACCTCCGGTGGGGAGGAATTCGTGGGGATTTTGCGCACGTAAAAAAAAAATACCTAAAATAACATCACAAATTACTGATAGTACCACCTACCACTACTACTTATATAATATACTATAATATATACTATATTATATAACTCGGTACTATGAAAGAGAGTCATTAGGAGCCACCAGACTACAGAATTTTTGGGCATTAGCAGATTTACCCAAAAATTCTGTAGTGGAACTTCGTATGCATTTAGTCGATTCGAGCCCGAAATAACCTAGGAGAATCCTGCATGAAAAAAAAAACAGTATAGAAAGCATTAAGTACAAAATCTCAACAATACCATGACGACATGAATAGATTTAACTGTGGAACGAAATAACAGCCATCCAAATTAACAGGAGTCAAAGACTTTTTTACACTTTAATGAATGGAAGGTAAAGCGATATCACAAATGGAAAAATATAGTTTATTCAAGTACACAACCGCCAGTATTACACCAGGCAGCCTGTTGCCATAGCCCCATTAATTTAAACCCGAGTAAGCAACATTCCCGAGCATTCAACCCTGCACATGACTTTCATGTGCTACCATGTGCCTTTATTTTGTCATTGTTTTCGCAAAAGGCAGCCCAATGAGTTTCTCTATAGGTCCAATACGTATTTTTACCTACCATACAATGTATGACCGCTTCAAGCATTGTAAGTCACGCACGAAACGGTTTTATAGGCGTGTTTACTAAATTAAACTTGGCTTTTAATACTTTTTGTCGACCTAAACAAGTCTCGGATCCAGCACTTTCTTTATACTTTATGGATGCAAATGTGCAACAGTACAAATGACTGATTTATGTTTTTGTTTAATATTTTTAATTATGTTAACACAAAATGGGTTTGTTTAAATTAGAAAATTTTAATTACTGGCTAGTTTGAACTGTTTGAAGGCGGTACGGTACGGCTCAAGGGAAAAGTGGGCGAGTGTATTTCGTCACCATATTCTTAATTTTTATCTTGTGTTTGTGTTCTCTTCATTTCTTCTGACCATATTACTTATATACTTAGTTTTATGTAATTCCATCAATTTTCTTCTTTCTTATGTTCAATCGGCAAAAGTTTCCCCCCATATTACATGGGACCGAATTCACTGATTGGTGAAATGTGGGTGTTAATTCACCTCAATAAGGTGATTTAAAGACGTGATTATATGTATATAAGTTTAATAAACTATTTCAAATTTATCTGTAGATAAAATGCATTAATTGCGAATGTTGTTATGAAAATTATATTTACATAGGTCATACTAATATATGCGTGAAGTTTAAATTAATAAATAAAATCATTTAGGTTAGGGGATATAACAAACCAATTAAACAGTGGAATTTCGATACCCAGGTGATTTGAAAAGACATTGGAAATCGAATTAAGTAAGTATTTTGGACATCCAGGTGATTTTCGAACAGAAGAATGTGGAATTTCATTAGGTGCTTCCACCTGAATGAAGAAAATGGAATAACTCGTAATTTGTACTACAACATGGCATTTTTATTAAAACGTAGATGTACATATTTATTTTGAATTTATATTCACCGTAAGCAAAAAAAAAATTCTAGTAATTTTAATTGATTACATTTAATTGATAGATATAATTTCTTAATACATTAACTATCAGAAGTTCTCAAAATATTATTAATTATTTTATGAGCACCCACACCACACTAATATACAGAAGAATATAGAGAATTATAATTACAACAGACCGAAAAGATATCAGATTTATTTGAGATTCCATATTTAGTTTATCTTGGCTTTTAAAGGAAGCCTACTATCTGACCACCTTGCATTTGACCCTATCATTGCGAAGATTCATCTTTCAACATGCAACAATTAATAAAAATTAACATAAAATATAGAATGGTATCCAAATCAAATCAAATTTATTTTAGAATCGTTGTACAGTATTTTAAATGGGTTCTTAATCTATCATGCGTTATTATTATTACATTGTGCATGGTATATTTATGCAGTTCATTGTATTGTGCCTGAACTAGGTAGTCCTCTGCTTCAGGTTTGTTTCAAATCATTAGGTGATATCCACCCGTCGAGATATATAATGCAAAATCACTCATAATATGTTAACGATTCATAAACTATAAAATTATACTCACAACCAAGATTTATGTTAGGCTTATAATAATAATTATGATCGTTTACTTTATAGTGAAGTATAAAATACCAATTTTAAAGCTATTATTGTTAGTCAACAGCTGATTTTATTAGTTAAGTTAAATGCTTGAAGGTTGTGAAAAAAAGGCCCTGCACTTCATGACATTGGTTGATGGACTAGGTTTTGGTCGGAAAGAAATCGTTCTTTTGGCCCATCTGATGGAAAGTGGTTACCGTGACCTATGAACGTATGTAACACCAGTGGAGTCATATCCGTGCTGCCAACGCTGTAAGAACAGAGATTTTCTGTGCCTTCAGTGCAAAACACAAAATCAGGCCAAGCCTTTGGTCTTCCCACTGACAGCACAAAAACTCTCCAGTGAGCTCTGGCTACCCTACTCAACACGAGGTTATTATAGCCGTGGTATTATGTAGGGTGGAACGTCATATAAACCAACCCGACAGTATGAGAGACTGGACCCCAGGCTCAGAGGTGAAATCTTGAATGTAACTGGGAACAATGTTATACATAATAGGGGGTGAGCCTATTACCGTATTCCGGACACTATTGTTGACTCAAGCCAAGTCTCAAGGCTGTATATATCTGTCTGATGTTAAACAGCCTTATCCCTTAGTCGCCTTTTCCGACACCGCATGGGAAGAGATGGGGTGGTCCTAATTCTATTATGTGTTTCACTGTTATATAACTTAGCATCGTGTTAGATATTAAATCTCTCTCTCCCTATTTCTGCTCTCCGGACCGAGTCCGGCCACAGTATTTTAAATAATAGCGAAAACAATAATAAAAACGCCGTTGCTTCAGCTAAAACTTACCACGCTCCAGTCCTCCAGAGAATTGCTCGCAATCAACATCTGCAAACAAAAGTAATAATTTTATAACAGTTTGGATTTCATAGATTTTTGTATTTCATCGCAATAGCAATGGTCAATTTTTGCTCCCGGAGCGAGAGTCGCCAGTTTTGTCCCTCAACCTGTGCCCCAAAATGTGCTAAATTGTTGACCTATCATGTTTTGGATAAAACTTTTATGGAAAATACGCAGGCCAATCCGAAAACAGAGTAAAAACTCGATGAACTCCCTCCCCATCAGTGTAGATTAAGTGCGTAAGAGTTGTATCACCAAAAATAGTATTTTTTAATATTTGAGTCATTTCTGATTGTCCGTTCGTACGTGTGGTACAAATTGCATTTTTGATTCGTAATTTATTGTTTTTACAATGTCCGTTGATTACTATATTTATCTCGGTATTGAGTCTTGGAATATTCAACAAAATTTACTTTCGAAACAAGAAGATTGAGTCTTTCCCCTGCTATAATATGTTCATGTATTTATATGTGACCATGTATGTTTGTAGTTTCCACTACATTTTTTATATATTATATAATTCTTTTCGTTTTTCTCCCAAATATTAATTATATTTTTATTTACCACGCTGTCATTTTGACAAGTCTATTGAAAGAGATATCCGAAGAAAATAAATGTGTAGTTTTTTTCGGTTTCCACCACAAATTACATCTTTATACCTACTTTATTACATTAAAATAAATAAAATGAAATATTATATTTGTCTTTATTCATTCACACATACGTCACTATTATATAACCTGAATAATACGCATCCATTATGCTATGATCACAAATAACAACTTGCTTCATAATTCGTTGACACAAAACTAACTCAACATGATTTGAATAGCCCATCAAGGCATCAAACCCGCAGCCGTCAGTTATCCGTGTCAAAAATTAACAAGCATACAACGGTCACAATTAAGAGACATTTTTTTCCGTTTAATAATAATTATTTTGAGGCCCAAACGTTTTTTCCTGGCTGCGCAGACGCACCGGTCGTGAGATAAAAAAGCTCTCACGCGCACTCATCAACTCGGACCTTTCGATTATTCATGCGCTACGCTGTCGCGAGATACCGTCATATAATATAGAGCTGTTGAAACCCGATAACAAAAATAGAGTAGATGTAAAAAATGCTACAAAAAATAACACACATTTTATTCTTAATAATAAATAAGTAGCACAACCAGATACCTAAAAGTTGCACTAGGTACTTCAAATATAATACTATACTAATATGTTTTGTTTTAATAATTAGCGTTTTAACCGTACTATAAAGATTCTAAAAATGGTATCACAATTCTCTGCCTATGTTCTAATTAATTATACTAACAACCCAGACTAAAATTTATGACCCATCGTAATTTAGTAATGCTATTGATAAAACGGATAAATGTACAGCTAGCGTCACATAAATTATAGTTATCTTAAACATGTCTTAAACGCTCCGGGGATTATCATCTCTATACTTACCACGGCAGTGTAATCGAGTGACGGCTGATAGAGTCGGCTGAGATAATGACATCTGCGGTAAAAACGCGGACACTTGGTTATTTATCATCCACTGGCCTCTTTAATTATCCAACGATCGCTCAGTGTGCGCCCGCCTTAACGCGCGGTGTACAACCGACCTTATGAAGTCGTCTCACCTTATGAGGGGGTGATTTTTTGACAGTTCCAATTTGTTTTTTTTTTAAATTTTCTCTTTCTGATTACTATGGTGTGGAACAAATGATTATAGTTCTTACTGATGTACATTTTAATAGTTGATTGTGTCATATAGGGGATGATGTCATATTCGAAGTCATTTTTATTTTTCAATATTTTTGTAATGTGAGGTCTTAATCGCGAGAGCCAATGTATTGCATCATTATTTTGTGAAATTTAAATATAAATAATACCTACCATAAGATGGAAATTAAGGCACATTCGTGGACATATCGCTTAAAAATGCATTAAGCCAGTTCTTTCACTTGCGACATTTTTTCGAATCAATAAGGAACTTTATGTTATACTTGTAGATATTTCAGTTATTTATTATATTTTATTACTTGTAGGCCGATCGGTATAATTTATCGAAATTATAATAGTGATGGGCTAATTGAATTTCATTAATAATGATATCGATTTCATTAATCGTATAATTTAAATCGATACCGTTAAGCAACAGTCGATACTAATCGTTTCGTGTAGTCTATTTCAAAGTCTAATTCTTTCATTTCTCAGTGTTTATGTTTAGCCGTATCTACAAGTCCTAATTAAAATACGCTAACCGCATACCTCGCAGTAATTAGTAACGTTTGTTTACACAAATTATAGTATACAATTACGGTTACGGGAATTAACGTAACTACATACCTATGAACTACCTGAATAATGTTTTAATCAGATTGCATTAGCCATGGTCACAAAGGTACAATTATATACATGTTCATACAGACACCATGTCCACGTTAGGTAAGTATGTATGTTCATCGTTAATAGCATAGTATATAACGAGATAGTATCATAAGTGAAAATATGCTTATCATTATTAATTAATATTTTAAATAAAATGGATTCCGTTGCAAAGATGCTAAATAACTTTTACATAACATTTGAAAACACATTACAATGATTGTGTTTTTATTATTCTATAATTATTGTAATAATTTTGTGACACCATAGTTTTGATTTCTTTTTTATTTTATAATATATACTGTCCAAATATTGCATGCCTAATTTGGTAGTTAACATGTTACATGTTTAGCAATAAAATGATTTGATTTGTGTTGTACTAAGTTTTGTCATTATACACACACATCCATATATTTTTATGTAAAATTCCAGAAAAGTACAGAAAAGTACTAACTTATCAACTCGCCCATGTGTGTACTTGTCATGTATTTTCTTTCACAGAAGCGTACCTAGCATGCATGGTAAATAACTAGCTGTGCGCAAGTACCACACACATTAATCATAGCTACTGGAAATGAGCGTCCTCGGCGCAGAAATTACTTAATCATTCTGATATTATGAAAAGGATGGTCGGTGGTACGTGCTGTTAGCGGAGAGAAAATAATTTATAAGACATAGTACGCTGGATAATACTATATCTAAATATACATTTAAGAAAATTAGACACAAATCTCATAAAATAAATCATTAGATAAACATAAAACCAATCGATCAAATCGATAAACGAGTATCGATACATTTTTAATCGATATCGTTAATTACGAGCAGTGTTACAACTAACCATGCAATTAAAATGATTTTTTTAAAATCATCCTATATTTCAATTAACCCCAATATGAAATCGATTTTAAGATAACCGGTGTAGGTGATTCGCTGGCACTATATCACCAGTGACACAGTATCGAGTGACTGCGATAAATCTTGTGAGGGTTAATTAACTGCCAACACAATGCTTTATAAGTGTTTAAGGATGCATGTATGGCGTTCGTAGTGGCCTAAGGGTTGAATTGGAGCGGGAACTCTAGTGATCCCTCTTTTCAGTATGTGAATTAGAATAAAATTAATGAAGAAAAGTACAGTAATTGAAGGCGTTTTTGTGAAAAGAGACAAGTATTTTGGAAGTATTATACCTGTGGAAATAAATAAATTAAAAAACATATATCGAGAGAAAAGAAGAAGAAGAAGAAGAGATTATTATTTATACTGTTGATGACACTTGGTGAAATTTGTGGTTACACATTTTGATAACTCGTACTTTTCCACATTACTTTTAATATATGTCAGACCTGACCGCTTTCGCCTTACGGCATCCTCAAAAAAACCTTTGAGGATGCCGTAAGGCGAAACCGGTCAGGTCTAACATAAAAGTTATGTGGAAAAGTACAAGTAAGTTATCAATATGTGTACTTATTATCATACGTAAGTTTTTTTTTTTAAATACAGTAATTGCCAAATACTAAGCAAGACTAGAGTAACTGAATAGAGTAATACTTTGAGTAATTTGATTTTAAAATAGGAACAACTACAGTAATTTTGCTAATATCATGAAATGAAATGAAAACATGAATTTATCAAAATTACTGTAGTTGTTACTGTGTTCATTCCAAATTTTCGCATAAATATTGGACCACACCCCAAGTACTGCGCTAATACATCTACTGATTAAGATCTTAGTAGGAACTCGATACTCGCGTTATCAAGCAGCATCCAGAGGTAACATCGCGCCTGGGCGACAAAGGGCCGGTAGAGTAAAAAATGCAAGTCCTTTATTAGCTAGTACAAACAATCTATGAATGCAAATCGTATAAAAGAATGTCACATTACAACTGGCTTTGTAAATTAAACGACTTGAGATTTTTATTTGATAGCAGCGTAATTTAGACAAGTGTTGATTTTTCTAACATATAACTTAGAGTACCTACAGGGTTAATACTGAAATTTACCACGTTTTTAAACTACTCGACTATATAATAGAAGCTGCTTTAGAA
Source organism: Eilema griseolum (assembly GCA_963662185.1). Lineage (NCBI taxonomy): Eukaryota > Metazoa > Arthropoda > Insecta > Lepidoptera > Erebidae > Eilema > Eilema griseolum. Next base: position 9,810,661 of record OY759256.1, on the reverse strand, counting down.
TGATAAAGGATTATACTTACTATCATGTTTTTATAATATCAGCTAATATTAAATTGCTATTTGTACTTGTACGTACTGAATTGAAATAACTATTGACGCTACTAACTTTATGTTAAAGCAATTTTCTATAATTTTTACTATATCTACCAAAACTAAAACTGTTTTTGCAACTTCAGTTCAACACGTGCTACAATATTATACTTCATAATTAATCGCATAATTAAATATCACAACTACTAAAATTACAAAATAATAAATCAAGTGGCAACACTAATAAAACCGCAATATGGGCTAGTACACGAACATTCTATATATTATAAATCTTAACGTTCGACAAGCAAATATGGCGGTAACCAACTAGCTTTGGCGTTGTCAGCGAACGTATTCGCGCGAGATATCGATACATCGATCTGGCGACCACACGTGACGCTATTCGATTATCGAATGAATCGTTTGCATCGGAAGTGACACGGTCGTAGAATTCTAATTTTAAAATTGACATTCTACGTTTGATACTTTTTTATAGATTGAACGCAATTTAGTTACAATGCATCAGTGATTCTTTTCAATTACAAAGTTGGTAGTTTATGGTTTATGGTTACCCTTTGTTACTAGTTTATGCAAGACTATATAAGATAATAAGATAAGATAAGACAAAATTATTAAATAAATAAGTACTGATCACAGTTATCACTAATGATTAAATATCAAATACATATATTCAGATAAAATCATGTAATTTTTTTTACAGTACAGGTTTTCCCAAATGTAAATTGTTATAAACAACACATAACTAACATTGTAAACTCTTACAGCGAGTTGTGTAACAAAATCACTGTTAACAAAACGAATAGTATTGATACACAGAAGATAATCCCGTAACATTCTTTAATCTGCATTATTAGAACGTCATTGTTAATTTTTTTCTCAATACGCCTCATAGACATAATAGAAACGAGTTAACAAGAAATCTATATAATAGCAACATGATTAAAAGAAAGACTAACAATCATGCCTAATCAACCCATTGGGTTTCAAAAACCACATCTCAAAGCCGTCAAACGAAAATAGTGTTGGGAAACCGTCGTCGTCACTACAATCGATCATCGATTTTATTAACAAAAAATAAACTATTATTGATATTACGTGCAGAGATAGTGATGGGAAATAAAAGTTCTCGGGTATCGATAATATCGTTGGGTATCGAGGCGGCCACACGGAGCGATCGTGTGTTGGTTGCATGCCTGCGATTATTAAGTAGTGTACATTTCAATTGCAGGACGTATGCTTACTATATTTATTGCACCTTTTCAATGGCTGAATAGAGATAAACACCACGTTGTGCGCAGATTAATGTTGTTTTTGTTCGCTTGGAATAAAAGGCTGCGAATAGTCGTTGCTTACTTAGTAATCTGCAATAAAAATCTGTCTTTAGTTGTTAAAGAGTGAACGGTTTTGTTTCGTAAATATTTAACTTGGTTGATAACCAATAGTTATTTATTATCAGAAACAAAACTGTGTTTTGGACGATGTAACAGTTTCTTACTAGGAATGATATAATTATTTTTATTTTCTATAATACTGCAGTTAGTATTGTTAGGGAATGCCTTCATCTTAAAATTAGTATATAACAATAGGTATAGGTCTTCATAAATAGTTCTTGAGCCCATTTTGTCGAAATTCAGATAAATAAAATACACGACTCCCATTTATAAAAACATAGAAATTCGTATTGAAAAATAACGTACCACGTTATATTAACTCTCAAACAAAGTCTACCGAAAAAGTTCGAGTTAGCAAACTTCTAAACAAACATTTCACATTCCCTATAATGGACCACCATTTTGGAAGCACGTCCAATCTACACTTAAGTGATAACAAATCATCGATTCTGGGAAAAAGCGCGACGTGAACAGCACGCCTAATTACGAGGCGCAAAAATAAAAACTTTAGGGTATCAAACCAGATACTAAAATAAGAAATTCGAGGGCAATCCTTCAACGAATTTACGGAACCTGTCATTATACAGGGCCGAATTGGGGACCCCCGCGTAGGTGCTTAAAAGTAAATTCATCGACTAATTAAGTTGATTTCGATAATCAAAATTCAAATTATGGAATCCTTATACCTATGTAGTTAATTGTAACCAAAAATTGATAACGCTTTTAAAAAAAAACCTTTTGAACATGGAATTCCGCCAAGCTGAGTTCCACAATTGTAATATTACTTAGTCTCTGTAATGGTGACTTTTTTCCCTGAGACTGCCTTTAGCTTACCATCAGGCCAAGTGAAGTCAAATTGGCGTGTCCTAGATAAAGAAAAACTTATTTTTCCAATAATAATACGACTCCAGGTGTACTAGACAGAACAAGTCCTTTGAATTTTGACACCTTTTTGAATAAGTTTGTGTGATATAATAAAAATTAAATAGGTATATCTAAATTTAGTGTTGTAACCGTTATGTATATTTTTTTTAAACTTTCGCGGTGTGAATTCATAATTATACCAAGTATCGGGACTTCTCGCGAATTATATTTTTTTTTTTTTGGAACTTACTATTTCTGCCGACGTTTCGGATGCGTTGCAGCACCCGTGGTCACGACTTGACTAGTCTTCGAGCGTCGAGATGTATGCGGGGAACATTTTTTGAGCGCCTACCCACCATTACACTTATTATGAATGGTTAGGCTGGCGACACACCACACTCACTATGTCAGTTTTTAACGGCACTGTGTTTTTTGGTTTTAGTATCTTAATCACTGGATTCCACGTTCCGGATAGCTTGAATCCATCTTCCCTATTGAAATTTTTATATTTTTTGATTTCAATGGCTTCACGCACAATCCGTGAATAGTAGTGGCGATCAGTGGAGAGGACTTTGGGTTGATGAAGCTCAATCCAGTGATTGGTACCCGACTCAAGATGTTCTGCTACTGCCGATTTGTTGAACTGACGGTTTTTCACAGCTGCGATATGTTCTCTGACTCTCTCTGCAATGGTTCGCTTGGTCTGGCCTATGTAGGAACTACCGCAGCTGCAATCCACTTTATAAACACCCGGTGTTTGTAGAGGTATGACGTTTATTATTACATTATTGGAACTAAATTGAAGGATAATGGTCTACCGGATAGTTATGCGACACTGCTGCAGAGTTGCCTCGAAGGGAACTACTTCCTTTACCATAGTCAAAATTACCTCCAGATAAACGGCGTCGCCATGGGCAGCCCTTTGGCACCAGTCGTGGCTAATATCTGGATGGAACATATTGAGGAAATGGTGTTTCAGAACGCCCACGCCCAAATTAGGCTATGGAAAAGGTACGTAGATGATATATTTTGTATATTCAAGGGCAACAGGGAGCAGGTGGTTCGCTTTACTGAGTATCTCAACTCATTACATGTGAAGACACAGTTTACGTATGAGATTGAGAACAAAAGAACATTATCTTTTTTAGACATAAAGTTGATGGTGAGAACTGATGGCTCCTTGGCCCACACTGTGTATCGAAAACCCACTCACACAGATAGATACCTGCACGCCTCCTCGCATCATCACCCACTTCACTTAAAATCCGTAAGTTCGACGCTCATCAAGCGAGCTAATGACCTGTGTGACCCTGAGCACCTACAGCAGGAGTTAGATCATGTTCAGGAGGTTCTTGAGGTGAACGGGTATGGTACGAGTGCTAGAAAGCCGCGACGTGCACCGAGGAAGATGTTGCTGGGTGTTGACCGCCAACCGGCATACATGCCGTATGTGAAAGGTGTAACGGACAAAATCGGATCTTGCTTACGGAAGTTTTCCATCAAGACGATTTTTAAACCGTTCGCCAAAGTAGCGAAATATGTGCGAACATCGAAGGACGTCATACCTCTACAAACACCGGGTGTTTATAAAGTGGATTGCAGCTGCGGTAGTTCCTACATAGGCCAGACCAAGCGAACCATTGCAGAGAGAGTCAGAGAACATATCGCAGCTGTGAAAAACCGTCAGTTCAACAAATCGGCAGTAGCAGAACATCTTGAGTCGGGTACCAATCACTGGATTGAGCTTCATCAACCCAAAGTCCTCTCCACTGATCGCCACTACTATTCACGGATTGTGCGTGTAGCCATTGAAATCAAAAAATATAAAAATTTCAATAGGGAAGATGGATTCAAGCTATCCGGAACGTGGAATCCAGTGATTAAGATACTAAAACCAAAAAACACAGTGCCGTTAAAAACTGACATAGTGAGTGTGGTGTGTCGCCAGCCTAACCATTCATAATAAGTGTAATGGTGGGTAGGCGCTCAAAAAATGTTCCCCGCATACATCTCGACGCTCGAAGACTAGTCAAGTCGTGACCACGGGTGCTGCAACGCATCCGAAACGTCGGCAGAAATAGTAAGTTCCAAAAAAAAAATATAATTCGCGAGAAGTCCCGATACTTGGTATAATTATGTATATTTTTGGTAAATAATATTGAGGCGTGGTAATATTTTTATACCCATACCCAAATGTTATATTCCCTACACCACGTATACCTATTTCTAAGAGTTATGGTAGATAAAGGGCGTCAAACGTTCACCAAAGAACGTACAGTGAAGTATGCAATTTTCATACCATTGACGTACGAAAATTACAAACTTCGCTACGGAATGGGTATATAATATCGGAATACTGCGGTACTCAAGTGATGCCGGTGGCAAAGAAGCATTTGTTGTATGATTTACGCTGACGCCTAGCACCGTTAATCATAAGCAGACCTAGATTAGTAAATATTACGGAAGAGTTTTAAAATGAAAAATAAAATGAGTATCTTTACCATTAGCTTAGGTACTATTAACGCTTTATACAATAACAAAAATATTGAAAAAGTAAATATAATAACGAATTAATAATGTTTTTATATTGATGGCAGGAATCGCAATGCAATGCTTTAAGCCTCTGAGAAAAGAAACTGACAATAAAAACCTTTTAATTAAAATAGGAAACTAAATACAACAACTAATACTAATTACATTCAACGAAGAGACGGTCAATGTTGACGAGTTTTGGGTCCAGCCTAAATCAGCCCGCATTTAGCTTCTTTTTTTTTTAAATTGTTGCCATTGACACGAAGAAGAAGAAGTGCACTAACTATAGAGACGAGAAAACTACAAGTTAAATATTGTTTAACAAACTATTTAAACATAATATTAACTCTATACCACATTACAGTTTTATTTTCAAATCATTTAAGAGTAGAAACTGCTGTTTATCAAGCCTCAAACACCACCTGCTTCACACGGAATATATCAATCAAAATTTAATGACACCAGTTAAGAAGCCACTGGAATTTGTGATCGTGTCGAGATCAGAACATTATCTCAACCAGAAAATTTACCACAAAGCTGCTTAAAAATACATGAAACTGGGCACTTAATTGCAGAATAACTTAAGACGAGCACAATTTTAAATTCCTAAACATTGTTATTTTCTCCAAAAGTGTTTAAAAAACATTGACTATCGTAAAAAGGAGTGCATTTCATAAACAACTTCAAATAGGATGATTACAGTAAACGTCTGACATCCAAGAATTTCATAATTGCATAAAACAGCCTGACTAGCCTCACGAATTTTCAACCATTCCTACTTTCCGAATGTTAGCAACACATGTTTCTGCATAGCCTCGAGTTTCATTCCTCAATCCTCAGTATTCCCGAGAGGTATAATGAAGCCATTACCCGCAAGAACAAGCTTGGACGAACGCAACTTGTATGAAAAGAGATAAAAATAATCCCCGAAATCGCCCGCAGGCACTCTCGTGCGCCGACAAGCTGTCTTGCCAGTATAGAAAAAGAATCAAAAAACGTATTATTTAAGTTCGTTAGGACTTGTTTCGCGGTCCTGATTTTTGATACGTCTCGCTTTTTATAGTGGAACAGTATTCTGTAGCTGTCTGTGCCTCGAATTTCGCGAGAAACTTAACACGTTGGATGTGCGTGTGTAATGGACAGACACCTGGTCAACTTACAATAAATTACATGTACGTAAAAGATATAGCCTGGCTGTTACCACTAATTCATAACATTAGTGTTATGGTAATGCGAAAACATTTCTAAGTTCTTTAGCATTTAAAATACTCATTTCTTTAATTATTTTTATACTCATCGCTATGCAAAAAATAAACTTATTCACTCGTAATCATAAATTTAAAGGTATCCCTGTTAACTAAACAACTGTGAAGGCTAGTAATATCGCTGAAAGTCACTAGCAACAATTTCCTTGCCAACATTAAACAAAAACATTTATTTTTCTAGTCTAACTATAATACTAGAAGACTCGATTTTAAAGCCATGTGTGAACGTCTGGTCAAAGATAGGAATAGCCTGTCGTTTACGAGTTACCAATTTTACTGGAGACGTTTACGACTCCGGAATGAAAGGTAAACAACCGAGCTCACAATATAATCCTTCATTCCTAAATAAGTAAACTAGGAACTCATTAACTTTATGTCCGAGTGAGGTACATTACTTCAATAATTGTAGAATCTTAACATCCGTAGGATGCGGAGGACCATTGGCGAAATTGCCTGTTCTTTTTAAATTATATTTAGAATGGGATTTTGTTATCTTCTGTTTAAGTGTACACTTTAATAAAGTAGCTGAGAATATGGATGTAACTATTACATACATCTAGAATTGGCATAACTTTGAGCACGATTTTAGTGCTGTCTACACTTTTTTTTTTTTTTTTACGTGCGCAAAATCCCCACGGATACCTCCCCACCGGAGCCGGTGGAGGAGGTTATGTCGGACTCGAACCGACTAAAACGCACGCCGCCTGTGGGTCGTTTCGGTTGCCGAAGGTGAGGTTGACAGGCATATCCCTCGCACCCCGGCCGACCCAGGGCCATCTCTCACGATCTGGCCCTCTTCTCGGGTGTGGGGACCACAGAGTCCCCAACTCGACCCCGGAAACGGGGAGGCGCGCCACGCGCGCCGCCGCCGCGGCCTGCTTCTGCAAGGGTGACAGGCGGCTTCACCTGTCACCCCCAGGCCGGCGCTCAGTGCTGTCTACACTAAACGTTTATGATAAGTGCTAGCAATTCCAATGGATTAAAATAAGACTCATTCAGCACTACTATTAAAAAAATACTTTTAAACTTCCGTTCCATGATATACAATAATTTTAGGGGAAATAATGCGATCATCAAACGTCAGGCAATTTAAGGTATGTATGTACCTATACCATGATCGCGTTAATTCCCGTAAAGAGATATTAGTAAAAAAACTACTAATCACTCCCTAATTAACTACAAAAAAATGACAGAAGAACTTTATATACTCTCAGTCTAAATTTTATACCTGGAAATGGAACTGATTCAACTCAAGGAGGCAACATCGCAGCACATCTTAAGGAGGCAATGACAGGCTTAACCAGAGAGTTCACTGCCATGTTCAAAGGAGAATTAAAACGCCATGTTCACACCGCCATTAGAAGGAATGATTGAACGATAACTAAATACTAAGAAAACCATCGAGTGAGATCTCAAATATAGGAATTTTAATGACGTATCCATACAATTGGATGTATACTAAAATATTAATTAATTACTTTCCAATAAAAAGGCAACTCATGCAGTCATTAGTGCTGCCTTCTAAGTTAACAAATATAACATGACAAAGCATGTTTCGGTGTACAATAATTCATTTCTTAATCATGCTGCATCCGTTCGAAGTAAATAAATTCAATAAGGGCGCTTCGTAAGTACAACTACTGTAATCAATAATGTGTTTTAAATAGTTACAAATAAAGTTAAATATCGCCCGGTACTTTTAAACTAATTATATGTACTTGTTAATAAGCTTAAAACCTTCGCAGGTTTTATATTAGGAAACTTACTGTAATTAAAAATACTATTCTCAACTTCGCAGTTGAGAATAGTATTTTTAATCACAGTAACTTCCCTTAGGTACAGTCAACGACACAATCGCGTGAAGCCAGAACAAAACGGTCCATAGACTTCACAGTGAGAACGTCGAATGCTACCGGTAACGTGTTGATGAAGAACAATCAAAATAATCTCACTAATTCTATTTAAACTATCATGGTCACTTACATTAGTATTAATGTTTCCAACAGCGGCAAGCACCATGATCACGAAGGAACTCAGAACAATGCAACATGGTAAATATCCCGATTACTTTAATACTAATCACAATTTCTAATTTACTGATCACGTTAGCTCTTAAAGTTCTTATAAAACAGTAAAATAAGCAAGTAATATTATTAGCTTTGTCCTTTGGGTATTATAAAACAACCTATAATTTCATTGAAAGGTTATTCATTTTTTTATGTTAAGCCACGTTTGTCGAAACTGTACTTAACATAAACCAGTCGTAATATTGTAGATGCTATGCTATTTTTATTAGCTTGTATCATTATTATTACATTTTATGAAAATAATTATTTTAATTAATTAATAACTTGTTAAAATCTATCAATTAATTAAATAAATACAGGTGGTTAACCTAACAGTAAGCAATTAAAAAAGGATTTTTAATTAAAGGACTCGTGCGCACCTGATGTTGATTGGGTTTTATGTTTACAAATTACCTTCTAGTTATTTCAATTGATTAACAATTGTTTTGACTATTGGGCAATTTGTTAATAAATATGATCAACTAGCTGATGCCCGCGGTTTCACTCCTATGGGTAGCTATTCCCGATTATTGTTTTAATCCACCATATCTAATGTTATATACCAAATTCCAGTTAGTTCTGTTCAGCCGTTACACCGTGATTGAAGCGCAAACATCTAAACATCTTTACATACTGTTATATTTATAATATTAAAAGGATCTGACGATACTATAATTAAAAACTTAATTAACAAACTACGGTGCGTCCTTAGTAGCAACTCCACGTACAAGTATCAAACTGAACATTATAATACCAACACTCCAAGCCAGTTCCATAACAACTTTATCCCATCAAAATGCAATTGTGCCCGAAAACAATACAAAATCGTCGACGTCATCCCGGCCCCATCACATATTACCCAGTGATCATTAGCCCCGATAAAATACAAGGTGATTACCTTACAATGCTTTAGAAAGAAAAAAACAAGAAAATAAGACATTATCAATTCGTGGGGGAGAGCGACAAAGTCACGCCCACGTTAGGACAGAACCATAATAAGGCCTGTATTAAAGAAACGGCTCTGGGCCTTAATTAATAGGGATTTCGAGGTTCGTCATTTATGGGCCTCCAGTTACGGTATCTGATATGTTGATAATTGTAGTATAAATAAGATACTTTATGGGATAGAACGGGCTGGGTTCGTACCGTCTTATAAACGTATAATAGTAGTGTTTATCAAATATTTTATCTTTTCCCTGGTACATCTATTTTATGTTCGCGTTTACGTGGGTACCCGTGTTTAACAAGACATTGTGTTTGTTACATATCCGGATTTCATTTACTAATCAGATGAACGGTAGGTATAAAAATGCATAATATTCAAATAAACTAAAATTAACACTTATTACACCTGTCCATTTTACTCCAAATTTAGGTTTCGTAAATACATTTGACTAATTTTCAACTCTTCCTCCATTAAAATCGAATAAATCTATTACTGTGACAGGTGAGAGAGGTTATATACTTAGAGATTCTTTCATTGAAATTTAAAAAACCCATTAAAATCAATTATGTACAACTTTTTTACTTTACCAAGATAAGTAAAGCTCATAGCCAAGCTTAGATGGGTTAATCAACCAATAAAACAACTCATTAACAAAAGTTTTCACAGACTAACAAGACTTACGCAACACACTTAAAACAGAACAATCTTCATTTACCATATTTAATGCTAATACTGCTATCTGCCCACGCTCAAGCATCGTTATAACACGGTTCACTATCCGTTAATTTCGTCACAGAAAACATAAAAAATACATCTTAATTGAGTTCAAATCTAACGTGGTACTCGAATTTCCGTCTGACCGTATCAAAATCACATTAAGACGTCGAAAAAGTCGACCACATTAAGCGAGCTGGTTTCTGGTATCTCTCCGGACGGCACTACTAATAACTCAATCCTTAGTAAATTATATACAGCCGAGAAAGGCACATCACTATTATTACGACGCGCGCGATGTGATACGGTGCACCTATTGAGGCACGAATAACCCCAAACAGTGATGTAAGCTTTTGATAGTATTTTTTTATTATACGTGATTACAGTTGTGTATTGCAGGGAAATTCAGTTGTATGGGTTTTGTAGTCAGTTTAGACGGCTGATTGATGTAAAATCTGCAAGGTTGACTTAAACAAAATATGTATATGTATTTTTATCAAAGGTATTTTCGTTTATGATATCTAAACGGTATCAAATTCACAGATATAATAAAGACAGAATAAAATTATCAATAAATAATTTACACTTCAAAATCAATTTCGAAAAGAAAGAACTAAGGTAAAATTAGTAAAAGATATCAAGAAGCAAAGAAATTAAAAGGTGTAAGTACATACAGACAAACAAATACGTAAATACTTGTACAGGTGAAGATGAAAGCCGACATAATAGAGATAAAAGTTAGAGACAACCATATTTAAGTTTATTTTTTGATTTATTGATATTGATTAATATTACTTCAATATCATATTTTATTTTAATAACAAACGCAAGCGCGAAATACTATTAAATAGCCAATTTAGTCAGTCAGCTGATATCAAACGAGCTAGATCCAAACCGTGTGATCAACCAGCTCAATTTCACATTTCAAATCGGAAATTTGATTTTATATGCGTCAAGTTATCTTAATAACTTCATTACACTTTACAGGAAGCGTTTTGGTTTTATGATCGGTCGTTCACCAATTGATTTCAAACTTGTTTGAGCAAGTCAGATAGAATTTTCTTACTAACTTATCTTGTTTATTGCGTTCGTGGCGTCTCTCTAATTAGAAGCAAGGAGATGCAGGTTAACTATTCAGTAGGAGATATTTCTCGAAAGTTCTTGGAGTTTTAAAACTTATTAATTGGATGATTTTTACTCTATGTGCTGCATAATTTGATTTATTTGTCTTTTTAGGGTGGCGGAGTAAGACTTAAAGGTTTGATTTTTATTCTTTAATTCTGTGACATCAGCTCAAGCTTCCTAACGAGAAATTGATTATGGAATGCGTAAAACAAAATATCTACAGATTGTAATGTATTCGTGACTAGATTGAAACAGTGACAAATTATTCAAATGGTAAAATTATAAACTGACTCTCTAATTAAATATGTTAAAAGCATCACGATATTTCAACTTCTTGATGCCTAACAGGTTTGATGGGAATGTCCGTGAGACACATGTTCTGGGAATCAAATTATGTGTTTATTTTATCTTTATATGAACCAGGCGATGCTGTTTCCGATTTTGTAACGAAAATACAAAATACTAGTTATTCTTTGCGCTTTCGTAACCACAGCAACCCTAGATAAAATAGCACTATTAACAATCAAACGTTCATCCAGAAATCGATTGTACCTTCGTATTTCAAATAGAAATTAAATAGAAAATGACAGTAAGTTTGACATAATTATATTACATTCAATCAATCAATTAATTGACAGATATAGAATTGATTCTGTCAATCAATTGATTCAATCTAAATTTATAAGCAGCTTGGTAGGCATTTTATCAAGTGAATGTATAAATTAATATTCGAAATATGAATTTAATTATTATAATGATCATAGAAATGATAACATAATTATGCCAAATCTAATAAATTTAGATTTCTTAGATTCCAATTAGATAAATTAAGGTTATAAGGTAATTAAAAGATTTTATTTATGATATAAACGAGAGCATCCAATATTTAGTACCTGGTGATTTTATGAACTACAAATAATTATATTTCTCAGTATGGATTAACTTTGTTTCATGTTTGGAGAAAACGCATAATGTATACACGCTTATTTCCCTTCAGGGTAGGCAGTGACAAGAATCCGCTATCTGTTTATATCCTTATAGGATTATACTTCTCAAAAGTGGTACGGAAACCCCATCGGTGGACTTGGAACGTTCTTCTCACACTTCATAATTTGCCTGTGCAATGTATACTGTTGATTGATGTCACTTGGTGGAATTTGTTGTTACACATATTGAGAACTCACTTGTACTTTTCCACAGTATTGTTATTTCTTGTATTTTGCGGAGGCCGTAAGGTGAAACCGATCAGGTCTAATAACAAATAAAAAATACTGTGGAAAAGTACAAGTGAGTTCTCAATATGTGTCTACTATCTTTACAGGAGGTAGGACACGGCGGTATTTCCGTCCAATTGAGCAGTCCGACTGGGGAAGTACCTCCACCCTATAGAATACTGCGGCCATAATAACTTCGTGTTGTGTTCGCAGCGGTGAGTAGGGTAGCCATAGCTCACTGGAGATTTTGTGCTGTCAGTGAGAAGAGTAAAGGCTTGCCCTGCTTTGTCTTCTACACTAGCGGCACAGAAACTCTGTGCTTACAGGGTTAGACAGCGCGAGTGCGACTCCTCTGGTGTTACACACGTCCATAGGCAACTTTCCATCAGGTGTGCTTGTCTGCCACCTAAGTGGTATAAAAAAAAACAGTAATCCTTTTAAATGTTTAGCGAACTTCCTTATATAACTCTCAAAAGCTCGTAAGTACTATGTAAAAAAATAAAAACTGAATATGCCTCTTGAACTTTTAAAAATACTACACTATTAAAAACCGCGTATCCTATTGGTCACCTAACAATACCATCGTAGGTGTATATATATTATTCTGTATGTTGTATAGTTGCTCGAAGTTGTACCACGCCCCGGCTGTTATTGTGCGAACGGACAAGTTATCGATAAAAACGACCCCACTACAACATTATATCATGCATCCTCTGCTTGTATATGCAACATTGTTTTTCAGAGTTTTAAGAATGGTTAACTTAAGATTAAGAAGTATATATCGTAGAATGTGACTATAGAAAACTGTCACACAATATTGGTTTTTGGTTCTATCTATAACAATACATACTTAATGTTATAATGACTTATAGACTACCGCGGCCATAATAAACTCTAGTTTTGTTCCTGGCGGTGAATAGAGTAGCCAACGCTCGCTGGCGAGTTTTTGTGCTGTCAGTGGGAAGACCAAAAGCCTATCCCGTTTTGTCTTCTGCACAGACGGCACTGAAACTTTATTTTTACAGGGTCGGCAGGACGTGTGTTTTGCTTCTAGTATTGCATACACCCATAGACCACGATATCCACTTTCCATCAGGTTGCTTGTCTGCCACCTAAGTGGTATAAATGCGAAAACAGCTCTGTGTGTCTATCTGTCTGTTACAATTTCACGCCTAAACTACTGAATCTATTGATATTGAGTACAGAGACTCGAGCTTAGGAAAGGACATAGGTTATGTTTGCACGCAAAACAACGTCCACGAGAGCGGAACCTAGGGTAACAGCTTGTTTGGTAATAAATACTTGCCCATGTGGTAAGCTATACATATTTGTGATGCTATAGATATAAACCGATCACTATAATCTTTTGAAGAACATCACATTGTAGTCACTTTAGAAAATGATGGTAATAAATATGATTAGTCTTTACACATCTCAGTACTCATGGTATAAAATCCCTTATAAAGTCAGTAAAGTAATAACCTGTTTAGATCTGCATTCAGTTTAAGAACTTTCTACAGATCATTAAGACTTCATCTAACTCTTCATAACATTCATACAAGTGATATAAACTACTAACATACAAAAAGCCGTATACCTTCAAGTCTCACTCACAGCGACCACGTATCAGATGGACAACAAAAGACAACTTTTTATCGATATGGTCATGAACATCACTAGTGACCAAAACGGGAAGATGCGCCTGAGCATCGATTGGACACATGCGGTGTCTTTATCGCCAACGCCGATATACACAAATAAAGTTATATACTTATATCTGAGTAATAAAATGTCGATATTATAATCGTTATTGACATTTAATTTAATAAAATTATGTTCGATATTCGTTTTCCATTTAAATGGTAAGTCATATAATTTTAACGACAAATTCTTGGTGGTTGCTGGTCATAATTAGGCAGGTGGTACTATTAAAAGTGTGTTCTTTTTAATTTGGTTCTATAATTTGACATGGAGGCTTATTTTGCTATTTAGTAAGCCTAAACTTCAACAAATGAAATTTTTTTTATAAGAATTCTCACGCTTTATTCTTTAAAAAAAATCCGTAGTCTGTGAAACTATTTAGGAATGTAAGAATTACAAACGCACACACAATTTATATTTAAAGATGACACTGATGTTATAAGGCAGTGGCCAGAGATGTTTTTTAATCCCTCTAAGTCGACAAACAAGTAAAGTCTGCCCGCCTGATTGGAATCGCTTATCCCGGTTATGTAAGACCAGAAATGTCACTCACAACTTATTTACCTCTTTTAAGATGTACTAGTGGCTGGTGGACCTATATATTGGCAGAAAAATCACCCCGACGAAGTAGCAGGTCTAAGATAAGAGGCAGGGTGAGGGGATCAATGTGTAAAATTTAAAAAAAAAAAATTAAAAATTTAAAACCCCCCATCACAAAAAGCATTTTCCATAAAGTTGAAAATAAATTGTGTTGGTTAGCCCTATAACTTTGATATACCTAGTAATATTTTGATATTCACACTAGTGCATTTGTTTTCATAATTGAGTCTGCGACCATTTTAATTAATACTTTAAATTGCTCGGTTAGATAAAGTATTTTTGTGATTTTTAATTAGGGCGCGGAGATGTTTCAAAATTATAGGTGCATCTACCTTTCCCTGTTAAGGTTAGGTATACGTGAATGTATTAAAAATATTAACGTTGTGCATTTTTGATATTACGGCACGCTGTAACATTAACACACACGAACATTCGCGCAAGCGCCCGGTGCCGCCTGTCCTCTCTCCATCCGTCTTACGAATTTTCGATCAGGTCACGTGTCCTGACGCGAGTTTAGAAATTTTTACCCATTCCAAAAAAAGTACACAGCGCTGCTAAAGAAGTTTTCACTTCAAAAAGAAACAGACTTGCACCCTAGTGTTGCTTAATGTAACACTAACTATATGTAGAGTTCAATTTATCTCGCAGCAGCACCTCTCCATATCGCCCACTAACTCGGTCAACGTCCAAGGAATGTATAAAATTGGGTTTTCTTCCTACATGTTCCCATGGATAATTCAGTTTCCATAAAAAGCTAGTATCATCCCATGATTGGGCGTCCGGGGCGCAAATGTTGACACACGCGGTCCGTGACGCGTCGTCGCAGCTTACTGCCAGCGTCAATATTTACCTTACTGCATGCGCGCGCGCGTCCTCACAGGGTTGCCACACTACATAATAATGCCAAAGATTGTGAAATAAATAAAAACTGTTTTTTTAAATAATATATTCTGACATCCCGGCAGAGAAGAATTTGGGCCACCACATCTCTTCTCATGCGGTGTCGTAGAAGGCGACTAAGGGGTAGGACTGTTTAACATTAGATAGATATAAACAGCCCAAACTCAGCCTCAGATGCATGGCCCGAGTAGACAATAGTGCCCGGAAGACGGCAATAAGCTCACCTCCTATTACGTGAGACCGAATTCAATGATTGGTGAAATTCACCTCTGCCTAACCCTCCGGGGATGAAGGCGTGATTTTATGTATGTATTCTGACATTCTACACAGAGCTATCTAGACACAGCTTAAGCATAGCTTAATTAACTTGTGTTATGTGTATTAGAATGCGGATAATATTTATGCAGATAAATAGATATTTTTATTCATATTATACAAATACTCAATGTAAATATATATATTTACGCATACCAATATTCCCATTAAATGGGAATATTCTTCTATTTTATTTATTTTTTGAATTAGTAGTTGAACGCGCTATCGTTACAACACAGAGGCAGTCAAATATACTTTCTTTCCTTTTTCCATCCTTCTTTACAGTGTATTGCCGCTTACCGTCAATTATAGTATGTGTGGTTATTTTCTATACAATTCAATAACTAACCCATATTTATTACCAACAGGTGACAGCCCTATGTCAAGTGCTATGACTTGAAGCTTTTGTAGAGCAAACTTTGTGATGATGGAAATATCATAAATTCACATTACATTGCTACTCTGGAATCCAAATCATTTCCTTACTTATTTGTATACGGTCCAATGGATTAAAACATAGCGATATTATGATACACTATATTTACTTTATGTAGTCTGCATGTTGACATTAATTTTGAAGGAGCTCTATTTGAGTAGGTGCGGGTAAGTTTGGTTTAAAACAATATTTGTTTTATCTTCTCATCGTAGCTGATCATTTTTTTCTTTACTTAAAAGAAAATATTTACTTACCTGTTGAATGTAGATTACAAAAATGTTAAGTTTTAAACATAAAACTAATTACACGTGAACTAAAAATTCTTCCCTTACATTCTATTACTCGTCAAAGGTCCTATCTGTAACTACTAGAGATTTTGCTCACGTTAAGATAATTATGTAAAATATATTTGACCACTAAAGTGTTAAATTTCTAAGCCCATTCCTTTAAAACATCACCCCTATTGGGTCATAACTGGTTTGAGCCAATATTGACTAGAACCAGAATCCAAAATATCAATAAGCTACTGTACACCCTCCAGCCTCGGTTAGTCAATATTGGATATACTTAAAACATCTTCCAAGAATCAGATTTAGTATTACACTGAGATATTGTGAGCAAACCCACTTTTGTTAGAAC
Organism: Eilema griseolum; assembly: GCA_963662185.1. Taxonomy (NCBI): domain Eukaryota; kingdom Metazoa; phylum Arthropoda; class Insecta; order Lepidoptera; family Erebidae; genus Eilema; species Eilema griseolum. The sequence continues at coordinate 9,793,902 of OY759256.1, read as the reverse complement.
CTTAGTTCTGAAACTAACAGACGTAAGTGCAGCTCTGTGTATTGTGGTAACATTAGTCCCATACGCTCTATACTAATTGATAGGTAGGTGTTACATAGTTTGACTTATGCCTATTTACGTGCAGGAAGTTGAAGGGCTGAGAATAGTCTGTTGTGACTGATCGATTTGTAGCAGTATATTTCAAAGCAAATGTTCAACGAATAAGGCCTGTATTTTACGCTAAACTTAGAAATATTTACGGTTATTGGCGAAATTGGTTCATTGTTTCCCTTCACTAGTACCAGTGATTTATAACTGATAGAGTATTAGGTTTTGTATTATAGAAACGCTGCATACATGTCGAGGATGTTAATTTTATTATACCACTTAAGTAGGTAGCAGAAAAGTACACGGCCTACCTGATAAAAGGAAATCCCGTGGCCTATAGACGAGTGCAATACCAGGAGTCCCACTCGTAATGCCAGCCCTGTATTTTTGAAATGGTTTCCAAGTTATTCCTAAATTGGAAACCATCAATAGGTAAACGGGAGGTGGTATACTTCCCAGCAAGTTGGGTGCACGTCCTGAAAAGGGTTTCAGGGATATACTTAATGCGCAAGGTGTAGATTGCTCTGAAGCAAATGTACCAATGGGTAAGCCTATGTCCAGCAAATTAACTGCAATAGCTTAAGTGATTGATTGTATGAACTATGAAAGTTTAACTAGCGTCAATAAAAACTAATTTTATTGAAGTCATATAAGGTCTCGTATGAATTCGAAACATTTGAAACGAGTAAATACACAATTAGAGAAATTAATGCTTATCTAAAATATCCTAAAAATAAACACTTTAAAAATACAATAAAATTCAACACATCTTTGAGCAAGAATATAAAGACAAATGAAAAAAAAAACAATGAGTTGTGGGGTAGCCCTAAAAAAAGATCCTTTCGTCAATTTCTAAGTACCTTTCTATTCAAATATTAAAACTAATAATTTTCACAAATCCTCGACACCCTTTGTTATCTTGTCCATTTAACCTGTCATGCATCATGCACCTTTCATGGGATAGAAGCGACAATGGGGCGCATTCACCATACTCGAATGATGTGTAGAACCACTTGTTCAAATAATTCCTCTATTTGGGATTAAATATGTTTAATCTGTGTTTGAATTGCTCTGTACCACCGCAAATGGTCGGCGACAAATTTTGGAGTGGCGCATTTTTTTAGCGCTCTGAACAAAACATGTCTAAGAATAGTAATTTGGGTTATTATAGTAAAAATATGCAATTTGTATTGCGGTAGCTTATGTAAATGAAGATTTTGAAGTGGCCGCTAAATAAAGAACATTTTTTTCAGGTATTTTTCGAATGGTGTTTTCAAAAGGCAGCATTAAATCTTTGGTATATTTTTTGGTAAAGCTCAGATATTTAGCAACATGTACGAGATGTTCAGGTAGATACTTGTAATGGTAGCTCTTTGTATATCCCAACTGCCGCTGTTTCAGTACAATTAAGCCTATTAAGTGCTACAAAATGATAGATAATGATAAACGTAGCCGATGTGACTGCAGTACCGTACTTACTTTGATCCACACCCAAAAAGTAAGGTCACCAGCTATCCATGGGTTTAATTTTGGTCAAAATTAAATATACAATCAATTAATGGCGCATTTTACCAATTTGAAATCAAGGTAAATTACAATTAAATCAAACAAAATCATGTTTACTTTATTTTGGTACTTTATATCTACATAGGTCGTCGTACAAGTGGCAGTCACAGTGAGCAGGAAAGCTAATGTAATATGGACTGGGTTTGGGCCCCGCAATCGCAGGAATCGGCCCGCAATCGCAGGAATCGGCCCGCAATCGGCGACTGGTCGATAAAACCCCATTTTGCTATGTTTTCCCTCCAGTGGTAAATTTGGGTCCGCAGGTTATTCTTAGTTATATACTTAAGAGTTGGAATACACTATCCTACTCTATTTTTTTTTATTTTACGCTTCCTAAGTTTTACACAAAGCCGTTTGGCTTATGAATCCTAACAGAGAAATCTGCGCTAGAGCCTCGTCCATCAATATAAACTAAGGTTAGATTAGGCCCCAAATGGCCTAATGCAGCTGTACGGTTTTAGTCGGTCCGAGTCAAACATAACCACCCCCACAGCCTCCGTCGGGGTGGTATCCGAGGGGATTCCCGCACGTTAAAAAAAAAGTTGCCAAAGAATCTCGGTGAAGCCCCATATACTCATTTACTGGTCTTATATAGTATGAACTTTTAAAAAACAAACACAACTATACGAATCTCGACTAGTAATTAAGAGTTTGCAATCAAAAACTAACATAAATAAGGTGTACGAAGGCTGTATTTACGATTTAATTTAAAAACTATAAACACAAAGGGCATAATTAACGAGCAGCCTTTGGGCTTAGTAACGAGCCAGGCACTGTACAGAGCCTGCTTGTACCACATAAAACTATCTGCGCTGTTTTTATGCGCGTCTAGATTTAAAAGTCTGAGTATCTGAGTTCAGTATAGCATCTAGAATATGTGTGTATGTATATTATTATTTTCTTGGTATGCTATTTGTTTGACGACCTTTGTAGTCGATGAATATTAGATTGCCAAGTCAGTAGTCGCAGATTCGGTTACAACGTACTGCAAATATTTATATGCATACAGATAAGACACGACGGTATTCCCGTCCGAATTGAGCCGTCCGACTGGGGAAGTACCTCCACCCTACGGAATACCACGGCTATAATAACCTCGTGTTGTGTTCCTGGTAGTGAGTAGGGTAGCCAGAGCTCACTGGAGAGTTTTTGTGCTGTCAGTGGGAAGACCAAAGGCTTGTCCTGATCATGTCTTCTGCACTGAAGGCACATAAAATCTCTGTTCTTACAGGGTCAGCAGCACGGATGTGACTCCACTGGAGTTACACACGTTCTTTGGTCTCGGTAACCACTCTCCAATAGGTAGGCCGTATGCTTGACTACCACGTATCTTTGCACTAGTCTGACTGTTTCTATATATTGGCAAAAAATGTACCTATCTAAGGATGTTTATCTGTATTCTAGTACTATAACACAAGCTAGTTAAGCTACACTTAGTTGGGGTCTACGAAGCGCTGTATAGAATGTCCCAGAATAAAATCTCTGGAGTTCAAACCCCGTTCAAAATCTTCACTTTTGGTAATTCAATTTACAAATAAAACCGTCACTGATATAGGATATAATTTACTATCGTAACACATCCACGCTAAGTAACTGTAGGTACTAGATAATATCTCCACATAAAGTAATCTAAAACATTTATTGTACAAATATTGCTCTCTCTGCACTCAACATCCATAAACTATACATATCTAACGCTGAACCACTTTACCGTAAACAAAACAATCTATAGCGTTACGTCACAATAGTGTCCGGCCCGAGAATCGAACTGCACGCCCACTCACATTCTTGTGGAACTGGTTCCATGGCCACTTATTAGTGCATTGTGGATTTTACCGTGTTTCTAGATGTTATATATTGGTGTTGCAATCTTATTTAGTGATTATGGGATCGCGTTGTTGACTAGATAGAAGTATCATATAGATCTGTTGGAAGCGCCGCGTGGTTCCTGGCAGATTAGAATTTGGACCACTCCATTTCTATCCATTCGGTGTCGTACAAGGTGACTAAGGGATAGGACTGTTTAACATCAGGCAGATATATACATGCCTGACTCAGCCTCAGATACATGGCAATAGTCAACAATAGTGCCCGGAAGACAGCAATAGGCTGACGCCCTGTAACGTGGGACCGAATTCAATGATTGGTGAAATGTGGGTGTTAATTCACCTCTACCTTACCCTACGGGGATAAGATAAAGACATGATTGTGTTTGTATGTATGTATGTATGTATGTATGGACTGTTGTGGAAGTGTTTTGTCTGCTTTTGAACAATCTTTTGTTAACAGTGTAAATAATGAAATAGCACGAAAAATCGCAAAAACGTCGTTAAAAATCAAAATCTTCGTTAGCTTTACTCCAAAAACTTTCATAGTACTTGCATATTACAACCATACCTACCTACATATTCTAGGAAATAAAGATTCTTATTCTTATTCTTATCTATTTCTTTTAGTTTTTTATATATATATGTGTTAATCAGAGTACATAATTTGTGTGCCTAGATAAATGATTGTAAATCTAAAACATAGGTACATATACCTACCCTTTCAGAAACATAGGAACATGAGTCCAAAGAATGAAGAAATTTTAATCAAAAATTTAAAATGTAATTCCAATGAGATTTTATTTCCATACAGTTATCGTAATCTAAAACGCGCGCCTAAACTAACTTAGAACTGGTAGATAATAATGTCCAAACAGAGAGAAACAATATTGGGGCGGGGTGCGCGGGCGCAGTAGCTAGCACCGGCACGCTAACTGACAGCGCAAACTGACATTATCACCTGCAAGCTAGTAATGTGTTTGGACTACTGGATTTTTGTGAAGCGTTAGGAAATAATTTTTCATTTGAAAATTGAAGGAAAAATGGTTGTTAGAGATTTTAAATGAACTTAATACGCATACAAAAGTTTCTTAAAATGTATCAAAACTTTCTGTAATATTTTGCAAGAAGACTCCACCAAGACATTCGGACAGAGACGGCGTGTGGTTTTATTCGGTTCATATCTGTAGATAAAAAAGTAGGAATTCCACATAACATGTTATTTATACGGTCTTTTTTTATTTATGTAATCAATATTTTATGAATTACGGTGTTTATAACTAATAGATAAAATATTTTCATTTATTGTCTAATAAAGTAAATTAGCACATAAAAGTTTTATTTAACTTTTATTTCTCTGGCTCTCTTTTAGGTGTTATAGCCTGGCACTTCTCCCAGGTTACAATTCAGGCATTAAAACCCAAAACGATGACAGACAACTAAATAAGAAACCATTGTACTATGAATCATTATATTATGCTATAATAAAGGTACCCAATAATCTTCAATCAACAGACAAAACCAGTAATGTAAATAAACACAAAACCATTAAATTAGCCGTATATAAATATTACTACCCACACATTGATAAAAGTGGGCGTCAATTTTAAACAACTCCATCATTCAAAATGTCAACTAAAAATTTATATTATCTGTTAACAAACTACTAAGCAATATAATAATATGCAAGCAAAACATAAAATAAAATCCATGTGTCATTCTGTACCCGTTATCTGTGGTAAAATCTATTTTATCTTAAGATCAGCGCGCGCGCAGTCTCCTGTAATGGGATTAATGTATGGTAATCACAGTCATTTTAAAAAGTAATAATCAGTGGATTAGGCGATAGATAATTTATTGACAAGTACTTCTTTTAATTTATTTATCTGGTACTCGTTGCTGTGTTTTGTAATTTTGATCACAACGTATAGAGATCTCCTTTTGAAGTCTATTTTACTCATCATAAGTTACGACTTCAATATTTTTGAAACTTTTATATCAAATGCGATCAATCCGCAATTTTTTTATACCACTTAGGTGGCAGACAAGCACACGGCCCACTTGATGGAAAGTGGTTACCGTGGGCTTATGGATGTGTGTAACACCAGAGAAGCCACACTCACGCTGCCGACCCTGTAAGTACAGAGTCTCTGTGCCGTCAGTGTAGAGGACAAAGCAGGACAAGCCTTAAGTCATCCCACTGACAGCACAAATCCTCCAGTGAGCTCTGGCTACCCTACTCATCCCTGGGAACACAACACAAAGTTATTATAACCGCGATATTCTGTAAGGCGGAGGTACTTCCCCAGTCGGACTGCTCAATCCTAATAATGTACACCATAGCAGTCTGCTGGTCCGCCACATTCAGTCTATCCTAGCAAACTTTTTCAGATCTATATGGTCTCCATCAGCACTATCAGACTCGAGGCCGTAAAACTTTGGTACGAGTCAAAAGTAAATCAATTATTCATTATCAAATAATATTGTTCCTTCATAATTTTACATCACGCGTAAGATTCTATTGTCGACCCATATCAAAATGGCTTCATAACGTTAAGTAATCAAATTCGTTTGTTTTTTAATAAGAGTGTTTGCCCCGAGATTCGTGTGTCAGTCGGGGCGATGCTCAGGGCATCCTGTCTGTCTGTCCGTCCTGATAAGATAATACTTATACACACTGCATTGCTTGATTGTTTAATACGAGAGCTATATGATTTCCGGTGCTTCTAACTTGGAGATAAAATTAAGTCTGAGTGCTTGTTAAGCAAAGAATGGTGATGTAGCTTGTTAAGAAGGCGTTTAATATTGGAATTTAACAGTTCAAAACCGGTGATTTAATAGATATGGTATTAATTTGTATTTAAAAGGTTCAGGGTTCAAACCCTGTCAGATATACTCCCGTTTACTGTAACTTATTTAAATTGCAGCGGTGGGTGATTTTGATACTTTTACTTTTTTTTTTTAATACCACTTAGGTGGCAGACCAGCACACGAACCACCTTAAGGGAATGTGGTTACCATGGCCTATGGACGTTTGCAACACCAAGGGTGTTACACTCGCGCTGCCGACCATGAAGAAACCTTCTGATGCCTCTCTTGAAGAACACCATATAGTAGGTGCTTGGGAAAACTGCAGCAGGGAGGTCATTCCACAGCTTGAGTGTGCGTGGGGTAGGGTTGCCAGATGATCGGGATTCGTCGGGATTGTCCCGACATTTCATTGGCGTCCCGACATCCCGACAAAACTGAAAATGTACCGAGATCGACACGAGGCTTCAAAAATCATCGGCGGTTAAAGTTCAAACAAACGCGCGAAATCCGAACGAAAGCGCGCTTGATTGCCGTCTGACCGTACTCCCCTCCCTACCTCACTCAAATGAATGTTGAAAAGAGATATTATGGGACTTTGTCTCGAGGAATGTTCTTTATTTTGATAACAACAGTGCAGACGAATGTAAGAAGGAAGGAATTTCAGAAGCTTATTTATATTTTGTGTATAACATTATGATTGAATTCCAAATAGCAATTTTAGCTTTGGAAAGTGAACGTGTACTATCTTGGAAATTAATAGTATTATGAAAAAAAAATGAATCAGCTTCAAAATCGACTTGATGAAATTTTTCTATATAAAAATAAAACATATACAATATAGTAAAAATAAAACATTACTGAAGAATTTTACTAAACTTGAGAAAAATCTTTTTTGTGCTGAAGCAGAGCTGTTTTTGTCACGAGAAATCCAGTATTTGAAAGAACGATACATTTTTTCTAAGGATTCTTTATTTAAAAGCTTTCTGTTTTGTCCCTCTAGCGACGTAGACCAAGATGGTTTAGGTATATACCGATTATTGCTGCCTTAAATAAATATTTCAGCACCTTCCAAAAGAAAATACTATCTGTAATGACAAAAATGGGCGTATTTTTTTGATGAAATCAGTATGATAAACTTAAAATAAATTTAAGTTTTGTTTTGTCAATTCTCGTGAGTAATGCTTACTTTGAAAGAGTATTCAGCCTATTGAATAACTTATATTCATAGGACAGAAATCGAATGGGAATGGACCTAATTAAAGCGGAGTTATTGATACGATTAAACTTTGAAAATGATTGTTTAAACTTTAAGAATATTCTTCAAACTGCTGAAGGATCCAAATTGTTGGATTCTGTAAAAGCAAACACCAAATATTTATGGCAACGTTAAAAATAGTGACATTTTGTATTTCATTTTATTTTCTATCGTTTATTAATAAAAAAAACATTGTAATTTGTTGTCTATTTCATCTCAACATTTCAGCCAGTCGAATGCCCACTGCTGGACATAGGTCAATAATGTCTACTCCACAATGAACGACGCTGCGCTTTTTACATCCATCGATAGCTGGTTCGCGAAGTTGCGATCCTGATCAGACCGTCGTCGGTCCTTCTTGAGGGTCTCTCTTAGTAGTTTTTCATTTGTCCCGACAAAATTCACAAAATCCCGATATTTTGCAACTTTGTCCAGAAATTTTAGTATTTCAATCTGGCAACCCTAGCGTGGGGTGAAGTTTCTTTCATACTACGTACCGTCTCAAGTCGCAATGTGTGACGATGAATTCCCTGCCTAAGGCGAGAGGTGCGATGATAGAATGTAGCTGTGGGCAAGTTAAGTTTCCGTGTTTCAATCATTGGTTTCAATAGTAAGGCACCTTTACTATTGAAATACGGGAACATTAAAACCATATACAGGGTGACTGATTTAGGAGTCTAGTGTACAATAAAACCTGCACATTGCACAACACTATCAATTTCATTGACGCCGTCACGTTTCCCGGCCGCAAAAATCGTAAATAACCCCCACTTTGACAGACGAATACGCACCTTACTATTTTTTTTAAATACCACGTTGTTTCGTAGAATTTCGAATTTCGAACCTCTCAAATGTGCCGAAAATCATTAAATGGATCTCAACAATCACTGTTTTGTATTTCTGGAACTAGTTTCACAGATATATACGAACAAAAAAGTGTATTTTGATGTCTAAATAGACACATCACCGGTCAGGTAGACGAAGGGTAACCGACACTGTTCTCGGCAATAGTGAAAGAAATGTCATTAATTTTAACGGTCGGCCGTCCGGCAACGCGGTGCGGAGAATACTCTATAACTTTGATAACTGATTATTTGGAACTAGATGAAGAAGTGAATTTTATTTTCGTTGATTATATTGATTACATTTTTGTTTTTTTTATTCGTATTTCGAAGTAATGGTAATGATACCGATATCAAATTACAAAAAATACTTTTTTTTGTAAACGGAAATCACGTGTGTACTGTCTGGCACATAAAGTCTCCAAAAAAAAATAGCGTTCACCGAATTTTATAACTCCTAAAAATCTCAAACATTACAATCCTAATGGAAGTCAACAAAAGGAATTTATTCTACCTGGCCGTCTGCTCGTTCCATTGTTCGCCAACAAATCTGGTGCGCATTCGAATTTCGACGGTTTTTTTATTTCAAAAGATCCCTTGTTAGCAAGTCCTCGGATAGATCTCTTTTGTGAGGACAATGGGGGGTTACATATTTATAAGTGGGTAGGTAGGCGGAGATACAGGTGTTTTGTCTAACTGCGCCGCTCCATATCGAGTATATCTAACATCGGGTAGTTATAACTTTATTTCACAATCGACACACGCCACAGATCACTCATCTGATTGCTGACACGCTTGTTCTTATGTTTCCTTTGTCAAAATGCGGCTTCTCGTTGCTGCCAGTCAATTAAATGTAGGTACCTATTATGGACAACTAACAGAATATGAAATAAGGTAACATCCTGTATAGGTACACTGGATACATAATTGGATACTTGATCAAGTATTACATGTTATCATAATATAGTAGGTATAATTTTCCATTTATAATCAAATAACTTCCTAATGATTGAATTAAATTTTAAAAAGCCTTACAAATACTGTCATCATTGTCACCATGTCAGCGTTGAATTCCAGTTGATTTCAAGGATTTCACCCAAGAAATATGAATGTAACAATTATTGTAAATTTTGTATATTTTTTTATTAAAAAGGAACTAAATATTCCACAATTTGTATAATATCATCCTGTAGAAATTATTACCACGTTTCTATCAAGTTCTTGTCTATCTGGCTGGAATTTTACAGAACAGTACATAATATAATAGTAATTTATTTATTTTATTTATTGATCGCCGAAAAATTGTATTTTGTAACATTATTAGTATTTTCACTCGAACGCATCTACTAATTAATAATAAAGGCTACAATTAAAGTATTAAATGAAAACAAACAAACAACATTTAACATAAAAATATTTACAAACATTACGTGGAAAAATTGGTTCGAATCTTAGATCGAATCGACAGCGGTCAGTACCGTCATTTTTTGCCCTAACAACCTCACGTTCATGGTTCGAACCTCAAAATAGTGTTGCAGGTTTAACAAATAACTTTTTTAAGTATAAACCAACGCAGACCAATTAGTTCTACCCAAGAGAGATGGCTCTTTCGACGCTCGTTTTACTCATATTTTTTGTGGGACCGCTCGAAAAATTTTATTTAGTGAACGCGATGATTCGTCTCGCTTCTGTATGTTTATTACAACGCTGACTGTTCAAATATTTTGTGGTCGTATTTTCTGGTCGTGTCACGCTCGCGCGCCCGATTGATTGTAAATAACTTAGCGACTAAAATGAGTGAAATGTTGCGATTATTCGCTATTTTGTGTTGATTGAATACTGTGTTTGCTGGAATGTACATTATGGAGTCATCATGGTTGAAAGACTTTATGCTTGTGCTTCGTGAATTTCGAAAACTGTAGAGCTCGCAAATATTTGTTGTGTGCGATAATCTTGCGTTATTTTTTATTTAACAATATTTTAGTATCTAAATTACTAAATAAACAAGATTTTTAAAAAATATGTAGATATGTAATAAAATTTTGGAGAAGTCATAGAATAATTGGTACAAAACTAATCGACCAAGATTTCTATTTCAATTAACGAAATAAATATAGAGATTGAATTCAATCCCGTAACTCCTTTCTAAGCAAAGGTTATCATTAGATTTTAGATTACCGTGAAACATACCTATAATAATAATCTTGTATTTATAATTTTTTCAATGAAATTATATTAAAGGAAATAGACAATTATTTCTAAAATCTTCTTTGACAGCTCTGTTAATTCAAGTTTTAGCCAAATATTCACCATAATTAATGCTTAGGTACTAATATAACTAGTATATTAACAGTTATAAATTATATATCATTTACTTATACGTTAAATTCTAACACACACAAAACTTTATAATGTAATCAATGTGTTAATTTATTTCATCAATACTCAAACATGTCACAAAACTCACCAACTCAAATATTTGTATGGTAGCCATTACTTGTAATTGTTACCACTATGGTAGTTGATTTATTTAAAGTAAACAAATCTTTCTGTTTGCACTTCGTATAAAATTAGTACACTTAATTCAATTTTTTTATCTTTGAATTTCTCACTAGCTTGCTAATTAGTTAACAAAATTAGAAGATTCCTCTCTATTCATTTTCCATAATTTTATATTGACACAATGGTATTCCTTGACAAGATTACTGCTTATAAACTAACAATAATATTTTTATCAATTTTAAACTTGTTTAGGAAAGAAATTGTTATTTTTTTATTCATGATATGAGGTCAAAACAAAGCTAAAACCGTCAACACTCTTAAGTTAATAGAACTTTACCTCATGTAAAGTAAACTATTTTTTCTGTAACTAATAGAAAAAGAAGAATAGAAGAAATGTCTAATCAACATTGAAATACACACTAACAAAGCTTTTTTCAAATTATTCTGAGCTTCCTAAATTCTCCTTCAACCAACGGAAGCAATCCCAAATATTACGAAATAAAAAAATACACTAAATGAACCTCTCCACACCACTATTGTATTGGAACCCGAATGTCTTCATCTAAGGCCGTGACCGCGGTTGACCCGGCTTGGCTCAACCAGTTCCCGAGATAGCCCGGGCCAAATAACTAAACGACTTAACGATATCAGCGAAATTACACCACGAGGGGTACCTTTTTTATTTGGACCAGCACCATGGGAGTTTATTGCACTTGTCTTTTATTAGAGTTTTACGATAACAATCATAGTATTTTTACATGAGTGTAATGAAGTTTTTATTTTATCATTTTTTTTATTATAATCTATGATTTTGTTCAGCTACTTAATTAGGTTGTTAAGCTATATTGTGTATTAAGATGTTCAGCTACTTATGTATTATAATTTTTATGATAATTAGTGTGTTAGTCAACTTAACCAGACTGATTTACAGCGTATACAAAAGTTCATTTTTTTATACATTACTCAAGTTAGTTTTAGACTGTCGTAGCGGACTATATTTACAGTATTTCATTGGTAGAATTAATTTTGAGAAAAGTATCATACCAAAATAAGTATCTACAACAAAACCTTTTACAGAAACAGGCATAACTGAAACTATATTTTCCATATCATGTTCTAAATCTCACTATATTTATTCATTTATCTATTTTAAAATTGCTGGTAGTCCTCATCTCCGATAAGGTAACTCCTTTGTCCTTCCTTATACCCTATTTATAAACGCTATTATAAACTAGAAATTTTATTACAATATTAAAAATGTAAACCCAAATATATGTATTAAGAAAACAACAGCTTATGCCACAAAACTTAAAGCGAACATGGAATGCAAATAGTTTAAGATAATTCCAATCTCAATAAAAATCATAAAGTTAGTTCAAGTAACCCCGGGAGTCCTTGCTCTCATTCCACTTTACTGTCCCTGAATCAAATAAATTTTAACATTGGCAGACTAAGATTATATCCAGCAGATAAGTTATTGGAAATAGGACGAAGACCATTACAGATGTAACTGGCGCTAGCTAGGTACCGAATGGTATATATTTTTTAGAATTTTATCATTTTAAAATTCATGTTTATCTGTAAAGGATAGAACATGAATTCTTTAGTTGATTTCTGTTAAGTTTTTTTTTTTACTACATAGGTGGCAGACAAGCACATGGCCCACCTGATGGAAAGTGGTTACCATGACCTATGAACGTGTGTAACACCAGTGGAGTCACATCCGTGCTGCCGACCCTGTAAGAACAGAGATTTTGTGCAGTCAGTGTAGAGGACAAGCCTTTGGTCATCCCACTGACAGCACAAAAACTCTCCAGTGAGCTCTGGCTACCCTACTCACTGCCGGGAACACAACACGAAGTTATTATAACCGCGGTATTCTGTAGACTTCCCCAGTCGGACTGCTCAATTGGGCGGAAATACCGCCGTGTCCTACCTCCTCAAAAATCTGTTTATGTTTGTTTAAATTTATTTTGGTAGTTAAGACTTTCGATTCTTTTCAGGTTTTATCATAACTATTATTATGTACTGATTATCATTAAATCTAATAATACCTAGTGCATTTTTATTTTCACTTAAATTACTTGATATTTCACGAAATGTTTCTTGTTTAGATTTAGTTTTTACTTTTTCATAAACATTATATTCAGTGTTGAGTACTTATCATCGAAATAGCTCAGTCCAGCTTCATTTCTGGTCTTCAGAAAAATGATTTACACCGAAACACAATATATAATCATTTTCCAATCATTGAATTCCTGACCGTAATGAATAATGTGAAATCAATCAACATTACATCAATTCCAATTTACGTAAACACCAATCATAGAAGGAGATTCAAACCGTTACAAAAAAAATATAACTACACAAAATGATAGAAGATTCGAGTAACAGAGATGATTTATGTAAAAAAAACCGCAAGCGGCGCCGGAGGGCATGACTAGATGAGGAAACGTGTAGTTTTGGTAATAGCTTAATCAAGAAGATCCGAGATCGATAGAGAGATCGAGCATGTCGACGACCGATGCGCGTGAGTCGATGAGTCGACCAATGGACCAATAATTGTTACAGACGCGGGCTCAGGAATTCAAAATGACTCGTAATGTTTCAGCTAATTGGACAAATATTATAGGAAATTTATGGAAGGAGCTTGAGTAGTTAACAAAATTTATATTTTATTACTTACTTGTGAATGTTCATCACCATATTAAATTGATTCATATTAAATTAAACGGGCTAGATATTGCTACGACTATTATTACAGCTAAGTTGTGTAGAACTATGTACTTGATTTTCATACGTACAGTAATTGATTAACTAAGATAATTTGAAACATACGTTAACTTTCATGCTACTATTAAATTATGTTCCATTACTGTTATATTTTCTGGATTCAGAAATGTTTCCTTTTCTGTTAAAAAAAATATTGTTTTCGAAATTAAAGATTGGATGGGGATTTTTGTATATTGTTTGGTAATTACTTGGGTCACAATAATTCCTGTGACCAATTGCGATCGTAATACATTAATTCGATGTACTCATGATTACTCAGTAATAACATCATGGTACTGTACACTAGATGGTCCATCTTTAGAATCGATCGAAAGCAAACAAATCATTACTCTATCTCGCATAGTCGTGATCAAGACTTGGGTCGTAGCCGTTCGGGGCGGTTCGGGATCGTTCGTGCACCTCCGCCGATGTTCGTGAAATGTGAGCATTATGAAGTTATTAATGGTAAAATTTTACTGTTGTCCATTTTAATATAGTCGACTCCGTGTTTTGTATAATCAAGTTAATTTTCATTTAGATAACAATAGAGGTGTTTTGCGTTACGACTATGAATAATTAATGAGGTTCAAGTAATTAAAACGCAGATTAAGTTTTGTTGAGTTTTACTAATGACTTAAAACTTATTTCTCGACTGTATCAGAGCAATCAACAGGTTCAACGACATATTGAATAGCAACAACAAGTTCATTATCTAAGCGAAACTTTACTTGCTATTTAAAATCAAGATTAAGTAGAGCATAATGTTTTCTATATGCTGTGGCAGACAAGAATACGGCCCACTTGATGGAAAGTGGTCACCGTGGTCTATGGACGAGTGCAAAACCAAGAGAGTCACACTCCTGCTGTCAACCCTGCAAGCATTGAAAGTTTCTGTCCCGTCAGTGTAAAAGACAAAGCAGGAACACTGACAGCACAAAAACCCTCCAGAGAGCTCTGGCTACCCTACTCACCGCCGGAAACACAACACGAGGTTATTATGGCCCCGGTATTCTGTAGGGCGGAGTACTTCCCCAGTCAGACTACGCAATTGGACGGAAATACCGCCGTGTCCTACCTCGTTGTTCTTCTTAAGAGGTAATGAGAGGTAAAAGTCCGCCATCTTCTACCGTTCTTACAGATTTCATAAAGATCTTTGACTGTCAATAAACGGAGAAGTTGGTAGAGGACTTGCGCATGTTTCAATACGATTTTAAAGAACAGCATCTGTAGAATTTACAGCTTCTTGTGGAGTTAAACTGTATAGTTGACAACGCGTATCCGATACCACCGTGTGCTTTTCACCAAATGTCGTCACCAAGTATATAGTGTCATTCATACATATAATCACGCTTTTATCCCTGGAAGGTTAGGCAGAGGCGAATTAACACCCATATTTCACCAATAATTGTGTTCAGTTCCACATAATAGGGGGTGAGATTAATGCCGTATTTCGGGCACTATTGACTCGAGCCATGCGTCGGAGGCTGAATCTGAGCTGTATATATTTGTCTGATGTTAAACAGCCTTAGTCACCTTGTAAGACACTGCTTGAGAAGAGATGGGGTGGCTCTAATTCTACTGTGCCGGAAACCACGCGGCATTGCAATATTAAAAATAAGTGTACATAAAATAGTTGTATATGCCTATTACTGTTCATAATTTTTTTTTAAAGTGTCGTCAAAATTGAAGAGTATCTGAATTATTTATCCTAAAAGCCGTAACTCCATTCGTAGTCTATTTGGCAACGTCTACTAACTAAAATTGAGGTTTTTTTTTGTGAAAAGCCATTGTTATATTTGAATCTACTTATTACATCTAAAATGAACTACGGATGTAGGTAATTGACCGCATTTCTTTCCTTCTTCCATGATTACTTTATTTTTAACATCATAAATATCGCGATCATCAGAATTCTTTTATGACCATTCCTAAGTGTGCATATAACAAGATGTTTATTACTGTTTTTTATTGGACCTGTTATTTGCGCTATCGAAATTTTCTGAAATTTGCTGTTAATTACGTGGTTCCTGGCCCAGTAGAAGCCGCGTGGTTCCCGGCAGAGTAGAATTTGTATCACCCCATGCGGTGTCGTACAAGGCGACTAAGGGATAGGGTTGTAACATCAGACAGATATATACAGCCCAGACTCAGCCTGAGATACATGGCTCGAGTCAACAATAGTGCCCGGAAAACAGCAATAGGCTCACCTCCCATTACGTGGGACCGAATACAATGAGTGGTGAAATGTGGGTGTTAATTCACCTTTGCCTAACCCTCCGGGGATAAAGGTGTGATTATGTGTGTGTGTGAAATTTTGTCTTTTGAGTTACTAACACTTTTAAAGAAACTGGTATCATTCTTCAATTTATAGGTTATCTTGACGAGATAAGTATTTAAAATGATCTTACCTAGGTTTTCCCCTGTTCTTGTTGACTGATTGTTCTGATATATAGATGATAGTGGTTTGAATAATAAATAAAATAATTAAAAAATAAGATATTATGTACACACCCTTAGTTCGGACAATAATACAATTTAAATTTAATTCTTTATTGCACACATACAGAGATCATTAATAAAAACATTCCAAAGTAAATGTACAAAGGCGAGCTTAACTCAAAATGAGTTCTCTCCCAGCAAACCTTTGAGTAGCAGAGAAGCATATAGAAATGAAGGGGGATGTGAAGTGTACATTACAATAAAAAAAATAGATAAAGTAAGAAAGAAAAAAATAAATAAATAAAAAGATAATAAGTGTACCTACCTAAAACAGGTAAATAAAACAGTTTGATTTACACTTACTAGGTATTAAGATCATTTTGAGATTTTGTAGTCAAGATCATTCTGACGCCAACTGTACAGCGACATATAGACATTAAACAAGATATGAAGGAGGTATAGATTGAGCAGTCCGACTGGGGAAGTACCTCCGCCCTACAGAATACCGCGGTTATAATAACTTCGTGTTGTGTTCCCAGCGGTGAGTAGGGTAGCCAGAGCTCAGTGGAGAATTTGTGCCGTCAGTGGGAAGACTAAAGGCTTGTCCTGATTTGTCTTCTACTGACGGCACAGAAACTCTGTACTTATAGGGTTGGCAGCGCGACTGTGACTCCTCTGGTGTTACAGACGTCCATAGGCCACGGTAACTACTTTCCATCAGGTGGGCCGTGTGCTTGTCTGCCAACTAAGTGGTATAAAAAAATATAAAAAAAAAAAATATGACTCTCTTCAGCCTCCCTATTATAATTATCTACACTTTGTCAAGTTGCAATTTTATTAGTTTCATACCCAGTTAAATGTCTGCAAATTGTAAATTAGATGCACGAAATTTGCGTTCTAACATAACATACATAACATAAACTCACGCCGAAGGGGTAGGCAGAGGTGCTAGCACCCACATTTCGCCAGTTTATGTTTAGGTCCCAATGTAATAGGTGGCGAGCCTATTGCCACTAACCGGGCACTTATAAACCTGCGATAAATACACACATAACTTCGAAAAGCATCGCAAAGTCATTGGTGTGTGCCATAGTAAAACCTGGGTTCGAACTCAAGACCTCGTCTCGGCAGTCCATTACCCATACCACTAGGCTACTGCGGTATAATATGTTGGATTATATGCGCATAGAGGCTGCATGAAGCTTCTCTTTTCATAATAATAGCTTTTTAATATTGCGAAATAATTAGTTTTAATCAACGTCCTAGACATTGATATATTATGAACTATAATTATGTGGATTGGATAGCTTGTCAAGATACCAATCGCAAATTGCTCCTGAAATAAGTTTTTTATATGGGATGGTATTTTGATATTTTAATTATTTTATTTTTCCAACGCAGTAAGTATAATCTTGTTATAATAGATAAGTAAATATTTTAATATATAAACAATCTGCAAGGCACCGCGGTAGCCTAGTGGTATGGGTAATGGATTGCTGAGACGAGGTTTCGGGTTCGATCCCAGGTTTTACCATGGCACACACCAATGACTTTTCTATGCTTTTCGAAGTTATGTTGTGTATTTATCGCAGGATTATAGGTTAATGGCAATAGGCTCGCCATGCGCCACCTAGCAATGTGGGTGTATCCCCTTCGGGGATATAGGCGCGAGTTTGTGTTATGTTACAATTTTAAATACTGGTAATAAAACAGCAAACTAATTTCATCAATCGAGACTTGTATTTAATACTTGCTAGAGTAATCTCTTTTTTTTTACGTGCGCAAAATCCTCCCTACCGGAGCCGTTGGAAGAGGTTATGACGGACTCGAACCGACTAAAATGCACGCCGCCTGTGGATCGTTTTGGTTGCCAGAGGTGAGGTTGACAGGCATATCCCTCGCACCCCGGCCGACCCAGGGCCATCTCTCACGATCTGGCCCTCTCCTCGGGTGTGTGGGAACTACAGAGTCCCTAACTCGTCCCCGGAAAACGGGAAGGCGAGCCAGTCGCGCCGACGCCGCGGCCTGCTTCTGCCAGGATGACAGGTCGCTCCACCAGTCACCCCCAGGCCTGCGCTCATGGGGGCCGGAGGAGTTGCCTTAGTACGCGGGCAGTTTGGCTTGCGATCCTTCGTAGCTCCCGGTGCCGCTCCCGCCCCGCCTCCTCCTTCACGAGCATTACTTGCTCGCAGAAGGAGGCGGCTAGAGTAATCTGATGTTTCATATTGCTGACCCTAACAAACTTCAAATACAGTTGAATGAAATTTTAAAGCATTTAGTATACCAACTATTCAAATCGATTAAGATATAGAAAAAACGCTCTGACAACTAAGCTACAGAACCTTCGCTCGAAACTATCCAAATTTTTATAAACAATATATCCGTCTTACGGCGACGGTTGGTTGCGTTGAAATGGTCAGAGTGGTCCACCTGTAGGCGAATCATCGGGGGTTCGAATCCCGCCTGAGTTGTTTAATTTTTTTCTAAATCTTAATCGAAAAAAAAACTGTTTCCATCAAAACATTAAACGGCGTTCTTCTAGTATATGACACTAGCAATGCGGCACACGTTGCTGATAATACACAAAATGTTACAGAGAACTTTTAAAACTAAGTAAGGGACACAACTCTAGTTTTATCGTTTTTTTCTAAATTTTATCGTTTTTTACGTATCACAGCATTGTTAATATTTTTAGATAAACCGTTTAGTTCAGCTTTACCTATTTTGTTAGATTTTCTCAAATAGACACATATAATCTCGCCTTTATCCCTGGAGGCTTAGGCAGAGGTGAATTAAAACCCACATATCTCCAATAATTGTATTCGGTCTCACGTAATAGGGGATGAGCCTATTGCCGTATTCCGGGCACTATTGTTGACTCAAGCCATGGATCTGAGGCTGAGTCTGGGCTGTATATATGTATCTGCCTGATGCTAAACAGCCTTATCCCTTAGTCGTCTTGTACGACACTGCATGGGAAGAGATGGGGTGGCCCTAATTCTACTCTGCCGGGAACCATGCTCAATTTCAAATAGAAAAGCTAACAAAGTTAGTAAACTAAACTGAATAGAAATTGATACCTTTCGAGTTTACGCAGCAAACAAAATTTTATAAAATTATACAAAACTACTCTTTTTAAATCGAAGCACAATAAAAGTTTAGTTTTAAAAACAGAATGAAATATGTTACCTAGTTCACTCTACTATACATTTATATTTTATGAGGCTTTGATAATATAATTATGAAGTGGTGTGTCTGGCTCTGTGAGGCCAATAAAGATTATGTAGTTAATAGTGTATATCATTATAACAGTATAATTTAGTGCAAGAAATAGTAATATTACATTGTAAGTAATTGGAATAATGAAGATTTTATGTTAATTATGTTTTTGAACTTTATAATCTTTTTTAAGACAAGTAGAGTTATTTAAGGGGCTTGTTTCATTTTTAAAATTATTGCTGTCTGTGATATGTGTTGAATTTTTTGTATTTTTTTTTTCACCTACCTAAATTATTGTAATTTTATAACAAATATCATATTACATGTAGTTCTATATTAATCGTTATATTTACATAAATGAAATGAGTGCAACTTGAATCTGAATATGCTAATCTAGTAATTCATACTTCCTGCATTTATTCTTCATAGAAAGACATGCACTTGTGGTATATAGAATACAAATTTACTAATATTATAATAAAAAAATGCGAAAGGGCGACAGTCCCGAGGTGATAAATAAAATCCCGGCAATTCCCGGGAAACACTTAAACGTGACTGCACTGCAACACCGGACGACTCCCCGTCGTCCCGGCCACTTCTTTGTTTTTAAACATACAAAAAGTCAGCCCCTTCTCATTCTGAACGAGTCAGGTACAAAATACTTCTCAGGCCACATGTTTCAATCCCAAGCCCAAACTAAACTTGCAAAGTTAAAAATAGGGATTAAAACAATTTCAAAAATGTCGCCACGCAACTGACAATTAAGACTTTGAATTTAAAATCTAAAACGCTTTTTTTAATTAAGATATAAATTATGTTTACTTACAATTGTTATCTTAATTTGTCAGGTCATCTCATGTCAAACTATATCGCCGGTAGCAAAAGCAATCCATTCGCATAATAATAAATACGGACACAACACATGCTCACTTGTCAACCGTGTGTTTATTTAACATGACACAACAGAAAATACAAATCAATCACTGTAACACGAATCCCCACAATATTGTCAAAGTTTTTAATTGAGAAAAATGATAACGATGCTCAAAGTAATTCACAAAATTTAAAATAACGCAACAAGCGTCCGGCGCGGCTGCGGTACAAACCGATATAGCATATTAATAGCGGGTGGACATGGACGAAACGCGCCGACGGCAATTTCATCTCAATCTTGCCCGTCGAAACGAGACAGTAACATGACAATAAACGATTGTAAAACGTCTAGAGTGAAAGAGACAGCGTTTTTCTGATTATGCACCCGTCGAGGCTGACATTTCAATCGCGCCGTCTCGCTCGCTCAGAAAGTTATTTCCGTACAAATTATATGCGGGCGTATTTGTGCTCTGTCCTGCTTTGGCGCGGATAGTGCTAACCAGATAATGTCTTAATCGCATTTTCTTAGCGCTATGCTGACTGATGCACTAACATAAACAATGATAATTCATGAATTTGCATGAGCGATAAAGGGTTTTTATAAGGTCTATATTGATGGTGAAGTAAATAGGGTAGGTGGGAGGTCGGCATGTTATCGTGTAATTATGATCTTTCAATACGGAAGCCTTAATGCGAGTACATTCTATACCATTATCGCAAATGACAAATGGCATTTAGCCTCAGATTAGCATGCTGTATTTACATAACTAATGAAAATAAGTATAATAATGATAAAACGATTTTTGAAACTAATAATATTATGGTCAGTAGATTTTGAAAAATCAATAAGTAGGTATGAAGTTGAAAGGCAGAGGTGGAAGGTATATGAGTGTCCTGGAGGAAAACAAAACGTGAAGCTCAAGGACAACAGGGAGGGTGACGCACGATGGATATCCTCTGCCCCATGATCACAGGACCTCAAGTAAACCAACTCAAGAAAATCTATGGTGGCAGTTATTGGTTGTGCCACCATCGCAAATGATGACGAATTTCAAACTCTTTCATAATAATGGAAATTACCATCCGAGCGCCAATATCAGTTAGCGTCCACAATCCTATACAGAAACAAAATGAGTAGAAGATATACCATTTCAGTAAGGAATTTATAAAGGCATTATCAGATGCTTTTTCTCCCCACTTAAAGGGAAGTGACTGTTAGATTTCATCAGAAAGGTCACTGTCTGACCCTCCAGCTTTAAAAAGAAAGCCTGTAAAGACTAATTCAACAACAAACTGCTATATCGGCTTAAGATTATGTTAAACAACTCTGACGCCCTTATACCAAAATTATGACAATAAAACATCGAAATTTGGGACACACAGACAAACAGTATGAAACATTATAAAGTTAGTTCCACCGCCAGCTATATTTTTTATTAACACACTTATAGCACTATAAATAGCAGATTATCCTCATCATAATTATTCTAATTTTGGTGCTATAAATAACATTAAATACAATTAAGTTACATTATTTTAAGTGTCTTGTTTTGGCGCTATAAATAGTAGATTAAAAACATAAAAAAATATATCATTATAATTATTGACCTGTTTTTGGCGTTATAAATAGTAGATTAAAAAAGTGAAAATTAACATAATTTTAATTGCCCTGTTTTATTTACTGCCAGCAGCACGACCCTGAAAAAAAAATCCAAGTTAAATTTATAACAATAATAAAATGACTTATACATATTTCAAATTAATGTATTAAAATGTTATTGGCGAAAATAAAACCGAAATCTTTACTAATCCTCCATTATTGCTATAATAAATTAAATATTAAATTGGTTCATACAAAGGAATTAAGTACACTTTTCTTTATATAGGTCTAACCCACAAGTTACCAGGGAGACCGTTTAAATCCATATTAATATAATAACATAACATAAACTCACGCCTATATCCCCGAAGGGGTAGGCAGAGGTGCTAGCACCCACATTTCGCCAGTTTATGTTCAGGTCTCGATGTAATCGGTGGCGAGCCTATTGCCATTAACCGGGCACTTATAAACCTGCGATAAATACACACATAACTTCGAAAAGACATTGGTGTCTGCCATGGTAAAACCTGGGATCGAACCCGAGACCTCGTCTCAGCAGTCCATTACCCATACCACTAGGCTACCGTGGTAATATAATAAATGCGAAAGTAACTCAGTCCGTCTGTCTGTTACGCTTGCACGTCTAAACTACTGAACTGATTTTGCAGAAATTCGGCATAGATGTGCATTAGATAGATCTAGGGAACGGACATAGGTTATCTCTTATTAAGAAATTAGGCTTGCAGGTGTTAAAATAGGCGATGAAAATTTGACAATTTAGAAAATAACCTGACTCGCGTCATGATAACTAATATCCACACGGACGGAGCTGGGGACTATATATAACATAATAAATCTTGTAATAAAATATTATACATATATACAAACATATAATCACACACCTTTATCCCCGGAGGGTTAGGCAGAGGTGAATCAACACCCACATTTCATCAAGCATTGAATTTGGTCCCAAGTAATAGGGGTGAGCCTATTGCCGTTTGCCGGGCACTATTGTTGACTAGAGTCATGCATCTAAGGCTAAGTCTGGACTATATATATCTGTCTGATGTAAAACAGCCCTATCCCTTAGTCGCCTTGTACATCACCGCATGGGAAGAAATGGGGGATTCAAATTCTACTCTGCCGGAAACCATGCGGCTTCTACTGTGCTGGGAGCCACGCCATTAACAGCAAATTTCAGAAAATTCCAATAGCGCAAATAACAGGTCCAATAAAAAAACAGTAATAAACATCTTGTTATATGCACACTTAGGAATGCTCATACATTAAGAATTCTGATGATCGCGATATTATGATGTTAAAAATATCAAAATTTGGGGTGGCCCAAATTCTACTGTACAATGTAGAATCATTGAACAGAGTTGAATTGAAGTTAAGAGGTGGAGAGAAAAAAAGATATACAGTTTAAAGTTACTGACGTAAGTAGTATGCAGGATAAGTAAGCTGAGTGGTAATAGCCTGACCAGATCTGTCGAAGTACCGATGGTCGTTGAAGCAAACGAATCCCAGAATGGAGACCGCAACTCGGTAAACGAAAGGTAGGACGTGCCAAATGGACTGACAAGGGTGAAAGGTAGCTGGAATTTACTAAATGCGGAAGGTGGAAGATAGTGTTGTGAGTCATTCGGAGAGGCTTATCTCCAACAGTATTAGGTTTTTGGATTTTTTGCTTTACTCCTGCCATTAGACCAATCTTCTAGTTAAATTTTAGCTCAGTAGAAATTACCTTATAGATTTTCATTCCTATACGAGTGTCTAAATATGTTACATAAACGGATGTATCCTATAAGGATTTCAGTTTTCTTATATTTTTAAAGTACCTATAGATTTCTAAAATTCCTAAATTAACCGATGAAGAATCAAATGTCGATATAGATAGGATATCCCTGAGACCCCGAACGCCCTTCGCGGTCCCGCCTTTAGTTTTTTATTCCTAAAGGTTATAGAAAGAGGTAGGACATGACGATATTCTCGTCCCAATTATGCAGGCCGACTGGGGTAGAACCTCCGCCCTATATATCGCGGCCATAATAACCTCGTGTTGTGTTCCTGGCGAAGAGTAGGGTAGCCAGAGCTCACTGGAGTGCTTTTGTTCTATCATGGCTAATGGCGTGGCCTATGGACGTGTGAACCAAACGATAAAGAACTGTCAATGGGAAGATCAAAGGCTTATCCTGCTTTGTCTTCTACACTGATGACAAAGAAACTCTCTATACTTACAGGGTCGGCAGCACAAGTATGACCACCTGGTGTTGTACACATCCATAGGCCACGGTAACCACTTTCCATCATCCGAGTTCTGGTCTGCCACCTAAGTTGTAAAAAAAAATTTTTTTTAGAGTTAGCAAATCGGTAACATGCAAGCATTAACTTCCAAAAGTGATTGGTGTCCAAAATTACTTCTTTTTTCTAACACGGTATAGTAAAATAGACTTGACAACTTCTTGAATACTTCAACAGTAGCATAGTCACATTTCAGCAACAATAGTACTGTCCTTTATAGACCTTCGTAACGAAGCCGAGGGCTTTCTCATCTTTTCTAACTCGTAAACACTAGTGCCAACGCCGCAGGTTTAGTGCCATAACTTGCAACTGTATTAGCCAGACAAAGGCTATTCATAATATATATAGTTAGGTAGGTAAGTAGGTACTTCTTCCTTGACAACATGGTGATAAATAAAGATACTACCAATTTGTTCAAATACAAAAAGGAACCACGCATTAAATATCTATTACATTACTGTATTTAGTTCCATTCTGACTTTAGTGCCATGTGTCTTCTACTAGTTAGTACGAAATAGCACTTAAAAATGATATTTCGGACATTTGTGCAAACTAACATTTGATAAGTGAATTATTTTCTCTGTGCGTTTTAGTCGGTTCAAGTCCGACATAACCTCCCCCACCGGCGTCGGTGGTGGGGTAACCGTGGGGATTTTTCGCACATTAAAAAAAAAGTGGTATTTCCGAAAAGTGTCCGAATATTTGCGTCTAAATCGTAAACGAACACTCTAGAGCCCTTGCAGATACGTAGAGATGTTGAGTCCTTGGTAGTATTTTACCGTCTGTACCATAATGAATGTTCTGATGAGCTCGTCCAATTAGTCCCATCCTCCCCTTTCCTACACAGGACATTAGATGTCACCCGCACACGGTTCAGAATATCCGATCAAGAACCAAGCGGTTCGGTGACTCTTTTCTTTGTCGCACCGTTAAGGCCTGGAATTCATTACCGGCTCACGTGTTTCCTTCTTCCTATAATCCCGCGTCCTTTAAGCGGGGCGAGAAATAGCTTATGATGAGGCCATCAAGCTGAGTGCCACCATTGTCACATGGTATGTAAGACTATGCCTTCAGCTTACCATCAGGCAAGGCGAAGTCAAATTGACGTGTCCTATATAAAAAAGCAGGCTAAACTTAAAAATCAATGGAGTTAATTTTAGAGATGAGTAAAATAGCAACAGTTATATTATATTATATGCCTATATTAATTACCATCAAAGAATTAGATATAATTAATCTAGGTAGAAGTATTTTTTTAATCTATTAATTTATGGTGCCCATATCCGTGTGAGTGACAAAAATATATTGTCGACTTCCGCCATCGCTTCGTAGCAAGATAAAGAAATACCAAAATAATAAAGATACCTGTTTCTACGAGTAACCATAAGCAAGCCATAAAAACGTAGTTTTGTCACTTTTAATGAACATTCATTAAAAGAGACAAAACTACTGGACCGTTTTGTAATCATCCAAACTTGCTTTACCGATTGGGATGAGTGCTCATCATTGCAAACATGAAGCTGTTCTGTGCCCGTAAGGCTAAACGTTTGGTTTAAAATATTATTGTATGGATGTTTGCGCGAAAGGGTCCAATGTTTGTGGTCATTTGGGTACAGTAAGCATCAGATCAATCCGACGAACAGAATACAAAATGTCTAGATTGGAAAATCAAGGTATTAAGATTATTTGGGGGAGTGGCTAGAGAGGCCACATGGCAGCCTCTCGTACCGTCTGACGCAGATGATCACCGAGCACGGGTGCTTCGGAAAGTATCTGCGTCGGATGGAGAAAGAGCCAACGTCCGAGTGCCATCACTGCGACGCGAGCGAGGACTCAGCTCGCTCACCGAGTGTCCGGCGTGGGAGACGCCGAGGCGGGAGCTTGTGGCGGCCCTGGGAGTGAGAGTTCTCACGCTCTCCACCTTGCTCGCGGCGATGGTCCGCTGCGCGGATGCGTGGGCGGCCGGCGCCTCCTTCTGCGAGCAAGTAATGCTCGTGAAGGAGGAGGCGGGACGGGAGCGGCAACGGGAGCGACGAAGGATCGCAAGCCAAGCTGCCCGCGTACAAAGACAACTCGGGCGTCGGAGGTCGATGAACGACCTCCGCCCCCCATGAGCGCCGGCCTGGGGGTGACAGGTGGAGCCGCCTATCACCCTGGCAGAAGCATGCCGCGGCGGTGGCGCGCCTGCATCACATTTGTGCTGCGTGGTTGCCGGCAGAGTATATGTATTATATATATGTTTATATGTTCAGCCATTTATTTATATTCCCTTTTTTTCTAACAAAATATTTCATAGTTATAACCTAGCTAGCACCTCTGCCTACCCCTTCGGGCATATAGGCGTGAGTTTATGTTATGTTATTAGATTCATTGATTGATTCAATGCGTATTCAATGTGAGTAGGGTAGCCAGAGCTCACTGGAGAATTTGTACTGTCAGTGGGAAGACTAAAGGCTTGTCCTGCTTTGTCTTCTACACTGACGGTACAGAAACTCTGTACTTACAGGGTTGGCAGCGCGACTGTGACTCTTCTGGTGTTACAAACGTCCATAGGCCACGGTAACCACTTTCCATCAGGTGGGCCGTGTGCTTGTCTGCCACCTAAGTAGTATAAAAAAAAAATATTCCATAAATAATTATGATGACGAAATTGGCCTTCATTTATGCATATTATTATGTAAGTACAACGGTATTATGAATATTTAAGAGGAGTATTAGCAGAAACAATACGTTCTAAACGGCAAAGGAGTCATGGCTGGAGGCTTATTAGGGTCAATGGATCGTTAAAAACTTAAAGGAATAACAATCATAGGGACGAATAGATTTGTATTGTCTCATTCTAAGATATAAAAATGAGTAGCTGTTGCCTACTAACCCGCGTGGTTATTTGCCATGTGGTTTCCAGTAGAATTAGGGCCACCCCATCTCTTCCTATGCGGTGTCGTATAAGGCGACTAAGGAATAGGGTTTTTTAACAACAGACAGATATATGCAGCCCAGACTCAGCCTCAGATACATGCCTCGAGTCAATAATAGTGCCTGAAATGCGGCAATAGGCTCACGCTCACCCCTTATTACGTGGGATCGAATACAATTGTTGGTGAAATGTGGGTGTTAATTCACCTCTGTCTAACCCTCCAGGGATAAAGACGTGATTATATGTATGTATGTAGCTGATGCCCTCGATTTAGCCCACGTTGAATTCTGCTTTGGCTCCATAGGAACCTATCCCGCCCATAATCTTTTCTTGTACCAAATTTCAACCAGATCCAGAATAAACATCTTTCTCTCTTATCATTCTTCCAAAATTTTTTTATACAACTTAGGTGGCAGGCAAGCACACGGCCCACCAGATGAAATCTGGATACCGTGGCCTATGGGCGTGTGCAACACCAGAGGCGTCACACTCGTGCTGTCGACCCTGTAAGCACAGAGCTTCTGTGCCGTCAGTGTAGAAGACAAAGCAGGACAAGACTTTAGTCTTGCCACTGACAGCACAAACTCTGTGAGCTCTGGCTACCCTACTCACCGCTGGGAGCACAACACGAAGTTATTATGGCCGCGGTATTCTGTAGGGCGGAGGTACTTCCCGAGACTTGCACGACTAGGGGAGTCACACTCGTGCTTCCAACCCTGTAAGAATAGAGAGTTTCATAACATTTACTTTATAATACATGTGTATTATATACTAACCTTCCGCCCGCGGCTCCGCCTGCGTGGACTCAACGGATTACAATCAAACAAATGTAAGATTTCCAAACGAATATCACCACGAACCAAGACCCGCTCACATGCTTCCTTCTTCAAACAGTCCCGGAACCTTTAAGCGGGGCGTGAAAAAGCATATGATGAGGCCGTCAATCTGAGTGTCACTATTGCAACATGTTATAGGTATGTAATGGTGATCCTCTATACTAAGACATTGCCTTCAGATTACCATCAGTTAAGGCGAAGACTAATTGATGTGTCCTGAATAAAAAAATTACGTTAAAATTACGTCTGATCAAGACCTTTCCAGCTAAGGTTTTTTCAATTTACAATATTCAATAGTATAGATTAAATAGAATGACCTTTGTGGCATTATGTTATAGTATGGGTCTGCATTCGAATGTAACGTTAAGATTTGCGGGTACGAATACGGGTACTTTATCGTCAAATTTGAAATTCTAATTCATTATCATCCGCACATGGTGCAGAACATCCGATCAAGAACCAAGCGGTTCGGTGACTCTTTCCTCTGTCGCACCATTAAGGCCTGGAATACATTACCAGCTCACGTGTTTTCGTTCTTCCTACAGTCCTGGGTCCTTTAAGCGGGGCGTGAAAAAGCATATGATGAGGCCGTCAAGCTGAGTGTCACCATTGTCACACGGTATGTGTAAGTAATGGTGACCCTCTTTTCTGAGACTTTGCCTTTAGCTTACCATAAGGCAAGGCGAAGTCTAATTGACATGTTCTATATAATAAAAAAAAAATATTTATCAAAATAATGCAACTTAATTACATCTTTTTGACGTCAAATTCTGCTTAAAACTAAGTTTACAACCGCTTCCTAGGCGCTAGTGGAGAAAACACGGCGCAACCAACTGCACTGCGGCATTTTCGAGATGTCAGCTTACATTGAAAAAGCTTACAATGAAGATACATAGGTACTAGTGATTTCGTAAGACTAAATATGAACGAATGCACATTTTTGTCTCGTATATAATTAAATGTGTATAACAAAAAATATCTTATAATACAATAATTAACCTAAGTTATATAATACCTTATATAACTTAGGTTAATTATTGTGTGTAATCAATATAATAAAATCCAGGAGTTAACCATCATATTAAATAAGGTAGGTAATGACTGAAATGTACCTCAATAAATTCAAATAAGTAATACAAATCCAGCAACGAACTAAATAATTATCTGTTTGTCTAGAGGTTGGTCAACACTTGACGAACCAACGTTTGCCTCGGTGACTACTGGCCAAATATTTGTCCACCGCTGACAGACTGACGACTCAAGCAATACACTTATTCTGGGAACCTATTGAGATGTTCCTTAATCACACACAGTCTGGACTACTTCTGGAAGTCGGAATTTAAATATAATTTGAAGACGCTAATGGATTCGAGGATGTGAAGACTTAATTGAGTGTGACGACGAAGCTTTCGTAGTTTTTTATGAAAGAAATAAATAAGTGAATGATCTCATTTGATGTTTCATTTGTACGTGTGAAGATTGTTTTCTTATGCTGGGGCCACAGTACTGTCATATGCCAAAAACTATTGCCTTAACTTCTACAACGCCTAGGTGTAGGTAACCACGATTTGTGGTTAACAGCAGAGTAGAATTTGGAGCACCCCATCTCTTCCCATGTGGTGTCGTAGAAGACGACTAAGGGATAGGGCTGTTTAACATGATAGATATACAGCCCAGACTCAATCTCAGATGCATGCCTTGAGTCAACAATAGCGTCCGGGATACGGCAATAGACCCTCTATTATGTGGGACCGAATACAATTATTGATGAAATGTGGGTGTTAATTCACCTCTGCCTAACCCTCCGGGGATAAAGACGTGATTATATGTATGCATATAGAAGACGTTCGATCCATACACACACATTTTGTAGATCCTTTAGTATCCTGCATACACTTCGACGAAGCTCTTCCACAATTCAAGTAGTAAAACGGTTTTATTGCACCTTACAAATTGAGTTGCACACATGGAACAGCCTCTTAGGCAGCCATCCCTACAGTACCGAAAGCTGTTGACAAACAACCTGAACGAAAAATACGTACGAACTGCTAAACATCACAAAAGAATGTTACTGTCAAGTGATAGCGTAAAACCTCATCACTCCCGTAGGATCTTTATGAATCATGCATTAGTTGAACTCGTCTCTTAACCAAACGGAGTGCAATGCATGTCTTAATGCACTCACAATAAAAACAACATGTATCGCATCGTAGAATGTGACAGTAACATCTTCACGAAAACATATTAAACTTGGCATCGATAAAAGCTTATCAGTGAAAATTCTTTTCTAAGTTTGTACAACTAAAGTTCATTTTTATGTGGAAAGGTTTCGTTTAAGGATTTCAGAATCAAACCCGTTTGGTTACGAATGAAATGGCCAGAGAAAAGGGACAGGGATATAAAAAGCAATCGCGGCAAAGAAACTGAACTCGAAAGCTCAAAGGAATTGTGATGTATTTTGTTTTGTCTGAGAGAGATAACTTGATCATCGTCGTGAACAACCAAAAGTTTCAACAGAAAAATTGTGTCATAAATACCATTTTTATTTCAAAAGAAATAAAGCTCATATTCGTAATAAATCATAACATATACGACGTTTCGTTACGGATGGTCTGTAAAAAGAACAATTTACAAGTTCGTCTGGCACAAAATGAGATGGAGCATTATTGTGCGTACGAGTGAAAAGGATGGAAGACAACCGGAGTTGGAGGCTGTGTATTTTTTTCTGAGTTATTATGCCG
This sequence comes from Eilema griseolum, assembly GCA_963662185.1. Taxonomy (NCBI): domain Eukaryota; kingdom Metazoa; phylum Arthropoda; class Insecta; order Lepidoptera; family Erebidae; genus Eilema; species Eilema griseolum. The sequence continues at coordinate 9,763,312 of OY759256.1, read as the reverse complement.
GTTCCGATCATTTAATTAAGACATTTTGTGCATTTATAATGAAATAACAATATGAGTCAACATTACCACCACCTCCGAGGCGAAGAGAAGTTGACCCAACGTTCAATTATTTAAACGGTTAGGTAGCTTTATTTTATAAATTATTTATATTTCTGTTGAGAAAAAAAATCAGGGTATGACTTTGTCGAGGATTTGGCCGTCTTCTACCAATCTATGACGTAACAACCGTTGCTGGAGGCATCTTTTTCTGCATCATGATCAGTTTAGCATTGTTTACTTGGTCAATTACAAGTTATAATTGATGCTTTCACCTCGGAACCCGGGGGTTTTGGCTTATAGGTAAAAGTTTTATATGGTAGCCGTCTGACCTCCAAATTTTGAGAGGAGAAAGCTGCACCAGGACTTGGTCCGTTAAAGGGAGCCAGAAAAGCTCAGTGTTGACGTATTCAGATGAGTGCGTATATCCTGCAGATACGCTCATAAATAGTAACAGCGTCGTTCAGTAGCTTAGTGTTTAAGGAGTCGGTTTTACAGACGAGAAGTTCTGTGTTGCAATTCTAGCCGTTATGACACCAACGCCAAATATAGGCAATAGGCAGTTTGGCTGAGCTGGAGAAGTTAACGGGAAATTTAATAATTTTGATTACTATTAGACATTATTGTCTTTAAGATAATTACAAATAGTAATAAAACTTAAACACATAATTGTCAGGCGTGAGCATGGTGCAGGCCCCTCCCAAAAAGCTGTAATTATGGCATAATGTTGTACAAGGAACGCGACTTTTTTCTAAATATATTTTAATTTGACGTCTCGAAAATGCGGCAGTAGAATTTGTTGTGCTGTTCTTTTCCACTAGCGCATAGGAAGCGTGGTAAACTTAGCTTTAAGTCGAATTTGCCGTCAAAAAGATGTTAATACCTTTGCACTATATAATTTACTACATAATTTCGTGATGAAAATAAAATATTCTATATGTGTACATATTAACTAAAGGTACAAGTAAAATTGTTTCTCCTTTTGACAAATAAAGAATTTGATATTACTATTATTATATAGAATAGTAGAAGTTTTTGGCTGATTTAACGCGCAAATTTTCAGCACAGCTTCATGGTGACAGCGTTGGGCTGGCGACTGTAGTCCTGAGTTCTATATCTCATCACTACTGACGTAAGATATACAATTTAGATTTACTAGAGGGGTTACTTTCGTGTGCGTTTTTTTCTATACAACTTAGGTGGCAGACAAGCACCCGGCCCACCTGATGGAAAGTGGTTACCATGATCCGTGCTGCCAACTCTGTAAGAACAGAGATTTTATGCCGTCAGTGTAGAGGACAAAGCAGTACAAGCCTTTGGTCGCCCCACTGACAGCACAAAAACTCTCCAGTGGTTACTCTGGTTACCCTACTCACAGCCGGGAACACAACACGAAGTTATTATAACCGCGGTATCGTTAAGACGATGTTCAGAGAAAAATGAAAAAAGGAAAAAAATAGGTGTATTTGAGGCTTCACCATTTTCTTTGACTTGATTCCTTCTCACTTGTTGACCGGTGGAAAGAGACTCCTTTGTCCGCACTTAGCCTCCTTTTAAGAGTACTGGCTAGAGCAGCCAGACTTCTTACAGCTTACTGGGGGCTTCACAGGCTTCGCGGAGCGACCTCACTATGCCGAGGATTGTATGTAATCGCTGATGGGCTACTGCTTCGCATTCCAGTATTAGGTACGGGGACGGCCGTTTCCTCGGCAATGAAACACCCCCGTGCAAAGGGGACTGTCCGTAACACCGATGGTGTGTAGGTGCTTGTGGAGGTCACAGAGGCCCGTTATTGTCCCCATAATAATTGTTCGTAGAGTAGTTCTGTCTAATTTTAAGAGACGTTTCGTTTGTTAGCCGGTATACCTTCTGATTATAATAAATTGATGTTAGTATGACATTTTCTAAACTATACATGATCATAGTGTGAGTACTGTGACGAGTGAACAATAGCTCATCAGAACTACTTCGCACATGTAGCTTAGCTGCAAAAAACTTCATCTTGCGTAGGTACCTAAATATTTTAATGCACCAGCCCTCAGTTGGTGAGTATTGTGGTCATATTGATGTACAGTTATTGTACTGTCAAAGGTTTAATGATGATAAAAATATATGCGCATGAGTGTGCTTATCACTTATTAAAAGCTAAACTTATTGCATTATGTTTTTTTTTCTAGTCTGTATATAATAGCCTCTATACTACTATTAATAAATAATAATAAATATTCTACAACGCTATGTAGAACCATAGTAAGCATAGCTTAAGTAGCTTGTGTTATGGAATCTAGACTGCGTATAAATATACTTAGATACTTTGTTTGTAAATACACACATCAACAAAGTCTAGGGAACAAGGACATTCCTAGTTTTTATTTAAAAACCCTTTCTTGTAATAGTGAGTGTTTTATATCAATAGAAGGGTATTTTTATACCGTTTTTAATTTTAATTTTAATAAAAACATTTTCATACCAAATTTTTTTTTTTTTTAGGAAAGAATTGAATAGTGCCAATATTGAGTATTACAACCTTCTATGATTAGGCACAAAAATAACGAGGTAGTAAGAAATACAGTAATTAACCGTACTTTAAACGTTTTTAATAATCTGTAGGACCTCCTAAAGCATTAGCAACAGCTCGACAACGGCGTGGCATACTTAGTATGAGATTGTCAATCATCGTCTCTGGAATATGGCTCCATACACTGCGAAGGTGTAAAAAAGTTGTTCTTCAGTGTTCAGATTTTCCAAAGAATCACTGAAAGCTCTTCTCCCAAGCAAATCCCAGGCATGCTCTATGGGATTGAGGTCGGCAGACTGAGCAGGCCATTCCAACGTCGTCATATTGTGCTCGCTTAACGCATTGACCACTACCCTCGCGGTGTGTGACCGTGCATTATCTTGCATGAACATAAAATCTTGACCGAACTGCTGTCGATGAGGGATTACCATGGGGTGTATAACCTCTGAATGTATTGGTTTGCATTCAAATTGCCCCGTATCCAAACGAGGTCGGTCCTTCCACCAAGGCGAATTCCAGCCCATACCATGATTGTTCCACCTTGGTAAGGATGAACTTTTTGCGGATTCTGGAGACGACTCCGACGTCCAGGAACTCGCCATATACGCACTCTTCTCGAATCAGGATGAAAACCGAAGCAAGATTCGTCGGAAAACAGAACCCGTCCCATTGATGGTCGGTCCACTGTAAATGTGTGTTAGCCCACAATAAGCGACGACCTCGATTTCCACGTCGAAGAGCTGGAACCCTAAGCGGTCTGCGAGCATGAAGATTGGCTTCGTGTAGTCTTCTCCTGACAGTTTGATCGCTAATAACCGCTTGATGCTGAGACTGGAGGCCTGCGACCAACTGACGAGCAGTAATCGTGGGTTGCCGCCTTGCGGAACTTTGCAAGAAACGATCTTGTCGCGGGGTAGTAACCCTATTTCGTCCCCTGTGACGTTCGGCAACATCCCCTGTAGACCTGTAGCGTGCCCATAATCTGCAAATTACGCTTGGTTGGGTGTTGACAGCATCCGCTACGTCGCGTTGAGTTCGTCCAGCTTGCAGCATACCAACAGCCCTTAACATCTCTTCGCGACTTAAATGACGACGTGACATGATGACTACAGTCACAAAAATGCACAAACCATACGTAAAAGACGTATTATTGATAATAAACGTTATTTACAATCAAAAAAAATAATTTTTATTTTGCCTCAGAGAAAGTGCACAATCAAACACTTTTAAAAGTTTTCCCTCCATATTCGAAAATCATTACTTATTTAAATTTATTTTTAAATTTCGAACAACTCTGTAATCTACTTTATTCTATTTTTATTTATTTGCTGCCAGTTATTTGCAAAACAAGATTTACACGAAAAAAAATAATTGGGGTCATCTTGTTCCCTAGACTTTGTTGAGGTGTTTACATACATATTATAGGTATTTAAACTATCATGGTCACTGACATCAGTATCAGAATAAACGGGATATTTACCATGTTTCATTATTTTGAGTTTCCGATATTTCGGCGCTGTTGCAAGCACCATGATCACGGAGGAACTGGAGTATTGGCGGTGAACAAAGAAAAAGTTTTTTCTTCTAGGAGTAATTATATCGATCTACCCTCTTTCGAGTTCTTTTACTACGCGTATCTACACTACTATTGGTTTCACTCTCACTACAAACTCGAACCCGAACTCGATCACGTTCACGACATACGATGCTCACTGTATCCACTCGCGATTTTGTTTTAGCTTGTTCCCGGTTGTTTTTGCAAAGACGGACCACTGGATGCCAGACGTTCGGCAGCAAGGAAGGCAAGGGTTCTTTCCTTTTCCATTTCGTACGTAAAGCTCATTTTTCCATGGATGTTGTTGAACTGGGCCACGTATTTGCCTTCCTTCCTTCCTTGCCTTCCTTGACGTGAGGATCGGTGTTCGTGAGGATGGGTCGTGTAGCCACTCCGTGTACAGGAAACCCACTCACACTGACCGCTACCTGCATGCCGACTCACATCATCATCCGCGCCATCTGAATTCGGTAGTGACGTCGCTTACTGACCGCGCATATAGTTTATGCGACGAGGAACATTTACAAGAAGAATTGAAGCACATAAGCGGCGTTCTACAAAAGAATGGATACAATGGACGGATAAGACCACCAAGACTCACCACAAATAAACCCCGGAACTATAAGGTGGAAAGACAACCAGCCTTTTTACCCTACATCAAAGGAGTGACAGATAAGATCGCTAACATCCTGAAGAAGGTATCTGTCAAAACTATTTTCACTCCTTTTAAAAAGCTGTCACAATACCTGCGCTCACCCAAAGATGGCTCCCCATTGGACAGACCGGGAGTGTACAAGATTGACTGTAGCTGTGGCAGTTCTTATATAGGACAAACAAAAAGAACGGTTACATGCCGAATCAAGGAACACATCAGGGCAGTCAAAAACAATGAACCGCATAAATCTGCAATCGCTCAACATTTATTGGAGTCCGGTACGAACCACTGGATCGAGCTACATAACCCTCAGATGCTTTCGACAGAACGCCACTATATACCAAGACTAGTAAGGGAAGCAATTGAAATAAAAAAGTATAAAAATTTCAATCGTGAGGATGGGTTTCAACTGCCGAACGTCTGGCATCCAGTGGTCCGTCTTTGCAAAAACAACCGGGAACAAGCTAAAACAAAATCGCGAGTGGATACAGTGAGCATCGTATGTCGTGAACGTGATCGAGATCGGGTTCGAGTTTGTAGTGAGAGTGAAACCAATAGTAGTGCAGATACGCGTAGTAAAAGAACTCGAAAGAGGGTAGATCGATATAATTACTCCTAGAAGAAAAAACTTGTTCACCGCCAATACTCCAGTTCCTCCGTGATCATGGTGCTTGCAACAGCGCCGAAATATCGGAAACTCAAAATAATGAAACATGGTAAATATCCCGTTTATTCTGATACATACATATTGTACATAAAACACCAGTTCAATACAAATATACATATTCATGCATACAAATATTTGCACTTAGCGGGAATAGAAGCCGCGCCGCCTGCGTAGTAGTTAAACGTGCTACTGCTACGCCACAGAGGTTGTCAATATAAGTGCGTAGCAGCATAATAATTGAACCTATTTATTAATAACTCGACAATACACATCTCTATGTTCGAATGTTTTTGTTAACATGCCTACTATGCTACTTATGAAATAAAATTACTTATATTTAGAACCTCTACTCTAGGTCTCGTTTACTCTTAGTAAACGAGTCCTAGAGTAGAGGCTGCGAGAAGGTAAACGGAAGGTAAGACGCCCCCTAGCCACCCTGACCTGAAAAAGGTGGCTGGGACAGACTGGATGCGGAAGGTGGAGAATCGGAAAAATGGTGCACATTGGGAGAGGCCTATGTGTGGACAGTGGACTGCGGTGGGCTACTGATAGATTGATAGGGCTTATAAACTAAGGACTGCATGAAATAACTAATGAAATCAATAAACCTTGGTGAATGCATTCTTATAAATAGCATAACATAAACTCACGCCTATATCCCCGAAGGGGTAGGCAGAGGTGCTGGCACCCACATTTCACCAGTGTATGTTTAGGTCCCAATGTAATAGGTGGCCATGGTAAAACCTAGGATCGAACCCGAGACCTCGTCTCAGCAGTCCATTACCCGTACCACTAGGCTGCCGCGGTTATATATATAAAGTTTTAAAAAAGCGTTAAAGCACTATTTATGTGTATTTAATTAAAATATGATAGCGTTCAAAATCATCATCATCATTATCATGGAAAAAGCCCAACCTTCCCTCAACCTTCGGGTCACGAAAGTTTATTAAAAAATTACAGCATATCTTTATTTCCATGCCCATACCGAGAACTAATTGAACGCCTCTCGTATTTAGAAATGAGATTTCCTGTCAGTTTGAGTCATTGGTTCATAATATAAAACGTTTGCCTAACTTTTAACTTAACAGTTTTATGTAATAATAAAACATGTAGTTAAATGAACTATATATAATTTTGATAGAACTATTTTAGTAGGCATATTAAATATAAGTGGGAAGGCATGCTCCTCTTTAGGTCTCTTTTTAACTCAGTTGGGGTTAGTTTTTGTCTAAGTACGAAAAGACCAATTTTTCATTTATTTTTTTGAAGCGACTAGCATCTGATCTCCACAGCCCACTGGCGATGCGGCAAAGTGCTAAACCGTGACGACCTCCGTGGCGTAACGGTAGAGCATTCGACTGCTATGCAGGGGGCGCGGGTTCGATTCCCGCTCAGTGCAAATATTTGTATGCATAAATATGTATATTTGCATTGGTCTGGGTGTTTCTATGTATAATATGTATGTATTTACAAAAAAAAAGGTATCTAAGTATGTTTATCCGCATTCTAGATCCATAACACAAGCTAGTTAAGCTATGCTTACCATGGTTCTAGATAGCGTTGTGTAGAATGATATAGAATATTTATTTATTTTTTATTTATAAAGATGTATACGTGGTGAATGCTACATGTGCTTGCAGAAATAAATTATAGGGTTTAGAGCGCTGATTGTCTCAGCATCAAAGGGTTAGTTCATTAATAGAAGTTTTTTTTTTTATACCACTTAGGTGGCAGACAAGCATACGGCTCACATGATGGGAAGTGGCCTATGGACGTATGCAACACCAGGGGTGTTACACTCGCGCTGCCGACCATGAAGAAACCTCCTGATGCCCCTCTTGAAGAACCACATATTGTAAGTACTTGGGAAAACCGTATTAATCTAAGACTAAGCCCTTTTTTTTATTTTAAGTCCGAAAAATTCTCCACCAGCATCTCCCCCATGATGGGTCTTACCGCCGCTACTACGGCGTGCCCTGCGCTTAGTCGCTCAAGTCGTAGCTCCCATTCCGCCACCATGTCCCTATGCAGCCGGAATCTCACGGCTCGAATTTCTACAGGCTCAAAATCGTGACACCGGACTGTGCTGCTTTTCATAACTGATATAGCGGCAAAAGTGATCTCTTCCAGGATTCTCGGTGACGATACGGCGAGGAGACTCACAGTGTCAAGTGGTATCATGCGGTACACCCTGATGAATCGGAAGGCCATCTTCCGCTGCGGACCGCGCAGCAGGGGCATATGCCTGTCCCTCAGGGTGTCCGCCCACATGAGGCACCCGTACAAGGCCATGGACCGCACGATACCCGCGTAGAGGTCACTTAACCCTTAACTATCCAGTATGTTTTGCATTGTAACTGACCAGTAGTCTCCAACAGAGTAATTTTTTAAGGTAAACGAAGACATTTGTGGGTAGCTGTGTTTCTTTTTTTAAACAACATACTCTTACTACCAACCCTGTCAGAACAGAGAGTTTCTGGGCCGCTAGTGTAGAGGATAAGGCAGGACAAGGTCAACCTCACCTTCGGCTACAAAAAACGACCCACAGGCGGCGTGCGTTTTGGTCGGTTCGAGTCCGACATAACCTCTTCCACCGGCTCCGGTGGGGGAGTATCCGTGGGGATTTTGCGCACGTAAAAAAAAAAGACTTTGATCTTCCCACTGACAGCACAAAAACTCTCCAGTAAGCTCTGGCTACCGTACTCACCGCCGGGAATACAACACGAGGCTATTATATATATATAGCCTCTTGATTGTCCATGCCATTTTCGATGGTGAAGAACGTGTGATAAGATTTTTGGTCTTCCCATTGACAGAGTTTTGTTTCTTCTTACATCCAGCAAGTTGGTATTAGACGCATTCGTTATACACTATGAGCACTTACCAATTCGAAGACTATCAGTTTGTTTATAATTCATGGTTAAAATGACTAACTAGGTACTTACATACAACAAAGTACGTCCGTACTCCTAATCTCGTACAAATTGCATAAACGAGAATTTTTTGCGATAAACATCGACACCTGCAGTACTGCTGACGACAAGAGCACACCATGAGAATCGTGGGATTGTTTAGATATGTGTCTCAAGCGGTCTCCATGTATCGTCTTACTATTTACATAACACTAACGCCTTATGCATAAAAAATAAAGTATGTTTTAGTGCTTGAATAGTGTTTTCTAGCGAGCGTACGAAACGAGCTAGAAAAGTCTTGTCACTAATTCATCGTTCTCTGAGACTTTTTTCAACTAAGGCTGAATTATAAAAATAAAATCGAATTCATCCTTAAAATATCGAAGTTCAGTATACAATACTGTTGACGAAAATTAACGTGATCATAGTTTTTTTTTATATCACTCAGGTGGCAGACAAGCACACAGCCGACCTTATGGGAAGCGGTTACCGTGGCCTATGGACGTATGCAACACCAGGGGTTTAACACTCGCGCTGCCGACCATGAAGAAACGTTCTGGTACCCCTCTTGAAGAACCTCATATTGTAGGTACTTGGGAAAACCACAGAAGGGAAGTCATTCCACAGCTTGAGTGTGCGTGGGATGAACATACATACATACCTTTGGTTTGTTTGATGTTTCGACCAGGTTACACCGGTTGTGGTCTTCCAATTCGTGATGTAGAAGGTTCTTTCTCTACCCGCACATTCTCGATATTTTTTTATATTTCATGATAGCGTTAATTCCCGTTAATATTATTGTATATCATGGAACGCGATAGTTTAAAAGTTAGAAGTTCATTAAGTAGTCTTTTTTTAGTTAGACTTATGACTAGGACTAATCTTACCTTTTAGGGCTCCAACTACGTATAACTACAGCCATAGATGTTCGAATGGCAACCGGGACCGATGGCTTAACGTAAATAGGTCTTATAGGAGGTAGGACACGGCGGTATTTCCGCCCAATTGAGCAGTCCGACTGGGGAAGTACCTCCGCCCTACAGAATACCGCGGCTATAATAACTTCGTGTTGTGTTCCCAGCGGTGAGTAAGGTAGCCAGAGCTCACTGTAGAATTTGTGCTGTCTGTGGGAAGACTAAAGGCTTGTCCTGCTTTGTCTTCTACTGACGGCACAGAAACTCTGTACTTACAGGGTTGGCAGCGCGACTGTGACTCCTCTGGTGTTACAAACGTCCATAGGCCACAGTAACCACTTTCCATCAGGTGGGCCTTGTGCTTGTCTGCCAACTAAGTGGTATAAAAAAAAATAACCAGACCAATACAAATAGACATATTGATGCATACAAATATTTGCACTGAGCGGGAATCGAATCCGCGACCCTTACGTAGCAGTCACTTTCATTACCGCTACATCACCCAGGCTGTCCATTACTACTTATTAACATAACATAAACTCACGCCTATATCTCCGAAGGGGTAGGCAGAGGTGCTACACACATCTCGCCAGTTTATGTTTAGGTCCCAATGTAATAGGTGGCGAGCCTATTGCCATTAATCCCGCACTTATAAACCTGCGATAAATACACACATAACTTCGAAAAGCATCGAAAAGTCATTGGTGTGTGCAATGGTAAAACCTGGGATCGAACCCGAAACCTCGTCTCAGCAGTCCATTACCCATATCACTAGGCTACTTATTGGTATAATAACATATTTTCCTGCCCGGCAATTGGAGACTATAATTTTCAATTCAAATGTAATCAGGATGAATGGTAGCTCCACTAACATCTTTTGCGCTATATCCCATCTACTAGCCAATACATCTGCTGACGATGCTCTAACGCGAGTTTTCCTCTCAGTATTAGGTGGTCAAACAGTAGCAGCTCCCGTAAAAGCTTAGGTAAGTCATTCATCTAAGGGTAAGCTTGATCAAGATGGCTTCAAAATACCAGCTTTGAATAACTACTACTAAAACTGTGATTTGTTTTTAGAGATGTGAATTAGTAATAGTATTTCCTTCTTACCTCCCTAGATAAGCTAAATTGCTTGTGTTAGGGGTGGATCCACATCGGCAGTGTAATGCCAGGATTCGAACCCAGAACTTCTCGATCATAAGACCGACCCCTTGATCACTAAGCTACCGACGATTATGATGAGATGCTAGTCAATTGCACGACGAATTATGTTGGACAGATTCCCAACATTGTGGCGCATCAATAGCTGCGGGACACTTCCTCTCAATGTTATAATCCATGTAAAGTTATATCAAATACATCCAAAAACCAATATTCCCCGTAAACCGGTCCCAAAAGTAAGCTATCAATTATATAAAGAACGACTACAAAAGTTCATGAGAAAAAAAAAATACATTGATAAGAGTTACGCTTGGCCACGGAATTTATGGTAATTCTATGGGACAAAGTGTGGCCGACGCACTTTCTACCTTTTTATGTGCTTAATAAGGGACCTGGTACTCGATATACTTGGTACTGTGGTCCATCTATAATATTAGATATCTTTTTTTCGGTAAGGATTTTGGAAAATCTCGAGTATTCGTGGGTATAATATCCGATCACAGATAATTGAGTTAATACGTTTCGGTGTTTCTTTTAATCTCAATAACTGGTACTTCAAATATAATGTTTATTAACAAACCAAAAGAAAAAATAACCAAACTTTAAATTGAAACGTTTTGTTTGTTGTTTAACACACTAAAAGAAAAATCATCTTGCATAATGCAACACCCAACGGTATGGTTTCAGTCAGTCCTACTTCGGCATACTTAGCGACGTCATAGCCAGCCCGGGTAAGATACAGGGTTTGTTATGCTCCTGAGTGATATCCGTTTCTTTGGGCTGTTATATTCTCTTGCTACCAAATAGACTATAAGATTTGTCATAGCGGTATAAAAAACAAGAATAAACCTTGCACACAAAAATAACACCCACAATCTCCAAGTTTATCTGTTCTACAAAAATCAAACTAACTATACAATATTTTAATCTCTTTATTAATCATATTGAAACACCACCATAAAAGCAAAGAGCCCTTAACATACGACGTTACACCATCGTATTTAGAAACCAAATCCCCGATAAAGACAATCACACAGTTTAATATCCCGCCACACTAGCCCACAGATGACAAATATCTTCTTAACCCGATAATGCCTGACTAATAGATGAGGCCACAGATACAATTAATAAAACATACTATATTGATACACCGGTGTCGGATGCCTCCGTAGGGTTCCAAATAAAGACTATTTGAATTTATTGGTGGGTCCTACGAGTACTGGCGGCGACAGTCTCATTTTTATAAAAAAACTAGTTGACCCGCCCCAGCTTCGCTTGTGGAATATTTTAAAACCTCATATCACCTATTTGGGCCCGTATTTCTTCAATTTTGCAAAGAATGTATGGGATATCTGCCGGATTTATTAACATTTATGGTCACTGCTCCGCTCTCTTAAGTAGTAGCGTGATGATATATTGCCTAAAACCTTTGTCGATAAACGGACTATTACACAAAAAAAAAAACAATTTGAGGAATTTATTAAAAATTAAAATCGCGATGGAAAAATAGGGGTTGATCGTAGAGGGTTGAAAATTCAGGGTTGTATGTACTTTCTAATGTATAGCATTTGAAAAATATAATCATAAAAAAATATATATAAGAAATTAAAAAACATGTTAGGGGTGGACTACCCTTATCACTTAGGGATATGAAAAATATATGGTAGCCGATACTCAAACCTACTGAATATGCATATAAAGTTTCATAAAAATCGGTCAACCCGTTTCGGAGGAGTATGGTAACTAACACCATGACACGAGAATTTAAATAAATGAAATGAAATATATTAGATATAATTAGTATTTCTGGTAATAATATTTGAATGACAACTTTGATGAAAAATTCATGAATATGTCCAAGCCTACAAGGACTTAGACAAATTTTACACACATTCATACACCTTCAGATACCTCCACACCCCCGGAAATCATGGTAAGATAAGAAGTATTTCTTACTCTGGTTATAGGACGTAAGTTTTGTTCTATCTGGGGTCTCTCAACATCTTCGGGGCCCGTGCCATCCTTACCAACAAGCTGTTACACCTGTTGATGAACAGACGAGGTTCTGGCACAGACTTTCCTCCCAGACGACAGTTCCTATAAAGGCCGTATAATAAAAGCCAAAATGGTTAATAAATTAACGGATCCTGGGGTCTGTCTAGAAAGCTTCGAAAATAATGACCAGATCATCAGACAATATTCACAGTTTTGTAGCGTATACGCGATAGCCGCTGCATGCCTCATTTTTCTAGACATCTTATGTGTGCTTGTCTGCCCACCTGATGGAAAGTAGTTACCGTGACCTATAAACGTGTGCAACACCAAGGGCATCACACTTGTGCTGCCGACCTTGTAAGACAGTTTCTGTGCCGTCACTGCAGAAGACGCAATCAGGACAATCCTTTAGTCTTCCCACTAACAGCACAAAAACTCTCCAATGAGCTCTGGGTATCCTACTCACCGCCGCCGGGAACACACCACGAGGTTATTATAGTCGTAGTGGCCACTTGATTTACCATGCAATTTTCGATGGTGAAGATCGTATGATAACATTTTTACTTAGTAAACAAAGCACATTGGCATCGAGGCGTGGCGTGAAATAATGCAGATTGCCATTTTTATAATAATATTCGTGAGCCATGACCTTGTTCGTATTACTTATATTTATCGACATAAATTACTAGTTAAGACAGTAACGCATAATAGGCGGAGTTTTTAATTATAACTACCTAGTATACTTACTACTATAAAGGTGAACTAACTTACCAGATCATCAGGACCTCGATTGCACACTTTTGCACCAACATGCAATGCAAACGAATGAATAAACAACAGCACTTTACCACAAACAGCGCAATACCGCTGTGCAGCACTGCTGCGTGCTGCAGAGATCAGAATCATATTTTTATCATATTTTAATTTTTGATTATTTTACTATCACATTTCTTTTATTTTTCAGTATACTTCTGGGCAGATCGATACAAATAAGTAAGTAGGTATTTAAATTTTACAAAGTTTTTTTTGTATAGGTACAATTTAACTGTCTTGTCAAATTAGTTACTTTTATTAAACGTCAAAATGGAAAGTTATAAGGAAACTTGTATAAAATAATTTACTGTAACTTTATAATATTAGGTCTTTACCTATGAAATTGCCGAAATTTTCTTACAGATTATTCCTGTGATTTAATAACTATTTCCATTATTTATATTTTGTTTGGAAGTTGATTTAAAGATTTTATAACTCTGTATTAAATTTTGTTTTTATTGGCCGCTTGATAAATTAAATTCGATCTTCAAAAACAGTACTTCCTAAATGCTATCCATTTTGATGATAATTTTCGTATTACTTTGAACAGCTGTCACTTTTCAAAAATTAAATAAAAGGTTTTGTTATCTTCATATTGTCTCATTCATACAAATATATTTTATAAACTGAGTCCCCTCCAATTTTTTAAAAAAAACAGCGATTTCATATGTAACGACCTATTATTTAATAGTCAAAATATTTATTAACTATTAGTATTATTTAATTACCAATCCCGTCAAAATCCAATATGGATGGTGATGTTCGGGAATCAAATCGAGTTGTCGGTGACTTTATTGACGAGTTCCAAGCGGCAGGATCGATCTTTTAACCGGCTCATAAACAGCCGCCAACTGTCAAATCGATTTTGTGCAAATATGGTGCTTGTAACAATCCCGAAAGAGCCATCACTTGTGATGGTAAGTGTTTTAAATAAGTAGTATACATTTCCTCATAATAAGCGGTCTTTTGATAAAGGCCTTAAATAAAACTGATATTAATTGGAGTGGACCAAGTCTTAAATGATGCAGGATCAAAGGTCCTGTAGCGATAAGGCTGCCATTTGTACATTTTTCATAATGTTGTCCGTACATGTACTGTAATTTGTTGGTGTACAATAAAGATGTATCTTATCTTACGACCACATATAATATACACTACGAAGCTTACCCCTATGTCTACATATATACAAAGCGTATCTTTTTATATTGTTACTAGTTGACCCAGCAAACGTTATTTTGCCATTTATATTATTTTAAGGAAACATTTTTTTTAGTTCAACAAAAATAACTTATTTGGTATGCGGGGATTTACTAACAATCGAAAGATAAAAAAATCACAATGAAAAAATAGGGGATGATCGTAAAGGGTTGAAAATTCAGGGTTGTATGTATTTTCTAATAAATAAAAAATAATGAAAATATAAAAAAATATCTAAAAATTAAAAACGAAATTTAGGGTGATAAAAAATAGATGTTGTCCGATTCTCAGACCTACCCAATATGCACACAAAATTTCATGAGAATCGGTCAAGCCGTTTCGGAGGAGTATGGTACCTAACTAACACTGTGACATGAGAATTTAAATATTAAAGATTAGATCTGTTTGTCAGCTGCAAAAAGTTGCACGTGGTTTATGGTCGGTTTATAACCTTTCGCTTCAATGTTCATACGCAATCATGCTTTCGTCTGTAGGTACCTTCAATCTTACTTTTAAAAATATACCTACCTCATATTATATTTAGCAGGTAGCTATCCACAAATATTTGAAACGGACATGTCTGCGAAACGCCCTGAAAATGGAACAGTATTCATTAAAATAAATTAATCATACTTTCTTTTGATCTGCGTTTGCGAATTGGCCAATCATTAAAATATGTCACCGACATGCGGGACCGTTCGCTCATGCCAATGACATTCATAAAAATAAATGTCGCTTCCGAGAACCGCACTTGTGTACGCGACTGTACTCACTCGTAAACTCAAAGAACTTTGTTTTTGGAGAAAAAAGCAGCGGGTAAGAATCCAGCTGCGTGATATTTATGACTTTATATCATCTCCTCTCTTTCGTCCTCGTGTTTATGACATATTTTTGTTTCGTTCTATCAATCCGCCCGCTGTTATCTACGATTGCGTTCCGTGTTCGTGCGTGAGTATTGGTAGGTAATGGATATTTCAAATTTAAAGATGATTCAATAAAGATATCTGGAGATGTACTTTCCAGAAAGCTATCAACGTGTTACAGAGTTAAAATCGTCTCAAATATCAAGAAACATTTATTGAGGTTCCCAAACGGTGAAAAATAAAAATATTACCTACTTCGGTCCTTACGTCAAGAAGGCATTGACAGTGACGCTACCTTTTTGATGGAGAGGGAATCCTCCTCTTCTCTCGAGTGGCACATTTACTTGTGTGTCACCCTCTCATCATCATATTAGCGTAAGTCTAGGTCGCATCCGAGTCCGGATTCGAGATAGACCTAAAAAGTGCAGACTTGGTGATAAAGAGTATGATATACGTGCTAATTGTCTCACTATCATAGAAAGTGGACCCTGGACTTCGAGAGAGCCTCGGATACGACCGGGAACAACACTAAGATGAGAATGATTATTATTTTAATTAATAGTAAAAAGAAATTTTAGATAAGCTATTTTTAACCGACTTCGAAAATGGAGAAGATTTCCAACTCGATGGGTTTCTTTTTTTATGTATGTTTGTTACGCGATATCAAGGCCAGTTATGAATGGATGCAGAGATCTTAGAGAAATCTGGAGAAACCCTCAAAACGTGCCTGCGGTATTAGCAATCAGGAGCATCAGTGTGGTTGATTTATTTATTTTATCTTTCCTTATACATTACAAAATGGTGGCATAAAAGTGATTGTAGGCTTTAATAGTTATTTACTTGGCGCTTTCTATCAAAATTACAGTACAGTGATCATTAACAAAATACAACTTAATAATGATACTTTACAGTAGGTACGTACGTATTAATATCTTATGTTGTGTTGTTTTGAAAGCCGTTGTATGAAAAAAAACGGATTTCATAACAAGACAAAGGTCTTCATCAGTCTTAAGTACGTGTTCCAACCTCTAAGTGGCTCTAGTAGGGAGCATGTTCCCCAGTAGAGCCTCGCGGAAACTCGGACTCCTGAACAAAGTGAGACGTTTTTTCACGCCGCCGGAGAAGCGGTGTCTTCTCTATAAGACACAAATTCGCTCCTGCGTGGAATACCGCTCGCATCGCTGGGATGGCTCCGCGAAATACCTACTAGATGCTCTCGACAGGTTGCAGCGACGCGCGGTCCGAATTATTGGGAACCCTGAGGTCACGAACACCCTCGAGCCTTTGCAGATGCGTAGAGATATTGCTTCCTTGGCTGTATTTTACCGTCTCTACCATGGTGCGTGTTCAAAAAATTAAAAAAATTAACCGACTTCTAACGGATCAGTAAATCCGTAAATTAAGTTATTTTTCACTTTTCAGGGCCTGTATTTCGTTTCTCGAAGTTGGTTAAAATTTTTTGGAACAAAAATATTATGTAATGAAATTTTGTTTTCAAATTAAGACTAGTTCTGTTGATCTTACTTCATTGTTTCTTGTAAATAAAAAGTGAAGCTTGAATTTAACAAATTTTTTTTATACCACTTAGGTGGCAGACAAGCGCACGGCCCACCTGATGAAAAGTGGTTACCGTGGCCTATGGACCTGTGTAACACCAGAGAAGCCACACTCGCGCTGCCGACCCTGTAAGCACTGAGTTTCTGTGCCGTCAGTGTAGATGACAAATTAGGACAAGCCTTTAGTCATCCCACTGACAGCACAAATTCTCCAGTGAGCTCTGGCTACCCTACTACTAAAACAACTTTAAATGGAGCTCTTGGCAGTTATATACCTACCCAATGTAAACAGGAGATATAAATAAATGCATCTGCGTACCTTGGAGGGCTGCCTCCGGGGTAGAAATATACCCTATTATAATTAAACATACCTAGTAATTAAAAAGTTATTACTGTGTTCTCCTACCTAGGGAGAAAGTACCTTCCTACATTATTATTTTTATCTATATGTATATATGGTAATCTATTATATTATTTCCAGGCTGAAATGAATACAAACTACGATACAAAGTAGCAAATGGAGTTTTAATGAGTTCATGTTTACATTGAAACTGTGTTGTACTCGTTACGCAAGGATATTGTAAGGTGGGCTTTTATAGATCCAGAATAATAATAAATAAATATCCCACGACATTCTACACAACGCTATCTAGACCCATGGTAAGCATAGCTTAACTAGTTTGTGTTATGGGATCTAGAATGCGGATAAACATACTTAGATACTTTTTTTTGTAAATGCATACATATTATACTTCGAAACACCCAGCCCCCTGCAAATATACTTAATCATGCATACAAAATATTTGCACGGAGCGCAAATTACACCCGCGCCCCCTACATAGCAGTCGAATGCTCTACCGCTACGCCACGGAGTTCGTCAAAATATTGACGGAGAATATTGACTGAGAAAGAATATATAAGTACTTACTTATTTAAGTATTGTATATACCTACATATAATAATACATTTAAATGTATTATTAACTATGTATTAGGTACAATACAAATCTAAAATACATAATAAAAAAATTGGGCTGCATTCCTTTTTTAATTTTTTTTATACCACTTGATTGACAGACAAGCACACGGCCCACCCACGGAAAGTGTTTACCGTGACCTATGGACATGTGCAACACTGTACGCAAAGAGTTTCTGTGCTTTCAGTGTAAAAGACAAAGCATTGTCCTGCTTTGTCTTTTACACTGACAGCATAAAAACTCTCCAGTGACTACCCTACTCACCGCTGGGAGCACAACTCGAGGTTATTATGGCAGCGGTATTCTGTAGAGCGGAGGTACTTTCCCAGTCGGACTGCTCAATTGGACGGAAATACCGTCGTGTCCTACCTCCTCCTAAAAGCAGGCCACAATAAAAAAAACATTATTAGAAATTGCCCCTTACATTTGTCCTATATGACTCAAAACTTAGTGGTTATATTCTCTTTAACTCACTCCATCCCATGGTTGCCTGGAAGAGCTTGGCTTGATAAGGCTGCCAATTGTAGGTATACTGGGGAACTGCTTCATATAATGTAATTAGTTCTTTCTTTGTGTACCATACAATAAAGAGTTCTTTGATCTGTGCATTAAATTACAGTTCCCGGCAGAGTAGAAGTTAGGCCACCCCATCTCTTCCCGTGCGGTGTCGTACAAGGCGACTAAGGGATAGGGCTGTTTAACATCCTACAGATATATACAGCCTAGACTCAGCCTCCGATGCAAGGCTCGAATCACCGATAGTGCCCGGAATACGGCAATAGGCTCACCCCCTATTACGTGGGACCGAACACAATTATTGGTGAAATGTGGGTGGTTATCCACCTCTGCCTAACCCTCCGGGGATAAAGGCGTGATTATATGTATGTATGTACTAACCATTAATATTATTTTAAAAGTGCCTTCAAGTAGTGAGCATTTGTGATAATAATAATCGGAGTTGGGGAAGCAAAAGGTGTATGTCAGAATCGTAGCAAGTGATAACATTTTAGCTCTGCTTAGCCTATTGAGAAAGTACAGTAGTACACAATCACTCAACCAATTAACCCATCGCACTCCATTGGGAGGCTTTGGCCTACGGTTTTCACTCTGGCCAGACACAGTCGGTACAGGGTTTTATTTCGAATTTTCTTTCTCTTGCAGTGATACAGGAGGTAGGACACGGCTGTATTTCCGTCCAATTGAGCAGACCAACTGGGGAAGTACCTCCGCCTTACAGAATACCGCAGCCATAATAACCTCGTGTTGTGTTTCCGGCGGTGAGTAGGGTAGCCAGAGCTCACTGGAGAGATTTTGTACTGTCAGTGGGAAGACCAAAAGCTTGTCCGTCCTGCTTTGTATTTTACAGTACAGCACAGAAACTCTTGTTTACAGGTTTGGCAGCGCGAGTGTGATCCACTTGGTGTAGCACACGTCCATAGGCCACGGTAACCGCTTTCCATCAGGTGGGCCGTGTGGTTGTCTGCCAAGCAAGTGGTATAAAAATATATCATCTGCGTATATTTTCGTTAGTCGCCTCTTACTACACCCGTCGGCAGAACACAAAAGAATGCAAGTATGACCACCCGATCTCTAGGCGGGGTGGTCATACTTGTATGCTTTTTCCTTCACCACAATAATTTTTCTATCTCTTGGATGTTGTATAAAATTATAAGGGGATGACGTGATCCACTACTCAATAATACTGAAAGATTTTTATTCACTCACACTCTAACGACCAACGGCTGAACGGACCTAATTTAAATTGTATACAGGTATACTTAGATTATTGTCTTGGTGTCAGGAATGGGATCATAATTCCACATGGGTGGAGCCTCGAGCATCAGCTAGTCCGACATAAAATATACAGCCTAAGACTACTAACTGCTCATACGTTACTATGGAGTAAGGAGAGGAAGTAAGCGGACCCTGAGCTACGAGGCGAAATCTTTGAACAACGCTAAGCTGATGGCGATGAAATTTCCTATCTCCAGTATTAGAAGTACTTTCCCTCCAGGTAGGGTTGAAAAATTCCACCCTGTATAGTCAACAATTTTTGACCGTGCATATCACTGTTCAAGAATCTTCGCAGCGAACCGAGCTGGGAATGTTTAAGACGTAATTATATTTTAAATTACTCCCAACAAAGTCTTATAACAACTCAATGCCTATCATAACATTAAATTCTTTACATACATTACATTGTTCAGCGTCTGCAGCATTCAGTATCATTCCTGCACATTCCTCGAGAACGTGGTATACATACTGAAGTTTATTACAGTCTGGGCAGTTAAATGAACTAACTTTGCCCATTAAGTGGACAAAGCTATTCAATGTTATGTGTCCTGACTAAAATCGAAAATTCTTTACATAGTAGGGTACTGTATAGACTTGGAATTCTTTACCAACGTACGTGTTCTCATCTTCTGACAATCCAGAGACCGGGTACAGGGTACAGGGTTCCCGGTAGAGTAGAATTTGAACCACCCCATCTCTTCCCATGCGGCGTCGTACAAGGCGACCAAGGGATAGGGCTGTTTAAAATCAGACAGATATATACAGCTCAGACTCCGCCTCAAATGCATGGCTCGAGTCAATAATAGGGCCCGGAAGACGGCAATAATCTCACCCCCTATAACGTGGGACCAAATACAATAATTGGTGAAATGTGGGTGTTAATTCCCCTCTGCTTATTCGGGGATAAAAGTGTGATTTCATTAGTGTAAAAATAGCAGGTCGATGAACGACCTCCGCCCCCCATGAGCGCAGGCCTGGGGGTGACGGGTGGAGCCGCCCATTTCCGGGGACGAGTTGGTGACTCAGTGATCCCCACACCTGAGGAGAGGGCCAGATCGAGAATGGCCCTGGGTCGGCCGGGGTGCGAGGGATATCCCTGTTAACCTCACCTTCGGCTACAAAAAAGTGCGCTTTGGTCGGTTCGAGTCCGACATAACCTCTTCCACCGACTCCGGTGAGGAAGGAGAGATAAAAATAAGTGTAAAAATAGCACAGATAATAGCATAGCTCTCGTAACGAATGAAAAATACTGGAGGCGTACATCACATCACTGTAAACTGATAAGCAGAATAAGTTTAATATCCATACATTACATCACTACACCTCAACTGTTTTTCAAAAATAAGTATGCATTTTTGTAAAGTACTATAAACTCTACGGTTTGTGATACTTCATTATGAACTAATAACATCTTTTATTTACCCCCCAAGCCGTGATACGCTATTAATATCCGACGCGTCTAATCAATATACAGTACAGGGTTAATAAGGGTTAATTCGTTTATTAAACGTTTGTAGAACATAAGCACCATCTTGTTTATAAACATTAGTTTAATATTATGATGATAACATTTATTGTATCTAGACTAGATAAATATCTCGAGGGAAATATCTATATGTTGGCTACGCTGAGTACTTGCTACCTCTGGTACAACCGTGCCACTTAGTAGCATGGTCTTAGCAAGGGTATTTGAGGGGTCCAATGTCATTTCATATACGTCTTCATCCCTGGAGGGTTGGGCAGAGATGAATTAACACCAACATTTCACAAATAATTTTATTTGGTCCCACGTAATAGGGGTTGAGCCTATTGCCGTATTCCGGGCATTATTGTTGACTCGAGTCATGCATCTGAGGCTGAGTCTGCGCTGTATATATCTGTCTGATGTTAAACAGCCCTATCCTTTAGTCACCTTGTACGATAACGCATGGGAAAAGATGGGGTGGCCCTAATTATACTCTGCCGGAAACCACATACGAGGCCTTAATCTCGAAATCCGGGGTACGGTTTTCGGCTATTACTCCTCCATTTCGCACGGTCTTGGATATCCATGATATTGACACTATTGGCACGCATATCTACGACGTCAAACCAGGACTTCTTTAGGTCTACCCCTCCTGCCGGGTCTTTGCAGGGATGCCATTGTCAGATATTAAATTTGCTACTCATATAATCAGTCGGTTTCCATAGGCTTATGTAGTGAAAATGATGCTTTGGAAACATTTCTAAATATTCTAATAACACATTATTATGATTTTCTAAATTTCATTTCTGAATCATCGATGGTTGCGCCGAGTAGAAACTGTATTTTTGACACGGAAACACACTCCTTTTATACCCGTCTCCCCTTCCGCACTAACCATAGATGTAGCTTCCGTCCGCCATTTGTGAAATATAGACACTCAGTCTCGCTTTGAACTAGCCAGCGTGATGACGGACCGCGCTCGCGTCTCTCAAAAATGATTAATATTTGTTACATTTTTACCGCTTCATAGACCTTTACCGATCGGATTGTGCCTCTCGTGTGTTCCTCAAGTGATCTAGTGATGCTGACGGCAGCTCCTGAGCAAGGAAGAGAAGATCCGTGTACCGGCTGCGATGAAAACACGTGTGTCGTGAAGGTTAGTGCATCCTCTCCTAATTTCTCGGGTTGCATTCATTGCTTGGATCACTCCCGCGGCAACCCGACCACCTGTCTTTTGTGTGTAAAGCGTCAATGGAACAGTTAGCTACTTCCCGCAATACAGTCCATTACCGCACGCTGCCAAGCGCCACCATTTTTGGTCCGGATCGAGCCGGATTCTTAGCCGTAGTTCGTATTTTGTTATTATTCTAATGGGAATGAGCGCACCGCACCTAAGTGCCTGGTTATTTTAGTAGAAAACCCCGCATCCAGACACTTAGGATTAGATTTGTTGTCCGTTCGCCGCTGGCTCGCATTGTACCTACCTAATACATAAATAGGTTAGGTATCATATCAACACTTAATCGTAGTTCGCAATTTTCGCATCGCACCTAAGTGCCTGGTTATTTTAGTAGAAAACCCCGCATCCAGACATTTAGGCTTAGATCTTAGGTATACTCAGACACCCTAGTGCATAGGCACAGTGTAATACCTAACGCATTTGGCTTTGTTTTGTTTTTTTCAATTACGTTGTTCTCGGCTCGCGTCGTATTTGCCTAGTACCTGCGTGGGTGGACACGTGGCTGTACCTACCTCGCTCGCATCTCATCCCAATTCATACGAAAGTATTTTAATTTGAATAGATATTACGCAATACTTAATCTCTGAAATAATAGTTGAACCTAGACAGCGACCATCGCGTAGGTACGACCTTGTTGCTATGCGCGTTAGTTCAAGCTTGCACTGGCAGTCATAAGTACCTACCTACCTACGGTTATCGCTCGCGCCGCCTCGCTGCTCTGTACCGCTAAGATTAAGTCATTTCATATTTGTTATTTACCGCACTTTAGTTTGAGATTTAATTGTAAACATGTCCCCAAAGGTTGATAAGACCGGTAAGGTTCAATTGAAACTTTTATACGCTAAAAAAGAAATGATTTACTCTCGCGTACAATCGATCTATGATAATGCACTTAAAACCTCTGATTTGGTCATCAGAGATTCGTTCTTGTGTTCTATAGAAAACTTAGATAGTCTACGCGCGGATTTCGAAACCTTAGTACATGACATCAATGTTTTAGAGTTGAATTTGGATCCCGATTACTCAGTGAGTTATCAAGCCTTGTCGTCGTTTGACGATTTGTATTGTCGTATCAAACGCGTCGCTAGGAGTTTGGAGAAACCGGCTGACCTACCCAACCCCACTCGCGACCGACCTAAGTTGCCACCAATTCAAATACCCGAATTTGATGGTAACATTCGCAATTGGTGTCTATTTATAGATAGTTTTGAGAATACGATAGATAAGAACGATTCGTTGACAGATCACGAAAAATTGCATTATCTCGTTGAAAAATTGACTGGTAAAGCTATAACCGCTTGCGCTGGAATTACGTTTAGTGCCGGGAATTATAATTTAATTTTAAATACTTTGAAAGCTAAGTATGAGGATAAAAGATCGGTAGCTAACGCCTATTTAGATCAGATGTCTGATTTGAAATCTATTACGGCATGTAACGATCAAAACTTAGAGAAATTTCTAGATACTTTCGCGTCAGCTGTTCGCGCCGTAAAGAACTTGAAGATCGATGACCTCTGCGACTTCGTATTTTTGTATATGGGTTTAAAGAAATTAGATTCCGAAACCATTCGTTTGTTTGAGTCGGATCATCGCGGCAGTAAAATTCCTAAGTTCGAAGACTTAGAAAGTTTTGTTCGCGAGCATATAAAGGTATTGCAACGCTCTTCATCGAAACATGAAGGCGCGAAGAAGGTTGTTACTTCTGAACGCAAAATAGATGCCTCATCGAGGTCACCGAGGTCAACCCATACTTATGTTAATACCGCACCAGCACGTGTACAATCATCTGTTTGCTCTTTGTGTAGTACTCATCATTCGCAACTGTACAAGTGTCCTGGTTTCCTAAAATTGTCGCCTAGTGATCGTTATAAATTTGTTCGCGCTAATAATTTTTGTTTTAATTGTCTCGGTACTAAACACCGCGTTGTTTTATGTAATAGTGGAAATGGTTGTCGCAAATGTCAAGCGAGACACCACACTTTGCTTCATTTTGAGAATAGTAATGCCGCATCCAATGTGAGTACAGTTGGCCCGTCGAGCGGTGACACACGGCAGCCTGCGCCGCAGCCGCACCCCGCGCCCGCGCGCGCTCCGGCCCGCCCGGTGACCGCTGCGGATGACGTCACCTTGTGTTCGTTCTCCGCTAGTGCTGCACTCACCACTGTGTGTCTCGCGACCGCTCGCGTTGTTATTGTTGATACATTAGGTAAACCGCACCTTGTTCGAGCGCTATTAGATGGCGCTTCGCAAAGTAATTTTATTACTCAAGATTGTTGTCAACGTCTTGGTTTCAATGTTGATAAGCGTTCAACCCATTCAGTGGTGAAAGGGTTTGGGGGTTTGCAGTCAGCTGTTCATGGCACCATTAAAACAAGGTTTGGATCTCGTTTTAATAATAATATTTGGTTTGACATGGATTCGCTCGTTACAGATAAAATAACTGAACAGTTGCCTACCGTCCCAGTTGACACGTCTTTATTAACGAAATTTAAAGACTTGCCTTTAGCTGATGAGACTTACGCTGTTCCTGGAGTCGTCGATATATTGATCGGCGCTTCGATTCTCCCGCACCTCCAGTTATCACGTAAGGTCAAAGGGGGACCGACGTACCCCGCTCCGCACGCACTGGAAACAGTTCTTGGTTTTGTTATAATTGGTTCCGCACCCGCTTCTATGGATAGTTTTAGTCACTCGACTGCTTCGTTCTGTTGCACCGTCGAGCCGCCACTGGAGTCTACCATCCGCAAGTTTTCGCTCGGTGGCTCCCGTGTATCCGCTGAAAAACGCTTTCTTTGTTTGGAACGAAAGATGCAGGCGTCCCCAAAGTCGAAGCGGGCCTATGATGAGGTTGTTAACGAATATTTAGATAAAGGTTACATCTCACCTGCGCCTGCGGACACTGGCGGGACCCAGCCTTCGTACATTATCCCGCACCGCGGAGTTATTAGAGAAGATAAGCTTACTACTAAAACTCCGTGTAGTTTTGGATGGCAGTGCTAAGACTAGCACTTCCGTGTCGCTTAATGGCATAATTGTAAATTTTCGCATTAATATTAGTAATTTTTAGCTTTTAGGACTCAACAGTCGCTTTGTGTTGTTTGTTCGCCTCTGCCTTCTGCCTAGCCAGCAGTAGGCACGAGCTCCAATCTAGGTTTATATTTTAGTTGTTATTTCCCAAACCTAGATTTAGATTAGACTTTAGATTTTTTCGCATTTGTCGTTTCGAAGGTAACCCTTCAAGCCGGGGGGAATGGTTGCGCCGAGTAGAAACTGTATTTTTGACACGGAAACACACTCCTTTTATACCCGTCTCCCCTTCCGCACTAACCATAGATGTAGCTTCCGTCCGCCATTTGTGAAATATAGACACTCAGTCTCGCTTTGAACTAGCCAGCGTGATGACGGACCGCGCTCGCGTCTCTCAAAAATGATTAATATTTGTTACATTTTTACCGCTTCATAGACCTTTACCGATCGGATTGTGCCTCTCGTGTGTTCCTCAAGTGATCTAGTGATGCTGACGGCAGCTCCTGAGCAAGGAAGAGAAGATCCGTGTACCGGCTGCGATGAAAACACGTGTGTCGTGAAGGTTAGTGCATCCTCTCCTAATTTCTCGGGTTGCATTCATTGCTTGGATCACTCCCGCGGCAACCCGACCACCTGTCTTTTGTGTGTAAAGCGTCAATGGAACAGTTAGCTACTTCCCGCAATACAGTCCATTACCGCACGCTGCCAAGCGCCACCAATCGATATAGATCGAGAAGGTTATAAGCAGCCCGCGTACTGAGGCAACGACCTCCGCCCCCCATGGGCGCAGGCCTGACGGGTGGAGCCACCTGTCACCCTGGCAACCTCACCTTCGGCAACCAAAAATGACTCACAAACGCCGTGCGTTTTAGTCGGTTCGGGTCCAACATAACCTCTCCTACTGGCCCTGGCCGAGGTATCCGTAGGGATTTTTCGCACGAAAAAAAAAGGTTTAAATTCATAAATGCCAACTAATTGCCAACTAACCGACGAGCATGCATGAAGAATGTAATGAGAGTGAATGAAGCGAGAGTAATATGTCAGGATCGTAGCAAATGGAGATCCGTGATCTCTGCCTACCCCTATGGGAGACAGGCGTGATTTTATGTATGTATGTATGTATGTATGTAATTGGCAGATTTTCATACATTAATTGAAAATCAATCACGGACGACGCCTGGGCACGCAGGCTAGTAATGTATAGTATATTAATTACACATAATGTCATCTTCAAGCCCATGTTTTTATGGGAATCGGGTTTCTCCTTTAAGCGTATACTTACCTACTTATGCCACGGGATTAACAGAACAGTGTCAAATGAATATTTAAATTCCTTAATGTGTCTAGCACATTTACAAGTCTATTAGACGAGTATTTATGAATCCTGAACAGGTGCTGGGTATACTTAATTAAACTACGTGGAGTAAAAGAAAACCACGAGACTTCCTTTATTTTTACATGAGTAAATAGGTAAATTATGATGATGAGGATATTTTTGACTTCTAATAATTCTTTTTGTAACCTGTGTAACATCGTGCGTGGTTTCCGGCAGAATAGAATTTGGGCCACCCCATCTCTTCCCGTGCGGTGTACAAGGTACCTCAGTACGCGAGCTGCTTATAACCTTCTCGATCTATATCGATGATTCAGAAATGAAATTTAGAAAATCATAATAATGTGTTATTAGAATATTTAGAAATGTTTCCAAAGCATCATTTTCACTACATAAGCCTATGGAAACCGACTGATTATATGAGTAGCAAATTTAATATCTGACAATGGCATCCCTGCAAAGACCCGGCAGGAGGGGTTGACCGAAAGAAGTCCTGGTTTGACGTCGTAGATATGCGTGCCAATAGTGTCAATATCATGGATATCCAAGACCGTGCGAAATGGAGGAGTAGTAGCCGAAAACCGTACCCCGGATTTCGTGATTAAGGCCTCGTACGTGGTTTCCGGCAGAGTATAATTAGGGCCACCCCATCTCTTCCCATGCGTTATCGTACAAGGTGACTAAGGGATAGGGCTGTTTAACATCAGACAGATATATTTACAGCCCAGACTCAGCCTCAGATGCATGTCTCGAGTCAACAATAATGCCCGGAATCCAAGAATTGTGTGGGACCGAATACAATTATTAGTGAAATGTGGGTGTTAATTCATCACTGCTTAACCCTCCTGTGGGATAAAGGCGTAATTATATGTATGTATGTATCATAAAATTTCGATTATATATATTTGTGGCGTACTTAGTTTGTTGTTGAAACAGAATGTGTCGCATTTACTACAAACCTCAGTGGTTTCTACATGCACTCTAAATCATTATTCCTACCTACGTATAATGTTTGAAAGGTGAAGAAGAAATAAAGTGTCACACAAATCGGTTCAGGGACAGGACTCCAGCCCATAGGAAAAAAGGTGAAGAAGAAATAAAGTGTCACACAACTCGGTTCAGGGACAGGACTCCGGCCGATAGGAAAATATGTCCAGTTGACGAAATGATAAATGAATTAATTTGAGTTTCCCCATATTGGTTCCCGGTGCAGAAGAACATAACCCATCTCTTCCCGTAGATGTCGCAGAAGGCGACTGAGATAGAGCTGTTCTCCATCCAACAGTTAATAGCTCTTGACAACTTGCTTGACGGCAATATGCTCATCCGCCATGACGTGGGACCAAAAATCATATAGTTAGCGAAATGTTAGTGTTAATACAACTATATCTACCCCTTTGGAGCATTTACAGGCGTGAATATAACTATATAGTATTGTAGGTATGTTATTTTGAATTTTACAGACTGGAAACGTGTGAGTCCAGTCTATCGTACTTAGTTGGGAAAAAACCCGTCGTATTTGTAAGAGACTCATATAGTATATATATACCCCTAGCGATTTCCAAAGTTTATAGTATAGATCCCAGCAACCATTTATTATTGGTTCCTTGACTGTTATGAAAGCGAATGTCATCTGACTGAACCTCAAGGGAAGACCTGGGTCAAAGTCTCGTCAGTTGTTTAGCAGGTGCACCGACTAACTGGCTGGGCAGAAATGTACATGTACATCTGATCCGTGCTAATGCTAAAGAATGTGTTTTAATATAGTCAGGTCAATAAATGTTATTATTTTATGTGATCTTTTATTGCACAGATGTTCTTAGATACCCATCTAAGAACATCTGTCCTTCTAGCTTATTAAATACTTAACGATACAGATGAAACAATTTTGCTTGCATTTTTTTTTATACCATTTAGGTGGCAGACAAGCACACGGCCCACCTGATGGGAAGTGGTTACCGTGGCCTATGGACTCGTGCAACACCAGGAGCGTCACACTCGCGCTGCCGACCCTGAGGAAATCTCTTAATGCCCCTTTTGAAGAACCCCATATTCTAGGCGCGTGGAAAGACCGCAGCAGGGAGTTCATTCCACAACTAGAAGTCTGCGAGTGATTAAGTAGCTTATATAAAATACTTATTTACTTCGGTTAGAAATGATGGAATTTTTTTCAGTCAAATTGAGTTCTTTTAATTTGGCATGTATTTAAATCTATATGCACACTAACTAAATAAAAATTAATATACTATTTAATGACATTTTCAGAATGATATTTCATGTACCAGTACACTAAACTTTGCCTCTCGTATTGCAAGCGTATCATAAATGGTATAAAAAAAAATGCAATTCCTCCGTACACTCCCGGGTTTGCTGGAAGAAAACTCAATTTAGATTATTCTGTATAAATCTAATTTTGTTTGTGTGTACCATAAAGTATAATAAAACTGTTTTACTGAATGAATATTGTTGCTCGTATCGTATTTTGGTTTGATATCTAGGAATGATGTGAGCTACGTCAACGGAGCCCCGCAAAACGGGGCTTCTATTTCTTCTTACGTTAGCACAAGAAACCTCATGTTCATGTTTCTGATATGCATTCAGTTAGTTTGTGGAGTTACGTATTATGCTGAAAAATTATGCTTTTAAAAATACCCCTTTGATGAAATGATAAAATGAGGCCGCCAAGCTGAGTGCTTGGCGGCCTCATTAAATGCTTTTTCACGCCCCGCATAAAGAATACGGAACCGTAAGAAGAAGGAAACACGTGAGCTGGTAAGGTAAGGCAGAGACGACACCCCACTATCTGCTTTTGTCCTTACACACTTCATGATCTTAAGTATCATTAATCCTGCATGGATTGCATTTGATCTGAACTGAGTATTTTAAGTAATAAACTACTGAATTGAATAGATCCATTTTAATTCTCATTAATTTCAGTTTTTGATATCTTAATACAATCATAAAATTCCATGATACAACCTTAAGCTTGTACATCAATATCTTATCTACTATAGGTTAGAATCTTGACCTCAACAGTGGCAATGGTGGCATACAGTAGATATGACGATGAAGTCAGCATCAATAAGTAGCCATTACGAGTCTCTGGAAAGTAGAAAGGTGTTCTTTGATATCCAAGGGCTTTTCATGCAATGAATGATTTTGATCAGACCAAGATTCGGCTCACGTGTCATTATGAACGTATTTTGTGCATACAGATGTTATAAAATTAGATAAATTAATAGTTTGTCATTAAACGTGTCAGGCAATGTGGCGTCATGGTAGGTTTGTACGTAGGTACTAACAGACGTTATGGGTTGTAATGTAACAATCGCCGCGAAGATATCATTACATCGTGATTTTCTTTTTTTTTTAATTTTCTTTTTTTAAATATAAATTGTAACATTACTTAGTGTCTGTAATGGTGAATCTCTTTCCTGAGACTTTGCCTTTAGCTTACCATCAGGCGAGGTGAAGTCAAGTTGGCATGTCCTAGATAAAAAAAAATATCTGTAATATAAGTGCGACTTGTTTCTAGTTTAAGTATTCCTCTTCTTTAAGACTTCTGTTTACTTCTTAACAGAAGTTATTACTTACTTAACAATAAACAAGACTACTTTTTATATATTACGATTCATGGGTATGATGGAAATTAATGTTGAATTTGAAACAGTACGCAGGCCAAGTTTAGGCAGAGTTGAATTAACACCGACATTTCACTAGTAATTTTATTCAGTCCCACGTAATAAGGGATGAGCCTATTGCCGTGTGCCGGGCACTATTATTGACTCGAGCTATGCTTCTGAAGTTGAGTCTGGGCTGTATATTTCTGTCTGATGTTAAACAGCCCTATTCCGTGATCGCCTTGTAGGTACGACACCGCACGGG
Organism: Eilema griseolum; assembly: GCA_963662185.1. Classification (NCBI taxonomy): domain Eukaryota; kingdom Metazoa; phylum Arthropoda; class Insecta; order Lepidoptera; family Erebidae; genus Eilema; species Eilema griseolum. The sequence continues at coordinate 9,732,750 of OY759256.1, read as the reverse complement.
AAGAGATGGGGTGGTCAAAATTCTACACTGCCGGGAACCACGCGGAATATTTTTTTGATAGGAGAGACATTGGGAAAAGTTTGTAGATGCGTTTTTTAAATAACAAATCGTAATTATGTTTGGTTTTTTTTTTTTTTTTTTTACGTGCGCAAAATCCCCACGGATACCTCCCCACCGGAGCCGGTGGAGGAGGTTATGTCGGACTCGAACCGACTAAAACGCACGCCGCCTGTGGGTCGTTTTGGTTGCCGAAGGTGAGGTTGACAGGCATATCCCTCGCACCCCGGCCGACCCAGGGCCATCTCTCACGATATGGCCCTCTTCTCGGGTGTGGGGACTACAGAGTCCCCAACTCGTCCCCGGAAACGGGGAGGCGCGCCACGCGCGCCACCGCCGCGGCCTGCTTCTGCCAGGGTGACAGGCGGCTTCACCTGTCACCCCCAGGCCGGCGCTCATGGGGGGCGGAGGTCGTTCATCGACCTCCGACGCCCGAGTTGCCTTCGTACGCGGGCAGCTTGTCTTGCGATCCTTCGTCGCTCCCGCTGCCGCTCCCGCCCCGCGTCCTCCTTCACGAGCATTACTTGCTCGCAGAACGAGGCGCCGGCCGCCCACGCATCCGCGCAGCGAACCATCGCCGCGAGCAAGGTGGAGAGCGTGAGAACCCTCACTCCCAGGGCCGCCACAAGCTCCCGCCTCGGCGTCTACCACGCCGGACACTCGGTGAGCGTGTGCGGACCTGAGTCCTCGCTCGCGTCGCAGTGATGGCACTCGGACGTTGGCTCTTTCTGCATCCGACGCAGATACTTTCCGAAGCATCCGTGCTCGGTGATCATCTGCGTCAGACGGTACGAGAGGCTGCCGTGTGGCCTCTCTAGCCACTCCCCCATGATGGGTCTTACCGCCGTTACTACGGCGTGCCCTGTAATTATGTTTGGTGAAACATCCAGCACAGATTAAAATAAGAAGATACGTTTTTTTAATCCTTATTTTATGGTTTGAAAAACGTGCCAGAAAAATGTGGCAATGGGTGTTTGCGAGATCTACTGTTCACAGAACTACTAGTATGGTAAACAAAAACCTCCAGAATGTCCCATATGAAACATAAATGAGTATAAAACCAACAGCTTTCTATAAATAGTATTAGAAAAACGTGTTTGCCCGTGACGATGTATCAGGACCGCTGTATCCACTAATTATCACGTCCAGCCGATAGAGATATTTTTCTGTTTTTTTTACAGCTTATCCACTTAATAACATTCTTCACGCTGCGGATTACAAAGCTGTGGAGTCGACGTACGTTGTAATTTTTTAAAGATGATGATTTTGTACGTATGTAAATAGCTTCTGTAAATAGGTTTGTTTTATACCACTTAGGTGGCAGACAACCACACGGCCTACCTGATGAAAAGTGTTTACCGTGGCCTATGGACGTGTGCAACACCAGGGGAGTCACACTCGCGTTGCCGACTCTGTAAGCACAGAGAGCTTTTGTGCCGTCAGTGCAGAAGACAAAGCAATACAAGCCTTTGGTCTTTCCACTGACAGCACAAAAGCTCTCCAGTGAGCTCTGGCTAGCCTACTCACCGACGGGAACACAATACGAGGTTATTATGCCCCCGGTATTCTGTAGGGTGGAGGTACTTCCCAGTCGGACTGCTCAAATGGACGGAAATACCGTCGTGTCCTACCTCCTCGTATACTCACGCCTTTTTTTGCTCCGGGGTAGTCAGAGATACTATTATTTACATCTATAGCAAGACATATGCCTTCCCAATGTATGCCGTTGCTCTTGATTCTCTACCTACCGCATCCAGTCCATCACAGCTACCTTAATACAATATTAACATATAGAAAGATTAAATATAGAAGAAAAATATTTTTTACATCCTACAAAATACATATTTCATCCTACAACATACATATAATCACGCCTTTATCCCCGGCGGGTTAAACAGAGGTAAATTAACACCCACATTTCACCAATCATTAAATTCTGTTCCCCGTAATTGGGAGTGAGCCTATTGCCGTCTTCCGGGCACTATTGTTGATTCAAGCCATGCATCTGAGGCTGAGTCTGGGCTGTTTTATCTGTCTGATGTTAAACAGCTATATCCCTAAGTCGCTTTGTACGACACCGCATGAGAACATCTCTTCCCATCCAAATTCTACTGTGCCAGGAACCACGCGGCTACATCCTATAAAATAGCAAATAAAACTAAAGCCGTGAAGAATAATGACCGCCTCTCAGATGTCCGCGTAGTAGGTAATGCAGCCAGACAGCGCTGATTTTCAGAGGCGTCTTTAAAATATCACTAAGTACATATCGACTCCATATCTCTCGCTGTCCCAAACTTAATGCCCTCGTCGCCAGCGGTCATCGGGCGGAAGTGTACCAATACAGTTCATTTTGGGCTCCAAACCGACTCCCAGACTTTTTTACACTCATCTTCCCAGAAAGTTTATGGTCTTTAAAAAAGAACACAAAAACTGATCTCAATGCCCTCTTTCTATGGGAACGCTGGCTACTTTAAGTTATTCAGTGTGAATTTGTTTGGTTTAACCATATTGTTTAAATATAGTTTAATAAATAAAAATCTGTCTAAGCGCCTATAATCGAAATTAAGATTATAAAGTAAAAAGAAAATACTTTAATTAAATATACAAACACGCTTAAGAATTTTAGCAATAACCTAAAACCCTTAGAGTATATATACATACATACATACATAAAATCACGCCTGTCTCCCATAGGGGTAGGCAGAGATCACGGATCTCCACTTGCTACGATCCTGACATATTACTCTCGCTTCATTCACTCTCATTACATTCTTCATGCATGCTCGTCGGTTTAGAGTACTCCTGACCTGCCCCTTTTCTAAAACTTCCCCGATTTGGTCCAGGTATGTGCGCCTAGGTCTTCCCCTTCCGACGGTACCATCCACACTCGCCTCATACACCTGTTTCGTTAGTCTTCTTTCATTCATTCTCTCAACATGACCAAACCATCTCAACATTCCTCTCTCAATTCTCATCACTACATCTTCTATCACTCCACATCGTTCTCTTATCACGCTATTTCTCACTCTATCTTTCAAGGTCAAGCCACACATACTTCGCAACGCACGCATTTCTACTGCATTTACTCTACTCTGATGCTTTTTCTGCCACACCCAACTTTCACTACCATACATAAGAGTCGGCACCAATACTCCTCCATGTACAGCCAGTCGTGCCTTTTCGGACACTTTCCGGCTGCTCATAAAGTTGTGTAGTGCCCCATTCACTCTATTTCCAGCCATCACTCTCCTTTCAACATCTTCTTCATGCTTTCCATCTCTCGTAAACAATGTTCCCAAATATATGAACTCATTCACTTGTTCCACTTTTTCTCCATCTATACAAATCCTACACTCTGTCACACATTCATCTCTTTCAAAAACCATAACTTTTGTCTTACTAACATTCACTTTCATTCCTTTCCTCTCAAAAGCTTCATGCATAGTTGTTACCATCTCCTGCAACTCATCTGCCGATGACGCCAGTAAAACCTATAACCCATATAAAATGTTTTATGTATACTCTAAGCTAAAACCTAACTAACATACAGTTAGGTTCTAAGGTACTTACTGTATAAACCTACTCCGCTAATGGTGTAGTTAAGTAAGACCTTTATAAAATACTATCTGACCTGCCCCAGCTTTGCCTGCGGCATATTTTAAAACTTCATATCACTCCTGTGAACTCTTAATTTTTAAATTTTAAAGTAATGTTTAGCAATCTCCCGGAATAGTTAACATTTATGATCACTGCTCCATTCTCTTAAGTAATAGCGTGATGATATATAGCCTAAAACATTCGTCAGTAAACGGGCTATACAACACAAAAATAATTTATCATTTCGAATCAGTAATTCGTTATAGTACCAAGTGTTTATTTTACTTGGGACTCTTGGGAGATTACTGAGTTTAGACAGTTGTTAGGATTAGTGTCACAGAATCGAAAAATACTATAAATACATACAGTCACGCCTTTTTCCCAGTGGGGTAGGCAGAGACTACAGTTTTCCACTAGCAACGATCCTAGTATACATCTTATCGAAGTTACCTATAGAACTAACTAACATTACTCATTTTAGACTTTTTGGGGGATGATTTTTGTGACGGGGGTTTTTTAATTTTTTATTAATTGTAGGTATATTGTTCCCACACACTGAATGCGCAATCAGACGCAGTGTGGCAGTTCACGCGCGTACAAGCAGAAAACATGCGTCCCCATGTGTGATGACGCGAAAAACAGTAGTATGAGAACCACCTTATTTAGAAAAGAAAAGCATATTACATCCACACACCTACAGTAGTTATTCTACCGTCATTATTTAATACCTAACGCTCGTCATTCTTGATGCCTGAACCGTAAGGGTGAATCCATAGCTAAGTCAATTAATCAGTTAGCCTATCGCAGTCTACTGCTAGACATATGCCTCTCCCAATGTTGGGAGGTTCTATAGGTAAGTAAAGTACTATCATCATCATCTTTGCATTAGTCCCGGTTACGTCGGAGTACGAACTTCGAGAATCCTTCCTTCATCCGGAGGCAGGTAATTAAATAGGTATAAGGTGACGAAATCGAAGAGCTAAGAGTGTATTTCGCCAATTTATTAGAACTAGGTATGTCAAATTAGGATGGACGAATTTTCATAAATATCAGGAAGTATTTCATAAAAGGTTACAGTGACATCTAATGGAAATTTGTGAACTTACGTTGTCATTGGGACATTGCAATAGAATCAGAGTTTAGAAAATGTTCGCTAGATGGCTGTCCTTACTAAAAGCGATAGATGGCGCTACCAACTATTCAACTACCTCTTTGCGTCAACAGATGGCAGCATTTATAACCCTACCATATTTAAAACGCAGCGTATATTTTAATGATACTGTGCAAGTGTGTCATTTTTAATTTAGTTGCTTAATAGTAAAAGTAATATGGAGTCAATAACAGACATAGCTCGTGTCTATGGCCCAAACGAAACCGTCTGGCAGTCTGTTGCCCGCGTTTCTACGAAAGGTAGATCTTGTCAGTTGTTGAAGTAAATTCGGCGTTAAAATGATGTGAAGTGTTTATATTCGAAATTGTGACTGAAAATTCAAAGGAATTGTATGTTTATGAGCGGAGAAACAACGTGAAGTGATTATTTGTGAATTTAAGTGAACGTTTATGTGTTAAATCATGACGTAAAGTATAGATTGGTACGATTACTTCAAGTTCGCCGGCTTATCTTGTTGTGGTGAGTGTATGATCGATATTTACCCCCTTTTATCCTTCATTTTGGCTTCTTATTGTTATTAAAACCATTTCTTACACGCTCATCTTAATTTTTTACGTACAAGTTCTGAAGTTTCTTACATTTTTCAAAGTTAGTAAGCACGATTGTTATTTTTACTATGCACTCTTTATTTGGGTACTTATAAGATTCCGCTTTGTTTATGTTTAGCTAAATTTATTATTAGTAAGGTTCCGATCAATTAGATTCTTAATGGATCCAAATTGAATTAATTATTTACGTTACAAGCTACTAACTAGATTGTTTACGTAGTGTATTAGTAATTCCCATGCACGGTTAGTTTTCAAGACATTGTGTTGATATCGTTATTCTGTCTTTTCTGTTAGTGGTTTACGGGATTTTAAAATGTGATCCTGTTAATAAAAATGCCTGAAAGTTGTAACAAGTGACATTTAAGTGGGTAAATTTCTTTAAAATTTTCAGTCAAGTGATGTTGGTAGCTGTTCTCTTTATTTACCCAACTTTTTATTGACGTCTATAAGGGTAGGTATTATTTTAGTTGAACTATGTAGTGCTTTTGCATCTAAGTGTTCTTGCACAGCCTATTTACACTAAGTCACAGAATAGTGCATATGTGCTTTTTTTTTTTTTTTTATAAATAATATAATAGTTTACACTACTGTCTTGTATTTCATTTGCACTAGATACAATGAACACTCCAAAGTATTTATTTTGATACTTGTAGTATCACTTTAAAGTTATTATTACTTACAATCAATCAATATGAAGGACCTAGATTTACAGAACACTCCCTATTATGGTTAGGTAAAAAAAATAACTTGATACACCTTTTTCCCTGAAAAGGGGAACCTCTTCAGGAATTTACAGCCATGGCTATTAATCATTAATAATAATCATTCATACAGTAGGTATGTCATATGATTATTAAAATAAATAGACTTACAAAAAGAATTGAGGATCTCATTTTTGAAACTGGTTATATTTTTTTATTACTTAACACATCAAAAAAGTTATAGCCATATTTCTGGTGCTATGTTTCCACTTATTACTTTGATTCATCTCAAAAATATACTTACTTGTTAAATGTTACTCTGAAAAAGAAACTTAAACAGAATTGCATTAAAAACTAATTTGATTTAAACATTCCTACTTATTTAATTAAGTTTACACTACGGCCAGCATTAAAGATACATGTTAAGCTGGTTAAAAAATAGTTCAAGAGTTTAAACTGAGCACTGCATATTATATGGAGTCATAAAAAATAATGTTGAATAAAGAATGCCGATCCCTGTCTAACTCTTGAAAATGTGTTGACGGTTATAATTTAAAATGTACATATTCTAATGTAATTTATTCAACAATTACGTAATTATTAACTCAACTGCATTTTACTGTATGAATTAATGTTGCAAGTGAGATTGAAATACAAGATTTCATTTCGCTTCACAGTTAAGTCCGAACCAAACAACAATATCTAACATAACATAACATTTTGTATTGAATAGTCCATTTATCGACGAAGGTTTAAGGTTGTATATCATCACGCTAAGTACTATTTAAGAGAGCCGAACAGTGATTATAAATGTCAACAAAATCTGGCAGATTTTCATACATTATTTGAATACCAAAAAATTATGGTCATATAGCAGTGATATGAGATTTCTAAATATGCCACGAGGGGATTGGTCAGCTAGTTCAATATATGAAAGAGTAATAAATTTATCAAATAAGCTCTCAGTCTTTTTGATATAGTTGTTTTTTGAGTTCTGTACCACAAAAGGCAAAACGGAACCCTTATAAAATCACTTTGTTGTTGTTTTTCTATCTATCTGTCAAGACCATTTTCTCAGGAATGCATGAAGGTATCAAATTGAAATTCATACCATAGACTAAGGTCTGCAATGACATGAAGCTGTAAAACTTCTAAGTCATCAAAAGATACAGCCATTTATGTAGCAAAATCTCGACCCTCAATCTAGTTTCGTACGGATCCCTCTGTGTGCGGGTCCGAATAGTAAGTACTTGATCAACTTTTTTCCTTATGGTTCAAGATGTAGCATTTTGGTTCACTGTAACACCTCTCAATCTCAGTACTGGTTTGCAACATTACCTGACCATGTCATGTGCTAACAGTTTAAACTAAAAATTAGGGGTGCCGTGTTGAACCATCAATAGGACGTCACCCTAGTAAGAAGCTCTCAGTGAAGTTTAAGGAATAAATACCACCATTATAGATGCCAACAAAGGCCAATGTATAAAAGTGATCCTCAGTTTGACAGCCTCGATAGACGCTTGAACAGCCCGAGATTCTAGGAAAACGGCGGCAATACATGTGTTGGTAAGGAATTCCAAGTCTTTATGATGCGACAAAGAAAAGTGAGACTTTAAGTAGAAATATGTGCTGGTAGGCCAGAGCTATGTACTACAGAAAGCCCGCCGCGGGCCATCCGCATAGATACTTCTTTTTTTAAGTTTTCACTAACACTACCGATTGCCTGTTCATTGTTTGGGTTTCCTCCCAAATAATGAACAGGCAATCGCTAGTGTTTTTACTCGATAAACTGATGTACGAAAGTTTAATTAGAATGTTTCTATACTAGTAAGATTTCGATACATCAACTCCAATAAACGTTATTAGTAGGTTTTAAATTTCGTTTGTCCTGGTTCGGGCATGTAATGCGTAGGGAATAGTATGGAAGTGGATGGCTACAAGGGGAGAGGGAGGCCTAAAATGAGGTGGATCGACTGTGTGAAAGATGACATGGTTAAGGAGTGAATGTTGAAATGACTGCAACTAGAGATGAATGGAAAAAGAACACATGTTGCGCCGACCCCATATAATCTTGGAATAAGGGCAGGAGGATGAGGATGATGAGTATGTTGACGAAAATCCCAGGTTAGCTATGTATGACCACAGATAATATAATATAATTCTTATAGTATGACGTTCCTAACGTGTCATGTTTATCAACTATGCGTCATGCTCAGTGTCCATTACTGCTACCCTGCAATCATAAGTATATTATCAATATTTTTCAGATTACTGGATATCCGTACACAAACATAAAAGCGAGCGAAAACTTAGCGGTATCATAATACTTAAACATCCACCTTTGAATAGAAGCTGGTTTAACAATACCTTTTCGGCATTAGATCACACGAGATAATAAAAATAGCCTTTGAACACCAAGCATGACGTCACTTTGTTACCGTAGTAGACGATCTAGTTTTTAGCGAACCTATCTAGCGTGCAGGCTCAACGTAAAGTAATAAAATGACTCATTTTCAAAGTAATGACTTATTTTATGTTGTTCTTGGGAATTTTTCTAGCGTATGTAGTCAACAATGATTTAAATTTCGAACAATGACTTGTTTGACCGTTGCCGAGTATGATTCTTATTAAGTCTAATTTGTATATTTGACGCGTCGTTGGACCCATGGCATTTACTTACGGTTTTTGCACGTGGAACATCGCGAGATGTACCAGGTACGCTCTAGTTAGGATATCTTTGAAACCCTAACTGGCTTTAGCCGCCAAGTTAGGTGTTCTTGGGGATCAAATGTCCCCTATCTTAAAACAGAAGACCGCGGCAATAAAATGTGCAGCATCTCTGGGCTTACTTCTACTACCAAACGTCACCCTTAGCTCTCCGCTCATGGAATATGAAAAACGTTCTGAGATTTCCGCTGCCCAGTGCCTCTTCTGCAATGTGAAAAAGTATTAGGCGAGTACTCGCTCCTCGTCTGTCGCATCGTAAAACAATATTAATGCATTACAAAGTCAAAGTCAAAATGATTCATGTTTAATCTTGAATCTTCTTAAAACAATTCTACTTAAGCTAAGTTTACCACTGCTTCCAAGTCGCTGGTGGAGAAGAAACGGCGCAACAAACTTACTTTTTAAGACGTCAATTTACAATAGTTAGTTCTAGCTATGCATGTTCTCCCATTGCTGAATAAATAATAGTACTACCATCTAAGGCCAGCAAGGTCAACAATGTGTGTGGTTTCCCGCTCTAAAGGCTTTAGAAGGCAACCTCAAATATATTAAACAGCATCTTTTGGGGTCCTGAAGTAGTCTGGTGACTCTATACGCACATTCTTCTATTAGGTATACGAAGCGGTTCATCAAAACAGAAATATAGCCGTGAATGAAACAGTACCTACTAGTAACTGAAAAAAAGTAATTGACGAGTATGACTAACTGTTACAATATGAAGAATGAAACATTTTTTGTTTCTTATTCATTAGATTCATCACTCTGTTGCCGCTTCGGTTCTCCGTGACGGTTTTAATTGTTCGTGTCGAGTCCATAAATGGAGTTGACTTTAAAAAAGCTGCCGTATGTTCTAGTCTATATCGTTGTACCGGTTACATTACTTTTCTCGGCCTGTGGAAACCTTGTCTTTTATGTTGGACGTAGTTGTAATAAATTATAACTGTTTTACAAGAAAGCCTCGGACACTGGTTGCAAATATGCTGCTGCAAATATATTTTGAATTGCCTTCTTAAAGATTACATACATATATTCACACCTGTAAATCCCTGATGGCATCAAACAAACTGAGCACCCCTGATGCAGAGGTGTATTAACACCCACATTTCGCCAACTATGATTCCTATGTAACAAGGGGCGTTCCTATTGCCATTAAGCGGGCACTTTGTCATGTGCTGTACGTCCCAGCCCACGCTTATGTGATAACATTTTTCATCAATCAAATAGCACCTGCCAAAAAATTTTATGGTGCTCTTCGAAGAGTGGCTAAGGGCAATCCAGACAGGTGCTCTAACTGGACCACATCAAATGCACTGGTCACGATCATTTCATGGGTGTCGTTCAAGGCGACATAGACATTCTGTTCTTCAACTGACAGTAAACACACTGCCTGTGGAAAGACACCCAGTTGATGGCAATTCATTACATCATACTGTAGAACAGAACTTCTATAAACATTAGTATATTATGGAAATTATTCAACAGAACTAACCTTAGTACCCTTGTAAAATTTATTCGTCAGCTGTCAAAATAGTATCTTAGTATTCAATTACAATATCCATAAATTAATTTTAGAATGTACTGTAATATTAAACTCAACATTATCAAGTTGCTAGTTCGGCCGAGTAAAATTAGGAACACAAAGGAACTTATTCCCGGAATAAAAATGAACTAATATGCTATTCCAGATTCTTCTACTTCATCTTAGCGTTAATCCAGTCACATCCGAAACTTTCACACCTAAACAGTCTGGTATCCGCTTTACCAATTTAGCTGCAGATTTGGCTGAACTTCCATATATTCCATGAAGCATCTGATATTTGACCTCCACAACCCAAAGCCAATATCGAAGCATTGCAGTTAGATCAGTTGTTGTACTATTTAGGGCTTCAACTATCCGTAACGATTGCAATGTTCATATGGCAACCGGAGCCGACGCGACCACAGCTTAACGTGCTCTCCGAGGCACGACTAGACCGATGGAAATATCCATGCATACAAATATTTGCACTGAGCGGGAATCGAATCTGGGCCTCCTGCGTAGTGGCCGCGTTCACTACCGCCACGCCACAGAGGATATCAATGTGCTATTCTAGATTCTATTTTTTTCTTTGCCGAATTTTATCGAGATACTTTCGGCCGTGTTTGAGTAAAAGAGTAGCATCTATCCATCTGTATAATCCTTTCATACATCCAAGCATCCTTTCATACATGTATCCATCCACATATTCATCCATACGTCCACCCATACATCCCAGTTCATCGATCCGTTCATACTCCAATCTTAAAACATTTTTATCACAATATCAGTAGCATTATATTAGTAAGATCTCTAAACTCAGCTTATCTTTAGATATAAATCGAGATTAATAGCGATTGCGGTGACGGGCGCCATTTATTAAGCAAGTACTACCCAGTATTACCCCATTAAGTCCCGAATCACAAAATCTAATGGAAATGCCCATTTCTTGATAGTCATTATTTTATTGTCCACATTGTTTTATCATGATTCGACGAGTTAGAATTAGGTGTAGTGCAGACACAAAAAGAAAGTGGAGTTAAATAAGATATTAAAAATAATAATGATAAGGACTTTTGGTTGAACATCCAATCCGATACATTTGACGAGAGGACTCAATCACTTAAACCAACTTCTAAAGGTACTTTTACTCAAAAAATCAGATACATATTGTGATAATTGCGTTACAATTAGATGTTGGTTTCTACTAAACTAATAGATTGTAACCCAGGCACATCTTTTCCAATATAAGCCTATGAAACAAACCGCTATTCCCGAACCACGTTCAAAAACCATCACAAATCTGACCCAAATTTACTATTAAATGTTTACTCACACACTATGCACGCGTAATATCATAAAAAAGAAACATTCGCTCAATGTTTACTATTCCTAACATGTGCAGGGCAACGCCCCTAACCCGTCCATGATTTTTCCCCGAGCCGTTCTTTAGGACACACATGCGTCTGTACCACGTCGTAAATACACCCAAACAATGCTATCTACACATCTGGAGCTTGACTCAAGCTTGTGACGTAATAATGTGGTATAAGGGCCTATCTGCACATGTTCGTGTAGGATCCGCGTGTGGGTAAAGAGGATTAGGTTTTCAATTGAATTTATTAAATATTTTCATTAAGATATTAAGGTATAAGGGGCTCAATGTAAGTAAATAAGATCGTTATGGTATACATATAAACATCAAAAGATATAGATATAGATCTATATAGAGTAGGCTTTCTGATTACAATTCGTTGTTTAGTGATATTTTATCCAAGCAGTTCATGGCCTAACTTTCTTTTATCGTGTAGAAATCCCCACAGAGTCTGTAGCCTTACTGTAACTAAAATATTAAAGACTAATTTAAGTACATAATGTATTTACTAGTAACTGATTAGTGATTATATCATTGCAGGTGACTGATGCCTAAGCTTGGCTCACAAGGTCTGTGCAATCTGTGCAACAGATTGCCAGGTTCTCATCTCTCCCAAAGAATCACATTGTTCCTTGTAATTGATGGTATTTAGTTGAGTTAGAATAATTACTGTGTTTGACTAGTTATTCGTTTGCCATATAAACAGTATAGTAATCATGATTAGTTTTAGTATAATATGTGTTAAAGTAAAAAAGCACACTGGTCAGGCACTCGGAGGAAATTGGCTGGCCTAGGCTTTAATTACTTTATGTGTCAATATTGATGGCTTGACGGAAAAGAATCTATAGGAAAAAATGTGGGTACTATTTAATGGTTCACGGTGCGCAATAGATTGCCCGTTTTCTAAGCAGATAATATCCGTCATCGTAAATCAAAATATTTATTGCGAAAACATTTCTTTGAAGGAAGTGTTTACTAAGGCGTAAAATTAATATTATTTATAGTTATAAGCAGAAATGAAATTGGGTTCAACGGAAACCAAGCCTAAACGTAAAGCACCCAGGTGTATGTTCCTATAAAGTACAAAACACAATCCAGGTTATAGCACACTGGGAAAGTAAAATTTAAGAGTAGATTTGCTGTCGACTTTATAGTAGATGAACATTTACATCTTTCGTCACAGTTGCTTGTCTATCGGCCTTTTCCTACCCTTCCTTTTCCATAAGGGTTGTGTTATTTAGCAGTTTTAGTATAGGAAACTTCGTTTCTTCTCATTCTTCTTTTCAAATCTGCAGAGGATTGCGGCTAAGAATTCCTTATCTAATATTTTATGGGTAATTCTAGTCCTTAGATTTGTCTTCGGACGCAGAATCTATTCAGGGCACAAAACTGCTCCCAAAGTTAGGCAGCAAAAGTGTAAACCCTACTAAACCCTTTACAATCCGGCTTCAGATCTGGACATAGTACTGCGACAGCATTGTATTGCAGAAGTCCGCGTTTGAGGCAACATCTTCTCATTAAGCGAACCGTATGCCAATTATCCATCTTACCAGCATAAAAGCTTGTCCAATTTTCAACAACTATTCAAAATGAGCCAATCAGTCTAAAAATACGTTTCTACCTCTTATTTTTTAAATGGCCTTAACATGAAGGATGACAGGCGCCCAAACAAAAGTTTATGGCACGTGTCGATGACTAATGAAAACTATCTGAAGGGATACATAATTATACTAGGTATCGGGACTTCTCGCGAATTATATCTTGGAACTTACTATTTCTGCCGACGTTTCGGATGCGTTGCAGCACCCGTGGTCACGACTTGACTCTCACTTGACTTCTGACTTGACTTCACACCGCGAAAGTTTAAAAATAATATCTGAAGGGATTTATGTTTTGAAAACACATCCGTTCTCTTCAGGCGAAATCTTATGAAGACAGAGGTTTCATCTACGAGAAAAACAACACCATTTCAGGGTTTATTGTTACCATCCAAGCGTCAGAACTTGCTTACGTAATAGAAAGTAATGGTCTAAGTTATCTAAGAAATCAATCACTAGAAATTCAATTACGGCACAAGTCATTAATGCTTGCTTGTTTACTTAGACTGAAAGTATTTTTTATTGATGGCTCCTATTTTACCGGTACCCGATACTTTATCTGAGCTTTTCTTGTAGTGTTATTTTTGTGTCCTGTTATTGCAATACCCATAATCACAAATTGCTTCTCATTGAATGCGTTAAAAATCTTCGTTAAATTAACTTACCAATACTCACGCCTTTCTTCCCCTTGCCAACATTTGATGTTCTTACACATCACGGCTCTCTACTCTGTACGAGTGCACTATAACACTGTTTTTGTTTTTATTTTATATTGTTATACATACTTGGTTCCATATTCAGCACTCGTATTTGTTTCGACTCATGATCTTGAAGGAGAAAAGGATTGTAATCTCGGTCATTGTCATTCAGAGCGGGTCATGGTACCGCTTTTACCGTCGCCGTCATCACGCCTGTGTGCCATACATGGAGTGACAGCTTAGGTGAAGATTGTTTGGTCAAATAATTATGTTGTTCTTCCATGTAGGACCGTATGATTTTATGGTGTGTAGTGTTGAGGAAGGGAATGTCAATAAACTTGACGCTAGCATTGGCAAAAATGTTTTAGTATGACCTACTGTCAGTAGGTAAGTATTGATGAATGAATATAAAGTTTCAATGAATTGATTTCAATTGAAAAAGTCATCGTACAGGATGAAAAAGGAATCCACAACGTTACGCTTGAACAATTCAACGAGCTTAAATACTTAGACCCGTCCTGGATCATGTACTTTGCCTCAGGTGTGTAGGAATCGGAATCCGATAATTTAAGAAATCAATTTCGTAAGAAAGTAAATAGCGATTGTAGCGCTACCTACCGGGTCTAGTAAGTTATCAGTACCGTCACGCAATAAGGTAAAAAGTTTTACCGCAACGCAATCAGTTAAACTGTACGGAGACGCATAAACAAGCATTTAAATAACATTACACAAACATATTTTAGTAACACTTTCACTGATATCCACTACTCGAAGACAGAACGTAGTAAAATTGTATACGCAAAAAAACTATGATATTTAAGTGATGCGCACTGTACAGAACAAACGGGAAATATCTCGAGTTTGCGATATGACTGTGCATTTATCTACCTTTCGGCGCTTCGGCAAACGGACCTGGCACACCAGATCCCTTCCAAAACAATTGAATCTACTTTATTTATTACTTTTTCCAATATTGTCGCAACAGCCCCTGATGAGGAAATTGTTTGTCGTACATTAAGTAACACCATATAATGACTCCATCGGTATTAGTTCTTACTTGCTTGTTTCTCTGATGTGAAATAGTACCTGGACGGTAGTTGTAGTTGTTTGGTGGTACACCAAACAACAAATATCATCCAAAAAACAGTAGTGTCTCTGATAATTCTTTCTAGAGTTCATGAACTGAAGTTGGACTGTATATTTCCCCTGAGATTTCTGTACTACCAACATTTTTAACTAATGTTATAATATAGACAAATGCGCAGTGGCTGAATGAGACATTGCTTCAGCCTAATGTTTGGTCTAAACATTAAAAATGCATAGGTTCGGCCATTGTTTATGTATTCTTTTGCGTCCCATTTTACTGTAGTCTAAATAGCTCTTATATTTAACTGGAAATGAACCATATTCAGAGGGACAAATAAACCATTCATGTGGAAATTGAACGGTTAACGAGTCAGTGAACTGTATGAAAAAAAAAAGGATGAGGCTGCCCGAATGAATATGTTGTATTGTTTGTTTGTGTTTTAATTAATGTGGATAGGCCTTCAAATTCTATTACATAGATTTCGTCTAGGGAATTTAGGCAATACGCCCTCCCTTACGAAAATCGATTTGTTTATAAGTCAGTTGGATTCTAACTTAGCTTACAGACATTGAAAAATGTAGCAATAAGTGTGTTGAAACTGCGTTCTTTATAATATATAAACATTATGTACATGATTGAATTGATTTCGATAATATTTCATGCGTGTCTTTGAGTAAATCCTTGAATAGTTTTTAGTTTCGAAAATGCTCGGACAAAACGTCTATCAGGTCCATTAGTTCTAATGGAGAATAGGGCTCCCACAATACTGATAAACTCGTACCGTCTTGAGGGCAGTGGGGACAGTGACCACGAAATAAAACAAACTGCATTCTACAAGCGACAATGCTCATTCATTTATATAAATGTCAAAAGACTGAACTTTTCTTTGTCTCATAAACTCCCGCACTAGGGAATTGTTCCTGTATTTCTACAACCTCACGAACAACTAAATTATAATTATTCTTAATAAATATAATTAGTCTTGCTGATTTAAGCAGAAATTGGACAACCAAGCATTATTTTATTCACGCCTACCGCATCGTTTCTTTAATATATTAAATATTTAAATAATTTAATCTTCTTTTTCTTCGTATCAATGGCAACAATTAAAAAAATTGATGCTAAATGCGCCCAGCCCAAAATTCGGCGACATTGACCGCACCTTCCATCGCTTCATTCAGGTCAGCAATTGTTCACAGTAGGCACGGCAGGAGGTGGTCTATCGACTGCAAAATAAATCTAATAAATAAATTATATTTATTACCTGGCCCGTACTGGTGCACAACATAGGTATTTAAACTATCATGATCACTCACATTAGTATTAAAGTATCGGGATATTTACCATGTTGCATTGTTCTGAGTTACCGATATTTCGGCGCAAAAACAACCGAGAACAAGCCCAAACAAAATCGCGAGTGGATACATACAGTAAGCATCGTGTGTCGTGAACGTGATCGAGATCGGGTTCGAGTTTGTAGTGAGAGTGAAACTAGTGGTAGTGCGAATACCGTAGTAAAAGAAATCTAAAGAGGGTAGATTTATATATTTACTTCTAAAAACTCTTTCACTGTTTACCGCCATTACTCCAGATCCTCTGTGATCATAGTGCTTGCAACAGCGCCGAAATATCGGAAACTCAGAACAATACAACATGGTAAATAGCCTGATAACTTTAATACTAATATATTTATTACCGTCTACAACCATAAGACATTTGAGCTTGTCTGGATTTTTTATAAAATAATATTATAGTGCAACACAAGAGTATATAGGGCCAATACCAGACTTACGAGGAAGAATTGAGTCTTATCCTGTGTTGCTTAGCTGTTTACAATGACATATAAACGCTAACATTACGAGAAATGTCGCTTGTACAAGAGTTTGAAATGAGGCAGGCTATCGTTTGGAAGACCAAATTCGCACCATACAGTTAAAGTTTAAAAAATAAGAGGATGGCACCAAATGCAATATTGAAGTCTTCAATAAACGTACGGGAACAAGATTTCTCTACCACCATAGTGCCACAGAATGTTTATCATCAAAGAGCTTAAGTTTCACATTGTATATCTTTACATAACTATGTTCGCTTATGGCGCGATTTAGTCACGCGTACGACAAATATGCGCGTTTGAAACGCTGTTACCTGCAATGAAAATAAACATGAGAGGCAGATACGACACCGGCGCATATTCATCAATTAAATTTCTTTGAGAGATGAAGCGAATGCGTCTTAATACTCTTAATACAGTCACAAGTGCAATAGGACATGCATGAACGAGAGCAGAATATGACTTCTGTATTTTTTCAATACCACTTATGTGGTAGACAAGCACACAGCCCACCTGAAGGAAGGAGGTTATCGTCCTATGGACGTGTGCAAGACCAGAGACGTTACACTCATACTGCCGACCCTATAAGAACCGTCAAATGCCCATCTTGAAGAACCCCTGTAGTCGCTTGAGAATACCAAAACTGGGAGTTCATTCCACAATTTGAGCGGTGCTATTGAGTTTTGATATCGCCATAGTATGATACATTGTGCTATTATTTAATTTTCGTATATAAGTATAGTAGATGACAGAGAAGGAATAAAAGTAGATATCACCACACCTTGTCATCCGAAGGTTGTCGTAAACGGCGATTGACAGAAAAACACGCAGACGATATCACTGCGAGAGAAGGAAAGCTCAATAAAACCCTGACCAACCCGTTTGGTCAGCGTGGAAATAGTAAGCCAAAGCCTCCCGACATTGGGAGAGACTTATATCCAGTTGTAGACAGTGATAGGCTAATTGATTGATTGATGATTGAAGTTTAAACTGAATACCAAAATGGTAATGTATCTCATGAATCTGTCTTAAAAAAATAATTAAAGACCTACATGTTTTGATGTTATCACGACATAAAACACTAATTTCCGAATATATTGTTGTTACGTAAAAACCGCAACTGCAAAATGTGTGAATCCGTCATCTTGGTAACAATGGAATAGAATCGACACAATCTTGATAATATAACCTCTGTTTTCTGTTGCTGCGAAAAAGGCCAAGTGCGGCGATAAACGGTGCACATCAACCATCGCAACATGAACCCTGGGAGACATCGATGTTGTTGCTATTCTGAAGCACACGTGGGGGGTATCGTAGCTCAAATTAAAATGGAGCAGGTGTGTGATGTGGCTAGTTTAGTAAGACCCGCTGCATGCTGGTGATTTATTTATTTTTATTTGTGTTGTTAGGGGTCTTTTCAGAGTGGTGGTTGTGACAATCACTATGGTGCACTGATGATTATTAGTGTTGCGTCACAACAGGTCATTCAATTGTTTGTAGTCGGTACATTCAGACTTCTATTCATGTAAGAATTTAGTAAATAACCGTGTAATTATAGTGGTTAGTGAAAACAATGACGTTAAGCGAAAGCGTGATTTATTAGCTGTGACTGATTTTTTTTTCGTAGATTTGGAATTTATTTTATTACAAGCCTTGTTATGTATCCTGCTCAGTAGCGAAAGGCCATATAATACGCTTGTATCTTGTAATCGGTTTGCTTTTTTAAAATTATGAATTAGTTAACGTTTGTATTATGAGTGTTGTGATTATGTTAAGTGGGAAGAAGATTGTTATTTGCGTAAATCTATACACACCTATTACGTGTTCTGTAACATTATTTAATAGAACTACTAACCCGCGCTAAGTCAAGAATCTTTGTGTATACCTTTAGATATAAACATACATACATATAATTACGCCTTTATCCCTGGAGGGTTAGGCAGAGGTGAACTAACACGCACATTTCACCAATAATTGTATTCGGTCCCACATAATTGGGGGTGGGCCTATTGCCGTATCCCGGGCACTATTGTTGACTCGAGCCATGCATCTGAGGCTGGGTCTGGGCTGTATATATCTGTCTAATGTTAAACAGCCCTACCCCTTAGTCGCCTTGTAGGTACGACATCGCATGGGAAGAGATGGGGTGGCCCTAATTCTATTCTGCCGGAAACCACGCGGCAAACAGACACGAGTTAATGTGTATTCATAGGTAAAAGTATAGCGTAAACAAACTCACCAGCCTGCATGTTAAGAACCTGTTATCTCAAGAAATGCTAGATCCCATAGAACCAAGTTAAACAAAAGTTTTACGAAACAGCATAGGTAGATACTACTTATTAAGGTCACAGTACGCAAGTTTTATCAGTGTTTACGTACAAACCGCTTATCCTAGATAAAACAGAGTGACGTGGTTTACGTAACAGTTGTGGGACACCGTTGGTTAGTTAAAACACGGTTCAGTGAGCATGTGGTACGGCGGGGGCACGATAAATCATACAACATGAACAGTAGTGTCTTTAAAGAGCACTATGATATACTATGACGTCATTTTTAGGGCTCCATACCCAAAGGGTTAATACTTAACCCTATTACTGAGCGTCCGATGTCCGTTTATTTGTCACCAGGCTGTATCTTATGAACTGTGATAGTTAGAAGTTGATATTTTCACGGACGATGTAAGTATTACTATTTAGGGGGTATATGCAATAAACGGGATTTTAAGGGGGGCTAAATAATAGTATGGAACCGTTCATGCGCGAATCCGACTCGCATTTGTTTTTCATTCATTCTGCACTGAGTCAGTTTCGAGAAACGGTCGAACAATAATGAGATAGGTAATAGAGATTAACCCCTATTAAGATGTCTCAATTAATCAATCAGCCCACCCCAGTCCACTGCTGGACATAGGCCGTCCGTCCATCTGGCTAGGGGGCGTCCTATCTTTCGTCTATATATTTAAGATGTATATCTAATCTCTATTAACTACGTCACTCCAACGCTATTTTTTTAAATACCTACCAACATATTTTTTTTTACCTAGGACGCCAACTTGACTTTACCTCATCTGATGGTAAGCCAAAGGCAAAGTCTCAGGAAAGAGGGTCACCATTACAGACACTTAAGTAATGTTACAATGGTGGCACTCAGCTTGGCTCCCTCACATTTTCGGGTGTTTCCATTTCCAATCCGAGAATATTTTTTCCGGTTTCAACCCAGATGCTATTCCGTTTTCTACTCACGTCTAAACAATTCAACACTGTCTTGCCATTCACGTTTTTCTTTCTCAGTTTAGCAACTTTAAATATGCAACAACTTCACCGTCTCAACTAAAATAACTATCGTTAATTACTAAATGTTGTTTACTTTCAGGAAATGGTGGTTGTAACAGAGCTCTTGAAAACATTTCAAGATTAACTAACTTTATATTTTGTAATTTCAGCAACATTTGTAACTAACTTGAACCGACCATGACGTCTAGGCTTTTTTTTGTATACCACCTTGCAGACAAGCACACGGCCCACCTGATGTAAAGTTGTTACCGTAGCCTATGGACGTGTGCAATACTAAGGGAGTCACACTCGCGCTACCAACTCTGAAAGCTCAAGAGTTTCTGTGCCGTCAGTGTAAAAGACAAAGCTGGACAAGCTTTTGGTCTTCCCACTGACAGTACAAAACTCTCCATTGAGCTCTGGCTACCCTACTCACCGCCGGGAACACAACACGAGGTTATTATGTTTTTATGCAGAACCCTCATTCTCTCTTCTAAATTGAAAAATGGTATTGCGTTATAATATCAGCTATCTGTCGGCGGGCGCCTCCTTCTGCGAGCAAATAATGCTCGTGAAGGAGGAGGCGGGGCGGGAGTGGCAGCGGAAGCGACGAAGGATCGCAAGCCAAGCTGCCCGCGTACGAAGGCAACTCTGGCGTCGGAGTTCGATGAACGACCTCCGCCCCCCATGAGCGCCGGCCTGGGGGTGACAGGTGGAGCCGCCTGTCACTCTGGCAGAAGCAGGCCGCGGCGGCGGCGCGACTGGCGCGCCTCCTCGTTTTCCGGGAACGAGTTGGGGACTCTGTAGTCCCCACACACCCGAGGAGAGGGCCAGATCGTGAGAGATGGCCCTGGGTCGGCCGGGGTGCTCACTTTCGGCAACCAAAACGACCCGCAGGCGGCGTGCGTTTTAGTCGGTTCGAGTCCGACATAACCTTTCCCACCGGCTCCGGTGGGGAGGTATCCGTGGGAATTTTGCGCACGTAAAAAAAAAAGCCATCTGTCGGCGAAATTACTGTCAAATTCGGCCTAACCGTTTTTAAGATTATGATGCAAACAGACACGAATATAGGTTTTTCAATTTACCGTCTGTACCATGGGGAATGTTCTGTTGAGCTCTTCCAAGTCCCACCCTCCCCTTTCCTACATAGGACAACACGTGCAGGGCTTAGATGTGGTGACAGTGCAGAATATCCGATTAATATCCAAGCGGTTCGTTGACTCTTTCCTTTGTCGCACCATTAAGGCCTGGATTTCATTATCAGCTTACGTGTTTCCTTCTTCCTACAATCCCGGGTCCTATAGGCAAGGCGTGAAAAAGCATTAGATGAGGCCGTCAAGCTGAGTGTCGTTATTCTCGCATGGTAAATGTAAGTAATGGTGACCCTCTTTTCTGAGACTTTGCCTTCAGCTTACCATCAAGCAAGGCAAAGTATAATTGACGTGTCCTATTTAAAAACAAATGTAAAGATGTAATAATAAAGAAGTTATTATTACACAGTCACATACACACATTAGGTATGATAAACAGCAGATGGTTTCAATCCCTCTGCCCTTACATGTCAGGTTTATTTTAGAAGTGAATAAATCACTTGTAACCAAAACTTTGAGAGCTAATCTTCATAATCTCGATATAACACATATTGATAGCTCACTTGCACTTTTCCACATTACTTTTAATATATGGTATATAAGTGACAAGGATTACAATGTCATTGCAAACCTTTGAGGATGCCGTAAGGCGAAATTGGTCAGGTCTAACATATATTAAAATTAGTGTGGAAACGTACAAGTGAGTTATCAATATGTGTAACAGCAAATTCCACCACGTGCCATCAATTAACAGTATAAATAATCTCGATATAAGTTAAATCAGGTGGGCCGTGTACTTGTCTGCCACCTAAGTGATATAAAAAAACAGCATTTAAACCAGAAGGTTTATTGTTTGTACATCCATTTGGAAGGTTATTTAAAATTATCAATTAATATGGACCTGCTGATTAACTGACGAGGCTATAGGCTGGGACGTCAGACGGCAGGCGCTTCCATAAAAGCTGTTTAAGCCAAATCAAACGGTGTAAGCGGACCTCGAACCCTAAAATGAAAACCATGAATGCAACCGGGACCAACACAAAGATGATGATGGAGTCTATAATGTAACATACAAATAACACTAAGAATAGACTTACCTGCTGAACAATTTATGAAAATAGTTATTACATTACTATTACAACTTTTATCGTTGTAAATAGACTTCAATAATATCCTTGCTAAATGTCTCCAGTGACAAGGAATCGAGGATGGAAAGAAGGAAACTATAGACAACGCCTCTGTGACTCGGTCATGTAGAAGGGATGAACGGTCCGATTTGGGCACTAAAAAGGATTTATTCAACCAATCTGAATAGTCGCTCCCTAAGGATACCCTCTAAAGATCGTCTCTGGCCAAATGGTGATTTACAATGATTGAAAAAGTGTTGGTAGGGAAGCGACGTCAAACATAGTGGCTTTTATATTTAAGATGGGAATATTTTCCCATCTGATCATACTGTCACTCGCGCGTTTGCGGTTTTGGGTGCTTAGGATAGGTTAGAAGGAAACTTCTTTCCCTCTAAGGGGAAGGATGGAAAAAAGGAAGACCTAAAAACGAACTCTTGTTTCTTAGTTATGGTTTTCGCTTACTATTATGAGAATTCAGTGCTTGATTACTACCTTAGTACAGAAGTTAATTTTGTATTTTGTGTACTTAGTTGGTTTCTTAAATATACAATTTTGTTATTTACGTAATTATAATAAGATACAATACAAAATGAGCGTACATCTGATTATACTTAACATATTACATTTTAATTATACTTATAATTAATAAGTATTTCAACATCGTCAGTGTCTTTAGTCTGTTGATCAGTGAAAAAATTTACTCGTGACACATTACAGAAATTACCTTCCATTTAGAATTTTTTTACTTCTAAGATGGAAGTTCTAAATCAAAGAGAACCTCTAAACTAAACAGTTTAAACGTTACTGGTCGTCATCAATAGCTCAGAGAACTACGAAGAAAATTGCCTCATTAGTTTATACAGCAGCTTAGCAAACACATTACTGAACACAAAGATACAACTAAGTAGGTACACAAAAATACCCTTCCCGCTTCGCTTTTTAAGAGTGGGAGTCCAACGTAAAGATAAGAAGGAGACAGCTATAGATCCCGGAAGGCCGCCTCTTTTGAAAGGAGCTTAGTGCTTAATGTCAGGACTTGTTCGGTTTTGCTAAGTTTGTCGTATACTGTCGCTCTTGTATGCGTCCTACTTAGCGAACCTTTAGTTGGTTTTTAATGGACCATATTTTATACTTAGAAGTTTTCTGGCTGATTTATTTTGCACGGCTATCGGCTTTAGTTACTTTCGGAGCGGCTGCCGCTGAACTTTAACATTGCCTTGCGTCGGCACAATAGTTAAACTTGCCTGTTGCCAACGAAACTTTATCAAAATATTACCTAACAAATTGATTACTTTATTGACGGTCTAAGTTACTCAATCACCCTCGATCGGCTGAACGAATGTGGTTGAAATTTTGTATACATATAAAACTGTAGTCCGGAATAACACATGCTACAATTTATCCCAAGAATAGCTCCCCATGGGTTGTAGTAATGGGGACGGTTGTCTGCGGGCAAGAGCTATTACTCCATAATACACACATCAGTCAAGAAACTTCGTATTCTTCATTCCAGCGTTAATCCTAGTCGCATCCGAAGCTTTCACGTCGGAGTATACGGTCCGCTTTTTCAGTCCAACAGCGGTTTTAGCTAAACTTACTAAACAATATTTTTCGTGAAGCGGTTGCCATGTGTTTGATGTCATCAACCTAAAGGCGATAGAATTTGAAGCATTGCAATTAGACCAGTTGTTGGACTTATATAGCTGCAACTACCCCTAACGACTGCCATAGATGGATGTTCCTATGGCAACTAGGACCGATGGCTTAACGTGCTCTCCGAGACACGGCTAGACCAATGCAAATTAAGGAGGTAGGACACGGCGGTATTTCCGCCCGATTGAGCAGTCCGACTGGGGTAGTACCTCCGCCCTACAGAATACCGCGGCTATAATAACTTCGTTGTGTTCCCAGCGGTGAGTAGGGTTGCCAGAGCTCACTGGAGAATTTGTGCTGTCAGTGGGAAGACTAAGAACTTGTCCTGATTGTGTCTTCTACTGACGGCACAGAAACTCTGTACTTATAGGGTTGGCAGCGCGACTGTGACTCCTCTGGTGTTACAGACGTCCATAGGTCACGGTAACCACTTTCCATCAGGTGGGCCGTGTGCTAGTCTGCCAACTAAGGGGTATAAAAAAAAAATACCCGTATTGCATACTTGCAATGAGTAGAGATCAACCCCGCGCTTCCTGCGTAGCTGCCGCGTTCACTACCTATTCGCCACAGAGGCTGTCTCATGAATATTATTAGGCCGATAAATATCAATGTGACTGCTCATGAAATTTTCCGCGTGTTCAGTCAGCGAACATCAACGCCTTCAAATATTCGCAATACGGTAGATATAATATTAATTTCGTAATGTACATAACTTCACTTGTGCGTTATAAATTATTAAACGAACATGGATTATCTGAATTATCACCGAGTAACGAGGACATTGACCTAGTTTTCACTACTTGTGCTGACGTAAATTTACAACAGCTATGTAGTTTTCAGGCCTGATATCTGATAGTATTGTTTTATTTGATATACTCATGTTACCTAGTTGTGTTTATGAAATAAAAATAAAATTTTAGTTTTGTAAGTAAGTATCCGAGAGGTTAGACAGCGGTGTATTTTGAATTTAAAGCGCGCGAGGGAGGTAAACCGGAGCCACGTCCTTCAATCGGCAAGTTGTGTTTGGATCCGAAGATCTCGATGGGGCTCCGCAAACATCGCACGCGCACCCCATCTCTTCCCATGGGAGTTGTAGATGGCGACGGAGAAATAGGGTTATTTTTCATTCAAGAGTAAACATACAGCCCATGACAAAGTGCCCGGTGGACGCCAATAGGCTCGTGGAGAATATGGGTGTTGATATCTACCCTTCTGCCTATTCCTTAGCAATTATTCAGTATTCATTAAGTACACGCCGAGAACACAATCTAAATCATTCGTTGTCGTGACATAGTTATGTTGTTGCGCACAAAAGACCCAAAATAAGTCGATTTTCGTTACTGTGAATACACAATTAATAAATTTAGCCCACAGCTGATAACTAATTGTACTTAATGGTGACTTTAGAAATTTTTGGCCCACAATAATTATTCATAATTGGTTAAAAATAATGTGAAAGTGACTGAATAATGGTTCCCGAAACTATAAGAGGTGCAACTGGCCGCAGATGCCTACACGCGTGATTCACACATGCGTTTCGATTTGGTGTATTCCCACTGTTACTTGTTGGGAAAAATAATCTTAACGTGTTACAAGTGTTGCATCCAGTGAGATGCAACACTTTTTGACCCAAGGAGTAACACTGAAAATTTTTATTCAAAGGACAGTCTTTTGCGGCTGCCTGCATCGCAAGTCGTTGTAGGCCTAGGAATTGACACTAGGCGAGACATTGACGCTAAAGTCTCGCCTAGTGTCAATTCCAGTGGTTGGTTGGTTCACGACTGAAGTGAATACACTCCCTAACACATACATTTAGATTAACATAACTAATAATCTTTAACAAAAAATTATAATTATGTAAGTACATTGTATCGGTGACCATTATCCGGAAAATAACCCCAAGACATAAGTTTCAATTGCCACCGTCCACCCTAAATATATACAAAACTTTTTTATCATATTATCTACGCAGTGGAAAACCCCCAGGGGCCCTCTTATCCTTGGATTAGTTTGCGAACTCCTTGGGCCCTTCAAAGGGGTACTCCATATCCATGTGTTTGTAACTAGGTATGTTGAAAACAATGGATTACATATCCCTTATGAATTTATGGGTATTGCTAATCAAAGGAGAAACTTGATTCCCAAACAAACATGGACTGATTATAATACAGAACTGAAATTTTGGCATTAATAATCATAATCATAATCATAATCATAATCATAATCATAATATTTATTCTGTGGATCATAGGTTAGGTATAAAGGTCTTATAAATTATGTTATGTACGCTATGTCCTACCACATGTGGTTTACAGATTATTAAGTACAGGTTTCAATTTCGAATAGATCAATACAAAAAAATTATGTCAAAATAAATAAGATTAATTTAAATTGATGAGATTAAGATAAAATTAAATTGAATTATTACAATTCCAAGCCGTGTCAAATGAAAATTAATTTCATGAATATTTATACATCAATTCAAATAAATTATGTCAAAGTAAATAAGTAATATAAAATTGAATAGAATTATTATAATGTTATAAATGCAAGCAGTGTCAATAAAAAGTAATGTCACCAAGAAAAATCATATAAATTATGTCAATAAAAATAATGTAAAATTTAATAGAAATGAAGTCAGAAATCGGATTAACTACTCTTTTCATTAAGATACTCCTCTATTGAATAGTAGGCTTTATTCAGGAGAAATGCTTGTAATTGTTTTTTGAACATTGGTAGGTTTTTACAAGATTTAATAGCTTGAGGCAGTTTATTATAAACCTTAGGTGCCATTACGAATACACTTTTATGTAATAGGGCCGTTTTGGATGGGACCAAGCATAGCCTGTCTGACCTGCGACTGCTGGTTATAACAGAGAATTTCTCCCAGTTCTGTTTAACAAACATAACTATCTCAAATATGTACATACATGGCATCGTCAGTATCTTCAGGCTAATAAAATACGGTTTACATGTATCAGTCGTTTCAATCTTACATATGGCTCTAATGCATCGCTTTTGAGCTTTAAAAACTAATTCTTTACCGGTTGCATTGCCCCAAAATATGATCCCATACCTTAAAGTAGAAGCAACCAGTCCAAAGTATGCTGTAAGTACTGTGTTCCTGTTTACAATTTTACCAAGCATGTATAATGCATATGCATGTTGGTGTATTCTATTACTCACCATTTCAATCTGTGCATTCCACTTTAGTGTATTTTCAATTTGTAGGCCTAAAAACTTTATTACTTTAATGTTATTTATCTTTTTATCGTCATACTGTATTTCTAGATTTGTTTTGTTAACCCTTTGATTAAAGTCCATTATATATGTCTTGTGCAAATTAATTTTGAGATTGTGTACCTCTAGCCAGTTTATCAAAGAATTAATATTTTTGTTGATAGCTGAAACAGTGGTATCAAGATTATCATTATTGAATACCACTGTACTATCGTCGGCGTACATGATCATGGGGAATGGTGTGGCTGATGGGAAGTCATTAACATAGATAATGAACAGAAGTGGTCCAAGTATACTTCCCTGTGGAACTCCATAGCGTATGGTTCTTGTGTCCGACTTGTACGAAATTTCACTCCTAGTTCTATTACATATTTTATTTATTACAGTTATATGTTGACGATTTTCAAGATATGACTTGAGTAAACATGACAAATTCCCGCGAATACCATATGCATTCAATTTGTCAATCAATATTCCATGGTCTACATAGTCAAACGCTTTGGTCATGTCCATATATAGCGCCTGAACTGGCTGTTTTTTGTCCATTCTAAAGATAATTGTACTTAGAAAGTCATATATGGCAACATTGATACTTTTGTTTTTTCTGAAACCTTTTTGGTTATCTGTAAACAGATTATATTTCTCAAAGTAATTACTAATACTGTTATGGATGACCTTTTCGAAGATCTTAGAAAATACCGGTACCAGAGCTATTGGTCTATAAGAAGTCATATTCTCTTTATCCTCTTTTTTAAATTGTGGTTTAATGAGAGACAACTTTAGCTTTTCAGGAAAAATACCCTGTGTGATACAATTATTAATAAGATAACTTAGCACGGGAGCAATAATAGTTGACACACTTTTTACAATCCTAGTGCTAATGCCGTCGTATCCTGTGCTAGCTGTGTTTTTTAATTCCATTATTATTTTATATACATCCTGGGGCACAGTAGGCAACATGAACATAGATGATAGTTTAGAGGAATTAAAATTGGGTATTTGACTGACTAGTCAAATTAGTTACTGTATACTGAACGTCAAAACGGTAAGTTATAATTAAACTTGTATGAAATATAATATTATGACGTCATAACATTCAATAGACAGGTAATTTCTTATTATACGTTGGGTGGATGATTGAAAATAAATAAAAACGATAAATAAGAACTTTTACCGCTCTTTTAACATTCTTAATTTAATAAGCGCCTACAATATGGGGTTCTTCAAGAGGGGCATCAAAAGGTTTCTTCGCCAGCGCGAGTGTAACACCCCTGGTGTTGCATACGTCCATAGGCCACGGTAACCGCTTCCCATCAGTGCTTGTCTGCCAACTAAGTGGTATAAAAAATAGCTCAGTTAAATAATTTATTGAAAAATTCCAAATAAAATGTCAAATTATTAAGATAATCTGAACGAATCTAATAATCGACCTGGGTTATTTAGAATTACAAGAAAATACCCAATTAGAGCACTTAAGAAATATTTCCGCACCTCCATTTTTATAACTATCAGCAATGATCAAATCAGTTCGTTTGTGTAGATCTCTACTTGAAATGTTGCATGTATAGACAATACCAAATATTTGCACACCTTGAAGAGGTTGTAATACAGCGGACCTATACACTTAATGAAAATGTATCTTTTACTAACTTTCTGTTACCTGTGTTATGCAAATAAATTATTTGATTTGATATGGGTTAAGTTTATTATCCCGGCATTTGAGACCTAAGACAACGTGCGGTTTTAGTCAGTTTGAGTACGAGTCTGCCGGCGGAAGAGGTATGCGTGGGGATTTCCGCTCGGATAAAGTATAGGTTAAGTTTTATATTATACTTTGCAAATATTTTTTTATTGAACTACGAGACTGCATTGTGTAATCATGTAAAATAAAGGCATTTTTATTTATTCCTGCTTGGTAATACCTACCTAATTCTCCTTTTACCTACATAAAACATCAAAAATAATAATAACTATTGATATAGTCGCAGCTTGTCACTGAATACCTTTCAATCGTCTTTCCCCTCGAGTGAACAGTGATGAAAGTAATAATTATTCAACATCAACACGTGAAGTATAAACTATGACGTTTTTTTTTAATATTAATTAGCCGACGAAAGTCGACACAAACCGACACTAATTTATTTATCTTTATTCAAGTGTCTTTCATAAAACATATGTGGTATTCATATACTTTCATTCCTTACTTAAAAAGTAATTCTTAACAAAATACTTTGTTATGTAACTACTTAATTCTGTTTAGAGATAAGTTAAGTTTAAGCAGCTGAATTGCAAGTAACATTTATGTAATGTAAGTAATCTTGTTGTGCCCAGTTATCTAGCTTAGGTTTTTAAGAGAAAAATCGAAATATGATGGTGACTCTTAAGTGTACCACCGTATCATAAAATATACTCACAACTATCGGCACCTCAACTAATCTTTGCCTCGCCTGTTGGTAAGTTGAAGGCAAAGTCTCAGAAAAGAGGGTCACTATTATATACACATACCATGTTGCAATGGTCACACGCAACTTGAAGGCCTCATCATATGCTTTTTCACACTTCAACAACCCCAGGTCCTTTAAGCAGGACCCGGGGTTGTAGGAAGAAAGAACCACTTGAGCCGGTAATAAATTCCAGGCGTTAGTGGTGCCGTGCGACAAAGGAAATAGTCTCCGAACAGCTCGCTTCTTGATCGGATATTCTGCACCGTATGAGGGTGATATCTAAGCCATGTTCTATGTATTTCTTAGTCCCTTGGTAACTTCGAGGTACGCAGCATCTATAAAAGAGTAAAGATAGATTATTTTAGATAAAAATCACTACTAATGCTGAAAACATCGAAACAAGTTTTATAACAGGCGGTACCCATTTACCAATCATAAACGGGCAGAAAATTAAGCGGTGTCTTGTGATGGGGGTTTTCTAAATTTTCAATTTTTAGTAGTAGATACCTACTACTTTTTAAACATTGAGCACTTAAATATACGGTTACCATATCTTTATTATTTAAAAACTATATAGCCATTGCCATCTTTAATCTTGAGATGTAATGTACTTATTATTCATCTTTACCGTACCACTCAACAAAAGCCAACTCGTCCTTCAATTCTGAATTGTCTATCACACACTAATTTCGGTCATAATAATACTCAAATCCCTGAGCCGCCTGAAAAGATTATAGACTAACAAATAAGACATAATGATTTTATGCTTATTAGGTAGCCATGATGTCAGGTCAAGCGTGACTAAAGGGCAAACAGATTTAAGTCTGTAACTAATTTAACGAGCCAAAATGATATCGTGACACAACCGTTTGATTTGATTACGGAGGCGGTGTAGTGTGAAAAGGCCTTTATTTAAGTCTGATTTGATTTGTAATTCAATTTCAAATTTAAGGAAAAGCTAGTCCCTGAAGATTTTATAATACGCGTTACACAATAGGGCGTTTTATTTTGGAGTAGTAAACCGAATTTATTTGAAATAACTTAGGTAGGTACTTGTAAATTTCAACATCTAAGCATAATCACATCTTGGAAAGAGGAGAAATAGATTTAAAGGATGAGTAATCGCCTACAGTCTTACCATTTTAAAGAATACAGCTACTTAGAGAGGGTGGTACTTTCTCGTTTGCGCTGTTTAATAGGACAGTCTTAAATTGAAGGAATATAACTGTGAAGACATTAAATCCAATATACAGAATGAACAACATATCTCATCTATGCATTAATTTCTTATCGTGAAGTGAAGGAAAAGAAAAGCGTTGTATTAGATTTGATATGACAATTATAGCCGTATTTGATTTGATACAAAAACACATCTCGAGCTACACGCGAAGTCATTATATTTAAGTCCATCACTTGCAGAATTTCTACTATGCAAATATACACGCAAGAACTACAACTGTGGATCTAACGGTTTACTACAGATTTTACGACTAGATAGTCTCTCAATTTCCATAGTTTTGTAGTTTATTGAAAGATTATTTCTCGAGTATACTATAGGTACTAACTTTTTATTTTGACATCTAGCATCTTATACTAACAAGAGATTTAAGAGAATTTGATATACGTAAGGAAAGAAAATACGAATGGTTTGCGTGGAAAACATAGTAACTATATATATCAATGAAGGAACAGGACTCTGAGGAAAAAACACAACATAACATAAACTCACGCCTATATCCCTGAAGGGGTAGGCAGAGGTGCTAGCACCCACATTTCGCCAGTTTATGTTTAGGTGGCGAGCCTATTGCCATTAACCGGTCACATATAAACCTGCGATAAATACACACATAACTCGAAAAGCATCGAAAAGTCATTGGTGTGTGCCATGGTAAAACCTGGGATCGAACCCGAGACCTCGTCTCAGCAGTCCATTACGCATATCACTAGGCTACCGCGGTTCTCTTCGGTTCGGAAAAAAGTATCTATCTAAAAAGACTTAAGTATATTTGATTGGAAAGTATGTATGAGAAAGAATTACATGTGGTGCCAACCTGATATAATTGGGAAAAGGGCAAGCAGAGGTAATTCAGTAAAGAATATGACAGAATTTTGAAGTGTCGTGATTTTCTAGCATATATTAGTAGATTAGGTACTAGTAAACACCTCAAATTGGGGCTTACATGGTTTGCAACAATAAGAATTGCTAAGCATCAACATTGATGTTGAAGGATTTTTGTGGGTTTAAAAGACAAGGCTATTTCATGTTATATTTTAATCCTCTGCTCGTGATAAGCTACTCTTATTGCTGTACAATTGCTCTAAAGACAATTTTATTCAAATTATTCTAATGCGAATAAAACACGTAATGTGTTTTGCATTACTCCGGCTAATTTAAATGATCAACTGACCTCGAATATGGTATTAATCAATTTTCTAATGGCTTCATACAACTACGTAGTTTGCTAATGACTGGCCCGCAATCTATAGTGTCTAACTACAGGCACTGGATGAATGCTATCACATTTCATTACAAACTGACCTTCAGGGTGGGTACCCACACCATGGCCAATTGTACTGAACAATTTGCATCGTAATGTACAAGGGGTGTGTACAAACAAGAAATAATATCGAATATTTTTATAAGGTTTGCTACAGAAATAACAAATTGAAATGAAAACTTATTGCTATGATCGTAAAATACTTATGTTGTAAACCTTTTATATGTTATACATAATTTATTACAATTGCTGTACATTTAATTTCCGTCTTAGTTCTCAATGTATGTTTAATTCCACATATCTGCAATCGACCAGCAATAAAATGTAAACCTCCACCTATCTGTTTCTCACTAGGCTAATTATTTGTAGCATTACTTAAATCTAATTCTGAGACTAGTTTTATAAATCCCTTTAATCATGAATTAGCTCTCAAAATAACTAAATTAAGCGAGTCACGTAAAGCTTTAGCAACGAATGAACCCTTCAAGTTCATTTGCGCAAAATTTATAATTTTTCAGCAGAAAGGGATCGTAATGTAATTACATTATTATTCATGGTGACCTTGCTTCAACATCTGCAGTTCTTAAAAGGTTAACCTGGTATAATACAGAATTTTATGCGAACCAGGCCTCAAGTAAATAAACATTCTACGGTATGAGACGGTCACTAGTTCGAAACTTTCTTCAGAAGCACACGCGAGACACGATTGAGATGACTACCCTCACCCGTACACCGGGTCTTTACCATTTCTTTTCACGGGTTGCAGCTGCATGGACTTGAAAACCTTCTCAGTTACTCCCATATTCACCCATCTCGTCTTATCTCTGCTCTCAAAGCCTTGCTTAACTATATTAGATACACCCAAAACGGCATGCAGTTAGTTCGTTAGTCGTTTCGAGTCCTACATAACTGGCTTCGCTGGCCGGTCAGTATTCGAAGGGATTTCCTCATAAACCAGGTATCTTTATACCATCACACCCGCTCACTTCTCAACTTTTCATTCACTAGCGCAGCATTCAAAATGCCTCTAATTTACCGAAGTACCTACTTATTCAGTCTATTCTCGTCACAACTCACATCCACCTCAATATTTGCATCTTTCTTCTTTCACTCGTTGTTTTGCTAGTAAACTTTTCGCGAAGATATTCATTTGATTCAATTTACTTGAGTTATTTTTTGGCGCCCATAATTTTTTTAATGGCTAAACCTTCCTAATGTTGTTGTCATGTTTCAAATTGACAAAACATGTGAATCTTAGCGTATTTTTAATTTCACATCCAAAGTCAATGGCTATTTTTGGTTCGCACCCCTTCGCAATCGTTTAATAGCTTTTGAAATTAAACATATTTCATCACCTTGTTGAAATGAAGAACAGCCGTTTCTCTTATGACTCAAAAACTAAACTAATTTGGTTCAATACCTCCCAAATGGTGATTACGAATCATATACCTACCGTACCACTCGACGGTATCGAAATATAAATGTCTTGTTTCAGTATTCAAATATAGTATCAAAACTGATGGATACGTCATTTGCATCTTGGTATTCTCGCGAAAAGATCAAATCCGGGCATCGCGTTGGTACTCCCATAATTAGATGTCTCTCTCCCACCGGTAGTCCGTATAGCGGTAATATGTTCCAGATATTATATTTTTAATTTTTCGACAAAAAGAGATTTTCGAACACAATCTGTTTGAAAGTTAGTTTGAGTTTCTAGTTTTGCGTTACAGTTGTAGTAACGAAGTTTTTGATGTATGGTAATGAATTGGTCTACGGTACCTTCTATACATTAGTGGTACTAAGTGTAAAAAAGGGAAAGGAGAGTCGAGTCTGTTACGTATTTCTTACGAATGCAGCACACGATAATGTTAACCCAATACAATAATAATAATAATAAATAATCCACGACATTCTACACAGCGCTATCTAGACCCATGGTAAGCATAGCTTAACTAGCTTGTGTTATGGGATCTAGAATGCGGATAAAAATACTTAGGTACTTTTTTTTTTAAATACATACATATTATACATAGAAACACCCAGACCAATGCAAATATACATGTTAATGCATATAAATATTTGCACTGAGCGGGAATCGAACCCGCGCCCCCTGCATAGCAGTCGAATGTTCTGCCGCTACGCCATGGAGGTCATTGCTCGATTTGAATAGTTATCATACTAAATGCTTTAAAATTCGTTCAATTAACTTAATTTTAACTCATAAACTATTATATTAGGTATATCGTGTTGTGTTCCCAGCGGTGAGTAGGGTAGCCAGAGCTCACTGGAGAATTTGTGCTGTCAGTGGTAAGACTAAAGGCTTGTCCTGCTTTGTCTTCTACTGACGGCACAGAAACTCTGTACTTACATGGTTGGCAGCGCGACTGTGACTCCTCTGGTGTTACAAACGTTCATAGGCCACGGTAACCACTTTCCATCAGGTCCGTGTGCTTGTCTGCCAACTAAGTGGTATAAAAAAAAAAATATTACAAAAATGAAATATACTTAGGTGCATATATACATATAAAAGTACCTCTAAGTATAAGTCTAGCTATACTTTACCTATCTTATGGCTTTAAATATACCTTAATACGGAATTTCACTTTACAAATAACAATAAATTATCACGTAAAAAGTTTCCATTCTAAAAACGTTCCAAATTTCCCATCACTTCCCCATCTCGAATTTGTTACCAAATACCATAAAAGCGTTTCGACGAAATACGGAGAGCGTAAATCTGATCCATATACCTACCTACTTAATGTATGTGATCGCGGTCTAATTCGGTGGCAACGCCGCGCCGCCGGCCGCAAGCGCATGCGCATGCACTTGATCACCGTAGCGTGGAATTACATGTACAAGCTACCGTCTAAATAATATTTTTTAAAAGAGTATTAAAACTGATGAGATATAATTTATTGATATTTAATGCTAAGCGTTTAAATATAAGGTCTTTATAATATAATAAAGCCGGTCAAGTGCGAGTTGGACTTCTGCACCAAGGGTTACGTAATTCGTTGACTTAGAAATTTGAATTTTGCAGTTTCAAGACGTTATAGACCTGAGTATATAGTATGAATTTCAACTGGATATCTCCATGCATTTCTGAGAAAAAGGTCATGACATAGTCTGTCAAGACCTTTTCTCAGAAAGTAAGGGTTCAATTATTTTTCCTTTTGAGGTACGGTACCCTAAAAAGCTGTGTAGGTATGTAAGTATACGTCGTATACGGTGACATACCTAACATCTGAATTTAATGAAAATAAAAAATCATTTACTTTCATTTCAAAGATCATTAAATCGGCACTTACAAAACGTGAATAAAAGAAATATTAAATACCAGTTTAGCAAATTGACCACCGGTTTGAGTTTCACCAATGAATTCAGATAGTTATAAAGGACTAGAATTATACGTTATGGTCGGCAGCGCGAGTGTGATACCCCTGGTGTTGCATACGTCCATAGGCCACGGTAACCACTTCCCATCAAGTGGGCTGTGTACTTGTCTGCCACCTAAGTGGTATAAAAAAAAACTTCATTACGTTTTGTTTACACCGTCTCGTTCAAATCATGCCGCGTCCGCCCCATACTAATCCTCTTTCAAATCGAAAATTTAATAATGTAATCAAATATTGGTATCAAATTGTGTTCCAAAAACAATCGTTCTTAATTCAAATAATTTTTATATTGAATTTAGAAATCGCACAAACATTATATTCCGAGATTCAATGCTGCCAGACATCACGTATTTTCTGACTAAATTTGTGCGATTGAGTAGTGTTAGTAGGCATACCTACTAACACTACTCAATCGCACACTATGATGATGATAGTACATGTACTATGATCGCTAGCCTACCTGATACAAACTATCAGGCAGTTAGCGATCATAGTACATACCTACCAGGCGGTCAATTTCCAGGTATTAGGTAATCAAGATAGATTAACAATCACGTAAATTCTCCAAATTAATTTTTACTACAATATTAGTTAGATTAATTACTATTTTAAAGATCGAACGATCTAAGAGACCAATGGTTTTCTAAAGACATTTTGAATGCCTCTGTGGGTATAAGCGTGAGGGCATTATGCACGCACGTGAGAGTGAGTGAGACATAAATTAGTAAATGTTAACCTCTCTTTCTCACATACTTAATTTTTTTAATGTATCTAATTTTATGATGTACAGATTTTTTAATGTACTTGGGTTATCAGATTCCGGGAAAATAGTTGTCTGACCAAACTAGCGGATAACCTGGCGATCACAGTACATACTCAAACGCACACATTTCGTTCGTCTGAAAATACGTTATGTCTGGCAGCACTGGTATCTTGTTGTACCTATTAGATGAATTCGATTGTCAATTTCATTGGGTACACACGAAAGCAGCAAGCACACAAGCTTTTGTCAAGAAGCATTTTGCTGCGTAAATGTATTTGCTGTGTGCTTGCTGCTTTGGTGTGCAGCCCCCTTAATAAGCGTTCGGTAACAGATGAGTCATGGTGGCACGGCCACTGCACTCAGACTGAAGTTTTGTTGTGATCCCGTATTTTAGTAACGCTCGTCTTGTTATGTGTGTTAACCGTTCAAGGATTATTCGGTTAAGGTTATATGTATTCCTTAAGACGGAACCACACTTCGTAATAATAGCCTTCTACACTCTACCGTATGCGACCAATTAGGACGAATAACATGTTATAACAAAGTGGGGTTACGCCTTAATATTCCTTGAACGATTAATAGAGCGAATAAAGCAAATATTTACTTTATTTACACGCGTAAGCGCAAACAGCATTATACACGTATTCGTCCTCTTGTCGATTTTTTACCTACACCAAATGACACAAACACACCTAAACAACAGTATTCGTTTGACAAAAAATATAATAAAGTTTTACCGATATTTTAAATGCCAGAGAAAACTTTTTACTGGTATGTAAAATAGCGCCGAAATATCGGAAACTCATGGTAAATATACCGATTATTTTGATACTGATGTGAGTGACCATGATAGTTTAAATACCTAAGTTTAAATATGTGTACACTGTATGTACGTTTAAAGTCGCTATTAATATTCTGGTCGAATCTAAGCTTGTAATCCACTTAAGTGCTCTAATTCCTTCATTAGGCATTCAAATTCTTACATCATGGTATTATGTACTTAATATAAATTCGGTATTCTCCAAGTACCGCCATAACACTAATTCTTCTGTTTTAAAGTACACCTTAAAGGCAATGTATTAGGTAACCGGGATTAACGTTTGGTTTGATGATGAAATCTTAATGAAAGGAAGTCTTAACACATAAATATAGATATTATGGGTCAGAATGGTCAGAATGGTTGTATAATAAAATCACAATCACTCACATCTGTATTCCTGTACTGCCATCTGCTTACTTCGGCCGTCGTATATTAACAGTGATTAACACCCATATTTTGTGGTCAACTATGTTTTCGATCCAACGTGATAGGGGGCAAGCCTATAGCCGTCAACCGAGCATTATTTCATGTTACTGGCAGATAGCTTTAGCTTTTGTTTTCAAGAAGCAACTTGACTTTTATTTAGAAAAATGAACGTAATATACTTTGATTTTGTTAGCTGACTGTAGCTCGAGTATTGCATCTAGCAGCTATCTGTTTAAATTCTCAGCTTCTATTACAGCCATAAATTTCCTGAGCGAGTCCAATTTCATACTCACAAATATCCCAGACGGTACTGATTGGGATTCGTCCCGCTTGATAAATAGTAAAAGGATCACTATAAATCAATGGTTGTTAGAAACGGAAGCGTCTGGACACTACCCGATAGTTGATAGAACGCACAGGGGTCCGGGGTGATGACCTTTGAGTTATAACATCAACTTACATTACAGCTTTTGGTACGGAATTTTGGACTAATTAGCATGAACATAAGAAAATGCTTACAGAATACACATACAATATGTGCAGATTTGCATTATACAATTGTCTACCTTATCGCACACAGCATTCTCCTACAGGGTTGTTATAGACTCCATGCCATATCTATAGGCAATCATTGTATAGAGAGAATGAGAAATGATGCAAATGAAGAAGAAGAGTGTTTTACTCTATCCATCCATACAAAGCCAATGTCGCTGATAGCACCAATAGCTAGCTTGTCTAAAATACTCAAAGTGATAGTTCATGACTAGACAGTTCTTGTTTGAGTAGAAGTCGAAGGAATCTCTCTTTGCCGATAGTACAACACACCATGTTACACAATACCTATTCAGCAGTTAACTTCAATACGGTAAACGTTACCCAGTAGTAGAGTATCACAAATGTTCGAAAACAATAAATTGTTGAACGTTGTGCTTTCAAGACACCATAAAAGCGTCAAACTCGGGCCTGTTAAAGACATTAAGAGTGCTTCAATAGAGAAATCGTTTTGTTTGTTCAAGACGTAATCTGTGTATGAAAACTCATCAAGACTAGCTGGATGGAGAAAAAAGATTTTTTATGACTATGTCAAAAATAACATTGTTTTTTCTTTTGGTGATTAATTGGGACTGAAGAACTCTGGGATAAACTTTACTTTTGTACTGATTCTAATTTTTATTTTCATTCGATTAATGGTATATAAGTAATAATATAGTTGTAGGCTTTATCACAAAAAGAAAACCTTGGGAAGCAATCAGTAGCAATATAATATTAAATAAGCGAGATTAAGGATATTCATAATAAATAGGTACAATGTATTTCCAAAATGCCCGATCTAGACACGTTTCATTATCAATGAAATATCGTTTTCTCTCACATCAAGACAACATATCCATTACCTTGACAGAACCTCTGTCATAAACTTAATTAATAGTTCCCAAGCAATCCCAAATGTCATCTGTTCAATACACGTGCCTCAGATCATCTCATTCAACGGTTCAACAAACTAATATATTGTCACTCATAAGCCAACTGTATCTGCGGTTCTCCAAGGAGTATTATTTTCCGAAGATTGATGACGTCATCAAATCCTTGATCCAACATTTGGACAAATATATTATTCTTTTGTTGATAGCATCAAATATGTATTTCACAACTCTTGGCTCTCTTTCCGAAAATAAGCCTGTTTAGATTGTGGAACATTGTGCGGTTGTTTCATGTTCTTACAAATTGAATTAGACGGTACATGGGGATATTCCATTGTAAAATGATAATTGAACAGGGGAACCATCCACGTAGGGTTTTGTCATAAACGAGTAGAGATGCAACCTACATTTCTACTTCTTGGTAAAATGTAATTTCAAAT
This sequence comes from Eilema griseolum, assembly GCA_963662185.1. Classification (NCBI taxonomy): domain Eukaryota; kingdom Metazoa; phylum Arthropoda; class Insecta; order Lepidoptera; family Erebidae; genus Eilema; species Eilema griseolum. Next base: position 9,693,251 of record OY759256.1, on the reverse strand, counting down.
TTCAATTTATCACAATTCGTATACCTAGTTCAAGTGACTGAAGCCTCTAACGAAAAATAGTACTTTTCTTTTGATCACTTCGAAATTGATGTCGCTGTAATCTGTTGCAGCAAGACCCCGCATCGAGCAGAATAAAACACAGTAAACAAAGACCCTCATGTACCTTAAATTAGCCGTGTCACTTTTATTTCTACTTTCCCCTTCGATCGTTCAAGCTTTTTTTTATTTGGAAAGGCAAAAAATGAAATGACGAGCTTTCAGCAGACTTAATTGTCGACACAATTGCTGTCAAATTAACTCTGAAAACCAATTTAGGTATTGTATCTAGCGGGGTCAAGTGTGATCGGGAGAATGGGATTGTCGTAACTAAGTTTTTCGAAAATGTTTAACGAGAACATTTACGGCTCTCGCCAGTATTTATTGATGTTTGTTGTGTTTGTTTTCTTGTTTCTAACAGTGTAACTGAACGTTGAACTTCGTAGTTAGGTGTCAAAACTTGGCATATGTCGTTGCCCCTCGAAAAATCGATAGGAAGTTCATTGAGGGAGTGTTACGTTATGAAAGTATTTTGTGTAATATCTTTACTTTTGTGGGTTTAGTTAACTTTGATGTTGTTTATTTGTACGGCGTTTATGGACCGGGGGCACTTGATTGACACATATAGTGAAGCGAGTGTTAGTAGACACCGGTAATCGTTAGCTATCTGATGAGCCGTGAGCTCGTTTGACACCTTGTAGTAAAAAAAAATTTAGTGATGTTAAAAAACTGCCAGCACTTTATTTTCTGGCGGTTTGGTGACAATCGTTTTTAGATGAAATGCTGTTAAGATGCCATGATCCTTAGATCGTGAATGAAATGAATCCTTGTATAAACTTCTCAATGATTACTAAACTCCGAATTCGTTTTCAAGACCTAATTGAGAAATTGAATGAGGCAAAGTATCTGAAAATAACTAAGTCTAAAATATTATCGGGTAATTAGTATCTTGTACACGATTCTTTTGTTTTAACTAAAATAAGTGTGATATACAAACTAGTCTGCTATGTGTTGATACAAACCGAGACCAAGTAATTATTCTAATTCACTCTGTCTGTTGCTGAGAGCGCTTAGCATTCAACCTTCATTTTGAAATATGCTACATATTCCGTTTAAATGAATCTAGAGCACATTATAATTTGGCTATTCTTTTTTAGCAAATATGTTCATAGCGTTTCGGGGATAAATGTCCGAGTAGATTTGGTCTGTTCAACATTCCAAAATTTTCATAGATTCTCTATAACATACCCACGAAGCGCTTTACACTCGCGGGGTATACTTTCCCGCTCCAACGGGAACTTGTTCCGTGGATAAAATGTATTCTATCTATGTGTTAATTCTAAAAATGATCTATGTGTAAATTTATGTTCAAATCGTTTAAGCTACTTATGAAGAAAACGACTAGTTGTAAATGTGGATACTTTCTTTTATTTCGGTGTCAGCAGTGGCCCATTCCCTAAAGAATTTCTTTCGCAAGCTAAAAGAACCATGAAAAAACCATGTGTTACGTCCACACTTGTGAGGAAAGTAAGAGCCGCTTGACTAGGGAATAATCCTACAGAAATACCTGACCGAAACTTCTTCTCACTGCTTATACTATATAAAAAAAGGGAAAGTGAAAAAATTATAAAAACATATTAGAAGCGGGTAGTATATCGTGTCAATTCTATTTCTGGTGAGCCAGGTGAAATAACAGCTCTTTGATATGTTAGTATAGGTGTTGCCTCTGAAAATTCGTTTTTAGTCGATGCTGCAGCATAAAAGGCATCAACTGCCAAGTTTTCAAAGGACCATAACTCCATCAATTAAATAAGCGGCACAATATCCTAATATTAACCATAAATTCTCTATTGAGCGATCAGAACACTCAGAATCTGTTGTTGTGATGAAAATTCGGTATTCAATCAATGCCCAATGATCGTTGCGCATTCCACAATTTGTCACCGATCTGTCGAATAAGTTGAGTTGATACATCACAATATACGTAATTAATATTGGAAAAACAAAATAATGTATTTATTTTGTATATTAGATATTCAGGTTATTATCATCAATTTCAATTAGTTTAGTATTGGTGGCCACTCCATTCCCGGTTGACTTGAGATTTCTGTTAGAAAAAGATTACGAAGTTGCGTGGTGTGGAGGAGTTTTTGTATCTATGGGGTTTTATAACTTACCTAAGTCTTAAATGTACTTTACATCTACCTAATCAATACTAGCAACATTTCTTTATTTTTTCATCTAAGCATCATTACCATTAGCGCTTCGGCCAAACACAATTTTACATTTTCAAGTCCTACCATATTCCAAATCAAATTTAGTTATCTTCCGCTTGAGTCAAATATACCTATGCGAATTCGGCTGCCCAGATATTTCCGAATATCGGCAATATCTAGGTAGCACGGCAATATTTGATAAATATTTCCTAGAGAATTGAATATTATATTTACATAACGTCTACCCAATAATACATTTTGGTACCGATTACTGCCAAACTCGGAATCGGGAATCCAGAGCTGTATCGATCCACTGCACCCAGGAGTTGCATTGCTTTAGTAATTTATAATAGCGAGGGGCGTTGCGTATTGCAGTTTCTCCCTCTATACCCTTATTGCTATAGCTGCAAAAGCCATTTTACCGTTTTCATTATTTCAGAGGGTTTAAGTAAGGGGTTTGACCCACGTGTTACAACCATTATTGCGAGATCTCCATTTTTTATGTATGTTCCAACGCTCGAGGATTCAATACTGATGTTAATTTAATTTGTTCTATTCAACAGCAGTGCACTCCTACAAATAGTAATGTTTTAAACAAATAAACTTCGTTTTATGTATGGTGAGCTGCTTTCTAGATTTTTCTGTTGGCAACCTTTATTATAAAACTGATTTATGGCTGCAATAGTCTATGTTTTACTTCCTACTACGCTTCCTAGTTGTAGAGTACAGTAATGTACATTTTCTGTATAACATTATATCCGTCTACGAGAGCAATTATGTCACATAATGTCTCTTTTAAATGTTCTTTCGGAATATATATTTAACGGAGAACAGTTTAACTTTATGTAATCTGGATTATACAGTTTTATTTCTACCTACAGTAATGCTATTCTGTGTCTTTTTATCAGCGGTAACCTAGTGGTACGGATAATGGACTGCTGAGATGAGGTCTCGGGTTCGATCCCAGGCACACAACAATGACATTTCGATGCTTTTCGAAGTTATGTGTGTATTTATCGCAGGTTTATAAATGGCAATAGGCTCGCCACCTATTGCATTGGGACCTAAACATAAACTGGCGAAATGTGGGTGCTAGCACCTCTGCCCACCCCTTCGGGGATATAGGCGTGAGTTTATTAGTTTATGTTATGTTTTTTACCCATCGTTTTCACTAAGGTTTAAAATATGTATTTGACAAGTTGACTGCAGTGTGAACGCTATTGTGCTTTAAACTTGTATACAGCTTGTCGATTAGACAACTCACATGAACGAAAAAGTATCTGAGACAGCTTTTAAACATGTATAAAATAAATTTAGTAGTTAAGTATTACATGTCTGCTACAAGTCTTGTATCAAATAAGTTTACAACTAGATTCTTAGTGAAGACGGTGACCTATGAACGTGTGCAACACCAGGGGAGTCATACCCCTGCTGCCGACTCTGTAAGAACAGAGATCTTCTGTGCCGTTAGTGCAGACGACACAATCAGAAGAAGTCTTTGGTTTTCCCACTGACAGCACAAAAACTCTCAGTGAATTCTGGCTACCCTACTCACTCTTCTCCAGTCGGACTACTCAATTGGGACGGGAATACCGTCGTGTCCTACCTCCTTCAAACAATCACACAACAAATTGGACAATGCTCCTCAGTCTTGTCAACCTTTTTGAAGAGTACTGGCATTGATTTTAATATGAGTCACTTAAACAGTATCACATGTGCTTTTATTTCAGTTGTTTCACAAATCAACATGTTTATTTTAAATATTTCTTGTCCATTATTTCGTAGGACGTGGACGTGCCAATCTGTGAGAGTGTCCTCCCTTACATATCAGTAACAAAATATTAAATTGTTATTCCCAGTATTTGACCACATTTATTACAATGTCTACGGATTGCATTCATCAATATGTAGTTGTCGGTACACAAGTATTCTGACATTCCTCAATGCTTTCAATCTTTCAATGTCAAATGGTTGAAAACGAAAATGAATATACCTACAGGATGGAATTTTGTAATGCCACCTGAAGGAGAAGTACTCTTAATACTGTAGATAGAAAATTTTACTCCAAGGAAACATTCCTTTATTTTTGAATTCATTGCTTTGCATTGCATTCATTGATTTTTTTAAATTCGCTTGCCGCACCCGGTAATCGAACCGACTAAAATGTGTAAAAGTTGCACACTGTACTTTTATTGCATCGATCGTTAGGGTCTATTATAAGGATGAAATGTCTCTAACAAACTTCATAAATTAAATGAAAGGAAAACAATGAAATCTTAAATTATTTGTTCAATGGGTCAAGTTCTCCAGCAAGATGGTGCTCCAACCCATAACAGTAAAATCACTACTGCCTACATTAATAACCATTTTAATACCAAGATTGGTACAAACGGCACAATCAGATGGCCTGCGAGATCACCAGATCAGTATTAAGAGTACTTCCCCTTCAGGTCGCATTACAAAATACCACCCTGTATGATTAACTTAACTCGTTTTCTATTTCTTTGAAGTTAAATACGACTTGTAAGTCTTATAACCCTTAAAATATATTATTCCATATGTCAATATTCATTAATATTAACTATTTTGAGTCACAGCACAACTGAATTGTTCAGCTTTATTCTTCATTAGAATATTATATCATCTCTTATTGACTTGATTGTACATGTTTGCTTTATTAGTATTGTCTTATCCATTATATAAATCATTTCTGATTGTCATTGTTCTGTTCCAGGAAATGTTCTTCGATTCCTTTGGGTGAGTCTATTGTTTCTATTTCGGTGCTAATATTTGAGAAGTTAATGCGTTAGGTATAGGGCGTAGTTATTACAGGGTAGGAAAATTCCCCTGTAATTAATAACAAAAATCCCAACAGGTGTCGTAATTTGATTAACAGAAGGGAAACATCTTTTAATTAAAACTGGGCAACTAGCCTCTAATCTCCTCATTGTTTATTCCAAGAAAACTCGCTGTGCCCTTTATAAAGTTAACACAAATAATTCTGAAGCTTCAAATTGCGCATTAAGCTCTTACTTTTGTCAGATAAATATTTTTGCTCTCTTATAAATGTATATTTTCATTTCAACAATTCAGATTCTAAAACCAACAATCACAAGGTCTATCTTCCTACTTAATTTGAAATTCAAATTACTCCAAATGTACACAAAGTGAATATTAATTTCGACAATTACTTCAATAATAAACTATCGAAACGGGATCATGTTTTACGAGCCCAAAACTTGGCGGATTGTTACCGTTGGTTTATTTACCTTATGCTTACTAAGTAATTCTCATTACCATAGCGAACCGTTCAAATGATAATTGTGTTGTTTCGTTCTTTCATTATATGAATCATATGTTCGCTGAATATTGAGCGCCACCAGCGGTTTATTTAATATATGTAAACTTATTCGGTTATTCCATTTTCACGAATAAACATTCTATGTGTTTACCATCAATTTGGTTCGCTTCTCTTGCGGGCGTACCTTCGTCTAGTGAATTTAGACAGGAGATGGTTTTCATAACGTTATTCTCTAAATGATATTATTGAACATTTGTTTTGCCATGTTAACGATGCCGTCGAAGGTATCTCTGTATTCTAATTGCTAAATGCTTTGATAATATTTATTTTTATTATCCCTTTTGTAACAAGTTTTTACATTCATAATATTAGTAGTATGCTTCTAATTCAAATTCCAGGTTTTCTACTTCAAAAACAGTTGCTTTCTACTCCAGTGGATCTCAACGAGGCGATGCGTGGCTTCTGAGTTGAAGTACCTACTAGCAGTAATAAAAACCTTATTACTCACTAGCTCTGTATGACTAATTGATAAAGGGGGAGTGAAGCACTGCGTTAATAGCTTGTGATTTTGTGTTATTATGGTTAACGAAGACAAATCTTTCTTCTTTCATTACCTTCGAGTACTTTTGACGTGAAATAGCAAACGTGGTGCCAAACGGCATAACACTTGCTTACTGTCATGCTTCTTTACGGTAGTGCCCATTTTTGTCTTTCACATCTGCTGGCCACATTTTAATTTTATATTAAGACTCTTATGAGTGACTATAAATCTTCAGATTATAATTACACATTCCGTTATGTTTTTCGGTTACATGTAATTAGGTACAAATCTCACTTTTTTAATGGGCATACAACCTGATGTCACTTTGTACGACTCGTAAGGGGAGTGGTAGCGTTGTATTCTACTTTCCCGGGAATTACTCGGCAAGAATTCGAAATACATACATAATATAATAATGTTTTAGCACATGTTACACATTGTCATTTAGAACTAATCTGAGCATAGCTGGGCATATAGAATATTTTATTTTATACTGAGTGGGAATCGAATCCACAACCTGTCGCTTACCAATCGAACTACTCAGGAAGCCCTCGCCTATCTCAAATTCTTCCAGCTTTAGTTAACATAATTAGCAGAAAAAAACATTTGTTACTGTTGAATGTGTGTGAAATTAATTCAAATATTTGAACCAAAGAAGAATTCAGTGTGTGTTTTGAATTAACTTTTTTTTTCGTCTTACCGTTTTTGGTCCCGTAATGTGTGTAACCATTCTGAGATACTATTAAGATTGTCTATAAGATAAGTTTCTTTACCAAAAGGTACACTTTTATGTTCTAACGTCGTAGGAAGTTTGGTTTTCCATCAAACGTTGCGCTGTGTCGTCAGTGTACTTTGGCTTTGTTACTTAGCGTCAGATAACAGTCGTTCTAGTGAACATTTTCCGCTTCAGAATTTTATATTTCAAACGAAAGGGAATTACTCTGTTTTTAACAGCTTAACGTGGCGCTGGGTTAACGTGGGCTATTATTTTATTTATTATTATTTAAAGACACAAAATACAGTCAGTGGGAAGATTAAAGGTTTGCCCTGATTGGGTCGTCTACACTGACAGCACAGAAACTCTGTTGTTATAGGGTCAGTAGCACAGGTGTGACTCCCCTGGTGTTGTGTTGCACACATTCATAGTTCACGGTAACCACTTTTCATCAGGTAGGCCGTATGATTGTCTGCCACCTAAGCTACATAAAAAAAATTAACGTGTAGTAAGTTAAAAAAATAGGTATCAGAGTCAAAAGAGTAATGTAATTTTGCATATATGTATACTCAAAACAACAGTTGATAAATCTCAAACCTCAATATCCTAGGTATGGATGTTCGCTGCAATCTGAACAACAAAAACTACATCGAGAGTATCATCAAAACAGCCTCGCGTAAACTCAGAGTCCTGAACAAAGTGAGACGTTTTTACACGCCGGAGCAGCTTGGCCATCCCAGAGATACAAGCAGTCCAGCTTCAGCTCCTGCGTGAAATACTGCTCGCATCCCTGGAATGGCTCAGCAAAGTATTTACTAGACGCTCTCGACAGATTGCAGCGACGTGCCTTCCGCATTATTGGGAATCCTGAGGTCACGAACACCCTAGGATGCAACATCTCTACGCCTTGCCCTTAGCGTCCCGTTTCAAAAATACACCCTATATATAAATATATTAAAAATCTCGATTACTTTAATATTATCTATTAGTTAGTGACCTTGACAGTTATTGTTCAACGTGTAAGGTTTTTACTAATTTTTTTAAATCTTACATTTAGAAAAAAAATCAATTTTTAAAGTTGGTTAATTGCCTACTTATTTGTATTACGAGTATGTATGATTACGATTCTGAATGGTATATTTGTTCTTACTTATACCGAATGATAATTTCACTAAAACGTGAAATAAAGCCAAGGACTCACAACTTAAAAACGAATACCACAACTAAACAAAGTAAACAAAAGCAGCTTATCAAAACTAGGAAGTATATTTTCTAACACATTGCGAAATAGTGAAACACATGATGTAGCATTGTTGCTGATATAACAGCAGCTCAAAACAATGTCTTTTTAGTCACGCCTTGAAAACTTCTAAAGCGCCAACTACTTACGGCCTTAGAAGTAGTGCACACGTGCGACTTTTAATCGCAGTGTTACGGTCAGTGTTGAATTGCAGGTTTAGATTCGTATATACGTATACAAGATTTATTAAAATGTAATAAGAAGGAATCGCATACATTTAATGTATTGTATAAAAAATAACAGAAACCGGCTAGATTGTTTTCATACAATTATGATAGTAGAAGAAGCGAAAGATGTATGTCGTAGCAGATGAAAACATGTGGTTTCTGCCTACCCCACTTAGAAAAAGGCGTGACCGTATATATGTATCAAAAATCAAAAATATAAACTTAGGCTCCCATGGTATATAGGCTCAAACTAAGCAGAGATGATAAATTGCACGACAACGATTTAACATGCTTTCTGAGACGCGAAAATGTCTCACCTCTCACTTTGCAGAAAATGGTCACCCATTCTAGGACTGACGTGGTTGCTATTGCTCAACCGTGCAATATGCTAACCATCTCTGTTGCCACTTAGCCACGAGCCCTCAAGTATCGATAATCGAAATCTAAATATCTACTGTCTACACGCATCCTATGCCATATGCGAGTATTTTTAAAAAGCAATATTTTCAACTATTCAGCCGTGAAAAATAAACGATGTTTCAAACATTTTCAATTTATGTTCAGTGAATGCAAAGAGAATTTAAAATAGTTTTATATGCCTCAGTTATAAACGAATTAATAGATGATATACATTTTCGTGTTAAAGCTTTATAGTTTTACCATAAAACTTTTTGAATATAATTGGTTAATCACGATCAAGGCTCGTCTCTACAAATTATCGCTCATTAACCCTAAAATATATGCTCACATAAGATCTAGTACTTATAACAACATTAACAGTAGGTACCTATATCAACCTGATTTCACGAAATAAATAAATGAAACGAAAAACTATAACCTTTAACCACCGTCTTCTTACTTAACAAGAGATTAACTCAGATCTTTTCTTTCACTTCGATAGACTACAGGACATGCTTTGTTTTGTTCCTTCCCTTTCATTCATTAATCGTAATACCTTGATCACACACACCCTTAGGAGTGACGAGACAGTGCTTTCGGCCGATTGTGATGTACCTACTTACGTGAAAAGTACTCGGCGCTCGTACCGAGCATCAGCCGAGGGCACTGTCTCGCTACTCCACTCGGTGCGTGTGATTAAGGCATAAGGTCGCGTTATCACTAGCGGTATATTTCCACGAATTCGATACATTACAGAGAGGTCAGTCCGCCTACAGTCAACTTTAAAAGCCATCACAAGGGCAAAGGTAGGAGATATTTAACACATATTGATAACTCACTTGTACTTTTCCACATTACTTTATTGCTTATTACACCTGACCGGTTTCGCCTTACGGCATCCTCAAAGGTTTATAATGTCATTTTCAGTGAGTTATCAATATGTGTAACAACAAATTCCACCAAGTGCCATCAATCTACAGTATAAATAGTAGGAGATATTTTATTTCACCATTTTGTCAGTGAATGGAGGGTTAATAGCTTAGTATGAGATAAACTCTGTTTAAAGAGAAAGACAGTTACAAACACTAAAGTGACAAGCAGGTTAGCTGTAACTAATCAGTTCTGAAGCTCTTAATAAAACATTCAAAAAGTTCGTGTGGGATCTTACAAAAATAACCTCAAAACACGAATGAAACTTCAACCAATATCTTAAATCGAGACCTACAATAATTTGCCATGTATCGGCATTTTTGAATTCGGAAGTAATAGAAAATCCTACGTAGATACCTTTTTCCTAACTCATACTTAACTTCGATTAAGATTAAAATGGCCGAGGCGGGATTTGAACCCGCGATCATTCCCTTACAAGGGAACGCTCTGTCCACTAAGCCAATAACGAACCTTCGCCTGAAACTATCCAAATTCTTCTATATATATATCCGTCTTACGGCGATTGTTTGCTTCTGTAGTTACGTATTTAAAAAATGCCTTAAATATCGTTTGACTATTGAAAATCTGAAGGAGCTATGTCGAGAAAATATGAGCAAGGAAGTTTACCTCATCCTCCCAAGTTATATCTCCCTAGATGGGAGAGTTAATAAGTTTAAAAAATATCTTTAACGTTCTATGTGGCCAATTTATGATAATAATATTATTGACTTCTTCTTTTAATAAAGAAATACGACTCTTAAAGTAAGTATTTTATAAAAGTTAAAATAAACTTGATACTTTCCCGCTGTAAGTACGCGCTAAAATATTATTTTTAAAATTACCATAGACTGTATACGTTTTATACAAAAAAGTTATTTTTATCTTGAAAGTCAGCAACGAGTCAGTTTCGTGGTAAATATAACATCGTGCCACTCACAACATACTTTGACAAGACTGCCTCCCTTAGACAAGTGGTATATAAGTACATTTAATCTCGCCTTTATCCCTGGAGGGATAAGCAGAGGTGAATTAACACCCACATTTCACCAATAATTGTATTCGGTCCCACGTAATAGGATAGACTCAAGCCATGCATCTGAGGCTGAGTCTGGGCTGTATATATCTGCCTGATGGTAAACAGCCCTATCCCTTAGTCGCCTTGTACGACACCGCATAGGAAGAGATGGGTTGGCCCTAATTCTACTCTGAAATTGAATAAAACATTGAATAAATCATTATAAAACAATCAATGTATTGTATTGTATTGTTATGTTTACGACTGTTAGAAACGTAATACGTAATTGTCAATCCCAAGCATTGATTGACAATAATGTTCACGGTAATTAACGCGATCATGGTATAGGTACATACCTTTGATTTGCCTGACGTTTCAACCAGGGTACACCGGCCGTAGTCACAGACTGACTGGCCTCAGTGGTGCACGTCTGCTGTCTTCGAGTCCGAGAGGTAGTACGTAGGTTTTCTACCCGCACATGCTCGATATTTTTAATAAGTTAGTAATACATAATTGTCATAAAAAAACCGCGGTAGCCTAGTGGTATGGGTAATGGACTGCTGAGACGAGGTCTCGGGTTCGATCCCAGGTTTTACCATGGCACACACCAATGACTTCGATGCTTTTCGAAGTTATGTGTGTATTTATCGCAGGTTTATAAGTGCCCGGTTAATGGCAATAGGCTCGCCACCTATTACATTGGGACCTAAACATAAACTGGCGAAATGTGAGTGCTAGCACCTCTGCCTACCCCTTCGAGGGATATAGGCGTGAGTTTATGTTATGTTACATAATTGTCAATCCCACACATTGCTTGTTCTATGTTATCTTACTAACGATGTGCCACTTGTTTAAGGGGACTCTCGACAAGTTGCGATACGTTTGTAGAATAGAATAGATTAGTCAATGTATGGGATTGACATACGTTAACGATTATCATAAACGTCAAAATACGTGTAAATCTTATACAAAATCATTCTATTTTATAATTGGCTGGCCCTAGACAAGTGGCTGGCGTGGCCACTTGTCTAGGGGGCTGGTAAGCATACTCAAATTTGGTCAATTAACTGCATGCTATTAATAAATAAGTGACATGGAATATAAAATAGAAACAATATCTCAATTCTAAGTAATCTATACAGAAATAATATTAAATAATTTATAAATATTAAATACAATAAAAATAAAATAACTATTATACAACTTATAGCTAAGAACAATTAAAATGCGTCGTAGAATTCCTCCGCATCGCATGCCTCTTGTGGCAGCGTTCCCAGAAGACTGGCAGCATTGCCACGTTGTATGGCAATGCTTATTCTCTGACCTAAAAAGAGGCCAGCCTTCTGGTCACGAGAAGCGTCGACCATACGCTTCGCAATCTCACGGAAGAGGTTGCGAGCGCTCGGACCCCATGACCCCAAAGTCTCGACTCCAAACGGCACAAATTCATAATCTCCGATGAGATTGAAGTATTTGCGCCGCTTGAGAGCCTCTGCAGAAGCAGCAGCAGCTCCAGCACAGCCAGCCGTGCTAGTTATATGGGTAGGAGCCATGGTATCAACGCATGTGGCGTCCCACACCAGAGTCCTACCCATCTTCCATGGCATTAACGACATGCCATCCGGTCTCTTGCCATCGTCACGCGCCAAACCGTTTGGTTCTAGTACAGCTGGTACACCGGCGGTGACAAGAGCACGGCGGATTATGTCATTGAGGCTGGCGTGCCGTGGAATTCGCCCTGCGCTCCTGCAGCACGACAGACCATGGTGTCCGAGTCTGTCAACGGCTTCTCCACAGCGGCATTGATGCGGAGAAACACACGGCGCGCCTAAACGGAGACAAGTTGCGATGCGGAAGGTAGTGTCATCTAACATAGTCCCTACGTTAGATGACGGAAGAGCTTGTAGCCAAAGACCCGATTCCCACACTCCAACCGCCAGTAAACGGGCACGCTCAGCAGCATTGGAACATGTATTTAGTAATTTTTTTCCAACTAAGCTGCAGAGCGGCCCGTCCCACTGACGCTGTGAGAAGAGGTTCCTTGGGAGATCGGTGTTTGGACATGCAATTTTCCAAGCGTTCACTGCATCAGTCTTACACAATACTTCAGAATTAACTAGTGTAGGTGCAAGGATTTTCCTAGTTAATTCTTCGGTACTGTGGACTGAAGACAGGAACGCTGGTAAGCTGACATCTGAAATTTTGCGAATACCGAGCCCACCCAAGCGAATCGGTAGAGTCGCTTGTAGTAAAGCTCGGTCATCCAAGGCCACATTTAAAATTTTGGTGAGGGTATTTTCTATAATTTCGTCCATTTTTTTCAAAATCGTTAAATGTTTAAAAAATGGCGTTGATCGTAGGGCATGGGTGAATTTTGGAACGAATAGGCAATACCGAAGAATAGTGAAAGCCGAGTGTATATTAATTTTGAGTAGGCGATCCGAAATGTCACTAAAATTTTGAATTTTTTCCTCTATAAATGGGGTATAGGCATCTTCTAGGATTGGGGACCCGAGGAGACGTAAAGAGTCTTTTTCTAAAATTTTGATGGTGGGAGCTATGGAATTGAATTTAGAGATAGTAGAAATTTTGTCCGAAACGTCGTTTAAAAAAATCTCGCATTTGCTGTCATTTAGTTCTAAACCAATTAATCTAAATTCATTTTTAATAAATGCCAAATCTTGTAAAACTGTCTCCACATCTCCCCCTAGAGTCCCATCGTCTAGGTACCATACATTAAATTTAGAATTTAACCGCCGAATAATGGGCTGAATAGCTAAACTGAAAATTACCGGTCCAAGAGGGTCTCCTTGTTGACATCCAACAGCTGATTTCAAAAGGTTGTCCTTGTATAATAATTTGGAGGGGTATCTGTAACATTGCCAAAGAAAATTATAAATTTTGGGTGTTTCTAATTTAGCTTGGTTCAACAAGGTGTCTCTGTTCACCGAGTTGAAAGCATTCTTCACATCGACCTTGAGAATGACCTCACCTTTACTGGAGCCAAGGTAGGTTGATAAAGCATGTATGGCAGCCTCACAGCCCCCCTTTGAACCAAAACCAATTTGGAGGGGCTGGAACTTCAAAGATAACTCGGTTTTGTAATATTTACAACAGAGTTTGGCTGCCATACGTCGGTACGTACATCCCACGGCAATAGGACGAATGCCACCATCTGTCTTGCGTAGGGCACACAAATTAGCCCCATACAAAATGTCTGTGATGGCATCATCCACACTACCGGAGAGCATCAAATTCATGAGAGCCGTTAGCTCCTTCAGAAGTGCCTCACCAGCCTCCCCGGTGCTTGGCCCTAAAAGATCTTTTAAATGTTGTGGGGTTAATGCGTCAAGACCTCCGGCAGAGCCACTTCGAAAGGAGACAACGGCTGCCAACACTTCCTTGGCCGTTACGCACAGGCAATCAGGGTCGGGGACAGGTGCCTCAGGAAAGGAAAGGCCACCCGCAGGCGCTGGATGCTTGCTCCGCAGACCAGTAAGGGTCTCAGGAGAGCAGGGCGCCACTACATCGCTACTAAAAAGCAATCTCGATGCCCCACTTATGTCACCATCCCTCAATTTTGATTCAACCAAGTTAAAAATATTGCTTTTCCGAAACGAAGAGTATGTTGGGTTTATATTTTCCGTTATGACGCTACAATTATTTTTAATTTGAGACGTCAATGAATTTGTTGTTGTTCGGTGGGCTGTCCGGTCTGTCCTGTCTGTTCTAATATGTAAAATTTTGTATGGGAAGGTGAGCAGTTGCTCCCAAGCCGTTTTACTATTTTCTCGAAGTACAAGACCTATGCAGTTTGACAAACTTTTCGCAACAATTGGTCTTGCACCGCGAGGAATTCTCTTTAGGATCGAAACAGAGTTTTTTAAGTGAGATAGTCTTTGCCAAAAGGGAATTTCAATAATGTTTTCAGAAACTGTACTTGTAGAGGGTTGAATAACCAGAGGGGGGTTCGGAGATACATGTCGGGGTTTGTGTACTTTTCCGATATGTATCTTCAAACCTCGCTCACTCTTAAAAATACGGGCTTGGGAGCAGTGAGGGCATCGTATCACATTCAATAGCGAAGCAGTAGGTTGACTTACCTCCGCATCACTATCGTGCAACATAAAAATGCTATGAAAATGGAGCACTTAAAATTCTTAAAACTAACACATAGTTCCTTAAACACTATATATACAAAAAAAAACACTTTATAAATTAACTGTCACAATAAAATAGTACTGAAAAATTGACTGAGAATGTTTTTTGTGGCAGCTGGTTGCCAAGGAGCCCGTTGCCTTGGGAGCGGCGTCCGTGGCGTCCCGTCACAGAAACCAGCACCTTACTTCTCCTTGCCCTCTAAAATCCAACCACACGTCCTGATCGACCACCTGAATCTCGTGGAGGGTGGACACACGGCAACAAATTTACTGGCGTGGCTCACGTGGCTCTGGTGAAATTTCTTGAAAAACTTGACATTGGCGATAAATAAGTACAGTTTAGAAATCCAAATCCAGACACCAAAACGAGTTACGAAATACGGTTAACTCGAGCGTTTTTCGTGTACTTTGCGGGCAATATTGTTTTAAAACAGCTATTTTTGTATTGCGGCTAAAATGTCGGAGCGAAACTTCAGTTTTATAAATAGTTGCACTTATTACTGATTTAGCAAGGTTTGTTAATGTATTTGATAGACAACCATGCCGACTAGTTCCCGGTGATGCAAAATAGGGCCACCTCTTGTCTTCCTGTGGATGACAAGAGGTGGTCGGCTATGGGTAATAGGGGCTGGTTTTCGACAAACATAGGAGAAGATCCCAAGAAAAAATATCGCTGTCAATGCAAATCTCTAAGTAGAGAATTCAGAGTATATTCAGGATTGGTTGTCGACCTATAAAAACAATTTACTCCATTTTTATGTTATAAATAACCCATAATTATTTCATATAAATGATATCGTTTATATCATTAATGATAAAGCATGTAATCGTACCCATAAATGTCAGGCCTCACAAAGAACTTGTCAATGTATGTGTTATAGTGTCTTAATGACATAGAAAAACAAAAATATATATTGTATTCTATACTTTTTCTCTCGTACTATCGACTTTCTATCTTCATGGCCTAGATGGTAATCTTAAGTTTGTTTTCATGACTACTATTAAAATGTGATTATGTAGATTTATCGTACGTGTTTATCGTCAAGACTAGAAAAGTAGCTTCCATTAATCTTGATAAAAACATAAGTTGCCATATTCAACCACTAACAAGTGGAATGGGATGTTTCTTTTCTATTTTTTCTTCTATATCAAAACCTTATTGTATACATACCTATATTATAAAGTGTTTTAATACCATGGTGCGGGCGCCACAAAAGCACTAAAGCATAATTTATGCCAACAAAAGTTACATGAAAACCATTTTATATGGCAGTCGCTGTAAAAAACTATGATTTGATTTTGATAGCACAGCACCGGCCAAAAACATCGTCAATGTAAACGAACAACGGGCTGTTGATGATGATTCTCAACATTTTAATAGTCCCTGCAGTGGTTCGATATAAAACGACGATAAATTCTATAAATACCCGGCTCTGAGCCCCATCGGCCACGGGCCACCCTCCGCGCTTTGTGACTCATGCATGAGGGTAGATTCAGATAATATATTATTAAATAACTACGATATTTAATATCACGCAAATCAGTTTAAACTTGATGTAAATAGTCTTTGGTTGTCTTGTGAGCTGTGTAATTGATTTGAGGTTAGATTTTTCATACTTGGTTTCATGCAATCACTTAAAATCGTGTTGAGTTTACAAAGAATCAAGCTTGCGTGCACAAAAATTTCATTATTGAAATTCTCTGACATTTAATCTAAAATTTCAGATCTTTTGTCTGCTGATAACGCTGGTGTAAATTGTCTGCAAAATCTCCTAAAAGTAATTTTATTGTAGTAGATCGTCGTAAATAATTAATTTAATTAATAATAAAAGATGTTTTAGTTTTTTATTTTTTGTGTTGAATACTTCGACCAAAAATGCAAGTTTACGTGATATGCCTCCGTAAAACCGTCCATTTCCATTTCCTGAATAGCTACTGCACCTGTTCTATTGCCAATATCGTAGGCTACGTAGTCGTTTTGATTATTCAAATGCTTTTTTATATGAGGGGACATGAGGGTAGGTCCGGGCGCTTGACAAATTGCCCTAAGGCCAGACGGCTGGGGTAGCGGGGCAAGTGAGTGTATTGAATATAAGCTAGAGATGTTTTTAGTCCTGGGGTATGAAATTTTCGGCAAATTCGTTTATAATAATTTTAACATGGATGAAAAAATACGTCTTTGTTAACGGCAATAGACACAATATTGTATTTTCGTAATTGTTATTTTAGTAAGTCCTTTAAGTTCTTCTTTTAGTCTTCTATCTATTAAATTACGACAATTTTTTTTAAATTTCACTTTAGCAAGGAAAGAAGTTGCCAAACAATAAGTTTATCCACAAATTTCGTGTTTTAATCAAATTCCCTTTAGTATCTTTTGTTCACGATGTTTGTGTGAGCTTGCAACCTTAACTTTCCACAGACTGTCGCGACGGCTTCAACCTTCCCTATGTTGTTCCCATTTTTCATAGCCCTCACTCCCCATTACACATGGGCCCTTTCCTATTGAAACTAACTAAGTACCAGGATATCGAATCTTTATAGTTCGTGTACAAAGTTCATTTTGCCTCGGCTCGTAAAAGTAATCACGAAAATTGAAAGCGGGACAAAGAAAGTTGATCTTTAACGTAATGATATTTAGGTTTTTGTCTCTTTCTCACTATTCGTAATGGGGAATATCTTTAGGTGCTTTGTGGCCCCACGGTGGGTACCAGTTATGAGGTGTCGACGAACAATTTATGAGTATTGAACAGTTGTTAACACTTCCTTAGCAACACATTTTATTGCAAACAGTATTCACTTTACATACATAACATGTATGCATGCTTGTATATCCTCGAAGGAGTTATAGCATCCACATTGGGCAAACTATGAATTTCGGCCCTACATAATAGAGGACGAACCTCAAGCGGGCACCTTGTCATGGGCTGTATCTGTAGTATCAGATAGAGAACAGCCCTATCTTTTAGGCTTCTTCTACGAAACTCACGGAAAGAGGATGGCCCTATCCCACTCTACTGGGAACCAAAACATAGGGGTTTATGATGTTTATTAAATTAACCTTCGCAATTTTTGACCTTAAATGTCAGAGTTAACCCAAATACTGTATTCAGTCGATAATAATTAAAACTCTCGTGGGCGTTAATTACTGATGTATTGTGGTTATTAAAGTAGTGTTGTTGGTTTTAATCAATTTGTTTGCAGGACGCAGGCATTCGAAGCAAAACTAAATATGATAAATAATTACATAGACTTCCATTACTCCTAATGTAGTCAGGTCTGGAGCAAAAGAGAAGAAATTTTCTTAGAAGTTCTTTTTGAACAGTAAGTAGTTATTTTAATCTGAATGTACTGAAATAGCTTTTATGAATGATTTGTTACTACAAGTTTTAATGAAAGCAAATTTTAACCATATTAATGTTATTAATTAGTTCAGTTACTCTTGCTCAGATTATTAATAAAGTCTTTATAGCCTAGAAAGGAAATCTAGTAAATGCCGCTGTTTTTTCGTGGTCCCTGTATTTTCTCCCATTACCGGCCTTGGCCGCCAATAATATTGGTGGTCAATGCTGGTCTAGATTGACCTAACATTGGTCGCGACACATTTTTACCGACGTCGAAATGAGGCTGAAGATTAAACCCTCTCCGCCGCCTCATGCATGTCACATGCGGGCTTGGGTTCTTGCACGCCATGCAAATCATATGACATTTTGCATATTATTGAGCAAATTACGGAATAATTTAGTATTATTTGCACGAAAAAGACACCCGCATACGTGCACACGCACCCACTTCCCTACAAGAAGCACGCGCGGAAACGTGCCTGATTCAGCGGTCTTATTCAAACCGAAATAATATAAATGTCGAATTTTCTTCCAAAGCGTATCACAGAGATACGATAACACGAAACACGACACTGCTATAAACTATTCGTCCGTTGAATGAGATACACAGTTGAACGCTTTGATCGTCACCACGCTAAGATTTAATCGACTGTGAACATTGTTTGTAAATAGCCAAGAATTTTGCGGAGAAAGAATTTCCCAAATACATTTTATATTTTGTGTAAACAAGGTGGGAATTTACATTATATAAGCTCCCGCGCTTTTGAAGGTAAAAAGCTGTTCTGTGAGTTTTCTGTGTCGGAACGTTAAATTCATTAAAGAGTCACTCATAAACACGGTTTCGGATAAAAAAGAATAGAAAATTACAGTAAGAGCTATGGGAACTCTCAGTAGAAAAGCTTCAAGAACTTTCAATGTTAGTTTAGTTAAAGTAATTTTTGATTGATGTTCACAATTTCATTAGTTATCTTCTTCAAGTTGTTATGATAATAAGAAGGCTCAAAGAGACAACGTTTAAGTCTATTGGCTTTTCAGTACCTACTATAAATAGAAATTCACGCGAAGGAAATCGCGGATAAAAGCTGTATTTACTTACATAAGACAAATGATAAAATCCATCAATCGTCCGTGCGTTTCCATAATTTGAAGGGATCAATCCTACCGCATTAATACTGAGCACAAAATTTATTACATTCGAAGTTTCATTCTAATTTTACCAGAGTAGATAAACATAGTGTTATGTTACGCTAAATGATCAGCCCCGTAGACAAGTGGTAATTCGTTGATCAGCTTATTGTAGACTATGAATGATGATGAATGTAAGATAATCGGGATTGACACATGTTTTAACGATTATGACAATATTCAACGTATGTAAATCGTACATTGATAAATCTATGAACCAGGAACTATTCTACTCCACAAACAAATTAAAGTAATCGGGATATTTACCATGTTATATTGTACTGAGGGAAGCGATTGAAATCAAAAAGTATAAAAATTTCAATCGTGAGTATGGGTTTCAACTGCCGAACGTCTGGCATCCAATGGTCCGTCTTTGCAAAAACAACCGGGATCAAGCCAAAACGAAATTGCGAGTGGATATAGTAAGCATCGTGGGTCGTGAACGTGATCGTGATTGGGTTCGAGTTTGTAATGAGAGTGAAACCAGTGGTGAAACCAACTGCAGATACGCGTAGTAAAAGAACTCAAAAGAGGGTAGATTAATATATTTACCCATAAAAAAAATTTCACCGTCCACCACCAATACTCCAGTTCCTTCGTGATAATGATGCTTTCAACAACGTAGAAATATCGGAAACTTAGAGCAATACGTGGGGCGCACTATAAGTTTCCGGAATGAATATGAAAAAATACTATTAAAGGTGTCTATGCACTTTTTCATCCCAACAAACCAGTTTTGAAAACTTTTGTGCCACTCCTCTGTGGTGACCTCTGAAACGTGTTTTTCATACTCCTCGACAGCCTCTTCTGGTGATAAAAATTGTTGGCCGCGTAATTGGTTCTTAATTTTTGGGAACAGATAAAAGTCACAAGGTGCCAAGCCGGGACTGTATGCAGGATGACTCATGAGTTCTACATTTTTCGCCTTCAAAAAGTCGTTTGTCTGTCTGGCCGTGTGAGAACTAGCATTGTCGTGGTGCAGGATGATACGGCGTTTACGGTTATTTTTACGGAGTTCGTCAATAACTTCCGGCAAACAAATGGTCGTGTACCAGTCACTATTCACAGTACGACGATTTTCTAAAGCAACAGTAGCCACGTGTCCAGTTTTATTAAAAAAAGAAGCAATCATCCGCTTCGATGCACTTTTCACGCGCGCCAATTTGGTTGGTTTCGGCTCATCTTGAAAGACCCATACGCTCGATTGCTGCTTTGTTTTGGGATCGTAGCAATAAATCCATGTTTCGTCACCTGTTACTATGTCCCACACCAAATTTGAAGCACCTTCGTTGAATCTGGTAAGCATGGCACTGCACCAAGTGACGCGGTCCGTTTTTTGATCCTCGGCCAAGTTATGTGGGATCCACCGCGAGCACAGCTTTCTCACACCCAAATGTTTGTGTAGGATTGATTGTATTTGACTCATGCCTATTTCTAAGGATGCGCGAATTTCATGGTAGGTCACATGCCTGTCTGTTTCAATCATACGGCGCACAGCATCGATGTTTTTGTTGGTCACAGCGGTGGACGGCCGACCATCGCGAGATTCGTCACTGAGATTGATACGACCACGCTTGAATTCTGCAAACCAGCTATAAACAGTCGTCTTGCATGGAGCTTCATCGCCAAAAGCTGTTTCAAGCCGAGCGATGCTCTGTTGAGCCGTCAAATTACACTTAAAATCGTAGAAAATCATACTACGAAAATTTTCCCGAGTTAAATCCATGTTGATGCAGACACACAATTTTTTAAATGGCGCCACAAGGTAAAAACAAAAGACAGTCAGATGAAACAAACTGTATTCTACAGCCAAAGAGTTCTATTTTCCAATGTTGTAATAAATTTTTAAATATTGTTTATGTAAGTGGCCAGTTCCGGAAACTTTTAGTGTAACCTATGTACAACATGGTTAATATTCCGATTACTTTAATACTAATGTGGTGACCATGACAGTTTAAAATGTTTTTCCTCCTCTAGCAAAGATATCGTCTGCGTATTTTTCCGTTTGTCGCCTGTCACGACACTCTTCAGATGATATAGGGTAGTGATACTTGTATTTCCCCGTCACCACCCGGATGATCTTTACCATTTATAATTCTCATTTATATTCCTTCATTACTTTCAGCGTAATACTTTTTGAGGTTCACCATGTTACTGCCTCACATCAAAGGCATACCAACGACTGTCTTGTCATACTGAAGTGACGCTGCTGGCGGTGAGGTATCGATGACAGCTTTACTTTCACGCATGAGGAACGTAATAATTCTAACCATAGTCAGCACTCGTGTGGTTAATATTGCGTCATAAATGAAGGCTGTCAAAGTTTAATCCCGAAGGGTTAGGCCGAGGTGAATTAACACCCACATTTCATCAGTAATTGTTTTCGGCCCTACATAATAGGAGATGAGCCTATTGCCGTCTGCCGGGCGTTATTTTTGACTCGAGCCTTGTATCTGTGCCTGAGTCTGAGCTGTACATATCTGTCTGATGTTAAACAGGCCTATCCCTTGGTCGCTTTGTACGACACTGCATGGGAAGAAATGGGGTGGCCCAAATTCTACTCTGCCAGGATCCTCGCGGCTACAAAATGTTAATAGTAATCACGTTTTTTTTCAAATTTATCTCTTGACACATAAAAATTACAATAATATCAGTCAATATCTCGACATGATAGTGTAGATAGGGACAAAATTATCCGCGTGAGACGTATTCTGAACATTTCTAGATAATTTAGAAACATCTGGCTGATTGTTATTAAAATTGTAAAAGGAAAACATACAGTATAAAATATTTAAAATGTTCAAGTCATGATCTCACTCTCAAAATGCTTACTCAAAATAAATCCGATGTCTCAGCCTCTCAGCTATGGCTGAGAGGCTGAGACGCTGTCGCCACATTTCAACATAATCTTTATGAGAAGCTCTGAGTCCATCTCAAACCAATGTACCTACTTACCTTATCAAAGAGATACAGGGTTGTTGGCTGAAGGCAGCGGTATGTCACACTTAGCTTCGTTTAATAAAGCCGACGAGTTCAAAAGTAAATGGGTCACCACACGGTCGCATCGGCCTGAAGTTATTCCTACATAGGTATTCACGCCTACAAATCCTCGAAGGGGTAGGCAGAGGTGTATTAACACTTATTTCGCCAACAATGATTTTTGGTCCGACGTAATAGGGTGTGAGCCTATTGCCGTCAAGTGGGCACTTAGTTATGGGTTGTATTTTTACTGTCGTACGGAGAACGTCTCTTCGCCTTCTACAATACCACAATACAGCAAGAAATGAGGTAGCCCTTATTCTGCTCCACCGGATGTTATTCCTAGTTATATGAAATCTCCCTACATGTAGAAATGTGTCCAAATACCCAATTGGCCAACGTATAAAGTACTCTCCAAAATATTTACAGTATGCAAAATTTTGTCAGCCAACTAAGCAAAATATGACGTCACTAAAATTACCCGAAGGTAGACATTAATTAGCATGGTCGCAATAACACGATGAGTGCTACAATACCGCAAACAAATTTATTATACGGTTTATTGGTTGCTTCCTCTGTTTCAGCACAGTGCCGGTAAATTAGGAGATATATGTTGTACCTCCTGTATACCAGTGGTAATAAACCAAAATTTATATTAATTACGGTCTCGACAAATTTATCTGTGGTGCATAAGTTCTGTGTGGATAAAGTAGGTACTCGGAAAGCGTGTTCGAATGAGTACGAAATGTCGCTCCAATTAATTAATTTGAACATTATTTTCTTTGGATGAAATATTTTCGTTGGTCTATGTTTGTAACTACGTGTTGGTAACCAGCTAAAATGGACATTTCTAAAGTAGGTACGTGTAATGTAACGGTTTGTAACATAATTGTTACATAAGCTTAGTATGGGCCTAAATAGCGTTGTGTAGAATATTGTAGAATATTTATTATTTTAATTATATGTAGTTTTACCAAATAAACCCATAGCCAAGGCCTAACCTTGATAACTTGGATACTTCTCAACATTGCAGTAAACTTTTATTACATTTTTTTTTATACAACTTAGGTGGCAGACAAGCACACGGCCCTCCTGATGGAAAGTGGTTACCATGACCTATGAACGTGTGTAACACCAGTAGAGTCACATCCGTGCGGCCGACCTTCGAAATGTTAATATCTTCAACGATATTAACATTTCGAATCCATTATACTCTTTTTAATTAAGATCTACTAATATTACTCGTTAAAATCGGTCAAACGTGTATGGATTAAAAAAAGACCTTAATATAAACGAAGCTCTCAAAGCAACTAGAACAAGGCTAGATACTGTATGGTCAGCTTAAAAAAATAAATGGGGTTGCGAACAGTGTAGACATATTATTCATGGTGTTATAATTTCACTTACAGCTAAAATTCCGTTAAAAAATAATTTTATAATGGCAAATTTGTTTGTAACAATAATCCACCTTTAATCTACTGTTAGTTACAATGTATTGTTAAGTTTTTTTGCTAAATTGAATATTGGTAAATAAAATAATACTAACATAAATAAGACGAGAGTTTCCGATTGCTTTTCCGGTCTCGGTATTTCTTGATTAATAAAATAAAAGAAATCTATACCTTACTATCGGAAAATCTAGTAACGAATGTTGATCCTCAAGTTATTTTTATTTCTGTATTGCTTTTTCTGCTGACGGTGTGCGATGACCCATATAAAGAGGAGGCTCACTCGGGTAAGTATATTGATTTTACATAGACATACGTAATATACACCAATCACAAGGCCTGGGATTTAAAATTATACTTAAAAGTTTGGTATACCTATGTACATACATAATCACGCCTTTATCCCTGGAGGGTTAGGCAGAGGTGAATTAACACCCACATTTCACCAAACATTGTATTCGGATCCACTTAACAGGGGGTGAGCCTATTGCCGTATTCCGGGCACTACTGTTGATTCGAGCCATCATGCATCTGAGGCTGAGTCTGGACTGTATATATCCGTCTGATGTTAAACAGCCCTATCTAAGTTTGGTATGTCTGTAGTACCAAAATATACCTATAATATATTCTGTGACATATGCCAATTTATGTACTTGTCTTTTCACTAACTGAGCCGCCCCGACTTCGCTCGTGGCATATTCCGAAATCCCATATCTGCGTATATAAATTGCGGACATGTTTAGTTTAAAGGGATTACTCCTTAATATATCAATGTATTAATTTTCAAATTATGTAATCGCCGGATGTGTTAAAATTTATAGTTACTGCTCCGCTCTTTTGAGTACTAGCGTGATGATATTTAGTCTATAACCTTCCTCGATCAACGCTTGGATGAAATAAAACCTTCCTCAATAGACGGGCTATTCAACTCAAATAAATTTCAATTTGAACCAGTAGTTTCTGAGATTGGCGCGCTCAACCTACCAAACAAACAAACTAAGCTTTATAATATTAGTATAAATAGATTATTTTATTTCTTAATACAATTTTCAATCATCTTTTTATAATATTGTGGGTGCCATGTCGCGCCATCATTTAAGTTGAGATGCTACGTGCTGGAACGCAGTAGGTTAGGCATACATTGCGTCTGTTGTTAATGAATTTCATTAACATATCCATTATCTCCAGACAATGGACACGCTATGAAGAACACTGAATATACTGGAGCTGATCACCGCGGTGATTTATACGATTGTGATTGACCATCGAGAGTTCAAGGCTTCCTCTTCATCCTTTCATCTCGTAGACTGGAGTACGCTTGTTCAGTCCAGTTGCGCGGCTGTGGGTTTGTCTTCAAATTTTTTGTTCAAGTCTCTCCTACAAGATTCAAGAGTAGCAATAGGATAGTGTCCTGAGTCATTGAATTCTTACCAATACTACTTAATGTCTTAGTACTTAATGTCCTAGTTTTATCTAAAAATATGCTTAGTAAACTAAGATATTGCCTAACCAAACTGAAACTATGACTTTTCATTATTTTTAGTTCCCAAAATAGGTCAAAATATAACAATCGAAATAAAGCAAAATTTACAACTTTTTAGATTGCTTATTAAATTTCAAATCAATCTTATTGCGCTGTATACGTATAAACGCAACGTAGACTGAGATAAATGCGATATTCTCTTGCACTCCATACATTTTCACTACGTGCTAACACGCTGTGACGTCACCACGTGCCATAGTATGGAGCGTTTTCGGGCGGCTCGAGAAATTGAATTTTTAGTATCAAATATCTTTAAAACTATTTGTTATTAGAAAGTCTTACTTTTACAGTTCATTAGTAAAATGTACAGTTTACGATTCTTTTTTTCTAAATAGGACACAACCCTATTATATCTAATCTATCTCCGTGGTGGTATTAAGAATCATTCACCCAAAAGTTATCATATATTACTTCATTCCACACATTTTCATATACATATGGATCATTTCTTCTGCTTGGCATACATGACGAAATCATATACTCTGAGTAAAGGTATAAGTATATGTGCGTGCATGTGTGTTTATAAAAGACCACTACAAGGTTAAACAACGCGAATCCATTAAGAATAAAAAAGGGTTCCAACCTTTTTCTTTATGGTTTGAATGAGGTAGTCATACTAATGCTCAGTATAAATGTCATAAATTTACTAACAAAGAGCAGGCTCAGGATAGTGCGATTTATCTTTACGAAAAAGGATTTTAGTCCACAGGTCTTTTTACAGATCTGGTATATAACATGTTGATGTTATATGATATATATATAGATGATAGTTGCCAGCTGGATTGCTAAAACAGGAAGTGTACAGATTTGGCAATGAACGAATAAGTATTACTTCAGCCATAGAATAGAAGAAAATGGAAGAGCTCACTGGAGAGTCTGTGCAGTCAGTGGGAGAACTAAAGTCTTGTCCTACTTTATCTTCCACTACACTGACGGCACAGAATCTCTATATGCTTATAGGGGCGGCTGCGCGAATGTGACTCCTCTGGTGTTACACACGTCCATATACCACGGTAACCACAGTCCATCAGGTGGGCCGTGTGCGTGTCTACCACATAAGTGGTATAAAAAAAGAATATTGTTTACTTTTAGTCAGGTATTGGGAGTGTAGCGGTGTACCATCCCTTAAGGAATACACTTCCTCACACAATATCCCTTAGCGTGAAATCCAGAACATCTTATAGGGCCACTATGCCGCTGACTCGTTGGTACTCTTCGTGGATAATATTGTTAATAGGTGCTTTTCGTGGAAAAATCTAGGTGCAATTCGCTCAGGTGCTATTCATCCGGGTGCTCTAAGTGAACTACACCTAAATGATTCATCATTAGCTACAAGTGAATTCTTCTTTTGAAAAATGGCATACCTGTTTGCTCTTCCATTGATAAACAGAATGAAAAACTTGAATGATAAATTGAAAAAAGCAGACACTCGTATTTTGAAACTTTTGAAAATGTTATGAAAAAATATTTGCTTAGTATTTGAAACTTTGATCGCGAAATATAAAATTCTAACAATATTAAAGAGACTTATAGTGTTATATTGTAATAAAATTTGTTACCTCGACGTGCTAAAAAATCAGGCACTATACTATACCTAAACTATTTCTAAGTGGTGTTATGTCAGTCTTATTGTGTCTCTTGTCTACACAGATAAAAACTAATTTCGCTGACGGTATATGAAATAACTTAACTTTTCTCGTGTTTATGTTATATCAATTTGACGTAACATATACTTACCTAACCCTCATTGGTTACTTGCTGATCATCAGTTATCTTCAACCAATGAGTTTACAATATTTATTGTTGACATGAACTTGAGAATCCGGCGTTTATTGTTCTATAAAATATGTTTGTTCTAAAATATACGATAGTAGTATATTTTATTAGTCTCTTAAAACCAATCTGGTGATGTTTTTGGTTACGAAATTTTCAGATTAGACATAAAATCTGATAAGTCCGTATTTTATACCATAAATAGCGCAGACGATTTGTTTTTATCGTTTTCCCGGATTAGTATTGGGAGATTTACTGGGAATAGACCAAAATAGGATTGAGTTTAATGGTGGACGTTGGTCAGATATTGATTGTATTTTTAACATAGTAAGTACGCATAGAATAAAAAATGTGATTTGAAACTTATTACAAAATTCAACATACGTAATAATAATGTTACATACATAAACAAAATATAAAATAATATACATATATATATAAGCCGAACAGATGATGGAAGCGGGTACAAACTCCTAGAACTAGAAAAGAAGATTCTTTACTTGGTGTGTTTTAACGATTCCATTGGCTCAAAGTGTGCCTTTTTAGGTTTTCTAAACTGTAATACATATTTGAAAAGATTTACCTAAAAATTTAGTTTGCTTTTTTTAATTGTTCTTAAACTTTTCAACTTACCTTCGAAAAAAATTATTACAGATTTTATTTCGACTTACATTTGGAGTTGAAGTGAAAGCGCAAGGAACATTTTTTTTTATTTAACATAATTCACTTCAGGCAACTGTAAATATACAGAAGAAGATAAAAGTGTACGGCGCAAACTTACCGCGTAACAGTAACCATAATCACTCAATCAGAACTTGCGCAGACGCAGACAAGAGTGCGTTATAAACCGCAAACGGGCCGCACGCGCAGCAATTGGATGATTGCTCCCGGGGTCGCACTAATTGGAACGTTACGGGTAAGTGACATGATATTGTTTTAGTGGGCACAATGGTGTGGGAAATGTAGATCGGATTACTCTATTTTGGCGGGGGAGATAATTCTCATGGCTGGTGAAGTAATACTTATTGAGTAAACCAGATTTCAGGACAGCTATAGAGCTTTATAAATTAGAATAGAAATAAAAAAGGTCTTGACAGACAAATGGACAACGAAATGATTCTAAAAGGGTTCTGTTTTTTTCCTCTTGATGTGAGCATCCCTAAAGAAATAAGACGTAAGTCGTTGCAGTTTGTGAGATTTTTTATTTACATACTTATATTATACCTAATAAAACAATCAAAAATCTTAGAACATTTCTAACTTTAAACATTTTATTTAAGCATTTATAGACTCTATTGCGGATGCGTTCTTCTTTGTACTACTTTAAGCAATGGGCCATACTTCAACCAACTGCTGTGAGCTACGATCTTGCACACCACAAGCGTTGTAAACCGCCCACAATTTGTAACATCCCCTTTCACCAATATTTCTTTGCCTGCCCTACGTAATAGGCGACGAGCTTATTGACGTCAATCCTTAATTTTTCCATTAACTGTATATAGATGGAGAAAAATTTAATTGTCTTATACGACGCACACAGAAAGAAGTCTGACTCTTCATTACTGAACTATCAATTGCATATAAATGGACACAATCTCAACAGTTAATTGATTCAATCGTGTTTCATCGCACCTCAATGCGTCTTAAATTTTGGATTTTAACCACGCAATACTTGGTACGGCCTTGCCGCAGTTGTAATTCATTTATGTAACTAGCACCCTTATGTATATTGATCAATAAACCATTTTTATAGACACTAAAACCTCTTAACGATTTCACTTGAACATTGAAAGTGTACCGAGCATATTTCTACTGTAATCTACAGAACATACATGTAAGCACTTCGAGAGATATGTGTGCGGACTGTAGATGGTATACGACCGATTAGCTGGCGATAAATTTCAGTAAGCTCTCGCCTGTCGTGTTCCGATATGATATAGCAGTGCTACCGGAAGCATTTCTCCGGAGAGAAACTCATCATCAATAAATTGCTGTGTAAGTGATAAGTGATAAGTCTTGGCATGTATATTTTTAATGATAAATGACACATGATAATCCAGCCAATAGCAGTCTTAGAATTGCGGGGTAGCCTCGCTCGTGTCTCTTGTTTATTTTAGACCAATGGCTCTCTATCAACAAACCGCGGTAGCCTAGTGGTATGGGTAATGGATTGCTAAGACGAGGTCTCGGGTTCGATCCCAGGTTTTACCATGACACACACCAATGACTTTCCGATGCTTTTCGAAGTTATGTGTGTATTTATCGCAGGTTTATAAGTGTCCGGTTAACCGCAATGGGCTCGTCACCTATTACATTGGGATCTAAACATAAACTGGCGAAATGTGGGTGCTAGCACCTCTGCCTACCCTTTCGGGGATATATGCGTGAGTTTATGTTCTGTTCTCTATCAATAAATCTAAAAGTAAATTTTACAAACTAATGTGCCTGTATTGATAATTTTATTTTAGGCCTTGAGATTTTTGTTATATAACTTTTTAATACATTTATTTTTAAGTAGTACCGAGGTAAATGACATTGGCATTCTTTAGCGGTTAACCTCAGATGCAGATATAATACAATGCACGTAGATGTATTAAATTAAATAAGTAAATATATCGTACTTAAGTAATTTAATTTATATAATAGCAACAATGTATCATAACTATTATTAGGTAACTGACTCACAACGCTGTTTCCGTTGCAGTGTTTTCGAAAGTATATACCTATCTATTTCATCCAATGTCGTGCCTATCAATATTGTGATTTTTGTGTAACAAATCCAATACAGTTGAAATGCTGTATCCGGATAAAATGGATCCGTTGTCACTCAATTCGAAACGGGTCAGAAATGAGTCGGTTGCTGATCGGAATAAAATGTTCGAGCTTTTATTTATAGTTGTTCAAGCAAATAAAGAACAAACAGAATTGTACCAAATATTGGTTGACGTCTCATCAGGCTCAAAGGGGTATTTAAAAAACCAGCGTATTTTCCCGTAACTTTTTTCCACATAACCACTAAAGCTGTTTAAAATATTTCAGGATAAATTTGATTAAGACTAAAACACAGCCACCTGAAATGCAGTGAGGGCCGTGTGTTACTCTGTCACCTGATTGGTATAAAAACAAGGTTAGCAGTGTCTCAATCATCACATTGACCGGCCATGCCGTGCCGCCCGCGTCTTCTGATTAGCAATGCGCCAGTCGATTATCATCTGTCATCGGATCATTTCTAAACACACTCTTGTAATAATTAAAGTTCACGTGAGTGCGTTTAAATAAAATAATTGAACATTGAAACAATTTTGGCCATCGCATTATTCAGAAACTGTACTCTCTGACACGATTTGATAATATTCTGGGCACAGTTTCTGGTGCTCTGGTGCTCAGAACCTACTATAATCTCTCAAAAATTACTGCTTAATTTAACTACGATGATCGAAAAATGGTAGCATCGCGTCGGCTTCAGCTGGCTATTTTAGCGATGCCGAAATTTTATTATTCCCGTTTTGTCGTTTCGAAACAGCTTCGTTCAGTATCACCTCATCGGAACATACAGAAACTAAAGATGAAATCGCTTTAACGAAAGTGATCTGACTTAAATAAAAGTGCTCCGCCAGGACCCATTGGTTGTCTGTAGTCCGGGAATAATCTAGGGATGTTTATTTGAAGCAAATATTTCAAGCTACCTAGGGAGTAAATTTATCTTCGTTGGTGGTAAAAAGTAATTTGAATTAAAAGTTGTACCTATTTATAGTCTGGATTACACTTTTCATGTCATGTGCTTTTACGACAGTTAATTACCGAAGCTAAATGTACATACATACATATAATGGTTAGGCAGAGGTGAATTAACACCTACATTTCGCCATCATTGTATTTGGTCCCACGTAATAGGGGGTGAGCCTATTGCCGTTTTCCGGGCACAATTGTTGCCTCGAGCCATGAATCTGAGGCTGAGTCTGGGCTGTATAAATCTGTCTGATGTTAAACAGCCCTATCCCTTAGTCGCCTTGTACGACACCGTATGCGAACAGATGGGGATGGTCCAAATTCTATTTTGCCACGCGGCAATTGAGTAATAATTGCCAGAAATGCAAAGTGGAGGAAAAATTTGATTGCTTGAAATTGGAGTTCGCAGCAGTGGAAGCCACGCATGCGACAGAAACTCAACACCGAGATGATGTCGTTGATACAAAACGAAAAAATATCTGACAAAATGCCGTGAAACACAGAACTTTTTACTTTTATTCTAGCTCACAAACTAACCATATAATTATTTTACTTCCACGTAGTTCCCCGTGAAACCCTCCTGTGACTCACTCGTACCCCACAAACCCACCCAGTACTTAACCGTTGCGTTATCGCAGATAAAACAGTAGCTTATCTACCATGTCTTGGTGACGTAATATATTGCGTCTGTCGTAGGCGGGTTCGGTTCTCGACCTTATTACCGATGTTGTTTTGACAGACAGCTGTAAAAAATATACTCATATCGCCGTTAGGTTCGTCTAATGGGCGAGTTGAGTTTTTATGTTAGCCTCAGTGAATGAATGAATGGAAAGTGAATGCGGTATTGCAACCAGTCTTTGTCGCGTGCTACGAGTAGAATATTAATAAATACGAACTGTTTGTATTGTTCGTTGATGACTGGAAGAAGAATTAGGATTCTATACTCACACACGTATTTCCTCCAGTTATTTCAGATTTGTTAAAGTAGGGCGTGAAAAATTATCGTTTGACGCATAATATTCCGTGGATGCCCAGGGAAGAAATTCAGATTCACTGTTTCTGGGTGATTTGGGGAGGTTTTGAAGGAGGCCTGGTACTGCTCGTGATCCTGGCCGAGGTTAGATGATCAGAACTGTAGATCATCGGTGCTGTAAGGAAGGAAATCTGGATATAATTCATCTAAATGACTTAACACTTGCAGACTGATCAGCTGTTAACTTGCAATGCACTTAGGTACCGTCCCGGCAATCCAACAACGTAAAACCATTGGTACCTCCAGCATCAGACTATGGGCTTGAACTCTTTAGTTAATTTGCTAAGAGTTGTCACTTATTCCATGTAGTCCGCTTCTTCTTCGAGTCTGGCATATAATGGTCTGGCATTTAAATTCCATCGCCTGAATTCCATCTCCGGTGGCGAACTTGGAAGTCTTTAAATCACCTGCGCCACTGCAGGGAAAACATGGCAAAATAGGGCTTTATTGACCGGTCCTGCGATTGCAGATTGATGGCATGAGTCCTGCGATTGCGGGGCCCAATCCCAGTCCAAGTCACATTTGCTTCCCTGCCTGCTGTGCACTACCTACGACCTATGTAGAGCAACGGAGAGCGCTATTGCTGTGGCCAAGTCTTGTACTAATAAACTGCAGTCCGGTGAAGGATCTGATGATATTCAAGTTAATAACTAACAATCTTACACAAGGAAGAACCTTAGTCGCGTTTCTAGACCGTGAACTATCTTCTAGTATCTATAGTGTCTAGACTGTACCGCCGACGTAAATTAGTAATAAATATAGACTGCTATTGCGAGTGTTGTGTCGAAAATTAGATATTTTGGGAAGGGAAACTTACTAGTTAATTTAAATTTATTTTAATCGCATTCAAAAGAGGAAAAGATTTACAAGTTAATTCCTTTTTATACCACGCTTATTTAGCGATTTAGACGACATAAATCTTTAGCGCATTTTTCTATTTATTTTTTTTCAAAATAATATTCGGAATCATATATAAAATTATGTAATTCCATGAATATTATGAAGCGAAACATTATTTACGCTGGCAGATACACGTAACACGAATACTCGTAACTATAAATATTTCGATAAATATTAATTGCTCTTTTTTGTTCACAGGTAAGCTTCTTATTAAATATATCAAGGCTTTCTCGACACTGTGTAGGCGAGGGGAGGCGAGACTTCCCATACAAGTTAGTTCCTATCTGCCACTCTTTCCTCCCTAAGTTGACGCCATCTAATTTTTGCTGAACTTTTTAACCCAATGTTTTGGATGCAACCGGGATTCACCGTTAAAGAAAAAAAAACTAATAATATCTAACGTTAAAGTATCATGTGAATTCGAAGGGAAAGTAAGTATCATTACCACATACAATCATAATTATGCATACCTCATCAACAATATGGCGAGTCGGCAAGACGTATACCCAATACCCACGCTTCGCCACAGTAGGCAGATCAAATCTTCTAAACAATGAAGTGTGCAACTCAAAATCAATCAACACATCACAATTCTTTCCTCAATTCCCACAATAACAGTAAGCGTCGTGCCATCGAGTCTCGCCGGGCGGCCCGTTGTTCTGTCAATATGCACAAAACACTACGTACAGATACACACCATTATTTTGTTTATATATCTATTACTAGCCCTGTTTGTTTAAATAAAATAATAGCGGTAACTAGTCAAACATTATGATTAAAGTAATCGATAAACGGACTACTCAATTTAAAAAAAAGTTTTCAATTCGAACCATTAGTTCCTGAAATTAGCGCGTTCAAACAAACTAACTTTTCAGTGTGATAATAGTAGTATAGACATATTATACAGGATGAATTATTCAAAAGGGGTTAGCAAATTAAGAAAAAAATATTTCAGAATATTTTATGTTTCACTTCATCTTTATCATTATCTAAATGTGTCTCCCACTAAGAGTTTTCCGTTGCCTCGGTGTCGCATGACCATGGCTGCTGAGAAACAACTGAAATGACTGGATCAGTGTAAATAAATAAATAAACACCGAATTAAATTGCTATAGAATCCATTAAAAATGGATGTTTCCTTTCAATGTTACTATGTTATCTAAAATAAAAATAAAACTTGATTATATTTACTTTGAATAAAATTTCACGTTCACAGGTAGTGTTTAAACTTTAAGCATTTAAAGTTATATCAAATTCTTTGATAACAGACGTACGGAAGTCACCGTTTTGTTGAAAGATTGTCTGAGGGACATGACGAAACCACACACGTCAATAATGATATTTACTTAAGCAACTAAGGTATGAAGAAATATAAAATGCAGGAACTCAGTAACAAAACACTTAATATCTAAAGTTGTCGAAAGTATTATCAATAATAGTCATTGCCTTCATGAATTTTATGCAAATTGTATCCTTAGTTTTTAGCTACGGTTGCTTTGCATACAATGAAATGGGGAGTAAAAATAACAAGATTAGCTGAAATGAAACTGAGCTTTTAGCGAAATAATTAAAATAAAACAGAGATAGCCTGTCTTGTTAGTATTTTTATTAGTTTTGTATTGTATACATTACTTGTGTTTTCTAATACACAATATCATGAACTTAGCTATGGTAGCGATTAAGTACCATGCACACAACATAGACAACGAGGAGGTAGGACACGACGGTATTTCCGTCCAATTGAGCAGTACGACTGGGGAAGTACCTCCGCCCTACAGAATACCACGACTATAATAACATCGTGTTGTGTTCTCGACGGTGAGTAGGGTGGGAAGACCAAAAGCTTGCCCTGCTTTGTCTTTTACACTGACGGCACTGAAACTCTCCGTGCTTACAGGGTTGGCAGCGCGAGTGTCTCCCTTGGTTTTGCACACGTCCATAGGCCACGGTAACCGCTTTCCATTAGGTGGGCCGTATGCTTGTCTGCAACCTAATTGATATAAAAAAAAACAATAATAAGACCGAAGATGAATTTTCGAAAATTACAAAATATAAATGATACGTTCAAATTTGACATCAACAGTTAAGAAAAGTAGTCTTATTGATGTCATCGACACCACTCTAAACTAATCGTTACAACACACGCCCTAAACAATAGTATATCACTCAAATCACTCTCGACACTCAAACAATTCTTAGAAACTACTCGCCTTTGTGAGTAAACAGGTTTGTAAGATTTTCTACGTCACTCCATCTAGCATGTCATCGGCTGTCAACATACAACACGAGGTGCGCACGCGCACCGTTAACAACGGATGTGACGTAGTTGACGCAATAGCGGTATAGAACGCACATTGTGTTCTCGACTTGACTTCCGTGCGATCGTGTTTGATGCAAGTTACGTAATTAATGAACATCCTTTATAAATATTTACCTAGATATAATTCATACTGACATGACTCTCACTGACTTTGTCCTCTCTAATTTAAAAATAAATATATTTTTAAACCTATCATGCTCTCATCGGGATCATCGCTGAATGAAGATAAAATGTTGGTATTTTGGAACAGTTACTGTTTTTACCTATTTTGTTTTGTGTGTGTTTATTACAGTAAATACAACATATGACTAAGATAATTCGGAATGTTAATCTAATATTGAGGGCAACTGACAACTTTTAGACTACCTACTACAAATTGTGCTAACCATATCCGGATTCGCAAACGTATCAGGATGCAGTCCGATCTAAAATTAGACTCCCGATTGAAATGTATAGTGTAAAGTTCTGAAAAATAAAAATGTACCTGTATCATTATTTGCTTAGTTACCGTTAACATTTATTCGTAACGTGAAAGTTTAAAAAAAGTTAATAATATAATGAAACGTGAAGTGAAATACGTATCGCAATCGAAAGTTTCTCAGTTTTACCGTAAGACACAAGTACCTAATTGCTCACATTAGCATACTTTTTGACATTTATTGATACCACCTACACACGATATGAGTGATTTCTTTATTGTATGTCATGAGGTCAAGATTTTAGACTGACTCCTACGTGATGCAAACCTGTGCTTTAAGTAATCATGTCATACTTCGTCATCTAGCCTTGATGTTGTTTTACTTTTTGTTTCTGATAAAGCGACTTTAGCTGGATTACTACATTTTGCTTAATGAATTTCGTTGAATAAAACAGAAAATTTGGTTGAAATTTTAAAGCATTTAGCATGCTGACTATTCATTTTTTTTTAAATACTTAGGTGGCAGACAATCACGCGGCCCACCTGATGGGAAGTGGTTACCGTGGCCTATGGACGTGTGCAACACCAGAGGCGTCGCACTCGCGCTGCTGATATATTTCAGGCGCATGGGAAAACCGCAGGAGCAGCAACTTTTTGTAGCTGTCACGTATATGACATAACAAAGAAGCGCCCGTTACATATCGTACCTATACATACATACATATAATCAACCCTTTAGGAGGAGGATTAGGCAGAGGTGAATTAACACCACTTTTCACCGTTCATTGTTTTTGGTCCCACGTAATAGAGAGTGAGTGAGAGGCCCGAGTCAACAATAGTGCCCGGAAGACGTCATCTTCCGGGCACTATTGTTGACTCGGGCCATGCATCTGAGGCGAAGTCTGGTCCGTATATATCTGTTTGATACCTATACATATGTGTGTTAAAATTCATTAACACATATCTGCATCCCGTGAAGTGGAAATGAAATTGAAAATTCATTTTCACCTCACTCCATGACACAATTATTATTTCAATATGAATAAAATCAATGTAATCAGATCGAAGGCATTTCAAAGAAGAAACATGTCAAGAGTATTCGAAGCCGGCGACCATGTATTAAAACAATTATGAAAGTAGAAGAAGCAAAACATGTATGCCAGGACAGTAGCAAGTGGAAAACTGTGGTTTCTGCCTACCCCGCTGGGAAAGAAGCGTAACTGTATGAATGTATAAAAAAAATGTATCATCATACACATCTGAGTATCATAAAAATGCAGCTCAACTTGCAGTTGATTCAGTAATTAACTAGCTATGTAACAAAATTAATCGCAAAATTAACTATAAATGTTTTATTTAGATGCAATGAAAAACAATAGATACTTAAAACATCGCGCACTTGATATTTATAATGTACTTATCTGGGTACAGATCTCTCAAATTATTCTAAAGATAATTATGATTTAGCGTACATTTTTAGTGTTAGTCAAGAGATATTAAGCAATGTGTAATTTACATTTAGAAAAAAATCGTGGTGTTAACTATGTTTGGTAATATGGACAGTCGGTCTCAGAAGTTGCTGAACACTCATAAATTTATAAACGTATTTTTACTTTGAAAGTAAATCAAAAATTGATATTTAATTATTTCATAATCTGAGAAAGGTTTTCG
This sequence comes from Eilema griseolum, assembly GCA_963662185.1. Taxonomy (NCBI): domain Eukaryota; kingdom Metazoa; phylum Arthropoda; class Insecta; order Lepidoptera; family Erebidae; genus Eilema; species Eilema griseolum. Next base: position 9,656,131 of record OY759256.1, on the reverse strand, counting down.
GTAACTTGAAATGTGTTAAACTAATACCGATGGGACGATAGCGACTGTCTTTACGTCAAATAACGAAACATAAGGATCCACTATTAAGTAATTACCGATTGTTTAAACTAGTTGTATCACACAAAATATTTAGTTTTGTTGTTTACAACATTGTTAATTATAATTTTATAAAGGAGTAATAAAAGCGGACCCCAGACTCCGGGTTGAAAGCTTCGGTTGCTACTGGAATTAACACTAAGATAAAGTGAAGAAGGAGTAATGAAAAAACTAAGAATTAAAAAGAAAATAAAAGATCAATTCAGCACTTAAAATAAAACCGTTCTATTTTCTGAACTAAGTTGAAATCAAAGTAAAACGTATGAATATTACCAAATCGAGAAATTTTATCGCTAATCCTCACCAACTTGGCTCAAATCTATTTAAAATTTTCACGTACAACATGTTTTCAACCGAAGTAACAAGAAAACGTCGCCTGGGGACCAATCTCCGTAGAATTCCTGTAACCACCCGTTCGCATTCTTGTGGAAATTCCCGATCGTGAGCTTTCATGTTTCTCTAAGCGGATTAACTTAACGTTTCTGATTCGAATGCCACCATAATTTGAGTTATTTGATGATACCGAGTGTTGCTAAACACATTTACTGCACAGGTGAGCACCTAGGCTGTAGGTACTGGGCAGTATTAATGATCGTTCAAACCACTTAACTGCAGCCTAGTCCAACCACAAAAGACACGTCCATCTTTACTGCAAAAATAATAACTTTTTAATCCGAGGTGTCTTACTCGGTTAGGGCGCAGGTGCTTCGGTTAAAAACTAATTATATTATATTATAAACCGGGCATAGTAAAGCTGACTAGTGTTTTTAAATAAAGTTATAATTACTACTATAAAACCTGGCGATTGTGTTTTTTAACCTACCACGTGATATGACTGTGTTTTTATTCAAAGAATTAGAGCTCAAATGTTTTCAGTAAATATTAGTAATACTATTTGTACAAGAAGTCATTCGATCATAGTGCATTTGTATATCGTATACTATGATTGCGTTAATTCCCATAAACTTTAAATAAAAAATTCAAAGCTTATACTGCAAAATGCGACCGGTCGGAAATTGCAAAATAAAAGCAGTGTTAATCTGTAACACTTCACGAGCAGTGCAATCTGATCGTAAAGTAACATAGTTAAAAGATTATGTAAAAAAAAATACAATGAACAAGTTAATTCACGAAAATATAGCTACGTAAGTTGTATTTATCAGATGAATAACTGCTGTGACCATTTGATAAATAAATTGTCCTTACAAATTCACAAAATATAGTTACCCTACATATGGGAGTTTCCTCCCATTCCCCCCTTTCATACGACCTTTGTCTCATGCGTTTCCGTCTTCCGTATCCTGGCACGCATCCATAGGCCTCATTATTTCAAATGTCTGCATATTGAATTCACATTTTTTAAAATGTATATAAATTATAATATAGCTGCATATTGCTAGAACAGTCGAAATTATTGTTTAATTTTTATTTTATCCCTGGATGAAAATATTATTTCATAATAAACTATTTATGGTGAATAATTCCTCCTCCAAATAAAAGTTACTGAAATTACTACTTTCATTTTATAGAGAAGCAATTTGACGAAAATTAGGTTGCAGTTGAAGTATTCATGAAATTTAATATTTAATGGTCATTGCCATTGGTATTTTTAGGAAACGACTGAACATTCAGGAATTAATTTTAAGGTATAAAACTTCATTGGCAATGAAATTATGCAAATAACCTCGGGCATCATCATAATTTCTTATTATTTAGTCAATTTAACAACCAAAGTAAATAAAAGAAAAACATAATAGAGCACATATGATAAATCATTCAATTCTTTTATCCGATCCGATATCGGTGTCAGATGCCGATCTAATATCGGAAGAAATAAAATGTATGAAATAGGTATCTGTCTTTCAAATTATCTGGCCCGATATCAAATATCGGAGGCGACGCCGCTGTGTCGGCCCGATATCGGAATATTGAATATAACTCGAACAGACTACTACTTTACGTGTCTTTTCGCGTTAATAAATGACGCTGGCTTTGACGACGATAACGAATATAAGAAAAAAAAACTCTTAAACTATGTCATGTTAATAAGGTCGAAAATTGCTTGCACTAAGTTTTTTCATCCCTTGCATCCCTAACTAGTCTGAACTATCGAGCAAATAGTTGAATCGAACCGATTTTATCGGATATATGTAAAAAGAGCACACGATGTCAGATATTGTCGCCCGACACCGCAATCGAATAATGTGAAAACGCTCTTATGGTTATGTCAATCCCATACATTACTGAACAATTCCATTGGCGTTGTCGCTAACAGAATGCCACTTTGTCTATAGCCCCTGAGAGACTTAGCACATAAAATTATGATTGACCAATTAGTGGTCTCATCAAATGCAATATTAAACAGTTGCAGAAGTGCTGTTCATAAACCAAATTATTACCCTTCCACCTGAGTCGCTTTTTATGATCCCCTAAAGGATAATGTAAGACAATACTTAAGAATGTAGGACAGTTGAATTTTGACTTCAAGGATATTCAAGACTCCCCTTTAATATATATTCCCTCCGTAGCTTGGCACTATCCCAGAAGTTATATTATGGAAGTGCAGCCGTATCAACTGAGCCAACCCAACTGAGTTGGTTAAAAGGCTCAGATGATGATGATAGCGCTATTCAATAGTGTATATGTTTGCATGCTTTCAAAATACCCAAATTTGTGTATGAATCATTTATAGTTAAGGCCTCAATATGTATTAATTTGCACCAATATACTACTAGTGAGCTACCGCATTGCATTCTCTGATTATGAAGAGACGTTCTAAAGCAAACACCAGAAATGTATAAGTTTCTTAAATTCACCTAAAACACAGGAGCTGGTCTTAGCAATTCGATGTCAGTGAATTTATTTGTTCATTAAAAGCTACATTGCTTTTTTGTTTGTACGTTAGTGAATGAATGTTCACATTATTGTACAATACGTACATTTCTCTTTCCGTGTAGAAATCTCTGGATAGACCCTCGTCAAGAGCTGACGAAATCCAACCTACTACAATCTATTTCCGAGACAGACGGTATGCCCACAGAAGAAATGATGTTTTTATGTATTTAGATAGAAAAAGTATAAGCCTGTGCCCCTGCTCGTAATGACTCCATAACATTATACAATACGTACATTTCTCTTTCCGTGTGGAAATCTCTGTATATAACCTCGTCAAGAGCCGACGAATTCCAACCTACTACAATCTATTTCCGAGACAGACGGTATGCCCACAGAAGAAATGATGTGAAAGAAGAAAAAGTACAAGAAAACGTGTGCCCCTGCTCATAATGACTCCATAACATGGCTACTGGAATTTATGGCTTACTTCAAAGACTAAATTTTAAGGGCGGCTGCGTTTTGAGTATAAAATTGTACAGGTGACGTAACCTCCCTTACACGTGCATGAATTCCCGTCTACAGTGTATGTAATAGGTATTCATACGACCAATTTGCTACGAATACGCACCGAACGTGTAACCTGTCTAAATCGCTTGTAATCCGGAACTGGAGCCAGCGAAAATCTGTTCCACTAAACTTTTACTCGATGAAATCTATTGAGTAGAACGTGAAAATGCAATTCAACTTCTTTTATTCTCAGTATCGGTCTGTACCATTTGGTTTAAATCGTTCTAAGAGACTTGTTGAGTAAGGTAATCCTTTCATGTGATTGCAATCATTATAGTAACAACAGCAACAGCAAAAACAACATAGAAAACGGAAACATGCCTCAAAGATCATTCAGGAGATTTGACATACCGTTTTCAGTCAGCAACTATTGCCGTTGTCTGTGCCTAAAGCCTTTGCGTTGTCTATAAATAGCACCCAAGCCCTTAAGTCCTTTAACTCACAGGTTCAGAAACTTTAATATTCTTCTTCCATCTTTGTACTTACTACCAATGCACGTTTTAATTTTTTATTTTACCATCATTCGCAATGGTGTACCATTGCGAATGATGGTAAAATAGTTCTGATGTTCTGATGAGGTCTTCCAATTAGTCCCTCCCCTTTCCTACAAAGGACAACGCGTGCAGAGCTTAGACATCACCCGCATACGGTGCCGAATATCCGATCACGAACCAAGCGGTTCGGAGACTCTTTACTTTGTCGCAACATTAAGGCCTGGAATTCATTACTAGCTCACGTGTTTCCTTCTTCCCAGAGTCCCGGGTCCTTTAAGCGGGGCGTGAAAAAGCATAAGATGAGGCCGTCAATCTGAGTGTCACCATTATAACATGGTATATGTATGTAATGGTGCCCCTCTTTTCTGAGACTATGCCTCTAGCTTATCATCGGGCGGGGCAAAGTCTAATTGACGTGTCCTATTTAGAAAAAGGTACTCAACTTACACAGTAAAAATACACCCTTTATACTATGGCTCTTACCCTAAAATCATAGTGATATAAATAGTATTTATAAAATTGAAAACCAAGGCTATGTACCTCCTTATCTGACGCCACAGGTTGTCAGTGTTTACATTTATTCTTATTTATACGCCTCTAAACTGTTTCGTAACTAAAGTGCTATAATTCAGCCTTAACTTTTCAAAAGTTTAACGGTTCGCTTAGAGCTTTTGCAGCTGTTTGTTTGCCTCAAGTTTTAACTATTTTAAGTATTCAGGTATTCCAGGATTAGAGAATTATTAAAATACTTCTTCATTTTATGTGTTTACTGAATATTTATGCTTTTCTCGTCTATACATTTGGTGCTCTACACCGCACTTATATATTCTCAAAATGTCTTGTGAAATCAAGTGTAAAATCTTCAAAAGCTTTAATTAAATTTTATATCTATGAATAGGAATATAAATTTGTGAGACATCATCACGATTGATAAGGTTTGAGATATATATTAGATTTATTGAGAGTTTCTGTGCTGTCAGTGGGAAGACCAAAGGCTTGTCCTGATTTTGTGTTCTGCACTGAAGGCACAAAAAATCTTTGTGCTTACAGGGTCGGGAGCACGGATGTGACTCCACTGGTGTTATACACGTTCATAGGTCACAGTAACCACTTTCCATCAGGTGAACCGTGTGCTTGTATGCTACCTAAGTTGTATTAAAAAGAAAATATAAAAAAATTGAGATGATAAAGTTGAAGAAAAGCTGACGTCTTACGCAACTCAGGCACCGCATTGCGACCAGGTAGCTAATATTTCAATATCGTGGTGGTCACAAATTGATTACTTTTAACTGCGTGTTAGTATGACTTGCAGGCAAGCCAGCGGGGCCCCAATACCAACTAAACGCACTAAACATACTATCGTTAATCGATTACCTTTGAATATAATTTGATAAGGGAATGATTTACTTTTAACTTAAGTTATGATTATTTAATGTGATGTAAATAAAAGTTACCATACTAATTATGTTTTGATATTTATGACGTTCTACAGAGTAGTTAAACTCGTAATGTTTTTATTTACTCGTATTCATTTTTATTTTAATCTGGTTCATTCGTTTGTTTATATTTGATACATGCAAACATGTAAAGGGATACATATGTATGCTACAAATCTTGAAAAAAGACGGTGTCTGTCATCACCTGCGTGTGATGATATGTGCACACGTATAGATGATTGTCGCGTGGTTCCCGACAGAGTAGAATTTGGACCACCCCATCTCATACCAGGCGGTGTCGTACAAGGCGACGAAGGAATAGGGCGGTTTAACATCAGACAGATATATACAGCGAGACTCGGCCCCATGCTCGTGCATGGCTCGACACTCTCGAACTCTCAACAATAGTGCCCGGAAGACGGCAATAGTTTCACCCCTATTACGTGGGAAAGATTTTAATGATTGGTGAAATGTGGGTGTTAATTCACCTCCGTCTAACCCTCCAGGTATAAAGTCACGTACTATGATAGTAGCACTTCAAATTGTGTTGCGACGATGATCGCAGTAAATGTATGAAATCTTACACCACCGTCTCGTTTCGCATTTATTTAAGTAGCTTTAGTACAGTTTAAAGGAAACAAATGACATGTGTAATGAAAATTAGGACAGTATCCATTTTCAAAAAGACAGACACATCAATATTCCAGTTGATCAAGATCCTTAGCCCCAGGTGTGGAGGATACACTTAAACGATTCCGTTTATATTGGTTTTCTAAGTATGCCATGTGCAGAATCCCTACGTTGGCGGAGATTTCTCTGCCAGTAGCCCCCATTCATATGGAGATAGACGGTAAATCTTTTACCCATTCGTAAATGGTTTTCTGGTATTTAGAAAGTAATTACGTTGAACATAAATTGAGTATTTTACACGAGAATGTTTTACGAAGCAAATTGAGTAATATAACGTCTTTGCGTTATAATACTGTTGACTAAATGTTTTACGCACAATTTCCCTAAGGGTAAGATAAATTTAAAGAGGAATTACAGCCGCGAATATTTTAGAAATACAATCTTTGTTAGCCGTCCGTGCTTATACATTTTATTAAGCCAGAGGCGACTAAAATACCAAACTAGCATTTGTGCGAATTTATAATTTAAAAAGTTGGGTATTCTTATTGTTGATGCGATACCTTACAGAAAGACATGAAATAAAAGCTGGTCCGGCAATATTAGTATGTTGTGGTTAAGTGTGAATTGTAACGGGGCGGAAGCTGCAACGGGAGCGAAGGAGGATTGCAAGCCAAACTGCCCGCGTACTGAGGCAACTCGAGCGTCGGAGGTCAATGAATGACCTCTACCCCCCATGAGCACAGGCCTGGGGGTGACGGGTGGAGCCGCCTGTCACTCTGGCAGAAGCAGGCAGCGGCGGCGGTGCGCCTTGCGCGCTCCCCGTTTCCGGGGACGAGTTGGGAACTCTGTTGTCCCCACACGAGATGGCCCTGGATCGCCGGGGTGCGAGGGATATGCATGTTAACCTCACCTTCGGCAACTAAAAACGACCCACAGGTGTCGTGCGTTTTAGTCGATTCGATTCCGATATAACCTCTCCCGCCGGCTCCCTTGGTGGGGATTCCGGGGGGGGATCCATGGGGATTTTCTGCACGTAAAAAAGTATCAATTGTAAGTTGCCGTAAGGTGAAATTGACAAGCAAATAGTACCTTTAGCTCTAAGCCTAAAGACCTAGTTACAAAACAATTTCTCTTTCTTTAAATTAATATTCACGTCGTAATTCAACTAAGATCTGTATACTGTAGTACTAGTACACAGATTTTAGGATAACCAAGAGAAATGTTTCACATGAACACGAAGATTATATAAAGTCTGAGTGCGGTTTAGGAAACTAGTTCATAGCGCACAAACCACAGACTCATATTACTGCACTTAGGCTTTACTATAATGTTCGCAGTTATATAAAACGCTTCCCTTGCTTAGTGCGGTCTGCGAATGTCGCCCTAAAACCTATTCGTAGGTATATATTTATGAATAAAGAAATTTATTTACAACATTTTCAACTCTATCTACGCTGAGACACAAAACGAGAAATGGCTAGACGACGCCGGAAGTCGCGTGAATTCTCGAGAAGACTTAATGTTTTGATTTTATTTCTAATTTGCACGTTAATTAGCGGACACATAGTTGAAAATGTTTTGACCATTTCGGTTTAAAAAGACTCTTCGTATCCTTTCAGTAGCAATGTAAATTGAGCATTAAAATTTGAATATTTTAGCAACTTTGTCTTACTAACTTTAAAACATTGCCGTTTTATGATGTAAAATAATATTAACGAAAATTAATGCTATCCTGGTATATGTTTGTTGTGATCATGGTGTATAGAACTTTATCTTGTTATCATTTTTTGTTAGGTACTGGCGACTCTGGGAGCAAATTTTCAAACTTTCTATCGAATTAATACAAGGTCATTCATACGCCTAACCAACGGACTACGTAGGAAATACATACTGTATCGTTGATATCGTATTCATTTCAATCTGAATTCGTTGTAAACTCTTCTACGTCTAAAATTTCTTGAGCTACGGCCTATTCACTTATCCTAGTATACGAACTTTTGAACTGAGCAGCTATTTTATTATTGTTTCTTTTCACATGCCTCGGTGTTAGTTCCAAAATATAACGTAGCAAAATAAGAAGTACAAAGAAACACATCATCCTTTTAAACGGACTGCCGAGGTGTGGTTAAGATTTATCCCGGCTGTTGCAGACAGACGTGAATAATGCATACGCTAGAAAATACATTTACTTATATATTTTGGTCATGGTTGATGCTTGAGAGGATATTCGATAACGTACCTCGTAACACATTTTGCAACGATATTTTGTTACATTCAGCAATATCTTATATCTTGTTGGTAGACTAGATAGAAATATGTAAATAGTAATGCAATAAAGGACAAGGAACTAAAAATAACAAGACAAAACGTTAGTGGCTACCTGTATCTCTCAGACATGGTTTCTCGTTAGAGTAACAAGGCCCGAATACGGTTACCGAAATTGGAGATGCTGCAAAATCTGCAAAGGGGCCAACATGCCAGTAGTGAGTACAACAATGTTTGGCAGATCGAATCACCGTAATCTATCACAGAATCCGAGTACCGACAATTTTAAGTAATACTGTCTTCAATGAATGCATGTGTTAATTTTTGATAACGTTTTCTGATTCTAAAGTTTTTTTGTTGTTGTCAAAGCTTTTGTTTACTTGGTTTTTTGCCTAAATAGATATAGTATGTGCTTTCTACACAAACGAATACATCCTCTTTAATTTACATACTTAACTTAAAAGTTCTCGAGATAGGACACGGCGGTATTTCCGCCCAATTGAGCAGTCCGACTGAGGAAGTACCTCCGCCCTACAGAATACCGCGGTTATAATAACTTCATGTTGTGTTTCCAGCGGTGAGTAGGGTAGCCAGAGCTCACTGGATAATTTGTGCTGTCAGTGGGATGACTAAAGGCTTGTCCTGCTTTGTCCTCTACACTGACGGCACAGAATCTCTGTGCTTACAAGGTCGGCAGCGCGAGTGTGGCTTCTTTGGTGTTACACACGTCCATAAGCCACGGTAACCACTTCCCATCAGGTGCGCCTTGCGCTTGTCTGCCACCTAATTGGTATAAAAAAAATAGTACAATAGTTGTTTCGAGTGTTCCATATTGCGGCGTTGTTGCAAACACTATGACAACATGAGACATGGTTTATATCCTGATATTTAATAGTGATGTCAGAGAACACAATAGTTTAAATACCCATGTAGAGTTCAATCTAAAATGCCACATTGAAGCCAAGCTTGCAACGTGTATAAAGACGAGTGATGATATCTAATTTAGCAGGATACGCTGCGTATACAGCAAGATATTATAAAAAATATGCTTACTCAATATACATGACAAAGCAATATTCAGTTTTGAAAAACACTTGCTATTATATTAGCTCCGTGCTCCATAGATTATCACTTGATATACACACATCAACAAAGTCTAGGGAACAAGGACATTTCTAGTTTTTATTTAAAAACCCTTTCTTGTAATAGTGAGTGTTTTATATCAATAGAAGGGTATTTTTATACCGTTTTTAATTTTAATAAAAACATTTTCATACCAATTTTTTTTTTTTTAATAAAGAATTGAATAGTGCCAATATTGAGTATTACAACCTTCTATGATTAGGCACAAAAATAACGAGGTAGTAAGAAATACAGTAATTAACCGTACTTTAAACGTTTTTAATAATCTGTAGGACCTCCTAAAGCATTAGCAACAGCTCGACAACGGCGTGGCATACTTAGTATGAGATTGTCAATCATCGTCTGTGGAATATGGCTCCATACACTGCGAAGGTGTAAAAAAAGTTGTTCTTTAGTGTTCAGATTTTCCAAAGAATCACTGAAAGCTCTTCTCCCAAGCAAATCCCAGGCATGCTCTATGGGATTGAGGTCGGCAGACTGAGCAGGCCATTCCAACGTCGTCATATTGTGCTCGCTTAACGCATTGACCACTACCCTCGCGGTGTGTGACCGTGCATTATCTTGCATGAACATAAAATCTTGACCGAACTGCTGTCGATGAGGGATTACCATGGGGTGTATAACCTCCTGAATGTATTGGTTTGCATTCAAATTGCCCCGTATCCAAACGAGGTCGGTCCTTCCACCAAGGCGAATTCCAGCCCATACCATGATTGTTCCACCTTGGTAAGGATGAACCTCTTGCGGATTCTGGAGACGACTCCGACGTCCAGGAACTCGCCATATACGCACTCTTCTCGAATCAGGATGAAAACCGAAGCAAGATTCGTCGGAAAACAGAACCCGTGCCCATTGATGGTCGGTCCACTGTAAATGTGCGTTAGCCCACAATAAGCGACGACCTCGATTTCCACGTCTTAGAGCTGGAATCCTAAGCGGTCTGCGAGCATAAAGATTGGCTTCGTGTAGTCTTCTTCTGACAGTTTGATCGCTAATAACCACTTTATGCTGAGACTGGAGGCGCCTGCGACCAACTGACGAACAGTAATCGTGGGTTGCCGCCTTGCGGAATTTTGCAAGAAACGATCTTGTCGCGGGGTAGTAACCCTATTTCGTCCCCTGTGACGTTCGGCAACATCCCTTGTAGACCTGTAGCGTGCCCATAATCTGCAAATTACGCTTGGTTGGGTGTTGACAGTATCCGCTACGTCGCGTTGAGTTCGTCCAGCTTGCAGCATACCAACAGCCCTTAACATCTCTTGGCGACTTAAATGACGACGTGACATGATGACTACAGTCACAAAAATGCACAAACCATACGTAAAAGACGTATTATTGATAATAAACGTTATTTACTATCAAAAAAAATAATTTTTATTTTGCCTCAGAGAAACTGCACAATCAAACACTTTTAAAAGTTTTCCCTCCATATTCGAAAATCATTACTTATTTAAATTTATTTACAAATTTCGAACAACTCTGTAATGTACTTTATTCTATTTTTATTTATTTGCTGCCAGTTATTTGCAAGTTTATAAGTGCCCGGTTAATGGCAATAGGCACGCCACCTATTACATTGGGACCTAAACATAAACTGGCGAAATGTGGGTGCTAGCACCTCTGCCTACCCCTTCGGGGATATAGGCGTGAGTTTATTATTATTTATTATTATTTGCAAAACAAGATTTACACGAAAAAAAATAATTGGGGTCATCTTGTTCCCTAGACTTTGTTGAGGTGTTTATATAAAGTTATAGTACAAAGTATAATATTATATGGCGCAGTATTTTTACCTTTTTTCTCGTTGTATAATGGAGTATAATATACGAAGATGGTGTAGACTTTTTCGTTATTTTTATTGACATAATCCTAACCTACTGTCACTAATCTAAACAATGACTTTGATACTTTCAGAAAAACGAATATTCGTATATTATGTCGTGTAGATTTGATGTTCTTGTAAAATCTTGACCTTTCTGTAGGAACTGATGTACCGGTCTGCTTACAAAATAAATAAAGTAATTTTACTCAAAAAATACAGATATATCAGACACAAGGTACAGTCAGCGTCATAACGGTTATGACCACTAAGTCCCAAAATGATCTCAACACCTAGGCATTGAGAGCAAATAAAAAAAGGATTATTGTCCGAAATGAATGTGTGTACCAAATATTAGAACAACCAGTAAACAGAAAGGCATCAAGACCTTTCCGAGCACCCCACTGGCCAACGATCCAACGCTGACTGAACAATAAGTTAGGGATAACTAAAAGAAATACTTAATACGTACAATACTGTTATGTTTTACCTCTTGAACTAGGCAAGTCTGTATGGCAAGAGGCAAATAAAGTAAAAATGTGGGTTAGTTTACAACTATCTACACTTGAAGACACACAAGCGTAAATATATAGGTACATAAAAATATGCCTAGATCTGAATTTGTGCGCGAAATGATGTGAAAATAAACCTGCAACTTTTTAGAATATCACTATTTAGTGCAGATTCTGAAAAACTAGGCATTTAGAAAAGCAAGAAATGTTTAGATGAGATGTTACATCGGTAAATTGGTCACCGTGATCCAATATCATCATGTCACAGAAAAGTTGACACTACTCGAGTGGGTAATAAGGATAAGTTTCCATTATCAGAATAAACGGGATATTTACCATGTTTCACTATTTTGAGCTTCCGATATTTCGGCGCTGTTGCAAGCACCATGATCACGGAGGAACTGGAGTAGTGGCGGTGAACTTAGAAAAAGTTTTTTCTTCTAGGAACAACCGGGAACAAGCTAAAACAAAATCGCGAGTGGATACAGTGAGCATCGTATGTCGTGAACGTGATCGAGATCGGGTTCGAGTTTGTAGTGAGAGTGAAACCAATAGTAGTGCAGATACGCGTAGTAAAAGAACTCGAAAGAGGGTAGATCGATATAATTACTCCTAGAAGAAAAAACTTTTTCTAAGTTCACCGCCACTACTCCAGTTCCTCCGTGATCATGGTGCTTGCAACAGCGCCGAAATATCGGAAGCTCAAAATAGTGAAACATGGTAAATATCCCGTTTATTCTGATACTGATGTCAGTGACCATGATAGTTTAAATACCTATAAGTTTCCATTATTTAGAGTACCAACTCCGTTGCCATGAGACTAAAACTTTTTTATTCGAAAAGTTTTCGTCCATGAATCTTTGACTATCAAGAAAAGCCTTCGGAAATTTCTACGAATTTAGGATCTTACTACCTGTAGATGGCGCTCTTCTGTAACATTCAATATTTGTGATAGTCTTAAATATATCAATTTGGTAAGCAACTAGTAGGTGCATGATGGATAGGCCCTTACATATGAAATTAGCGTTTTGTCATACCACCACTTTGATCTGAAATATCTCCTCTTTGGTTAAGTATTCCAAATTCAAATATATAAATTCATTTAGCTGATACATTTGAGTTTTGAAAACAATCATTCATTTGTTTTTTTTCTTTGGCGTCGCTTATTACCGCACAATGGAAAACAAGAAATATCGCTATATTTACAAGTAAGAGTTCTACCGTGGCACCAGTGCTGCAGAAACAGCTCGAAGGATTAATGATGTGTACGGCACTGGTGTCGCAATCTAATCATTAATTGTGATGAAAAGTGGATACTCTACGATAATCGGAAGAGCTGATCCCTGGAGACTCAGCCAAATCCTGCCCTAAACGGAAATTGACTCAGAAAAAGTTACTTGTAAGTGTTGGGTGGACTCGTGCCGGTATCGTTCACTACTGCTTTCTAAAATCTGACCGAACGATTACGGCAGATATTTACTGTCAGCAACTGCATACCCACTTCGCAACCACACCTCGTACGTGTAGAACGCGTCTTTTGTATTCAGTATTATAAACATAAAACCGGTTTGTTATCGGCCGGCGTGTCACCGGCCGGCCGTCGATTGCGCTAAAGTGGACTATATTCTGAATGGATTACGAGTGCATTCAGAACAATGAGGAAGAGACAAACACCTGCGATGTTACAATAATTGAACAACAAATTGTAGACGAACCAACACAAAATCATTCTAACGAAAATATAATGGAGACGACCATAGAACCAACAAATAAACGCTCGAGAATGGAAGGTGAAGATGATGAAAGTTGGCAGACAGTATCGAGAAGGTCTAAAAGAAAATCTACTGATCTTGGAAGTATAACAGGAAGGGAAGAAAGTGGGCCACAGGTCAGTATTTATTCTAAAGAGAAGTTACCTAAGCAATTTGCACTAGCCACGTTATTACAACAGAATGACATAACCGATATCATTAGAGTAAAGTACATCAATCCATATAAATTGTCAATAACCTTCAATAATGAAGATAGTGCCGAAAACTTGGTGTCATGTGCTGCATTTGACGGCATGGGATGGCGTAGACAGAAGACTTGGGAAGTGGGTCTCTCTTACGGCATAATCAAAGATATTGATTTAGACCTTTCAGAAGATGAGCTCTTAAAACATATTTCCTGTGACAAAACTGTGGTCACCGCTAAACGGCTAAGTAGGAGAAATGAGGATGGATGGACCCCAAGTGAAACAGTTCGTATAGGTTTCAGAGGATCGTGTCTACCCACTCATGTTTATCTATTAAACCTTAGGATCAAGGTCCAGCCATATGAGTTCCCTGTTACGCAATGCTCCAGGTGTTGGAGATATGGTCATTCGTTAAAGGTATGCCCGTCAGTCAAAGTTATTTGCCCAAAATGTAGTGGCCAACATGCAAATTGTGATATATCTAGCTTTAGATGTGTCAACTGTTCAGGTAAGCATATGGCTCTGTCGAAAGAATGCCCTATTTTCAAAAAGGAAAAACGGATTCGTGAGCTCATGGTCGAGTTTAGGTGCACATATCAAAAAGCCTCCATCATATATGTACCTCCTACCCCACGCATTCTACCTGATAGAACTCCCGTAAGGGCTAAGACTACCTATATTCCTCCTAGTAGAAGCTACAGTATGTGGTCACTCCAAGAACCAGCGATTGTCTCATCACCACCTGTTGAGATGCAGAATATACATTCGAGCTTAAGGCGGCCTTTGGAGAAAACTCCTACAAAGAAGACTCGCAAAAGAAAAAGAAAGATACCTATACACATAGCCGACAATGTTATAGTTGATATATCTGTCACAAACTCCCAGGATTCAATTAACGAACCTTCTCCAGGAACTGCAGGCCCTGAGAATGAGAACATATCACGCGGTACTCATCTTGTGGAAAATACATATCTAGACAGATTATGGAATAAATTAAAACAGGTAATGATTAGTATAATTCAAGATTGTATCATTAAATGCAAGGGCTGGTTAAAATCTTTTACAATAAAGTTAAGTACATTGCTTAGTAATATAATACCTGATAATATGTCGTCGATCAATAATATATTTACACTTCTTAATGGATTATAATAATGAAAATATAATTAAGTTAAACATAATACAGTGGAATGCATGCAGTATTAGACCCAGATTAAGATTGTTCGAACAGTTGTTAATTCAGGAACATATACACGTCGCAGTTGTTAGTGAAACATGGCTTGAACCAGATGCCCTCTTGTACATAAGTAACTATAATATCTTTCGTCATGACAGAGGCGACCAGCACGGCGGGTTGGCCATAATCGTGCACAGATCGGTTCATGCACAAATGGTTCAGGTACCAAATATTAACTCCAATATTGAGGTAATTCATGTGAGACTTTTTAACTGCAATCAATTACAACACGTTATTGGTATTTATTGCGCTCCAAACGCTTATACCAACTCACAAGCTTGGGATAGTATAATGTCAATTGAGACTACAAAGTGCTTAATTTTGGGGGACTTTAATGGTCCCCATACAAATTGGTCTTACAAGACTGACACTAGGGGAGGTCAGATATTGGACTCAATACTGGATTCTAATTACATAGTTTTAAATGATGGTCAACCTACTCGCATTCAATGGGTGGATGGTGTTTTGAGGCAGTCATCGCCTGATATCTCGTTAATATCCTCCGACATCTCGTTAAAATTTGATTGGGTGGTAACTAAAGAATCACTTGGTAGTGATCACGTAATAATAAAAATTTCTACCACATTTTATTCAACTAGTCAACTAAAGAAAAAGAGAAACTTTAAAAAGGCAGACTGGGTGAAATATCGTACGTATCTGGAAGAGAAGTTTTCAAGTAATAACTTTACTCTCTCTGAAAATCCACAATTAGCGTATGACGTATACGTGGGGCTTTTACGCGAGGCTGCTGATAACTCTATTCCGTATACAAAATTTAGCAATAACCCATCTGGATCATTTCGCCCCAAACCGTACTGGACCCCAGAGTTATCGAGAGCTGTCGCCCGACGGCGATTAGCTCTAGCCACATTTAGACATAATCCTACCCCTGTAAATTTAATCAACTTCAAAAAAAGTGTAAGTGAATCGCAGACACTCATCAGACAAGCCCAAAGAGACTCTTGGCACAAATTTTGCTCTTCAATAGACGAAAACACCTCTGCTAGCGATCTCTGGCGCAAAATTAAATGGATTAAGGGATATAAATCTAAAATACAGTATATAGACTCAGGTCAAGCCAATCGTTTTTTGCATAACTTGACCCCTGATCACGTTTCTTATTGTCAACCCTCATTTACATCCAATAATCCATTTCTCAATAAACAAATTACTTTAGATGAATTAAATAAAAATATAAAAGATAAAGATTCTGCTCCCGGATGCGATGACATTTCATATAGTATGTTAAAAAATCTTCCACAAAATGCCAAATTAATTCTTGTAAACTTATATAATACTTTATTTTCATCAGGTTTCGTCCCCCATCAATGGCGTGAAATTGCCATAGTACCAATCCCAAAACTGGGCAGAGAGCTTAACTCTGTTACAGCTTTGAGACCTATTGCACTCATATCATGTCTATGTAAAGTATTTCATACAATAATACAGAGACGAATGGAGTGGTATTTCGAGAGAAATCACATATTTTCTATAGATACAATAGGCTTCAGGAAATGTCGGTCAACTTCGGACAACTTAAGTCGCCTGGTAACACGAATACAAACGGGTTTTTGTAATAATTGCGTTACTGTGGGTTGTTTTATTGACATAGAAAACGCTTATAATAATATAGATATAAACCAATTGTTGAATAAATTGGATGACTTGGGGGTAGGACACAAAATCTGCAATTACCTTTGGCAGTTTCTCCGAGAGCGTTTTTTAAGTATTAAAACAAATAACACGCCCTTCGTGCGAAGTACTGGGCGCGGTTTGGCCCAAGGCGATCCTTTGTCACCATTGCTATTTAATGCAGCGACTGTTGAATTATGTAGCAAAATTAACAATGATTTAATTCATGTGTCACAGTACGCAGATGATTTTGTTATTTACTGCACTAATAGCAGCTTACAAAAATCTACTGACCAGTTACAGCTATCTCTAAATGATTTTGCAGCGTACTTAACGAACATGGGATTAGAAATTTCGCCATCTAAAAGCAAGATATGTGTCTTCAAAAGGGGCCCCAACAGACAGGCAGTTAAGATTAAAATGAATAACACAGTTTTAACGGTTGTGGAAAACGTTAAATATTTGGGTTTGTGGTTAGACCGTTCTCTCAGATGGGCCAAACATATAAAGGAAATGAATGAAAGAATATCCAAATTGCTGAACATTTTAAAATTTCTAGCTGGTAGTAATTGGGGCATCCATCCTAAACACTTAAGAAAGGCGTATATTTCACTTATTAGAAGTAGACTAGACTATGTATCTTTTTTATACGGTGATAGCAGCCAAGCCAATCTCAATAAATTGGAAATATCTCAAAACCGGGCGATGAGAATTATTGGAGGTTTTATTAAAACAACACCTGTTCACGTCATGGGCAGTGAACTCGGTATACAGCCGTTGCACGTGCGGAGATGCTACTTAGCTGGTAAATTTATTTTGAAGAGTAAATCCTTGTCAGATAATAACATCGTTTTGAAACTGTTGAACGAATTCTCTGTTGGGATTAATTCATGGCGCAGAAATAAAAAACCCATTCTCTTTGTGGTCTATAATCAGCTAAAAGAAATACATGTTCAATGTAGTCAACGTTTGGAAATGTTTACGAACGAGATATGGATTGGTTACTTGAATCTTGAATACAATATTAAAATCAACATTAAGCCCATGACTAAGTCTAAACAGCACTATCGTCCGACAGCTCTAAAAGAACTATGTTGCACTTATTTGGATAGTCAGTTTGCGGAATTCTACAGAATATTTACAGATGGGTCCAAAGACAGGGGTGACACTGGAGTCGCAGTCTTTGATCCCCAATTAGATACTTATTTGCTTTTCAATATAAGTTCAAGATTATCCATCATGCACGTGGAATTAATGGCTATTAGCGAAGCCTTGTCCTATATTCACACAATTAATCACAATAAATTTGTAATCTTAACTGATGCTAAAAGCGCGCTCCAACACGTGGCTCGTTGTACCTCGACAATTCGAGGAATACCGATTGCTTACGTAATTATCAATCAAATTTTAGAGTTAGGACAACTGTCTAAAGAAGTGCAACTCCAGTGGATCCCCTCACATGTAGGAATTATTGGTAACGAGATAGTCTACCAATGTGCCAAACGGGCTTGTTCAGTGGGTATTCCTCTCACAGTTTTGCCTTACTATTCGGAGTGTCTGTACTCAGTTAGAGATTATTGTCAGCGAATTTGGAAGGAGTACTTTGACGAACGTTCAGTGGAAAAGGGCATCTGGTACAAGACCATACAACCTGAACCTTTGGCGATCCCTTGGATTGTTAACTGTTCTCTCAGTCGGCAGAAATGTGTATCTGCTATGAGGCTACGCTCCGGACACATTCTATGTAGAAAGTTTACCCATCTAATGGGCATATCGCCATCTCCTAATAGCGAAATATGCGATAAAGTAGAAGACATACAACATATCATAATGGAGTGTGTGCGGAGCCGCCATATAAGAACTAATTTGTTTGTATTAAATACGTGTAATTTGGGGCAGTTAAACAGTGTGTTAGCGAATCCAATGTCAGATGCTGCAAAAACACTGTATACAATGTACTTGAACATGGGTTGAAATAGGTACCTTAATTAAGTTTGATATGTAAGTGGCTACGACGGAGCGACGTAGTCAGCATTGTGACTAAGCTCCATAAATAAAGAAAAAAAAAAAAAAAAAAAAAAAAAAAAAAAACTGCATACCGTGAATGAAGAACTAACTGCTAAACAACCGAGATTGGTCAATCGCTCTAGGCCACTGCTCCTTCAAGACCCACCGACCCACATCGACAGACCCAAAAATACTCCAACCCTATGTAGCTTTCCAAAAAGTGATTTGTGCCAGACTCCATCGAAAGCTCGCCAGTGTAGTGAATAATTCAGAATAAGTATAAGGCGTAAGGCACAAATCCTAGCAAAATTGTATGTGATCATGCTACGCGCACCTTATGCCTTTTGTGTACTACTACTACAAACGAGCTATGTGAATATTGTAATTTTATTTCTTTTCTGAAAATAAGGATAAACTGGGAAGAATTTTATGGATCCAGAAACTGTTCTTTTTAACGTAACATTTTGTTTGCAAAGACTTTGTGAAAGCCTCTCTAAATAAGAGAGATGTTTTCTTTACGAAAGAAACCTTATTAAAACAGTCCTATGAAAAGCCTCTTTAAATTAAATGTCAACAGTATGAAAAGGCAATGGTCCGAATTAGAAATGAAATTCTATCCACTAATAACTAAACGAAAAAGTCATTAATAAAGAAAATAACGTTTCCTTCATAAAGGTTACCGAGAAATATGCCAGATAGCTTGAAATGCGGGCGCTTTTCAATTATTACAGTGTCATACACACACATACGATATCAAAATTCTTTATGAGGTCACGATATACCCAGAATAGACAAAGACATATTGCCAATAAATGCAGTGGACAGGTAATCTGTAGACTGCACAGCAACCGCAGTATATCAACATTGTTCTAAATGGGTATATCTTCTTTAAAACTATTACTAAATGAAGAAAAAACCATGTGAGTCAATCTTGGGGACTAGTGGACGGAAAGAAGTGAAAACTAAGAATGGTCCTTAGTAACTTATGATGATGCGTTCGGTGATTTTTGACCACCCAAAATGTGCTCAACGCGCCTAAAGAAGTTTTCACCTTGTGGTCAAAAATCATCTTGCGTTCTTCTATTCAGAGACTGGTAAAAGTGCATGACGGACTTATGGTAGTAGATTAGCACCCCAATTTTGTGTGACGGAAAAAGTTTCAACAAGGTGAGATGGATTTTGAAGACGGGGCAGCAGCGTTTCACTACTTATAAAATTCTGTCAGCCGATGTCTTAGAATCAAAGTATGTTTGGTGTCCTGAATAGAACATTATAACAATCAGGTACTGGACAGATCATTATAACAAACAGGATACTAAACATCGCTCGTTGCCAAATTTGTTTTCAGTCTCAATGGACACCTTCATTACGCATAAACGATTGTACATTTAGAAAACTAATGAGATTTCGCCCCCTGACGCCCTCTCCAACGAGGTCTGGCTACCCTACTTCCCTTTGAACAGGAAATTCCATTACATCTAGCCCTATCTTGTTGTATGCCAGAGAAAGCAAGCGTCTTCGTAACCACAGTGGTACGTGCTGTCTACAGGGTGGAACTCGAGGATCTCCATTCGAAAAAAATAAAACTAAGTATTTATGTTTACTTGAGAATTGTTTCTAAGTGATTCCTGTTAACCTTGTTAGTAAGGTTAAGTGTACAATCATAGTTATAGCGGAGGCGAATAGCTGGAGTGGACGCGGAAAGGGCGACAAACGTATTTTATTCCGCTGCTGTTACTCTATTGCGGATTCCACTGTCTCCGTTGCTATGCTTATACACTAAAGGAATATTAAGATACTCAAAATACATGGACATTAGATGAGCCGAATTTATTACTACCACGTTTGACCTGACCTGGCTACCCAGTTGCCGCTCCTCTTTAATGAAATTGACTGGAAACATAATGCCTGAGCGAAGCCTACCACTTTATTATTAACACGAACCGTCTGGATGTCTGGCGGCTAATTACGTTCTATTTTGTATGCCAATTGAACTTTTGCTATTTATCATTGTTGTTTAGAATGACAGGTGTTTGACAGGAACTGTCACATCAACCAGTTACGTTTTGCTGCCTGGTAGTACTGGTACTGATCGTACGATCATTACTCGCTTACTATCGAATAAGTTTGCTGTGATTGTTCTTCAAGATGAGCGTTGTTCTTGCTGGTACGGCAGGAGTGTGATGTTCCTGGTATTGCACATGTCCTTAAGCCTTGGTAACCGCTTTCTATCAGGTGGGCCGTGTGCTAGCCTGCCACCTAAGTGGTATAAAATATTATTATAATTTCGCTGTAGCCACTCTGTAATGTTAACGTGAATGAAACCACACGGCACAGCTAATCTATAAAGTTAGAAAATACTCTTCAAGTAGACTTGTTTACGCATCGTCGCGCTAACTTTTACAAAGTTACGGGAACAGAAAACTTATTATTTTATAGCCATTTTCCTTAGAAGCTGTTACATTTACATTTATTATAAATGTAACTTCGTGTCACTATGACTAATCTAATTCTCGAGGTAAAAGGATTGAGGGAACTTCAGACAGTAGTTTGAATAATGTATTCAGGGTCTTACTGGATCTCGTCATAAGAAATGTCTGTGGCTGTTTTTGTTCCAACAAATTTTAGTAACTTGGAAGTAATTGTCGGATAAGTCATTTTACTATTATAAATATTAAATTTTTGATTGACATTCGGATAGATGTTTGTTATTCAATTATGCTAAAACGTCTAAACGGAAATTGAATTTAGCTCAGAGATAAATTTATTATCTGGAATGGATTATAAGCTTTTTATCCAGGGGATTGGAATCCTGTTCGACAAAGGAATTCAATATTAAACAAAGCTGGGGCCGCGAGCTACTACTAAAATCATATGGTATAAAAAACTATATGTGGCACGTGAGAATATTCGTTTGTTTAAATATAATAACGCTTACGGTAATTAACACGATCTTGTATTATGTGAACACCTTCATTCCTTTGATTTTTGAACTTCCAATTTTATAATTGAATATTAATTCCTTCATGTGTCATCAAAATAGTGTGAATGGTGGAGCAGGAGCGAATACATTACAAATACTTTTTGATATAGATAAACTTATATAGTTTGATATATACTAGTGTTAAACACATTGCCACCACTTCATGACCATAGTTGACGACCTGGCTAAATCTCACTAAAGCCAATTCTCATTTTATTTATGGTCTGAAGATTTAGGAGTATACGAGACATTGGTGAAAGGAGTTTTTATGCGAAGAGGCTTTCTCAGAGCAAAGACTGCAAAGAAGCATTTCTCATGCAATAATCAAAGGTAAATAATTAATAACTGAATTAATTTCCTTTAAAAATTTACTTTAACTTCTTTACTTTATAAAAGACTTGACACATTCAAGTATTTAGTCACTAATACTACAACGACTACAAGTCGATATCAAATTAATCTGGAAAAAAAGTACAGGTATTACTCATTTGCGAGCACTGTGTATTTATGTGTTAGGTTAGTTAATAGTTCCTCGTACACTAAAACTATCAAACACATTAAATTTGTCTAAACACACTTAGTAGGAACGCAATCACGTAGGCTTTATGGACTTGTGGACTGAGCAATGTATTCGTAGTATGTAGTACCGGTTAAATTAGTACTCAATTACTAGCTTTGAGGTCTACCGACCTGAGGATCCAGGCACGGATTGTTAGTGCATGAATAACAACCGTTGAATTTCGCGTAGATGTTTCGACGTTGATCGGCAAACTTCGTTCATTTTCGGTACAATATTAATGATGTTTTTTTCTTACTGAATATATAATAGTACTCGTTTCTATAAACATTAAAATGACGAACTAAGATACCTTGTGTTAAAAAGGTAAAGTAAGCCTATACTTCCTTTCGTTATGGTTAATTAATGTGTCAAACTTGTAAGATGGTAGTTTATTTACACGTTAATACAGATTAACGTGTAAATAAACAACCAGATTGATGATGATTGAATGCCAAAAAAAATCTAAGAATCGAAGTTTGACCCTGTAAACTCTAAAGTCTATTCTGAATTCGAAGTTCGAATTGGTCGATCTTGACCAAAACGAACTATAAACACGAGAGTGTTATGGAGCAGAAAAGAAAAAAGTAAGTAAAACAATATTTCAACTATTATGAAGTTTAATAATCTAGTGCAAATTTTTCCGTTTCATATGCTATTGTGAAAATATTAATATCCAAAAATATAGTTTGATTTGATTTAACTTCATTTATGATCCCACAATAATATGAAACTAAAAAAAATAGTCTTTCCTGCTACTTTCAACTTGACTTACAGCTTTGTTTTTTCTATTCTGTATGTAACACTGCAAGAGTCCATGTTTATTTAACTCTAAGCTGCTTACAGCGTGTCAACCCATATAAGTTGCAAATAGCAACAGTACAAAGTGTGTTGTCCCCGGGCGACAGGTTAACAACACTTGTAACTTCACACTTAGGTTACCTAACTTCATGTTTGAAGAGCCCTTAACATAAAAGTTTTTCCAAAATACTGTTACGTGCACGGGGTACAATTAAATGCCGTTTACTCAACGAAGAGATTTATTAGCTCACCACAAACTAGACAATTAAATCACTAGTACACGCAGTACTCTTCAACAGTTCCAGTCGCTCAGTAGTTCACAGTAGTCCACAGTCGTTGCTCAGGTTGCAGGTAGAATCTTCTTCAGTCGCTTAAGTGCGCTGTGTTCGCTTTCGGTCTCAAAGACAGGATGAATCGTGTCGCTATGCGAGCGTGTTTTTATACCTCTCAATTAGGAGGGTCGAATCATCTAGAAAGTTCGCGAGCGATAAATACCTATTCTTTGAAGTTCGCCGCCGTCGCTGACCTTTCGAGTACATTCTCGATATTTACCTATTGTTTGTTTTTATCCAAAAGAGTGTGTAGGTACTCGTAGGTGACTTTGTGTTGACGATTCTAGATTTTTCTATGCCACTCGGTAGAGTACCTCGTCACTAACAATGCGTTTTTATTTCTTGAAGATTCGATTATTAGTTTTCGAGATATCGGCGTCTGTAGTAACAATACGTTATTTTATTTTCAGTCTGCTAACGAAATACGATGACACAGTAAGTATCCATAAATACAGCATTTCGAAACATTATCCTTTTGTACTCAGCAATATCCTATAATACTCCTTGATGCGTTCATAATTAACTTATATTATTTTTAGACTACACGAAAATAAATCCGTTGACGCGACAACGCTTTCACGCCAGCACAGGTTGCGGCCAAATTTGCGGCCCGCGTGAAACTTCAAAGGGCCCGAGTCCGGCCCTGGCCGCTTCAATTTAGTGTGACGTCAAAGATAGGTAGCTTTACCTGGTTGTTAATTACTATTCAAAAATTCAGTGGGTTGCTGTTAACCATCTATTTTTTCCTCAAATGTTTTTTTAACAAAATTGCAGCTTTTTCGTAACTTCGTTTATGAAGTTTTATTACGTGCGTTGATTCCTCCAAAACACTGCACGTGACTTGTTTGAAAAAGCTGACAACTTTAAAAGATCTTTTGGAGGAATTATCGCCGCATCACGGCCAAGTAAGCGTGTAAATCAATGTTTTAAATATAACTTGAGAATGATAACGATGAATCAAAAACATTGGCGATTTCGAATAATCATCAATTATTCACATTTCAATTCCTTTTACTTTGAAAATGTCTCGTTTTATCATGTACATATATACCACAAATTAGGTATCTTAGTTAAAATAAGCATAACTCTGGTTATATGTTTGTACTAACATCCTACATAAACCGTTCAGGACTGATACCTATGACCGGTCACCCTTCTTACCGACCAGTGTCGAGCGAATTTCTGTATTTAAATATGATATCTTTTGTTTTATTATTTTGTTATATTACATTAAACCTCTGTTTATTCATTCGCATATACTGTGTGGGTTGAGTCTTTTATAAACTCAATGGCATAATATTTTCTCAATAAGAAATAATTACAAAGTAACCTACAACTGATTTAAGTGGAAATAAATCTATAACTGAAAGTAAATAGATACGATGGAGGCTTTTGATTAAAGATTTTGTTATATCATTTTTTAAAACGTTACTTCTAGTGATTACTGTATTTTTAAATCTGAATTATTTAACTTGGTAAAATAACACATGTCTAGGAATAAAAGCGTTAGTCCAATTTGATAGTGTATTTTGGTCTTGCTTGGGAACCAGTTTAAAATAGTTAGTTTGTTGACGCTTGCTCTTATATGCGTTATAATATATTTATTTAGTATATTTATTATAAATTATTTATTTATTTATCACCTTAAAAACATAATATATCTATACATAATCATTTAGAGTGCAATTAGAAACCACTGAGGTTTGTAGTAAATGCAACACGTTATTTTTCTATAAGAAATTAAGTAGGTACACTATACAATAATAAAATTATATGTGATGGAAATGGAGTTACACAAAAATAACTTCGCGTCGTGTTCCCAGCGGTGAGTAGGGTAGCGAAAGCTCAGTGGAGAATTTGTGCTGTCAGTGGGATTACTAAAGGCTTGTCCTCTACACTGACGGCACAGAAACTCTGTGCTTACAGGGTCGGCAGCGCGAATGTGGCTTCTCTGGTGTTACACACGTCCATAGGCCACGGTAACCACTTTCCATCAGGTGGGCCGTGCGCTTGTCTGCCACCTAAGTGTTATAAAAAAAAGGTACTTTGTGTACCTGTAAAGAGATCAAAGTATGAAGTAAATTATTGCTCCTCCACTCCTTAAACTTATTAATATACTGTATCCTCATTTACATGTGAATCATCAGGAAACTAAGCGTTAAGTCAACCCTGGATTATGTTGTCGACGCAACTGGTAGTGATGCCAACCGCATCGTCACAACAATGCTGCAATATGCTAACAGTTGATAAATGAAAATGAACTGTAGTTTCTATGTACCACGTATGATTTTTGTTGCGCATAAAATATCGAACTCTCCAAGGGGCGGAAATTTTTAGTCCGTTCCTGTATAATATTAATAAGATGATAAAATAAAATTACGCCTGTCTCCCATAGGGGTAGGCAGAGATCACGGATCTCCATTTGCTACGATCCTGACATACTCGTACTACTCTCGCTTCATTCACTCTCATTACATTATTCATGCATACTCGTCGGTTTAGAGTACTCCTGACCTGCCCCTTTTCTAAAACTTCCCCGACTTGGTCCAGGTATGATGATATGATTAAACAATTGATCTTTTTTAAAATTACGAAGAAAGTAAGGAGATCAATATCCTCATACAACAAATTTATTTTTATTTATTATTGTAAGAAGAGTTTGAAACGTACTGCTTATATTTTGGTCGCTGACTGTACCGCACTGGCATAAACTTCCATTCCGAACAAATCTGACTTATCGCGATCCCATAACATAATATCGAACGAACAGTTTACTCCAGGTGCGCGTTTACAATGGATTTCAAACAAATATTATCACTGAACACTCCAGTTGTAATGTGGACGTCTGTTATGTTTTCCCATGACCCATGACGCACTCGGCCGAGTGCTTACTTGCCGACTGCGAACTGCCCCATTTTCTATTGGTTACCGTGTGTACCTCAATAGCTGTGTGTCTGTCTGGCATATTAAGGCAATCGGTTGGGTGGATTTTAATGAGATTGGTTTGTTTTTTGAAGGGTGATGTGATTAAAATAGTTCATAGCTTGTAGTTTATGAAAGTGTATTAAGCAATACCTAAATAACTTAAATTAACATTCGATTCTATTCAATTAGGTAACACTTCTCGGAAAATATTTAAAAAAAAATCCGTACACAAATGAAAACAAAAATATAGTTCTAAGGCCGTTTAATTTAGTATCAGAACGATTCAAAACGGTCGATTATAAAAATTATTCCTTCCCCACTGACACATTTGTTTCCAAAATAACAGTTAAATGTTTCCCGGAAATTTTCATTGTGGAATCATGTTGTTGAAAATGGAAATAAAATGGAATGAAATTATTTAATTATGTGGGTCACGATGTGCACTTATGTTGGTCAGAGTTTACATTAATTTACAACGTGACCTCGATGGCATTTTGAGCAAAAATACATTTAGCAGTTACTTCTTGTATTTTTATAAATGTTTTTTATACACGACGCTGGTTGCTGATCCTCTTGCTTAACATTAAATGTTTTTAAATAATGCTGTGCATCAATGGATACTTAAATAAGGGCGAGCTTAACTCGATGTCTTTTTATATTTTATTTTTATACAACTTAGGTGGCAAACAAGCACACGGTCCACCTGATGGAATATGATTACCGTGACCTATGAACGTGTGCAACACCAGGGCAGTTACATCCGTGCTACTGACCCTGTAACAGAGAGTTTCTGTGCCGTCAGTGCAGAAGAAACAATCAGGACAAGCCTTTAGTCTTCCCACTAACAGCACAAAAACTTACCGCCGGGAACATAAAACGAGGTTATTACAGCCTTGGTATTATGTAGAGTGGAGGTACTTCCCCAGTCTGTCGTGAATTCAGCAAATCGAATTATATCAGAGAGTGTTATCAGGCTCTTATTTTTGAGGAAATAAGTGTTAATTTGTACCCTTGAATCGTAAATTATTTGAAATATTTTAATGTTCCGGCGGTGAGTAGGTAGCCATGCAAGGTAGTAAACTCACTGAAGAGTGGGAAGACAAAAAGTTTGACCTGCTTTGTCTTCTGCACTGACAATACAGAAACTTTCTATTCTACAGGGACGGCAGCACGAGTGTGACTCGCCTGGTATTGCACACGTCCATAGGCCAAGGCCACCAACACCACGAATACTCCTGACACCGACTTCGGTGTTGGGAATGTCCGTGGGGATTTTGCGCACATTAAAAAAAAAACTACGGCCACCACTTCCCATCAGGCGGGCCGTGTGTTCGTCTCCCCTAACTGGTATTAAAAAATAAAAGTAATACATTTGTGCGTTTCTTTGTTCGTATGTGTATATCTCAACACAGGTGGTATAGTACGTCACTGATGAGCAAAGTACATAAATATTTTCAAACGATAAGCTTTTGTTCTTCTTGGTAAGGAGAACAAAATCTCATCTAATCTGTATTCTCTTATATCTACAATCTGGGTGTATTCTAAATGTAAATGAAGCACTTACCCAGATTCAAGATGAGCCCCTTCTCAATATATAATAAATTGTTACAACCTGATTCCATATTTTTGTCTTTTCTTTGACCTCTCTAGCTAGAACCATGTTTTTGTAGCAGTTTCTTGTTCATAATGTACTTGAGGTTTGGTCCGCAATTGTGACGTCATTTCATTACAACTAGTATGCTCTAACTTTTAAAAGATCTCAGTAGTCCCCTAAAAAGATCTGCCAAAAGAACTTAAACAACCCCTTGGATTCAGAAGTTGCTTTGGTTCCTTTGAACTAGCTATACCGACAAAAAGTCTTAGATGCCCCTTCAAAGGAACTGCCATCTACTGGGAATAAACGATTTATTATGCGTCTATGTATACCTACTTATGAACTCACAACCATACTCATTATGAAACAGTTTCAATTGATGCATAAATGCCATACGTCACGATTGGCAAGCCAGCAGTCCACTCAAAGCACACGGCATGTCGGAATCAACAATCTCTCACTAGTTCTCCAATATAACCAATACTCTTTCTACTATCTTCAACGTATACTGAATTCAATACAAACGTTTTAATTATATTCATCCACTTTAGTGAAGGCTCGACTGCTCAGAACGTCACTTTATTATCGCCGCAGCCACTCGGGATCGTTTCGTCCGCCATTGTTAGCGGTTTTGGTTTCTCGCAGCTCATTTATCTATTGTTCACACAATCCTAGTTATGATGATTTAACCCTCTTTTCTTCGTTCCCTTGCTTTGTTTTCACCATTCAGTATTATATTCTGTAAATGGCATGGTTTTCTGGTGGCTTATGTGTTATGATTAAGATTAAAATTACGTTTATACGATCTAAGTCTACTTAGAGCAGATTGTAACAATCACTCCTAACAGAATCAATTTAGCTTAGCTGGAGGGGTTAACGGGGATATTACTTATTTCGGTTACTAGTGTTATTTTATTACAAAAGAAGTCTTTACTGCGCTATCGAGTATTATTCAACATTGATCGCAATTATTTCCTTGATAAAATTAGAGCTTACACAAAGCAGATTTGATAGTTACCTTAAATACATTACTGATTTGTTTGTTACTCAATCAAATTGAAACGCATGGATAGTTTTGGTTGAAATATTTACACACAGGTGATAAGTAGACAACCGAAAATGGGGCATAGACTACTTTTTATCTCAGGCATTGGTTCCAATAGGTCGCGGGAACGGGAGCAGTATATCATACGGCTGTAGGTGGAGTCACAGACATACCTAGACTAGTCTTATACTTATATGTAAACTATTCGTAACATATTGGACCGACCGACTCTGCAAACATTTTTATTTAGTCTGTTTGAAAATTTTATTACCTGCATTCTGGATATTTAGGTTAATAAATTAGTACACTCTACTCTGTAGGTAATTGTGCCACCTCCTGCGAAAACTAACACACCGTTAATATTTTATTAACTGTAATTTCGTTCTTTTCTAAATTTCGTGGTTTATTTTCATTTTGCGCACTACCTTTGTTGTGTGTCGGTACACAACTCTCGGTGCTGTAAACATCTTTCAGTGAAGAAAAAGCGCCTGGACATCTTACTTAGTTACGTGATGAATCTCCAGCTGATCCACTAACGTTATTTCGCCTACTATCTATAACCTAATAAAAACAAACTGATACTGTTTAGACTTGACATTGTTTTGATAACATTGGGTAACCAAATCCCATGCGACTGATATCAGATAAGATTATCTACCTACACTTGTGTTTGATTACTATCAAATGCAGTTTAGTTTTACGGGTTGTGTTTAGTTATAAAGTGAAGGTTAAAATGTATTTGTTGCTCTCATCACATATATTCGCTTAAATGAATTAAGATAATTTGTGTATTTGGTAGGTACTCTAATTCGCTAAAGCGGCTGAACGGTTATGGCTGAACTGGGCAACAGCTAGTTAATATACTTTATATCCACACTTGGTCATATTCAAAGTAGGTACTTGACAAACGTCACCGTCTCTTCTTCTTCTTTAATTGTTGTTGTTGACGATTAATAGATAGGGATATTCTTAACAGAGTACAGCTAATGAAAAATGCCTTAATTGCGGCAAAATGTCCCTAGTACTGAGTTTATATTGTAGTGAAAGTACTTCCTATATTTTGTTTCTAATAATAAAAAACTTTATTCATTAGCTAATATTATTACTAATTAAGTATACCTATTCTTCATATTCTTCAGCAACACTGTTCTTTATTTCTAATCTTTTGTCGACTCAGTAGGCAAATATATGCAGGTGTTCAAGATTGCCTCAGATACTTTTACAAGATGTACACAACACAGTTGAACAAACCGAGAAGCTCACATATCAATATTACGAAAGTCTAATACAGGTTAATTGGCTTTAGAAACCATTTTTATATTAACGTAACACTAGCTTTTGTAAATAAACAGAAAATGTTGATTTTTAGTGTGAAATCGGTCGACATGATCGCTGAGACAAGCTTACTATTTTTGGAGACGCACGCGGTCTTAGGGTTATCAAAATAATTTTGGTGATTTATATGCCGTTATGGTTCCCGGTGGAGTACCTTCAATAGGGCCACCACATCTTATCCCGTATGTGTCGTAGAAGGTGACTAAGGCATAGGGCTGAATTCAACCTGTGGTTTACCAATGACTAAAATTAAAGAAGTTAAAGAGATTACTTTGACACCACCTGAGTACAAGGATCACGGATCATGTCAGTCGTAACAGTTTTTGCTATCATCCCTTGATTTGACGACACGTGTGTAATAATGAAACTATTTTTGTTGCTGGGATAGTTTTAAGAGGGGTGTGGAGAATCGAATGCAGCAGACATCGAGAGAGACCAATGTCCAACAGTGGACTGCAGTAGTGACTGTATTAGATCATAAGTTGTTTGTTCTGAATTTTACAGTAAGTATTCTGTATATACTTTATAGAGAGGTGCGTGATATTCTGTTTTAAGTTATAAGCCCTCCAAGCTGAGTGCCAGTATTGTAACACTTAGTGTCTGTAATGGTGACCCTCTTTCCTGAGACTTTGCCTTTAGCTTACCATCAGGCGAGGTGAGGTCAAGTTGGCGTGTCCTATATAAAAAAAAGAGATTATATTTGATCAACTCTTAAAATACGATAAAATAATACTTATATGCAAATATCATATTATCATAATACTTATATGCTTGAAATTGTTCAAGCGTTTAATGACCCCTCCAGTAGAGTAACACTCGTAAGATGACAACCCTAATTCCGCGGCGTCTTCGCCAGGTGCGCCTGCGCATCTGCCTGCCTGTTTGTCGAGATGTCCGCACGTGTTCATGGCGTATTGTCCGATATTTTACGTTACACCATGATCTGTATATGAATACGCGTATGAATATTTCTCAATAGGTACAAACAATGGGGTTTTTAGGAAAGTTGCAATTTTTTTTGCAAGTGAATCGAGTTATTTGCGTAATACGTATGGTATTCAGAATATAAAAATATTATGGCATCCCATGTTTTTATGTTGCACGTGGTCAACGAGGTAATAAGCTGTAAGTATGTAATCCACGCGTTGCTCTCTGTCAATCTTCCCCTAACACTCCTATCAGGGCGCTGGAAGTGCTAGCGAAAGTGTGAAGATAAAGAAAAAAGAAAAGATTTTATCTTAATCGACTCATAGACCGTTCTAAATGCAGCCCATCATACTGGTAATTAGTGCTTAAAAAAGCCAGCATTTCTTTTTACACAGAACGTTAAAGCATTTTGATTCTATTTATGAACTAAACCATAGCACTAATATAGACACAATCGTATACATCGTATACATACACACATGCAATCACGCCTTTACTCCGGAGGGCAGGGGCAGAGGCAGAGGAACACCCACATTTCACCAATCATTTACGTAATAGGTGGTGAGCCTATTGCCATCTTCCGGGCACTCTTGTAGACTCGGGCCATGCATCTGAGGCTGACTCTGGACTGTATATACCTGTCTGATGTTAAACAGCCCTCCCATTCCCATTGGGAAAAAGAGGGGTGGTCCAAATTCTACTCTGCTGGGAACCACGCGGCTTTCACAATCGTTTACAGTTATAAATGATTAGAATTTAAATATTTAATACAAGTTTTTATATTCTATAGCAGTAAAAATATCTGCGTCTTATCATTGACATGTTCAAGATTTTTCCGCTTATACTGAGACAAGATGTCTAAAAACATTGAGAGTCAGCTTACGTAATCCTTGAGCGCCCTCTAAGCCAGAATGGTTTGCTATTAACACTGTAGTAAATGTCTTTGTTATATTCAGTTTCTGCCTGAAATCACCAAAATTATCGATTAAGTGCGTCTACTTTACAATAGCAAAGGCTGTTCTTTTTTTTATACTAACTTATAGGTACTTACATCTGCTTGCATATCCCATTCTGCCAATAATACGTGCCAACTATATTTAGGAAAGATAGGCGTCAGGAAAAAAGAGTCGGTTAAGGGCAATAGTCTTTTTCCTGACGCCGCAATACTGTAATGAAATTTCCTACCAAGTTGTAAGTATACAGTAAAATGAAATACGTTTTTAAAACGAAACGTTTTTTACGAATACATACATACATAATATCACGCTTGTCTTCCATAGGGGTAGGCAGGGATCACGGATCTCGTCGCATGCTCGTCGGTTTAGGGTACTCCTGACCTGCCACTTTTATAAAACTTCCCTGTTTTGGTCCAGGTATGTGCGCCTAGGTCTTCCTCTTCGACGGTACCATCCACACTCACCTCATACACCTGTTTCGTTAGTCTTTACGAATACTTATAAAATTATACAAAATCTGATTGAAAATGTATCAAACAATGGGCGATTTTGAAAGTTTAATAACGTCACGAAATCTTAATCACATTTTGTTTTAACAGATCATACAGAAAACCAAAATAAAGGCCTAAAACGTAGTGTACTGAATCGGGGCGTAATAATGTCCAAATACTTTATTTACCCTATCTGACAATCGAACCTAAGAGCTCGTGCATAATAGTCAATTACTACCGCTGCGCCACTGAGAAAACACTTACATTCATTTATAAATCATCTTTCACTTAGCAGTTAAAAATGAAATTCGAAAAGAAACCCCAAGAACTTTTATCAGTTGAAACAGCAATGAATTGCCAACTCCACACGCCCCCATTAATGTCTAAATGAAAAATCAATAGATATTCCTTCAATAGAGTTTCCAGTCTAGTGACGCCGCACCATAACAGACAAGGGTTCAATGGACTCGCACGTGTCATAAGGAAAACTTCATCTAATATAATAGCTTTTTACCTTACTTTTGTTTGTAGAAAATCGCGTTGGCATTTAATGATTCTGATGACCTAAAGTGTATTGGATTGACATAATGTTTGTGAATCACAAGTCGTAAATAAATAATCTGACAGTTTCATATAATTTGATCAAATTGCAACGAGTGTTTGTGTAGAGCCAAAGTTGAACGAAAATTAACAATCAAGAGGTTTGAAAAAATACAAATATGTCGAAACTTTTTGAAACTGCCAGTTTGATCAAATTATGTTATCTGAAGGTGCACGCCAATTTATAATATTCATGATACAGAAATTAAGAAAACATGAGCAGTGCAGCAGAGCAGCACAATTTATTCCAGACAACCTTTGGATGGAAATGTATGTTGGTTAGAGTATTTGGTAGTTGTTGGCGTTCCATTAAATGGTTATATACTTAAAAATATATTACATAATTACATAATACAGTTACTTCTGAAAACCAAACGTATCACGTTATCACCAAACGTAAAGGACTTTTTACGAAAGTTTCCCGTGCGTACTGCTAGTAGGTAGTCTAGTATGTTACCTACTTATTTCATTTTGAAATTCACATACATAATAAATAACAATGTATTCTCACTCAGGCAAGACAACAGCTGACCATTTTCTCGACTTTATACAACATTTCACGAATTTTGCTCTACCGTCATTATGCTTTTCATGCAAGGCCGCCATATCACTGCTTTCTCTTTCAAGGCCACATCGCTCTTGTATATCTAAGTACAGATTTTTTTTTTTTTTTTTTTTTTTTTATACCACTTAGTTGGCAGACAAGCACACGGCCCACCTGATGGGAAGCGGTTACCGTGGCCTATGGACGTATGCAACACCAGGGGTGTCACACTCGCGCTGCCGACCATGAAGAAACCTTCTGATGCCCCTCTTGAAGAACCCCATATTGTAGGCGCTTGGGAAAACCGCAGCAGGGAGGTCATTCCACAGCTTGAGTGTGCGTGGGATGAAGTTTCTTTCATACCGCACAGTGCGTACCGTCTCAGGTCGCAATGTGTGGGGATGAATTCCCTGCCTATGGCGAGAGGTGCGATGATAGAATGTAGCTACGGGCATCATGTCAAACAATTCATCTGAGCACAAACCATTGTATAGGCGGTAGAACACACACAGTGAGGCAAAATCCCTCCTAAGGCTAAGAGGTTCCACTCTACCTGTGAGTATGGGATTGTCAACCAGCCTCAATGCCCGTCTTTGCAACGAGTCGAAGGGGTCAAGCTGGTATGCAGGCGCTCCAGCAAAAAGGTGACAGCAGTACTCCATGTGAGGCCGGACCTGTGCTTTATAAAGAAGGAGTTGCTGCCCCGCAGTGAAATACCGCTTTGCCCTGTTGAGCACTCCGAGCTTTCTTGATGCCAACTTAACCTTGTCCTGCAAATGACTTCGGTATTGGACGTCACTGGAGATATCGACACCAAGGATCCCGATACTCGGGGAGATGGTAAGCGGTGTGCCCAGGAATTGCGGCGCTACAATGAATGGTGTTTTCTTAGCGGTAAACAGATTTACGTTCTTCTTGCTTTAGCTAGACTTAATATTTCTATGATTGTCTTATCATTCATTCTAATAATGTGTGCAAATTTGTATACCTACTAAATTGTACGGTAGTTCACAATTGTATTAAAATTCTATGCAAGATTCTGGTCACAGTTAAAATAAAGCAAGTCATCATCATTACTATTATATCGGCTCCCTGCCACTTTGACTTAATCGTTGGTTCATCTAGAATGGGAACGTCCCACGCACTTTCCCAATCCATAGTTACAACTTGGCTACCTGCATTGCCTTGCTTCGAATCGTCCAATATATGCTTCTCGAAAACAATGAAGAACAACCCTAGAATTTGAACTTAAGACTTAGGACATCATACTGGTAGACGAGTCAAAATCAATTTATGTTTAACGCTTGACAAAGTTTGTTCTGTCTTATTGATAAAACAATAAATAATCCTAAAACCCAATTGCAGCATCGTCTTTAAATACCATACATGAATTAGGAAATTTCAAGAATGTGGGGTAAATGCAGGGGTCGAATGAGGACTAAACCAGTTTTCCCTCGTGGTCCTATTAGTGAGAAAAAATCCTGGGACCACGAGAAAACAGCGGACAAAAGTCTCTATTATTGCGCAGTGTAGTGTATATTTCTGAACTAATTCTAAAGTCTAATTGACGTGTCCTATATTAAAAAAAACGGTTGAACAACTAATTCAGAGGAAATATATATATATATATATACCTGGGTGTCTTCAGAGTAGGCAAGATGGAAATGTCTTCTGTGTTTAGTCGTAGATCACATCTTCACTTTTTTTTATACCACTTAGGTGGCAGACAAGCACACGGCACACCTGATGAGAAGCGGTTACCGTGGCCTATGGACGTATGCAACACCAGAGGTGCAACAAGTGAGATGTTTTGAACAAATGACTTTCACAAACTGGACACGCGTGTGTTGTCTCTCGTTTTCAGTTTTTGAAAAGCCCAAATTAAAATACCAAACTAAAATTTACACAAAAAAGCAACGTTTAAACAGAACTTCTATCAATTGCGCTAGTTAATTATAAGTTTAATAAGATTGCATAAAATATGAAATGAAATGCAAACTATTGGGACTTCAAAGAACTACTGCTAACAAGCTAACAGTCGGAACTTTGAAGTTCAAAAGAGTTTAACTACTTTAAGTCTTATGATCATTATATCTTGTGATATTTTATGTTACCAATAAATCAGAAAAAAGTTACTCATTCCTAAAATATGACCTACATATGAGTTGTGTTAGTAAGGTTAAAATCTAAGTACTTCCATTTGAATATTCTGTCACACGGAATATTTTATCAAGAGCAAATGAGTCCTAGAGGAATTAATGTCATACAATTTCTGGATCATTATTGTACTTGGGATTGAGTTTCAAATATAATCGTAATGTTAGGACACGTTAAATTTCAATTGGTTGATATAAAAGGTAGGACTGATGTAAAACTAACCATAAATATGTCGGTTAATATGAATGCGCGTAGTTAGGATACGAAGTTGGTCAACCCGAAAAACAGCCCTGTAAAGATGTTCAATATAACTCGCAAGATAGATAGATGATTCTTCATTGTACACCAATAGATTACAGTAGAACGTGTAGCATGTATACAGTTTAATGAAAAATGGACGGCCTTATCGCTAGAAGCGATTTCTTCCAGGCAACCTTGGGATGGACAGTATTGTAATAAATGAAAAAGATCTGATGTGGAAATACTTCTAGGAATGTTCTGTATTGAAATTGACACATTAATTTGTGTGACAGGACGTTTTTAGTCATAATATGTGATAGTTAGGCGTTCACATGGGTCGGTCAATCACATCACCACACCATCACTGTTAAGCTATAGAGAAGATCTACCTTCCCTAAATATCGTTGGAGGATTTTAAATAGTATGTGTTCACAATAAAGACATGGTCCAACTCTGTTTAGTCTCCATAATTGCTCTGGGGAAAGCCACAAGTGTAAAAACAAGCAAAAACAATGCTTAATTAATCACGCTCGGGGGCCCGGGGCTGTCACTTGCAAATATGTCGATGTAACATATTGAATATTAATTTTGATAGATATTTATTACGAGATAGACCTTAGTGAGCGTGTTTGTCTAATCATATACCTATAAATCTGTTGAAGTTATTTCGCCTACGGTCTTAAACGTTTGTTTAATGAAACTGATTGAGCAATTATTTAACTATCAGTGTATCTATATACATTTATAATCATTGTGAACAGTTAAGTGTGATTTTTTATACAGAAAATACAATTTGAAGCATATTTTTTATACCACTTAGGTGGCAGATAAGCGCACGGCTCACCTGATGGACAGCGGTTACCGTGGCTTATGGACGTGTGTAACACCAGGGAAGCCACACTCGCGCTGCCGACCCTGTAAGCACAGAGTTTCTTTGCCGTCAGTATGGAGGAAAAAGCAGGACAAGCCTTTAGTCATCCCACTGACAGCACAAATTCTCCAGTGAGCTCTGGCTACCCTACTCACCGCTGGGATCACAACATGAAGTTATTATAACCGCGGTATTCTGTAGGGCGGAAGTACTTCCCCAGTCGGACTGCTCAATTGGGCGGAAATGCCGCCGTGGTCTACCTCCTTATAATAAAATTTAAAATATAATACTTAAAAGTTATCATTTAATTTAAACGCTGTCCCATGTTCTAAAAGTTTCTTTATTCGCTATATATTCGAGTACAGTTGTCCGATAGTCTTTAACACTGTAATATGCTCTCGTAATTAATACATAAGTATTATCACGTACTGTACCTGGAAAGTATGCCAAATCTTAACTTGCAAACATTGATTTAATATAGCCAGACAACGGGGCAAGTTAATGTAAATAAAAGCTTATACAAGGACGCAGGATATATTCGCTGTCGTATTTCCTAATTTCCTGCACCGGTCAGTAAACACTGCTTATGTTCAGTCCCCTAAATATACGTCTCTAACAAAATTCATAAGGTTTTCTTAAGCTATTCGGTATGTGTTCTCTACAACAAATTTACTACTCCGTGTATAGCTAAGGTTGTAGTAGGTAGGTTGTACAGCCTAATAAAAATTACAATATATGGTCTTTCCCAGAGGTTCCTACGTTCTACAATCGTGTTCAAGTCAGTTCCCCTAATGATGTAGCAGTGTTACTATGTAGTCAAACTCGCAGTAGTTGAGAGAAGTGTATTGCGGTGCATTGCACTTTCTTGTTGACTAGTGAAGCTAACGTTTTGCTCCCAACAAGGTGGGGGTACTAAATAGCACCCGACGTGTTGAGTGAATGCCGAACTACGCCGTAATTGATTTTAGTTGCTCATAAAGTTTGCACCAAAGGCTCATCCGAGGCGAGGTGAGGTTGTTATCAGAATTATGTGCTTATTGACGGAACTTGAAGAACTCGGATCCCGAAGATCTTGGTGGCCTCTTAATCTAATGGAGTGTTATTTGTCATTCTCGATCATAATTGAGAATGTAAATTCTTATTTGTCATTACATATAAAAAGAATGTCGAAAAGTACAAGTGAGTTCTCAGTATGTACTAATTTGTCATAATAACAATAATAACTATTTCATTTCAATGTACTTATAAAATATAATTTTAAAGAAATTCCCAAGTTACTTCCGTAGTTACCAAAATGTAATTAGATTTCATAAATTCTTTCAATAATCATGATATGCAAAATTCTCTACATTATTCGATAACTAAAATCGTACAAGGTTGATAGTACAGTCTGTAAATAAATTTGTGTACAGTCAGCATGAGATCTATAGTGACTAGCAAAGTACTCAAAGTACCTGCGAAATAGTTATTCCTATAGATACTTGCGAATATTATTGATATTTCGTCAACATACAATACAAAGCTAATACGTGATGTTAGTCCAATAACAGTATATTCTTAATGCAGGTAAAGATTAGCCACAGGCGTCCCTTTGTCGAGGCTGAGGTTGAGTGACCTCGGGCGCCGCGGCCCACGCCCTCTAGGATATCGTTTCTCAAGGTTTGGGTCGCGGTTCCCTTGAAGACAACGAAATATATTAATTAGGTTACTTTGCTTTACTTTTTAGGTGACTTTCGCGAGTTATACCGCAAGCACTGTGTTAGCTTAATTTTTATACCACTCAGGTGTTAGAAAAGCACACGGCCCACCTAACGGATAGTAGTTACCGTGGCTTATACCGCCTATGTGCAACACCAGCGGAGTCGCACTCGTGCTGCCGTAGCTGTAAGAATCTTCTATTTGAAGAACCCCACATTGCATTCACTTGGAAATTATTATTATTATTATTTTATTGTATTTCTAAAAAGTAATGTTAATAAATTAAACCAGTTACAAAAAAATTACATCATACAATACATTACATAGATTATATTAATTAATTACAATACAAATGTCCAATCATTATCTGCAATCATAGATTTTGTCAATTGTTATGTCAAATCTAATAACCCGCCCCGTATCGTTCCCGGCGCAAAGGTGCCCATGACACTGGCAGCGTTGCCTCGCTGAATCGCGATGGCCATCCTCTGCCCCAGAAACGAGCCGGAGCGGGAGAGATAGATTTTATTGTATTAATAATTATCTTCTAAATAAATTAATGTCGTTATTATCCACCTAGCAAAGACTTACTACTTCGAAGTCCAAAGTCAGGTCGCCAGTTTTTTCTTCTTCACCTCGCAATATCTTTATCACCCCGATAGCGAAACACTTTATTGCTATAAGTTTCAATATCCGATTAGTAATAGATAAGAATTGTATTAAATTATCTGTGGTAATAACAAATCCCAACATTTCAGGGAACATAAATATTTGAGAAACGGTGAAACCTTATGGTACCACATCAGCGGATAAAATACAATGATTACGATATAAATACTAATTTACATACTAAAATAGTTAGCGAATTCAAACGGTTTGTTGATTTCATAGAACTGTTATTGAATCACAGTGAAAAATAACAGCTATACGTATTTTGAGAGCATTACCGTGTGATTTTGGAAGCAAGTAAAGTATATATTTTGATTCACATAATTATATTTGTTTTGGGAGAATTTTCTTCTGTCTTGTTTGTTTATATTGCCGCGTGGTTCCTGCCGAAGTAGAATGCCAACCATCTATTTCTGTCGATTTCGTACTATGGAATAGGCTTATTTCCCACCTGACAGTAACTAATTCTGAGGTGCCTGATAGATAGTAATTACTAATCACCTCCATTATGAGGATACATAAAACCGAATAAACATGGGTAGTTGACGAAATGTGGTTGCTTTCAGGGCTTTACCGACTTCATAATCTACCGGCTGACCCGCCCCGTGGTATATTTTGAAACCGGCAGACTTGCTTGAAAGGATTAATGACAATAGATGATTTAAATGTAAGACTAATTAAACACTAAGACTACCTTTAATACTCAGCTGCCGACGCCACTGTACTTGTTAATGATATTCTTTTCACTTCTTTAATCGTAGAAATAATTAAGTTAATTAATTAAAGCTCATTAATTTTGAAACTGGCTGCAGATACTGGTAAATCTTTATACTATTTAATCACCCAGGTGTGGGGATATATACCCCCACCTGTGCTACATTTTGATTGCTACAGTCTGCCATTGGTCCACCTGCTGTCGCACGCGCGAGCATTTTTGTCGGGCACCAATACAATCAAGGGTAATGACCCGTTAACTTCATGTCTATTGTTTGGCTTTTAGATAACAATCATCTGATTTGATAATGGTATAATGATTGGTAATGCGTGATTAGTAGATATACTGACCAGAATAAATAATTCTACAACATTCTACACAACGTTATCTAGACCCATGGCAAGCATAGCTTAACTAGCTTGTGTTGTGGTATCTAGAATGCTGATAAATATACTTAGATACTTTATTTAGTAAATACTTAAATATTATACATAGAAACACCCAGATCAATGCAAATATTATATATTCATGCATACAATTATTTGCACTGAGCGGGAATCGAACCCGCGCTTTCTGTGTAGCAGTCAAATAATCTACCGTTACGCCATCAGAAAGGTTATATTTGTTGAGTAAAGTAGTGAATTGTTAGTTGTTGCTTATACGAGTATGTTCTTTTTAAATAGATCCGCAACGCATTATCATTCTCTAAGCGCTTACCCAATTTAGTTAGTGACATAATTCCCCAATTTCAAACCAGTTTCCATAAAATCTAATTACGCAACTAACAATATATACCCAAACACATAAAGCACAACTACGTAAAAGCGTACCCTAATGTACATAAATCGTACGGAACCCAGGACTATAACAAATATGGTAGCTGCATATCTTTATTAAAGTGTCTTTATATGTACCTAGGTATGTCCTGATTTAGCAGACTACTTGTCAGGGTGGCGGGACAATCTGTAGGGTCAGGTTGTTTCAAAATCCTATTCTGCTTTCATCCATATCCTTACTTACGTTATAAATGCGAAAGTTACTCTGTATGTCTGTATCTTTCACGCATAAACTACTGAACCGATTTTGATGAAATTTGGTAAATGGGTAGATTAGATCTTGAAAAAGGACATAGGCTATATTTGGTCGCGATAACCGACATCGACACGGACGGAGCTGCGAGCAACAGCTATAGTATTATAAATGCTCAATCGGCTAAACGGATTTGACTGAAGATGCAGGGATGATGATGATGACTGTCTGGATCGCGGTTCGTTTTATTACTGAAAGGCGCGCGAATCGGGAACAGATTACTAGAAAGAACAATTAGGACAAAGTAATCGCGACCTAATTAGAATCGAACCTCTTCATCCGTCAATCTCGTTGCTATTTTGCTTGTGCCATACAAAACGTGCCCTGAAATATTTCCTGATCCTGAAATATTTAACTTTTTTTTTCGGAGGAGGTAGGACACGGCGGTATTTCCGCCCAATTTAGCAGTCCGACTCGGGAAGTACCTCTGCTTTACAGAATACCGCGGTTATAATAACTTCGTGTTGTGTTCCCAGCGGTGAGTAGGGTAGCCAGAGCTCACTGGAGAATTTGTGCTGTCAGTGGGATGTCTAAAGGCTTGTCCTGCTCTGTCCTCTACATTGACGGCACGGAAACTCTGTGCTTACAGGGTCGGCAGCGCGAGTGTGGCTTCTCGGGTGGGCCGTGCGCTTGTCTGCCACCTAAGCGGTATAAAAAAAAATCCTATTTATTTATTTTTCTAACCATATATCATTTTCAATGTCGTCTAGAGAACTCCACAGCTAATCTCGATAATTTAGGAATTATATTCATCACTTTTAGATAATTAATTCTGTATTCACATTCCCAAATATAGTTATAACAGACTGGACGTATTCTCACTACTCTCTGTTAATCCGAACGCTCAAGGAGATCAAAGTTGGCAGGCAGACATTTCAAATGTATTTTAAATCAACTACAAGGGTCGGCAACAGGTACTGAGAGTGACAAGCTAACCAGAATGAATTGTTTATAACATCTAGTTTATCTTTGAGAGAAATGTGTAAGGTACAGAACAAAGATAAAATGTATATCTTGTGGATTTAAATGTACGTTTATGCGTCCTAGTAGAGCGCTCAACTGCGGGTTCGATTCCCGCCATTGTACGTCTATGCATGAAAACCAGCGGTGAGTAGGGCTAGCCAGAGCTTACTGGAGAATTTGTGTTCTCAGTGGGAAGACTAAAGACTTGTCCTGCTTTGTCTTCTACACTGACGGCACAGAAACTCTGTACTTAAAGGGTTGGCAGCGCGACTGTGACTCCTCTGGTGTTACAAACGTCCATAGGCCACGGTAACCACTTTCCATCAGGTGGGCCGTGTGCTTGTCTGCCACCTAAGTGGTATAAAAAAAACTTAAGAATTCAGATAAAATTGGCAGCCAGCTAAAAAAACATAACAAATTATAACACTAACCATAATTCAGTAACGCTTCGTGTGTTACCTTCTATATTCAAGAGTAGGTATATCTCAACAGGTAGCTTTTTAAGGAAACTAAGCTAACAAATTACTTTTTACCTTAAAAGGAGCGTTCCTTTTATTTCCCAGTACATATTTGTAAGGTGAAACTGGAGTGAAACCCACTTTGTAACGTGTACCTTAATTAGGTTACAAAGAGAGATAAACAAAAAGACTTACATTTTGGTTTGTACGGTTTTCGTTTTGTTTACGTACGTTACACTGAGAAGATGTTAATAAATTAGTCAACCATTTTTAAAAGAGGTATTAAGATTTGTCTGAAAAATTAGGAAGTACCTAGCACTACAGAAAGTAGTGGTTCAACAACAATAGTTCATTTAGTAGGGCTGCGTTTTCATTGATGAAATGATTGGAACGTAGAGATACCGGTGTTTATAAATACAAACTCTTACGAAACTAGTAGTTAAAGTTTTCCCACTATTTTCTGTAAAGTCACATTCGACGTGACGGAATAGATGTGTCACATTTCTTGCAATGCAAGATCTTCATCTAACCATGTCATTGCTCAAATCCTACCTGTGTTAATAAACACTGCTAAATATTCCAGTACAAAATTCCGTCTAGATTACCATCACAACTACCCTTATAATCAGCCCTGTTTAAATATGGCTGCGAACTGTACACTGGTTCCTTCTCAATTTAACATGTGTCAACACTTCGGTAGCTTCCACAAAGCGTAAATACAAGTGCTTACGTAATTTTCTCACGATGTTCTACGTCGACCGTTAATGTAATGTCTAATTACATTAAATTAAGACAGTGAAGTTTATGTAAGGGCATCAGACTAGAACTACCGCCTCGGTATGGTGTGAGATTTTTTCAGTTTGTTTCGTTAAATGTAAGGTTCATAAGGTTAGTGGTATCGGTAATGGACTGCTGAGACGAGGTCTCGGGTTCGATCCCAGTTTTTACCATGGCACACACCAATGACTTTTCGATGTTATGTGTGTATTTATAGTAGGTTTATAAGTGCCCGGTTAATGGCAATAGGCTCGCCACCTATTACATTGGGACCTAAAACATAAACTGGCGAAATGTGGGTGCTAGCACCTCTGCCTACCCCTTCGGGGATATAGGCGTGAGTTTATGTTATGTTATGATAAGGTTATACTGCAGCTATCTGTTTCCTACTTTCCTTATATACTAGCCTAGCCACCCAGACTTCGCCTTGGCAAACTTCAACCCCGCATGAGGTACATTAAAGAGGTGCCTTTAAGCCATATATGTATACCCACAATTCACTAATTTTCAAATAATATACAGGAATCTGCTAGATTTTTTGACATCCTTATTACTGCTCCGCTCTCTTGAGTCCTTGAGTAGTAGAGTGATCAGCATATACAACCTACGAGTATAACTTTCCTCGATAAACGGACGAACAACACATAAATAATCATTTAAGTCTTTCAGAGAGCATGTTATACAGTGGTCATCTTATGGTTGAGATTATGAAAGAATTTCCTTTTAGACAAATAACACCTCTCTGTATAAATTAACATAAAATAAATTCAACGAAAGATAATTTTACGCCAACCCAAAAAAAAGCTATGGGTAGCCCTTATGGCCGTCCTTCAAACATAATTGGGGTACTCTAAAAAAGGCGGTGAAGTGACTAATTTGCCCAAAACCGTGCTAAATGAGGACAATTTGAAACGCTTTGTTTACGCCTCTTATAGTAGCTATGATTTGATTATAGTGTGATTGGATAAATTTCACGGGAGGTAAATAAGAGGGCCATATTATATTGTATTTTCTGATAGATTTTGTGTCAAATCCTATAGGCTACAGTGGGGCCTTATCATTACGTGTGTGTGTGTTTTTTGCCACTTTAGTCACGATAAAGCAAATGGTCTTTGCAGTTTTGTATGTTGTAATAGGTTAACGTCTGAAAGTGTTCTTACTTCGTCGAAGAAAGGTTTTAGATTATTGACGAGCTTCTATAACTACCCAACGATTCGTTCTGGCTCCACTGATAATATTTGAGCGTATAAATTAAACATGCCGAATGCAGCGCTAGTTGCCTTTTAAATTGTTTTAGTGAAGGTAATAAATATAATAAATAACCATAGCCGCGTCGATCCCGGCAGAGTACAATTTGGACCACCCCATCTCTTCCCATGCGGTGTCGTACAAGGCGACTAAGGGATAGGGCTGTTTAACATCAGACATATACATACAGCCCAGAAACAGCCTTAGATGAATGGCTTGAGTTAACAATAGTGCCCGTAAGACAGCAATGGCTCACCCCATATTACGTGGGACCGAATTTAATTATTGGTGAAATATGGGTATATACCTCTGCCTAACCCTAACCCCAGGGATAAAGGCGTGAT
Source organism: Eilema griseolum (assembly GCA_963662185.1). NCBI lineage: Eukaryota > Metazoa > Arthropoda > Insecta > Lepidoptera > Erebidae > Eilema > Eilema griseolum. The sequence goes on along the minus strand of OY759256.1, from coordinate 9,611,183 downwards.
TATATGTATAAATAACATCGATTTAAAAGGTACATTAAACTCCTCACCGAATTTGCATAGTAAAGATACCCGTTACCATTACTTTGGCATAGCTTAGATTTTATATTCATACATAAATTATCCTATCTAAATATTCTAAATCTGTATATAATTACTTCACTTGTTGCGAATAACAAATTATTAAAAAAATCTTATAAATTACTACTGACTCTTAGTTCTTCATAATAAATGTTATCTTAACATCCTTATACAACAAAAGGAAACATCTTTATCACGTCTAATTATTATGTATGCATGGTACGGTAGTTATAAAAAAAAGTATATTTATAAAATAATTTACACTTCAAAAATTAATGCATATCTACATACCAATTGAATTTATTTAGATTATATCAAAGCACAGAAATAAAATCTGTAAAAATATTTAAAAATCTTCATTTATATAAAGTCCTTTGGAAACGGCATCTATGTTTGGTTATGTATATGTTATGTTTATATTTCATGTTGTAAGTAGCATCCACCCTAATGTGTTTGTGTTATTTTCAGGTACATATATGACGGTGTTTGCTGCGATATACAATCATCACAAGGCAAGTATCGTGAGTCACTGGCGCCTTGTGTACATACTCATTGTGTATGAACACGAATATCTTTTAGTTTTGCTATTTTCACAAGTTATTACTGCTAGTGTAACAAGTTTCAAGTTTAACTGTGATAATTCATCTAATAAAGTTCAGATAAGATGTAAAATGATGATACAGTCATGAAAAACATTCAATTTAACTTATGAATACTTTAAGAGTAGGGTAGTTTATGTATGTTACAGAAATTGCCAACAAACAATGCCACGTTTATAATGGTACCGTTATAAAATGGTTGTTCTACCCTTCCTATTAAGTAAACCGTTGCTTTTCCCACTTTTGTAACAAAATGGTCTAAGTTGGAAAGCTAGAGAAAACGAAAGGGAGGTATTCCCTCTCTTTTCTGTAGTGAAATCTGTAGTTTTGCAAGTATTAACCACGCTAACCATCACATGAATCGCGTATTTGTTTACTCTAGTAGTTAGTTATTATTTTTTTAAATGGTTGACATTATTTGTGAATGAATCACAATTATTTCAAACAATAATTTAACGTAATTCTGCCTATTCTGCAGATCACGTGTTAACAGCTTTTCCTGACAGATTATCGATAGAACTTCAATCAATCTTCCTTGCTTTATTATCCTGGAGGATACGAGGGTTATGTCAAACGAAATTAGATACTCCTTAATCATTCGTTGGACACGTACGAATTATATTTACTGATAAATTTGAATATGAAACAATTGTGATATAGAATGCTGATAAATTTGAAAATGAATCACAACTAGGTTAGTATCGCGAGTTAAATAGCCTTAAGACATTTTCATTTTAAATTATTTCCTAAATTTCGTTAAATTATTCAAGAATTCAATTCAAAATGTTTCGTTATTTATAGCCCTGTAAGCCCTGTTAGGTAGTACGCCAATGAAGTACGGATGAATTGTTAAAAAATCACCGCTCACAACAATGTTTCTTATAAAAACAATCTATAAAAAGTAACAGCTATTTTGTGTTTACATTTCATATCAGAGTTTATAGGCTTTTCTGTAACAAGGAAAACCTTCTACAAATTGTTGGATGGTGCGGAAGTGTATCTTCGGCATTAGAATTTAACGAAGAGAGAGATTCTCTCAAGAATGAAATCACGTTTCGCTTAAGTAAACAGTAAGCAATCAAAAAGTAGAATTTTGATACAGAAATCTACTTTAATACAGCTGCAGTTGTTCTTGTGAACCAGGTTTGAAAATGAAACACACGACGCTACAAACTTGATGAATTGGGGGTCAACAAGATCTTTAAGTTTCAAACTTCCTGCCAGCCATATCTGCTGATTAAAGGCCGAGGGTCTGGCATAAATTTTCCTCTCAAGGTTGAAGGAGTACTTAGTGGGTAAGCCAAGTAAAAGTTAAGATAGGTCAATATAATGAAAAGAAAAATGAGAGTAGTAGGAGAACAGGTTTCAAAGTACAAGCTTTGGATGCAACTAACTTTGGACTAACGCTGCGATGATAATGTTAAAGATGACGTTCCAGAGATATCAAGGTATACAGAATTTGATCTTCAATTCGAAACAGAAGCAAAATATGTTTTCATGGTCATATTTTTTCATTACAAAATAATTAGATTTCCTTCACCCTGCAGATTATTATTAGAATTTCCAATCAGCCAATTCGCTTACTGCAGTCCACTGCTGAAGGTAGGGCTAGAACTAGCACCCGAGCGCATCAGAATCAGTAATAATGTCACCTAATAATACACTACAAATTTCTTTTTTTTTTTGCAACACGTTCTCAATCAATAGTCAGTTTCGGTCCCACATATCAAACGGTCAAAGAATACAAATGATGCATTTATAATAAAACTTCATTGTGGAAGCGTTTCATTGCCGAACACGTAACGTGATGATTAATCATTTGATGACACACGTTTGTACACTATTGTGTTGATGGGCTATTGTTGACATTGACTTGGAGTGCCATAGTACTAGAGCACGTGGATTTGAACTACTTTAATACCCCCACAAGATACTACCAAGGGATATCGAACCGTATTGTTGAGTCAATTGAGCAGTCCGACTGGGGCAGTACCTCCACCCTATAGAATACCGCGGCCATAATAACCTCGTGTCGTGTTCCCGGCGGTGAGTAGGGTAGCCAGAGCTCGCTGGAGAGTTTTTGTACTGTCAGTGGGAAAACCAAAGGCTTGTCCTGCTTTGTCTTTTACACTAATGGCACAGAAACTCTTGTGCCAACAGGGTTGGCAGCGCGAGTATGACTCCCTTGGTGTTGCACACGTCCATAGGACACGGTAACCATTTTCCATCAGGTGGGCCGTGTGGACCATCGTTTGATCTGCCAACCAAGTGGTATAAAAAAAAATATATGATAACACTATCCTCAAAAACTTAATAATACACGCAAAAAGCAACCGAAACTCGTTGTTATGTTGTTTTAGAGCTATATTTACGGACAATTATTAATACATGGTCAGTGTTCATCAATAAAACCCGCTGGCCTATTCACTTAAGAGATGAAATCTTTCAGATTTATGCTTTTCGGAAACAGATTCAGACAGTCAGTTGCACTATTTAGTTGTACAGTAGGTATATTTGTTGCAAAAGTTTTCTAATGAAAGTTTAAGGTAAAAAGTAACGCAGTCAGAAATTCTCGATACCGCGGCTATTCGATTGATGTTAATATCATATCCCGTCTTTAACTTTCATCATAAACGGCTGTTAAACACATATTTAACTTAATTGGAAAGATAGGAATCTTAGTAAAGACCCTTACATGCTATAAGCAACACAGCAACGCATCAGAAGGTTTCTTCATGGTCGGCAGCGCGAGTTTGACACCCCTGGTGTTGCATACGTCCATAGGCCACGGTAACCGCTTCCCATCAGGTGGGCCGTGTGCTTGTCTACCAACTAAGTGGTATAAAAAAAAACAAGGCGTTTCAAATTTAACACCACGTCGTGTTCGATTAGGTGTGAACAATCGTTACTTCACTTTACCTAATATCTATTCGATATTGAAAGCGTTCACAATAATCTGTTACATTCATAATGTTGTATTGTAATGTTATTGTCCTTTGGTGTTAAAATAACTTAAAAATCAGAACTTACATAAATAAAAAAATATGTTCGAATTTAAACTGCAGTTAATTCGGCTTCTTCTCCCCTCTTTAACCGATTCCCCCCCGAAAAATATTTTTTCTCGATTCCCCTCGAAATTTCAAAACTCGTACAGTACAGCTCACTTAATTCAATTTTAACCAGGTTCTTACATTTTTTTTATACTTTTTTGTCACGTAAATATTCTGTTACCAAATCAAAAATGATTTATTTATGAAAAAAATATTTCAATAATCCAATTCAAACCAAACTGTACCGCCCTTATAAATACAGCTAGGTAGTTAGTTAGCCGTCAACGGTAGTAATAAATCACAGACATCTTGGTATGCCACAGGCGCGCGGAGTGAAAACTGCGCCGGCGCACACGTATTAGGAATGCGAGTAAAAGTATCCAGACGCGGCAGTAGGGGCACGATAAGTCTTATTATTGTAGAACAGTTAACCGACATCTGTAAAAACTACATTAATTTAAAGACAGTTATTATATGATGTATGGCAGACTGAAATAACTTAACTAACAAAATACTTTTATATATAGGAAACGTCAGTTAGATTTCGCCTTGCCTGATGGTAAGCTGAAGGCAAAGTCTCAGTAAAGCCGGTCATCATTACATACACATACCATGTGACAATGGAGACACACAGCTTGACGGCCTCATCATATGCTTTTTCACGTCTCGCTTAAGTTACCCGGGACTGTAGGAAGAACGAAACACGTGAGCTGGCAATGAGTTCCAAGCCTTAATGGTGCGACAAAGGAAAGAGTCACCTAACCGCTTGGTTCTTGATCGGATATTCTGCACCGTGTGCGGGTGACATCTAAGACCTGCACGTGTTGTCCTGTGTAGAAAAGGGGAGGGTGGGACTAATTGGAAGAGTTAATTAGAACATTCACCATGATACAAACCATTGAGGTCATAGGTTTGAAAAAAGTCAGTGTGTGCAGTCATCATCATCGTTTTCGCGTTACACACGATCGCATTTCCACTGACGCGGTAAGAGAGGGTAAGGATTAGATGTTTATTAAAAGACGCCAGGAATTAATTAAAGTACCGTAAACGAGAGACGCTGTAGTGTCTCTGTCTACCCTTTTGTGAATAAAGCATGAGGGTATGTATATGGAACATTGCCTTAGGGCCTTCGCTCTACTATTTTTTAATCCCTTCAATAAATGCAAGGCGCGCGGTCCGACTATCATTCCCAATGATACGCATAGTTAATCTTATGCCAGACACAATAAAATCTTTATAATCTTCGTTTTATTGTGAACCAGATGGTTATCAGAACATCAATAAAAGATGAGAATGTAGAGTTAATAAGGTGGTTCTCCATCGGTACGGGTGTTCTTCATTCGACTATACATGCTATTAAGCCACTGATGGCAGTAGGCTCTCGAAGTATTACGTGTGACAGAAAATAGTAATAGTTATTGTTGAATGGAGAACAGCCCTATTCCTTAGTCGCCTTTATGACACCCTCGGGAAGTAGTGGGGTGTCCCTATTCCACTCCACCAGGAACCAACACGGCATCCTGTTTTGATCAGCTTTATAGTGTCAAATTAATGTATTTGCAATATCAGTTTGGTGGCGGAGAAAGAATACAAGAATCACTACACCGTCTCATCCGATGGGTGTCGTAAGAGGCGACTATCGGTTAAATACGCAAACGATATCACTACGAGAGAAAGAAAACTCGAAAAAAAACCCCGTATCAAGCAGTAGGCCAAAGGCTTCCCAACATTGGGAGAGGCCTATGTCCAGCCGTGGACTGTGATACGTTTTATGATTGATTGATTCAAAGTCAAAGTCAAAAATAATTTATTCTGTATAGACCATTATATCGGAACTTACAAAAGGAACATGAATATCAGTTTAGTGAATGGACCACCGGTTCGAAACGCGGCCCCGACCTGAGAAGACTATAAGAAACTCAGCGGGCATTTGGGATTGAATGTATTTGCCATGCTGATGTCACATACAACATTTGGACTCGATACGATAAATTAGAAGTTCAATTCCTCTATCAATGTTGTTTACATACATAGTTCTTAAGTCTACTTAGTTACAGGTGATGCTAATAACAATTCAAAACTAGCAGACAATATAATTATAATAAACTGTCTAAGTATTGTAAAAAAGCTACCTTCCTACATAACATTTTGAACAATTGATTATGATGGACAGATTGGACAAGAAATTAGTCGTGGTTCCTCAAACAGACTGCTGTCGAGAATGTTACTGATCTGCTAAACCTGGACAAATGAGACAAATGGGACAAAATGAGATTGCGTGAATAACTAACCTTCATTCATATTTGTGACTATTATGTCGTAATTTATGACTACCATACAAGTTACAAATGGTACCTAAAGTAGTGTCACTTTCCGATTTTAGTTCAATTTGCGCGATTGTCATCGACGGATGACGTCAAAGTCTTATACAATTTTTCCTAATGGGGTAGACAGAGACCACGTATTTCCATTTGCTACGTTCGTAGTACATTCGCTTTTCCGAATTACGTAATATAAATGTTTATAGGTACATTAATTTATATTATTTATCAATATTTAACAATTATTGGTAAAACAACCAACTCCTGTAATTTTTTACTAGTCACAATTATGTATCTTAAATAAGCGATATAAAAACACGATCCAAGACTAAAATACCTCATAACTTTGTTTGTCTGCTAGTCATAAGATTCTGGCCGAATCTGAAAATTTACTTACAAGTTACGTTTCTCTTTCTTTTTACATGACAATGTAATCTAACCCTAAAATTCCATAAAACAACGGCCCTATGAATGCCTCCTGATTGATGAAACACCATTACAACACTTCAAAATAACGAAATGATTACCGGTCCTAATTTCTTAACTACGGAACAATACTTAACAATTTGTTGCGGTCGGTTAATCCCATTGTTTCACTTAACAGAGACATGTCAATTGATACATGGCCTTGAACCGACTTATGCAGCATTGTTTGTGAGTCAAAGACAATGTAATAAAAAACACATCGCGTGCGCAACCGATATATCAATTTAAAACATATTAAAACGATGTAAGCGGCGATTTGAGTACGATTTTGATGGACCGCGGTGTTATTCGTGATTTTAGGGGTTAAAAATGTGCGTGATTGTTCTTTATTGGTTAGTATAAAAAGATAAAAGTGTGTACTTGTATAAAGTAAAAGTTATGTATTGCATCTATTGTTATGCTATTATAAATATTTCGTTATTTGTATAGCAAAACAAATGCACACAACGTCATACTCAGAACCGTTTGAATTGATCTGACCTGAATTGAACGAATTGTTGGTTCCCGGTGGTTGGTTCCCATCTCGTTGGTATCGTAAAATGCGGATATGGGCTGTCCCTTAGTTGCATTTTACTGTCGGAGAGCAGCCACAGGGCATGACAAAGTGCTCGCTTGTCGGCAATAGGCTCACCCTGTTACGTAGGAACAAAAATTACAGTCGGCGAAATATGAGTGTTAATAGGTACACTTCGGGGTACCTGTACCTCTTTGGAGATTTACAGGTATGAATGTTGAATAGAACAGAAAATTATGTACATTGCGCATATACGAGGTATGTACTTATGGGGGCATCAAGTAATACATACGGGATATTTTATAGTTAACTGTAATAACCTCAATAATTTGATCTTAAAATTGAATGGTGCCGGCATAAATCTGTGGCACGCGAACCCGCATACCCGAAATTCAATCTACAGATCACATGAAATTTAATCTGCGCAAATAACTAAACCGGATGGGGGAAGCACCTTCACCTAATAAAATACCTCAGCAAAATACATTTTAGTAAGTACCTTACAGTGAGAAAAGTCTGTAATCCATTGGATGTTGAATCTCGCTTCCATATTCCGAAGGGATAAGTAGATATGTATCAATATTCACATTTTGCTGAAATTTAATGCTTGAAATAATATTTTAGTCACAGGTTTTTATGCGTACGTAATACTCTTATACGTAATACTCTTTCCAGTAATACGTAGTACTCTTTCTTGACTATGTTTCCACTATCAGAACTGGAAACGACAGACGATATAAGATTTATAAAAAAATAGAAGGGTTAGCAAGCAATTAAAAATATACCTTAATATCTAAAGTTAGGTAACATAATATCCATATTCCTCACCTTCGGCAACCAAAAACGACCCACAGGTGGCGTGCGTTTTGGTCGGTTCGAGTCCGACATAACCTCTTCCACCGGCTCGGGGGGGGGGGGGGATATCCGTGGGGATTTAGCGCACGTAAAATAAAGTCATCAACGCATGTCATAAGCGTCAAAGGCAAGTGGAAGAATGTTGTTTCTGTCTACACCTACAGTAATGAGGCGTGACTATGTATCTATATTATATAACGCTAAACATTAATTACTGATCAAAGACAAAGCACTCAGCAAATACCACGTAAAAGAAAGTACCTATCAACTTATTTTATCACGAAGATTCTCAAACTAAAATAACATCCCAGTCTATTAATTGGCGGTGCTAATATTGTACGAGCAATCATTGCAGCGGCGTTTTCATTAAAAACTTCCTCTTTTAATCACATCGTTGACCATCATTCTAAATGGCTAGTTTTCTTTATTTTCAATGCTATGGGACATAAAATACCATTAATGCACTTGTTAGCTGTACTCCAGGGTTTCGTCTGACGTACTCGGTTCTACATACATACAATTACGCCTTTATCCCTGGAGGGTTAGGCAAATGTGAATTAACACCCACATATCACCTACCATTTTTTTTATCTAGGTTTGTTTTCGGTCCTACGTAATAGGGGATGAGCATATTCCCGTTTTCCGGGTAGGTACTATTATTGACTCGAGCCATGCATCTGAGGCGGAGTCTGGGCTGTATATATCTGTCTGATGTTAAACAGCCCTATCCCTTAGTCGCCTTGTCCGAGATAGCATGGGGAGATATCGGATGGTCCAAATTCTACTCTGCCGGAAACCACGCGGCTAACTACACGGTTCTATTCCACCTCATCACACCTTCCGCGTCTCTCTCAACTTTTTTATATCGCTCAGATCCTAAGAGTTAAAGCATGATGTTATATGTATAGTCTAGTTAAAACAAGCGCTTATTAAACGATCTATAATACATAACATAACATAAACACATACCTATATCCTCGAAGGGGTAGGCAGAGGTGCTAGCATCCACATTTCGCCAGTTTATGTTTAGGTCCCAATGTAATAGGTGGCGAGCATATTGCCACTAACCGGGCACTTATAAACCTGCGATAGATACACACATAACTTCGAAAACGCATCGAAAAGTCATTGGTGTGTGCCATGGTATAACCTGGGATCGAACCTGAGACCTCGTCTCAGCAGTCCATTACCCATACCTTTAGACTACAGCGGTTATAATACTAAAACGTAAATAATAATAGCAAGGGTTGTGTTGATTTCAAAAGCTAGCACTTCATTCAAGTTCTACCACTGTTTTCTATTTTCACTAAGTCAAGTTTCCTCTTACAGTTCTCTCCGTTAGATCCGAAAACAGAGATTGAATGTATTATTTTAATTAAGTATTGCATTATAATACGCTCATTGTTAAATGTGTAATTATGGTCAATAAAAGAATAGCTTATAAATATTACTTAGAATTATATGCACAACACTGGTTAACGTAACGTTAACATTTATGGTTCTCAAGTAATAAAAAAATAAACAATTTTACAACACAGTTTCATAGTCACGAATTATTATCATTGTGTAATACAATTATTAAATGAGCATGAACATTTAAATCAGTTTAATATTTTTGCCGAGTGAAAACATGTTGCTCTCGAAATAACTTTTCGAATAGGTAGGACACGACGGTATCTCCGTCCGAATTGAGGAGTCCGGCTGGGGAAGTCCTCCACCCTACAGAATACCACGGCTATAATAACCTCGTTTTGTGTTCCCGCTGGTGAGTAGGGTAGCCAGAGCTCACTGGAGAGTTTTTGTGCTGTCAGTGGGAAGACCAAAGACTTGTCCTGATTTTGTGTTCAGCATAGAGGGCACATAAAATCTCTGTTCTTACAGGGTCGGCAGCACGGATGTGATCCACTGGTGTTACACACGTTCATAGGTCACGGTAACCAGTTTCCATCAGGTGGGCCGTGTGTTTGTCTGCCACCTAAGTGGTATAAAAAAAAACTCAGACAAAAACATGAAGCGAACTTTATGAACCTTTTTAAAAAATATACGTAATCCTACTTCCTGCATATGAATGTGAAAGTTAGTGAAGATGTTTGATTGTTTGTATGTTTCACGCTCTAACGGCTAAACGGCTGAAATTTTAAAAAGTAATAGATTACAGTGTGGTATGACATATAGCTTACTTTTTATCCTGGGACTAGGGTAGTTTCCGGCAGAGTAGATTGCCGCGTGGTTTCTGGCAAAGTAGAATTAGGGCCACCCCATCTCTTCCCATGCGGTGTCGTACAAGGCGACTAAGGGATAGTCCTTTTTAACATCAGACAGATATTTACAGCCCAGACTCAGCCTCAGATGCATGGCTCGAGTCAACAATAATGCCCGGAATACGGTAATAGGCTTACACTCCATTAAGTGGTATATGAATACAATTATTGGTGAAATGTGGGTGTCAATTCACCTCTGCCTAACCCTCCGGGGATAAATGCGTCATTATATGTATGTATGTATGTACTAAGGTTCTGTGGGTTGCGGGAACGGAACAAAATTTTTTTTATATGGATTTCCCTATAAAGCTCTACACGAGCTACTGATTTTATTAAATTCTCAAACGTTGAAACGTCAATCAGTGCAGTTTGACTCATTTAAATGAATTGGGTCAACGTTGAAATTTCTATGCAAGCAGTGTGAAACCTGAGTTATTGAATGTCCTGATTGTAACGAGAAATTCAAAGCCAAAGTAATTTACTTCATCTGTTATATTATTAATTGAGCAATTTTGTATATTTCATTGTATACATAAATATCTATAAATCAATAAATATGAACTAAAGATACGTCACCTAATATTATTATTATATTAATATAAAGGTATTTTTTCATAAACGCATCTTGACCCTGATTTCCTTATATCATTTTCTTTATAATTGACAACTCAGTGGTTAAGGACTCAGCATTACGATTGAGTAGGTATCGGGATTAGAATTACGGCAATTTAACTATCTATGCGATGTGATTCCGCCCTTAACACAAGCAATTAAAAAAAAAATGTGTGTGTTAATTTCGGTTATGATTTTTTCTTTAAAATATCTTAAAAAAATAACAAGTTTATTTCCCTTTCAATCTTATACCAGTACGTATTAGCATAGGTAAACAGTTTACAATAGCTCACCACCTACAGGGGCCGGTTCATTACTGTACTTTATAGCACTGGCTTATCTCCGTTGGGTGTCTCCTATCTCGAAACAAATGTGTTTGCAACAAGCAACGTATTAGAATTTATTAAGGAATTTATATTACTACTATCCAAAGCTCGCAGTCCCGGGCCCACAGCCCGATCCTCTTTTCAATTATTTAGTTTATTTTGACTTTTGCTGATGCGACTGTCGTCTGAAAGGCTCATAAGGAATCTGCAGGTATACCAACTTAGAACTTCAGTCCCTAATCTACGACACTAAGAGTGACACTTTCAACATTGTGTCGTCTAAGAAATTACACTCCTAAGTGCTGTTACATCTAGATTTACGATCAAATCTCTTGATTACGTCAACGGAATGCGTATTAACGTATTTTATTCATAACATCGCAACAACAGTGAAATTAAAACATTGAGTTAGGTACATCACGTAACACTTTCTTCTTACAAAATCAGTTCTGTTTATGCGTTAAGAAAGTACTTTTATAGCTTCATTAAAACTTCTTTTGCGCAAATCGCTCCCGAAATGGCGCAATGCCTTTTTGTAACAAATGGTTACAGTTTTCACAAATGGGTCAGGTTACCGTTAGATAAATAATAATTCTGTTTATTCTTTTACTTTTATGTCTGCTCGTATATCATTAATTTATTTTTAACGGTAATTAATGCGGTTGGTTATATCATTTCCTTGGGCAATCTTAGTTAAAAGTTCAAGTTCGAGGTTGTGCTCACGCACCCGTGTAAAATAGACCTCTCGTGACGGAATACAGTGTGGTGTAAGTGGGTTCAAAGCAGACATGGCCACTTTATCTTTAGCCCTGATAAGTCAGTACCCGGAGGAAGGCTACAAGGTGAGGTAAACTGTTATATAGCTGGTGGGTTCTTAGGCCATATTCATAACTTTGGCATCAGATATCTGTAGTGAAATACTATTAAATTTTGACATTAAACTTAGCTATGCATCGAAGAGGTGGGAACTACTGAACGAATTCTTATGATAGTGCTAGGACATAGGAAAAAGTAAATTAAGGATTAGTTTCTTAATCCTCTCTGCTCTTTGTCTTCTTTTTCCACACTTAGTGACAGGTGTTACAAGCGTTTAAAACCTGCAGCTAGGCAATATAATCAGTTACCTTATGAGTATAAAACATCAAGTATATCAAGATATCAAGATTGTGAAGAACCATCGAGCCATCGAGAGTCGGGGTGAGGCACTAGCGGTCAGCCTCGATATAGCGAAGGCCTTCGATCGGGTCTGGCACAAAGGTCTTCTTGCGAAGTTGCCGTACTATGGACTCCCCGAGGGACTTTGCGAATGGATCGCCAGCTTTTTGTCCAACAGAAGCATCCAAGCCGTCGTCGACGGCAGCTGCTCGGACCGCATGAACATAAACGCTGGTGTCCCACAAGGCTCCGTGTTGTCTCCGACGCTGTTTCTGCTGCATATCAATGACATGCTGTCTGATGGCTCCATTCATTGTTATGCGGACGACAGTACCGGGGACACGTGTTACACGGGCCGTGCAAATATCCCTCAGTCCGAGGTGGAAAAGAGTCGCGAACAACTTTTGTCTAAAATCGAGACTACTCTCTCTGGAGTATCCGATTGGGGACGACTAAACCTAGTCCAATTCAACCCCACTAAGACACAAGTATGTGTATTCACCGCTAAGAAAACCCCATTCGTTGTGGCGCCGCAATTCCTGGGCACTCCGCTTACCATCTCCTCGAGTATCGGGATCCTTGGTGTCGATATCTCCAGCGACGTCCAATACCGAAGTCATTTGCAGGACAAGGTTAAGTTGGCATCAAGAAAACTCGGAGTGCTCAACAGGGCGAAGCAGTACTTCACTGCGGGGCAGCAACTCCTTCTTTATAAAGCACAGGTCCGGCCTCACATGGAGTACTGCTGTCACCTTTTTGCTGGAGCACCTGCATACCAGCTTGACCCCTTCGACTCGTTGCAAAGACGGGCACTGCGGCTGGTTGACAATCCCATACTCGCAGGTAGAGTGGAACCTCTTAGCCTTAGGAGGGATTTTGCCTCACTGTGTGTGTTCTACCGCCTATACAATGGTTTGTGCTCAGATGAATTGTTTGACATGATGCCCGTAGCTACATTCTATCATCGCACCTCTCGCCATAGGCAGGGAATTCATCCCCACACATTGCGACCTAAGCCGGTGCGCACTGTGCGGTATGAAAGAAACTTCATCCCACGCACACTCAAGCTGTGGAATGACCTCCCTGCTGCGGTTTTCCCAAGCGCCTACAATATGGGGTTCTTCAAGAGGGGCATCAGAAGGTTTCTTCATGGTCGGCAGCACGAGTGTGACACCCCTGGTGTTGCATACGTCCATAGGCCACGGTAACCGCTTCCCATCAGGTGGGCTGTGTGCTTGTCTGCCAACTTAGTGGTATAAAAAAAAAAAAAACCATTTATAGAAACACAATTATCGTCTCCAAGGGAACTAAAACGTTACATACATTTTACATCAAATAAAAAGTTTCACGTTTCAGATAGTATCCATTTCCATTACGAAGTGGGAAGTGGGATGAGTGTCCTAATTCCCTGTATTGTACCTGCAGATGAAACTTTTAATTGGTTCTCAATCCATAACGTCGTCATTCATTCGCCGTTTTAATATTTTAATCTCGTGATTTGATTGGTTATTGTTTCTGTATTATATTCGTTTGACTTTTACGGGAGCGAATAGAAACAACCTTCCGTATTGGGAGTTCATTCGAGAGTGCTCTGTCATTACAAAATGCACTTCATATAAAACATTACTTTATTATGGATGTGTAGGTAGGTGCCGGCTGCCGGCCGCTGTCACATCGTACCATTCACAGCTACCTACATAACAGTTTCCAGCCGTATTCTGACAAGATGTCGGAGCTAAGCCTGGTTAGCTGGTCCATTAAGGGTACGGTAACTACTGATGCTATTAGAATGGTAGCGTCAAGTGTGTAACCATACCTAGATAAAAACTCGGAGTTAATTGTGGAGTCAGTCGGTCTATAAACCGGTCGACCACTATTGTGCACAGAGGAATTGCAATTCAATGTATCTGCATAGCTAAACCTGGAACAATCATATTGAGGGCATATGGTCTGACTGTTAAAACGTCTATCATCAGGAGTCATTATTTATTATCTTGTCTTGTTCAACGTTGACAGCGCGTTCAGTGTCGTAGAGCTCCTTTTACCGCCATGTGTCCAGAAAGTTATAACAAGTGTGTTTCGTTATAAATCATATCATGACTCGGTAAGGTAAGCTAGTGGTCAAACATGGACCTCAATATTGATTGAAAACAATAAAAACCATTAAGTAATCGCGAACTGACATTTTTTCCCCTGAATGTTACATAATCGGTGAAATACAATTCCTGGATTGTTTCGCCAGCTGTATCCAGATTAGTTAGGTTCGGTATCGGTTAGTTTTTGCGTTGAAGTTTGAAGAATTCAATTTGGCAGCACCGCAATGGTATTCTAGTGGTGAGACTTTTGCGGATCGATCCGTTTCTAGGTTAATTGGATATGGTTTTTTGTTACTAGCGATGGAAAATTGATTACTTACGTACCTACGTACGTCTAGGTACATCAATAAATGATATAGGATCAGGATAGAACATTGTCTGATTATTATTCTACACATAATTATTAACAGAGATGATAGATTCAGGCAAAACGACCCATCAATTTACTAGCATCACTCACTGGTGAGGACAGTTGGAATTTCAGACACCCCGTGCATCCATTATGCCATGAATGGAATGCAATGATCTATTGATGCTGAAACACGGATTCAGATAGTAAGAGGTTACTGTCGAAATGTAACTAAAACAGACAGCTTAATGTAACAATTGTTAAATTTTACACGACTTTACAAATGTCCCGTCATTTGGAAATGGTTAAAAATAAATATTTTTAGTAATACGAGTATGAATTATGAGACAATAAGTAAGCAGAATTCACGAAAATGACTGTCAGTTGATAAAGTACCTACCTTCGCTCGCTGGGGAAATAAACCAAATGAGGATGGAGGTAGCCATGTTTTTTACGATTGTATATTTTTCAGGCCTTGTTAAATAAATTTAGTATATATATACAGAATGATCATGCTAGTTAGTAGATAATTAATATATTAATGTGTGTACTGTACATGGCTTTACCAAATTCTAGGAGGTAAAGTTTCTTAGAGTGCCTGAATTCTTGCTTCCTTCAGGAATGACTCATACCTACATTACATTTGCATCTTAAGGCAATTCTTATCAATACATCGACATATTTATCAATCGTGCATTAGATAATGCTATCATATTCACATAACATATTAACGGGAATATTCCTCTATTTACCTGTTTCTAAAGATGAAGATCATGGCTTAGTCTCAGAACTGGTTTGAATCTTCACAACGATGAAATTGAGATCGTGGAGAAGATAAATATGTTGGTTATTTTTAGCCCCTATTTTGCCCGTGTCTATGAAAACTATTAAGGGTTCGCCCCGCATTCTCGAGAAAAAGCATGCGCCAGAGCCTGGACCCTAAGTTAGCAGGTGTAGGCATGGACTATCTTCCTACTATACCCCGAATATCTTCTAGGACATTACATCCAGTTAAACTTAAGTTACTATGGTAATTTCATGCATAAATCTTTAAGTACAGATGACTTTGATAACGGTATCAACATTTTGATGTTTGTATAATTTACTTCCGTAGATAGAACATTGATATCTCGACGAGGTACATGACGCTTTATCTAGATGACTAAATTACTTACGTATCGATGCTTTACATTGTATCTAATAGTAAACCCAAAGGGAAATCTTAGTTCTGAATAGGCAATCAGTATAAGGTTGCAGGACCGGACGAAATGGCGCACATTGGGAGAGGCCTATGTCCAGCAGCGGACAGCGGTGGGCTGATTGATTGCTAGGGTTGCAGTGATGTGCTGTAAAAGATCACTATTAATTGTGTCTGTCTCATCATACAAAAGCATCCAAAGCCGGCCTTTTGAAGGATCGGATCCTCTCTTCTGCTCGTTCTTTCTATTAAATGTGGATTTTACTCGAATTTCTGTGGCTTTTATGGCAGAGGGATTGCTCTGAAAAGGTATCAAATAGTAAAGGTTTTATTTCCATCTCAGAAAAACTATTAGCGTCGTTCACTGAGTGCCTCTCAAGTCCAGTTCATGGATAACCAATTTTAGAGAAGGACTAGTGGATTAACCTATCGAAGATTTCTGTCACTCTCTCTCTCTCTCTTTCTCTCTTTCACTCTTACATGATAGAGAAAATACATGACCAGAGTTATTTATTTTCCTTACCGACCATTAAATCACCTTGGGCCCCTAACCTTTGTATTCAAGTTAAAAAGATTTCACATAAAAATGCGTACCTACATGGTAGAAAACCAGTTTATAAACATATACCACCGGACAACGATGATGTAAGCTTCATTAATCCAATGTCAACTCTGTTATCAAATCAATTAAAAAAGTATAGAGACATAATATCAGCTTGCTTGGAAAATAACGCAGGTTTAAAAGAGATACAACGCAGGTGTCTTGGGGACGTACAAGTAGGTAGGTAGTGCAACAGAAAAACTGACTTCACCAATCCAAGATGAGGTTTTTGATACGTACCTACTTAATAAAGAATTATTCACACAGATGTTCATCAGATGGCTTTAATAATTTATGGTTTTGATATTTGATAAGACAAGCAAACAAAATATTGGGAATTATCGAAATGGTGCACGTGCTCGAGAATATCTATTATCTGTGTGGTGACGGAGAAAGAATACAAGTATCACCCACCACTCCATCTCCTCCGAAGGGTGACGTAAGAGGCGACTAACGGAAAAATGCGCAAACGCTATCACTGTGAGAGAAAGAAAACTCGAAGTAAAATACTACTAACCAGTGGAAACAGTAGGCCAAAGTCTAGCAACATTTAGAGAGGTCTACGTCCAGCTGTAGGCTGCCATAGTTCTAGAATTATATATCATTGCTGTATTAAAAATAACCCAGAATTGGTAACTAACAATTTCTTATTTTTTGAAGTCGGTTAAATAAAGTAAAAATAGATCCAACAAGATACTTATCATTATAACCTACTAATGTGTAATTCCTTGAATCTAATATTTAAATAGGGTATTCATTAACCCCTTTCTATTTTCAAGTTAATTTAATCAATTAATTATCGATAAAAAAATCTCTACTGCCTCCCGAAACTTCAAATAGATCAAGTTATAAATCACCGCACACGAACGACATCTGTTGATAATGCGTATACTTTTACAACTTCACAACAAGTCATCAGCTGATATCTGCGCGCGAGTTTTGATTAACGCGTTGACATACGGTATACATAGATGGCGCTACTGGTAATGTAAACATTGCTTTTATTCAACTTGTTGAATTCGTTGAAACAATATGTTTGGGTTTTACAGTACGCAATGTCATTTGTGCAAAGAAAGGGAAGTTATCACTTTTTCGTCAGGATCTTTTTTTCATTGTTTTTTCTCTCTTGAGAAGAATATTAGAACCAAAATTACTAATATTCCCTCTAACCCATCCAACTAAGCTAAATTGCTTGTATTAAGAATGGGTTCTCGTCGGTAGTGTAATGGCCATTATTCGAACCCGGGACCTTTTGATTGCAAGGCAGACTCCTTTTTTTTTATATAGGACACGCCAACTTGACTTCACCTCGCCTGATGGTAAGCTAAAGGCAAAGTCTCAGGAAAGAGGGTCACCATTACAGACACCAAGTGCTACAATGGTGGCACTCAGCTTGGCGGCCTCATCAGATGCTTTTTCACGCCCCGCTTAAAGGCCCCGGGACTGTAGGAAGAAGGAAACACGTGTGCTGGTAATGAATTCCAGGGCTTGGTGGTGCGGCAAAGAAAAGACTCTCCGAACCGCTTGGTTCTTGCTCGTATATTCTGCACAGTGTGAGGGTGACATCTAAGGCCTGCACGTGTTGTCCTATGTAGGAGATGGTGGGATTATTTGGAAGAGCTCGTCAGAACACTCACCATGGTAGAGACGGTAAAAACAGCCAAGGAAGCAATATCTCTACGCATCTGCAAAGACTCGAGGGTGTTCCTGACCTCAGGGTTCCCAATAATTCGGACCGCGCGTCGCTGCAACCTGTCGAGAGCATCTAGTAGGTATTTCGCGGAGCCATCCCAGAGATGCGAGCAGTATTCCACGCAGGCGCGAATTTGTGTCTTACACCGCTGCTCCGGCGTGAAGAAAAGTCTAACTTTGTTCAGGAATCCAAGTTTCCGCGAGGCTGTTTTGATGATGCTCTCGATGTAATTTCTGTTATTCAGTTTGCAGCGAATATCCATGCCTAGGATGTTGAAATTGTCCTGCAGTGGCAGTGGCGTGCTCTGAAGAGTGGGAAGGGGGAGGAAAGAAGATACCTTTGCTGTGAAGGCACATGCCTGCGTCTTCTTGGCATTGAACTCGACCATGTTCTCAGAGCCCCATTGAGAAATGTGATTCAAGATTCGGTCCAGTTCAGTGACAAGAAGCTGTCTTTTTTCCACGATATCAGACTGCTTGGCCGCAGGTTGTCCGTGATAACTCCCGTGTAAGGTGCTATCGTCTGCATAGCAATGTAGGACACGGCGGTATTTCCGCCCGATTGAGCAGTCTGACTGGGGTAGTACCTCCGCCCTACAGAATACCGCGGCTATAATAACTTCGTGTTGTGTTCCCAGCGGTGAGTAGGGTAGCCAGAGCTCACTGGAGAATTTGTGCTACCAGTGGGAAGACTAAAGGCTTGTCCTGCTTTGTCTTCTACTGACGGCACAGAAACTCTGTACTTACAGGGTTGGCAGCGCGACTGTGACTCCTCTGGTGTTACAGACATCCATAGGTCACGGTAACCACTTTCCATCAGGTGGGCCGTGTGCTTGTCTGCCAACTAAGTGATATAAAAAAAAATTAAAAAAAATGCTGCCGGTGGACAGCATGTCATTGATATGCAGAAGAAAGAGAGCGGAGATAATACAGACACCTGCGGAACGCCAGCATTTATCTGCAAGAACTCCGAAGCCCGTCCATCACAGAGGACGCGAATACGGCGCTCCCGCAGGAAACTAGCAATCCAGTTGCACAGTCTAGGAGGCAGACCAAAGGCTGGTAGCTTGGAGAGAAGCGATTTGTGCCAGACTCTATCGAAAGCTTTGGCGATATCAAGACTAATTGCCAGTGACTCGCCGTGCTTGCCCATAGCCTCACCCCAAAATCCTTAACCACTAAGCTAATGACGCTTTTACACAACCTTGTATTTTAACGATAATGTTGTTTAAAAAAATCCTCTCCTCTTTCTTTACCTAGTGACTTCATAAACATAGACGGTTTACCTAGACAGATAACAGTTAAATATTTTAATTGAATACTAATTACAGGAATCAGATTAATTATTCATATCAAACAGCAGGTCACGGTAACCACTTTCCATTAGGTGGGCCGTGAGCTTGTCTGCCACCTAAGTTGTATAAAAAACTTAAAAAAATACTATTCCACAATCTCATAAGATATTTTAATCACATGTAACTGCATTTGATGAAAATTAGACAGAGATACGAGTATGTTCTTAAGATGTCAATCAATCAATCAATCAGCCCACTGCAGTCCACTGCTGGACATAGGCCTCTCCCAATGTGCGCCATTTTCTCCGATCCTCCGCCTTCCGCATCCAGTCTGTCCCAGCCACCTTTTTCAGGTCGTCAGTCCATCTGGCTAGGGGGCGTCCTACCTTTCGTTTACCTTCTCGCGGTCTCCACTCTAGGACTCGTTTGCTCCAACAGCCATCGGTCCTTCGGCAAACGTGGCCAAGTAGCAAGATGTACTTCAAAGGAAATGTAATTAAACTGCTGCATTGCACCATTTCGTTTGTCACTCTTAATGTTTTGTACCATACTGTCTTCCAAAATATGATTACAGTGCAGCGTAGGTAATTGGATAACTTCATTAGCTGAGAGCGGGATGGTAAACTGAATTAGTCTTTGTAGCTATCACATTAGCTATTAATTTTGTGTACTGTCAATCCGATTTGGATTAGATTGGAAGTGTAAGCAAACTGTATTTACGGTCGTTCACCAAAATCGACATTTAAGGTTATGGAAGGACACTATTGTCCGCAGCTAGCCTCCTTTTTTTGGGCCGTTGTGCGTGTATCATCCCGGGAATAGGAATAGGTTCCGATGGATTGCGGAAAAGGGATCAAAATCACAAGCAAACGGAGCCACGGGAAACAGTTTGTAAAGAAATATAAATCTTATAAGTTCATAAGCAGGAAGAGCTTTTAAAAATAATTCTTAAAAGTGTTGACGTCACATATATATATGTGACGTCAACACTTTTAAGAATTCTTGTATAATATTGTATATATAAACCTGTATATTGATTAAATCACATACAGGCGCGGCTTCACTCACGTGGAGTGTTCCCTAACAAGATGAAACCCTTTAGCTTATATCCCGAAGGAACTGGCTTTTCGGTGGGTTAAAAATAAGCTCTTGATCCTTTCCTTTTACAGGTTTGGTCTCATGTTCAAACAAATAGTAAATGTACACATACTTTCATGATCAAAAGATATTGTTATATTGATACAGAGCTTACAATAAATAAAGTATTCTATATATATGTATAGCGTATATACACAGCGATATTTTTCTTGCAGACGAATTCACAAAAAAAAAAATTGTAAAGCTCTGTCTCCTATTTAGGACGATAAGATAACTTGTTGGGTTCACCATCACCACCGAAGGACCAATGGTTACCAACAACCATTTTGCAAGACCGTTCACGCTTAGATATTGCTCGGGGTTGTATCTTGGACCCAGAATGTGCTCAAAATGTTTTCTATACGCGCGGTATACGTATCTTTATCGGTTTTCCCGGCGCTGAGTAGGGTAGCCAGGGCTCACTGGAGAGTTTTGTACTGTCTGTGGGAAGACCAAAAGCTTGTCCTACTTTGTCTTTTACACTGACGGCACAGAACTTCGTCGTCGGCAGTGGTCGAGGACGGACGCGTGCGCGGAGCTCCTTCCTAATTTTTACACTACCCTCGTAATTAATAATTTATCTGTGAAATCCAATACTCGGACCCTCCTGCTCTCTCTGGGGCATCGGTCCATTGGAGGCAGTGGCCATATTGGAATCAGTACGGGATAGAGATAGTGACTCTTTGTGCTGTGTTGTGCGCGAGATCGGTCCCTCTTGCTTCCTCTTACGCGAGTGGCCATAGGAGGCAGCGGCCATCTTTGGTTTTGCTCCACAAGGAGGGAGATAGAATCAGTGCGACAGTGACGTTTGACAAGTGACAGTGACACTTAGCGGCGGTGACGTCTGTCTGAGACGATTGACAAGTGATAGTGACACTTAGCGGCGGTGACGCCCCTAACTGACGTGCTGTCAGTCTGGCAGTGGTGAGGTGACAGTGTTGAGAGTGACGTCTTGACTCACTTTAATCCGTTTAACCTTGGACGTTGGATGTTATAACATACTACTTGAGACTTTTAATACCGCGATCTAGAAAACGGCAAAACTAAACAACGCCATCTAGTGAACGACCTAGAACTAAATAATCTGACTTTTATCTCGTGTGTTGTGCTGGTGCTCGCAATACGTTATACGGGTTCTATTTGTTTATTTATTTATTTATTGTTTTCTCTTCTTTGTTTATACGTGCGTTTGGGGTATATTTATTGAATCTACCCCCTCTACTCCCCCTTCATCAAGATGGAGGAGGATGATGACACTCGACGCTTGCGATTGGAGGATGAACTTCGGCTGCTATCAGAACGTGGCTTAGCATCGGGATTTATGTCCGGTAGAGCGTCACTAAGCAGGACCCCACCCCAGGGCTTCAGTACCCCCACGCACAGTCAGGCCGAAACCTTCAGCACCCCTTTGACTGCAGTTCCGGCCGCCCTACAACTACCGGCGCGGGAAGAACGACCACTTACATCTCCTGAAGACTTGCAGGAACAAAACAGGCGCCGGATCAACATTCACTCGAAGCGTCTTGGTGGAGGTGAGGCTCCCCCACTTAGTGGAATCCTCAGCACACCGTCCGGAGCTACTATCGTGGAGGGAACTGAGGCACCAATTACTACACCAGGAGGCAAGGCACAGTTAGAATAGGACCCACTGATGGCTGCAACACCGGATCAGCTGCAAAGCGCTGCAGCTGCGCAGACGCGCAGTATTATGGACGCGGTCCGTTCAAAAGGCAGCAAACTAAATAAGGAAGAGCTGACCATAATTGGTGCCAGCACTGAACGCGTGGCCTCAATAGTGGCCCAATTGGCTCTACGTTTGGCAGCTGCGGAAGGCAAGGTGGCTCTTCTTGAGCGAACTAACTTCGTCTCAAGAATAGCTGAACAGGTGCCCAACTCAGCTGGCTATGCGCCCATCCCCAAAAGGGACTTCGCATCGGTTTTAAGATGCGGTCGACAGGCACCGCCCATACCGATGCCTGCATACATGGGACCAACCCTCGCTTTCGCGCCAGCAGAAGAAGGAACGCTCAAAACCGCCGAGGAGACAAAAACAGAATTAAAGAGAGCTATAAACCCAGCTACTATAGGCGCCCAAGTGGCTAACTTAAGGAAGGTAGGAGGTGCGAGAGTAGTTATCCAGACCACCACTGTGCAGGCTGCCAACCGTCTAAAAGAGGCGGCTCCGCCATCACTGAAGGTCACCGAGCTCAGCCGTCGTCAACCTTTGGGCTGCCTTAGTCCCATTGACGGCGATCCGTCATATGAGGACATTAAGAGTGCGCTACATGACCAGAACTTTCGGGACCATGCTAAGTGGACAAGAGAGTCCCTGGGTAAAGAAATGAGAGGTGCTTTTAAAAAATCAAGACGGGGAGGCGCGGCCGTTGCTGCTGTGTTCGAGTGCACTCCAGAGTTGCGACAGGAGTTGGTAGAGCGTGGAAAATTATTCCTTGGCTGGCAGGTGATTGAGGCGACTGACTACGTCGCTGTGACATGCTGCAATAAATGTCAGCAATATGGGCACCCAGAAAGACACTGCAGAATGGCGGAACCTACCTGCTCCAAGTGCGGGATAACTGGCCACCGGGAACCTGAGTGCACCAGCCAGACGACCAGATGCGCCACCTGCCACAAATTTGGACGCGGAGACGCCACCAATCATCGGACGGCCGCACCGGGCTGCCCTGCGCGGAAATATGCGGAAAACCGAATCATGTCCATGACCAACTATGGATAATCAACTGGTCATCAAGTGTGGGCAGATTAACCTAGGCAAGTCCATACGGTCCTCAAGGGAGCTCCCAGCGATTGCAGAGGATCACCACCTCGACATCTTACTAATACAGGAGCAACACCCAGGTTCACTAGGTGTTATCGAACATGGCACAACCCCGATGGCAGGCGTATACCTACACAGCAATACCCGAGCCTGTACGGTGTTAACACACCTTAGCAATGATCACTGCCTCGCGGTCACACTCGGCCCACAAAATATAACAATGGTTTCGGCCTATTTTCAATACAGTCAGGATGTAGGACCTCACTTGCACCAGCTCGACAATATCATGAGTGCTGCACCCGGGAAACCAATTGTGATTGGAGCGGACTGTAACGCACACTCGCCACAATGGCACAGCTTCCCTCGACATTACGTCGGCCGAGGAAGAGAAACGGCACAACGCCGCAACTTGGTTGAGGCCTTCATTGCCGCCCACGGCCTGCAGATTGCGAACGTGGAGGGCCAGTTGTCCACTTTCAATGGACCAGGGGGGGAGTCCAACATTGACATTACGCTGCACACCCGGAACGTCAAAATCATTAACTGGGCGGTGAGGGACTGTCAGAGCTCTAGCGATCACAGACTGATCACCTTTGACATAGTGACCGCCAATCATAGCCGGCCTCTCAACGATCGAACCACGCTGAGTCACGAACCGGTGCACTACAGGGACAGGGGGGTGCATTGGCCCGGCTTCCGATCTGCCATAGCCGCGCGCATGGGACGACTTCGTACCGACACACCAGCCGAGGCTCTGGCTGAGGGCTATACCAACATACTAATCCGAACTGCAGACGAGTACCTCGGCCGAAAAAAATCAGCCAAGAATAACCGGTATGAGTGGTGGAGCCCCCAGTTGGACAACCTAAGAAGTAAGCATAATCGTGCCCGCCGTAGGTGGCAGGATTCTAGACATGCAGGGGGTCGTAAGGAAGCAACATTAAGAACGGAATTTCATAGACTGAGAGCAGAGTATAGAAGAAGAATGGGAGAAGCAGAACTCGCCTTCTTTCGCACAACAGCGGAGACAGGCAACCAAGACCCCTGGGGGCTGGCATACCGAGCCGCGAGCGGCAGGGTCAGGCCACCCAGCAACATACTCAGCGGGATTCAATTAACGTCAGGACACACTGGGACGGTGGCCGAGGCTATGAACGGCTTGCTGCGGGCGCTGTGTCCTGATGACAACAGCTCTCAGGATTCTGCGCACCACCAGCGGATCCGTATCCTGGCCTCGATCACCCCAACTGGAATCGATGCGTCTCCCCCAACACTTGGAGAGTTGGGGCAGATCATACGACGGCTCCCAAACACTGCTCCGGGATTGGATGGCATCAGCGCCTCCATAATAAAGCAGGCGTGGAGAGCGGCCCCCATGGAGGCCGCACACGTCTTTGCCAGGTGCATAATCGAGGGGATCTTTCCCACAACGTGGAAAACTGGCAGGCTATTGATCCTGCCCAAATGCAATGGTAAGCCCCCCACTGATCCAAAGGCATACCGCCCGATCACACTCTTGTCTGTGCTCGGCAAAATCTTAGAACGCGCACTTCTACAATGCGCCCCTTCAATCAGCAGTCAAATCTCCCCGAGCCAGCACGGATTTTCATTAGGTAAGTCAACTGTCACGGCGCTGATGACAATCCTGCGCACTGTAAGAGATAGTCCAGCTAAGTATGTCCAGGCTATTTTCCTAGATATATAGCAGGCGCCTTCGACAATGCCTGGTGGCCAATGATACTAATCAAACTAAAGGGACGGGGCTGTGCCCCAAATGTGTTTAACGTGGTGAGATCATATTTCATCAACCGTCGGGTGGGTCTATTCCTTGGTGACCGGGTGGTGTGGAAGGACCTGACGATGGGCTGCCCTCAGGGATCGGTGCTGGGCCCCACACTGTGGAATATTCTAATGGATGATAGTATGCGCTTGCCACTACCGCTGGGGGTCAGCATCGTTGCATATGCCGACGATATCACGGTCCTTGTCGAGGCGACATCGCGAGCTGAAATTGAGCGTAAAAGCGCCGTTTCAATGGGCTTGCTCAGTGATTGGGGTTCGCGAAATCGATTGTCCTTCTCGCCCAGCAAGTCATCAACGATGACACTGGGTGGCAGGCTCCAGCGGCCTCCCATTATCAAGATGGATGGCATCACGATTGGGTCCGTGAAATCCACAAAGGTTCTGGGGGTGGTACTGGACTCTGGCCTGTCCTTTGCGCAACATGCCCTTGATATTGGCGAACGAGCAGCCAAATGCTTCGGCAAAATGAGTAGGGCATCATCATGAGGTGTTAAATATAGGGGTCTGTTCACGGTGTATAGGGGCACCTATGTCCCCACGGTCACATATGCTGCGGCCGTTTGGTACGAACGAGCCCTTTTGCATGCTGTTCGCAGCCCCCTGTTACGAACGCAGCGGTCCAGTTTAATGCTGCTCACAAAGGCCTATAGGACGACTAGCACGAACGCGCTAGCGGTACTTGCGGGAGTGCTGCCGGCTGACCTGGAGGTAATCCGTGCTGGTTCGCTGGAGAAAGCTAGGCTGAGTCTTCTGGCTGAGCATGGGGAATCGAGTAGGCAGCTGCAGGAGGAGCTTAAACAGTGGAGGGAGACCACTAGGGCTGACGCATTACGAACCTGGCAGAGACGCTGGGATACAGAGGAGAAGGGAAGAACAACGTACCTTTTCTTCCCTTTGGTAGAACAGCGGCTTGCATGGCATTGGGTCGAGCCGGACTATGAGCTGTCCCAGCTCCTCACTGGACATGGATGTTTTCGAAAGAGATTGTATGACCTTGGCCTTGGTAGCGAAAGTGTATGTTTCTGTGGTTTGGAAGATGAAGACCTACACCATGTGCTGTGGGTCTGCCCCCTGTATGATGACATCCGCGACAACATGATGGGAGGTGTGGTAAGATCGGAGGCTGGGCCTATGTATTACTCGGACCTTGTAGGTACACCCCAAAACTTCGGACGGCTGCGGAGCTTTGCGCGAGTTTGGCACGAGAGGCGCAAAGCTCGTGAGGTCTCTAACGGCGACGAAGCCTGTTAGTGTGGCGTGCTGCCCCAGAAAGGGGAGAGAGCGAAAATGGTGAGGCACATAAAATAATTTGTAGGGAGTCAAGAAATGCGCGCCTGAAAGAGAGCAGACGCCAGTAGGGTGCGCATCTCCCAAGATTCGGCCCGTTATAACCAAGATGGTTGGTAGGGCCATGGGAAGGAGGTGGGAATAGGTGACGGCACAGAAACTCTTGTGCTTACAGGGTTGGCAGCACGAGTGTGACTCCCTTGGTGTTGCACACGTCCATAGGCCACGGTAACCACTTTTTTTTTATATAGGACACGTTAATTAGACTTCGCCTTGCCTGATGGTAAGCTGAAGGCAAAGTCCCAAAAAAGAGGGTCACCATTACTTACACATACCGTGTGACAATGGTGACACTCAGCTTGACGGCCTCATCATATGCTTTTTCACGCCCCGCTTAAAGGACCCGGGACTGTAGGAAGAAGGAAACACGTGAGCTGGTAATGAATTCCAGGCCTTAATGGTGCGACAGAGGAAAGAGTCTCCGAACCGCTTGGTTCTTGATCGGATGTTTTGCACCGTGTGCGGATGACACCTAAGACTTTCCATCAGATGGCCCGTGTGCTTGTGAGCCAAATAGGTGGTATAAAAAAACCTATATATTGCTCGGGATATATTGATACAGACATATCTTGGACCTAAAATGTGCTCTATTCGCGCAGTATACGTATCTTGGGTGTGTTTTGAGGACAGCACAGGGTGCTACGGTGGACGAGGTCAAAATCACCAATCTTAGATTATTACAAAACAATCCGCGCCTCGTTTACTTGTCGAGCTAGGTCCAAGATACGTCTCATCGGGAGACATAGCATATATATTTAGCAGAGCCGTTCATGCTGTTATGTAATTTTTATAAAGTTCTGCTTGCGAAAGTTGCTTTAACATTTAAGAGTAACAACACCTCATCTGGGGAACAAAACTTCTTGAATTTGCAGACTGATCTAAGTTTAAATTTGCAACTTCTAACATTCTACTCCAATATTCACCGCTAAGGTTGTCGACCTTTGTACATCTTAAGAGGTAGAACACACCGTATACATAAACTCATAATTCAAAACATAGTTCCCACAGATCATTTAAAAAAACAACATCTGAGACGGAAACCTCAAAATAGACCTACAATTACACCTATTGAAAATGGTTGGACCGTGTTATGCAGTTAATCCTTGAGCTAATTTTGTATCCAAACGCTAAATTGATCCTTATATGATCCAAACGATTTGAACCATATATATGAATGAACAAATATGTCAGGTAACATTTTTGTACATACATACATACATATAATCACGCCTTTATCCCCGGAGGGTTAGTCAGAAGTGAATTAACACCCACATTTCACCAATCATTGAATTCAGTCCCACGTAATGGGGGGTGAGCCTATTGCCGTCCTCCGGGCACTATTGTTGACTCAAGCCTTGCATCTGACATTTTTGTAGCTATTATAAATTGTTTTTTTGGTAGTTTTCAAAGTAGGCATTATCAACATAACATGCTAAGTAGTAAATAACCACATATATGTATTTATATATTATGTGTGTGTACGTGTGAAATTTGACATTAAATGAGAAACGTAACATACAACCAAATGTTAATCTACAGATACAGGAGGTAGGACACGGCGATAATTCCGCCCAATTGAGCAGTCCGACTGGGGAAGTACCTCCGCCCTACAGAATACCGCGGTTATAATAACTTTGTGTTGTGTTCCCAGCGGTGAGTAGGGTAGCCAGTGCTCACTGGAGAATTTGTGCTGTCAATGGGATGACTAAAGGCTTGTCCCGCTTTGTCCTCTACACTGACGGCACAGAGACTCTGTGCTTACAGGGTCGGCAGCGCGATTGTGGCTTCTCTGGTGTTACATACGCCCATAGGCCACGGTAACCATTTTCCATCAGGTGGGCCGTGTGCTTGCTGCCACCTAAGTGGTATAAAAAAAAATCTTCTGCAAATCTGGTGATGGCAAAATCGTATCACATTATAATACTTATTGCTAAACAAAACTTACAACAAATAGAGCCATTACACTTTGTTGCCAGATTCTGCATAATGCGGTCCATTCGTGCAATAGTTATGTGATTTCAATAGTGAACCATTCTCAAAATTAGATATGACTAAAGGATTGCACCTTAACACAAAACAGAAAATGAAATAACGATAGAGATATATTAGGTAATTCTCATATACCTTATGGACATGGCTTCGCAAAAAAAGGACGTGATAAACGCGTTTTATGTGCGTAAATGTCGATATTGTTCTTTAAATTGACCATGTGTGTCTGTCATGAGATGTATGCATATGTCAACTTATATTATCTATGGTAATTCTTTTTAAAATTCTTAATTAATTCGTAATTCTTTTTTCTTGATTTCCAGATTCTGCATTACGCGGTCCATTCGTCCAGTGCTTTTTGTCGTATTCATAGTAAAACTCCTTAGATTGGTCGAACAAATCTTCACGGTTAAGTTGGAGCGGCGTTAAATGTAAAATTAAGTAATTTCTCAGCTTCATCTGTCGACTCATTCATCTTCACAACCAAGGCGAACGACACCCGGAATCGATGTTACCATGCTGTACAAGTTACAAGATTATAGCGGTTTTTTCGACCGAGCGAGTGAAGCCAAATTTTGTCCGTATGTCTGTTTGTTTGTCAATTCCGATCTGGAGGGCTCATTTCTTAACCGATTTTCACCAAACTTGGCACACATATTTTTTGAGTATTAACTCAACTTTTGGCAAGAGTTTTTTGATAGGAGGGAAAATGAGGGATTGCTGGAGTACATTCTTACCTACGGATAAATTAATAAGAAGTCGGTTACCATGGCAAACGTTTTCGGATCAACCACTTATAAAATTGCACCCAAAGAGCCTAAATAATTCAGATCATTAGCATTTTAAGGATATCTGAAATGATTCAAGGTATCAGAAAAATCTGGCAAATGGTGCTCACGAGGTCTACTGTTCACAAAACCTATAACTTATATGACTAGCATATAGAGTAGGTATAAGTTGGTGAAATAAATAAATAAATATGTATCATTAGGCGGTTCTCAGAAGAATATGGCAACACAATGTACATATTTTTTCGGTATCAGTTAATTTTTTTTTTCAAAAATCAACTGCTATCAGTTGATTTTAGACCATTACCTTACATGCCACTAGCAAAATTGGTTTAACTATTC
Organism: Eilema griseolum; assembly: GCA_963662185.1. NCBI lineage: Eukaryota > Metazoa > Arthropoda > Insecta > Lepidoptera > Erebidae > Eilema > Eilema griseolum. The sequence goes on along the minus strand of OY759256.1, from coordinate 9,581,510 downwards.
CAATCTTCCTCATGACACAGTCTCAAAATAGACCCGTGTCCGCCGATGGGATATTAAACGAAAGCTTAGAACTTGTACCATACAACAGAAGTATTTATCTCCAGCTCTTCCGGCCAGTAATGTAACTAATGCGATTCTAACCGCGTTACGGATAGAATTAATTACAAAATCACACTTGACGGGCCCTGTCCTTCTTCTATTCATATTAATTACGCTCTTAACTCATGGAGATATATGTGCGGTAAAGTAAATGCAATGGAAAATCAAAGAAGACTTGTGGTGCTATTGTTTATATACATTTGTGCTATTTATAAGTTAGCAGATGCAGGGACCATACAGTAAATTCGTTTTTTTTTTAAGAATATTAGAACCGAAATTACTAAAATTCCTTCTAACCCCTCCAGCTAAGCTATATAGCTTGTTTAAGGAGTGGGTTTACGTCAGTGTAAGGACCTTTCGTTCGTAAGGCTGACTCCTTAACCACTAAGCTACCGATGCTTAAGTTTTACGCGTCCGTGTTATGAGTATGACAAATAATTTCCCTCTGATACAAATTAAAATTCTTACACTTATGAGCAAAAATGATGTGTATCAAATCAGCTTTAGTCCTGGTGGTATCCGAGAATTTCTCCTAGGCTAGACGCTCAGGACAAGACAATTGGCAATTTTATTGACTGGCGTATTGTATAATAGAATGACAATTGTATGGGTTTTGACGTTTGTGACATATCTTGACGATTGTCATAAACGTCAAATCCCATACATTTGCCATTATTTTCTAAAATAGCCAACGAATTGTCACTTGTCTACAGAAGCTGTGGCACGATAGCCATCTTTACTATACTAAGTATTAACTTAGCATTAGCTCTCGTTAAGTGAAGTTAGTTAGTTTAGTCTAAAATGTCATTAAGGCCGGTCCGGTTGAGTAGTTCTACCGGGCAAACCAAGGTCATTTTTTTGTTTACTTCTTAAGGTCGTTTATGAGCAACATGTAATCTGAAATCTATAATTCAACGAATTTATCAATTGTAACCACTGATTATTGAATAATTGCCATAGTAAGTGTTACGAAACGCATACGCCATTACCCGCACAATTTTGCGGAACTGTTACAACTTTATCTATCTTATTATATCTCGATAATAAAGAGGCATTCTTGAAACTTCGAGCATAAAAATATAAAGGCCTTTTATCATTTTACGCTCGTTAGGACCTCAGAAAGTAATTGACAATTTAGCTAACGGAAGTAGTAAGTTTTACACGATTTTAGCCCTGAGCTATCGTTGTGTTTACGGGAGAAGTTTGTCTATCAAGTTTTCTAAGTATCCGTATTCTAAGATTGTATAATAGATTATTACAATATACAATTGTTCCGTTGTGACTGAAATAGGCAAAATGGTACATCTTATTACATTATAATATAATATTCTTACATAACTCAGAATTCAGAAAGAATACAATAAAATAATTCTTATATGTAGTTATTTTTAATATTACATTGTAAGCATGTTAGGTCAAACAAGACAGGATTACGTATCCGCCTATTCGCTCGAACGTGATAAAAGAAAGTTATGCAAGGAAACAAACTGTAGCAGAAAACAAGCGATGAGATGAACCATTTCTGTTATTCATGACTGTATTATCATAGCCCGCGTACTTGTAACTTGATATCCCTTCTTTTTATGAACCGAATATTTCGGGTTCTCATACCGACATCGACAGAGCAATTTTCTTGCTCCCTCCCGTGCAATCTAACGGAATGATTTATTGTTTCAGATGCCAGTGACGTAGACTGACTCAGTTTGAATACAACACTGAAAAAGTTTAACGAATTTGTGCTCCAAGTTAATATTACGAAATTTCCCATCCCTGTTTGTGTTGAGTGACGTAATTGTAACGACAAGTTCAGTGATGTTCGAAATTTAAAATGTGCGAACGTGATTGGCTTACGCTCTCAGTGCTGTTGTGATTAGTGATGTGCTGTGTCGATAGTGGTTATCGCTAGTCGTCGAAATGGCGACGATGGACCTCACTGGCGAGGTGGTCCGGCTCCGGGCTGAGCTGGAGAAGGTTTCAACTGAACGGGACATGCTTCTCTGCGAAGTCTCAAACTTGAGACGAGAGTTGGAACTCAGCGAATTGAAACACTTACAAGATGACAGGTGAGTTAAAATGACAATTTAATTTTGCGAAATAACTGTAAAAGATATCTTTACATAACGTTGTCGTTCCACATACAATCTTTGCACGTAACAACCGCTTCCGCTATAACAAAAGGTGCCTACGTCTTGGTCCTTTCAAAAGCTCGACAGTTCGTCGGGGACCTCTCACGCCACAGACAAGAGTGGTCCAAGTGATAAACTTCATAAAACTAGTTCCTCATTTATGTGTGTTCCTATTCATTTCAAAGAGTTAATCTTATTATTGATGACTACCATTTATTAAATTGTAGTTTTACACATTATGTGTCTTATCTTTAGTTAAAATCTTAAAAAAAAATGTAGTGAACTTTACTTAATCACATTAAATATTTTAAATATTTAATTCCTGTCAAAAAATATAAATGTCATATTGCAGTAATTTACCCGCTAGTATCAATCAATTATATGTCGCGATCAATACATCATAAGGCACATAAAGTTATACTTAATTTATTCATAACCAAGTAAAATTTAAACAATGTGAATTTGTACTAAATATGGTGTAAGGTGTTAATATTAATAATTACTTATACAACACCCATTCTACATTCAAATGAGGACGTTTTAAAGAGAATAGCGTAAAAACCTAACCGAAATAAAATCAATTCCAAGTAAATACATGAATTAAACCACAGTTTTTCCAAGTTCGAAAGAAAAAGAATCAGCAACTTTAAATCGCTTATTCTTCTCATTTTCACCATACATGTATGTATGCCTATAACTCCTATTGTTCAACGGATGGTTTCCGACGACACACCATCAGTGGGTCCTTCGCACTCTTTGCAAAAGACCCTTTTACACGAGTCGACGTCTCTATAGATGTGAGTGACACGACCAAGTATCTGTGAGTACTCTATTTATGTACAATACCGCATGACTTGTGGTGCCGTCTCATGTTTTGACGATTTCAATGGGAAGTTCATTTCGGGTTCGATTCCCTCGCAACTTAGTCCGGATGATACTTCGTATGTTTACATAACAATATAGGTAGTCGAGAATCCATAGCTATATATGATATTCAGTGATGTGACGTGACGAAGCGGGTCCGATTGTTTAGTTTTGGTCTAGAATCCTAGATGAAGCTCTTGTGTGTTATACAGCCTAGAATATTTATTTGAATTGCGAGTAGGTAATTAGTAACCTCGCGCTAGTAAATTTGTTCTTAAGATAAGTCAAACAAATCTTAATAACTACAAGACAATCTTATATCCAAGATGTTCTAGAATAATGAGCGTGATTTACAGAGATTGTCCATTACATACTGTTTACTTATTATCTACTTACATTGTTTAGATGAGTCATTCACTTCAATTGAGTCATACGTAAGCTGACCATTTATTTATCGCCCAAAACGGGATCACGAGCTATCATTAGGCTCGTAACTAAAACACATATTGAATATTGATGAAAGATTTAACACTCTACTATAAACCACGCTCTTCAGTAGTGTTTGTAGCTTTTCAATAGATTTTACAAATTAGAACTAATACTTAGTACGCTTGATAAATCAGAACGTATTAATACCTCACCTATCATTGCTACCAGTGTTGGGCAAATTTTAATTCTTCCAACTAATCCCACTCTCTCCTTTCCTGCATAGGACTATACGTGCAGGGCTTAGATGTCACTCTCACACTGTGCAGAATATACGACAAGAACCAAGCGGTTCGGAGACTCTTTTCGACCTGGAATTCATTACCAGCACATGTCCTTTCCTTTCCTTTCCTTCTTCCTAGTCCCGGGGCCTTTAAGCGGGGCGTGAAAAAACAACTGATGAGGCCGCCAAACTGAGTGCCACCATTGTAACATTACTTAGTGGCTATAATGGTGACCCTCTTTCCTGAGACTACCTTTAGCATACCATCAGGCGAGGTGAAGTCAAGTTGGCGTGTCCTATATAAAAAAAAAATACCCGACTCCTGTCTACAATTTTTTCTTTCGGTTTTTGATTGGCAATAGTATACAGTCTGCTGTCAAACTTGTTTCGATAATTTAGACAGCAGTCAGATTTACTTTTTCCGATCTTTTAGATAGCAAGCCGGGATTTTTATATATGAATATATTTTAATTGCAATTAAAATTTTCCCAACACTGATTACTACCAGTGACGAGTTAGTACTTTTCAAAGACTTATCGAATTAGAACAAAAATGTGTGCTAAAAACCCGTTTGACGAGACGAATTAATTTTCTGACTCCAAGGATTGCCGTCGTACGACATATTTCCATAGAATGTATTGTTTTATTAAAGTCGACAAACTGAACTGTCCCGTTAAAAACTGAACGTATGGTCAACTTATATATTACGTCTTGCATAATTATTAGCTATTGTCGTGTAGGTAAATCGTTAAACTTTGTCCTAATGACAGCCTTGCTTTTATGTCGTTGTACTTTGACTGTTAGACTTGTTGCTTCGCTGTAATGATTATAAATTGTAGAATTTATATCTTAAATCTGACTCCTGTTCATATCGTGTTGTCCACTTTGAGCATAAGCGCGACTTAAATAAAGCAGATAGTCCATAAAAGGTACCTATCAAAAGCTTGTACCGCTTTGTCTTTTACACTGACGGCACAGAAGCTCTTGTGCTTACAAGGTTGGCAGCGCGAGCGTGACTCCCTTGGTGTTATGCCACGGTAACCACTTTCCATATCAGGTGGCCTACCAAGTGGTATAAAAAAATAAATATTTGACATATACTGTTTATAAATATATTAAACTTATATTTATGTTTCGGTTCCTGACATCTAACAACCGCTTCACCGCTGTGATCGTGGATAGTTACTTAGTAATTTTCCTGATGACAGTTGAAAAATTCATATTATACGATTACAAGCACGCGTTTATTAGCATCACGTAACTGTATATCTTAAATTTATACTCTTAGATTCGACACTATTAATTTTACCATATCCTACAGATCTTATAACAAATAAAAACAGGGAAGGTACAGAGGGGTGATACAGTTTTACTGCAATTCAATTCAATTAATTAATTATATTTTTTACGTGCGCAAAATCCACACGGATACCTCCCCACCGGAGCCGGGGGAGGAGGTTATGTCGGACTCGAACCGACTAAAACGCAAGCCGCCTGTTGGTTGCCGAAGGTGAGGTTGACAGGCATATCCCTCGCACCCCGGCCGACCCAGGCCTGCACTCATGGGGGGCGGAGGTCGTTCATCGACCCATTTATTTAGTTACTTGTATTGTGGTACAACAAAAGATGGAAATAAAAAATATAGGTATCAAGCACATTTCACCATAAAGTTGGCATGCAAATACAGATTATTAGGTATACAAAACAAGGCCTACACAAGCTCCTAATAATTATTGTATACGTATCTATTCAATTGTATTTAAAAACAGCCATTGAACCACTTAATTATGTTCATTTATTGTATTCCCGCATTAGCATCCCGCATATAACCTCAAGTTTCCACAACACAACACAGTGAAAGTGAATTATTATTGTTAGCAAGCCAGCAGACTAAAATTTTTAGAGTAAAAAAGCAACTGAGACTGTTAATCCTGTCGATTCGGCAATTTAGGTCTTATTATCGGAATGTCCAGTCGGTCCATTACGTCTGTTTCCCTGAATGTCCATTCCCTGATAGTCTACTTCCCTGTTAGTTAGGATTTGTTAATTAATATCCCACTTTTGATGCAAATGTTCGCATCCCATTCTGATCTTAGCCGCCATTCCAATATGCCATGTTAAGTCTATCCACTAGTATGAATTGTTCAAGTTCTAACCCCTTCAGATCATTATCAGTATTTTATTTTTCACCTGACTGATTTCGCCTCACGGCATTCTCAAAAGTTTGTATTGGCGGTTATAAAGTTAAATTTCTAAATACACAAATACAAAGGTGGTAATAGGAGCAAAAGTACTAAGTGTCTTATTCAATATGTGTAGCAGGTTCAGGTTTGGTAATTATGTACATATATTGTATTCCCGCATTACATAACATAACATAATATAAACTCACGCCTATATCTCCGAAGGTGATAGCACCCACATTTCGCCAGTTTATGTTTAGGTCCCAATGTAATAGGTGGCGAGCCTATTGCCATTAGCATACCGCAAAGAACCACAAGTTTTCACAACACAATACCGTGACAGTAAATCATTATTGTTAGCAAGCCAGTAGACTAAAATTCTTATTACATTTTAGAGCAAAAGACAGCTGAGACTGTTAATCCAGTTAGTCAATTATAACAACTTAAGTTCAGTCAATCGATTCAGCTTCGAACGATTAGTCAATTACTATCCCACTTCTGACTCTCACCTCCCTTTCTGATATTTGCCGCTAATCTATAATCCCATAGTAAGTCTATCCATTAGTGTGAGTGGTTTAAGTTGGAATCGAACCCCTTCTGTTCATTAATTTCGACTTGCTCTTTTGACTTCGTAAGTTCATGGATCTTACTAGAAATTCAAATTTATCATAACTGAAAGAATTCCGCGTGGTTCCCGGCAAAGTAGAATTTGGGCCACCCCATCTCTTCCTATGCGGTGTCGTACAAGGCGACTAAGGAATAGGGCCGTTTTACATCAGACAGATATATACAGCCCAGACTCAGCCTTTGATGCATGGCTCGAATTAACAATAATGCACGGAAGACGGCAATAGGCTCACGTGTTTCCTTCTTCCTACAGTCCTGGGTCCTTTAAGCGGGGCGTGAAAAAGCATATGATGAGGCCGTCAAGCTGAGTGTCACCATTGTCACACGGTATGTGTATGGTGACCCTCTTTTCTGGGACTTTGCCTTCAGCTTACCATCAGGCAAGGCGAAGTCTAATTGACGTGGCCTATATAAAAAAAAAAACGTGGGACCGAATTCAATGATTGGTCAAATGTTGTTAATTCACCTCTGCCTAACCCTCCGGGGATAAAGGAGTGATTATATGTATGTATGTATGTATAAAAGAAAACATAATCTTCATCATCCGCGCGTGTATTTGTAGTTCGGAGCTCGCATTCCCATTAATCCATTAGGTATTGCTTTCGTCTGCATCCAAGCACTAATACTAGTCGTTTCCAAAGCTCGCACTTGGAACATAAAGTTTGGTCTTCTACTCCTCTTTTATTTGTTTATCTTGACATTTACGGGAGTTTAACTTGTAGAAGAAAGCTTCGTAGAAAAAGGTAAGGTTGACTAGCCCCATACGGCCAAAATTTTTCTTAATAATACTTGTCACGCAGGCTTAACATGTTCAAATCTTCGGTTTTCACCGCTACATTACACTCGTAATAATAATAGTACTGTTGTCTCTGTAACGTTATAGTTTCGCTTTCACCATGCTATGCAAATGGCCATTAACTATTACTGTCGTACTTTAGAAAGTACTGCATTAGAGTGTTTGTTTGTTTTAATATTGTAATTTTATGGCGTCACTAGTCAAGTAGCAACGTAATAGTATTATCTGTGGTATTATGCTGGTTGAATGGGCTGTGCAATGACGCTTATTATTGTTTTTGTGTGAAATTAGTGCTGTAGAATTATTAAAAGTTCAAACTTCGTTTTATAAGGCAACCTGAAAATCTTTTTACTGCTTTCGATTTTTTTCGTTGTTTATTGATGGTAAGCGGTTACCGTGATTTGTGAATTTACAGCACCAGAGGCGTGCTTGTTCACTGGCAGCAGAGCTGGGGGGGGGAATTAAAACAAAACAGGAGAATTGAATAGTATAAATAAGAGAGATAAAGTCTCTGACACACCCACAAACCATACAAAACGGCACGTATAGATAAATGCTTATGAAAAGGTATTTTAGCCCCTTAAAAACTATTTTTTAAATCGATTAAGATATAGAATAAATTGAATCGGTTCAGGCGTCATTCGAACCCGCGATCTTTCCCTTACCGGGGAACCGATCTAACCACTAAGCCACAGAACCTTCGCCCGAAACCATCCAACTTCTTCTATACAGATATTCGTCTTATGGTGACGGTTTTTTCTATATCTTGGTCGATTTTAATAGTTACCATACTAAATGCTTTAAAATTTCATTCAATTACTTCCATAATGATTAAAATTAATGTAAACATTTCTTAGTGTCACAACTCAGCTAAAGCAAGAACCGCGAGATAGGTTCTCGCTTTAGCAGTCTCCATTCTAAGTAGTAAAATAAATCACTTTAACATCCATTCATTATTGATTCAATTCACTATTACAAAATCTCAGCAATGTAAACGAGACGTAACTATTACGTAAATTGTCTTCTATACATCAAAACTGTCCATAAAGCTCAGGGTGTGGGTGTATACAAATAATGAAATTAACTACTACCCACTTGTTAAAACTAAACCAAATAAGGGCACGTCCTCACAAGATTGAATTGTCTTATTGAATCTAGTGTCTTGGTGCTTAGATGCGAGCTGTCGGTAAGCGGCATGAAGTGGAAGCAATGGAAGTTTGTAATCAACTCTTTTACTGCACATGTAACAGAGCGGATGAGTCGAGAACTTATACTTAGGCATACCTCGGGACTTATATCTTGAACGTAAGTCGCATGACAGATGAGGCCCTGACGCGCGGGGATTGTTTTGTAATAATCTTTGTTATGCTTAGTGAATTTGATCTCGTCCACTGCCGTAGTATCCCGTGCTAGACTTAAAAGACACCCAAGAAGTGTGTACTACGCATATGAAGCACATTTTAGGTCCAAACTATAGTATATGGATATAAATTTTATGTAGAAACCACCGTTTTGCTACCACCATCTTAGAGGTAAGATGTCATTTAGGAGATCTTATATTCAACTGTCACAAAAGAAACGCTGGAAAGATGACATTAAAAGAGTTGCCGATCCAGTGTGGATGATGATAGCGAAAGATAGAGATAAATGGAAGTCTTTAGAGGAAGCCTTGGTCGAATGACAAGCTGTTGATTAAACGGCCCACCTGTTGTAAAGTGGTCACCGTGGGCTATGGACGCATGCAAAACCAAGGGAGTCACACTCTGCACGCTGCCAACCCTGCAAGCATTGTGAGTTTCTGTGCCGTCAGTTTAAAAGACGAAGCAGGTCTTTCCACTGACAGCACAATAGCCTATATAACATATATAATACATATATAACAGCAACAAAGGCTTATTTATTTAGTTATTTATTTATTATTATTACTATAAACATGTCTGTTCGGGTCCGTAACTAAACTTCGAGAGTCATATGTTCGATGAATGGAAAGTCGACAGAACGTTTGATCGAATATTGCTTTTTCGAATGAACCGTTTATCGCCAAATGCAACTTTGACTGAACGTTTTATCGAATATTTATTAATCGATGGATTGCGATTGCATTATTTTTTTGCTCTTTTTCTATTTCTGTTATTGTTTTGAACAAATTCCACTTTTTTCGTCCTAACAGCCCGTTCCAGCGGTGGTGCCAATATTCAACAGAATTTTGAGAATTAGGCGTGTTCAATTCTAAGCGATCATGGATAGATCATGTCTCAGGTGGAAACAATGGTGGAAGTTTTTGAATCGATACATTTAAAGAATTAGTAGAATTTGTTTCAGTCTCATTTGTGGCTGTAGTTGTGACATTCTTGAAAGTGCCATCGACATAATATTTCGAAAACCAGGACACAATTGAATTTACTTCCTCTGGTAGCACGTCTTTTTGAAGCAAAAGAAATGTTTGGCGAATTTCTTCTGGCTTTAGGTATTATAATAATAATTATTTGTTAACTAATCTTTGACATTATAGAGGTTGATTGCAATGTTATAAAGAGGAAAAATTCCACCATAGTTTCCACTGGAGATATGGTCTATCCTCGATCGCACTTCAGCTGTGCTTTATTATTTTCCTTTTCATGAAATTTCATGTTTAAATCTCATTCGAAACCGCAATCCATCGATTAATAAATATTCGATAAAACGTTCAGTCGAAGTTGCATTTGGCGATAAACGGTTAATTCGAAAAAGCAATATTCGATCAAACGTTCTGTCGACTTTCCATTCATCGAACATATGACTCTCGAAGTTTAGTTACGGACCCTGTCTGTTCACGGTTTAGTAAACTGAATGACCATTTAAACAAACTTTTATTACTACGACAGTGAAAGGTAATCTGTGCTACAAAATATTGTATTATTTACGTTCGGCAACCGAACTAACGTTATCAATTTCTATCATTTCTGCTATTTAGATCTAAAATAAAGATGAAAATGTATGAATATCATCGACGTCAAAGGTGTCAAAATAACCCACTGTTTTATTTTGGCTTAAGCATTAAAAATAAAGAACAAAATAAATGTACACTACCCAAACCCGCCGCCAGCAAAGGGGTTAGAATGACTCACGAAGTTTGAACGTAATTGAATTTTTACTGTATATACATAGGTATATTATGACAGTAGCATGGTTAGCTTAGACGTTAGACTTGTAATTAAGGGGTTGCAGGCTCGAACCCACACAGTAGGTATAGCACAGACGTGAACCCACGCCTAACACAAGCTATTAAGCTTAATTGCAGGGGTTAGATAATAATAAAACTAGTGAGTTGTGGTCCACATTATTACTACTTTTTTTTGTTGTGTGAAAAGCCCCACGGACCCCCCTCCCCCTCTCCTTTCGCTGGAGCAGGTTGAGGAGGCCATATCGAGGACTAGAACCGACTAAAATTCACACCGTCTATGGGTGGTTTTTGGTCGAAGCCAAGGCTGACAGGCATATCCCTCGCAAATCCATATGCTACTAGTATAGAATAGAAACACACAGACCAAATAGATATTATTTGCACTGAGTGGGAATAGATCCCCCGACCCCCGACGTAGCAATCGGACGCACTACCACCACGCCACGCAACCGGAGTGCAAACCTGACTGTTGTCTCTTTTTCCTTAGAGAACAAAAGCACCAGTACATGTATTTCTATGTATGAATCATTTGACATTTCACGCTGGGTTTTAACACGGTTACGACAAACTCCGCTTATTATGAACGCACCCTGTCACACACCGCTACATAAAAGGGACTGGCTGCGTTCTGACGTCACGAGGCCAGTTTAAACGTGGGATTGTTATTACGTCATTAGTTCCGACCTTGCTGGATGGGACATCGTGTTATATAATGTAAACATTGTTGTACATGATAGCTGTGATGATACTGTTTACTGTAGCTTGGTCTATTCAACAACCATGTATAGTACAGTGAGTATCAGATCGATCTTGACGATGTTCTTTACTCAAAATGATCTTAATGCCTTGGTTTTCCGCTCTTCCTATTGACTAATTGTACTGATATTTGGTAGACACCTTTAGTTTGGACAAAAATACAATTTAAATGAATAAAATAGTTTAATTAGCTGTTATTACCTTGATATTAAGATCGTTTACAGACTTTGTAATCAAGATCGTTATGATGCTAACTATACCTCTACCTTCCCTTAAAAACTACTTGTTTTAGTTTTATAGAGTGTTAACTATCGCAAACGCATGTCTACAGTTTGATATATTTTAAGAGTAGTTAAAACCGAAGTTATTGTTTTAATATATTGTGAACATTAACGGTTTTAACTACTCTCTAAAGACTCTTCGGCAGACTTTCCGTTCGATGTATAATAAAGATAAAAGAATGCTCAATTTGAAGCAAACTGACAAATTATTCTTCTTATATAGGCGTTAGCAAAAACCCGTTTCTATAGATCCCTTTAGATTAACCAACACTATGTTTACCGAAGCTAATAAAGTCTTAAAGGCACCTATGTAAGTACCTACCTGTTCGTAAGTAGTAAGTAACTAACATTTCTTGCCAATAGTGATAGAAATGGTAGATATGGTAAATAAAATTACTAGAGTTTACAAGAATTCTAGTAGTTTCGGTTACTAGTGTTCCTAGAAACATTGTACTGTTTATTAAGTATCAACCTTGTTTCAACCCACGCTACATCTCAATTCACTACTAAATATTTCGTGAAATGTCAAACCCGAACAAATAGAGCATTATAAACATAATAAATTAATGTTTATTTCTATGAAGTGTGTTTGTTGTTTCCATATAGTAACTTAACAGTCTTCTCAACTGGTTTACAAATGCTCCGCCCACATTATAACATACCACATCGACATTTTAGTACATGAACAAGTGACTTTATGATTTTAGAGGTAGGTAGCGGACAATGGCAGACAAGCAACAAGCGTTCCACCTGATGGAAAGCCGTCACCGTGGGCTACGATGTGTGCAACACTAGGGGAGGCACACTCGTGTTGCCGACCCTGTAAGAATAGAGACTTTTTGTGCCATCAGTGTAGAAGACAAAGCATGATTTGGTCATCTCACTAACAGCAAAAAACTCGCCAGTGCGCTCTGGTTAGCCTACTTACCGCCGGGAACACAACACGAGGCGCCCAATCCCAAGCGCCTACAATATGGGGTTCTTCAAGAAGGTTTCTTCATGGTCGGCAGCGCGAGTGTGACACCCCTGGTGTTGCATACGTCCATAGGCCACGGTAACCGCTTCCCATCAGGGGGGCCGTGTGCTTGTCTGCCAACTAAGTGGTATAAAAAAAAACCAGGTTATTACGGCCGCGGTATTCTGTAGAGCGGAGATACTTCACCAGTTGGACTGCTCAATTGGGACGGGAATACCGTCGTGTTCTAGCTCCTACAAACTTCCGACTTGTAAGCGATCTTGCGGTTAAGAGCTTAGTGTACTTGACCCACTACCTTAATTCTTAACTAGCAACGTCTTACAATTTTGCCTGTGTTTAGATCACTGCTCCTTTACTGTGGGATCGTATGATAATCTTTGTTTGATGATTTTATATTCAAAATGGTTAAATAATAAAACTGGTTACTCTAAATTAGGCTATACTAGCTGTTGCCTGTGGCTCCGCCCGCGTGGGCCGTCGGTTATTATTATTAATTTCTGACCATAGATAAATTTACGTTTAGCGGCCATTTGCGTTTTGCTATTCCAAGTCAGATGTCACTTCACACAAAAACGTGATCGATCGAGATGAAAAGTATCATATATCCGTCTCCTGGTTCCAAGCTACATTCCCACCAATTTTCAGCCAAATCGGTACAGCCGTTCTTAAGTTATAAATAGTGTAACTAACACTACTTTCTTTTATATATAAGAGAAGAAAGAAGAAGATTAACCTTTGATTAACGCAGTCTTGTACCCATCAAGTGAAACAGAACTTGCACTACGATTCTAATACAGCGTGATTATTATTACTATTATCATAAAATCATAACATATCTACCTCACTTTAATATAAATTTATTGGCTCTACGAACTCTTCTCTCAATAAAGTAAATTATATGCGGTAAACATGTCCAATGATTTCACGATCACCAGCACCAATGACCTATTTAATACCAAGTGACAGTTCGATATTTTGATAATATTCTATCCATTAAAATTAATTACACAGTCGTTGTATGGTTGAAAATCTATAATGATGTCAAATTCTCGCTACAATTTTGTTTCTGTTCAAATAAATAATTGCCATGTAAAAATTCGATAATTTTAGTCTTGTATTCGTGGTTGTAAATCGATAATTACGTTAAAATCATGCGAGTTTTATGTTTCTGTTGAATAAATTATATTTGCTTTATTTAACACAAAATTGTTATGACAAGTGGACAAATTTGTAGAATTGTTATAGACAGGCGACCTCACTTACAAGTCAAGTTAAATGTCGATACCAGTGACAAATAAGATGAATATAGAATTTGTTTGTAAACATTTTCTTGGAAAGTGACAATAGTGTTACTCGATTTGGTTAGATCTTTATATACTCGTAACGTGATCGCCAGTTTTAGAATGTTGGTGAATATTTAGCTGTAGCTTTTGGGCTTACTTGTCACTTTTATTGAATAGCATTTTATAGATATCGGCTTATTTGTTTGACATAAGCGAATAAATAAATAGAACTGTCAGAATGAGCATACATTTTTGTGGAAATACATATACGTATGTAGATATAATCACACCTTTATCTCCGGAGGGTTAGGCAGAGGTGAATTAACACACACATTTCACCAAGCATTGAATTCGGTCCCACGTAATAGGAGGTAAGCCTATTGCCGTATTCCGGACACTATTGTTGACTCAAGCCATGCATCTGAGGCTGAGTCTGGGCTGTATATATCAGCCTGATGTTAAGCAGCTCTATCCCTTAGTCGCCTTGTACGACACCGTATGGGAAGAGATGGGGTGGTCCAAATTCTACTCTGCCGGGAAAGATGTGGAAATATTTAATTTTATTAAAGTGATACAAGTTTTCCATCACTTTAGAGGTAATGAGAGTAGGTAATTCTTATATCTCTAAATATTTATTTCTTTCGTTATGAGAATGACATTGCCAATCACATGTCTAATTTAACGTCAAAATGGAATGACAGCTGTCAATTTAACTATAAATTTTCACTTGTATAGGTGCGGTGACACAAATTGTGTAAATGCTTTTGTGTTGAGTACAAACATTTCAATAGTACACCAATCTATTGACCCAATCTTCAGCTAATTAATCGATAGCATTTCTACCATTAGTCATTAATACCATTTAAAATCTCCTATTTAATCTGAGTATACGTTATATTATTTTGAGATTTTTTTGGAAACCCTTTTGTACTTTTTGATTATTGGGTCAGAATCCTTGAAACACATAGCATTAGTAGCATTTCTACTATTAGCCATTAATACCATTTAAAATCTCCTATTTAATCTGAGTATACGTTTTATTATTTTGAGATTTTATTTGGAAACCCTTTTGTACTTTTTGATTATTGGGTCAGAATCCTTGAAACACATAGCATTAGTAGCATTTCTCCTATTAGCCATTAATACCATTTAAAATGTCCTATTTAATCTGAGTATACGTTATATTATTTTGAGATTTTTTTTAGTAACCCTTTTGTACCTTTTGATGATTGGGTCAGAACCCTTGAAACACAATCAATGGCATTGCGAGGGCTATCATTTTGTGCAATAAAGAATTTAGCAATCTTGAAGGTGAAACGACAGCTTTATTTATAATGTGTGTAATATACAACAACGTTTAATGAATTTACATACATACATACATTATATTCACACGCCTCAAAACGGAACCAACAGCTTAAAACTTCTATATAATTAATTAATACAGCATCCGCTAAAGCCCAAAGTCGATTGCAACATATGTGAAGAAACTGACCATCTTCGTATGTCCACGACCTTAAAGCCCACTTGCTAAAGTGACCTCTGTTGTCAACTTAGGAGGTGCGTGTTTGTGCCAACTTTTTAATTTCGTAAGTAGCGAGTGGGTTAAAGTGTTGTACCACAACTGAAAAGAGATGAAAATTTCTGTTCAAGTTATTTTATCTGGATTCATTTATGAAGCTATAACTATAATGGAGTCAAATATTACATACATATAATCACGCCTTTATCCACGGAGGGTTAGGTAGAGGTGAATTAACACCCACATTTCACCAATCATTGAATTAGGTCCCACGTTATAGGGGGTGAGCCTTTTGCCGTCTTCTGGGCACTATTGTTGACTCAAGCCATGCATCTGAGTCTGGGCTGTATATATCTGTCTGATGTTAAACAGCCCTATCCCTTAATCGCCTGGTATGGGAAGGGATGGGGTGGTCAAAATTCTACTCTGCCGGGAACGCGTGGTTCCCGGCAGAGTAGAGTAAACCCGTGGCTATAAGCTTTCTCATAATTATATTATTAATAACTTTTCTCGTTGGGTTTCACAAACGGTAAGTATCTGTGTCCTTTCTTTTCATTAATTGTTTTGAAAAAGGATATTCAGTCGTTACGCGCTATATAACATCTGTACAATTACACGATTTTTTATCATCCTTTATAAGTATAGCTACATATTGACTTTAAAAGTTATCTAATTACTTCTAATCTCTGATATGCTACTAACAGTTTCCGGTGACTACCACTGTTTGACTTAATAACTAGCTACATTTCCACTGAATCCTATTATTATTATAGGAAAGACGTTGTCCATTAATTATGTATGTAAGTTTTCATCCTAATACAATGTTTAAGTAATTCAGCAACCAATAAACAACAAAACTGTCAGAAACATTTGTATTATAAATTTTAATTTTGTATAGAACAGTAAAATTGACCCAACAAGGTATGTATTGTGTATTGACCCAAGAGGTAGTATAGGCACGCGGAACCTTTTATTACTGAGCGAGTGACAAATCAAACGTATTAGGCAAATTTAATTGGACAGTACAGTAGGAATTGACGTCAAAATATAGTAGATACTGAATCAATCAATACTCGCAAATAGTCAGTGGACTTCTTTCAACTGTTCGAATTATAATAAGTGGTAAAGCTGACAGGAGAATGTACCTTCTGTCACTTATTTCAAGGTTCAATGGGAGTATGCTGCATTCGTACAGTTTGTGAGATTGTTGGTGGACTTTCCTTTATCGTCATTGTCCACCTTTTTAATTCCACTTCAGTGGCAGATAAGCACAAGGCCCACCTTATGGAAAGTATTACCGTGGCCTATGGACGTGTGCAACACCAGATGAGTCACACTCGCGCTGCTGACCCTGTTAGCACAGAGAGGGCCTTGATGGGAGACGCTTACTGTGTTTAATGTTTGGAGGTGTAAGACCTCCAAACATTAAACACAGTAAGCGTCTATTATTATGTCCTTGTTTTATACATACATACCTAATATACACTCGAGAGCAATGAATCCGGGTTACTTAAAGAATCCTAAAAATCTCGGAAACTAAAAATGCTAGGTTAATGCAATAAATTGTATTTAATAGACAATGTAATACTCCTTAAATGAAGGTATTAAAACTTCTTAGTTATTGTAAAGTTATATCATAAAAAAATCAAATTTGAAAAAGGGCCACTTTCGAAGATGGAACTACGAAATTACAGCATTTGGTGTTGCTTTTGTTTGTAATCTGTCATTTATGTGGGTACATAAACCATGTTGATAGTGCTCTATATTCATTAATCAAGCTGAAATTATGTCGCTTACGCCTGAAGAATGCACCAGAATACTTACAATGCTGGAAACCGGCCGGAGTCAGCGCGATACAGCCAGGACTGTCGGTGTGTCGCTGTCAACAGTACAAAGAGTTCTCCGACGTTACGAAGAAACTGGTTCTAACCTACGCAGACCAGGAACGGGCAGAACCAGGTGTACCACAGCACGAGAAGACCGATACTTGGTGAACACCATGCTTCGAAATCGCTTTCTCACAGGAACTGAACTCACCAATCAGTTTCGACGCCTCGGAGGAAGTAACCCAAGTGCATGGACAGTAAGACGTCGGCTTGCTGAATCTAACTTAAAACCCCTTAGACCTGCAAACGGCCCTAAACTGGAGCGTGGGCATCGTATTTCGAGACTAAGTTATGCCCAGAGCCACGTAAATTGGAGTATTGAAGATTGGTCAAAAGTTATGTTCTCCGACGAATCAAAATTTATGCTCTACAAGCACGATGGAAGACACAGAGTGTATCGAAGACCAGGGGAAAGATTCAAGCAAGCATGCATCGAAGAAAAAGTAGCCTACGGTGGTGGGTCTGTACTTGTGTGGGCCGGAATTTCTTCTGAAAGTCGCACAGAGCTGGTGATCATAGAAAACGGCTCTTTAACTAGCGTAAGATATGTGGAAGAAATCCTCAATGATCACGTTGGTCCATTTATGGTCAATTTAGGTGAGGATGCTATATTTATGCATGACAATGCCAGACCTCATACAGGTAGGATTGTGAATGACTACCTTCAAGAGATGAACATTACTCGTATGGAGTGGCCAGCGCGCAGCCCGGATATCAACCCGATCGAGCATGCTTGGGACGAGCTAGGCAGATGCGTAAAACAACGAAACCCTCCCCCAATCACGCTTCGTGAGCTCAAAATTGCTCTCACAGAGGAATGGGAGAATATTCCCCAAAATCGTATAAGGAACTTGGTGTACAGCATGCCAAACCGCGTAAACGCAGTAATGGAAGCACGAGGAGGCAATACGAAGTATTAAAATTCAAGAAAATCGTAATAAAGTTCAAAAATTTCATGTTTCCTATTTTTGTTTTAAGGAGAGATCAGCAGTTTTTTTCTTTATGTAATTTTGTGTTAATAAAATGTATGGTGACTCATATTTTTTTTACTTTCATTTAAGGAGTATTACATTGTCTATTAAATACAATTTATTGCATTAACCTATCATTTTTAGTTTCCGAGATTTTTAACATTCTTTAAGTGACCCGGATTCATTGCTCTCGAGTGTATTTGTCGGAATGTTCTTCACATAAATTGAAGGTAAATAAGATGGTACTCATACTGAAATTGTTAAAACAGAAATAACCAACCGTACTAATTTCTCTTATTATACCAATTAACTCATTAATCTAAAGAAAACATTCCCAAAAACGTTCAAACTCAATCAGACGAAATCGTACGTGCAAAGGCATTTGAAACACGCCCGCTTGTGTCCGGCACTCAATAAAAACATTCTACCTCTCTATGGAGGTTCGTCAAATACATTCCCTGGAGGGCAAGGAAACCTTTACCCTCGAATACCCTAAATAAGCGGTACACCCACGCCATTACAATAACGTGTGTTATGCCGCTTTTGTGTTTTCATGTACATTGTAGGTAGTAAGTACTTGGTGTAGATGTACTTAATTGACACTGACAAATTTATTTGAAATTGTCAGTATTTTATGTGAATTTTTTTTTTTTATATAGGACACGTCAATTGGACTTCGCCTTGCCTGATGGTAAGCTGAAGGCACAGTCCCAGAAAAGAGGGTCACCATTACTTACACATACCGTGTGACAATGGTGACACTCAGCTTGACGGCCTTATCATATGCTTTTTCACGCCCCGCTTAAAGGACCCGGGACTGTAGGAAGAAGGAAACACGTGAGCTGGTAATGAATTCCAGGCCTTAATGGTGCGACAGAGGAAAGAGTCTCCGAACCGTTTGGTTCTTGATCGGATGTTTTGCACCGTGTGCGGATGACATCTAAGACCTGCACGCGTTGTCCTGTGTAGGAAAGGGGAGGGTTATTATGGACGCAATATTAGGTTTGGTTGTAAGTAATTCCCCTGCTGAATTAGTGTTTTGACATAAAACACCATGTAAATCAGATAGTTAACGCTTGATTTGCTCAATGGATATGAGAGCCAGGCCAGGCTCTACCGTAGGTCTTCCTCTTGGGGTTCGGGGTCAGCCAACAGGCCGCAAAAGCCAACCAAGCTAAACCATGGGAAGCATACGAGAGGCAATCTGTTTATTTTAATAAAAGGAGTGGACGACATGAAAAGGTGGTGGTGCAAAGTTTTTAAGTACCGAGATGAAGAAATAAATCAAATTTGAACCACCAATTTAGTCACAGTGCTTGTTATCACAAAAACATAACACAAACTTTTCGTCATACACTAAAATGTCCTCGTAACTAATTTGTTGTTTGTTTGTTGTAGTGGGCGAATGTTCAATGTCTCGTAATGTAAATACTCCTGTATTCGAGTTAGTATTGTGAGCCTTAAGGCTATGTGTTGTATGAAACAAAGGGCTGCCGATAGTCATCATTAGTTGTTGATATTGTACCCTTTAGACAGCTATATAGGATTTATATCCTTATTTTGTTGTAATAAATGTATATACATTCTTCTCGAGACAGCTTTATCTGTAACTTTTACGATAACTATGTAGGCATCTAAACAAATCTTGGAAGTCGAATTACGAACTTCTAATGAGGTGTATTCCGTATTCGCCTCACTAGTTTTGCATCGAGTCCAAAATTTCTTTCTGTACTTTATCCTGAAAATAACATACATAATTATAATCACGCCTCTATCCTATTTCGTCGTCGCCGTCGCCGTCGCCGTCTTTCGGGCACTATTGTTGACTCAAGCCATGCCTCGGAGGCTGAGTCTGGGCTATATATATGTCTGATGTTAAACAGCCCTATCCATTAGTCGCCTTGTACAACACCGCATGGGAAGAGATGGAGTCCAAATTCTATACTATCAATTTGGGACTGTTAGTATGGTGTTAATGATGATGATTTGGATGGCAAATACCATTTGGATATATACCCCTGGAGTGGGTGGAAGATTTCATCCGTATTTCTGATGTAAGTTGCATTGTGTGGTTTTCGTCCATTTAACTACCTTAGTATTCCGAAGTTTTCACATGAAAAAGAATATCACAGATTAGTAACTTTGTAAAAGAACGAGATATGTATCAAACATGTTTAAAATACATTGGTGTTCGAAAGAAAACTTCATCGGTGTGTACAAGTACAGAATACAGAATGAAATCGTCGGACGCGTGATAAGTAGATTTATTAAAACATGTAGCTCTGTAAGTACATTTTCATAAAAGCTTTAGAATGTAACCTTTATATTACTCATATACACTTGTATACCCTCGGTGGGTAGGCAGAGATTGTTGTTTAACTAAAATTTTTCGTCACATGTAATCGAGCATTCTCCAAAAAAACGTTATCGGACATTATCCAATCACTATCTAGTATTAAGTAATTGTTTGTCCGGATTACTATCTATTACCATATTTGAACTTAAACAAATTTATATTGCATTAAAATCAAAACCGTAAACTTTATCAAAACATTATTGATAACATTGTTATCATTATATTGGGATCCGCCCACAGCTGACGTCTGCTATCCACCCACCTAATAACACTGCTTATTGATTTTATCCACACCGTGCCATACAACCACAGCATCGGGATATTTCGTGCCAGTCTCTTCAAACAATAGCTTTAATACCGAAAATGTCTTTAAAGTAATTCATATCAATCAAAGTATTAGTGAAACAGTTCTGAATCTCAAAATCTTGTATATCAATCAAAGAACTTCAAAAGTATTTGTGATACAGTTTATGTTCTGTAGTGATTTTATTAGTGTTAAGACGTGATCAAGTGATAAGTGTGATAAATAGTGATTACATGTTAAATTACAAGTTGGAACAATGAGTGCACGGACAGCAAAACGCTCGATAAGATCTAGAACTGTGAATAAGTTCTCACCATCAGTTTGTGCTATTGATGAGTGTGAATGCTGGTATAAAAGGTAAGAGAAGGACATGTTTTTAGAAGGTTACAGTATATATCTTGATATTGACCATGGGATTTTAGGTGGTCGAGAAGTCGAAGCTCATGCACTACTTGACCCGATTCCTACATACATATTATTATACAGAAACACCCAGACCCAGAATTAATTTATTTACCTACACTTCCCTCGTAAATTTAAGAAAAGTTCAGACCTACTATAAACAAGTCTTGCCAAAATGACCTCGTTTACTTAAAAGAATTAAGAATTACTATGTCCTTCGAACATTAATTACTTAACTTCAGGCCTTGGCTGTAATGTAATGCAATTACTCAACATTGTTTACTTTGCTGAACATACCCTGACTGTCGCTACAAAAAACTTTCCATCACCATATGAATGCAAGTCATTACTCTTATTGCACTCCGAGAATAAATTACGTACGAGTAAAAAGATTAGTTTGGCACATCCATTGCGTATGAAACTGTGTACTGAGTTGTTACGTATTTGTAAATCAAGTTGTAATACACTACAGATGTTTGCTTACGTGCAAGTTTTATTGGAATACTAGGTCTAGTTCTGTTAGTGCACCCAGCCGAATAGCTACTGTGTGAATAGCTAGCCAATTCTATTAAGAACATCTATCAAATGTTTGGCATGTGCTATTAGTGGATACTACTCCACTGTTTCATTTGCATTCAATTTGCTTAAGATTCACCTTAAAGTCAATGAATCCTCATCAATGAATGATGTAATTATAGATCATTTAGATAAACTCTCAGGCGTTTTATAATATGTGTAGTGGTTCCAAGACTTGCACAGATCAATGACACATTCACGGTGATGATGGTAGTTGAATATAAAAATAATTGTTTCACAATCTTTTAATTAGTACAAGACTGCCGCACAGTGATCTTGTGTAGATTTCATCAAATGGCAATCGGCCATTTTGACCAGGGTGTCAGTCTATCTCGAGCGGCGCTGACTTCTCTCACCATTCCTGACCAACGATAAGTTATTCAAACCTCGTGCACTTTTACGAGCATCGTATGTTTCTGCTATTCTTTTCCAATATTTGAGTTTAGGTATTTTTTCTTTTCCTTGACTTGCGTTCAAATTTATCACTACCTAGTACTTTTCAAATTAATAGGTATAAGAGACTACCTAAACAACAATCTCAATTCGCTCTACCGTATCCAATCTCAAACCTTGCATATGAGATCTAATTTCAATCTCGACTCGCAACTTCTAATTCAAATGTTCAATTAATATTTGTAACACTATATTTGCGTAACAAATGCACTGGTAACCGTTTCAAAACCCAATGAATCCAATGCAAAAAGACTACAGACAGAATCTACAATACTACCGTTGCGAAATAAATTATTTTATTCACGGTATCCACCGTACTGTGTGTACTGAATTTGGATTGTATAGTTTGATTGTATGATTCAATCACAAAAACGTCACAAAATCACTGTCTTATTTTGAATTTTGTTGCTCTCGAAGTCAATTAATGAGAGTTTTAAAGCTATTTCCGTATGGAATAGAGTAACTGGTCTTTTTAACGCAACCAAATTCACCCACATTCCCTCTATTGTAACTCCTGTGAACCAATATTAACGGTAGTGACCTACAAAACATCATATTGTGTGGCGCCTACTTTAAGTCCTACCACTTGATAACAGACAGGCCGGCCTGATGGGAAGTGGTTACCGTGGCCTATAGACGTGAGCATTGTGTGCAACACCAAAGGCTTCATACTCGTGCTTCGGTCCTTGTAAGAATCTTCTTGAACAGTTCCGTATTGTGGTTGTTTGGAAAACCCACTACAGGAAGATAATTCCACAGCTTATGCGCGGTTTCACATAACTTTACAGGATTGTGGGAACGAGTATTGAATCATTATTATTATTGCATTATTAATATTGCTCTCATACTTTCAGCCGGTTAGTTATTACTTATTATTACTTAATGTTGAACGAAATCTCGTGGGTTGTAATGTCCAATTCCGATTGACATTATATTACTCAACTTCCCTAATTGGGAACAAGGCTGCCATGGTTTTAATACATACTAACAGAAATGGGTCCAAGACAATATTTATCGCATTTTATCTCAAGGTCAAGTGACTAATAGGATATCGCTTTTTGCTGATAATCGGTAACCGTAGCCTTTAGTGCACTTACCAGGCAAAACATAAATGGTAAAGCCATGATTTTCTCATCCACCTTTAACCAATTACCACCTTTGCATTTTACCGAAAGTCTCAAATTTCAGTTCCCCGTTTCCGGGGACGAGTTGGGGACTCTAGTCCCCATACCCGAGAAGAGGGCTAGATTGCAAGAGATGGAACTGGGTCGGCCGGGGTGCGAGGGATATGCCTGTCATGTCGCTTTGGTTGCTTCGGCAACCAAAGCGACCCACAGGCGGTTACGGATACCCCCCCATCGGAGCCGGTGGAAGAGGTTATGTCGGACTCAAACCGACCAAAACGCACGCCGCTTGTGTGTCGTTTTTGGTTGCCGAAGGTGAGGTTGACAGGTATATCCGGCCGACCCAGGGCCATCTCTCACGATCTGGCGTTCTCTTCGGGTGTGGGGACTACAGAATCCCCAACTCGTCCCCGGAAACGGGGAGGCGCGCGAGGCGTGCTGCCGCCGCAGGATTAGTATAATTTCAGTAGTATAGATACTTGTATAGTGGTATCGCGCCTACGTTCAACGCATCATGATTCTTTACTTCTACCCCCTAGACAAGTAGGCAATAGAATGACAAATGTATGGGATTTGACATATTTGACAGTCATCATCGCATGTCATAAACGTCAAGTCCCACACATCTGTCATTCTAATTCTACAAAAGGCCGGCCAACGAATTGCCACTTGTCTTGTAGGGTTGGATAAACTCCCACTACTATCTACTAACTCATACCCATTGTCTGTAAAGTTGCGGGTTAGATGAAAAGGTCAGCTCTACAGTTTGATCTTTAAATATTATTTAAATATATAACCCTTTTACATAATCTAATAGACTCTTCCGTTAATAGTCAATCAAAATTCAGAAGCCACCGGAGTTAATCCTCGAAATACATCATTTTCAAAGGATTAACTTCGTAGTAAATAATTACTATGCTGTTCTATTAAACTTGCATTGCTTTGAGAATGTTTTAGTTTTTTACTACTAAACTATTTTTAAACTACTAATAAAGAAGCATTATAAGATACTACTACGCTAGACATAAAGTTAATCCAGTTCAATGGTGAGCTCGTACGGCCTTTCAGGGCGAGATTAGGCAGTTACATAAATGGCTAATTAAGTAAATTATGGAAAGGAGAGTAGAAGTCCCCCCCCCCCCCCATAACCTACGCTTTTGATGCAACCATCATTGGCGCCTACAATATGGGGTTCTCAAGAGCGGCATCAGAAGATTTCTTCATGGTCGGCAGCGCTAGTGTAACACCTCTGGTGTTGCGTTGCATACGTCCATAGGCCACGGTAACCGCTTCCCATCAGATGGGCCGAGTGCTTGTCTGCCAACTAAGTGGTATAAAATAAAAAATAACAGTAATAAAACGACTATGAAACTGTTCACATCAACATACCAACATTTGCATAAAACGCAAAACCTTTGTAGCCAACACACCAACAAGCCAACTGGCTCGTTTTAGAATTGAAAATTCCAACGTCCGTGTAAAATCCTGTGAACATAGTTTGTACACAGGATTTGTTTGCACTACAAACAAGTCGGTCTACATGTTTGCTCGGTTATTTATGTATTACAAATTTCCAAGTTTGTTGCACTATTTAATCCATAGACTTACAATAGGCTATATATCGCATACCTTCTTACCATTGCTTTGGTCTCGGAGTTGTGAGGTCGAACCGCAGTTACTCCCAGAAAACCCTGTTAACATACCATCATCTTCATAGCGATTTCTTGGTTGCACCCAAAGTTTACACTTTGGAGCCCAGGGTCCGTTATTTATTTATTTATTTACACAAAAACAAACATTGAGATAGCTTGTTAAAAAGCGTATACAGTTGCCTTGGAAAGAATGACATTTTTTTTTACTTTCTACTATCACAGATTACAAGATTGTTTTTGTGTCTGATATTTATATTATACCTGAAAATTTTGATATATAGTTCCTAACATACAGTAAGTACACGTTCTCGAAATTATCCAACCCTGACATTGTGAGAGGTGCCAAAGCCTACCTGTTAAGTTGGTTTAACAACTTTCTTTTGAGATTCACTTAGGCCGCAAGAATGCTGGTACACTGTGCCCTGTACACGCCTTATGTACCACTTAAGTGGCAGACAAACATACGGTCTGCCTCATAAAAAGTGGTTACCGTGGCATATGGACGTGTGTAACACCAGGGACGTCACACTCGTGCTGCTGATCCTGTGGAAACCTTTTAATAACCTAGATTAGAGAACGCCTTGTATCTGCTCCAAATAAATTATTTATTTCACTTAGGAATTTGTAGTGTTCAGTAACTTCTGTAAATGACAATCGCTTTTGTTAGTGGATACATATGGTCTCTGTCTACCCCACTGAGAAAGAGGTGTAACTGTATGGATGTGTTATCGCTTTTCACATGCCAGTGCGCAATATTGCGTGTTATTATTTATTGCTTTGTGTTGTGCTGGCCTTTTGTTACCAACTTGTACCATTAAGTAATCGGGTAACGACCAAAATGTATCTTTCTTTCTAATCTTTGAAACCATGGTTTTGAGCAATATGAGTTCCGTTCAAGTAGCCGATTGATACTACTAATGTGGTAGGTAAATCGTATCGGCATGTCTGATGGTAAGTAAGTACTGTAGGTACCTCTATCACGAAATCTATCGTAAACGTAACGAGAGAACGAAGCATTGCGGCCGTCTGCTACTGTCAACCTGTTTTTTTTTTATCTAGGACACGCCAACTTGACCTCACCTCGCCTGATGGTAAGCTAAAGGCAAAGTCTCAGGAAAGAGGGTCACCATTACAGACACTAAGTGCTACAATGGTGGCACTCAGCTTGGCGGCCTCATCAGATGCTTTTTCACGCCCCGCTTAAAGGCCCCGGGACTGTAGGAAGAAGGAAACACGTGTGCTGGTAATGAATTCCAGGTCTTGGTGGTGCGGCAAAGAAAAGAAACTTCGAACCGCTTGGTTCTTGCTCGTATATTCTGCACATCGTTTATGTGTGGAACTGGCCAATCCCTATTCTCTCGATACGTTCATGATACGATTACGACATTTTTTCGTGCTAGGAGTACTGGTTAGTCGGTAGTTATAAAAACTTGCAATAGGTTATATGTGTAAATATGTAAAACTTCATGTTAGTCCACCGATAATCGTGTACCATCAGTAAATCAGTATGATCATATTTTGATAGTTTTAAGTACATTAATCCTGCTAAAACTGTTTATATAAAAAACTACTAATTAACGAGTACTGAAATAAAATAAACCTGTCCTAAACAAATCTTGTTGTAAAAAATGTGAGTGATATAAAATAAAAAGATATTTAAAAGTCAATATTTCTCTCTTTTGTAGGGAATTTAATTAAGCTAATTTGAATGAATTTATCTGTCTATGAATATTTAAGTAAAATTATGCTCAATGATTACTTGTTACAATATTAACATAATGTAATTATTATATTATCGTATTACCACAGTTTTATCTTACTACGAAGGTACATTTTTTAATCGAGAGAATTTTCCCTTGAGCCCCTCCCCTACCACCTTCTGTACGTTATAACTGCAATGACTCGGAACTGCATTGCCCAAATGAGGTAGGAGGTAAACATATTCATCTTCGTAGCCTAGCTACAGCCGCAGTAGTGACAGGGAGAAAGCAATTCCCACGTGCAGGAACGCAGGAAAGGAATGGAAGGAAGGAAAATGAATAATAATACAGGGGTTTTTCTTCGGCAAAATCATTATAACAGAAATTCAAAAGAAATGACTTTGAGTGATAAAATGAAGCAGTTATTTCGTATTATAACTATAAGTTATAGTCATACATGTCATACTTAATAGAATGACATGTACCAAAACCTATCAAAGTACTGCAAATATAGAGTCAAACATTTGACGCAATATACCCTTTTTATATATAAGATACAACAATTGGACTTCTCCTCGCCTGATGGTAAGTTAAAGGCAAAGTCTCAGGTAAGAGGGTCACCTTTATAGACACGTAGTATGTTACAATGGTGACACTCAGTTTGGCGGCCTCATTAGATGCTTTTTTACACCCAGCTTAAAGGACCTACACTACAATTTGCTTCAGAGAGGGTTCCTATTTTTTTTTTAATCTTCATTTATTATTGAGGTCTTAGTCACAGAGTGACCATGTCGCCCTCATTGGAATTAATGAGCACATGGTGTTATCAATGATTAATACAACAAATCTTAGCTAAGGAATCAATGATATCAATGTAAGTAATACAGTTTTTTCGCCTCCTCTGAAGATGGACTAGCGAGGATACTGTTACATAGGCCGATATTGTTGTTACCGTTGCCATATAATTATTTTCTTTCGGCCTCATTCTGGACACACATTTTTTCTGCGTCGATAAAAAGTGCTATAATCGGGATTTTTTACGAACTTATCACCGAGCAAAGTCGCTAGTTTCTTATTAAAGTTAACAAAAACAATATCTTAGTTTCGTGTTCTTTACTAATTTTAAACATCCAAAAAAACTTACGTATTTGCATCGAAGTTTTCACAAACACGACCATTATCAAACAGCAAAATGGTGTTACCGCTACAGAAAACCATAAGTCATTCAAAGACAAACCTCTATACATAAAGTGTATGATGTCCATTAAACTAGTTTTATTTCCTCCGTTGTGCGACTTGCAGTAATGTATGCTAGCCGCGATCTACTGAACTGGACAGTTACCGGTGCGTACCAACTAAGGTACCGTCCACATGTAACACCTGTTATAGGAAACTGTAGGTCCACTGTTTAGTTTGTTTGGTTTTTCTTTCGAGGTTTGAAGGTCAGGCGGCAGTTGTAATTTTCAATACGCTGATTAAAAGTGAAATCTTTGGTGACAATCGGGACTACCAATAACAGCGTTGTGTCCCGTTTTTATCCCAGGCCTCCACATCGAAGTCCAGGGGTGCCCTTACGGCTTTTTCTCCTCCACTGAACACGGTCTTGCTTATCCCTGGCAATGCGACGACGTGGCTTAGCTTTGTAATCTAAAAAGAACAAAAACAACAAAAAGTACAAATGAACCAAAACAAGTCAATTAAAGTAGTCAAATTGAAACGACTAGACATAATCTTTATTATTTATTAGACGCAGCAGCGAACGAAAAATATACCAATTTTGTAACTGTGTGTCTCCTAATTAAAAGTTTTAATTGGATGTCAATGAAACTAATGTTAATGGTCTACGCAATTTTTTATATTAATTAAGAGTATACGCGATATATCCCGATTTATTAGTCGGTATAATTATTTTGGTATAAACTACTTAATAGAAAAGGCATAAGGCGTTTAGCATAATCAAAGGAAAATCATCTGTATTAACGCAAACGTAGAGTAAAATCGAGTGATACGTACAATACTATGTGCCTTTTCTTTAATATATTTCTCGTCTAAGACTTCTCTATAGTAGCACGGAATGTAGAAACGAGTCGAGTAGATGGTATAATCATCTAGATGACATACAGATTTGCTTACCCATTTGCGTATTAGGCGTGAGTATAAATGGTATTACGAAAATGGAAATCCTACAATAGGTCTAATAAAAATGCTAATTATCACACTAGACGGTTTATATTACGACGTATACATTAAGTAATAGTCCTGTCTACACAATGATCGCTAACCGCGTTCCCAGACTCAAAAATCATAAAATCTAATGAGAAAAAAACGTTATAGTTAAGTTAAAGCTTCCGTATCATTCAGAACTCTGCCAGGACACGTACATATATTAGAAGTTTATATAATAAATCGAAGACAATTGTGGAGCCCCACGCCATTCACAGAGAAACCTGAATTCTTTTTCATTAAATACCCGGGTCCTCTCAATAGATATTCTCCCGATTATGTGGTTCGAGAGTTGCAATTCGATTACTTCATAGGCATGCTACTGTTCATCCCGGAGCTATGGTTTATGTTTTTTTTTGTACCACTTAGGTGGCAGACAAGCACACGGCCCACCTGCTGAAAGTAGTTACCGTGGCCTATGGACACAGAGTAAGCACAGAGTTTCTGTGCCGTCATTGTAGAAGACAAAGCAGGACAAGCATTTAGTCTTCCCACTGACAGCACAAATTCTCCAGTGAGCTCTGGCTACCCTACTCACCATATAGCCGCGGTA
This sequence comes from Eilema griseolum, assembly GCA_963662185.1. NCBI lineage: Eukaryota > Metazoa > Arthropoda > Insecta > Lepidoptera > Erebidae > Eilema > Eilema griseolum. The sequence goes on along the minus strand of OY759256.1, from coordinate 9,551,925 downwards.
TTCTGTAGGGCGGAGGACTGCTCAATTGGGCGGAAATACCGCCGTGTCCTACCTCCTTGCAATTATTATGTGAAGGTGAAGGCATCTGTACTACGAAAAAATATCCGCCTAGGATAGCGTTCTTACTTGCGCTATTTATCGATTGAAGTAACTGTAGTTTCTCAAACTTAGATTTTAGATTGAAAGTCATCCGATCGTCGTGCCGTCTATGGGATTGCATGTGGCAAGTATGTATATATGTTCCCTCATCAGTTTATATTACAATTATATTACATTTGCATTTTTTGACCAATATATACATTAACTATACGTTTCAAATTGTAAGTGACCCGGTCGTGTAGCAACGGCAGTAAATCAGATCTTGCTCTCAGGGTCCAATATTTTAGCAGCTTGTATATGAGAATTAAAGTTGTACTCGTGATTACGATCGGTGTAATCGATCTAAATGTTGGGTAATAAAAGTTATTAAATTACTTTGGAATGACTTAATAGTGTTGCCAATTTAGCTACTTTTACGACTGAATGATGACTTTTGCTTAAGTCTTAGGTAACAAATTGTTTAGAGCCATTTTTTTGTTGTAATTCGTGGGGCTTTTGTACACTGAAAAAAAACTGATAGTTTTAACGACTTTATAGCGACTTTTGACTCTCAGTCTAGGGACTCAAATATATAACATAAATTCACGCCTATATCCCCGAAGGGGTAGACAGAGGTGCTAGCACCCACATTTCGCCAGTTTATGTTTAGGTCCCAATGTAATAGGTGGCGAGCCTATTGCCATTAACCGGACACTTATAAACCTGTGATAAATACACACATAACTTCGAAAAACATCGAAAAGTCATTGGTGTGTACCATGGTAAAACCTGGGATCGAACCCGAGACCTCGTCTCAGCAGTCCCTTACGTATACGTATACTAGGCTACCGCGTAAGAAACCAAAGAATTGAATAAATATTTTATTGCTTTGGTTTGTAAGTTAGTGGTTGACCCTTTTCCTTCATAATCTGGTACATGTTCCGATGTTCACTTTATTCTTTGGTTTATATCCTTAGCTGTACAGAACTTGAATGCTATGAGATGTCCTAGATTAAAATACTAAATAGCAATTATTTTATTTATAAATTCATCGCTAGCGGGACTTTACATAAAAAATCGTGACAGTAATAACTCGTATGTCCTTGCTATGCTGGACTGATAAAAATGCGAGAATTCGCAACATGATGTATGTGTTCATCTCAATTTAATTAAAATTCATTAAAGATATATCTAACATTATTCATACTAGGCTACACAGTACTAAAAAATCGTCCTTTTCGGTTTTTTGGAAGCACAAAAATGTAAGAATATTGTAACTTACGCCATTTTTTTTCATCCTTGTGTACGGCAAATAATTCATACAAACACTACTTCCTTTAAGCAAATCTAGCGCTTTAACGAAGCGGGAATGCATTGCTTTTTAAATATTTGTGTTAGACGACTAATGTAAGGCCCAGAAAGAACTTATATCCCAGTAGTAGTATCCTATAATAAAGCTGCTTTGATTTTGTACGGACCTACCGCACAGACGGCAATACATTGTTGGCCAATCTGGTCTGCAATCTGTCTCCTACAGCATTATCCATTAATTAACTTAACTGCTTGTTTGATTATTTCATGTTATTAAATTTGAATACCTGGCTCCTAAATTGAGCCATGAATACGTTTTAGAACGGTATGTACCTAGGTAGGTACTAAACCTAATTCCATAGTTGAAACTCCACAATTTCCACAAAGGACAAACTCCACAAGATAAAGTACAAGAACCGCTATTTAGACCTCATGTCTAAACTTAGACAGACAAGTTTCAACAGTCCAGTATGTGGCACATTACAATATTGATCATTGTACTGACTGTCGGCAGGTCCGGTCTCGGAGAGAAGCTACACAATTACCTACTGACTATTGTTTTGATGTTCAATGCAATGGAAACTAAACTAAGCTTAGATACTTACTCTTAGTGAATGATTAAAACAGTAGTCCACATAAGTTACAGTGACAAAATTAGTCAGTCAGTCAGTTCAAATTCTACTCCACCGGGAACCAAGCGGTGGAAAAATCAGTATCAGTAATTTTGGCCTTAGTCACTAAAACTAATTAAAGAAATACTTCTATAACGTGCCTTATCACTTAAAATGATATGTAAAATATAAATTATTTCATAATATGTTTTGCTGTAATGTTCCACGACAGACAGGTGACACCACCCACCTATGGAAATAGCTAACATGGGACATAATTATAATTGCAGTACTAAATGCTTGAATCTCCATGCACCTGTTAAACTGTACTGACCACTTATGGTAGTAGCCCACCTGTCAGGTAATCTATTTAATGACCTTGGAATTATGGACTCGCTGATAAAACTAGATAGCGAAACCTTCACTTTGATTATATTATTGAACTATTCAAATGACACAAGGCTGTGAACAATTATTATAGGTATTCGATTATTCTTATTCTTGGGGTATATAGTAACGTATGAATTTTTTAAACTACCATAAATGTATATCTGCAAGTAATACCTGTCAAAAACTTTGAGTGGTGTCCATGATGTACTAGGCTACCTGATTTGAGGGTTGCTCTGAGAAATTTCCAGTTAATATAACTGTCGTCAGCTCTTGAGCCTACAGTATCACAACACAATGGCATTGTAAGTTCCATGGATATATCATTTTGTTTTTTCTGTTAAAATAATAATTGTGCTATGATATTACGAGTAACTGAGTGTAATTAACTGAACAATCATTCTGTCTGACACAAACAGAACAGTAGAGGCGCCAGTGTCGATACTTAATCGTTTGTATTGCTGCAAAACCACAATTACCCTTTTATTTGTACAGCACAATCGTGTTTGTGCATACAATGTCACAAGTGGGCATGTATCTGGTTCTGTTGTTTGTGATTTTTTGCATACTGACGTTAATTTATCCCCGAGAGTAGGATATGCAGAGATGTGCATATACGTATAGCATCGAAATTACTCTACATTTTGTGCACAGGTTTTACAGTAAAATGAATTATTATGTTGTGGAATAATTTTATGAAATGACTCTAATGACCTAATTTTTATTTTAAACATATTACTTAATATTTCTAATTGTAATAAACTAATGGACTGTAATAGCTGTATAACAAGCTCTTTATAGGTAGTTACATAAAAGTGCTTATGTATTCCTATTGCCTGGGGTATTCATCTTATATGTCTCTTACATTAAAATCTCCACTTTCATGTACACTAGACTTTGCCTCTCGTATTGCAATTCCTCTGTGCACTCCCGGGTTTGCTGGAAGAAAACTCATTTTTGAGTTAAGCTCGCTTTTGTACATTACTTACTTCTATATTTCTGTATAAATGTAATTTTGTGTATGTGTGCAATAAAGTATAAAAAAAGTATTTTAACTTTTTAATTTAATTAACTTTTTATTTGTTCTTTTTTTATTTATTTTATTTTGTTACAAAAAAATTAGGAAAACTTACAGCTAAAAATAACAGTAGGTTTAAATCAATTACATATTTAATTTATTTAGGCTATTTACAAGTTTAATTTACATTTGAGTGTCGTTTACATTTGAGGATATTACGGCAACACAATTTTACGAACACATTCACATCTATGTAAAGTATTATAGTAACTGAATTATTGAATTTACTGCTATTCAACCCTAGAATAAGTATTACTATTACCACAGATTACCTAATAATTGAAATTATTAACCCTTTTGCAACCTTTTAGTTTCATTTCCTTAAATTCAGGGACACCGACAAGTAGCTCTTAACTACTACGCATATTGGCATTACCAGTAAGCACATTAAATACAAATTTTACAATATTACAATATCAATCAGTTCAAAACCGTTTACAATACCATTCACATTTATCTTAGAAACACGCCTGCTATTATCATAAACTGTTGCACTTTAGCTAACAAGAAGAAAACATCCATCCATTTAGTCGACTTGTGGACCACTTTCGGGCACGAACTCCTTACAGTAGCCGAGTACCCAAGCGCGTAATTGTAGCAGTGGGTCAGCTGGCGTCCGGTGCGCAGGCGCCGCAGATGGACACCTCGCATCATTGCTGACTAGATCTTCAAGACATTACCCTGGTCCATTAAATTCATTACAAGTGTTTGTTGAAAAACTGTAGGTTGATCGAAGCAGGCTTTGCATTCCTGCATATAGTAGACGTTCTAGACTTTTAGAGTATGCGGTTCTAATTGCTAATTACGCTGGTAAAATAACAATAATTCTCCTTGGCATTGTGATTTGATTCAAAGATATATTTACTTTATTACTGTTATTAACACGATAATTAAATTACTTGGAACCAAACAAAATGTTGCTGAACATGTTCTATATTGGTCAATAAAATGCACAATGTTATTAAAAAGCGATACAGTACGATGGCGTTCGTTCAACGCAGGACCGGTTCACAAACGACCTTGCGCCCGCGCACGTTCACTTACTGATCTATAGATTGAAGCTTCGTAACATTTGTTTATTGGTCGTTTAGTGCCAATATGCCAGCCTGTCGCTTTTCTATATTATCAACTTCAATTGAAGGCTTTTTGTTTCATAAATCGTTCATGTCTTGCAACCTCCCATCATTATGGCGAGCAAGTCATTGTGTGGAGTGTCATCAAGTTTATTATCATCGTGCCATTGACCTTCGTTGGCAAACAAATCACCTTGGGGCACTATTATACTTCAAACCAGCTGTTCCAGCTTATTTGTACAAAATGACGCACGAATAACATTTGTTTTGTGTACCTTATGGGTGACAGGTGGTTACAACCTTCAAGTTATAAGGCTTCGCAGATTAATAAATTCAAAAACATCAAGCAGGAACAGCAGATGGCAAACGATAAACGTGTTTCGACAAACTAAATTGTAATTTAAAGCCTGATGTAGATGCACCTAAGTAATATCTTGTTGCTGCCCACTATGAACAATACCTGTTGAACGAATCTGATTTTCCCCTATCGTTAAGTATTACATGAATTTACTGTCCATCGAGCAAAGAAACTGACCGTCTCTTAGAAAGCATTTCTTCAGTTTTCAGCAAAAACAGCGCTTCGAATACTTATTTCCAAGAGTTTTCTGCACCTAGTGTTGCTTTCTCTCAAGCGACGCTTCGCTGACAACGCATGCGCCAAGCCAGTCACTCACGGCCGTTCAGAGGGGCCGCACGCGTCGTTTCATTAAGCAATTTGCAAATCGAATAGTCGGCGGGCCGCTCCGCCGCGTTTACGTCAGTAACCGCAGTGCAAAGTGTCCACAGTGCAAAAACAAATATTTTGTGATCAAACACTTGGAACTTACCAAGGTTAGCAGTGTTGTGTTGCAAAAACAGGAGGATTTCAAGTGTACATTTTTTTTCCTATAAGCCATCGTCACGCGATGTGACTTGTTTTTATATAGGATTCGTATTCCTGTAATTGCTTCTAATTATTGTCGATTTATGTAAGGTCGTTCTAGTTAGATGATCAGGCTTTATCCACTTCCAGGTAAAATAAATCTGTTACAAACGAAACAAAGATGTTATGAGAAGTACTCGAATATAATTTAATAGTAATGTTGATTAAAATCAAAGGATTTCATGCGTCATTTAACCATATAATGAGATTTGAGTAGGAAGCTGTAACTTGTAAGTGCTAAATCACCTTGAAATCCGGTATCAAAACCGAACAGTTGAAAGTGAAACGATAACCATAATTTTGATCAGTAAATATGACAGTATTTAGTTTGTCTCATATGTATGTGATGCTTCGGACAATATCAAAATTAGAAATTAGAAATGTAGATAAGTTTTCGCCAGCGAAATTTAGTTCTTGGACATCTTGATTCTTTACCAAATGTTTGCTTTCTTTATTTGAACTCACCCACAATTCTAGGCTAATTACTAAGTAATTTAACAAGCAGCTTAGATCACTCTTCTCAGACCAATTATCATTACGTCTGGTGGACCACATTGGCGTAAATCAGTCCTTTTCATGAAAATTTTCGAACAATTCCATGTGTAACACTGGACATCTTGTGATGACCTTAACAGCTTACTAACATCTGCCAATCTTTTAACTTGAAAAAGTCACGTTTTAACATCTGCGATAAGCCAATCGTTATTGTGTTTTAACTAAAAACACACGCCGACATGAAAACAAAGTACGTTTAGCTCTATAAAATATACAGAAATACATTATTCTTTTTTTTATGAAAAATCCAATGCATTAACTGGAATGTGAGCTTGCTCAATATTGATTTTTACACTTTATCAAATACTTATGTGATATCCCATAATCTACAAAACAGATAAGAAAGAATGTTAAAATGAAAATAAACTGTGTCTAAATAGGACAGTACCGGCAACCATCTCAACATCTTCATTTTATCTAAAAATTTCAATGAGCAAGTCATTTAGTTCATTAGGTCACTGAAAAGACAGAAAAAATTCATAATAGACTTAACTTTTTTCTCGAGAACTTGTTTAGACTTTTTATTAAGTTTAGAATTGAATTGGTAACGATACTCGAAATCAATCATAAATAACGTATCGCTAACTGCTTTCTTCCCGCCTTTTGGATTTATTTTCCTCAATTTCGCTTAGAATCTCAATTCTCTAGTAAACAATTCTGATATTTGACAGGAAGCTACAGTACTCATAGTGAAGGTAGAACCTTCCCTTCCAATATTTTTATTTTTAAAATCGGTTTATAACCAACGCCTTATCAAATTTCCTCTCCTTTTAGAAGGAATACCCGCTCAATCAAAATGGCTGATCACCATAAAATTTAACAAAAGTATTAAAATTTCATCAAGTATTCGTCAAGAATAGTTCAAAGATACGATCTGTACAGGAGTACGACAAATATTTATCGCTGAATTAACTTAAAAGATTCCGAGAGTGGAGAATCCTCAAAAATACTTCGTTGGAAATTTGAATAAAAGTATAAAGATTGTACTTTAGAATCCATAAGGTACGTGAAACTTGTTGGTAATATCTTCCCGGATAGAAAGAAAAAGACATGGAGAAACGAAGACAATTCAACAAGATCCATTACAGGATCCAATATTTGGCATCAATATTGCAAATGTACTTGTATTCACTTACCTGATCTTAAAGCCTTTGAAGTCTTGATCATTTTAGAGCTTTTATCATAATAACTTCCAGTTTATCTACATCTCTTAGGAGTTAGGACATTCAAAGAAGTTAATTTACCCCTGACTTTAAAAAAAGGTGCACGTCCTTCTCCGTCTAACCTAACCACTTTATTTCAATCACCGGAAAAGAATAATCGAAAGGCCAGTCCCCTGATATTCCACTTATGAATTATTTTGAAGTTGTAGACGTTGGGACCATCAGAAGTATTACTGAATCGTTGCCTTTTAAAGTGGGAAGAAGCTTATTAGTACCTCCACGGTTCTAAATCTCTGCTGAAAATTCCATTTGGCTCCTTATTCAATTCTTCGTATATCAGACTTAAATACACAATATTGCACTGAAAGGGCTTTCTTTTATTTCCACATACTTTCACTATGGTATTGCTGTAATTAGAAGTTTCCCAGTTATTCATGTTCAGAAGATATAGTTAGTGCGTGGCTTATGGGCATTGCCGTTGATATTTCATTCGAATAGCATGATACGTATTCCACAGTGCGTTTCATTTTGTTAATTGATTGATGGTCACGCTTTTTTCCTTTGTAGGGTAAGCGTAAGTCTTATACGGTACCAGCGATTACTCCGTTATTACTTATATTAACGGTTTTAATAACTATGATGCGGAGTGGCTTAACTACAAGTGTTATAATAAGTAACCTTCTAAGATTTAGTTGCACTTCAGTTATGTGACGAAATTTTAAAACGTGATTTACTACATCCGTCTTCAATTCATCTATTGATCTTTACTATTGACTAGATGTCACATTGAATAGATACCTACTTTGTCAAGAGTTTTTGTCACGTCTTAGCGACAAGGTTGCTTTGGTACTTAAGCGTTAATGATTTAAATATGTACTGATTTATTATTAGTAGCTAATTCATTTATTACTTTTGAAATTATGACTATTGTGAATATTATACTTTCAATTTTTGAGTAAAGATATAAGTTTCTGAAAAAGAAATACCCACGTTAATAACCGCAAAATAACATTCAGCGAATAAAAACTTCGGTGTTGTCCGAGACGGAAACTGTTTTTGCTCATTTATTTGCAACCAGTTTTATAATACACTTTTGTTTCATTCTGTGGGAGCTATTTCGAATGAATGCTTTTGATGAATAAAAAACATTGTTAGAGATACGTGATGATCCTGTTTCAGTTTTATTTTGGCATTTTCATTACGAAAATCATTGCTGGGATCTTAAACTTTCTTAGCAAATAATTTTTGTTGAAAAGCTGCTTAGATTTGTGTCCAAATTTTCATATTGTCCACTGATTAAAAAGTACCCTTTTAGCGCCACAAGTTGACCTTAAAATTACGATTTCATAATTTTCATGTCAGTAAAGGATTTCTTCATTCTCTTCTATCATTTATAAGTGTCGTTACTTTCTCGTGTTTGTAAATTATTAGTACTCTTCCCTTGCAGTATACAATGTCTCATAAATTATGATGATAGCACCTCATATAAGCCCCTACTTTATTTTTAATACCCGCGTCACATGTGACGTAAGGTGTATTAAAGAGTTCACTCAAGCTTCGAAGATGTCGTCTTTGCTGTAAATAAACGAGTTAAAAGAGAGAAAAAAACAGCTAATTTGCGTTGTCTGTGTATAATTTTGCCTTTATTGTCAAGTCACATTGTTCATTAAAAATAATTGCTTAATGGATTATGAAAGGAATACCTAGAGTTACTTTTAACATTTTATTTATTCTGTCATGTATATAAATAAGAGTTATGTTTTTATTCTGAGAAGCTGGCATTATTGTTTTTTAACCTTTCATGACAGGTTAATTGTGTTGAGCTATCTTATCAACAGTATTTACGTAAAAAAAACTTGGCTCCTATTTTCCTGTGGACATTTTAGTTGACATAATCATTTCCAGGTGACCCTTTAGGATCCTATTTCTATTGTTCTTTATCATTTCCCTTGTTCTTCTAAATATCTGCATTTCACTGACGACTCATCTATCAAGATGGCTCTCGCGTTCATCTCAAAGAATGTGCCCTTCAGTTAATTAAGAGTCGTGTTCCTGCCATATTCATCTTGATTTACTTTCACTGAGATTATTCATATTTTTTTGTTATTAACATCGCTATGCTTGTAGTAAATTAGTTCAGTCGTTTCTATTGTCCTACGCCCAACATTATAAACGATTGTTATAAAATTCATCCAAAAACACACAAAAATACTCTGTACACATATTTAACTATTGCAATCATAACAGAAATCTGATTTTCTTTGAAGTACCGCCCGTTGTAGGATTATCTAGAAAGGGGTTGAAAGCGGGTTTCAGCGGGTCCAGTTTCTTTTCTAGCAATTTTGGCCTAGACAGAAGGTTTATTCATGGTCGGCAGCGCGAGTGTGACACCCCTGGTGTTGCATACGTCCATAGGCCACGGTAACCGCTTCCCATCAGGTGGGCCGTGTGCTTGTCTGCCAACTAAGTGGTATAAAAAAAAAAAAAGACAGTTCTTATCTCAAGTAAAATGAAAATAGCATCTTGTTATACATGAGATGTTAGTTTCTTCCCACATCATCGAATGATTAAATTCTAAATAACAAATTCTGGATTAAAAAACTCCACTCCTGTACATCAATAAGGGCTCTTACGAGCTGTTATTGTCGATTGTAATCATAAACATGAACATATTAGGTCACGCGCCTTGCGTCACAGCTAATTTATATGCCTTCCTTATTGTACGTCATATCTAGAGAACTATTATGATGACTGCGATTAGACACGCTTCTTTGAAACTATTAACACGCGCACTGATAGGATTGGACACCTACGGCCATCCTTTTGTTGTCAGTTGGACTCAATTGGTCAAAACTTTCGCGGTCTTTCCGATTGATCGGTATTTGATGTAGATAGTGGTCAGATTCTTTTTTTTTTTTTTTTTTTTTATATAGGACACGCCAACTTGACCTCACCTCGCCTGATGGTAAGCTAAAGGCAAAGTCTCAGGAAAGAGGGTCACCATTACAGACACTAAGTGCTACAATAGTGGCACTCAGCTTGGCGGCCTCATCAGATGCTTTTTCACGCCCCGCTTAAAGGCCCCGGGACTGTAGGAAGAAGGAAACACGTGTGCTGGTAATGAATTCCAGGTCTTGGTGGTGCGGCAAAGAAAAGAGTCTCCGAACCGCTTGGTTCTTGCTCGTATATTCTGCACAGTGTGAGGGTGACATCTAAGGCCTGCACGTGTTGTCCTATGTAGGAAAGGAGATGGTGGGATTAGTTGGAAGAGCTCGTCAGAACACTCACCGTGGTAGAGACGGTAAAATACAGCCAAGGAAGCAATATCTCTACGCATCTGCAAAGGCTCGAGGGTGTTCGTGACCTCAGGGTTCCCAATAATTCGGACCGCGCGTCGCTGCAACCTGTCGAGAGCATCTAGTAGGTATCCCAGAGATGCAAGCAGTATTCCACGCAGGAGCGAATTTGTGTCTTATAGAGAAGACACCGCTGCTCCAGCGTGAAAAAACGTCTCACTTTGTTTAGGAGTCCGAGTTTCCGCGAGGCTGTTTTGATGATGCTCTCGACGCTACATCTAAGCTACTATTTTGATGCTATCTACTATTTCATGTCCGCAATATAGAATCTTGCTATCCTACCAATATTATACATTTGATGTGAGTTTGTGTACTCACTCGCGTTCAAAGGAAGGAGTTTATCTGGCTGATATTTAGTACAGGGATAGATTATATGTGGAATAACATTCCATGGATTACGGGAACGGCATTAGAATTCCACGCGTGCGGAGCCATAGGCAGAACTATTAGTAAAATAATAAAACTTCCACAAAAATAAATTACAGATCAAACTAATATAGAAACACACTCGATTTAATATAGCGGACATTTTCTCTCACTAATGAACTATTGTTCGTTGGACGCTTTCCCTACGCTTCCGTGATTAATTCCCACTGTGTGAGATGTCCTTACGAAGGGATCTCGCAGAAATGAGAGTTACGTGACTAGCTTATCAACTTTTCACATTATGCTTGTTGGGATTGTGAGACAGATGAATGAGAGCAAGACTTACAATGTCCCGCTCTCATTCGTCTTGAATAATCTGCATAAGCTATATCTATATTGTAGATGTTTTATCTTCCTCATCTATATTGAGGTATTACAAGCTCGTTTGTTGCTACTAGCTATTTAATAGCACCTTATCCGTGGACTGAAAACATTGTTGGTTGTCGTTCGGAAGTTACCTCCAAAACATGCAATACTGCACAATCCCATTTTATGCATTTGCACAAAATACCATTCACTATCTTGAAATTTCTGGTAATACTAGTGTGATAATTTAGTGAGTTTCAATAGTACGAACGCACGTTGCAGACATGATTAATGTAGGCACTATAGATGACATTACTGTCGCATGCCAGCCTTCCTCCACGATCTATGTGTTTATGTATTCAGTATTCAGGACAAACAGGCATTATTTGCAGGGAACAAAACCGAACTGTTTAATTCTAATAACACCTTCCCCTGTTCTATTCCAATATAACTTCATCATTCAAGGGCACAATAGCTATTACTATAGACTACTACAGCCAGATTTTGTGTGAAAACTCGAAGGCAATATCCATTCACGGTCGATTATTTCCAATCGTCATCCATCATCCCTTCACCAGTTTTCCAAAGGTCATATTTTCGCCCACTACTACTCAGCTTGCCGTGGGCGTAAATTCCCTCAGGATTGTTTGACATTTTGCTGCTACCCACCTACTAGCACATTTTAATCAAGGAATAATGGAACTATTCGTTTAAGCGTAAATTAAAGATTAAATAGGGTAATCTTCTTGTTGAAACTACCGGACCATCTTTAAAAAAAAGATGTGTTTTGGAAGACACATCTTCTTTTAAAGACTACGGCTGTTGTTTTTGGGGTCGATATTGCCAATGATATTATTGCTAGGGATGTCTGGGACATCCATGCGATGTGGAATTTTGTCAATACATAAGTTGCTTGAGTCAGTCAAATCGGACATACGGTAACAGTATTTTCGATCCCTAAATGGAGCACTTAATTTCTATCGACCAGACCGTAAGTTATAATAATTATTAATGAATATAATAGAAAAAATGGCCACTGGTACATAGTAGAAAATAGTATTTACCACCGCAAAAGTGAGACTCGATTCCGTCATCTGTCTTTCTTAAGTTAAACTATGCAAATTGTATTATTATGCCAAGTGTACCGTGCGTAAAATTTTCAGTCGGTTCAAAGGCCTTGCCAGACAGAGACAGAAGACAATAAGCAACCGGTTAGCTTCTGACAGGAATACAAAATTATTACGGAACTTTTTGTCATTACATAAGTTGCTTGAGTCAGTCAAATCGGACATATTGGTCCTATTTGTTTTCATGTTTTGTCATAATGCCTTAGTAAAAAAATGTCTTACTTGGGGTACACTTCAAGACTTTATTTTACGCGTGTTCATATAAGATTCACTAACACATTTGTGTATAAATATGGTGAAACATAGGAAGGCTTCTTCGTTGATCCATTTTTCCTTCACACCTATAAAATAATAAATGACAGTTGCAGAACACAAAGAAATAATATAAGTAGGGTTTAGAAAATACACTGGACCCTTTTCATTATATTTTTTTAATAATTTGTTCGGGTGAATGATCGTATTACGTGAGGTTTTGCTTCTGTGGATAATATCCATAAAATTTGAATCATCCAAAGCAGGTCCTTGTGCAAGAATTAAATTGATCGACCATTAGAAGCTCACGTCGACTTCAACACTTTGACCGAGCGAGCGAAGCGTCTCGATTACAAAGGTGGCCGAATTTGCTTTCATCTGTCAATCAGTCTGGCTGTTTGTACTCGTGTAACTACGGGTAATTTTCAATTGTTCTTGACGTAACTTCGTATACAGGTTCCTCGATGTTTTGTAATCGGTCTGCATTTCTCGATTGGAAGGGTATTGCAACAAAATTGATGGGAAGCATGCTGCGGCGCCTTTAATTGACCAATTTTGATAATATTTTGGAGGAACACTCATTAAAAATTCTAAAAGGGGGGAGATACGTAGGCAGTTTGCTGACGCCATAACCCAATCGATTTTGATCATTTTCGACAAGAACAATAAAATTCTTTGCTAAATTTATGCAAAATAATTGCCAGGAAATAAACATGACTGTTAATATTGGGTATTAGACTAGGTATGTAGGCTGTGCCTCTGAAATAGTAGTTACTAAGCAAGATCTAGCGGAAAAATTGATATTCGTGAGGTCTACTGTCCGCAGAATGATTACTTAGTATTGAAACCCGGTTACTCTATTATTGACACATATACCAATTGTTTTATTAACTTTTATATGGCATTACATTGTAATATGTCCGTGTTTAACAAGCATGTAATCTTCAACGATGATAGTTAAGGACTATTAAATCCATACAAAGACCTGCCGACCCAGTCTACAATCTTGAGACACTCATTAGCCAATCACTGGTTGCTGTAACCCACAGACTAACGGACAATGGCCGATTGGCTACGTTACGTCATAGTCGCATAGATGACGCTCTCACTTTCACTCGACCAATTGTAGAACTTAATCGAACAGCGTTCGAAATACAAGATTTTTTGAAAAGTCGCTTTAGATCTTATTTAACGAATCTTTACCATTTAAAAAAAATAGTAATGTGTTTTATTTCATGTTATTATGTTGTTAAATTATAAATATTACGGCAATATGCTTGCCCCATGTTACGTGGGACGCAAAATATAGTTTTCTGGAAAATGTGGGTTATGACATATGTGTATCTATACTAGTCTTCATTACTAATGTTGTTTACTGAATATAATAAAAAATACATTTCAATTTTGGATATCATTGGATATTGAGTGATTAGAACAGTTGGCATAAATTCACATTAGCAAGTCACACGCGTTTTAGGGAGTTTAATGGTTTCACTACGAATATAAAAACGTAAACAACCGATCACAAGGTAAACTAAACAATTCTCACACAGATGATTGTAATAAGTGATTCGATGTAGTAGTAATTTCGAGGCAATCAAGTAAACGCCTACCTAGCGCAGAGCCATCATGGCAGAACTATAAATCTATTGTATCTTTGTTTCAAAATACGATCTATAAATTTAGAATACAAACTATTAGTAATTAGTTACTGCAATATTTAGAATGATATCATTACCTGGTATCATTGTGACTTGTGGTTTTTACTGTATCTTCTTCCCTCTAACCCGAGAACAAAGACTGAATCAGAGTCTCATTAGTCAATCAGCAGATGTACCGTCTTCCAGGTGAGGTAAACTTGTGTCGAAGATATACCCAAAATAATAGCATTTCCGAGGTAACTTCCTTACCTAAAGATGTTTATGTCTTTGCGAGAGGCCGATACATCACGACCTTTTGCGAAGAGTGATCGTGAATAATAAATATTTACCTTGCAATGGGATTTTAAGCGACTTTAAAGTAGTCAAGGGCACTTTAAATTAGTGGGTAGGCCGCAAAATGTTTACTCGTTGACCTTTCCAATTCGTTTCAAATAAATCTTTGAGTACATGTTGATTAGCCTTTGAAGTTATATACTGCAAATGTTATGATGGCCTAGCCTGCCTATGAAATATGTAATTGAAGTTGCATAACTTTTTTAGGATTTCGTATTTCAGAATAGAAAACCCTTGTAGAGAGCACATCATTGTACGTCAGCTAAAACAGTCAGTCAGTTATTATTTATTTATTTATTTATTTATTTATTCAACTTTATGCACAGTAATTTTGTACAAAGGCGGACTTAATGCCAAAGGCATTATCTAACAGTCAACCTTAGGGTGATGCAGAGATACATTGAGGTAGGTGCAGTGCACTATGTTCACAATAATAATACATACATTATACATACACACTATAATACATAAGAAATTCATACACATACTTTTAAATATATTTACTTACATATTACTTACTTATACTTACTACTTATATATATACTTATATATATTCGTATAATATGTACCACAATAATGTGTAGTATCTAATCTAATGTGATGAAAATGCGTGGTCAACCTAAGTCTCTTGCTTGCTCGCACAACATAAATTGTAAACAAAACCATATTCAAAAAAGGATAATCTAGTTCTAATATAGTTCTCTGAGTTTCTTGCTGGTATCTTCTCAGTAGAACTAACCTGCCAATCCAGCGAAAGAATCATTTTCCAATGGTTTGTTTAAATAAAACAGGTTTTATTTAATGTTTTTTGAGCGAATGGTAAAATTTAAATAAATGAAATTGATTCTTTTGATTCTTCGATTCTTGAATGGGCTAGGAATAAATCGTTATTCGTTATAAATGACGCGTTATGCAGTCGGCTAGAAATAAATTATTTTCCTTGTGCTAGCAATATGATTAATGTTGACACATGTACCTGATATTAAACTATCAGCTCGCCATAACGATGATATAGGTCAAAACAAGCAATAAATATTATCTCGAATAAGACTAATGTATCCTTAACCACTAATGGGCGAAACTAATAATAAATGTCTGCTCAATCAATGAGCATGTCTGAAGAGGCAGGGCATTTAGAGGACGTGCGTATATTCACGTCTGTAAACCTCCAAAAGGACAGGCAGACATGTTTGCTACGTTTTTGTCCAACTTAGTAAGGGGTGACACTATTCCCATCAACTGTGCACTTTTTTAGGGCATACCATAACCATCATTTTAAGGTTCCTAGAGCTCTTCGAGGTGGGGAGAGGATTAGATAACACTTTCATTGTTTCAAGTGTAACAGATACATACAAACACACACACACACACACACATACATACACACAGACACACACACACACACACACAAAATGTTATTCAAGTGTCGAGCAAATACTCGGTACAATTTTAAATCGGATTATTTAAGCAACAAAACAGACAAGGAAAATTTACGAATACCATCCTCTGCAAAATGATAACAAAAATATCATTTAAGTGAGAAAAGTTCCCCTGATGAGCCAATTTCATTTGCGTTCGTGTTTCGATAAAAAAACAATTACACGTAACTGTTTTTATGGAACACGATATATTTAAAGTTATTAGAAATTCATATGTAGTCCATAACTAAATATCTGCGTTCACATAGATACGTTGTGATCGTCGCAATATTCATGTAAGGACTGGTATACGGCCTTTGGTTTTACTTTTTAACTTATCGACTTGTTGCTTTAAGAGTCAACGGTAGATGCTATTTATTAATAACAGTTTTTTATACCATTTAGGTGGTAGACAAACACACGGCCCACCTGATAGGAAGTGGCAGGGGCGTTATACAGGCGCTGCCGACCCTGTAGAAACCTGTTGAAGAACCCCATAATGTAGGCGAGGAAAACCGCAGGAGGGAGTTCATTGCATATTGAGTGTGCGTGGGATGAAGTTTCTTTCGTACCGCACAGTGCGCACCGTCTCAGGTCACAATGTGTGAGGATGAATTCCCTGCCTATGATGAGCGGTGAGCTGATAGAATGTTGTGAAATATCGTAAATAGCGCTAGGACTGCCTCCTTAGTCATATCTTAAGTTCTAGCTAAATGTTTGCGTATGATTGTGAGGATATTATCCATTCAGGCAGTGCTTTTGAGATGTTTTAGAAATTTCTAATAGTAGCTTTAAAGCCAGCCAGCCACTAAAACAATACAAACAAGTCAACACACCAACGCACGACTCGTTCCAACATAGCTACTGCAGTTGTCAAAGGAACCTGTTCTGTGGTCTTAGGTTCGGCGATACACCGAGGTCGTATAAGGTCGCGGCAATGACCTCACCGGTTCCGTGATGTTCCAGACGTGATGCGGATGGGCTTGATATTCTGCGAAGGACGAAATACCTTACGAAATGAGGATAATAACATGTGTTACTACATCGAAGAAGGCTGAACGACATTTTAAAAAGTAATAAATATTAATCTACTTAGATAAAGTGGTGTTTAGAAATATTTGTGTGAATTTTTATGTAAGAATGGATGCTCAGTGCAAAAATTATAACGCATTAGGATTCACTGTGCTGTGGGAACTGGAGTTCTCTGATTCTAAATTATAGTAATAAAATTTTATATATACTTATTTAAATGACAACTAAGTTGCGCAAAGATGGCAAATGATATTACTCTGAATTCTGAAAGTCCTGATTTCGTTTTTTCAGCTTTATTGAATTTTTCTTCATTTCGATTGTTATCAATAGTAATACGAAGTCTGAAATAGTATCCCGCCTGACGCTTATAGGTTTGCTCTGTATTACTTACTTAAAATGTAATTGGCATAAATAATGATGATCTTGACTTAAATGAATTGTTTTATAAAATTCTAATTATTCGTTTGTTTTTAATTTTATCATAATTTTAAACAATTATATGTGATATCTTTTCGCTTTGCGAGTTTGTTTTACCTCCAAAAATTGTATTTTTACTGCAAACCTTATTATTGAAAATCAAAATTCATTTCATTTACGAGATTACTTTGATAGTAACCTTTCACATGACCCTACTCTTACTCTTAGATATTATGAACCCGACCCAACACTAAGTAAATACCTAAAATATTCATCAATTCTGTAAGTAATCCATTTGCGATGTTACCATATAAGTTTATAACGTATTTTTGTACCAACTATACAAGCAAGAAATGTCTTAGCGTAGTTTCATTTGCAAAAAACATCGGAACATTATGAATACAAAGTAACTATCCACGTCTTCGTGAACTTTTTAATGCCAGAGATTATTTTCGTATCATTCCACTTGGCTGGTTTTATTATTGTTATATAAGCAAAAAATACGAAAACTTTCCTCATCTACTTTCTTACTGATCTCTTCTTATTTATCTAGTTGTCCTACATTAATATTTCCGATAAGGTCGCGACGTATCAATTCTTAAGAATTTTAAGCTACATTACACGTTACAATTTGATAAGCTTATCTCATATTCGGGTTTCGTTTGGCCAAAATTCTGACTAATTCCCAGCAAAATCAGATTCACTCTCGATTATTACGAGTTATGTCTACCAATACACATCTGGGATGTTTAAGAAATCGGGGGCAAAACGTTTTCTGTATCTTTCAAAACAGATTGTTTTCATTGCGGCACGTACCGCTTGTTTGGTAAACAAAATGCACCAGCATCATGCAACCTCCTGCCTTTGATGTAAAAGAAATACAAATGCATAACCAACAAGTACAGCCAACATCAGATCGATCTTTCAATTTCAATTTCATTTATTCAGAACAGTGATACAGAGAGTGACCAGCTGCCTACATAGTCTACAGGTAGCCTGTGTTAAGGATAAGCAGTGCCCTTCCCTTTGGTATGGTAGACAATAGTTTTACTTAAACTCAAAATTACACAAGGTTTATGAAAAATAAAGTTAATATGAGTAAAGTTTGTTCTTGTGCTATGTGTGTGTCATCTTGGCTAGCAAAGTAGGTACTCAAAATGATCTTCAATCAATCAATTAGCCTATTGCAGTCCACTGCAGGACCATTTCTGCCAATCCTCCACCTATGCGATTTCTTTCAATATAACCTTAATAGGATCCATTATCCGATCCGATATCAGTGTTCGCTATATCCGACATTCGATAACCGACCGGAAGTCAATGTATGAAATTTGTATGTTGGAAGACCGTTTATGTCCGATATCGGGCGAACATAGCTGTGTCAGCTTCGATATCCGATATCGTACCGGATAATGTGAAGACGACCGTACTAACTTACATGTACACATATTGAGAACACACTTGTACTTTTCCTTAAAAAATACCTTACAAGTACCTTGATATACCCCCCTTCCTGTTAATGGATTGTGCTGATATTTGGTACACATCCTTAGTTCGCACGATAATACAATTAAAACCAATAAAACAGTTTGGTATTAACCTTTTTAGTAGGTACTACGATCATTTTGAGTACTTTGCTACTCAAGATTGATTTGATGCTGACTGTACCTATTCGATTAGACTTATATTTGTACGTAGCCTACTCCACTTGTAATGTAAGTTATGTTGTTTACTTTAATCCCTGCACACGTAACAACATCGCACCTTAGATTGCGCTCACGCAGGTGTCCGCGTTATGGCGTGGCGTCTACTGCGCTTGCGTGTGATTCGGGTTAATAGGCTGCTATTTCTGTTCAAGCACTCGTTGAGTGAGGACGTGCCTTGTAAATTTTGTGCTTGGTATTTTTTTTTGTTCTCCTATAACCATAACACGCAAGCAAAGTGTTATTTAATGGACTACCAGATGTTTATAAAGTTTTGTAAACTTTGCGGCGTTTACTTTTACTTACTAAATTAGAAATGTGCCCTTTATCCATGATTCATTAAGATTGTATTGTTCTAAATTTTAGTAGATTTGCTTCACTTTTAATATGTAACTTTACCATACTACCCACGGAATATAAAATTAAGAGGAAATGCTACGTAACTATCGCCTGTGTGCCACAATACTGCACAGACTTTCAACATAACTGACAACACATTACGTCAATTACTAATTCTTGAACTAGTGATTTTATCGGTCATAAATCATAATTGAAATTTGACGGCGTTTATTTCTATAAAATCTCGATTTTAGGACTATTATTCCATGGAGTGCCACTACCCACTCGAAGCAACATTATCTACCTTGTCATAAAACAGCTAAATTATACAATACTGTCCACTTCCCGTATCAGTTTTTATTATAACCATTGCACAACACTGACCCATACAAATATTTTACATCACCCAACAATAGACGATTCCGGTACTATATTGCCAAATTTAATAGCACCCTGTTCATATTTCATGTTACACAATGTACTGTAACGCTAACTTCTCATGTCTGTTACGCGATTTGGCCGTGTCAAGTGAGAAACAATGAAAAATAGTGTGTGAAAGGGTCTTTAGAATCTTGGCTTAATTTGCTGCAATTTTGATTGTTGGTATCAACAAAATTATCATTAGTGTAATTGAGATGTTTGTTTGTTTGTGAAGTGAGATTAATGTTGACGTGTGAGATGATTTATACTTTAGAATAATGGCTTTCGTTAATGATATTTTGTTAATGACTAAAGGTATACCGGTGTACTATGAGGCACTCTGACGAGGTTCAGGTCTTAAAAGAACCCTTTATCAATAGATACTCCACCTATGGCGACTTTACTTGATCTATGGTTTTCCTAATTAGCGATCGGAAAATATACAATATAGATACAATTTTTGATAGAATAAATCATTATTAGAAACTTCAAACTCTCTTTCTGTATCTATCCTTCAGTTTCATCGCTAATAACTTGAAAAGTATTAAAACACTTTACGTGATTGATAAATTGAAAGAATAACGTGCATAATAGACTACGATTATGATAATAACAGGATAACAATTGATTTTTGAACGGACAGCAGTTTCCTGTTGTAAAGCCGATTATTCTGTTCACTTTAGCATATTTGGGATTGCCTATTTTTCTCATAAACACAGCTCAACCTCAACCGGAATCTATTTCCAGAAATAAATCGCCCTCTGTGCTATTCCAGATTTAAATTATATTATTCTCTGTTCAAAATTCATCTAAATCCGATCAGTTGTTTTTCCAGGAAAATGTAACAAACATCTAATATCCAAACTTAGCGTAACTAGTAATATTAATTCTAAGACCTTAAACCAGGTCAACATGCCTTTTTGTAAACTCTTTACTAAATCCTCTTTCATAATGTTTACCTATGTCTGCATTCTTGTTTTTTATCAACACTAATCTTACACATACATGTGGGTGCAAACTCCGCTGTGATCTCATTTTTTTATCTCTTGTGCAAAGATCCAGGCTTAACCTGAGTAGTAGATTTGTATTACCACGCATATGGCGTCATCATCAGGCACCAATCACGCGTTTTTGTTCATAATATGTAAACTAACTGTTGGATGGGAGAACCTATCAATCCTGTTTAATTTAAATGGATTAAATTGACATTCACTAACTTATTAAGTGTGAGGACGATCACTCCTCTATATACAGCCCCACTAGATATTACATTAGAATAGAATATAACATAATGAGATTGACATATGTTTATGACTGTCATAAATGTCATTAACGGCAAAATACGTGTCGATCTCATACATAGATCATATTTTATTCTACTATACTTTATGTGTAGGTACCGCACTTGATTAGTCACCCTGATGTTGGACACATCTATAGGCCACGGTAACCACTTTCCATCAGGTGGTCCGTGTGCTTGTCGGCCACCTAAGTAGAATAATTGAAAAAAAAAATCATTAATCAAATGTAAAGGAACAGAAATATAAGGAATCAGCATTTCCTTATAAAAAAGTTCATATTTCGCCATTAGTATAGTCGTTTATAACTAAGTATAAAAATGCACTGTTCAATATCATAATCCAATATCCGAATCCTTTGAAGCGATGTTCCTGACTGCACAACAAATATGTACCATGAACATCCGTGTATGGTATCCAAAGGATTTCATTACGAGCAACGTAAGCCCCGGGCGTATGTAGGTACATGAAAAATTGCTCGTGTTCCGTGCATGTTATGCAATTCCACATCATGTACAGTCTCCTTCAAAAGTGATATAAAACATTTTTTGCCGCACCTAAAATCTAGGAATTCTTCACCAACACGTCTCTCCGTCTTCCTACAATCCCTGGTCCTGTAAATGGGGTGTGAAAAAGCATATATCGAAGCCGTTAAGCTGAGGACCGCCATTTACAATGACCCTTGTTGGCACCTATAATGGCTGTCTACATTCCTTAGACTTCACTTATATCGTCATACCATCTAGTAGGGATTACTTTAGCTCTAAACTCGCCACATAATAATAAATCCAATCATGAAATATTAAACGTTTTTCTGAAGATTACAAATGTACTTACTCAATGCGGCCATTTTTTTCAATGTAATGATCATTTTTTTTGTAACTTTAAGAGACTTTTTTTGAACGTGAATATTTACGACAAAAGTAGCTTCACAATTTTCTATTGAATTTTAATATGAAATATATCAACTTTACCCTTAGTAGATTATAAAAAAAAACGTACCTAATACTTTAGTTATAGATACAGGTAAATATTTTTGTGCTAAGTCACCCTTGGCGTTGACTGTACCGATTATTAGTTATGCAGTACTTGTAATAGTTGACTGTAACAATGCTACAATTAAATACTTTTCTGCATGAATGTATGAATACTTAGAAAATTTCACATTCACAAATTTTTCAGTGTGCAATTTTGTTATTCAGTTTACGTCGAAGATATGGGAGAAATTTTGTGTAATTCTAATGCTTTTATATTGCTTTTGTTTCCTATTGTGACACGTGGTAGTCGTTATATCGTATACCGGCTGCAATATCCAATATGCCTGTTATATCGTATAACAGGCATATTGGATAACCTAACTTAGTTATTTTTAACCGACTTCCAAAAAAGAGGAGGTTCGCAATTTAATTGATATTTTTGTTTTATCATTTTATATGTAAGTATATTTATCTGAGGAGGTAGGACATGGCGGTATTTCCGCCCAATTGAGCAGTCCGACTGGGGAAGTACCTCCGCCCTACAGAATACCGCGATTATAATAACTTCGTGTTGTGTTCCGGGCGGTGAGTAGGGTAGCCAGAGCTCACTGGAGAGTTTTTGTGCTGTCAGTGGAATGACCAAAGGCTTGTCCTCTACACTGACGGCACAAAATCTCTGTTCTTAAAGGGTCGGCAGCACGGATGTGACTCCACTGGTGTTACACACGTTCATAGGTCATGGTAACCACTTTCCATCAGGTGTGCTTGTCTGCCACCTAAGTTGTATAAAAAAAAGTACGCCGATTGCTCTGCGATTTATGATCTGATTTACGTGATTCTTTTTTAGTTCGATGCAGAATATCATTTAACTAAACTATCATTGGCAGTCATTGTGTAATATTCTAGTGGTTCCGAAATTTACGCAGATCGATTTCTCATTATCTCGTCTCATTATTATTCTCGGGAATGATGAAGTTGATTGCAAAAAATTAATGGTTTCATAGTCTTATTAACCGACTCCTAAAAAAGAGGAGGTTCTCAATTCGATCAGTTTTTTTATATATGTACACCGAACACCGATTGCTCTGAAATTTATAATCAGATTTGCCGTGATTCTTTTTTAGTTCTATGCAGACATTACGATGGTCAAGGGCGTGCTAGAATTATAACAGAATTTCTTCATGATGTATGAATGTCTCGTTTAAGTAATTGAGAGCATTAACTCGAAAACTATAGTCGGCATACTGAACTGGATTAGACCAACTAAAAAGAGGGACGAATTTAATTAAATCTAAAAACAACCTATTACCGGCCTCTTACAGATCAATAAATCTGTAAATGCAGTAATTTTCTTATCTTTATTATGTTATTTTATAGTTTTTAGTTTTAGAACTCGTTTTTTTAACGTAGTTTTTCATTAGTTTCGTTTATGGTAGTCGAGAACCAATATGACGTACAGCATTTGTGTAAATATTTTGATTCGTTTATCACATTTGTTATTATCACAAAAACGTCATTGTCTGGAAATAAAATCGATATATTTCTTTAAGTACAACTTGCATTCTGTACCTACATGATGAAAACATGACAAGAACACATTTTGGGTTGTTTCGAGTTATTTGTGTCAACATTTCTTCAGTGTCTTATATTTTTTTCTGTTGACTTATACAGATGACACTTTAATATGTTTTGTATAATTTATTTCATAAATATTCTGACGCTTATCCCGAAAAGGGTAGTAGGAGGCGTTTCCCTACCCACATTTCATGTGTTATATTTTTTGTTTTAATTTAAGTCAACGTCTACCTCTAACCTGTCATCAAGAGTGAACATTAAAATTACAATAATAGGTATATTGCGAAACATAAAACTTGTTTAATTTAAACACGTTTTAGTCTTAGAAACTATTACTCTAATGTGTTGCATTAGTTTAAATACATCATATTAAATAACACTTTAGTTAATTGTAACGATTAACTAAAGTATTATTAAAACGATCTGCTTGTAAAGAAATGTATTGTGATACATTTTTGTTTTGTTTCTTGTAAATTATTTGAGTTAATAGTGTAAAACTCACCGGGATATTTACCGATATTTCGGCGCTGTTACAAGCGCCATGATCACGGTGAACTTACGACAGTCGAGCTAGCGGTTATTGGGCAGACCATATCGGTCTACTGTCTTCCCCACTTATTATTTACGAGCATCGCCACTATTAAATATTGGTTACTCAACAAAAATAATAAAAATAGTAAATTAATAGTGTAAAACTCACCGGGAGTGAGTTTTATACTATTAATCAGAATGACCATGTCAATCTCTAGTTATTTTAGTGTTATTTTAATGTGCTCTCTCTTTCTCTCGCTGTCTTCATCTTATCTGAGCTATTTAACAATTTTTTGTCAGATTTAACATATTATTGGTCCTTTCGGCCATTTTTAATTGACTTCAATAAATAGAAGGTTTTTTATTCATGTCGAGTTTTAAATTATTAATAGCGTTTATTTATTTATATATTTACTAATTTTATATCTAAATGCTTACTGCAATCGAATGATTAATTATAATATAAGTATTAGGTAGTATTATCTAGAGGTGAATGTAATGCACATATTAACTTATACAAGTTTTTGTTGCATTCTTCAATAACAAAACCATGTGAACATTTTACGCTGGGATTATATTGAATCATTTGAAGTCACGCAATCCACGTGACAAGGCTAAATTTAAAGATGGGCATTTTAGCCACCTTGACATTCCTATGTCAGCACAATTACTAGGTTACGTAACTTAAACTTCAAATATTACAGGCGAAGTAGTTAACCAAATTACTGTTGTTTCAACATTAACTAACTTTCTATCGCAATCGTGAGTTTCGGAAATGCAATTATTTTTGAATTTCACTACTGCTAATCATCCACGGTACTAGCTAAGACTGAATATTTTAAAATGGACGCTGAGGTCTGGTTTATCAACAGCATATTCTTTTGATTACGTATATAGCGCTAACAAAATCTTGTGTTAAGTTTGTATTGAATCTGTTTATTCCTTGAAGCTCAAGCGAGGGTAGTTGACGAAATTTACATTTTGTAGAAGCTCGTGAAGCACTTGCATTTGTCAACACAAGTTGTATTGGTAACTTCGAGATTGAAAATACGAAATGTTTAAGCAGACGCCTCTAGGTAGGTACTGCAGTGCAATACCTTGTGTCAATGGCCTGGTCAAAACATTAGGTAATGTAATCGTCAATTTCCTTATTTTTATACTACTTAAGTGGCAGACAAGCACACGGCCCACCTAAATAGATGTGTGCGACACCAGGGGCGCTGCTGATCCTGTAGAAACCTCCCTCCCTTGTACCTACATAATGATGATGATGTGACTCCACTGGTGTTACACACGTTCATAGGTCACGGTAACCACTTTCCATCAGGCGGGCCGTGTGCTTGTCTGCCACCTAAGTTGTAGAAAAAAAATTATGACTTTGTCTTAAGAGATATTAGACTTTGACTTCAAGATGGGTAGACATCCGTTTTCAGAGTCGTGGCAACACTGAATTAAGGACTCTTGAAGGTATTTTCTTCTCTTTGTAGTCTTCACGTGACATCAATCGCATTAAATGAAGTGATTCATTGTCCCCATAGAACATAGGTAGCTGTGAGCTATTAAATCAAGCCATATAAACTTACAATAGTACGTAATGTAATAACACACATCTACATCCTATATTTTAATATATTATTTCCTTGTGTAGGTAACAATGGATGTGTTTTCCAACTCATTCATAGAAACATTAGATAGGTCGAACACCGTAAATATAAAGTTAATTTATTCAGCTTCAATAATAATAATGAGTCATGCTCGCCCTTGCAGTTACTAGGAACCTTTGGCGAAAATTTACATAACATAACATAACATAACATAACATAAACATACATAAATACATATAATCACGCCTTTATCCCCAGAGGGTTAGGCAGAGGTGAATTATCACCCACATTTCACCAATATTTGTATTCGGTCCCACGTAATAGGGGGTGAGCCTATTGCCGTATTTCGGGCACTATTGTTGACTCGAGCCATGCATCTGGGCTGTATATATCTGTCCGATGTTAAACAGCCCTATCCCTTAGTCGCCTTGTACGACACCACATGGGAAGAGATGGGTGGTCCAAATTCTACTCTGCCAGGAACCACGCCTAACATAAATTCACGCCTATATCCCCAAAGGGGTAGGCAGAGGTGCTAGCACCCACATTTCGCCAGTTTATGTTTAGGTCCTGCGATAAATACACACATAACTTCGAAAAGCATCGAAAAGTCATTGGTGTGTGCCATGTTAAAACCTGGGAACGAACCCGAGACCTCGTCTCAGCAGTCTATTACC
The DNA here is from genome assembly GCA_963662185.1 of Eilema griseolum. NCBI lineage: Eukaryota > Metazoa > Arthropoda > Insecta > Lepidoptera > Erebidae > Eilema > Eilema griseolum. The sequence goes on along the minus strand of OY759256.1, from coordinate 9,525,295 downwards.
CATACCACTAGGCTAACGTGGCGAAAATGTATCTTTTACAAATAAGAGACGGAAGCCGATCATTTTAATGATTTGCATATAGGTACACTTTTGTGTTTTTTTCGCCTTCAAATCAAGAAACAGCATAGTTGAGTAAATACCTATTTTATGAAAAAGGTAGCAGTTAGGCCCTTGATTGTACTAAAGTGAAACTACTGTCATAGACAGTGGCAGTAAATTTTACACTTTATTACTATCGCCTAAAAGTCCAAAATCAAATGAGAAGAGTTTCATTATATTTTTACGTTTACTCTGCAAAACATCTTTTAATTTTGGACTTTAACCACATTGCTTTGTAGTCTAAAATTAAATAGATTTTTTAGCAGTTTTCGTGGTATAACATTGGTTTTGCTGTAGCAGAATCGGGACCCAGGACTTGTGTTCAATATATATTATATAGAATCTTTGCTAGTGCTTAGGAAAATCAACAGATTTTTATTGTATTCGTTTGATCACTATCTCAGTTAAAGGTGAATACGAATCTATAAATGATAATGGAATCAACAATTAATTGAGTATGATTCTGAGTCTTTTATGAACAAGCAGGGTTCACTCATAAATTCATCTTAGGAGATCCATTCTATCTGTACCTTATGACGGTGAAAAGAAATATAGATTTATCTCAGCACAGTGCTATGCCCCAATTTTTTTACAAATTAAGAAGTCTACCGAAATATTGGCCCACGTCCAATAAGATCCATATGAAAAAGAGCACACGTATGTTAAATTGACCGAGACTGATCATAATGTTAGTGATGAAACGAATCACTTACAATAAAAATAATATATTGATATATGACTAATGTGCTCATAAGAAGCCCTTGAATAAAATCGGTTTCATAAATATTACATTCGGTTATCTATTTATACATTTAGCCCCCAGTTTGTAATAAATAGACAAGAGCCTACTTATTAATGGAGCTTTGTGTCTAGACTAGTCTTACCTACAAATAAAAATGTATATTTCTTTGTTTATTCTCATATCATTTATTGAGTTACGGCGTAAATATGTTCTTGCTTACTATATTTAGGTTTTATAAGTGCAAATTGTACAAGACATACAGCCATTTCATTCAAAAAGATGTAGCTAAGACAGATTGGTGTTAATCAATAATAATTAGTGGATTTTTGTTCTTTTTTTTAAATCAGGGAGGCGGGGTTTCCTCTTCGAAGCTAAAACCTGGCTACATCCGAAATTTAAATTGAGTACCTAGCGATAATTTTGTATTCGATACCTTGTCACTTATGATGGTCTTCTCTCCAAATATACTTGTTCTGACAGATTTATAAATGCAGAACCAAAACATCTATCGTATTGGTGTTTTCCAAAATTTCACCAAGAAGTGAATTAGTAGATATCCTTATCAGTTCCAAATTTTATCTACAAATCAACCTTTTTTTTAAGTTTTCTCAAATGAATAATACAGTAATTTCATGCACATTATTTTTTTATTTACCAGCTAGTATGTCATAATAACAAGAAGATTAAACCAACCACGTTCCACAGTACAAAGGCATAACACGAAATAGTTATTTGACTAAAACATCACGTGTATTCAATGCTAGAGTGTGACTAAACTCATTTAGCACATTTTTTTTACTCCTTAGGCGATAATACAGCGTAGTGGTTATAATTATCGAGCACGTTTTCACTGCCCGTGCGCGCGCGCCGCCCGTGGCGTGTCCGCGTGTCGCGTGCTACAACGCGACGCGGTCTACTTGCGACTTTCATGGCTATGGCGCCTTAGACTAACATATTATTGTTTTGATAGACAATAATAAAAGATATCTATTAGAAATTTACATTTTTTTTATACCACTTAGGTGGCAGATAAGCACACGACCCACCTGATGGTAAGCGGTTACCGTGACTCCGAGTCACACTCGCGCTGCCAACCCTGTAAACACAGAGAGTTTCTGTGCCGTCAGTGTAAAAGACATAGTAGGACAAGCTTTGGTCTTCCCACTGACAGCACAAAATCTCTCCAATGAGCTCTGACAACCCTACTCATCACCGGGAATACAACATGAGGCTATTATGGCCGCGGTATTCTGTAGAGCGGAGGTACTTGCCTAATGTTGCGGAGATAAAAGCGTGATTATATGTACGTATATATTAATTCTTCAGAATATAGTTACGCACATGTTGGATGCATTATTAATGACATGCTTCATTTAATTACAAACTATAAAACAAATTACATAAATTAAAAAGTAACTTAAGTCACGAATCGGGCGCATGAAATTACTTATTTTTCTATAAAATGTACTAATGTGCTACTAACTGTAATTTATATTCAACAATGTATTGACTAATAGTACTATATTTAACTTCAACCGTATTGTACAATACAATTGTTGAACGTTAATAGCCAGGTATTACCGTACAGTTAATGAAATTAATTTAAATGTCACTGCGCAAGTTACTACTTGTGACACTCACTTGTTTTTACCGGTTGCCAAGGAAGGTTTATTTATTTCTTTTGAATACACTCTTATTACGGGCTCAATGTTTTTTTTTTATACCACTTAGTTGGCAGACAAGCACACGGCCCACCTGATAGAAAGTAGTTACCGTGGCCTATGGACGTGTGCTACGCCAAGGGAGTCACACTCGCGCTGTTAACCCTGTATACAAGAGTTTCTGTGCCGTCACTGTAAAAGATAAAGCAGGACAAGCTTCAATAAGTCAAGATGGGTTTTACAGTAGCGTCTACCGTCTAACCCTAACCGCGGGTGTTTCTGTTTCCACAGCACAAATATTTTCCCAGTTTCAACCCAGATGAAGTGCCGTTATCTACCCACGAATGTTTTTTTTCCGTATTCTTTCCAAAAGATTAAGTCTTCGCTAGAATATTGTCTGTGAATCACCTACCTTCTACATTTACAGCCTCAACTGCAAGCCGGTAGGAAAGCTTGCAGGTGAGGCTGTAAAGATCGTGGTGGAGCACTATAAAGTCAATTATAATATACTTAGTGTAATTCGATCTACTTATTTGAAAGGATGAATTCTATTTATGTATATATGTATTCATAAAATAATTATGTGTTGATTTACACTTGGTACGAATTTTTTTAAACTATGAATCATACCAAACTAACAATTAATATGGGGACAAACATTGTCATAAATGTACTTATTAATACGTTAATAATAATTATATTGTGTTATTACTGTAAGACATTATGTATAAAGGATTATGATAAGAAAATAAATAATTATATTATGAATGTACCTATATTATTAATGGTTTTATATCCAAAAAATAATATAAAAGATGAATTGCCTTTCAAGTTACTCCTTTTACTTCTCCAAGGTACTACAACCCTTAATGTTCTATAAACTACTAACACAATTACACCCACATTTCGCCAATTAGGCATTAAGGACTTATAGGGTGCGAGTCTTTTGCAGATTACATACATACACTTTACGTTCCCAACCAATTAAATATTAAATCCACTTCTAATGTTAACTTAAACATACTTAGTTTATGAGTAGGTACAATGAGCCCTTGCTTATATATTTATTCGTTATTTATTACAAAAGCAATATATTTATTACAAATTTATTGGTAAAGGTTTCAATCAACTAAACGACAACTCAAATAATAATTTATTTGAGGAGACCAGTGGGCGCAAGTTATGATTTTTAGGAGACCAATGGGTTCTTACGCAATTTTATGTTTCATCTACATTTATAAATAAATGCTGTAAATCAACTGTCTGGTTTATTCTGGAATTAGATACCGCCGTGATACAGAATACAGATGTATAGTGTCTCTGAACAGAACGTAATGAAATATGACAACAAGATACCCAGGGGCTTGGAGAAGGACATAGGTTCTTTACCCCTGATACACGTCCACGATAGCCGACATTTTAAGGTAGAGTCACGTGACGTCACGAGTCAAGAAGCAAATTTGCAATAAAAACGCTTAAAATATAATTACTCATTGTTTGTAATTTGAGAAACTGAAATAAACTGGGTGGGAATTTTTTTTCACGCGTTTTTCCTGTTCTATTAAGATATTTTCAGTATACGTTCGGATTAAGTAAATAATGCTATCTAAACTTGAGTTTGCGCACCCTTTAAATTCTAAACGACCAATACACCTCTGCCTACACCTACGGTATATACAAGCGTGAGTATATAAAAATCATAAATAAAAGCAGGAAAAACATCAGCTGGTCGTAACTCCAAACATCCTATTGCGACCAAATAGCAAACAATCAATATTACCTTGAAAACAAAACTTTGTTCTATTTATGCAATAATGTAACTTAAGACCTATGTAATAAGGTGTTAATTCTGCAAATGGACACGCGTAAGCGTGACAACCTGTGCAAATAATGGCGGTTAGTGCTGTACCTAATGTTTTTGTTTTGACTCGAGTGAGAAATTTCTTGTTCCACTTGTATAGTATAAGTCCGTAAACTAGACTAAGATCTTATGTAATTGTGGAAGTAATACTGCTAAAATGTAATTGCGGAAATGACGGAGGATAATATTGGAGTATTGTTGAAAAATCACGCTGAAAATAAAACATCATAATGACAAATTGCAAAACAGTAATTCGGTGGCAACCTTTATTATGTTTTAGTGTTGATATTATGTGTGCGAAAGCTATTCAACTTTTGCCACATCATTAATATCCGTCTGATTTTATACTGTTCGAATGAAGACAACAATATTGAATATTCACAACAAATATTACATAATAAAACGAAAACTTTTTTAATAACAATATTACCATCCGTTTCTTGTATTATTTTTATGTCGAGTTTCACATTATTTTCACATATTTGAAAGGAGGTAGGACACGGCGGTATATCCGCCCGATTGAGCAGTCCGACTGGGGAAGTACCTCCGCCCTACAGAATACCGCGGTTATAATAACTTCGTGTTGTGTTCCCAGCGGTGAGTAGGGTAGCCAGAGCTCACTGGAGAATTTGTGCCGTCAGTGGGAAGACTAAAGGCTTGTCCTGATTTGTCTTCTACTGACGGCACAGAAACTCTGTACTTACAGGGTTGGCAGCGCGACTGTGACTCCTCTGGTGTTACAGACGTCCATGGGCCACGGTAACTACTTTCCATCAGGTGGGCCGTGTGCTTGTCTGCCAACTAAGTGGTATAAAAAAAAAAAAAAAAAAAAACATTCACAGTCGAGTTAGTCTAATTGATTCAAACTCGATATAATCACCTCACTATGCACTTATTACCTGTGTTTGACCAACCATTGATATGTAATATTACACCTTAACTTGTTTTACTTAATGTGTCAGGTTGCTTGACTGGTAACGTGATATTCGTCTTAGGTATTAGATGAAGAAACGGTTTGATTGCGATACCGTTAATGCATGAGATCTTGTGTTTTGTTATATTTACGTTGATATTTAATACCTATGATCTGCTAGTTTTCATTTTGTATTATCTGGAATTTTAAAGCATTTAGTATGCTTACTATTCAAATCGATTATGATATAGGAAAAAATTAATTGGTTCAGGCGGGATTCGAACGAACGATCTTTCCCTTACAGGGGAACACTCTGACTACTAAGCCACAGAACCTTCGCCTAAAACTATCCCATTTCTTCTATACATATATATCTGTCTTACGGCGACATGACGGTGAGAGCTGAACGAATTTGTATGGTTTCGGGCGAAGATTCTGTGGCTTAGTGGTTCTGCGATCCCCCTGTAAGTGAAAGATCGCGGCTTCGTATCCCGCCTTATAATACCGATAATCTAATACCGATTCAATTATTTGGAATGAGTTGACCTGTGACCTTGTGTTGTTTTTCTAGTCTAAGTTTTGAATCAAATTCTAACCGCTATTAAATTAAAACTACGGTAACGAATTCGTACTAACAGCTGATGTTAAATAAATAATTTGGGTCAATAAATCAATATTCTACATTTCAAAATGTTATTGAATTATATTCAAGTCCGGTTCGTTTATGTTTATGACTGTATTTCCTTAAATAATCAGTTTAAAGAACTTGTTTCGCAAAAATTGTGACAGCTATTTTAACAACACACCTATATTTTAACGCAATAACCTCATAGGAGTGAAATATACTCGAGTGTATATTGCATTTCGATTATCGACCTTGTCCCACCTTAATTTATTTTTTATTTCTAGGACGCTCATGACATTAAAATGTTAGTAAATGTCTCGTTTTTCCTATTAATATGTTTTTTTTTATATTATCTGTCGGAAGATGAATAGCTAGCGTGGCATTAGGCAGTTTGTCGAATTTGGATGTAATTTAAAAAAGTCATCTCAATCCACAGTTCTAGAATATTCTTATCTTTGCTACGATTACTTCATCAGCTATCCATTAGTTCGGCATAAATAAAATTAAATTAAGTCGTTCATTAAGTTAAAAACAGATTTCAATTAAATCTGTGTCGCGTTCGTAGAAAAATAATATTTAAAAACTGATGATAAGGCTGATGATATTATATTTATTCACTGTATTCACATTCGAAGATGACACTTATTGTTCAGCCAATAAAAGCTAATATTAATCGTCATATTAGTACTTCAATAGTGTAGAGTAAATATTATAGCTCGGTTCGCTTGAGTTTGAAATTGCACAAGCCTGTTCAGCTGATTGTTATTGAATTTTTATCTTTATAGCTTATTGCTGTAGGTATGTTTTGAATTGAATTGATTTTGTGGAAACCGGCGACATCTCCGGACGGGCCAGTATCGGTCTACCTGATTACGCTCCAATGTGATATAAGCGACGGTTGTAAGCTATAAGCGGTCGCGAGTTGACCCATATTTAGTGTGTATCTAGAATTGACCTAAGTAACATTGCTGAATTTTAGTTTATGATAACAATCGTTTTCGCTTGGTTATCATGTCAAGTAGCATTTAATATTAGGTCGATGAACGACCTCCGCCCACCATGAGCCGCCTGTCACCATGGCAAAAGCAGGCCGCGGCTGAGGCGCGCCTGGCGCCTCTTCCCGTTTCCGGGGACGAGTTCGGGGACTCTGTGGTCCCCACACTCGAGGAGAGGGCCAGATCGTGAGCGATGGCCCTTTGTCGGTCGGGGTGCGAGGGATATGCCTGTCAACCTCACCTTCGGCAAACCAAAAACGACCCACGGCGTGCGTTTTGGTCGGTTCGAGTCCGACATAACCTCTTCCACCGGCTCCGGTGGGGGGGTATCCGTGGAGATATTGCGCACTTAAAAAAAAGCATTAAATATTCTTGATCATTATATCTTTATTCAATTTTAGTTTTGGCATTTTCGTATCCATAATTTCTATTTGAGCGAACTTTCCTAGTTCAGAGAAACATTGATGGCTAGAAATTTAAATCAAATATTATAATATGTCATAGTTACTTCTAGTTTTACCAACATGTATTTTATAGTTCCAATCATGCTTGCGTATCCATATTCCTATATAACGAAGCATAAAAAAGATGAGAAGAACGGATTCTCTGCGGTGATATATCTTGGGACAAATACACCCGGCACGTACAGTTATCCGTCCGTAGGGCCTCCTTAATGGGATATTACTCCTGGATATTCGACTTACCGCAACAAACTCATCATAGCCAGGTTATTACTAACCACAGTTGGACGCTTCCAAATCAGAGTGGCCTTACATTTTGGTTTATTGAAGCCATATTCTCACAGTCTTCAGTGATAAATATTCTTACATATTGTTAACTTTAATACTATATGGGGTTTCGGGGGTTGGCTTAACATCACAGCGAACATTTCGTTGGGTTAAACCTACAAATACTGGCTCATTGCCAGCTTCTTTACCCGCACTAACTAATTTATTCACCTTAACCTTAATCTTTACAGGATATTCACCTTTGTATGCATGCTGGCGTTAACTCTAAACCCTATAAATGCGGAATCAGTACGCTCATTACTAAAAAAGTGTCATAAATAACGCTATAATCTACAACTTAATCCGATTCGCAAGAAATAACCTTGATCGCTTATGAAGGCCGAGAGCCTTTAGTCAACCTTTACGTTTCTTTGACACCTGTAAGCTGTACTTGTGTGTATTATTGATAAATAATATTATCATTTTATTATACATAATAGTGTTAGTGTTACTTAATAGGAAAAAGTAAAAAAGAAAAATCAAAGAACAAGAAGCATCATCGGTCATTTTAGTGTAGGTACTTAATATTAGAAATTTTTGACAGCGTAAATGATCAAAAATTACATGTGCGCGCTTCTACTATTCATACAATGATTACTTTAGTTGCATAAGACCAATACCACACATGAATGGTATCAAAGTTGAATGATTGAAAAGTGTTTATAAAAAACAACAAATAAGCCAAATCTTTTGTAACAGAAAATTAGATTAGAACAATCGAAAGGCTGAGAGCTCAAACCGCACCTAATACGCTACCGTCAAGGACCACCGACCACGCACACAGGTATTGAAATATTTGTGATTTTGATCTGTGACCAGTAAGTTTTAACATTTATCTCTAAAGAATTCTTCAGCTTTTAGCGGCTTGAAAGTTAGCATTAGTGAGGTCAGTGGTACTGTATAAGAGAAATGGCATTTTGTATTACTTTGTCAAATTTCTAAAATGACTATTGATTCGACAATAATAGTTTCAAAATAAAAATATTACGATAAACTGTTATAGCTTAAAATAGTGTATTATCTTATGTATTAAACGAGCAATGTAATCAACAGAATACATTTTGACAAAACTTTCTACGCTGTTTATGTTATCGATATTTTATTCTGTATCTTCTTAGATAATATACATTCCATGTTATATATCTCGGTCTAAATTACTTTAAAGTGTCGAAAGTTGTATAACATAGTAAATTACGATATACATAAACGAAAATTTATTTCATCTATCGTAACATTATCACGCTTATTTCTTATTCTGGTACACGTATATTTTGGCAATATGTTTAGTCTACATCTACCTTCAGACCACGTCGCCTTCATCTAATGTTACATCCAGCAACGGCGTTTCAGTTTCACATTATTATCAACGTTTATGAACGCTTTGTATTACCAGAAGTCTCACTCAAGGTCTGCCACATATAGGTTTCTTCCTTCTGCTCTTTCCAAGATAGAAAATATGGCTTCACAATATAAAATGAATTTTCTATGAGATGCATTATTTGTATCCTCATTGAGTCAAACTATTCGTGTTGGCAAAAAGCTAATGTCCTTTACGTACAAAATATCGTGTTTTAAGTGTATAAAGTTCATATATAATCATGTAATCTCAGACGAAAAGATCTTATTCTTTACGTCTGAGCATGTAATCTATCCACTTATTTAATAGTAATTGATTGAAATAATTTGATTACAACATTCTAAAATAGATCTCAAAAAAATCTAACCCTGACTTTCCCTCTGATATCAACAATGAAGACAAAAAAATAATTAAACAAAATGATCCATTATCAGACAATTAAACATTTGACATAATGCCGGCCTTGCGCAATACTTCCCCGTTTCACTTCGATTCAGGTTCAAGTCTTGAAACATTGACTTACTTTACCACCGATAAAACTGATACGCCGTATAATGTTTTCTCGACAATTTGGCAATTGAATGTTCTTGGTAGTTAGTAACAAACTGCAATAATTTGGGCGTTTCCGTTTCCAACCCAACTTTATCTACCCACAAGTTAAAGCATGATACTGATTTGGTTTTCTACCCACAGCGAAAATCGAAAATATCTATGTATGAAACATGAATCTTTACACATATTTAACCGGTTTAAAGTAATATCATCTTGGGACAAACATGGATACAGTTCGTTTTATTCCAGTTATGTTGCCAATTAACGCAACGATGAATCGAACATTTTTATGGGACTCGCATTGGGCGTTCTGTAGGACTCATATAGTAAGAATTATTACTATTCCACTATTACTATACAGTCGTTAAAACAATGACGTTAATTGTAGAATGCAATAGTATCGTCATAAACACAAGCATTCCTCCTTTATGGCATTCCTCTATTTTAGTTTATGCCGTCCAAGTTTTAGCGCTAAGCATCTCAATATTATCGAGCAATGTTGTCTGATTTCTCACACTATTAGTAATCATTTTTAGGGTCCATTACATTAATGACACTAACCATATCCACATTCTGAGATGTATTATAATTAAGTCCTTAAGGTTTTCGAGAATGCTATCGTTCAAAGTTATTCTTAACACGCTTTCTTTCTGTGCTTAGTTTCTTGAGTGAGAATCCATGTTTCCATTTCAAACTATGGCGTGTCTGTAATGTTTGGTAGAAGTTAGTAATGGTTTTGTTGTAATGCTATAGTTACACGTATGAGCTTTCCATCGCTCTCATTTGCCATGGTTTCACCTGCGTGTTACTTAAATTGCCATGCCATGCCATGGCTTTCGTAATCATAGTAAGATTATTATATATATATATATATATATATATATATATATATATATATATATATATATATATATATATATTAATCTTTTAAAAACAAAGAATATCAATTAAATTAAATGGATCATAATAAACAAATAGTTTGTAGACCGGCTCAGGCTTCATTTTAACCAAAACCAAACAAAATTTACCTTATTTTTTAAATTCTAGTATTCCCGTACAAGGTTCTATAAACGACAAAAGAACGATTCATAGTTCAACTTATTAATTTATTCAAATAAATAATTTCATGACCCACAAACTCATTTTTTTATTAATTAAAACTTCGCCTAAAAATATACAAGTTACCTCGGGGCTTAATAACTTTCTCGCTTAGAAAGCCACCGGCATTCCATCTCAAAATCCTTTATATTACTTGAGAAAACGATCGAAAAATATTCGAAGAATCACATTATTTGTCTTTGTTATACGAGCTCCAGAACATTACATAAAGAAAGGTTTATTGGATCGAAATAATTCAACAATTTCGTAAATAATATCATGTGAAATACGGATTCTGTGAACAACAGATATCGTTACTAAGTATCGGATCAATAACGTTAAACACAGGGTATGACTATTGAGGTTAAACAATTCTAATCACAAATAGATCCGTTCAGAACTTTACATGTTTCAAACAGTAGCCAATCAAACGATTTTAGAATATAATCTATCGATATAGAGAGCAAATTGAATTGCATGATAAAAGTAATTTAGCCTATAACGACACTGTGGAAGTATACGATCGGTTTTATAGTTACCAACGGTTTGGAGTTCGGTAACGTACCACATTTGATCTGGCCAATTATGGTAACAGTCTGTGACGAATGCCTAGTGTCCTCGATTGTAGAGACCTACTTTTAATCCAGAAGTTTCGATCACAATAGATATCGTAACGTTCTCCAAGTTTGGCATATTATATCTGAGTATGTTATCCTCATACCAGAACTCATATTAGAAACTAGTTGAGTTAGACTTGTTGATAAGTTGAAATTGTTGATAAGTTGGACGGCTTCTATATTTCGGTTTATTTCTAACACCCTAAGTCAGTCTTCAGTCCATATTCCGCAGTTAAGAATATTATAGATAATCCAAAATACCCGCATTTGACTAAATCGCCCTGACCAAGGTGTAACATCCGTATACTCGTACATACTAAAGCGTAAAAGATGACCCTGGTTCCGTCGAAGATTTGATCCTGAATCAGGCTTAAATAACACGAAGAACATTGTATTTACGAGAAACAAATTCACATTTAGTAGTGATTCAGGCGTTTGAATTATTATGCGAAGTGGGAGAGATATTTTACAAAAACACTCAAACTATAAATATTATATATATTTTTAATTTAATGTTCTTATGCTAAAATAAGAAACCTGCTATATTATTATATTTAGTAAATGAGATTGTGAACTTCTATTTACGCATCGCAATGTCTCCTAAAATATGCCTAATGCTTATACAACATACATATTGTATTCTTCACGAATATTGTTTGAAATTACTAGATTTTTCTAAAATGAAGACTATTGTTACATATACTTTATGTTTGTCGTTTATCAACTTTCTAGAATGTTTTCACTGAAATAGAATAAGAACTGTTTATTTCGTTCACTTACATCCATGTATGTAGTCATTTCAGCAAATAATTAGTGGTTTTTAATAAAAGAAATAAAACACATAATTTATGACATGAATTAATTGCTACAGAATGTGTCGAAATTTATAGGATTTGTATTGTTTTGCACATCAACCATATAATATAGATAGGTAGCACTATCCCCCATGAGCGCAGGCCTGTGGGTGACGGGTGGAGTCGCCTGTCACCCTGGCAGAAGCAGGCCGCGGCGGCGGCGCGCCTCGCGTGCTTCCCCATTTCCGAGTACGAGTTGGGGACTCTTTGGTCCCCACACCCGAGTTGAGGGCCAGATCGAGAGAGATGGCCCTGGGTGTGTGGTGCGTTTTGGTCGTTTCGAGTCCGACATAACCTATCCCACCGGCTCTGGTGGCGGGTATCCGTTGGGATTTTGCGCACGTAAAAAAAAGGTACTATATACATAACATTAATATTAAATGAAGCACACATAGAAAAAGAACCTAGTTTGGCAAAAGTCCAAGTAGATGTACATATTATTATTGCTTACAACTAATATAGCTAAAAAGGATAATATCTGTTGAGACCTGTCGCCTTTATACATTTCTTGGAAGTGCAAAAAATCGATTTATTATTTGTTTATTCCGGAACGTAAGAATTAGATCGTAATATACGTCTGTAGTTTATGGGATCAACTGTTTTGCCCTTGGAGACGTTCAATGACCGAACTCTTCGAATTATTCGTGAAGAATCTGAGTGCCTGATATCCAGTGCCAATTTTCCATTTTATGAGTAAACTTTCGGTTGTCACACAAACAGAAATAAAAAAGAATGATTGATTAAAATCGACTAAGACGCCAATTACACTTAATCCTGAAAAAGTGTGGTAGCCTGTAAATATATTAGCTATGTAGAATGCGGAAGATATTTATAAAGGGACTGCCCGTTTTAATTATATTCTAAACTTCAGCCAAAGTTTTCCACTGGTCTAATAATTTTTATACTGGAGAGAAGTTTCTTCAGAAGAGAAATAGTCATCAACTCACGAATACAACCATTAAGTATTGGGAGCCTTAGACACCGAAAACTACCGAGAACTTTAGTGATATAACAAAGCCAGCAGACATTCCCAACCTTTTATTAACTTGATTTATATCGAAAATCATAACAAATTGCCAGCAATGCGTCTCACTCCACTACGTTTACGTTTACATTAAGTATTGTTAATAAAAACCGTTTTGAAACAATGAAACGTGTTCGTTAGTCACACTGCCGTGAATTTGGGCATGCGTAATAACTTCTATTCACTCGATTGAAACGTTTCCATCTAATATTGTGTTCTTTTGTTGCTAGCCAGTTTCTTTCATCTGTGTCTCTCATTGTGTCCTTTATTATTAGTAGTTAACTTACAAACTAGTACCGTTATGCCTTTAAATATGGAATATAAATAAGCCCATAAATATATAACGAGCTCAAAATGATTGATAGATATACAGAAATATATGTATTGGTCAAATATAATATCAATGCTCAAAGTCAAGTATGACACAAATCCAACTACGATATTTGCAATGCAATTATTATAACATCCATCAAATAGACGGTAACTATCATTCTACTTATCTATTATTACTTTTGTAAACTAAAGCATAAAAGTAAAACCACCAAAATTATACCTTTACTAACCTTCGCTTAAGTAAACTACGTTATCATTCGAAATTCCCATGGCAAATAATTTATTTATTCCCAAATATCACGAAATTGGATTAAGCATTTCTAAGCATCTACTCCTAAAGCAATAAAATCGTGAAACATGTAGCGTGCACGAAATCCGGACAAAGCCAATTAATCCAAGATCCTAGCCTAATTCATACAACCGATAACGGGAATTTCTCACCTTGTTTCCTGTCTTGTGGAAACTCCTGGTAGCTCTTTGTAATTCTTGAGGTCGCTGATAACCAAAATTCCTCTAATTTGCATTATATTTCTTTTACCTTTTTTCTCTCTTCAAAACATATTTCTGAATGAATCCTTAAACTACAATGGAAGCTAGATATGTAACATTTTAAAATCCTAATCAATAAGTAATAAGTTTTCCTATCTGCCGTGTATTTGGAGAATGCTATTGAAAGCAAGAGAGAGTTATCTAGGAAGCCAACTATGCATATATTAAAATATCTTTAGAGGGAAAACATCGATAAGCAAGAATATGGTATGCTATTAAATCGAAGTTGGTTAGTATTTCATGCCAGTCATATCTTCTTTATCGAAATGTATGATGAATGAACATCAAGTTCTATATTTTTGCCTTTCGATAATGCGACGTTGATATGCGGCTTTCATTGTCCGGCTTCATCGATTATTATATTCCAATATAACATGGCCTTTGATGTGTTATTTCCTTAATATCATAGTGTTGGTAATATCTGTATTTGGTTTAGTAGAAAGAGACAGATATATTTCTAGTCCTTTTTCTTCTTTCACCAAAACTATCAAAATGAAAATTCTTCATTTTACCATCTAACTATTATGACTATTTATTTTAACATTTTATTTATTTATTTAGGTATTTAAGTTTATCATCAAAATCTGTAAATATTTAACAATTATTTCATATCAGTAAAAAATAATCGTTATGCGTATCTATTGACAATAAACAGGTATTCGCATACACATCCACAAATGGCTCGCTTAGATTATTTCACTGTTCGACGTTTGCATCGACAGTCATTATGAATACAATCGCGTTTATTGCTTTCAATATCAAGTTATAACCTCGTGATGATGGCAGTAATTATATTCATATTTTCATTTTTATAGATTTGTTTATATTGACGACTAGTTATTGTATAGTACGATAACTTATGAAAACGATATAGTTTGGACAGCTTAGAACAAGGTCTCGTTTGTACTGAAATCATTAGTGAGAACAAAAGTGCCGGCAAAAAGACTAATGGAAGTAATTTAACTAACTATTGTGAATATTTTGGGGATAATGTGTTGTTAAGTACCTCCAAAGTGGCGAAGTCAGAGTCGCGTATTGTGCTAGTGGGTGATGGGGAAGGTGATGGCTGCTGCTCCTGCTCTGGCATGAGGATCGGTGACCTTGGCGGCGTTTTGCTTGAAGCTGCAAAACTTACCAGGTCTTGGTTCTGTCAGAAACCTGGATACGGGTGAGTTAAACATTCCTTATTTATTCAACTTAAAGATAGTAACAGTAAAATCAACTGCAAACCAAATGCAAAAAAAAATATCAAACAAATAACATAAAATCGTATAAATGAAGAAGATAATGTATAAGGTTAACCTCAGAAATAAGCTAATATTCTACACTGACGGCAGGGAATTCAACGTAATGGTCCTGAATGCACAGATACTCTGTACTTACAGGGTTGGCACTTTGGCAGCGCTACTGTGACTCCTCTGGTGTTACAAACGTCCATAGGCCACGGTAACCACTTTCCATCAGGTGGGCCGTGTGCTTTTCTGCCACCTAAGTGGTATAAAAAAAAATGATTTTATTCCATATTAGTCTTGCTTAAATAATCTGAATAGCGAAAAGTAACCCAACAACACTTTCAGTAAACTAAGTCAATATCAAAATTTCATTTTAACGTAATGAATAAAATTTAGAACTTCGAGACTGACAGTGGTGCTACCTCCATACCACGTGTACTTGCCAAGTTTAATTAAAGCTACCCAAGTCTCAAAGAACTTCAAAGTTAGTAAGAAATGCGTCAAAGGAAATGGAATTGTAATTTCCTCTTTTTTATATATATCTGTCTGGTTGTTTCCATAAGTTAATATAAAAGATTTATTATCAAGTTGAATAATTAAATCCCTTTTCGGAGGAACGACTATGAATACAAATTCAACATTAATTAATCAGGTATGTTTGGATTTGAAACAATGAATGTTATTTTAATACTTGTACAAGTATCTTTCAACAAATAAAATATCGCCTTTGAATAATAAAGGTTGTTTGTGTTATATATGTTATAGTATAATATTTTACATGTAGGTTTCTACAATATGTTAGTGTAATGGTCTAACAGGTAATTTGAGACGTATTTACACTTATAAAAGGTAAAAAAATCCATATGCCATTATTGAAATAAAACGCATTATAGTTTTAAAGAATTGAAAATATTAGTGGAGAGTCATGTCTATAAAATACATTACAGATGTATTCAAATGAAAATAATTAAACTACATCTTTGAATCTCTCTTTGAACTCTGTTTTATAAATATTATTTTACATAGTCAATCGTCATAAACAATAACATTGATTACAACGCCAAATACAAACAGAATATCAGTATTTATAAAACTTTATTTTACCGTCTCTATCATGGTGAGTGTTCTGGTGAGCTCTTCCAACTAATCTCCTTTCCTACATAGGACAACATGTGCAGGCCTTAGATGTCACCCTCACACTGTGCAGAATATACGAGCAAGAACCAAGCGGTTCGGATACTGTTTTCTTTGCTGCACCACCAAGACCTGGAAACCAAGACGTGTGCTTCCTTCTTCCTACAGTCCCGGGGCATTTAAGAGGGGCGTGAAAAAGCATCTTATGAGGCCGCCAAGCTGAGTGCCACCATTGTAACACTTAGTGTCTGTAATGGTTACCCTCTTTCCTGAGACTTTGCCTTTAGCTTACCATTAGGCGAGGTGAGGTCAAGTTGGCGTGTCCTATATAAAAAAATACTTACTATGAAATATAAATCACGGTGCGACCTATCCATCGAATAAAATTACTTCTGTTAGTAAATGTATTTTTATTCTATGCACAGGTCGATTTACATGTTCTGAAACTTAACGACAACATTTTCAGACATTCTATTTCAAAGAGAAACAAGATCACACATCCTGACCCCGGATTAAATTCACTTTGCTAACACAACATGTCTCATGTAGATCTTGATCTAGTATTGGAAATCCACTTTGGTACACCTCGATGTGCAGGAGTTTTGTAATTACAAGTGCCTGGATATTAGCCAAAGGATACCACTGATGTTTTAACATTCCATGATACTGTAGGAGAAAGTTCACGATTTGTCTTACCTTTGCTGGTGACATTTACTTTACATTTTTACACCCAAGATTTATATCAGGCGGTACTAAACTGTCAATTATTACAATCGTATATTTAGTTCACAAACTATTTAAATAACGCCTAAAACCATATGCTAAACGTATAACAGGTAAAGTTAATAAATGGTTATACGAAATATCCATCACAATATTTAAACAGCGGCAGCAAATAAAGCATTTAAAAATTCAAGCCTCGCTTAAAAGGCGGATGATGAAAGCAGCATCTCTCATTTTGTTTCAAAACCGCACTATCCCGGCCTCTCCCAGGCGTAGGCAATGCCGAAGTCTAATAACCTACAATTTTTCGCTGGGCCAAAACTGGGTCGTTTCTGCAGCGATTCAGTATTAATCAAGTCGGTGCAACTGAATAGAGGATCTCCCAACCTCCCCTCTCCGGTCGATGACAATGGGGGGATATCGCGCTCCATTTGACAAATAAACTGCACTTAAGTCTCTTAGGGACTCGTATTTAAACTGCTAGCTAGTTTGAAAAATTGTTGTTTTACGGATTGTCTGTTTCGCTAATGACTTGTGTAATTTGCGGGTTGTTAAAGATACAGTTTGTTCTTCTATACTTAATGGACGTTTTTATATTTTTAGGCACTTTGAAAAAGGATGTGATTTTACAATTCATAGATGTTTTTAAATAGATTGGAGTGATGTTATTTGTATAGTAAAAACAGTTCCGAGAACTGAATTAGGCAGCCATCGTCCCTTCAACTGTGTCAAATCGTGCTAAATTGGCTTTGATTTGCACTAAAACAGTTTGCATTTGACAGTGATAATCGTAGTTTCACGGAATCTTTGATTCATCTTCTTTATGTTGCCAATGATTTTCTTTACTTTGTTACAAAAGGGGTTGCTTAGCTTATGGTTATGCACATTTAATTAATATCTGATTATCTATGAGAAAATACTAAACTTTTAATTTTGCTAAAGCTGTTTTGGAACGAAAACCATTTTTTTTTATTATTATAATTCCTAGCAGAGTAGAATTTGGGGCACCCCATCTCTTACCATGCGGTGTCGTACAAGACGACTAAGGGATAGGGCTGTTAATATCAGACAAATATACACAGCTTGGACTCAGGCACAGAAACACGCCTCGAGTCAACAATAGTGCAATAGGCTCAATCCCTATTACGTGGGGCCGAAAACAATGATTGGTGAAATGTGGGTGTTAATTTACCTCTGCCTGACCCTTCGGGGATAAAATCGTGATTATATATGTGAATATGTATGTCAATTTTTCTTTTGTAAAAATGTTATAACTTTCTTGCACCTTCATTATGAATGTCTTCCTCGTCGTATTTACTTCTCATATCCCATACGCATAAATGTAATGACAGAGAAATGTACTCGTATTTATGAAACAACATTTCTCCGTGATCTAACTTTCATTCGATGGCCACACGAGCCGTACTGGCTCCGAGCCAGGAAAACAAGAGAGGCCTTACCGACTAATTGGCAAGCTTTATTCTGAAAATTAAACATACAATATAAATTGATTGGGCTTTACCTTGTAATAGCAAATCTTGAAGGCAATTTCATTTCGCTGGATGTATTGTGAACGATATGACTTTAGGTGGCTATGTTTTAGAAAATGTTTTACCTACTGTAGTAGCAACAACTGCTATTTAACTGCGGTATTCTATTTTCTGTGAGCTAAAGGCACTTTTGTACTAGAAAAGCTTTTCTGCGTAGTCTTCATTCTGTGGCATAGATGTTACTCTATTAATCCTTGGTTTGCAAAGTGTGATATATGTATAGTGAAGTTTTTATGATTGGATTTATGTTGCTTTTGAGGGGTTCGAATGCCTTCTGCTGCATTCGTATATTGTCTGGTGTGTCAGATTAAAGGTTGATTTGGATCCTGATGCTCTTGGTGCGACCCCGTACATCCAGTGTACCCTAAAATAGGGATTAAAATTATCATAGTCAGTTTATGTATATATTATGTGTTTGTTTATTATTAATGTTTATTGTGTATGTATTACAGTCAAATTTCCTACTATTAGAACTATAGGGATATTTTATATCTCCGTGATCATGGTGCTTCCAACAGCGCCGAAATATCGGAAATTCCAAACAGTACACGGTAAATATTCCGATAGCTCTCATATTAAATAATGTAGTTCTGAAACTGAATGGAATTCAACGATTTTGGTCCCAATTAACAGTTTGTTGCATAAAAATATTAACTTACACAAAATGACTGGTTAACGAAGCGCTTCTGTTATGAAGTATATGTTTGCTTGTTTATTTGCACTGCCTCTGTTCAACGTTTCACCGAATAATTAACTTGGTTGTTGATAGCGCAGTTGTTCTTGTTATTGATATAGAGGTAAAACTACGTCACATAGTTCAGATATTGAGTGGAATACGCTTTTATTGACTTCGCCTGTAGTTAATTATGTACATATGGCAAAGGAGATAAGTATACATCTTTACGCGTGAAGCACTTAGTTATTACCCACGGCTCCGTCCGAGTGAAGTTCTGATCCCGTTCTTGCTAACCATGGGAACTTATACCAGGGATAAAAGTAGCCCTTGTGCTATATAATGTATCCCCGTAGCAAATTTCTGGCATACAGTTTGCAAGTGATTGAGTTGCAAACAGTTTCACAATATTCACATTTAGAAGGATTTCAGTAATGTAAAAACAGCAAAAGAAATATTTATGGTGCACGGATAGTTTATCTGGATTGACACTTTCTCATTCTTATCTGGATTCTGACGCGGACGAAGTCCTATGTAGAAGGTCATCCTATAATAATAGTTGCAAAACATACATACATACATCCCTGGAGGGTTAGATAATTGTATGCATCTGAAGCTGAGTCTGGGCTGTATATATCTGTCTGATGTTAAACAGCCCTATCCCTTAGTCGCCTTGTACGACACCGCATGGGAAGAGATGGGGTGGCCCTAATTGTACTCTGCCGGAAACCACGCGACTTTGCAAAACATTTACAAAAAAATGATTCAATAGTGAACACTCAAAGTTCATCAGCCAATTGTACTGTTTCTAAACAACCCTCTAATATCCAAACTCACAGAGACATATGGCTTGCAGATCCGCTAACATTAGATATAGCTTACAAACAAACAGAACTATAAATCTATTTACTTATTTTCCTGAATCACAATTTACAGAGATGACAGCTTTGTTATGTTTTTCCTTTTGGTTCCCTGCAACGGAAGTTCTTTTTGGGAGGGGGAAGAAGTTATCTTATCAGTAAACAGTGAACGCACTTTTTTTCGGAGTTGTTTTATAGGGTAATCAGTGTAAACGGCTCAAATCTAAATCATTGCGAGCTATTCGGCCACAGTCCAAAGCGAATGGACACATTAAATTTTTGCAATTTTTCGATAAATTAGATTTCATTTTAGTACTTTGATAATTTCAAACATATTCTAATTTACGTAAATTTTGTCAAGCGCAGATTTTTCTAATTAAGGACACGCACCGATGTAAGCACTTGGTGCGCGCGTGAATTCGACACACATAATGTGTACCTACTCTCAATAAAGATTATTTGCAAATTTGTCAGTGTCCAACCACTTTCTTCGCCGGCTGCACTTACCCATTTGAGTTGCTCTCAGTTTAAATGGGAAATCCCATCATTTTATAAGTACTTATATCTCTAATGGTCGAGGCGGTGCGTCATGTCGATTTACGTAAATGAGTTGCAATATTTTGCCTCCAATTACTTTTTGTGGCTATCTATTTTACTTTTCTATTGTGCTAAGACATATTAAATAGCACTATATAACAATTCAGCATTGATTATGGGTTCTATAACACGAACCACGTACCTTAATACCCACAGTTTAAACACGTTTTATGAACTTCATCTCTATATCTAATTATTTATGTAAACAAATCTTGAAACCTACATACATACAATTAAACTTGGTAATAAGCGGGTCTTTTAATTATTTACAGTTATAACTATTAATAATTATTTTTATAATGGCAGCACTCACACAATATTTGCTCTATATGGGAATTGAACCGGTACGCCAAACGTCGTTAATTGATAATGACTTTAGTTTTAAATCATTAGATATTATTAGATCATGGACAGCGATTGGATATATAAAACGCATATCCAATGAATATATAACCGTCCATAGAAGGTTGGGTTACGTAATACTGTGAACATATTTAGGCATCGTGTTTGCACTAGGTTTTTATGAATATTTATGAGCTATTCACATTTCAGGGGCGGTCATATAGTGCAAATACGGATTACTTGACACTGGGGATTTGCGAAATCTCCAATTTGACATTACTTCGTACTTGGCATTTCGTATTTGTAAATAGATTTGTGTAATGTTTATGTTGGAGGAAATGAGTTCAAAGGTACCTACATTGCGTTGAGCGAGAACACGTCGCGGGTATCCACACACACACAGCACGCTTCAAGGACGAAGCATGCAATTTTATGAAAAGCCATAGA
Organism: Eilema griseolum; assembly: GCA_963662185.1. NCBI lineage: Eukaryota > Metazoa > Arthropoda > Insecta > Lepidoptera > Erebidae > Eilema > Eilema griseolum. The sequence continues at coordinate 9,503,669 of OY759256.1, read as the reverse complement.
GCTACATTATGCTAGGCGGGTCACTTGTCACACGATTGTTCTCGACCTAGCCGGTAGCCCAACGCAGGTACCCATTCAACGCGGCAGACGCCCTAAAGTCGTGACAGCGGGTCAGCAAACTTAATACCAGTACCAATAATATTATGGTGCTTATTCGCAGAGGAGAGGAGAACAAAGAATGTCTACTATGTCCAGCTGTAGATAGCAATAAGCATTATTTTTTTTATATTTAACGCAGTGGCAATAAACTAATTAGTTGATTATTGATGTTTGTGCTTGCGTCATCATCATACCCCATTCGGAACCCCAAATGGGCTTTGATGATGACGTGAGTCACGTATCTTTAGTCTCACTTAGCTATTGTTTTACTTTTTTATTGCACTGAGTAATGAATAAACTTGTTATCCGACTGTTTCTAACTAGTCGCAAGTACTTACGTAACTCTACAATATAACAATGAGTTCTCCTATGTGTATAAACCAATCGAACAATTTGGCTTTTTTGACTTTTTTATGATAAAACGCATCTTATCGATATAATTAATCATGTGAGCTATAAAAACAGAACTTTTCTGCACGGAACCACGATATTTTATTGAGGTATAACGGCATATATGACACTTATACGTACAAGGTTCAAAGAGTAGTTTGAGCCTTATGCGAGGGAAGTGTCCGCGCGTTGTTTTTTATATTTTAGACCAATGAGCCAGTTTCACGCTTATACGTTTAATAATCTAACTAAAACGATTTAAATTTTCAATTACATAATTTAAATAAATGCATAAAGCACACGGTAGTTTTATGAATTAATAAAAATAAAAATTGAATTAGCATTAAAGCTAATTATGGACCCGTATTTCATGTTTTTGGTAGCCTCATGACAAAAAAATGTAGCAGAAAGTAAACTGTAACAAAATACACATACAATGGTAATTTTGACACGTTGGTCCTTATAGGGTGCTTTTAAAGAAAACAACTTTATTAAAATTTACATTATGACCCATCGATATTTTTTTCGTGTCTGAAGGATCTTTCTATGACAGTGCAATCTTCTAAACTTCATTGGACAGATAAAAATATAAATGGATTTAGCCCCCTCCCCTGCCTATATATTATATATTTTAAGAGTAAATATCTCAAGCTAGAAGTAATTAAGCTGTGCTTACTTTGGATCTATATAGCACTGTGTAGTACGTCCGTACATCGTAGACACAAAGCAAATATACGGTATGGTCGTAGAATATTGTTAAAACAAATATAGTACACCTCGCATGCAGATTGATGACTGCGAACTACCTCATCAGCGTGAGCTACGACGTACTAACGTTACAATGCTCAGGTTGATGAGATATTGTCCCACAGTGTACACACGACCAAGGCAAGATGTATAGGTACACCTTTACCTGTGTGTATAAAGGAGTAGGTATACTTGGACCATGCATAAAATAAATTTAAGGACATGTGATTATGAAACTGAATCATTTTTCTCGTTAACCATATTTACATAATAATGCTTTAAATCACTTCTCAAGAAATACACAGCCTGTCAAAATCATAACCCACCAGGTCTTTTAAGCGGGGCGTGAAAATGCATATGATGAGGCCGTCAAGCTGAGTGTCACCATTGTCACATGGTATGTTTAAGTAATGGTGACACTCTTTTTTGAGACTTTCCCTTTAGCTTACCATAAGACAAGGTGAAGTTTATTTGACGTGACATATATAAAAAAATATTGCAGAAGTTGTTTTATTCCGATGTCACCTGACACAGGCAAATTTTGCTTAAAAGGTGACGTCGATCACTGTACATTTAAACTGTAACTTATTGTTAACGAAAATAAATTATTATTATTATTATTATATATTATTCGCTAGACAGAACGACCTTGGCCGTGTGTATCTCAGCAATTTGTTTACATTATAAACCCTTAGAAAGTAAATTGAATGACCCCATTTTAACCACTAAACATAAATTGCATGGCATACTTACCTACCTTTATAATGCCTCTAGTTTTTATTATCTTCTCTTTAGACCTACATTCTGGTCTTTCTAATAAAATTATAACCTCACTTTCCTTCTATACTAAACATATTAATACAGACTAGTTAATATAGAAAGTATTTTATGATTTGAAGTTGAACAATTTAATATTTTGTTTATGCTCTAATGGTTAGACAATCGCGGCTTTAACCGATTCAATTTTTCTATTTTAATTAACAACTTCTTGGAGACGCTGTCTAAGGTATATGTATAATTTTGACTGGAGCAACTGCAATCTGATTCCCCAATCCATAGAAACCTAGAGAGAGCCAGCGCCTCGTCCTTTGAAAGTGTACCTATTTTTTATCGTGTGCAAGATCCTCACGATACCACGGTACGTCGGAGCCGGCGGACGTGGTTAATTCGGGCTTGAACCGACATACGCACGCCGTGCGGGAAGGTTGCAGGAGTTGAGATTACCGGAGATATATCTTTCGAACCCTGGTCGTCTCAGCAGGTGCACGCTTTAACTCCGAAAACCTCGGCAGCACCCACTATTAAGGGACTGAAAGTTAGTTGGCGAAATGTAAACACAACTGTATGTAAAACTAATTAGTAAACAGAAGTAAATTCTGACGCTTCTTACATTAAGCAGTTTTTACTGTAGTGCGAATTTACGCGAAATCTCATAGAGCTGACATCTTTATAACGTGTCGATTATAGTTCCGGTTTCATGTGCCGTTTTCTAGCCATGTTTGAATGGCTATAATTTAGTTATACACTGATGCAATGCCTTATCGCTAACTACACTAAATTGTGGTGTTTCTAGAACTTTCTCCGGCGTCGTGACGGGTATTGATTGATGCCGCGCTAAACTAAGAGCCACGATCTTGTCTAGTATTAAGATACAATATTGTCTCCGTTTATTTGGATTTGTCATTTTTGTACGTTATGAGATGACGAAAGAGGATGTATTCAGTTGGACATTATTATTGCGCATTAATAAGTCCACTCTCCGTTTTTCAGATTTATTTAATCTTTTTAACTGACTACGTTCAACCTACTACCTGGAGGTTAAGCCGGTTGTCATATATGCAGTAATGTTAACGGGTTACCTTTGGTTTGATTGACGTTTCGACCAGATTACACCGGCCGTGGTCACAGGCTGACTGGCTCAGTGGTGCACGCCCGCCGTCTTAGATTTTGTGATAAAGAAGGTTCTTCATCTACATTTCTTCCACAAACCTTCTACATCACGAACTCGAAGACGGCGGGCGTGCACCGCTGAGTCAGCCAGCCTGTGGCCACGGCCGGTGTAACCTGGTGGAAACGTCAGGCAAATCGCAGGTATTTATATACCTATACCATGATCGCGTTAATTCCTGTTATCATTATTATCATGGAACGCGATAGTTTAAAAGTTACAGTTGTAGTATAGTTATGAGTTTAACAGTCCATGTAGGTATGTATTTTCGTTGTTCCACTATAGCACTTTTTTGACACTATAATACGAATAATGCTAGCTGTTTTTATAAAGTAGAACGACTACTTACATCAAAGCTATGATATGCTCTTAGTAGTGAAGTATTTCATTCTGACGATATAAAAATGCTTCTCATCAAAAAGCCTACTCTATAACATGTAGCTTCTACCTTCCGCTATTATTTACCTACCCACCTAAACAAAATTACTTGCTCTACGAGTTGCGTCAGATCAATACTTGGCGATATTAGCAGACATTGGTGTTTACTGTTCACTAACTTCACAATTGATTTCGTTTTCCTCTTACCTATTTTTTTACTGCTGACGTAAAGTGCTATATTTTTTTATGAGTCGTTTTATATAACTTAAAAATGTTCACAAGTAGATAACAGTTAAGTATAGCTGAGGTAGTTTTTTCTGATACCACAGAAAATATATATCCCATTCAATTAGCCTATCGTAGTCCACTGCTGGACTAGGCCTCTCCCAATGTTGGGAGGCTTTGGCCTACTGTTTCCACGCTGGCCAGACGGGTTGTCACAGGGTTATATCTCGAGTTGTGATATTGTATATTCGAGTTGTGCGTATTTTTCTGTCAGTCGCCTTTCGAATGAGATGGGGTGGTGATACTTGTATTCTTTCTCCCTCACCACACAGACATCCTATTAGATACATACTATTAGATGAATAGTTTAATAAGCCGTGAATAAAATCATTTATAATAGACAGGATAAATATATAAGACTTATAGCAAACACTCGAAACAAACTTAAACGTTAAATGGACAACCTTAGAGACGTTTGCAACACTGGAAAAGAGAATGAAAAAAGAAATGTGATAAATGGGAAAAACGTAACACTGATACATGATTTCGATATCAAGTGGAAGGAAACTTTCCCTACGCCAACTTTTAAGAAAGAGAAAGATTGTTTTATATGCACATATTTTTAAGGTGGTACAAAGGTAAGGTGCCGCGTGGTTTCCGGCAGAGTAGAATTAGGGCCACCCCATCTCTGCCCATGCGGTGTCGTACAAGGCGACTAAGGGATAGGGCTGTTTAACATCAGGTATACAGCCCAGACTCAGCCTCAGATGTATGGCTCGAGTCAACAATAGTGCCCGGCATACGGCAATAGGCAATTATTGGTGAAATGTGGGTGTTAATTCACCTCTGCCTAACCCTCCAGGTATAAAGGCGTGATTATATGTATGTATGTATGTATGTACAAAACTGACTTCATTAAAATCGAAATAAAATTATTTAGAGTATGAGTGGTTTTAGACATAAGGTCACGATGCCACTTTCGTGTGTACACGCTATAAAATACAGAAAAGCAGGTATTCGCGTATAAAACGAGAACACAATTAAGTAAAACCTGTTTTTATCAACAGCACACTTAATATGCAATTAGGTTCACCACGTGATATCGACGTGTTTATTTAGAACACAACTAGTTTATTTTTCACTAAACTGTTAACTGTTTGGTTGAGTTACTGGTTTACGTTTGTCAAGGTCTTAGGTATAAAATTCAACAGCAGTCTAGATGTCACCAGCCTAAAATCACCTTCCCGCAGCTTGTGATTTTGCAAATTATGCACCGAGGGATGGGTCATGCATAGTTTTTGATAATAGTGCAGACATCTTTGTCTTAAGGTACGGCTACAACTAATTTTTTTCACAACAAAACACACAGTAAAACATTGAAGAGATTTTCACTTAAAAAGAAGAAGCTAATCTGGTTGTTGTTAAATGTTTGGCACCTTAGACAAAGTATACCTTCTCTAATGTGCCGAACATCATAAAAAAAAAAGTGAAATACCATAGAGACCTCTACAATATTTTATTGCGTGTTTTAAGTGAAAATGTCTATGTCTGAGTCTGCGTCCGTAAAACCTCGCAACGTGGAAACCTGGTATATGACGGCATAACTACTTTTAAAAGTGAGTTGATGAAATACACATAGATATAATTATACGGAGACGTTTGATGGATGAAGGCCCCACCAAGATTTTCAGGGCCCAAGCTAACGTCACCTGCAAGCTGGTATACTTGCTGCTATATCTTATCGCCTTTCATTTCTATATATTCAACTTCATTGCAAATTACAGCACATGTAACGTTTCTGTGTGTGTCCAGTTTTCAGAACACACACGCACACACAGAAACGTTCCATGTTCTGTATTTTATATATTATATAGCAAGGTTATTTTTTGTGTCAAACATAATGAACGAAATTCAGGTAACAAGTATGAGTAGTATTATTGTAAATTCAGCGAACTTTAGCAGTATCACAGTATTTTAGCAGTACGGGATTATTGTATGAGGTCGAAATTTTCGCTTATATCTTTCGCACTTAATGCTAAGTAATAAGTTTACAAAACACTTATTATAGCATCATCCTTGTTCATTGGTCGACCGTAAAATGTAGATAGCTCCCCAAAAACCGCCTTCGCAATCTTGCCAGGTCAGTGAATTTTACATCGTAATCATAATGTGGCTGAAAGAAAATATTTTTAAATACGGGCAGTTCTGGGTTGCCTGTAAAAAATTAGGAACAATTGTTTTTTTTTAAATTGATTACTAAAAAACAAGCTTTTTTGAGTTTATATTTATACAACTCTATTAACGTTCACTCTTTTTATCTGTTTCAGGATATTTTTCTTCGCATTTTGTAAATAAACATGATAAAATTTAGTAGATACACAAAGTAGTTACGAGAAGCACCTCTCATGTAAAGAATTATATATGGTGTGAGCTACTCCCGTGATACACCTCTGCCTACTTCCTTGTAGAAAAAAGTCGTAAAATATCTCAAAACATTATCTAAAAGTCTTCTATTGTCTTTTCTATAAAATATCTAAACCGTTATCATAATTGATTTTGTTGATAAATCTAATTAATTACGGATGTACGTATTTTTATCTTGTTACGTTTAGGTATTATCGTTGATAAAAACTGTAAATAATTGCTATATCTGTATCGTCACCAGGTCACATGACAATAGTGGTTAGAAGTAAGTTGTCGTTCGTTTAAGTTATTTGAACATTGAAATTACTTACTAGCTTTCCTGTAATAAAAATAAATTATTCAACTGAGCTTATTAAATTATAAATGGCATCTGCATCTTATATTTAATCATCGATCCAACCTATAATAGTTATTTTATTTGACAATTAAAAGTATGACGTCATACATTTTTATTTCATAGAAGTCACTAGGAGGTAGGATCTGGCGGTATTTCCGCCCAATTGAGCAGTCCGACTATGGAAGTACGTCCGCCTTACAGAATACCGCGGTTATAATAACTTCGTGTTGTGTCCCCAGCGGTGAGTAGGGTAGCCAGAGCTCACTGGAGAATTTGTGCTCTCAGTGGGATGACTAAAGGCTTCTCCTGCTTTGTCCTCTACAATGACGGCATAGAAACTCTGTACTTACAGGGTTGGCAGCGCGAGTGTGGCTTCTCTGGTGTTACACACGTCCATAGGCCAGAGTAACCACTTTCCATCAGGTGGGCCGTTCTCTTGTCTGCCACCTAAGTGGTATAAAAAAAAGTTCCCTAGAACTTAACGTTTTAGCTATCAGTAAAAAGTAATTAATGTGACTATAAATTCAATTACCTACCTACTCTAAAAATCCACAGATGCTTGGTCGATTGTCATAATAAGAGCCTAATGATCAATACTATAGGTAGGATAGTCAAATATCACGTCACAATTTCAGAAAATCCAATGGCGCTTTGCAGGAAATGAACCGGCGCGGCGCCCTCACGATTTTACCGACACCAGCACGACAGGTGTATCTGATAACTGAAACCAAAGTTCCTGTTCACTAGATTACTTTATTAAATCTAAGTCAGGCCTTTGGTCAAGTGCCAACTTGATCTACATTTTTGTAATTAACGCTTGTTGAGTTTTGACTGGTTTGGCTTGTTATGTGGAGCAAAAAAGTTCTGGTCCGCGTATGGGCAAATGTAGAGTAGGGCGCCCAACGGCCAGGTGGAAGGACGACCTCATCAAGGTCGCCGAGAAGCGCTGGATGCGGGCTGCTGTTCAGCAGTGGACTGTGTGTGGCTGATTTGATGAGTTTTGACTCTAACGCACACACGTAACTTATCAATATTAATCGTCTTTTGACGTTTTGTAACTCCCGTCTTAATAGTCTATACAGAACAATTGATTTTGGACTTTGACGTCAAAGAGAAGTCCTTCTAAAGTAGTATAATTGCGCAAACTATTCATTAAAACAGTTTAAACAGAATTGTTTATCTTCAGCTCCGCCTATTTTCATTAACGTATTGTAACCCAAACTTAAAGTTACCCTACCGTCTGGAAACTTAGCATATTCGGCTTAAACTTAATTAAAGTATGTACACATATAAAGTGACGTCATTAAGTTAAACATTATTACTTTAGTGTTGTTGCCATTTAAGTTACTTATTCATAGATTTAAATCCATGCAGATGTTTTAAATACAAACTACATGTTTGCCGGCGTGGCGACCATGTATGTTCTTGTTAGCATAGGACAGAATGTTATTACACTAATATTTGCTGCTGGTGGCGCTTGGCAGCGTGCGGTAATGGACTGTATTGCGGAAGTAGCTAACTGTTCTATTGACGCTTTACACACAAAACAAGACAGGTGGCCGGGCTGCCGCGGATTCGATCCAGGCAGTGAATGCAGCCCGAGAAATCAGGAGAGGATGCACTAACCTTCACGACACACGTGTTTTCATCGCAGCCGGTACACGGATCTTCTCTTCCTTGCTCAGGAGCTGCCGTCAGCATCACTAGATCGCTTGAGGAACACACGAGAGGCACAATCCGATCGGTAAAGGTCTATGAAGCGGTAAAAATGTAACAAATATTATACATTTCTGAGAGACGCGAGCGCGGTCCGTCCGTCTTTACGCTGGCTAGTTCAAAGCGAGACTGAGTGTCTATATTTCACAAATGGCGGACGGAAGCTACATCTATGGTTAGTGCGGAAGAGGAGACGGGTATAAAAGGAGTGTGTTTCCGTGTCAAAAATACAGTTTCTACTTCGGCGCAACCATTCCCCCCGGCTTGAAGGGTTACCTTCGAAACGACAAATGCGAAACAAATCTAAAGTCTAATCTAAATCTAGGTTTGGGAAATAACAACTAAAATATAAACCTAGATTGGAGCTCGTGCCTACTGCTGGCTAGGCAGCGGGCAGAGGCGAACAAACAACACAACGCAACAGTCTCGACCAAGACGAGACGCGATTAGCCAACAACAAAATAAGGGTCTCTTCACGTGGGACCGATACAACAAGCGAGTGCTTCTTCTCCTCGGGTGGTTCGGAAACCGTAGTGGGATTGAATTGACTAACTGGCCACCCATCTAACGCGGCATGAATCCAGGACGGTCCACCAAACCACAACGGGTGATCCAAAATTTGCGAAGGAAGCAATCCACGAGAGAGACAATCGGCTGGGTTGTCGGTGCCAGCAACGTGAAAGAGATTATGTGGCGCCAATTCAGATTGAATTTTGCCACTCTATTAGCGACGAATGTGTCCCAACGATGGGGCGAAGAGTGGGCCCAACACAAAGCGACTGTTGAGTCCTAAAAGCTAAAATTCTACTAATATTAATGCGAAAATTTACAATTATGTCAAATAAATTACCTTAAAGATTCCGACCACAATACAAAATGTCATTAAGCGACACGGAAGTGCTAGTCTTAGCACTGCCATCCAAAACTACGCGGAGTTTTAGTAGTAAGCTTATCTTCTCTAATAACTCCGCGGTGCGGGATAATGTACGAAGGCTGGGTCCCGCCAGTGTCCGCAGGCGCAGGTGAGATGTAACCTTTATCTAAATATTCGTTAACAACCTCATCATAGGCCCGCTTCGACTTTGGGGACGCCTGCATCTTTCGTTCCAAACAAAGAAAGCGTTTTTCAGCGGAGACACGGGAGCCACCGAGTGAAAACTTGCGGATGGTAGACTCCAGTGGCGGCTCGACGGTGCAACAGAACGAAGCAGTCGAGTGACTAAAACTATCTATAGAAGCGGGTGCGGAACCAATTATAACAAAACCAAGAACTGTTTCCAGTGCGTGCGGAGCGGGGTACGTCGGTCCCCCTTGAACCTTACGTGATAACTGGAGGTGCGGGAGAATCGAAGCGCCGATCAATATATCGACGACTCCAGGAACAGCGTAAGTCTCATCTGCTAAAGGCAAGTCTTTAAATTTCGTTAATAAAGACGTGTCAACCGGGACGGTAGGCAACTGTTCAGCTATTCTATCTATAACGAGCGAATCCATGTCAAACCAAATATTATTATTAAAACGAGATCTAAACCTTGTTTTAACGGTGCCACGAACAGCTGACTGTAAGCTTCCAAAACCCTTCACCACTGAGCGGGTTGAACGCTTATCAACATTGAAACCAAGACGCCGACAACAATCTTGAGTAATAAAATTACTTTGCGAAGCGCCATCTAACAGCGCTCGAACAATGCGCGGCTTACCTAATGCATCAACAATAACAACGCGAGCGGTCGCAAGACACACAGTAGTGAGTGCAGCACTAGCGGAGAACGAACACAAGGTGACGTCATCCGCGGCGGTCACCGGGCGGGCCGGAGCGCGCGCGAGCGCGGGCTGCGGCTGCGGCGCAGGCTGCCGTGTGTCACCGCTCGACGAGCCAACCGTGCTCACATTGGATGCGGCATTACTATTCTCAAAATGAAGCAAAGTGTGGTGTCTCGCTTGACATTTGCGACAACTATTTCTACTATTACATAAAACAACGCGGTGTTTAGTACCGAGACAATTAAAACAAAAATTATTAGCGCGAACAAATTTATAACGATCACTAGGCGACAATTTTAGAAAACCAGGACACCTGTACAGTTGCGAATGATGAGTACTACACAAAGAGCAAACAGGTGATTGTACATGTGCTGGTGCGGTACTAACATAAGTATGAGTTGACCTCAGCGACTTCGATGACGCATCTACTTTGCGTGCAGAAGTAACAACCTTCTTCGCGCCTTCATGTTTCGATGAAGAGCGTTGCAATACCTTTATATGCTCGCGAACAAAACTTTCTAAGTCTTCGAACTTAGGAATTTTACTGCCGCGATGATCCGACTCAAACAAACGAATGGTTTCGGAATCTAATTTCTTTAAACCCATATACAAAAATACGAAGTCGCAGAGGTCATCGATCTTCAAGTTCTTTACGGCGCGAACAGCTGACGCGAAAGTATCTAGAAATTTCTCTAAGTTTTGATCGTTACATGCCGCAATAGATTTCAAATCAAACATCTGATCTAAATAGGCGTTAGCTACCGATCTTTTATCCTCATACCTAGCTTTCAAAGTATTTAAAATTAAATTATAATTCTCGGCACTAAACGTAATTCCAGCGCAAACGGTTATAGCTTTACCAGTCAATTTTTCAACGAGATAATGCAACTTTTCGTGATCTGTCAACGAATCGTTCTTATCTATTGTATTCTCAAAACTATCTATAAATAGACACCAATTGCGAATGTTACCATCAAACTCGGGTATTTGAATTGGTGGCAACTTAGGTCGGTCGCGAGTGGGGTTGGGTAGGTCAGCCGGCTTCTCCAAACTCCTAGCGACGCGTTTGATACGACAATACAAATCGTCAAACGACGACAAGGCTTGATAACTCACTGAGTAATCGGGATTCAAATTCAACTCTAAAACGTTGATGTCATGTACTAAGGTTTCGAAATCCGCGCGTAGACTATCTAAGTTTTCTATAGAACACAAGAACGAATCTCTGATGACCAAATCAGAGGTTTTAAGTGCATTATCATAAATCGATTGTACGCGAGAGTAAATCATTTCTTTTTTAGCGTATAAAAGTTTCAATTGAACCTTACCGGTCTTATCAACCTTTGGGGACATGTTTACAATTAAATCTCAAACTAAAGTGCGGCAAATAACAAATATGAAATGACTTAATCTTAGCGGTACAGAGCAGCGAGGCGGCGCGAGCGATAACCGTAGGTAGGTAGGTACTTATAACTGCCAGTGCAAGCTTGAACTAACGCGCATAGCAACAAGATCGTACCTACGCGATGGTCGCTGTCTAGGTTCAACTATTATTTCAGAGATTAAGTATTGCGTAATATCTATTCAAATCAAAATACTTTCGTATGAATTGGGATGAGATGCGAGCGAGGTAGGTACAGCCACGTGTCTACCCACGCAGGTACTAGGCAAATACGACGCGAGCCGAGAACAACGTAATTGAAAAAAACAAAACAAAGCCAAATGCGTTAGGTATTACACTGTGCCTATGCACTAGGGTGTCTAGTATACCTAAGATCTAAGCCTAAATGTCTGGATGCGGGGTTTTCTACTAAAATAACCAGGCACTTAGGTGCGGTGCGAAAATTGTGAACTACGATTAAGTGTTGATATGATACCTAACCTATTTATGTATTAGGTAGGTACAATGCGAGCCAGCGGCGAACGGACAACAAATTCTAAGCCTAAATGTCTGGATGCGGGGTTTTCTACTAAAATAACCAGGCACTTAGGTGCGATGCGCTTATTCCCATTAGAATAATAACAAAATACGAACTACGGCTAAGAATCCGGCTCGATCCGGACCAAAAATGGTGGCGCTTGGCAGCGTGCGGTAATGGACTGTATTGCGGAAGTAGCTAACTGTTCTATTGACGCTTTACACACAAAACAAGACAGGTGGCCGGGCTGCCGCGGATTCGATCCAGGCAGTGAATGCAGCCCGAGAAATCAGGAGAGGATGCACTAACCTTCACGACACACGTGTTTTCATCGCAGCCGGTACACGGATCTTCTCTTCCTTGCTCAGGAGCTGCCGTCAGCATCACTAGATCGCTTGAGGAACACACGAGAGGCACAATCCGATCGGTAAAGGTCTATGAAGCGGTAAAAATGTAACAAATATTATACATTTCTGAGAGACGCGAGCGCGGTCCGTCCGTCTTTACGCTGGCTAGTTCAAAGCGAGACTGAGTGTCTATATTTCACAAATGGCGGACGGAAGCTACATCTATGGTTAGTGCGGAAGAGGAGACGGGTATAAAAGGAGTGTGTTTCCGTGTCAAAAATACAGTTTCTACTTCGGCGCAACCAGCTGCGTTTTAGTGTGATGTAGTGCTAACTATGATTTTACAGGATAAGGTTCTATAAAACAAAAGGGTCGCTGGGGTTTTCAAGAAAGTGAAAAGGAGTTGGTAACACCGTATAAGAACGTAGTTATAGTTATAAAAAAAATTGCAACGCTGTGCTTTCTTGTGCCAGTTTATTAAGGTAATAAACAAGACAAGGAAAGAAAGAAAGAAAAAAAAATATTTAAAGTAATCACAATGTGTATGTAATAAATACAATAATTAAATGTGACATTAGGTTACATAGGTAACACATTGCGCGAACCCAAATAGGACAACATCTCAGCATTGAATGAATGCTACACACACTTTTTTTTTTTGTACATGCGCAAAATCCCCACGGATACCTCTCCACCGGAGCCGGTGAGAGAGGTTATGTCGGACTCGAACCGACTAAAACGCACGCCGCCTGTGGGTCGTTTTGGTTGCCGCCGCACCCCGGCCGACCCAGGGCCATCTCTCACGATCTGGCCCTCTTCTCGGGTGTGGGGACTACAGAGTCCCCAACTCGTCCCCGGAAACGGGGAGGCGCGCCGCCGCCGCGGCCTGTTTCTGCCAGGGTGACAGGTGGCTCCACCTGTCACCCCCAGGCCGGTGCTCATGCCGCTCCCGCCCCGCCTCCTCCTTCACGAGCATTACTTGCTCGTAGAAGGAGGCGCCGGCCGCCCAAATGCTTCACACACTAAACAAATTCAGTATGTGCAGCGCTGGTTTTCAGATGGAGCCGCTACACATATCAACAGCAGAATTATTTGCTAAACAAAACTATTATTTAGAAAACTAATATGCTGATAGTTCTATATCTATTCCATTATATAGAAAAACTCGCATGGCACAAATTATAACAAACCATTATTTTAAAAACACTGCCACTTCTTTTATAAAAACATTTTAACGTCGCGTCGATATTTTAAATTAAACGTCTGAGGCAATATTACATTTCACTATTAATATACTTTATTCTTTTTTAATCTAAAAAGAACTTACATTAATATTAATTGCGATAGTTCAAAAAGCTGCTCAACAACAGTGGACCGTATTTGTTTGTCATCTTAGTGTAAGGGAGAAGTTTCAACACAATTCTTCAATGAAAATGAGGGTCGTATTTACAAAAGTTGTGAAGTGTCCCAGAAACCTAAAAACATTTGACTAAGATAGTGAAAATATTTTCCTCTTACAAAAAGACGGAATGTGCGCGGGAAATGTTGGATACCTTTGTCATTTGAAACTGTACAATTCTCATTTATAAAAGACTAGCTGTTGTCCACAGTTCTGCTCTCGTGGAATATTGAAATACCTAGTCGTTAAGTTTTCTGAAATTATCGCGTGATCTGCGCGATTTCCTAATGAAAAAATATTGAAGAACTTAAGTGAAAAGAGGCTAGTCTTTCCCAAATTATGTTATGACCAGGGGAAACAGAAATTATTTTTATACTCATCTAAGTAGTTATAAACTTGCGGTTGTGAATTAATATTATATTCTACGACACCATTAAATAAACAACCACACAATAATAAAATGCAATAAGGACAGTTAAAAATGATAAATCCTTCACGATACAGGGGAATCCTCGAGTGTGGGAGTAATTCAATGAGGAAAACCAAACTTTAATGAATTCGTTTCTTTGTTCGCAGCTTCTCGCAGAAAGTAGACGAGGAGGAGGGGGGTGGCGGGGTGGCTCTCAATCCGCCTGACGGATTCTACTCCCATCAGCGCTCGATCCATGCTCACCATGCCCATCATACCTCCGAGCCTGACAGAGGCTATATGGAAGGCAATAGATACGTCACTGCTGTACATCGACCACTACCTGGTAAGTGCCAGTTCTTCGTCTTCATTAGGACAACTACTTTTGGATGCAACTGGGTGCATCCAAAGTTTATACTTAGGGGCCCCCAGGTCAGATCTCCAGCTGTTCCTTTCCATTGTTTGGATTTTAAAGTTACAACCAGCACACAAAATTCTAAAAAAGCCAATCGTCACTATGTTTTGAGATGTGTAATAAGTGAGCAAGATCATCGGGGTCCAAGTCTACCTGACTTGCTACCTCGTACACCTGCTAGTAGACGAGACTATGGTGCAATTTTTCCTCTCGAGGTTAAACGCTCAGACGGCAGTTGCTTCCATAAGAAGCAAACAAATCGGCCGATATAAAACAAATTAATAGTCATCAATAGAGGCCCATAACGCTACTGTTTTATGACATTTTTGATCATAACATGTGAGGACTTGATGGCTTTGATGACACTTATTTCTATAGGCACAAGATTCAAAAGATTTCTTTTTTATTCAGTTCTCCGTAATTTTATATTATAATGTATGTAGCAGTGATTATAAGCTAATCCGTACATTTCAGCATTAAACCACTCAAACTCGTCATGCTCGTCGGCGTCGAACGCGTCGACCGGCGCGGGGCTGTGCGCGGGCGCACAGGAACCAGCGCCGCCGCTATACATCGCTGCTCCGCCAGAGGGCTTCGGCTTAGCCGTTCACAACAACAGGTCAGTGTACATAGAGCATCGTCGATGTACACAATTATATCTATTTGGTGATCATCCACTGGGGATCCGTCACTTGCACTTTTTGTTGCGGTTTTGTATTATACTGTACAGATTGTGTTAACGGGACATTTTAAAAATGTTAATTAGTTTTGTTACATTTATTTTAGACGTGTGTTTGTGCTGATTTGACTTCTGAACCAAAATTTCATTGATGGTACTGTTTATTTCAAAATGTTTATCATTCGTAGAGAGTGGGCGTATTCATTGAAAATTGTGATAAATAACCTCGTTCTTTGGGTTGTTCATATGCTTTGTGCATTTAGCTGGAACTGCGAAATCTTAAAATAGATTCTTAAATAATATGCAATAGTAGATGCTTTCATAATAAGATTTATTTTAGGTTTGGTAACAACCTTACAAAACCTTGTTCGGTGTGTAGGCTCTTGATAAATTCTACGTATAAATGTCACAAACGTTTTTTTTTCGGCTTTATAAAAATGAATATCCTTCATAACAAATATATAGGACTGATACAAATGATAGAACGCTCTTCTATTAGCATATATTCGATTGGAATCTATTATGGAGTCAAATCTGCAAAAAACCATATCGAGGGTACATTTCTGATTACTGTACTTTTGGTGTATGCACAAAAATATATGAAGGTACTCACAAGTGCAAGTATATGATTGTATATGTATGTGAACAATCTCACTGGGTGGTTGTGACTAACTTTGAATGATCTATTCTTTACTTTTCAATTCCTTCCATACAGTCACAGGCGTGGCACAGACGTGTCCATCATTGGTACGACGGGGATAACACAAAAAGATCCCACATTACCCCAAAAAAGGGGTAAATTGACTAGAGGGTATGTCGCGAAACCTTAGGAATGTGTCTTGTGTGCCCTTTAACACCTAGATAACACTTTCCTGTTTAAACTCGAAAATATTTCTGCTATTTCTGTCATCGTTCAAGTGATAGAAATAGTCGCTTTTCCAATTTCTGATGCAAATTACACTGTTACGACATTTTTTAAATTATGTAGTTCTATTCATAACTAGAAATGCCCTGTCTTTTATATCTAATATTAAATCTTAACTAGTCTTTGACCTGAGCTATTAAACGCACGATTTTAAAATCGAAATTAGTGATGATAGTGCGCTTAAATCGCTATCCCAAATATTAACGATTTTGTGAAAACGAGCTCCACGCAATGTGACCCAACAACTTAAAAGCAATTCAAGATGTGAACATCAATTCAAAATCAACTAACCTACCGCGGACTGGATGCCGAATGCGGAGGACTATTCACACAATTCTGGTCTATTTGTATCTTTTAAGAAAACAGAGCCGCCAAAAATAAATGAATGCACCTTTAGGTTTTTTGTTCATAACAGTGTCTTTATTTTGTTATTCTGTAATAATTCTGTCACAAATCGAACACTCCTTGCTGTATTTTATATTAAGTAAAACAACGACATGCAGTTAATTTTTAAAATCTTGAATGGAATTGCTATGCGCCCCTTCTAATCTTTATATTAATGCTTTCTTGATAATCGTTTGGGTATACCTCCAAAGTTTAATGAACTGCTTGATCTTCGATCATTTTGAATATTACTTATAATGGAATCTCTCAAAGAGATACTATCATTATAGCGATTTCTCATTTGCGTTCAAAGTTTGCTCTTTGGAGCCCGAGGTCATCTTATTGGTTTTGATTGACTTTGGGAGCAACTGTTGTCTGATCTCCCAAACTGGAGTAGAAAACTTGTGTTACAGCCTCGCCCGCTGTTTGATAGGTGCATCGGCTTACAGGTGAGGTTGGTTCAGGCCTCAAAGAAGTTGGTAGGGCCCTATTTATTTTGATGTGCGCAATATCTCCCTCCCTCCCCAGCCGAAGCCTGTGGGGGAGGTTATATCGAACTTGAACCGACTAGAACTCACGCCGTCTTTGTTGGTTGCCGAAGGTTATGTTGGCAGGCATCTCCCTCGCACCCCGGCCGGGTAGAACCCTATATACCCAAAGAGATGAAACCTTGTCTAAGTGTAATTTGCACCAGTCTACCAGTAACTTAATACTTTAACACTTGTTTAATTCGAGGCATGATTTTTAAGAATAGTTATTAAGACCCTGGTCCACTTTCACACGTGTGTGGCTTTAAAATGACATGTCGAGATAAATAACCGTTTTTTATTATTGGACGTAAAGGTCTCTAGAAAATTTCGGTAGTAGTGCGTTGAAAGTTTGGCCTGAATTTTGGATATGAAGTGACGAAACGTGAGACAACCTTCAATTGGAATTTAAATAT
Organism: Eilema griseolum; assembly: GCA_963662185.1. Taxonomy (NCBI): domain Eukaryota; kingdom Metazoa; phylum Arthropoda; class Insecta; order Lepidoptera; family Erebidae; genus Eilema; species Eilema griseolum. The sequence continues at coordinate 9,486,221 of OY759256.1, read as the reverse complement.
TTAATCTACCTATCGGAATAATTAATTTATATTTCGCAGAGATGATTCAATATTTATAATGTATAGCTCTTTTTACCCATTTAAATTTTTCTATCCTAGTTAATTTCCGATGGGTATATACTGTAGTTTGAATTGGAGTCAGGACCTAGTACTTCAGTATTTTGGAGACGGCATCGCGAGTGTGACGCCCCTGATATTGAACACGTCCATTGGCGACATTAAGCACTTTCCATCAAATGGAACATCTTGTCTGCCATCCAAGTGGTATAAAAAAGTAATATAATAAGCAAATACAAGTATATATTTAAAAGACTGGCCAGTATATATATCTGTGATCACGTTGAAATAATTATCTAAAGAAACTCGTGCATTTGCATAGCCATTGTTGCTAAAGTCATCGCGGACATTTCAAGGCCTTTAATGCCACTATAATAGCAATTAAAATGTCGAGATATTATTCATTATTTTATGTGTAAAACATTTACGTCGTTAGAGTGGACCACAACCTCAAAGCATTGATTGTCATTAAAATATAATAAGTATAATCACAATATAATCATAATCTCAGAAATATGTTAACAGCATGTAATTTTAAAGAGCATCCTAAACGGCAAGCTCTTCTAGTTAACTTATAATCATTCATTATGTCCATTACTATCTTTTCCAAATATTCTATCTCTTAGATTACTATCTGAGTCCTCTATAGCCCAAGTATATTAGAATTGAAGACATTATTGCATCACAAGTATTTATGGACCAAATTGAGCTTGTTTATTAAATATGGACATATAAAGATCTCTGTCATTAAACATATTTAGCAAAACTTTAATATGCTTAATAATGCTACCGTTATACTTATATGAAAAAAAAAATGTTAATCTAAATTCATAATAAACTACTTAATATTAAATATTAACTTGCTTTATTACTTAAAAACGTAATTAGGTAAAATGAACATTTATCTTTTATTTGGATCATCATTATTATCCGGTCATCCCGATTGCATCCAGAGCTTCCCTAGGAGTTCAATATCCATTTTCCTGATGCTGGTATAAAACACCTTTAAATTTTCCAAATAAATGTTCCTTTTACCTGCATGTTTAATTAAATCTCCTTCAAACATGACCTTAAATTGCACCTTCCAGCCGTTATGAAATGTCCCAAGATCTTCTTGATAAGCAAGTGGAGATCCTAGAACGAAGGTACGGAGGATTAAGGGCCAGAAGGGCAGCTGTCACTATTCAGAGGGCATTTAGAAGACGACAACTGTTGAAGAAATTCAGCGCCATTACCGCAATGGCGAAAGCCGCTGATTCCACCCAGAGGAGACTGCAGGATGGTTCAGATCACGGTCAACTAGTCAATGGTAAGTAAGGATACTATTTCATTTTGTAATATGGGGTTTTATTCTTTGTGACCTCTTTATAACCGTAAGGGACGATGACTTAATCACGGATTATTGCTGGTGCCTCAGTTTTTATTACCAACGTTTCTGATATAGTATACTGTTTGAAATTACATTTTTAGAAGTTGATAATTAATACTGTTGATTGATGGCACTTGGTGGAATTTGCTAAACATATTGAATAATACACTTTGTACTTTTCCACTGTATTTTATTTTTCACCTAACCGGTTTCGCCTCTCGGGATTCTCAAAGGTTTATAGAGGCGGTTATATAGTGATATTTTATTTAGCTTTATAACCGCCAATTCGAACCTTTGAGAATGCCGAGAGGCGAAACCGGTTAGGTGAAAAATAAAATACAGAAAGTGTATTATTCAATATACTCGTAGAAGTTGATTCCTCAGGAAATTTCTTGGTTGCGATTACTAATACCTTGGAAAGCGTATGTACATAACAATGATGTCACTTTTAGGAACAACATAGGAACTGAACGAACATTGGGTAAAAATATTGTGACTATCATTACATTTTATAGAAAGTAGTTTATAGTAGTAATCTTGTCCAACTTGTTCCATTAGCCGTTCGCAATAGCTGTATTTTGAAAAGACACTCGAAGTTTGTAAGATTAAGATGTTTACCGTTTCGTTCAACCAACATTTTCTTGGAAAGTGATCGTGGAATGGCACATTAGAATAGTATCTCAAATTTTCCTACAATCCCCTCAATGTCAGGCACCCGTTTTCGATCCAATGCCGGACTGCGTATCGAGGAGCGCAGGTCTGTGCTAAATCCATTAGCTTAATTTTAATTCCTTTTTTTCTACATAGTTAATAACTCTTACTGTAATTTTCTTTCCAGGTACAGATATATACGCGAATACACTGATGCAGAAGAGTCCTGGGGGCATGGAGAAATCGTTGGCTCTGACAAGGCCTATGCGATCCATGTCCTTGCGAGAACGACACGATATGGATATGAGGTGAGATTGAGATTAGAAATTATAGTAAATATTATAGTAATAAAACGTGTTACATTATAAATAACGTATTCCGATCTCGTAAACACCGTATAATGTGAACTTATTATAAACAAACCAAATATTTTCTAAGACGGCAGCTTAATCTCTGCAGTTTCTCTATGATTAAACTACTTTTATCTAGATAAACTGACGGATACGTTCAAGTCTTCTCTGAGACATTGAATTGTCTCCAAAGCAAATTTTAAATAATTGACCTCCTGGGAGTCCAAAATGGCAGTACTAGCTTGTGCGAGCGCGTTGAAGGGTGGTCTATCTACTTTAGTAAAGTTGAGAAAACCTACAATATCCTTTAGTATATTTTATTACATGAGGAAAATTTGCTGTAAGAAATTTATAAAAGAGACAACCTATAAAGATGGCAAAATCGCATAATACCATTTCCACCAGGAAGCCTTTATTAAATTAATATTCATAATAGAGTTACTATACATCATGCAAAAAATATTGCTGTATTGCCAGAATTCTGACGTAAATCTTAATCGTAAGAACTAATGCTGGTGGAATCAACAGACCATGTCCTACATAAAACCGGCTCTCGTATCTTTGTCGCATAATAAATTTGTTTGTAGTTACCTCAAGGAAGTAATTAAACTAAGTAAAGTGTTAGTATGTCGTCGAATTTGTTAGTTCTTACTTAAAACACTTCTTACCCGATGGCAATTAAGACAGAAATTTCTTTTCCGAACTTGAATAGTCCAACTGGGACTATAGAATGGCAACGAAAGCAGCACTTAGATGTGTTTGTGTTGTGCTGTGAGAAGTCAAAGTTAAGTCAAAGTTAAAAATCATTTATTCTGTATAGACCATTACCTCGGCACTTACAAAACGTCAATAAAAAGGAACATGACAATCAGTTTAGTAAATGGACTACTGGTTCGAAACGCGGCCCTGACATAAGAAGACTCACGCACGAAACTCAGCGGGTATTTTTTTATTTTGGTCTATTTACAAACAAGATACACTTGGGCTACTTAATCTAAATAAAAAAAAAGATTTTCTTCAAGGAAGAAACCTTCGGGAGCAAATTAGGTTGACGACGTACGAATACTACTTATGGTATTGTGAGTGTTTCATACCTTATAATATTACCGTGACTCCTTAGAGAAATACAGAAATAACATAAATCAAAATAATCAAATGTATTTCTGTTATCTTTGCCAAAGGAGCATTAACTATTGAATATTTCAATACAGATATTTGACAAACAAGATTAAACTTTCTTGCCTAGAATTCAGAGTGTCGTTTTCCTTGCGTCAAGTCGTTGAGAATTTGTATACCGATCAGGTTAATATAAGTAAGGTAAAAGGTGTCGATATCTGACTTCAGTGGTGTCCCTTGAGAAGTATCTGGGGTTTTATCTAAGGTTCGATCATGGGCTGTTAGATAGTTATTACATTTTGTACTTTATGTTGAAAGTAATACATGTAATTTATTTATAGGTTCAGCTACACTTATCCCAACTGTATATTATATACAGATTTAAAGCTTTATGTTCAAACTAAGTAGATTAAATATTGGTACCTAAACCAACATGGTCACTCACATTAGTATTAAAGTTATCGGGATATGTACCATGTTGTATTTCCTCTGTGATGATGGTACTTGCAACAGCACCGAAATATCGCAAATTCAAAACAATACAACATGATAAATATCCCGATAAGTTTAATACTAATAAGTAGATATACATAACGGAGAATCCGCGGTAGCCTAGTGGTATGGGTTATGGACTGCTGAGACGAGGTCTCGGGTTCGATCCCAGGTTTTACCATAGCACACACCAATGACATTTCGATGCTTTTCGAAGTTATGTATGTATTTATCGCAGGTTTATAAGTGCCCGGTTAATGGCAATAGGCTCGCCACCTATTACATAAGGACTTAAACATAAACTGGTGAAATGTGGGTGCTAGCAACTCTGCCTACCCCTTCGGGGATATAAGCGTGAGTTTATGTTATGTAGATACACATGTACATTTAAAATATAAATTTTATAGCATTATATATATATATAACATTCAGCATTAGCATTTCTTTACTCGTATCGTTACGTAATTTTTATTTCATTCGTTTATCAACAGTACTTAGCATTTGTAAGAGCCGGTTTATTCCATACGAGTAACCAATTATGTCAAGTTTAAGTTGTTCAATAAACTGTAGTCCCTGTCATCAACCTTGAACAATTAACTAATTAACAATATGAAATTATATTATCGGCAAAGAGGCGCTAAATAGAATATTGCTCGTTATGAATGTCCATCAATTGACCGCACCCCGCTAGATGGTAAAAAGCTGAGGTGCAGTCATCAAGATACAGGCCACCATTCCAGATGCTGTTAATCTGAAAATTATGGCCACTGATAGATGCTTTTTCACGCTCTGTACTTAAAAGCAGTGAACTTGTCAGAGCCGTAATGATGGTGATTGGATGATGTTTTCTTCCTGCAAACCTTATAGCAATAGAGGTGAAAGAAATAGAAGTAAAACGCAGATCCAAGTGTTAAAGTTACTCCTTTAATTTTGGTTTATCAGGCTAGAATCTCGTTTGGCTCCTAACCATAACAAGAAACCTGAGCTTTATCTTTCAATCAGCAGTTAGAACGGCTTGCTAGACCCCGAGGGAATAGGTAGAGCCCTATATATAACGCCCGGCAAATATCTTAATCCCAATTACGTCATGAAATGTAAATGCGCAGTGCGAGCTTTTTGAGGATAGCGCGTGATGCTCAGCACAGCGGCGATGTTGCTCATATAATATATCAAACCGATTCCTACGCGCCAGGGTCTCGTTTCTCTCGCGGCTTGGGGTCAAGATATATGCCAGTAACTATACACTTTTGGAGAACCAATTTTCACTACATTTTTTTTAACGAATGATGTTTTATCTTTTCAGCAACCACATGTCATGTGATCCTCAAAGCGAGGTGGAAGCCATGGTAGCTCGCGTGCAGCAATCTGCCCACCAGATACACATGATTGCGGCAGACATGCCACCTCTGCATCGCGGTGACGCAGACAGCGGGGTAAGACAGGTTCATAAATTACTGTATTAGATTTTTGATTTCTTGTCAAATTTTAGTGTGAACCTTTTTGTTCCAAGAATATCTAGAAACTCTGGAATATAATAGATATCGGGATATTAGGCATGTATTGTATAGAGTTCCGATATTTCGGCACTGTTGCAAGCACAACCGGTTGTTTCAGCAATGAGGGTCCACTGTCTATACCTAGAAACTACTTCTGGTCTAAGAAAGGAAACATCTAGTATGTTCCCTTTCTTAGACCAGAAGTATGATGGTATGGAAGTATGGTATCCGACTACCATACTAGTATTTTTCCGATACCAATATCTAGTGTCTGGACTATGCAGATCGTAAACATACGTCGAACTATTGCGTCTTTAGAACGCATAATGCCTTTTCCTTAGTAACATTTTAGCCGGACAAGACGCGTTTAGGAACTTTCTTCTAAAAAACAAAAAAAATGGTCAGAATTCATTTATTGTACTAATTAACCTAAACCGGATATAAAAATGGTATCTTGAAAGATTGCTGTCATTTAGATGTCATTACAAAAAGTCGCATTATGTCTATACAGATAGGTGTCAAAATTAATTAACGCATTTCATATAGTTCCGCATCCATTCCTAATTCGAAATTTTAAATTAATTTTAGCTTAAGTACTCAGAAATCACGACACAATTTTTTTCTACACAGCTATTTACGTAGAATTAATTCTTTTTACTCAGCTCCTAAAAAGGGAGTTTTTATTCATAGAAGAAAATTAACATGACTAGGTATGGGGTTTTCAATTGTTTTAAACCATTTTATTAAAAGTAAATAATGTTTATGTAAGCACTGCCTTCACTTGTTTAGCCACTGATACCGGTGAAGGTGATTTATTGTAAATAATTGTGAAAGCGCACTGGCAACATCGCACTACGTACAAATGTATGGTTGAGGTTTACATGTTATATTTATTTAGGTGATACTAATGTATGTCACGGTATACAATATAATGTAAATATGCGTAATATCTCGTCTTTATATTTTTGACTGTTCGTAGGCATATTCGTAAGAGAGTTAATAATAAACTGCTCAGGTAACACCATCTTATAGCTTTGTACCATATTGCATACGAAGCTTTCACTTTGGAACCTAGGTCCGCTTTGTGGGATCAGCACTACCTGATGTGCAAACTCCGGTAGGAAAGTCTTCACCAGAGCTTTGACCGTCATTCAGCAGATTAGCAGACTTGCAGTTGAGATAGCTCAAGGCCCGAAGTATGCTAAAAGTAAGATTTTGAAAGTGATGAATGATGACGATAAGTTCTTAGGACCAAGAAAGTGAGAGTACTGACGCGACGATATAAGCAAATATGTATTTTATAACGCTGATAAAATCATCTCAAACGATCTAAACAATGCCTAAAGTAATTAATTATCACAATAACTATCTGTTATCATACTCTTATCAGTATCATATGTCATACGTCGCTTAGAGAAACATCCTGTATACATATTATCTCAGAAATGAACCAGTGTCAGACGACAAAGGTTGTCAGAAGTATTGGCAAGACTAAAAATGTGTCGTTCGTCAAGAAATTAAAGAGAATTAAACTTTGGAGATTTAACACCGGAAAGTATAAAGTGTGTGTGGTTACTTTGTTCCAATTTTTATTATAAATAATTCAAATCTTTTATTTGAGGCTCCAGATCTTCAGGGTCAAAGTCAAGACTGGTGTGGTCTTCCCTCTCTTGATTGGGAGGTCAGACGGCAATCACCCTCCTGAAAATACAAATCAAACTTGAGACACAACCGGGAAATCGCTAGGATCAATCACTCCATTAGCCTATTTCAGTCCACTGCTGGACATAGACCTTTCCCAATATCGGGAGGCTTTGGCCTACTGTTTCCACGCTGGCCAGATGGGTTGGTACAGGGATTTCATTTCGAGTTTTCCTTCTCTCGCAATGATATCGTCTGCGATTTTTTCCGTATGTCGCCTCTTACGACACCCTTCGGACTAGATGGGGTAGTGATACTTGTTTTCTTTCTCCGTCACCACACGGATATCGCTAGGAAAATAAAGTAATTAAAATAAATAAGTATCCAAGAATTGAATATTTGATAACTGTTACAAAAATATAAAATGTATTGGATATGATAGCTTGTATGTAAAGTATAGATCCTTTTTTTAATACATCATTAACTTCATTGTTGAGTGTTGTTGTTGTTGTTGAGTGTATTATGTTCTGTGTGGCCGACCACGGTTTGCCTTTTTACTTACACGTGTCTTATATACTCTATTTGTCGTTTGTTCTGCGTACTTTTCATTTCTCATAAAGTGTGCAGAATTCATGAATGCTTTAGTGAAACAATGTAGTAACCGCCAATGTTACATTTTTAGTACACCAATACAATACAAAGTGGTTAATAGTTGTAACAAAGTTTGCAAGGTTTATAGCCTTAATAGGAAGTTCGTAGTACTTATTGCTGTGTGATGGTAACATTTATGTTTTTATGTGTACGGAGTTCAGATTGGTATAGGCAGTATTTTACATACATATAATCACGCTTTTATCCCTGTAGGGTTAGGCAGAGATGAATTAACACCCACATTTCACCAATCATTGAAATCGGTCCCACGTAATAGGGAGTGAGCCTATTGCCGTCTTCCGGTCACTATTGTTGACTCGGGTCATGCATCTAAGGCTGAGTCTGGGCTTTATATATCTGTCTGATGTTAAACAGCCCTATCCCTTAGTCGCCTTGTACGACACCACATGGGAAGAGATGGGTTGGCCCTAATTCTACTCTGCCAGAAACCGGAATCTGGCGGACAAATATTTTACAGTAGGTAGTTTATGAATGTAGAGTTTTACTTGCGATAATTTGATTGAATTTTATCATGATTTACATCTGATTACCCTTGTTCTAATTGTTTGAGGTTGGCACAACTTATCTCTGTTATACATTCATGTTAGACATGTCAGACATGGAAGGAAGGAAGAGTCATTCCTACTGTTGTCGTCTTTTTTCCTCCTTCTGTTCTCATCTCTTAAAATTCTAATTTAATAAATTAAGTAGGATCTATGCATTGCTGTAATGCTGTTTCATACATACATATAATTACACCTTTATCCACAGACGGTTAGGCAGAGGTGAATTAACACCCACATTTCATCAATCATTGAATTCTGTCCCACGTAATAGGGAGTGAGCCTATTGCCATCTTCTGGGCATTATTGTTGACTCAAACCATGCATCTCAGGCTGAGTCTGGGTTGTATAAATCTGTCTGATGTTAAACAGCCCTATCACTTAGTCGCCTTCTACGACTCCGCATTAGAAGAGATGGGGTGGTCCGAATTCTACTCTGCCGGGAACCACGCGGCTGCTGTTTCATCTGCATTATTAGGATTCCTTTTGATTACTGTATTAGCTTGATATTATAAATATCTAAATTAAATTAGAACTATATCATAGTATATAAAATAAACAAATACTGCTTTTAACATTTGAACTACTGTACTGTCTTTCCACTTAACGTGTTCTTCTGTTTTCCAGGTGTGCAGCTGTTCGGTGAGCGGCTCCGTGACCAACATATCGACGTCCTCGTCTCACAATGAATCTCTACACAACCACCAGCTTCTTAACAATACAGGTGAACTTCAATCTCATATTTAACTTCCATTTCTTTCTCAATCTCCATTACTAGCATGAATGGTAGCAAGTCTTCTATTAGATTCGTTTGGGTTACTTTCTTTTAGTTTAACATCATTTAAATCTAAACAAGAAACAGTAAATTCTTTAAACATTAAAATAAAACTATGACTTACATTCAAAATTGGGTATTTCATTGACCAGTCAAATCAGTTACTTTTTATTAAATGTCAAAGCAGTAAGTTATAAAGCAAATTTATAGTTTGGTCATAATATTTAATACTCAAATCATTTAATAGATATGTTGGGTAGATGATTACAAATAAAAATAATTAAATTAAATAATAACAGACGCAAACTTTTCCAGCATTTTTACCATCCTTAATTAAATGAGTTCAGTTAAATAATTTTATAAGTACAGGAAAATACCCAATTATTCTTTGGGGTAACCGAAAATGAGTACTACTTTCCGCTTTGATAGAACATTAACTTGCAGTAGTAGTAGTTAGTGGTCTCGTAAAGAAAATTAGAGAAACGATCGCTTTACGCTTGGTAATGTACTATGTGCGTTTATTTATATATTTTCAAAACAAATGGATTTTTTTACATTTACATAATAACGGACTTAAAAAAGACAAGAGGATTTATTTTTTTTCAATAGCACCACCTGGGCTCCGATTCTGCTAATTTTAAATCATAGCACAATCACTGTTTCCTTCTTCCTACAGTCCCGGGTCCTTTAAGCGGGGCGTGAAAAAGCATATGATGAGGCCGTCATGCTAAGTGTCACCATTGTCACACGGTACGTGTAAGTAATAGTGACCCTCTTTTCTGAGACTTTGCCTTCAGCTTACCATCAGGCAAGGCGAAGTCTAATTGACGTGTTCTATATATATACAAAAAAATGCCACAGATATTGCAAACCGTTATGTTGTTAAAATCTAAAATTAAATGGCATCTTGTAGAGTGAAAGAAAAATGTAATGAACTATTTCATTTAATTTTGAACTTAAAACTAATAGCTGTAAAGTCCAACTAATAAACGCGGTAGCCTAGTGCTATGGGTAATGGACTGCTGAGACGAGGTCTCGGGTTCGATTCCAGGTTTTACCATGGCACACACCAATGACTGTTCGATGATTTTCGAAGTTATGTGTGTATTTATCGCTGGTTTATAAGTGCCCGGTTAATGACAATAGGCTCGCCACCTATTATTACATTGGGAAATAAACATAAACTGGCGAAATTGGGATGCTAGCACCTCTGCCTACCCCTTCGGGGATATAGGCGTGAGTTTTTGTTAAGTTTACGGTATCATTGGTGTGACAGTGATTTTTTTATGACATAATATTAGTGAAATCGGGGCCCTGAGAGAAATTTCTATCTCCTAGTTCCTTCCTACGCCGAACACATTTCAATATCACTATCAGCTGTATGATATCTTTAGCATAGTTCTTATCCACAAGTAATTGCATTATCATTGCTTGAGAATGTTATCAATATAGATTGTTATGTTGCTGTTTCGTGATATATTTAGGGACATTGTCATACTTATAGTCTTAACACACGCTGTTATCAATCACTTATCGACCAGCTTTTAATTATTATACATAAGAAAGTAGACGCAAATTGTGTTTAAAGTTATATTAAAATACATAGAAAGTGTTTTTGTGATGTAAAAATGTTTTTAATAAGTTAATAACACTAGTTTTAATATGTATATTAGTGTTATAACACGAGTCGATGTTATACATAACGTAGATATTTTGTTTAGTGTTATCCAATATCAGTTGAACAGTATATTCTTGTGTGTCAAAGTGTTACGTGTAGCAGTTGTTTTCAGTGTTATCTTTATATGTAATGTTATATTCCGATATAGAAAACAAAAACATAATTTCTGGTAAAGTGTAAGATTGTTTGGTTGTCCAATGGCAGTCAATATAGTCGTGTGCTCTGTAGTAGAATGTTCTAAAGAAGTTGGTAAGATATTTTTTTTACGAGTTTTTATTAGATATGAGGTTAAAATTTTGATTAATTTAATTCTAAAATTTCATTGAAATCAAATAATCCGTTTCAAGGATTAGTGAGTAGTGTGTACGAACACGTGGTTTTGTATTTAAGAATAATGAAGCTTATAATGAACAAACCTATATGTAGGTAGATGAGATGAACAAAAAAAAAACATAAACTCACGCCTATATCCCCGAAGGGGTAGACAGAGGTGCTTGCACCTACATTTCGCCAGTTTATGTTTAGGTCCCAATGTAATTGGTAGCGAGCCTATTGCCATTAACCGGGCACATATAAACCTGCGATAAATACACACATAACTTCGAAAAGCATCGAAAAGTCATTGGTGTGTGCCATGGTAAAACCTGGGATCGATCCCAATAAATATATAGGGGAACAATATATATGTAGATAGTAGTTTGTTTCGCTGAATTAAACAAAAATGTAGACTAGGTATTAGGCGCATTTCAATAGTAGTAATATTATATAGAGTGAAAAACTGTCAATCATTTAGTATATTTCCTTTTTACTCCTAATTGTTTTTAATAACCTCATACTTGTATATTATATACTCTAAGGAGTAAGCACTCACCATACCCGAACAGTTTTTTGCCTCAAGTATTAAAAGTAAAAAACATACCTATTACCGTCTATCGGACACATTTTTAAATACCCCGCGCTGCTACTTACAATCACCGAACAGAAAAAAAAACTCAATTAAACTTTGCCTGACCAGGGCATCGAACACGGGACCTCATGCATAGCAGTCGCATTCGCTTCTATTGCAACACCGAGGCAGCTAAAATGTAAGTAAATTAATTACTTAGCATGATATGTTATTCCAGGTCCAATATATGGGAATCTGCTATCCTCTGGGGGGAAGCCCCTGTCTTCGCCAACGGCGCGGCAGCAGCAGCAACTAGCTGCCATACAAGCTGCTAACGCTCGGCGATTGCCGCCTGAAGTTCCTAAAAGGACTAGTAGTATTACTCTCAAGTAAGTTTTATATCCTGTTCTATCCGTGTGATGACGGAGAATACAAGTATCACCTTCCCATCTTATACGACGGGTGTCATAAGAGGCGACTAACGGACAAATACGCAGACGATATCACTGCGAGAGAAGGAAAACTCGAAATAAAACCCTGTACCAACCCATCTGGCCAGCGTGGAAATAGTAGGCCAAAGCCTCCCAACATGACCTCCGTAGCGTCGCGGTAGAGCATTCGATTGCTATGCACGGGGCACGGGTTCGATTCCCGCTCAGTGCAAATATTTGTATGCATGAATATGTATATTTGCATTGGTCTGGGTGTTTCTATGCATAATATGTATGTATTTACAAAAAAAAAGTATCTAAGTATGTTTATCCGCATTCTAGATCACATAACACAAGCTAGTTAGGCTATGCTTACCATGGGTCTAGATAGTGTTGTGTAGAATGTCGTGGAATATTTATTATTATTATTATTGGGAGAGGCCTAAGTCCAGCTATAGACTGCGATGGGCAAATTGATTTATTAATTGAGGTTTTATATTTAAATCACTAACAGAGGAACTTGGATCATCATCATCTTGACTTTAACGGTTGCTGTCTGAGCCCCCTAAGCCTGTTCACCTCGTTCGTTAATCAGATCTTGGTGGCATATAATACGCCTCATATGTTTTGTATCTAGCTCAGATCTGCTAGCTGCTAGCTATATAAGAGCTGGGGTAGGCTGGATATGGAAAGTGGAGGATACGGTGCTAAGGTGTGTCTTGGCCTTCTCTGTCTCACAGACCTCTCCCAATATACACTGGGAGACGCATTTGTCCAGCTGTGTATTGTAGTTCCCTCGTTAACTGCTTTTTCATCAAGTGTTGTAGATTCAATTCCCTCATGTCACAATTAATTATTTTTGTAATTCATTAATATTTGTTCTGAGTCAGCACAGAGTCAATAAAGAAATGAAAACAGGAGTTACTTTCTTGAACAGTGTTTTTTACCATTTTAACTACCTACTGATATCTAATCTTTTGTCTTTTCACCCCCAGTGCTGAAAGTCCAGTGTCCCTCCGTCGCGCGGAGTGCGGTGGCGCGGTGGTCCGTGGAGGCTCCATGTCCTCGGTCCAATCCTCGTCTTCCTCGTCCTCACAAGAGCATCGCCACCACTACCATCAGCCATATCAGCCCAGAGCGCCGGTGAGTAGACCAGATGATTGTTTTTAACATAACACCATCTATTGGGTGGAAGCAGTAACTTTAAATTTTCGTGTTGAGAAATACATACATACACATAATAACGCCTATATCTCTGGAGGGTTAGGCAGAGGTGAATTAACACCCACATTTCACCAATAATTGTATACGGTCCCATGTAATATGGGGTTGAGAAATATCTAGCCAAAATTATTGAGTGTGATTAGGAAGTCGCATATTCTATGATGTAATTGCCGCATTAGTTGACCGATGATAATTGGATGCGGAGTAACCAGGAAATTAAGAAATACACCATATCAAAAATACTATTATGTTAATGTATTAAGCTTTTCACTAAAATATCGCAAAAATCGCAAGAAAATTTTATAAAGCAGTTTTCGTTTTAATTAATAGGTACAAGATGTAAGTACACGACGTCTAACCTTTTAAAAAATTGCCCCAAAAAGGAATGTAACATTTTTTACATACACGTTTACATAATACTTACCTTTTTCAACGTTTAATATAAAACTTCCGAAGCATTCTATCTGCATCAATTTCGCATGCACATATCTATTATATATCCTATCTGAATCAGATAACTTTACAATTTTTCAGTTCACACAAGTCCACCATAATTATAATGTTTTAACCCTGCATGTCACAGTTTTATCTAAGAATCTAGTCACCACCATCTTTTATAACTGTGCGCAAATCCCCACGGATACCCCCACCACTGGAACCGGTGGAGGAGGTTAAGTGGGACTTGAACCGACTAAAACGCACGCCGACTTTGTGGGCTGGAGGTTGCCGGAGGTGAGATTATCCGAGACTTCCCTCGGACCCCGGCCGGCCCAAGATCGTCTCTTATGAGACGGTCCTCTTCGGGTTTGGGGACCACGGAGTAGGGACTCCCCACACGTCACGTCTTCTGCTAAGGTGACAGGTGGCTCTACCCGTCACGTTACCCATATGTCGCCAACTATGATTTTTGGTCTCACTTAACAAGGAGCTAGCCTATTGCCGTTAAGTTTACTGTCCCTATTCCACCACCCCCTTTTCTCCAATACACGCCCATATAACTGTTGTCAAGTCCACCATCACGTTTGTACCCTGCATGTCACAGGAGCCGCACGTCCACATCCAAGAACCGACATACCAGCACCAGAGAACCGGTTCAGCGTCAGGGTACGAGGACCGGTACTCCGTGTGGAAGCGCCAGGACGCACCGCCGTACTACGAGGCGTCTCCCCAAGGGGCGTGTTGTCGGCCCCAGCATGATCATCACCAGCATCCACATCCACCGCTCAAGGTATGCTACATAAACAGCAATAGGCAGGGAATTGCTACTGGAAACGGTGCGTACTATGCGGTATGAAAGGAAATTCATCCCACGCACACTCAAGCCGTAGAACGAACTACCTGCCGTTGTTTTTCCAAGCGACTACTAAATGGGGTTCTTCAAGAAGGGTTTCAGAAGATTTCTACAGGATCGGTAGCACGGCACACGTCCATAGGCCGCGGTATCCACTTTCCATCAGGTAGGTCAAATCTGCAGCCTATGTGGCATAAAAAAGAGTAAATTATGATATTTGTCTGTATAATGCTGTCTATGAAAGACACACATTGTCATAAAACAAAATAATTACAATGGAACATTCATACAAAAGTACTCATGAATGTGTGGAATGGAAAAAAATTAATTATCAAAATATATTTTACTTCGAGCGACAGAAAAACCAGTATTCTTTGAACTGCTCCGCAGCTAACAATCAGGCAGGGTGTAGTCAATTTGACTACCTCAATATACAGGTACCAGTTGGTTTTGTGCAATCTGGTTCAGTTGGCAATTGAACGGCAATTGAACAAAATGTCTTTCTCCTTCTGAATTGAATAGAATTTTAGAAAAAAGAATATTAATATTTCCAGACGATTTTGTTGTCGAAAAAACTGTGACTAAAATGTTTCGTTCCATAATGACTATAAAATCACCTAAAATTCATTGCATTTACTTTTCATATTACAGGTCTCTGAAACAGTCCGTAAGCGCCAATATCGCGTAGGTCTCAATCTCTTCAACAAGAAACCAGAGAGAGGTATCGCATACCTCATCTCTAGGGGCTTCCTTGAGAACTCCCCACGAGGAGTGGCGAGGTTCCTCATCACGAGGAAGGGGCTCAGCAAGCAGATGATTGGAGAATACCTCGGGAACCTGCAGAACCCGTTCAATATGGCTGTGTTAGAGTGAGTTGTACTGTTAATTTTTACTTTTTATTAATCTTACCTACTACCTACTTTATTTCGTTTTTAATTCAATCCACTACATAAAGTTATATGTTGATTGATGGATCAATAAAATACATTTTAATCCAAACAAACTATACCTTAATTACCCTTGAGACCCTAAAACACTACTTTCTTAGTCTTGCAGTATACATAAATGTTGCTACATCTACTAGGATCCCTCGTTCATATCCCCTGGGGGATTTGCCAATGCCTTTACGCGTAACGTAAGCCCGTCTACTAGTAACTGAATAGCTAACAGCGGTACATGCGCATGCGCAGGTGCTTCGTGACGGAGCTGGACCTGTCGGGCATGGCGGTGGACGTGGCCCTGCGGCGCTACCAGGCGCACTTCCGCCTGCCGGGCGAGGCGCAGAAGATCGAGCGCCTGGTGGAGGCCTTCGCGCGCCGCTACGCCGTCTGCAACCCCGACTTCGTGCAGCGCCTGCGCACTCAGGACACGGTACGTACACCTAAATTTATATTAAACTGCCAGGCGCATTTCTGCCTGCCTCCAGAGAGATTTCCCTTGCACTCCGTCTGAGTCATTTACGGTTTTAAGGTTCTCCTGGTGAAGGAAGCAAGGTGTCCCCATCTGTCTCCGATATGAG
Organism: Eilema griseolum; assembly: GCA_963662185.1. NCBI lineage: Eukaryota > Metazoa > Arthropoda > Insecta > Lepidoptera > Erebidae > Eilema > Eilema griseolum. The sequence goes on along the minus strand of OY759256.1, from coordinate 9,470,031 downwards.
GGGCGCGCGTAACACCGTTTCGCTGATGTAGATGTAGAGGTGACAAGCGGCCGCAACTGTGTCCCCCGGCCAGAGAACCAACTGATCTCTAGTGTGCCTTCTGCTAGTTGGATGACCACGTGGAAAGGCCTCAAGCAACCCTACCTATAGAATTCTATGCTTAACAATTAAAACCCAGATCTGTTTCCACGCGGAATTTATAATAATATACACCAAACCTAAATATATTATTCTATCCGTGACGGAGAAAGAATACAAGTATCACCTTCCCATCTCATCCGAAGGGCGTCGTAATAAGCAGACGATATCACTGCAAGACAAAGAAAACTTGAAATTAAACCCTGTACCAACCCGTCTGGCCAGCGTGGAAAGCCTCCCAACAAGCAGCCAAAGGCTCCCAACAAGCAGTCAGACTTGTTGGGCTAATTGTTTGTTTTGTTTGAAATTATTATTCACCCACCAAATATTGCGATGGCTGTTTACGATTGGTATCATTTTATCATTGTCTGATTCATTTCGAGTATGTTTGAACCACTTATCAGTTGCGAATTATACATTCTGATTAGGGCTTAATAACGGAAGTCAAAATTGTTGTGGTGGGAATATTTATTGCAGTTCATGACGCCTCGTATCTATTGAAGATATATATGGCGTGACCGTAGAGCATTAGATGACTATGTCGGGAGTCGTAGGTTTGAATTCCGCTCAGTTCAAATTTTTTAATGCAATAATGTGTTTGATTGCATTGGTTTGAGTGTTTCTATGTACACAAGACAAAAACGATAGCCTGTCTAGTAATATAAGTATTATACAGATCGTTATATTGATTTTGGCAAGCAGAAAAAGTCACCAGTATGTTCTACATAAATGTGTGTGTAACAAAACTCGTTTCCTCACTCACACACACTTATACACTTGCAAATTACAATTGATTCAAAACCATTCGTATTTATTTATCACCAGTTACACTTTCTTTAGTAATAAGTGTAATAACAATAACTCATAAAATTCTTATTACTGGTATATGAACGTAGTTTTTGTTAAATTCTTGTAAGTCTCCGTGACCCCAGGGTTTACAGATTCGCTTTTTAAGTGTTAAAATCCCGCTAAGTTTTGAGTTCGAATCCCAGTCAAATTTTACTTTTTGAACTTTTAAATATTTGTATATCTTCATGTTAAATACTTACCTATTAAGGGAATGTTGAGGTAACATCACAAAAGTATCTTGATATTTTAGTTATTTTTTTATAGCAACTTAAATCAGTAGTATTTTTTTTATTACTGAGCGAGTATTGTTGCACACACATTGCATTAATGTTTCTCGTATTGGAATTTATGCTACCCTCATTCTCATGATTAAAATAACATGATAATTTTATTTTTAACTGTCAACAATTGGATGCATTGTGCTTTCCACACGGTTAATTAACAACTTAAACGTTCTTTAATATCACAAACAAAATAAAGAACAAAAACAAAACTATTTATTAACGTAAACGACTACATCAATATAGCAGCGGTTCGAACTCGCTACCTACGAAATGTCTTTACGCCTGTAATACCACTTAACTACGTGAGCCTGTACTAAAATGGTGAAATTTACTTTCTCATTCGATGGCAGGCAAATCACTCACACATATTCAAACGTTCACGATTTACGAATATTCACGATCATGCACACTGGCACACATAAACGTATTACACGCCTTTTAATACGCCTTTAACGATGACGCACACATGTGACTTCAAAGCAATGAGTTATTGTTGTGTGAACACACATATGTAAACATACGGGTGCTTCCACTTGACCCAGATCATAAATAGATTTTATTAGATGGATAGGCTATCTTTTTTGTCTTGTGTACAACGAGTATGTATTCAGAAACAAATGTGTATTAGCATGTTTCTACGCAGTCTAAAACCCATATTAGATGCTATTCTTAGTTTACGTTTAGATAGCGCTGTGCAGTTTGTTGTGGTTAAGTAGACTAACAATCGTCGAGAATCGGGTTCGAATCCTGGTCATTACACTGCCGTCGATACTTGCCGAATTTTCACTTTGTCACAAAAAGGTCAATGCCACTCTTGACAAAGTTTTATTTTGTCGAGAGTGGCATTGGCTTGGTTAGTAGATGAATTAGTCATTTCTGTTACTTATTTCTGTATTTGTGTCTTACAGTAAAATTATCCTAACATTTTGTCCCACAGATATTCGTCCTAGCATTCGCAATAATAATGCTGAACACAGACTTACACACTCCTAACCTGAAGCCAGAGGCGCGGATGTCTCTCGACGACTTCGTACGGAACCTCAGAGGCATCGACGACTGCGGGGACATAGATAGGGACATGCTGGCTGGTATCTACGAGAGAGTGAAGACTAGCGAATTTAGACCTGGCAGTGATCACGTTACGCAGGTAAATAGCTATAATTGAATATATTTTTCCCTACAGATAACGGAACGTACTTGCCCACTTCATAGTAAATGATTACAATGGCCAATGAGCACTTGTAACACAAGAGCTGTCACTTATAGTTAAAACCGCACGGTAGTTTTTTCACGTGCGGTGCCAGCGGGGTGGTTATATCGGGCTCGAACCGATTAAAACCGCGCGGCCGTCTTGGGTCATATGTTGACGTGTGTGAGGTAGCCTCTGGCATATCCCTCGCGCACCCCGACTGACCCAGGGCTATAGAAAGCCCCATCGGGTGTGGGACTACGGTGTTCCCATCTTTCTTAAGAAAAAGCTGGAGGAGCACTAATCGCGACGCTGTCTCGTTCTGCTTCTGCTAGAGTGACAGGCAGCTCCACCCAGACCTGTGCTCATGGAGTACGGAGGTGATGTAATCACCTCCGATTATAGAGTCACCTACGCGCATTGCGGATCATAAAGGACCAATAGATGCGACATGCTATGATGGCAATTTAGACACGACTGGTTTTTCACGTTTTTGGGGTGTGAAGTTTATTTTTTTCTGTACCAGTCTAAAAGAAAAACATGGTGGTTTTTCTTTAGTTATTCGTCTAACAGTTCGTGGTCTAATATTGCCTGCTGCGATTTTCCCAAGCGCCTACACTATGGGGAGTTCTTCAAGAGGGGCATCAGAAGGTTTCTTCATGGTCGGCAGCACAAGTGTGACACCCCTGGTGTTGCATACGTCCATAGGCCACGGTAACCGCTTCCCATCAGGTGGGCCGTGTGCTTGTCTGCCAACTTAGTGGCATAAAAAAAAAATAAGCGCACCAAAAAAGAGACAACGAGAAACCAGTCATGTCAAAACGGCTATCATAGCGTGTCGCAACTATAACAAAATATTGATCGACACGCATTTAATAGAATGGTTAATTTAAAAAGTCTTGTGCAAGCTAAATTGAACTTTATCAGTGTAGTAAAATATGACTTGAAATACATGTAGCATAGTAGTAGATAGAGATAGTAGAGAGATATAACAAACTGAATCGGGCTGAGGACGGGGATATATTCAATGGTAGATTCTCCCAGTACAAGAAGGCCATATCAAGTTTAGTGGGTGTACAATGCCTATGACATTCGAGCAGCATTTTTATTTATACTTGTGTTTTATGTTTTTTTTTTAAGTATTCAGTATGTATTATTGTACCCTATTCAAAGAGGTTTTTAGTTGTATATTTTGTATGAGCATGGCGAGTATGTAGATGTAATTTCATGTTGTGTATGCTATATTTGGAATACTGTCTAGATCGTATAATATATTTGATTGTATCCAAATGTTTAGTCACGCAATGACAGTAATCTGTAAGCGTACCTTTAAGAAATAAATATATAGATCTGTTCACGCCGCGTTATAGTGCAACTTACTGTGTCTATATAGTATGTAATAGTATTCATAAACAGTAGTAATATTAGTCTTTAAAACTCAAACTTGAACGTACTAATACACTAACACTAAACTTATGTGTCAGGTAATGAAAGTGCAAGCGACGATAGTAGGCAAGAAGCCTCACCTGGCACTGCCTCACCGCCGCCTCGTGTGCTACTGCCGTCTCTACGAGATCCCCGACATCAACAAGAAGGAGCGGCCTGGCGTGCACCAGAGAGAGGTACGTAGCCTGCTCAGGTTCCAGAAGAGTAAGAGGAGGTCAGAGGAGGAAGATCAAAGTTATCCTTCGTTTTATTGTGATATAATGAATAGCTGTATTGGTTCTCGGAGGAGAAGAATAAGGGCCACCTCATCTATTCCCATGTACGTTGTAGAAGGCGGTTAAGGCTGTTCTCCATCTGACAGTAAATATATGGCCCATTACAAAGTGTCCGCTTTACGGCAGTAGACTTGCTTGCTATTAGGTGAGAGCAAAAATCATAGATGGCGAAATGTCCGTATATATTACACTTCTGCCTACCCCTTCAGGGATACAGCCGTGATTGTATGTATTCATGTAAAATTAATAAAGTAATGATTTCCATGTTCCGTAGACTTGTATTGCAAATCTATACACTATATATGATTTGCCAATCTGAACATACATACAACCCGAAGGGTTAGGCAGAGGTGAATTAACACCCAGATTTAACCAATCTGTTTTCAGCCCCACGTAATAGGGGGTGAGCCTATTGCCGCCTTCCGGATACTACTTATTAACTCGAGCCTTGTATGCAAACCAAAAATGTGGTTATATGCGGCGTAGTAGATTACACTACTACAAAAGAATACGCTATGCTTACACAGATAGGTATCAACATTCATTTTCCAGCCTCTGCGTCCCGTGCACCATTCTTTAAACTAATATAACTTCGCGAACTAATCTTCCAGTGCCACTTTTACCAAGGTCCATCCCAAGGTTTCCTGGAAGAAATCGCTTCAGCGATAATGCCGCCCATTGTACATTGAACTGTATACATGCTACCTACTTGTCCTACTGTAAATCTGTTGGTATACAATAAATAATAATATAAATAAATAGGCAGGGAATTCATCCCCACACATTGCGACCTGAGAAGGTACGCACTGTGCGGTATGAAAGAAACTTCATCCCACGCACACTCAAGCTGTGGAATGACCTCCCTGCTGCGGTTTTCCCAAGCGGCTACAATATGGGGTTCTTCAAGAGGGGCATCAGAAGGTTTCTTCATGGTCGGCAGCGCGAGTGTGACACCCCTGGTGTTGCATACGTCCATAGGCCACGGTAATCGCTTCCCATCAGGTGGGCCGTGTGCTTGTCTGCCAACTAAGTGGTATAAAAAAAAATCTATCTATCTATCTAAGAATTTTTTATCCTACTGTAAAATGGTAAGCTTAGGTATATGTTTTATCACAAAGTTTCACGCTCTCTTCCAGGTATTCCTATTCAACGACCTGCTGGTAATCACCAAGATCTTCAGCAAGAAGAAGTCCTCAGTGACGTACACATTCCGCCAGTCGTTCCCGCTGTGCGCCATGCTGGTCAACCTCTTCTCCGTGCCACGTGAGTGTTCGTCTGTGTGACACACATTACTTGCTCATTTTTGTTTTTATAGGCAGAGGATCGGATAAAATGGCGCACATTGGGAGAGCCATATGTCCAGCAGTGGACTAATTGATTGATTGATTGATAGGGTAGGCGCAACCGAGGTCACTTACGACTCTATAAATCTAAAATAAAAAAGAAAAAGAAAATCATGACCACCACAGATAAAAAAAATATTGGTCTTAAAGTAATTTCGTGATGGAATTTTCCAAGTTACTTGGTGACTTGATGCCTAAACTATGCGGTGGGCGTGGGGTTGCCGAAGTTTTATGGTATTTTTCAGTTCACCCGGTCAGTGGGCATACTAAAGGCATGTACTGGTTGTTTCTTCTGCACTGACGGCACAGAAACTCTCTGTTCTTACAGGGTCGGTAGCACGGGTGTAACTCCCCCTGGTGTTGCACACGTTCATAGATCACGGTAACCACTTTCCATCAGGTGGGCCGTGCTTGTCTGCCACCTAAATAGTCGGTTCAAAGCCGACATATCCATTTTTAACTCTACTAAAAAGTAGCCCTATTTTGGTTTTAAAAAACTCGTAGGTACCTTAAAAACGAAATGAAATTAGTCGCATCTAGATGACAATACTCGTATTGATAATAGAAACGGTAATACATTAGTCATATGACCTAAAGTACACTAAGCCCAAGGGCCCATGACCTTATGAATTTCGGTCGGTAAAAGTCGATATCAAGGACTTAAACCTGCGATCAGTACCTTTCTTGGGAGAATACTCCCGACTAACTAATATACTTGTAACACTGAATAAGTTACTTTGTACTTTTCCACTATATTTTATTTTTCAACTATTTCTCAAAGGTTTGCATTTGAATGAACAATACAAACCTTTGAGAATGCCGTGAGGCGATACTGGCTGTTTAACATAAGACAGATATATACAGCCCAGACTTTTTGAGCCTATTGCCCGGAAGATGGCAATAGGCTCACCCCCTATTACGTGGGACCGAATTTAATGATTGCTGAAGTGTGGGTGTTAATTCACCTCTGCCTAACCCTCCGGGGATAAAGGCGTGAATGAACAATACAAAGTGCAAATGAAATATACAAACCTTTGAGAATGCCGTAAGGCGAAACCGGTCAGTTGAGTAATAAAATACAGTGGAAAAGTACAAAGTGTCTTATTCAATATGAGTAGCAGGTTCCACCAAGTGCCATTAATCAACAGTATTAACACTATACTTGTACTGTCCCAGACTACCCGTTCGGTATCCGGCTCTCCCGGCGCGTGGACGGGCGGCGGCTGGCCACGTTCAACGCGCGTAACGAGCACGACCGCTGCAAGTTCGCCGAGGACCTGCGCGAGAGCATCGCCGAGATGGACGAAATGGAGGCCATGAGGATCGAGGGGGAACTCAACAGGGGCAAGGGCAGGGGCGGCTCGAATACCGGCAGGAATGGTGATTGTTTTTTTTTTTTTTATACCACTTAGTTGGCAGACAAGCACATGGCCCACCTGATGGAAAGTAGTTACCGTGGCCTATGGACGTCTGTAACACCAGAGGAGTCACAGTCGCGCTGCCAACCCTGTAAGTACAGAGTTTCTGTGCTGTCAGTAGAAGACAAATCAGGACAAGCCTTTAGTCTTCCCACTGACGGCACAAATTCTATGAAAATCCTTCACGCGATAAAGTATGGTCTCAAGATAAATAATTTAAACGATACTCAACTAAAGATGAACACTTTATTGATTGGCCAGCTTCATATTCACACAGGTTCACTATAGGCAGGCGGCCAATCGCAATGCTCCGTTCTCTCGATACGTTTACGATACGAATTCAAATATTTTTCGAGCTCGGGGCACTGAATCATTCGATCATTTTTTGTTTCACTAGTGACTGAAATAAAAAAATCATAGATTCTAATAAAAAAAAATATATGTTATTTTTAATCGCTCCATACAATAGTTTTATTTTTAAACTTTAAAGACCACAGAGGTTTACCCATCGTATCAAACCTTTACAGTACATACTGAAAAGTCAGTCAAATAGCCTAATCAAATGAATGAAAGTTTAGAATTGTAATTCAAAGAATGTGAACCTAGTTGATTAAGATAGAATAAATGAAATCGGTTCAGGCGATTTGAATAGTTAGCATACTAAATAAATGCTTTAAAAAATCATTCAATGTGGATGTAGTGGCTTAGGGCATCAGTTTTGTTTAAATAAGAGTTACACTAAAAAAAGTTAAATACAATTAAAAACAATACGGTAGTTTTAAAAAGTTACATTTTACGTTACAGTGATGGAGAACAGAGACAGTGGAGTCGCCGACGTTGAAATCGACCACCAGCAGTGCATGGATCACGTCCATATGCATGGGTATGTATACGCCTGATGTACTATAACTATTAAAAATAAAACAATAACTGACTTTGATATACCTAAATAGTGAAGCTACAAAGTACCTGATTAAAATAAAAAAAATATTCGCTCGTCGACATTCACGATCCCGGTATGGCTCATCTACAAAGTGAAAATATATCATGTACACAGTGAAAGTGTATCATGTACAAAGTAAAAGTGTATAATAGTCATATTTGTATGCTTTTGTAGTTATACCTACATAGGACCACCTACCTAGCTAGTTAGGGATTTTATTTAGGGACTTGTGGATAAATCTAAAAATGTAGTTAAATGTATGTTGTGTCAGAAAGGCTATTATAAAATCCAAGAATACTTAGATGATTAACAAGCTTGGAAATGAGCTGTCCGCTCAACTATGCAACTCGAGTAAATTTTTGTATGTTGACTAAGTAAACTAACTAAATGTTTGTAAATGGACTAAGAAAATGCCCACTGTTTCGAACCAGTGGTCTATTTGCTAGACTAGTCTTCCATATTTCTTTTTGTATTGACGTTTTGTAAGTGGCGATTTAATGCCCTATGCAGAATAAATGATTTTTGACCTCACCACGGTGAGGAAGTCTCGAGTATTTTGAATGAACGTGATCTATACTACTAAGATTAGACTGACTCGAATCTAAATTATATTGGGTTAGGTTAGGATATGAATGTCCCGAGGAGGGCTAAATCGAGACAGATGGGCTTGGGTCGGCCGAGGTGCGAGGGATATACCTATCAACCTCACCTTCGGTAACCAACAACGACCCTCAGGATCTTTCACACGTAAAAAAAAAGATATGAATGTTGTATATTTTGAACCTAAGTCGCGAGCAAACGAGGCCTTGGAGCGCGCCTAAGAAAAGACACTCAAGAAACGTATTTTAGGGTCAAGATATTTATATATGTCCCGAGGTTACATTTACCCTCTTTATTTAATTTGTAGCGAGATAAGTGTTTTTGTGGTATGTACGATAATGTACCTAATTAGTAATTTGGAAATAAAAATCTAAAAAATAAAATGTCGGCAGCGTGGTGGTCCCGCCGCCGCCGTCGTGCCCCGCGCCGGCCGCGCCGCCGCGCCTGGCGCACAACCCGCCGCCCACCAGCATCATCAAGCGGAACGTGCTCAGCAACTCGCTCGTCGACATCAACGATCCCGGTATGGCTCATCTACAAAGTGGAACTGTATCATGTATACAGTGAAAGTGTATCATGTCCAAAGTGAAAGTGTATCATGTACAAAGTGGAAGTGTATAATAGTCATATTTGTTTTTGTATCATACATATTGTTTGGCGTGAATAGTACAATCAATTTGACAAAGTTCACTACTTAACATTTTAAGTACCTACATAGGTTTTTTATATAAAAACGACCAAATATAGTATCTCTGTAACAAATTTTATCATAATTGTTTCCCAAGGTTTACGCGTGAAAGCGTAACAGACATACAGACGCACAGTCACTTTCGCATTTATAATAAATTAATATTTGAAATCGAAAGAAAATTCAAAGATTCAAATATTGGAAAAGGAAGTTTCAAAACGGATGTTGTTCTCTGTGACTCAAGATGTTAAAGCCCTTTTTATTACGTACCGAAGATTACTATGACCTCTTATATCTATTTTGTTCCGAAAAGAAACAGTTCACCTCCCTCAAAAACTCCAAGATCTTTTATTATATTGCATGCCGAAAAGACTCTTAACACGCCACTGGTGTTCCCAATAACGTTTGTATCCAGCGTCCTACAACGACGTCAGTATTTATAAGTAATGTGTAGTGTACATTATCCCAGTGGCGCTGGCGGCAGAGCGGCTGCAGCGCCGGGGGTCAGTGGGTTCGCTGGACAGCGGCATGTCGGTCTCCTTCCAACAGGGCAGTCGCACCGCCCTGCATGCAACCTCGCCACGACATCCTACTGAGCAGCGCTCGCCTGGCGGTAAGATATTCTGAATTTGTAGTGTATAATGTGGGAATGGAGTGTGATGTTCCTCTGACCGAAGGGCCAAATATTCTGACCAGGCAAGGTGATCACATTGTAGCTTAACAGGTATCGATTAAATCCAAATATTATCTAAAATCCTAGTTCTAGAGTTCCATAGTGGAAACTGCGATAAAGCAAACGGAAGATGAGATGCCCCTAGTCAGGTAGACTGACGACTTGAAAAAGGGTTATTGGGACAATCTGGATGCGCAGGGCAGAGGATCGGGAGCAATGACGCTCATTGGGTGAGGTCTATGTCTAGCAGTGGACTGCGATGGTATAATTTATTGATTGATCTAAAGCGGCCCTCAATTGCGCCTTTTTTCAGCAGAACAGTAACAGATCACGACCATTTTTTAGATAAAAGTTTAAAGTGTGATGCAGGATCAGTAATTCCTAAGTAGTTCAGCTTGCTTGTTGCTAGACGGCACTGAGTACATGTACTGACCATGTATGCCAACCCAAATCGCTATTAAGCGATATATCTGTGCCCTTCTAGTAGTGCAATAGAACAAGTTACAAGTGTATATACCTATGATAGGAATGTTAATTGTGTATGAACAATACATAAGACATCAAATTCGCCTAATAACCTCATTCTTATATTTCGCAGGTCGCCTGTTCAGCGGCATCGGTGGCATTTTCCCTGGACGCACGCGCAAACTAAGCGCGTCAGGTATACCGGACAACAAGCACGGACAAGTGGGCAAGAGCACAGAAGTCTAAACACTATACCAACGATAATACTGTCGGGTAAAGTCAGTTTCGCTGACGATAACCGAACGCTTTCGAATTTCGCGAATTCAAAATCCGAACGTTTCGGGATCGAATTCAAAAATGAATGTCAAACGAACGCGTTCGGCAAGATTCGTTTCTCTTCGATTTATATTCGGGAATTAGTTACACTACATACGCCGAATGGTGTTACACTAATTTCTATAATGTGATGGATAATGGTCAGGTACCTCGTTTTCTTAGTGCCATCTTATTTTCAAGCACTCTATAATAAGTATGGAATTGATTATCTTTATTAAATTCTGGTAGTATGTTTTATGCTATTGTGATATTCGCAAATAAAGTTATGTGTTTTTGAATGGATAAAAGATCGCTTCGGAGACTATAGTGTTCTAGTTTCAACGAAGATTTAAATAATATACGTAACATTATTTGTGGATAAGAATATATACGACTATACATTATAATTTTTACTACAGTAAAAATTACTAACAATGATTTTCGCCCTTAGTATTTCTTGTATCATAATATAATTACGTGGTTTTGTGGTACATAATCAGGGTCGGTTATGGTCGATAGGCATTTTGGTATGGTACTCTGATTATTTATATTTAAAATTAAGTGCCAAGTAATGGCACTCGAATTTATTAATATAAACAATGATACACTTGACTATGATACAACTGACTATGATACAACTGTACACGGGAAAGATAAAAACATTTATTATAATTAACAAAATGGCTTTAGACTTGTTGATTGTAGTTACGACACGAAAATAAATTTTAGAATGCTCTAAAAATAATAGACGGTGTTTGATCTTCAAATGATATTATAGATTTTATAATTATTTTCGTAAGAAAACTACATGGACTTACTAATTAACCTCATCTGTTAAAAAGAGGTGTTATTACGACTAACGAAAGACGTATGAATCGAAATTAACTTGGGTCCACATTACGGAGCTAGATTTATTTCTTAGATGTTTGGCTAAATCGCTGTCACTATACCTGTGACTATTTAACGAATTCGTTATAAAAATATTAAAAAATGCATTAAAAATAACATCAACAGAATTGTAATACGGTCAATAAGATACCATGGCAACGAATTAAATTAATTGACGACTGGCAATTTTACAGTGTTTTCAAACTGGCAACATTAAGCATGTGTATGAAACCACGGCTTTTTAGATTCGGCTGTCTGCTCAGGATTAGTGAAAGTGATTGGGATATGTAGCTAGAATTAAATGTGGAGGGTAAAGGGAGGTAAAAGAATGGGTACCGGAATATAATAAGGCGATTTATTAGAATTTGAATTGCGTCAATACAATATTCACTATTAGATACACATTAAAATTCACTGCATGTTACCAACCAGAAAGTATTATAAACATTACTTTTAATAATTATATAAAAAAGAATTTTATCTTAGATATTCATGATATTTTCTTTAGAATAATTGTACATACGTTTGGAATAGTGAATGCAATAAAGAGTAAAAAAAAGTACACAAATATCCTGATTTCAGCACAAAGCAATACATAGACATCACAGTTAAAGAAAATATTTATAAATAAAAATAACGAATTTATTCACTATTGTTGATGAATTTTATTAGAATAGGCGATTTGAAAAATTTTAAAATAGGCTAGTACCCTTATCCATGTGGAGTTTGATGACGTCTAGTCGACATCGGTGCATTTTCCAGTGTCCATATAAAATTCTATTAAAAAAATAATATTAAGAAGTACCTATATCTTCCATAACTATGTACGATTTTCTGTATTCTACTGACTTGAAGGCTGCTTTTCATTTTTTATCTTTTGAATGGATTTTATATATAACATAATGTTACCAATACGAAATTTCCTGGGATTTTACCGTAACTAATATCTAAATAGTGTAAGTTTAACTACGGTCGGCTCGACGTGCGTATACGCAGCAACGCGAGCACGTTGACGAGAAAACGAATTTTGGAGACGCAGTTGTATAGTGCAGTTTTGTCTAGATATCGCATTTTTTTCAAACTTATTTTACTAATTCCTGATAGCAGGCGATTACCAGTATCTATTTATGTACCAGTGTACTCTTTAATATAAACAATGATACACTTAACTATGATACAACTATACATAGGGCTGGTATTATTAGCTCGATACATTACCTAAGTAGTGTCGAATATCTTCGGTTTTTGTAAAATGGAGGACTATGTATAAATTTCATATAACATAACATAAACATAAACTGACGCCTATATCCCCGAAGGGGTAGGCAGAGGTGCTAGGACTCACATTTCGCCAGTTTATGTTTAGGTCCCAATGTAATAGGTGAAGACCCTATTGCCATTAACCGGACACTAATAAACCTTTTTTCATGTCACATCTCATCTCATACTAGATTAATGTCGTAAATATTTAACGTTTTTCTTCAAAACTGCACTATATAGCTGCGAGTATAAAGTTCAATTTCAACAAACTCGGCCAATTTAATAATGTTGACTAATTTAACGTAGCTACTGTTGACTTTGTACCGGTTATTTAGGCTTGTTGTTTCTACTATTTGATACTTGGGTAGATAGAAAAAATACGACTTGTTATAAGGGAAAGGAATCTTTCATACTACTTTCTATTCTCTGTTCACGACATGTGAATGTGTGAAATGTATGTTTACTAAATAGTGACGTCAGAATGTGCAACAATAGTGGTTGAAATAAATAATGAAATCCATATCTTTGAAAAACATATTTGAAAATAATATGTTTTTGTAGATAAATAGTAGTAGGAATTCAAGATATATTGAGCTAATGTGTGTTGATAGACATATTAAAACTAATACAAATATCAAGATCTATGACGTCACTATTGAGTGAAAGACGCAGCTATAAGTATCCTGATTTTTACTGTCCAATATAATATGATTAATGAATCTCTACGTAATAATAATAATTCACCATTGGTTTCATTCGTCATTTGTGCAGTACAGTCGAACACGCTCTCACTTCATCAAACATTTCGTTTCATTTAATTTTTATTCAATAAAAATATTAACCATTACTATAACTACTTATTTCTTAAGTCTTGTGTGACCGACTGTACCTAAAGTAATCTACAACTTCCTACTTCTTAAAAAAATGTAATGCATGACAAAATAAAAGGAATTGATGTAAAAATGTTTCTTCGTTGGAATTTAATCCTAATGTGTATTGTAATAACGATCTTTTTGAATTTAAATAATTATTCCATAAAGTTTGGTCATGAGCCTCGAATGTAATGTTTGTAAGCGTATTTCAAGCGAAATGCGCATTTATTTTAATAGGGATACGGTATGATTTTGAGGTGGTGTGGTGTATTTCTGTCTTTCGGTTATTTTTAAATTTACACTGGAATATTGGAGCCATATTATTTTTGAGTAGGATAAGTGTGAATTTCCAACATTTTATTATTTTCTAAGTAATAACCTCATTATTCATTACTTGATGACTTAGTGAATTCTATTATGCTCTCATTATTTCAATATAGTTTTTTTGTTTAAACACAATCAGTAATTGTCCAACATGTTAACTGCCAGTAATAAATTTTCTCTTGTATCCAACAAATTGGTCGATCAATGGCCGCTTTAACAATTTATCGTTATAAAGAATACACCACGTGATATGTCTGAAAAGATAAATTTGAATCGCTTTTGTAGATTTCGCTTGACGCCAAAGATGTAATTATTCTTGTGTTCAAACATGATGAACCTTATGTATAACAATTTAATATTGTTTATAGCTACCATAATTTTCGAGTTACGCCTTTATTCTTCTAGGCGGCGTAGTTTTATTCGTAACTGTAATTTTGAAGTACTGATTTCATTATAATGTAAAGTATTTGTTCTATAACAAAGTTTACAAAAACTTACTTATAATTTTTTTGTAAATTAAAAAAATCTCTCTTTCTTGCAGTCGGTCAATTCACCGATAATATGACCGTTGATTAATTTTCAAGGTCACACATTAACCATGGAATATTTACGAATAAATCTACTTAATTACGTTTAGTTTTAAATTAAGATAGGGTTTTCAATTCTGTAACATATACCCACTAACTTATTATAAATGTATGTATATTGAAGAGTTTTTTCTAATATATATGTTTTAGTTTGAAACATTGTTAAAAGTAGGTATTAAGCAATGCGCGATCTTCGCATTGTATCATAATTGAAGTTGTTGAGAGTTGCTACAACTAAGTCACTTAATAATAGTTTTATTTAAAACATAAAACGATGAGAATGTATTTATTTATTAAATATGAATTAACATTCATGAGTAGAACTTGTTTTATTTTTTACCCAACTACAGCAAAAGAAGGGTTATGATTTTGACGGGCTATGTATGTATGTAGGTTCATCTATTCCCTCATAGCTCCTCAACCACTTATTAGAACTGGACAAATGGTCGTTATGTGTCTTTAGAAGCATCTTAGTCGTCCGCTGGTTATAGGCTGTCTATATTGTGTCACTGAATTCATTGTGGCGCCCTCTAGCAGCCATAAATTACTATGTAAAAATAAATTTGTGATGAATATGTTATTTTGGATATCAACTGAAAGGGCTTAATTTCAAATATATATAAATTATATTTATTGCGTGCTCCAAAATAATTTAAATAAAGAAATTAGTTTAAAACTAAAACTGGGTCGGGTTTTAGTTTTAAACTTATATTTTATACCCTGCTCCCCATAACGGTGAGTGGAGTAACCGCGGTAGCCTAGTGGTATGGGTAATGGACTGCTGAGACGAGGTTTCGGGTTTGATCCCAAGTTTTACAATTGCCTACACCAATTACTTTTCGATGCTTTTCGAAGTTATGTGTGTATTTATCGAAGGTTTATAAGTGCCTGGTAAATGGCAATAGGCTCGCCACGTATTACATTGGGACCTAAACATAAACTAGCGAAATGTGGGTGCTAGCACCTCTGCTTACCCCTTCGGGGATATAGGCGTGAGTTTATGTCATGTTATGGGCGGTTATTCTAGGCCTCTATTCTGCTAAAGCAAGACCATCATACCACGGACCCTAATAAATAATCAATTTAATTTTAGACTTTAAAGCAATTTCGTTAAAGTTCAAAATTAAAAGACTTTTTGCCGAGTGAATGAAACAGTGTTTATGGAATTATTTTCATTTAATTTTGAA
The DNA here is from genome assembly GCA_963662185.1 of Eilema griseolum. NCBI lineage: Eukaryota > Metazoa > Arthropoda > Insecta > Lepidoptera > Erebidae > Eilema > Eilema griseolum. The sequence goes on along the minus strand of OY759256.1, from coordinate 9,454,287 downwards.
CTTTAACGGTAAAGAAATAAAGTCTAAAATTTAATGTCACTTTGTATGAGTATGAGTGGTTTTGCTTTAGTAGAATCAAGTGCCTGGTCTAGGAATACTTGCAACAACTGATATGACATTCACGCTCTGCCAACCCCAAAGGGTAACATGGTAATTGTTTCCGGCACAACTATTAAGCGGCTAAAATATGGTATATGGCTACTTAACGTCGGTATTAGGGGGTAAAATTCATAGACTGTTAAGTAAAGAAAGATAAGGGTTATATTATAAATTTTAGTACAGCAGTCAAATGCACACTGCTATGTCATATTGAGCCTAGACCACGAACTCGGGCAGCTCGAGCGTCAGCAGTCGCAGAATGACTTGCGCCCCCCATGAGAACGGGCCTGAGGGTGACGGGTAGAGCCTGTCACCCCCGCAAAAGTAGGCTGCGGCAGCTTCTCCCCATACCCGGGGACGAGTCGGGAACTTCGTGGTACCCACACTCCGAGGAAGGCCAGATCGAGAGTGATGGCCCTGGTTCGGCCGGAGTGCGAGTGATATGCCTGTCAACCTCACCTCCGGCAACCAACAATAACGACTTATAGACGGTGTGAGGTTTAGTCGGTTCAACTCCGACATAACCTCCTCCACCGGCTCCGTTGGGAATATCCGCGGGGATTTTGCACACGAAAAAAAAAAGTTCATTATATTTGCAGTATACCTCTAACTAATGCGAAATTAAAAGGTATTTTCTTAAGTACAAACATTCTAGTGGTACCTAAAGGCACTTCACACGTCGGACCCTCTAAGCTAAGGCTCTCACGCATATTGCATATACTACTAGTGTTTTTGCGGTCATCCGCAAGATGGACAGACGTTATTAAATTATCTATCAAGCGTTACCTTACTGAATGTAAGACGACCTCCGTGGCGTAGCGGTAGAGCATTCGACTGCTATGCAGGGGGTGCGGGTTCGATTCCCGCTCAGTGCAAATATTTGTATGTATGAATATGTGTATTTGCATTGGTCTGGGTGTTTCTATGTATAATATGTATGCATTTACAAAAAAAAATATATCTAAGTATGTTTATCCGCATTCTAGATTCCATAACACAAGCTAGTTAAGCTATGCTTACCGTGGGTCTAGATAGCGTTGTGTAGAAAGTCGTGGAATATTTATTTATTTATTTAGGTACACGCATTTTCGCAAAAACTGTACCCAATTTTTAGACGATCCATTATTCTGCCAAGAGCGTACGACAGAGAATAACACTGAAGCACATTTTAATACTTTCTATAAGTAGTAAAAAAAACACCAATCGAATTGAAAACCTCCTCCTTTTTGGAAGTCGGTTAAATAAGAAAATAAATGCTATTGTCATTTTTGGTCAGATGGTAGTTTCCTCCTATAAAGGCCACATAAACAAAACCTCGGACGCATCCGGGAACCGCGCTAAGATAATAATATAATTCTTCTAGTATTCAAAGTGGTCGTAACTGGCGGTGAGCTGCTAGCAGTAAATCTGTTCTTTACAAAATATAGCATATTAGATACCTACACATAACTAAAAGCCGCAATACTTCTGACAGCGACACAACAGCACTTGAGGGGCCTCACTAAGCCGTGCTTAGCTCCGGAACGAACCTGCGACCCGCGTATATCTACAACTATGTAGGGTAATAGAAAACGTCATGAGTTTTCTAGCTAAGCATTACGAAACGTACAGAGAAGGCACCGAAATATTCTAATGTTATATTTTAAGTCAATATAAAAATGGAGCCATAACTAATTATTTAACATCATAAGTAGGTACAATCAGAAATACAAACGATTTGTTTGATTTTGAATGTCAGATACTTTTCTGACTTTCCAAAATATAACATTCAATTAATGCTCAATCTAATATATAAAATTCTCGTGTCTCGTTGTTTGTAGCTAAACTCCACGGAAACGACTTGACCGATTCTCATGAAATTTTGTGTGCATATTGGGTAGGTCTGAGAATCGGACATCTATTTTTCATCCCACTAAATGTTAAGGGTAGTACTCAAAAATATTTTTTCAACATGGCAAAACAACGTTTGCCGGATCAGCTAGTAATAAATAAAATTTTAGTTTAGTTAATACAATATCATTCATTGCAAATATTCTCGTAAAAAATCCAAATGAGTTGTTTTAAAATTGGGTTTACGTCAGTGATATACGAATGTAGAGAGTGATATATAAATGTTAATATGCCTACCAGTATTTTTACCATTTCGTGCCTACTATACCGCGGTTATAATAACCTTGTGTTGTGTTCCCGGTGGTGAGTAGGGTAGCCAGAGCTCACTGGAGAGGTTTTGTGCTGTCAGTGGATAGACCGTAGGCTTAAATTGACACCACTGACTTGTAGGGGCGTGAAATGTTGGCGCGGCGGTCAGGGAGACCCGGTGAAACGGTTATCCGCTGGCCGCCCGCAGGTTGTACGGTTCCCGAACCTGGGGATCACTTAATCTCCGCCCCAGGAGGCTGAACCAGCAGCCTGTGTTAAGTGCCCGATGCTGTAGTCGTGCCGGAGGAGGAAACCGGAGTGGACTCGGCTACAGAATTTGGGAGGGGACCGGGGGCCCTTCCGCCCGCCGCGCCAGCCACTCACACAACCCCAGCTTGTCAGTGGTGGTACGAAGCCTAGCTTTGTCTTCTGCACTGGGAGCACAGAAACTCTCTATACCTTCCTCCCCCCCATCCCCCACATAGGTCATGAAAGGAAAAAATAAGAATAACGTTACTACAGCGGTACCATCGTCCACAATACATGTGGATTTCTGTAACATCAGGGGCCTACACACCAACCTCAACGCGGTCCATCTACATTTAGAGACCGCGCAGCCCACCTTGTTTTTTCTGACGGAGACACAAATATCATGCCCGGCCGATACAGCCTACTTAATGTACCCGGGGTACAAACTCGAGCATAACTTCCTGAGTCGCGCCGGGGTATGCTTGTACGTCCGGGATGATATTTGCTGCCGCCGTCTTCAAGGCCTTGAAGACAGGGACCTGTCAACTCTTTGGGTACGTACGGATCACGGTGGCCACACCCGTATCTTTGCGTGCCTCTACAGGTCTCATAGTGGTGACTTGGGTACAGCTCAATTGTTTGAGCATCTGCAGCGGTCTGCGGACAAGGTAATTGAGCAATACCCTACCGCAGATTTAGTATTCTTGGGGGACTTCAACGCTCACCACGTAGAGTGGCTGGGGTCTCCTAGAACTGATTATGCGGGAAGGGCTGCTCATGACTTTGCACTGAGCTACGGATTCTCTCAACTGGTGCATTCTATTACTAGAACACCAGAAATAGAGACCCATAGAAGCTCTATACTGGACCTTCTGCTGACTTCACGCCCGGACGAATACTCAGTAACTGTGGAAGCACCACTTGGTACTTCGGACCACAGCCTCGTTCGGGCGCAAGTGACTCTCACGCGGCCTGAACCACCGTGGCCACCTCAATGGCGGCATGTCTGGCACTACAAGTCGGCAGACTGGGATGGACTGCGAGAATTCTTCGCGTCGTACCCGTGGAGGCAGCTTTGCTTCACTTCAAATGATCCCAGCTCCTGTGCAACAGCAGTAGCTGATGCGGTCCTAGCGGGTATGGAATGCTATATTCCGAACCGCTGGATCGCAACAGGAGAGAGCAAACGCCCTTGGTTTAATAGGCCCTGCAGAGAAGCAAGAGACCACAAGCAATCTGCATACAGGGCTTGGACCACGGCTTTAGCCAATAAAGATCCTAATATCACTGAAGTGAAGCGAAAGTTGAATGCCGCCTCGAGGTCTAGTAAAAAAGCTACGGCCAGGGCTAAGTTTGAGTTCATCGGCAGAATTGGCGAGCGGCTTGCGCGCTACCCATCTGGCAGTCGAGCATTTTGGTGGCTCGCCAAAGCTGCCGAGGGAAACTTCTGCCAGTCTTGCCTTCCACCGCTGCAAAAATCCGATGGTAGTCTGGCCCATGGCGCTAAGGAGAAAGCCGATCTGTTGGGTAATCTCTTTGCGTCAAACTCGACTATGAACGACGGGGACGCCGAACCACCCATAATTCCCAGCTGTGGTGCTTCCATGTCTGAAGTTAAAATCACGCAACGGGCGGTCCGGCGTGAGCTTAAGTCCCTAGATGTTCGGAAGTCGAGTGGGCCGGATGGGATACCGGCGATGGTGCTTAAATACTGCGCCCCCGAGCTGTGCCCTGTACTTACACGCCTTTTTGCACTCTCCTACTCCGCGCGGCAGGTCCCAGCCTCGTGGAAGACCGTATTCGTGCACCCTGTACCTAAGAAAGGCGACAGGACAGATCCGACCAATTACAGGCCTATCGCTATAACCTCCCTACTCTCGAAGGTTATGGAGCGTGTCATTAACACACAGCTCCTGAGATACCTTGAAGGAAACGATCTACTGAGCGACCGACAGTACGGCTTTCGCCACCGTCGCTCAACTGTATCTCACAAACCGGTGGTCGCAAGCCATCGAGGGTCGGGGTGAGGCACTAGCGGTCAGCCTCGATATAGCAAAGGCCTTCGATCGGGTCTGACACAAAGGTCTTCTTGCGAAGTTGCCGTACTATGGACTCCCCGAGGGACTTTGCGAATGGACCGCCAGCTTTTTGTCCAACAGAAGCATCCAAGCTGTCGTCGACGGAAGCTGCTCGGATCGCATGAACATAAACGCTGGTGTCCCACAAGGCTCCGTGTTGTCACCGACGCTGTTTCTGCTGCATATCAATGACATGCTGTCTGATGGCTCCATTCATTGTTATGCGGACGACAGTACCGGGGACACGTGTTACACGGGCCGTGCAAATATCCCTCAGTCCGAGGTGGAGAAGAGTCGCGAACAACTTGTGTCTAAAATCGAGACTACTCTCTCTGGAGTATCCGATTGGGGACGACTAAACCTAGTCCAATTCAACCCCACTAAGACACAAGTATGTGTATTCACCGCTAAGAAAACCCCATTCATTGTAGCGCCGCAATTCCTGGGCACACCGCTTACCATCTCCTCGAGTATCGGGATCCTTGGTGTCGATATCTCCAGCGACGTCCAATACCGAAGTCATTTGCAGGACAAGGTTAAGTTGGCATCAAAAAAACTCGGAGTGCTCAACAGGGCGAAGCAGTACTTCACTGCGGGGCAGCAACTCCTTCTTTATAAGGCACAGGTCCGGCCTCACATGGAGTACTGCTGTCACCTTTTTGCTGGAGCACCTGCATACCAACTTGACCCCTTCGACTCGTTGCAAAGACGGGCATTGAGGCTGGTTGACAATCCCATACTCACAGGTAGAGTGGAACCTCTTAGCCTTAGGAGGGATTTTGCCTCACTGTGTGTGTTCTAGCGCCTATACAATGGTTTGTGCTCAGATGAATTGTTTGACATGATGCCCGTAGCTTCATTCTATCATCGCACCTCTCGCCATAGGCAGGGAATTCATCCCCACACATTGCGACCTGAGACGGTGCGCACTGTGCGGTATGAAAGAAACTTCATCCCACGCACACTCAAGCTGTGGAATGACCTCCCTGCTGCGGTTTTCCCAAGCGCCTACAATATGGGGTTCTTCAAGAGGGGCATCAGAAGGTTTCTTCATGGTCGGCAGCACGAGTGTGACACCCCTGGTGTTGCATACGTCCATAGGCCACGGTAACCGCTTCCCATCAGGTGGGCCGTGTGCTTGTCTGCCAACTTAGTGGTATAAAAAAAAAAAATACTATTATTCATCATCCATCTAGCGATTTCTCAGTTGCGTTCAAATTTTACAGTTTGAAGACTGAGTGCCGTTTATTGTTTTTGATTGGTATGTTGCTTTTCTGGGTTACCGACTGAAGCGCATAGCAACTGCGGGTATGGGGAAGCGCGCAACGCCGCCGTCGTGACTTGCTTCTGCTAGGGTGACAGATGGCTCCACCCGTCACCCCCAGGCCCGCGCTCATTCTGTGTCCTCCAACGCCCAATTACCTCCGCTTATAGGCCGCACGGTTTGCGAATCTCCTTCGCTCCCACTCCGGAGCGAATGCAACATAGGACATCCCACTCCTAAGAGAAAAGCTTGCAGATGAGGATGGTAATTACTATTAGGTATTAAACATGCAATTTAATTACTGTTAGGTATTTTTATATTTTATTAACAGTCATCACTTATACTATAAGTGATTTAGGTATAAGTTATTCAGTACTAAAGGTATTTTTAAATAAAAATCAACTTAAATTCCGGGTGCCGACTCTACGGCGTTACGCACTCTACGTGACAAATAACGTCCCCATCGCCCAGTCCAGTCGTTCCGACCACGTGACGATAGCCACAGCCGCAGCCGCAGTTCAAACTTAATTAAATAACACTATCGCCGTGATTATGACTCCAAAGGACTATTCGCCTTGAAGGTAAGTTTTTAGTGTTATGTACACCATGTAGTTACTATTTTGTTAAATGTACAGAATTACTTAGTTTTATACACCTTATTGTGTAAGTTAACAGTTTGTTTTTGTATTGTGTTGTTTAGTGTATTTTGCAAGAACAGTAATTAAAGAATTCACTAAGATTTGTCTGTTTGATAATTCCAGATATGGTTGTATTATCTAAAAGTAGACCTTAACAAAGACCTAACGGTTTGCCAGTTGTGTTAAAAATGGGAAATTTGCAGCCCATAGTCGCGTTAAATTTTTGATACCTTCTTCGAGAGCGATTGCCGAATCCTCGAGAGGAAAGCTTATACCAGTCTCGTCTTTTCCTTTCAGAAATTCCAATTTTAATCTCCAATGTATGTCACGTCTTGATTTTTAAATGTCTTCAAAGTGTGGTTTCATTGTCGTTTATTTACTTATACTCGTATGTCTTTTCCATTTCTATACATATTTTAAGTTTCATTTATCAAACCTTTTAGTTTGTGTTATTTTTATTTAATTAATCTGAGATTTCGAATGGCTAAAATAATAATTTGAGTTATTATTTTCTATCCATTTACTTTCATAACATTTTCAACATATTGTTGTATAAATAAGTATATCTAAATTTGTTATTTATAGTTTGACAACACTATTATAATTACTATAATTGTATGCCTTGAGGCGGAGAATGGAGAAACCATATTATATTATTTTACTGTATCACTATTGTACCCATTTTCAAAATAAACTGATTTGATTTGAACAATACTTTAAATCACTGTCAATTTAAATAACTTAAATTGTATATTTCACACTTTATATAACAACAAGGTAACACGTAATTTAAATATATTACTTATTTTTATTATTATATATTCATTCTAAATGAAATTTAACAACACTAAAACGATCACTCAAACACATTTCCCGCCAATTTTCACGTTAATGTCAAAGTTCAAACTCAATTTTTGGCGGCAAAAAAAATGGCGTGCTTCACGAAGCCACAGCCGTCTAGTTGCAACTCGTCAATAGAAGTACAACACAAATTATACTCATTTAGTGGTAATTTAATAAACTTAACTAAATTATAGACATTTAATTCAATTTAAGTGGAGTCGTCGGCGCTCGCTCACGGTCATTGACCTCCAAGCTGGGTATAATATTACAGAATGTACTTACAGCCTATTAAGAATACCATGATAAGTACATATGATTTTCTTTAGATATCTACTGTAAAACTATTAAAATATATTTGAAGTAGGGACAGTATTCAAACTGAGATTAGCAGTGCCCTGAGGTTTCAACCGCCGTTTGTAGACTAGACTGACTCTTTGGAGCAAAAGATTTGTAATGATTACAGCCCACTTGCTTAACAATCAACAATAATGTCAAAAAAATCATAAGTCTAAAATTATTTATTCTGTATAGATAATTAAAACGGCAATTACAGGACGTAAAAATTAAAAATACATTAATGACTAGTTTAGCAATGAACCACCGATCGGTTTGAAACGCGGCCCCGGCCTGAGAAGAGAAGGCTTGAACTCAGCGGGCCTTTCGTTGGTCTATTTACAAACATTTACTTAGTCTACATAATCTAAATATGTACTTAGTAACTATGTGCATGTAACTTAATAACTATGATGCCACAAAAAATAAATCTAGACATTGCCTCGATGAAGAAAAATAGAGTAAGCATCTGAATCTGAATGAATGAATAGTTTAATTGAATGATTCTTCAAATTCGTGCATTTATAAGACAAAGTTTCCGCTTAGTGGCATAATACGTGTGACTAAAAATCATAGTTGATGAAATGTGCGTGTTAAAACACCTCTGTCTATGCCTTCCGTGATTTACAGGCGTGTACATATTATGTACGAACACATTATTTGTTCTGAGCGGATATCTGACGGATATCTGCGATTGTCAGTGACAGAGCTATTGAACGTCACGCTATACACATATTGAAAATACACTTGTACTTTTCTATATTATTTATTATTGGACCTGACCGGTTTCGCCTCAAAGGTCATCCTAAACCTTTGAGGATGCTGAAAAGTGAAACCGGTCAGGTCCAATAATAAATACGTAGTATGTTCTCAGTATGTGTAACAATAAATTCCACCAAGCGCCATCAATCAAGAGTATAAATAATCACACCATACTTCTACGAAAATAATAGTTCTATAATTGGATATTATCTGTTCTACGATATTAATTGAGAGTAGGCGGATACGTTAGATGGTACCGTGGGAATACCACAGTGAAATACGCCTTCACAATAATCTACATAATCAAATAACTTCATATTATTCTATGACTTGGTTCAAATAAGTTCCTACAACGAAATCATTTAAACTAAGGAGAGTGATTTAATTATGTAATCTAAAATAGAAATTATGTTATGTAATTTAAATAAAGGGTAATTACTTATGTAAAGTAATAATATATAGAGTTATTATGGCAAAAGTCGCGATTTTCACAAGTATGTCGCGAATTTAGACATTTACAAACTTGATTTTTTATTTTTGTTATATAAATTAGGTGGCAGATAAGCACACGGCCCACCTGATGGAAAGTGGTTACCATGACCTATGAACTTGTGTAACACCAGTGGAATCACATCCGTTCTACCGACCCTGTAAGTACAGAGATTTTGTGCCATCAATGTAGAGGACAAAGCATGACAAGCACAAAAACTCTCCAGTGAGCTCTGGCTACCCTACTCACCGCCGGGAACACAACACGAATATTATCCAAAGTTTACAGAATTGTTTGGTGTGTAATAACATAATTATTTGTTTGCCGACGTTTCGGTTTCTTTCGGTTGCTTTTCAGCAATCATGATCATCAGCCTTAAAAAATAATAATAGAAATATATACCTATTTAATTAAATAACAAGCTAAACTAACAGTAAATAAATAGGAGGTTGGACACGGTGGAATTTCCGCTCAATTGAGCAGTCCGACCGGGGAAGTACCTCCGCCCAACAAAATACCGCGGTTATAATAACTTCGTGTTGTGTTCCTAGCGGTGAGTAGGGTAGCCAGAGCTCACTGGAGAATTTGTGCTGACTGTGGGAAGACTAAAGGCTTGTCTTGTACACTGACGGCACAGAAAGTCTGTGCTTACAGGGTCGGCAACGCGAGTGTGGCTCCTTTGGCGTTACACACGTCCATAGGCCACGGTAACCACATTCCATCAGGTGGGCCGTGTGCTTCTCAGCCACCTAAGCGGTATAAAAATAAATTGCGATAAAATTTATTTTATTTGTCTAATTTCAAGGCAATTTCAAAACTGTAGTTAATTCTTTGCCAACTACGCTACCTGAAAGCTATTTTGATTTGTTGTTTTTTTGTATGTGCGTATTCAAGTAATATACTCTTTTATATTTAGTTAATATTTACTATTTCCCATAGATGGAAGAAACTCTTGATGGTCGCGAGGGCACCGCCGGCGCAGCAGGTTTCGATTCGGCAGCCATTTTGAATGATGACGTATCACCCACTACAAGCTTCTGTTATAGTATACCTAATTTGTTTAATAGGTAAGATATTATAATATGTAATGTACAGACCCCACTTTTTATAGTGTAGACTTCTCCCATCGCACTCGAACCGACTAAAACCGCACAACGCATGGCTCCATTAATCTACAACAAAATTCCCAAAAATATAAAAAATTTGAACAACAATCGTTTTAAGTGGGCGCTCAAAAGATTGTTGATTGAGAAGTGCTACTATAGTATTAAGGATTTTCTCGAGGACAAGACTCTGTAGGATTGACTTTTGTTTGTAACTGGATGACTGATGTATAATGTAGATGTGATGACTTAAACTTAAATAATAATTTGTACACCACTCAATGGTAAAACATGTTGTGTCCAATCGAAGTTTAAGACCTATATAATAAGCACTTGACTATGTATATTATATGTACACATGTTTTTTGCAAATAAATATTATCTTATCTTATCTTATCTTATCTTATCTTAACGTTTTGGATTATCAATTGCCGAGTGTGAGATTGCCTCTGGTCGGTGCATATACTAAACAATGAACGAGGTTTCGAGGTGGACTTCCCTCTCTGAGTTGGGAGATCAGACGGTAGATGCTCCCAAAAAAGCTGACATATCAATCAAAAACAATAAGCGGAGCTCAGTTTCTAAGTCTAAATTTTAACGCAATTGGGAAATCGCTATGAGAATAGTAAGTGTATTTTCTACGTATTCAAATCTCTGTGAATTTATTACGTCGACTTCCTTTGACTTCGATAGTGATTTGAAGTCGTAATGCACAGGCAATGAGTGCTACGGGCACGGGCCGCGTCCGTAAGTGTGATTAGATTCTGTACTCGTCGTAGACGTCTACGCCGTAGCTAGAAAGTGCCTACGGCTACAGAAGTGCATTTTGAATTGCAAAATTTCTGTCTGTTGTATAACAGTAGTTTATAATAGTGTTTATAAGTTTGATACATCGTATGGTCATTAATTGAAAACACGCATAATATGCACCTTTTCAAGGTTGTATACAAAAAATCAATTTTAGTACCCGATACAGTAGGGGGGTGAGCGGCCCTATTGTATTTGTACACCTGAGTGTTGTAGAAGATGATTAAAGGATAGGGTTGTTCTCCATCCGACAGTAAACATACAGCCCATGACAGTGCCTGCTTGACGACAATATGCTCACTCACTATTACGAGAATCAAAAATTGGAATTTGTAAAATGTGTGTGTTCTACCCCTTCGAGGATTTACAGGTGTGAATATGTGTAAATTGATAGGACTGTTAATATCGCAATTTGCTGTCTAATCCTTGCCTATACATGTAGTAATGTATTACTAGGAGATTAATCCTATTGAACTCAGTTTTTAAAGACCCCATGTTATCGTTCCCCAGCCTCGGCCCCGGATCAGTACTGTGTGAGCGTGTAGACTCCGAACCATCTGAATCTTACACGCCTAACGCCGAGCCCCCCGAAGAGAATGTGGAACACCAGCAGTTTGAGGAAGACGAGGAATACTCTCCCAAATCTAGTGCCAAAGGCGATGTACCGAAACGGAAACAGAGGCGTTACAGGTGAATATAAGTTTTTTATACCACTTAGGTGGCAGAAAAGCACATGGCAAAACTGATGGGAAGTGGTTGCTGTGGCCTATAGACATCTGTGACATCAGGAACGTCACACTCGTGCTTGCGGACCTTATAAGAACCTTCTTGATACCCTTCTTAAATTTGAATTCTATACAATTTACAAGTTTTTATGTCTACATTACAAGGCTAAAGTGACTACCTGCCGGTTATACTGTTTTCCTCTTCATTCTATACACTAGTTAAAATTTTTTTTTAATGGATTTTATTTATTACATAGGTACATAAAATATTCTATTATAATATACAATTACTTACAAATTAATATAAAACTATGCTAACTATACAATATATACAAAAATGGAATAGAGAAAACTTAAATAACCCTATAATGTAGTCGCCTGGGAAAATAATAATTATATATTAGATCAATACGTAAGTAGCTAAATTGGTCAAATTATTCCTCCTGTAAGAGGAGAGAGGTGAGAGAGGTCACAGGTTGCAGTTCCGTCTAGGACAAATGATTTTTTTAAACGGTTTTATTTAGCTCACCCCGTTTGTTTTATTATTTATTCTTGGGTCAAATTTAGTAATTCAAATTTCACCCTCTTCTTGTCAACCGATTAATCTGAAATTTTGTATACACTTTGGATTTTGGTGACAATACAATTATGTTTATTCATTATCATTATAAATTCAAGATGGCCGCCGCTACAAAATGGCGGATAATTTATGTTTTATTAATCCCATCAACATGGGTATCAAATGCAAGGGCTCAACAAGCAGAATACAATATACTATAAAAAATTGAAATCCAAGATCGCGGCCGCTGCCCCACGGTTTTATATTTTAGTCTAGTCTATGCATATGTTTATAATTCCCACGACTGTATCTATTTTATTATTTTTTGGTTTTTAGTACATTTATCTTAAACATTGCAATGTATGTTTAACATAAAACCGTTTAACTTAAAAAGTTTTTTTACCTATTTTTATTCGGATTACAAAAGATCCATTGTGTTAGTAATATAACTATTATGGGTATGCTCATTAGGTTTCAGTATACTATTTATTTATTAATATTTCTTACAACATTATCGATAGGACAAAATGGACCCTGGGCTTAGAGATGAAAGCTACTGATGCTACCGGGAACTTCGATAAGGTGACGATGATTTAGAATAACAAATATTAATGAACTATATTAATCATGTTTCAGGACTACATTTTCTAATGTTCAATTAGAGCAACTTGAGGCTGCATTCCACAAGACGCATTATCCAGATGTGTTCTTCAGAGAAGAACTTGCCATGAGGATAGACCTAACTGAAGCTAGAGTGCAGGTACTTATTATAAGGATTTTCAATTAAGTTGAGAGTTTCGTGTTTCACCGAGTATTGTTACACATTGTAAAAGTTTAAGTACTTAATACTTTTTATTCACGTGCGGAAAATCCCCACGGATACCCCCACCCCCGGAGCCGGTGGGAGAGGTTATGTCGGACTCGAACTGACTTAGACGCACGATGCCTGTGGGTCGTTGTTGGTTGCCGAAGTGGAGGTTAACAGGCATATCCCTCGCGCTCCGCCACCCAAGTCCATCTCTCTCGATCTGGCACTCTCCTCGGGTATGGGGAAGTTTAAGTAATCCTAGTCAGCATTGAGACTCTTCCGTGTCTCGGGAAACAAGTTAGGGGGTTGCCATACAAACATAAGTAGCATTCATTACTAGTAATACTTCGAAGTCACCGGTGAGTTGTGGAGGTTAGAAGGAAAATATGGATATTTGTCCCGTTGCAAATCAAATCAATTTATTGCGATATATGTGTACACAGGTTACATTTAGGTTTCACCATATTTCAGCCAGACAGGCTTGAAGAGAATTCAATCACTAAATATTAATTAGACATTAAGATTTTACAATTTAATATATAAAAGATAAAATAACTAACACCAACAATGTTAATTGACTACTAAAACTCATGAAATGACTACATGAGGCAGATTAAGTGCTTTTTGGTTTATTAGAAAAATCACACTAGCACAAGAAGGATCTTCTAGCCATGCTGTAGAGCCTGAAATAAGTAAAAATGTAGATATAAAATTATACCACTTTATGATTATAGGTGTGGTTCCAAAATCGACGTGCTAAATGGCGCAAGCAGCAGAAGGCGGGCTGTGAGCCGTACCCCGCGCCAAGAGGTCCTAGGTCCCCTGAGAGATCACCCTCAACCCTTGCATTGGAGATGAGGGACTTCATCACTATACCTGGTAACTTATTCATTGATGGACTAAAAATTTTCCATAGAATTAATTCTATTTTATTTCAAATAGATTGACTTCATCAATTTTATTTTCCAGTGTCGTCTACTCAAATGATAAACTTGAATGACACCCAAACTCAAGTTTACGCCACCAAATCGAAGCCATCACCACCAGCCATCCACATTTCAGCCTTACCCACGAGACACAACTCTCAAGTCGAGCTACCATCCTTTTCCATACCTCTACAATACAACCTTGGAAGTTTTAAAAAGATTGGTGAAGATGTGCACTTAGATTTAGAGAGTACAGAACAACCCAACTGGGATAATAGAATGATACCGAACTTTAATTTGATGAATTTAAAACCTTTGATAGAAACAAGAGATAATGTTGATATGGAACTTAAATATGAAGTGAAGAATGAAAACAGAGTTACATTCAATGAAATACAAGCGGTACAAGCTATCGAAACTGAAGATATACTAGGCAAAGAGACTGTTAACGAGGGACAAACAATATCACCAGATTTTGAAATACAGAGGTATCAAAATTATCAAAATGAAAATGAGAAAAGGTTTAGAGAGCATGCTTTTGAAGAATCTATCATGGAAGACGGAAGAAATGATTTTGTTTGTGATAATGATTTTCTTTGTAAAAATAGTTTCGAGAAAGTTGATGAGAAACAGAATGAGTTTGAAGGATGTCATTTGTTAGATAGTGATACTAATGTTGGTATAAGTAATTTTGAAAGTAATTTATAGATTAAGATCAGAGTAGAACCTAGGTCCAGTCTAGCATGTTAACTGAAAGTATTAACTAAAGGCCGCTTTCCACAACCCGTGATTTTCAAGACGCGTGCGCAATTCGCGGAGTATGCACCGTGGAAACCTTCCGTGCTACGATTTGTCCGCGCTATCATATAGTTTGGACGTTGGTAATAGTCCTTATGCAAGCAGGTCCTGTGCCCCTAATTTTTTTGATTGCACAACATACCCACGGATGTCGGTCTCGAACCGACTAAAAAGCACGCCAACTGTATGGGCCGCGATGTGAGATTATCTGAGACATATCTATGAGGCACCCCGGCCGAGTCCTGTGTACCTCCTATGACTAATCTAAGCAGAGTTATTATAATGTAAAATATAATAAATATAGGTTATATATGCTAGAATTGCAGCCTGTCTTCGTTTGGGTGCTCCCTGTGTTTCTCCTCATCGATTTCATTGTGGTGAGGCAGTCGACAGCCTTGGGCATCATGGCCTATCATGCGGCAGGAGCGCAGACCGCATGTCACGTCATGCACATTTAAATGACATTACACCGCCGGGCTCTTGTCACCGTTGGTTTTCCAGCCATACTTGAACCAGTTGGTTTGGTGCGCAACGATGGCAAGAGACCGGACGGTATGTCTTTGGTGCCTTGGAAGATGGGTAGGCCTTTGGTGTAGGACGCAACATGCGTCGACACCCTTGCCCTTTCCCATCTTCCAAGTACGACGCATTGCGCTTGTGCTGCTGCGGTATTTGCGGAGACCCTCAAACGGCTAAAATATGATAACATTACAAACAATTACATATTTGAGCCGTTTGGGGTTGAAACGCTGGGTTCGTGGGGTCCGAGCGCACGATCGCTACACTAAGAAATAGCAAAACGACTGGTCGATGCTTCGCGTGACCAAAGGGCAGGCCTCTTTTCGCTCAACGGATTGGCATTGCCATCCAACGGGGCAATGCCGCCAGCCTTTTGGGCACATTACCAGTCGATATCGATAGGGAGGAATTTTTCGATACTTAATTTGATCCTTTTGTATCCTATTTTATATTCTTGTAAATATTAGTTTATATCTTATTACATTAGTTTACAGGTTATGTTAACAATATTGTGTATCATCTTGTCTGTAACAAAAATCTTACTGTAAAATCGAGTCCGTCCAAGAGTGATATTAATTAAAATAGAAATATTTCTTTCTGTAGCATAATAAATTTACTAATTAATTTGTAACTAAGTAGTCTTTAGTTAAATACACTAGTCAATTTTGTGATATATGTACAGTCAGATAAACAATAAATAAATCCAAACTGAATCTGAAGATTTTGTTATAGCACCAAAATATTTATTCTGAAACAAAGGTCACCCAACCATGGTCACTAACATTGCACAAATACCGGGATATTTACCGGGAAACAACTGGGACCAAGCTTAAACAAAATCGCGAGTAGATACAGTAAGCATTGTGTGTTGTGAACGTGATCGAGTTCGACTGTGTAGTGGAACCTGTGGTAGTGAAAACTCTACAGAGGGTAGATCGATATATTTACTCCTAAAACTTTTTCACCGTTAACCGGCAGTACATCAGTTCTTCCGTGATCATGGCGTTTGCAACAGTGCTGGAATATCGGAAACTCCAAACAATAGATGGTAAGTATCTCCATATCTGAACTCTTATAATTTTATTATGAATTAATTATAAGTTTATTTTTGCGAAGTTGTAGGGTGTAATCTTTGAATCTACTGATCCGATATAGGTATTTAAACTATCATGGTCACTCACATCAGTATCAAAATAATATCAATCAATAATCATCAAAATCAATCAAAAAAAATATCAAAAATGTAGTTTATTCTGATACTACTGATCCGAGTTTGAAAATTCTTATACCAATAGAAAGAAACAAAATATTAGTGATTGTCAAAGGCTTATAAATCATCACGCTGGGAGGGTCAGCAGAGGGAACGGGATCAGAAGTCTACGCGGGTGGAGTCACGTACAACAGCTATACCCCATTCGGTTAAGCACTTAACTAAACGTAAACAATCTTGATGTGTCTTTTTAATGTTATATGTTTTATTTAAAACCTTTTATAGACTGAAAATCGAAATTCGATCACTAGTTAGTAAGTCTAGTTTTTAATGACGGATTACAAAATAAAATCCAACAACCTGTATACACGAGAGCCGTCGCTTAAAATCAATTGTGGACGGTACGCGCTAATAATATGTACGGCGAACGTACATCTGCATATTATGTAATTTGTTAAATATAATATAATTTAATATGTGTTTTATAAAGAGTTACGACAAGATTACCTTTAGTTCAATACCTAACCGAATGGAGTATAGTTTCTTATGACAAAAATAATAGGACGTGTTAATAGTTCTACCATAAAGGTGTGTTTGCACACAGAGCGTGATAGAAGACGTGACTGGCACTGATCTCCTTTCCACCTCATGAAGGATTCGGCTGCGGGCAGGCGAGGATCGAGGCGCACGTGTCGACGTGGTGACTTTTCACGACGAGTCCTGTTCTTGTCTTCTTGTTGTAAGGTAAGTATAGTACCTAAGTCTTGCTTGCTTATCCAGAGGGCTTTAAGAAGTTACACAGAAAAAAATAACGAGTTGAGAGACTCAACATCCGTTTGGTGCGGTGACGTGGAAAGAAGAGAGGGAGTTCAACGCCAAGCAGTTTGAATTGAAATAGTGTAGTGTCGCACTCGCACGAAGTTTTGTTCTATTAAAGGTTGAACCAAACTGCGTTTAACGCTATCTATTGCGCTCGTCAAACACTTAGTGTAAACAAATCAATGCAGAGTATTCCGAAATAACAAAACGAAAATAATACTTTTCAACAGTCTCATTCGTAGTATCCTTGAATATTTTTGGCTGATTTTGAATGATGCCTTAGTTTGCTTTAGGTTTAATTTATTTTAATTTGGTGTAAGTTTAGAATACTAGATTGGCTCTAGACACTTTTTTGTTTCATATTAATCGGAGTATATTTGTGTATGAATTGTGAACTTACTTTTAATTTCTTTTGTGTATATTCATAAGCTCAGTTTACCTATAAGTGATTGTTGCATTATGATTTGTAAATTATTTACATAAAAAATTTAGTTTAAGTTTTTTATGTAAATAATTGTTGGTGAACCGTAATTAATAAAAAAAAAAAAAAAAAAAAATGCAAACAATCCACGTATGACAACAAAGTCTTTCATTCTATCAACTTAATGATTAAATTTAATATTTATTTAAAAGTTATATAATTGAACGGAACATAGCGCTCCACCAAGGTGCATTGTTTTTGACTGACGTTTAAATATTTTAGTTGCTATATTCTTTACTTTCTATAGACAAACACTAAAATAAATAAATTCAGTCGTAGTACCCACAAATCGACATGTTTATAACAAAAGCTTCAACACGTGACGCGCGTACAAATGTTAGGCTGCAGGCTGCCGCGAGCATGCATCTGCACGCCCCTTGAATCGAAACGAGGGATGAAGTAGCAGATAGGGGTGCTGTCTGCGGTTCGAAAGTTATGTGAGGAAGCCACTAACGTGCGAGTATTATATGTAAGTATTATTAGTACATACACAATGTATTATTTTAGTAGGTACAGTAAAGACTGCAAAAGTCAGTGGACAACAATAATCCTTAGAACACCTCTAATTTAACAAATCGAAATAGGTATAGCTTCGTTCGTGGCATATTTTGAAACTCCATATCATCCCTTTAAGCCCATATTTTTTAGTCTTTAAATAATGTATTTAAAATGGTCGAACTTGTTGACATTTATGATTACTGCCCCGCTCCCTTAAGTATTAGCGTGTTGATATAGTATAATAGTATAGTTTAAATCTTCATCGACAAAGGGGCTATTCAATAAATAAATATTTATTTCAATTCGAACCAGTAGTTCCTGCGATTAGCGCGCTTAAACAAATAAAGCATCAAAGAAACTCTTCAACATTATAATATTAGTATAGATACGGATTTTTGCACATCAACTTAACAAAAAACTGCTTGTAATTTTCGACTTTATTGACATGACATAGTATCAGATTTTTAATTCTGTATTCGTGATCAGCGTCTTGTATTAACACGAAAAGCGATACGCGAGTGCGAAATCCTAACAAACTTTCAATATAATTCAACTATCTTTCTTAATTTTACCAAAGTATAAGATGTAACTCATACCAAATAAAAAATAAAATAAATAAATAAAATATTAACATACATAATTCGTCGTGAAATTCCTTCTCATCATCACCAAGCAGTCATTGTTCCTGAAGGCTGGTTGCCACGTTGAATGGCAATGAAATTTTTCGTGCAAAATATTGCCTTTATTGTAATTACATAGTTTGCACGGCTCATATAAACCCATATCAAAACAAAAACTTCTAAAGAAACTCGTAGAAAAAGTTAATAACTCGTGGATGAAGCTTTAAGTAATAATCACAATTTACTTCATTCTAACCAAATGGGTGGAAATCACACTCAATTTGAGTGGACTAAATATTAACAATCTAGGAGCCAACTTATTTGAGTCTGGACTGTAGACGTACCATTACACTTGACGTAAACACCTTTTATGGCGGGCCGTAGGGCTTATTGTGACCTACGACTGTACGACTTGGGTATGCGACTTGCTATGACTATTACAAGGTATCCCGTAATTAAAGGACCAACGAGATATGGGTGAATTATCCTAAATTTTGTAATTTAAAATCTAAGTTTCTTCTGCTTCATCCGCTTCTTTGGTAAAAGCAGACCACGAACTCGAAATGAAAACGTTTTATACTACTGGGATTAAGAAGAATAAAGAAAAATTTAACCTACTGCCAATTTGTGGCGTGTTCGGCAGATTTGTTTGATATAATGCCAACGACCACGTTTTACTGTCACATCGCTCGCCATAGTCTTTATTCTACGCATATTCAAGATACCTCCACTTTCAGAGATGACTAAAATATAGGTTTCTTCAAATAGGTATTAGAAGATTTTAATATGCCCTTACGTCCAAACGCTTTTTTTCATGCCCTGTGTTTGTCAGCCACGAAAGGGGTAAGAGAAACTTTAATAATATGAATCAATTAGATCTTGGACCGAACAGTAAACAATATAAGAATATGGTTCTTAATTTTCAAGTGTTTTACTATCGGCATTAGGCTTAGGTACCTATCATTGTGTAGGACACAAATACCTCTCCTACTCCAGCACGATAATTAAGCCTATAGTAATACAAACGTTTAAATTCCCGTATTCCATGATATACAATAATGTTACCGGGAACTGACGTGATCACAGAGAGTAACCTACAAGTTTATCTATTGGTGTACAATAAAGATTTATCTATCTATCTATCTATCATGATATGGTACAGACATACCTTTTATTTACCTGACGTTTTGACCAGGTTACACCGGCCGTGGTCACAGTCTGACCAACTCACATAGTCTCATGTTCTATCGTCATCAATTAACCCACCGCTGTCCACTGCTGGACAAGTAAGTTAAGTAGACTAAGTGTATGTTTGTAAATAGACCAAAAAAAAGAAATGCCCGCTGAGTTTCTTGCCGGAGTCTTCTCACTTCGGGGCCGCGTTTCGAACCGGTAGTCCATTTACTAAACTGATTCCTTTCCTTTTTCGTTGACGTTTTGTAAGTTCCGATATAATGGTCTATACAAAATAAATGATTTTTGACTTTTGTCTTTGACTTTGACATAGGCCTCTCCCAATGTGCGCCATTGTATCCTAATGTTCTATACAAGTACAAAATTATCCTAAAATACATAATATTGAACATAACCTCTCAATATTAATACGTGTAACCGTCCTTAAACTAATTCCGTCGCTAAAAATATAAGGCTGTATATAAGTTGGGAGCACGCTGTTATAATAGCTCTTGGTTTATGTAACACGCCACGCGACGCTCGAAATAACCAGCGCCTTTGTTTGTGAGCAATATTTAGAACGGTTTTATGATTTTTTAGTTTTATTACTTACTATATATGAACGCTTCAGAACATCGTGTCGGTTATATTTAATGTAGAAGGGCAGGATGTTTGGCTAAACGCACTGAGTAGAACTACGGGGAATTTTTTCTACTTGTTTTGTTGTCATTAACACAGTTTTCTGCATGGAGACGGAGAAAGAATGCAAGTCAATACCACATCGTATTTGAATGATGTCGTAAGAGGCGACTAACGGAAAAATGTGCACACGATATCACTGCGAGAGAAGGAAAACTCTAAATAATACTCTATACCTAGCCGTCTGGCCAGTGTGAAAACAGTTTCTTAGAGACTAAGCCTCCCAATATTGGGAGAAGCCTGTATCCATCAGTGGACTCCGGTAGGCTAATTGATTGATATATAAAAAGAAGTCAACATGTAACCCTGGTCAGAAGTAGTGTACCTAACAATAGACCCGAGATAACACCCACTAGCTAGTCTCTGCACCTGCTTAACAACAGTAGAAGTTCTGCTGCAGCCTTCCCTTTCGAAATTAGGAGGTATAAAGGCAGTTCCGCGTGGTTTCCGGCAGAGTAGAATTAGGTCCACCCCATCTCTTCCCATGCGGTGTCGTACAAGGCGACTAAGGGATAGGGCTGTTTAACATCAGACAGATATATACAGCCCAGCCTCGGCCTTCAGATGCATGGCTCGAATCAAAAACAGTGCCCGAAATACGACAATAGGCTCACCCCCTATTACGTGGGACCGAATACAATTATTGGTGAAATGTGGGTGTTAGGTCACCTCTGCCTAACCCTCCAGGGATAAAGGCGTGATTATATGTATGTATGTATGTAAAGGCAGTTGTACTCCTCAAACAAATCAAAAATACAGAATACCGCGGCTATAATAACTTCGTGTTGTGTTCCCAGCGGTGAGTAGGGTAGCCAGAGCTCACTGGAGAATTTGTGCTGTCTGTGGGAAGATTAAAGGCTTGTCCTGCTTTGTCTTCTACTGACGGCACAGAAACTCTGTACTTACAGGGTTGGCAGCACGACTGTGACTCCTCTGGTGTTACAAACGTCCATAGGCCACGGTAACCACTTTCCATCAGGTGGGCCGTGTGCGTGTCTATAATAATAATTATAATAATAATAACCGGACTCCGGGCTCTAGAGTGTAAGCTATGGATGCAATCGGGCAATCGATATGACCAACTGAAAAGTCCGACCTTGTCGAATATTATTCATTATTATAAGTATGGTTTTCATGAATAATTATTGTAGAATAAATTATAGTCATTTAATCTCGTTCACGATTCTGGTTTTGAGGCTTTGTCAGGAGATGTACTCCACAGTGAGAAGGATTTTGAAACATTTCCCCTTGAATCCATACTACTTAGTGAAGTATTATTGTGACATGTCTACTACTGTTCTGGAGTTAGACCTTCGAAAGGGTAGGTAGAGGCGATTATATGCTTTTGATATATCTTGCTTTCTGTGTCTCAGAGGAACAAGTTAAGCAGCACACCAGCAGTTGGTCCCGGTTTCCATACCAATATCTATGGCAGTAGTAACGGGTAGCTGAAGCCCTAAAAAGTTCAAAAACTGGTCTTGGTACTGAAATTCAATATCGTTGATTGATTGTGGATGTTTGATGGCAGTCGTTTCACGGTAAATATCGAGTAACAGCAGACAGGTTCGACAGTAGACTGCGAAGCGTATGTTTGACGCTGCTTTTTTTGTAGCGACCAGAAGACTGACGTTATTCAGCATTGCTATACAACATTAGTTCTAGAGTTGTGAACAGTCTCAGTGACAGGATTGACTTTCACTTTGATACCCAGCCAAAACTAAGGCCTGGAATTCATTACCAGCTCACGTGTTTCCTTCTTCCTACAGTCCCGGGTCCTTTAAGCGGGGCGTGAAAAAGCATATGATGAGGCCGTCAAGCTGAGTGTCACCATTGTCACACGGTATGCGTAAGTAATGGTGACCCTCTTTTCTGGGACTTTGCCTTCAGCTTACCATCAGGCAAGGCGAAGTCCAATTGACGTGTCCTATACATTAAAAAAAAAAAAAAAAAACTAAAACCTATTTTAAGTATTATTAGTGTTATTTAGTTAGTTATATAGATATTTAGTTTGTCTCTTAGTTAAGTGCACGTAAGCTTGTTTCTTTTCCTTTTCCCATATTTTTTCATATTTATGTAAAGTTGTTTAGTTTTAAGTCTCTATTATATCTTATATATAAAATTCTCGTGTCACGGTGTTCGAACTTGAACTCCTCCGAAACGGCTTGACCGATTCTCATGAAATTTTGTGAGCATATTGAGTAGGTCTGAGAATCGGCCAACATCTATTTTTCATCCCCCTAAATGTTTTTTTTTTTTTTTTTTTTTTTACGTGCGCAAAATCCCCACGGATACCTCCCCACCGGAGCCGGTGGAGGAGGTTATGTCGGACTCGAACCGACTAAAACGCACGCCGCCTGTGGGTCGTTTTGGTTGCCGAAGGTGAGGTTGACAGGCATATCCCTCGCACCCCGGCCGACCCAGGGCCATCTCTCACGATATGGCCCTCTTCTCGGGTGTGGGGACTACAGAGTCCCCAACTCGTCCCCGGAAACGGGGCCCCCTAAATGTTAAGGGTTGTCCACCCTTAACATTATATGGCAAAACGACGTTTGCCGCGACAGCTAGTTATTTCTATAAGTTTCTCTTTATCATTCTTTGTATGCGGTGTTTACCTTTAAGTGATGTTTGCATTGTAATAAGTTAGTTTTAATTACTGTTATTGTATGCTTTAATGTAAAACATTGTTGGTAGAACTAATAAATAAATAAAATAAAATGACAAATCTAAAAATTTCTCATTAGAAGTCTAGAATATTTTATTCCTTCATTCATATATTCACCTATTGCCATCGGCACTTTTTAATGCGCTATATGCTCACTGTTACATGGAGAACATTCCCATTCGTTAGTCGCTTACAAGTAACCTATCAAAAATATATTATTTTTATTACGTGCAACATTAAAGTTACCTACTTTCCCAATAGCTTGCTGACCACCATGGCTGCCCATAAGCGCCATAATTCACAGTTATAAGCCCATGGCGTGCGTGCCCCGGGTCACGTTAGGCGGCTTCATGGAACCAATTGCGTCAACTTCACATGAGCACACAAAGCCTTCGTGCATGGGTTTTTAGATATTTGTATGTTATTTTTTCTTATGCAGTATTATTTTCATTTTACTTTTTTATTACATACCAGCTGGCTCTCTCCGGCTTGCTCCTCTATCTATCTATATCCATATTGTAGCCTGTATCTGCCGGTTTTGTTCATATTTAAGAATACTGCTCCATTGCTGTGGGTAATAGCGGTAGGATTGGAAAAAATATTCTTCGATTCGATCCTGTAGCTCCTGCAATTCGAGGAGGTAGGAAACGACGGGATTTCCGTCCGATTAGCAGTCCGACTGGGGATGTACCTCCGCCCTGCAGAATACCGCCGCCATAATAACCTCGTGTTGTATTCCCGGCGGTGAGTAGGGTAGAGCTCACTGGAGAGTTTTAGTGCTGTCAGTAGGAAGGCGAAAAGCTAGTCCTGTCTTGCTTCGTCTTTTACACTAATGGCACATAAACTCTCTGGGCTTACAGGGCTGCGCGAGTGTTGTTCCCTAGGTACACGTCTATAGGTCACGGTAACCGCTTTCCATCTGGTAGGCCGTGTGCTTGCCTGTTAGCTAAGTGGCATAAAAAAAAAGTTTTTGTGCTGTCAGTTGGTAGACCAAAAGTTTGTACTGCTTTGTCTATTACACTGATGGCTCAGATACTCTCTATGATTATAGGGTTGGCAGCGCGAGTGTGATCCCCTTAGTGTTGCACACGTCCATAGGCCACAGTATCAAAAAAAAAAAATATTAATTATTCATAGTCGTACTCAAATGGCTGAACAGATTAAGCCGTTTGAGTACGACTATATTCACAAACTTAACATTTATACTTTACGAAGTATCGCATTACAATTTATTGCTGATACGTAAAGTCTTTGACCCATGAATGGTCTTTGTTTAAAATAGCATACCATCAGGTTTTATTGTATAGCTTAGTAATTTAAATAACATCTATCAACCTGAATTTACATGGAATATAAAGGTCAATTCAAATTACGAGGGAACCTACAGGTCAAACAATACATAACCTTCCTTTTTAGGGTACCGCACCTCTAAAGGGATAAACATAACCCTTATTTGCCTCTCGCAGTCGGATAACAATGATAATAGTCCAAGCTACTCAAAGTAAACACTATGCAAATGTACGGTTTTGTTCCGCTAGAAAGTCTGTTCCATTTAAAAGGGGTTCTAAAAATGGAACAAATTAAACTTTCGTGTTCCGAGTTGCGCCAAATCTGGAACATCAGTTCTGTAAGTTAGACGAATATATAAGTCTGTCTGTCACCTCTAAGTTACGGACACCACTTTGGTTTTAGTTTTAACTTTGTGATACTATTACTTATTTTATTTTGGTTTAGGTTAATTTTTATTATTATTCATTACGTATTTAGTTAATCAAATAGTTTTTTGGTTTAGGTTTAGAGGTGGTTTAGGGTTCTGGAGGTCTCACCAAGATCTTTGAGGCAATGTCAGACACATCTGGAAGCTTTACACCTGCTGAATGACAGACGAGGCTCTGGCGCATTATTCCCCTTTTTGGGATTGTGTGGTCAGACGGCAGTCGTTCCCAAAAAAGCCAAACTAGAAGGTGGAAAAGTAGTGAGCTCCGCAGTGAAGGCCCGAGGTTCAGGCATATCTTAGAACTCAAGTCGATTTAGATAGGAAAATTTTTGAAATCGGTTCAGGCGAGATTTGAACCCGAGACCCGTCTTTCCCTTACGGGCGGAATGCTCTGACCACTGAGTCACCAAACCACGCCCAAAATCATTCAAATCTTTCTATATATCAGTCTTGCCTTGACGAATATATAGGAATTTGAATAGTTAGCAAACATACATACATACATATAATCACGCCTTTATCCCCAAAGGGTTAGGCACAGGTGAATTAACACCCACCTTTCACCTATCATTGTATTCGGTCCCACGTAATATAGGGGGTGAGCCTATTGCCGTTTTCCGGGCACTATTGTTGATTCAAGCCATGCATTTGAGGCAGAGTCTGGGCTGTATGTATCTGTTTGATGTTAAACAGCGTTATCCCTTAGTCGCCTTGTACGACACCACATGGGAAGAGATGGGGTGGTCCAAATTCTTCTCTGCCGTAAACCACGCGGGTCAGGCGAAGCATACTAAATGCTTCAAAATTTCATTCAAATATCTTTAAATTGCTTGACGTTTCTATCAGTTCTTCTTTCCTATTAACATTTCTAGCCTGTAACCCTTACATACCGTTTTAAACTTTTAATAAACAGTGAGCTTAATTTGATCCATTTCACATTTGTAGGTAAATTTATCCTTTGGTTACAGCTATTTGAAATTTCAAACATTATTATTCAGAGAATGTGGTTCCTCTTATTGTGTTGAGACTATTGATAGAGGATGTAGTTAAGTTAATTCTTGTACAGCGTGTTAACTACTGGTGAAATGGACTATTTTTTTTTTTTTTTTTTTTTTTTTTTTTTTTTTTTTTTTTTTTTTTTTTTACGTGCGCAAAATCCCCACGGATACCTCCCCACCGGAGCCGGTGGAAGAGGTTATGTCGGACTCGAACCGACTAAAACGCACGCCGCCTGTGGGTCGTTTCGGTTGCCGAAGGTGAGGTTGACAGGCATATCCCTCGCACCCCGGCCGACCCAGGGCCATCTCTCACGATCTGGCCCTCTTCTCGGGTGTGGGGACCACAGAGTCCCCAACTCGTCCCCGGAAACGGGGAGGCGCGCCACGCGCGCCACCGCCGCGGCCTGCTTCTGCAAGGGTGACAGGCGGCTTCACCTGTCACCCCCAGGCCGGCGCTCATGGGGGGCGGAGGTCGTTCATCGACCTCCGACGCCCGAGTTGCCTTCGTGCGCGGGCAGCTTGTCTAGCGATCCTTCGTCGCTCTCGCTGCCGCTCCCGCCCCGCCTCCTCCTTCACGAGCATTACTTGCTCGCAGAAGGAGGCGCCGGCCGCCCACGCATCCGCGCAGCGAACCATCGCCGCGAGCAAGGTGGAGAGCGCGAGAACCCTCACTCCCAGGGCCGCCACAAGCTCCCGCCTCGGCGTCTCCCACGCCGGACACTCGGTGAGCGTGTGCGGACCTGAGTCCTCGCTCGCGTGGTGAAATGGACTATTTACTAACGAGGCTTTATCTGGTTTATTTATTTGTTAGATTTTATACACAAGTACAAATGCGGACTTCATGTATTGGACATTTTTTACCAGGTAGGACACGGCGGTATATCCGCCCAACTGAGCAGTCCGACTGGGGGAGTACCTCCGCCCTACAGAATACCGTGGTTATAATAACTTCGTGTTGTGATCCCGGTGGTGAGTAGGGTAGCCAGAGCTCACTGGAGAGTTTTTGTGCTGTCAGTGGGATGACCAAAGGCTTGTCCTGCTTTGTCCTCTACACTGACGGCACAAAATCTCTGTTTTTACAGGGTCGGCAGCACGGATGTGTTACCTACGTTCATAGGTCATTGTAACCACTTTCCATCAGGTGGGCCGTGTGCTTGTCTGCCACCTAAGTTGTATAAATAAAAATATCATGCAACCAGACATGGTGAAGAAAAACTCAGTACAGCAACAAAAAAGAGATATTAATAGTGGAACACTCACCGGGATATTTATCATGTTTTTTGTTTATTAAATATTCATAATGGAAACATGGTAAATATCCCGATGAGTCTTACAATATTATTGTGAATAGCCATGTCAATCTCCGGAGGGTTAGACAGAGGCGAATTAAAACCCACATTTCACCAATCATTCAATTCGGTTTCACGTAATAGGGTGTGGACCTATTGCCGTCTTCCGTGCGCTATTGCTGATTCAAGTCATTCATCTGAGGCAGAGTCTGGACTGTATATTATATCTGTCTGATGTTAAGCAGCCCTTAGTCGCCTGGTACGACACCGCATGGGAAGAGATGGGGGTGGCCCTAATTCTACACCACCGGGAACCAACACGTTAAATATGATAAGTAATAAAATAGTATTCCTCCGAGCTGCTTTCCTTGGAATAGATACCTAATAATTATTCGATGCCTTTTTAATGCGCTGTGTACTACTCTATGGGTTATTTTAGTGCCTCAACGTACCAGGTCATCCCGTCTGGGTCAGGTGGTATAAATATCTTCTTCCACATACTTAGTCTGGTAATTTCAACTCTATCCAAACGAGAAAGAGTTAGTATTCCTTTGCTTCTTTTTCAGGTAGTATTGTAAAATCTAAATTCGATATACAAAGTTCGTTCAGCAGGACATTTTAGAATGTTTAAGTTGGTACGTAATAATAAAGCGATTTTAATTAACGAACGAAAAATAGAATAACTCTGTATTCTTATATAGAAGTTTTAAATTATGATGTGTCCTGGTTTAGCTGTTGAGATTTTAAATGTACTCTATAAAATGCAGTTTTAATGTCTAATTTCTTGTCCTATCTGACTTGAAAAAGACTCTTCATCACAGTATCGTTTAGTTAGTAAATGTAAAAATATATTTGGTTTGGATCTCTGGTGGAGCTCTCTGCACGCTCACTATTTTGAAATACCTATATTACAATTATTTACCTCTGAAATAAATTCTTAATGCTTTATTGCACTCAATCAGCAAAGAGATCATACATAAAAAATATATAAGAAATATGTACAAAGGTGAGCTGAACTCAATATGAGTTCCGTCCCAGCAAACCTTTGAGTAGCAGAGAATCAGTTATAGTGATAAGGAAATGTAAAATGTACATTAAATTTGAGATAAAAGTAATCACTAACTATTTATATTGTTGACTGATGGCACTTGGTGGAATTTCTTGTTACACATATTGATAACTCACTTGTACTTTTCCACAGTGCTTATAATATTTGTTAGACCTGACCGGTGTCGCCTTACGGCATAATGTGGAAAAGTACAAGTGAGTTATCAATATGTGTAATCACTAACTAGTTCACATTTATACAGTTTACATTTATACAGGCAGTAGGACACGATGGTATTCGTGTTCCAATTGAGCAGTCCAACTGGGGAAGTATCTCCACCCTACAGAATACCACTGTTATAGTAACCTCGTTTTGTGTTCCTGGCTGTGAATAGGGTGGCCAGAGCTCACTGGAGAGTTGATGTACTGTCAATGGAAAGACTAAAGACTTGTTCTGATTGTTTCTTCTGCACTGACGGCATAGAAACTCTCCGTTCTTACAAGGTCGGTAGCACGGGTGTGACTCCTCTGATGTTGCAGACGTTCATAGGTCGCGTTAAACACTTTCTATCAGGTGGGCCGTGTGCTTGTCTGCCACCTAAGTTGTATAAAAAAATCACTTATTCGGCTACCTACCAGTATGATCTCGAAACTTGGACCTCGTCATCATCAAGACAGCGTTAGCCCCGGCCTGTACTTGACGACAGAGACATGCTTTAGCTCTTGTCTTCTTAATTTCTGTATCATAAATGGTGTAATTTTGGCACAATAAGTTCCGCACGCGTGGATGTCAGATATCGCGACTAAACATAGCCTATGTCCCTTTTAAAGGTCTAATTTATCTCTGTACTAAATTTTATCATAATTAGTTTAGTGGTTTTGGCGTGAAAGCAATGCAATATTAGTATGGATGAATAAAAATAAATATATTTATTGATTTCTACGATAGCGTATGGTTTAAAAGATCAGGTTTCTAATGCTTTTGAATATCCTCGGTTCTTAAATACTTAGGTATTTGTTAGCTTCTGTAACGTGGGTTCGATTCCCGCTCAGTGTAAATATGTGTAATATTTGCTTTGGTCTGGGTGTTTTTTTGTACAATTAAATGGCATAAAGGCAACAAAAATAAATTTTGTATAACATGTATGTTTAAAAAAAATCGAAATAATGTTTATCCCATAATGCAAACTGGTTAAGCTATCGGTTATTTTCCCTAAATCTACATACAGCTTTGTATTATTATTATTACAATACAATACTAAACTGAAAAATAGAAAATTATTGCTAAAGTGTTTAAACTAAACACCCCATCTCTTCCCATGCGGTGTCGTACAAGGCGACTAAGGGATAGGGCTGTTTAACATCAGACAGATATGTACAGCCCAGACTCGGCCTCTGTTGAGTTGGCTCAATAGTGCCCGGAAAATGACAATAGTCTCACGCCCTATTACGTGGGACCGAATTAAATGATTGGTGAATTGTGGGTGTTAACTCACCTCTGCCTAACCCTCCAGGAATAAATGCATGATTATATGCATGTATGTAAATACTCTAAATTTTATTTCTCATGCGTTACCCTCTATACATCAGTGCTCTAAAATTTGACCTCAAACTGATGTTAAAGACACCTTCAAGTTCTTAGTTCGAACTTTCCAAATGATCCAATAAGAAATGAAGTTCGTTATTTATTAACAATCCATTTATCTGTTAAATTTCGTTGGAAAGGGGTCTTGAAGTACAAAATATCCATTTAAGGGGCTGAAACTGGATGCACTTAGAACGTAGAACCTTTGTAGTTCGTCTAGAGGGCTTTTGGGCTTATTTATAATGCAGTATATTCTGTAATAGGATTTAAATAAAAGGTTAAAGTAACTTTTGAAAGATTTTCAAGATTACTGTTGGCAAGAATGGATGGGATTGAACACGTACCCAGCTGGAATTTGTTCATATTAGTTATGTCATTTATTCATATATTCATCCATACTAATATTATATAAGTAGTAATTACATATTTGAGTCACTTGGGGTCGAGGCGCTGGGATCATGGGGTCCAAGTGCCCGTCTTTTGTTTAGAGACATTTCTAAACGTTTAATTGACGCTACCCGTGACCAGAGGGCTGGTTTATTCCTTGCGCAAAGGATTGGTATTGCTATTTAACGTGACAATGCCGCCAGCCTTCTTGCCATCCTCCCGGTTGACATCGATGGAGAGGAATTCTTTGATGCCTGAACCTACATAATTGTATAGGTATATTCTGTATTGTTTTTATATTTTAATTTAGATACATCCCATGTACATTATGTCAATAAATAACTATTCTACCCCAATATTACAAAGCTTAAGAATTTGTTTGTTTGAACGCGCTAATCTCAGGAACTACTAGTTTGAATTAAAATAAAATATTATTGTGTTGAATACTCCGTTTATCGACGAAGGTTTTAGGCTGTATATCATTACGCTACGACTTAAGGGAGCGGAGCAGTGATAATAAATGTCAACAAATCCGGCAGAAATCCCTAAATTATTAGAAAACTAAAGAAACACGAACTCCAATAAATGATATGACGTCTCAAAATAGGTCTCGGGCGAATATATAGTAATATAGTGATAGATTCTTCACCTAGCACGTGGGACCTAATATCTTATATTCTATCCCCGTAAAAATTTCATCCAGATCTATCCAGCGCAAACGTGATTGAATTACAAACATTTTCACAAACTTTCACATTTATGTATAACATTATAATAGGTCGTTAGATGTGAAATGGCCGTTTTTTGAAGAAATTGACGGTACCCAATTTCCAGTACTAACATTTCTGCATTTTTTTAGAAATGACAAATCCAATTTTTATGTTTTTTTCGCGTAAGAATGAGACAACATTAAGCTAACAAAAACGTTTATTACATTTTTGAAAGTGACAGCTGTAAAAAAGTAACACGAAATTTATCATCAAAATGCATAGCACTTAGGAAGTACCGTTTTTGAAGGTCAAATATAATTTATCAAGCGGCTTGAAATCAACTTTCAAACAATATATAAATAACGGAAATAGCTATTAAATTACACGAATAACGAACTCATGAATCTGTAAGAAAATTTCGGCAATTTCATATGTGCTAAGAGTCTAGATGTATAAAATACCCTTCTGCTTACCACTTTGGAATATATAACCGTAAGTGTACGGATAGAAAATAGCTGGAAGACTAAGTTGGGAGGTTATAATTGCCAAGAACCTTGTTAAAGTAGGTATCTTCATTAGGTGTGCCGTTTTAGCGGTGTGAGAAACTAGTTAATTAGATTTAAGAAGTAATTAGTTTTTAATATTCATAGGATTGAATAGGGAATTTTTGATTTATTTATAGTACAATTATCCGTTTTGTTATTGTAGAAAGACATAGATTAATATTTACAAGAATATAAAATATGATACAAAAGGTTCAAGCATCGAAAAATTCCTCCCCATTGATGTAGACTGGTAACATGCCCAAAAGGCAGGCCCCGTTGGATGGCAATGCTAATCCGTTGTGTGAAAAAGAGGCCAGCCCTTTGGTCACGCGAAGCAATGACCAGTCGCATTACTATTTTAGAAGGTTCCTACCGGCGGTATTTCCGCCCAATTGAGCAGTCCGACTGGGAAAGTACCTCCGCCCTACAGAATACCGCGGTTATAATAACTTCGTGTTGTGTTCCCAGTGGTGAGTAGGTTAGCCAGAGCTCACTGGAGAATTTGTGCTGTCAGTGGGATGACTAAAGGCTTGTCCTGCTTTGTCCTCTGCACTGACGGCACAGAGACTGTGCTTACAGGGTCGGTAGCGCGTGGCTTCTCTGGTGTTACACACGTCCATAGGCCACGGTACCCACTTTCCATTAGGTGCGCTTGTGTGCCACCTAAGTGGTAAAAAGAAACCCGTGCGCTCGGACCCCACGAGCTCAGCGTTTCGACCCCAAACGACTCCAATACGGGTTGAATTAGACAACTATCATACTAATGTTATAAATGTCTTCTGCCCGTATCTTCTGGACTGCATTTCAGCTTTTCATCATCTAGCGTGGTGCAGTCAATTGACGGACCGAATCATAAAAAAATTTCAAGATATTTTTTTAGACAACTTAGGTGGCAAACAAGTGCTGCCAACCCTGTAAGAACAGTGCAGAACACTGACAGCACAATAACTCACTAGTGAGCTCTGGTTATCCTACTCACCACCGGGAACACAACACGAGGTCATACTTGTAATAGCCGTGGTATTCTGTAGGTTGGATGGATCTAGCTGAAATTATTGGCGGAAAAAATATATTGGACTTCAAATTGATTCCTATGAGTTTCGGGAGCGGGACCAGAATCCCATGCAGGTGAATGAATGTCCCTTCTTCTTCATCAGGGCGCCAATCGAGATGTATTGAAATCTTGCACTTTGGAGCTCAAGATCTTTTCCTATTTAAAAAAAAACTACATACTGAAAAAATGTTCGTATTTGTTTTTTTAAGGAACCTGCCCGCTAAACGGAAGCTTCATAAAACACGATTCCCACTGGCTTCCCTCTTGAATACGTAATCTCAAGAATATGTAGCTAATAAACTGTACGTGGGGCTTCACGGCTTCCTTTTTAGGGTTCCGTACCTAACCCTTATAGAATCACTTCGTTGTCCGTCTGCCTGTTTATCAAGAGCTTTTCACAGGAATGAAAAAATAAAATTGAAATTCATACCACATACTCAAGTCTATGTATTGACCCGTTGGAGCCGCCTGTCACCCTGACAGAAGCAGGTCGCGGCGGCGGCGCGTCTGGCGCGCCTCCCCTTATTCCGGGGATGAGTTGGGGACTCTGTAGTCCCTATACACCCGATGAGAGGGCCAGATCGTGAGAGATGGCCCTGGGTCGGCCGGGGTGTGAGGGATATGCCTGTCAACCTCACCTTCGGCAACCAAAACGACACACAGCAGCGTGCGTTTTAGTCGGTTCGAGTCCGACATAACCTCTTTCACCGGCTCCGGTGGAGAGGTATCCGTGGGGATTTTGCGCACGTAAAAAAAAAAAAAAGACAGACTTTTCTGAAAGATGAGAAAGAGGCCGAAAGTCTATGTCTTGAAACTGTGCAAAAATTAAACTTCAAAGTCAACGCATTCAAAATATAATACGGTTTATGTAGCTTAAGCTACGGGACCCTCTGTGCGCGAATTCGTCTCGCGCTTGATCGGCTTTTTGTTTAAAATATTCAGCCTTCGCCACTGGCTCACGCACTAGCCAATCATCCCGATTTCGCTGTGGGTATACAGACAGACAATTAACGGACACAAGTACACGCACACTTGCAACTGATCGTTGCGAATCTCTCTTAGGTACAATATAGATATTTAAACTATCATGGTCACCCATATCATTATCAAAATAAACGGGATATTTACCATGTTACTTAATATCGCAAACTCAAAACAATGAAACATGGTAAATATCCCGTTTATTTTGATACTCTCGTAAGTACAGTTAGCGACAGAACTATCATGACTACAAAGCCTCAAAATTATATTAACTTCATACCTTGGTTAAGAGCAAATCAAATTGTTTTATTGATTTAAATTGTATTATTGTCTGAGCTAAAGGTGTGTACCAAATACCAGAACAATTAGCCAACAGGAAGGGAGAAAAACCAAGACATTCAGATCATAGTCTAGTACCAACCGCGGTAGCCTTTTTTTTTTTTTTACGTGCGCAAAATCCCCACGGATACCTCCCCACCGGAGCCGGTGGAGGGGGTTATGTCGGACTCGAACCGACTAAAACGCACGCCACCTGTGGGTCGTTTTGGTTGCCGAAGGTGAGGTTGACAGGCATATCCCTCGCACCCCGGCCGACACAGGGCCATCTCTAACGATCTGGCCCTCTTCTCGGGTGTGGGGACTACAGAGTCCCCAACTCGTCCCCGGAAACGGGGAGGCGCGCCAGATGCGCCACCGCCGCGGCCTGCTTCTGCCAGGGTGACAGGCGGCTCCACCTGTCACCCCCAGGCCGGCGCTCATGGGGGTGGAGGTCGTTCATCGACCTCCGACGCCCGAGTTGTCTTCGTACGCGGGCAGCTTGGCTTGCGATCCTTCGTCGCTCCCGCTGCCGCTCCCGCCCCGCCTCCTCCTTCACGAGCATTACTTGCTCGCAGAAGGAGGCGCCGGCCGCCCACGCATCCGCGCAGCGGACCATGGACCGCGAGCAAGGTGGAGAGCGTGAGAACTCTCACTCCCAGGGCCGCCACAAGCTCCCGTCTCGGCGTTTCCCACGCCGGACACTCGGTGAACCGCGGTAGTCCATTAGCCATATCACTAACCGCGGTAGCCTAGTGATATGGCTAATGGACTGCTGAGACGAGGTTTCGGGTTCGATCCCAGGTTTTACCATGGCACATACCAATGAATTTTCGAAGTTATGTGTGTGCTTATAAGTGCCCGGTTAATGGCAATAGGCTCGCCACCATTGGGGCCTAAACATAAACTGGTGAAATGT
This sequence comes from Eilema griseolum, assembly GCA_963662185.1. Lineage (NCBI taxonomy): Eukaryota > Metazoa > Arthropoda > Insecta > Lepidoptera > Erebidae > Eilema > Eilema griseolum. Next base: position 9,419,438 of record OY759256.1, on the reverse strand, counting down.
GGGTGCTAGCACCTCTGCCTACCTCTTCGGGGATATATGCGTGAGTTTATGGTTCATGTTATGTTATTAAGATCATTTCGAGTACTTTGTTCTTCAAGATTGATCTAATGCTGACTGTATCAATGTCAAATCAAAGTAAATAAAAAATATATATTTTATATAGGACACGTCAATTAGACTTCGCCTTGCCTGATGGTAAGCTGAAGGCAAAGTCCCAAAATAGAGGGTCACCATTACTTACACATACCGTGTGACAATGGTGACACTCAGCTTGACGGCCTCATCATATGCTTTTTCACGCCCCGCTTAAAGGACCCGGGACTGTAGGAAGAAGGAAACACGTGAGCTGGTAATGAATTCCAGGCCTTAATGGTGCGACAGAGGAAAGAGTCGCCGAACCGCTTGGTTCTTGATCGGATGTTTTGCACCGTGTGCGGATGACATTTAAGACCTGCACGTGTTGTCCTGTGTAGTAAAGGGGAGGGTGGGACTAATTGGAAGAGCTCTTCAGAACACTCCCCATGGTACAGACGGTCAGTACTCCGATGTCTACACAGATATGAATCAAAATTAAAACTTGACCAACTTACCAACATGAAGTCACTCCTAACACAGGTAGGAGGAGGTAAAACACGACGGACTTCCGTCCAATTGAGCAGTCCGACTGGGGAAGTACCTCCTCCGCCGGAGGTGAGTAGGGTAGCCAGAGCTCACTAGAGAGCTTTTGTGCTGTCAGTGCTAAGACCAAAAGCTTGTCCTGCTTCGTCTTTTACACTGACGGCACAGAAACTCTCTGTGTTTGTAGGGTAGGCAGCGCGAGTGTGACTCCCTTGGTTTTTGCAAACGTCCATAGGCCACGGTAACCACTTTTCATCAGGTTGGCCGTGTGTTTGTTTGCCACCTAAGTGGTATAAAAAAAGGTACAGAATATTAGCTGAAGAGGTAGTGGGAATGCTAGCAAGAGCTGTTACTATAGGGTGACCTCCAGCGCTGTACAGCTCCCCTGACATCACATCTCATATCAAAGATAAAGAAAGAGTTATTAGCTGAGTGCGAGCGAGATACCACTACGAGCGCTGGCGACAGTATCTTGCTAGCTCTCATCTCATGCACTTTCTATACAGCATCCCCTAACGGAAACGGTACAGCGCATGGGGTATAATATTTCATCGTCAAAGAGATATACAGAGATGTATTAGGTAATACCCTTATTTCCAAAATGTCTTTTGCAATTTTACCTGATGACAATATTTTTCTGTTTATTATATTACATCAGTAGCCATGGCCTCAACGTTACTTTAAAAAATAATAAAATTCCACAACATTCTACACAATGCTAATTTAAACCAATGGTAAGCATAGCTTAACTAGCTTGTGTTATGGAATCTAGAGTGCGGATAACCATACTTAAATACTTTTTTTTTGTAAATACATACATATCATACATAGAAACACCCAGACCAATGCAAATATATATATTCGTGCGTACAAATATTTGCACTAAGTGGGAATCTAACCTGCGCCTCCTGCGTATCAGTCGAACATTCTACCGCTACGCTACTTCCTGTGATCGTAACTGCTAAAACGCAGGCGAAACGTCGGGAAAGCTGTTAATTACAAAATTATAAGTAATAAACTGCGATCTGATTACAGTTTAACTTCCGCAGTTAAATTTCACGTTAACTTGAGGAAAGGTATTTGTATAATACAGGTTGTTGCATTTTCTAAATATTTTAATTAATTGCATGATGCCTCGATAGATGGCGTTGTACCAAAATTCTGCATCAGGTTATGGTTTCGTTACCGATCAATGTATTAATAGCCAATAGTTTTTCTATTAAATTGATCTGTTTTGAAGAAAGTTTGCGTTTTATTCATGGTCCTTACGAGTCGGATACAGCGGTACTAGAAGTGAGACAGTGGCGACATCGCACGGGGGATTGCGGAAGTTAAGTTAGCAGTGAGGTCAGCTAGTGTGGTTAAAGTTTTTCTAGTTCGGGGAGTATAGGTCATGTGGGTATAGTAGAAGGCGACTAAGGGATAAGGCTGTTCTCCACCTGATGAAAAAACATACAGCCGATCACTAAATACCCACTTGACAGCTATAGACTCGCTTACTATTACGTAGGACTGAAAATCATAATTGGTGAAAGATGTGTTAAAACACCTCTGCCTTCCCCTTCGGGGATTTGCAGGCGTGAGTATACTTATGTATGTATATAATAAAGCTTTAGTTTTTATGAAATTGATTCATCAAAAATATCCATGAGTATTTTTGGGGCAGAGGCTTCCCTTACCTGTAATTCAGTGCTCCTGCGCGAGGGATATGCCTGCTAACCTCACCTACGGCAACCAACAATGATCCTACGGCGTGCGTTTTAGTCGGTTCGATTCCAACATAACCTTTCCCACCGGCTCTGGCGGGAGAGGTGTGGTGATTTTTTTTTTATACCACTTAGTTGGCAGACAAGCACACTGCCCACCTGATGGAAAGTGGACGTGTATAACACCAGAGGAGCCACACTCGCGCTGCCAACCCTGTAAGCAAAGAGTTTCTGTGCCGTCATCGTCAGTGTAGAAGACAAAGCAGGACAAGCCTTTAGTCTTCCCACTGACAGCACAAATTCTCCAATGAGCTCTGGCTACCCTACTCACCGCTAAGAACACGAAATTACTATGGCCGCGGTATTCTGTCGTAAAAGCTAAATTAACTTGTTCTTATATTTATTTTATTAATAATTCAACGATGATATGATGAGCTCTAAAATCGAGTTGAAAGATTGCGTTATATAGAAACATATATACCATGCTAATAAAAGCATATTAAATATTTTTAAAAGCGATAGAATTCAAACTATAATAAACACCATAATTAATGAAAAAGATTTTGTTCTTCATAAGTACTCAAAAATTAAGTAGTAAGTCATTTTTTTTTTATATAGGACACGCCAACTTGACCTCATCTCGCCTGATGGTAAGCTAAAGGCAAAGTCTCAGGAAAGAGGGTCACCATTACAGACACTAAGTGCTACAATGGTGGCACTCAACTTGGCGGCCTCATCAGATGCTTTTTCACGCCCCGCTTAAAGGCCCCGGGACTGTAGGAAGAACGAAACACGTGTGCTGGTAATGAATTCCAGGTCTTGGTGGTGCGGCAAAGAAAAGAGTCTCCGAACCGCTTGGTTCTTGCTCGTATATTCTGCACAGTGTGAGGGTGACATCTAAAGCCTGCACGTGTTGTCCTATGTAGGAAAGGAGATGGTGGGATTAGTTGGAAGAGCTCGTCAGAACACTCACCGTAGTAGAGACGGTAAAATACAGCCAAGGAAGCAATATCTCTACGCATCTGCAAAGGCTCGAGGGTGTTCGTGACCTCAGGGTTCCCAATAATACGCGAACCAAAGGTTACCAAAAAACTGTGACTGTATTATGCGGGGGTGAAGCTAACATGTTTCATATGACACTTTACACAACAAACAAGATAGGTGATCGGGTTGCCGCGGAGGTGGTTTAGGCATTGAATGCAACCCGAGAAATTAGGAGAGGATGCACTAACCTTTACGAAGCCACGTGCTGTCGTAGCCGGTGCACCGGTCTTCTCTTCCTGGCTCAGGAGTTGCCGCCCACATCACTAAATCACTTGAAGGACACGAGAGGCACAATCCGATCGGTAAAGGTCTATGAAAGCGGTTAAAATCCAACAAAACATTATTAATTTCTGAGAGTCGCGTGCGCTGCCGCCATTGCTTATTAGTTCGACCGCGCGTCGCTGCAACCTGTCGAGAGCATCTAGTAGGTATTTCGCGGAGCCATCCCAGAGATGTGAGCAGTATTCCACGCAGGAGCGAATTTGTGTCTTATAGAGAAGACACCGCTGCTCCGGCGTGAAAAAACGTCTCACTTTGTTTAGGAGTCCGAGTTTCCGCGAGGCTGTTTTGATGATGCTCTCGATGTAATTTCTGTTATTCAGTTTGCAGCGAATATCCATGCCTAGGATATTGAGATTGTCCTGCAGTGGCAGTGGCGTGCTCTGAAGAGTGGGAAGGGGAAGGAAAGAAGATACCTTTGCTGTGAACGCACAAGCCTGCGTCTTCTTGGCATTGAACTCGACCATGTTCTCAGAGCCCCATTGAGAAATGTGATTCAAGATCCGGTCCAGTTCAGTGACAAGAAGCTGTCTTTTTTCCACGATATCAGACTGTTTGGCCGCAGGTTGTCCGTGATAACTCCCGTGTAAGGCGCTATCGTCTGCATAGCAATGTATGCTGCCGGTGGACAGCATTTCGTTGATATGCAGAAGAAAGAGAGCGGGAGATAATACAGACCCCTGCGGTACGCCAGCATTTATTTGCAAGAACTCCGAAGCCCGTCCATCACAGAGGACGCGGATACGGCGCTCCCGCAGGAAACTAGCAATCCAGTTGCACAGTCTAGGAGGCAGACCAAAGGCTGGTAGCTTGGAGAGAAGCAATTTGTGCCAGACTCTATCGAAAGCTTTGGCGATATCAAGACTAATTGCCAGTGACTCGCCGTGCTTGTCCATAGCCTCACCCCAAAGATGGGTAACGTATGCTAGAAGATCACCCGTTGACCGTTTCGGCCTGAAGCCATATTGCTGGTCATTAATTGAGGAGTGATCCTCTAGGTGACGCATGAGCTGTTTGTTAATGATGTGCTCGAAGACCTTGCACAGCACTGAGGTGACGGCTATGGGTCGATAGTTGGCTGGCTCTGAGCAATCCCCCTTCTTGGGGATCGGCTGTACATTCGCCTCTTTCCAAGCCGAAGGCACTGTACCCGAGCTGTAGGACAGTCGGTACAGCCGCGTAAGCATCGGAGACAACTCCGCTGCACATTTTTGTAAGACCACCGCTGGAATACCATCCGGGCCACTGACTTTCCGGACATCGAGTGATTGAAGCACCGCACGGACATTGCATTGCCGGATACGTATTTCAGGCATTACGTGGTCACCATTGGGTAGTGTCGGCGGCTGTATACCACAATCATCGACTCGGGAATTGGCCGCAAAGAGATTTACTAGCATATTGGCTTTCTCTTGCGGTCCATGGGCCAGGGATCCATCAGGGTAGCGCAGCGGTGGCAGCGAAGGCTGACAGAAGTTGGCCTGCACGGCTTTGGCCAGTCGCCAGTATCCACGGCTGCCCGTGGGATGTGCCACTAGCTCTTGACCAAGCCGTGCAATGCGCAGGGCATCCGCTCTGACGTAAGCCCTCTTGCAGACCTTTGTGGCTCTGTTGTACGCCGCCTTGAAGTGGCCCACATTGGGATCGTGCGTGGCACGCACCCTTACCCAAGCGCGATACGCGGACTGCTTTTGATCAACAGCCCTCGCACACTCGCGCCCGAACCAAGGGCGCACTCCTCGGGTACCGGTGACATCAGTGTACGGGATATAGCATTCCATACCCAGACCGATCTCACCGGCAACAGCAGTAGCACAATCTGAGGGTTTCTTACCTTCAAAGCAGCGTTCAACCCACGGGATGGACGCAAAATAGTTGCGCAGCCCATCCCAACCTGCTGACGTACTCGTGTACTGTGCCAGAGACGCCGCTTCCCCTGCACGGGTCGTGAGGGCGCTATAATTGGCACCTTGGAGCAGACCAGACAGTGGTCGGAATTGCCTAAAGCGGCTTGTACCGAAACACTGTACGGGTCTGGGTGACTCGTCAGCAGAAGGTCTAGCAGAGAGGGTGCTAGGCCCGACCTTCTTGGTATTCTAGTGACCTCGTGTACCAATTGGGTCGGGCCATGCGCCAGTGCAAATGCATGGGCGGCTCTTCCCGCATGGTCTGTTTTGGCGGAGCCCAACCAGGTTTCGTGGTGGGCGTTAAAGTCCCCCAAAAATACCACTTCGGCGTTCGGAAACCGTTCCTGCGCATCATCTGCCGCCTGACTCAGATATTCAAACAGTCGAGTTGTCTCAGCATCTCCTGTATGGGAACGGTAGAGGCACACATAGATCTGACTCGTAGAGCCATGGTCTACGTGTACCCATAGGGTTGAAAAGGATGGGTCCTCAAGGCAGCGCAAACGGCGACAACAAACATCCGCCCTAACAAACACACACACCCCGGTTTTTGCACGGAAATTTTCCTCGATAACATAGCCGGGGTAAAGCAAGTAGGTCGTGTCATCAGGGCGGCCTATTTGTGTCTCCGTGAGAAAGAGCATATCTGGTTTCGCCATCTCAAGGTGTTGGTGGACGGCGTTGAGGTTCGCATGGAGTCCACAGATGTTAGTGGACTCCACCTCAAATAGCGAGCTTGTGGGAGTTTGAAGAGCCGTTGTGTTGCCCAATACTCTTAAATGCGCTGCCATGATGAAAAGGAGAAAAGGGCGTGAAAAAAGAGGTGATCGTCGTCGCAGCACCGCGTGACAAAGTGCGGGATATTGGTTTTGTCTATGATTATGAGGCATGGCGTGAGCCGACACGCCGTACGGGAGGGCCCCCGTACCCCCCCGAATATGGTCGCCGGGCCCCCACTTCCGGTCACCAACCGGCATGACGAGCCATACCGGGATTATGCACGGTCTGGTGAGGCAGCCTTCCAGGGTGGTTAGTCCCAGTTGGGCCTCTGTACTATACCGCGGGCGGCCAGCGGCGGCACCACCGTTTCTACGGGTTTCCCTGACCGGCGCGTCGCCCCGCACCATCCTCACTAGACTACGCCAAGACCCGCTGGTCCCACTAGTGCTGCGACCACCATCACCTCTACCCGGCTATGCATTTGCTGATCCCTCAACGCAATCCAACCGAAATTGAATTACTATGAAGTGTTTTTCGCAATATTGCACGGTGGTACCAACCCGGTCGAAATTTGTGACAAATTTGTGCCGTCAAATCTCTACCACCAGTATATTGAAATAATGAAGGGTTCGGTAGTTCGAAACTCCATTAAATTCAACTATATTCCAGTCGATCAGGTGCTTAACTAAAACTTGTAAGGACTTTTTATGAAAACACATATTAATCAAATAAAATAGGCTAACTAACTAGTGGTCCAATTTTACCTCCGCCCTACAGAATACCGCAGCCATAATAACTTCGTGTTGTGTTCTCAGCGGTGAGTAGGGTAGCCAGAGCTCACTGGAGAATTCGTGCTGTCAGTGGGAAGACTAAAGGCTTGTCTTCTATACTGACGGCACAAGAAACTCTGTGCTGCAGGGTCGGCAGCGTGAGTGTGGCTTCTCTGGTGTTACACACGTCCATAGGCCACGGTAACCACTTTCCATCAGGTGGGCCGAGTGTTTGTCTGCCACCTAAGTGGTATAAAAAATATCTGTTTTTAGTCTTAAACATGAATTTCTGAACAGAAAAATATTAATAAACTGAGTTGTTAAAACAAACATATTAAAAAGACTCATCCAGATTGTTTACATTTAGTCAAGTTCCAAGCCGAATGAAGTATAGTTACGAATAAGCTATAGGAACTTACATAACTGTGAAGTATTACGGAATTGAGCCTTGGCCAAGGATGAAATGCATCCTTCTACCTGCAGAAAATGCACTCTCATCACACTCATTTGACAAAATCTACGTCGGCATTAATATCAGTCCCTTAGTGTTAAATTTCGATTTTTCTCCTCACAAAATTCCATTTAAAATAACACCTTATTCATCAGGAATAAAGGTTCATATTACTGAATGACTTTCCTAAGCTCCGTACTAACTAATATGAACTGTGGAAAGCAAACAGTAGATTCTCTGACAATCAAACGAAATACGAAAATGACCCTTAATTTTTATGTTCTAAGAACCACTATTATGTTACACAATTATACCGTAATCGAATTCGGACGTTTGTGTACTTCTCACACATAGAAATGAACTTTACTAACTATTCATATTACTAATTTAAAATCATCCTTACAGAGAGAACAATTAAGTTGAAAATCGATTATGATTAATATACTTTGTACAACCTATTGACTCGTAGGTCGGCGTGCATTCGGTTTTCAGACACACAACTTTGGTAAAGGAACGTTGTCGTTATTCACAAACAATAATGAACCGTTTCTCTAAGACATAGAGCGCTTATTTCAATGAGTTTGTTCATGAGAATATAATGTTTCGTGAGTAAGGTAGTAGCCGCGGCCGAGGGCTGAAAGGGGTGCCGGGAGGGTGTCGGGGGAGACGTAGGGGCAGCTAAAGGCTTTCCAGGTCTACTACGTTAGTACCGCCGCGTCTGTCGTAACGTACGCATGGATGGCGCGTATAGGGACGCGCTTGCGCTTTTCGATTTTTTTAAAACGTATTTCTCTTCATATTTAGTAACCTTACCGCTGCTATAATTTTTTATTGCTTTGTAACTAATTATTTGTTCGTGTGTGTGTGTGTTGTATGACCATTTGGAGTGATTGCACAGTGAAACGACAGAGTTTAATAGATGCGCTGCGATACGTACGATTGGTATACAGTGAATGTATGACCTACTTAACTTGTGGACAGGTACAGGTGGTAAAATTTGAGAAAGAAAAAAAAAGTATACCGTATGAATTGTTAAGACTGTTCAAATACTTGAAATTAAAAATAAAACTGTCTAGCGAAAGCGCGGGAAACACACATGGCGGGCAAAAATGGCGCGAACGGTGTTGTAGGCACAAGTGTGCGTAAAGAGAATGTTCTTATTAAAATTTCAAGTAGAAATTTAAAATGGAAATTGTTGTGTAATCCTACAAGCTGCTGTATCATGCTGAAGGGAAATTGGGAATTAAAATTTTAGGTAGACGTTTCTGATTACAAGTTTATGATGAAAATGAAGTAGTCTTAAAATCGTTCTAAGGCATCATGGTTATTTAATCCCTAATCCTGAAACCATGGTTGGTATTCAGAGCACGCTTTAATACGCAAAGTAGTCAACTTCGTAAAAAATGTATCAGACAGACTCGAACGGGCGTACTTACTGCATGTAGGTAGATGTACGAAAGTGTATTTTAAAGTTGAGCCATCGTATGGCATTACGTAATATCAGTTTTTTTTTCATACAATTCATGTTCACTTTTATTTTATTGATGCTATCTTTTCCCTGTTCTCGTGAATGCCGTTTTAGTATATCTGTACAGTTTAATCTATTTGGATGAGAAGGTTTTATTTCAATGCGATGAACCTTTTCGGTACGAACTCCTTGTGAATATAACTTACTTATTAATAGGATTGTTCATTGCAATCATTATTTTGAATTGTTATGGGTCGTTTCATTATCAATATGGAATATATATGGAACCAAATGGAACTATTAACTTTTAGTTATGTTTACTAGATGGATAAACTTTATTTGCTAACACTTTAAAAGTAGCTTAAACAAAAAAATGCCGTTATTTTAATAAATAACTTCTTATATTAAACTTTTTTTATACATTTATTTATTATTTTATTGTTAAGTAGTTGTTGTCTACGAATCCGCCCGTGAACTGATTCAGTTCTTTCATCCCATAGAAATTTATTCCCGAGACAAATAGTAGTCTATATCAGATATACTATTTCAAACAGTAATCTACCTCTGAGGCAAATTTCATCCAGATCAGTTCAGCCCGCTCTTACGTGAAGAAGTCACAAACTTATTTCATATTGTTTTTATCAATTTTAAATTGGCGGGCTCCACCAAGACTTCTTTCGTCATTTGTCAGACCAAGCCAACCTCACTTGCATGCTTTTTTTTGGTGTGAAATCATCTCTGAAATCCTCCTCCACCCGCCGGAGCCAGTGGGAGAGGTTCTGTCGGATAAGAACAGACTTAAACGCACGTTGCCTGTAGGTTGTTTTTGGTTGCCGAAGGTGAGGTTGACAGGCATACCCCTTGCACCCCGGCTGACCCAGGGCCATCTCATCGCCAAGTGCATCGCCGCCTCGGCCTGCTTCTGCCAGGGTGAATGTTTGTCCTGTTTCATGATTAGATAGAAACAGCATATGAACGTGCAGTTCTTCATCATTAATCATGTTGCTCTTTATGTGGTCAATATATGTCTTATTTTTACGCGTGGGTTCCTTGATGTACCAGTGTTGGAAAATTTTTAATTACAATAAAAAAAAAAAAACCGCGGTAACCTAGTGATATCGGTAATGGACTGCTGAGACGAGGCCTCGGGTTCGATCCCAGGTTTTACCATGGTACACACCAATGACTTTTCAGAGTTATGTGTGTATTTATCGCAGGTTTATAAGTGTCCGGTTAGTGGCAATAGGCTCGCCACCTATTACATTGGGACCTAAACATAAACTGGCGAAATGTGGGTGCTAGCACCTCTGCCTACCGCTTCGGGGATATAGGCGTCAGTTTATGTTATGTTATATGTTATGTTAAAATAAAAAAATAATTCAGAAATAAAAATTCTGACTTGGTGTCCAAAAGATCAAAACAAGTAAATTCGACTACTGCAGGTTTTACTCTATTGCCAATCATAAACCGAACCGGCCTGGGGGTGACAGGTGGAGCCGCCTGTCACCCTGGCAGAAGCAGGCCGTGGCGGTGGCGCGCCTGGCGCGCCTCCCCGTTTCCGAGGACGAGTTGGGGACTCTGTAGTCCCCACACCCGGGAAGAGGGCCAGATCGTGAGAGATGGCTCTGGGTCGACCCACAGGCGGCGTGCGTTTTAGTCGGTTCGAGTCCGACATAACCTCCTCCACCGGCTCCGGTGGGGAGGTATCCGTGGGGATTTTGCGCACGTAAAAAAAAAAACATAAACCGAAAGATAAATTAATGGGACATCAGTCGGGTTAATTGCAAGTTTAATTGCAATTAAAATTTGACCAACACTGATAGGTACACGTTATTATTTAACAACAGATTAATTAAAGTGTCAGAAAAAGTGCTATATTTCAATGAGTCTATATTAGTGTCACCGGTATACTTACTAAGTGATGGATGAGGCTGTTGAATCGACTTTCTACCTTGGGATTAAGGAGTCATACCTTATTCATACCCGTAAAAGCCAACCAAATCCTAATTGTGAAAAGCAATGGTCAAATATTGACCCTCGGAAATTTTCGTGCAGCATACCGCACGGTAACTATCCCCATCTGCCATCAGAGGTGGTATTGTCGTAATCGGACCGACTTTAACCACACGCAGTTTTGGGTCCCAATTACGAGTTAAGGTTACCGGATAATGGACCCTAGGCTCCAAAGTCCCAGCTTTGATGACGATAATTCTACGTAAAGTTACAAATATTTTGAATCACTTTATTGAGGAGGTAGGACACGACGGTATTCCCGTCCGAATTGAGCAGTCTGACTGGGGAAGTACCTCCACCCTACAGAATAGCACGGCTATAATAACCTCGTGTTGTGTTTCCGGTGGTGAGTAGGGTAGCCAGAGCTCACTGGAGAGTTTTTGTGCTGTCAGTGGAAAGACCAAAGGCTTGTCCTTATTTTGTGTTCTGCACTGAGGGCACATAAAATCTCTGTTCTTACAGGGTCGGCAGCACCGATGTGACTCACTCCTTTGGTGTTACACACGTTCATAGGTCACGGTAACCACTTTTCATTAGATGGGCTGTGTGCTTGTCGGCCAAATAAGTTGTTTAACTATAATTTTCGATTTTGAGTTCCATTCGTACTTTAATATATCGATACAAGTACCACTAATATTTACCAGTACACCGGTAAAAATTTACAACACCCGGTGTTACATATAAAAACAGAAACATAAATATTATTTTACTACACTTTTTTACGAGCAATATATTGAGATGCGCGTAGTCACACTAAATGTCGTAGACGGTCTACGAAACTTCGTAGCAAATGCTACGGCGTGTGTAATTCGGTAGTGTATTATTGATACAGAAATCCTCTGGTATGTGTATTGTTTATTGTGTATTCATAAGTGTTGTGAATTTCTATTTGTAGACGAGGTTTCTAGTCATGGTAGAGACTTATTACACTGCTAGCATTTGTAAAGTGCTTTAGGTTTTTTTAACAGTTGCTATGAGGCGGTTAATTTACTTGTTTACAACCTTAGTATATTCATTCATACATACATATGCGGGTAGCCAGAGGTAATACTTAGTAAGAATCTTTTATAATGTACAAAAAAAAAATTACATTTTCTCTTAGGTAGTATCAAGAATATACATTTGTAACGATGTAATAAAAAATTAAGAGAAAAAAATAAAGCAGTAAAAGTTATAAGTAAATAAAAGTGTCCAGGAGTCGCTCTCACTGCCCCATAGTACCTATTTTATTAGATTTGTAAGTGACAGCGGACTAGAAGTTTCTTTTGCTACACATTCTGAGAACGCTAATGGAACCTGAGTGGTTATAAAATATAAATGAAAAGTAATATGAAAATTGTTAATCTTTATTTCTCAATGTAATATTTTCTCATTGATAGATCTTATGTTCTTCATCTTATGTCTCTTGGTTTTGCACGCGTCCATAGGCCATGATGATCACTTCCCATCAGGTGGGTCGTGATCTTGTCTGCCACTTAAGTGGTATAAAAAAAATCGTCAGTCCCGGTAGCCGTACTAACATCTATGGCGTTCGTTATGGATAGTTGAAGCCCTAAAAATTTCTTCGATATCGCCTTTGGATTGTGAAGGTCAGACGGCAGTTGTTTCACGAAAAATATCGAAGTTTACCCAAATCCGCAGTTAGACTGGTAAAAGCGGACCCTAAACAATAGACCCCGAGGTGAAAGCGAACTGAATGCGACTGGGATTAACGCTAAGATGAAGATTTTTTAAATTTTAAATAGTAGTTAATATTGATGTAATAGCGGGCCACACCAACTTTATACAATAGCTGACTAGTCTTGTGCTTTTACTAAAATATAAATATGTCATTAATAAAGAATATACATAATTAAAAAATATTGCAAGTATCACCACCACCGTATCTTGTTTGAAGGGTTATGTAAGAGGCGACCAACACAAAAATACGCAGACGATATCACTGCGAGAGAAGGAAAACTCGAGAGAAAACCCTGTACCAACCCGTCTGGCCAGAGTGGAAACAGTAGGCCAAAGTCTCCCAACATTGGGAGAGGATTAATCCAGCAGTGGACTGCGATGATCTAGTTGTTTGTTTGTCTATCAATAATATTTTTTCTGACAACAATAAACACAACATGATAATTGTTACAGTAAACGTAAAATAAAATAATTATGAACAACTTGAAAAAGGTTTAGATTTAATGAACACGACGTTGTATCAGTGACAAACGTAGTGTACGAATAAATCTTTTAGCTATTTGTGCCGAAGATGAATAGAATTTTTTTATTGTTAAATAATAATAATGACAACAAAAAAGAATTGCAACATCGGTCTAGCCATTCACGTGTGGTTAAGAGAAATAAGATATAATACATAATACATGTCTACATAAACTCACGCCTATATCCCCAAAGGGGTAGAGGCAGAGGTGCTAGCACCCACATTTCGTTAGTTTATGTTTAGGTCCGAATGTAATATGGTGGCGAGCCTATTGCCATTAACCGGACACTTATAAACCTACGATAGATACACACATAACTTCGAAAAGGATCGAAAAGATTGGTTTGTGCCATGGTAAAACCTGGGATCGAACCCGAGACCTCATCTTAGCATTACCCATACCACTAGGCTACCGCGTGTATATTTATCAATAGAATTTACTGTTAAAACTTATAAAATCATGTATAAAGTAAGTAAGTTAGTACTTGTCATATACGTACTTTAAAGTATCCCTTATTCTACATTCGGTTAAAATGGCCAATACATTATAAGCAGTTAACACAATAAAACATGAAACTTTATTTTTTGAGTCGGTTAATATCAGTAATAAACACGAAAAAAAATCCAACACCTCAGTATACTACTAAAGACCTAAGTATGTAACTCAGGTAGATATTCCCAACGAATGCATGAATATCTTAACCCTATATTGCCCGCGGGACTCGTGGTAGCCTCTCTCGATTTCTTCCCACATTGATTACGTAAAAACGGTAACGTGTTCCCGATTGCTCTGATTGGTATTTGAGAAATTTGTTAGTATTTTATCCGTGTAGTGATAATATTAAGGGTTTATGTAGTCAATTCATATATGTTACAAGTTTTTTACACATTATTTGTCCGAGATGAGCTCCTAAATTGAAGAATTTATTTTTGGGAATTGCACATATAATTTTGTTCAAGTTTAGAGACACATTGTCTCATTGGTCCCTATAGTTGGCTTTGCAATAGGACACATTTTTGTCAATTAATTAATCTATAATTTAAAATGTTAAGTTGGTTTATATAAGCTTCAAAAACTCAAAAGTCCTTAATAAATTCTCTTTTGACATGAAATAAAAGTGGCTTCAAATATAATTTTTATCATTCGCTTCTATTTACATGGCGCTGCAATAGGATAGAATTATAAGATTTTTTTACGATTGTATGTTCCCAGTTCCCAGGTTCTTGATCTTTCATCACTATCATAGTGTCATATTTTCCTGTTTGCATCCAAGGTATTTCCCAGTCCACTTTGCATGGTCTTGTGCGTCGATGGTGGCGAGACTATTGACAAAGATGCGGGTTTACTTTTTTAAGATTGTTAAAAATATTGAAAAGCAACCTGCATGCTAGTTTATAATAAACTTTTAGAAGTCTCCCGAGGCCATCCCGTCTCATACCAGACCGAGGTCCGTGCCAACTGCCAAGTCGTGGAACAGTTTATAAATGCACTTAAAATACTTTGGCGTTTAGTACTAAGTGTTGTTATATTTTATTATATCAGTTAACGTGACTTTTGCTAACATCTTCGTTTTTTTTAAGCAATTGCGAACAAACAAACGTAAGATTTTAAGTCAGAATAAGATCTTCAAAACAAAAAAGACTGCACCAAAATCCGTTCAGTAGATTGTACATACATCGCGGACAAACCGACAGACAGACAGACCAGAATTCCAAAAAGAAAATATCATGTTCAGTATCGTAAATTAAACAAAATACAACTCTTTTAAATGTCTTCAATGTACAGCCACGATGATTTTGCTATTTTATAGTGATATAAATATACTAATATGCATAATTACATATAATTTCTTTATCTCTGAACAAAACATCGGAAATAAACTTTAAAAAGAAGAAAAAGAGTACGTAAAACTCTGAGATACTGTATCTTGGTATCCGAAAAACCTTTCTTCACTGGGACTTTTCCAATATGTAGTTTTGTACAGAACCAATCGAAATAAATCACTGTACCACGACGGTTGTCTCGCAGCTTGTACCGAATAATCGAATCGTTTTTATATCGAGCCTGACTGCAAGGGCAACGAGTAATCGATACTCGATGAGTCGGCGGTCGCCAGCTCATTTGCGTTTTTTTAGAATAGGACCTGTAGATAGGGTTGTCAGGTAGAGTTATGAACACATTTAACATTTTATGTATACCAAATTAAAATCTCAGTAAAAGAGGTTTGATATATAAAAGCATATATAAACTTGTGTTGTATATTTTTGTTTTGATTATAATTGCAAACATACGTACATATAATCACGCCTTTATCCTCGGAGGGTTAGGCACAGGTGAATTAACACCCACATTTCACCAATCAATAAATTCAGTCAGGGGTGAGCCTATTGTTGTCTTCCACGCACTATTGTTGACTCATGCCATTCATTTGACGCTAAGACTGGGCTGTATATATCTGTCTGATATTAAACGCTTCTCTTCATTGCAAAACCTTTTAAAATATGAATGTTGTTAAAAAACATAATCGTGAGAACTTTAATTATTATTTATTCACATGAATATTAATATTTACATAATGTACACGGAAGTTATCTAAATTAAAATATTAAATAATAAAAAAAAACAGAATACACCTAAACAATCCTGCAGATTCAGGCGTCAAAGAATTCCTCCACATCGACGTCAACCGGGAGGGGGCATCGTGAGAACTATTATTAAACTATGAAAATTAGTAAATTATGATGTAAGATCACTCTCCAAGAGTAATACCAATCCAAAACTATAGTGTCTTTTCCGTCTTAGACGTTCTTTCCCACATCAGAAAACTGCAGCCAAATATCATTACTTACCCAGTGTTGAGTTATTGTGAGTGACAGGACGGCGAGGCGCCCGTGACAGCTGACATGACATGTGGTAGCTAACAGGTGATATGATTTGAAAGTACCATCTTTACCTTTTATGCTGCTTTTTCCATGGTCAGTTTCCATTAACCGTGATGTTTCGTACCGTGAGCTGTTCGCTCAACTCTACTACTCAAGTAAATTATTGTATTTAGACTAAGTAAATGTTTTTAAATAGACCAAAAAAATTGCTCGCTGAGTTTCTTGCCGGTATCTTCTCAGTCGTGGCCGCGTTTCATACCGGTGGTCTATTTACTGGTTTCATATTTCCTTTTTTATTGATGTTTTGTAAGTGCCAATTTAATGGTCTATGCAGAATGAATGATAGTTGGGGGCGAGCCTATTGCTGTCAAGCGGGTTCTTTGTCATGGACTATATAATTACTGTCGGGTGGAGAACAGCCTTATCCCCTAGTCACCTTCAACGATACTACCCCATTCTACTCCACCGAGAACAAACTCAACCCTTAGATTGTAAGCAAAATTTGTAAAAATACTTTTTTTACTATTTAAGGTGACAACCCTAACTGTCGTGTTGTGTACATGGTGAGTGGTCTATAAGTAAATAGTTATATTTAATTTGACAAGTTGAGTGGAAACACGATAAGAAGTTAAAAGTGCGTTTGATTAAGTGTTTATACAAAAATCTCGCCACTTTATTGTTTTTCTTTGAAACTATGTAGCTTTTTATTTAATAGTTAGGTTTAGGCTCTCTACGTGTTGTTATGCTATTAGTGTTATTAATTGTACTTTTTAACGTTGTATACAAAGAACTAGTTTTTGATATAAATATTTAACTAGCGGCCTCCCGTGGTTCCGCTCGCGTGGTCCTCGGTTATCATGATCAAATATAGCCTATGTCCTTTTCCAATGTCTTATCTACGTCTGTACGAAATTTCATCAAAACTGGTTCAGTGGTTTAGGCATGAAAACGTAACAGACAGAGTCACTTATAATACTACTAGCTAACCCTGTGGATGATGTGATATGATGATGATGAACATAGCCTACGTTCTTTCTCAAGGTCTACTTCAATACTAAACTTTATCAAAATCGCTTCAGCGGTTTAGGCGTGAAAGGGTAACATACAGACAGACAGAGTTACTATAGCATTTATAATATTAGTATGGATTAATACAGGCTGACCTTCAATACGAGTATATTGCTCCAAGGGTACACGCACAGTCTGTCAAAAAATAAACTATAGGAAACCACGTACAGAAAACCAAATATATGACAGAACAAACTACATCTAAATCATGAACCGTGAACGCAGTATTTATTACAGAAATCAACTGGCCCTACGGGAGGGTTACCTTTGCCATACTGGCGCGTGCCTTGACCGGAAGTCCGCCATTTTTTATTTATAGCAACGTGTACAGCGGCGGGAAAAACACCGGCGAATACCTTTATGCTTATTGATTTTGAATATGGAGGTCGCTATGGCGTATACGTAGATTTTGAAGGTGTTTTGGTTAATAATAACACGGTTGTTACCGCTTTTTTGAAGGGGGATGGATGAATTATAGGTTGTTGTTCATGGTAATGGTACACAGTAAAGGAATTCCCTTATAGAGATATATGTCTATACTAAGTAGGTACTACAGAAGCAAGCCGGGGTGACAGCGCGATTAGGAGGCCAAGATAGGGACTCCGTGGATCCTACATCGAGAGGCCTATCTCAAAAACAGAGATGCTCTGTTTTAGACAGTCTTACATCCTAGCGGGTACGGCTAGCATTTGAAGACTCAATACGGAGCACGGTTTAGTCAGTACCAGTGCGATATAAACGCTCCCGCCTAGAGAAGCTATTGATAATAAAACTCACGTTCAATTTTGGTAGGAATCATAATAAACAGTCGCTGCAGTGCTGATACAAATGAGGTGTCTAACCTTAAGGATCACATATACAGCGCTGTATTATTAAGAAAGTATTTTTCGCGCGAACAAAGACCTGAAGGAATACCGTATTTGTTTACTAGACAAGTTTGACTAATCTCCCGCTGCCTATTGTTATTTACACGGCAGCTTAATCTGAAAATCGAATCTAAGATGGCACCATCGTGGACAATCATAACTGCTATATTCTACAAGGTCTCTCCTTAGTCAGGCGTCTCTTATTACTAATAAGAATAAGAGACGAGGTGCGATTTTTCGATTACAATAATCTCTCCTCTTGTTACTTTGGATAAAGAATCTTTACATTCTTAAGTTAACCAAAGCAAACCATCTGGCGAGGTGTAGTAAAATTGACGGATTAAATCAAAATAACATGCAAACATTTAGAATAATACATACATTTAAAAACGTATAAGATTTTAGGCCGCGTGGTTATCGACAGAATAGAATTTGGGCCACCCCACCTCTTCCCATGCGGTGTCGTACAAAGCGACTAAGAGATAGGGCTGTTTAACATCAGACAGATATATATAGCCCTGACTCAGCTTCCGATGCATGACTCGAGTCAACAATAGTGTCCCAAAGACGGCAATAGGCTCACCCCTATTACGTGGGACCGAATTCAATGATTTGTGAATTGTGGGTGTTAATTCACCTTTGCTAGCCCTATGGGGATAAAGGCGTGATTATATATATGTATGATTTTAAATAATATCTGCTAATTAATTGAAAAAATAAACCAAGAAATTAGTTTAGCAATTTTTGCAATATGTTGCAATAATAAATCAAAATAATAATTTCTAATTCTTTATTGCACACAAACAGTGATCATACACGAAAGAAAACAAGAAGAAACGTGTACATGTATTACGTCTTATAGCTCAATTATTTTTAATTATTATAAACGGAATAAGAAATAAATTATATCAAATTATAATAATCAATTAGTATCAAATATTCTACAGTTGCTTCTGCATTGTTTAAACATTCTTTTAAAGATTTGGGGAGGTTTATAAATCAATAATATCCCATACACATCTTTTACACAATTATCATAACAAAAGCCAATCAGAATTAATAGCGTTACACGAATATAATTAAGTACGGTAGGCAATTATTGGCGGTGTCGTTAATGATAATGATGTATTCATTTTCATTATTAGTATTACGGGTCAGCAGATGTCAGCCATTGTCCTCAAATAATTATCTTCTTCACTCAGTTCCGGTTCCTGATTTTGATGAGGCCGTCAGGCTATGTGCCACTATTGACCTTATGCCCTAAGACTTTGCCTTCAGCTTACCATTAAGCAAGGTGAAGACAAATATACGTGTTCTGTATAAAAAAAAAGTTAGAATAATGAGAAGAAGTTCCTTAAAAATGTTCATAATATATGTCTCAGATAGAGGAATTTATGTACTGCGAAGAGTTTAGGTGACTGATGATTTAATAATTTCATACATAACATCATCTTTTTCTTCTGAGTTAAAGTCAGAACTTTAATACTTCCGCTTGTAATACAGATCTTATTTGAAGATCCACATCTATTGTTCGAATAACAAGTGACCCTTGTGCTTTTAAGGGTATCACTGGGTCAAATTTTATCCAAACCTGTTTAACCGTCCTGATTACTTGTTTTTTTATCTAGGACATGCTAACTTGACTTCACCTCGCCTGATGGTAAGCTAATGGCTAAATCTTAGGAAAGAGGCTAAGTAATGTTACAATGGTGGCGCTCAGCTTAGCGGAGTCATCAGATGCTTTTTCACGCTTCACTTAAAGGACCCGGGACTGTAGGAAGAAGGAAACACGTAAGCTGGTAATGAATTCCAGGTCCTGGTGGTGCGGCAAAGAAAAGAGTCTCCGAACGAACATAGAGTAACAAACATCTACTTAACTTTTTGTATAAATTAAGATTGTAATATTACATAAGAATATAATTAATTCTTAGTACCTTCAGAATTATACCACGTAGCGAGCTCACCAATTACTAAAACTGGTATTTTATATTTATTCTGGTCTATAATAACTAGTACCGGTTAATGTATTCCCAAGAGTATACGGTCACCTTACCCTGTGTAGGAAAATATTGATTTTTTATGTTCACGCGAACGCCGGTAGCCATTATATTATTGGGTAGGTCAGTCTGTCTGAGTATATCATGTTATTGCTAAAAAAATCTCCTTGGCTCGACTCTTATTTATATACATGCTTAACTGATTGCTCAAATTAGGCAGTAAAGCTTAAGACGAGCTTTAGGCAAACTTAACGTCCGTGATTCAAATAGTTTTCAGATAAAATGTACGAAAGTTATACTGTATCTCTTTGTCGCCTCTTTCACATCCCTAGTAGGGGGGACTGGAGCGGCATGCAAGAGGTTTGCTAGACCCGAGCTTGTCTTGCACTAAAGTTGAGGCATCTCCAACTTTACAAATATTGGTTTTTTCAATTCCATGTCCTTATAATTAAGAACCCAAAGATTGCCCAAAATTGTAAAAAAATAAATTTAAAAATAAAACCTGAATACTGAAAAAATCACGCTATAAAAATTATTTATTAAACAAGAAAATACCAAGGATAGCCGTGGGCCGGCCTGGTGGTGACAGGTGGAGCCGCCTGTCACCCTAGCAGAAGCAGGCCGCGGCGGCGGCGCGTCTGGCGCGCCTCCCCGTTTACCGGGAACGAGTTGGGGACTCTGTAGTCCCCACACACCCGAGAAGAGGGCCAGATCGTGAGAGATGGCCCTGGGTCGGCCGGGGTGCGAGGGATATGCCTGTCAACCTCACCTTTGGCAACCAAAGCGACCCACAGGCGGCGTGCGTTTTAGTTGGTTCGAGTCCGACATAACCTCTCCCACCGGCTCCGGTGGGGAGGTCTCCGTGGGGATTTTGCGCACGTAAAAAAAAAAAAGGATAGCCGTGGTCGTATGGCACTTTCCCTAAAATGTATTGTTTTATTAGACCAAGTTTTATAGCGTGATTTTTCAGTAGTCAGGTTTTAGTTTTAAACTTAATTTTTAATTATCTTAATTTGGGTCAACCAATAGATATAATTTATATAAATATTTGAAATGTGCTAATTAAGCTTTTTCAGTTGTTACCAAACACGACATATTTATGTAAATTTATTTTTTAATACAGTAGTTTATGGCCGCGAGAGGGCGCCGCAATAGAGTCAGTGACACATTATAAAGCCCATAGCCAGTGAACAACTAAGACGCTTCTAAAGATACCTCATTTCTTTAGTTCTAATAAGTGGCTGAGGTGCTACGAGGGAACAGATGAATCTACATACATACACAGTCTGTCAAAATCATAACCCTCCTTTTGTTTCACCGTAGTCGGGTAAAAATTACACAAATATTTATCTCTCTTGTGTGTTATAATTATACAGAAAAGCATTTTGTGCGAAACCACAGGTTCAATTTCTGCGAAACAGAGTCAATTCAAGGAAATGGATTGCGTCCATCTCCGGATGATGTATTACTGACCTCCAACAAGTTGTGCTGTCCCAATACGTCATTGTGTGTCTTAGTATACGTCCGATAAACAAACTTGAGCTTCCATAAATAATATACCAAAGTTATATTTCTTTTAGGGTTCTAAAAAACCGCGGTAGCCTAGTGGTATTTGTGATGGACTGCTGAGACGAGCTCTCTGGTTCGATCCCAGGTTTTATCATGGCACACATCAATGACTTTTCGATGCTTTTCGAAGTTATGAGTGTATTTATCGCAGGTTTGTAAGTGCCCGGTTAATGGCAATAGGCTCGCCACCTATTACATTGGGACCTAAACATAAACTGGGGAAATGTGTGTGTGTAGTTTATTTTTTCTTTATTTATTTTTTCTAAGGTACTAAATAAAATGGCTCGCTGATTGAAAAATGATTGATAAAATTATTCAGTACAGTCAAGATCAGATCGATCTTAACTAATGAATGAAAAAATAATCTTAAAACCTTCAAAGAAATATGAAGGTTTTACGATTATTTTTATATTATCCTTCCCGTTGACTGATTGTTCTTGTATTTAGTATACACCTTTAGTTCAGACGATTATACAATTTAAATCAATCAAACGACTGATTGAAACTGCCGTGTGACGTAAAAATTACGTCGATACACGATAAATCCGAAATAGAACACGCATTGAAAAAATAACGCAATTAAAAAATCTCGCACATATACATAAACTCTAAAATATCGAATTATGTGGTAAATAGCCAACTTTAAGATTTAAACAGCAGACTCTAACACAGTCAGAAATGCCGGAGGTGAGAGCAAATAAGAGGAATATCCCTGAACTTCCGACACACTTTGCCACCGGTCATGACCTTAAAAAACATTTAAGTCTCTTTCAAACAAATATCTTATCATTAAACTCGAATTAATGGTTCTGATGTTCGTTCAAATGATGAAAGACCTGATACGACGCTGCCAGGCCCGCGGTCAAATCGAAAGCGAACATTAACACAAAGTTAAAAGTTTTCAAATTTTCTTGGAGCCCGAATGTTTCTCGTAAACTTAGCACTTTAGTTCGGTTAACATCTATGAATTTGAGGTGAAAGTCAAATTATAATTTTATACCAAAGTTAAATTAAAAGTTTATGATTTTTAGTAGGGTTGTCCGAAAGAGATTTCATTTCTATCTTCTACATACTGACATATAATCACGCCTTTATCCCCGGATGGCTAGTCCTTGAATTCGGTTCCATGTAATAGGTGGTGAGCCTATTGCCGTCTTTCGGGCACTATTGTTGACTCGAGCCATGCATCTGAGGCTGAGTCTCGGCTGTATATATCTGTCTGATGTTAAACAGCCCTATCCCTTAGTCGCCTTGTACGACACCGGATGGAAAAAAATGAAGTGGTCCAAATTCTACTATGCCGGGAACCAAGCGATTTCTATCTTCTATATAATTTAATTGAATATGTGTAAGAGCATAAGTCTCTAATGATCCACTAAATTACAAAGCACCAATGTACCAAATTTGTTTTTTTCGTGTTAATTATATCCATAGGTAAACAAAAAGCTTTTGGAATATTCAGAGGTATGGCGCTACAGTTGCACCTACTACAGGTGAAGCAATGTCGTGTAACTAGTCAATTTAAAAAATGGAATATTATATTTGTTGCTAAACGTAAAACTTGAGAGCAGCGCTCGATCGGTTTAGATTATTTCTTTTTGTCGAGTTCGTAATTGTCAGAACAAAGTTTATATGAAAGAAAATTTTGAGAAACTCCACGGCAAAAGTCGGAACTCGAGTGACGCCGGCCGGGTAAATATTCTACTTATATTATAAATGTGAAAGTTAGCTAAGATTTTTTGATGTTTGTTACTAATTTACGCTCAGCCGGAATGAAGCCGGAAGGAAAAGGGTTGGCACCGCGAATGTGACTCCCTTGATTTTGCACACGTCCATAAACCACGGTAACCACTTTCCATCAGGTGGGCCGTGTGCTTATCTGCCACCTAAGTGGTATACAAAAAATTGTATATAGATTAGGTTTAACAATTGGTTGCCTGAACCTTGGTTAGCATAACAAATGGTCAACTCGATTTCAACTACGGATCAAAAAACCGGCCTTAAGGGTGCTTACAAAAAGAAGCAGATTGTCAGTTGATATGTTTACGACTATCATAAATGTAATAATATGTCAATCCCATACATCAATTACTCTATATTTTTCTTATTACGTTGTGCCACTTGTCTAGACGGCTGTTTATAAAAACTTCATGAACTTGCAATCTCAAATCTTTCATTATTGTTACTGTGACAACCCTAACATAAACTCAATAATAGCTTTAGTTGAGCTAATTACTGAAGTTGAGGCTGACGTTCAAAGAAATCGTCCTGCGGTAAGAAGCGTCCTACCCGATCTTATACCTTTTAATGACAATTTTCATAAGCCTCCTTAATTTGTCACCTTTATAACACTTGTAAATTTTTGGGTAATTGCAATATTCAGAAACGTTGATAATTAGATACATATTTAATTTGATTGGATTATCGCAGAATTGTTATTTTAACTGGAATGATAGCAGGTGTTCTATTAAGCACATCTATACTGATATAGGATGTGTATTTTTTATATTGAATGTTCCATCGATCATTATTGCTAAGGAAAGGTTTTATACAAACAGTATACAGTATACAAAACTTACATACTAACACTAACATATAATCACGCCTTTATCCCTTGAGGGTTAGGCAGTGGTAAATTAACACCCACATTTCACCAATAGCTGTATTCGGTCTCACGTAATAGGAGGTGAGCCTATTGCTGTATTCCGGGCACTATTGTTGACTCGAGGCATGCATCTGAGGCTGAGTCTGGGCTGTATATATCTGTCTGATGTTAAATAGCCCTTAATTGCCTTGTACGACACCGCATGGGAAGAGATGGGGTGGCCTTAATTCTACTCTGCCGGCTCTGCGGTAAAAAAATACATATACGTTACGTTTTTTAAGAACCGAACTACCCTATTCTTTAATATTAAATTACTGAGGCCATGTTGGGTCCTGGTGGAGTAGAAAAGCACCACCTGTCCCATAAGTGTCTTAGAAGTCGACTAAGGTATAGCTGTTCTTTATCCAACGACAAACAACAGTGGGACCAGAAATCAGTTGACGAAATATGGGTGTTAATACACCTCTGCCTACCCCTTCGAGGATATATATCTAATGTATGTAATGTTAAACTAAAGAATATTAAGAATCAATCACCGTTCAAATAATCGAGTTCCATAAATAAATTCAGTCCTCAATTGGAGTTCAATTCAGTGTAAACTCAATTATCTTACTCAAACAACATTTTAAATTTAAAGTTACTGAAGTTACACACATCAAATCCTTTGAATTTAACAAAACCATTAATTTAAATTAATTATCCAAAACAAACTGTGGTTGACGATGCGACTTTAATTAAATTAAGTTTGTTTGCAATATAATTACAATACTTTTTACACGGTCTTTTCTGACTATAATTTTATTTAGACAGTTATTTCATTGCAGTACAGTCAGCACCAGAACCTGATTTTGCACGTCTGCTGAAAAAGTGTATGTTTTGTTTCTGACTATTAACATCAGACTGACAATTGATACTTTACGAGTTGTTGTGTCTTTGTTTATACAATGTCAAACTATAACTTCAGTGTTAAGTACTCAGAAAAGATATTCAGCAAGCATGAGTTGTGCGATAGAGAGTACGCTTTGCTTAACCGAAACCTGATCTTAGCTAAAGCACCGAATTAATAATAAGTTTCACTCTTTTTCCCGACGTACTCAATCAAAAGTTGGTTACCTCTAAGTTTTAAACAATTGCAAATTATAAAAAAGACAATATGAACAAACAAACATTGATTTTTGTATATTAGTTGAGTAACCTTTCTCTCTCTCATTAAGAAAACCTTTTCCAACTCATAAATCAGATCTTATTGCCAAAAAATGAGATATCGTTATGAAAAGAACAATTTTTTTCGAAGCCCACTGTGACTTTGCATAAAATGGAGGCCGAAATCTTTCTAAGAATTACAATTAAAATAAATTATCACATCTCAAGGCAAGGCTGGAAACAAAAGCGAATGGATGATTTTATTTTTCTTTGGCCATTTAATGAAATTTCGCCGTAAATAGAAGAAGTTTTGGAAGTAGGTACAAAAGTAATATGCGTTAGGATTTCCGACAAAAAGTTAAATAGCGTATTAGGAATTCAATTTGTTTAATACCCTCTTAACTTTAGGTCTCTTGCACACGCAGCAACGGAACTTTGAACTTTTCATAATTTGTGTGTGTATTATGGCTGGTGCTGGAAGCGGCTTATGAATATTTACTTATTTTATAGTTTACTGGTGTGTAAGTGACAGGCATGAAAGATACGTTTTGTTTGCAGTTTTATTTTTGTTAAGTTATTGGGATTGTTATTTTAATATCCTCATTTCAGATTTAAATGAACACAAATATTTAATAATAAATTTACAACAAAGCATATAAAACAAAATCTAAGTTCCGTGCAAAATTTGAAGTCAATTATGTACCTATAAATTAAGAAGAATCCGAATATCACAAAAGTTATAAAACTCATAATAAATTATTAAAAAAGTTGTAATGTGAAAAGCGTCAGATGACAAAAGAAAGAGACGTTTGCGATGATAATGAAAGAAAAAATGTGGGAGGTGAAAAAGAGACAGAAGTATTACTACAAGTGCAAGAACAAAATGGTATAAAAATACATAAAAGTGAAACGCAACAATCATTATTTGGAAATTCAACCATTGGCAATTTGAGTACATTAATTCTAAATTCAAATTCAGTTCGATATTCGAAAGTAAAAACTAAAATATCAAAAGCGGGTGCATTGCACTTGTATTTATCACGTAGCTTTGCAATTTTAAGTGAAATTGCTAAAGTGAGTTGTCTTTTTGGGGTAAAGTTGGGGTCGATGTCTCGTGGGGGTTTCAATTTCAATGGAAAATGGTCAGTGGTGGGTGTGTTGGTACTCTTAGTGGCATGGGTGGGGGGCAGCGAGTTCCCGGAGAGAGAATGCTGCGATCCTGTTTATCCACCGAACACGGCGACGACGGCAGCCGCTCCGATCACCCCTCCTGTAACAACGAAGCTAACAGGTATGATTTTATTCTTTTTAATGAAATTTTAAAGTAATTAGTTTGCAATGATGTAAAAACAATAGATAGGTTATCCGTGCTCTAAAATGGTGACAAAAATGATGACACGTGAGAGGTGACAGTGCACTACGCAAAAATAATTAATTTGTCATTCGTTATTAAATAAATAATAAATTTATTCATAAATAATTATAATAATTAAATTATTTGGAGGCATGATCGTACTATTCGTACTTTTTGCGTCGGTATGACTTAAGAATGGATATTGGTATGAATTAAGAATGGTATGACTTCTTATGATATGTAGGCGGAACAACCCCGTTTCTGAAAGTATCTTTACGTATCTTTAGTTTATAATACTTTATTGTTAGTATGCTAACTTTTCTTAAATTGAACGTCCAAGACATGGAACCCCTTAAAGGGGGTGCTCGGACCAATTGTCGGTCATCGCGGATCCTAGTCCCGTCTCGAACGATCACTTTTTCCGATCTAAATGACTTTTCTTGTTTTATTTTTATAATAATATAGTATTTTGCATTTTTACGCGTTTTGAGACAGTAAAATTTATAGCTTCAGTGAATATTTAAATATGCTCGGGGTAATTTAATGGTAAGTGCTAACTAAGGTTTTATGTATTTTTAACGACAGCTTAGCTAGCCCTTTGAATAGTAAATCTATCTTTATTTGCATCAAAATAATATAAAATATTAATATTATTTTTTTAAATTTTATGACGTAGATTACGGTAAGTAGTATTTTACCGTAACATAAAGAGATAAGGAGTATGTAAATAATTTCGAAATATCAAACAAAATTTATAAAAAAGACTGACCACAAAATTTATAGTCGATGCGTGCCGTTCCAAATTCAAAATTCAAAGTTAATTCCCGTCTCACTTGCGAATCATGACATAATTTTAGTTCTGAACATCTTCTCTTCATGCAAAGAAGTCACTGTGTTGAAATAAGATATAAGATTATTTCACTTCATGGTAAGTGACTTCCATTAATTCAGTCAATGATAATAATGATGTCGTGCGGTATGATTTTAAGTGAAGTCGTTAAACATTCATCAATGAGATTAGGTATTTGAATTTGGAAGGGCTTTAAATTTCCCGTAACTGACTTGTTTCGGCGAAACGATGCCGACGGTCGCTATAATTGAAGTCACTGCTATGATAAGTGGGACAAACTGTAATTTTGATGTTAAAAGCATACTTGTGTTCTGATTAGTTGATAGTTCAGAATTAACATTCAAACGATACTATAGTCGTATTTTTTTTGTTTTAATTGTAAAATTCAGAAAAATTAAGAACTTTTTACCGGATTCTATCGTGATTTATTTGGTAATATTTACATTTAGCCCAAACGTTAGAATTAGGTAAAAAGCGGTTTTGTTTTGATGAGTGATATTCGCATAAACTTTAAAAAATTTCAGTGTAATAGTTTAATGAATTTGATTTTTTTATAATTAATTTAGAAAAAATCAAATTGATATAATGATTACACTGAATTTTTAATTTTTTTTTAAGAAGGTGGTAAAGATGTAGTGAAAAAAAATTGATTTTGGAATTTTATTGAAGCTGCTTGTCAATTTTATTATTACTTTTAAGTACCCACTATTAGAGGTACTATCATCTCTAAAAGTGGGATTCTTTCTTTCGCAAGCAAACGTGCGCAAAATAAGTACCTACCACAAACAAACCAAGACAAACATATATGTAGTTGAAATCTATAGTTAGTATATAGTTTGTTATCATGGTTCGCATGGTTTAACTGGTTTGACAGCAGTGAAAAATGTTTTTCCAGTAGTCATCTGGACTGGTTTGGGAAAATAACTTACATACCTATATTCTTTTTCCTCATTAATCTGAGTCTTGGCAGTCGTTTGTTAACAAAATGGAAAAAGAATTGACATTACTGTAGTAAAAATAAAATCTTCCTTTTTTTAATGGCTAATTCCCGGATGTAACGTAAATAGGGTTAAAGTAAAAAAAATACGGAAATACCTCGGTGCTACTACATCCGTCTAATTTTAGCTCGCGACGGTGTTGTTAGGATGAACGGTGGCGTGAACGAGAGTGGATGTTAAGCTGTTAACTTAAAATAATTGCTACCTAAGTTTAAGGGCAATTCCTTTAGATTTTATACACTTACTCCTCTTTCCTATGGTGTAAGAAGGAGACAAATACATTTACACAGACAGATAATTACATATAAATACACACGGCCCACCTGATGGAAAGTATGTTTGGTTACCGTAACCAAAGAACCTGTGAAACACCAGGGGAGATACACCCGTGCTGCCGACCCTGTAAGAACAGAGAGTTTCTGTGCCGTCAGTGCAGGAGAAACAATCAGGACAAACCTTTAGTCTTCCCACTAACAGCACAAAACTCTCCAGTGAGCTCTGGTTACCCTACTCACCGCCGGGAACACAACACGAAGTTATTATGGCTGCGGTATTCTATAGGGTAGAGGTACTTCCGCAGTCGGACTGCTCAGTTGGACGTGAATTGAACAAATTGTAACAATTCCCATGTTATACAAACTGTTTTCGCTTCTGTGAGGAGTACCGGAGGGTCATAGTTCAAAAATATATTATATGAGGCTGTCTTCTGTTTAATTTATGAGTCCATAACATTACCGTTCAGAGCCAATACCCCTCGGAGCCAATTCACCTTCCCGGATCCAAAGGCAATACCAACGTACCCAGGACTCGAGCCTTTACAGCACGAACTTTAATCAAGAAACCTGGTGTAACCTAAAATATCCCAAAGACTCCTACCGGTATTGGTCACTAACCTAGCCAACACTGACGTGTTATTACTTTTCAAAATCTCCCCTCCCCTATTGAGTAAGGTTCAACGTAGTAGGGAGTGCGCCTATTGGGTACCTTTCCTCTTTTTTGGTGTTGAAATCTTCTCGGATACCAACCACGTTGGCAATCGGGACTGGTAATATTGGACTCGGATTGACTGTTTTAGCCAAACACCGTCCCTTTTGAGCACCTGTAAATTAATAAAATAAATCCTCCATTCCCATTTAATTTCTCAGTAGACAAGTAAAAAGTAATTAGTGTTCTAATTCGAAACCAACCAAAAATACAGGAAAGTAGACATTGTTACAAGGTACGATATTAATTAAGGCCAGTGACAGTTGTAATTTGTAATAAGGGTGAGTTTACACTGTTCTTAGAAGATTGGAACACTTTGGTCTTATGTCGGATGTGAAAATACCACTTTCTACTCGTTAGTTACTGCTAGGGTGTTCGCCTGTGACGAAATCTATTTTCTGAAGTAAAATGTGTCCTATATTGTTCTTCAGGTTGAAAAAAAGAAATATATATTGGAGCACAGTTTTTGTTCGCCAAATCTGCAGTTAGTATGGTAAAAGAGGACCCCAAACTCCGAGGTGGAAGCTTCGGATACGACTGGGATTAACGCTAAGATAAAGAAGTAATTGGGTATCAAAAATCAGTTACGAAAATAGACGAACCCGGATTTCGATCCTACAACTCTTATTGCCTCTGTGGTGTGGCGGTAATGAACGCGACTGCTACTCTAGCTCAGTGCAAATATTTGTATGCATGAATTTGGGTATTTGCATTGGTCTGGGTGTTTCTATGTATGATATGTATGTATTTACAATAAAAAAGGTATTTAAGTATGTTTATCCGTATTCTAGATTCCATAACACAAGCTAGTTAAACTATGCTTACCATGGGTCTATATAGCGTTGTGTAGAATGTTGTAGAATATTTATTATTATTAAAAATGTTTTCCAATGTGCCTACAATATGGGGTTCTTTAAGAGGGGCATTAGGAAGTTTCTTCATAGTCGGCAGCGTGAGTGTATCGTCACTAGTGTTGCATACGTCCATAGGCCACGGTAACCACTTCCCATCAGGTGGGCGCGTGCTTGCTGCCACCTAAGTGGTATAAAAATGTGAAAGTTTGTGTATATTTGTTATTCAATCACGTTCTAACGGCTGAACTGATCTGGATGAAATGTGGTACAGAGATAAATTACATAAGCTACATTTCCCGGCAGAGTAGAATTTGGACTACCCCATCACTACCCATGAGGTGTCGTACAAAGCGACTATGGGATAGGGCTGTTTAACATCAGACAGATATATACAGCTCAGTCTCAGCCTCAGAAGCATTGCTTGAGTCGACAACAGTGACTGAAAGACGGCAATAGGCTTACGTGGAACCTAATTCAATGATTGGTGAAATAAGGGTGTAAATTATATTCACCTTTGCCTAACCCTCCGGGGATAAAGCCGTGATTATATGTATGTACATTTCTTTTCAAGAATAGGTTCCCATGGGTGTATAATTGGATAAAATTCCTTGTGTTTGAAGCCACGCGCAACACCTAGTTAGGAATAAACATACTTCTAATATACCAACATAGTAGAAGCAGATTGATATGCCATCAATCAATCATTTACCCAACCGCAGTCCACTCCTCCTCCCAAAGTGCGTCACTTCGTCCGGTCCTCCGCTGATAATGTGTACACTAAATCTACAAATGGGTGACCAGTTTAGCCTGGTATCCATGGCGCAGGTTTTCAACTGGGACTCATGGAGTCTAATGGGGCCCATCAACTTCATCTGCAAGTTATTGTACCTGCTAGAGGAGTTAGACTGCGTCTCATATACGCCTTTGTAGTTACTATAAAACCAAAATAAATAAAATTTATTTTCATGTTGGAAAAATTTCACGATAGGAAGTACTTAGCATTCAAACAATTTTTTTCTAGACTGAACCAGTGTACTATGCAAATTAAAAACATTTTTATACCAAGATTTCACGTAAAATTTTATGCATATAAATAAAGAGTATCTGTGTATGTAGATTATTTTAAAGTGTTTTGGTGATGGGAAAGATGAGGTGTACCACAGGGAGTATTTTTATCTAAGGTATTGTATAATGCTCCTTGTCAAAAGTGTTGGTTAAAAGAATTCCTTGGTCAAGTACTACAACATTTTTTACTCGACTATGGCGAATCCAAAAAAGGGTTATGATTTTGACAGACTATGTATGTATGTAGGTTCATCAGTTCCCTCATAGCTCATGAACTACTTTTTAGAATTGGATAAATGAGGTGGAATTAGAAGCGTCTTGGTGGTCCGCTGGTTATGGGTTATATTATGTGTCACCAAATCTATTAGCGTAACCGCGGTAGCCTATTGGTATGTGTAATGGACTGCTGAGACGAGGTCTCGGGTTCGATCCCAGGATTACCATAGCACACACCAATGACTTTTAGATGATTTTCGAAGTTATGTGTGTATATCGCCGGTTAATGGCAATAGGCTCGCCACCTATTACATTGGGACCTAAACATAAACTAGCGAAATGTGGGTGCTAGCACCTCTGCCTACCCCTTCGGGGATATAGGCGTGAGTTTATGAGTTTATGTAAATCTATTAGCGGTCTTTGCTAGCGGTAATAAATTACTGTGTTAATTAATTAAAAAATTTAAAAACCCCCGTCACATAAAGCAACCCCCAAAAGTCGAAAATAAGTTGTGTTAGTTAGCCCTATAACTTTGATATACCTATTTTGTAATGTTAGTAATACATATTTTGATTAAA
Organism: Eilema griseolum; assembly: GCA_963662185.1. Classification (NCBI taxonomy): domain Eukaryota; kingdom Metazoa; phylum Arthropoda; class Insecta; order Lepidoptera; family Erebidae; genus Eilema; species Eilema griseolum. The sequence goes on along the minus strand of OY759256.1, from coordinate 9,387,229 downwards.
GCGTTGTCTGTGTCTCGATTAGCTTTTGGGTTTACTAGATAAATATTCTGTAAATGTTCCTATATTTTTTTTAAATTATATATATTAATGTACATACATACATACATAAAATTACGCCTGTCTCCCATAGGGGTAGGCAGAGATCACGGATCTCCATTTGCTACGATCCTGACATACTACTCTCGCTTCATTCACTCTCATTACATATATATATTAATTAATGTTTCTACAAATTTTGTTAATTTATCCCCGGAGAGTTGGGCAGAATTGAATTAATTCCTATATTTCACCAATCATCGAATTTTTGTCCCTCGCAGTATGGGGGTGAGCCTATTGCTGTCTTCCAGGCACTATTGGTGACTCGAGCTGTCTGATGTAGTTGACTCAAGTCATGCATCTGAGGCAGAGTCTGGGCTGTATATATCTGTCTGATGTTAAACAGCCCTATCCCTTAGTTGCCTTGTAGGACACCGCATGGGAAGAGATGGGGTGGTTCAAATTTTATTTAGCCTCAAACCACGTGGCTACTGCTGAGAACCACGCGGCTATCAATAGTGTAAAACTTACCGGAATATTTACCATGTTCATTATTTTTTGTTTCAAATCATACAATTTGCACTAGCTCCTATGCTGTACACGCAAAACCACATAGTTTTTTATAACCTAAATAAGTAAATATAATTTATTAACCTTAAATATTTTTGAATGAAATTTTAAAGCATTTAGTATGCTAACTATTCAAATCTATTAATAAATAGAAAAAATTGGATCGGTTCAGGCGAGATTCGAACCCGTGATCTTTCCCATACAGGGAGAAAGCTGTGACCACTAAGCTACAGAACCTTCGCCTGAAACCATCCAAATTCTTCTATAATCGATTCTCAAATAATCACTTGATACAATAAAAATCAGTTGAAAAACTAAATTGAACAGAAAAAAACCTATCCTCAATATAAACTGCCTACAGTAAACAGAGATTTAGAACTATTAGCCAAAATGATCCCCCATACATTCGATGAATGCCTTTCTTGTAACCTTCGAATTTCTAAAGCACCCTAACATCGCACCGCACAGACAACCCCTGTTGATGTATTGGCTTTGAAACGCACACACATAAATATATTTTTCACGACAGTGTGATACAAACAGGTAGGATGTTTTTGATATACAGGATGACTCAGTATTCAAGTTGAATGTACTATATAAAATATAAATTTAGTTCATAGAACTAGATGAATGATAGAATGAATATTGTTGGAATTATAGTTCAGGTATATTAATTATTTACACCTGATTTCTAATGCATATGACATGGCTAGGGATATGCCTGTCAACCTCACTTTTGGCAACCAAAGCGACCCACGGGCCGCGTGCGTTTTGGTCGGTTCGAGTCCGACATAACCTCTTTCACCGGCTCCGGTGGGGAGGTATCCGCGGGGATTTTGCGCACGTAAAGAAAAAAAAAGCATTTGACATCAATTTCACGCGACACGTTGTGATAAAATAAATTCGTTGAATTATGGAGTTCAATCTAGTGAGAAGCATTCGATTAAAAAAAATGTTGTATAACACTTATGTGGCACAAGGTCCCCCGATGGAAAGTGGTTACCGCAGCCTATTGGCAAAAACATTGCACAGAAAAATAGCTGAACGAAAGAAGAGTATTGTTGTAATTTCGTGTTGTCTCTCTCTACCTACCTGAGAAAAGGTATGAGTATAACTTCGCTACTAAATTTATTTGAAGAATGAGATAATAACAGCATCAATCATCAATAATAAAGTTTGTTTATGAAGGGCTCATGAGGTTTGTATATTTCAGGATATTTACAGTACATAAATCCTTCCTTACATACAAGGTTTTTGATGAAATTTAGTACACAGAGAAAGCACATAAACTATAAACTTGGTCACGACACCGACATCCACGCGGTTTCATCCTAAAATTATTACACAAGAGATTCTTCTACTGTAATTAAAACTTGCCTGCTGTTTGTTCTTCTGTCTCTCAACCAATTTTACTCCTCACATATACGTAGCGATCATATCTGCTCCTCTAGAGCAGCAGATATTGATGGCCAACGAATCGCCACTTGTCTAGACATGTGGCAATTTGTTAGCTGGTGTATTGTACAATAGAATGACGATTGTATGGGATTTAACGTTTATGACACGCGTTGTAGACTTTTAAATGCGTTAAATTCCAAACATTAATCATTCTATTCTATAATACGCCGATCATCGTATTGCCACTTGTCTAGGGGGCTGAGCTGCAATATTTATGCTATTTCATTAGCTAATACCCGCGATAAAATTACTCTTATCTCCGGTTTTCGGTCAAACTTACGTACAATTTTAAGTCTAACCGAGACCTTTAAAACAAAAAAACTGCATCAAAATCCGTTCAGTAGTTTTTGCATTCATTGCGAACAAACAAAAATATAAGTTTATTTAAATCTGTTAATATAGATTTTTTTTATCGGTCCAGACGGGATTCGCAGTCTTACCTTAGCGGATCTTTCCTATGGTGAACGCTCTGACTACTGAGCCACTGAAAAAATAGCGGGTTCGAACCTCGCCTGAACCGATAAAATATTTTCTCTCTTCTTCTTCTTATCGATTTGAATAGTTTACTAAATGCTTTAAAAAATTCATTCAATATATTTTTTTTTTATTTTTTTTATATAGGACACGCCAACTTGACCTCACCTCGCCTGATGGTAAGCTAAAGGCAAAGTCTCAGGAAAGAGGGTCACCATTACAGACACTAAGTGGTACAATGGTGGCACTCAGCTTGGCTGCCTCATCAGATGCTTTTTCACGCCCCGCTTAAAGGCCCCGGGACTGTAGGAAGAAGGAAACACGTGTGCTGGTAATGAATTCCAGGTCTTAGTGGTGCGGCAAAGAAAAGAGTCTCCGAACCGCTTGGTTCTTGCTCGTATATTCTGCACAGTGTGAGGGTGACATCTAAGGCCTGCACGCGTTGTCCTATGTAGGAAAGGAGATGGTGGGATTAGTTGGAAGAGCTCGTCAGAACACTCACCGTGGTAGAGACGGTAAAATATAGCCAAGGAAGCAACATCTCTACGCATCTGCAAAGGCTCGAGGGTGTTCGTGACCTCAGGGTTCCCAATAATTCGGACCACGCGTCGCTGCAACCTGTCGAGAGCATCTAGTAGGTATTTCGCGGAGCCATCCCAGAGATGCGAGCAGTATTCCACGCAGGAGCGAATTTGTGTCTTATAGAGAAGACACCGCTGCTCCGGCGTGAAAAAACGTCTCACTTTGTTTAGGAGTCCGAGTTTCCGCGAGGCTGTTTTGATGATGCTCTCGATGTAATTTCTGTTATTCAGTTTGCAGCGAATATCCATGCCTAGGATATTGAGATTGTCCTGCAGTGGCTGTGGCGTGCTCTGAAGAGTGGGAAGGGGAAGGAAAGAAGATACCTTTGCTGTGAACGCACAAGCCTGCGTCTTCTTGGCATTGAACTCGACCATGTTCTCAGAGCCCCATTGAGAAATGTGATTCAAGATCCGGTCCAGTTCAGTGACAAGAAGCTGTCTTTTTTCCACGATATCAGACTGTTTGGCCGCAGGTTGTCCGTGATAACTCCCGTGTAAGGTGCTATCGTCTGCGTAGCAATGTATACTGCCGGTGGACAGCATGTCGTTGATATGCAGAAGAAAGAGAGCGGGAGATAATACAGACCCCTGCGGTACGCCAGCATTTATTTGCAAGAACTCCGAAGCCCGTCCATCACAGAGGACGCGGATACGGCGCTCCCGCAGGAAACTAGCAATCCAGTTGCACAGTCTAGGAGGCAGACCAAAGGCTGGTAGCTTGGAGAGAAGCGATTTGTGCCAGACTCTATCGCTTTGGCGATATCAAGACTAATTGCCAGTGACTCGCCGTGCTTGTCCATAGCCTCACCCCAAAGATGGGTAACGTATGCCAGAAGATCACCCGTTGACCGTTTCGGCCTGAAGCCATATTGCCGGTCATTAATTAAGGAGTGATCCTCTAGGTGACGCATGAGCTGTTTGTTAATGATGTGCTCGAAGACCTTGCACAGCACTGAGGTGACGGCTATGGGTCGATAGTGGCTGGCTCTGAGCGATCCCCCTTCTTCGCGATCTGTACATTCGCCTCTTTCCAAGCCGAAGGCACTGTACCTGAGCTGTAGGACAGTCGGTACAGCCGCGTAAGCATCGGAGACAACTCCGCTGCACATTTTTGTAAGACCACTGCTGGAATACCATCCGGGCCACTGGCTTTCCGGACATCGAGTGATTGAAGCACCGCACGGACATCGCATTGCCTGATACGTATTTCAGGCATTACGTGGTCACCATTGGGTTGTGTCGGCGGCTGTATACCGCAATCATCGACTCGGGAATTGGCCGCAAAGAGATTTACTAGCATATTGGCTTTCTCTTGCGGTAAATGGGCCAGGGATCCATCAGGGTAGCGCAGCGGTGGCAGCGAAGGCTGACAGAAGGTGGCCTGCACGGCTTTGGCCAGTCGCCAGTATCCACGGCTGCCCGAGGGATGTGCCACTAGCTCTTGACCAAGCCGTGCAATGCGCAGGGCATCCGCTCTGACGTAAGCCCTCTTGCAGACCTTTGTGGCTCTGTTGTACGCCGCCTTGAAGTGGCCCACATTGGGATCGTGCGTGGCACGCGCCCTTACCCAAGCGCGATACGCGGACTGCTTTTGATCAACAGCCCTCGCACACTCGCGCCCGAACCAAGGGCGCACTCCTCGGGCACCGGTGACATCAGTGTACGGGATATAGTATTCCATACCCAGACCGATCTCACCGGCAACAGCAGTAGCACAATCTGAGGGTTTCTTACCTTCAAAGCAGCGCTCAACCCACGGGATGGACGCAAAATAGTTGCGCAGCCCATCCCAATCTGCTGACGAGTAGTACCAGAGACGCCGCTTCCCCTGCACGGGTCGTGAGGGCGCTATAATTGGCACCTTGGAGCAGACCAGACAGTGGTCGGAATTGCCCAAAGCGGCTTGTACCGAAACACTGTACAGGTCTGGGTGACTCGTCAGCAGAAGGTCTAGCAGAGAGGGTGCTAGGCCCGACCTTCTTGGTATTCTAGTGACCTCGTGTACCAATTGGGTCAGGCCATGCGCCAGAGCAAATGCATGGGCGGGTCTTCCCGCATGGTCTGTTTTGGCGGAGCCCAACCAGGTTTCGTGGTGGGCGTTAAAGTCCCCCAAAAATACCACTTCGGCGTTCGGAAACCGTTCCTGCGCATCATCTGCCGCCTGACTCAGGTATTCAAAGAGTCGAGTTGTCTCAGCATCTCCTGTATGGGAACGGTAGAGGCACACATAGATCTGACTCGTAGAGCCATGGTCTACGTGTACCCATAGGGTTGAAAAGGATGGGTCCTCAAGGCAGCGCAAACGGCGACAACAAACATCCGCCCTAACAAACACGCACACCCCGGCTTTTGCACGGAAATTTTCCTCGATAACATAGCCGGGGTAAAGCAAGTAGGTCGTGTCATCAGGGCGGCCTATTTGTGTCTCCGTGAGAAAGAGCATATCTGGTTTCGCCGTCTCAAGGTGTTGGTGGACGGCGTTGAGGTTCGCATGGAGTCCACAGATGTTAGTGGACTCCACCTCAAATAGCGAGCTTGTGGGAGTTCGATGAGCCGCTGTGTTGCCCAATACTCTTAAATGCGCTGCCATGATGAAAAGGAGAAAAGGGCGTGAAAAAAAAGAGGTGATTGTCGTCGCAGCACCGCGTGACAAAGTGCGGGATATTGGTTTTGTCTATGATTATGAGGCATGGCGTGAGCCGACACGCCGTACGGAAGGGCCCCCACTTCCGGTCACCAACCGGCACGACGAGCCATACCGGGATTATGCGCGGTCTGGTGAGGCAGCCTTCCAGGGTGGTTAGTCCCAGTTGGGCCTCTGTACTATACCGCGGGCGGCCAGCGGCACCACCGTTTCTACGGGTCTCCCTGACCGGCGCGTCGCCCCTCACCATCCTCACTAGACTACGCCAAGACCCACTGGTCCCACTAGTGCTGCGACCACCATCACCTCTACCCGGCTATGCATTTGCTGATCCCTGAACGCAATCCAACCGAAACTGAATTACTATGAAGGGTTTTTCGCAATATTGCACGGTGGTACCAACCCGGTCGAAATTTGTGACAAATTTGTGCCGTCAAATCTCTACCACCAGTAAATTATAATTACAAACATACCTATAATTTACACTCACAATCTTACATACCTTACAATCATATAATAGTATGAATTTCATATTAATAACATCCTTATGTAAAATATCATCCTGTATATCAAAAGGGTAAGAAACACCTTGACCTGTATATGCGCACTAATAAAAATAGTTCGCGCCACAAATGACTTCAAAAACCTATTTTCATAGAGAAATGCATTTCTACTCGTAAATTCATAGGTAGTAAAATAGTTTCGCCATTATAGGGTTATTTCCACGAACAAATCAGTTCGGTATATTAGGCATTGGTGCGAGTGAGAGCGGGCTATAATAGGTTGTAGATTAGTGAGATTAGTTAGGCGTGTTCATATGGGATAACATTTTCGTGTAATGGATGTTAATACGCTTATAAGATTATATGTAGATATACTTTGATTACTTCTTAGGAGACGGTGATGGTAATCCCACATAAGTAGACACTTACAAAACTTTTAGCTTCATAATAATAATAATTATATGTCAGTCAATGGATTAATAGCAAAGAGCCTCGACCAACACCTAAAGAGGCTCGGGTTAGATGGTTGGGTCAAGGGCCAGATGCAGAAGGCTGCGCTTCTTGATACGGCGCGCATCGTGCGGAAGTTTCTTTCTCTGGAGCCCTAACCACCGGTAGCTTGGTCCCTGTACCCGATACCGGTGGAGCACTATTTTTTATATTTTTGAATAGATGTTTTTTATATGTGTTTAAAAATATAAATTTTAAGTTGTATATTAAAATAAAGTAAATTATAATATTTATGCGAACATTTTCATAAACTACTAACAATATTTCACACACTGCTGCACTGTTATGGCCCAGCAGACACAATTAATTATTCTAAATTAAGTTCTTGGAGTTCCCTGCTCCTGATTTAGGTTTCGATGGTATGGATGTAGTCTTTTTTTAAATTTAATGACTCGTCTTCTTTGTAAGAGGCCTATATTGAGTAGTGGACTATAATTTTTGACTGAAGCAGAAAACACTAAATACAAATTGATATTTATAAAATTGCAAAACTTTTGATAATAGAAAAAAAAGGACCCTAGTCATATTTCCACTAAAATCCTTAACCTTCTAGGCCACTAGTGGGAATAAATACTAATAATTGATTCAAAATATCATGTCTAGAATTTAAATTTTAAAGCTTTAATTTAGATACATAGATAATTCTTTATTATACACCAACAGATTTACAGTAGGACAAGTAGGTAGCATCTATACAGTTCAATGTACAATGGGCGGCCTTATCGCTGAAGCGATTTCTTCCAGACAACCTTGGGATCGATAGTAATGTTATAAAAACAAAAGATATGGTGTAGTTATCGGCTAATGTACGAGGCAACAATAAATGCAAGCGTCGTACACTGTACGATGCTTGCATTTATTGGTGCACGTGGTCAGCAGTTTACGCCGATCCGCGCTATTTCATCATTACATTAATTTAATATCATTACGACAATCAATCAGTTCGGGTGTACTCACTATTCTATTATTATCAATCATAGCATATCATTTCGGATTAAGTTGAGTCAATATACAGTTGATCTTGACTTCATCTTTTTATTTATCACCTCGGTACGAGTAGCAGCTCGTACAGCTAAACTAAAATAGATAGTGTATTTAAAACAAAAGAAAGAGAGAGAACTAAAAGTAAAATATTCATTTTGTCAGTGCCTCATTTTCCTAAATCATACATTAATCAGCGTAATATCGCTTGCAATGGCACCTAGCCCTACCGGCTATCGGACGTCCCATCGGTTCACGTTTATGAATACAAAATGTAAGCGCCAACTTGGGTTGGGTTCGGTACCATATGTCATTGTTGGGTATACTAGCAACACTAGTATGTTTGGTTATGCTCAATTCTATGCACGGTACAAATGGTTTCTATACGGAGGGATACGGGCGAAACTTTATAATATATGTACATATTTTTTTTAGGTTATAAAGGCTCTGGAGTATGCTATTGCCACTATTATCTCCATATAAATACAGTTTATTCAGGTTAGGTACATAAAATATGCTATTATAACAAACAGAAAAAATAAACTACCCCAACATTCCATGGGTTAGAAAATCAGACAACAGGTTGCATCCGTAAAAGTCAAACTCCCTACAACAAACAAACAGACCAAACATTCCCTTTGTGATTCTGCAAAGGCTCTCAAGCGGCGCAAATACTCCAATCTCATCGGAGATTATGAATTTGTGCCGTTTGGAGTCGAGACTTTGGGGTCATGGGGTCCGAGCGCTCGCAACCTCTTCCGTGATATTGCGAAGGGTATGGTCGACGCTTCTCGTGACCAGAAGGCTGGCCTCTTTTTAGGTCAGAGAATAAGCATTGCCATACAACGTGGCAATGCTGCTAGTCTTCTGGGAACGCTACCACAAGAGGCATGCAATGCGGAGGAATTCCACGACGCATTTTAATTGTTCTTAGCTATAAGTTGTATAGTGGTTATTTTAGTTTTACTGTATTTAATATTTATATATTATTTCTTTGTGCATCTTTAATTTTAAATGCTCTATGTCTTTGTCATCATTATAATTTTGATGTACAAAAAATAAATAATTATTATCAATCACATCATTACTCACAGATAGTGGTCAAATTCGGGTCAATTGCTTTTAAAAAAATATTTTTACCTACTTTAATTTAGTATTAAATATTGCACCCAGAGCGCCACAAAAACACCTACAACTTTATAATAGTCAAACAATCTAAAAAACTCTTTTCTGTAAAGAAAAATACAGGTATACGGGGAGGTTTTCCTGTTCAAATTAGGAGCTGGCCGACTGGAAAGTGCCTCCACTCTGCATAAAACCGCAACTAAGCATAGCTACGTGCTTGCTGTGTTTATCTATAAGTTTCACCTTGCTAGGGTTGTTTTAAAACGAGTTTAATGTCAGCAATGCGTTAGTGACACTTAGTGAGCAAATCTATTAAAATAGTATTTTTTATCAATTCAGGCGGGATTCATAACTGCGAATACTCATAATATTTGCTATCAATCATTTTTTTATACAACTTAGGTGGCAGGCAAAGAAAAATTGTAACACAACCGAAAAATACACAGACGAAATCACTGCGAGAGAAGGAAATTTTGAAATACTACCCTCCCCTTTCCTACACAGGACAACACGTGCAGGTCTTAGATGTCACCCGCACACGGTGCAGAACATCCGATCAAGAACCAAGCGGTTCGGTGACTCTTTCCTCTGTCAGGCCTGACCTGGAATTCATTACCATCTCACGTGTTTCCTTCTTCCCGGGACCCGGGACTGTATCTCGGGTCCTTTAAGCGGGGCGTGAAAAAGCATATGATGAGGCCGTCAAGCTGAGTGTCACCATTGTCACACGGTATGTGTAAGTAATGGTGACCCTCTTTTCTGAGACTTTGCCTTCAGCTTACCGTCAAGCAAGGCGAACCAGCATGGAAACAGTAGACCAAAGCCTCCCAACATTTTCGGTCGGTCGGGTCGGCAGGACGGGTGTGACTCCCCTGGTGTTACACACGTTCATAGCTCACGGTATTCACTTTCCATCAGGTAGGCCATGTGCTTGTTTGTCACTTAGCGGTCAAATAATTTAAATTATTTGACCCGCTCAGTAACATTTTTCCATTTCTTTAGTTGCTTTAATGCTTATTGCTAAATGAAATTTTATTGAAATTTCACAATCTGTAATAATAAGTTACACGTCTTCTAAAAATCATTTTCGAAGAACTTCAGTAAACCTTTTCCGTAAATTAAAAACCAATTTATTTATTTTCTTTATTTCTACTTTCTGTTTTCCTTCTACCTCCCAATCCAAAAATGCTGAACCAAAATTATATTCCCAGATATAATTGATTCAAAATCCCTATTCCCTTTTTAGCGTACCCAGACACTGTGAGAATCTAAGTTATTAATAATTTATGCAAAATATATTATAGCTATCTTATAGAATAGAAGGTACTCGGTTATGCAAAGTGCTAGATCCAAGCAGAATATCTTTATGTAACGATGAAAAATCGTAAGCTTACATTAGATAAGAGGTACTTTGTAGAAGAATGGTGCATTTGTATAGATTGGAGAATATTTTATGCATTTTACGGGTACGATATATCAGATGTTGGAGTGATGTTGCGTACTATGTTAGTGTATTATTATACTCGTGATACTACTCGTATTTTGGTTTTTGTTTTGTTGTTTGCTTTCATCGGTAGGTTTACCGTAGTTATTTGATCGAATTATTTAACTAAAATAGAGATGAGAGAGAGAGAGAGAGAGTAATAGATAGCGAAATTATTATAGAGATAGGTACTAGACGAAGAGATAGGTATTTAATTGGTGAAGTGTTTTAATTATGATGTCTGAGGCCCCAGTAAGCATTTCAGGCCGAGTCAACTTCAAGTAGTAATTTAAAGTAGAAAATAACATTAATTTAAAATGTAATGAGAGTTTCACCTGATTCTGCGGTCAAACTGTGCAAACAGTATTGCAGGACCAAGTATTAATGTATCTAAATATATACATACATACATACATATAATCAGGAGGTGAATTAAAATCCACATTTCACAATCATTGTATTTGGTCTCACGTAACAGAGGGTAAGCCTATTGCCGTTTTCTGGGCACTATTGTTGACTCGAGCCATGTATCTGAGGCTGAGTCTGGGTTGTATATATCTGTCTGATGTTATTTCAGTTGCGACACTCAGGGCTCGCTTATTTCTTATCCCCCATTTTATTTGGTTTACAGGGTCTATATGAGAGAGACTGCCTTCTGATCTTCCTCAGAGGAAAGTATGCGCGAGAAATTTATTTATGATTTAGCAGGTGTACTGACCTTCAAGATAATGATAATTTTAAAACTTTATTAGAGAGTTTAAAGTTTGGAGTTTGAAAGAGGCTACCCTCTTTTACCTCTACAGGTAAAGGGTAGAGATTGGCGTTAACAGTCATGAAATTAGAGTCGTATTCTCATCTACTGATTTGATAATAATTCTTATCTGACGATGAAATAAAGTACAAACTAAATACGATTTACTTCACCGAGATAGTTTTAAATATATACCAAGATAACGTTTGAAATCTTGTGAATAAAAGACGAACTGTAGAATACTGTAGAAAGTCCACGCAACTAACACTGTTGATTCAGCTAGATCCAACACTGCCAGGAGGGAATAACGGTATTTGTTTTTCTGCCAGTGCCTTTCGTTTACCGGAGTTTTCTGTTAGATTAGAATATCCATTTCTTAGTCCACAGTCTAATTCCCCAATTCTCTATTCACCATTGGACAAGGAACGCTGTGGAAATATCCCTCGCCTTTCGACAGTGAGTTCCATTGTAGACAACATTGTGACTTAATTTCTAGTGAGTTACTAGTGAAACGTGAGTTTAATATTATCTTTAGTAGATGTTCTCATCATCATCCTTATTATGATGTCCTATGTGCATCCAAAATTTGCAGTTTGGACATTTTGTTTCATGTCATATTTTCTTGAACTCCATGCTTTGGCACTGCCCACTACAAGCGCGTGACGTCACCTACTTGTAAGGATTTTGTATGTAGCGTATTAGACCGGCTCGAAAAAAATAACTTGTTGAAAAATCAATTTGACTTGTTTCGCCTTACGGCACCCTCAAAAGTTCACAATAACAATTTAAAATGCCGTAAAGAGATGCTAATTAGGTCTAATAAAAATACTGTGGAAATAGTACTAGTGTGTTCTTAATATTGTTTGTTGTTACACAATAACAAATTCCATCCAGTATTTAAACTATTGTTATTCACATAATTAAAAGCGTAAATATCTCGATATCTCTTATAGCAGTAATGAATTTTCCAAATCAAATAACTTTAAAATTATTTGTAGAAGGAATAATAATTATTTATCTTTAGCAATTCGTTATAATATCATAAAGTGATCATTTCTCGAGAACAAAAACCAATACTCAACATCTCTATTACAGTTATCAAAAAAATAGAATTTGTCAAAATCATTGAAGTCAATTGTGTCAACTGCTTGTGAACAGTTTGTTTGTGAGTTCTCAGACAACACCGAACTCAAAAGTATAACAGACGTTACGGCGCAGTTAGTGTAATGGGAAAAGTTTGCGATGGAAAAACGCTTGCTTGCCGGCAGACTTGATGAATAATATTAAAGTGTGATTAAATACACACCATGGGGTGTCTTAACTGTCCGTTGTCTAAACAGCGTACTTAATATACCTTTTTGAGATCGCAGTTAGGTATAACTGATTACTTTTTTAAAGAGTATTGCCCAATCAGACTGTTAAAGTGGACCCCAGACTCCGAAGTGAAAACTTGGATTAGGATTTACACTTAAATAAAGAGATTGGTAACTAACTGAACTAACCCCTCCAGCAGAAGTCGGTTCGTGTCGGTAGTGTAATGACCATGATTGGAACCCAGGACTGTCATTATCCTCTGAGCCCGCTTGATGGCAAGAGACTCGCCTCCGTGATGCCGAAAATCATAGTTGGCGAATTGTGAGAGTTAACACAAATCTGCCTACCCTTTCAGTGCTGTACAGGCGTGAATATATGAGACAAAGAATCGTAATAAACTTGACATGAACATAACATAACGTAATTAGTTATAAATTACAGCTCCATTGTGTTTTGCTCGTGTAACAGATGATTAATTCTCTCGCACAAGCAGCCTGACAAAGTGAGCAAGTGTTAGGGCATCTAATATTTCCATCTGTGTGTACATAATACCATTTTTGAGGTAATAGTACTCGTAAGCAAAACAGGTTATAAAATAAAAGTAGCAGTCAGCATCAAATAGATCTTGACGTGTAAAGTCACAATATACATACACACATACATCTAACCACGCCTTTATCCCCGGAGGGTTAGGCAAAGGTGATATAACACCCACAGTTCACCAATCATTGAATTCGGTCCCGCGTAATAGGGAGTGAGTCTATTGCAGTCTTTCGGACACTATTGTTGCATCTGTGACCGAGTTTGGGCTGCATATATATCTGTCTAAAGTTAAACAGCCCTATCCCTTAGTCGTCTTTTACGTAACCGCATGGGAAGAGATGAGTCACAATATGATGTTAATACCAAACTGTTTCGATGATTTAAATTGTCTATTTTTTATACTGTTGATTGATTTTTGATTGATCATCATAATGTTAGCTATTATCCTAGGAACTAGCTCGGTTGCGTTTGAGTTGGATTTTTAGAGCCTGGGTTTGTTTATTCCTTTTTAATAACTCAAAGTGATCGCTCTCTTCCATTCGATTAATGAATAATGGATCTTCCCATATTTGCGTCTCCGGCGTCTTCGCATAAATAAGTCCAACAACAGTGTTTTCTCGACGGAATCCATTTTGTTACTGAGTGTATTGTCAGTATATCGTAAACTTACTAGAAATTCGTGACGTCTCCGCTGAACAACCGAAGCATCTCCGCTCCGCGACCGCTTCACCCCGGAACCGCTAGTATGATAAGGTCCTTAATCAGATACAACTCTCTGATATATAAGCACACATCGTGAAGTCCTATTAATATAGTTCAAATGGATATATACATAATATGGTGGCTCAACCCTTATATCCATCTATCAAAAATTCTAACTACTATCTTCAAAGCTAACTTGTTTTATAATCTGACGCGTACTACTAAATCCGATAAACGTTTTTTTTGACGCACCCATCTAGATTAAGGACTCATACTGACTGGAGTTACTTTTCAATATGTAAGATATCTTTCCTTATTTATTTATTGAACTTTATGCACAAGTACATAGGTGGAGTTAATGCCGTAGGCATTTATTTTTTGTACACCAACACATTACAATACATGTACGGACAACATTATGGAAAATGTACAAATGGCGACCTTATCGATCTCTTCCAGGCAACCTTTGGATTGAAATGTTTTAATTGTCTTAACAATAATAATCCATGGGTAGTTATTACAACACTATACATAACCAGGTATAGCGCCGTGAAGGAATAAAATACTATTTATCGAACCCATACTATAATATGAAGATACGAATATACCTAATGATAAATAGATATATATGCAGATCTATATAGGTATGCAAAAAATAAATGAATATACCTACATATATATATAAAATAAATCTACATATACATAAATATACCAACACATACATGGCCTATTATATATCCTACTACATAACCATATACCTAAATATATATTCGATAAAAGTTTCATTTATTTGAGATCAATGCTTCGATAATTCCGCCAGTTTTTGGAGAAGTAACTGACGAAATTTTGCCTTGAACACAAAGACTGTTGGTGGCCTTCCTGATTTCAAGAGGTAGCGTGTTCCAAAGGAGCACAGACTGTATAGGAAAAGAAGAGTGAATAAACCCAGAAGTATGAGTAGGATAGTTTAGAAGCGACCAGATGGGCTAACTTTGGTGCCGTGGAAAAACGGCAGGTGCCTGTTGTGGATGCCACTTGCGTCAGCACTGTTGCGGCTACGCACCTGAGTCGCTCCGTCAGTGCTCCTGAGTCGGCGGCTGAGGACGTGGCGAGCAGAAAAAGAATGAAATACGCCGCAATGGAGCCACAATATTATTTTGTGCCCATTGCGGTGGAGACTATGGGCAGTTGGGGGTCGGAGGCGAAGGGCTTAATCGCTGAGATAGGCCGCCGTATCCGCGAATAAGGCGGTGACTCCCATTCCGGCTCGTGTCTGGGGCAGAGGATGGCCATCGCGATTCAGCGAGGCAACGCTGCCAGTGTCATGGGCACCTTTGCGCCGGTAACGATACGGGGCGGGTTTTTTGATTTGACATAACAATTGACAAAATCTATGATTGCAGATAAAGATTAATATATTGAATTAATTTATAAGATGTTTAGATTAATGATATGATGACATTGTATTTGATTAATAATAATAAATGAGATATTCTGTAAATTAATAAACTTCTTTTAATAATTATAATTGGTTATATTATGTTTAGAAGATTGTTTTTTGGATGAACGTCTCTATTGTGATTTTCATGACTATATTGAAATTAAGAAGATAAGTAGTTAAGAGGAGTAGGAGATATAAGAATTGAAAAGAGAGGAGGAAGTGCACGTAAATTTCGTCCCTGGCGAATTAACAACCAATTTTTTTTAAATATTAACAATCGCAATTACTAATATTCCCTCTAACCCCTCCAACTAAGCTAAATTGCTTGTGCTAGGAGTCGGAATTTAATTGCTCACTATAAGTAGACATATGGTCATACTTATGGAGACATACTTTTTGACTATGGTGATGTTTGCTAAAACAGGAAAGAGTAGGGTCTTCACAATCATGGTCTTGGTATTTGTGGTTCTTTTAAAGCAATTAGAATTTTTTTTATACCATTTAGTTGGCAGACAAGCACACGGCCCACCAGATGGGAAGCGGTTACCGTAGCCTATGGACGTATGCAACACCAGGGGAGTCACAATCGCGCTGCCGACCATGAAGAAACCTTCTAATGCCGCGAAGAACCTCTTGAAGAACCCCATATTGTAGGCGCTTGGGAAAACCGCAGTAGGGAGGTCATTCCACAGCTTGAGTGTGCGTGGGATGAAGTTTCTTTCATACCGTACAGTGCGCACCGTCTCAGGTCGCAATGTGTGAGGATGAATTCCCTGCCTATGGCGAGAGGTGCGATGATAGAATGTAGCTACGGGCATCATGTCAAACAATTCATCTGAGCACAAACCATTGTATAGGCGGTAGAACACACACAGTGAGGCAAAATCCCTCCTAAGGCTAAGAGGTTCCACACAACCTGTGAGTATGGAATTGTCAACCAGCCTCAATGCCCGTCTTTGCACTGAGTCGAAGGGGTCAAGCTGGTATGCAGGTGCTCCAGCAAAAAGATGACAGCAGTACTCCATGTGAGGCCGAACCTGTGCTTTATAAAGAAGGAGTTGCTGCCCCGCAGTGAAGTACTGCTTCGCCCTGTTGAGCACTTCGAGTTTTCTTGATGCCAACTTAACCTTGTCCTGCAAATGACTTCGGTATTGGACGTCGCTGGAGATATCGACACCAAGGATCCCGATACTCGAGGAGATGGTAAGCGGTGTGCCCAGGAATTGCGGCGCTACAATGAATGGGGTTTTCTTAGCGGTGAATACCTTATTAACTATTTTATTATTAACTATTCTAAATCTAGATCGATTAAGATTAGAAAATGCTCAGACGCAAATCGAGCTCACGACCAGGCACCCGAGGCACAGTCGTCAGAGCATTCCGCCTGTTCTGCCTTGTCGCGAGTCAAGTCCCGTCTGAGTATTTCACTTTTAATCGGCTTATCTTAGTTCCCTCTTTGGACTCCATACTATATGTCAGTATTACAGCTTAATTTATACGTAAAAGCGAAAAGACAGAGTTGCGTCCGCAGCACGCATGACCTAAATATACCCTTAACGTTCGTAATCAATTCCCCACGCGATGGCCCGCCTCATTTTTATGGTTGCATTGTAATTCAGACAGCAATATTACTAGTAAAGATTATTTGTTATTGATTTATTTGAATTGGCGTATATTGTCAAGGTTAGAATTTAATTAAGTGTATGGTTTCCTAAAAAGGTATGGTTATCACGATTGTCTAGTTTATTGAATGATAAGTCAATGAATGGTATGAATACTGAACAAATTTTAACCTTAAAGAGCCAACGTGACAACTTATAGACGTCATCATTTTATTATAGAAGTGCTGATAAACTTAAGCATTCATTTGTAGTAAGCATATTATATTGAAGGCTGTTATATTGAAGGAAAATAAACGAGAGCGTTATAGCGGTCTTTCTATCAAGCATTCTGGCGAGCAATCTCGTAAAATTGCTTCGATTTGAGCATTTTCTAGAAAGGTTATGAAAATGTTCTTAGCAATGTTTGTTTATTTTTGGCTCGGTTACCGAATCGAGTGAAGCATACAAGTTAACCGTGGTAGCCTAGTGGTATGGGTAATGGACTGCTGAGTCGAGGTCTCGGGTTCGATCCCAGGTTTCACCATAGCACACACCAATGACTCTTCGATGTTTTTCGAAGCTATGTGTGTATTTATCGCAGGTTTGTAAGTGTCCGGTTAATGGCAATAGCCTCGCCACATATTATATTGGGACCTAAACATAAACTGGCGAAATGTGGGTGCTAGCACCTTTGCCTACTCCTTCGGGGATATAGGCGTGAGTTTATGTTATGTTATGTTTGGTAGCATGAGCGTAACTCCTCTGGTGTTGCATACGTTCGTAGGCCACAGTAACCACTACCCGTGGTGGTGGTGGGCCGTGTGATTGTGTGCCACCTAAGTAGTATAAAAAAATCGTAGTTCCTATCCTTAGTAAAACTACTTTTACTTCAACGAACTTTCACAGGTGTAATCCAGCGTTAGTCTAACAGTTAATAATTCTAAATCATCTAGGGTTACACGAATAGTATCCTTGACATTTTATATCCAGTAGAGTTGGTACACTGAGTGATAAAACTGTCGACCCATGTTGGCACTGACGAGATAAGCCTGTAAGGTTAAGTACTAGCCGAGTTGGATGCTATGTGAGTTACTTGTAGATTTTTTTCCTATTGTATCCTGCTATGTGATTTAGATACTTTTACATACATACATAAAATCACGCCTGTCTCCCATAGGGGTAGGTAGAGATCACGGATCTCCATTTGCTACGATCCTGACATACTACCCTCGCTTCATTTACTCTCATTACATTCTTCATGCATGCTCGTCGGTTTAGAGTACTCCTGACCTGCCCATTTTCTAAAACTCCCCCAATTTGGTATGTGCGCCTAGGTCTTCACACTTACCATCCACACTCGCCTCATACACCTGTTTCGTTAGTCTTCTTTCATTCATTCTCTCAACATGACCAAACCATCTCAACATTCCTCTCTCAATTCTCATCACTACATCTTCTATCACTCCACATCGTTCTCTTATCACGCTATTTCTCACTCTATCTTTCAAGGTCAAGCCACTCATACTTCGCAACGCACGCATTTCTACTGCATTCACTCTAATCTGATGCTTTTTCTGCCACACCCAACTTTTACTGCCATACATAAGAGTCGGCACCAATACTCCTCCATGTACAGCCAGTCGTGCCTTTTCGGACACTTTCCGGCTGCTCATAAAGTTGTGTAGTGCCCCATTCACTCTATTTCCAGCCATCACTCTCCTTTCAACATCTTCTTCATGCTTTCCATCTTTCGTAAACAATGTTCCCAAATATATGAACTCATTCACTTGTTCCACTTTTTCTCCATCTATACAAATCCTACACTCTGTCACGCATTCATCTCTTTCAAAAACCATAACTTTTGTCTTACTAACATTCACTTTCATTCCTTTCCTTTCAAAAACTTCATGCATAGTTGTTACCATCTCCTGCAACTTAGATAGTTTTTAAATGCTAATATGGGGGCAAACAGTTCTAACTGTAATGCTACTACATATTGCATACTATATTAAGAATAAGAGAGGAGGTGAATTTTAATAAGGGCACTTTTGCGCTCCTAGAGCCTGGTCCACAGTAACCAATGGACCTGGAACTATTTTACCAAGATGTTTCATTAAGAACCAAACGGTTCAGTAACTCTTTTCTTTGCTACACCATAAATACTCGGAATTCTTTATTCGCACACGTGTTTCCTTCTTCTTACAGCCCCATCTCCTTTAAGCGGGGCGTGAAAAAGCATCTGATGAGGCCGCCAAGCTGAGTGCCACCATTGTAACATTACTTAGTGTCTGTAATGGTGACCCTCGTTCCTGAGGCTTTGCCCTTGGCTTACCATCAGGTGAGGTGAAGTCAAGTTGACTTGTCCAATTAAAAAAATATATATATTTATAATATTAGTAGAAAATATGAATTTGTAGGATTAAGAATATTAGGAATTGAGAAAATACTATAATACCAGTAAAATAAAACATTCGTATTTAAGCTCCGAAAAGGGTCGCTAAGTCAGGCATTTTCTCATCGAGCTGCTCAGCAATGCGCTGTCTATCCCTCAAGAAATAGCCCGTGAATATATGATTTGATTGATTGGCTGTACGTGTTGCGGTTATATACAGAAAATTTATTCTTTACCACGCGTTTTTCTTTACATTCTATTGTAAAATGATTGAAATATATTTTTATCAATGTATTTGAAATGAAAGTTTCGTATTCTATGTTTGTAGTGAAGAAAATGTATTACTACAATTGCAAAAAGTGTTTTTTTTTGGCAATGATTCGTTGGTAGCAAATGGTTAAGAGGTTGGCCTTGTGATTGAGAGGTCCTAGGTTCGGTGCGGGTCATTAAAATACTGACACGAACCTACTCTTAATACAGACATTAGGCTTAGTTGGAGGATTAACTAATAACTCTGTATGAATATATAATAATCCTGTGGGATACTAATAAGGGTAGAGATGATGTACAGACGACGAAAAAGACACTGAACTCCAACAAATTTTAGTTGTCCACGATGGGCTTAAAAACTATAAATAATAAAATAAATAAATATTCTACAACATTCTACACAACGCTATCTACACCCATGGTAAGCATAGTTTAACTAGCTTGTGTTATGGAATCTAGAATACGGATAAACATACTTAAATACTTTTTTTTGTAAATACATACATATTATACATAGAAACACCCAGACCAATGCAAATACCCATATTCATACATACAAATATTTGCACTGAGCGGGAATCGAACCCGCGCCTCCTGCGTAGCAGTCGCGTTCATTACCGCTACGCCACAGAGGCTGTCGAACTGGTGAACGGATCAGGTTTTATAAGGTCAGACTTAAAAATTTTGGTTTGTTTAATCGCAATTTTAGAGATGTGACCAAGAGTCGTTAAATCCGACACAACGAGGGCGGAGCTGCGGTCATCAACTAGTAATGAATAACTTTACATAAACAAACATTATTCTGCCTATTAAAATACCATTTTACCAGTAGACGTGAGTGAGGGTGGATGTCTATTTCAACAGACGATTTGCAACGCGTCTGAAATTAGAATTCGACCATTGCCTGAATAATTTAAATGAGATCGTATTTGAACATTTATCTCAATTTTATAGGTGACCGTATGCCTGAAACCAATAAAAAATACCTCAAATTCTTACTGATTTCCGTCCAATTGAGCAGTCCGACTGGGGAAGTACCACGCCCTATAGAATACCGCGGCCATAATAACCATGTATTGTGTTCCCGGCGGTGAGTAGGGTAGCCAGAGCTCACTAGAGAGCTTTTGTGCAGTCAGTGGGAAGACCGGAGGCTTGACTTGCTTTGTCACTTAGGTACACTGACGGCACAGAAACTTTCTGTGCTAACAAGGTTGGCAACGCGAGTGTGATTCTCTTGGTCATGCACTCGTCCATAGTCCGCGGTAGCCACTTTTCATCAGGTGGGCTGTGTGCTTGTCTGCTACCTAACTGGTATAAAAAAATATCGCAGCCTTTTGCTTTTTTACCAGTCACATGATACCTTCAAACCCCGCTTGCAAAAAGACCTGATAATGGCGAAGTAATTTGTCAGCCGCAGTCCATCAATGTCCTATCGAGGTCGCGTGTCCCGGGGCTGTTACGGGACAGGCCTCGTTCGGGCCCCTGGCTTTGGCCGACTTGAGGCAAGAGTTTGATTTAGGTGACGTCTGGCTAATCGGTTTGTCCCATTTCAATCTGAGGCTAGCAGAGTTTAGGATAGGTATGTGTTCTTGATCCAAAATAGTTTAACGTCTCTTGATTAAATACCTTGAACGAATAACGCTTAGCTACCTTATAAATCTATCTGCAGTAATATTGATTCAAGTAAACAAGGCGACTAAGAGATAGGGCAGTTTAATATCAGACAGCTATATACAGCTCAGACTCAGGCACATATATATAATCCGAAAGACGGCAATAGACCTGTATTACGTGGGACTAAAAACAATAATTGGAGAAATGTGAGTGTTGTTAATTCACGTCTGCCTAACCCTTCGGAGATAAAAGCGTGATTATATGTATGTATGTATTAAGTGGATGAGTGTGCTTGTTTGGTTAAATGTACTAATCTCAAGAACTACTGGTTCGAAGTGGAAAAGTGTAAGCCGGAAGATAGACCCTAGAATTTAAAGTAAGAGCCTCGGATGATGATGATGATACATATGGTAAACTCTAGAACTGCAAGTAACAGAATAAAGTAAATCATATAATTTATGTACACTGGAAACTGCCCACTATGTCTATCTTTTTATCTACCTCACTCCATCCCATGGTTGCCTGGTAGAGATTGCCTTGTGCAATAAGGCCGCCACTTCTAATGCCATAGAGATATACTATTATTATTAACTGCGACATATTTATTCTAAAGTGCTACTCTAGTATTGAACTCTTTGGTTTTTAGTTATAGGTGAAACAAAATTAAATGGTTAGCGCGGAAACTAGACCTCCTTTTGTTTATCTTTTCTAAATACAGGGTCAACTAAAAGGTTCTAAGCGATACCCGAACACCCAGTTTTATTTGTTTACAGATTTAAACTTGTAAATCCCAACAAAATTCAAACAGTAGTGACCTATCTTACAGGATGTGTTCACAATGTTTACGTATTTTGATCCCGAGAATTTGTTTGTGTAAAATATCTAGAGAGATTTGAATTTGTTATCACAGACTGATGGGTTCAGGGCCACGTCAAAGTTAGTGCTCTAGATAATTAAAAACCATACTATACTAAGCTTTGATTCTGAATAATATCTGTCAGTAAAAATAACGAATAGAAAGCTATCGATTTAAAAAAAGAGGGTAAGTCAATATAACTTAGTAAGCTATAAATCAAGACTCAAGAATGAAGGTAACCTTTACAGGCATGTTCCAATGCAAAAAATACAATACATCGGTATTTTTGTGATGAAGTAGTCGAATACTGGCTGTGTTTTTTTTTTTACGTACGCAAAATCCCCATGGATACCTCCCCACCGGAGCCGGTGGAAGAGGTTATGTCGAACTCGAACCGACTAAAACGCACGCCGCATGTGGATCGTTTTGGTTGCCGAAGGTGAGGTTGACAGGCATATCCCTCGCACCCCGGCCGACCCAGGGCCATCTCTCACGGTCTGGCCCTCTTCTCGGTTGTGGGGACTACAGAGTCCCCAACTCGTCCCCGAAAATGGGGAGGCGCGCAAGGCGCGCCGCCGCTGCCTCCGAATACTGGCTGTTAAACTACCGACGTGAAGTCACTTCTCACTTAGGCAGACTAGTTTTATGGAGGTGTTAGAGGAATTACTAGTAATATCTCTTTGAAAAATCTTTCAATAATAAAAGACAATAAAAAGTTTATTTCCATAAATATATCTATATATATTTATATATATATAATCACGCATTTATCCCCGGAAGGTTAGGCAGAGGTGAACTAGCACCCACATTTCACCAATCATTTAAGTCGGTCCATCGTAATAGGGAGTGAGCCTATTGCCGTCTTCTTGGCATTATTGTGGACTCAACCCATTCATCTGAGGCTGAGTTTGGGCTGTATATATCTGTCGGATGTCAAACAACCCTATCCCTTAGTCGCCTTGTACGACACCGCATGGGAAGAGATGGGGTGGACCTAATTTTACTCTGCCGGGAACTCACGGCTATTTTTAATATTAACTACGAATATATATTATTAAGCACAGAATGTTATTAAGTTTTTGTGTTAAATTGTGTATCATTACAATATATACTGAGATTCTTTTGCGAAAAATAATAATTGAATATATTCTAGCAATTCTGCAAATCAACAAAATGTCTAGACTTAGTTAAAATATATGACCTGTCAAAACGTATTAGTTCTGTTGTTTGTCTAACTAACCACTCAAGGTTAACACTAAAGGAGTTCTATAATTATTAAGAAATAAGGTTGACTTTGTGGTATGCAGATTATCTGTAGTTAACTAACTGTCATTTTGTGTTGAAACAAATAGTTGCGTGGCTTCCGCTTCCGCACGGGAAGAGATCTTCCCAAGCGGTCGTACAAAGCGACTAAGAGAGAGAGCCCAGACACCGTCTCAGATGCATGACTCGAGGCAACAATAGTGCCCGGAAAACGGCAATATTCTCACCCCTTATTACGTGGGACCGAATACAATGATTGATGAAATATTGATGTTAATTCACCTCTGTCTAACCCTCCGGGGATAAAGACGTTTTTTTTTATACAACTTAAGTGGCAGACAAGCACACGGCCCACCTGATGGAAAGTGGTTACCATGACCTATGAACGTGTGTAACACCAGTGGAGTCACATCCGTGCTGCCGACCCTGTAAGAACAGATATTTTGTGCCGTCAGTGTAGAGGACAAAGCACTGACAACACAAAAACTCTCCAGTGAGCTCTGGCTACCCTACTCACCGCTGGGTGACACAACACGAAGTTATTATAACCGCGGTATTCTGTAGGGCGGAGGTACTTCCCCAGTCGGACTGCTCAATTGGGCGGAAATACCGCCGTGTCCTACCTCCTCAAAAATATGTAGTGATTATATTTATGTATGAAACAGAATGTATTTCATTTAAGTTAGTGTCCCTTTAGGTGACTATAAAACTGATGTTAAATATGATAGTTATAAGAACCGGTAACCTTCTTACCATCTTAATCATTATCACATCGTTAGTCCTGGTTACATCCAAACCTTGCAGTATGGAGCCAGGGTTCCATTCTGCTACACTTTCTTCTCCTGCAGGCAGGTTCGACAGCCGTCTGACCTTCCAACCCTGAGAGGATAGCCTGCGCCAGAGCCTTATCCATTAGTCAACAATTGTGCATTGTTAGGGTCATGGTTGTTAAAATTTCTTTGAAATTATCAATTATGTTAAAGAAATAATATAGGTATTTAAACGATCGTGGTCACTCACATTACTATTAGATTTATCGGGATATTTACCATGTTTAAATCAAAAATCAAAAGTAAATAAGGTATTTCTAATAGTAATATGTTAAATTAAACTAAATAAGGTCAGTTTTAAACTATCATCGCCGACCAAAACATAAAAGAATGAATAAAAAAATAAATATTCCATGACATTCTAAACAACGCTTTCTAGACCCATGGTAAGCATAGCTTAACTAGCTCGTGTTATGGGATCTAGAATGCTTGTTTTATAAATGCATACATATTATACATAGAAACACCCAGACCAATGCAAATAAACATATTCATGCATACAAATATCTGCACTGAGCGGGAATCGAACCCGCGCCCCCTGCATAGCAGTCGAATGCTCTACCTCTACGCTTCGGATATTTACAGGTCATATAAAAACAGCAAACTATATGCTGCTAACAGAACGCGCAGTATGTCAAAGTATTTAAGCCAAGGAATACTTAGTATTCTTTAGCGAAACACAGTTATTTTGTTCGGAAGTTTCAATAAAAATGTGCTTGAATTCCTGTATTCGTTTTTGTAGGTAACAAAAGTTTTTTGTTTGGTGAAAGTTGTAAGACGTATTTATTATACCTACTTTATTTTTCAATTGGAAAATGACCTTGACAATAACATACATACGTACATAAATATATACATACATACATTTAATCACACATTTATCCCCAGAGGGTAATAATAATATTAAAATAACATCATTTTTAAATACCTATAATACTTGAGTTTTGTAAAATTGTGACATTTTCCTGGCCATTATTAAGTTTATATACATAAAGTATACAATGTCATATTATAATTTCTATATAATTTCAGGTAATTAATTATTAATTGACTGCGGTGAAGCCTAAAAATATACTTTTTGAGTTTGACCTGCACGCATGTATGTACTCTGGATGCAATTACACAACTAAATACGTATATAACTATGCATATAACACTGTGTATGTATTTATCTATGTTTGTCCCTATATTTCGCGTAATTACTATACGGCTGTATGGTTTGTATGAGGTTGTATTTATAAAGAAGATGCTTGTTCGATTTAGAGGTTAAGTATGTGCAATCTACGCTCCACTAGAACTCTTATTACGCGAGTGTTATTGGGTCTCATCATTTTATCATCAATTTTAATAAATTTGAAATTAACGGTTGGTTACAACATCTCTATAGCCTTCCGTAATGAAGAAATACATCAACCTTATATTAAAATGTAAGAAAAGATAGGTACCCAGTTCACGGAAATAGGCTCGGTCCCATTTACGTTCTTAACAAAAAATTGGTTAGTGACCACTGAACATTTTATGCTCTATTAAAAAATTGGAATAAACATACCAATTACATGTTTATTAAATAGAATGCTAAATATTTGAAAGGAAGATATCTAGGCCCATGGTAGACATCACTTATCAAACTATTGTAATGGGTTCTAAAATGCGGTTAGGAACGATACCTACGTATTTTCTTATTTTATACAGCCCTGGATGTTTCACCTGTTCTTAAAAAACGGCTGCAGCATTTTTTTATTTTTTCTCATCTTTTTATTTAACGAAGTTAGAGGAGGTAGGACACGATGGTATTTCCGTCCAATTGAGCAGTCCGACTATGAAAGCACCTCCGCCCTAGAGCGCTCGTATTGTGTTCCCGGCTGTGAGTAGGGTAGTCAGAGCTCACTGGAGGGATTTTGTGCTGTCAGTGGAAAGACCAAAAGCTGGTTCTGCTTTGTCTTTTACACTGACGGCACAGAAACTCTCAATGCCTGCAGAGTTGGCAGGGCTAGTGTGATGCTCTTGGTTTGACTTGGTGACCACTTTCCATCAGGTGGGCCGTGTACTTGACTGCCACCTAAGTGATGTAAAAAAAAAAAGTTCACCATTACGATGCTTAATTTTCTTCACAACAACATATATGAGGAATCATGTCCTTGATGTTTCAGCCAAAAATCATCAAGATCCGCTTATAAATAACACGACAGCAAACTTCCCCCTTTTCTCATCCATTTTTATTCTTATCAAAAAAGCTTGTGATTTAAATCAAAGAACATGTTTGCCAAGTTTAGTGAAAATAGGTTAAAAAATGCGCCCTCTAGACCGGTACTGACAAATAAACAGACATACGGACAAAAGCAAAATCGGTCAACTTGTCCAAACGTTCGGTCCAATCCAAAAGATCCTATTTGCAAACACTTACTCTAATTTTATAAAAGGTACATTACACATAAAAATAAGAAGGAACATAAAAATATCATCCGCTCCATAAAACAGCGAGAATAAATTTAAAACAAACGCGTGGTTACAACATCTCTATATACATCCGTAATGAGGAAATAAATCAACCGCGTACGCAAGTGGCAGGCAATTGCTTTCGTACCCCGTGCCCGGGCAGACCCAACGACCGATTTAAAGAGACCCCTCCATACATACAGGCTTTCTCTCCAGTCACACTGCTGTACTATTATAAAATTGTAAATCAGTTGTGTATGTACACTGGAATAATAAAAAAAATTTTTTTAGAAAGTATGTCTATTTATGCGTGATGATTATGCGTGAAAATTATAGAGAGGCGGTTTTTAAAAATGTTTTGATTTTTTTTTATGTTTTTAAACGTTCGCAGTACATGCACCACAAATAGGCCATTATAAAGACGTAATTACACGTGCGTGCACCTAAAATGGACCACGTAATAATTCTGAACCCAAAAACTTATTGGAATGTGAGTATGTTTTTCTGTTATTCCGTGAGAGAGGAAAAATATATGTATTAATAAATAATAATACCTAAATAATAAACATATTTTCATGTGGTTTTTGATCCTATTGCCGTATTTCGGGCACTATTATGGACTCGAGCCATTCATCTGATGCTAAATCAAATATGATATCAAAAAAATTCACTCAAACAAACACTCATGCAGGCATAGCAGTGGGTATCATCTAGTTATGTAATACACGCGGGTTGGGTCAGAGCTCCAGTTTCGCCGGCGTGTTATTTCTGGCCTATCTTTTAGATTCGGTTTGAGCTTTCTTGACGTCTCGTGAATCCACTGCTTTATTTGGTATTCTTAGTTTAGTGTCGTCATTTCTCAAGTGAGATATTATATTGATGTAATGTAATGATTTATGGGTTTTATAAATTTTGGTTAAATTGTTTATGCAATAGTATTGAAACGATTTCTAAATAAGGAGGCGGTTCAATTTGCACGTTTGTGTTTTTTGCTTTTGGATAACAATATATTGTAGCTAGTAGCTAATTTTAACGTAACATTATGATTATATAGGTCCATAATTATAACATGAAAATGTAAATTTGCACATCGTATGTGGCAGAACATTAAGAACTAAAATACTGTAACATCTATTGTAGCATATTCCAGCAAATAAATATTTGATTGATCGATTGATGTTAATCCACGGAGATATGCATCTCCGTGGATTGACGGATTTGCAAACGTGTCTTTCTGTAAAATGTTTGTCTATGTGTTTATTTTTGAGACTAACACAAAAAACTAAAATACTAAAACATGTCCTTTTACCTTTCTTTCTATCCTAAGTATATAATGGACTTGAAAACCACTAAAAATAAAGGAAAATAGGCAAAGGCACACGAAAGGTAAGATACCAATCCTGATTTTCCGTTTCTATTTCAAGAAAACCAATCAATTTTTTCCGCTATTCCTATAATGCTTAACCTCCTCTCATAAATCTGTATTCAGATTCTAAGACAATAACAACAACTCTATATAAATCCTACAGTAATAAGTTATAAATCAAAGACGGTATTACATCATACCGCTCATAAAAGTGAAGTATAACCGATTGGCTATATTTGACTATACTGGCTATATTGGCTGTATCGGTAAAATTGGTTGTTGTGAAAACATCTTTTGTTTGCCTTTATTGATTGTTATCGGATAACGTTATATTGGCAGGATTATGTACAGTGATGAATACTTATTATGAGTATAATATTATTAATATTGGAAGTTCTAACATAGGCAATTGTTGCTTAATTTGTTGCTAATTTTTTTTCAATTAAATGAATAGCCAGAACCACCATCATCGTCTTCCGTGTCTTTTTCCGAACTTTACAACAAAACGGTCGAAATTCCATATTTCCCTTTTCACTACTGCCATCAGACCTCCATAATTGGGTATTTGACTGACTGGTCAAATTAGTGTTTTTTTACGAAACAGGAAAATTGTATGAAATAATTTATTGTGACATCATAATATTTAATAATCAAATTTTATGTGTATATTATTCAGTTTTGGAACATCAAAATTTTACAATCATGTCAAGAAATAATATATAAATATTAAATACAATAAAACTAAAATAACTATTATACAACTTATAGCTAAGAACAATTAAAATGCGTCGTGGAATTCCTCCGCATCGCATGCCTCTTGTGGTAGCGTTCCCAGAAGAGTGGCAGCATTGCCACGTTGTATGGCAATGCTTATTCGCTGACCTAAAAAGAGGCCAGCCTTCTGGTCACGAGAAGCGTCGATTATACGCTTCGCAATCTCACGGTAGAGATTGTGATCGCTCGGATCCCATGACCCCAAAGTCTCGACTCCAAACGGCACAAATTCATAATCTCCGATGAGATTGGAGTATTTGCGCCGCTCGAGAGCCTCTACAGAAGCAGCAGGAGCAGCACCAGCACAGCTAGCCGTGTGGATGATTATAAAAAATAAAATAATGATGATGCACGTTTTACCGCTCTTTTACCATTCTTAATTTAATGTGCTCAGTTAATTTTAATTACATGATATTACTCAATTCGCTGCGATATCGTAATTCTGTAGTGAGACCAGTTTGTTGGTATTTTATTGTTATAACTACCGTTAAAAATGACACATAACGTTGGTGCGGAAACCGGGGCCGATGGCTTAACATGCTTTCCTTGCACGAAGAAACCTCAATATAAAAAAAAAATCCACTTATTCATACCAATGTTTTGAGAATGGTCACCCATCCTAAGAAGTGTTAACTTCGGGTACCTCTTACCACACACAGTAAGCGGGTATCGTTGCTTAAATACTTCCCCTATCCACTTCACCACAAACAAAATTATATAAAAATAGTAGAGGCTGCTTTTTGCTTTGCTCGGAAATAAAAATATCTATCGACTATAAATGTCAATTACGTCACTATATTTTTAAACCTCAACGTGCTTGTGAAACACATAACCTGCCGTTAATGTCTGCTCACGACACATGCAATGATAAAAAATCATTTATTGTCGTAAAAACTGACAAACTTACATGTTTTATGATTATACGAAAATGTTGTATCTGCACTAAAATTGTGCTGATTTCTGCATCATAATGTTATTGAAGAGCTGGATGTTCTGAGCAAATTGTACTACAAGTGCCATTGTTTTTATCTACAACTACTAATCAATTTAGTATTAGGTTTCATGCGTTCATTATTCCTGTTCTTAAATGTTCAGATTCATGCGTTCGTTATTCCTGTAATTAAATGGCTATTTCCATTATTTATATTGTAAAAGTACTGAAAATTCGGTTTCCTCCAATTTCTTCAAAAACGGCAATTTCAAATGTAATATTATATTATCGCCCGAAGTTTCAGTAAAATTACTAACGTTTTATAGGTAGGTAGTTACAGTTGCGCGTCTTTCCCGCTAACGTAGGTAGAGGTGAGATACATTTTTTTACGTTTTGATCCTAGTATACACCAAAGTAAACTTTTTTTATATTAGGGTAGACAGCAATAACTTAATATATACGAATAAAAATGACTGTATTTATTTTGTGGAATTTGGTATTAGCCGCTCTATACAGGTACTGAAAATGATAAAGCAACCCATTCATGAAACTCATGAATAATTTGTTTAAGATATTCAATATTAATAATTTATTAGATATTGGGCATGATATCCTGTGGTGCTTTTAATATGGAGTACGCCGTTTAAGGGTGAAGAGAAGGTTCTATTTACAATTATTCAAACGTGTTGTAAACTCCCGCAGTCTGAATACCTCATGAAGTTATTCTTTACGTATTACTATTTCTCAGAGGCGTCTTTTGTTCTTCATTTTATTTTTTCAAGGGTACTTGGGATGTTTCCTACTTAACACCTTCGGGGCCAAGTCAACCTCTCCTTCAAGCCAGATGATTCTCTGGATTGCGAGGTCAAACGATAAAAGGAGGAGTAAGTAGACCTCAGCCTCAAGACGAAAATTTCGAATGCAATCGGGCACAACGGTATTTCGGGGCAA
This sequence comes from Eilema griseolum, assembly GCA_963662185.1. Classification (NCBI taxonomy): domain Eukaryota; kingdom Metazoa; phylum Arthropoda; class Insecta; order Lepidoptera; family Erebidae; genus Eilema; species Eilema griseolum. The sequence goes on along the minus strand of OY759256.1, from coordinate 9,356,829 downwards.
GGCCTCTGCCTATATGGGCAACCTGAACAACTCTGTCAGTCAATCGATCAATAAATTAGTCCACTGCAGTCCAGTGCTGGACTGAAGCCTCTCCCTCCTTCCGATCCTCCGCCTTCTGCATTCAATCTGTCCCAGCCACCTTTTTCAGGTCATCAATTTTGGCTAAAAGTGTCTTACCTTCCGTTTGACTTTTCGCGGTTTTCATTCTAGGACTCATTTGCTCCAACGGATCCAATTTGACAATGGTTGGCAACTAATCACAAATCAGGCTGGGCGGTCTGATGGTAATCGCTCACTTTCTGCGGACCTCGTACTCCGAGAAGAAGGCCTCGGATACAAATGTCTACCTACCGAATTCTGTTTTTGGTTTCAAAACTCTTACTAACTGAATTACTTGTAGCTATCCTCAAAAGTACAGATAGTATAAAAATTCGTAATACGTGACAATAAACTGAATATCAATCAAACTATCAATCAAATGTCTCGACATAAAAAAAATGATGTGAACATATCGATATCTGTCTCGCTCGCACCCGTAGTTTGGTTAGCGTCACATTACAATGTCGCAGGTGTTAGAATGAATAGATTGATTGCAGTGCGTGTTGTGCCTTCGACTATCATAGCTATAGGATCCGTTTATTCTATAAGTTAGAAGGAAGTTACAGATTTTTATACACAAACATACCTACATATAAACACGCCTTTATCCCTGCAGGGTTAGGCAGAGGCGAATTAACACTCATATTTCACTAATAATTGTATTCGGTCCCACGTAATAGGGGGTGGGCCTATTGCCGTATTCCGGGCACTATTGTTGACTCGAGCCATGCATCTGAGGCTGAGTCTGGGCTGTATATATCTGTATGATGTTAAACAGCCTTATCCCTTAGTCGCCTTGTACGACTGCATGTGTGTGCATGGGATGAGATGGGGTGGCCTAGTCGTACAATCTGTTCTCAGATAAAACGAGATCCAGGCGCTCGATTCTACGAAAACACATGCACTATCATAACATAACATAAACTCACGCCTATATTCCCCGAAGGGGTAGGCCGAGGTGCTAGCACCTACATTTCGCCAGTTCATGTTTAGGTCCCAATGTAATAGGTGGCGAGCCTATTGCTATTAACCGGGCACTTATAAACCTGCGATAAATACACACATAACTTCGAAAAGCATCGAAAAGTCATTGGTGTGTGCCATGTTAAACCTGGGATCGAACCCGAGACCTCGTCTCAGCAGTCCATTACTCATACCACTAGGCTACCGCAGTTACACTATCATACCATAGAATTTGTAAAAAATGGCATTGAACTTTCGACTTTATAACCATATTTTTTAAGTTCAATATTAAATGAAATGAGTTTCTTTAATACTTTTTCACTCACTCAGCAAAAAGTCTTTTCATTTTGAACTTTAATATCATTGTTTTAAAGTCTACAATTAAATGGCTTTATTAGCAGAGTCATTGGTATGACAGTGGTTTTGCTTTAGCAGAATCGATCCTCAGAACTGAATACCATAATAGAATACGAGCTTAAGCTACCTATTCACACATAAATACAAATACACATAAAGTATAGGATCCGACGTAACATTGACCTTCACCGAACTGTTTAGCGATTGAAAAACATATTTAAGCGAATAAAATGATGTTGCTAAACACATACCAATAGGGTTGCCCAAAAAAATATGATCAAAAAATTTATTATTAAAAATTTTGGAACGTGACTTTATTTCCAATTTCACTGACATGTCTGCCAAAAAAATAACTATCAATGAAAAGTATAATATATGCAAAAGGTAGGTAGCCTACCCTGTTCTGCATCCACTAATACAGGGAACTAGATTTCATTGCCAATTCAGTAATATATGCAACGGGTACATGGGAAAATCTGGTCATGAATAGCAGTAGCCTGTTTTTGAAATCCAAATATGAGTTAGTGAAATGAGAAGAAAAATCACAGTCAAAATTTTAATTAATTAATTTTCTGACCATATTTTTTTGGGCAACCCTTTTGGTATGTGTTCAGCAACATATTTCATTGCTAAAATAATTTTTCATACGCTGAACAGTTGGGTGAAGGTCGATGGTAGGTCGGATTTAGACCAATAAAGAGTCCCTCGGGGGTAAGTTGTGCTAGCCTCCAAGCTCGGTAAACCTGCTGATTGATTTAACATGGTTGAGAATTGTGTTTATATTTGAATGCAATTTTAAAGCATTTATTATGCTAACTATTAAAATCAAAAACTGTTCAAATGGGTGGAGTAATAAAAAATCAATGTTTATAAATAATTGTAATAGCATTCATTGGTTCCGATGGTTCGTACGAATATCGATAGATGGCTCCCACCGTCTCCAGGCGAGATTCAGTGGTTCAGTGGTCATTCCCCCTCTAGGGGAAAAAATATCACGTGTTTGAAACCCGATTTTTTTCTATCTAAATCGAATTATCTACATAATTCTCGAGCCACGCAATGATAATAAAATTACATAAATACAATCACGCCGTTATCCCCAGAGGGTTAGGCAGAGTTGAATCTCACGTAATAGGGGGTTATTGCCGTATTCCGGGCACTATAGTTGACTCGAGCCATGCATCTGAGGCTGATTCTGGGCTGTTTAACATCAGACATCTGTCCCTTAGTCGCCTTGTACGACACCGCATGTTAAGAGATGGGGTAGTCCAAATTCTACTCTGCCGGGAATCATACGGCAATAAAATTGAATTAATTTATAATAAAATTAGAATTTTATAATTATTACGTACATTATCACAATTCTATGTACCTAATTTAGAAACAAAAGTTATCTATAGAGGTGAAAGTCAGCTATGTTCTTTGACTCTATTTGCCGTCGAATACAATTTGGGTACAAAGAATGCTTCTAGTTAGATCAACGAAATTGCTACTATTGTGCTCTGTCTAATTCCAAATCTCATAAAAGGACAAAAGGCGAACCTGACCTCGAATTATCCGATTTTACGGCTCTCTAAATCTAAGAATGAAAGAATAATATTTCTTTACGGGTAGCTGGGCTATGAAGCTCGTATTTTTATATCTAATTTTCATTTTACGGTAGTTTAAAATTAGACGAGTTTTGCAGTAAAAGTCTAACAAAGGGAGCTGGTTATTTGTTTTTTGGTAGCAGATATTGTTTTAATGTTGGGATGTTTTTTTTTTGAGAAAGCAGAATACACAGACGAGGACCACTGCTGCTATTTCCATAGATTCATTTTCTTTATTTTTCACTAGCTGGTCCCCGAAAAACACGCTCACCTAATTTGGGGATTTAGAAATCAAAGATCCACCTTAGGTAGTGATGCGAGCCACCAATCTTGTCGTCCTTAACCCTTAACTGTAGTCGTGGGTCCACTGGACCCATGGTGATTTTTTAAACAAGCACTAAAAGCGCTGCGGGTGGTGGAGCTCCCCGCGCACCTCAGTACCTTCCGACAGTAAGCCGGCGCATACGCAGGGAGACGGACGTATTTCGCGCGCTACTCCAAAGGTACGTAAATGAATATGCATGGGTCCATTGGACCCACGACTATAGATACGTATTTTTTACAATTCTTGCATTCTAGTTGTTTTTGTGTTAAATTTCAGTTTTTCATCATGGAAAATAATAAAAATATATCAACCAATCGGGAAGACATAATAGAGCAATGGCTGAATGCTGATTTAGGCAGTGATGAAGAAGAAAATTCAGTTTCTGTGAGGAATGCACTAAATTCTAACTCTGACAATGAGTTTTCTGATAATGATGAAGATTTTGTAGTGGAAAGTGATCATGACACGAACTCTGAAATATCTGAAAATGAAGATGAATGCGAAGAGAATGAAACAAATAATTCGTCTGATTACTATTATGGAAAAAATAGGTTCAAATGGGCTAAAACACCGCCATCAAGAAATTCTCGTGTTCGAAACCATAACATCCTAAGATTGCCATGTACTACCTCAAGAGCAAGACCTACAGACCCATTCCTTCCAAATGAGGCATTCAATATACTGTTCGATGAGGATCTGAAAAACAAAATACTCTTTTGGACAAACAAGAAACTGGCAGCATTCAGACTGAAATATAAATCTCCAGATCGCACTGAACTAAGAGAATGCACTCACCAGGAGTTAAACTGTTTTATCGGTTTATTGCTCTATTCCGCTGTATTCAAGTCGAATCATGAAGCTGTGGTATCCTTGTTTGCAACTGATGGAACTGGAAGAGAAATTTTTAGATTATGCATGTCTTCTTTGCGATTTTATGTTCTTTTGCTGTGTCTCCGCTTCGATAACCCGGATGATAGAGAAGAACGTAAAAAAATGGACCCTGGTTGTATAACTACTGAGATCATAAATATATTCAATAAGAATGCTCAAGCAAATTATTCCATTGGTGCATATGCAACGATTGACGAAATGCTGGTAGGATTTCGCGGACGTTGTGCCTTCAAGATGTACATTCCCAGCAAGCCAAACAAGTATGGTTTGAAAATGCAATGTCTTGCAGATGCTAAGACACACTATGTGTATAATACCTATTTATATTGTGGAAAAAATTCTGATGGACTTACGCTGACAGATGAAGAAAAAAAACAACCGATTCCAGTACAAGCTTGTCTTCGATTATGCCAACCAATCCTGAATACTAACCGTAACATAACTACAGACAACTGGTACACATCAATGGAACTTCTCACTATCATGCTATCCAAAGGCCTCACTGTCGTTGGGACCCTGAAAAAAAATAAAAGGGAGATTCCTAAGGAGTTCTTACCTCATAAAGATCGCGAAATTCAATCTTCTCTGTTCGGGTTCACAAAAGACTTTACCATTGCGAGCTATGTTCCTAAAAAGAACAAATCTGTGATACTTGTGTCCTCTATGCATCACGATAATTCTGTGGACGAATCAACTAACAAGCCAGAAATAATCCTTCAGTATAACAACACCAAAGCCGGCGTCGATGCTGTTGATCAGATGTGCTCAGTTTATTCAAGTAGCCGCAGAACGCGACGTTGGCCTATGCCTATTTTGTACAGATTACTGGACATGAGCGCTTTGAATGCCTATATCATTCAGCAAAGTCATGAAAGAGCATCCAAGATGACACGTATGATGTTTTTGAAGGGGCTGGCCAAATCTTTATGTGAACCATATATGAAAGAACGATGCTACAATCAAAGACTGCCTACACAACTAAGAACGAACATTGCCACGGCCCTACAGATTCATCTTCCATCAAGTGAACCAGGTGAAAGCCAGAAATTGGACAGGAACAAAAGGAAGAGGTGCTCATTCTGCAAGCCTGCTAAGAGAGCTAAGACTGTTCACTTATGTACTAAGTGCCAGCAGCCTATTTGCATGACATGTGCAAAAGTTGTTTGCAGTACATGTTTGCAAGTAGGCTAAATGAAACTGGTGTCAAAATTTTTGTTTTAAAATTTATTTCTTTGTTTTTGGTATATTTTTGTAAACCATATATTTTTATTATAGAAAATATTTTTTGTTTTTACTTGGCGACCAGTTTCATATTATCTTTTTTTTTTTTCAAAACCTTGTTTTTAGATTAAGGAAATTTGAAGTGATTATTTAAAGTACAAATTAATGTTAGAAATGTATGTTCCTATAGTTGATTTTTTAGAACATAATGTTTGTTATATAAATATATAATAAAGTTAATAAACATTTTCTTAAAAATTCGGGATACTTTCATTTTTATTACCTTTTAAAAATACATGGGTCCAATGGACCCCACAACTATACAAACGTGATTATTTTTCACCACTGTAGTTAAGGGTTAACCTTCCTGTAATACAGTTACCTAACTGGCAGGGGAATGGGAAGGGCTAGTCTAGATGGCTGTTGCGGCTTAATTGTTTTTATCTCAAGTGTTATAATTAACTGTTCTTAGTGGATAAGTGTTAAATTGTTTATTTTCAATAAAATTATTTTATGTTATATACATAGGTTACACTAAAAGTTTCCGGAACTGGCCACTTACATAAACAATATTTAAAAATTTATTACAACATTTGAAAATAGAACTCTTTGGCTGTAGAATACAGTTTGTTTCATCTGACTGTCTTTAGTTTTTACCTTGTGGCGCCATTTAAAAAATTGTGTGTCTGCATCAACATGGATTTAACTCGGGAAAATTTTCGTAGTATGATTTTCTACGATTTTAAGTGTAATTTGACGGCTCAACAGAGCATCGCTCGGCTTGAAACAGCTTTTGGCGATGAAGCTCCATGCAAGACGACTGTTTATAGCTGGTTTGCAGAATTCAAGCGTGGTCGTATCAATCTCAGTGACGAATCTCGCGATGGTCGGCCGTCCACCGCTGTGACCAACAAAAACATCGATGCTGTGCGCCGTATGATTGAAACAGACAGGCATGTGACCTACCATGAAATTCGCGCATCCTTAGAAATAGGCACGAGTCAAATACAATCAATCCTACACAAACATTTGGGTGTGAGAAAGCTGTGCTCGCGGTGGATCCCATATAACTTGACCGAGGATCAAAAAACGGACCGCGTCACTTGGTGCAGTGCCATGCTTACCAGATTCAACGAAGGTGCGTCAAATTTGGTGTGGGACATAGTAACAGGTGACGAAACATGGATTTATTGCTACGATCCCAAAACAAAGCAGCAATCGAGCGTATGGGTCTTTCAAGATGAGCCGAAACCAACCAAAGTGGCGCGCGTGAAAAGTGCATCTAAGCGGATGATTGCTTCTTTTTTTAATAAAACTGGACACGTGGCTACTGTTGCTTTAGAAAATTGTCGTACTGTGAATAGTGACTGGTACACGACCATTTGTTTGCCGGAAGTTATTGACGAACTCCGTAAAAATAACCGTAAACGCCGTATCATCCTGCACCACGACAATGCTAGTTCTCACACGGCCAGACAGACAAACGACTTTTTGAAGGCGAAAAATGTAGAACTCATGAGTCATCCTGCATACAGTCCCGACCTGGCACCTTGTGACTTTTATCTGTTCCCAAAAATTAAGAACCAATTACGCGGCCAACGATTTTCATCACCAGAAGAGGCTGTCGAGGAGTATGAAAAACACGTTTCAGAGGTCACCACAGAGGAGTGGCACAAAAGTTTTCAAAACTGGTTTGATCGAATGAAAAAGTGCATAGACGCCAAGGGAGATTATTTTGAAAACCATAAATTAATTTTGTACCTTTAATAGTATTTTTTCATATTCATTCCGGAAACTTATAGTGCGCCCCACGTATTTTATTTATTTCGTATGAAACGATTGAAGTATACATATCGGTGTTCTCTCTACTACAGTCACATTACAGGCCATGAGAAAGTACTAGTTGTTGACAGTTGTACCCAAGGCCTCTTGGGTCGACTTTCTCAGAAAATACTATTTATGACGGCTTCTGTGGCGTAGCGGTAGAACATTCGACTGCTAAGCAAGAGGCGCGGGTTCTATTCCCAGTCAGTGCAAATATTTGTATGCACTAATATGGGGTTCTTCAAGAGGGCAATAGAAGGTTTCTACAGTGCTGGCCGCGCCTGTGTAACGCCCCTGGCGTAGCCCACATCCATAGACCAAGGTAACCACTTCCCATCAGGTGGGCCGTGCGCTTGTCTGCCACGTTAGTAGTATAAAAAATGTATATTTGCATTGGTCTTGGTGTTTCTTTTTCTTTCTTTTTTATAACATGTATGTATTTACAAAAAAATAGTATCTAAGTATGTTTATCCGTATTCTAGAATCCTTAACTAAAGCTAGATAAGTTATACTTACCATGAGCCTAGATAGCACTGTGTAGAATGTTGTAGAATATTTATTTATTTACAGACGTCCATAGGCCACGGTAAGTACTTTCCATCAGGTGGGCCGTGTGCTTGTCTGCCAACTAAGTGGTATAAAAAAAAAAAATTATTCTAATACCCTACTAAAAAAATATTTCATCAAAGTAAATAATTAAACAATACCAAATAGGTAAAGATAGAGTTCGTTTAAACATTTGTTCATGCCCTACTTGAATAACCCTACATTGACTTTTACAAACATACATACGCCTTTTTCCATTCGCGGTAGGGAGGGACAACTGCCCACCATCTGCTTCTATACTTACACACTTCACTAGATTCCTCTCCTTTCATTAAACTTTTCACGCAAGCCATATCTCTCCATCCTATGGTTGCCTGTAAGAAATTGCCGCAGAGCGATTAGGCCGCCATCGTACGTACCACAGAACTTGTATCTCATATTGTAATGTAATATGTTATTGGTGTACAATAAAGAAGTTTATTATTATTATTATAAGTCATATAATTTGCGACTTATAAATATTTTTTTATATACTACTTAGAAAGCATTAGGGTCGGCAGCGCGAGTGTGACGCTCCTGGTGTTGCACGAGTCCATAGGCCACGGTAACCACTTCCCATCAGGTGGACCGTGTGCTTGTCTGCCAGACTGCTAGAGACCGCGCAGCCTACCTTGCTTTTTTTGACGGAGACGCAAATATCATGCCCGGCCGATACAGCCTACCTAATGTACCCCGGGTACAAACTCGAGCACAACTTTATGAGTCGCGCCGGGGTATGCTTGTACGTCCGGGATGATATTTGCTGCCGCCGTCTCCATGGTCTTGAGGACAGAGACCTGTCAACTATATGGGTACGTATAGATCACGGTGGCCACACCCGTATCTATGCGTGCCTATACAGGTCTCATAGCGGTGACCTGGGCACGGCTCAACTGTTTCAGCATCTGCAACGGTCGGCGGACAGCGTAATTGAGCAGTACCCCACTGCGGATTTAGTATTCTTGGGGGACTTCAACGCTCACCACGTGGAGTGGCTGGGGTCTCCCAGGACTGATTTCGCGGGAAGGGCTGCTCACGACTTTGCCCTTTTTTTTTTTTTTTTTTTTATACCACTTAGTTGGCAGACAAGCACACGGCCCACCTGATGGAAAGTAGTTACCGTGGCCTATGGACGTCTGTAACACCAGAGGAGTCACAGTCGCGCTGCCAACCCTGTAAGTACAGAGTTTCTGTGCCGTCAGTAGAAGACATATCAGGACAAGCCTTTAGTCTTCCCACTGACGGCACAAATTCTCCAGTGAGCTCTGGCTACCCTACTCACCGCTGAGAACACAACACGAAGTTATTATAACCGCGGTATTCTGTAGGGCGGAGGTACTCCCCCAGTCGGACTGCTCAATCGGGCGGATATACCGCCGTGTCCTACCTCCTTCAAATGACCCTGACCTATGGGCTCTCTCAACTGGTACATTCTATCACTAGAACACCAGAAATTGAGACCCACAGAAGCTCTATACTGGACCTTCTGCTGACTACGCGCCCGGATGAATATTCCATAAGGGTGGAAGCACCTCTTGGTAATTCGGACCACAGCCTCGTCCGGGCGCAAGTGACACTCGCGCGGCCTGAACCACCGCGGTCACCTCAGTGGCAACACGTGTGGCACTACAAGTCGGCAGACTGGGACGGACTGCGAGAATTCTTCGCATCGTACCCGTGGAGGCAGCTTTGCTTCACTTCTGATGATCCAAGCTCCTGTGCAACAGCAGTCGCTGACGCGATTCTAGTGGGTATGGAATGCTACATCCCTAACCGCTGGGTCGCGACAGGAGCGAACAAACGCCCGTGGTTTAATAGGCCTTGCAGGGAAGCTAGAGACCGCAAGCAATCTGCATACAAGGCTTGGACCACGGCTCTTGCCAATAAGGATCCGAACATCGCTGAAGTGAAGCGGAAGTTGAATGCTGCTTCGAGGTCCAGTAAAAAGGCAACGTCTAGGGCAAAGTTTGAGTTCATCGGTAGAATTGGCGAACGGCTTGCGCGCTACCCATCTGGCAGTCGCGCATTTTGGTCGCTCGCCAAAGCTGCCGAGGGAAACTTCTGCCAGTCTTGCCTTCCGCCGCTGCAAAAATCCGACGGAAGTCTGGCCCATGGCGCTAAGGAGAAGGCCGATCTTTTGGGTAATCTCTTTGCGTCAAACTCGACTATGAACGACGGGAACGCCGTACCACCCATCATCCCCAGCTGTGGTGCTTCCATGACCGAAGTTAAAATCACGCAACGGGTGGTCCGGCGCGAGCTTAAGTCCCTAGATGTCCGGAAGTCGAGTGGGCCGGACGGTATACCGGCGATGGTGCTTAAGCACTGTGCCCCCGAGCTGTGCCCTGTACTTACACGCCTTTTCGCACTCTCGTACTCCGCGCGGCAGGTCCCAGCCTCGTGGAAGACCGCATTCGTGCAACCTGTACCTAAGAAAGGTGACAGGACAGATCCGACCAATTACAGGCCTATCGCTATAACCTCCCTACTTTCGAAGGTTATGGAGCGTGTCATTAATACACAGCTCCTGAGATACCTTGAAGGAAACGATCTACTGAGCGACCGACAGTACGGCTTTCGCCACTGTCGCTCAACCGGTGACCTTCTTGTGTATCTCACAAACCGGTGGTCGCAAGCCATCGAGAGTCGGGGTGAGGCACTAGCGGTCAGCCTCGATATAGCGAAGGCCTTCGATCGGGTCTGGCACAAAGGTCTTCTTGCGAAGTTGCCGTACTATGGACTCCCCGAGGGACTTTGCGAATGGATCGCCAGCTTTTTGTCCAACAGAAGCATCCAAGCCGTCGTCGACGGCAGCTGCTCGGACCGCATGAACATAAACGCTGGTGTCCCACAAGGCTCCGTGTTGTCTCCGACGCTGTTTCTGCTGCATATCAATGACATGCTGTCTGATGGCTCCATTCATTGTTATGCGGACGACAGTACCGGGGACACGTGTTACACGGGCCGTGCAAATATCCCTCAGTCCGAGGTGGAGAAGATTCGCGAACCACTTGTGTCTAAAATCGAGACTACTCTCTCTGGAGTATCCGATTGGGGACGACTAAACCTAGTCCAATTCAACCCCACTAAGACACAAGTATGTGTATTCACCGCTAAGAAAACCCCATTCGTTGTGGCGCCGCAATTCCTGGGCACACCGCTTACCATCTCTCCTCGAGTATCGGGATCCTTGGTGTCGATATCTCCAGCGACGTCCAATACCGAAGTCATTTGCAGGACAAGGTTAAGTTGGCATCAAGAAAACTCGGAGTGCTCAACAGGGCGAAGCAGTACTTCACTGCGGGGCAGCAACTCCTTCTTTATAAAGCACAGGTCCGGCCTCACATGGAGTACTGCTGTCACCTTTTTGCTGGAGCACCTGCATACCAGCTTGACCCCTTCGACTCGTTGCAAAGACGGGCATTGAGGCTGGTTGACAATCCCATACTCGCAGGTAGAGTGGAACCTCTTAGCCTTAGGAGGAATTTTGCCTCACTGTGTGTGTTCTACCGCCTATACAATGGTTTGTGTTCTGATGAATTGTTTGACATGATGCCCGTAGCTACATTCTATCATCGCACCTCTCGCCATAGGCAGGGAATTCATCCCCACACATTGCGACCTGAGCCGGTGCGCACTGTGCGGTATGAAAGAAACTTCATCCCACGCACACTCAAGCTGTGGAATGACCTCCCTGCTGCGGTTTTCCCAAGCGCCTACAATATGGGGTTCTTCAAGAGGGGCATCAGAAGGTTTCTTCATGGTCGGCAGCACGAGTGTGACACCCCTGGTGTTGCATACGTCCATAGGCCACGGTAACCGCTTCCCATCAGGTGGGCCGTGTGCTTGTCTGCCAACTTAGTGGTATAAAAAAAAAAAAAAAAGTGGTATAAAAAAAACAGAAAAGCATACGGTCCAGCTGATGGGTAGTGGTTTCCGTGGCCTATGGACGTGTGGAACACCAGAGGCGTCACACTCATACTACCGATCTTGTCAGAACTTGTTAGTGTGCTTTTGAAGAACATACCTATTGTACTTCTTTCGTAAGCTTCGACTCAGTCATTAAACCTCTCATGCAAGCCTACAACTGATCACTGTATAAAATAATAAAATATTTGTATAATAACTCATTCTCCCTAAACTTTAGAGCTGTGCTCTTGTCGGTGGAGTAATTGCCACTGTTCTCTTTCCTCCGCCAATCCTTTGACCTCCTGATAAGACGCGACTAAAAATAAATCATGTCTTATCAGGTGACCAATCATCTTTCCTCTTCGATTGTCTATTATTTCCAGTATCGATTTTCTTTCCTGTATTTTGCTTAGTACTCTTTCGTTGGTCATTCTTTTTGTCCAGTTTATTCCCTCCATCCTTCTCCAGCATCACATTTCGAACGCCTCCATCCTGTCTTTGTTCCCCTGTGTCATAATCCACATCTCACATCCATAGAGTGCACAAATTGCGACTATTATATTATGTATAACATATAAACACAATACACCGTTATATTATGTATAATGCAGTTTATGCCTCCATGAAACGTGAATTCAATCGCAGTCTAAATCCCACTAATCAATAACTATTAGTCTGCCGGTTATCACTCGGCTATTAATATGTTCACGATGCAGAACATTGTCCGCTCTGAACGCGTATTTAGCTCGCGTTAATGCGGATAAACAGCTTTAGTTGATTATGAAATCGCTATACATATTGAGAACTCACTTGTACTTTTCCACATTATTTTTTATTTATTATTAACCTAATCGATTTTGCCTTACGGCATCCTCAAAGGTTTACAATGGCATTTAAGGAAATTCTTTTATAAATAGCAATTTATAAACGGCAATGTTTGTAAAGGAATGTTCTTAAATGTCATTGTAAACCTTTGAAGAAGCCGTAAGGCGAAACCGGTCAGGTCTAATAGCAAATAAAAAATACTGTGGAAAAGTACAAGTGAGTTCTCAATATGTGTAACAACAAATTCCACCAATTGCCATCAGTCAACAGTATAAATAGTATGAAATCATTTTTTTTTTTTTATATAGGTCACGTCAATTAGACTTTGCCTCGCGTGATGGTAAGCTGAAGGTAAAGTCTCAGAAAAGAGGGTCACCATTATTTGCATATACCATGTGATAATGCTGACACTCAGCTTAACGGCCTCATCTAATGCTTTTTCACACCCCGCTTAAAGGACCCGGGACTGTAGGAAGAAGGAAACACGATAATTTGCAGGCCTTGATGGTTCTAGGCGTTATTGGTGTTCGTCCATAGGTCGGAAACTAGGCTATGTACCCGTCAACTTCAAATTTTTTATTTTATTTATAAATATGTCTTAATATGGAGGTTGTACGGGCGTTTTAGTTATAAGCCTCTGACTTTGAGGTCTCAACCAGGTGTATGAGGTTTCACCTTGATCTTCAAGAGGAAAGTCAACGTTATCTGCTGATTATTGAGGCTCTGGTGTGGGCTTTATTAAAATAAGCCAATTCAGCAAAGAAAAGCAGCGAGGAATCAGTTATTACAACTTGTACCTTCGTATGTATAAAGTACATTCATCCCCCTATATAAGTGGGTGGTTGGTCCCTATAGTTGCTACACGCTATGATGGCCGTTTTGACACGACTGGCTTTGCTCGTTTTGTCTTTTTTGGAGTGTAAAGTTTATTTTTTCCGTGCCAGACTCGCCATAGTTTTCTTTAGTTATTCGTCTAACAGTTCGTTCATCATTATACGATTCGGGACTTTTAGCGATTAAATCTTGGAACTTACTATTTCTGCCGACGTTTCGGATGCGTTGCAGCACCCGTGGTCATGACTTGACTTAATAATAACAACATAACAAACAACAGAAAAAAATAACAATTCGTTGTCCAATATAAAGCGCGCCAAAAAAGAGAAAACGAGCAAAACCAGTCGTGTAAAAACGGCCAAAATAGCGTGCTGCAACTATAGTAGTATAACAATTTCGATCCCCAGACTCTAAAGTGCAAGATTTAAATTCAATCGGGAACCTTGGTGACGATGAAAAATTAGGTTTTAAGTGCATAACACTAGTTCAACAGCTAGCCGGACCCATTCAAATGACTACTCCATGACGTCATTACCATTTTGAATTCTATCCCCAACCACACAGCTTTCATTATTATTCTAACGTTCCTTTTATCCAAACAGCATAATTATGTACACATTATACAATTAAACCTTCACACAATATAAAGATAAGTATACACGTATGTAGGGCTACAGTCGACGGGATCAAAGGCCAAAGCTTTGGTTTACGACAGTTAAGCGCAGCTAACATTGTTTCGGCCCTACCGGTGTGTTATTAGCTTAAAACGTCACGTACTCTCTAATAGAGGCGGTTAAACTACTTACAAGTTAGATATAGACCTCTGTGAGCTATCCTACTATTGCTTAACTATTGTAGTAACGTTTTTGTGGTCAAATATTATTTGGGCACGTTGGGTAGTAAAAAAATATTTAGGGGTATTGGGCATTTTTTGAGATAGAATAAGGCCATTGTACTCGCGACACTGTTATCGTTACCGTTACAGACACCTCTTTATTAAATATCAGGATAGCGCCATCTAGTAGAGGGTTTAACAACTATTAGCGTTTACAGTGCAATTGTGTTTTATTTTATTTGTCTTTTGCATCCGGTAAATGGCGGTTTCTGATGCAAAAACGGAAACGGAGCAGTAAGGGCAGGTACCTTAACCGTTGTAGTTACGGTAAAATGATCTTAGTAGGCAGGAAAGAACATTTTAACTTTTTGAGATATTTTGAACTGCAATCACAAATTTTGAAATAGGATCGATTAGGACAAATATGTACAACATTTTGGACTTTTAGCATTTTTCTTACTGACTGTACGATTTTACCAAAATCTGTGCAAATGCAGTTAAAAGTATCTTAAAAAGTTAGGGAAGGTCTCCTAAGAACATTTTGCTGTAACTAAAATGGTCAAAGTACTTGTCTTTACTGCACCTTTCAAATATAAACCCTGTATTATCATTGACATCGATTTTCAAGTTTTTACTTTTGTTGGCACTCTTGGAGCATCACATTTTTTTTAATATGCAACCGAAATTTCTAGTATTCCCCGTTAACCCTTTTAGCTGAGCTAAATAGCTTATGCTACGAATAGCTGGCGGTGGCGCGCCTGTCGCGCCTCCCCGTTTCCGGGGACGAGTTGGGGACTCTGTAGTCCCCACACCCGAGAAGAGGGCCAGATCGTGAGAGATGGCCCTGGGTCGGCCGGGGTGCGAGGGATATGCCTGTCAACCTCACCTTCGGCAACCAAAACGACCCACAGGCGGCGTGTGTTTTAGTCGGTTCGAGTCCGACATAACCTCCTCCACCGGCTCCGGTGGGGAGGTATCCGTGGGGATTTTGCGCACGTAAAAAAAATGCTACGAATGGGTTCATCTCGGTAATGTGATGGCTAAGATTTGGACACGGTACCTTTAGATTATAAGGCCGACTTTTTAACCTTTAGTAAACACTTTTAAACAAAAGTCAGTAAACTTCGTTGATATAATCTATACATATATCTAAACTACAGTAGTAAAGACTTAAACTGTAGAATTTTCGTAGTAGGGCCTAAGGAAGGCCTTGATTCTGTTAAGTGTACTTTTGACCGAGTTAAGTTGAATGGGATTTTTCGCTGCAGTAAATTGCCTTGGTGAAGCAGCAGTAGCTAGTAAGATGGTACTCGATTACTAGACTAAACTAGACAAACCGATATGTTGTTTTATTAGGAATTGCAGTATATAGCCTAGTGGTATGGGTAATGGACTGCTGAGACGAGGTCTCGGGATCGATACCAGGTTTCACCATGGCACACACCAATGACTTTTCGAAGTTATGTGTGTATTTATCGCAAGTTTATAAGTACCCGGTTAATGGAAATAAGCTCGCGACCTAGTACATTGGGACCTAAACATAAACTGGCGAAATGTTGGTTCTAGCACCTCTGCTTACCTCTTCGGGAATATAGGCGTGAGTTTATGTTATGCTATAAATGAATAGAGGCTGTACCAACACTCCAAATTCTAAAACATACATACATATTTATAATCACGCTTTAACCTCGGATGGTTAGGCAGAGGTGAATTAACACCCACAATTCACCAATCACTGTATTCGGTCCCCCGTAATAGTGGGTGAACCTATTGCAAAATTCTAGGCACTATTGTTGACTCGAGCAATGCATCAGGACTGAGTCTGGGCTGTATATATTTGTCTGATGTTAAACAGCACTATCCTTTAGTCGCCTTGTACGACACCGCATGGGAAGAGTAGTGGCCCAAATTCTACTCTGCCGGGAACCACGCGGGTTATATAAATATATGTGAATAAAAATGAAAAGAATTCTGCAATTTCTAGCACAGATTTTCCTTTGATGAAGATCAGAAGGCACTCTCCCATAAAACCACTGTAAATATAAGGGAAGAAGCAAAATCTGAGCGTCGGAACTGAAATTCTGGGACGCATGCAGTAACAACTTTAAGCATTCTAAATTCTAAAACATAGCTGGAACATTATAAAAACATCGGCAAACGGCACATAACTAAAAGAAAGTAATTATGACGTATGGTCGATAGCACATAGAGGCGCCAGCTAGCCTACGTGTTGCAGTTAAACTATGGTAGTATTTGTTACGGTACATGTCCAAACATGGACAATACCTATAATTAACTGCTGCCGGCTTGTTATTTACTGAAACATGTTTATGTCGCAATGAACATTATTATACTCATAGTTGGAAATTCTCATTAGTTTGTCGAATGATGTTGTATCGAGTAGCTGTGATGGTATCGATATGTTTGGAATTACTTTATATTTTATTGAAAGATGATACGTGTGGTGATGTAGAAAGAATAAAAGAAACACTACCCGGTCTCATCCGAAGGGTGTCGTAAGAAGCGACTGACGGCAAAATACGCAGACGATATCACTGCGAGAGAAGGAAACTCGAAATAAAACCCTGTACCAACTCCTCTGACCAGAATGGAAACAGTACGTCAAAGCCTTCCAACATTGGGAGAGGCCTATGTTCAGCAGTGGACTGCAATAAGCTTATTGATTGATTGATTATTGAAAAAAAATCTGCCTTTTTTTTTATTTACTAAAAGATGAGTTCTTGATCACGCAATACCTACATAGGAAGTTACTAATAACAATAATCATTCCTTTAGCTTCAGGTTTCATAACTCCATACTCAAATACTCCAACCAACATACATTTTCATCCAAAGATTACCTGGAAGAAATTGCGTAAAGCGATAAGTCCGTTGTATTCTTCTTAATTTCTGTATCACGAATATTATAACTGGCGTACAATAAAGTATATAATGAATAAATAATAAAAAAATGAATAAGCGTTCTAGTACCTTAGACTATATACAAATTTCATAAACACAATAATTACCACTATAACACAGCGGAAAAATAACTTATTTTTTTATTAATATTATTTTGGAGCCAACAATAGGTATAATTAAACATATTTGAAATGTGCTAATTACGCACTTTCAGTTGATATCAAACACGACATATTTATCTCAAATTTATTTTTTAACGCACTACTTTCTGACCGCTGGAGGGCGCCACATTAGATTCAGTGACACGCTATAGTCTATAACCAGCGGACGACTAAGATGCTTCTGACGATACCACATTTGTCTAGTTCTAAATAGTGGTTGAGGAGCTATGAGGGAACAGATGAACCTACATACGTACATACAATTAGAACTGTACTTATTTTTGAAGTGATAACTTCTTTAGGCTCGTTTACCACTTCTTGAGTGTACAAAAATCATAAAATTCGCGATATCATCACTGAACACTTTTGTGTCACATCAAAACGGCCGGACAACGATACAATTCACAAGTTACTTAATTTTCTCTTCTTTGGGGAGTCCCCAAAGAATGCCGGTTGTTATTTCATATAATTTTCAATCTCCTATGACTATGTGTACGATAAATTAAACTATCCAGGAAGCTCAGTCAAATTAATCACGTGTTCAAGTCCCATCTTAAAAGTTTTTTTTATACAGCTTAGGTGGCAGACAAGCCCACGGCCCACCCGATGCTTTCCAACTAGCTAATTGTGTCACGTGTAGTTGTTTACAAGAAGCACAAAGGCTTATGATTCAGGCGGGATTAATGTATGTAGAGTGTTAGGACAATAATGCATTAGGCGACGTTTTTTGTCTGTTAAGTCTGATACCTATTATCATACTAATATTATTTATTTATTTATATTATTATTTAACATACAATTTAAGAAAAGTGGTTACTGTAACCTATGAACGTGTGTAACACCAGGGCAGGGTAGTCACACCCGTGCTGCCGACCCAGTAAGAACAGAAATATTCTGTGCCATCGCTGCAGAATACAAAATCAGGACAAGTCTTTGGTCTTCCCACTGACAGCACAAAATCTCTACAGTGAGCTCTGACTACCCTACTCACCGCCGGGAACACAATCGTGTTTGTTCCCGGTGGTGAGTAGGGTTATTATAGTGGAGGTACTTCCCCAGTCGGACTGCTCATTTGGGACGGAAACACCGTCGTATCCTACTTCCTACAAGAAGTTGACTTTTTCAATATAAAATTTCTAAAACAAAATATCTTTCATTGTGAAATATCATACATAGGAAAGGTTTAAACTCTTCACGCTACACTATTATTTGAAATATTACAATGGTGCATGTAGCACTATTGTACTAGTCGGTATTTTAACACGAGCCCTTGTTACAAGACTTATGGCCTTAATTGGTTACACTTAAAACTTAAAACTTTCGTCATTATTTCGTGAGACACAGTTTTTTCCCTAGAATTGTGAATAATTTCAGGAATTATGTGTAGTTGAGTGGCATATAAACACATAGTATATCAGAAAATAACAAGTTTTTGGCATCAATTGATAGTTTTTTTTAGAGTACTTATGAGGCAGATGATGAAAGGTGGTTATCGTGGCCTATCATCAGGATCAGAATGCAACATCAGGGGAGTCACACTCGTGCTGACGACCCTATAAGAACAGACATTTTCTGTGCTGACAGTGCAAAAGACAAAGCAGAACAAGCCTTTGAACGTCCCACCCACTGACTGCACAAACCTCTCCAGTGAGCTCTGGCTACCCTACTTACGTTATTATATTATTATGGCCACAGTATTCGCAGAGCGGCTAGTACTGTCCCAGTCAGACTGCTCAATTAGGACAGGAATACCGTTGTGGCGATACTACATGTACCCAACGCCATCTAGCAACAGCAAGCCGAACTAGGTCGTCACTACGAATCCTACATCGTACAAGTGAAGTTCTCGAGCTGGTACAATATAAATTCATCATCCCAACGACAATCATAGGGCCAGGCTTGCCAGGCGTTATCACCTTCCCCGGTAGAAGTGTTTTCCCTTTGTGTGGGAGAAACATCGCACCCTGTTACCCCTCACCGTCGTGTTCTACCACCATAATTATAATTAATATGTAATAAGCGCAGTTTGAATCGGAGACTAATTACAGCCACATTCCCACTAATTTATGTATACCAGGATCAAACAGTATAGACCCACGAAAGTACCGAGTAATGACACATGGGAAGTCCTAGAGAGAGTCAGATTTCGACATTATAATAATATGGTGACCGGCAGAGTATAATTTGGAACCACCCTATCTCTTCCTATGGGGTATCGTATAAGGCGACTAAGGGATAGGACTGTTTCACATCAGACATATATACCAGACTCAGCCTCAGATGCTCGGGAGTCAACAATAGTGCCCAGGGCTCACCCTCTATTACGTGGGACCGAATACAATGATTGGTAAAATGTGGATGTTAATTCACCTCTGCCTAACCCTACGGGAATAGAGGCATGATTATATGTAAGTATGTATGTCTGTATGTATTGTATAATATTGACTTTTCTAGACCCAAATCAGAAGGAGGAAAATAAATTGGCCCACGTAACCGTGAACGCGAAGTTACCGTGACGAAATGACACTTTTGTGGCAAGTGAGGCTTGTTTTAGGTATCGGAATCGAAATACAACTGTTAGTGACACTTGGCTTCAGGTTTATTGAATAACTAGTTGTTGCCTGTAACTTCACCCGCGTAGCAATCAAACCCTGTAACTTCAAACCGACGTCTTTATTGTACACCAATAACATATTAGGTACATTCCCATATGAGATACAAGTTTTGTGATACGTACAGATGGCGGCCTTATCGCTCTGCGGCAATTTCTTACAGGCGATAATCTATACCTGCACCATATTTTATCCAGATTCAGTCAGTGATTGAGTAACAAACAGCCATAAAGTCAATCCAATTGCTCATAATCTGGTCAAACCAAAATCTCGTTAAAATCCAGCCTCAGTCTAATATCAGTATCCCAAATGACGCGTTACGAGATGTTACAAGAGTACTGTTTTTGATATTTGGGATATATTGAGATCAGAGAGATGATCAGTTTTCAGTTGATCAGTTCAGTTGGTTTGAGTGGAACCGTCATCTTGCGGGCCCGTCTTCTGATACCCTTATCAGAAGACCACATCTTCGCGGGCCAGCGCTTGGGTGATCTGCGTAGTGTTTCCAACGGTTCATTCACGAAGTCGCGGTGTTTGGCACTCGCGGTTGTCTTAGTATGATGAGAGACTCACATACCCGCGCCGATCCTGGAGCCCGTGGAATGGATTGTACCTTTTTGGCAAAATAAATTACTACATTATTGTACATAGTATTGGTCAGGCCCTGTACATCTTTATATCATAAAAATAACGTAATACATATTAAACATTCGTTATGTACACAATTCTTTTATTTTGTCATCCAAATGATTGAAACAGAAACATAGGCGACGTCTGGCTGAGCTAACGTGACAATATGACACATGGCAGGATGACGTGTGGGGCGTGTCGCGAGCTAATGTCTTCGTATGGTGCAGAGGGAAAGAGATGGCGATTATAACTGAACTGACAGTACTAGACTTTTGTTTGACATATCTCGTCGAGTAGATGAGCTAGAGGCACTTCGGCTTTTGGTACCTTCTCTCTATCACACATCGCATGTTTACAGCTTGATATTTATTAAGAGTAGTTAAAACTGAAGTAACGAAGTACCGTTACGCGACACCTCTCTATATAGGTGTCGGCCTTACTAGCGACAGGTCTCGGGCTCGAATCCTGACCATTACACTACCGACATGAGCCCACTCCTAACACAAGCAATTTAGCTTAGCTGGAGGGATTAGAGGGAATATTACCAATTTCGATTCTAATATTCTTTAAAAAAATAAAATAAAAAAAATATAAATATCTTAAAATATTTAATATGATTTCACTTCTGTTGAAATGAATATTCAACATGCCAAAGAGATATCATCAGCGCTGTTGTCACTGTTATTTTATTTTTTATGTGTTTATTAGTGTTTTAAATTTTCTTTCACATGTACATGTATGATCTGAAAACATTTTGTTTTCTTCCTAACTCGTGGAGAGTCACTTTTTTTTCTTCTTTGCTTGTTTTCCACTAAACAAAAAATAACTACAAGTAGCAACTTCCAATAAGAAAATGGAGATAAGTGTCGCGACTCCTGTTTCCGTTTCGTCGCCAATTTCATTAAGTATTATTCCACCCTTAAGGATTTATATCTTTAATTAAATTGAGTAAGATAAACAAGCATCTGTAGAAAAATCATTTAGCTTTTATAGCATAAATTTATGTTAGTGTTTACACCACTTGGTAGGCAGGCAAGCACCCGACCCACCTGATGATTTCCGGAGCCTATGGACGTGTGCAACACCAAAGGAGTCACACTCGCGCTACCAACCTTGTAAGCACAAGAGTTTTTGTGCCGTCACTGTAAAAGACAAAGCAGGACATGCTTGTGGTCTTCCCACTGACAGCATAAAAACTCTCCAGTGAGCTCTGGCTACCCTACTCACCGCCGGGAACACAACACGAGGTTATTATGGCCGCAGTATTCTGTAGGACGGAGGTACTTCCCCAGTCGGACTGCTCAATTGGACGGAATTACCGTCGTGTCCTACCTCCTCGGAATATTTTTAGTGTGATTATTTCATTGTTTGAATAATATTTGCGTTTATAATAACTGAATTAATCTTCGCCATATATAAAAATCATTATCAATTCAGCAGTTTGATTGTAAATGAGTAACAGACATCTAAACATCTTTACAATCTTTTACATTTATATTATTTGTAGGAAGCAGGATTTACTTAAAAAGGAGAAGTCTTCTACTGACGGCACAGAAACTCTGTACTTACAGGGTTGGCAGCGCGACTGTGACTCCTCTGGTGCTACAGACGTCCATAGGCCACGGTAACTACTTTCCATCAGGTGGGCCGTGTGCTTGTCTGCCAACTAAGTGGTATAAAAAAAAAGGAGGTTCTCAATTCGATGCGTATATATATTTATTGTATGTTTGTCACGCGTTATCAAAGTCTGTGTTCTAAGTGGCACTGATAGGGAGCATGTTCCCCAGTAGAGACGCGTATCAACATTTTTCA
The DNA here is from genome assembly GCA_963662185.1 of Eilema griseolum. Classification (NCBI taxonomy): domain Eukaryota; kingdom Metazoa; phylum Arthropoda; class Insecta; order Lepidoptera; family Erebidae; genus Eilema; species Eilema griseolum. Next base: position 9,334,436 of record OY759256.1, on the reverse strand, counting down.
AAATTTCACTACTAACGGCTTAAGTCGGTTTAAGCTTTTTTGTTAAGATTATATTTATCCAAGTCTAACAGCGTAGGCTGAATTTCGATATTTTCTTCATCATAGTGGATGAATAAGTCCAGATTACTCTATGCGTATTAGTGTAATTGAAAGTGCGCTGGCCTTTTTGGTACAGTTTGAGGTTTTTTTTTTTTTTACTTGCGCAAAATCCCCACTGGTACCTCCCCACCGGAGCCGGTGGAAGAGGTTATGTCCGACTCGAACCGACTAAAACGCACGCCGCCTGTGGGTCGTTTTGGTTGCCGAAGGTGAGGTTGACAGGCATATCCCTCGCACTCCGGCCGACACAGGGCCATCTCTCACCATCTGGCCTTCTTCTCGGGTGTGGGGACTACAGAGTCCCCGGCGTTTTAGGTTTTTGTTGGTTTGGTTGTATATGTTAAGATGAATTTAACTCAACTGTGGTCAGACGAGGTACTGTCAAGTGGTTTTATTTTTGTAGTTTTTGATTACATGAGAACCATCTTGACTCTTCGAATGTATTAAAATTAAAACGATAATAATAGCCTCATAACAGTAACAAGTCCAGAAGTCTCCCGCTCCGTGACAATCTATTAATAAAGGGAAGCTGCCACTTTGTTCCTAATGCGAATCGTGGCCGCGATAATTAATGAACGTCATTCAAGATGTTCCGTGGTTTCCTGTTCTCAAAGAGGGGAATATTTTATGTTAAATACTTCTTTTGTTTACCAACGTTTTATGACGTAAACGAGACAAATTAAAAAAAAGGTTCTTAGGAAGGAGAGAGCGGTATTTTTTCAGTGGTATATCACGTCTACTTCGAACTGTAGCTACTGGCATATATCTTGACCACTAAGATGTCACAAAGTGTACTTTTATGCGCAATACGCATTTTTAGGTGTCTTTTGGCTGTACGGCTTCTGGCATAGAATAGGACCACTTTATTTCTTCTCGTAATGTCGTAGATGTCGACCAAAAGATGGGCAGCGGCTTCCTTTGTGATACATCCTTAGTTAATACCGCGCAAGCCAAGCCGTTTGCCAAGCGTGGCGAGTATGGCAAAACCTCCAAATGGACAAACAAAGCCCTTAGTCTCCGGCAGTCCTGCTATTCCTAGCTCTGGTAGGCGGTCATGGTGACGGCATGGTGAAGAATCCCCGGCATAGATTTGGTTACCACTCAAAACTTAAACTGGCCATGGTAACGCACAACGTTAGCACGATGAGGACTGACGAGAAGCTGTTCGAGGTAGAAGAGGAAATGAGTAGGCTATTACGGTGATAAAAGAGCCTAAGTTATTGCATCAGTTACTTTAATAACTATATAAATCAATAATATCAAAGCAATCCTCGCGCTAAGATGTCGTTTTCACGATTTGAGGTTATGACATATGTATTCCAGTACCTATGTATTTATCATCATCATCATCATATCACCCTTGTACCCGATAGCTTTAGAGCACGGGGTTTGCTTATTCTTTATTTTCCTTTTGTTTATGTCCAGCTTACACGGCTTCTATGGGACGGACTGCTATCTGACCTTCCAATTCTGAGGGGAAGAAAATTCTGTGCACAAGAGCCTCATCCGTCAATCAACAGGTGTACTGACTTGCAGATGATCAATTGTGGTTTGACTCCATATACTTATACATTTATCTTATACATTTCAAAATCTAAATACCTACTATACGGATATTTAAAAGAAGTAACGATTTTTCTACAATAATAGTGCCATGGTCTGAGTACAGGCAAATTCTGTGTGATTTAAGATGGTAATTCACATTAACACTCGCCGGAATATTTTTCATTTTTATTGTTTTTTCTGAGTGGCCGATATTTCGACACTGTTACAAGCCTTCCGTGCACTTTCATAACTAAGTTTTGTTAACTGTTTAAGAAAAACCCTTTTTTATTATTGTTTTCACAACTGGTTTTTAAACAAGAATACGAAGTGTTCATTCATAACTGACAATCACAAATAGTTAAGAAACGAATAATTATGATTATGTTTTTATAAAAATGTTATTGCTGACTGTAGCTAGCTACAGTCAGCAATAACATTTTTCCTTTAACCTTAAATCAAAATAAAAACAACAGAGTTAGAGTTTTTATCGAGAGTATTGCATGCGGAAAACGGATGAGGTTCTTATCTCAATAAATTATTATCTATTATTGATATGTAAACTGCAATGGCATGACATTGACATTGTCATTTTAGTATTATTTAGTTTTCTATTGCAATTGAGTGCAATTTATATAAAATATATAGGTAACAACCGAAAACTTAAGTGATAAACTATGTCGCTTTCTAAGCCCATCATGGAGTTCATAACGACAAAAAGGGATCGCGAGAAACTACTATAGGCCAGTCATTAAAGCCTCAAACCCGGAAGAAATTAGTAACACAGTGAAATTTTGAGGGGTTTTCAATAAATATGAAATAACTTACCGAGTGATTTCGCAGCGCTCTGGGGTGTACGGAAAGGGTTGAAAAGGGGTGAAAAGTGTTTTTTGTTAATAACAGTGTCAAAAAAACTACTAACACGCTGCAAATTTAGAATAAGGTTGTTCCTACCGTTTTGTAACGTGTATTAAATTTGCAGCGATTTGCAATGTACGGAACATTGTTTATTATTAAAAAACATTAAAATTTGTTAATAACAAGGGTAACAAAATTATTAACACGCTGCAAATTTAGAATTATGTTGTTCTTACCAATTTGTAACGTCCATTAATTTTGCAGCGTTTTGCAACATACGGAACATTGTTTATAACTAAACAACAATGGAATTTGTTAATAACATAGGTAAAAAAAGTATTAACACGCTGCAAATTTATATTTAAGTTGTTCTTACCGTTTTATACCGTACATTTAATTTTCAGGGTTGTGCAACAAATTTAACATTGTTTATTATTGAAAATCAATGAAATTTTCTATTAACAAGGGTGAAAAATATTATTAACACGCTGCAAATTTTGAATTACGTTGTTTTTACAGTTTTAATACTTCTATCAAATTTGCAGCGTTTGGCAACAAATGGAAGATTGTTCAATATAATATAAACAAATATTTTAGTTAGTGACACTAAAAAAAAATTTTTTAATAATAAACAATGTTCCGTACATTGCAAATCGCTGAAAATTTAATACACGTTACAAAACGGTAGGAACAACCTTATTCTAAATTTGCAGCGTGTTAGTAGTTTTTTTGACACTGTTATTAACAAAAAACACTTTTCACCCCTTTTCAACCCTTTCCGTACACCCCAGAGCGCTGCGAAATCACTCGGTAAGTTATTTCATATTTATTGAAAACCCCTCAAAATTTCACTGTGTTACTAATTTCTTCCGGGTTTGAGGCTTTAATGACTGGCCTACTATACGACGGCCGTCAGTACCATAAAATTAAAACTTATGTGAACAAAAATGTTTTTTGGAAATGCTACAATAAAACCGGTTGTAAAGGTAATGTGACATTAAGCAATGAAAACCATATAGTTAAAGAGGGCGTGCACGATATTGATTGTTTACCTAATAGTGCAAAATATCTAGTTTTGAAGAAAATGAAAGATTTGAAAACTAAAATAGTAGCTAATGTCGATCCAATACAAAAACAGTTTGAAGAAGTAGTATGCGAACTGGAAGACGATGGCGTGCACTTAGTTGCTGACTTACCAAAATTTGACAATATTAAAAGTGGTCTATACAAAGCAAGAAATAAGGCATTAGGAGTTTCTAAGCTCCATTTTGAATCACCAACTAAAGTAGAAATACCAAAAAATATAAAAACTTCCTCCTGGCCGACTATAACGACAATGACACAAACAACAGGATTTTAATATTTTCTTCTTCTGATATAAAAACGTATTTGGACAATTTCGAACATTTCTTTCTGGATGGAACTTTTAAGTCTTGCCCTGAACCTTTCACACAAATATATACCCATTCATGGACTACATAAAATAACAAAAAAAATTGTACCTTTATTCTTTGGTTTCATTCATAATAAAACTGAAAATACCTACAAACTTATATTTGAAATGATAAAGTTACAAATTCCTGAATGAAACCCCGTAAAATTGACACTGGATTACGAAATCTCAGCAATGAAAGCAATACGTAAAATTTTTCCGAATGCAGTAATGAAAGGATGTTATTATCATTTTTGTGCCAGCCTTTTTAAAAAGGCGAAACGATTAGGGACTAAATCTACAATACAAAGACGACATATTGCGAGATGTGCTGGCTTAGCCCGATTGCCATTGAGATATGTAATGGCAGGTTACAAGTATACAATGACCAAATCCCCGAAAACTGAAGCAGTGATAAAGTTCAACAATTACCTAAACCGTTACTGGTTCAGCGACGTAAATTTTATCAAGACTTGGTGCTGCTACGGCGAGGAAATTTGGATCACCAACAATCTAGAAGGCTGGCACGCAAGACTTAATAGAATAGTTGGACGCCAAAAACCGTCGCTAGCAATAATTCTGAATGTTCTTATTAAAGAAACAACAATTTCAATGTCGTTCAAAACAAACAAAAACACATCGAACAAAAATTACCAAGAGATTGACCAAGAAATTGCGGATACTATACATCTTTTAACAAATAAGTCTATCACTGTTGGACATTGTTTAGAAATAATTGCCCCATTTAAATATTAAGTAAAAGTTAATTTACCTAAATTACATTTTGTGTTTGATTTAAGGTTAAAGGAAAAATGTTATTGCTGACTGTAGCTAGTTATAAAAACATAATCATAATTATTCGTTTCTTAACTATTTGTGATTGTCAGTTATGAATGAACACTTCGTATTCTTGATTAAAAATCAGTTGTGAAAACAATAATAAAAAAGGGTTTTTCTTAACCAGTTAACAAAACTTAGTTATGAAAGTGCACGGAAGGGTTACAAGCGCCATAATCACGGTGTTGTAACATCGCCGAAATATCGGTTACTCAAAAAAGACAATAAACATGGTAAATATCCTGGCGAGTTTTACACTATTAAAATTCTATGTGTTTAAGTATAAGTAAAGAAAAATGGTTCGTTCCCGTCAGTCTTCCATATAAACAGAAGCTGGTAGAAAGCATACCCGCTCAGCTCCTAACTTGGACCATCTAATATCGTCAGCTCGTTGTCCGTAGCCATCAAATTAGCCGGCAGATTGCCCCTTTGGCCCACTAACTGAGCTTAATGCGTCCGCGACTTTATAGAGCATTTACGACCCCTACATTAAGTTTTTACGTCATACCAGTGTTGCAAGGTTAAGTTGCTGAAAAAGTTGGTAGGTTTACTAAATATATAAGCGGAAATTACGTAATATTTTTAGTAGTTTTGTTTATAAAGTAAAGAAGTTTTGTTAGTTTTTCGGTTATATTTGAACGATTTGTGGCAATCTCAGTGGTGACAGTTTCTACTACGTTGGAGGTTATGGATCTGAATCCCGTTAAGGGAAAATATTTGTATGTATGAATTATGTTTATCTGCATAAATGTTTCATATATACATATAATCACGTCTTTATCCCCACAGGGTTAGGCAGAGGTGAATTAACACCTACATTTCATAAATCATCGAATTCGGTCCCACGTAATAGGGGGTGAACCTATTGCCGTCTTTCGGGCACTATTGTTGACTCAAGCCATGCATCTGAGACTGAGTCTGGGCTGTATATATCTGTCTGATGTCAAACAGCCCTATCCCTTAGTCGCCTTGTACGACACTGCATGAGAAGAGATAGGGTGGTCCAAATTCTACCTGCCGGGAACCACGCAATCTATGTTTCACGAAGTCAAAAGCTATGATAGCATTGTATAGTGCGCCCAGAATATTATTACCTACTATTTAAAGGTAAGTAATTTATTAGTAATCAATACCATACTTTACTTTTCGCCTTCCGGGTCAGTCGGTAGCAAGAAGTAAATAAAATACTTGAAAATCTTCTGCTAGAGAATCAAATCTATAAATATCATTGGTATTAAATATTTCCAATGTACCTACCACTATATCCATTTAAAGAAATGATTTTTGAAGCTACCCTTAAAACTTTTCAGAGTCTAATTTAGCGAAATATCAGAAGTTGGGCGTACCGATGTAGAATCGAGTAGGAAGGTACAGTCAGCATCAGATCGATTTTGACGAACAAAGTACTCATAATGATCTTAATACCTTGGTTTCCCCGCCTTCCAGTTGACTGATTATTCTGATATTTGGCGTACACCATACCATAGTAATATGTTTAATTTGATCCTATTATCTTAGAATTAAGAACATTTTAAGACTCTAGTCAAGATTGTTCTGACGCTGACTTTTTTTTTTACGCGCGCAAAATCCCCACGTATACCTCGCCACCGGAGCCGGTGGAAGAGGTTATGTCGGACTCGAAACGACTAAAACGCACGCCGCCTGTGGGTCGTTTTGGTTGCCGAAGGTGAGGTTGACAGGCATATCCCTCGCACCCCGGCCGACTCAGGGCCATCTCTCAGGATCTGGCCCTCTTCTCGGGTGTGGGGACTACAGAGTCCCTGACTCGTCCCCGGAAACTGCGAGGCACGCTAGGCGCGCCACCGCTGCGGCCTGCTTCTGGCAGGGTGAAAGGCGGCTCCACCTGTCACCCCCAGGCCTGCGCTCATGGGAGGCGGAGGTCGTTCATCAACCTCTGATGCCCGAGTTGCCTTCGTACGTGGGCAGCTTGGCTTGCGATCCTTCCTCGGGAGCAAGGTGGAGAGCGTGAGAACCCTCACTCCCAGAGCCGCCACAAGCTCTCGTCTCGGCGTCTCCCACGCCGGACATTCGGTGAGCGTGTGCGGCCCCGAGTCCTCGCTCGCGTCGCAGTGATGGCATTCGGACGTTGGCTCTTTCGCCATCCGACGCAGATACTACCCGAAGCACCCGTGCTCGGTGATCATCTGTGTCAGACGGTACGAGAGGCTGCCGTGTGGTCTTACCGTCGCTTGTTCTAACGCTGACTGTACCGCACACACAATTGAGTTAGTTATTCAAGAACTTCCGATTCGATTATTTCATTATTCGCTAGATTGAAACGATGGAAGAGTTGAAAATTTCGTACCAAAGAGAAAATAAATACTATAAATAAGTTTACCTATGATTCGAATGTATTTTCTAACTTTTCTTGCCCCTTTTCTTGAGTTACTGTAGACAGTTTTGAATTTTATATTTTATACAAGTATCTATCTTTTTTATATTGTCCGGAACATATATCTAGTACCTAAAATGTCTTCGAAATGTGCTCTATACGCGTGGTACATGTTTCTTAGGTGTGTTTTGAGGATAGCACGGGGAGCTAAGACAGGGGATGAGCTTAAATTCATCAATTACATACTATTACAAAACAATTCACACGCGCTAAGACCGATTTAGGTCTAAGATACGTGTCCCGGGGTATACCTACATAAAAAATTATCATCGCTTATCATCATATTCTTCGCGTTAGTTCCAGTTTCGACTCTCGTATCCTCCTATTATGACTCCTCACACGGTCTTGAGCATCCACGGGAAGGTAGTGAGACTATTGACACGTAAGTCATTTTCAACAATGTCAAGCTAACTCTTCCTAAGCATCCCCTTAGCGAGAGACATCGCCAGGCATTTTTTACCCACGTAGCTTGGTGGTCGCCGCATACCGTACTAGTGAAGGTGACTCTCCTACATTTTATTATCTATTTTACAGTTTAAGAAAATGCTTATAAAGGTACTTTGGACTCCTTTTTTTTATACCACTTAGTTGGCAGACAATCACACGGCCCACCTGATGGAAAGTGGTTACCGTGACCTATGGACGTCTGTAACACCAGAGGAGTCACAGTCGCGCTGCCAACACTGTAAGTACAGAGTTTCTGTGCCGTCAGTAGAAGACAAAGCAGGACAAGCCTTTAGTCTTCCCACTGACAGCACAAATTCTCCAGTGAGCTCTGGCTACCCTACGCACCGCTGGGAACACAACACGAAGTTATTATAGCCGCGGTATTCTGTAGGGCGGAGGTACTACCCCAGTCGGACTGCTCAATCGGGCGGAAATACCGCCGTGTCCTACCTCCTTATCAATCTTAATCCTTCAATCCTTTTGAGAGAAAGAAATGCTCACAAAGGACCCTGACGCTGTCGGCGTACTGAGTCAACTCCAGCGTTGGAGATCGATAAATGACGTACGCCGCGCAGGTCTGGGTTTGAAGGGTGGAGGTCTGGGTGGAGAGGATTCCGTGATCCCCACACCCGAGGAGGGCAAGATCGAGAGAAATGGCTCTGGGTCGGCCGGGGTGCAGGCACCACCAGAAACCAATAACAACCCCCAGGCTTTGTGCGTTTAGTTGGTTTGAGTCCGACATAACCTCTCCCACCGGTTCCGGCGGGGAGGGGTATCTGTGGGGACTTTTCATACTATAAAATAAAAAAATAGATACTCTTATTATCTATTAAGTGAGACATGTACCATAACGCAATGCCATCAAATTCCACATGTCCTGTAATTCTCTCATATATATCTTTCTTTTTGTTTTTATACACCTTGTTTCTAGTTTATTTGCTAACTACACAATTTTTTTTTGCTTTATTACATCACTGTTCATCCCAAGGTTGCCTGGAAGAAATCGCTTCCAGCGATAAGGCCGTCCATTGCACATTAAACTGTATGCATGCTATTTACAAGTTCTGCTGTAATCTATTGGTGCACAATAAATAATCATCTATCTATCTATCTTTCTATATATGGATATACGATTATAGATGTCGGGGTAATCAATATCTAATTATGCTAACTTAGATTGATATGTTACCACAGAACACAAGACTATTAGTATTATTTACGTAGTGTGACCTCACTCGCGTCTCACCCTCGGCCGTTTCGTCACGTTCGTCCGTGACATACGACGCCTTTCATTCTGTTTTCTTTTGAGTGATTGTATGCGGAACTGGGGGACTATATACTTATTTATAGCTATAATACCCATTTCCCAAATCCCATTTCAACGTAATCAGTCCTGAATCTTGATTTAAAACTAGATCTAAGGGCAGATTGCATCTAGAATACGATCTGTCCTCAGATCACTCACTCACGCAACCACTACGCAGGAGGCTCGGGTTCGATCTCCGCTCAGTGCAAATATTTGTTTGCATGAATATGGGCATTGGTCTGGGTGTTTCTATGTTTAATATGTATGTATTTGCAAAAAAAAGTATTTAAGTATGTTTTTAGCATTCTAAATTCCTAACACAAGCTAGTTAAGCTATGCTTTCCATGGGTCTAGATAGCGTTGTGAAGAGTGTTGTAGAATATCAATTATTATTTATTTATGTATAGGTTATATTTAAAATCTAAGGGATTCATAGCAAAGTGGTAGACACTGCACGATTAAGTAATATTGGCCATATCAGTCTTAACTCTTAGGTGACTTTTTTTCCCTTCCCTTTGATAGATGTTGTCTGCCTATTACTGTCAGTTCAGTTTGCCTATTCTGCAATTTAGTTGGCAACTCCAGTAATTCAACAATAACCTCAAAAAGTTTCTCTCAATCAAGTTTTGTAGCTCATCAATCTATCATGACCTATCCTGGTTACGCTTTAGACTCCGCTCTTTTCTCCTTTCTTTCATAATTTAGAGGCTTTTTTAGGAGCAACCACCTTCCAGTCCCCCAAAAACAAGGAGAAGGAAGACTATACCAGAGCCTCGTCTGTCAATCAGCAGGTGACATTCACTTGGGTCCAATATCATATTATTTATGCCTCACATACTCCCGTTTTCCTGTATGAGTACACAAAGTCATTGAATTTACGCTTCATAAACCTTGTCTTTTCATGACTTTACCACCGTGAAAATTCAACTTATTTCAAACAAACCTTGTTAAGATATATCACAAACTGTCTCAATAATGCAAGCCGGCGGCCATCTTAAGCCGTCGGGAGCTATTTAAGGTTATAATAGCAGCTAAATAGCACGTTAAGGTGCTTTAGGCTTTTCAAAAACGTTGATTCCAAGTCTTTGATGTGTTTAAGTGGGAATTTTATGATTTTTGAAAGCACTGAAGTAGATAATAGAGATTGTTTCATAAAGTTCATATACGTGGTTTGTTTATAATTTCATTCGGTTAATAGCGTTATAAGGTTATATCAGTAGCGGAGAATGTTATACAATGATTTTTGTCGGGTTTACTCGTAGATTCGAGTTTGATTACGTTAAGAGAATTAGTTCCACCAAGATTTTTGAGCCCAAATCGATCCTGTCTAATTCACGAATAATAAGCTATTATCTCGGGGCTGTAATCGTTCCCGGCTATAAATAACTAATATTTATTAGGCAATTAATATGGAAAAAGCAAACTCCGAAGTTCAAGGTCGCATCGGATGCAACTGGAATTAGTGCATGGAGGCTGATGATGATTTTGTAATTGCCAGTTAAGAATCTAGTTTCACCGTGATTAAAAAAAATTAACATATTTCGTGCTATTATCAAACACTGAAGCTCGAATTCATAGAAACATGTTCCTGCCCCGGCCCTGACACGGCCCAATATGTTACTTATATTTGGACCACCCCATCTCTTTTCATGCGATGTCGCACAAGGCGACTAAGGGATAGGGCTGTTTAACATCAGACATAAATATATAGCCCAGACTCAGCCTCAGGTGCATGGCTAGAGTCAACAATGGTGCCTGGAAGACGGCAATAGTAGGCCACACGGGAATGTCCATCAGAAATCCCGGGAAGATCCACATTAATATCAACATTTCGATACAGGTATAGGATAAAAAGCTTTATCTTATTCTGACCACTGGCAATAAACAAATAAAAAACATAAGTAATACAATCGCACAGAGAAACGAAACTACCACAAAATAAGCATGAAGACTAAACGAAAAATGCTCACACGAGCACAAAACGCTACATTATTTTCAATAAACCCCTTTAAAAATAAAAGCGTGAGCTGCCTTTAACTGAATTACTTATACACCCGGGCCAACGAAATTTAAACTCAATTCCGTTGAATTAAAGCCTATTTTTCCTTAGTGGTAGTTCTCAGGTAGGCTCTAGGGAAACGCTGAACGTTTGATGTTAAAAATATATTTGTTTATTGTATAACGAGTGAGTTAATGAGTTTTGTCATTAATATGATGGGAATCATTTCTCGTTGTTGTTATACTGAGTTTTTCCCGCAACATAATTAACCTATTCCCGGGTTAAAAGCTTTACCTTAACCTATATGGTATTATATCTTTGTGTCAAAGGATCATGGCCATCAATCATACTGATTTGTCTCATGCTTCAAGATAAAAAATATATGCAATTACTAATGCAATATTTACAATACTATGCTTACTATACAATATATACAAAAATGAAATAAAGAAAAGGGGAGACTGCAACTTTAGGCATCGAAAAATTCCTCCCCATCGATCTCTTCAACTGGTACATACCGTGCCCAATCGGCTGGCGGCATTACCACGCTGAGTGCTGCCAATTCTTTGAGCGAATATGAAATTCGTTTAACGTTATTTTGTATATTTTATTGTAGTCGTTCTCCGTCTATGTATAGTAAAGGCAATAATTCCGCGTGTGCCACCGTTCCTCTCAAACAACTTCAATACCCAAACTGTCATAGTATTTCATTCATATCTATTCAGTCACCTTTTACGTGACCCTCTTTCCTGAGACTTTGCCTTTAGCTTACCATCAGGTGAGGTGAAGTCAAGTTGGCGTGTCCTAGATAAATAATTTAAAAAAAAACTTCAAATTCCTTCAAGTCTCTTCCCAACTCAGTTGGGGTTGAATTTCAGTCTAACTATTAGATATCTTTCATCAAGCGACCTCCAACCAGCCCTCCTAGACAAGTGGCAATTCGGTGGGCGGCGTATTTTAGTATAGAATGATGAATGTATGGGATTTGACGTTTATGACATGTGTCATATATATAGAACTGACAAGACAGCTTAGCATACTGTCCGAGGCCCGAAGTGGTCTCAACGTGTTAAAAATTATCCCCCTTGCTAATAAGACAGACCTGACTAGTGCACTAAGCCGCTTTCATCTTTTATTATACACATAATTATATTTATATTAAATATCACTAACCATCAAACGGAGTGACGTCATATTAAAGTGCAACAAATAAAAAAGGCGTACATCTATTTCCAGCACTTTTATTTTTACTGAAACCTTTATTTTAGTTCCCCTGTCCCCTCGTTCCAGGTAATTTATAGGCGGTCCAGCATTCCGATGAAAAACGTCCACGGTATTCCCTGCTTATGACGCCCCTGGGAGGCGCGGGTTAAAATACATCTGTCATAATATGCCCCTTGTTAATTTTTATTAATATATATTTTGTAGATCTTTGTCCATGTTACGTTATTTTTGCTCGTGAGAGTGCCCTTCTTCGTGCCCTTTAACCTAAATTACATGCCCGTATTTAATTTTAAACATAGGCAACATTTCGGTAGAAGTGATATCTACCGAATTTATTGACATTACATTTGATGCAATTAAATTTCTATCAATACATATATTATCAGTATACACTACTGCATGTTTAAAATAGGACGCGCCAATTTGAATTCACCTTGCCTGATGGTAAGCTAAAGGCAAAGTCTCAGGAAAGAGGGTCACCATTACAGAGCCTAAATCAAAGTCAAAAATCATTTATTCTGCATAGACCATTAAATCGGCACTTACAAAAGATGCGTAGCATTTTACAATGGTGGCACGCAGCTCGGGGTCTCATCAGATGCTTTTTCACGTCTCGCTTAAAGGACCAAGAACTGTAGGAATAGATGAATGCGTGAGCTGGTAAAGAATTCCAGGTCTTAATGGTGCGACTAAGGAAAGAGTCTCCGAACCGCTTGTTAATCTACATCGTGTGCGGGTGACATCTAAGTCCTGCAAGTGTTGTCGTGTTTGTACGCCATATAGCATAGCATAGCGAACAATATAACTAATACTTTTATTTTTTTTGCGTGCGCAAAATCCCCACGGATACCTCCCCACCGGAGCCGGTGGAGGAGGTTATGTCGGACTCGAACCGACTAAAACGCACGCCGCCTGTGGGTCGTTTTGGTTGCCGAAGGTGAGGTTGGCAGGCATATCCTCTCCCACGGACATCTCTGACGATCTGGCCCTCTTCTCGGGTGTGGGGACTACAGAGTCTCCAACTCGTCCCCGGAAATATAACTAATACTACAACTCAACTCTAACCTATGTTAACAAATGAATAAGTGATTTTATTTGATTTCTCGGTTATCATGGATAGGAGCGTGATGATATGTAAGTTATGACACTCACAAATATTTTTTTAAATCGGTTCAGTTGGTCCAAATATTACCCCCTACATCCCCACAAACACCCAAAAACAAAACAAAGAAGTATATGACTTTAAAAGACAGTCATTGTGAGGACATTCTGATGTAGAGAAATATTTTTAAGTGTGAAAAGTTACGGTGTTAAATTAATAATCCCGGAAAGCGGGAATACTTTACAATAAAGAAGAAATTATTGAACGGGATTCAAACCATTTCATAGGTTCCCGGCAGAGTAGATTAAGGGCCACCCTATCTCTTCGCATGCGGTGTCGTACAAGGCGACTAAGGGATAGGGCTGTTTAACATCAGACATATATACAGCCTAGTCCTAGCCTCAGATGCATGGCTTGAGTCAACAATAGTGCCCGGAATACGGCAATAGACTCACCCCCTATTACATGGGACCGAATAAAATTATTTGTGAAATGTGGGTGTTAATTCACCTCTGCCTAACTTTCCAGGGGAAAAGGCGTGATTATGTATTGATTGATTGGTTGATTTATTATGGCATGATGTTGATTACCTACATATACATACATACACATTATGTATATGTATGTACGTATATGTATGTGCTGCCATAACCATATGTCAGTAATACCTTTTTATGTTCCAATGTCTTCATAATTATTTACTTTTAACTTTGTATAATTGTTTGTTTGTTTTAGAGTCATATGCAAAGTAATCAAATAAAGTTCACAACATTGTAAAACTACCCGCAAAACTTTAGTACTGTTTATGTTAAAAGCTGCTACATACATTACCCTTACGGTTGGGCGTTCGCCCCAAACCTTCCACACAAATTACGATTCCTCTTCCATCAGACTTATGATCCTGCTTTCTACTTCAGATATTCTCATATAATTTTAACATATAAATAATATATGCCGGTAAGAGTTTCTGGGTGTACTACGTTTACATACTCACTGTTGCAATAGATATATAATTTGGACATTTAATAAAATTACTAGATAATTAAATTAATAAATTAATAACTAATTTTTAATTTGATGTTTATCTTTGAATTTTAATTCTCCATGTTTGTTAGAGAGATTTGATCCTTATGATCCATATGATATAAAAATACAGTGGTAAGTTTTCGAAAATATTTGAATGCAGTTTTGTTTCTTTTTAAAAATTAATCGTCATTCAAATACACTCAAGGTCTGAAAGATATTCTCAGTAAAAAATGTTAATCCGTTCTTAACTCCTCGGTATAATTAGCTATTATTATTTCAAATATAATCTCACACCATCTTCAAATCCCCCACTCCCCTCTTCTCATAAATATGCGAATAAAAAGAAAGTTTGTGAGGATTTTTCCAACTTAAACAGATGTCTGTAAAGCTATGAAAGCCTAGTTTGATGATCGTTTGCTTTCTACAGAGAAAATTGAGCTCAGATCTGAAGCTTCAATTATTCAAATTCGACACCGAATCAGAAACGAATTAAATTTTGGACGCAATATATTCTAGATATTGCGTATTCGATTTGAGCTAGTTTATTAAGTAATCTTAGAGACATGATGACATGATTCAAGAACTTGTAGTAAACGAAAAACTTTTAGAATTCAATGTGACTAATAAGTAATCTTTGATTCGAATACTTAACGTTTTTTTGGCGACTTCAATTTAGAGTAAGACATCACTCAGTATTCAGAAATCACGGCACGACCTCCGTCCAACATGAGCGCGGGCCTGCGGATGACGGGTGGAGCCACTTATCATTCTAGCAGAAGCTTCCCCATATTCGAGAGCTAGATGGGGGGCACCGTTATGAATGTTTTGAGAATGTGACAAGCTAAGTATACTGCTGCCTAATCTTTCAGCAATTTAGAAGCGTGAGTTTTTGAAAAAGGAAAATACAAGACAACATCAACATTAAAAGGGACAGTTGATATTAGTTCAGTAATTTTTTTGTGATCACAACATTGATCATGACATTCGATGCGATCTCGATGTTTGTTGAAACGTCGGATTTCTTACAAGTGCCTGCGACACGGTCTCGTCAAAGTTTGCAAAATTTATGACGCCGTAAAGCCCGCATGACGAGCCCCCGCAGTAAAGTACAGACCTCTGGCCATTACGTAACATAGGCTCAGGCTTGCAAAGGTTTTGCTTCACGTTAATTCATATGTACACGAATTTTCTTTATTTCACTAATTTGAATGCTAATGTCTATAGTTGAAGTCTGACTTCGTGATTTTATAAGACTTCAAGAATTTTTCTTTGATAGATATTGTTAGAACATTCTACTTAATGGTATTTAAACTGGAACTAAGCACAGCTAAGGTAAAGTTAGCTTCTGTTATGAGTACTAGAATGAAGATAAACATAAATAGATTTTTTTAAGTACTTACATACTATTTTTGGAATTCTTATTGGTTGTATAGGACAAAATTTTCAGGGCGCAATCCAATCTCACCTATTAGCCCGTACACTTGTTGGTCATTGACGCGACTCTGGCGCAGGCTTTCCTCTCGGTGTAGGGAGGTCAACTTGTAGTCGCTCCTATAAAAAATGTATTAGTAAAGTCAAAAATAGAAATAAAAAGTTACTTTTAATGATATTTAAAAGCATTTAGTATGCCAACTATTAAAATATTAATCACGCCTGAATCCATTGATCGATTTAAAAAGTTATTTATAAAAAATCAAAGTACAAACATAGGTACACGTGAAAAGTAATTGACGCAAAGCAAACACGTATAGAGGAAGGCAGAAGTATATTTCACAACTTCTTTGATTGCGAACTCTATTTTAGGGTTACCTGTACTGGAAGGGAATTTATTGTCGTCTATCGGGCACGTACTTTGTGCTGCTACCGAGAAGTATCTGAAATAGAAAACAAAGAAACTTTGCCCGAATATATATTGTAGATTTATTTTTGTAACTTAATTGCAAATATATTTTTGGATGTTTGGGGCTCTGCCAAGACTTGAGAGGCTAAACTTACATACAAGCGGCTACAACAACTGACTGATGGATGAAGATCAGGCAAAGATTTTGAATCCTTTTCTACTCATCATCGTCCATCATTGATTTAATTGGATATTTGACTATCTAGAGACAAATTAGTTAATTTTAACTAAACGTCAAAACGTTAAATTATAAGGAAACTTGTATAAAAAAAAATATTGTGACGTCATTATATGTAATAGTTAAATTATTTACTATTAGAGGCTGGGTGGATGATTAAAAATAAATAAAACCGATAAAATAATAATCGGTGCAACTTTTACCATTCTTAATTTATTCTTTAAATAATTTATTGTAACTACATGAATATACCCAATTCCGGCCACATACGAAGCCTTAATTTGGGACTCCGGGATTCGCTTAAATATTATGTGGCTTGATTTTTTCACCTATACTGGGAGTAACTGCCGATTGACCTCCCAGCCTGAGATGTGGTTAGTGACCAACCAATGAAAGAGTGGCTCAGGTCACCTATTTAGGCATCCATCTTGACCTAACGACCATTGATAGCCAGGACCAACTTTATCGTGCCCTCCGAAGCACGGAAGTGCTCAGATGAAATCCCACTAAGAGATCACCTATCCAGAAGGCTACCGCACCTAGGCTGCTTAACCCGCTGATCGTTTACCGATCAGTGGACTCCTACACATTCTGGTCTATGTATGGCTTATCTTATCTGTTATGGGAAAGATTCCCGTCTAAACGGGTTAAATAAATCTCCCCATTCCAATTTAAAAAAAACTAAAGATTGAAAGTCTTTTCAATACACTTCAATTCAGAAAAGACTCATCACTCCGTAAAGCAATTTGTTATATTTATATCTTATATATAAAATTCACGTGTCACAATGTTCGTTCCCGTGCTCCTCCGAAACGGCTTGACCGATTCTCATGAAATTTTGTGAGCATATTGAGTAGGTCTGAGCATCGGCCAATATCTATTTTTCATACCCCTTAGTGATAAGGGTTGTCCTGTCCACCCTTAACATTTTTCTTTAATTTTTAGACATTTACTTAAAAAATATTTATATGGCAAAACAACGTTTGCCGGGTCAGCTAGTATATATATAAAAGAAAGTCGTGTTAGTTATACTATTTATAACTCAAGAACGGTTGCACTGATCTAACTGAAAATTGGTGGGGATGTAGCCTAGAACCAGAAGACAGACGTAGGATACTTTTCATCCCTTTCGACTTTCATCCCGTTCGACCGCATTCCCGTGTAATATGAATAAAAGTTCAAAGAGAATACAAGTCACTATAAAACATGGTATAAGAAAAACGCATCTGACTTGGAATAACAAAACTCGAATGACAGCTAAACGTAAATATATGAAAATAGTTATAACAGATAGGTTCGAGTTACAGAAGAAGGAGCCATTTGAATGAAAAAGAGAAGAAAAGAGAGTTCTAGAAGTGAATGTTATTTTAAAATATATTCCAAACATAACGGTGAGGTTGTGAACAAAAGCTAGTTTAAAATAAATACTAGGTTGGTAAATTGAGAGGGTGGTAAAGGGCTGGTCAAAGGGGGGCGAGGGTAATTAGTTGAATGTCGGGGAGTTTTGGTCCCGGTGTTATGTCCGGGATCGTTTTGTATTTACACCGGACATTTTTGAATGTAATTTGATAATGAATAATTAGAAACTACCTTTGAGGTATTTGATTATATTAATTAATGTGAAAAAATGTTATTTTGTATTTTATTGGGTGGACACGGCGGTATTTCCGCCCAATTGAGCAGTCCGACTGGGGAAGTACCTCCGGCCTACAGAATACCGCGGTTATAATAACTTCGTGTTGTGTTCCCGGCGGTGAGTAGTCAAGCCAGAGCTCACTGGACAGCTTTTGTGCTGTCGGTGGGACGACCAACGGCTTGTCCTGCTTAATCCTCTACACTGACGGCACAAAATCTCTGTTCTTACAGGGTCGGCAGCACGGATGTGACTCCACTGGTGTTACACACATTCATAGGTCATGGTAACCACTTTCCATCAGGTGGGCCGTGTGCTTGTCTGCCACCTGAGTTGTATAAAAAAAAATATTATTGTACTTTATTTACACAGCTGAACCAAATGTACTCTATGGCAATGTTATAAAGCTAAAAAGTTTGTTTGCTTTAACGTGGTTATCTAAGGATTTTTGTTTTATACAATATAGGTGGCAGACAAGGCCCACTTGATGGAAATACACGTATACCACGGGCGAAGTCTATGACATATCGATTAGGCTCACCCCATTTTACTTGGGACCGAATATGATGATTTGTGAAATGGGGGTGTTAATTCACCTCTACCTAACTGTATGTATGATGTATTACTACTAGGTACTAACCAATATTCCGTGTGCTAGTCTTCCACCTCAGTAGTATAAAAAGCACTTAAATACATGTCAAGTGGCTGGTGGATACAAAGATGCTGTGCTAGCGTATCTTAGTGATTCTTTTAGTGGTATAGATGGAACATTGGTGGTTTGAATGTTTGCGTCGCAATGGCACTGAGCTCTGGGGAAATTCAAAACTTGATCTAATAGCGATGGTGCAAGTACAAGCGACAGGCGGAGACGCCAAAGATAGGATTTATTTATTTAAAATATACTTTATTGTACACCATTAATAACTCATCACTACAAAGTATATAACAAGGAATCAGTACAATAGGCTTTGCTTTAAGCGATTTCTGCCAGACAACCTTTTGTGACAGGCAAACTTAATTATCTCCCCTAATCCCACTAGTGGGCAAAGCCTGTAGGTTGACGAATTCTGTCTCTTTTATTATCTTGAGGAAGGAAAAAACTTATTTTAAAATTATTTTTCGCAATTAATTAATCATTACATCACAAGGGAATTAAAATAAATATTTACGACGGATGTCTGTAGGAAGAGTTAGATGGCTTCAGGCGAGGTTTGGTGACGACTCAGTGGTTAGAGCATTCTCCCTGTAAGGTGAAGTTCTCGGGTTCAAATCCCGCCTGAACAGATTCAATTCTTTTTCTATCTTAATTTGGACATTATTCAATCAATCAATCAAAAATTCTTTTTAAAATGGAACGCACTATAAATGCTTTAAAATTTAATAGATTGAATTAAGTCGATTCAATATATTTTTCAATCTATTAACTTTTAAACTTTTGCGTTAATGCAATCATGGTGCAAGCATTGGCAGGATTGAATGGTATGACATTTCGACCAGGTTCAATTTATGTTTACATGAAAATTTTGGTAACGAGGGACGCTACCCTATGTTGCCACCATTTGTAAATTTTTCAAAATGATTTCCCTACATGTACTACAATTTATCGGTGTATAATAAAGATTTATCTTATCTTATCGCTTGCGATTATCACATAGGACAAGTAACTTTTTGATGCAATATGATGCCAGGTTTGGGTGCCTATTCTTTTCTCATGAGGGAATTGATTTGTGTAAGCAATAAGTTTGCATATGTTTATAATGACGAACAAAAAATCTTATCATGCGCAGCGTTTTTAAAGTATAATAGTATCCGAAATAGTATACCCCCAATTCTGGTGAGTTTACGTCGGTTTTTTCTTTGTCGCACCATTAAGGCTAGGAATTCATTACCAGCTCACATGTTTCCTTCTTCCTACATTAAGCGAGACGTGATTAAGCATATGACAAGGCCGTCAAGCTGAGAGTCGCCATTGTAAAATGGTATATGTATGTAATGGTGACTCTCTTTTCTGAGCATTTGCCTTCAGCTTAACATCAGGCGAGACGAAGTCTAATTAGCGTGTCCTATTTAAAAAAAGTAATAATGGCTGAAACCATTCACCGTAAGGCCGAGTTCTTAGATAATCGGTCAAGAGGAACATAGGTAGTACTATATTATATTATAGATACAATATTTATTTAATCATTAACAATTATATCTATTATAATACATATATTGAATGAAATGAAACCGCGATAGCCTAGTGGTATGGGTAATGGACTGCTGAGACGAGGACTCGGGTTCGATCCCAGGTTTTACTATGGCACACACCAATGACTATTCTATGCTTTTCGAAGTTATGTGTGTATTTATCGTAGGTTTATAAGTGCCCGGTTAATGGCAATAGGCTCGCCACCTATTACATTGGGACCTAAACATAAACTGGCGAAATGTGGGTGCTTAGCACCTCTGCCTACCCCTTCGGGGATATAGGCGTGAATTTATGAATGAATGAATGAATGAATATTTAAAAAATTTAACAAAACAAAAGTTAAAATGCGTCGTCCCAGAAGACAGGCAGCATTGCCACGTTGTATGGCAATGCTTATTCTCTGACCTAAGAAAAGGCCACCCTTCTGGTTACGATAAGCGTCGACCAAACGCTTCGTAATCTCCCTGAAGAGATTGCGGGCGCTCGGACCCCAAGGGGTAAAATGTTTCGTCTCCAAACGGTACAAATTTATAATCACCAATGAGATTGGTTACAATATTATATTACTATAAAATAACCAACAAACAATCATTAAATAAATTGATGTATAAGAATGAGTTATGTAATCTATAGATGAATATACACATATATAGGGCACACTTTTACTAAATTTCAAATTTAAATCAAATTCACTTATCAAATGTACATAGTTGCTGGTAAAATTGTTAAATTGTTATGTGTAAGAGGGCTATGTCAGGTATGTGACGTTGGTACATTTACTAATGTTGGACATTGTATCACATGTACCAGCACCTTCCATTATTGAGCTAGGATAAATAAGTTCAGATTACAATTCAGGCTACTAACTACATAATATTATAACGTAATATTTGTGTCTATTATCTGGAGTATACATTTATAGTATAATCACCGCGGTAGCCTAGTGGTATGGGTAATGGGACTGCTGAGACGAAATCTCGGGTTCGATCCCAGGTTTTACCATGGCACACACCAATGACTTTTCGATGCTTTTCGAAGTTATGTCCCGGGTTTGCTGGAAGAGAACTCAACTTTGAGTTAAGCTAGCCTTCGTCCATTACATTTCATTTTTTTGCATAAATGTCATTTATGTGTACAATAAAGCATAAAATCAATAACAAAATATACATGCTATTAGTTTTGTAACTATATTCTCTTTTTAATTTGCATTAAATTAAATTATGATATATGATTTTAGATTAGGTTAATCGACTTTCATAATATACCATTGTGAAAGTCGATTATTATTTATGTTAATTATATTATATTAATATCATACTACTACGGTTCTCACTAAGTGTATGTGTGCGTGCGTGCGCGTGTGAGTGTGTGTTATGTAAGCGATATAAGACATTTAAATAGGTTTACATGAATCTGACATTCGTAAAATTTTATTGATCTTCATTAATTATTGACACAATATTGTGACTGCACTGAGACCTGTGATACTATATATTTGACATAGTTACGTTATTTATTTCATGTTTGACAAAAGGGTTATTATTAACAATGGAAAGTGAAGTGACAAACTTGCTGTAACGATTGGGAATGATATATGACGTGTAATGATTATCCTTATGAATAAATGAGAAATGAGTTATGTGGAAAGGTTTTAATGTATTATGTATTGTTTATTATTTTATGATATAAGACGTACATGATTAGTACTACAAACATTTAAAGCTGCTTCTAATGGCGACTGTATTACTCTCTTATAACTCGGGACTTATAGAAACTTACTAGCCGTAAACAGATAATGAACCTAAAAATCTTGGAGTGAAATTCACACGATATAAAATTCAATTTGTTTGCATCAAAATACTCTCTTATATCAAAAATATCATAAATTATTTTCAAGTTCAGATGTCAAAAACCGCTATGACCTTGTGACCTATGCGTTTGATCTTCGACTTTAATATTATTTGCAACTCTTCGTGACTTGAAGTCGGTATATGTGATTCAATTTCTATTCTATAAAATTTTTGGCATGCTATAAATGTGTTAGATGTATTTCTTTTTGTAGTTCGGAGTGTAAATGAGAAGCAAATCGGTATACGTGGTGAATAAATTCGTAGAGAAGATATCGTAGAGCAATTGCGTAGATTCGTAGCACATAAAGCATTCGTAGCACGCGTATATATATCGATATCTACGCGTGCTACGAATTTTTTATATCGATATAGCGTTATCGATAGCTAACGAATTAGTATTCGTACTACTAGTATACGGAAGAATGTTCGTAGTTAATTTTAACTACACGCAAATACAATACAAAAATACAGTTTCGTTTGAGGTAGGACACGACGGTATTTCCGTCCAATTGAGCAGTCCGACTGGGTAAGTACCTCCGCGTTTCCGGTGGGGAGTAAGGTAGCCAGAGCTCACTGGTGGGTTTTTGTGCTATCAGTGGAAAGGCCAAAAGCTTGTCCTGCTTTGTCTTTTACACCGACGGCACAGAAACCTTCAATACCTGCAGGGTTGGCAGCGCGAGTGTGACTTTCTTGGTTTTGCATGCGTCCAAAGGCCACGGTGACCAATTTCCATCAGGTGGGATGTGTGCTTGTCAGCCACCTAAGTGGTATAAAAAATAACACCCTGTGTTTGTTATCTTATTAGTTTATCAAAAATACCTTTTTTTTAA
Source organism: Eilema griseolum (assembly GCA_963662185.1). NCBI lineage: Eukaryota > Metazoa > Arthropoda > Insecta > Lepidoptera > Erebidae > Eilema > Eilema griseolum. The sequence continues at coordinate 9,311,569 of OY759256.1, read as the reverse complement.
ACATAATGTGAAGAATGACAAAAGTTTGATATTTTCGTTCTATAGATCTGATTACTTAATTTTGATAGGTACTAAAAAAAGATATTGACTGACAGACGGACGAAGTAATCCTATAAAGGTTCTGTTTTATTTTTGAGTTACCGAACCCTAAATCAACATAATAGAACGGTCCGTGTGTTGCAGGGAATTAATCTTATATTATTATTAATATTCACTCCTTTTGATTTTTGACGTCTCAGCCTACAATGGAAAGTAGGAAGTCGACTAACAATAGAAACCAGAAGCCTAAATTAATAATCCAAGTCGGAAAATAATTAAATCGAAGTCAAACGGCTATACACTTCCCTGCTTTGTTGGCTTGTATTAATGCAGCTTTTATGCAAAAATATAAAATTAGTTTAGGTTCCTTGTTAATTAAATTGATTACCTTGGGTGTAGAGTGGTAGTGGAGTGCGAATGCTGTGTGTGAAGTTTCGAGGTCGATTCTCAGGTTAAACAATTTTTATGATTCAAGCAGTTGCCTATTAAATTCGTTATAAATTTCCAAAATAACAGAGTTTGTCTGCAAAATAGTAGATCTTGTACGTAAATATAGTTACCAAACAAAATACAATCATCTAAATTATGTTTTCAACTATCAAATAAATTATTAAAAAATTAAAATAAAATCCGACTGCTGTCTAAAAGATGGGAACAAGTTTGATTTTATTGAATGAAATTTAAAAACATTTAGTATGCTTACGTTTCAATTAATGTATAGAAAGAAATTAATCTGTTCAGGCGTATCTTTTTCCCGGTAATGTTGATTTTTATTTTTTTATTTTCTTTTATTGGGATACAAAACAGTTATACATAATATCATACAAAATAAAATTTGATTTGGTATTTGGTTTGATAAATGTATAACCCACACTTATGTCCGCAAAATAATGTAGTAGTTAAAAGAGTTAAAATTGTGCTAATCCTTTGCCTCAAATTGAATCAAAGGGTTTAGTCGCATAACGTCCCATTCGCTAAATGTTCCACGTAAAAAACGTCCTATTCGCAAAACGTCCCATTCACAAAACATCCCATTCGCACAATGTCCCATTCTCAAAACGTCCCATTCTCAATTTGCCCTATGTATAGCGGAAAAAGTTAAATAAATTTTAAATATCCAAACTAATATATATATAAATGCGAAAGTAATTCTGTCTGTCTGTCTGTATGTTACGCTTTCACGCCTAAACCACTGAACCGATTTTGATGAAATTCGGTATAAAAGACGACGTAGAGGCGCGTATCCCGGTTTAGGTTTGTATTTAAATAAATACAAACCTATATATAATAAACAGATTTCCGTATCCTCAAACTGAGTTTAAAAACATTTAATTAAAACATGTCAGTTATAAAAAGATTTTCTTTCTTTATTTTCCTCTTTAGTAAAACCTTACCATAATTACAAAATCTCAATAGAAAAGTTACAATCTCAAGCAGTATAATTAATATAAATGTTCCCATTCAATACCGTTTAAAGGAAACTAAAATATTTGCTTTTGACCTAATAAATATTACTGTTCTACTTTCGTTTAACAATTTCAAACTTCACTGTAAATACCTTTCTATAGAGTTAATTTATCTTTCAAAAATTTCAAATTTTGTACAGACTTCTTTAAACGTAATTTAAGAAATCACCTGTACTTTAATTTTTAATAACCGCGGTAGCCTAGTGGTATGGGTAATGGACTGCTGAGATGAGGTCTCGGGTTTGATCCCAGGTTTTACCATAGCACACACCAATGACTTTTCGATACTTATGTGTGTATTTATCGCAGGTTTATAAGTGCCTGGTTAATGGCAATAGGCTCGCCACCTATTACATTGGGACCTAAACATAAACTGGCGAAATGTGGATGCTAGCACTTCTGCCTACCCCTTCGGGGATATAGGCGTGAGTTTATGTTACATGTTATGTTTAATTTTTACCCGACTGCACATCACCTTAGAGAGTAATGTGTTTAGCAGTCTATGTATGTTTATTTATCTGTGGCGTTCTAGATACGAAATTATTCTAACGGCTATTAATTTGACGCATCTTGGGAGTCTCAATAAGAAGATTTAACAGCCTCTGTGGCGTAGAGGTAGTGAATTCGACAGTTACACAGGAGACGCAGGTTCGATTCCATTGATGAATATGTCTATTTGCATTAGTATTTTCGTGGCTCAACGAGCTCGTTAGGCGGTCCTGATTGTCAAACGAGCACCTTTGGAAGTTGTTACGGGCTTAAGGGTATTTCGAGCCCAGAAAATCTGGCAACTGGTTTAACTGTAATACTTAGATCAACCAATGGTCGCTTCATGGTTTTTTTTTATATATAGGACACGCCAACTTGACCTCACCTCGCCTGATGGTAAGCTAAAGGCAAAGTCTCAGGAAAGAGGGTCACCATTACAGACACTAAGTGCTACAATGGTGGCACTCAGCTTGGCGAATTAATATCGAAAATCTGATGCATCGCAGTTCAACAGCAAAAAGTGGACTCCAGACCTTCAGGTGAAGGCCTCGGATGCGATCGAGATCACAAGGAGGACGGCGATTTTTCGTGCTAACTTTCAACAACAGCATGTAGAATTAGTAAACCTGAATAAAAAAACATCCTGTACTCGACTTTTCACTTCAAATATAGGTAGTTCATATTGAAATTGTTCACGCATCGTAATTTTTTGGTTCACTGAGCGCGAATAGAGCCTCCACTGACAGTAATAGACAACCTGTTACTGAGAGAACTGACTTTGAAGATATTATCAGTAACTGTCTACTTGACAAGTTGTTAAATAATAATATTCGCACTGAGTTCTAATATACATAACATAACATATAAACATAAACTCACGCCTATATCCCCGAAGGGGTAGCCAGAGGTGCTAGCATCCACATTTCGCCAGTTTATGTTTAGGTCCCAATGTAATAGGTGGCGTGGCTATTGCCATTGTCATTAACCGGGTACTTATAAACCTGCGATAAATACACACATAATTTCGAAAAGCATCGAAAAGTCATTGGTGTGTGCCATGGTAAAACCTGGGATCGAACCTGAGACCTCGTCTCAGCATTACCCATACCACTTGGCATACAGAATAAACATATCTATATTCAGCAGAATTGGCAGCACGAGTGTAATATCCCTGTTGTTGCATACGTCTATAGGCCGAGGGAAACCACTTACTACCAGACGAGCCATGTGTTTGTCTGTCACTCAAGTGGTACAAATAATATATATAAGTTCACGCCTTTTTGCTTTTGGGGTAGACAGATATAACAGCCTGTCATCTTCTGAACACCCAACATTTATACGTGCACTAGTTGTTAACTGCAGCTCTACCCGCATGGATGTCGATTATAACGATCCATTCCCAAAGTCTAGTCTAACTCTATACCAACTTCATCACAATCGGTTCAGTGGTTTAAGCGTGAAACCGTAACAGATAGACCGAGTTACTTTAGCATTTATAATGTTAGTAAAAATTGAAAATAGAATAGTAATTTATTAACAATCAGAGTTTTTATGCTGTCAGTGGAAAGACTAAAGGCTTGTCCTGATTTTGTGTTCTGCACTGACGGCATATAAAATCACTGTTCTTACAGGGTCGGCAGCATGGGTGTGACTCCCTCGGTTTTACACACGTTCATAGGTCACCCTAACCACTTTCCATGAAATGGACTGTGTGCTTGAATGCCACCTAAGTTGTGTGTACAAAAAAAAAATTACTCTAATGGTGAGCGAAAACAGCATAAAGAACCCCGAAAATTCTTCATAATGTTCTCTAGAACATACCTTCTAAGGTATTTAATAACTATTTTAGCTTAAAACTTATTATTAAGTGGGTCAATCATAAAATAAAACTATAAAAAGTAGGTGAACCATTCTTACAGCGCGACCATCGCATGACGCACAAACATACACCTTATTTCGTGTATAAGAATAAAACGCCTTGAAGGGATATTATTTTAAAAATTATAACACTACTTGCTATACTAGTATGTTATTATAACCACTTACAAAGGCTTAAAACTAATAGGGAAGGCGGGACTGACGAGATGAAAAAGGTTGCTAGATTAAACTCATTACGGTTGAACTGAGTGTTCTGATGAGCTCTTCCAACTAATCCCACCCTCTTCTTTCCTACACAGGACAACACGTGCAGGGCTTAGATGTCACCCTCACACTGTGCATAATATACGAGCAAGAACCAAGCCGGAGACTCTTTACTTTGCCGCACCACCAAGACCTGGAATTGATTACCAGCTCATGTGTTTCCTTCTTCCTACAGTCCCGGATCCTAAGCGGAGCGTGAAAAAGCATGTAATGAGGCCACCAAGCTTAATGCCTCCATTTTCAATACTCAATACATTTATAGCATTCCATAATGTGATACAGATGTCAGATTAAGATTAAGTTACAATTATGGACCCTGTCGGGCACAGCACAATGTTTGGAGAGAGGGATAATTTGCTATTATACAGTTCCATTACAATTTTAATTTTAGCTATGATATTAAGCTTTTATACCTTGTCATTTGAAGAGTGATGATATGATAATGATAATGACGTGAGCAGAAGTTTTAATCACTGTTCAAGAGTAGGTATATAGACATTCAATAATGGAATTTAAATATAGGCAATATTAACTGATATTAATAAATTTTAGTTCTATGTTGTACAAACTTTATTGCTTTTAGAGTTTCATTAAAAATATACATTACTACTCTCTCTATTCATAATCTTTTAAACAATTTTGAACACATGCAAAGTGAACATGATTATAAAAAAATTCAGTATTAAATAACAATTTTAGATGTCATTACAAAATACAAAATGTTTATATTAGATGTTAAATAAAATACCATTAAAATCATATTAAAATACAAAAGTCAATTTCATATTCAAAGTTCAGCATACAAACAAAATTTTAATTTATTCGATGTCAATATTATATTAATAAATAATTTTTCGTTCTAGTAATAATGTTAATAATAATATGATTATGTTAGAACGTATATAATATTTAATGTAATCAATGTCATTCTGAATTTACTATTTATTTATTAGGTATATTTTAGGGTTGTAACTAGTTTTTATCATCAAAGTATTCCTGTACTGTAGTACATTTTACTTAATAGGAAGTTTTTTAGCTTGTTCACGAAAATGCTAAATTTTTCCTCATTTTTAATGGGCTCGGGCAACCTATTATATATTTTTATTGACATGACCAAAGGACCTGAAGAATGCATTTCGAGTTTGGAGGTAGGTAGATTCAGTCTATTTTAACTTTACTTAGTGTCTGTAATGGTGACTCTCTTTCCTGAGACTTTGCCTTTAGCTTACCATCGGGCAGGATAAAGTAAAGTTGGCGTGCCTTGATAAAAAAACTAGTAAATGAGAACGTCGAGACAACATCCCCGCTATTTAAATAAAAATATATATTCACGCCTGTTAGCCCCCGAAGGGGTAGGCAGAGGTGTTGTGAATAAGGTAGTCTGAGCTCACTGGAGACTTTTTGTGCTGACAGTGGGAAGACCAAAGGCTTGTCCTATTTTGTCTTCTACACTGACGGCACAGAAACTGTCTGTGCTTATAAGGTCGATAGCGCGAGTCTGACTACTCTGATGTTCATCAATCAATCAATAAGCCTATTGCAGTCCACTGCTGGCCATAGGCCTCTCCCAATGTTGGGAGGCTTTGGCCTACTGTTTCCACACTGGCCAGATGGGTTGGTAAAGAGCTTTATTTCGAGTTTTCCTTCTCTCGCAGTGATATCGTCTGCGTATTTTGCTGTTAGTCGTCTCTTACGATACCCTTCAAATGACGTACGTCCACGGTAACCACTTTCCATCAGGTGGGACGTGTGCTTATCTGCCACCTAAGTGGTATAAAAAACTATTTACATCCACATATTGCCAACTTTAATTTTCGGTCCCACGTTGGTGGTGAGCCTATTGCTGACAAGCAGAGACTTTATCATGGTTGGTATATTTACTGTCGTGTTGGTTCTCAATGAAGTAGAATATTCCCATCATTTGTGATCAAGACCAAAATACTAACAGAACTCAAAGAACAAACAGAACTATATAATAACCAAAAAACTATGTATTTGTAGAATATACAATGGAATTAATTATACTCCTGAAGTTCAAATACAAAAAAATACAAGATCTCGTTAAAAATGCTTAAGAAAACCTGACGGTCATGTTTCAAAGGTCATTAGTTGAAAATCTTGGCTTTGTTAGACTTATTAATTCATTTCGATAACAATGTTTTTACCCAAAAATTGGGAGAATATATAATTTATACTCTTGGTAATTTATCTGCAAAGATACTCTTGGTAATTTATCTGCAAAGAATGAAGTAATAACGATGAAGATTATTTCATCGTTAAGTTCAAATTTGTTTTTATTTGTTCAGAGGGTCAATTTTTGCAATAAAAATCTTTAAACGTCAATTTCAATCTAATCTCAATCTCGCTAATGTCAATGTCAAGTGTCAATACAACTGTACTGTTGAAATAGAGTCGATAAATCGTAAAAACTGTACATTTGAATGGTACTGTGCGACTGTAACGATTTCTTTTTGCGTGTGTGCTACCCATTAGAGTACCTAATAACTATATCTCATGCTGATAAAACACACTTAATTTTTAGAGTTCCGTACCTCAGAAGGAAAAAAGCGAGCTTTGCTGTACGTCTGTCTGTCAAGACCTTTTTCTCAAGATTGCTTTGATATCAAGTTGAAATTTATACTAAATTCCCAGGTCTGCAACACGTTGATGCTGTGAAAAAAAATTTCTACGTCAATGCAATCAAAAGAAATCAAAAATTTCTTTATACATATATCCGTCTTATGGCGGCGGTGGGAGCCATCTACCGATATTGGTACGAACTATCTACCGCGCTTATAATCGCACGTGTACCAAAATATATGAAATAATAATTTCAAGTTTGTACAGAACCCTTGGTGCGCGAGTCCAACTCGCATTTGACCGGTTTTTTATATTTATATAGGACACGCCAATTTGACTTCACCTCGCGTAATGGTGAGCTAAAGGCAAAGTCTCAGGAAAGAGGGTTACTATTACAGACACAATAGTGACACTTAATTACAATGGTGACACTTAGCTTTAGCGGCCTCATTAAATGTTTTTTCACGCCTCACTTAAAGGAACCATTTTACGACGAATAAACTCTAACATTAAACACTTACAAACAAACTTACATACAAACTTTCAATCATTTTATCCAGAATTGGATCAAACATTGGTTCTATCGTTACAAATAAAAGGCTTCAGACATCACATTCACTTACACTCACCTAAAGTGCATAAATGATACCGCTAGTTGAGTTTTATGGGCCCCGTTTATCCCTGTTTAACTGTACACTAAGTTTCGAATGGTGAAGTAAGCCGGTAAAGTGAGGGTAATAAAATAAAATTGCGAGGAAATCCGGCTGCGGGTATGTTTTACTTGATGATCGAATTCGTACCCCTCCCTTAGGAGCTGTACTACGTTTTTCTGTAGAAGAATGATGTGTGATGAAAGTATTGGTAACGGAAAGAAGAAAGTATGATCATGCACTATAGTAGTACCTAGCTTTCCTGGGGATGACGGATGGAGCCGCCAGTTACCCTAGCAGAAGCAGGCCGCGGCGGCGGCGAGCGTTGCACGCTTCCCCGTTTCCGGGGAGGAGTTGGAGTCTCTGTGGTCCCCACACCCGAAAAGGGTTAGAACGAAAGAGATGGCCCTGGGACGGCCGGAGTGCGAGGGATAAGCCTCTCAACCTCACTTTCGGCAACCAACAACGACCCATAGGTGCCGTGTGTTTTAATCGGTTCAAGTCCGACATAACCTCTCCCACCGACTACGGCGGGGGGGTATTTGAGGATTTCTCGCACGTAATAAAGAAAAAAACTACCTAGCTTTTGTTACCAACAAAACCAATTTTAACTATTCTATAAAAGTACTTCTTGCTACGACCTTGGTATTTGTCAACCAACCAACTTCGAAAAGGAGGGGCTCTTAATTTCAGCCGTATGTTTTTATTACCAATTATAAATCAATGATTTATTTTAACAGATACTTTTGTCCTAACCTTTCTATTAAATATCTTTGATCTGATGTACAAATGTATGCCTAGATTAATATTACTGGGTTCCCCATTCATCCTAGCCTATATACATCTACCGAAAAACCAAACATAATGCATTTTAATCAGCAATATCGATAATTGGAATTGCTTTGTTATTATCCCGGTGTAAACTACAGGAATTTTGTACAATTCGTATAAAGTAGCCACAGAATGTTAACTATCACATTATCATTGTTAACGAACGAATCGCGAACTATCCATGACTTGAAGCACTTTATTTTACGACTTTGTGTTCGTGATTTAAACTCCAATTGATAGGTTAGTCAGTATTTCATCGCGCTTCGTTGCTATTTTCCGGTTTTTCAAACTGAATTGCAAACACGATTGGAATGCAATATAGCAGTTTGTACACGCAATAGTAAAGCAGTACTACATTCAGCGAAGTTATATGACTTTTTTATATAACAATCCGCCCGTGCGAAGGCTTCGTCCATTTCTCCCGACTTGGGTCCAAAATATGTGCCCCGAGCTATTCGAGGTCACTCGGAAGGGAATCCAAATCATTCATATTAAATATGCCACAACATTCCACACAACGCTTTCTAGAAAGCATAGCTTAACTAGCTTGTGTTACGGAATCTAGAATGTTAGATACTTTTTTTGTGAATACATACATATCATACTTAGAAACATTCACTCAGTACAAATATTTGTATTCATGCATACAAATATTTGCACTGAGCGGGAATCGAAACCGCACCTCCTGTGTTGCACTCGAACGTTCTACAGCTATGCCACGGAGGATAAATTGTTTAACTGTTTTTTTGGCTGTGATCGCATTTTTTTGTAATAAATTATACACTACTTTATTTATATTACAATCTAGCATTCTAGCCTATTGACTAATAACTAAATAAATTTCACCTAAATTACTAATAAACATAAATTCTAGGAATGTGTCACTTACCTAGTTATTGTTAAGGCGACGACACTTTACTATACTTTACTATATAATCTTTGTGTGCGGCTCTTATTACTCCATTTATTTGTCATTAATATACTACACAACTCAAACGGCTTTGTCCGTTTCAGTCTTCTCACTGTGTTAGTGACATCAAAGAGCTGGATTGCCTGGACGTTCACATGATGGTGAAGTCTTTTTTCATGGGCTACCATGTTCAGGTTCCGTCACAGCTTCCATTTACAGGTTCGATGTTTTTGTGGATTGGTCTTATGGAGTGATATGGTATCCACCCACGTGATATTTTGAACAAGTTCCCGATATCCGTGGTAATCAGTTCGGCATAACAAGTAGCCTGTTTTATTCTACGAGACTATGATCTATCTGTGTAGCAAAATTTCAACCATATCTTTTCAGCCGTTTGAGCGTGATTGGATAACAAACATCCAAACATCTTTAAAAATTTTGACATTTAAAGTATGTATTATAGTTGGAAATAGAATAGTAGGATAAATAATAACCCATTCCTAGGGTTTAGTAATTTCTCTTGATTATATTCAATATTCACACTATAGCTATATTGTTGATATAAGGAGGTTTTTGAAGCCAAAACAACATTATATATTCACAAAATAGGAACAAAATCGTAGAAGGTAGCCATTTTATTTTTCAAAACGCTTGCTGCCTCTGAATATATATCATAAAATATCAATGACACGAGAATCGAGGCCTCCCGCAAATTTGTTTCCGCAGATTCTAAGGATTCTGACAGTGACGTGTAGGGAAATTTCTACCTGCTAAGTAGAAACGTGAGCGACTTTGTTTCCAAGTCCCGGATCAAGTTTAACTTTTACCCTTTTCAATTACAATTAGATGATGTATTAAAACTCCGCTTTTACAGTTCCGTAACATGCAAAATAAACAAACCGTTTCGCATCCTTGTACCTACTTGTCGTCTCTGTATAGTTGTACGGATGGAGAGAGGTAGGGTGAGGTATACCCAATGTATCTAAAAGGACTAAGCACTAGATATTTTAAAAAATAATTGTATACATGGCTAAACGAGCATAACTTCTATAGTATCTATAGTATCTTTGCAGATGCGTAGAGATATTGCTTCCTTGGCTGTATTTTACCGTCTCTACCACGGTGAGTGTTCTGACGAGCTCTTCCAACTAATCCCACCACCTCCTTTCCTACATAGGACAACACGTGCAGGCCTTAGATGTCACCCTCACACTGTGCAGAATATACGAGCAAGAACCAAGCGGTTCGGAGACTCTTTTCTTTGCCGCACCACCAAGACCTGGAATTCATTACCAGCACACGTGTTTCCTTCTTCCTACAGTCCCGGGGCCTTTAAGCGGGGCGTGCCACCATTGTAGCACTTAGTGTCTGTAATGGTGACCCTCTTTCCTGAGACTTTGCCTTTAGCTTACCATCAGGCGAGGTGAGGTCAAGTTGGCGTGTCCTGTATAAAAAAAAAAAAGTATTGAAGAATTTCTTTAACAAAGGCGTTGATACTGTTGATACGAAATAATATTTGCGCGCTAGTACACCACTGGCAAAAAATGCATGCTCAATTTTGTAAAATTTATAACCTATGTATATCATGTTTTTAAGCAATATAACATGTTTTTAAGCAAGTCCAGAATATGAACTGGTCTCCTGCTAGGAGACCAATGGGCGTGTATAGGAGACGAATCTTCAACTATTATTCTGTAGGATGAACTTTGGGAGGCATATAGATATGACGTTTCTTTTTGGCATAATTTTATTTATCTATAAATAGATTATTCATACACTAAAAAATACATAACATAGATGGATGGATTGGATGATGAAAAAAAGTTACAATAGCTTTTTTTTCAGTTATTTCACTTACAATATTACATTACTAATTTTCACTCATTACTAATTCTATCATAAACTTTGATGTTTTAGGTATATTAGATGTCTGATAAACCTAAAACATCAAAGAAAAAGCAAACGTTTTTTTTCTTTAGAAATTATTTCAACAATTTGCTCAAAAAAGTTGAATTAAAATAATGTTTACCTTTATCTTAGCAACATAAAAACGGCGGTACAAAATAAAAAAATCATTAGAAAAATACACGCTCCGTTCATGATGAGCAGTGAACGTCAGGGGTGATTGATGCGGTTATATGCGCCAGTGTATATTGACCTTAATATCATATCGTTAGTTTATTATCGTGCAGTGTTTAGATTATGTTTTGCCATCTATTTTTGTGGTTAATGGTGAATAGTTTGTCTACAAATTGGATCCCATTTAGGTTTTCAAGGTCGGAACCTTACCTGCAGGCTGGCAGAAAAAAAAAGAAAACCATCATAGGCTCTTGTGTTGACTCTCCTCTCTGTAATGAAAGGTTAGACGGCAGTCAATCCCATTAAAGCCGTGTAATAAGAATCAAAGAATTAATTTTGTTTACTCAGCTTAAGCATATTAAGAACACATAATTAAACATCAAAATAGTACTAGCACATACAAATAGGACTAGGGGATTACAGGTTTCGTGTTAAAAATGCATCGGATGCATCCAGGATCAACACTAAATCGACGGTAGACTGTTATACTGCTGCAGGGGGCGTGGGTTCGATTCCAGCTCAGTGTAAATATTTGTATGCGTGAATATGTTTACTTGCATTGGTCTGGTGTTTTTATGTATAGTATGTAAGTATTTACAAAAAGTATATTTATCCGTAGATCTAGATCCCTTAACACAAGCTAGTTAAGCTATGGTTATCGTGGGTATAGATAACATTCTGTGTTATAAAAAGATAATATCTTTGCCTACCCCCTTTTTTTTATCGTGTGCGATATCCCCACGGTAATCTCTCTAAAAGTCATGTCACACTTGAACCGCCTAAAACGCACCGCCTGTGTGCGCTGCAGATTGCCGGAGGTGAGAATATCTGAGACATATCCCTTACCCGAAGAGGGCCGTCACTTAATATCTTTGCCTACCCCATTAGTCAATAAGCGAGACTGTATGTATCCAGTAGTGTCTATCCATCCAGTGTAGGCATCCAGTGGTCCGTCTTTGCAAAAACAACCGGGAACAAGCCAAAACAAAATCGCGAGTGGATACAGTGAGCATCGTGTGTCGTGAACGTGATCGAGATCGGGTTCGAGTTTGTAGTGAGAGTGAAACCAATAGTAGTGCAGATACGCGTAGTAAAAGAACTCGAAAGAGGGTAGATCAATATAATTACTTCTAGGAAAAAACTTTTTCTCTGTTCACCGCCACTATTCCCGTTCCTCCGTGATCGTGGTGCAACAGCGTCGAAATATCGGCAACTCAAAACAATGAAACATGGTAAATATCGCGATTATTTTCATACTGATGTATGTAGTCACTTTGATGCCGCAAGAATTTTTGATTTCATCTTCATCCTGGCGTTAAACCCAGTCGCATCCAAAGCTTTTTCCTCGGAATCTGGGGTCTGCTTTACCGGTCCAACTACGGATTTGGCAGAACTTCGAAGATTTCAAGCGACCGCCATCATACCTTCACAACAAAGGTGATAGCGAAGCATTGCTGTTAAATCACGTGTTTCCTTCTTCCTACAGTCCCGGGTCCTTTAAGCGGGGCGTGAAAAACCATATGATGAGGCCGTCAAGCTGAGTGTCACCATTGTCACACGGTATGTGTAAGTAATGTTGACCTTCTTTTCTGAGACTTTGCCTTCAGCTTACCATCAGGCAAGGCGAAGTCTAATTGACGTGTTCTATATAAAAAATAAAATAAACGAGTTGTTGAATTTTTTAAGCTCCAATTACCCGTTACGACTGCCATAGATGTTGGTATGGCAACCGGGATCAACGGCTTAAAGTGTTCTCTGAGTTACGACCAGATCAATGCAAATACCCATATTCATGCATACAAATATTTGCACTAAGCAAATCATCAAACTCGCGCCTTCTGAATAGCGGCTGCGTGTACTACCGCAACGCTACAGTGGCTGACAATCAAAAGATAATGTCCCTGCCTACCCCAGTAGGGAAAAAAGCGGGACTGTAGACTGGCACCACATGGTTTTTTGACTTAACCCACTTTTCAGTCTCAGTCTGTCTAGTTTTACGAAGCGATCGTAAAATTATTTATATGTTATATTCCACTTGTAACCCCTTAACTCGCTCCCTCAAGGGACCCTAATTAAGTACATTCGTAGTCAACTACTCATATGCCCATCATGAGTCCGTTCACATGGTTTTTATAGTAAAATCGATAGAGTTACCTTTCTGTATCGACCAGCTGTTGTACAGTTAGGGACAAAACTTGCTAAACGCCAACAAATACAAAAGATTTGAAATCTTACATAGTTGTGTAATCATAGATATGTAATCATATGTAATGTAATCATGCCTCTATCCCCGGAGGGTTAGGCAGAGGTGATTTAACTCACAATTCATCAATCATTGTATTCAGCCCCACGTAATATGGGGTGAGCCTATTGCCGTATTCCGGGCACTATTGTTGATTCCAGCCATACATTTGAGGCTGAGTCTGGGCTGTATATATCTGTCTGATGTTAAATAGCCCTATCCTTTACTCGCCTTGTACGACACCGCATGGAAAGAGACGGGGTGGCCCAAATTCTACACTGGAGGACAAAAATCCCAACAATTATTATTCGAGAATTAAGAGGTTCAGAAAGGTTTCTTAAACCGTGCTGTCAGTTAAGTGGAACATTTCACGACCACTGCATTTTTTTTCTAACCCTAGTTTCACTAAGGCGCGTGCGGCCGATCGCTTTTTTCTAGACGTTCGACCGGCGCAATAACATGACCGGTGCCCGCACACCAGCAAAACAGCATGGCGCGTGTACCGATCAGCACACGCGCTGCTGCGTAGGCCGAGGATAACACAAAATATAGGTAATGTGAACGCTGCACGCGACCGGCGATACGCTGCAGAATGAAAGAAGTCTAAGTCTTTCGGTTCGGAGACTCTTTTCTTTGCCGCACCACCGAGACCTGGAATTCATTACCAGCACACGTGTTTCCTTCTTCCTACAGTCCCGGGTACTTTAAGCGGGGCGTGAAAAAGCATCTGATGAGGTCGCCAAGCTGAGTGCCACCATTGTAACAGTGCTTAGTGTCTGTAATGGTGACACACTTTCCTGAGACTTTGCCTTTGCTTTATATAAAAAAATATAAAAAATAAAGACTTGTCTTTCTTTGTGTTTCACCTTCTTAGTAACTTGAGCCCTTTCAACTTGGTGTGGAAAAGCATTTATTAAATTGGAGCCCACTATTTTAGCATTGATTATTATTATTGGCATCCACTAACTCTTGCCAATAGGTTTACCAGCGTAGATTCCAATCTCATTCCGGTAACCTATTAAAACTTATTCCAGAGTTACAAGTATCCTATATGACTATCCATCCATATTTTTTATAAATAGAACGCGTCAATTAGACTTCGCCTCACCTGATGGTAAGCTGAAGACAAAGTCTCAGAAAAGAGGGTCACCATCAGTTACATATACCTTGTTACAATAGTGACACTCCTAATTCAACCAGATCCGTTCAGTCAAGTGGAGTCGAGTCGTTTCAGCGTAATTAAGGTCCAAATATATTTACAAACTTTCACCTTTATAATATTTGTAAGATACTTAATTTGTCTTCACTCTTGAGACTCCTCCTCTAACCTACCATGTGGATTACATTTACAAAAAAAAAACCCATAAGTATGATCTGCCTAATATGCATACAATTAACATACCAAAAGTTCCCACTAAATCAGCCAGAGGACATAGCCTGAGAATAATTTGTGCAACAACAAACACAAACACTACGCACCATTTTCTTAGTAACCTGGTAGTCCACAACTGGAATAGACTACCCGAGGATGTTGTGACTGCCACTTCAGTGAACAACTTTAAAAACAGACTGGATCACTGGTTGCTAACAAACAAACTTCACAACTCTGGGCACAATCAAGTGTAGTGACTAAATTGAACTGTTCTTCAACATGTGTGAACTGTGACATAGACATATCAGCTTAAAGCTGCTCGTCTATAATCCATAATTATAATAATATTTATGTGCAATTTCCAAGAAAAAAGTTAACCTACTTTTGTTGCTGATTGTACATAAAATTTAATCTACTTCAACAACTCCTAGGTATTAATACTAGCCAGTATATCACCACGAAACACGCAGGCAATTGCTAACAACCTTGGGCAAAGGTCACTAACTGCAACTATTTGCATTTTGAACTTTCGCACTACGTTGTAACTAATTTTGTGGAATTAAAATAGGTACGTTGCAATTTCAAACATCACGAAATACTTTTGGCGGCCATGATGGTTTATATTATTTTGTCAACGTAAAATTTTATATGAAGACCAGTAATTATAAACGCTATGTTAGATTTAAAAAAAAGTGATTTTCACACTTTTTTTTATTTATGGACTTGACTTCACCTCGCCTGATGGTAAGCTAAAGGCAAAATTTCAGGAAAGAGAGTCACCATTACAGACACTAAGTAATGTTTTAGAGGAGGTAGGACATGACGGTATCTCCCGTCCAAAATTGAGCAGTCCGTCTGGGTAAGTACCTCCGCCCTACAGAATACCCCGGCTATAATAACCTTGTGTTGTGTTCCCGGCGGTGAGTAGGGTAGCCAGAGCTCACTGGAGAGATTTTGTGCTGTCAGTGGGAAGACCAAAGGCTTAATTGACCCCGCTGACTGGTGGGGGCGTGAAATGTTGGCGCGGTGGTCAGGGAGACCCGGTGAAACGGCTACCCGCTGGCCGCCCGCAGGCTGTACGGTTCCCGAACCTGGGGATTACTTAATCTCCGCCCCAGGAGGCTGAACCAGCAGCCTGTGTAAAGTTCCCGGTGCTGTAGCCGTGCCGGAGGAGGAAACCGGAGTGGACTCGGCTTCAGTATCTGGGAGGGGACCGGTGGTCCTTCCGCCCACCGCGCCAGCCTGTCACACAACCCCAACTTGTCTGTGGGGGTGGGACGCCTTGCTTTGTCTTCTACACTGGAGGCCCCGAATCTCTTCTTACCTTCTCCCCCCCCCCTCCCCCCCCCCTCCCCCCCCCCCCCCAACTCAAACATGAAATTTAGAAAAGGCAAGAGCAACGTTACCACAGCGGCTCCATCATCCACAGTTAATGTGGATTTCTGCAACATCAGGGGCCTATACTCCAACCTTAACGCGGTCCATCTCCACTTAGAGACCGCGCAGCCTACCTTGCTTTTTCTGACGGAGACGCAAATATCATGCCCGGCCGATACAGCCTACCTAATGTACCCCGGGTACAAACTCGAGCACAACTTTATGAGTCGCGCC
This sequence comes from Eilema griseolum, assembly GCA_963662185.1. Classification (NCBI taxonomy): domain Eukaryota; kingdom Metazoa; phylum Arthropoda; class Insecta; order Lepidoptera; family Erebidae; genus Eilema; species Eilema griseolum. Next base: position 9,295,158 of record OY759256.1, on the reverse strand, counting down.
GGGGTATGCTTGTACGTCCGGGATGATATTTGCTGCCGCCGTCTCCATGGTCTTGAGGACAGAGACCTGTCAACTATATGGGTACGTATAGATCACGGTGGCCACACCCGTATCTATGCGTGCCTATACAGGTCTCATAGCGGTGACCTGGGCACGGCTCAACTGTTTCAGCATCTGCAACGGTCGGCGGACAGCGTAATTGAGCAGTACCCCACTGCGGATTTAGTATTCTTGGGGGACTTCAACGCTCACCACGTGGAGTGGCTGGGGTCTCCCAGGACTGATTTCGCGGGAAGGGCTGCTCACGACTTTGCTCTGACCTATGAGCTCTCTCAACTAGTACATTCTATCACTAGAACACCAGAAATTGAGACCCACAGAAGCTCTATACTGGACCTTCTGCTGACTACGCGCCCGGATGAATATTCCATAAGGGTGGAAGCACCTCTTGGTAATTCGGACCACAGCCTCGTCCGGGCGCAAGTGACACTCGCGCGGCCTGAACCACCGCGGTCACCTCAGTGGCGACACGTGTGGCACTACAAGTCGGCAGACTGGGACGGACTGCGAGAATTCTTCGCATCGTACCCGTGGAGGCAGCTTTGCTTCACTTCTGATGATCCAAGCTCCTGTGCAACAGCAGTCGCTGACGCGATTCTAGTGGGTATAGAATGCTACATCCCTAACCGCTGGGTTGCGACAGGAGCGAACAACCGCCCGTGGTTTAATAGGCCTTGCAGGGAAGCTAGAGACCGCAAGCAATCTGCATATCATCCCCAGCTGTGGTGCTTCCATGACCGAAGTTAAAATCACGCAACGAGTGGTCCGGCGCGAGCTTAAGTCCCTAGATGTCCGGAAGTCGAGTGGGCCGGACGGTATACCGGTGATGGTGCTTAAGCACTGTGCCCCCGAGCTGTGCCCTGTACTTACGAGCCTTTTCGCACTCTCATACTCCGCGCGGCAGGTCCCAGCCTCGTGGAAGACCGCATTCGTGCACCCTGTACCTAAGAAAGGTGACAGGACAGATACTCAATACTCAATACTCAATACATTTATTGCATTCCATAATGTGATACAGATGACAGATTAAAATGAAGTTACAATTATGGACCCTGTCGGGCACAGCACAATGTTTGGAGAGAGGGATAATTTACTATTATACAGTTTCATTACAATTTTAATTTTAGATATATATTAAGTTTTTTATACCTTGTCATTTGAAGAGTGATGATATGATACTGATTATGATGTGAGCAGAAGTTTTAATCACTGTTCAAGAGTAGGTATATACAATAAGGGAATTTAAATATAGGCAATATTAACTGATAATAATAAATTTAGTTCTATGTCGTATTAACTTTTTTAGTTTCATTAAAAATATAAATTACTAGTCTCTCAATACATAATGTTTTAACAATTTTGAACACTTGCAAAGTGAACATGATTTTTAAAAAAATGACAGTATTAAATAACAATTTAGATGTCAATACAAAATACAAAATGTTTATATCAGATGTCAAACAAAATACCATCAAAATCATATCAAAATACAAAAGTCAATTAGCAATGTCAACATAAAATACCAAGGTCATTTTTATATTTATATTTTGAACACATGCAAAGTGAACATGATTATAAAAAATGACAGTATTAAATAACAATTTTAGATGTCAATACAAAATTGAAAATGTTTACATCAGATGTCAAATAAAATACCATTAAAATCATATTAAAATACAAAAGTCAATAAGCAAAGTCAACATACAATACCAAGGTCAATTTCATATTCAAAGTTCAGTATACAAACAAAATTTTAATTTATTCGATGTCAATATTATATTAATAAATAATTTTTCGTTCTAGTAATAATGTTAATAATAATATGTTTATGTTAGGATGTATATTATATTTAATGTAATCAATGTCATTCTGAATTGACTATTTATTTATTACGTATATTTTAGGGTTGTGACTAGTTTTTATCATCAAAGTATTCCTGTAAGCTGTAGTAGTTTTTACTTGATAGGAAGTTTTTTAACTTGTTTACAAAAATGCTAAATTTTCCCTCATTTTTAATGGGCTCGGGACCAAAGGACCTGAAGAATGCATTTCGAGTTTGGAGGTAGGTAGATTCAGTCTATTTTTATGTCTCAGTGCATACCTAGTTTGTATGTTTTCACGTGTAGTGTAGTGTTCTGGATATTTCCGGACAAACTAACATACCTCCAAAATATACATGCAAGGCAATGTTAATATTCCCAGGCTCTGGAAGTGGGGCCTACAAGTGTCTGTCGGTTCTATATTTACTAATATTCTTATTAGTTTTTTTTGTTGAGTAAATACGGTTGGTGCGTCTGTACTGTTTCCCCATAAAATGATGTCATAGGTCAGCCAAGAGTATGCATAGGCGTAGTAGGTAACCAAAGCCGTTGCCAAATCGGTGGTCTTCTTAACTTCCCGTAGGGCATAGGAGAACCTTGATATCTTGGCTCTTACCTTTGTGACGTGCGGCTTCCAACTAATGTGAGTGTCTATGGTTAAACCAAGCAAGTTGAATTCTCTAACAGCTTCTAATTTTATATTGTCATAGGTAAAGTCTACAGCCAGTGGTGGTTTTTGGTGAGGGTGGAAAGGTATTAGTTTAGTCTTTGTATAGTTAATTTCTAATTTATGCTCAGTCATCCAAGATACCGTTTTCTTCAAAATATCATTCCTTTTCTCATTTAGGTTTAAGTGACTTTCACATGTGATAAGTAAAGAGATGTCATCCGCAAACAGTACACATGGTCCCTCAATGGCTTTAGGCAAGTCATTGATGTAGAGTAAGAATAATAAGCACCCCATCACGATACCCTGAGGGATTGAGGCTTTCACTTCCAGTTTATTGGACTGAATTTTTTCTATTTGATTAGTAGTTTTGTTAAAAGATTCAATCTCTACCAGTTGTTTCCTGTCTGTTAGGTATGAAGAGAGCCACTTGTGAGCTTGTCCCCTTACACCTATTCCATATAGTTTGCCAAGTAAAATATTAAATTGCACTTTGTCGTAGGCCTTAGTCATATCAAGCAGCAGACCTACCGCGTATTTCTTGTTATTTATAATGTTTAGAGCCTCTTGTATGTATTTATAGACAGCTAAGGTTGTTGATTTATTTTTACGAAAGCCGTTTTGACTTTCGTCGAATATCTGAAATTTCTCACAGAAGGAATATATCCTACTATACATTGCCTTTTCGAAGATTTTTGAGGCAGTAGGCAATAGGGCAATCGGGCGATAATTACTAGGCTCAGTTTTTGATCCGACCAATTACAGGCCTGTCATTAATACACAGCTCCTGAGATACCTTGAAGGAAACGATCTACTTAGCGACCGACAGTACGGCTTTCGCCACCGTCGCTCAACCGGTGACCTTCTTGTGTATCTCACAAACCGGTGGTCGCAAGCCATCGAGAGAGGTGAGGCACTATCGGTCAGCCTCGATATACGAGTAGCAAAGGCCTTCGATCGGGTCTGGCACAAAGGTCTTCTTGCGAAGTTGCCGTACTATGGACTCCCCGAGGGACTTTGCGAATGGATCGCCAGCTTTTTGCCCAACAAAAGCATCCAAGCTGTCGTCGACAGCAGCTGCTCGGACCGCATGAACATAAACGCTGGTGTCCCACAAGGCTCCGTGTTGTCTCCGACGCTGTTTCTGCTGCATATCAATGACATGCTGTCTGATGGCTCTATTCATTGTTATGCGGACGACAGTACCGGGGACACGTGTTACACGGGCCGTGCAAATATCCCTCAGTCCGAGGTGGAGAAGAGTCGCGAACAACTTGTGTCTAAAATCGAGACTACTCTATCTGGAGTATCCGATTGGGGACGACTAAACCTAGTCCAATTCAACCCCACTAAGACACAAGTATGTGTATTCACCACTAAGAAAACCCCATTCATTGTAGCGCCGCAATTCCTGGGCACACCGCTTACCATCTCCTCGAGTATCGGGATCCTTGGTGTCGATATCTCCAGCGACGTCCAATACCGAAGTCATTTGCAGGACAAGGTTAAGTTGGCATCAAGAAAACTCGGAGTGCTCAACAGGGCGAAGCAGTACTTCACTGCGGGGCAGCAACTCCTTCTTTATAAAGCACAGGTCATACCAGCTTGACCCCTTCGACTCGTTGCAAAGACGGGCATTGAGGCTGGTAGACAATCCCATACTCACAGGTAGAGTGGAACCTCTTGGCCTTAGGAGGGATTTTGCCTCACTGTGTGTGTTCTACCGCTTATACAATGGTTTGTGCTCAGATGAATTGTTTGACATGATGCCCATAGCTACATTCTATCATCGCACCTCTCGCCATAGGCAGGGAATTCATCCCCACACATTGCGACCTGAGACGGTGCGCACTGTGCGGTATGAAAGAAACTTCATCCCACGCACACTCAAGCTGTGGAATGACCTCCCTGCTGCGGTTTTCCCAAGCGCCTACAATATGGGGTTCTTCAAGAGGGGCATCAGAAGGTTTCTTCATGGTCGGCAGCACGAGTGTGACACCCCTGGTGTTACATACGTCCATAGGCCACCGCTTCCCATCAGGTGGGCCGTGTGCTTGTCTGCCAACTTAGTGGTATAAAAAAAAAAATGTTACAATGGTGGCACTCAGCTCTAGTTGTCCGCGGCTCCACCAGCGTGAGTGTCGATTATCGTGACCAAACATGGCCTACGTCTTTTCTCATGGTATAATCTACTCCTATACCAAATTTCATCAAAATCGGTTCAGCAGTTTAGGCGTTAAACCGTGACAGGCAGACATAGTTACTTTCGGATTTATTATATTAGTATGGCGTATGAATTTCTATAATATTCTACACAGCGCTATCTAGACCCACAGTAAGCTTAGCGTAACTAGCTTGTGTTATGGGATTAGACTTTACCACACAAAGTCTAGAACTCTAGTATTTAGTTTTTTCAAATAAATATAATCGACACATATTGAGAATTTACTTGTACTTTTTCCACAGTATTAATTATTGGACCATACCGGTTTCGCATTACGGCAACCTCAAAGGTTTACAATGACAGTTAATAACATTCTTCTTCTGTAGTATTTTTTTCCCTTCTGGCGATTCCGATGTTTCGAGTTTCGACTTGGAGAAATGTGACTTGTTGTAATCACGGCTCAAAAGTTTTTGTGAATGTACAAGAGAAGATGCATTTTTATATAATTCATAATTCATTTATTTCGTGGATCATAGGTTAGTTACAATGGTCTTAAAATTATGTTAAGTGCTCTATGTCCTACCACAAGTGGTGTACAAATTAACCTAAGTAAGCAAGTAGTATAATCAAATAATCAACTTAAAACAATATAAAACATCACCATAGATTGACAGAAAGAATCAAAAAATTAATTGTCAAGTCGTATATATTATATGTCATGTCAACAATATAACCATAGATTAAAAGTAACAAATGTATGTCATAGACTTTTAATGTCTATAGTACCCACACAATAATAAGTCAATAAGAATTATAATAAAATGTCAATTTGTAATAATATCATTTAAGAAACCTTCAATAGAATAATATATCTTGTTAATCAAAAATATTGATAACTCTTTTTAAAATTTATTTAAATTCGGTTCTACTCTAATAGATTTCGGCAATTTGTTAAATATCTTTGGTGACATGGCAAAAATGCTGCTATGATACAGTGCCGTTTTACTGGCGACCAGGTGCATTTTATCTGTTCGACGTGTACTACTAACTGCTTGAAAGTGGTAGTGTTTAAGAAGAATGTCATAACTGTCATTGTAAACCTTTGAGAATGAAATCAAACTTAACCGTTAGGTATATATACTGTGGAAAAAGTACAAATGTGTCTACAATATATGTAACAATAAATTTCACCAAGTGCCATCAATTAACAGTATAAATAATTGAAATCTAAGCTATAGCTTTAATAAAATCTATAGGCATAGTTTCGTATTTAAAAATGAATCGCTGAAATTCGTAACACACGCATAACTTCCGAAAGACTACGCCATATTGGATAATTCTTTTTTGTTATGTTCGTTATTCTGATAACGAACATAACAAAAATACAGTGTTGTTGTAAATAGAAATTCATGGGAAGTGCATGGGTCTATTACACCAGCGTAGTTAGTATTTTGTAAACGTTACCAAACTGTGATTGAATGAAATTTTAAAGCATTTAATATGCTAACTATCCAATCAATTAAAATAGGAAAATTTTTCAATCAGTTCAGGCGGAATTCAAACCCGCAATCTATCTCTTACAGGGGGAATGCTCTGACCACTGAGTCACAGAACCTCGCCTGATGCCATCCAAATCTTCCTATCCGCCTGGCGACGTTGAGAGCCATCTACTGATATCCTCAGTGGTCAGAAAACTAGCCTTGTAAGGGAAAGATCGCGGCTTCGAAACCTATCTTAATCAAACTTTTACAACCCCATATTTCGGATGGCTCGTCAGTGCAATGAAATCGCCAGGGATTATCCGGCCTACGATATTTTTGTACCTAAGCTGATTTTATTTGTTATAACGGTAAAACAACTTTTAAACCAACCGTAATTAAGAACTCCATTATGTCTAATGTGTCAAAAATGTAAAATTGTAAACTAGCTTTATATGTGTTTTTGTTAGAAACTCCTTCATCTTAACTCATTGTACACGCGTTCTTGTGGAATGCAACCTGGACTCTAATCCTATTGCTTTGTATTATTATTGTATTTTTTATTGGTTGTAATCTGTAACGTGTGATAAATAAATAATTAATAATACTAAAAAAATGTACTTTCTCTCCATTCTGAACTCAAAAGAGTAACCATTTTAAGTATAGAACTAATATACCTCCCTCTTATTCTTGATACAAGAGGGAAGTAAATTAGAGTTTTATATGGGTATTCTGTGGTGTTAAGGGTTGCGCTTCATAAGATTTTAATGCTACAGCGAACAAAACCTGCGACGCAAGTGTACTGTGAAACGAGATTAAGGAGAGGTTCACATTTGTTGTTGTGTGCATAGTGATGCATCTGTGCTGGTACGAGTACACGATTGTGTTCATTAGTGGTGAGATACAGTTATCGATAAATGCAGTTGTTTTTTTTTCTTTCTATTTTTTTTTGTTTGCACGTTGCACTTACATGGTTCTGGTATATTCTAAAAACCAAGGCTGAGCGCTATCTTTTGAAATATATATCTATTCCTAGTTTAAGAGATGCTGTGACAAAAATGATGATGTGTCATTTATTATTTACATGATGTACATGTGGTTGCGCCGATGTAGAAACTGTATTTTTTGACATGGAAACACACTCCTTTTATACCCGTCTCCCCTCCCGCACTAACCATAGATGTAGCTTCCGTCCGCCATTTGTGAAATATAGACACTGAGTCTCGCTTTGAACTAGCCAGCGTAAGGACGGCCGCGCTCGCGTCTCTCAAAAATGATTAATATTTGTTACATTTTTACCGCTTCATAGACCTTTACCGATCGGATTGTGCCTCTCGTGTGTTCCTCAAGTGATCTAGTGACGCTGACGGCAGCTCCTGAGCAAGGAAGAGAAGATCCGTGTACCGGCTGCGATGAAAACACGTGTGTCGTGAAGGTTAGTGCATCCTCTCCTAATTTCTCGGGTTGCATTCATTGCTTGGATCACGCCCGCGGCAACCCGACCACCTGTCTTTTGTGTGTAAAGCGTCAATGGAACAGTTAGCTACATTCCCGCAATACAGTCCATTACCGCACGTGGCCATGCGCCACCATTTTTGGTCCGGATCGAGCCGGATTCTTAGCCGTAGTTCGTATTTTGTTATTATTCTAATGGGAATAAGCGCATCGCACCTAAGTGCCTGGTTATTTTAGTAGAAAACCCCGCATCCAGACATTTAGGCTTAGAATTTGTTGTCCGTTCGCCGCTGGCTCGCATTGTACCTACCTAATACATAAATAGGTTAGGTAGCGTATCAACACTCAGTCGTAGTTTGCAATTTTCGCACCGCGCCTAATTACCTAGTTATTTTAGTAGAAAACCCCGCATCTAGGTATTTAGGCTTAGATCTTAGGTATACTAGACACCCTAGTGCATAGGCACAGTGTAATACCTAACGCATTTGGCTTTGTTTTATTTTTTTCAATTACGTTGCTCGCTCGCCGCTGGCTCGCGTCGTATTTGCCTGGTACCTGCGTGGGTAAACACGTGGTTGTACCTCATTCCAATTCATACGAAAGTATTTTGATTTGAATAGATATTACGCAATACTTAATCTCGGAAATAATAGTTGAACCTAGACAGCGACCATCGCGTAGGTACGACCTTGTTGCTATGCGCGTTTGTTCAAGCGTGCATTCACAGTTGTAGGTACCTACCTATCTGCCGAGTGTCGCTCGCGCCGCCTCGCTGCTCTGTACCGCTAAGATTAAGTCATTTCATATTTGTTGTTTACCGCACTTTAGTTTGAGATTTAATTGTAAACATGTCCCCAAAGGTTGATAAGACCGGTAAGGTTCAATTGAAACTTTTATACGCTAAAAAAGAAATGATTTACTCTCGCGTACAATCGATTTATGATAATGCACTTAAAACCTCTGATTTGGTCATCAGAGATTCGTTCTTGTGTTCTATAGAAAACTTAGATAGTCTACGCGCGGATTTCGAAACCTTAGTACATGACATCAACGTTTTAGAGTTGAATTTGAATCCCGATTACTCAGTGAGTTATCAAGCCTTGTCGTCGTTTGACGATTTGTATTGTCGTATCAAACGCGTCGCTAGGAGTTTGGAGAAACCGGCTGACCTACCCAACCCCACTCGCGACCGACCTAAGTTGCCACCAATTCAAATACCCGAATTTGATGGTAACATTCGCAATTGGTGTCTATTTATAGATAGTTTTGAGAATACAATAGATAAGAACGATTCGTTGACAGATCACGAAAAATTGCATTATCTCGTTGAAAAATTGACTGGTAAAGCTATAACCGTTTGCGCTGGAATTACGTTTAGTGCCGAGAATTATAATTTAATTTTAAATACTTTGAAAGCTAGGTATGAGGATAAAAGATCGGTAGCTAACGCCTATTTAGATCAGATGTTTGATTTGAAATCTATTACGGCATGTAACGATCAAAACTTAGAGAAATTTCTAGATACTTTCGCGTCAGCTGTTCGCGCCGTAAAGAACCTAAAGATCGATGACCTCTGCGACTTCGTATTTTTGTATATGGGTTTAAGGAAATTAGATTCCGAAACCATTCGTTTGTTTGAGTCGGATCATCGCGGCAATAAAATTCCTAAGTTCGAAGACTTAGAAAGTTTTGTTCGCGAGCATATAAAGGTATTGCAACGCTCTTCATCGAAACATGAAGGCGCGAAGATAGTTGTTGATTCTGCACGCAAAGTAGATGCGTCATCGAAGTCACTGAGGTCAACTCATACTTATGTTAGTACCGCACCAGCACATGTACAATCACCTGTTTGCTCTTTGTGTAGTACTCATCATTCGCAACTGTACAGGTGTCCTGGTTTTCTAAAGTTGTCACCTAGTGATCGTTATAAATTTGTTCGCGCTAATAATTTTTGTTTTAATTGTCTCGGTACTAAACACCGCGTTGTTTTATGTAATAGTAGAAATAGTTGTCGCAAATGTCAAGCGAGACACCACACTTTGCTTCATTTTGAGAATAGTAATGCCGCATCCAATGTGAGCACGGTTGGCTCGTCGAGCGGTGACACACGGCGGCCTGCGCCGCAGCCGCAGCCCGCGCTCGCGCGCGCTCCGGCCCGCCCGGTGACCGCCGCGGATGACGTCACCTTGTGTTCGTTCTCCGCTAGTGCTGCACTCACTACTGTGTGTCTTGCGACCGCTCGCGTTGTTATTGTTGATGCATTAGGTAAGCCGCGCATTGTTCGAGCGCTGTTAGATGGCGCTTCGCAAAGTAATTTCATTACTCAAGATTGTTGTCGGCGTCTTGGTTTCAATGTTGATAAGCGTTCAACCCGCTCAGTGGTGAAGGGTTTTGGAAGCTTACAGTCAGCTGTTCGTGGCACCGTTAAAACAAGGTTTAGATCTCGTTTTAATAATAATATTTGGTTTGACATGGATTCGCTCGTTATAGATAGAATAGCTGAACAGTTGCCTACCGTCCCGGTTGACACGTCTTTATTAACGAAATTTAAAGACTTGCCTTTAGCAGATGAGACTTACGCTGTTCCTGGAGTCGTCGATATATTGATCGGCGCTTCGATTCTCCCGCACCTCCAGTTATCACGTAAGGTTCAAGGGGGACCGACGTACCCCGCTCCGCACGCACTGGAAACAGTTCTTGGTTTTGTTATAATTGGTTCCGCACCCGCTTCTATGGATAGTTTTAGTCACTCGACTGCTTCGTTCTGTTGCACCGTCGAGCCGCCACTGGAGTCGACCATCCGCAAGTTTTCGCTCGGTGGCTCCCGTGTATCCGCTGAAAAACGCTTTCTTTGTTTGGAACGAAAGATGCAGGCGTCCCCAAAGTCGAAGCGGGCCTATGATGAGGTTGTTAACGAATATTTAGATAAAGGTTACATCTCACCTGCGCCTGCGGACACTGGCGGGACCCAGCCTTCGTACATTATCCCGCACCGCGGAGTTATTAGAGAAGATAAGCTTACTACTAAAACTCCGTGTAGTTTTGGATGGCAGTGCTAAGACTAGCACTTCCGTGTCGCTTAATGACATAATTGTAAATTTTCGCATTAATATTAGTAGAATTTTAGCTTTTAGGACTCAACAGTCGCTTTGTGTTGGGCCCACTCTTCGCCCCATCGTTGGGACACATTCGTCGCTAATAGAGTGGCAAAAATTCAATCTGAATTGGCGCCACATAATCTCTTTCACGTTGCTGGCACCGACAACCCAGCCGAGTGTCTCTCTCGTGGATTGCTTCCTTCGCAAATTTTAGATCACCCGTTATGGTTTAGTGGACCGTCCTGGATTCATGCCGCGTTAGATAAGTGGCCAGTTAGTCAATTCAATCCCACTACGGTTTCCGAACCACCCGAGGAGAAGAAGCACTCGCTTGTTGTATCGGTCCCACGTGAAGAGACCCTTATTTTGTTGTTGGCTAATCGCGTCTCGTCTTGGTCGAGACTGTTGCGTTGTGTTGTTTGTTCGCCTCTGCCCTCTGCCTAGCCAGCAGTAGGCACGAGCTCCAATCTAGGTTTATATTTTAGTTGTTATTTCACAAACCTAGATTTAGATTAGACATTAGATTTGTTCCACATTTTTCGTTTCGAAGGTAACCCTTCAAGCCGGGGGGGAATGGTTGCGCCGATGTAGAAACTGTATTTTTTGACATGGAAACACACTCCTTTTATACCCGTCTCCCCTCCCGCACTAACCATAGATGTAGCTTCCGTCCGCCATTTGTGAAATATAGACACTGAGTCTCGCTTTGAACTAGCCAGCGTAAGGACGGCCGCGCTCGCGTCTCTCAAAAATGATTAATATTTGTTACATTTTTACCGCTTCATAGACCTTTACCGATCGGATTGTGCCTCTCGTGTGTTCCTCAAGTGATCTAGTGACGCTGACGGCAGCTCCTGAGCAAGGAAGAGAAGATCCGTGTACCGGCTGCGATGAAAACACGTGTGTCGTGAAGGTTAGTGCATCCTCTCCTAATTTCTCGGGTTGCATTCATTGCTTGGATCACGCCCGCGGCAACCCGACCACCTGTCTTTTGTGTGTAAAGCGTCAATGGAACAGTTAGCTACATTCCCGCAATACAGTCCATTACCGCACGTGGCCATGCGCCACCAACATGGTAGTTTTCTAAATTAAATTATAAAAACAATACAGAATATACCTAAACAATTCTGTGGGTTCAGGCATCAAAGAATTCCTCCCCATCGACGTCAACCGGGAGAGTGGCCGGAAAGCTGACGGCATTGGCACTATGAACGGCATTACCAATCCTTCGCGCAAGGAATAAACCAGCCCTCTGGTCACGGGTAGCGTCAATTAAACGTTTAGAAATGGCTCTAAACAAACGACGGGCACTTGGACCCCATGATCCCAGCGTCTCGACGCCATAAAGCTCAAATATGTAATTACCACTTATATTACTATACTTGCGCCGTTTAAGGGTCTCTGCCGACGCAGCAGCAATGTACACAATCTTCGAACACCTTACACGACACTTTCCATTTTTATTATGTAGATACCCAACAATGATCAACTTCTTACCTTTTATTTTATATTTAAGAACAATGACAATAAATTGTGTCTTCTTCATTTTAACGTTAACCCCAGTCACATCAAGCAAGCTTTCACTTCGGAGTCTAGGGTCCTCTTTACTAGTCTAACTGGGAATTTGGCTGAACTTCGATATTTTCCGTGAAGTGATTGCCATTTAACTTCCTCGGCCCAAAAGCGATATCTAAACGTTACAGTTAGACAATTATCATATCCCGTTCCAATTGAGTAATCCGACTGGGGAAGTAGACCTTGCAGAATAGCTATAATAATTTCGTGTTGTGTTCCCGGCGGTGAGTAGGGTAGCTGGAGAGTTTTTGTGCTGTCAGTGGGAAGACCAAAGTCGTGTCCTGATTATGTCTTCGGCGCGTGTACGTGGTCTGCGTGCTTGTCGGCCACCTAAGTTGAATAAAAACATCAGATATTGTACTTTTTAGGGCTCCATCGACTCGTAACGGATGCCATAGATGTACGTATGGCAACCAGAAAAGAAGGCTTAACGAACTCTCCGAGACAGGACCAGGCCAATACAAATATCCATATACATGCATACATATATTTTGCATATATTTTGCGTTCACTACCGCTAAACCACTAAAAAGTGAGCGACTGTCTTTTGACTTCCTCGACCTGAAAAGAACACCTTTATCTGGGTCTCAACCATCGGTCAGTATATGCACCTGCTTGCAGGTAATTTTGGTATGGGCCCCAAAGACCTGGGTAGGATACATTAACACCCACTGTATACCAAACCATAAGTTAAATTATCTGGAATCATTATTGTAAAACGGTGAGAAATATAGTATTGTTCTAATTATTCCTATGCAATTTAAACTATTCCGTGATTAAAACTTTGTACAGTTGTTAATTGCACTTGCGTGAAGGCTTCCACCAAACAAAAAGAAAAGTCTTTGCAATACATACTGGGTATTACTCAATTATAAATAATGGTTACATGTGCGATGTTTGACAGAAAAGTAGTAATTTACTACATAGGTACTTTATTTTGGTAAATATTATTTATTTATTTTTATTCATTTATTTATTTATCACCTTAAAAACACATTTACAGTGCATTTAGAAACCACTGAGGTTTGTAATAAATGCAACGAGTTATTTTTCAATAGGTAATACAGGTTACAAAAAATAATCACTAGAAATCACAAAGTAAAATATAAGAAATAAATGTAGGTAGCTTAATATTATAACGTCAGTGTACATTAGGTTTTGTAAATTGCACTACACCCAGAATAATTTGGTGGGATCGTATACCCGCATGGTATGCGATTCCACCAAATTATTCGGGACCCAAGGTGGACGGCGAAAACTAATCAGATAATTTTATACCTAAATAAAATATATTCGTACTTTTTACTCGACTACGGTGAAGCCAAATGGGGGTTATGACTTTTAATAGGCTATGTATGTATGTATGTATGAATGTATGTAGGTTCATCTGTTCTGTCATAGCTCCTTAACCACTTATTATAAGAACTGGATAAATAAGATATCGTTAGAAGCATCTTAGTCATCCGCAGTTTAAAGGCTACATAACTTGTCTCTGAATCTAATGTAGCGCCCTCTAGTGGTCATAAAGTACTATGCTAAAAAATAAATTTGAGATAAATATGCCGTGTTTGGTATCAAATGAAAGAGGTTCATTAGTTCATTTCAAATATATATACATGAAAAATATGTTTATAACTAAAATCCGAATAAGTACTGAAAGAATACGATTCAAAAAGTATTAAACAAGAAAATATCAAGAGCAGCCATGTACGTACATATGCTACGTTTCTCTAGAATGTATTGTTTTGTTAGACTAAGTGGCATACTACCACGGCTATCCTTGACATTTTCTTGTTTAATACTTTTGAAAGCGTAATTTTACAGTAGTCGAGTTTTAGTTTCAAACTTATAAAGCGAACTATACACTATGTTTCTGTAGCTATTTAATGAGGGTTACGAAAAGAGATGTGGCCCAATGTTCAGGTGTAGGTTTTGTGGGAGTGTCAGATGGATCCCTGATGCAATTTAAATGCTGATAAAGACAGTGATGGAGATGGCAATCTGAATACAAGCAATTTAATTATACTAGTAGATCTTGACTACAAAGTCTCAAAATTATCTAAAAACAAAGTTATTAAGAGCAAATCAAACTATTTTATTAATTTAAATTGTATAAAATATCAAGCAAGCAATTAGTTAACAGGAAGGGGGAAAAACCAAGGCATTAAGTTGTCATAAATAAAATTGCTTGTCAAAATCTATTTGATGCTGACTGTACTCACAACATTACGTAAGAATTTTAGATCCATTGCCAATAGCCCTAACTATATTTTTTTTTTATCTATGAGAAGCTAAAAGCCTTATTAAAGAAATCGGACAGAGGCTCATCGAGGCGACCGGTGACACTCGCTCCGGGTCGTTCCTGGTCCAAAGGCTGTCCATTGCCATGCAACGTGGCAACGCAGCAAGTGTTATGGGCACTTTTGCAACGGGAGCGATCAGGGGCGGGTTATTTGATTAGTACATAGACTAAGCATTGCTTGTTGTACCATTCTGACATGTTGTATTAAAATAAATGTAGTAGGTATAAGTAAATGCAAAATCTGTGGATTATAAGTGAGTTATAAAAATAAAATATAAACTCGTCTATGAGATAGAATGGGTAATAAAATATAAATGCTCTATTATCATTCTGTGCAATTTAATTGAGATTCGAATTCATGAGAATACTCACTTTATTGTAAGTGTTCCTCTGAATTTGGACGGACTTTTCTTAAAATTGAGCTAGTTCACGTTGTAAACGATCTTGATGCTTGAGATCCAAATCGTAAATAATTCATAATGTTTTCGAAGGGTATATTATATATAAAATAGAGATAAGATAGTGTTCTTAGAAAAAGCAATATTGACAACCACTTAAGTATGATCAATCAATATTATAATTATTACCAGATAAACTAAACGAAAAATTAGGCTGTTATGTTGTATCAGATTATTATAGTTTATTATGGTTATCGACGGCAATAGGCTCACCCCCTATTACGTGGGACCAAATTTAACGATTGTTGACATGTAAGTGCTAATCCACCTCTGCCTAACCCTCCGGGGATAAAGGAATGATTATATATAGTTACGAGAGTGGTTTATTGAAAGGTACTTCCAATTGATCTTTCAACCTTGAGAAAAAAGCCTACGTTAGAATCTCATCCCATAATCAGCAGGTATACTGACTTTCAGATACGGTTGACTTGACCCCGAAGGTCGTGACACGACCCCAAAAACAACCATTGATTATGGGGCAGTTGAAAAACAATCAAAACTTAATGCATCTATATAGACGACGTTAAATTGACAGGCTTTTTGTCTACTAAATGTACTGTTTGTATGTGTACGTTATCTGGAACAACTATACATATAATTATGTCTTTCTCCCTGGAGGGTTAGGCAGAGGCGAATTAACACCCACATTTCACCAATCATTGAAATCGGTCCCACGTAATAGGGAGTGAGCCTATTGCCGTTTTCCGGGCACTATTTTTGACTCAAGCCATACATCTGAGGCTTAGTCTGGGCTGTATGTTAAACAGCCCTATCCCTTAGTCGCCTTGTACGTCACCGCATGGGAAGAGATGGGGTAGTCCAAATTCTACTCTGCCGGGAACCACGCGGCGGAACAACTATTATATATCAAATATTCTCACAACTCGATACAAATTGTATCGACAAGTATCCCCTCACTATTCTCTCTTTGAGTGCGCTCAACTCGAGTTCGCGGTCTGCACGTTTCATTTGTCTCGCCGTCTGCAGAATTGTCTCGTCCTAGCGCGGCCTAGGCACTACTAGCCAGACTTATCTAGACATAGATATTGTTGAACGTGCCTACCTGAACTAGATGTTGGGGGCTTAAAGAACATTGGAATGTTCTGAATGCACTCACAATCTCTTTACTTATTTATCAAAAAACTGTTTAGCAACTGTAATTTTTAACCCCTTAACGAAAAATCTACGGGATGTTATAAGTTTGACGTGTCTGTGTGTGTGTGTGTGTGTCTGGTGTCTGAAGTATCATAGCAACTGAACGAACGAACCGATTTGGATTTAGTTTTTATTTTGTTTGAAAGGTATATTAGTCGGTAGTGTTATTAGCTATGTTTTAAAAAAATCTGTCCAAGATGGCCGCCGCTGCAAAATGATGAAGTTCATATTTTTCCACAACTTCCTTTAATATGGATATCAAATGAAAGTGCTTGACTAGAAAATACCAAATTACATGACAAATTTCAAACCTAAAATGTGCGACGATTTACAGTTTTTTCACAATATCAACCACCTACTCAGTATCAACCAAATGTATCAAATCCAAATGCTTGATTAGTAGATCAATTTAAAAAGTGTAAAATAAAAATTAAGTTTTATATTTAAAATATCCCCGGCACAAAATACAATCTCCAAAAACAAGTAAGCAAAGGTGCTAGCACCCACATTTCGCCAGTTTATGTTTAGGTCCTAATGTAATAAGGTGGCGAAGCCTATAGCCATTAACCGGGCACTTATAAACCTGCGGTAATATTATTTATATCAATTTATTATCTATTTATTATAATTAAAGATTATTTATATCAATAAAGAAATAAACCACTATATTGGGATACAAGTGTATAGTTGAAAATTGAACCTTATTTTATTGGTTCGATAGTATATAACTCTTTGTATAGAAGCTTACAAGACTAGCCCATGTTTGCAGAATACTTAGCTTCGACCTAAACGATCTGGTTTGTGTGTTTGTGTACTTTATTGTGTGCTACTTGTACACATAGTTAAGTAATTGTGTTTTCTATGGGGGTATGTTAATATGGTGAATGATTATAATTTACCTTGTCGTATTTTATTTAGGGTAAGGTATCGTGAGGTTTATGACCTTTAGCCCAGACTTGGAGTGGACTAGCTACAGCATGTTTTATTAAAATTTAGCGTACTATTTTTTGTTCATCACTGAACATGACGTCACATGAGTTCACACGACCATAGCATTGATAATACTGACAGAAGTAATTTTGCTCGTGATAAGATGCACTTTCATATTGACTATTACCGGATACAGGCTCATGTGACGAAACAGCTGGTTCAATTCTGACATATCTACCTCATCACTAGCTCTGATGAGGTGGACCCCGAGAGTGTTACTGCACGCAAAAGGTAAGTGGAACGTAGTATTATATTATAGTTTAAAGGTGTGCATTCCATCGTATTGGAGGCACACTGGATTTTTTCTAGAGAATTCCTAATTGCACAGGTAGTCCAAGGACTGTGCAATTAGAAAATCTGAAATACTGAAGAGTTTGTTTAAGCTAGCTCTTCAGCTTTACTCGTTATTCGTCGACTTATTAGTCGTTTTTAAGGTTCCGTATCTCAAAACGGAAAAACCGAACCCTTGTAGGATCACTTCGTTGTCTGTCTGTCCGTTTGTCTCTCCGTCTGTTTGTCAATCTGTTAATACCTTTTTTCTCGAGAATGTGTGGAGGTATCAAGTTGAAACTCATACCATATACACAAGTCTATAATAACTAGAAACTGTACAAAAATCAATCTTCTAAGTCAACACATTCAAAATATATCGCGGTTTATGCAGCTTAAGTTACGGAACCCTCGGTGAGCGAGTCCGATTAGAAATTGACCGGCTTTTTTATTTAAGATTTATGCACACACAAAATAAACATAACTGAATGGATGCGGAAGCCAGAGGATAGGATAAAATGGCGCACATTGGAAGAGGCCTATGTCCAGCAGGGGACTACCAGCAGTGAACTGCGGTGATTGATTGATTGGATGAAGAAATATCAGTACACTATATTATAGATTTAAAGAACATGCCAGAAAATTTATCGAGCAACCGTATTATAACAAGCCTTTTATTCACTTACACGCGTCCCCGTGTCTGTAATTAAATCTTACAAGGTTTAATACGACCCAATTCCTGGCGTTCGATTCAATTGTCAGTTTTGCTTAAACATATGTAAATAAAATGGTAACTCAATTTTATGGTAACATGAAACTGGCTGATGATGGAGCTGAAAATGACCACCTCCATAATAAAATTACGATACTCCGACGAATTTATTATAGCCTTTTTCTAGGTTTTGGGAGGTCAATATAACATAAACTCATTATTGTATATGTGCTTAAAGGTCCAGAAAGTTACAAACTTCACCTCATCCAGTTGGTTCTCTTTTGTGTTCGGAACGCTAAAACATATTTTCTGTATTGCTATCATTATCATCATCATCGTCTGTGCGTTAGGTTGCATACCATGCTTTCACCTCAGAGTCCAGGGTCCGCTTTTCCTGTTAAACTGCAAGGCGGCTGTACTTCGGTATTTGGTATTTGAACTTTCTGTATCACAATAATTATTATGAATTGCATAAAAGTAATGTTCCTAAGATATTAAAAAAAAATATTGGGAATTATCGGGAATAAAGTGAATATGTATATTACATACGTATACATATTCACTTTATTCCCGATAATTCCCAATTAGGGCTAGGCAGAGGTAATTTATCACCCACAGTTTACCAATAATTGTATTTGGTTCCACATAATAGGGGGTGAGTCTATTGCCGTATATTCCGGGCACTATTTTTGACTCGAGCCATGCATCTGATGCTGAGTCTGGGCTCTATACATCTGTCCGAAAAAAGTTAAACAGCACTAACCTTTAGTTGTCTTGTACGACAAATTCCACTCTGCTGGAAACCACACGGTAGGATATTGATAAAAATTTATACTCTGCCCAACACATTATGAACTGTGATAAAAACAGTTTCAATTAAACTTGGTTTTATTAAAAGGTTCGTCTAAAGTTTCTTGATTGATTCTAGCTGCTCGTGCTACTACCAATTTACTATCAGTAGTAACACCGGTAATTGAATTGCTCGTCTTACAATTAAAGTTGAAAGTTGTTCGAACAGCAATAAAAAAAAATCTTCATTTTACCACTGCACCACCGTAACATTAAAAAAAAAACAAAACAAAATATGACGAATTTGTATTTCATTAAATTCTTACACCCACATTCATTTACAAATAAGTGTCAAATATTAATCTAAACTACGATCACACTTTGAACCGTAAAACTTTCTAGCTTTTGGTGCGAGACCGAACAAAATGGGAGTTTAGTTTTAATGAAAATATGGACTCTAAGGATTTTGAGAAGTTAGTTTTACCGTTTAACTGGAGTGATTAGTCCCGAGGGCATAATAGTTTGTCCCTTTATAGAATATATTGTTTATTTATATGGTTTACTAGCTATTGCTTGAGGCTCCACCCGCTTCTCCGACCGGAAGAAGTCCATTTACGGGGGGTAAAAAGTAGTCTTTACGCAGTTGGATGGTTATTTATTTTATTTTATTTTATTTATTCAACTTTATGCACAGTAATTTTGTACAAAGGCGGACTTTATGCCAAAGGCATTATCTAACAGTCAACCTTAGGGTGATGCAGAGATACATTGAGGTAGGTGCAGTGCACTATGTTCACAATAATAATACATACATTATACATACACACTATAATACATAAGAAATTCATACACATACTTTTAAATATATTTACTTACATATTACTTACTTATACTCACTACTTATATATATACTTATATATATTCGTATAATATATACTTATATAATATAAACTTACCTATACTTACATAATTATACATAATGACAAAGTATTTCTAACATTAAGGTTTTACACATTACTATGACTAGGGGCTACTGTAGTAGAGCTGACGTACTTTGTACTTGAACGTTGCACAGTTCGTAGTCATCCGGATTTCAAGAGGAAGCGCATTCCAGAGGAGAATTGCTAGCACGAGGAAAGAAGAATGGATTAGGCTGGAACTATGAGTAGGACAGTGGAGAAGACGGTTGTCAGCTGACCGCAGATTTCTGTTGTGATGAGAACCAAGTAGCTGAATATGAGATGATAAATAAGAGGGGACATTAGGAGTGGCTAAAATTTTATATATCATCATCACCGCCCTCAAGCTGCGTCGCTGACGTATCGGCAACCATCCTAACTCCGAACGATGAGCTGAGACGTGATCATATTTCCTAAGGTTAAAGGTGAATCGAATGCAATTTACACTCTTTAGTTACACTCACCTGAAGCTTCACCTTGGAATCTGGTGTCCTGTTTACCAGTCCAACTGATTTTGACTGTTTACCAGCCCAACTGATTAGGATTAGCTTCGTAATTGACCTCCACAACCCAAGTCCCAAAGGCGATAAGTATTGCAGCTGGAGCAGTTGTTGTACTTTTTTTAGGGCTTCAAAGACCCGTAATACTTGCCATAGATGCTCGTTGGCAACCGACACCGACGGCTTAGCGTGCTCTCCGATGCACGACCAGACCAATGCAAATACCTATATTCATGCATACAAATATTTGCAATGAGTCGGGATCGAGCCCGCGTCTCCTGCGTGGCGGCCGCGTTCACTACCGCCGTACCACAGGGGCTGTCTACCATCTCTAGCAGTATTATTTTAATCTTATTTTGTGGCTGCAGCCCCACCCCCCTCGACAAGTGGCCGGAGTATTGTAGAATATATTGACGAATGTATAGGATTTGACATTTATGACAGCTGTCAACGCATGTCATAAACGTCAAATCCCATACATTCATCGTTCTATCCTGCATTACACCATAGAATTGCCATTTGTCTAGAGGGCAGGATTCCCAAAGGTATGGACTTATGTCATTTTTAACATAATTTGTTTTGCTTTCAGGTAATTTGGTGGTTGGTGACATATTGTATCATCTGACTTCTACGTAATGGTATGGAATTATTACACATTTTGCGATCAAAAGGTACATAAATAACACAACATACACTTTGTTGTACCTTTACAGAAAAGAAACATTTTTGTATATAAACCAGAAAATAACCTCCCTATATAAGTGGCACATCGGTAGTGGAATATAATAGAATAGAATAATAAATGGAATTGACATATAAACAAAAAATATAAATATGTTCCCGAATGTACTAATGAGAAGGTAAACAAAAGGTAGGACGCCCCCTGGCCAGATGGACGGACGACCTGAAAAAGGTGGCTGGGACAGACTGGATGCGGAAGGCGGAGGATCGGAGAAAATGGCGCACATTGGGAGAGGCCTATGTCCAGCAGTGAACTATGGTGGGCTATTGATTACGAATGTCATAAACGAAATATGTCAATCAAATACATTAATTTTTAATATAAGTAGCGATGCGATGTGCTAATTGTTTAAAGAGGCAGCTTTTCACATATTTTAGAACTCAAAATAACTGAATCTAAATATCAATACTTGTCCGCTTAAAAAGCCGTCGTAGCATGAGATCCACTCTGGCTACAGACAGTCCGTCACAGCGAGCGAGAGAGCAAAGGTGGGAAGACAAACATCCAGCTCCGGTAGGTTTCATCAGACCAATCAAAGACCTGCCGCCTGGATTCCATCTCCAGTGGTCAACTTAGAAGTCCTTAAACAGCTTGCGAACACAAGTTGGCCGCTGCAGGGAAAATAATGCAAAATGGGGCTTTATCGACCGGTCGCATGAGTCCTGCTGCTGCGGGGCCCAATCCCAGTTCATGTCACATTTGCTTTCGTGCTGGCTGTGTCCCTTCACCTAGAGACCACGTAGAGCAACGGAGAGCGAGGTTGCTGTGGCCAAGTTTTGGGCCAGTAAATGTATTATCATTATAAATAATGAAAATAAATCAGTTCTGTTATATGAGACAAAAAAATATATAAATAAATATATTATTATTATTATTAATAAGGATTTCTGTAATGACGCAAACTAGATATACTAACTAAAAAATAAGATAAAAGCTTAACATGTCATATATGATCAAAGCCGCAAGCAGAAGTTAATGTGTCATAAAGTAAATCCGCCTTACAATATTTAATTCATTAGAAATAAATTAGTTCTGAGAAATACGCAGAAGCCATTCCATGTACTGAAATTTTCATCCGTTAAATATGAGTTGCCGAGAAACGAAGGAATGAGAGCAGAAATAATGATTTTATTACAAACTCGAGTTCAGTCTTTACAGCTATAAGTAACGTAAATATAGGGTGACCATGCTTGAAACCTTTATGAGACATAAACCGATTAGACTGTCAACTGTCATTAATGGAAATTGATTTTATTAAATGTTAAAATATATAACACAACGCTCACGAAATTCAAACTGACGGCCTCTATAACGTTGCGTTCGACAACTAAGTCAGGGGTAGCGGGTTCGAATCCCGAATCATCGAATCCAATGTATATATTTCGATGTACAATAATATTTTTCCAAAAAAAACATCTCTGCGTAGAGACCAGCACAAGCAATGTTGAATTTAGTAAGTACCTTTTCTACGAAACGAATGAAATATATTAAATCTAGTCCCCGGGTATGAGGAGGCGCGTAATGCACGCCGCCACTCCGGCTTGCTTCTGCTAGGGTGACAGGCGGCTTCACCCCCCAGGACTGCGCTTATGGGGACGGACTAGGTCATTCTGAAACCTCTGACGCCCAAGTAGCCTCTGCTCCATCACGGTCCGTGCGGTTAACGAGCCTCCTCCGTTCCCGCTCCGCTGCCTACTTCACGAGCATTATTTGAGTCATTTAGATATACTCTGATTGCCTATATATAATATGTCTGTCTGTTATTCCAAAATTACAGAATAATTACCGAACTCGGCTAGAAGGTTTCACCATTAGATCTTTGTAAATGTACCATCTGACTAGGGTGACTATGATATTTTATATTTGAGATCTGAAATTTTTTTTGCTACTTCTAAAAGCACCGTCAGTGGGAAGACCAAAAACTTGTCCTGCTTTGTCTTTTACACTGATGGCACAGAAACTTTTGTGCTTACAGAATTGTTGCACACATCTATAGGCCACATCTATAGGCCACGGTCACGACTTTCCATCAGGTGGGCCGTGTGCTTGTCTGCCAACCAAGTGGTATAAAAAGTATTTTTTGGTATTCATATTTTCATGTGATAAGTAAGAAAGCTTTTATCACTAGAAAAAGATATCAAATGAGACAATGTTATAAATGGGACAATAAATCTAATTTTTTGAACTGGAGTTGTGGATCAAGCACGCAACTATTGGTGCTATGCATTATATTTATTAAAAAACGATCAATGGCCTTTTCTAATGCACCCTAAATTCCGTGTGCGAGATTTTTGTTACGGTGAATACATGCGCAAAATTTTTCACAACTTTGCCGCCAGGTGGTGCTAATTCAATATCATATAAATCACCGTTTGCTCACCACCGGTGAATGTGAAATATTACTCGCACTAGTCACTCCAATTCGCCACCTTCTGCATCTAATCATCCCATGTACAGAACCAATATCCTCACAGTTCAAAATGCATGGTTACCCTACATGTACAAGCTTCTCGACTAGACGGAATAGACATTAAAATTCATGATAATTAAGCAGTGGTTCCACTAGATATTATCATAACTAAACAGGAGGAATTAAGAGGCTTTGCAATGGCTCATGACATTCGAACTGCCTTTGTGTCATTAACTATATTACCCAGATAAGAAATAGTGAGAGTTTTGCAGGTTCAAATAATCAAATAATCCATTTCATTTATTCCGTTTAGGCACATAAAAAAAAAGAATGCTAAATCTTTTATTGGCGACAATCGATATTATTTCATGATCCAAATGGATCAAAAGACTCTATGAAACTATTTAACGTAACTAGAAACAACAGAAATCGCCAAAAACATTGCCCTAGAGTTTGTAAGGTAAAACAAAATATCTACTCAAATTTTAACTGTCATCAAATTATACTACTGTATCAAATGAAACTATTATTGTAATAAAAAAACTCTTTAAGATCAAGTGATTTTGAGTACAGAAACCGTGGTACTTGTGTATTATGACTGCGTATGAAGTTGGTGTCATAACTTACCTTGGTTTTTGTTGATTCAAAATGTAAAATTCCATTATTAGCAGTTTGTGTCTTAAATCAAGTACATCTTAGTTGGATCTCCAGCGGTAGCACACGACACACTCGAGTCTCCGCGCTTGTTTTGTTTTGATCATATTACAACAAGTACGAATATACCCTGTATATAGAGTGAAAACAGTTTTCGTGAAAAATATATATACTTGTACCCTACCACGGTAGCCTAGTGGTATGGGTAATGGACTGCTAAGACGAGGTCTCAGGTTCGATGCTTTTCGAAGTTATGTGTGTATTTATCGCACATTTATAAGTGCCCGGTTAATGAGAATAGGCTCGCTACCTATTACATTGGGACCTAACAATAAACTGGCGAATTGTGGGTGCTAGCACCTCTGCCTACCCCTTCGGGGATATAGGCGTGAGATTTTGTTATGTTAATACTTGTACCTATTTGAAAATCAATAGAAGGATTTTCAGCTAAGTAACCGTACGACCTCCTAGTAGGACACCTTCACAAAAATATTCGTTCAAACTTAATTGTGGACCACTTTGTACGCTCTTAAAAATATAATAATATCAATGTGCCCGTTGGGTATCTTTTTGTATTCAGTGGAACTTCAAAATATTTTTGTTAATTTAGTAGTTCTTGAGGCAATTTCTGTTTATGGTTATGATGGTATGGTTTCATAACTGATTGAAATCAAGGATAAAAAAGAATTCAGAACTGGTTTCAATGACAGCTGAGGGTAGTTCAACATATTACTACATCACTCGCACAAACCCAGTTCTTATCACAGAATTAAAACACATTTAATACAGACAGCCGATAATGGCACGCCAGATAAATGTAACAGAAAGGGGTTATCTGTCGCGCAATGCAAATAACATAGTCATTTCTGCTCCGTGTCTTAATTAAGAAAACCTCTATACCTTACCCTCATGTGGGGCCATGAAAACAGCGGGTAGGCTAAAAGCTTATTATTAAAAACAATTTATTTGTATTATATGTAAACAACCTGAATATAACAATAAATGTGGATGAGGCAAATGTGGATGAGGCAGGAACGACTTTTTGAATTTCGAATTGGGAATAAAACGTAGAAACTAGATGAATGTGTTAATGAAATTTGACACCTATTGCTATAGGAATAACTCGTTATTTTGTTATGGGATCTGTGTAGTGTAGTGTGAGTGGAAGATTGATGGTTTTGTGGCATACCAAATGAATACGCGTAAATTATTTTCATAGTAAAAAGAGGCAATAAAAAACGAATGTAAGTATGTACTACTGTCTGAATTTTACGCGAATATTGATTCTTTGGAATAAAACCATTTCATAACCTTTATCTTTAACGGATACCAGATAAATCACAATAGACTAAATTACAATAAAAACTGGTTTTATTTCAATTAATGATAACAAAAGAATTGAATGAAATTTTAAAGCAACCAACAATTCAAATCGTTTAAGATATGGAAAAAGTTGTATGAATCCCGCCGGGAGCGATTCAAGTTTTTCTATATTTTGATCAGTTTCAATAGTTAGCATACTAAATGCTTTAAAATTTCATTCAATAGTTTCAGCGGAGTCATCAAAAATCAATTTTTAAAAATGATTGCAACATCATTCATTGGTACCGATAATTCGTACGAATGTCGGTAGATGGCTCTTAACCGTCCCCGTAAGACGGATATATGTATAGAAGAATTGAGATGGTTTCGGGTGAAGGTTCTGTGGCTTAGTGGTCAGAGCGTTCCCCACTGTAGGGGAAATATCGCGGATTCGAATCCCTTCTGACCCGATTCAATTAATAATAATAAAAATAATATTGCTATATTTTAATCGAACAAAATACCGGTACAAGAAGGTGTAAATAATAGTAACATACACAATAGCAAGCGTACCATTTGAGAAAATACATTAATAAAAGATATCTCAACACTCACACGACTGCTTCAGGCAACAGCCTCTACAAAAAAGTGTTAATCAAAAGAAAATTTTCTTCGGATATAAAAATATTCGCATTGTATTCGTCGCATTTAAGGCCCCAGCTTTAATGTCACTATGACGCAACCGATTCGATTTAGATCCCACCCTTAGAGGGGGGGGGGAGCGAAATAATCTTCGGAGGACAAATCCCTACTAAAATCGACGTCTTATGCCTGTGCAGACGTGTCACGAATTAAAGAATTCTTGCGGTTCTTTTTGGCTTAGTGTGGATACGACTCACAAAGAAAATATCACCATTTATATGATAGGGAATTAAATGTTTGGAACAATATGATGTTGGTGAATTATTAAACAGACCGTTTGTCTATCATGATTGAGATTTTGGTTCGATTTCGGCATGTGAATTGGTAACTTTTCGGCAATTCGACATTCGCTATGTTTTGTGAAAGATATGTATCATGTTAATATTGTTTCTTTTTCTTAATTCGTAATTTTAAATGGTGAAAAAATTTAAATTTAGAATTTATATTGTAAATTTTTACTATATAGGGTAACTTGAAAAAGTTACTATAAAACTACCCGGCTGACAGGAAACCAGAGTAGTTGACTAGTGGACGTTCTTATAAATTCATCGCAAGATTAATATTAAAGTAATCGGGATATTTACAATGTTATTGTACTGAGTTTACGATATTTCGGCGCTGTTGCAAGCACCATGATCACGGAGGAGTATTGGCATTGAACAGAGAAAAAAGTTTTTTATAAGTAAATATATCGACATACCCACTTTAACTGCACTACTGGTTACACTCTCACTACAAATTCGAACCTGATCACGATCTCGGCACACGATGATTACTGTATCCACTCGCGATTTTCGTTCTTCAGTACAATACAACATATAAAATATCCCAATTACTTTAATACTAATGTGAGTTCCCATGATAGTTTAAATACCTATATCATTGCGAGATCTTTAAAAGAATACTCATATTCCTACCTAACCGGGTCCCAAAAGGTACTTTATTCACTTGTAAGTGACTGTACCTATAAAAATAAGCCAGACTTTCACAATCAAGCGAGTTGATAACAGAAAAATAGTTTAAATTGAAAAATGTAAACACTCGCGAGTTCCACGCTCGCGAGTTGACGATGACGAAGGACCCGTTGTACTGAGGGGCCCCCAGTCACGGTGGAAAGATACGGACAGGTAGTTGCAACAAACTAAAGGAGCCGCGTGATCCCCGGCAAAATGTCGCGTGTTCCCCGGCAAAGCAGAATTAGGCCAACCCCATCTCTTCCCATGCGGTGTCGTACAAGGCGACTAAGGGATAGGGCTGTTTAACATCAGACAGATATATACAGCCCAGACTCAGCCTCAGATGCATGACTTGACTCAACAATAGTGTCCGGATGATGGCAATAGGTTCACCCTTTATTACGTGGGACCGAAATTCAATGATTAGTGAAATGTAGGTGTTAATTCACCTCTGCCTAACCCTCCGGGGGTAAAGGCGTGATTATACGTATGATTATATAATGTAAGCTACAGGTCGTTTGACAGCCTCATTATCAAAGTCATGTCAATTTAAATAATTTTTCTGAAATCTGAAAGGGACATGTAATGCGAGTACAGTGAATGGAAAGCACATCCCTACTTCGGTTTAATAATTCTTGCCGGTTTTGTGAAGATGTATCATAGAATACGACATCCTTGTACGATTTTAATTTTTTTTTAAAAGTTAGATAAAACAAAGCGTTCAAAGTAGCTGTCTCTTTTAAACATACATGTCGACAGTGATTATAGGCAACAGGATGCTAGCGCTAAAAGTAGTTTCAAGGAATAATTCTGATACAAAATTTGAAAATATGTAGGTGTATATATTATGTAGGTATGTGTAATATGAGTATATAAATAGCATATGTAAATGTGTATGTATTACAGTGTGTATATTAAATGTATACAGGGTGTATTTTTGAAACGGGGCAGTAAGGGCAAGTACCTTAACCGTTGCAGTTACAGCAAAACGTTCTTAAAAGACCTTCCCTAACTTTTTGGGACATTTTGAACTGCATTCACAGATTTTGTAAAAAACTTACAGTTAGCAAAAAAAATGCAAAAAGTTCATTTTTTTTTTATGCCAATCGATTCTATTTCATGTGGGGATCAAAAAACTCTATGGGACCATTTTAGCTTTCAGTACTAGAAAAGACAGAAATCGCCAGAAACGTTTCCCATACATTTCGTACGGAAATATGATAAATCAACTCGAAACTCATAGGTCAGGTAAAATTTTGAACTTTTTTAAATAAAAAAAATCATTTAAACATTTAAGAATTGGTTTATGAAATAAATTGCTCAAAATGATTTCCATTTTCACGAATACATAAGTCTATCCTTTTTTGCACTGAACGAATGGCGGCTATTAATGTTCTGGGATGAATATTACGTAAAATGATCATTAATGCATCCTTGAGCTCTTGAACACTGGCGTACGTCGTCTTATACACCTCGTATTTCACGAAGCCCCATAAAAAAAAAATAAAGTGGTGTTAGATCGGGGCTACGAGGTGGCCACTGTGTTGGACCATGTGTACCTATCCACTGTGTACCGAATAGGCGGCTCAAATTGGAACGTGAAAAGTGACTGTTATGTGGCGGAGCACCATCTTGTTGAAAATGAACTTTTCGCAATTCCGACAGGGGCCATTCGTCCATCTCGTTTTCAAGATGGTGTAAAATGACTTCATTATACATGGCAGAATTCAGTTTCCCTTCATAAAATTTCACTATTATGACTCGATTGGATATTATACCTCACCAACAGTTGAATGAGAAGCGAACCTGATTATGACTTGCCGTAACTCTTAGTGGATTTTCTTTGGACCAATAGTGGTGATTTTTTCTGTTGTACATACCGTTATTGGAAAAATTCGTTTCGTCTGACCACAGTATGTAATTTAAAAATTCATGATCTCTGCTTATTTTTCCTCTTAGCCATCTGCAAAAAGTAAGCCTTCGAACATCATCACCCGGATGTAACACTTGAACTATGCGCCCATATCGATAGCACTTGTAGCCGTATTTCTTCCATATCTTTATCACAAAGGAGTGGGATACACCTACTTCAAGGGCGACTTGCCTGGACGATACCTCTGGATATGCTTCGACATAAGTCAGAACCGCAATCTCCGTGTCCATATCCACACGAGGCTGCCGCTTTCTTTTGAAAGAACCCTGCAATTCCAGGTTTTTCAAAAGATTTGTAATAACCTTTCTTGTTGGCACATGCCGCAACGGATACTTATTGCGGTACCACACTAATGCAGCATTTCGATTATTGACAAAATACGCTTCTAATAAGTCAATTTTTTCACGATTAGAAGACATTTTAGCGAAAATCCTTAATTAATAACTCATACGAAGTTTCTCAGCTGAAACTAAGCATAACACACAGATTTTCGAAGCAAATTCGAAATTTGAGGGTAAAAATTATTTTTATTTACTTTACAGTCAATTCTACCCACTTCCTGGCCATAACAAAAAGTTAGACCATCGTAGAAATTTGTTTCTGTTGCCGAAATGTATGGGAAACGTTTTTGGCGATTTCTGTCTTTCCTAGTACTGAAAGCTAAAATGGTCTGATAGAGTTTTTTGATCCCCACATGAAATAGAATCGATTGGCATAAAAAAAAAAATTTTGGACTTTTTGCATTTTTTTTGCCAACTGTAAGTTTTTTACAAAATCTGTGAATGCAGTTCAAAATATGTCAAAAAGTTAGGGAAGGTCTTCTAAGAACGTTTTGCTGTAACTGCAACGGTTAAGGTACTTGCCTTAACTGCCCCGTTTCAAAAATACACCCTGTATATCATTATTGAGTACAAATTTGAGTATTACCCTTATGGTTAATAGTTCATTATGCCTGCACCTACCTCAATCCATCTCTGCATCACCCTACCCTAAGATAGTCAGCCTTTGTTCGCTGTGCATAAAGTTTAATCAATAAAAAATAAAGAAAATAAATAATTAAATTATGTTTTACATTTAAATTGCCGATTCTTTTGCCCTATCATTAAAAAACAGGTTTATAAGTCAGGCTTATATTTAAATAATATGTGGGTTTACAAGGAAATATATTCATCCTGTGTGCGCGTTTGTTACTTATTCACACAGAACCGGCTGAACAAGTCTGGATGAAATTTTCCAGACAAATATTGATCTCATCAAGAACAACACATAATGCTTCTTATTTAACATGTTATTCCAGTTTAGCCAGTACTACACGTAATAAAAACGAAAAGACCTGAGCTAATTTCAAGAGGTCTATTTGACATTTCTATCACAGATGTAGTTAACTAGATACGATAATAGTTATAGAATCGCTGACCGTTTATTGGCCTCGTCTGGGGTTCGAATCGATACGCAATCTTCAGATAATAGTTTGGTTATCTGTAATTGAGACGATTTCGATTTTATGTCCTTCTACATCTTAGCATTAATCTCAGTCGCATCGGAAGCGTTTACCTTGGAGTCTGGAGTCCGCTTTACCAGCCTAACCACAGATATGGCTGAATTTCGATGTTTTTCGTGAAACGATTGCTATCTGATCTCCACAACATACACGCGATATCGAAGCATTACAGCTAAACCAGTTGTTGGATTTGCTAGACCAGTTGTCGGACTTATTGTAAGATTCTAACTACCCATAAAAACTGCCATAAATGTTCATATGGCAACCGGGACCCTCGGCTTAGCGTGCTATCAAAAGCACGATCAGACCAATGCAAATACCCATAATATTCATACAAATATTTCCACTGAGCGGGGATCAAACCTGCGCTTCTTGCATAGCGGCCGCGTTCACTTCCAATTCAGTGAACTTTTTTTGGCGATGGAAACAAAAACTGCTGAACGGATTTCGATGCAATTTTTTGTCTTGGTCATACTTGAAACAGAAACTGCTTACTGTGTTATAACAATTTATTGAGTAAAGTCGGAACAAAAGCGATTACCGACAGTTACACAAAGAGATCCACAGACGGATTTTATAAAGGTAGTTTCATACCGTATAATATAGTCTTGGTACTACTTGGTAGCCTAGTGGTATGGGTAATAGACTACTGAGACGAGGTCTAGTGTTCGATCCCAGGTTTTACCACGGCACACACCTATGACTTTTCGATGCTTTCGAAGTTATGTGTGTATTTATCGCAGGTTTATAAGTGCCCGGTTAGTGGCAATAGGCTCGCCACTTATTACATTGGGACCTAAAGATAAACTGGCGAAATGTGGGTGCTAGCACCTCTGCCTACCCCTTCGGGGATATAGGCGTGAGTTTATGTTATGATTTTGAAGCGTCAGTAGTTTTGTGGTTAAGGAGCCGGCCTTGTCATCGAAATGTCCCGGGTTCAAATCCTGGCCGTTATACTACCGATGACGTGAACCTACTCGTTACACAAGCAATTTCCTTAGCTAGAGGGTTAGATGGAATTTTAATATTTATTTAAAAAAAAATAAAAAAATGCGCGTGCATCTCGGAAGCACTTAATGCTTGCTCGTTGAAACGCGGTATTCACTTTATTATCCCTCTATGATTTGGTTTACTCGACTTTTATAAAAGTGACTGTAGTTTGACTTTTCAACGTCGAGAGGAATGCCTGCACCAAAGATTTATCCATCAAAAAGCAGGTGTACGAACTTGCAAGAAAGGTTGTCGTGGGCCCTAAGATCTTGATAGGGCTCCAAAATCTCGATAGAGCCCCATAATCTCAATAGGGCCCCAAGATCTTGTAGGGCCCTATACAAACCGAAGTTTGAATTGACCAACAATATAAAAATAATAGTTCTTATAACGCCATACAACGCAATTAGGAACAGGCAACTCAAAGTCGATAGTGTGCCCCCGAAACTTATTACAACTTAGCTTGGAACTCGTTAAGTAATGTAAGTGATAAGTTTGTCCATAGATATAGCATCATATTAAGTAAGGGTTCGTGCATATTGTAGACTTAAATCCAGCTTCATTTACAAAATGTATTTTTAACGCCACCGGGAGTAAAAGTGCTTACTCCAAATACTGGAGATAGCAATTTTTAGTGAAAAAAAAATCATTAGTTTATTAAAAAATAATAAAGCATTCATAGATTTTCTGAAACTCGCTTGTCACACGTAATAATTGAACCGGCAATTCGAAATTCTGAAAAAATAACATCCTGTACCTTTATGGCCATCAATCAAGGCATCAGATATACTTTTATCCGCTTACCGTCACTAAAAAAATATAATTACTCTATAATAAAATTGTAAATACTTGAAAACAGTTCACAGTTCAACAGTTCAACCATTCTTAATCCAAAGAAATTCTTTTGGAATTTTGATCTGTAAGATTTATAACTGACATCTACATAGGTGGAGCCACGGGCAATACCTTATCCAGTCGGCTTCATGTTGTCTGGCAATTAGCCCATCGCAGTGCACTGCTGGACATAGTCCTCTCCAAATATTGGGTAACTTTTGGCCTACTGTCTCCACGCTGGGTAGATGGGTTGGTACAGGGGTTTATTTCGAGTTTTCCTTCGAGTTTCCTGTTCTTGAGATGGTGATATTCTTTCTTCATCACCACACAGATAATGTCATGTTGTCTGTATTATTATAAAATGTAGGTACATTGGAGACATAGACCAGAGGCTGGTCTTGATTTTGTGTTCTGCACTGAAGGCACAGAAAATCTTTGTTCTTATAGGGTCGGCAGCACGGGTGTGACAGGTGAGCGTTATACACGTTCATAGGTCACGGTAACCACTTTTCATCAGGTGGGCCGTGTGCTTATCTGCCATCTAAATTGTGTAAAAAAAAATTTTGTTTGCGACGTACCCAAAAATGGATCAGATTTTGATACAGTTTTTTTGTGAAGTTCTTGGTCAGACTTAAAATCTTACGTATACATGATTGCAATTGGTTGACTAGATCCGGAGATAAGAGACCCAAGCGAAAGGAGCCATTGCGGAAGGCTAGTATTATTATAATTGTAAGGAAATTTCTCCAGTGTATACAAACCTTTACCTGTCATCTTCAGTATGGACGTTGTCATTTACTTGTTCGCAAGTTTGAAGGCACTAAAGGGACGATGGGCGACATCGCAACACAAATAGAGTTGGACAAGGTTGACCGAAACATAACTTGGCCCTAAGGCTTAGATTATTGAAGTGTAAATTAACTGCACGGATAGACTAGCTAACTTAGTGGCCATCTTGCAAATAGATTTTTGTAGCTGGTTGTGGTCAAACTAGTCAACCCATCTTATTTTTTATTTTTTTATACCACTTAGGTGACAGACAAGCACACGGCCCACCTGATGGAAAGTGGTTACCGTGGCCTATGGACATTTGTAACACCAGAGGAGTCACAGTCGCGCTGACAACCCTGTAAGTACAGATTTTTTGTGCCGTCAGTGTAGAAAACAAGGCAAGACAAGCCACTGACAGCACAAATTCTCCAGTGAGCTGGGAACACAACACGAATTTATTAAAGCCGCGGTAATCTGTAGGGCGGAGGAAATACCGTCGTGTCCTACCTCCTTAACTCCTTAACTCTCTTGTGCTCAAGCCAAGACATTGATGCTATCGAACTCGCTACCATCATCTTCTTCTTCATCTGAGAGTTTATCCCAATCACATACGAAGCTTTCACCTCGAATTCTGGGGTCCGCTTTACTAGTTTAACTGCTAATTTGGCTGAATTTCGATATAGTCTGTGAAGCAACTGCCTTGTGACCTTCACAATGCATTGCAGTTAGACCAGATGTTGGACTTTTTAGGGTTCTAACCACCCGTAACAACTGCCATAGATGTTTGTAGTGCAACCAGGACCGACGGCTTACCTTGCTCTTCAAAGCAAGACCAGAACAAATATTTGCACTGAGCGGGGATCAAACACCCGCCTCCTGTTTAGCGGCCGCGTTGCGTTCACTTTCACGTTTTTATGGAGCGACACTATCTGAATTCTTAGCTCTAAGAGATAAACCTGCAATAGAGCTTCATCCGCCAATAGCAAATGTACCGACTTTCAAAGAAGTTGACCTGGCTTCAAAAGTTTCATGGGGATCCGTATGCTGTACGATACTAGTGATTTTCTTCCACGAAATTCAATTGTAACCAAAAATATAATCAACCTCTCTGGAATGATAGAGAAATTCTTTGATCATGGAGTAGGATAAAAATGGTCTGGTGATTTAGTCTTATGTCAACTTCTATTATTAACTAGCCGACACTCCCCAGTTTCGCTTGTGGCACATTTTTTATTATTAGCCCTTTGCTCTTAATTTTTAGTCTTCAAGCAATGTATGGAAATCTCCCGGATTTCATGACATTTATGACCACTGCTCCACTCCCTTGAGTAGTAGCGTATAGATATATAGTCTATAACCTTCGTCAATAAAAGGACTATTTAAGCAAAATACATTATCCAATTCGAACCAGTAGTTCCTGAAATTATTGCGTTCAAACAAACTGTTCAGCTTTATAATTTTAGTCTCTCTCTAAACTTAAGAACTGTGCTCTTGTCGGTGGAGTAATCGCCACTCTCCTCTCTCCCACGCCAATCTTTTGACCTCCTGATAAGACGTGACTTGTATCTTTTTTTTAGCTGTACCATAAACGGTCCTCTTAGTCTCTTTCCTTCTAAATTCCTTTATATGATATTTTTAAAAATAAATTATGTCTTATCAGGTGACCAATCTTTCCTCTTCTCTATTATTTACAGAATTTTTTATCCTGTACTTTGCTTAGTAGTCTTTCGTTGGGCATTCTTTCTGTCCATCTTATTCCCTCCATCCTTCTCCAGCACTTTTATATTTTAATATAGATGAAAAAACCAAGCCTAACCCCGAATTAGTCGATTATATGACTCACTAAATCTAAGTACATATGAATAAATAATATTTCTTTACAGCTGGCTTAACTTTCAAGTTGGTATTTTAATGTCTAATTTTCTTTTTATGGGTGTTTAGATTAGTTGGGTTTCGTAGTAAAAGCTGAACTACGTTTTTAATACATGAACGTAGTAACTAGACGGACTGTATGAGACAGGAAATTTCGTCATTTACGTTTGTTTCAAAAATTTCCCTTTTATAGGTAGGTAACTATTATGCTTTCTCAAAGTCTGATCTACCCCTATACCAAATTCTACAAAATTAGTTCAGCGGTTTGGGCGTAAAAGCGAACATACAGACAGACGAAGTTACTTTCACATTTATAATATTAGTGTGGATTTGCTTCTTCATTATCCTCATTAGTCGCATTTGAGCCCTTCGCCTCGGAGACCTGGATCGACTTGGTACGATTGAACTAGTTTTTTTTCCGGGTATATTGGGAGCGACTGCCATCTGACCTGGCTTGTAGTTAGTGTGTGTCTTTGTAGTTGGCTTAGTGACCAACCTCTGCCAGAATTGTACAGGTCGCCCATATAGGCCTTCGCCTTGTTATAAGAGGTAATGGTGTCGCCAGTTCAATGGTTTCTCATCTCACAAAATATTAGAAATGCCCAACGGGCCTACTTTATTATTTTGTGTTTTAGGAAACCTCATAAGGAATCACAAAAGGGTTTTGTACCACAAAAGGAAAAAAACAGAACCCTTATAGGATTACTTTGATGTCTGTCTGTCCGTTTCTCCGTCTGTCTGTCTGTCTATCTGTCAAGACCCTTTTCTCAGGAATGCGTGAAAGTATCAAGATGAAATTCATATCACACGCTTAAGTTTATAATGTCTCGTAACTGCATAAAAATTAATCTTCTCTAAATATATTAAGGTCTGTGTAGCTTAAGTTACGGAACCCTCGGTACGTGAGTACGGCTCGAACTTGACCGGCTTTTTTATGAAATTTCCCCGTAATTTGTACCCAACAAGCGATAAAACTGGTAAGTGCGTGTTGGGCCACGCGCAATGTAATCATTAATTGCTATTTTTATTATTAATAACTAGCTGTTGTCTGTGACTCCGCCCGTCTATGACTGTTTTTTTACGTACTAAAAACCTCCACGGATACCTCCCCGCCGGAGCCGGTGGGAAAGGCTATATCGAACTCGAACCGACTAAAACGCTGTGCTGTAAAGGCGCCTGTGGGTCATTGTTAGTTACCAAAGATGAGGTTGTCAGATACATCCCTCGCACCCCGGCTAACCTAGAGCCATCTCTCTCCATCTGGCCCTCCATCTGGCCCTCCCCGTCACCCTCAGGCCTATGACCACCTGCCTATGACTAGCCTATATATGTTTCACGACAAAATAATCTATCCCTGTGTCAAATTTCAGCCAGATCCTTTCAGCTGTTAGAGCGTTATTGAATAATAAACATACTCATGAACTTTCACTTTTAATCACAGGATGATGTATTTTTTGATAAATAAATATTCCACAATATTCTACGCAATGCTATCTAGCACCATGGTAAGCATAGTTTAACTTGCTTAAATTATGGAATCTAGATTGCGGATAAACATACTTAGATACTTTTTTTTTATAAATACATACATATCATACACAGGAATTCATAACATAATACATAGGAATCAACTGATATGAACCCGCGTCTTCTGAGTAGCAGTTGAATGTTCTACCGCTACGCCACAGAAGCCGTCAATAAAATGTGGGGTATACTGTCGGACTGATAGGGATCCGCCATGGCCTCAATGGGGGTCATGGAGGCCAATCTCATCTACAAGCTTTTACATCTGGTGATGATAGCTAACGGTTTGGAGTAGGCTTTACAACAGTGCTCCCTGCTGTTCTTTAGGTAGGTAGGTCCAAGCAACTACAATATAGGGTTCTTCAAGAAGGACATAGTTCTTATAGGGCAACGCGAGTGTGACTCTGTGGTTGCTCACGTCCAGAGGTTACGATAACCACTTCCCATCAGTATGGCCGTGTGCTTGTCTACCAGTTAAGGGGTATAAGTAAGACGTGTAAGAAAGTAGCCGCGTGGTTGTCGGCAGCGTAGAATTTGGACCACCCCATCTCTTCCCATTCGGTGTTGTACAAGGCGACTAAACGATAGGGCTGTTTAACAGTAGATAGATATATACAGCCCAGACTCAGACTCAGATGCATGGCTCGTATCAACAATAGTGCCCGGAATACGGCAATAGCCTCACCCTCCATGATTGGTGAAAAGTGGGTATTATTCATCTCTGCCTAACCATCTAGGAATAAAGGCATAATTATATGTATTTATGTATGTATCAGCAAAAGGAGGAAAATGAGAAAATGATGATGATACTATGGGTTTTAGAATATATTTGTATTCTCATCTATCATGCTCGCAGTTTGTAACAAATATCCTTTTAAGAGTTAAGGCATAAATACTTTCGTGTCGACTGTACAAGCACCTTGGCTGCGCATTGTAGGATCTGATAACAAAATATAGGTTGAACGGGGTCCAAGTATAGCCCCGATGTAATCGGAACGATTTAATGACATTTGAATATTGTTATATGATTACAATGGCTGGTGAAAGTGGGACGTCGGGGGTGTAATGGTGGCGGCTATGGTTTTTGTAGCGGGTGTGTATCGGGGTAATCGATCAACATTATTGTTGTACTACATTACTTTTTCTTTAGTTTAATTATGGTATGTTTTTGTGAAAAAGTTTTTTTTAAGGTATACAGCAGACCCTACAAGGTACCTTGAAAACTAAATCATCTTCACATACTGATTGAGACACCTGCTAATCACTCTCGTGAGTTCTTCTATAAATAAATAAATATTCAACAAAATTCTACACAACGCTATCTAGACCCAAGGTAAGCATAGCTTAACTAACTTGTGTTATTGAATCTAGAATGCGGATAAATTTACTTAGATACTTAGTTTTGTAAATAAATACATATTATATATAGAAACACCCAGACCAATGCAAATAAACATTTTCGTGTAAACAAATATTTGCACTGAGCGGGAATCGAACCCGCACCTCCTGCGTAGCAGTCGGACGTTCTACCACTACGCCACAGAGGCAAGTATACTGAGGATTATGTGGACTCCTGGCTCCGTGGTAGGCATGGACCAAAATATCTTGATCGGGTCATAAAACACCTGCAATCATTCAAACTCTCTCTTTTGACTTCTGTGGCGTAGCGGTAAATGTTCGACTACTAACTATATCAGAGCTCGCGAGTTCGATTCCCGTCCAGTAGAAGTATGTTTCTACATATAATACATAATGTGTGTGAAGGTATATCCAAAAAACTGTGTGTCACTATTGTAACATGGTATATTTATGTGACGTAATGGTGACGCTCTTCTCAGAGACTTTGCCTTCAGTTTAGCATCAGGCGAAGCGAAGTCTAATTATTGAGTCCTATATAAAAAAAAATCTAAGTTTGCAGCAATAATTTATTTATTTTCATATAAACTAAGATCTAATTTATATTATGTAAGTAACTACTTTAGACATATCATGTTTAATTAAATCTATTATAAAATGAATAGGTGTATACATTAATAATAAAAAATAATTAAATAAAACAAAAGTTTAAATGTGTCATGGATTGCTCCTTGTATACCTCCTATATTAAAATGTCAACTTTCATGTACACTAGACTTTGCCTGTTGTATTGCAATTCCTCTGTGCACTCCCGCGTTTGCTGGAAGAAAACTCAATTTTGAGTTAAACTCGCCTTTCTACATTACATCTATTATTCTGTATGCAGGGTTGGCAGCGCGACTGTGACTCCTCTTGTGTTACAAACGTCCATATGCCACGGTAACCACTTTCCATCACGTGGGCCGTGTGCTTGTCTGCCAACCAAGTGGTATAAAAAAAAAAAAAATTTTATGTGTATGTACGATAAAGTATAAGTGTAACTATAAGTATTTGCATTCTATTACTTATAACAGAAGCTAGTTACGCTCTATTTCCTTTAGTTCTTGATAGTGCTGTGTAGAAGAATATCATAGAGTAATAAGTATTAAACTAAAACCCGACTACTGAAAAATCACGCTATTAAAAGTATTAAACAAGAAAATATTAACGATAGCCACTTTTTCCTATAATATATTAATAAATAAATAATAAATAAATATTCCACGACATTCTACACAACGCTATCTAGACCCATGGTAAGCATATTGCTTTTTTAGACTAAGTGGCATACGTCGTAGGTAGGACACGACTGTATCCCCGTCCGAATTGAGCAGTCCGATTGGGGAAGTACCTCCACCCTACAGAATATCACGGCTATAATAACCTCATGTTGTGTTCCCGGTGGTGAGTAGGGTAGCCAGAGCTCACTGGAGAGTTTTTGTGCTGTCAGTGGGAAGACCAAAGGCTTGTCCTGATTTTGTGTTCTGCACTGACGGCACATAAAATTTCTATTCTTACAGGGTCGGCAGCACGGATATGATCCACTGGTGTTACACACGTTCTTAGGTCACGGTAACCACTTTCCATCAGGTGGGCCGTGTGCTTGTCAGCCACCTAAGTTGTATAAAAAAGACGACCACGGTTATCCTTGATATTTTCTTGTTTAATACTCATTTTTTATTTATATTATTTTAGGACAAACAATAGGTATAATTTATTTGAAATGTGCTAATTAGGCCCTTTCTTTTGATGCCCTACACGACATTTTTATCTCAAATTTATTTATTTAAAACAGTATTTTATGACCGCTCGAGGGCGGTACAATAGATTCATTGACACATTATATATCGCCTATAATCAGCGACGAAGATGCCACTACCGATACCTCATTTGTCCAGATCTAATAAGTGGTTGAGGAGCTATGAGCGAACAGATGAACCTACATACATTCATACATACATAGCCTGTCAAAATTATAACCCTCCGTTTGCTTCGCCGTCGTCGGGTTAAAAAAAAGATACGATCATCAGTATTTCTGAAACTTAATAATCCACAACACTGATAACGAGCCAATTCTTATTGTTGCGGTCAACAAACAAACTTTACCACAAACAACAACAAATCTCACAAGTTTTGCCGTCCGCGACAAAACAGCGTTAGTTTGCCGCCGGCGACAATTACCCTCCTGTGGGATTACTACAACAGGCTTCTGTAATAAAATCATTCAACCGTTACAATATCTCACGTACACTCGCCCATAGAAGTAGGTATCTTAACCAATTTCTAGTAGTAGTAATTTAGGTAATGGACTGCTGATACGAGGTCTCGGGTTCGATCCCAGATTTTACCATGGCACACACCAATGACTATTCGATGCTTTTCGAAGTTATGTGTGTATTTATCGCAGGTTTATAAGTGCCCGAATAGGCTCGCCACTTATTACATTGGGACCTAAACATAAACTGGCGAAATGGTGCTAGTACCTCTGCCTACCCCTTCGGGGATTTAGGCGTGAGTTTATGAGATGATGAGTAATTTAGGTTCAGGCGATCAGGAATCGTCTAGACGCAAACTAAGCTTTGCTTGTAGTAATTGTGAATTGGTTCTAGAATGTGAATAGACTAGACATTTTGGTTGCAAGAAGGAGCCTCCCCGCGGCGTAACTGGAAGCAGCTAGACCCGGTAACACAGGGTCTAGACTGACCAATTCTATCACTATAATGGCTCGATTATTTACTGGTAATGGTTATGTCCCAACTACAGCAGCATTTCCAACGGCCCTTTTCTGGGCCAACTCAACAAGCTCTACGATTCTGATACCCTACAGCCTGTAGATCAACGGAGAGCGCTGTTGCAGTGGCCAAGTTCTGGGTCAATAACATTTAAATACCAGATCATTAAGACCTAGCCATTGACTCGAAGAAGAAGACTATTTATTTTTTGTATACTTACAAAATACACACAGGCTAATGTAAATATATGCACACACATACAAATAAACACACCTTTATCCCCGGAGGGTTAGGCAGAAGTAAATTAACACCCACATTTCACCATTCATGGAATTCGGTCCCACGTAACAGGGGGCGAGCCTATTGCCGACTTCTGTGCACTATTGTTGACTTAAGCCATGCATTTGAGGCTGATTCTGTATGGGTATATCTGTCTGATGTTAAACAGTTCTATCCCTTAGTCGCCTTGTACGACACCGCAAGGGCAGAGATGGGGTGGTTCAAATTTTACTCTACCGGGAACCACGCCACCTACATAAACATATTTGAAAACTGAGAATCAGGCAGTACTATCCCTTGTAAATAATTTACTAGTCGTCCCAACTCAACTTTGCTCATGACCAATTCTGATACCTCGGATCACCCTTTTAAGCCCGTAATTTTTAAGTCTTCAGATCAATAATGTATGGAAATCTACCGGATTTGTTAACATTTATGACCACTACTCCGCTCTCTTGAGTGTGATGATATATAGCCTAAAAACTTCGTCGATAAACGAACTATTCAATACAAAAACTTTTATGTTTAGCTTATTATGTTTAGCACGGAAATATTGACATCCAATGTTATGAAATTTTCTATATTAAATTGCAAAAATTCTTAGCTTCTAATCTTATAAACAAATATCGTCATAATATGTGTGACGTTATTGCGTTATTGCATGCCAATCTGGCTAAAATATGGTGGAACCTAAATGTATTTACTTGTAACCTGTGTACCCATATATCGCAATAAATTGATTTGATTTGATTTGAAAAATAAATATTCAATTCGAACTAGTTGTTTTTGAGATTAGCGCGTTCAACCAAACAAACAAACTCTTCAGCTTAATAATATTAGTGTAGATTTATAAGCATTTATAGTTCACGGTGATCGCTTAGCGCGATTACCGTTTACCGGACTAGTGACCGAGAAATATCCTTTTAGGGTATGTACACAATAAGGCGATGCCAAATCATTCAACCAATGATTTGTATTCTTTATGTCAAATATGACCTGACCTCATATTTACGATTTTTATTAATCATAATCACGTTTCTAGTTCACTGAACTAACGTGAACCCATTTTTAGATTCTCATAACAAAGAAACGTTGACATTGACAAATTATAGAAGTGAACTATTGAAATGAATTTAGCATGTACATAACGGTTTATGCTAAAGATGCTCGCTCACTGAAAGTATACGAGTACCTACTACTGTAATGTAACATTTTTGATTCTAATGTCTTATTTCTAATGATATATTTAAATGCCTTTGTTCTTTTCTTACTAAATACTTTCAATAAATGTTTTTTCTGCATCTTTTTCGATTTTGAGCAGTAGATTACAGTATTATTAGTACACTGTACTGTCTCTCTGACTGATTCAATTCAATTCAATTTATTTTATTGCGATATATGGGCACAAAGATGTTACAAGCAATATATTTGAGCTTCACCATAAACATTAGCTAGTAATAGGTTATTTAAGATTCAGTTTTTTATAGAATTTAGGTGGCAGACATGCACACGGCCCACCTGATGGAAAGTGGTTACCTTGACCTATGAACGTGTGTAACACCAGCGGAGTCACACCCATGCTGCCAACCCTGTAAGAACGGAGAGTTTCTGTACCGTCAGTGCAGAAGACACAATCAGGACAAACCTTTAGTTTTGCCACTGACAGCTCAAAAACTCAAATTTTAACTATGATAACTAGGTTCCAGTGCTACCTAACTGAATGAAAATATTCATTTTCACTTTAGAGATTACGTTACACTATCACGCTTCACTGACTGGATACCCGTGAAACATTGATATTGAAAGTTATTTGCGAATATACAGACCTTGCGTGCTGTTACTCTCGGTTCTCTATCTTGATATTTGATTACTAATTAAACCAATACTATGATAATCGACTGTGATTCAGTGCACTCACGGATGAATGCTCGACTTTATAGCGTTACAAGCGATAACTCCAAGTGAAAGAGCACCTTTAGAACAACACAAATATATTTCGGTTATTTCGGTCAGATCCGCATTCGAGGTAGACTTATTGTTATTTTCAGCATGTACACCTTCCTATGCCTGTATTGTAAAGGATGTTTTGATTTTAAAGGAATATATACCCAGTATCCACCTATATTGACAAATTGACAAACGATATGAAATACATTGTACTCGAATCATTTGACGATTGACACCTAAATAAATTTACATTCAATCTATCAAATCAAGCAGCCCACCGCAGTCCATGAATTTATATTAATTACTAGCTATTACACACGGCTACGCTCGCATAGAATTCTGATTTCCTGATTCTTGGACACTTATTTCAGAGATAGAAAGTATAATTTCAGGTAAAGCTCTGTGTTATTCCAGACTATAATATAAACTATCCCTTGTTTGGCCTTATGGGGGGACATAGCGGGGGGGGGGGGGGCAGGAGTTGCCTATGTAGATTTTTATAATATTTACCAACATAGACAAGTAATACTAACAAATATTGAGCCTTTGTTGCTTGTAAATAAAAAAAACATTCATTCATTCGTTCATTAAATTTCAGCCAGAATTGCTACGCTGTTTATTTTTATCTAGAACACACCAATTTGAATTCACCTCGCTTGATGGTAAGCTAAATGCAAAGTCTCAGGTAAGAGGATCACCATTACGAACACTAAGTAATGTTTCAATGGTGGCACTCAGCTTGGCGGCCTCATCAGATGTATTTTCACGCCCCGCTTAAAGGACCCGGGACTGTAGATAGAATGAAACACGTGTGCTGATAATGAAGTCCAGGTCTTAGTGGTGCGGCAAAGAAAAGAGTCGCCGAACCGCTTGGTTCTCGCTCGTATATTCTGCACAGTGTGAGGGTGACATCTAAGCCCTGCACGTATTGTCCTCATGTCCACGTTTTATACATGCATTTATGAAATTACACTTCTTCTTGATCTTAGCGTTAATCCCAATTGCATCCGAAACTTTTACCTCAGAGTCTGAGGTCCACTTCACTAGTCTAACTGCTGATTTGGCTACACTTCGATATTTTCCGTGAAGCATCTGCCATTTGACACAACCCTGAGGCGACTACCATAGATGTTGGTATGGCAACCGAGACCGGCGCCGGCTTAACTTGCTCTCCGAGGCTCGACCAGAACAATGTTGACGACCTCCGTGGCGTAGCGGTAGACCATTCGCATTGCAGGCGGCGTGGGTTCGATTCCCGCTCAGTGCGAATATTTGTATGCATGAATATGTATATTTGCATTGGTCTGGGTGTTTCTATGTATAATATGTATGTATTTACAAAAAAAAGTATTTGAGTATGTTTATCCGTATTCTAGATCCCATAACACAAGCTAGTTAAGCTATGCTTACCATGGGTCTAGATAGCGTTGTGTGGAACGTTGTGGAATATTTATTAATGTAAACATATAGGTTACATAAACAAATATTTGCACAGAGCGGAAATCAAACCGCGCCTCCTGCGTAGCGGACATATTCACTACCGCCACGCTAACAGAAGCCGTCAGTTCGATCATGAAATTCCACTATAAATCACTTATATTACTTATTTTTGCCTTCTATCCATCCTAAGGTTACCTGGAAGAAATCACTATTATTGATAAGGCCGCCCATTTTGCATTTTGTTTTATACAACTTAGGTGGCAGACTAGCACACGGCCCACCTGGTGGAAAGTGGTTACCATAACCTATGTACGTGTGCAACACCAGTGGAGTCGCATCCGTGCTGCCGACCCTGTAAGAACAGAGATTTTGTGCCGTCAGTGTAGAGGACAAAGCAGGACAAGCCATTGGTCATCCCACTGACAGCACCAAAACTCTCCAGTGAGCTCTGGCTACCCTACTCAC
Organism: Eilema griseolum; assembly: GCA_963662185.1. Classification (NCBI taxonomy): domain Eukaryota; kingdom Metazoa; phylum Arthropoda; class Insecta; order Lepidoptera; family Erebidae; genus Eilema; species Eilema griseolum. The sequence goes on along the minus strand of OY759256.1, from coordinate 9,250,257 downwards.
CGCCGGGAACACAACACGAAGTTATTATAACAGCGGTATTCTGTAGGGCGGAGGTATTTCCCCAGTCGGACTGCTCAATTAGGCAGAAATACCGCCGTGTCCTTCCTCCTCAAAATGTATCTTTTTACAATAACCTGTAATAATATTGTCAGAATTATCTATCTATCTTTATGCCAATAACAATATCATAAGGTTTGAAAAACACACAATTCTGTTTGTCTGTGGACAATAGAATATGCGTGGCGACACATAGGTCATAATTCCTCAGGGAGTGCGGGCCTTATCGGCCAGCTGGGCTATATCAACTAGCCGGGTATAAATTCCAAGAGCCTCACAAACCATTTACTTGGGCTTTAGTTGACTGGTCAGGGACAGGTAGCTGTGCTTTATGATTGGAGGTCGTAGTGTCATTTTGAAGAATAACATCACCAAAGTCATTTGCAGGACAAGGTTAAATTGGCATCAAGAAAACTCGGAGTGCTCAACAGGGCGAAGCAGTACTTCACTGCGGGGGAGCAACTCCTTCTTTATAAAGCACAGGACCGGCCTCACATGGAGTACTGCTGTCATCTTTTTGCTGGAGCACCTGCATACCAGCTTGACCCCTTCGACTCGTTGCAAAGACGGGCATTGAGGCTGGTTGACAATCCCATACTCACAGGTAAAGTGGAACCTCTTAGCCTTAGGAGGGATTTTGCCTCACTGAGTGTGTTCTACCGCCTATACAATGGTTTGTGCTCAGATGAATGGTTTGACATGATGCCCGTAGCTACATTCTATTATCGCACCTCTCGCCATAGGCAGGGAATTCATCCCCACATATTGCGATCTGAGACGGTGCGCACTGTGCGGTATGAAAGAAACTTCATCCCACGCACACTCAAGCTGTGGAATGACCTCCCTGCTGCGGTTTTCCCAAGCGCCTACAATATGGGGTTCTTCAAGAGGGGCATCAGAAGGTTTCTTCATGGTCGGCAGCACGAGTGTGACACCCCTGGTGTTGCATACGTCCATATGCGTCCGTTACCGCTTCCCCTCAGGTGGGTCGTGTGCTTGTCTGCCAACTTAGTGGTATATAAAAAAAAAACATATGATTTTAAATTATGTGTACAGGCAGGGTCGGCAGTACGAGTGTGGCTCCTCTGGTGTTACACACGTCCATAGGTAACGGTAACCACTTTCCATCAGGTGGGTCGTGTGCTCGTTTGCCACCTTAATGGTATTAAAAAAATATATAAAAAAGGCAGCATCAGATCGATCGTGACGGACAAATTATTCAAAATGATCTTAAATCAAATCATTTATTTGCATAACACAGGTTACAAAAAGCTTGTAAAAGATACATTTTCTTTAAATGTATAGGTTCGTTGTATTATATTTATAACCTCTTCAAGGTGTGTAAATATTTAGGTATTGTCTATATATGCAACATTTCAATGAGGTATTCAAGCTGATCACCATTGTAACATGGTATGTGTATGTAATGGTGATCCTCTTTTCTGAAACTTTGCCTTCAGCTTACCATCAGGCGAGGCGTAGACGAATTGACGTATCCTATATAAACATATCGCGTAAATTACCGACAGTATAAAAACGCGAAAATATATTTAATAGAAAGAATATTAGAACCGAAATTACTATATTCCCTTTAACCCCTCCAGCTTAGCTAAATTGCTTGTGTTAAGAGTAGGTTCACGTCAGTGGTGTAATGGCCAGGACTTGAGCCCGAGACCTTTCGGTCGTAAGGCCGACTACTTAACCACTATATTTATTTACGTTTAAACCGACGTTTCAAGCAATTAGTAAAATTTAGTAAAACTTGGTTTAATCTATTTATATAATATAATTTACATCTGTGTCTAACTCTCTAAGATTATTTTAGAGCTTATAACTGAGTATATTCATAGTGATTACGTAATCTCATTCAATTAACAACGTGAATAAACTTTGCATAATATTATCGGCTCGGTTTTGTAGTAGGTAGACAAGCACACAACAAGTGTAGGTACAGCCGCTGACAAGTTTAGATATAGTCACTGACAACAAGTGTAGGTACAGCCACTGACAACAAGTGTAGGTACAGTCTCTGACAACAAGTGTAGGTAGAATCACTGACAATAAGTGTAGATGCAGTCGCTGACAACGAGTGTAGGTACAGTCACTGACTCTAAGTGTAGGTAGAGTCACTGACATCAAGTGTAGATACTACAGTCACTGACTACAAATGTAGGTACAGTCACTGACAACTTGTGTAGGTACAGTCACTGACAACAAGTGTAGATACAGTCACTGACAACAAGTGTAGTACAGTCACTGACAACTTGTGAAGGTACAGTAACTGACAACAAGTGTAGATACAGTCAATGACAACAAGTATAAGTACAGTTACTGACAACAAGTGTAGATACAGTCACTGACAATAAGTGTAGGTACAGTCGGTGACAACAAGTGTAGATACAGTCATTGACAACAAGTGTAGGTACAGCCACTGACAACAGGTTTAGGTTAGCACTGAGCGGGTAAATAAACTAAAGTACTTTTCATCTGACTGCATTTACTCAGGGTTATTGTGGCCATCTCAGAACCGTAGATAAACCTAGGGCAATGCCTTATTAGCTAATCTTACACCCTAGTAATCGTTCAGGGGGTCTAAAAAGGTCACATTGCGCGATTCTACTATAAACAAGTAACTTTATGAATTTCCAGTAGATCTCAATAAAACTCGTAAAATGGTCACTCATATGAGCAATGAATCATCAAATAACAATAAATCATTTACTATATAGATTATAATATCATGTAAATATCCTGGTCATCATCCTCCTGCCCTTATCTCAAGATTATTTGGGGTCGGCGCAACATGTATTCTTTTCCATTCATCTCTAGTTGCAGTCATTTCAATATTCACTACTTTCTTAACCATATCATCATTCACACAGTCCATCCACCTCATTTTAGGCCTCCCTCTCTCCTTGTAGCCATCCACTTCCATAGTTAGTGCCTTCCTTACGACATTACGTTCATCCCTACGCGTTACATGCCCGAACCAGGACAAACGATTTCCTCTGTAGCTTTTCTATGATTGGTGCTACTCTCAATGTAAATATCCTTTAGTACGATTGCAATAACGTTGCCTTCTTAGACCTGCTGTTTTAATCGGTCCGAGTCAGTCCGACATAACCCCCTCCGGTGATAGGCAGAGGACGTATCCGCGTGATACTCCGCACGAAAAAAACTTATAAGCTAAACTGGAAACCATAGTATCAGTCAATCATTCCACTAGCTGTGGCCTGCGGCTTTACCCGCCTGGAATTATGAACCCATTCCCGTGACCCATGGAACCCTACTTCCGGGATAAGAAGCATATGTGTGATCCTAGACGGTAATCTATCTTTATACCAAATTTTAGCCATATTATTCAAGCAGTTAGAGCATAATATTAACAGTTAGAGCATAATAATAATAAGTGCCTGGTTAATGGCAATAGGCTCGCCACCTATTACATTGGGACCTAAACATAAACTGGCGAAATGTGGATGCTAGGACCTGTGCCTACCCCTTAGGTGATATAGACGTGAGTTTATGTTATGTGTGTTAGTTAGAGCACAAAATTAAAAGTTAACAGTGATCTATCCTGATCGTATTCCCCAGAAGCTGAGCGTAGAAAAAAAATTGCTCCAAAATTATCTGCCATTCATCTCCAAACATCTGAATAAATTCACAAGACTGCCTCTCTTCTCATTATTCTTAAAATAATTAATATGTATGGCGTCTAGCGTACTTTACCCGACTTATACATGAAAAGAAACAACATCCTTTGAATAATCTATGGCCCTACAGCCTAATTTCCGCGTTGATTGCATTTGACGAGCAGCCTAACCAAATCTGTGGGGAACATTGTTGTTGTACATTGAACTCTAGGTTAAGGGAATACAGTTTATATTTGTTTAGTTAGTGTAATGCTGATTGTAGAAGAGAATTTCTTGTTGAAACATTGTCACAGTAAAGTTATACAGCAGTAGTATTAATTATTATATGATTTTTATTTTTCTGTTTGCAGTGTGTAGTGTATTCTATGTTCTTTATTTTAAGAAATAAAGAACATCAGATGCTTTTTCATGCCCCGCTTAAATGACCCGGGACTGTAGGAAAAAGTTGTTGTCCTGACACATATCACTACCTTTCTACTGGCTATTATTGTGATTATTATGTATACAATAATATAATAATTTAATGTACTAAAAATGATCTCTAATCTATATTCTCCACCTGAAAAATTTTAGATTAATACAATTTACAACTTAGCATTTCTAAGTTTCATTCACAATCATAGTTCACTTAAAAATTCTGAGTTCAAAATCGTTTAATTTAACATAACCCAAGTTTTTTTCAAATATTTCCGATGTGCAGAAACTTTAGAATTTATAATTGCATAGACTTGGCTGTATTTTTCATAGATTACGTTGTAAGGACAATAGTGATCAAGATGTAATGTTTTTCCTTTTTTTATACTACTTAATAATAATAATAAATAATAAATATTCCACGACATTCTACACAACGCTATCTAGACCCATGGTAAGCATAGCTTAACTAGCTTGTGTTATGGGATCTAGAATGCGGATAAACATACTTAGATACTTTTTTTTTTTTGTAAATACATACATATTATACATAGAAAGGCAGACAAGCACACGGCCCACCTGATGGGAAGTGGTTTCCGTGGTCTATGGACGTATGTAACACCTGAATTGTTACACTCGCGCTGCCAACCATAAAGAAACCTTCTGATGCCCCTCTTGAAGAACCCCAAATAATGTTCTCACATATGAAAAACTAAAATTAACCTATAAATGTTTTATATTTTTACAACATTATTTGCAATCATAGATTCGTCCCATCATAATAGTTTATAAAATCATGTTAAAATCAATAAAGCTAAACTCAAAACTAACCTTCTGAGTTACCCCTAATCAGTAACCACTGCGCACATCGGTGACGTTTTGTCCTAATGATCTAGCTAGTCAACATGGCCTCTGATTGTCTTCTGTTAGCCCGCGGCACGCCGTACATACCAAATTACATGACACCCGCACTAACCCTTGTTTATACAATGGACGAAACTGAATAGGTATGTAGTGGAAACTGTCGATTTAGGAAGGTATTTGAGGTAACTCGTAGGTTAGTGTGGAGTAATCAAGTTTTGGCTTAAAACATATACTGACTAGCTAACCCACTTCCAGTATTCACCCATGGTATATTTAGAAATTTCATTTATTCATTGCCATTACGTTTTTGACCTAATTAACTTATTTATAATCTGCATGTACGTTTTATCTAATTGAAATAATTTCATTTCTATATTCTGTATGCCATTGGCGGAACATAACTTGTACCTACTATTATTTTTAAAACATCTGTTATGTAACCTATGCTTCACGAAATAAATGAATTTGAATTTGTAACCTGTGTGAGCTGAGGGCATAGTCCTCAGCTCACACAGGTTACAAATTCAAATTCATTTATTTACCCTTTAAGTCCTAGGGGAGTGGCTAGAGAGACCACACGGCAGCCTCTCGTACCGTCTGACGCCGGTGATCTCCGAGCACGGGTGCCTCGGGAAGTATCTGCGTCGGATGGAGAAAGAGCCAACGTTCGATCACTGCGACGAGAGCGTGAACTCGGGGCCACACACGCTCACCGAGTGTCAGGCGTGAGTGACACCGAGACGGGAGCTGGTGGCAGCCCTGGAAGTGAGAGTTCTCACGCTCTCCACCTTGCTTGCGGCGGTGGTTCGCTGCGCGGATGCGTGAGCGGCCAGCGTCGGAGGTCGATGAACGACCTCCGCCCCCCATAAGCAGGGGGTGACTGGTGGAGCAGCCTGTCACCCAGGCAGAAGCAGGCCGCGGCGGCGGCGCGCCTAGCGCGCCTCCCCGTTTCCGGGGACGAGTTAGGGACTCTGTAGTCCCCACACGCGAGGAGAGGGCCAGATCATGAGAGATGGCTCTGGGTCGGCTGGGGTGCGGGGGCTATGCCTGACCACCTCACCTTCGGCAACAAAAAACGACCCGCAGGCGTCGTGTGTTTTGGTCGGTTCGAGTTCAACATAACCTCTTCCACCGTCTCCGGTGGGGTATTCAACACAAGCTGACTCGTCCCAGCTTCGCCTGTGGCATATTTTTTTTATTTGAACCTGTATTTCTTTAGTTTTCATAAAATGTTTGGGAATCTGCCGGATTTTAAACATTTATGATCACTGCTCCACTACCTTTTGTAGTAGCGTGATATTATATAGCTTATAACCACAGTCGATAAATAAACTATTCAACAGCAAAACATTTTTTCAATTCGAACCAGTAGTTCCTAAGATTTGCCCGTTCAAACAAACAAACAAACTCTTCAGCTTCATAATCCTCCCGCTGTGGGGATATAGGTGTGAGTTTATGTTATTCTCGCAGCAGAGCAGTTCTCGCTATATACGGTTCCGTACACAAGAGTATAAAATAGAACCCTATTCTTAAGGCTTCGTTGTCTGTATGATACCAGGCTGTATTTTATGAACCGTAATTGCTAGACAATTAATAATAATAACAATACATTTCTTGCTTCATCCACATCACATTAACACTCTTTTGTTTTCCTTTTCTATGTTTCACACTTGGTTAAGACCCGTGTGTCTCTTACTGTACCCCTATTAACCAAAAGGGAGATGTTCTATAAAAGCTATAAATATAATAATAATAAAATATTTATTTGACTCCAATGGTTATTTACAATGTGTTTACAAACAATACTGTGCTAATATTTTTTTTTTCAACAAGTTATGTCGATACTGATTCTCAAACTAGGCAAAAACCTGTATCTTGAGAAACAGTACTTTTTTAACTATTTGTGACATTTTAGGACACAGTGATTCTAATTACAGGAGTTCTTCTATAAGGTAAGTTTACAATCATACAATATACTATAAGTCATTACATTTCCTCCTAAGTAACTTCGTGTTGTGTATGTGGGAGTGTAATGTACGAGTGTAGTGTATATATATATACGTTATGTGAGTGTTGTGTGATGTATGTGTTCTCATGTGCGTACGGTTATGTAAGTTTGTACTTTTTTTTTTAAGTTTTAATCCAGAAATTTTAGCATTGCCTCAGTACCATCATAGTCATATTGAAGTAACCAGCTGGTTGCTATGAAATTGTACAATTGGAGTTTACAAATAATGTGGATAAATCTGTTTGGAACCCTTCTTGCACGAGTTTGACTCACACTTGGCCGCTTATCAAGTAAGTAATAATCTGGTTCATTAAAGAGCCAATTGCCCTGAATCAACCTATAATGACTTCTTGTTGTGTTCCCAGCGGTGAGTAGGGTAGCCAGAGCTCACTGGAGAATTTGTGCCGTCAGTGGGAAGACTAAAGGCTTGTCCTGATTTGTCTTCTACTGACGGCACAGAAACTCTGTACTTACAGGGTTGGCAGCGCGACTGTGACTCCTCTGGTGTTACAGACGTTCATAGGCCACGGTAACTACTTTCCATCAGGTGGGCCGTGTGCTTGTCTGCCAACTAAGTGGTATAAAAAAAAAACTGAGGGCACAGAAACTCTGTACTTACAGGGTTGGTAGCGCAACTGTGACTCCTCTGGTGTTACAAACGTCCATAGGCCACGGTAACCACTTTCCTTCAGGTGGACCGTGTTGTCTCCCACCTAAGTAGTATAAAAAAAGTCATTGTAGTCTTGGCTGTATTTTTTCAATAGTATACTTCGTATCCCTCATACATTTAAATGAAATAAGATGAATAGAATTTTTTTCAAGTTTATCTGTCCGTGTTCAGTTAAAAGTTTACTATTTCTGTTTATTTTTCACATTAAAATATACTACCGTATTTGCATTGTGGTGCAGGATTTAAAATGGCTAGAAAAAACCTCTCAAGTCTGTTTTCACAAACCAATATTGTGTATTAAAGCGATGTTGTTCAAAAGTGGAACGGAATGAAATCTCACTGTGGCGCAGAATGGTCAAAATGGAGTTTTGAGGAAAAAAAATAAATTGCGAAGTTTATCCGTTTCCGGGAACTCGTTTTAAATGTTAAAATGTTTGTTGATTATTCATTATCATTGCTTATATAAAGGTCAGGACTCGTGCTTTTCATTATTTTACCTATATTTATATTATGTTTTGAATGACTTTTTAATCATTCTGTGTAAGGAATACTGGTATCTTTTTTTTAAATTAGAGCTAAAATTACTAATATTCCCCTAACCCCTCCAATCAATATTTCAATTTGCCCACCGCAGTTCACTGATCACCACACCATTTTATCTGATCCTCTGCCTTCAGCATCCAGTATGTCCCAGCCACCTTTTTCAGGTAACCTAACTAACCTAACCCTTCAAGCTAGGCTAAATTGCTTGCGTTAGGAGTGGGTTAAGAAAATATTTAGAGGCTTTAGCGACATTTTTGGGGCTTAAGGTAACCTGAAGATCGAATGAAATTTTGAAGCATATAGTATGGCAACTATTCAAATTGATTAAGATATAGAATAAAATTAATCGGCTCAGGCGGGATCCAAACCGTCGCCGTAAGACGAATAAATGAAATATGTAATATATGAATATATAGAAGAATTTGAATGGTGTCGGGCGAAGGTTCTGTAGCTTAGTGAGCGGTGCGTTCGCAGCCCGCCTGAACCAATTAATTTGTTTCTATATCTTAATCGATTTACCTGAAGATGTTCTGGTGTAAGTTTGGAGTTGCGAGGTCAGAAAGTAGCGGCTCCCGTAAAAGTCAAGATTAACCAAACCAAGAAAAAAGTACCTACCATCTTTGGATGACACAACACTCGGATGATGATTTTTTATATAGTACTTGAATGGCATACAATCACACGGCCCACCTGTTCAATTTTCAAAAGAATTATAAGCAAAATGTAGTGAGTAGAGTAGCCAGAGCTCACTGGATAATTTGTGCTGTCAGTGGGATGACTAAGGGTTGTCCTGCTTTGTCCTCTACACTGACGGCACAGAACCTCTGTTCTTACAGGGTCGGCAGCGCGAGTGTGACTTCTCAGGTGTTACACACGTCCATAGGCCATGGTAACCACTTTCCATCAGGTGGGCCGTGTGCTTGTCTGCCACCTAAATGGTATAAAAAATAATTCATTAATTTATTTTTGAAAGAATCACCTCCGTATTTACATTAAAATCTTGTGGTGCAAAAAATATCTGTATAAGAGGCATAATTAATTATGGTGCCTATAAGGAAACAAAACGAACCATTGTGTCCACCAGAATGAACAGATAACCATTACATATCTATGTTTATTGTGTCTAAGGAAGGAAATTCCTTACCTGAACCTTTGTTTATGAAAACTTAAGAATCTTCAAGTACAGCGTGAATAGGCTGCTTTTAGGCAAGCGTGTTCTATCACCGATCACATCATCATTTACCAATAGGTGAGATAGTGGTCAAACGCGTGTCTAAATAATACCACTTAGTAGGCTTTATGACTAATTTGTATGGCAAATTACATCTTTGCCTTTGTCCCTTCGCAGCACAATTACGACCTGGAATTACTTAAAAGTTTCTTTCTTTCTTTCTACAGTCCTGGCTCCTTTAAGCGGGGCGTGAAAAAGCATATGGTGAGACCGTCAAGCTGTGTGCTACCATTGTAACATGCTACGTGTCTGTAATTGTGACCCCTCTTTCCGGAGATTGCCTTTAGCTTACCATGAGACGAGGTGAAATCAAATTCGAGTGCCTTATATTAAAAAAGGACACGCCAATTTCAGGAAAGGATATCCCAAGATCTAATCTACGTCTGCACAAAATTTTATCAAAATGTAAACAGTGGTTTGGGCGTGAAAGCGTAACATACAGATTGACAGAGTCATTTTCACATTTATGCTATTAGTATCGATTATAGATTTTTAGTAGTTATTTATTATCAAGTGAGGTGAAGGTAAAGTCTCACTATATAGGTTTCGTATTGACTAAAATAATAAAAAGAATAACAAAAAATTATCAAGTGAGGAACAGCGTGATAAGTGTAGTTATAGGAGGTAGGTCACGATGGTATTCCCATCTCAATTGAGCAGTCCGACTGAGGAAGTACCTCCACCCTACAGAATACCACGGCTATAACAACCTCATGATGTATTCCTGGCGGTGAATAGAGTAGAAAGAGTTTTTGTGCTGTCAGTGGGAAGACTAAAGGCTTGTCATGATAGTTTATTCTGCACTGATGGCACAGAAATTCTTTGTTCTTACAGGGTCATGGTAACCACTTTCTATCATTCCACAACCATGGCAAATGGAAAACTGTAGAAACTGTAGAATGATGAGGCCGTCAAGCTGAGTGTCACCATTGTCACACGGTATGTGTAAGTAATGGTGACCCTCTTTTCTGGGACTTTGCCTTCAGCTTACCATCAGGCAAGGCGAAGTCCAATTGACGTGTCCTATATAAAAAAAAAAAAAAAAAAAAACCCTACCCCACTGGAAGAAAGGCGTGACTGTATGTATATATGTAATTATTATATAATTATTCTACAAAGTTCATTTCTCTATAGCAGTGCAATCAACTCCACTGTTGACCAGACTGCTTCATTAATCATTCATTGGTCGTACAACATGGGTTATTAAAACTGGACGCTACCGAAGTCTTCGTGATTCGAAAACATGGCAATTATAATCAAAGGTTAGGAAATAATATGAGGTGGCCACCTGACTTGAGAGCTTAGTAGCCATTGTTTGAAGAATGGTGAGTGTTCTGATGAGCAATTATCCCACCCTCCCCTTTCCTACACAGGACAACATGTGCAGGTCTTAGATGTCATCCGCACACGGTGCAGAACATCCGATGAACAAACAAGCGGTTCGGTGACTCTTTCCTCTGTTGCACCATTAAGGCCTGGAATTCATTACCAGCTCAGGTGTTTCCTTCTTCCTACAGTCCCGGGTCCTTTAAGCGGGGCGTGAAAAAGCATATGATGAGGCCGTCAAGCTGAGTGTCACCATTGTCACACGGTATGTGTAAGTAATGGTGAGCCTCTTTTCTGATACTTTGCATTCAGCTTACTTCATCAGGCAAGGCGAAGTCTAATTGACGTGTTCTATATAAAAAATAAATACTTAGAAAATCATTGAATCACCTGCGGACCCAAGTTGGCCGTTGCAAAGAAAAATTGACCGCCTTGCGATTGTGGATACTAGTCCATTTCGAATGGGAAATGTCAAAGCAAATGTGCTCTTTTGCCCACTGTGCTCTCTCTACGTGTACACTCATCGTCAGAACGATTTTGACTACAAAGTCACAAAATGATTTTGATACTATCATACATAATATATTCACGTAATATATTATTATTCGCTCCGGATCCGGATCATTTCACTTGAAATACTAAGACAAAAACTGTGATTGCAATTATTGATGTGACATATATTATATATTGATTTAAATTATATTATTTTCCGAACTGAAAGTGTGTTTAAAATATTAGAACAATCAGTCAACAGGAAGGAGGGAAAACCAAGATGAACAAAGTGTTATTCTTTCTTCGTCAAGAACGATCTGATGCTGACTGTAGTAATAAAACATCAAACATTTTCAGAAACCAATTGAAATATATATATTTCATATATTCATGCAGAAAAATATTTGCACTAAATGGAAATAGTACCCACGACTCTGATCTAACATTTGAATGCCTTATCATCACGTCACAGTGATTTTCGTGTATATTACTTTTTTCTTAAGAAATGTATATTAAAATGTACTCTACGTCAAACGGATCGCGTTGCTCACAAGAAAACTACTCTCTTGAAGCGACTCTAGCGCTGCATGTTGAATATTTGAGTTAGACGACCAATTTGTTTTAAAGCTGAAGCGAACTTTAATCTAAACTCTTACATAGAGTACGAATTATGTTCTGGATAGTTTCTGCGGTACTTTCGTAATATATTTTAACTAAGATAAATTAAAACTTTCGAAGTTTGACATTCTATGCAATTAACTATGTTTAGGGAAATTAATACGATAATGTGCTTAAATATGTTAGTATGTGAAACTTGATTAATCAGGTCGTACTAATATGAAGCAAACATTATGAATAATTGCCAGTCATTACGTATAATGTCCAGTCATTACGAATAATGACCAGTCATTATGAGTAATGACCAATTATTTGACTGATCAACAATAACTTAGTGTCCAAATCATCATTAATATTCTATATTTGGTCCATTAACGTCACTCTAGTGTCTCTCTGAGAGAGCTCTCACACTGCTTCGTACCAGAGGCAAAGTTGGTCATTGCTATTCAGCGGGGCAAAGTCGACAGCGTTTTGGCCACCTTTAATCCAGGTACGGTGAGAAATGGGTTGATAGATTATTATACCATTTAGTAGCAGTAACCCGTCTGAAACTATTCAGTTACCGTAGCTACTTTTCTGTCTTTTCTGTAGCAGTAGTCCTATCTTGATTTTGTAGTACTTATTTTTTCATCCTATTGTTAATCCCAGTTGCATCCGAGTCTGGGATCTGTTTTACCAGTCTAACTACAAATTTGGCTGAAGTTCGATATTTTTCGTGAAACGACTCAAAGGCGAAATGGAAGCATTGCAACTAGACAAGTTGTTAAACTTTTTAGGGCTTCAGCTGCCATAACGACTGCCGTAGATGTTCGTATAGCAACCGGGACCGACGGCTTAACGTCCTCTCCGAGGCACAAAAATACCCCAACCAGATTTTCCGCCCAATTGAGCAGTCCGACTGTGGAAGTACCTCCGCCCTACAGAATACCGCGGTTATAATAACTTCGTGTTGTGTTCCCAGCGGTGAGTAAGGTAGCCAGAGCTCACTGGAGAATTTGTGCTGTCACTGGGAAGAAAGGCTTGTCCTGCTTTGTCTTCTACACTGACGGCACAGAAACTCTATATTTACAGGGTTGGCAGAGCGACTGTGACTCCTCTGGTGTTACACACGTCCATAGGCCACGGTAACCACTTTCCATCAGGTGGGCCGTGTGCTTGTCTGCCACCTAAGTGGTATAAAAAAAAAATTGCTCTGAGCAGATATCGAACGCCACAGTCATCTTGACTTTACTACTCGTTTGTGAGAACTAAACTATATAGTAACGTGAAATTAACAGATTCGTCGAATCAAATTTCAATTATGAACATTTCTCAAGCCATCGAAATAAATAATTAACTGGAGTCGTTTTGACGTGCTTCTTAAAGTTAACAATCGTTTGGCGCTTTAATAAATCGACTGGTACACGCAAACTAACCACGAATTCATAGTTAATTATATCGAACTAGTTTATTATGTAAAGGGCAAGGCTAATGTGGGGTAGGATTGAACAATCACAGACTTGAGCCACAAAATATTGTTAAAAACTAGTTATTTTTATATTTTTGTTAATGTATGGTATGATGATGATGTATCGAAGGCGGGCTTGAAACACAAGGGCTTGCATGAAAAGTTTAATGACAGTAAAGGAGACTCGTGAAATGTTAGAGTGTTTTCACACTATCCGGTCTGATATCAGAGTATACCGATAACCGACACGAAGTAAAATTTATCTTAAACAGACTACAACTTTAACACACATACTGAAAAAACTACTGCAAGCGACTTTCGACCTTAACGACATTTTCTTGATAACGTGTCTTTTCGCGTTAAGAATGATGCTGATCACGAATATAAAAAAAAACTACTATGTCATATCCAAAAAGGTCGAAAATTGCTTGCAAGTTTTTGCTACGTATTTTTATCCCTAGTATATGTCTAAATAGTCCGTGCTATCGATAAAATGACCGTATCGGACCGATTTTATTGAATATATGTGAAAACAGGACATGGTGTCGGCTATCGGATATCGGCTATCGTTGTCTTACACCGATATCGGATCGGATAGTGGGAAAACGCTCTTAGAATAGAATCAAGAGGCGGGCTGTTGTCTCTGCCAACTTCTGACGAAAGAATGCGTGAGTATGTATGTATTTTTTATATTCCGTTACTTAAATTACTAGCTACTTAAAACATATACCTTCACGACTTTCGCGTCACCCTCTATAGCATGGGAGAGTACTAGGTCTATCCAGTTACTTTTCCGCCCTCTCTTTCCGAGTGATGAGGATGGCTCTTCCTCGCATCATATAATTACATACCCTTTTGGTGCTTATCCCTGTACCGCACAGGTTCCTCGTACAGCACACACTGCATGGCTGATTATTGTAATGGCGAGTAAGATTAATATCTTACTCGCCTTTACAATATACAGCTTTCCTGATATCATCATTACAGCTTTGTGGCTTTTTTTACATCATTTTGGTGGCCGAGGTGCACACGGCTCACCTGCTGGAAAGTGGTTACCGTAGCCTATGGACGTATGCAATACCTTCAAGACCTTTTAATGAAAATCCAGCAGATTATATATATAGGGAAACAATTTTTTTGCTTCACGTATTAATATATAGATTTTACCAACTAAATAAAAGAAATCCTCTCTGAATTCTACCAGCACGTAGCGTTTGCCAGCTAATCACAATGTTGACTTAGGCATGTTAGATGTATATTGAAATTAAATTTGACTGTACATTACAAGCCAAAGAATTCGTTCCACGAATACAGTTAGAAGTGTTTACTTAACAAATATTTACATTTTTTGTTCAAGTTTATAGTTCTTTTTTCTATTGACTTTTATAAGGGCAGAGATTTCCAGTTGCGGCTTGTGCAGAACTAAAATAGTCTAAAAAAGCAAATAAAGTCTAAATAATAAATAATTAATGGAACATAGGAGTAACTAATGTTATATAAATTGTCAGTTAAAAATATTCAAGCCTGTAATTCCCCGAAAGGGTAGGGGGAGAGAGTCACCCACATTTCGCCAACTATAATTTTCGGTCCTACGTAATAGGGGATGAGCATGTTGCCGTCAAGCGGGTACTTTCTCATGGGCTGTATATGCACTGTCGATATATAAACTTTATTTGTGAGTAAAACAATTTAATACTAAACATACAATTGGAAAACTTGTTTTGTTAAAATATATACATACATATAATCACGCCTTTATCCCCGAATGGTTAGGTAGAGGTGAATTGACAATTACATTTCACCTATCAATGTATTCGGCCCCACGTAACAGAGGGTGAGCCTACTATCGTATTCCGGGCACTATTGTTGACTCGAGCCATGTATCTGAGGCGGAATCTGGGCTGTATATATCTGTCTGATGTTAAACAGCCCTATCTCTTAGTCGCCTTGTACGACACCGCACTTGAAGAGATGGGGTGGTCCAAATTCTACGCAGCCGACAGCCACGCGGCACTTAAAATAAACGATATTTATTTATTTAGCACAAGTGTTACTAAATTAAGGAAGAGATTTTGTAATCTTTACTTCTTTTAATATTTAGCAGTATCGTGATGTGAATAATGTGGCTTATATATTTATTTTTTCTTTAATTTAACAATGTCGCGTATTTACCATAATTTATTACTTTTAATTTTGCTATGAGTGAAAACTTGTGTTGTGTTCAGGACGGTGAGTAGGGTAGCGAGAGCTCACTGGAGGGTTTTTGTGCTGTCAGTGGAAAGACCAAAAGCTTGTCCTGCTTTGTCTTTTACACTGACGGCACAGAAACTCTCAATGTTTGCAGGGTTGGTAGCGCGAGTGTGACTCTCTTAGTTTTGCACGCGTCCATAGGCCATGGACCACTTGCCATCAGGTGGGCCGTGTGCTTGTCTGCCACCTAAGTGGTATATACTTTTTTTGATATTACTACTATTGTAAATGCTATAGTTTCGGGGCGATAGATGTCTATCAATTAGCTTATGCATGCTGGACATAGGCCTCTCCCAATGTGCACCAATTCTCCCGAATCTTCGCCTTAACCGTAGCAGATAGTTCATTCTGCATCTTAAGCGTGCGTGAGATGAAGTTCCTTCCATGCCGGACAGTGCGCACATTTCCGGTCGCAATGTGTGAGGATAAATTCCCTGCCTATAACATTTTAAACACATTACATTATAAACTAACTCCATCAATTAATGAACAGAAATTATTCTGGCACATTTAGGTTACAAAAATGACGCACTTACATCCAGTAATTTTGTTCGCGTGTGTATGATTTTTTTATCGCAACACAAGCTCGCGTTTCTTAGCTTAGTTGAAGTAAATTGAACTCTTTTGTGCGGGTCGTATTTTGTCGAGCCTTTTGTTGAAAAGGGCACAGTGCTATTGTTGTGGTGTTAATTACTTTTTTTTAGGGTACCGAAGTGCTTAATATTATTACTCTTGACAGGTGTATAAGATGGTTTATTAGATGCTATTATCTAGCACTATTAAACGAGGAATTGTTGTATTATATTTTGTAAACGTATCTCGGAAACAGTTCTAACGATTTAGATAGAAGTTTAATTTAGGCATATCACATATTTTTCTGAGAATATTATGTAATCTTATAAAAAATATATATTTGGTCGATATTTGCATCTTAACGAGATTAGAAAAACTACCAGTTCAATAATTAGATCCCAGGCTATTGTGAAAATTATATAATCACTCTCCGACTTCCCAAAAATTCGGAGAAAAAAATACAAAATTTTCCTTTCGTCGTAATTTCACCTTTGTTTTCCCGATACTTCAGAAACTAGCCACACAGTGTAATTACCCTCATACTTTCCTTGAACACAAGCTTGCCCTGAGTATCGATTCGTCTACGAGTACCTACAGTATATCGTTTCCTAGAATACGCTTCATAAATAGTAATTGCAAAAGTTAGCTACAGAAACTTGGAATAGTTTGAAAAATACCACAAGTAACGCCATCTATTCGATATAAACAGAACTTTGTGGTTTCTGTAATCTCTGTGTCAAACATTGGGGTGTTTCTAAAAGTGCCACCTACAATGAATATGCTAAACTTATAATATTGTATACAGCGGAATATGTGTTAAATTATTATGTCCGCTAACATGAATTGGCATTATTTTTGAATAAGTGCTACTTTATGTAAAACAGGAAACAGACGAAAAGTGTGCTATTCAATAAGTAAAACCTTTGAATAGCAAATAATTTGACAGAAATTAAGCGGGAAATTAAGAGGGGCGTGAAAAAGCATCTGATGAGGCCGCCAAGCTGAGTGCCACCATTGTAACATTACCTAGCGAGAGTCTCTTTCCTGAGACTTTGCCTTTAACTTCCTCAGGCATGATGAAGTCAAGTTGGTAGATATAAAAAAAATATTATTACCATCCTTGTTAACGTTTTCAGGATAGCTAAATTACTCGGGTTAGAAGTGGGGTCACGTTGAAAGCCTCTATGGCGTGGTGACGGTAGTAAAAGTGGCAGGCGCGGGTTCAATCCCCGCTCAATGCAAATATTTGTAGACATGAATATGAGTATTTACATGGATCTGGTTGTGCTTCAGAAAGCATGTTAAGCCGCCCGTCCCGGTTACGAACATATATGGCAGTTGTTGGAACCCTAACAAGTCCAACAACTGGTCTAATTGTAATTCATTACCAGCACACATGTTTCCTTCTTCCCACAGTCCCGGGCCTTTAAGCAGGGCGTGAAAAAGCATCTGATGAGGCCGCCAAGCTGAGTGCCATCATTGTAACACTTAGTGGTGATGATGGTGACTCTCTTTCACGAGACTTTGCCTTTAGCTTACCATCAGGCGAGGTGAGGTCAAGTTGGCGTGTCCTATATAAAAAAAAAATTCTTTGTTATCGACTTTGGGTTGTGGAAGTTGAATAGCAGGTGCCGCATGGAAAATATCAAAGTTCAGCCAAATATGCATTTAGACTGGCAAATGGACCCCAGACTCCGAGGTGAAACCTTCAGATGCGACTGGGATTAACGCTAAAATGAAGGAGAAGAAGGGGGGTCTCGTACGTACATCCAGTCATCCGGTTTATCCCAGCAGCCTATTGCGGGTCATCAGTCTATCTGGCTAGGGTCGTCCTACTTAAACCGTTTCTAACTTTTAAAAATGATTTATCCTCATAATTTTGTGTTTTGACGATGTAATAGATATTATTGACTTTTTGATTAAATTGTATGTTTAATTAATACTAGTTACGCATTCTGGCATTGCTTCAGTGCAAGTAGGACATGACGGTATTTCCGTCCTAATTGAGCAGTCCGACTACAGAAGTACCCTCCACCCGACAGAATATCACGGTTATAATAAAATGAGTAGGGTGGGTGGATTTAGTGGGAAGACTAAAGGCTTGCCCTGGTTGTTTCTTCTGCACTGGCGGCCCAGAAACTCTTTGTTATTATAGGGTCGGTAGCACAGGTGTGACTCCCCTGGCGTTGCATACGTTCATAGGCCACGGTAACCACTTTCCATCAGGTGGGCCGTGAGCTTGTCTACCACTTAAGTTGCATAAAAAAGTAAAGTCAGCGTCATATGTCATTTATTTTCAATCTTGAACAGTAAAATTGTTTCTTATTGACGTCGATAATAATTCTACTTAAGCTAAGTTTACCACAGCTTCCAAGGCGCTGGTGGAGAAGAAGAATAATAATAATAAACGTCTTTATTGTACACCAATTACACATTACACTACAATATGATATACAAGTTCTGTGGCACGTACAGATGGCGGCCTTATCGCTCTGCAGCAATTTCTTACAGGCAACCATATGATGGAGATAAGAAATAGGTGCAACAAACTCTACTGCGGCATTTTATAGTACCTTATTTGTGAACTTTCATGTAAATCTTGTTCTGACAATACATACATACATATAATTACGCGCTTATCCCCGAAGAGTTAGGCAGAGATGAATGAACACCTACTATTCATTGTTTTCAGCCCTCGTAATAGAGGTGAATTGCCGTCTTCCGGGCACTGTTGTTGACTCGAGCCTTGTTTCTTCGCCTGAGTTTGAGCTATATATCTGTCTGTTACTAAGCAGCCCTATCTCTTACTTGTACGACACCATATGGGAAAAGATGGGGTGGTCCAAATTATACTTTGCCGGGAATCACTCGGTCTGACAATAACGAACACCAAAAAAGGTCCAATTTGATGCAGCCATTCTGAAGTTATATATCGGAACGACTACACCGAATACGTCCAAGGGGTAAGGTGCTTTAATGGCAGTAGGGTGAAAATAGGGTGCGCAGTTAGGATTGATTAAAAATAAACTTCAATCAAAATGTCAATACCCCTATTTCAAAAACATAGAAACTTCGAAGGCCCAAATTGATGTTGACTTAATGACATTTATAAATACGTTGATATACAGTTGGTTTTCTTTCCAATCAATAAATATTATTTATTCATAGAATTGTGACATCAAGCAGTATCGATTGTCAAGGACAAACGCCTTCTGTACTACTGGGGCATTATTGTGCTTGACAACGAGTTTCATTCGAAGTCATAACGTGGGTAGACTGTGAATTTCAATAGGTTAACCAATTGTAATACACAGTCTTCTCGTGTTATGGCTACTATTTAAACTCGATGTCACTCAGAATAATGCCCCTGAACGTGGAACAGAGGGGCCTGACCTCTTTTAATTGGTATGTATCTTTGATTTGTTTTAACCAACAATTTACTACCGATGTGGATTTAATAATGTATCACTAGCTTCAACGACGAAGCTATTCAAAGAAAGTGTAATAGTCTTCTATTTAAGTAAAAATAATTGTTTCTTTGTATTGAAATAAAACTACTTTGATATGTATATCTATGATATATGATACGTCGGTATGATTTCTCATCGACCGATGGTGAGAAACTGTCTTTAATGAAGGTTTGTTACCAAAAATGTGAGCCTGGAGCAGATGGTTGAGGCTAACAGAAACCAACTCAAGTTGGCAGTTGCTGCAGCGATGGCTAGCCCCAACACGTCGGTAAGGTGAAGTCTGACCAGGCTTTTCCTTGAAGATATTTTTACACAACATAGGTGGCAGACAAGCACACTGCCCACCTGATGAAAAGTGGTTACTGTGACCTATGAACGTATGTAACACCAGGGGAGTCACACCCGTGCTGCCGACCCTGTAAGAACAGAGAGTTTCTGTGCCGTCAGTGCAGAGCACAAAGTCGGGATGAGCCTTTGGTCTTCCCACTGAAAGCACAAAAATTCTCCAGTGAGCTCTGGCTACCCTACTCACCGCCGGGAACACAACACGAGGTTATTATAGCCGTGGTATTCTGTAGGTTGGAGGTAATGCCCCAGTCAAACTGCTCAATTGGGACGGGAATACCGCCGAGTCCTACCTCCTACAAAATCTATTGGATACCTAAAACCTAATACGGGGGCCGGCCGATAGCTTGGAATATGTTAAGCTAATTACTAGTGATATAAATTCGCTTCCCTCAAATAAAAACACCATGGATAATCACAACAAGCATAAACTTGAAATATATTGAATACTATCTTATTTCAAACCAATATATTCACAATATCATGAGAAATAAACAAGTGCATCGTGATATTACTCTGACATATCCGTTTTAAATTCTTCACCCAACGCTACTTACTTCACTAAAAATATTTATAAAACATTTTAAAGTCAGCGCAGTGTTGTAAGTTATCGATATTTTTAAAAGTAACCTATGTTATACACAAGTTTTGTTTTCTTCTAGTGTTGTTATGATGCAAAAGTTTTATCGATAAACTTCTCGAAGTTCTAGCAACTTAGCCCGTGTGCCCGTGTATCATTTGCATATATGAGTTTTTTCTTTATTAGTTTAATATCTATAAAAAGTTTATAAAGGAGAGAAAATTGTACTACTTTTTTTTGCGAACTTGTAGTAAATATATTATGATTTTTTTTCTGTTTCAAATTTATGATTAGGATGGAGATCATTTATAATTATGATTATGTGGGGCCGAATATAATGATTGATGAAGTGTGGGTGTAAATTAACCTCGCCTGTATCATCGGAGGTCTACCTCCGATCATACAGGCATAGGGCCTGTTCGGTTTAAATATTTGTTTACATATTATGTATGTATACTATGTATGTATACTCATGAAACATACATAACATTATATTTATCTAAACCAAAGTAGGTATAACTATTAAATACACTTTTTTGTGCTACATATACACGCATAGAAGAAACATCCAGAACATTACCTACATAAAAATATACAAACAAATATTTGGATTGAGCGGAAACCGATCCTGCTATCCCCGACCACGACATATCCGTCACACGTTTTACCATCACGACACATAAATCGTCAACCGAATTGTTGAAGTTCGTTCCCGTAAAACTTTTCTCACACCATCAGCAAGACAAACCTTTTTAATTTGTCAAAACTTAGTCAAAAGTTATTAAAACTTATTAACGACTTTAAAATATAACTTAAAATATTAATATTTATTTTTAATCGATAAATATTAATAAACTTTTCCCAACTCTATAATTAAAAACACTCGTGTAATTACACACTTAGATAAAAACTTTATTAATTCAAATTTAAATAAAATGACAGTGGTATGCATGTGTGTGTGTGTGCATATGTCAATTGTAGTGGTGTGTGTCAGGTATCCGTCACTGTTGGATAAATATCTCAAGAGTGGAGGCCCTGCGCGGTACGTGCTCCGGCCTAGCCCGCTGCAGTACGGCGTCGTCCATACAGCGTGTCAATGTGAAAATTAATTTAAATTGTATTTGTATTGTATTTTGTATCACGAATTACGTGTGATACAAAAATCTTGGTTAAGTGAAGTCAGAGAGGTTTATTTTATTTTTTATTTACGGTACAGTTAGGTTTAAAAACGTTTGATTTGGTGGCGTAGTGATAGTCGAAATAACGTTATATCATAAGGTGAAAAAAAACTCACGAAATTTTAAGAAAATTGTGTTTAGAAAAATTCTTAGTCTTTAGTATTAAAGTTATCAGGATATTTACCATCTTGTACTGTTCTGAGTTTCCGATACTTCAGCGCTGTTGCAAACACCATGAGACGGTTTCTCCGAGATCATGGTGCTTGCAACAGTGCCAAAGTATCGGAATCTCAGAACAGTACAACATGTTAAATATCTTGATAACTTTGATACTAATGTGAGTGACCATGATAGTTTAAATTCACAGTCTCCTGAAAATTATCTTCGGTTACGTGGGATTTAAAGCAATTGCCGAAAAATAGGTAAATAGTAAATATGCCTCTGCTTACCCCATTTGATTAAATAGATGACTGTCGGTGTATATTTATATGTTTTAAAGTTATTCTGGATTTATAGCGATTAAGTACATGACTCAGAGTATTATTATATTAAATAATATTACTATTCAATAGTATTATTATTTATACATATTCTGTATACTAAATATCAATTTGGTGTTCGATCACTTTTTTATGATCAGTGGCCGTCCATGCTATGTATTGCATTATTTTACTTCCAGTTATTCAACAAAAAAAAATAGTGAATGGTGTAGCAAAATCAGGCGCTCGATTATATTGAAGCATAACCACTGTCATACCACAAATACTTCAAGAAATTGCAATACATTTTAGATTTTATTTCTATAGTATTAAAGTCCAAAATGAAATGAAAAGAGTTTCATTTCACTTTTTCATTCAATTTGCAAAAAGCCTTTTGATTATGAAGAATTCATTCATTCATCATTCATTCATTATGAACTTTGTAAGCATTGCTTTAAAGTCTAAAATTAAATTTATTTTTCAATGTCCCGGGTATGACAGTGGTTTTGCTTTAGCAGAATCGGGGCCCAGTAGTGTTGTTCAGAAAAAGTCAGCAGAGAAACACACAGCCATTAAATAATATTATTACAAAAAGTATTCTTAGTAATTGATACTTAGATACTATTTGTAAAAAACTTTTGTTACGAATAAAAAATATTACCCTCCATTGTATCGCAATAAATAAAATAAAAGACCGTCTACACCTATTGTTATACCCCATTTGACGTAATAGTATACAACATGGTACTAAAGTAGTACCAATCTTGCATTCATTGAATTTCATGTCACTTTTTATTAAGTAAATAAAATTCTATCTGAGCCTACCTCAGTAACCACGTCTTAACAAAGTACGCATACGGCAGTCCCTATTGCGCATGCCCGAGCCTCACTCATTCCGGACTATTTGTTTTGTCGTTACACTATCAAAAAGCTTCGGATTGCTCGCATAGTAGCATCTTCTTTGCTAATTGGCTGATATCCTCACGTATCTTAAGTATCGTGTAGCCTATATCTTATATAGTGCCAGTGTTTACACGTTTCAGAACGCGCGGAATCAATCAGCCATCTGTCAAGAGTTCGCGCCAATAGTTGACATTCGACCGCGTGCGGTCGCTCGAAATTCGAATACCTTGACGTTTCGTGAGTGCTGTTTATAACTGATTTGTGATTTTATTTCGTGGAGTAAACATTTAAAACTGTGATATCTGTGGCATTTCCAGAATATATCACATAGTTTCGCCGAGAACTCATCTGGAACTAAATTTTAAAGTGTTTTAAATCAGTGTCGAAGTTAATATCAAAAGTTTATTTCCCGATTCGAGATGAATATAACGTCAACGACAGACGGTGAGTACGT
Source organism: Eilema griseolum (assembly GCA_963662185.1). Taxonomy (NCBI): domain Eukaryota; kingdom Metazoa; phylum Arthropoda; class Insecta; order Lepidoptera; family Erebidae; genus Eilema; species Eilema griseolum. Next base: position 9,226,702 of record OY759256.1, on the reverse strand, counting down.
TTTAAATTGAGAACATCTGCAATATAAAAGTACTAATTGGTTGCAATCCCTAGATGCGCACCTCTGCGGATTTCGTTCCGCATTTAAAATTGAACTTTATAAGTACCGCTTTAGGACGAAAATTTTATCAGCAACTGTTTATCGGGTCCACGGATCTTTTTAGTTTTATACTGTATGTAATAAGGTTGATTTTAGCTTGTATTTTGTTCTGTCGTTATACGGTAATATATCTTAGCACGTTTCCGAACCGAAATGAATATTTTCGTGTGTGTAAAGTTTTACTGTGGCCCGGTTGCGGTATATATACACTATTGTTTTTTATTGTTTTTTGACATAAATTAGTTTCATCATGCGAATAATGTTATTACTTTATTTCTAACAAACAAACTTTTGAACTTTAATGATTATATGATATAGGATGATTTTAACAGCTATATAGTAAGTATTAAAAATATATATTGCCGAAATAACAATGAACGAGTCTTAGTAAATGTGAGAGGGAAGGGTATACGCATGACATTGACATTTGAAAGTTGAATAAAAAAAATGGCTGCGACATTTTCAACTGCAGTGCGTTCTATGGTGAAATTTTAATGTACGGAATATCTTCGTGCTCTCTACGATGTTGATTGATGCGATGTTGTATTATAGTTGCAATTTCAAAATTGAGAGTAATATAGAATAACTATGTTATCGGATATTTATTTGGTAAAAGGGAATGAAGAAAATTTAATTAATTATTTAATTTATTTCATAATATAATATATGTATGTCTTCTTTATAAAATATAAATAATAATAGTTCACGAGAATAAGGCCTGACCCTCGTCTTTTGGCAAAAACACTTTATGATGTACATATTATAACGATGAGCGGCGAGCGTATACGTGTAGCTGTGCCCTTATATACGTCTGTGGACGTGTATCTATACCCTTATTTAAGCCTATACACATGTAGCCGTACTCTTACTTTCGCCTATGTACGAGTACCCTTATATAAGTAAATATACGTATTGTGAATTGTCTACTTCGAGATTTTGATAATTTATGTGTTCTTAATAAACATACGTACATATTTCACATCAATAAATCCCCGGTGGGGTAGGCAGAGGTGTATTAACACCCAGATTACACTAACTAATTTTAGCCTCAGATAATAGAGGCAAGCTGTTGCTGCTGATGTACTCTCGAATGCAGAACAGCTACATCGCTTAGTCACCTTCTACAACACCTGCGGGAAAAGGTTAGATGCGCTACCTCATCTCTACCCGTAGGTAACAATCGAATGCACCAGAAACCAACATGGTAAACGCACAACCCTCACCACCGTAGCCGATGGGAGAGGTGATGTTGGACTCAAACCGATTAAAACGCACGACGCCTATGGGTCACTTTTCGTTGCCGAAGGTGAGGTTGATAGGCATATTCCTGGCACCCCAGCCAACCCAGGTCCTTCTCTCTCGATCTCACGTCCCCGGAAACGAGGAGACGCGCAAGGCGCACCGCCGCCGCAGCCTGCTTCTGCCAGGGTGACAGGCGGCTCCACCCGTCACACCCAGGCCTGCGCTCATGAGGGGCGGAGGTCTTTCATTGACCTCCGACGCTCGAGTAGCCTCAGTACGCGGGCATTGATTGCGCTTGCGCTTGTGCAGCTTGGATTGCGATTCTCTTTCGCTCCCGCTGCCGCTCCCACCCCGACTCCTCCTTCACGAACATAACTTGCTCGCAGGAGGAGGTGCCGGCCGCCCACGCATCCGCACAGCGAACCATCGCCGCGAGCAAGGTGGTGAGCGTGAGAACTCTCACTCCCAGGGCCGCCACCAGCTCCCGTTTCGGCGTTTCCCACGCCGAGCACTCGGTGAGCGTGTGCAGCCCCGAATACTCGCTCGCATCACAGTGATGACATTCGGACGTTGACTCTTTCTCCATACGACGCAGATACTGCCGCAGAAGCACCCGTGGTCGGTGATTATCTGCGTCAGACGGTACGAGAGGCTGACGTGTGGCCTATTTAGCCACTCCCCCATGATGGGTCTTACCGCAGCTACTACGGCGTGCCCTGAGCTTAGTCGCTCAAGTCTTAGCTCCCATTCCGCCACCATGTCCCTGTGGAGCCAGTATCTCATGGTTTTCGCACACAATTTCCTCAGGCTTGATATCGTGACCCTGCTCCCATGCCGCCTTTCGGAACCGGCACAACGCCGACAGGGATCTCGCTTCCAGGATCCACGATGACGATCCGGCGAGGGCACTTGCCGAGTCAAACGATATCGTGCGGTACCCCCTGATCATCCAGCAGGCCATCTTCCGCTGCGAACCGCGCAGCAGGGGCATGTGCTAGTCGCTCAGGGTGTCCGCCCACACGGGGCACTCGTACAGGGCCATAGACCGCACGATACTCGCGTAGTCTCCTGCAGGAGTCCTCCGGGCCCCTAAAACCCAAGAATTGTATTATTATTGTACCACACTTGAAAGATAATCAGGGACTATAAAGTCAAGAGGAACTCCCTTTAATCCCGGTTTCAATACCATTATTTTGTGACAAACAATCATATTACCATGTTACACAAAGTAACCTACCGTAAAGCTGACTGTTTAACCATTGAGCAATCGACGTTTCCCTGAATTTTCAACAGGGACAAGACTCTGTTTAGATGAAGCCCAAGGCCGTAGACGTAGCTGTGGAATGAATTCCCTGCTACGGTTTTTCCTAGCGCCTACAATATAGAGTTTTTAAGAGGGGCATTCGTAGATTTCTTCAGGGTCGGCAGCGCGAGTGTAACGCCCTAGGTGTTGCATACGTTCATAGGCCAACGTCACCACTTCCCATCAGATGAGCCTGCCACGTGAGTGGTATAAAAAAATGCATGAAATATATATACATTTATATATAAATATATATATATATAAAACTTAAAAACACTTAAGAATATATACGAGCAATATGTGCAAAACAATTCATAATGTTTATAAAAACTTTATATATAGGATAGAATTTAAAAGTAAACTTATTGAAGCTTTTACAATTTTCATAGACTTACACATTATGAGTTTTAGGAAACAGAGAAAACCAACTTCGAAACTTTCTAACCTCCTGAGACAGAACCCATTAGAATTACAAAATCAATATTCAAACAGAACCATTTCAATATTGAACTTTTCTAACTTATCTAATAAATTATACTAATTTTATGATGAGTTACATCTTATTCTTTCCAAACAGTGCGACGCGTGAGATCACGCTTTCGATACCCGGGTTGGATTAAATATTTCCGGGATAGTAAATTTTTTTGCCTACACTTATACACAGTGGTAGTTCAGCTAGAGTATTTAACTGTTACATCAGAGATCAGGGGTTCGAATTCCGCACAGTGTAAAGATGTTTACATGAATACGTCTATTTGCATTGATCCAGGTATAACTAATATACTTCTATCCATTTTACGGCCCCGCCTGAACCGATTCAATTTTTTCTTTTACCTTTATCGATTTGAATAGTTTGCATACTAAATGCTTTAAAATTTCATTCGATAGTATTATACTATTTACTTATAGACCATTTGAATTTGCACAAACATATATTTACCCGTTTTCTAGAACCAATATTAATTTTGATCTAGAAGGCAATAAGTTTTAATCCATCAAATAACGCTATCGAATTTGTAATCCATTCCTAACTCTACTTACCCCTTCTAAAATATATTGAATAACCCACAAAATCCTCAACCATTTATAAATATTTAGAACCTTTCACTCCATCTATAGAATACGATTTCTCATTAGGCTCACACTTCGTAATTTAATATTAAAATAAGGTTTACTACGGCGCTACGGAGCGTAGTACTACGGCTACGACAAGCTACGACGTAGCACGGCGCACGCGCGATTGAATCGTCCCTTGGCTTGTTTCTCTCAATATCAAGGTTCTATGCCCTCTTAGGTTGTACGAGCGAGTAAAGAGGGTGTTTAAATGAAGTCCAATGACAACAAGGTTAAGATGAATTTTATAGATTGAGTTCGATAATAAATTGGTGTTGGTGGTGTCATGGTTGTTTTATTTGTGAGAAAATTCTATTTCTTTTTGTGATATTTCTTTTTTATATCGAGTTCTTTAAAGAAAATATATGGTTGAAGATGAAGAAAGAATCATGAGCTATTGGTTTTGCCAGTTTTTGACTTAATACACTTTTTGATGACATGTAATTGTTGCTGCTGTCATGGTTTCGTTGACTACATCGGAGGCTTTCATGTATATTCGCATTTGCTTCTGTATTTTCATGTCAAATATGTATGTATTTACAGTTATGAACTTTAGCTAAAATCCGTCCAGTAAATGCAATAAATGCAATCAGATAATTAAAAAATAATGATTCTCAATATGGATAACCTACTGGTTTAGCTATAGTTGGGAACTGTCTAAGAGAGGCTAAACTATATGTTAAAAAATCAGCAACAAAAAATTATCTCAGACACTTCATAGCAAAAATCTGTTCAGGGAACGCCATTAGTGCAAAAATATCAGTAAAATCGAAACCCATTTATGAGGAAAAGTATTATGAACACACGTACACACAGCAGAATTTTATATATACCTAAAGATATATGGACATAGGTTATTTATGCTTCGCTGGCCGCTTAGCTCTTTCGTTATACTTCAGTTTATGAGTAATATTAGTTGCTCAGGGAATTCGCACGAGGAAAATATTATGGCGAATATTTACTAGAGAGATGGAACAAGAAGTAATATATTATTATATCCTTTTTTATAATAGTGAAGTTTAGTTTAGTTTAACTTAGGTGGCAGACAAGTAGACGGTCCACCTGATTGAAAGTGGTTACCGTGACCTATGAACGTGGTATACCGTTCTGTCAGTGCAGAACAAAAAATCAAGACAAGCCTTTAGTCATCCCACTGACAGCACAAAAACTCTCCAGTGAACTCTGACTACCCTACTCACCGCTGGGAACACAACACGAGGTTATTCTGTAGAGTGGAGGTACTTCCCTAGTCGGACTGCTCAATTGGGACGGGAATACCGTCATGTCCTACCTCCTACGAGTAGGTTGTAACCACTATCACATTTGGCCACCTTAGCCTTTGTGAACTTAGATCAAGAAAGAGTCATGCGAATATAAAAGTGAGAACGGGAGAAATAAAAGGTAACGAGGAAACGTATGTGTAGGGAAATTAAGGAGAAAACTGTCAGTATTTAAATCTAAGGTGGAATTCACATAAATTCGATATATCTTTATCATCACAACGAGTCCCGCTTGATCCACTCTTATTATTTATATTATCTTGACTGGCTAGAGCGACTGTTCTCTGACCTGACTACCGGGAAAGGAAAGCCTGTATCAAAGACTCATTCGATAAATCAGCCAGTACAGCCAGCCAGATAGCTTGCAGTCGAATTTGAAAGGGCCCTCATCCGCCCTAGAATAATTCTTCTTATTTAAATGGCTGATTAAAAGTTGATTAAAATCGCAAAGGAATATTACACCGTAGTAGCCGCCCATCTCTTCTCATGTGCAAGGAGACTAAGGGACAGGGCTGTTTAACATCAGATAGATATATACAGCCCAGACTCAGTAACAGATGCACGGCTCGAGTCAACAATATTGCCCGGAATAAGGCAATAGACTCACCCCCTACTACGTAGGACAGAATACATAAATCGTGAAATGTAGGTGTTAATTCATATCTGCCTAACCCTCCAGAAAAAGAGGTGATTGTATAATGATGGTGATTGTATCATGAGGAATAATACAAATATGATATCCAACGTAAAATCATTTCGAATTTTATATTGAATTATATATTTGATATATTTGATATCAAACTATTTCGAAAAACTATTCGGAGTTATGATTTTATATGAAGAGAAAATTACATGATTGTATTACACATCCAAATAAAACTATTTTACGAATTCCATCACAATTTGTCTGATGTTATTATATCATTTAAACCGATTCCGACATATATCTTCCTCGTCTCTAAATAAGAAATTTCTCATCCAATACGAAATAATAAAAATCCTTCGCTAATATGTAACAACTTCGGAGTCAAGAGTCCTTGAAAGTTGTTCAAGATGAAACTTCCTATAGATGTTTGCGAATCTACGAAAAGTAGACAATTCAGAATCTCCAGGGAAGAGGCTTAAAGGAAGGGAATTTATTGTATAATTGATGTACTATTGAATTTTGGGGCCGTGAGACTACGCCCGGAAAGCATTATTATTTCATAGATTGGTTGGTAATGTAATTTTTTTAAGTATTAATTAACTTACCAATTATATGACCAATGTGTTTAGTGATGTTGTGTTGATGTGATCAAGTCATTATTATCAATCAATCAATCAATCAGCCTATCACAGTCCACTGCTGGACATAGGCCTCTTCTATGGAGGTATTTGGCCTACTATACCACGCTGGCCAGACGGGTTGGTGTAGGGTTTAGTTTCGAGTTTTCCTTCTCTCGCAGTGATAGTATCTGCATAGCCCCTTAGTCGATTCTTACGACACCCTCGGGATATGGAAGGGGAGGTGGTTTGTATTCTAAGCCGCCACCACATTATCAATACTAAAAGTTTAATATTATAAAGCGTGTTTGTTTGGTTGAACGGAGTGATAACAGGAACTACTTATTCGAATTGAATTGTAGCTCGCTTATAGAGGTGAGTTTAAGACTATATATCGTATTACTATACTAATATACAGGCAAGCGCACTAATCATAAATGTCAACAATCCGATTCCCATACATTAGAAAACTACATAAATATACACTAATTTATTAATTTATAACTAATTATTGTAATATTTTAATATGTAACTGTTTTTTGTTCCTAATCTAAAGATGACGGAAAAATGGCTAGAAGGGGTGACAAGAGGTTTTGAAATAAGCGTAGCTACATAATAAATATATAATAATGTGGTTTTTACACTACTTAGGTGGCAGACAAGCATGCGGCCCACCTAATGGAAAGTGGTTACCATGGCTTATGGACGTGTGTAAAACCATAGGAGTCATACTCACACTGCCGACCCTGTAAGCACAGAGAGCTTCTCCGCAGTCTGTGTAGAAAACAAAGTAGGACAAGGCTTTAGTCTTCCCATTGACAGCACAAACTCTCCAGTGAGCGCTGGCTACAGCGGCCATAACAACTTCGTGTTGTGTTTCCATCAGTGAGTACGATAGCCAGAGCTCACCGAAGAGTTTGTGCTGTCAGTAGGAAGACTTAAGTCTGGTCCCGCTTTGTCTTCTACACTGACGGCACAGAATCTCTCAGAGCATACAGAGCGGCAGCGTGAGTGTAACTACTCTTGTGTTACACATGCCCATAGGCCACAGTAACCACTTTCCATCAGGTGGACTGTGTGCTTGTCTGGCACCTAAGTGGAATAAAAAAAACTAGAGAATTCATGGAAAGGAAGATTGTGATAATGAAAGAGTGCCGTTGACGACATTAAGCTCGCTGTACATTACGTGGAAGCAAGAAACAAAAGGACTGTATAATTGTTTTATCTGCCATGCCCTCAGTGATATTCAGACCTAAATATATTAACATAAAATTTATAGTTTCTCCTTGTGAAATTATATCGCATCAGCCTTAACTAATGGGAAAACTTTTACAAACCCCATGACTCAGTAATTGTTTTCCCATAAAGAGTCTAAACATAATGACTTGAAACTAACACTACAAGTGACCAATCAGGGCTCATTACGTATTTATGACATCACAAAATGGGACGCCCGAGGCTTTTCCAAGGTTTGAGTGACATGCCTTTATTATTTAATTTGACGTAATCTGCAAAAAGGACGCGGGATGAAATGGGATGAGTGTACAAATAGTCTTTCTTTTCTTTTTTTTTAATATTAGTAACTATTGATTATGGCTCCATCCGCACGAAATTGTGATTAACTTGTGGAGAAATTTAAAATAACAGTTAAAAGTAAATAGTGCCAGAAAGTATATTAACCCTTAATCAGACAATGGTAAAATAGTAGCCACCTCTATGGTACTATTTCAATGTCGAAAAATATTTATAAATTTTGAACGCACCTAAATTCTTATTTTTTTTATTCATCTGTGATGATGTTATCTTTGCGTTAGATTGGTAATACGCGGCAAGGTAAGTGACGTTTAGCTGTCAAAAAAGTTTGAAATGAAATAGCGCGGAAAAATTTGACTGGCGACAACTTTTAGCTGTGTAAACTAAATAAAAATTTCGTCACGTCTTGAAAAATTCTGGTAAGTTGATTTTTATTGTTATTTCATAAATATAACTATAATAGCCAAAGAAACATGTTTATTGCTACAGATTACAATAAGTTTTGTGGGTAATAACATGGGTTCAAAGTATGTGGCAAATATATGACCGTTGTCCGTTTGTGTCGTTTGTGAGTCAAGAAAGTAGATAGAATGGAACTGTTTTCTCATATATAAAGATTTGATTGTTTTCTAGTTTGTTTGTTTGAAATGAATAGGCTCCGAAACTACTTGACCGATTTGAAAATTCTTTCACTGTTGAGAAGCTACACTATCTCCGGTAAACATAGGGTAGGTATATAACATCACGCTACGACATAAGGGAGCGGAACAGTAAGCATAAATGTCAACAAATCCGGCAGGATCCCATACATTATTTGAAAATTAAAGACGGGTGCTAAAATTATGCCGCCGAGTCAGCTAGTTGTTCCATAATATTTAGATATTATTGTTACAGATAATTAGTGATAATGGCATCGAGGAAAGCGCTCTCGAATGAAGAACTACAACACCTTCTAGACGCTCAAAGTAGTGAACCCATTCTAGCCGTGAAATGGCTAGACACCAAAGAGGTCTCAGTTCTATTTTCTGCGCACAAGGAATCGGATGTTACAATGGTCAAGAGGACACAAAAAGATGGCACAAGGAGAGAAGTATTTTGCCCCAAGGCAATAGCGGACTATACCTTATATATGGGGGGTGTAGATCACTTTGACCATTTCCGTTCCTCCTATCCTACAGGTAGAAAAGCACGTAAATTTTGGATGCGTTTATTTTTTTTTATGCTCGATGCTAGTATAATAAACGCTTACATACTTCACCTAAAGAAGCATGCACAACGTGATTTTTCGCACAGGAATTTCAGGCTGCGACTCGCGAGGACTCTTATTGGAGACTTTACATGTAAAAAACAGAGGCCTATAGTTTTCAAGAACAAGAAAAGTGGTAACTTCGGAGTTTCCGATGAAATCCGTCTACAAAATGTGGGTATTCATTTTCCTGAGTTGCAAGATACTTACACTGGGTGTAAGTTTTGTTCATCTAAGAAGGTAACAAAACGGTCTAACATGAGATGTTCACACTGCCGCGTAACTTTATGTATGAAACAATGTTTTAAAAAGTTTCACTTGGCGGAAAGCCAAGGTAATTAAATAAATTTGTAATTTTAAGTTGTTTGTTTTATTTACACAAAAGTCCGTAACAAACAATGGTCATATATTTGCCACTTTCTCAAGACTCTAATCAGACAACGGCAATATATTGACCACCTACAAAAAAACAAAAACGAGCCAATTTTTTCGAAAAATTTTCGTACACATGGCCTACATATGATACAATCATCTATATTTATCCATAAAACCAGTTATTTCTTTCTAATAAGACTCGCATCCGATTAAGGGTTAATAAATGCAAGAATATTCAGATGATAAACTAGCTTGGAAATGAGCTATTCGCTCAACTATTCTATTCAAGTAAATTTTTGTATTTAGACTAAGTAGATTAAGTATTTTTTTGTAAAAAGAATACCCGCTGAGTTTCTTGCAGGCGCCTTTCCGGTCGGGGCCGCGTTTTGAGCTGGCGATCCATTTGCTAAACTAACATAACATAACATAAACTCACGCCTATATCCCCGAAGGGGTAGGTAGAGGTGCTAGCACCCACATTTCGCCAGTTTATGTTTAGGTCCCAATGTGATAGGTGGCGAGCCTATTGCCATTAACCGGGCACTTATAAACCTGCGATAAATACACACATAACTTCGAAAAGCATCGAAAAGTCATTGGTTTTTTTTTTTTTTTTTTTTTTTTACGTGCGCAAAATCCCCACGGATACCTCCCCACCGAAGCCGGTGGAGGAGGTTATGTCGGACTCGAACCGACTAAAACGCACGCCGCCTGTGGGTCGTTTCGGTTGCCGAAGGTGAGGTTGACAGGCATATCCCTCGCACCCCGGCCGACCCAGGGCCATCTCTCACGATCTGGCCCTCTTCTCGGGTGTGGGGACCACAGAGTCCCCAACTCGTCCCCGGAAACGGGGAGGCGCGCCACGCGCGCCGCCGCCGCGGTCTGCTTCTGCAAGGGTGACAGGCGGCTTCACCTGTCACCCCCAGGCCGGCGCTCATGGGGGGCGGAGGTCGTTCATCGACCTCCGACGCCCGAGTTGCCTTCGTGCGCGGGCAGCTTGTCTAGCGATCCTTCGTCGCTCCCGCTGCCGCTCCCGCCCCGCCTCCTCCTTCACGAGCATTACTTGCTCGCAGAAGGAGGCGCCGGCCGCCCACGCATCCGCGCAGCGAACCATCGCCGCGAGCAAGGTGGAGAGCGTGAGAACCCTCACTCCCAGGGCCGCCACAAGCTCCCGCCTGGGCGTCTCCCACGCCGGACACTCGGTGAGCGTGTGCGGACCTGAGTCCTCGCTCGCGTCGCAGTGATGGCACTCGGACGTTGGCTCTTTCTGCATCCGACGCAGATACTTTCCGAAGCATCCGTGCTCGGTGATCATCTGCGTCAGACGGTACGAGAGGCTGCCGTGTGGCCTCTCTAGCCACTCCCCCATGATGGGTCTTACCGCCGTTACTACGGCGTGCCCTGCGCTTGGTTGCCCAAGTCGTCTCTCCCATTCTGCCACCATTTCCCTGTGGAGCCGGGATCTCACGGCCCGAATTTCTTCGGGCTCGGGATCGTGACCCCGCTCCCGCGCCGCCCTTCGGAACCTGTATAGCGCCGAAAGGCATCTCGCTTCCAGGATCCATGGTGGCGATCCGGCGAGGAGACTCGCCGCGTTGAATGATATCGTGCGGTACCCCCTTATGATGCGGCACGCCAACTTCCGCTGCGGACGCTGCAGCAGAAGCATGTGCCGATCACTCAGGGTGTCCGCCCACACGGGACACCCGTACAGGGCCATGGACCGCACGACACCCGCGTAGAGTCTCCTGCAGGAGTCATCCGGGCCCCTCAGGTTGGGCAGTAGCCGCGCCAGAGCGTTGGCTGTGCCCGCCAATTTGGGGCCCAGACTTCGGAAGTGCTTCCCGAAGTCCCACCGGCCGTCGAGCACGAGCCCCAGATATTTCATCTGGGGCTTGATGCCGATGAGAGTGCCTCCCACTGTCAGACTGGAACCAGGTGGTGGCGTGCGCCGAGGTCCATGAAAGAACATGGCCTCGGATTTATGCAAAGCCACCTCAAGGCCCAGCCGCCGGATCCGTTCCACGACTTGAGCAACCGCGGTCGTGGCCCTCAGGATCGCTTCGCGGTGTGTAGCTCCGCTCGCCGTCACTAGCGTGTCGTCCGCATAGCACGTGACGGCGGCGCCGTCCGCAAGCTCACCGCGAAGCACCCAGTCGTATCCAATGTTCCACAGTAGCGGCCCGAGAACCGATCCCTGTGGAACACCGCACGACATCTCACGCCGACCGACGCCGGTCGCACTTGGGTAGATGACGGCTCTCTCCGTCAGGTACGCCCCGACTATGCGGCGGAGGTAGAGAGGCACACTGTGGTACACGAGTGCCTCCCTGATGCAACTCCAGGGCAAGGTGTTGAACGCGTTGGAGATGTCCAAGGACACCGCCAACGTCACCTCACCCCGGGCAACTGCCTCCTCCGCCAAAGTCCTCACGCGCATGATGGCATCCACGGTGGACCGCCACCGGCGGAAGCCATATTGGGCATCCGCCAGGTCCGGCCCCCTACCAGAGAGGTGCTCGACGAGGCGCTTCGCAATAACTCTTTCAAAGAGCTTGCCCACCTCGTCGAGCAACACAATGGGCCGGTAGCCGGACGGTTCGTCCGCCGGGCGACCCTCCTTTCGGATGAGGACCAGTTTCCCCGTCTTCCACATCTTCGGAAACTGGCCCCGCTCCAAGCATGCGCTGAGGAACCCTCTCAGCCGGGGTTCGAGACCGTCTTCTCCCAGAGCTAGGACCCACGCGCGGCCTGGAATGCCGTCGGGTCCCGGGGCGGTGCTCTTCTTGGCTCTAAGCCTTCGCACCGCCAGCTCCAGTTCTACCCAAGTGACCTCGGGGACTTCGTCGTCAACTACCACACTGGGCGCCACAGGCGACCGAGGTGGCGGAGTCATCTGCGGCGGAACGTGTTCCGCTCGCGCCGGGAACAGGGACTCGACCACTCCACCGAGCAGAGCTGGCTGGAGAACCCGGGTCAACGGCGGGGCCCGGGGGCGCAGCTTTCCTCTTACCATAAGGTAAGGCCGCCCCCATGGGTCCCGCTCCAGCGTCTCCATGAGCTCCTTATAAGCCGCGGCTTTCGCCCGCTTAATCTCCGCTCGGAGGGCATCTCTGGCCTCCCTGTATCCCACATGAAGCTCCGCCACTCGGGGCTCCGTATCTGCGGTTCGGCTACGCCTCCTACGGAGTCTGGTCCACCGGCGGTGCGCGATCACGCAGGCTTGCCGTAGCCCCGCGATCTCCGCAGACCACCAGTAGACCCGACGCCTCGGACTATAGGGTGGTGCCCTAGGCATACCCGCATCGCAGACACGAGTCATGGCCTCCCGGAACCACACCGCCTCATCGTCGATATCGACAGGCCTGTCCGGCGCAATGGCCCAGGCCTGTACGATGGCGGCCTCCAGGAGGACCTCCCGATTCAGTCTCCCAAGCACCCAGCGTGGCTCGCGTGGGGCCGGTATGACCGGCGCATCACCCGCGGAGGGGGAGACATCAAACCGAACGTATCGGTGATCCGCCAGTGTCTCCACCCCCACCTCAACACGCCAGTCCCGCACACGGTGCGACAGCGAAGCGCCTGCGAACGATAGGTCGATAATCGAACTGCGCTCCGCGGCCACGAACGTGGCTTCGGCCCCGCGATTCTGGAGAACTAGACCGTGATTAGCGGCCCAGCTCTCCAGAGCCCTACCTCGTGGGTTCGTGTGCCGGGACCCCCAGGTCACTGACCAGGCGTTGAAGTCCCCGAGCACAAGAACCGGATGAGGGTGGCAGGCGTTGACGACGTCGGTCAGTCGCTCCAGCGACTGCCGGTACTCCCCTATGCGTCGGTGTAGGCTCGGCGTGAGATAGACGGCCACGACCGCAATCTCCCCCACACGCGCCGCTACGATGCCATGCTCCCTTGCCACGACAACAAGGGGGGGGGCACCCATAGCGGCGTTATAAACCAGTGCCGCCGACCCGTCCAGGTCGACCACCCAGGCAGGCCCAAGGGGCCGGTGAGTGTACGGATCGGCGACAGCGGCGACGTGTATGGACCACTGTGCCATGCTCTGGAGCAGAAGACCCTGAGCATCGGCACCGTGGCCCACGTTCGCCTGCAGGATGCGGAGCTGGGGATCCATTATGGAACCATCTCCGCATCCCGCCGCGAACTTTGGGTGGAGCCCCCGCCTTGCGGCTTCGGCTCCCCCCCGGTGCAGGCCTTGCTGCCAACCCTATGGTCGGCCGGTTTGCCCCCCGCTGCACACCTGAAACAGTGCAGCGGAGCTTCGCATCCACCGGCCGTATGGCCGGGTTGGCCACAGCGGAAGCAGCGGTCACCGACCGTCACCGCCGCCGTGCACTGCACCCCCACGTGGCCGACCGACAGGCACCTAAAGCATCTGGTCGGTCGAGCCTGCAGGAGCCGGACCTGCACCCGCACCACGCCTCCAACGGCGAGGAACCCCCGGTCGGCAGCCTTTTTGGCTGCTGCGATGGGGCAGCCGACAACTGCCGCCCCCAGTCCACGGCGGCCGAAGCGGATTGCTCCGACCTTCACCGCCTCTAGGGGGCAGCCCCCGGCCTCCGCCACGGTGAGGCGGATTTGCTCCGCCGTGATGGAGTCGTCCAGGTCCGAAATGCGCATTTCTGCGCATTTGTTGGGCCTAGACACCCGGACGTCGGCTGCGTCTAGCGTGTCTCGAAGCCTAGCCGCTAGGGCATCGGCCTGGGGACCGCTTGATGCGCCGGGGATCTCGAGTAACCGAGCACCCGTCCGAGTGGGTTTCACCCGGATGGGGCCCGGCATGTCGAGAGCCCTCATATCGACACAGGCTCTCGCCTGCGTGACAATCTGGGCGTACTGCACGCCCCGCTCCGCCGCCTCCGCCGTCATCGTTAGCACGACGGCGGTTGAGCGGGGGACGCGCAGCCTCCCCGGCACTCCCCTCGCAGCAGCCTCAGCCTTCTTGGCATTTTTGGCTGCCTTCCTCTTGGCCTTGCGCCGTTTCTTGGAGGCTCCGGCCACCTCCCAGCCTCCCTCCGGCGGGGAACTTGTGGAGGCAATCCCCACCGGGGTCCGGGCCGGCACTGGGGCTGAGGCTAGGGCTGGGGACTTCTTCCCCTTGCCCTTCCCCTTCCCCTTGCCCTTGGCCCGGGCACCCTGGGAGCTCCCAGCTCCCACTTCGAGAGCGACAGCGGCTCGAGCGACCGGAGCGACAGGAGTGGCAGGCGCAGCGGATGGGCTGCAGGCCGACTCCCGCGGGGCCACCACCGCCGGACTGGTGGGACCGCTTCTCACCGCTCCGGCGTACCCCGTCGGCGGCGCCAAGGGCGGGCGGCGGCTGGAGTCCATGACCGCCTCCATGAACCTCCGGGTGCGCTCCTCCTGCGTCACCTGCCACTTCCGCTGCTCAGCCAGCGCCGCCTCCTGCCGCTTTTCCATGGCGGCCATTGCCGCCATGCATGCCGCCAGTGGGTCCACAGGCCTAGCCGGCTGCAGCACCGGCGACTCCAGCCGAGCGGGCTGCGCCAGTGACACCGGCCGAACCGGTGTCTCCGGCCGCACCGGTGTCTCCGGCCGCACCGGTGTCTCCGGCCGCACCGGTCGCACCGGCGGCCTTGACCGCACCGGTGTCTCCGGCCGTACCGGTGCCTCCGACCGCACCGGTGACCTCGACCGCACCGGTGACAGCTGCGGCGCCGACGGCACCGGCCGCTCCGGCTGCACCGCTAGTCGCCGCCGCGCCGACCGCGTCACGCGCTCCGCGGGCAGCCCGGCGACGACCTGACGGAGATTCGCCACTTCGGCCGCCATCCTCTCCATCTTCTTGCGGTGCTCAGCCGCTGTACGCTCCACGCTGTTGAGGAGCTCAACTTGCCTCCTGCCAAGTTGAGCTCGCTCGTTCCGGGACTCGGCCAGCTCCGCCTTGAGCAGCTCAAACTGCTCAACGAGGCGCGTCGCAGCCAGCCGGACCCGGTCCTCCTCCGGCGTTAGAGCTCCAGAGCGGGCCCCGGCCAGTCTCTCCAGGGCCTCCATCACGTCCCTGGACGTGGAGCCGTCGGTACGAAGCGCGGGCGCCGCCGAGACGGAGGGACTCGGCGGCGCTCTCACATCTTCCCCGGCTGAGGCCCGTGAGGGGGCGGCTTTGGTGCCCCCACCCTGCACCTTGCGGCGGCTAACCGCAAGCTGCTTGGGTGGGGGGGGACGCATCATCTCGTCCCCACCAGAACTACTGGAAGACGAGTCGGTCAATGTCAGATCGAGATCCGAATCGGTCTTCTCTGGGGGGATGACTTTTTTCCGGCGGTTGCGCTTCCGCCGTGCAGATTTGCGGGTCTGCAGACCCACCGGGCTGTTCGCCCTGCTCCTCTCTGTGGCGGTGTCGAAGTCTTCCGACACCGTCCCGGCTTGGGACGCGACCTCCGCGTCGTGGTGCTGCGCGACCTCCGCGCAGACTGTTTCATTCGGTTTGGGATTGGGTTTTTTATATGAATTGTCCATGTAGTTCCCACGATTATGACGCGATATAAACTACACTTCCTGGGTGACGCTCATTCCAGGAAGCGGGGTACATACTGTGGAGTTCCCCAGGTATCCACAGGTTTTAAGCGACTTCGCTGTCGGGTTTTCAAGACTTTTCCTTGTCGCGGGCCGGCCAATTAAGGCAAGCCCCGCGGCCTTCAGGATACCGGCTTCCCAAGTGTGGCTAGCACTCAGGTCGTTGTCGATATCCTGGAGGTTACGCGACGCGGGAGAGCAGCCAACTCTCCCAACACCGACGGTGGCACGAATGCCTGCCAGCCTCTGCGCGAGCAGTAGGCCGGCCCGTCCCTGGATCCCATGGATCCTTGTGTCGCCCCCATGTCCCCTCTGAAAGCAGAGGGATACCGGGAGCGACAGGCTAGCCCTAAAAAGGGCTGTTTGGGATGGAAGGGATTCTACGAATCCCTTCCCGCGGGCCTTGCAGGTCCGCCATACCACGACCCCCTCAAGGTCAGCTAGCCCTAAATAGGGCTTGTCGGGTTATTTGTCGACGGCTAGCAGAGCTCCTTCTCCTTGGAGTCAGAGTCTACTAACCGTCGTCCAGGGTGCACCAGCCTCCCCGCTTCCGTTCCCCAGGACCGCGGTCCAGAGGGAAAAGAAACAGGTAAGCCAACGTGGAGGTTACCCAACCCGCACCCCAAAAGTCATTGGTGTGTGCCATAGTAAAACCTGGGATCGAACCCGAGACCTCGTCTCAGCAGTCCATTACCCATACCACTAGGCTACCGCGGTTGCTAAACTAGTCCTTCATATTTCTTTTTGTATTAACGTTTTGTAAGTTCTGATTTAATGTCTATGCAGAATAAATGATTTTTGTCTATGACTTTCCAGGTTAAAAGGCCACTAAAAATTATATTTATTTAATTTATTTCAAGCATATTATACATGGCATAATACACTCATATAGATGTAACATTATAAACATACGCCTATATCCCCGAAGGGGTAGGCAGAGGTGCTAGCACCCACAGTTCGCCATTTTATGTTTAGGTCCTAATGTGGTGGCGAGCCTATTGCCACACATAACTTCGAAAAGCATCGAAAAGTTATTGGTGTGTGCTATGGTGAAACCTGGGATCGAACCCGAGACCTCGTCTCAGCAGACCATTACCCATACCACTAGGCTACCACGGTCATGTAGATATTGTTGGTTTACATATATGGTCATGCTCTATGTGTGTTAATTCAGCTAAATGCAGGTATTGCGGCATGAAAGAACTACAAGTATAATCACTTTTGTATTATCACTATTATATAGTAACCGCGGTAGCCTAGTGGTATGGCTGATGGACTGCTGAGACGAGGTCTCGGGTTCGATCCCAAGTTTTACCATGGCACACACCAATGACTTATCGATGCTTTTCGAAGTTATGTGTGTATTTATCGCAGGTTTATAAGTACGCGGTTAATGGCAATGGGCTCGCCACATATTACATTGGGACCTAAACATAAACTGGCGAAATGTAGGTGCTAGCACCTCTGTCTACCCCTTCGGGGATATAGGCGTGAGTTTATGTATGTATGTACTATTATATAGTTAAGATTATTTAAACGTATTTAAGTGGCTGGATAACTTGATGATGAAAATCGATTTTTTTTACTGTACATGCACATAAACTCTTACAGCTATTTATGTAGTTCATAAATCTTTCGAAATAGAGGCCTGCGTGGCGCAAAAGTAGTGTTTGGCTGCAACTACAGTATAGATTATGGGTTTGATTCGAGATTAGTATTAATGTTCATAAGCATAAATATGTATATTTGTCTTAGTGTTTCAAAAACACCATTTCTGTATTTGTATGTTTTTAGTTTTTTTTATTTTGTCTAGGACACGCCAACTTAACCACACCTTGCCTGATGGTAAGCTAAAGGCAAAGTCTCAGGAAAGAGGGTCACCATAACAGACACTAAGTAAAATGCTGAGATGGGGCCCTATTTGGGTTCGCATAGTGTGGAATGTTGCACCCGTAGCTTAATTTGAATATACTTAATACTTTAATTTAATATACCTACTAATTATTATATTACCTACATATTTGTACTTAGTAGGATGTTCTCTGTGTGGGACTTAAATAAAATATTTTTCTTTCTTTCTTTCAAAAAACTAATTAAAAAAAGTGTCGTGGTATAATTCATTTATCCATTTGCTAGAACCTATTATTATAAGGTAAACTTAGCCTACATAGCTCTATGTAGTTTGTCTAGACATATTAATTATTTATTGAAAATAAATATTAACGTACTAGAAGTCCATAAAATTACACAGACATATTACAACGCAATTCAGACATTTTTTGGTTATAGCAACACACGTTCGATAACCGGACCTTCACCCTTATCGCGCTCATATATCCGGATGAGAAGTGACCATGTTGGACCTGAGCGCTGAATATTTGATGGCGACCTTCGTGTGTTACTAAACTAATACTCACCTGCGGTTTCGCTAGAGCAGGACGTCATGATTTTGTTGTCTGTCTTCAATTTTAGATAATATCTGTGAGAGTTATGCAAGGGGCCGCTACGCAGGAGGCGCGGGTTCGATCGCCGCTCAGTGCAAATATATATGCATGCATATGGATATTTGCATTGGCCTAGCTCTAAGCTGGTTTTGGTGAATTATTGGTGTGTGTGGGTATGTGGAAGTGAAGGTATCTCTGCCTGACCCTCCAGGGATAAAGGTGTGATTATATGTCTGTCTGTCTGCCTCTAAGCCGTCGATTCTGGTTGCCATAAGAACATCTATGGCTGTCGTTTTGGGTAGTTGAAGATCTCAAAAGTTCGACTAGTTTAACTATCGAACTTTCTTTTTCGTTTTCGATATCGCCAATTGGTTGTGGGGGTCAGATGGCAGTCGCTTTACATAAAATATCGAAGTTCAGCCGTATCTTAGTTAGACTAGAAAGTCGGACTCAGTAATTGGGAAAAGACTTAGAGAATGATGATGAAATGTGAGAGTATGGACTACACCAAGACCTTCCAGGCCAAGGTAACTTCACCTGCAAGATTTGTACGGATGAGACTTTGGCGCAAGCTTTCGTCTCTTTTTTTGGGTTATCTCTTCTTTTTTACGGTTTACTTGTTTGTCGAGAACTTCTTCTCAGAAATGCGTGAAGGTACCAAGTTGCAATTCATACCTCATACTCACATCGACCTTGAAGAGGTCGTCCTTCCACCTGGCCGTTGGGCGTTCTGCGCTACGTTTGCCCCTACGCGGTCACCATTCTAGAAATGTTTTGCTCCATCTGCCATCTGTTCTACGCGCTATGTGTCCCGCCCATTGCCACTTCTTCGAGCTAATCCGCTGGGCTACGTCGGTTACTTTTGTTCTCCTACGGATATCATCATTTCTGACACGATCAAGTAGGGAAATACCGAGCATAGCCCTCTCCATAGCTCGGGAAGAGCTGGATGCGGGTTGCTTCGGATCGGTTATTCTGGAAGTCTGTGGGAGAGGCCTATGTTCAGCAGTAGGCTATGTTTGGCTGACATTATGATGATAATGACTCAAGTCTATAACGTCTTGAAACTGTGCAAAAATCATATTTCTAAATCAACGCAATCAAAATATATACAAAAATATAAATATTACAGATTACGTAGCATAAGTTGGTCCCTGAATACAACGTCCGACTCAAACTTGACGGCTTTTTAGGTTTTCCTGCTTACGTAATAGATCTCAGGAATGCTGTGACATACCACACACTCAAGTCTGTAACATCTTGAAGCTGTGTAAAAATCAAACTTCTAAGTTCACGCATTCAAAAAATATTAGTTAAAAAAGTTTAACTTACGGAACCTTCGGTATGCGAGTCCGACTTGAACTTGACCAGCCTTTTTCTCAATAGGTGTTTAATAAGGCCTTGATGCCACCTGTCACCGGTGAGTCAGTGCACCTACTTACAATGGAGGAGCTTTTCGAAAAAAGGTAACCACTTTCCATCAGGTGGGCCGTATGCTTGTCTGCCACCTAAGTAGTATAAAAAAAGGGCTCCAAAGTTCAAGTTTTGGATATAGTGAGCGATCGCTACATGGATGATAATGGTTGGGTCATACATACTATGCCTGAACTAACTATAAACGATAAATATAAAAACATCGTACAAATTGTACGTAATGAAATTGAACACTTGTCCTTCCTCTAACACTTAGTGGGTTTTCACACTACTGCTCATATCAAGGAAACTTAGAATTTCATCCCTAAATCTTACAGATAGGGTTCAATTTTGAAGAAACTTTAACATACTTGAGTACATGGTTTTACCCTGGGACCCAAGTGTACAGAATAATGTGATAGGACACCTGTCCCTTACGGCATTGCATTATTGAGTAAATTACATACTATATTATCTAACATGATTGAATGCAATTTTTGCCATTATAAGTAGTAATATTCTAGGCCGTATTACACAGTGCTATCTAGATGTAAGCTTGGCATATCTTGTTATATAGGATCTAGAGCATGGTTTATAAAATGAAAACATAATTATATATAGCCGCGTAATTCCCGACAGAGTTGGATTTTCGGCCACCCCATCTCTTCACATGCGGTGTCGTACAAGGCTACTAAAGGTTAAGGCTGTTTAACTTCAGACAGATATATACAGCCCAGACTTAGCATCAGATACATGGCTTAGTCAACAATAGTGCCCGAAATACGGCAATAGGCTCACCCCCTATTACGTAGGACGAAATACAATAATTGGTGAAATGTGGGTGTTAATTCACCTCTGTCTAACCTTCCGGAGATAAAGGCGTGATTATATGTATGTAAGTATGTAAAAAAGTACGCTTCAATCGTCGGCAGCACCAACATACAAATTATTAACTTATATTTTTTAAGTACGTCAATTAGACTTCACCTCGCCTGATGGTAAGCTAAAGGCAAAAGAGGGTCACCATTACATCCATAAACCATGTTACAATGGTGTCACTCAGCTTGACGGCCTCATCATATTCTTTTTCACGTTCTGCTTAAAGGACCCGGAACTGTAAATAGAAAAGAACAAATTCAAGAGTAATCAACTCCACATAAAACTTAGAGATGATGATGATGATGATAATTCGATTACAAATAATACACCTCTAAAATACAAAAGCCATTTCAATAAAGTACATTACAGCGTTCATCAAAACTCATAACTTATTCAAGAGCCGGAAGATTGTCAACTTTGCAATTAGGTAGAATACATTAACACAATCTTGGGCTCCCAGCCTACTTAGCCATAGATTAGCTGGTAACTGGATAAACTTGATCCAAACTTCTTTACCTATATTGACAAAGATTATTTTAATTGTTTTAATTTTCAGATGCGACAGTATTTGATTTGAATGTTAATTCACTTAACTATTTCTCTGCAACCAGTTTAGAACATTCTGTTCCTCTGAAAGGGTAAACATATGCGTATTATATTTATCAGAAATTTTAAAACCATGTAATTAAAAGAGGTTGGAAGAGGTCCCTACTGTTAATATTTTGGAATATATAATTCACAGTGACATATTGTGATTAACGTTATGCGTATTTTATAAAATATAGTCGTAACTTTTAACAGTACTGAAATTAATATCATCAAAACTAAAAGCTATAACCAAAATTTATAATCCTAAATGCACCATAGAGATAATGAAGAGAGAATATCAATTTCCTTTGTTAACTGAATATGTGCACTGGTTTTAATCATAAATTGAATTGCAAATAGAGAGCTCTAAAATAAATCATTCGCAATGTGTCGGTAGTTAATACTTTACCGATGATTTAATTAATACTGCTGGACTGCAAACATAAATTTAATGAAATGATGCTAAATTACAATCACAATGCGTATAGTGATAAATGTGAATTTGTAATATTTAATTAATCAAGTTGCCGAAGGACTGATGGCCGTTGGAGCAAACGAAATGTAGGACGCCCCCTAGCCAGATGGACGGACGACCTGAAAAAGGTGGCTGGGACAGACTGGAAGCGGAAGGCGGAGGATCGGAGAACATGGCGCACATTGGGGGAGGCCTATGTCCAGCAGTGGACTGCGGTGGGCTGATTGATTGATTGATTGAATGAATCAACATAACAGTTTTAAAATGGAATCATGATAGAATTCCCTGTTGTGTTTCAGAATGCAGTTTTCTCAAGCGCCTATAATCTGCGGTTCTTCAAGAGGTTCATTAGAATTTTTTTTCAGGGTCGGCAGAGCGAGCGTAACGCCCCTGGTGTTGCATACGGCTATAGGCCACGGAAATCACTTCCCATCACATGGGCCGTGAGCTTGTCAGCCACTAAGTAGCTTAAAAAAATGTATGAAGTTTTCCACATATTTAGCATGTGTGGCTCCGTTTTTTAACAATCTTGTAACCTATAACAGCACGATGTGAAATGCATAAATAAAATTTAGGGAAAGCCACTGGCGTATTAAAGGCGTGTAAAATTCAGAAGTACGTACCAGGCAGGAAATACCATCAGACAATATAATATCACATTGACAATGTCCTAAATTAAAAAATATTAAGAGCGTCTTGTGACAAAATTACTACCTACGTCAAATTACTACAATAAATATCAGATTTACTAACCAAAAGTAATTTGGCCGATACCGAGAAATATTCCTAATTACCTCCGAGAGACGATACCATGTTAGGTACAAATCTGCGATCTACCAACCAAATTTAGTGACGTGAAAGTTGAACGTAATCTAATTTCATAGGTGCCGTAATTATTTGAAGCGGTGGCGTGGATAACATGTTTAATCTTAATATAGCTAATACGGATTAAATGCTCGACTCTAGATATGAGATATGAGAGGAATTAAATAAGAAATTAGCGGATATCTCGTTAAGTTTTAGTTTGAAATAGTTGTGGATTGAATGTAGAGAATCGCATTAATAGATAAGTGTAAATACTCTATGTTATAATCGTACATATATTCTTTTTTATTTGGATTGTCAATTTAAATATTCAGTTCAGCTCACCTCTACCCTCAGTAGTTTTTCACCATCAAGCAGGATGTTGTCCTGCACCTGTAGAACAGCTGTAGAACACGGCCATTTTTCCGCCCAGTTGAGCAATCCGACTGAGGAAGTACCTCCGCCCTACAGAATACCGCGGTCATAATAACTTCTTGTTGTATTCCCAGCGGTGAGTATGGTAGCCAGAGGCCACTAGAGATTTTAGTGCTGTCAGTGGGACGACTATAGGCTTATCCTGCTTTGCCTTCCACACTGACGGCACAGTGAGTCTGTGCTTACAAGGTCGGCAGCGCGAGTGTGGCTCCTCTGGTGTTACACACGTTCATAGGCCACGGTAACCACTTTCCATCAGGTGAGCCGTGTGCTTGTCTGCCTCCTAAGTGGTAAAAAAATGAAAGCTATGAATACATCCAAAATCAAGAATTGCTGATCATCATGTGACTTTTATTTTTAATGACATATTTGAGTATCTACTCGAGAAAAGAAAACTCAAAAGTACCAAACTGATGGCAAAAGTCACATCAAAATATAATTAACAAAGTATTGACAACAAAAACAGGTATGTATGATTACAAAAATATGTACCCTCAATTTTGTGCACACAACTGTACGTACCTATAAACCTATTTATTTTACCGTCACCCATCTTATTTATCTAGTCTGTGAGCCCATATGAAGGAATACACCCGTCTCCGAGAAACTTAAGGCTCCAAACTTTCGTTTTATTTGTTCTATCAACATATCGGGACACAGGTAGGCTGCTGTAACCTTGTTAGGAGCAAAGTTTCGGAACGATCTTGGGCGATATTGTCGTGTTATCAACTTTATGAAGTTACGTATATGTGTGTGTGTGTGTGTGAACGTTTTTTTTGTATGAAGTGTTGTTTGTTTTGTTATTGTTTTAATGGTTGTAATCATTTGTGTTTGTGATTGTATTACAGATGATTTTGAGTTATTTTTGATACACATTATGAGTTTACCCGTAATAATATTCATTTTTAGTTTCAGCAAGAAGAATAATAAAAATGTGTAAAATTGAATTATCTTAGAAATATATACCAAGACTGGATACTAATTTCAATTAATTAATAATGTCGGTTTTCTTTAAAAGCAGGATAAGCTCCTCACGACTAACTCCTACTTTTGTCTTTTGCCGTTGTTTAAGTACCGATTTAATTATCTCTGTGTGTATATGAAATTTGAATCCCACCAAGTAACATGAAGTATCTTTATAAAGAAAAATATCAAAGCGACTAAGGGATATGTCTATTTAACATCAGACAGATATATACAGCTCAGACTCAGCCTCAGATGAATGGCTTGAATCAACAATAGTGCCCAGAAGACGGTAATAGGCTCACCCCCTATTACGTGGGACCAATTTAAATTAAAATTAAATACACCTCTGCCTAAACCTCCGGCGATAAAGGCGTGATAATATATATGTATGTATGTATCAAAATCGTTCTACTCTACTCGTGACAAACAAACTGCGCTATCCAACACATTCAGAACCAATTCTTTCCACAAAGTTGGCTAAAAATACGAACTGACAAAATTAATACCTATTAAACGCAGCAAGCATAAATTATGAGGGCGCGTCATATTATTTCACCTGTAATTGTGGTCTGTAAATATCTCACTATCTCCGTCCGCTGCATCTCTGTGTTCGACAAATTGCCCACCATTGTATTCCACACCGTTGTATTCCCCTTTTAATCCGAATGTTTTTGTTTTTAGCCAATTGTAATGAGAATGGAAACCATTGTGTTGTGTAGGAAGATTTACATGGAATTGTTGATAATAATTTTATTGTAACTAGCTGCTGTAGTCCACAGACTAGACGTGAAGATTTGAACCCATATCATAGAATGTAGAAGGTAGGACACTAAGGTATTTCCGTCCAATTGAATAGTCCGACTGGGGAAGTACCTCCGCCCTACAGAATACCGCGGCTATAATAACTTCGTGTTGTGTTCCTAGCGGTGAGTAGGATAGCCAGTGCTGTCAGTGGAAAGACCAAAAGCTTGTCCTGCTCTGTGCTTGCAGGGTTGGCAGCTGCGATTGTGACTCTCTTGGTTTTACATGCGTCCATAGGCCGCGCTGACCACTTTCCATCAAGTGGGCCGTGTGCTTGTCTGCCACCTATGTCGTAGCTAATAATAAATATCTAATTGACGGAGCGAGGGAAGCTAGTGAAAGTCTCCGTTTCGACAAGGTGGCCTATTTTGCTTTTGTCTAGCTTTTTGTTTTGTCTAGAGGGCGCATTTCTTAACCAATTTTCATAAAAAATGGCACAAATGTTCTTTGATCTAAATCTCAACTTTTGTCAAGAGCTTTATTGTTAATAGGGAAAATGGGGGAGAAAATATCACGGATATGATTGTTGTGAAAAAAATTCATGTCTCATAAAGGTGATCTTAGTTATAAAAAAATAGATGAGAAAAAGTTCGTCATTATTTTTGGTGAAACATCCATGGCTGTTTCAAATAAGAAGAAATTATCGTTTTTTTGGTACCAGATAAGGGTGCCAGAAAAATACTGTAAATAAAATAAATAAATAATAAATATTCTACAACATTCTACACATCGCTATCTAGACCCATTGTAAGCATAGTTTAACTAGCTTCTGTTATGAAATCCAGAATGCGGATAAACATACTTAGATACTTTTTTTTATAAATGCATACATATTATACATAGAAACACCCAGACCAATGCAAATATGCATATTCATGCATACAAATATTTGCACTGAGCGGGAATCGAACCCGCGCCCCCTACATGGCTACTACACTAATTCTACCGCTACGCCACAGAGGCTGCCAAAGGTCCTCGTAAGGTGGACTGTTCATAGAACTACAAATATTATAAATTCGAAATTGATGAAATTTGGTATAAGGATAGATTTGGATAGGGCCCCTAAGTGGTATTAACCCAGGGCCCCACAAATTCAAGATCCGATGGGAATGGGAATTATTGATAACAGTGAAATAGCGAAGCGACTAATCGACCCTTCCCGTGACCATAAGGCTGGCCTTTACCTCACTCAAAGAATTTTCATCGCCATTCAGCGTGGTAATACCGCCAGCCTTTTGGGCACGGTACCAGTAGAGATCGATGGGGAGGAATTTTTCCATGCCTAAAGTTGCAGTCTCCCTCTTTTTCTCCATTCCTTTTTTGTATATCCGTACGAAATGTATGGGAAACGTTTTTGGCGATTTCTGTCTTTTCTAGTACTGAAAGCTAAAATGGTCCATAGAGTTTTTTGATCCCCACATGAAATAGAATCGATTGGCATAAAAAAAAAAAATTGAACTTTTTGCATTTTTTTTGCTAACTGTAAGTTTTTTACAAAATCTGTGAATGCAGTTCGAAATGTCCCAAAAAGTTAGGGAAGTTTCAAAAATACACCCTGTATAATAGTAAAGGGTAGATTCAATTTTGAGAAAGGATATAGGCTATTTTTGTTCGCGATAACCGACCTCCACCGGGGCGGAGCCGTGGGCAACAGCTAGTATTCTATATGAAGAAAACTTACAAGATGTTTTCATAAAATCTAGAACACTAATGTAAGTACTTAATTAAATAAAGAGCTGTCTTGAGAGGTGTTGCTTATTTTATAGATATGTTCGTTCTCCTCAAATTCAATTAACTTTCTCTCAGAGCTGAACGCTGGGAATCTTTTCAAATAATCTTGACTTTTCAGTGCATTCGAAAATAAACTCGAGTTTTATCTAATTTTGTATTTTTTTTTCCATTTTCTTTTAATAGTTTCCATTTATTATAGGTTTCTTTAAAATGGGTACGATTATTTTGAACAGTGATAAGTGGTGATGGCCTGAATTTAGCTTTGTCCTTTAGACGAGTCTGGGTCCTATAAAATAGACACTTAGTTACAAGTGCTTAATAAATTAAGTTAACGTTATATTAATCTCGTCGAATTAACTATTAAAGATATTTCAAAAGATTGAGATATTCAACGAAAGGCGTATCTTTTTGTTTCCTCTGTAGAAGGTGGTTATATAAGCATAATTTTAATGGAATCGTTTAGATAAAGTGCCTTTTTTATACCTAGTGCGGCAATCTTCTTAGATACCTTTAACTAGTAAAAACATGAATGTACTTCAAACCTTACTTACCTTAGACCAACCTTAGTAAGTTAATGAATTATAGCTATATTTATTATAGAGCTATATTTTTAAATTATTTTCTTTATTCTTTTTATTGTAATTGAAAGGCAAGTTCGACCATAGACAGCTTTACATTTTTGTCACTCATATATAGTATTTTATATATTTATATAATGGTTAGAGAATCTTCGGTGTTATATCATGGAACTTACAATTTATGTCGACGTTTCGGATGCATTGCAGCACTCGTGGTTACAACTTGACTATATAATTAGTAAGTAATAATAAAAATAAATATTCTTAGAAATTTCAAAATGTTTAATTGACGCTACCCGTGACCAGAGTGCTGGTTTATTCCTTGCACAAAGGATTGGTATTGCCATTCAACGTGGCAATGCCGCCAGCCTTCTGGCCACCCTCCCGGTTGATGCCAATGGGAAGGAATTCTTTGACGCCTGAACCTGCAGGATTGTTTAGGTATATTAATGGTTTTCTTTTTTAAATACTTTAATTTAGATAACTTCCGTTTATATTATGTAAATTTATTGATACCAAAATACACAAATGAACTTGGATGTTTATACATAATAATGTACAATTGGCGGCCTTATTGCAAACAACAATCTCTCCCAGGTAACCTAGGTAAGAAAGTAGTTTACAATAGACAATTCACCACATCTTTCCTTTTATATTTATATTTTTTTTATACCACTTAAGTGGCAGACAAGCACATGGCCCACCTGATAGAAAATGGTTACCGTGGCCTATGGACGTTTGTAACACCAGGGGTGTCACAGTCGCGCTGCCAACCCTGTAAGTACAGAGTTTATGTGCCGTCAGTGTAGAAGACAAAGCAGGACAAGCCTTTAGTCTTCCCACTGACAGCACAAATTCTCCAGTGAGCTCTGGCTACCCTA
This sequence comes from Eilema griseolum, assembly GCA_963662185.1. NCBI lineage: Eukaryota > Metazoa > Arthropoda > Insecta > Lepidoptera > Erebidae > Eilema > Eilema griseolum. The sequence goes on along the minus strand of OY759256.1, from coordinate 9,198,701 downwards.
CTCACCGCTGGGAACACAACACGAAGTTATTATAGCCGCGGTATTCTGTAGGGCGGAGGTACTTCCCCAGTCGGACTGTTCAATTGGGCGGAAATACCGCCGTGTCCTACCTCCTAAACCATACCGCCGTGACCTACCTCCTAAACATTATATAGTTTTGCGTATTGGTTGACATCAGTTAATGGAGGCCGCGTGTGTTCCATTTTGTATAAGTAACGATCGTAATCCCGAACACTTACTAATAAACGCTCGAACAACAACTGTAATTAATCCGTGAATTTAATTATTTTTCGAGACCTCTGTCACAATGTTGTATTTGAAAGGGGAAGTTTAAAGCATCGACGCATCGTGTTGTCTCTCACAAATCATATTATATAATTCGTTAGTAGGTAGTTTACAATAGACGACGCACCAAACTCTTCAATTCTATAATCTTTTTTAACATACGTACATACATATAATCACACCTTTATCCCCGGAGGGTTAGGCAGAGGTGAATTAACACCCACATTTCACCAATCATTGAATTCGGTCCCACGTAATAGGGGGTGAGCCTATTGCCGTCTTCCGGGCACTGTGTTGACTCAAGCCTTGTATCTGTGCCTGAGTCTGAGCTGTATATATCCGTCTGATGTTAAACAGCCCTATCCCTTAGTCGCCTTGTACGACACCGCATGGGAGGAGATGGGGTGGCCAAAATTCTACTCAGCCGGGAACCACGCGGCATCTTTTTTAATTAGTCTAAAATTACAGTTTGCCATCAAAACTGTTGAAATTTATGTTAACCAACCATACGTAAAACACATGATATATTATAAAATCTAGAAACAAGATTCATTCTTACATCTCTGAGCAACGATCAACACTAAAACCACCACCATTCATCAACTACCTTACTTGCAATAAACATACATACCATTTATCCGACATTTTTCATATATAACATAAATATTTTGCGACTCATCTCTACACCGGTTCAAAAGCCGAGTGGCGGGCATAAACTTAAATACGATACAACCCTTCCCTTCCCATCCCGGCACACACTGTATAAGTTTTTGTTTTATAGCCAAAGGTCGACCTTCGTTAGGGCTGGCACGTAAATCTAATTTTAAAAGGTATTTTGATATATTGAAATTTCCCGAGTTGAAAACTTGTACTAGACAGATAAAGCTGTGATATATTCATTTGTCCTGGTGTATTTAGATAGTGTCTCACCAAGAGCCTTGGGTTTAAGCTAACCTCACCTAAAAGACGGTATATTTTTTTTAATGTGCTCAATATCTCAACGGATACCTCACCACTGGAGCCGGTGTGGCAGGTTATGTCGGACTTGAACCAACTAAAACGCACGCCAACTTGTGGGACACAGGTAGCAGGAGGTGAGATTATGAGAGAGTTTTTATACTGTCAGTGGGAAGACCAAAGCTTGTCCTGCTTTTTCTTTTACCTGACGGCACAGATACTTTTGTGCTTACAGGGTTGGCAGCGCGAGTGTGACTCCCTTAGTGTTGCACATGTCCATAGGCCAAGATAACCATTTTCCAACAGGTGGGCCGTGTGCTTGTCTGCCAACCAAATGGCAAAAAAAAAGACTTATCCCTCGCACCCCGGCTGGCCCAGGACCGTCTCTTATAAGACGTCCCTCTTCGGGTAAAGATAGTATACCTGTGGAATCACACACGAGGTACGAGCACCAGTTCTACTTTTCCAAAGAAGACTCCAGAACTTCAAAGCTTATATGCTTGCTATGCGATATTATATGCTTAATAACCTAGGTTCCGTATGATTAGCTTTTTGTCCATTAATTTTCTGTACTAACCTGATTACCAGGTTTTACCATGGCACACACCAATGACTTTTCGATGCTTTTCGAAGTTATGTGTGTAATTATCGCAGGTTTAGCCCAGTTAATGGCAATACGCTCGCCATCTATTACATTGAGACCTAAAAGTAAACTGGCGAAATGTGGGTGCCAGCACCTCTGCCTACCCTTCGGGGATATAGGCGTGAGTTTATGAGTTTATAATGAGACTACCCTGACTGATCCCTATTATTTGACTGACGATATTGAATCCACAAACACTTGACACTGTGACAGTCAAAGACGTAACATATGGCGTAATTATTAACATGCATTTCAGAATTCAGCGAGGAAAAATTTCTAAATTTTCATTAAATTCCTTTGGCAACCCTAGCTCAAGGGACCGGTCATCTATCGCGCTATCAAATCTAGAGGGCAGGCAGGAACTATCGCAAAACAACCCTGTTTGATTGCGTGACAACGATCTTGGCTTGATACAAGGATGTTTATGACTTCTCTCGGAAGGACCTTAAACCTTCTGAAGTGTTTGATGAAACATAAAATAAGCCCTATGTAAGCATTTTGATACTGTTTGCAATAAAGATATTTTGGTGATATATTCTCTATTACTTTAACTTTGTTTACATACATACATGCATATATCTCACACCTTTATCCCCGGAGGGTTAGGCAAAGGTGAATTTAAACCCACATTTTTTTTTTTATATAGGACACGTCAATTGGACTTCGCCTTGCCTGATGGTAAGCTGAAGGCAAAGTCCCAGAAAAGAGGGTCACCATTACTTACACATACCGTGTGACAATGGTGACACTCAGCTTGACGGCCTTATCATATGCTTTTTCACGCCCCGCTTAAAGGACCCGGGACTGTAGGAAGAAGGAAACACGTGAGCTGGTAATGAATTCCAGGCCTTAATGATGCGACAGAGGAAAGAGTCTCCGAACCGCTTGGTTCTTGATCGGATGTTTTGCACCGTGTGCGGATGACATCTAAGACCTGCACGTGTTGTCCTGTGTAGGAAAGGGGAGGGTGGGACTAATTGGAAGAGCTCATCAGAACACTCCCCATGGTACAGACGGTAAAATACAGCCATGGACGCAACATCTCTACGTAGCTGTAAAGGTTCTAGGGTGTTCGTGATCTCGGGATTCCCAATGATGCGGACCGCACGTCGCTGCAACCTGTCGAGAGCATCTAGTAAGTACTTTGCTGAACCATCCCAGAGATGCGAGCAGTACTCCACACAGGAGCGAATTTGTGTCTTGTATAGAAGACACCGCTGCTCCGGCGTGAAAAATCGTCTCACTCTGTTCAGGACTCCGAGTTTTCGTGAGGCTGTTTTGATGATGCTTTCGATGTAGTTTTTGTTATTCAGGTTGCAGCGAACATCCATACCTAGCATCAATAACCAAATTCGGTCCCACATAATAGGGGGTCAGCATATTGCCATCTTCCGGGTACTATTGTTGACTCAAGCCATCCATCTGAGGCTGATTCTGGGCTGTATATATATGTCTGATGTTAAACAGCCCTATCCCTTAGTCGCCTTGTACGACACACCGAAGAGATGGGATGGTCTAAATTCTACTCTGCCAGGAACCCGTGGCAGCTTTGTTTACGTGAATGTTGAACGCTCTATCGCATCACTATACAACGTAACCGTACTCGATTCCACTCACTCAACTATAAAAAGGGCTTAAGAACTCGAGTACCACTCGGTTGTGTACGTACTCTCATGAATTCAACCAGTACGCAATTTTTTGGTCCAAGTTCTGATATTCAGATACTGGTTGAAGGATATATATAGGTGAAGGATATATATCAGTTCTGTAGATTTTCATTTTATTAAATTACAACTTTTTTTAATGATACGTGGAGTTATTATTTATTTTTGACTCTAAAGTACTATCATAAAGATGATGAGTTTGTCTGTTTGGTTGGTTAATTAGATCTAATCAATAATCTTAAGAACTGTTGGTTCGAATTTGAAAACTCAATACTTAGTTAAACTCGCCTTTGTACACCAAGATGTATTTGTGATTGCCTTTATTTTCCTGTGTACAATAAAAAATTAAAGAAAGAATTTAAAAAATAACATATTTATGTGTTAAATTGTCCGTTTGTTGCGAAAGGTAATCTATATTAATATTATAAATGAGATAGTAACTCTGTCTGAAACGTTTCGGCATCTAAACCACTGAACTGATAATTATACTAGGTATCGGGACTTCTCGCGAATTATATTTTGGAACTTACTATTTCTGCCGACGTTTCGGATGCGTTGCAGCACCCGTGGTCACGACTTGACTAGTCTTCGAGCGTCGAGATGTATGCGCGAAAGTTTAAAAATAACACTGAACTGATTTTAATGAAATTTGTTTTAAGGGTAGATTAGAGCTTGAGAAAGCACATAGGCTATGTTTGTTCGCAATAACCGAAATCCACACAGATGAAGTCGCGGAAAACAGCATGTTTTTTTTTTATACCACTTAGTTGGCAGACAAGCACACGGCCTACCTGATGGGAAGCGGTTACCGTAGCCTATGGACGTATGCAACACCAGGGGTGACACACTCGCGCTGCCGACCATGAAGAAAAACCTTCTGATGCCTCTCTTGAAGAACCCCATATTGTAGGCGCTTGGGAAAACCGCAGCAGGGAGATCATTCCACAGCTTGAGTGTGCGTGGATGAAGTTTCTTTCATATCGCACAGTGCGCACCGTCTGAGGGCACAATGTGTGAGGATGAATTCCCTGCCTATGGCGAGAGGTGCGAAGATAGAATGTAGCTACGGGCGTCATGTCAAACAATTCATCTGAGCACAAGCCATTGTATAGGCGGTAGAACACACACAGTGAGGTCTGAGCTCTGGCTAAGAGGTTCCACACTACCTGTGAGTATGGGATTGTCAACCAGCCTCAATGCCCGGCTTGGCACTGAGTCGAAGGGGTCAAGCTGGTATACAGGTGCTCCAGCAAAAAGATGACAGCAGTACTCCATGTGAGGCCGGACCTGTGCTTTATAAAGAAGGAGTTGCTGCCCCGCAGTGAAGTACTGCTTCGCCCTGTTGAGCACCCCGAGTTTTTTTGATGCCAACTTAACCTTGTCCTGCAAATGACTTCGGTATTGGACGTCGCTGGAGATATGGACACCAAGGATCCCGATACTCGAGGAGATGGTAAGCGGTGTACCCAGGAATTGCGGCGCTACAATGAATGGGATTTTCTTAGCGGTGAATGTAGGCCATATAACTATGAACGTGTGTAACACCAGTGGAGTCACATCCGTGCCTATCCGTCAAGGGACATAAAATCTCTGTTCTTACAGGGTCGGCAACTCTGTAAGAACAGAGATTTTATATCCCTTCAGTGCAGAACACTAAATTAGGACAGGCCTATGGTCTTCCCACTGACAGCACAAGAACTCTCCAGTGAGCTCTGGCTTCCCTACTCACCGCCGGGAACACAACACGAGGTTATTACAACCGTGGTATTTTGTAGGGTGGAGGTACTTCCCCAGTCGGACTGCTCAATTCGGACGGGAATACGTCATTCATAAATGTAAATAAATCCGGAGGTATGGTAAATTATGCTTTGACATAAGCCACGGACGAAACCAGTGAGGGTTGGCAGAAGTAGGTAAAAGAATATTGCTCGTAACTTTCTGGTATATTTTGTAAGCAACTCTGGGTCAGCCTGGGTGCGAGGGATATGCCTCTGGGCAATTTACCCCCGGTAACCTATGACCCTTCAGACGGCGTGCATTTTAGTCGGTTCAAGTCCGACATAACTTCCCTTACCGGCTCTGGTAGGGAGAGTGGAGTATCCGTGGGGATATTTCGCATGATAATAAAAAAGGTATGTTTTGTAAGTACATAATTTTAATATACCATTTGTTTTGTTCACAGGTAAGTGACACTTATGCAGGCCGTGATGATGGAAGGTAATTTGATTTATTTTTTTCCCCATTTTAAAACTGAACGTGTCATCTTAAACATCCTTTTGTAATATCATTTTGTTTGTTAGTTGACAGACAAGCACACGGCCCACCTGATGGAAAGTAGTTACCGTGGCCTATGGACGTCTGTAACACCAGAGAGTCACAGTCGCGCTGCCAACCCTGTAAGTACAGAGTTTCTGTGCCGTCAGTAAAAGACAAAGCAGGACAAGCCTTTAGTCTTCCCACTGACAGCACAAATTCTCCAGTGAGCTCTGGCTACCCTACTCACCGCTGGGAACACAACACGAAGTTATTATAACCGCGGTATTCTGTAGGGCGGAGGTACTTCCCCAGTCGGACTGCTCAATCGGGCGGAAATACCGCCGTGTCCTACCTCCTTCAGAGACATGTTCATTATACTGACACTGTTAACAAACACTCGAGTAATGAATACTATTCGACGATGATTTGAGTTTTTTTTAATTAGAAAGACAAACATCAAAATTGCATTTTATTTTTATTATATGAACTCCAATGTACGTATATTGTAACCTATTGCTGTCATTCAAGTACTATTCTCCAGCCCTTTTTTTCTACTACTTATGTGGCAGACAAGTACACGGCCCACCTGATGGAAAGTGGTAACTGTGACCTATGGACGTGTGTAACACCAGTGGGGTTACATTCACGCTGGCGACCCTGTAAGCGCAGAGTTTCTGTGCCGTCAGTGTAGAAGATAAAGCAGGGCAAGCCTTTAGTCTCCCCACTAACAGCACAAACTCTCCAGTGAACTCTAGCTACCCTACTCATTGCTGGAAACACAACTCGAAGTTTGATTTGATATAATCAACACTTTGTGTAAATTGTACGGGGTACAACCAATTAAATTTACCGAGGCTGTATCCCGCACACAAACCGATTACACAGTTTTGTGGGGCAATGTAATTGTATTGTACCTATCAATGTAATTGTATTGCAGAAATAAATAAATAAATTTAAAAATATAAGCCGAGGCCTCATACAAACCAATCGAACTTTATAACCACTGTGTCATTCAGGCAATCAGTCAGCTCAACATTATAAGCTACCAAAGTAGGTATATGATTATGAGCTTTTCGCGTGCCTTTAAGTATAAACAAAAATAATTTATTCATGTAATATTAAAATATGAATGTTGACAAGAGTTCATTTTAAGGTAAGCACGTATTGTATTTAATAAATATCATATTTCGTTACGTGATGACAATGAGAATGTGTATATAATCCTCTGAGCCTTTTCACAACTCGTAAGGGTTGACTTTTAGACTAACTACGAAATTTAACTTCGATATTTTACATGAAGCGACTGCTATTTGACTTCGATAAATCACTGGTGATATCGAAGTCCTGTAGTTGGTAGTATGGGGGCAGCAATAATACAACCAAGTCAACCTCAGTTGCTAGCTGATACATCTTCTAATGAACAGATGAGGTTTTAGATCAGAGACACGCTTTCTTCAAGGTATTGAGAGGTAGGGCCGCAGTCACTCCCATAAAAGTTCAGATAAGTCAAATCTAAAGGAGAAGAGTGTATAAACGGACTTCAGATACGTCAATAAACAACGAACAATTTACATAGCCGTTTGAACATCTAAACAGCACTTCGTTTGAAGTAACTCATATAATTCGCTTCTTCGAATAGCATACCATATAATGACGTCATAATATGTAAATAGAATGCATTTCTAAAAGGTCATATATTATTCGCAGAAAGAATAATTACTTTGATCATTTGTTGTGAACCGTTGTTAAATCGTGTCACGACAACTGGACATTCAAATGATGTTATCTGTTTACTAAATTGCTTGTCTGAACCTTGGTTAGTCGTTCAAGGATTCCATAGAATTGCATTACAATTTTCTGTAGTATTATGACAGCAATTGAATGAAATTTTAAAGCATTTAGTATGCTAATTATTCAAACCTATTACATTACAAAAAAATTAAGCTAAAGTTTTCTTATCTTCATCTATTTGGATATTATGATAGCAGTTTCTTTTTTATTATAGAAATAGATAGATATACAGATAAAAGAAAGGGACATGACCCCGATTCTAATAATTGTCAATCACTGTCATACTACTGACTCTGCAAAATATATACCATTTATATATGTGCGAGAAATCCCTACAAATAAAATCTAGGCCAAAAGCTAGAAGCTGTCTTCTAGTTATGCTTTTGGTCTAGATAGCAGATAAACTAGATAGCGGATTAACTAAATTTTTTTGATAATTACATATCGTTGGTTAACATGTGGCATGCATAAAATTGAAATAGAAGTGAAAAAAACTTTAATCCATAAAGGTTATTATAAAGTAGATGAGTATCTTGATGATGTAAATGCGGGGTTAACCTAAGTTTCTTGCTTGCTTGCTCAACAAATTATTGTAAACAAAATCATATTTCAAAAAAAATAAAAGATAATCTCGTTCTAATGTTCTCTGAGTTACTTGCTTGGTATCTTTTCAGTAGAACTAACCTACCGAACCAGCGAAAGAATCATTTTCCAATGGTTTATCACTTATTATTTTTATAATATTTCTTGACTTAAAATTTTGTCGTTCATATGTGCTCTTTGTGTGCCTAAACTGAATAAATGAAATTGATTCTTCTTTGTACTTATTTGTTACTTATGCCTTCTGTATTATTATATTATACTCTTCTGTATTTTAGGTATACCTTATATTCTCATACCAAGTGCTCACTCTGTATCTAAACGTAAAAATCTGTAATTAGCGTTCCAGTACCTATTGTTATTTTTTAATTACACTAGCTGTAGTAATTTGAAAGGAAAAAAATTAAATAAATTAATCCGTGGGGATTTTTTGCACGTAAAAAAGAAAGTATATAATTAAAACCACCAAATCTGGTCGCTTCTCAGCTTGTTGTTGTAATGTAGTGTTCGGTGAGGAACAAAACATCAAGTGCGCATCCAAAAATCTACAAATGGATCAAAAAAATAACTCGGTACCTTAGCTACAGTATAAAAGTACTAAATATATTACACACATGAAAAATTCATCGTATCATTATCATTTGAAACTGTTGATACCATCTTCGAACTTCAAAACCGTGTACCAAACAGTTGATATTCGATAGCAACTTGTAGGTACACTTTCATTTGCGTTTTTCAAAGGAATTACAATTCTAAGTTCTTAGAGAATTCCCTCCTACTGGATTTATTACCTGCCGATAGATAGATCGATACGAAGGAGTTAAGCTGATTGTATAACAAAGACTGGAAACTTTGTCTTCAATGCAATTGTGCAGATAAGTTTTACTTACGAATATTCGTGTCTTCTTATCTACTACAGTCAACTTTGTGGATTGGTATGGTTTTTCGTGTAATAAATTTTGGAATGGAGATTTTATTATTGAATAAACTCTGATTTGTATAATTTGTTGTAATAGATGATTTGCTGATGATATGAAGTACCATTGACATTTTTATGGGATCGTTGCCATCTATACCTTTGTACTGTACCTTTGGGATATTGGTGATATTGATGCTAAAAGCACAGAGCCATTCATCAAGAATTGAATTGAATTATACCTATCGCATATATTATACGCTAGCTATACTGTCAGTTTTACAACGATTTTAAAATCATCTTTTTCTATCTAGGACACGCCAATTTGATTTCACCACGCCTGATAGTAAGCTAAAGGCAAAGTCTCAGGAAAGAGTGCCACTACTACAGACACGTAGTATGTTACAAACAGGTCAGCTTGGTAGCCTCATCAGATGATTTTCCACACCCGACTTAAAGTACCCGTAACCAGCTCACGTTTTCTTCTTCCTACAAGAAGAAAACGTGAGCTGGTTATGAATTCCAGATCTTGGTCGTGCGGCAAAGGAAAGAATCTTCGAACCATTTAGTTCTTGTTCGTATATTCTGCACTGTTTGCGGGTGGCATCTAAGCCCTCACTTGTGGTCCTGTGTAGGAAAGGAGAGGGTGGGATTAGTTGGAAGAGCTCATCAGGATACTCACCATGAAAGAGACGGTAAAATACAGCCAAGGAAGCAACATCAACATCTCTACAATCTGCAAATGCTCGAGGGTGTTCATGACCTCAGAGTTCCCAATAATGCGGACCGCACGTCTCTGCAATCTATCGAGAGCATCAAATAGGTACTTCGCGGAGCCATCCCAGAGATGCGAGCACTATTCTACGCTGGAGCGAATTTGTGTCTTGTAAATCATCGGATTTCATGTCCACAGACCAGGGTCCACTTGCTAACGTGTACACCATACATCCTTGTGAGTGCCTCCAAGCAGTACACTGGAAAAATAGGATTTGAGGGTAGAAGTGCCGTTGATTCTACATAAATAGACATGAATCATGTATCTTTAGGCCATCAAGACCACAAATAAGTCACTTCGACCGGAGAAATTATACTCTCTCACTTAATATATATTTTAAAAGTAATAAATACATAAATATTCAGCGGGTTAACTATTTTCGAATGCCTCTTTTTCTGCTTTTTTTTCTTCCTATTCTTTGCCCACATATTTCCCCATCTCTAATTTTGTAAGCGTGTATAGACTTCGGTAATAGCAAGCCATAGTAGCCATACGCTTGTTACTGCCTTTTCGTATAAAAAAGACTGAATATAACCAACCTAAACGGTCTCATTAGAATGCTTCCCGGGAACTCCGAGCTACGTAAGTAGCCGACAGGAGAGTCGATATTTCGTCGATATCCTGATTTATTGAGTCGATTAGCTCCTTTATGTACGGGCTTCAATGGCGAAAATATAAGTAGAATGAATTAGATTGCGATTTCGTAGCTCCATTTAAGTATTTTGTTGGGCCTGCCAGTAAAGTGAACGATTTGTTAAACATTCGGGGTCAAAATGGTGAAAAAATAAAGTATTTATTTTTTTATTTTATGAACTAGTCTAGGATTCTTTTATAGTGCGGATAAACCCTTGGTAGTGGTTATATCGTACTTGAACGAACTAAATCTGCACGCCATTCTTGGGTCACTCAGTTGCCGGGGGTAAGATTGCCCAGGCTCGCCTTCATGGAGAGACGAAGGTCTTTGATCGCAGGCGATTCGGGCATCGGAGGTCTGCAACGAAATTAGGACTGAGTTTAATATTATCTTTTTATTAATTTTGTTTTTTTTATACCCCTTGGTTAGCACACAAGCACACGGCCCACGCGGTGTTCTGTATGGCGAAGGTACTTCTCCAGTCGGACTGCTCAATTGGACAGAAATACCGTCGTGTCCTACCTCCTTATAATTAGTAAAAGGATAATGAAATGGAAATGGAAAGAAAATGGAAAATGAATGAAGGGAGTTGAAATGTATGAAAGAAGGAGAAAAGGATTGGTTTTGAGTAGAGTCACGCGAACTGTTCCTGTGGGTGTTTTTTTTATACCACTTGGGTGGCAGACAAGCACAAAACCTGATGAAAAATGGTTACCATGGCTTATTCAACCCTAGGTAAGTCACACTCGTGCTGCTGACCCTATAAGCACAGAGAGTTTATATGCCGTCAGTGTAGAAGACAAAGTAGGACAAGTCTTTAATCTTCCCACTGACAGTACAAATACTCTCCAGTGAGCTCTGGCTACCCTACTGACCACCGGGATCACAACACAAGGTTTATGACCGAGGTATTCTCTAGAAGGTGACAAAGGGACAGGGTTGTTCACTATTCAACAGTAAACATATAACCCATGACAAAGTTCCGACTGGACATTATCAGCATTCTCGGCGACTTGACATTCTCGGAGCCTTTTCCGAACGCAGTTAGGGTCGGTTTTCTAGACTAACTGAGATGCAGCAAAAAATAATGATTAAAGTTACTTAATAAAATACGATACGTTAATATTATATGCGATGGAAATCGAGAGGAAATTCTGAGATGTTGTACCTTTGTAACCTCTAACATGGAAACTAATACTTTTGTAATTCATTTTTCAAACAATATATTTATTTATTCAATTAAATTATACTCATAAGATAACACAAATTAAGGGTCAAAGTTATAGATATCATAACTAATCCACATTTAATTTATTTGTCTATTCCATTTACTCATCTCTCAAAGGTGCCCATTACGCTTGTGGTATTGCCCCACTGAATAGCACTTTTTTATGAAATTATTACAAATCAAAGACAATGTATTTTTTCTTCTCATCACACACATTTTGCATTATTTCAAAATTATTTATTTGTCATAACTTCTAGATTTCATAGAATCCTCGCATATCGCCAAATCCACTTCAGGAATAGCCGAGATAAAGCATAAATCATGCGAATTATTATCGAGTTTCAATCGAGAACTTATAGTACGGGTTATTCTTTTCTTCTCACACCATCTCTACGCCGTTATTTATTGAAGCCCATGAATACAAAGTAGTCTCGTCTTGTACTTTTTACTGCCATACCTTTTGTTTATTGTTTGTTTGTTTGTCTTCAGGGTTAGTATCTATAGGTGATACGATAAGCAGAAAGTACCATTAGTATCAATTTCATTTTTATTCAGTGAAAAAAAAATACTAAATCATCATCATGGAGACATATTTTTAACCGACTACCAAAAAAGGAGGAGGTTCAAAATTAAGTCATTGTATCGAAAATTATGATCAGCATGCTGGACTACGCACTAAAAATGGGGACAAAACTAATAAAATTTAAAAACAACTATTACAGTCACTAAAAAGTAAAAAAAAATACTACGTTTAAAAAACCGACTTCAAAAACTAAAAGCTATAAAATAACATTGACTGGTCTGTTAGAAGTCGGTGCCTAATTTGTCTAACTTGTTGAACTATTATAATATAATCAATTTAATAATATGACCTTTCGGACTAGGCACCGGCTTCAAACAGATCAATAAATCTGAAATTCCATAATTTGTTTCTTATCTTTATTATGTTATTTTATAGTTTAGTCTTCGAAGTCAATTTTTTGAACGTAGTTTTTTGTTTCCTGATTATATCCGAGACCATGGTGACCTTGGAGCTCCGGGTTTCCTTTCTGGCTCATCCTCCTCCACAACCCATGACCTTGGGCGTCAATGGTTGTGAGATCATTGGCACGAATACCTAAAAGTTAACTCTCCAAGTTATCTACCCTACAAGTAACATGTTTTAGTGACATATTTACATCGACTCTACTGTGTACCTGCTGCATAAAGTCTTATGCTAAGTCTTAGGTTCGAATCGATTATTTACGACAGACTGCAGTAAATGCGTTATCCTCTGGTGACAGTATGTTTACCAGATTATCCCTTTCTAAATTACTTCTGCTCCTCTATGCCTACTTAGGACTCTAACAAACATCCTCTTTCCTCCTAATCGCTATTACTCATCATTCTCTGAGTCTTTTCTCAACTCAGTCAGGGTCGGCTTTCTAGTCCAAGATGCGGCTGATTTTTTGCTATTAGAATAGAATAAAATAATATATTTGCCTTTATTTTTTTTTTACATTTGTTAGATTTTCCATGAAGCAACTGCCATTTGACTTTCACAACCAATTGGCGATATCGCAGTTCTGTAATTAAACTAGTCAGACTTTAGGTTTCCAATTTCCTCGTACCTCGGGAGATAGGACACGGCGGTATTCCCGTTCAATTGAGCAGTCCGACTGTAAAAGTACCTCCGCCCTACAGAATACCGCGGCCTTAATAACTTCGTGTTGTGTTCCCGGTGGTGAGTAGTGTAGCAAGAGCTCACTGGAGAGTTTGTGCTGTCAGTGGGAAGACTAAAGGCTGGCACAGAAACTCTGTGTTTAAAGGGTCGGTAGCGAGTGTGACTCCTCTGGTGTTACACACGTCATGGGCCACGATAACCACTTTCCATCAGGTGGACCGTGTGCTTGTCTGCCACCTAAGTAGTATCAAAAATATCACTATTACAATTAGGCATTAACAACAACGTATTCCTGAAATTAAATGATTGTAATAAAATCCTATGTTACTTACTTATCAGTCAAACAGATTTTCTTATACAATTTCCATTAACACATCCTAAACACAAAGAAATAAGGTAAGTACAATTCAATTTATCATCTGCTAAGTACAAATAAAAAATGCATTGGAAGCTGTGAGTTTGGAGCACCCTTTATAAGCGCTGTTGTTAAAAAATAGTGATGTCAAACGTAATGAAAAAGTCCGGGATCGGTAGTTCCATTTATAAAAATATATATAGGTATCGGTAGAAAGAGCGATGAGGCCGCCATCTGTACGTACCACACAATTTAAATCTCATAATATAATGTAATAAACACCTCAACAAAGTCTAGGGAACAAGATGACCCCAATTTTTTTTTTTCGTGTAAATCTTGTTTTGCAAATAACTGGCAGCAAATAAATAAAAATAGAATAAAGTAGATTACAGAGTTGTTCGAAATTTAAAATTAATTTAAATAAGTAATGATTTTCGAATATGGAGGGAAAACTTTTAAAAGTGTTTGATTGTGCAGTTTCTCTGAGGCAAAATAAAAATTATTTTTTTTGATTGTAAATAACGTTTATTATCAATAATACGTCTTTTACGTATGGTTTGTGCATTTTTGTGACTGTAGTCATCATGTCACGTCGTCATTTAAGTCGCGAAGAGATGTTAAGGGCTGTTGGTATGCTGCAAGCTGGACGAACTCAACGCGACGTAGCGGATGCTGTCAACACCCAACCAAGCGTAATTTGCAGATTATGGGCACGCTACAGGTCTACAGGGGATGTTGCCGAACGTCACAGGGGACGAAATAGGGTTACTACCCCGCGACAAGATCGTTTCTTGCAAAATTCCGCAAGGCGGCAACCCACGATTACTGCTCGTCAGTTGGTCGCAGGCCTCCAGTCTCAGCATCAAGTGGTTATTAGCGATCAAACTGTCAGAACAAGACTACACGAAGCCAATCTTTATGCTAGCAGACCGCTTAGGGTTCCAGCTCTTCGACGTGGAAATCGAGGTCGTCGCTTATTGTGGGCTAACGCACATTTACAGTGGACCGACCATCAATGGGCACGGGTTCTGTTTTCCGACGAATCTTGCTTCGGTTTTCATCCTGATTCGAGAAGAGTGCGTATATGGCGAGTTCCTGGACGTCGGAGTCGTCTCCAGAATCCGCAAGAAGTTCATCCTTACCAAGGTGGGAACAATCATGGTATGGGCTGGAATTCGCCTTGGTGGAAGGACCGACCTCGTTTGGATACGGGGCAATTTGAATGCAAACCAATACATTCAGGAGGTTATACACCCCATGGTGATCCCTCATCGACAGCAGTTCGGTCAAGATTTTATGTTCATGCAAGATAATGCACGGTCACACACCGCGAGGGTAGTGGTCAATGCGTTAAGCGAGCACAATATGACGACGTTGGAATGGCCTGCTCAGTCTGCCGACCTCAATCCCATAGAGCATGCCTGGGATTTGCTTGGGAGAAGAGCTTTCAGTGATTCTTTGGAAAATCTGAACACTGAAGAACAACTTTTTTTACACCTTCGCAGTGTATGGAGCCATATTCCACAGACGATGATTGACAATCTGATACTAAGTATGCCACGCCGTTGTCGAGCTGTTGCTAATGCTTTAGGAGGTCCTACAGATTATTAAAAACGTTTAAAGTACGGTTAATTACTGTATTTCTTACTACCTCGTTATTTTTGTGCCTAATCATAGAAGGTTGTAATACTCAATATTGGCACTATTCAATTCTTTCTTAAAAAAAAAAAAATTGGTATGAAAATGTTTTTATTAAAATTAAATTAAAAACGGTATAAAAATACCCTTCTATTGATATAAAACACTCACTATTACAAGAAAGGGTTTTTAAATAAAAACTAGAAATGTCCTTGTTCCCTAGACTTTGTTGATGTGTGTATATTATTGGTGTACAATAACGACGTTTATTATTATTATTATTGTTTCTCAGTTCCATGACTCTCGGGACTATTGAGTCCCGGGCCTTTGCTAGGAAGGATGCTAGGAATATACACACATGGCGGATATTATCCCCAAGCGCACAATATGATACACCGGGAGATGGTCCTCGCCAGGTGCAGAGACTATTTCTGTGCGGTGCTGTGGCCGCGATGGAAACTAAATTATGGGCTATGGGATTGAGTATTGGATGGACTGGTGAATGGGCTATGGGGGGAGACTAACGGACGCCTGCCGTGACAATAAGTCTCAAAATTGTAAAAAGGCAGGCGGTGACTTGCTAACTCATTGCATGGGCCCATTAAAATAGCCACATCTGTTGACCATGGAGCAACATCTGTTGTGAGTCTGCGGGGCGCAAGTTCCCGGTATACCAGACTTTATTATTAATAATATTTATTCGTGCTCGGATAGTAATGATAAGTAGTAGTATGGAGACATACATATTAAAGATGTTCTATAAAACATTCCTGTGGGTGCACCCAAAACCCAAGCTGTATGCAAAGTAGAGTAAGTTGAAGAAATATTTGAGAGCTATGCACTATGTGCAGTGTGAATAGCTGAAAGATATTTTCAAAGAAATTTCGTTTTTGTTTCTTTTATTTTAGGTATAAATTCGATATTTCAGATTAAACTACTAACTAACAACTAAAGATTGTTTTTTTTTTTTTTTTTTTTTTTTTATACCACTAAGTTGGCAGACAAGCACACGGCCCACCTGATGGGAAGCGGTTACCGTGGCCTATGGACGTATGCAACACCAGGGGTGTCACACTCGTGCTGCCGACCATGAAGAAACCTTCTGATGCCCCTCTTGAAGAACCCCATATTGTAGGCGCTTGGGAAAACCGCAGCAGGGAGGTCATTCCACAGCTTGAGTGTGCGTGGGATGAAGTTTCTTTCATACCGCACAGTGCGTACCGTCTCAGGTCGCAATGTGTGGGGATGAATTCCCTGCCTATGGCGAGAGGTGCGATGATAGAATGAAGCTACGGGCATCATGTCAAACAATTCATCTGAGCACAAACCATTGTATAGGCGATAGAACACACACAGTGAGGCAAAATCCCTCCTAAGGCTAAGAGGTTCCACTCTACCTGTGAGTATGATTGTAACCAATATGCTGAAAAAATTGCTATTACTTATTGTTATTTTTTTAGCAACCGCATTTACTAATATTTTCTCTAACTCTCTAACTGACGGCACAGAAACTCTGTACTTACAGGGTTGGCAGCGTGAATGTGACTCCTCTGGTGTTACAAACGTCCATATGCCACGGTAACCACTTTCCATCAGGTCCGTGTGCTTGTCTAAGTGGTATAAAAAAAAACTCCTCTAACTAAGCTAAATTGCTTGTGCTAGGAGTGGGTGCACGTCACTAGTGTAATGGCCAACATTCGTTCTCGGGACCTCTAGATCGTAAGGCCGAATCCTTAAGCACTAAGCTACCGGCACTTACTCTGTTACTTTGTTATTTTAATAGCTTAGTAAGATTATCTGGTGGCGCGATTCTCATGCCACCTGAGCTAGTGGACTGTATTATGCGGGGATGAAGATAACATGTTTCATATGACACTTTACACAACAAACAAGATAGGTGATCGGGTTGCCGCGGAGGTGGTTTAGGCATTGAATGCAACCCGAGAAATTAGGAGAGGATGCACTAACCTTTACTACGCCACGTGCTGGCTGGGCCGGTGCACCGGTCTTCTCTTCCTGGCTCAGGAGCTGCTGCCCACATCACTAAATCACTTGAGGGACACACGAGAGGCACAATCCGATCGGTAAAGGTCTATGAAAGTGGTTAAAATCCAACAAACATTATTAATTTCTGAGAGTCGCGCGCGCCGCTGCCATTGTTTTTTGCTAGTTCAAAAGCGGAAGTGAAGATGCGTCTATTTTGACAATTGAGCGGGGCGAAAACTATTGCTATCTCACTTTAAAGGTAGCGCGGGAGGGAGATGGGTACAGGAAGCGTGTGTTTCAGTGTCAATGACTTGAATTACTACTATTGAGCAAAAAAAATACAAATTCTACCATCGGCGCAACCATTCCCCCCGGCTTGAAGGGTTACCTTCAAAACGAAAAATGCGGAACAAATCTAAAGTCTAATCTAAATCTAGGTTTGGGAAATAACAACTAAAATATAAACCTAGATTTGAACTCGTGCCTACTGCTGGCTAGGCAGAGGGCAGAGGCGAACAACCGGGCGCAGATACGATCCGGTTGCGGTTTTAACCCGTACAACACGAGTTATCCTGCGGGAATCGGGAAAACTTCCTCTACTACTCCTAGAGGCCAATGCAAAGGAGGCGCATTCCCAGTCATAAGGACTACCACCGTACCTACAGTAATTGGGTTAGATGGAGTATTCCATTTTTGACGCGACTGCAGCGTGTGCAAATAATCGGTTCTCCAACGATTCCAAAACGATTGGACTAATTTATCTAAAAGAGCGTGACGAGTTAGAAGGTGCATTCTATCGTCATTAACATCTATTGCGGGCAAATATTTTGCGTACTTAAATCACCGGTCAACTCTATATGACCGCGCGTAGATAAAATTCTCAAAAATCGGCCTACATAAACAACACAACGCAACAGTCTCGACCAAGACGAGACGCGATTAGCCAACAACAAAATAAGGGACTCTTCACGCGGGACCGACACAACAAGCGAGTGCTTCTTCTCCTCGGGTGGTTCGGAAACCGTTGTGGGATTGAATTGACTAACTGGCCACTTATCTAACGCGGCATGAATCCAGGACGGTCCACTAAACCATAACGGGTGATCTAAAATTTGCGAAGGAAGCAATCCACGAGAGAGACAATTGGCTGGGTTGTCGGTGCCAGCAACGTGAAAGAGATTTTGTGGCGCTAATTCAGATTGAATTTTTGCCACTCTATTAGCGACGAATGTGTCCCAACGATGGGGCGAAGAGTGGGCCCAACACAAAGCGACTGTTGAGTCCGAAAAAGCTAAAATTCTACTAATATTAATGCGAAAATTTACAATTATGTCAAATAAATTACCTTAAAGATTTTGACCACAATACAAAATGTCATTAAGCGACACGGAAGTGCTAGTCTTAGCACTGCCATCCAAAACTACGCGGAGTTTAGTAGTAAGCTTATCTTCTCTAATAACTCCGTGGTGCGGGATAATGTACGAAGGCTGGGTCTCGTCAGTGTCCGCAGGCGCAGGTGAGATGTAACCTTTATCTAAATATTCGTTAACAACCTCATCATAGGCTTGCTTTAACTTTGGAGACGCCTGCATCTTTCGTTCTAAACAAAGAAAGCGTTTTTCAACGGATACACGGGAGTCACCGAGCGAAAAAATATCTCCCTTGAAAGGGAGCGCGACAACACAACAACCCTGCTCATCACGAGTAGTCGTGCGACAGTAAATCTCCTCAGCCATCTTGTCATCAGGGCTTAGGATAGGTGGGACATTGACCTCTTCAATTTCCCAAAACTTGGGGATGGTAGACTCCAGTGGCGGCTCGACGGTGCAACAGAACGAGGCAGTCGAGTGACTAAAACTATCTATAGAAGCGGGTGCGGAACCAATTATAACAAAACCAAGAACTGTTTCCAGTGCGTGCGGAGCGGGGTACGTCGGTCCCCCTTGAACCTTACGTGATAACTGGAGGTGCGGGAGAATCGAAGCGCCGATCAATATATCGACGACTCCAGGAACAGCGTAAGTCTCATCTGCTAAAGGCAAGTCTTTAAATTTCGTTAATAAAGACGTGTCAACCGGGACGGTAGGCAACTGTTCAGTTATTTTATCTATAACGAGCGAATCCATGTCAAACCAAATATTATTATTAAAACGAGATCCAAACCTTGTTTTAACGGTGCCATGAACAGCTGACTGTAAACCTCCAAAACCCTTCACCACTGAGCGGGTTGAACGCTTATTAACATTGAAACCAAGACGTTGACAACAATCTTGAGTAATAAAATTACTTTGCGAAGCGCCATCTAATAGCGCTCGAACAATGTGCGGCTTACCTAATGCATCGACAACAATAACGCGAGCAGTCGCGAGGACAACATTAGTGAGCGCAGCACTAGCGGACAACGAACACAAGGCGACGCCATTCGCAGCGGTCCCCGCGCGGGCAGGAGCGCGCGCGAGCGCGGGCTGCGGCTGTGGCGCAGGCGCCACCGACACGGGCGACCTATGCGACGGTGTGATACCGCTCGACGAACCAACTGTGCTCACATTGGATGCGGCGTTACTATTTTCAAAATGGAGCAAAGTGTGGTGTCTCGCTGAACATTTGCGACAACTATTTCTACTATTACATAAAACAACGCGGTGTTTAGTACCGAGACAATTAAAACAAAAATTATTAGCGCGAACAAATTTATAACGATCATTAGGCGATAATTTTAGGAAACCCGGACACTTGTACAATTGCGAATGATGAGTATTACACAAAGAGCAAACAGGTGATTGTACATGTGCTGGTGCGGTATTAACATAAGTATGAGTTGACCTCAGTGACTTCGATGACGCATCTATTTTGCGTTCAGAACTAACAACTTTCTTCGCGCCTTCATGTTTCGATGAAGAGCGTTGCAATATTTTTATATGCTCGCGAACAAAACTTTCTAAGTCTTCGAACTTAGGAATTTTATTGCCGCGATGATCCGACTCAAATAAACGAATGGTTTCGGAATCTAATTTCTTTAAACCCATATACAAAAATAAGAAGTCGCAGAGGTCATCGATCTTTAGGTTCTTTACGGCGCGAACAGATGATGCGAAAGTATCTAGAAACTTCTCTAAGTTTTGATCGTTACATGCCGTAATGGGTTTCAAGTCAAACATCTGATCCAAATATGCGTTAGCTACCGATCTTTTATCCTCATACTTAGCTTTCAAAGTATTTAAAATTAAATTATAATTTTCGGCACTAAACGTAATTCCAGCGCAAACGGTTATAGCTTTACCAGTTAATTTTTCAACGAGATAATGCAATTTTTCGTGATCTGTCAACGAATCGTTCTTATCTATTGTATTCTCAAAACTATCTATAAATAAACACCAATTGCGAATGTTACCATCAAATTCGGGTATTTGAATTGGTGGCAACTTAGGTCGGTCGCGAGTGGGATTGGGTCGGTCAGACGGTTTCTCCAAACTCCTAGCGACGCGTTTGATACGACAATACAAATCGTCAAACGACGACAAGGCCTGATAACTCACTGAGTAATCGGGATTTAAATTTAACTCTAAAACGTTGATGTCATGTACTAAGGATACGAAATCCGCGCGTAAACTATCCAAGTTTTCTATAGAACACAAGAACGAATCTCTAATAGCCAAATCCGAGGTTTTAAGTGCATTATCACAAATCGATTGTACACGAGAGTAAATCATTTCTCTTTTAGCGTATAAAAGTTTCAATTGAACTTTACTATCGGTACTACCAACCTTTGGGGGCATTTTTACAACTAATATCAAACTAAAGTGCGGTAAACAACAAGTGAAATGACTTAATCTTAGCGGTACCTACAGTACAGCGACGCGGCGCGAACGATATACGTAGGTAGGTAGGTACTTATAACTGCTAGTGCAAGCTTGAACAAAACGCGCATGGCAACAAGATCGTACCTACGCGAGCTAGATCGCTGTCTAGGTTCAACTATTATTTCAGGGATTAAGTACTGCGTAATATCTATTCAAATTAAAATACTTTCGTATGAATTTGAATGAAATGCGAGCGAGGTATAACCACGTATCTACCCACGTAGGTATTAGGTAAATACGATGCGAGCTAGCGGCGAACGGACAACTTAATTGAAACAAATAAAAACAAAAGCCAAATGCGTTAGGTATTACACTGTGCCTATGCACTAGGGTGTCAGGATACCTAAGATCTAAACCTAAATGCCTAGATGCGGGGTTTTCTACTAAAATAACTAGGTATTTAGGTGCGGTGCGTTTATTCCCTGTGGAATAAATAACAAAAGCGAGCTACGACTAAGGATCGATACGATAAGAGAAATGCGAGCGAGGTATAACCACGTACCTAACCTATGTAGGTATCAGGTAAACACGATGCGAGCCAGCGGCGAACGGACAACCCAGAAATTGAAATAGCCAAATGCGTTAGGTATTACACTGTGCCTATGCACTAGGGTGTCTAGTATACCTAAGATCTAAACCTAAATGCCTAGATGCGGGGTTTTCTACTAAAATAACTAGGTATTTAGGTGCGGTGCGTTTATTCCCAATAGAATAATAACAAAATGCGAAACTACGACTAAGTATCCGGCTCGACCAGGACCAAAAAGAATGGTGGCGCGATTCTCATGCCACCTGAGCTAGTGGACTGTATTATGCGGGGATGAAGATAACATGTTTCATATGACACTTTACACAACAAACAAGATAGGTGATCGGGTTGCCGCGGAGGTGGTTTAGGCATTGAATGCAACCCGAGAAATTAGGAGAGGATGCACTAACCTTTACTACGCCACGTGCTGGCTGGGCCGGTGCACCGGTCTTCTCTTCCTGGCTCAGGAGCTGCTGCCCACATCACTAAATCACTTGAGGGACACACGAGAGGCACAATCCGATCGGTAAAGGTCTATGAAAGCGGTTAAAATCCAACAAACATTATTAATTTCTGAGAGTCGCGCGCGCCGCTGCCATTGTTTTTTGCTAGTTCAAAAGCGGAAGTGAAGATGCGTCTATTTTGACAATTGAGCGGGGCGAAAACTATTGCTATCTCACTTTAAAGGTAGCGCGGGAGGGAGATGGGTACAGGAAGCGTGTGTTTCAGTGTCAATGACTTGAATTACTACTATTGAGCAAAAAAAATACAAATTCTACCATCGGCGCAACCATTATCATTTTGGTTTAAACCGTTAAATTAAGTTTAAACCGTTAAAGTCTTTGGACTTGTCCTAATACTAATCCATAGATAATGATGCTCCAAGAGAAATATTCCAAATAACTATGCACAGGAAGAAAAATAAAACCAAACGCCATGGAGATTCAAAAATTAGACTTAACAAGCTTAAAAAAATTATGTAAGTATATCATCAAGTTGAGAGTGGCTGAATTAATTTAATAGGTCTAGAACACAATCTCGAATGAATTTATTATTCAACATCTAACTAAGCTTGATACGGCTGGTAAGTCTCAAACATGAATTGTATTTTACATTTAATGTTTTAGACATGAATGTGAATAAACTTCAAAATGTGATTATGGAAAGTACAAAGGACTTGTGTAGCAAACAAGCGTTCTGTTGCTCAATTGTTTGTCTAGTTCTGGTGACTTACTTACTTTATTTATTCGAGATTTTGTCTATTTAGTGTTGAAGTTCTGGTGACATATACTATAAGAATCTCAACAGAAAACCATATTCAAAGCCTTTCCCGAACTCTGTAATGATTTAGCTTTTCAGTCGAACTACGAACTACGGGTTTTTGTGCTGTCAGTGGAAAGACCAAAAGCTTATCCTGCTTTTTCTTTTACACTGACGGCACAGAAACTCTCAATGCTCACAGGGTTGGTAGCGCGAGTGTGATTCTCTTGGTTTTGCACGCGTCCATAGGCCACGGTAACCACTTTCCATTAGGGGGGGCCGTGTACTTGTCTACCTAAGTGGTATAAAAAAAAAAAAAAAAAAACTTGGATATTTTCTAACAAGAGAATATCCAAGTTTTTTTTTTCATCTGACCCATGCACACTCGCTAGTAATATCTAAGTTATGTATGTTGTATTATGTATGTCCAGTTGTCGGACTTCTTACGACTGCAACTACCCATAATTACTCCCACTGATAATAATAATAATAATAATAATAATAATTTATTCATCAAAAATGAGGGCTGTACATTGTACTAATACTAGTTTTACAATTATGGTCTTAATAGCTAAGTCATATAAGTAAGTACTATAATGTCTACATTAGAAGTAGCATATTATAAATGTGCCATAGAATAGTTTTTATTGCTAAAATAGAATTTAAATTAATAATCTTGTTGATTCATAAACGGTTATAGCTAGCTATGCATATATAGTGTTCCGCGTGTTATAAAGAACATTCAATGTTTGTTAAAACTAGTCGCCAATAAACTAGCTTCCGAACTACACGCATCTTTGTTTCTCTCGAACCACTCAAACAAAAGTGTACCTTATCTATACCACCATATGGTCGAAATCGAGCCGGATCTACTACGCGACTACCTGAGGACTCGTGCCGAGAGAACAATAGACCGCATTGCAACAGCCGACCTTTTTTTTGTGCATTTATTACGAAGAATATTTATTGAAGAAAATAGTTTTACATCAAAATGCCGACGACTATTACAGCTGAACAACAACAACTTCTTTCCGTGCTAGAAGATACTGCCAGTTTATTCCAGAAAACACAGACTAACCTTAGAAAATGCTCGAAGTCCCGTTTAACAAAAGGTTACATAGAAGCACGTGTGAAAATAATCGAAGATTATTGGAATACATTTAAAAGCGCGCATCTAGAATTAGTAAAAATTTCGTCTAAAGAACAAAAGGGGTCTATGTCGTATTTTTTAAACGAGGAATTTAATATATATGAAGATTTGTACAATGTTCTACAGGGTGACTTGAAGGATATGCTTACAATATTATCGAATAAATCAAGTATGGAATCAATACCGGTTGAGAAGAATAGCACCGTAAGTCCACATTCTGCCATTGTACATTTACCTAAAATTCACCTACCTAAATTTTCTGGAAATTATGAGTCGTGGCAAACATTTCAAGATTTGTTTACATCGTTAGTGCACAATAACAGCTCATTGAGTGATGTACAAAAACTACATTACTTAAAGTTGAGTGTTACACAAGAAGCGGAGTCGCTGTTGAAGCACGTTATGGTTACTGCCGATAATTATTTATATGCATGGGATATTCTGAAACAAAGGTATGGCAACAGACGATTAACTGTAAATTCTATTATGAGAAGATTATTTAATTCAAAGAAAATGTCTACTCAATCCGCTGTTCAATTAAAATGCTTGTTAGACACAACGGCCGAATGTTTAAATACCCTTACCAATTTAAACGTTTCTACGGACTCTTGGGATCCTATCCTGATATATCTTCTGGTGCAGAAGATGGACCCAGAGACCCATAAGAACTGGGAAGAGTACGCACATAAAGAAGAAGACATCTTACCTTCTTGGAAAGACCTTAAGAAATTTATGGAGTCAAAATTCCGCACTTTAGAATTAACACAACAAACGAGCACTAAAGAGAATAAAATAATTAAGGAACGCTCATTTCATGTTGCCACACCGACCCCAAAGAAGATTTGTGCTATGTGCAAGGATAACCATACATTGAGTCATTGCAAAGAATTCGGTAAAATGGAACCAGCTGAAAGAAGCGAGTTTGTTAAAAATAATCACTTATGTTACAACTGCTTAGTAACAGGCCATTCGGTATTTAAGTGCAAAGTACCTTTGTCCTGTCGCATATGCAAGAGACGCCACCATTCTCTGCTGCATGAAAAAGAGACCTCACAACCTGGAAATTCATCAGTTACATCGCAACCAGTTGTGACACATGTAGGAGAAGAGCAAGACATGCAAGTCAACACAATGATGGCATCCCAACTCAGCGCTAAGCAGAAGCAAGCAATGCTAGCAACTGCAATAGTAGAAGCAATGAGCGAACTTGGACACACTATTATATTGCGGGCGCTAATAGATCAAGGTTCCGAAGCAGCTTTTATAAGCGAGAAGGCGGCTCAACTATTGAAGCTCAAACGACAACCTGTAAAGGGTAACGTCATTGGGGTGGGATCTACACAAATCAAACTCAAGCATGTGGTACAGCTACAAGTAAAATCACAATATGACGAAGATTTCTATTTACCAATAAAGGCATACGTAATGCCTAGACCGCTGACTACAAAGATACCCACCAAAACAATCAACACAAAACAATGGCCTCACATTCAAGGTCTTAACTTGGCTGATCCATCCTACTATAAGCCAGGTGAAATAGACCTACTCCTGGGTGTGAAAGAATACGCTGAAATTCTGCAAAACCAATTCATCAAAGGTCCATCAGGAACACCTAGCGCTCAAAGAACGAGCCTGGGTTGGGTCTTGTTCGGAGAAATTCACACAGAACAACCACAAGAAACACATTTTGTCATGCACCATACAGTTGACGTAGAGGATATGCTGAAATCAATATGGGAGATAGATGTGGACACAAAAAGACATTTAACAAAAGAAGAACAACTGTGTGAAGAGTTATATGAGAATACTACTACTAGAAACAACCAAGGAAGATACATAGTAAAATTACCATTCAAAACAAACAACCCACTGTGTTCTCAAGGAAATACTAAAGAAATAGTCACTCAGAGATTTATGCAACTTGAAAGGAGGTTTAGAAGATCGCCAGACCTGAAAAAAGAATATATCAAAGTTATAAACGATTACATTGAACAAGGTCATATAGAAAAGGTACCTGAAAAGGAAAGAAATAATACAAGCGTCTACTTACCTCACCATGCCGTTGTTCGCGTAGACAAAGAGTCTACTAAAACACGCGTCGTCTTCGATGCTTCTTGTAAAGGATCAAACAATGTTTCCTTGAACGATGAGTTGTTAGTAGGCCCTCAGTTGCAAGAGGACCTAAGAAACCTTTTGATGCGATGGCGAATGAGGCAAGTTTGTTTCATGGCTGATATCCAACAAATGTATCGTCAGATATTAGTGACCCAAGATGATGCAGACTACCAACGTATCCTCTGGAGATATAATGAAACTGATCCTCTAGAAGAATATAGACTGCTGCGTGTCACCTTTGGCACCGCTCCTGCACCTTACTTAGCTGTCAAAACACTGCAACAAATTGCTAAGGATGAAGCTAAACAGAATACACTTGTGATTCAAGTAATAATGGAGGAGTTCTATGTAGATGATTTACTCTCGGGTTCAGACTCAGTTACAGAAGCTATATCACTGTCCAAAGCCGTATCAGACACATTGAAACAAGCTGGTTTCCAACTTACTAAATGGGCTTCCAACAGCATCGAGCTTATGAAGTCTGTAGATCAAGAAAAGAGGTCAGCTAACGTTCACATAAATATGAATCTTGACGGCACCATAAGGGCGCTTGGAATTGTATGGAATTTGAGCACAGACAAATTTCAATACAAAATAGATTACTCACCTGAAATTCACACAATAACAAAACGTAGTATTTTATCTGATATACAAAGACTGTTTGACCCTCTTGGTTGGATAGCGCCAAGTACAATTAAGGCGAAGATACTTATACAAAAGTTATGGCTGGAGAAGGCAAACTGGGATGACAAAGTTAGCATGGCATTAGAAAAAGAATGGCTAAAAATAAGAGACGATTTTTCTAACGTCAAACAAATAGAAATTGAGAGATGGCTTGGCACGTTGAACGTCAACGAAGACAACATACAACTTCACGGGTTCAGCGACGCTTCGATGTGTGCTTATGCAGCTGCTGTTTATCTAAGAGTTGAAACCACAAGCAATAATATAGAAACAAAATTGATTGCAGCCAAAACCAGAGTGGCTCCCCTAAAAACAATCTCTATACCCCGTCTTGAACTGTGTGGAGCTTTAATATTATCCAAACTCATGAAACAAGTTGGACAAGCAATGAGGATACCATCGTCTAAAATGTATGCCTGGACCGACTCTTCGATAGTTATCGCATGGCTTTGTGGAGAACCCAACCGATGGAAACCCTTCGTGGCAAATCGTGTGGTGGAAATCATCGGAAACATAAATAACAAACACTGGCATCATGTCGAATCACGTCACAATCCAGCTGACTTGGCTTCGCGAGGAATGTTTCTCTCCGAACTGAAGGAATGCAAACTGTGGTGGCAAGGCCCGAGTTGGCTATCTGAAAAGGAAATATACATTACTAATGTAAGCGTTAAATGTAAACTAGAAGTGATAGACACAGATGCAGAATTGAAAACAACACAAATTAACACTTACCTAAACACAGAAGAAATAGAAGCTTTTGAAAATAAAATCGTTAAAGGGTTTGAAGATTTCTCAAGTCTAACAGAATTAATAAAAACTATTACTTACTGTAGAAGATTTTTACACTACAAAACTAATACAAATAATTATTTATCAACTAAGGAATTAGAAGAGTCCTTAAATGTTTGCATAAAATTAGTCCAAGAGGAGGAATACAAAGAAGAAATACAGTTACTAAAGTCAAACAAACAAGTAAAGAAGAGGAGTCACCTAAGATCGCTTAATCCTTACTTAGATGAGCATAATATACTCAGGGTGGGCGGTCGCCTCCGACATGCAAACCTACCTCAAGAAAGAAAGAATCCTATAATATTAGGAACCACAAATGCCTTGACGCCGTTAATAATTGCTGATGCACATGAGAAGACACTTCACGGTGGAGTACAGCTGATGCTTTGTTACTTGCGTTTCAAGTTCTGGATTATTAGAGCCAAATCACTCGTGAAGAAACATGTGCATCGATGCGTCAAATGCGCTAAATTAAGAGCAAATACAAAAACACAAATGATGGGAGACCTACCCGCTGAGAGAGTAAATCCAACAAGGCCATTTCTGCACAGCGGCGTAGATTTTGCGGGACCGTTTCAAACACTGATGGTTAAAGGGCGAGGCAACAAGACTACAAAAACCTATATTGCGATCTTCATATGCATGTCTACCAAAGCAATTCATCTAGAACTCGTTGGAGACTTAACTACAGAAGCATTCATAGGTGCCTTTAGACGTTTTGTTGCACGAAGAGGAAAATGTAGTCACCTATGGTGTGATCATGGCAGGAATTTCGTGGGTGCAGACAGAGAACTACAAGAAGCGTGGAACGAAGCCAACCTGCATTTCACAGGTCCAGTCCAAACAACTTTAGCAACAGACGGCACACAATTCCACTTCATCCCGGTTTACAGCCCAAATTTTGGGGGTTTGTGGGAGTCAGGGGTGAAACTAGTTAAGAACCACCTTAAACGAGTGTTAACAACACACCTCACATACGAAGAGATGACCACAATATTGTGCCAGATCGAAGCCTGCCTCAATTCACGTCCGTTATGTGTAATAGATGACACTGATCCAGAAGTATTAAATCCACTGACCCCTGGTCATTTTTTGATTGGAGAAGCACCAATAACAGTCCCATCACCACTTATGAAAACTGAAAAGATTCACAACTTGTCTCGCTGGCAATACACACAAAAACTTTTGAATGATTTCTGGCAGCGCTGGCAAGATGAATATTTGACTCAACTTCAGCAGCGTCCTAAATGGAAGAAGAGAGAGTCGGAATTGGCAATAGGAGATATTGTCTTAATCAAAATGGAAAACTTACCACCTGGAAAATGGTCACTAGGACGAATCACCGACAAGCATCCCGGAGCTGACGGCTACACGAGGGTTTACAGCGTAAAGAGTGGTAATACAGTCACACAAAGAACCATCACCAAGCTGTGTTTACTACCTATCGATCAAAATTGATAACTAAATAGAACGTGATTATTTTACATTAATTATTTGCATGTTATTATACTTTTGAATCATAGTAATGTTATTAGAAAAGCACTTACAGTCCTTTTGGTGGGCGGTATGTTGATTCATAAACGGTTATAGCTAGCTATGCATATATAGTGTTCCGCGTGTTATAAAGAACATTCAATGTTTGTTAAAACTAGTCGCCAATAAACTAGCTTCCGAACTACACGCATCTTTGTTTCTCTCGAACCACTCAAACAAAAGTGTACCTTATCTATACCACCAAATCTTACTATATTTACATTTTGCGACCTACCTGATCTAGGTTTTTATAAACCTGTGCTTCAGGTTATGTCTGGTCTATTATTTAAAGTGCCTATTGCAAAAGTTATACAACATAATGTAAAAGTATCTATGTTTACAGCTTATCGCTACCTATTTTAATATTTCTAACAGTTTCTCCGTGTCTGCGTGATCTAGTTTTTCTAAATATTTTGTAGTTAAAACCTTACAGTTCCAATAACTTAGATTATATATGGCTAGTATTTTGTTTAATTTGTTATACAGAAAAGGCCCTAAAAACATATAAAATTTATTTACGAACTCATGCTTAGCTTGTGGATTTTCACAAACTATATCTTTTCTTCTCTTATCTGAAGGTACTGCGGGTGTAGGGAGTTTGGTATGTTGGAGTAGTATGATGTTCAGAATAAATAATTGGCGAACTGTTAACACCTTACAGGCCCTGTAGAGTTGTTCTGTAGGAAACCTAAAAGGACGAAACGTGGCTACTTTTAAGATAGCTCTTTGAGCACGCTCTAATGGAAGTAAGATTGAGGGTCCAGCCCCACCCCAGGACGTTATACAATAAGTAAGAATGGACTGACACAACGCCAAATATACCTGCTTAATTAATTTATAGCCCGATATTGCGCGTAAATTCTTAAATATATACATTAATTTTCGTACTCTTGCACAAAGCAATTCAATATGTTTACGGAAATTCAGATTTGTGTCAATCGTTACTCCAAGATATTTTATATTGTCAGTTTTTGTTAATGTAGGACAAGCGCATGCAAGGTCAGCGGTTGTACAATAATGTGCATACATGTTTATGTTAGTCACAGGTTTATTAGTATTTCGCATTGTAAACAACATATATTTAGTTTTATCGGTATTTAGTGATAAAAGATTTCGTTGGAGCCATTTCGTCACATAATTAAAACCCTTTTGAGCGTGTTTAAATAACTCATCTCTGGATTTAGCTGAGAACAAAAGAGCCGTATCATCAGCATATGATATAATATAGCCATTTTGAAGTTTTGAGTTGCAAAGGTCATTGATATAAATTAAAAATAAAGTTGTCCCTAATACACTCCCTTGCGGGATTCCGTATCCGCTATTTTGGAGTTCTGAGCTCACTCTCTGTCCAATTTTCACACATTGTTGACGATCCCTCAGATAATCTCTAAATAATAGTAGTTGCGTTCCTCTTACTCCAAGAGCTTCCAGTTTTTTTAATAATATGGAACATGATATGGAATCAAATGCCGTGGCTAGATCCAGGAAAATCCCCATAGTTTTCATGCCTTTATCCAGGTTGTTAGTTATGTAGTCTGTTAGTGTGTGTACAGCTTGGCTAGTCGACCTATTCGGCCTGAAACCAAATTGATAGTCAGAGAGTAAGTTATTGTCTTCCAGATATTTTGTTAATCTGGTGTGTATATTTTTTTCTAATATTTTAGAGAGGCCTGTTAACACCGAGATAGGTCTGTAGTTATTGACACAAGATTTATCACCAGATTTAAATATCGGGGTAACGACTGCTCGTTTAAGTGATTTCGGGAAAATACCGTTAGTCAAGCACAGTTCGTAAATATGGGTTAAGGGGGGTGCAAAGATGGATTTGAACTTTTTTAGTATGTTATTAGGAATGTTGTCCCACCCAGTAGAGCAATTATCCTTCAGCCCCGCTATTATTCTAGTTATTTCCTCAGCGTCTGTATTTAATAAAACAAAGGAGTTTAGGGTAGAATAGGTTGAGCGTACATCTTGGGATTTCAAAGTAGTGGAACTATCACTAGAGCAGGCTGGGTTTTGAATTTTTTCTGCGAGACTTTTGCCAACATTTACAAAGTAGGCGTTAATGTCATTCATTGTGTTGAGTGGGTTCCCATTAGAATTAGATAACAAATCGAGTGGTGGTACGGGTGGTTGTGACCT
Source organism: Eilema griseolum (assembly GCA_963662185.1). Lineage (NCBI taxonomy): Eukaryota > Metazoa > Arthropoda > Insecta > Lepidoptera > Erebidae > Eilema > Eilema griseolum. Next base: position 9,167,245 of record OY759256.1, on the reverse strand, counting down.
GAAGGTATTCTTTTTGATGAATTTCCAAATTTGCTTAGTATTGTTGCCAGCCTTTTGCAGTTCATTCCTGTTGTGTTGCAACTTTAGTTTTTTTTGATGTTTGTGCGGTAACCATGACGGCTTGGGACACTACAAAAATAGCATTAAATTTTAGACTTTATTTCGATACGCTTAAAGTTCAAAATAAAATGAAAATAGTTTCTTCTTTTCATTTCCTTTTCATTACTTTTTCATTCCCTATACAGAAAGTCTTTTAATATTGAACTTTAACTACATTGCTTTAAAGTCTATTATTAAATAGATTTTTTAACAGTGTCCATGGTAGTGGTTTTGCTTTAGCAGAATCGAGGACTAGGCACAGAGAGGGTCCTAATAAGTTAATAGTAGTCACCCATCCTAAAACTGGGTTAATATACTTGATTACCACTTAGCCACGAGCTCCCCCTTCCTCCAACAGACTTAGCAGATACTTTTTTTTTATACCACTTAGGTGGCAGAAAAGCACACGGCCCACCTGATGGAAAGTGGTTACCGTGGCTTATAGACGTTTGTAACACCAGAGGAGTCACAGTCGCGCTGCCAACCCTGTAAATATAGAGTTTCTGTGCCGTCAGTGTAGAAGACAAAGCCGGACAAGCCTTCCTTTCCTTTAGTCTTCCCACTGACCTCACATATTCTCCAGTAAGCTCTCGCTACCCTACTCACCGCTGGGAACACAACACGAAGTTATTATAGCTGCGGTATTCTGTAGGATGTAGGTACTTCCAATACTTCCAAGGCTCAATTGGGCGGTAAAACCGCCGTGTCGTACCTTCTATAAAATACTAACTAACCGAAAATAACTTTTTAACTTTCGCGTTCCATGATACACAATAATGTTAACGAGAATTAAAGCGTAAGTATATCATGTACCTATACCATGATCGTACTACCTACCCAATAAAGAAGACATACCACTGTTTTAAAATTATGCAACTTTTACATCTTGATGTAAAAATTTATTGTGCTAAACTCACTACATCCATAATATACGATCTTACTCGAATAGCCCACTTAATTCTGATGGCTATCATTTTTTCAAAACCTAAACTATTGTGTTCATGCGTAATATCCAGCAATTCACTCACAGATACATCACCATAACCTAACTCATTTAAACGCGTCATGTTATAAATGTGTATAAATAAAACAAAATGTCCTCTACCACAGGTCATAAAGTTAGTGTGGTAATAAAGATAGTATTTTATTTCACCACTGCTACATAAAATAAGCAGCAATTTGACACAAACTTAGGATCGTGTTGCGAATAGTACGTCACTTTTTTTCCATCATCCCGAGGTGATATAAGATTTTTTTTTTTATACCACTTAGTTGGCAGACAAGCACACGGCCCACCTGATGGAAAGTGGTTACCGTGACCTATGGACGTCTGTAACACCAGAGGAGTCACAATCGCGCTGCCAACCCTGTAAGTACAGAGTTTCTGTGCCGTCAGTAGAAGACAAAGCAGGACAAGCCTTTAGTCTTCCCACTGGCAGCACAAATTCTCCAGTGAGCTCTGGCTACCCTACTCACCGCTGGGAACACAACACGAAGTTATTATAGCCGCGGTATTCTGTAAGGCGGAGGTACTACCGCAGTCGGACTGCTCAATCGGGCGGAAATACCGCCGTGTCCTACCTCCTCCAATAATTATTACCTCACTGTTGAGAACTTTATTGGGTTATATGTATAATCAACGATGAAAGTTACTTGGTATTAAAATATTTACATCTTCTTACATTGGAGTATAAGCATCAATAAATTATGTTGTACCTTAAGAAGTAGTGCTATTTTTATCTCAGACACGCCAACTTGACTTCACCTCGCCTGATGGTAAGCTAAAGGTAAAGTCTCAGGAAAAGGGATCACCATTACAGACACTAAGTAATGTTACAATGGTGACACTCACCTTGGCGGCTTCATCAGATGCTTTTTCACTCAAGGACCCGGGAATGTAGGAAGAAGGAGACACGTGAGCTGGTAATGAATTCCAGGTCTTGGTGGTACGGCAAAGAAAAGAATCTCCGAACCGCATGGTTCTTGTTCGTTTATTCTGCACATTGTGAGGGTGACATCTAAGCCCTGCCTTTTTTTTGTAGGAAAGGGGAGGGTGGGATTCGTTGGAAAAGCCCATCAGAACACTCACCATGATAGAGAGGATGGAAATAAAATTACAGTATTAGAGAAACTAGAGAGATGAAGGTTACTAAGTGGATAAAGTTACAATATTTTTTTATTATCTAATCTAAGAGGTTTTCAAACCCACAAACAAAGTTGCAATAATAATTATTATGGGACTAAAAAATAAAATAAAAGTACATTTACAAAATACACAAATATTTATTTCAAAAATATTGTCATCATAAAATCGGTAGTAACATTTCACATCAAATCCCGGACTTTCGCAACACTATTGAGAAACGTACTTATTCTGATTACACGCCGTCTCGCGTTCACCATCGTTGAATAATATTACATTAAATGGCATTTGACAGCACCATGTTTTTATATTTGACTCTAATAGGTGTTCTTTGGAAGGGGTGCATTAAGGGGGTCGGGTACAGTCGTTTTCAAACTGAGCAGCCATTAATAAAAATAATATAAGAGACGTAGATAATTAGCTACCAGGGTGGAATTTCTCGAAGGTCCTCGGAGGGAAAGTACTCTAAATACTGGAAATGGAGATCCATAGAGATTTTTCACACGTGAAAAAAAAGACCAGTTGTTGAACTTTTCAGGGCCTCCGAGTACCAAGGGTTCCGTAACTTAAACTACATAAACCGTAATATATTTTGAATAAGTTGACTTAGTCGTTTGATTTTTGCACAGGTTTTTGCAAATTTTTGGTTTTGACAGACAGACAGACAGACGGACAACGAAAGTTATCCTATAACGGTTCCGTTTTTTCCTTTTGAGGTACAGAATCCTAAAAATGTGTATGACTTGAATCCTGAAATTCTAGATTCTTTTTATATACCACTCATGTGGCAGACAAGCACCTGAGCCGTGCACCTGATGGAAAGTGATTACCGTAGACTTTTTTTTTTATTTTTTTATACCACTTAGTTGGCAGACAAGCACACGGCCCACCTGATGGGAAGCGGTTACCGTGGCCTATGGACGTATGCAACACCAGGGGTGTCCCACTCGCGCTGCCGACCATACATATATAATATCCTCTTATCGTGGAACAGGATTAGGGATACGCGAAGATTCGTAAGGGCAATTCCATTTGTTAGTGGCGCGACCAATCCACTAACAAAATATCTCTTCAATATGTGTGGTGTATCAATGGGCTCTGTGTGTAGAGTGCCTAACGTTAGTCCCGTCTGAATTTCAATATTGTACTCAATAAATAATGACGCTAACGATTCTTATTCATGACGTGTTTTTTGCTAAAGGACAGCGGTTCTATCAAGTATTTTATAACGTGACGGTTGTGATCACACTTATTTGTGATAAGCTGATATAATGATGATAATTAGCACGGGGACGGTGTAAATAATGTAGAGCTACCGCACGGTATGAATGCGTTTATTGCACTAATTAAGGAAATCGAACATACATAGTTCATATCATCGTTTTAGTATATTTTGCATGCGTACGGTGAACCGTACAGTAGGTATACAAAAATTTGGATACCTAAGACATTTTGAATGTTAAAATTCTCGTGACTGAGAATAAGCATTGCCATACAAAGTGACAATGCTGCCAGTCTTCTCGGAACGCTACCACAGGTGGCATGCGATGCGGAGATATTCCCCGATGTAGTTTAACTTCTACCTATATGAAATTTTAGTTTTTTTTATACCAGTTAGGTGGCAAACAAGCATAGAGCCTACCTGATGGAAAGTAGTTACCGTAGCCTAGACGTGTGTAAAACCAGAGGAGTCACACTCGCGCTGCTGACCCAGTAAGCATAGAGTATCTGTGCCGTCAGTGTAGAAGGCAAAGCAGGACAAGCTTTTAGTCTTCCCACTGACAGCATATACTTATCAGTGAGCTCTGGCTACCTTACTCACCGATGGGAACACAACACGAAGTTATTATGGCCGCGGTATTCTGTAGGGCAAAGTAATTTCCCAGTCAGACTGCTCAATTGGACGGAAATACCGTCGTGTCCTACCTCCTACCTACCTTAGTATTGTATATATAATAATAGAATTAAATATATTATACATCATGTAAAAAACTTACAACAAATCAAATCCAATTCATATTCTTCTACGAATATCAAAATCGGAGCATAGTAGTTTGTTATTTTCTTTCTAATCTAATTTATACGTATCCCGTTAGAATCCACCTCCACTATGCACTAGCCGATGACATACTGGGATTCACTATGACCCACCGCAGGTCTAGTCAAATAGATCCTGTGACACTTGCAACTGTTTTAAGATCCGTCTGCTTTCCTAGTGCATCAATCAACACTCAAGAAGTTTGGGCAAGCACACCTCGACCGCAACCGCAATATATAATGAATGGCTTAAGATTCCAATTTGTAACTAGTCCCAGTACACTCTAGATATACATAGCTTATTCACAAATACTTTACAACCATCCACCTGCCCTCAGCAAAGTACTTAGGTACTACATGCTCTCGACAGGTTGCAGCGACGTGCGGTCCGCATAATTGGGAATACAGAGGTCACGAACACCCTAGAGCCTTTACAGATGCGTTGAGATCTTGCGTCCTTGACTGTATTTTAGCGTCTATACCATAGTAAATGTTCTCTTGAGTTCTTCCAATTAGTCCCACACAGGACAACACGTGCAGAGCTTAGATGTCACCCGCGTACGGTGCAGAATATTCGGAAAGAGTGTCCGATCCCCTTGGTTATACCAAGCGGATCGGACACTCTTTCCTTTGTCGCTCCATCAAGGCCTGGAATTCATTGCCGTTCCTCCTATAGCCCCGGGTACACTAAGCGAGGAAAAAGCATATGGAGAGGCCGTCAAGCTGAGTGTCACCATTGTAACAATATATGTATGTAATGGTGACCTTCTTTTCAACGTTGAAAGAATTAGGCGAGACAAAATCTAATGGCACGTCCTATATAAAAAAAATCATACACATATTAAACAAGTAGGTCCAGTTTTTAAGTACCTCAGATATAGGTAGTCCACATGGTAAAAGATGTTAACGCAGCTTATAAAAACTAATACCCCTACGGATGCCCCCACCACCGGAGTCGGTGGGAGAGGTAATGTCGGAATCGAACCGACTAAAACGAACGATTTTCGGTGGCCAAAGGTGAGGTTGATAGGCATATCTCTCGCACCCTAGCCGACCCAGGGCCATCTCTCTCGATCTGGCCCTCTCCTCGGGTGTGGGGACTACAGATTCCCCAACACGTCTCCGGAAACGGGGAAGCGCGTAAGGCGCACCGCCGCCTCTGCAGCCTGAAACAAGACTACTAAGGTTTAGTCAGGCCTGGGGGTGTAGGGTGGAGGCCCAAAACAATATTCCACAGGGTAGTAAGAGATATAATAGCGCTTTTATATTAATACCGTTTCTCAATAAAAACATCTAAACATTCGCTGTTTGTACGACACAAAATGTAACGTAAAAAAATATTTTCATTAGAATTTTTGTATCATATATCTCAAGTAAATTGGAAAGACTTGAAAAGGAGCCCTGGTTATGCTTCTGTGAGTTTCATGAATAAATACTTGAGCACTACAGTGTTATTCTAACAGTATTTTTTTATACTAGACATGGCTTAGGTTACAAACACGCTTGCGGCTCATTTTATAGTAAGTTCGCTTCGCGAGTGGCATATTTTGCAACCCTATATCATTTGAAACCCGTAATTCTTAGTCTTCAAATAATGTATGGAGACCTGTTAGATTTCTTGACATTTATAATCACTGCTCCGATCCCCTATATAATAGCGTGATGATATATATCTTAAAACCTTCATCGATAAACGGACTTTTCCACAAACAAAAAAAATACAAACAGTAGTTCCTGATACTAGCGCATTCAAACAAACAAACAAATAAACAAACTCTTCAGCTTTATAATATTAGTATGGACAAGACATATTATAACACAGTATTTAATCCGATTTATCTTGTTATAGAGATACGGGGAGTTATATGTATTAGGAGTGGGTTCGGTAGGTTAGCAGGCTGTGTTCGAACCTGTAGCCTTTCGATCGCATGCCCGACACCTTAACCGCTGGATTGCTGCACTATGCTACTGCGCCTTTTATACTTTCATTATAGTGCACACGTCCTAAAAAATAAACACACACATATAAAAATAATATATCACATAATTATTGAATATCATGACGTCACAATAATTTATTTCATACAAATTAACGGTAAGTTCTAATTTACGGTTTTGACGTTTAGTAAAAAGTATTCCGCGTGGTTTCCGGCAGAATAGAATTTGGACCACCCCATTTCTTCCCATGCGGTGTTGTACAAGGCGACTAAGGGATCGAGTTGTTTATAAAGGTGTGATTATAATATGAATGTATGTATGTAAAAAGTCACTAATTTGAGTAGTCAGTCAAATACCCAATTATTTAATTTAGAACTCAAGACTCAAATGAATGATTCTCCAATTATTCTTTGTAAACAATTCATGTAAGTACGAACGTATAGATAGCGCTCGAAGTTCTGTTTATTGACTCCAATAAGTGGCAGCATCATAAATCACAGCAACGGCATCGAAGGCAGTTGCTCGCGCCCTACAGATTTTATCTCTTCTCGTTCTAATTTCCAAGGTATAGGTAGGTAGCTTTCTTGAGAATGTTTGCGTACAGCTATTTGTGCCATAATTTGAGCGTCCGTATCTTAGTGGTTAAGGTGTCGGCATTATGATTGAAAGGTCCGGGGTTCGTATCCTGGTCATTACACTACCTACGTGAATCCACTCCTAACACAAGCGATTACGCTTAGCTGTAGGGTTCAGAGGGAATATTAGTGATTTCGATTTTAATATTATTTTTAACAAATAAACGAAACCTCATATCACTGAGACCGTAATTATTTAATCTTCAAAATTAAATAATGTATGGAAATCTGTCGAATTTGTTGACATTCATGATCACTGCTCCACTCTCTTAAGTAGTAGCGTGATGATATATAGTTCATCATCATCATCATGTAAGCCACACATAGTCCACTGCTAAACATAGGCCTCTCCCACAGACTTCCAGAATGACCGATCTAAAGCAGCCCGCATTCAGCGCTTCCCGGCGACCTTGATGAGGTCGTCCTTCCACCTGGCCATTGGGTGTCCTACGCTACGTTTGCCCGTACGCGGTCGCCATTCCAGAACTTTTTTGCTCCATCGGCCATCTGTTCTGCGCGCTATATGTCCCGCCCATTGCCACTTCAACTAGCTAATCCGCTGGGCTACATCGGTTACTTTTGTCCTCCTACGGATGTCATCATTTCTGACGCGATCACGTAAGGAAATACCGAGCATAGCCCTCTCCATAGCTCGTTGAGCTTTTTTATTATACGGGGATAAATACTGTCTGTCTGGCCATAAATACTGTTACAATTAAAATAAGAAAGATATTACATTTGAATTTTTATACAATTGTTCATTGTGTTTTCTAATTTTGGCGCCAATACATTATACAATATTTTGCTATATTAAAATGGAGTGGGGTGATAAAGAAAACCGAATCGCTGTGATTGCATTACACAAAGTTGGTATGGAGCCGAATGTAATTTTTAAAACTCTCCATACGCTTGGTACTAGTCAAATGTTTGTGTACCGGGCTATTAATAGGTACAATGAGACCTCCTCTGTTTGTGACAGAAAAAGACCTGGCCGTCCACGTAGTGTTCGTACGAAAAAGGTGATCAAAGCAGTAAGGGAAAGAATTCGAAGAAATCCTGTCCGAAAGCAAAAGATTTTATCTCGGGAGATGAAGATAGCACCCAGAACCATGTCGCGCATTTTAAAAGATGACTTAGGACTTGCAGCCTCTAAGAGACGCACTGGTCATTTTTAACTGATAATTTAAAAAAGAATAGGGTGGTAAAATCGAAGCAACTACTGAAGCGGTACCTACGCAAAGGGAGGTCACAGAAAAATTTTGTTTACGGATGAGAAAATCTTTACAATTGAGCAACATTTTAACAAACAAAATGACCGTATTTATGCTCAAAGCTCTAAGGAAGCTTCCCAATTAGTCGACAGAGTGCAACGTGGGCATTATCCGACTTCAGTGATGGTTTGGTGGGGTGTTAGCTATGAAGGAGTGACTGAGCCATATTTTTGTGAAAAAGGTATCAAAACATCGGCACAAGTGTATCAAGATACCATTCTTGAGAAGGTAGTTAAACCCCTTAACAACACCATGTTCAATAACCAAGTATGGTCCTTCCAACAAGACTCAGCGCCGGGTCATAAAGCTCGGTCCACGCAGTCATGGTTGGAAGTGAACGTTTCGGACTTCATCAGAGCTGAAGACTGGCCGTCGTCTAGTCCCGATCTTAATCCGCTGGATTATGATTTATGGTCAGTTTTAAAGAGTATGGCTTGCTCTAAACGCCATGATAATTTGGAGTCCCTAAAACAATCCATACGATTGGCAGTGAAGAATTTTCCCATGGAAAGAGTGCGTGCTTCTATTGATAACTGGCCTCAACGTTTAAAGGACTGTGTTGCAGCCAATGGAGACCACTTCGAATAAGCTTTTTATATTTTAAATTGTTTTATATTTATGTATTAAACTAACACACTGTAAAAGTAATAAATATTATTTGCAATAAAAAAAATGTTTTTTCTTCGTAACAATATTTATGGCTAGACTAGGTATAGTTATTATTTAATAAGTTGGCCGTGTGTTTTTCTGCCAAATAAATGGTATAAATAAGGTGTCACAGTTCCTGGGATATTGTTTATATATTTTTTTTTATTATCGTAAAATGATCACTTTAGTATAATATGATAATATGAACTGTTAAAGATAAATTTTCTTACGACGAAAAATTGAAATTTCAAAATACAATTTTTCAAGCCGGCCGAAAACGCTCATACTAAATCGTACTTGCGAGTGACGTCACGCGCTAGGGGCGCGTATATCGCGTTTATCTCAGTGCACGTTGCGTTTACATGTGTATAGTTAGTAATAAAAGTAATTTAAAATGTAATGAGGAATCTGAAAAGTTAAAAATTGGGACTGAATTTGAAGGTTTATATTATGACTTACTTTGGGTATTAAAAATAATGAATAGTCATAGTTTCAGTTGGGTTAGGAAATATCTTGTTTTGAAAGGCAAATTTTTCCAGCCAAAACTAAGGTATTAAGTAGTATTGGGTATAATCGGACGACCTTGTTAAATAGCCTATTGTAATAGTGCACCTGTATTGTCCTCTAAATGACACATAAATTAATATATATATATATATATATATATATATATATATATATATATATGTATATATATATATATATATATATATATATATATATATATATATATACACACATACACACACTAACTCACGCCTATATCCCCGAAGGGGTAGGCAGAGGTGCTAGCATCGAAAAGTCATTGGTGTGTGCCATGGTAAACCTGGGATCGAACCTGAGACCTCGTCTCAGCAGTCCATTACCCATACCACTAGGCTACCGTGGTTATATATATATGACATCAAAAAAAGTCAGCGGTCAAGTTGAAGTGCTTAGAAGTGAATGCTAGCATATCGAACGTCAAGTAACAAAACATTAACCATCAGTTATATCCTTGAAATATATCCTTTAAAAGCATTTTTATTTTAGTCGTATAATAATTTAGTTCCGTTTCGAATGTTCTTTTCGTCGAATACAACTCTTGAAGTGTTATAACTCGGCAATATTAAACGTGACTTTCAACTTTCTGCAGTTTGTATTTCTCGAGGATTCTGGAGTGCCTGTGCTAATAAAATTACATTTCAATTTGTCTATTCCTTCCTTTTACGATAAAATCTGGATATTAATTGAAGTGTTGGCTTGCAGTGGGGCTCCAGTGGTTAAGGAATCGGCCTTACGATCAAAAGGTCCCCGGTTCGAATCTTGGTCATTGCACTACCGACGTAAACCCACTCCTAACACAAGCAATTTAGCTTAGCTGGAGGGTTAGGGGGAATATTAGTAATTTTGGTTCTAAGATTAATGCCATCCTTTTTCTTCCCGTGGGTATCGTTGGGGTCTAGGGGATAGGGCATCATTTTTAGACATTGATTTTGATCGATATATCGATTTGAATAGTTAACTTGTTGAATGATTGCAACATCATTCATTGGTTCCGATAGTTCGAACGAGTATCGGTAGATGGCTCCCGCTGTCGCCGCAAGACGGATATATAGGAAGATTTGGATGACTTCTGGCGAGATTTGATGGCTATAGCATTACTCCTGTAAGGGAAAAATCGCGGGTTCGAATCTCGTCTGAACCGATTCAATTTTTTCTATATTAATCGTAAATAGGCCTAGTGGCCCCATCTGAAAACCACCGCTGTGCATACCCAACGAAGGGTGAGCGCAGCATTCAATGCTGAGATGGGGCCCTATTTGGGCTCGCATAGTGTGGAGTGTTGCACCCGTAGTTTAATTTTAATGTGCCTACTGTTTTTGATTTGATGTACCTGCTAACTGTTGTACTGCCTGCCTGTTTGTATTTGGTGGGGTGCCCGCTGCGTGGGGCCTGAATAAAATATTTTCTTACTTTCTTTCTTTAAATACCTAATTTGTAAGTAGCCAGGAAATTCGAGTCAAAATTAGGTTTATTTAGATTTTGTGAGTCGGATGTTTGTTTTAGAACATGTTGTGGTAGTTAGGTACGGCGATTTTCCCAACATTGCCGTACCTGGAACTCGGAAGACGAGACTCATAAATTTTGCTGAAGTTAAGGTTGTACAAGCTTGAAACTCTGAAACAAATGCCAACTGGTTAGCTCGCTAGTCGCTACTAGTTTTAAGATGTTTTTTCTTTTCTTTTTGTAAATGTGTAGTGTTTTAAAATTGAATCAGGTTATAGACTACAAGCTGTACAAAACCTATCAGATTGTATCACCATTATCTTTGTGTTAATCGGTCTGTCTCTCTGTCTAATAACTGCGATTCGGCTGAACATTTAAGTTTTGCTGAACTGTCATGTAGCTAGACCAGTTATCTGACTACTTTTTAGGGTTCCAACCACCAGTATCGAATGCTATAGATATTTATATGGCATCTGGAATCGACGGCTTAACGTACTTCTTTCACCTATCCTAAGACTGACTTGGCTAGTGTCGCTTAACCTACATGTCCCAATTGAGCAGTCCGACTTGGGAAGTACCTCTACCTTACAGAATATCGCGGCCATTATAACGTTATATTGTGTTGCCGGAGGTGAGTATGTAGGGTAACCGGAGCTCGCTGGAATTTTTTTATACTATCAGTGGGCTAACCAAAGGCTGGTCTTATTTTATTTTCTACACTCTGTATTTCTCGAAACTCGAAACTCTCTGTATTTACAGGGTCTCCCTTCTTAACCATATCATCATTCACACAGTCCGTCCACATCATCTTAGGTCTCTCTCTTCCTTTGTAGCCATCCACTTCCATAGTTAGTGCTTTCATTACGACATTACTTTCATCCCTACGCATTACATGTCCGAACCAGGACAAACGATTTCCTCGTAGCTTTTCCGTGATTGGTGCTACTCTCAAACTTCCATTAGTATGATAATAGGCATCAGACTTTACAGACATAAAAAACATCGCCTAATGCAATGTTGTCCTAATAGTCTACATACATAAATCACGCCTGAGCCATAAACCTTTGTCCTTCTTGGAAACAATTACACGCGACACAATTAGCTAGTTATGTTTTTACGCCCACATGTAAATGGAGATCCGGCGCGGAGTAATTCTAAAAGTACGTGACCCTCTTCACTTGGCTTTATACAAGCTGAATCTACAAATTATGCTGAATATAGTAGCTCAGTATAACGGAGACGGCAGACTTTCGGTTCCGGCCCGGTCAGGTTTTGTTAACTCTCTTTAACATTCTCTAACTTGCCAATCAATCAATTAGCACATCGCAGTCCACTGCTGAACATGGGCCTCTCCCAATGTTGGGAGGCTTTAGCCTACTGTTTCCATGTTGGCCAGACGGGTTGGTACAGGGTTTTATTACTAGTTTTTCTTCTCTCGCAGTGAAATCTTCTGCCTATTTTTCCATTAGTCGCCTTTTACGACACCCGTCTTGGTGTGATGGTCTGGTGATACTAATTTCTCTTATACGTTATACAATTCTAGCTTATAAGGCTGAAACTTATTGAACTTTCGAGAACTTCAAGCTATATTAAAATGATAAATAAGTAATATATATATTAAGTAACATATGTATATTTGTTTAATGATTAAGAAAGTGATATTTCTCAATAGCAAATTAGATTAAATACATGAAACTCTCGGGTATAGAACAATAGCTTTTTTATTCTACATCTCCAGGTACCGCGATTATAGTCTTTCACCATTCTGGTTTTCACCGGATCAAAAATCTTACAGTCTGTACTCTCCCTTAAAAGTAAAGGGTACGAGGAAAAGCGGAACGGCAAGAACTTCCCAGATTTGTCTCCAACTCGGGATGAAGAGTTCTCGCTAATGTGAATAGTTGCTTTGCCCCATTTTGTATGACTTAAGGCATGGCTATTGCGGAGGGATTTAAATATGTTTTGGAAGAGGCACTTAGTAGTAAGTATGTTTTAGTTACCGACACTATGAAGACCCCAAGTTACGAGGGAACTTGGCACGTGGGGATTAGTTTGATGTTATCTATGATTGTTCCATTTGCACTCCTCAGCCGCCACTCAGACCACTCTTCCCTCAAACGAGGGAAATTAATTAAATTTTAAAACATTTAGTTTGCTAACTATTCACATCAATTAGGCGAGATTCAAACCTGCAATCTTTCCCTGAAATGGAGAGTGCTCTGATCACTAAGCTACTGAACCAAACCTGAAGTCATCCAAATCCTCTTATATATATTCCCGTCATTAGGCGACGGTGGGAGCCATCTACCGACATTCGTATGGACAACTCATCGTAAGATCGTGGGTTCAAACCCCGCTTGAACCGATAATATTCTTCCTATTTTTATCGTTTACGTAAAACTTACTATTTAACATCACAACATAAATAAATGCTTATGGACTTGGGCTTGTGAATAAAAATTGTATGAATATTTGATCGTGACTTGATTGTGCAGTGGCGACGCTGGCGACCTAGGTCGTGTGACGTCAGCACTCGACCACGCCATTGCACAACGTCTTAAGTGACACAGAAATAGTTCTTAGCAGAAATGACTCTTGTAAGCGATAATGTATTTGAACTCACTGTTTAAGAAATAAATAAGCTTGTCAATTAGCCAACATTAAGCACGCAGTTTGAACAATTAAATAACGTGGTTCCATTGCCATTGTATCGTTTGCTCTTTACAATAAAATTTTACAAAAAAAAAAGAAGGAGGTAGGACACGACGGTATTCCCGTCCAAGTTGAGCAGTCCGACTGGAGAAGTACCTCCACCTAAAGAATACCACAGCTATAATAACCTCATGTTGTGTTCCCGGCGGTGAGTAGTGTAGCCAGAGCTCACTGGAGAGTTTTTGTGCTGTCAGTGGTAAGACCAAAGGCTTGTCCTGATTTTGTGTTCTGCACTGAAGGCACAGAAAATCTCTGTTCTTACAGGGTCGGCAGCACGGATGTGACTCCACTAGTGTTACTCACATTCATAGGTCACGGTAACCGCTTTCCATCAAGTGGGCCGTGTGCTTGTCTACCACCTAAGTTGTACAAAAATAAATTACTTTTAGGTAAATTTGAAATGGACAGATAAGTATATAATGGGTTAGTGGCCGTGGAGAAAAATAATTTCGAAAAGGAAGCAGTTGAAAACACAACCTTACATTGATAAGGTTAGTTTGTCAAAGAGAGAATGGAATAAAGAGATTGAAGGCCGATAAACTATCAAACACTTGACAACATGAGGATTCATTGTTCAAGCGGACCTTTTCGCACTAGCATGGTATAAAATTACATACATACATATAATCACGCCTTTATCCCTGGAGGGTTAGGCAGAGGTGATTTAACACCCACATTTCACCGTTTATTGAATTCGGTCCCACGTAATAGGGGGTGAGCCTATTGCTGTCTTCCGGGCACTATTGTTGACTCACGCCACGCATCTGAGGCTGAGTCTGGGCTGTATATATCTATCTGATGTTAGACAGCCCTATCCCTTAGTCGCCTTTTACGATACCGCATGGGAAGAGATGGGGTGGTCCAAATTCTACTCTACCGGGAACCGCGCGGCTTTATAAAATTATCTTATTTTTAATATAAACATTTACATGTCACAGTGTTTGTCTGCGAATGCCTCTGAAACGGCTTAACCGATTCTTATAACAATTTTTATACATTTTTGGTAGATTTAGAATCAGTCGTTAAATATTTGAAACCCCTAAGTTACAAGAGTAACCCACCAAATTTTTTTATTTTTTTTCATTTATTTGAGAATTATCATATTTATATTTATTACCTGGCATTGAAAAATACATACAACCTTAAATTTTCACCCTAATAGCATCAACTCCCATTTTTTTAATAGTGGCAATTCAACGTTTGCCGGTGCAGCTAGTACTACTACAAAACTGTCTACGGCGTAGATAAGACCATGCGTAGCTAGCGTGCTACGTCGTAGATGATTTAAACACTTTCATAATCACTTGGCAGTCTTCATTTCACTAATACTTTTTCACACATTGTAATAACATAATGAACACATAGTGGTACGTAGATGGAAATATTAACACCTACTATTTGCCGCCTATGATTTTTCGTCCCACGAAATAGGGAGCAAGCCTATTGCCGTTAAGTGGGTCTTTTTTATCAGCTGTGTGTTTACTATCAGATAAAGAACATCCCTTAGTCGTCTACAATGACACCTACAGGAAAAGATGAGGTACCCCTATTCTACTCCACCGAGGTAGGACACGACGGTATTTCCGTCCAATTGAGCAGTCCGACTGGGGAAGTACTTCCACCCTACAGAATACCGCGGCTATAATAACCTCATGTTGTGTTCCTGGTGGTGAGTAGGGTAGGGGGTCACTGGACGGTTTTTGTGCTGTCAGTGGAAAGACCAAAAGCTTGTCTATGTCTTTTACACTGACGGCACAGAAACTCTCAGTACTTGCAGGGTTGGCAGCGTCAGTGTGACTCTCTTGGTTTTGCAAGCGTCCATAGGCAACGGTGACCACTTTCCATCAGGCGTGCCGTGTGCTTGTCTGCCACCTATGTGATATAAAAAAAAGCAACCGTCTCTTATTATTCCTTTATAACTCACAAAACAAACCACATTTCAGATTCCATTTCAGTTCGTTGTTTTATAATTGGCAGGCTCTGATCACGATTGGCACAGCGTCTGACCTCGTGCCCTGTGACATCATAGGTCACACCGAAATGCAACGATACGACCGTGTTTTGGAATGATTCCAAACGTGTAGGCGATCTCTTGATAACCGTTATGAACCTGATGATGTGTTGGATTAGAGTTGGGGCTGTGTGCCAGGTACGGAATGAGCACTGTTCAGTTCTACAGTGGAACTGTAACGTCACTGTTGAGAAACTTTGTAATTGTACTTACTATGACACTTACACTCAACATATACACACGTCATACACACTTCACTCACACACACATAGATTACCCTCACAAATACACATACACATCGATCAAAACAGGTTAATTTATCTGTTAAATGGAACATTGCATTGTTGAAAACCCTTTTTTGTGGCAAAGTTTCTTTTTGTCCTTTTTTTACATTTATTTTATAAACCATATAATGAATTCCACAGTGTGAAACCTGTAATGTGGAAGGAACGGCCTCCTGAGATACAGGTTGATGACCTAGTTCGGGAGACAGACACTGTATGTACCTATATAACAAAATAACACAATAAAATTTATTATTATTATTACTTTTGAGTTTCGCGTTCTATTGTAATATGCAAATAGCCTAAGCATGTAGTTTTTCCAATGTAAAGACTTAATTCAAGATAACGGGAAATTATTCCCGGGATGAAGGCATTGTATTATTTTTGCTAATTAAGCTACCGAAACCTTTTAATTTTTTAACTTATTTTTTTATATACGACACGTCAATTAGACTGTAAGCTGAAGGCAAAGTCTCAGAAAAGAGAGTCACCAATACATACATACACCATGTTACAATGGTGACACTCAGCTTGACGACCTCATCATATGCTTATTCACGCCCAGTTTAAAGGACCTGGGACTGTAGGAACTTTCACTATATATGGGGCAAGACAATATGACTTCATCCTGTCTTATAGTAAGATAAAGTTGAAATCTGGAGTACTAAAGCTCATCTAACGAATGGTTAGTTGCCTCTAATTTACATGTGGCTATAGCCCCCGGGGCAAAAGTTCCGGTGTTATACGCTTCAGCCCTCTTACCTAACTCACAAATAAACCTTCTGTACATCACCTGTCCTACGTCACGAACAGACTGTTGCAAACCTTTGATGTCCATACGTCTCGCTCTTTACGTTGTCAACTCAGTTCCTCGTATGAACTAACTTGGATTGAATAACATCTTATGCCTTATATGTGTACATGTTGGGTTCAATAAAAACTTACTTTTTATTAGGAATGAATTGGATATTGATATTTTGATGATATTTGGGCAATTTTTGAGGTATGATCCTTTATACAGGGCGTGAAAACCATCAGATGAAGCCATCAAGAAAAAGCGCCATTGTAACTATGTTAGTCTCTGTAATGGTGACCCTTTTCCCCGAGACTTTGCCTTCAGCTTACCATCAGGCGAGGTAAAGTCATATTCAATAATCAAAAAATATTCTCATGTTGGAGTGGGCAAAAACTAAATTTTTAAGATATTTTTCGTATCTACACTTAAAAAGTGTAGGTCAAGCGTACCTACGCTTTTTAAGCGCTTTAACAAAAATCTCGCTTGTATGTACCCCTTTACCAACTCATATTTTTTTATACCACTTGATTGGCAGACAAGCACACGGTCCACCTGATCTATATATCTAACTCCGTTTGTGTTGGGCATAGTTGGATATAATAAGTTGGCAGTTCACCGAGCTTTGTCACTGGTATCTTACATATTTAGGGGTAAAATGCTTACATACATACATACATATAATCACACCGCTATCCCCGGAGGTCTAGGCAGAGGTGAATTAACAGCCACATGTAATAACAATCACATAATAACACGTCGTTGTTCTTTATTGTATCCTACGTTGTGTCACGTGAATCCATTATGTGAAGCATGGAAGAATATGTCACGCATCGCATCGCGTTGAAGCTCTGTCACAGTTTATGCTCACGAAGGACAACGGGTCAGTCTTGAACTCAATTTTCAAGGACTGATTTGACAGAATATCAACGATCAATATCAGTGCTAGTTATAAATTGAGATTACTGTGTATCGTTCTTGATAATAATCTAAGATCAAATACCACGAATACGTTATACCAAGTATATTTGCAGATTCTAAGCCCCAAATACTTCTTTAGCCGTTCACAAACCTCGTAAGCCTGTAAAAGCCTTACGATAGGAGTAATTGTGGCGTATAAGATATTATGGGATTCTTAGCAGTAGGTCGGTTAAAATGTGTATCAAATATTATATTGTACCAAATGTTTTACCCGTACCTCGATAGATGGCGCTGTACTATTCTACTGAATCGCGATATGGTTTCGTTACACGCGCAATTATATAAGCTCAGACTAATTATGTTTATTTTGTATTCATAGCAGGAATATTCCGAAATATACAATTAAATCCACCAGTTGCATCTCTTTGGATCTTTGATCTGAACTCTCGTAGTTTGTATAAGTTAGTCGTGTCCTAACTGTAAATCTTGTTTGATTCAAGTAACATAAGTTCTAACGTCGCTTTGGATCAGTACGGCATTCATTTCACTCTGAAGACCCTAACCCAGCTACAACATAGTGTATTCATTTATCGCCTTTATCCCCGGAGCGTAGAGCAGAGGTGAATTAACACCCACATTACACCATTTATTGTTTTCGGTCCCAGGTGAGCCTATGGCCGTCTTCCGGGCACTATTGTTGACTCGAGATGTGCATCTGAGGCGGAGTCGGGGCTGTATATATCTGTCTGATGTTAAACATACAACAGGTGTTGTTACAACAAAATATAGTTGATGTATCTATACTCAATTCAGTTAGCTACTTAACTAAAAGTAAACAATCTTGTAGCGACTTATTATAAAAACACATATATTTGTTTAAAATACACTAGAATACCTAATTGCTAACAGACTAACTTGTGGTTCAATTTCAGTTTTCAGTCTTTAAAATGAGTTTCCGAACAGAAAAATGTTAATAAATGAAGTTTTTAAATAAAATATATTAAAAAGATACATCAAATGTGTTTTCGTTTAGTCAATTACCTAGTCGAATGGAGTATAGAAACATTCATGGCACTCACTGTTCTTTACGATAAACGATAGTATAAGAAGGGGCTTTAGACTCAGGGGCTCTACCAAGATCTTCGTTAACCTTACTCTTTAGCTAGTAAACCTCCTAACCATGATGAGCCGTTTATTGACCATTTCCGAGTTATCAGTTAAAAAATATTAAAATTAAAATGTACATCTGTTCCCTCATTGCTTCTGAAGTATTAATTAGAACGGGACAAATGTGGTATCATTAGATGCGTCTTGGTTATCCGTTGGTTATAGGCGATATGACGTATCACTTAATATGACGAATTTAATATAGCGCCCTCTAGCGGTCATAAAGTACTGTGTTAAAAAATATATTTGAGATAACTATACCGTGTTTGGCATCATCTAAAAGAACTTAATTAGCACATTACAAATAAAAATAAGTTTAAAACTAAAACCCGCCTACAGAAAAATCACGCTTTAAAAAGTATTAAACAAGAAAATATCAAGGATAGTATGCCACTTTTCCTAGAATGTATTGTTTTGTTAGACTAAGTGGTATACGACCACGGGTGTCCTTAGTATCCGGTAGTTGAGTTTTAATTTGAACTTATTTTTTTACTACGAAATCATTGCACATAACAGATCAAAACACTTCGCCCAACTTAGTTAAACTCCTTGTACGGGTACTAGACAACTTAGTCCCAAGTACAACTGCACAAGTACCTAGTAAGTTCGTCATGTACCCACAAGTTACTAGTGGTTAGTTAAGAACTTCCGACTTGTTACAATTAATACTGTTCTCAAACGGTTTCTCAATCACAACTGAAATAATGAGAAGCTCTGTTTCACGGTGTAATAATGCCTTGATCACATACACCGAATGGAGTGGTGAGACAGTGCACTCGGCCGAGTGCTCTGTACGAGTGAACATAGTCCAGTACAGAGTTGAGTCATGAGTCAAAGTGTAACACGCCTTGATCTTACGCACCGAGTGGAGTGGCGAGACATAGAACTCGGCCGAGTGCTTGGAACGTGTGTCGTACTCGGCGCTATGTTTACACGTACAAGCAGAGATGGTTAGAGAGTCGAGTTATGAATAGAGAGGCGAGTTGAGAGTCCAGTACAAAGTTGAGTCTAGAGTCAAATAGAAACTGGAATATGCCTTGATAACTCGTTCCGAGTGTAATGTCGTGACAGTCCTCTGGCCCGCGTGCTCGGTACGCTTTACACGTACCAAGTACGAGCTCGAGAGCAGTATATTATGTATTCAAACCTTAGACCGTATTATATACAGTATTTCTAAAAAAACGCATCGCAAACAAACGGAATGAATACGCGTTATGTCTGCGTAATTAAAATCAATATTGTTCTTAGAACTGCCAATGTGTGTATATATGGAATGTATGTATATGTAAACTTGTACCAAAAAATAAGCTATTAATTACGCTGCGTTGGAGTTAAAATTACTGCGTCTGTAGAGTTTGTATGTAATCTAAGGTTCACGCGTATTTGTATTTTTTATTTAACTTTATGTGATAACTAAACTAACAATTTAATTAATAATCTAATAATTTAATAAAATTAATACATAATCTAATTAATATTGTATACCCAAATGGTGAAACATAGCTGAACTAATGTGAACATCTTCTGTACCTATGATTTACAATAAATATGATTTGATTTGATTTGATTTGACGAGTTCTGAGCATTCGCCGAGTGCACTGTCTCGCCACTCCACTCGGTGCGTGTGATCAAGGCATAACGGTGTGTTTTCAAAGTTACCCGCTATCGTTCCGGGAATGTGGAAAGGTGGGTAGTTACGATAGACTTTGATGTAAGCGAAGGGGGTATTACAATAATAGACCGTTTTCATGGTTCATGAATTTAATTGCCATGCAAGGTGGAATTGTTTAATGTTCGGTTTGAAAAACTTGCCTAAGAACACTTTAGACTTGCGAATTTTATGGTGAGTATAAATCTTTAACTAAACTGACAAAAAAACTTAGTTTGTTTTGTTTTTTAGAAATACATTTGTTATTTGAGATATTCTTTTTAGTGTTTATTAACCAAGTACTTTATTTTTTTTTTTACGTGGGCAAAATCGCCACGGAAACCTCCCACCGGAGCCGTGGAGGAGGTTATGTCGGACTCGAACCGACTAAAACGCACGCCACCTGTGGGTCGCTTTGGTTGCCGAAGGTGAGGTTGACAGGCATATCCCTCGCACCCCGGCCGACCCAGGGCCATCTCTCACGATCTGGCCCTCTTCTCGGAATTAACCAAGTACTTGAACTTAACAGCCTCTGTGGCGTGGTGATAGTGAACGCGGAGATGGAACCCGCGCCTCCGTTCAATCTCCACTCAGTGTAAATATTTATATGCATGAATATGAGTGTTTGCCTTGGTCGGGTCGTGCCTCAGAGAGCACGTTCAGCTGACGATCTCGGTTGTCATACGAACAACTATACCAGGCATTACTTGTAGTTGGAGCCATAAAAAATTCAACATCTGGTCTAACTGTAATGTTTCGAAATCACCTTTGGATTGTGGAGGTCATATGGCAGTCGCTTCACGGTAAATATCCAAATTCAGCCAAATCAGCAGTTAGACTGGTAAAGCGGACTCCAGACTACGAAGTGAAGGCTTCAAATGCGACTCAGATTAGTTCTTGTCTTGAACGTTATATAACATCACGCTATGATCCTTAGGGGTTGAGCAATGAGCAATAAGAAAAAGTTGAGAAAGGCCAGGTCGGGTGGGTTGTCAGGATGGGATAGAACCGGGTACGGTGGAAAAAACTAGGGCTATGGCTAGTGTACTCATAAGTGTCTTTCAATTATTAGTGTTTTTTTTTTATTTATTTATTTAGACAACCAGTAGTTGTTACATTAATACTTACATCTAAGACATGCAACCATAATATTAAGTTTAATGCACAACATTTTAAGATGTGTTGTGTGACCGGTGTCACCGGTGTTACTTATTGCATGTGCAATAAGTAACACCGGTATGACAATAAAACAATACTGAATACAAATGAAAAATATACATATATGTTATATTATAATTGTCATTATGACATATCATAAACTCACGTTTATATCCCCGAAGGAGTAGACAGAGGTGCCAGAACCCACATTTCGCCAGTTTATGTTCAGGTCCCAATATAATAGGTGGCGAGCCTATTGCCATTAACCGGGGACTTATAAACCTGCGATAAATACACACATAACTTCGAAAAGCATCTAAAAGTCATTGGTGTGTGCCATGGTAAAACCTGGGATCGAACCCGAGACCTCGTCTCAGCAGTTCATTACCATACCACTAGGCTTTATATATGAACGAAATTAACTTAATTTCTACTACTAACTCTAAGCGACCCCATAACAACCTTTTTAAAAAATGGTAGCGTAGGTGAAAAACAGTATATACTTTGTGACCTAAATAAGATTTTCATTGGCATACTTACCTACTGGCCAGTTCCAAATAAAAAAACCAGTGTTACCTATGGAATTCAACTATATTTAAGTAGGTACTACCTAAATTATGTAAATATACTGGGTAGATTAGATCGCATCAGAACTTTTTTGATCTATGATGACTCGACATATCGTCAAAATCAGGGCTGCCACATAGATCGAGACTGATTAAAAAATAAAAATATAACTTTTTTAATAATATTAATGAAATGGGGTATGACATTATGTATTTTTAGGTTAGGTTTTGTATATACAAAAAATTACGTTCCAAAAGTGTCGATAGAAGTGAAAACTTATAAAAACATGGCCCAATATGTACGATAACAGATGAATGAACGGTAACAGAGATCAATAGTATTTTTTCCATTTCATAATAAAAATGTCTCGTCAACTACTCCCACTTCCTCCAACTAATCCAACCCTCTCCTTTTCTACACAGGACAACACGTGCAGGCCTTTGATGTCAGTCTCATACTGTGCAGAATATAATAGCAAGAACCAAGTGGTTCGGAGACTCCTTTCTTTGCCACACACGTGCTTCCTTCTTCCCAGAGTCCCGGGCCCTTTAAGCGGGGCGTGAAAAAGCATCTGATGAGGCCACCAAGCTGAGTGCCACCATTGTAACATAACTTAGTGCCTGGCGAGTGCCTGCCAGGCGAGGTGAAGTCAAATTGGCATGACCTAGATAAAAAATGTGAAAACCCCTAGGCGTATGAAGAAGTTTTCACTGCAAAACTTGATACGAAACCCAGGGGAACCTACTTCAGGGATAAAAAGTAGTGTATGTGTTATTAAAGACTCTAACTTGTATCAAATTTCAACCAGATCCATATTTTTATATTACAACTCATATGGTTATGAGCTGATCAGTCCATCTAAGCCAAAATTTACACACATTAAAAAATAATATAAATACTTTAATACATTACTGACAACCCTGACACGAAAGTCCTCAAACGCGTCACGGAATCGTGCGTGACCTGACCTTTTTTGTTTTTTTTTTAAGAACTTACACAGAGTAATGTAACATTTTACTATTTGCCACGACTTTATTGCAAATGAAATAAGAATGGTTATTGCTCAGCACCAAAGAACCGCATTGCGGTACCCATTACGAGGTATGACAGAAACTTTAATGTGCAAGTAATACGTAAAAATTAAAGAGAACTATGGTACACTACCGCCCATTTGTATGTAAATTCTGCATTTTATTAATTTATAAGACGTCGATGGAGTAGGCATTTTCCTACTAGGCGATTGCACACCGGTGGAATATGAATGATTAAGGCCCGTAATTTTTTTACTACTTAGGTGGCAGACAAGCGGCCCACCTGATGGGAAGTGGTTACCGTGGCCTATGGACGTATATAACACCAGGGGCCTTACACTCGTGCTGTCGGTAGCACGAGTGTAAGGAACTTTCTAATGCCCTTCTTGAAGAACCCCATATTATAACACAGAACAACGCTCAGCGGTGAATCAATTTTCACACTGATATTAGAAAAATAAAAAATATTTCAATTTGAAAATTTATTATTTCAAGTGGCTACAATAGGTACTATAATAACTATATGATACATTTTTTAAACAAAACAAGAAATAATTTATAAATGATAAACCACATTACCACCATTACATAACCCATATTTAATTTGAAAATTAAATATGGGGTTCTTCAAGAGGGGCATCAGAAGGTTACTTCATGGTCGGCAGCGCGAGTGTGACACCCCTGGTGTTGCATACGTCCATAGGCCACGGTAACCGCTTCCCATCAGGTGGGCCGTGTGCTTGTCTGCTAACTAAGTGGTATAAAAAAAATAAAATTAGAAAAGCGTCGATAGCTTAGTGGTTAAAGAGTCGGCCTTACGATCGAGAGGTCCCAGGTTCGAATCCTGTCCATTACGCTACCGACGTGACGAATTTGCTAATATTCTAAAATTTCGGTTGCTAATATTCTTTAGAAAAAAACACTGTAATTTAGAATTCAATCTCTCCTCAGATTTACTTTTAAATCGAGTATCAAAACTTACTATCGTTCTGGAATACGGGCCCTGCTCCTAAACGACTAAACCGATCTCGATGAAATTTATTGTGTTTTTCCGCCGAAGAAGAAGAAGAAGATTTACCTTTACGGCTTTACTGAACAGAGTTCTATAACACATCAATTTTTGGTGATCGATCCTTTGGTGATTTCTCTTAGACGCCATCGAAAATATGCATTTCTGTAAATATGATATTAATTTATTTCGGTTTATTCCGCTTTCGACCCGCTTTTTAGCCCCACAATCCTAAAATCGCCCTAACCACCTCCTCAATCATCTCCTTAAACTTAATTCTTGTTTCCTTCAATTTATAATATATATTGCCGTAGGTAATATAGATTTTATTTTATATAGAACACGTCAATTAGACTTCGCCTTGCCTGATGGTAAGCTGAAGGCAAAGTCTCAGAAAAGAGAGTCACCATTACTTACACATACCGTGTGACAATGCTGACACTCAGCTTGACGGCCTCATCATATACTTTTTCACACCCCGCTTATAGGACCCGGGACTGTAGGAAGAAGGAAACGCGTGAGCTGGTAATGAATTCCAGGCCGTAATGGTGCGACAGAGGAAAGAGTCACCGAACCGCTTGGTTCTTGATCGGATGTTGTCCTGTGTAGGAAAGGGGAGGGTGGGACTAATTGGAAGAGCTCATCAGAACACTCCCCATGGTACAGACGGTAAAATACAGCCATGGACGCAACATCTCTACGCATCTGTAAAGGTTCTAGGGTATTCTTACACTGATTGTCTGGAAGAGATAGCAGACCTCATTAAAACCGCCCAATGTACAACAATCTGCCATGTACATATCCACTGTATGTATCCTATGTTTGGTGTGCAATAAAGAGTACTTATCTTTTCTTATCTTATCTTACATACATACATATAATCACGCCTTTATACTCGGAGGGTTAGGCAGAGGTGAATTAATACCCACATTTCACCAATCATTGAATTCGGTCCCATGTTATTTTCTTATTGGGGGAGAGACTATTGCAGTCTTCCGGGCACTATTATTGACTGAAGCCATGCATCTGAGGCTGAGTCTGTATATATCTGTCTGATGTTAAATAGCCCTATGCCTTAGTCGCCGTATACGACACCGCATAGGAAGAGATGGGGTGGTAAAAATTCTTCCCAATCAGGGACCACCCGGGGTCTTATCTATTCCACGAAAAATACAATAGTTTCCGAAAAAAGTAAGTATATTTGTCAGATTGAGCAACGGGACACCTTGTACAAGCTAAACCTAGCTTAAGTTATTTCTAGATAGTATTCTCAAGAATGTTCCAAGAAATTAAGTTACACGAGATAAATCTAATAAGTAACGAAGATGACAACGTCAAGATCGATCAGTCGCCACAAGCAGCGGCGTCCCTTAACGAGTCTGCCGCGTAGGCCATCCATTGCCTCCCTCGTGGATCAGAGGGAAGGGGGACCTACCGACGGGCCACCACCGGCAATGACATTTTTATTTTTAACGTTATTGATTCCTAAATAAAGTAAGAGAGAAATGCTTCCCGTCCCATCCATTTTAAAAGTAAATTTAAAAAATTAGAAAATTCTCAGTGTAGATCGAGTTTCGTTATTAAGTTATTTCGACCAATCTTGATATATTTTAAATGTATAAGTTTAATTTTTTTTTTTTTTTTTTTTTTTATATAGGACACGTCAATTGGACTTCGCCTTGCCTGATGGTAAGCTGAAGGCAAAATCCCAGAAAAGAGGGTCACCATTACTTACACATACCGTGTGACAATGGTGACACTCAGCTTGACGGCCTTATCATATGCTTTTTCACGCCCCGCTTAAAGGACCCGGGACTGTAGGAAGAAGGAAACACGTGAGCTGGTAATGAATTCCAGGCCTTAATGGTGCGACAGAGGAAAGAGTCTCCGAACCGCTTGGTTCTTGATCGGATGTTTTGCACCGTGTGCGGATGACATCTAAGACCTGCACGCGTTGTCCTGTGTAGGAAAGGGGAGGGTGGGACTAATTGGAAGAGCTCATCAGAACACTCCCCATGGTACAGACGGTAAAATACAGCCATGGACGCAACATCTCTACGCAGCTGTAAAGGTTCTAGGGTGTTCGTGATCTCGGGATTCCCAATGATGCGGATCGCACGTCGCTGCAACCTGTCGAGAGCATCTAGTAAGTACTTTGCTGAACCATCCCAGAGATGCGAGCAGTACTCCACACAGGAGCGAATTTGTGTCTTGTATAGAAGACACCGCTGCTCCGACGTGAAAAATCGTCTCACTCTGTTCAGGACTCCGAGTTTTCGTGAGGCTGTTTTGATGATGCTTTCGATGTAGTTTTTGTTATTTAGGTTGCAGCGAACATCCATACCTAGGATATTGAGATTGTCCTGCAGCGGCAGTGGCGTGCTCTGAAGAGTGGGGAGGGGAAGGAAAGAAGATACTTTTGCTGTAAACGCACATGCCTGCGTCTTCTTGGCATTGAACTCAACCAGGTTCTCAGAGCCCCATTGAGAAATGTGATTGAGGACCCCGTCAAGCTCAGTGACAAGAAGCTGCCTTTTCTCTGCGATATCTGACTGCTTGGCCGCTGGATGTCCATTATAACTCCCATGTAAAGTGCTATCGTCTGCATAACAATGAACATTGCCGGTAGACAGCATGTCGTTGATATGCAGAAGAAAGAGAGTGGGTGATAAGACGGACCCCTGGGGCACGCCAGCATTAACCTGCAGAAACTCTGAAGCTCGTCCGTCACAAAGGACGCGAATACGGCGCCCCTGCAGGAAGCTAGCAACCCAGTTGCACAGCCTAGAAGGCAGACCAAAGGCAGGTAGCTTAGAAAGAAGCGATTTGTGCCAGACTCTATCGAAAGCTTTGGCGATGTCAAGACTAATTGCCAGTGACTCGCCGTGCTTGTCCATAGCCTCACCCCAAAGATGGGTAACGTATGCTAGAAGATCACCCGTTGACCGTTTCGGTCTGAAGCCATATTGCCGGTCATTAATTAAGGAGTGATCCTCTAGGTGCCGCATGAGCTGTTTGTTAATTATGTGCTCAAACACTTTGCACAGCACTGAGGTGACGGCTATGGGTCGATAGTTGGCTGGCTCCGAGCGATCCCCCTTCTTGGGAATCGGCTGAACATTCGCCTCTTTCCAAGGCAAAGGCACTGTACCCGAACTGTAGGATAGCCGGTACAGGCGCGTAAGCATTGGAGACAACTCCGCTGCACATTTTTTCAAAACTACCGCTGGAATACCATCCGGACCACTGGCTTTCCGGACATCGAGTGATTGCAGCACTGCACGGACATCGCGTTGCCTGATATGGATATCAGGCATCGCGTGGTCACTGTCGGGTAGTGTTGGTGGCTGCGTACCACAATCATCGATTCGGGAGTTGGCCGCAAAGAGATTAGCCAGCAGATTTGCCTTCTCTTGCGACTCATGGGCCAGGGATCCATCAGGGTTACGCAGCGGAGGCAGCGAAGGCTGACAGAAGTTGGCTTGCACGGCTTTAGCCAGTCGCCAGTAGCCACGGCTTCCCGTGGGATGCATCACTAGCTCTTGACCAAGCCGCGCTATGCGCAGGGCATCCGCTCTGACATAGGCCCTTCTACAGACCTTTGTGGCTCTGTTGTACGCTGCCTTGAAGTGGCCCAGATTGGGATGGCGCGTGGCGCGCGCCCTTACCCAAGCGCGGTACGCAGACTGTTTTTGTTCAACAGCTTCCGCGCACTCGCGCCCGAACCAAGGGCGCACCCCGCGGTCACCGGTGACATCGGTGTATGAGATATAGTATTCCATACCCAGACCGATCTCACCGGCGACAGCAGTAGCACAATCCGATGGGTTCTTACCTTCAAAGCAGCGCTCAACCCACGGGATGGACGCAAAATAGTCACGAAGTCCATCCCAGTCCGCTGACGAGTAGTGCCAGAGACGCCACTTCCCCTGCACGGGTCGTGGGGGCGCCATAATAGGCACCGTGGAACAGACCAGGCAGTGGTCAGAGTTGCCTAACGCGGCTCGCACCGATACACTGTACCGGTCCGGATCACTCGTCAGCAGAAGGTCTAGCAGAGAAGGTGCTTGGCCCGACCTTCTTGGTATCCTAGTGACCTCGTGCACCAATTGGGTCAGGCCGTGCGCCAGAGCAAATGCGTGGGCGGCTCTTCCCGCATGGTCTGTTTTGGAGGAGCCCAACCAGATCTCGTGGTGGGCGTTAAAATCCCCCAAAAATACCATTTCGGCATTCGGAAATCGCTCCTGCGCATCATCTGCCGCCTGACTCAGATATTCAAAGAGTCGAGTTGTCTCAGCATCTCCTGTATGGGAACGGTAGAGGCACACATAGATCTGACTCGTAGGGCCTTGGTCTACGTGTACCCAAAGGACGGAGAAGGATGGGTCCTCTAGGCCTAAAGCATTCAACCATAACTGTAGAATATTGGTTAATAAATCTTGATGCTTTGCAGTGGAGTTAATTTGGATAAGTCTCTATTTGCACAGGGTGGCAGTCAAACATTTTTTGAGGAGGTAGGATACGGCGGTATTTCCGTCCAATTGAGCAGTCCCACTGGGGAAGTACCTCCGCCCTACATGATACCGTGGCAATAATAACTTCGTGTTATGTTTCCAGCGGTAAGTAGGGTGGTCAGAGCTCACTGTTTCTGCTATCAATAGGAAGATTAAAGTCTTGCCCTG
The DNA here is from genome assembly GCA_963662185.1 of Eilema griseolum. NCBI lineage: Eukaryota > Metazoa > Arthropoda > Insecta > Lepidoptera > Erebidae > Eilema > Eilema griseolum. The sequence goes on along the minus strand of OY759256.1, from coordinate 9,138,502 downwards.
GTTTATCGTCTACACTGACGGCACAGATACTCTTTGCTTACAGGGTCGCCAGCGCGAGTGTGACTCCTATGGTGTTACACTCGTCCATAGGCCACAGTAACAGAGGAATGCTCAAACACTACACTACATAGATTGTCTATGACTTATGGAATAATAAGGATGAACTTATTGCTGGGCTGGATGTTTACTGTGGGATGAAAAGCAGCCCTACCTCTTCGTAGACTTCTATGACACCCACGGGCAGAAATGTGTAGTTCCCATTCTACACCACCAGGAACATCTGCATAACATTAACGCACTGATAAAGTAGCATTGTTTGGGAAGTTGCAATACCGATCACGAATACCACCATCAATATTATATCTTGTGTACCAAATTTCACCCAGATCCATTCACCCATTTGGACGTGATTCTGTAACAAACAGTAAGCATCGTGAGTCGTGATCGTGATCTGGTTCGAGTTTGTAGTGAGAGTGAAACCAGTGGTAGTACAGATACACGTAGTAGAAGAACTCGAAAGAGGGTAGATCGATATATTTACTCCTAAATTTTTCACTGTTCACCGCCACCAGTTCCTCCGTGATCATGGTGCTTGAAACAGCGCCGAAATATTGGAAACTCAGTACAATACCACATGGTAAATATCCCGATTACTTTAATACTGAATAGTCTCTTGTTCTAACTTCCGTATTTATAATAGTAGCAAGATACTCTTCATTCCCAATGCCGTCAGTTTATATCTTCATCCTCTCTCTTCATCCTAGCGTTAATCCCAGTCGTATCTGATGCTTTCATCTCGAAATCTGGGGTCCACTTTGCCAAGTCTAACTGCTGACCTCGGCAATCCAAAGGCAATATCGAAGCATTGCAGCTAGACCAGTTGTTGGACTTTTTAGGGCTCCAACAACCTGTAAAGACTGCCAAAGATGCTCGTCTAGCAACCGGGACAGACGACTTAATGTGCTCTCCAAGGCACGACCAGACCGATACAAATACTCATGCATACAAATATTTGCATTCGCGCCTCCTGAATAGCGCCTGCTTTCACTACCGCTAAGCCATAAAGGCTGTCAAAATTTATATCTACATCTTAACAAGAAACGTGACGTTAAAGACGTGGGGTCCAAGTGCTCGGTCTCTATATAAAGACTTGGCAAAGCAGCTGATCGACGCTACGCGTGACCAGAAGGCTGGTTATTATCTTGCACAGAGGATAAGCATTGCCATTCAACGTGGCAATGCTGCCAGCCTTCTGGGTACGTTACCGGTCGGTGATGATGCGGAGGAATTTCATGACGCATTATGTATGTCATTTTTATGTTTATTTTATTTTAGTGTATTTTAGTAGCTATCTAATAATAGTTTTAGTTTTAATTTTCAATTGCATTGTAATAATACTCGTTCTGAACAAGAAAATATATTATAAGCATGTTTTGGTAGCCCCAAGCTCAGCGCATATTTACTTGGCATCTACGTAAATTCTCCTAAGTACGTCACGTAATATCCTCCTAAGCCAGACACACAAATACACTGCAGTCGGTTGCCAAAACTTCGTGTCTTACATTTGGCAGAAAGCTAAGTCAGCGAACAAATAGAGATCCCTATTTATATAGGTGCCTTGTGGCCAACTGTTCATTTCTAGGACTTGGCTCTTTGAAAAGATACCACGGTAGCCTAGTGGTATGAGTAATGGACTGCTGAGTCGAGGTCTCGGGTTCGATCTCAGGTTTTACCATGGCACACACCAATGACTTTTCGGTGCTTTTCGAAATTATGTGTGTATTTATCGCAGGTTTTTTTTTTTTTTTACGTGCGCAAAATCCCCACGGATACCTCCCCACCGGAGCCGGTGGAGGAGGTTATGTCGGACTCGAACCGACTAAAACGCACGCCGCCTGTGGGTCGTTTTGGTTGCCGAAGGTGAGGTTGACAGGCATATCCCTCGCACCCCGGCCGACCCAGGGAACTATTTATCGCAGGTTTATAAGTGCCCGGTTAATAATGGCAATAGGCTCGCCACCTTGGGACCTAAACATAAACTGGCGAAATGTGACCTCTGCCTACCCCTTCCGGGATATAGACGTGAGTTTATGTTATGTTATGTAGTGAAGCATACTAAGTGTAGATTCTCCTAAATGTAAAAACTGCATGTAATCTAAGGTGATGTTATTAAAATTATACTACCTTTGAAGTATCCCCTTTACAACAAAACTAAAACTATAAAAATCCATACTTAATATAATTACCGATGTAATCGCGTAATAAATATACAACAAAAAATACGTGTCGAATTGAGAACCTCCTTCTTTTTTAAGTCGGTTATACATACATACATGCATATAATCACGCCTTCATCTCGGAGGGTTAGGCAGAGGTGAATTAACACCCACATTTCACCAATCATTGAATTCAGTCCTACGTAATAGAGGGTGATCCTATTACCGACTTCCGGGCACTATTGTTGACTCGAGCAATGCATCTAAAGCTGAGTCTGGACTGTATATATCAGTCTGGTGTTAAACAGCCCTATCCCTTAGTCGCCTTGTACGACACCGCATGGGATGTGATGGGGTGGCCCAAATTCTACTCTGCTTGGAACCACGCGGCTATGCGTGCGGCACGGCACAGAAATTGCTTACAGGGTTGGTAGCGCGAGTGTGGCTCCTCTGGAGTTACAAACGTCCATAGGCCACGGTAACCACTTTCTATCAGGTGGGCCGTGTGCTTGTCTGCCACCTATGTGGTATAAAAAAAAAATATATAAAGATGAAATTTTGGTGTATTAGTTCCCAGTGGAGTAGAATAAAGTAGAATAATTATAAGTTTCCTGAATTAATTACAATATTTTAAAATAAAAAATGTCATTCTTTTCAATGACTCAAAGTCTATTTAAAAACCTTTAATTGATGTTTACCAAACAAAGGCCAAAAGCAGAATATGAAATTGTCAATCGAAACACTCGTTCACCGCAAACTTTTAACGATCCGACAATCAATCTCGACCAATTTGTATTTCTATGCATTTTAACTAGACCAATTATATTGGTACAAAGTTTACAAAATAACCATGCCAAGCGGCAACCATTGCCGCGTCCTGGAAAACCCCAATGGGCTACACTTCATCAGGTCTAGTGAAGTGATTATGCTGTCGAAATTGAACGTACTAAAACAGCATGGTGGTCCGTTCACGGTAATTGCGGCGGTTAAAATAGACATAGTGTGTGTGTGTACAAACAAAAAACGTGCTTGAGTTTACACTTTATAGCCTGGTGCTTTTTACTATTCCTTTTATTTGGTTTACTTCGCTTTAGGCTCTTTTTCTTTTGGCTTACAGGTAAGATTGGCCAATGAGATTCTCTTGAGGCCATATACGCCCCTAAAAGAAAATATTAACGTATTTATAAGCAATAACAAAACCCTTTAATGCCAAATTCGTATCTGGAACCAAGACATTCAGGTACCGTCTGTACCGTCTGTACCATGGTGAGTGTTCTGATGAGCTCTTCCAATTAGTCCCACCCTCCCCTTTCCTACACAGGACAACACGTGCAGGTCTTAGATGTCACTCGCACACGGTGCAGAACATCCGATCAAGAACCAAGCGGTTCGGTGACTCTTTCCTCTGTCGCACCATCAAGGCCCGGAATTCATTACAAGCTCACGTGTTTCCCTCTTCCTACAGTACCGGGTCCTTTAAGCGGAGCGTGAAAAAGCATATGATGAGACCGTCAAGCTGAGTGTCACTATTGTCACACCGTATGTGTAGGTAATGGTGACTCTCTTTTCTGAGACTTTGCCTTCTGCTTACCATCAGGCAAGGCGAAGTCTAATTGACGTGTTCTATTAGGTATATATAAAAAAGAAAAACAAGATCGATAAATTGGTATAAAACTAATCCACTTTAGTTGTCCACTGTACAGTCCATAAAAACAACGAGATTAAAAATTAATTAGCAATGTCCATTATCACCTTAACGGAGGTATCAGACTGGGAAATTGGCTATAAAAATCCCCATTGCCGTAATCTAGATACGGCCTACAAATTATTGACCCGTCTGCTAAATGTTAACCTTATTTGGACTTGATGGTATAGATTCTGGAAGTATCCTCATGACTTAACTGTTTTTGAAGGTCTATGAGGCCCCATAAAGACCTTCTAAGCGAAGACTTTCCCCAAGCGTCCTTCACCATCACCCGCTTAAACCTAGACTTGGAATTTTTTTAATTTTAATTCGTTGAGTCACTAAAATTTTCTAACTAGGGATCACTTCATGACTATATTTACCCTTTTTTTATATTTATTTATCAGAACGAAATATTAAATACATTTATTTATTATTATTTATTTATTTATACATTTATTATTAAATACTTAGGATTACACAATAATAGCATCAAAAAACCACTCAGTCATCATCTAGTATAAATCATGAAATAAAAGATGTGGAATAATCTGCTTCCAACCTTATGAAGCCTGAGTTTTCTTGAGTTTTTGGCATACACACATAATTATAATAATGCCTTTATCCCCGAAGGATTAGGCAGAGGTGATTTAAAACCCACATTTCACCAATCATTGTTCCTCCACCTTCCGGGCACTAATATCGACTCAAGCCTTGTATCTGTGCCTGAGTCTAAGCTTTATATATCTGTCTGATGTTAAACAGCCCTATCCTTTAGTTGCCTTGTACGACACCGCATGGTAAGAGATGGGGTGGCCCAAATTTTACTCTGACTTGCAAGTATATTTTTATTTCGTGTGTTATATATGTTTGTCATAATTTGATATACACTCGAGAGCAATGAATCCGGGTCACTTAAAGAATCCTAAAAATCTCGGAAACTAAAAATGCTAGGTTAATGCAATAAATTGTATTTAATAGACAATGTAATACTCCTTAAATGAAGGTATTAAAACTTCTTAGTTATTGTAAAGTTATATCATAAAAAAATCAAATTTGAAAAAGGGCCACTTTCGAAGATGGAACTACGAAATTACAGCATTTGGTGTTGCTTTTGTTTGTAATCTGTCATTTATGTGGGTACATAAACCATGTTGATAGTGCTCTATATTCATTAATCAAGCTGAAATTATGTCGCTTACGCCTGAAGAATGCACCAGAATACTTACAATGCTGGAAACCGGCCGGAGTCAGCGCGATACAGCCAGGACTGTCGGTGTGTCGCTGTCAACAGTACAAAGAGTTCTCCGACGTTACGAAGAAACTGGTTCTAACCTACGCAGACCAGGAACGGGCAGAACCAGGTGTACCACAGCACGAGAAGACCGATACTTGGTGAACACCATGCTTCGAAATCGCTTTCTCACAGGAACTGAACTCACCAATCAGTTTCGACGCCTCGGAGGAAGTAACCCAAGTGCATGGACAGTAAGACGTCGGCTTGCTGAATCTAACTTAAAACCCCTTAGACCTGCAAACGGCCCTAAACTGGAGCGTGGGCATCGTATTTCGAGACTAAGTTATGCCCAGAGCCACGTAAATTGGAGTATTGAAGATTGGTCAAAAGTTATGTTCTCCGACGAATCAAAATTTATGCTCTACAAGCACGATGGAAGACACAGAGTGTATCGAAGACCAGGGGAAAGATTCAAGCAAGCATGCATCGAAGAAAAAGTAGCCTACGGTGGTGGGTCTGTACTTGTGTGGGCCGGAATTTCTTCTGAAAGTCGCACAGAGCTGGTGATCATAGAAAACGGCTCTTTAACTAGCGTAAGATATGTGGAAGAAATCCTCAATGATCACGTTGGTCCATTTATGGTCAATTTAGGTGAGGATGCTATATTTATGCATGACAATGCCAGACCTCATACAGGTAGGATTGTGAATGACTACCTTCAAGAGATGAACATTACTCGTATGGAGTGGCCAGCGCGCAGCCCGGATATCAACCCGATCGAGCATGCTTGGGACGAGCTAGGCAGATGCGTAAAACAACGAAACCCTCCCCCAATCACGCTTCGTGAGCTCAAAATTGCTCTCACAGAGGAATGGGAGAATATTCCCCAAAATCGTATAAGGAACTTGGTGTACAGCATGCCAAACCGCGTAAACGCAGTAATGGAAGCACGAGGAGGCAATACGAAGTATTAAAATTCAAGAAAATCGTAATAAAGTTCAAAAATTTCATGTTTCCTATTTTTGTTTTAAGGAGAGATCAGCAGCTTTTTTCTTTATGTAATTTTGTGTTAATAAAATGTATGGTGACTCATATTTTTTTTACTTTCATTTAAGGAGTATTACATTGTCTATTAAATACAATTTATTGCATTAACCTATCATTTTTAGTTTCCGAGATTTTTAACATTCTTTAAGTGACCCGGATTCATTGCTCTCGAGTGTAGATCATATAAGATAGTATCGTAAACATATTGAATAGGTACGGTGAAGTCACATAAACATGTACTATATAAAAACCACCATAATTTTACTGTCACTTCCAGTATTTTATCTTGCCTTTATCCAGAATCAATTTTATTAACCATCTGTTTGGGTTCCTGTAATTTAATTAATTTCCCGTCCTTTTTTCTGGGTTAGGGGAATCCATTTTAATTGGAAAACGGGTTTGTTTTTTTAAGGTACTATCAACAAGGTTAAGGGTATACACTTAGTCTTTACACAAATACTATAGACGCAGCAAATGTCATTTTTAAGCAGCGTAAAAAATGAATATGGGATACTTTTATTAGGTAACAGATTCAAGATACACAGACCAACATTGATTTTTAAAAATATTGTTTTGTTTTTGGGATCGTGCATGTTTAGGGTTTTATACCTCAAAAGGAAAAAAACGGGAACATTATTAGATAACTTTGTTGTCCGTATGTCTTTTTTTATACCACTATGTTGGCAGACAAGCACACGGCCCACCTGATGGAAAGTGGCTACCGTGGTTTATGGACGTGTACAACACCAAGGGAGTCACACTCGCAGTGCAAACCCTGTAAGCACCAGTTTCTGTGCCGTTAGTGTTAAAGACAAAGCAGGACAAGCTTTTGGACTTCCAAATGACAGCACAAATACTCTCCAGTGAGCTCTGGCTACCCTACTCACCGCCGGGAACACAACGCGAGGTTATTATGGCCGCGGTATTCTGTAGTGTCTCAGTTAGACGGAAATACCGTCGTGTCCTACCTCCTCCTATTCTACAACATTCTACACAACGCTATCTAGACCCATGATAAGCATAGCTTAACTAGCTTGTGTTATGGAATCTAGAATGCGGATAAACATACTTAAATACTCTTTTTTTTTTTGTCAATACATACATATCATACATAGAAACACCCAGACCAATGCAAATATACATATTCATGCATACAAATATTTGCACTGAGCGGGAATCGAACCCGCGCCCCCTGCTTAGCAGTCGAATGTTCTACCGCTACGCCACCGCCAATCACACTTCTAAGTCAAGGTAATTAAAAAAAGATAATATTTTCGCGTTCAGTAAAAATACTCATTGTGCATCTAATTAAGTTCAGAATGATCACCACCCACACCGAAATGGATAGGTTAGGTTAGAAGACTAAGGCGGGAGCGAAGCGAAGCGGAGCTCCCGCCTTATGTCTTTGTGGTAATTTTTTTTATAATTGGTTGGTTGGTTGGTTGCTAACTAACTACTTTCTTGCAGTAGTTTGTTGGTGCTCAATCAGTATTTTTGATGTGAATTTGGATTATTTTGTCGTACAAAATGTACTCTTTTTGATATACGTTTAAATACCATCCATTAAAACAATATACCTTATGAAGTCTCGCACTTGACCACCCTTTTTTTTCTTATCCGCCGGTTTCAGTTGATAGAATATTTTTATCGTGTATTCGGATTCATCCATAAAACCACCATGCTGGACAACGAGGTGGTTATGTCCGATTCGGACTGATAATAAATATACACTAAAATGCATTTATAAAAAATTGTTTTGACATTACAAATACTTTATTTATTGATTTGATTGATGATTGATTTTTGATTTTATTTATTTACATACTCTTAGATGTAGCAGGAGTAGCTGTTGTTTGAAAAGCAAGCTTAATCTGGTGACATAAATATTGGTGTTTCGTACTACCACGCTGCCGCTGCGGTCTAAGTTTGATACCCGGTCATGCACCTGTGACCTTTGAAAGTTCATGTGTGAAATAAATATTAACTATCAATTGCAATACATAACTATGATAACTGTCTACTCTTCATTGCATTATTACGTCTGAGTTACAACCTCCCTCTCTTCGTCTTTGTGCCTATCTTGACTATTACGGGAGTGTTAACTGTCTGTAATAGCATAGTTGACGAAATGTAAATACACCTGTGTCTACCCCTTGAGGAATTTACAGGTATGTAGTGTAGATGCGCAATTCGTAAACACATCTTCAATATAGCTTTAGTCAACCCTTCGAAACCTTTATCAGGTACAGCTATATAAGATAACCTTTCAATAACCATATACATAACCCAGAATACGAGTAAGAACTATTAATTTGGAATAAGTAGTTCCATTAACTCGCCTTTCCTTTCAACACTCTCGCCTTGCCCTTGTTAAGGGAACCACGTTGGGTGTATAGGCATTTTAAGGGTTACTTGAGCTCTGAAATTATTACCAACATATTTTATTCGTAATCTTTAACTTTAAATGGTTGGTCTACTAAAATTTTATAACTAGGGATAACTTCATGAGTACACCAATGTTTTCATCAAAAACTAGGCAACTTTAAGTTTTTTTTTAATAAAATGTCATTTTATTAAATTGATAAAAGAAATTACATACATACATACATATAATTACACCTTTATCCCTGGAGGGTTAGGCCGAGGTGAATTAACACCCACATTTCACCAATAATTGTATTCGGTCCCACGTAATAGGGGGTGAGCCTATTGCTGTACTCCGGGCACTATTGTTGACTCGAGTCATGTCTCTGACGCTGAGTTTGAGCTGTATATATCTATCTGATGTTAAACAGCCCTATCCTTTAGTCGCCTTGTACGACACCGCATGGGAAGATATGGCGTGGTCCAAATTCTACTCTGCCGGGAATCACGTGGCTACTAGATTAAGAAACCTAGGATTATAGACTCTAATCCCTCGTTAACACCACAAAACAAGTTGTAAAACAAGTTATAAACTTGTTGAATACTTGTAGAAAACTAACCAAAACACAATACTTCTTTTATATATTTTATATGATATGATACATGATCTCAGATACTTTTTCGTTCACATAGTATGTTTAGCCAACAAGTTGTAAACAAGTATAAAACACAATTGCGTTCACACTGAAGCCTGTGACATATTGCAACTTGTCAAATACATAATTTATGCTTAGGTGTAATGTTAGGTAATGGACTGCTGAGACGAAGTCTCGGGTTCGATCCCAGGTTTTACCATGCCATTTCGATGCTTTTCGAAGTTATGCGTGAATTTATCGCAGGTTTATAAGTGCCCGGTTAATGGCAATAGGCTCGCCACCTATTACATTGGGACCTTAACATAAACTGGTGAAAAGTGGGTGCTAGCACCTCTGCCTACCCCTTCGGGGATATAGGCGTGAGTTTATGTTATGTGTAAACGAGGGGTAAGACTACCAGCGAAGGTGACGTTATCTGATATTAGTTTTGCCTGTACCTCCTCATTGCTTTAAAATTTCACTCACTATTTATGTTGTTCTTGTGTAAACAGAACATCATGTCAACAACAAAATCCCTAATTCCTGTCCGAAATGACACAAACTTCGTCAGCCCGACCCCGTTCAATGAATTACTACATGTTCGGCATGTTCCGATGTTCACTCGGGACTGCCGGGACTGTTCCTGGAACATCCCCCCGGGACACTGTTACATGGATATTTACGATGATAATTTGACTACTTAATTATGGCTAGTTAATATTTAGTTATACGGCAGTCGTGCAGAAAATTAAAGGAAGGTTAAAATTTTGTTTACTGCGTATGAGGTCAACCAACTCCTTTGGGATCTAAACCAACTACACCTGTTAGCACATTGGAATTTGAAGTCCGTTCTTAAACACATTCTCTTATCTTTACTATCACAGGATCGTTTGACCACTGATCCCTAGGAAGAAACCTCGTTTGTCAATCAGCGAGTAGAAGTATCAGCTTGCAGGTGATGTTTGTTTGGGCCCCGAAGACCTTAGTGGCCCTTCAAGTACCAGATATAGAAAAGGACAAGTATCTTCTTCTTCCGGTCCCGAAAGGCGGCGCGGGAGCGGGGTCACGATCCCGAGCCCGAAGAAATTCGGGCCGTGAGATCCCGGCTCCACAGGGAAATGGTGGCGGAATGGGAGCTACGACTTGGGCGACCAGGTGCAGGGCGCGCCGTTGTAGCGGCGGTAAGACCCATCATGGGGGAGTGGCTAGAGAGGCCACACGGCAGCCTCTCGTACCGTCTGACGCAGATGATCACCGAACACGGGTGCTTCGGAAAGTATCTGCGTCGGATGGAGAAAGAGCCAACGTCCGAGTGCCATCACTGCGACGCGAGCGAGGACTCAGGTCCGCACACGCTCACCGAGTGTCCGGCGTGGGAGACGCCGAGGCGGGAGCTTATGGCGGCCCTGGGAGTGAGAGTTCTCACGCTCTCCACCTTGCTCGCTGCGATGGTCCGCTGCGCGGATGCGTGGGCGGCCGGCGCCTCCTTCTGCGAGCAAGTAATGCTCGTGAAGGAGGAGGCGGGGCGGGAGCGGCAGCGGGAGCGACGAAGGATCGCAAGCCAAGCTGCCCGCGTACGAAGGCAACTCGGGCGTCGGAGGTCGATGAACGACCTCCGCCCCCCATGAGCGCCGGCCTGGGGGTGACAGGTGGAGCCGCCTGTCACCCTGGCAGAAGCAGGCCGCGGCGGTGGCGCGCCTGGCGCGCCTCCCCGTTTCCGGGGTCGAGTTGGGAACTGTAGTCCCCACAACCCGAGAAGAGGGCCAGATCGTGAGAGATGGCCCTGGGTCGGCCGGGGTGCGAGGGATATGCCTGTCAACCTCACCTTCGGCAACCAAAACGACCCACAGGCGGCGTGCGTTTTAGTCGGTTCGAGTCCGACATAACCTCCTCCACCGGCTCCGGTGGGGAGGTATCCGTGGGGATTTTGCGCACGTAAAAAAAAAAAAAAAAAAAAAGTATCTTCTTCTTTGCCATATCCTCTCTCACGTATTCCATCCATATTTTTAATCGTTTCCTGGGAATGACTAGTATTATGCAATAAGGCCGCCAATTATAAGTATATACCCACATAATCTTGCTTATATCAAACTTTCTCTTTTCTTGGGCCTATCTTTGCTTTGCATAACATAAACTCACGCCTATATCCTCGAAGGGGTAGGCACCCACATTTCGCCAGTTTATGTTTAGGTCCCAATGTAATAGGTGGCGAACCATTAACCGGGCACTTATAAACCTGCGATAAATACACACATAACTTCGAAAAGCATCGAAAAGTCATTGGTGTGTGCCATGGTAAAACCTGGGATCGAACCCGAGACCTCGTCTCAGCACTCCATTACCCATACCACTATACTACCATCCATCTTTAATTAGTACAATGCCGCTAATTGTAGATATATATACCCACATAATATCTTGCTTATATCAAACTCATGATATTCTGGGTATATAATTAAGAGTTTTTTTTTATACCACTTAGTTGGCAGACAAGCACACGGCCCACCTGATGGGAAGCGGTTACCGTGGCCTATGGACGTATGCAACAACAGGGGTGTCACACTCGCGCTGCCGACCATGAATAAACCTTCTGATGCCCCTCTTGAAGAACCCCATATTGTAGGCGCTTGGGAAAACCGCAGATATATATATGCCCGGCATAGTAGAATTTGAACTACCCCATCTCGTCCCATGCGGTGTCGTACTATGCGACTATGGGATAGGGCTGTTTATCATCATACAGATACATATTTACAGCCCAGAGTCAGCTTCAGATGGCTTGAGTCAACAATAGTGCACGGAAGACGGCAACAGGGTCATCTCCTATTACGTGGGACCGAATTCAATTATTGGTAAATGTGGGTGATAATTCACCTCTGCCTAATATGTATGTTTGTATGTATACCTATCAAACAATCTTTTCTTGGGCCTACCTTTGCTCCTAAAGCCTAGTAAACGACAGTATCCTATTTCTTCTGCCATCTCCATTCCTCTCGTTGAGCTACAATTAGGTCACGCAATTTCTTGGCATACCGTTATTATAGACCTACTAGAGATGCAAGCTCGAGTATTGGTTAACGTTCAACATTGAATTGGACTATGCAAATGTCCACCCCTCGTAGTGACTACTAATGATTCTTATTATGTATCTAAGAGAGAAAGATCAGACAGCTACAGACGGTATATTAGGTAACATGAAATAACTAACACTTAAAACTATTTGACAACATCTTTACCTCTCCTTTTCACCTAAGTATAAAAAATGTATTTGACAAGTTGCAACATGTCACAGTCTTCAGTGTGAATGCAAAAGTGTTTTATACTGTTTACAACTTGTTGGCCAGACATACTATGGGAACGATAAAGTATCTGAGAAACATGTATAAAACAAGTAGGTATTGTGTTTTGATTAGTCTTCTATAAGTTTTCAAAAAAAATTGTATAAACAAGTTTACAACTTGTTTTACAACTTGTTTCGTGGTGAAAACGAGGGGTTAGACACCCCGTGACCATGGCTGCTGAAAAGTAGCTGAAACGACGGGCTAAATGTAAATATTGTCAAATAAATCGTAGAAAAATGCATTAAAAAGTGGTTTTATAGTAATGTAATGAGTGATTTTCGCGTGAACTTCAGACAATACGTGCAAGGCTTAGATATCACCCGCTCATGGTGCATATTATCCGATCAAAAACCAAGCGTTTCGGAAACTCTTTCCTTTGTCGTACCATTAAGGCCTGGGATTCATTATCAGCCCACGTGTCTTCTTCTTTCTGCAGTCCTGGGTCCTTCAAGCGGGGTGTGAAAAAGCATACGATGAAGCCGCATGTAATAGTGACCCTCTTTTCTGAGGCTTTAGTTTTTTACTAGACTACTACTACTACTACTAGCCTACTAGACTTTAGTGAGGCAAGGTAGTTTAATAGACGTGTCCTACATAAAAAAGCTGCAAATAAAGTACGTATCAATACTAAATAATATGTCGCAGTTTTATCGTCAAATTAGACGCTCAGGCAGTTCATGAAACGTCAGTATTCTATCAAATCTTTGGGGGGAGAACTCACACCAAATGCTCATTCTTCAATCAGTAGGACTTATTACCTCCAGACATAAACTATTGTATAATACATTGTCTATAGATTCCCAAATCAAACTTTTACCTTCAATAAGTGACCTAAAACAGGACAAATAGGAAGCGTAACGACAAATTGTTTTCTGCAGAATTCGCTCCGGCTCATGGAACAAACACACATTACAAATTCGTTACAATTTGAGTAGAGCATACAATGTATTTTCAAATATTTACTCAGAAGCGGCATTTACATCGGGATCCGAGCGGGCAGGTGATTGTGGACTATTTACCCACCGTTCAAGCCTCACTGGCTTTGTCTGATTCAGTGTTGACAGCCACTAGGTACTTTTTACCCCTATAAAATAGAATCAAGACAATTTCCACTGAATATGTTTTTCATGCAAGATGCTCGTATGTATTTATCGATTGTAAAGAACATTATGGTACTGCGCCTTCTGTTTGCTTCGCTTCTTAGCAGGCTCCCACGTGCAAAGTTATTTTTAAAGCCAGATTTTAGTTTTGTTCTTTTGTCTAGCCCACCATGCTGCATGGGGTGCTAGACAAACGCCGGAGAAACTCATAAGTGCCTCTGAGAACACTCAGGATGGTTGCACACTGGGCAAATAATGTATGACATGACATGCCTTCGGCTCGACAGGAGGATAAGAGAAGAATACGGCACCCCATTAAAATCTTTGAAGCCCAAGCCTCACCTGCAAGTTGGTATATATGCTGATTGATGAATAAGGTTCTGATGCAGGCTTTCCTACCAGGGTCTGAGAGCAATAGCTTCGATGTTTTTAAGAATTGTCCATGTGTGAAACATCGAAAAGACGGAATGTGGCAGAAATGACGTTCTTATCTCTCCAGGTTATTTCTAAGAGACAACTTATTATAGAATCGAGATTAGGTACGATGGTGGTTCCCGGCAAGTAGAGCTTGGACCACCCCATTTATTCCCACGCGGTGTCGTACTAGGAGACGATAGGCTGTTTAACATCAGACAGATATATACAGCCCAGACTTAGCCTCAGATAAATGGCTTCAGTCAACAATAGTGCCCAGAAGACGGCAGTAGACTCACCACATATTACGAGGGACCGAATTTAATTATTGGTGAAATGTGGGTATTTATTCATCTCTGTCTAACCCTTTGGACACATTCCGCACATATTCCATCAAAATATGATACAGGTCAGAGTGTATTCCAGGTGATACAGTTTGGGGATATTGATTGAAGTCAGTTAAAAAAAAAAAGTAATTAATTTCGAACTTGCATCTAATAATAACATCAATTTACAGCTAGAAACCAATGAACAAAGATTAACTTGTCCGTGCAGATAGTTATATTGCTTCATTCTACGTGCACAAACTTTGGTGGTTGTACCTATTATCCAGCGCTACTATTTTTGTTCAGATTTAATTCGTTACGGGTCTAACAGCTCTCCGTTATCGAAACAAGCAGTAACTTTTACTGGAGGCAAGATATATGGAGTTGCATTTCTAAATTTAAAGGTGTGGCGTTACTTCCTTCAGTTTTTTGTATACAACTTAGGTGGCAGACAAACAATCGGCCCACCTGATGGAAAGTGGTTACCGTAATCTATGAATTTGTGCAACACCTGGGGAATTACACCCGTGCTACCGACCCTGAAAGAACAGAGAGTTTCTGTGCCGTCAGTGCAGAAGAAACAATCAGGACAAGCCTTTAGTCTTCCCACTGACAACACAAAAACTCTCCAGTGAGCTCTGACTAGGGTAGCCGCCGGGAACACAACACGAGGTTATTATAGCCGTGGTATTCTATAGGGTGGAGGTACCTCCTCAGTCGTTTTTTTATAGTGTAATTTTATGGTGACATGGGTCCAAGGTCTTGAAGATGATGATGTATATTTAAAAAAAGATATGACCAAATTTTAAGGAATAGTTGATTTTATGTCCTTAATTATGGACACAGTGTATAGTCAGCATCAGAGAAGAACAAGGGAACATTTCCTATCACAATAATGAAGTCTGTATATTTATCTATGTATATTTTTATATATATTGCATATTTATATATATATAGGTATATTATGTATTATGTGTAGGTGTAAGTATGTATGAATATAATACCTATGTATGCTATGTTTGTGTGTATACATGTATGTACCTACCTGTTCAGGTAGGTACACTTATTATCTTTTTATTTTAATAATTTGTGATTTTGTTTTTCTTTCTTTATCTTCTTTTTTTTGTAATGTACACTTCACATCCCCCTTCATTGCTATATGCTTCTCTGGTACTCAAAGATTTGCTGGGAGAGAACACATTTTGATTTAAGCTTGACTTTGTACATTTTCTTTGGAATGTTTTTATTTATGATCTCTGTACTGTGTGTGTGCAATAAAGAATTAAATAACATACATACATACATAAAATCACGCCTGTCTCCCATAGGGGTAGGCAGAGATCACGTATCTCCATTTGCTACGATCCTGACATACTACTCTCGCTTCATTCACTCTCATTACATTCTTCATGCACGCTCGTCGGTTTAGAGTACTCCTGACCTGCCCCTTTTCTAAAACTTCCCCGATTTGGTCCAGGTATGTGCGCCTAGGTCTTCCCCTTCCGACGGTACCATCCACACTCGCCTCATACACCTGTTTCGTTAGTCTTCTTTCATTCATTCTCTCAACATGACCAAACCATCTCAAAATTCCTCTCTCAATTCTCATCACTACATCTTCTATCACTCCACATCGTTCTCTTATCACGCTATTTCTCACTCTATCTTTCAAGGTCAAGCCACACATACTTCGCAACGCACGCATTTCTACTGCATTCACTCTACTCTGATGCTTTTTCTGCCACACCCAACTTTCACTACCATACATAAGAGTCGGCACCAATACTCCTCCATGTACAGCCAGTCGTGCCTTTTCGGACACTTTCCGGCTGCTCATAAAGTTGTGTAGTGCCCCATTCACTCTATTTCCAGCCATCACTCTCCTTTCAACATCTTCTTCATGCTTTCCATCTCTCGTAAACAATGTTCCCAAATATATGAACTCATTCACTTGTTCCAATTTTTCTCCATCTATACAAATCCTACACTCTGTCACGCATTCATCTCTTTCAAAAACCATAACTTTTGTCTTACTAACATTCACTTTCATTCCTTTCCTCTCAAAAGCTTCATGCATAGTTGTTACCATCTCCTGCAACTCATCTGCCGATGACGCCAGTAAAACCTGATTATCAGCATAAAGAAGACATTTGATGAGTAAATTCTTAATTAATAAGAATTAAATAAATAAAATAAAAAAATAGATTCTGAAAAATAAAGTACTCAAAATTATCTTATTGCCTTGATTTCTTTCTACCTCTTCGCGACAGTGGTGAGTTATAGAAACAACAAAGGTAGCTCTCACATCCAATACATTTTCCGTCCAAAAACTTTACGAACAACATAAGATATCTAAGTTAGAAGTGCTTAGCAGAAGTAGCTGCCAATGACGCAAGTCTAACTTGGATCTAGGATAGCTAAAATGTACGTAAGTAGGTCACCAACTACAGTTAAATGTATAGATGCTGCAATTTGGGCTCGTTGGAATCTTGAGCAGCTGGACCATTGGAGTTTGTGGTACAAGTTAGAAGAGACTAACGATAAAATTTAAATTTTTGGGCGTTTAACATGGCACTACACCTCTAAATATTTAGTCCAGAAAAATTTAACGCATCGTGTAGTAGAACACGCATTGACGTGAAGATGATGTCTACCATTTATAAACCTAGAAAATATCGACCGAACCGTTTTGGAGGAGATCGATCACAAAGACCATGACACGAGATTTTTATGTTGAATCTGAATAGGTAGTATGTGAAGATGTTTGGTTTTTTATAACTCATTTACGCACAAATGACTAGACGGATGACGGATGAAATTTTCTATAGAGATGATCTGAAATATGATTTAGTTTCCGAATACGGCGTTACGATTTTAAATCCCTCATTGTTATCCCTGGAATAATTACACATGATTTACAGGAGAGGCATCAGAATCACGCATGAGCATTAGCTAGAAAATTTTTACTCACAGTTTTAAATCCCTCATTGTTATCCCTAGAATAATTTCACATAGCTTACAGAAAAGGCATCAGAATCACACAGGGGCATTAGCTAGAAAATTATTACTCCTATTTTAATCAAATACCATTTGCTGTTACACCCGCATCATCGTATAGATTGTACCATACACTTCCTTAGAGCTGAAATTCTATTCTGAACTGGATTCCACGTACTATAAAATGCAGCTAGATTTATCTATGTAACTAGCGAGTGCCGGTTAGTTATGACTGTGTTAAAATAAGACATTTATTAGGAAGTACAGCTTAAGGCTAGGTTGAGTGCTAATTTATTACCTTAAGAGTATATTTTATAAGACGGTAGAGTCATATTTCCTAAGGATCGTCAGTACGAATATAACGCTTCTGGTATAACACACATCCATATGCCATGGTGGCGACTTTCCATCAGGTGGGTTATGTGTATATCTGCCATCTAAGAGATATGAAAAACACGAAAAAACTGCATTAACTAAGAAACTGTATCCACCTCACTTTAAATAGTCTTTCATGTGTCCTTGTGTGTGTTCTTGCTCTGCTGTGTGTGTTTTTCCGCCTATAGAATGTTTTGTGCTCTAGTTACATTCTATCATCGCACCACTCGCCGTAGACAGGGAATTCATCCTTACACATTGCGACCGGAAAGGTTGCGCACTGTGCGCTTTTAGGAACTTCATCCCACGCACGCTTAAGCTGTGCAATGAACTCCCTGCTGCGGTTTTCCCAAGCGACTACGATATGGAGTCCTTCAAGAAGGGCATTAGAAGTTTTTTTCAGGGTCGGCAGCACGAGTGTAACTCCTCTACAGGATGCAGTATTCCTCAGTCGAGGTACGTGAAGGATATGCTAAGAGCTACCTCACCCCCGGCAACTGACGGCTTTAGTCAGTCCGAGTCCGACATAACCACCCCCAACGGGTCCGGCAGGTTGGTGTCTGGAGGGATTTCCGCACGTTAAAAAAAAGTATCCAGTATTCCTGGACTTACCATTAGGTAGCCTGCCTACCTTTAACAAAATAAAAAGCTTTCTACATGATATGTAAATATTGCACCAGTAATTTCCTGACTATGAAAATTCATAAGTATGTTTGGATGTTATTATTAAATTCAAGCTCAAACGGTTGAACAGATCTGGCTGAAATTTGGTACATTAATAGATTATTATCTAGAAAAACACAAATCAAATCAAATCAAATCATATATATTGTAAATCATAGGTACAGAAGATGTTCACATAATAATTAGTTCAGCTATGTTTCACCATTTGGGTATACAATATTAATTAGATTATTAATTTTATAAAATTATTAGATTATTAATTAAATTGTTCATTTAGTTGTCACATAAAATTAAATAAAAAATACAAATAGCACAAAGTCAATCGTAACAGAAATTAAATTCATCAATAAATTATACTACATACCAATAGGCTACATAGTCCTTAACTATGATCGTTGAAGATGACATGCTTGTTTTTATCCCAGGAATCCTGGATTAAAAACCCATGGGTTGAGAGAACGGGTACATGTCGCAACTAACTATGTATCTTAATCAATCTTTATAAATTATCTTCTCCCTCGCACATAGATCACTTTGTACCTCAAAGCACCTATGTACGTTAACACTGTCGTGATGTGCGACCGGGATTACTATTTTATAAAATTGTATTTTATTTATCATTATATTGAAGCTAGATTAAGTTCTCAGCATGTGCGGTATGAAAGAAACTTCATCTCACGCACACTCAAGCTGTGGAATGAACTCCGATGCGGTTTTCCCATGCGCCTACAATATGGGGTTCTTTAAAAGGGGCATTAGGAGCTTTCTTCAGGGTCGGCAGCGCAAGTGTGACGCCCCTTGTGTTGCACAAGTCCATAGGCTACCGTAACCACTTCCCTTCAGGTGGGCCGTGTGCTTGTCTGTCACCTAAGTGGTATAAAAAAAATGTAGGTATACTTGAACCTGGGGGAAGCAGCGAGAAAACCCGTCACAAGTATTTCTTAACTAACTAGGGTTTCTTTCAATATATGGATGCTATAACAAAGTGCCGCCGCGTGGTTTCCGGCAGAGTAGAATTTAGACCACCCCATCTCTTCCCATGCGGTGTCGTACAAGGCAACTAAGGGATAAGGTTGTTAAACATCAGACAGATATATACAGTCAAGACTCAGCTTCAGATGCATGGCTCGAGTCGACAATAGTGCCCGGAATACGTCAATAGGCTCACCACCTATTACTTGAGACCGAATACAATTATTGTTGAAATGTGGGTGTTAATTCACCTCTGTCTAACCGTCCGGAGATAAAGGCGTGGTTATATGTATGTATGTTATTTATCATTATATTGAAGCTAGATTAAAGTCTCAGCATTGTAAACTCAAACCTAGATAATATAATAATGTATGAGTTGTAAAAATAAAAACATTTTGATTAGATTTTTGATCAGCCTTTCAATTAACCACCTAGACTGTTAACTAAACGACGCCGTTCAAGGTATACAGCCTTAACGTTTATTAAAACAAATATTAAGCTGACTGGTAATTGCTTAGGCCATTCGTTCGATAAGGCACTACCCCGAAATCAGACAGAAAATTAATGATAGATTCATTGAGAAAGCTCCGCAATCCGATTCCAATCCGATTTTCTTTTTAAACCATGCAGTAACAAGTCATTTGCCTAACTGTTTGATCAAATGGCTGGGCAAGAAATTAAATGCTGTTGAGTCAAGGGTATTTCTTCGAAATTTCATTCTTCAACTGATTCATCTGGCCAAAATTAAATTACACTATAAGCTTTGTAACACATATCCATATGAAAATATGGATTCCAAAGATCATATATTTGAATGAGGGACTCATTTTTATACAGTAGTTTTCAAGATATCGACATTTAAATATTTTGTGCCCAGAGGAATCAGAATTGGTAACAGATAAATCAGAAACAAAAATTAAATTAAAAAACTTTAATACTTAATCAATTAGACCCATATACCTGGCATGGTTGGCTGTGCTGGTGCTGCTGCAGCTTCTGCAGAGACTATTAAGCGGCGCAAGTATTCTAATCTCATTGGTGATTATGAGTTTGTGCCGTTTGGAGTAGAAACGTTTGGGCCGTAGGGTCCAAGCGCCCGCAATCTCTTCAGGGAGATTGCGAAGCATACGGTCGACGCTTCTCGTGACCCGAGGGCTGGCCTCTTCTTAGGTCAGAGATATAAGCATTGCCTTACAACGTGGCAATGCTGCCAGACTTCTGGGAATGCTACCACAAGAGGCATGCGATGCAGAGGAATTCCACGACGCATTTTAATTTTGTTTTTTTATTATTATTTTTTATTAATGTAAATATTAACATAGATATAATATACATTAAATGAATATAGATACATAAATAGCTGTTATCAATTAGATAAATATTTTACAATTAAAAAATCACAGTATAAACTAATTCTAGTAATGACACTTGACATCAGTCTTAGTAATGTATCGTGTGTCCATCTATCAAAACAAACATACACAAGTAAGAAAGTTATTCTACAGTATGTATAATACAGTAAGTATAGTCATTACTAAAAGAAATATTTTCTTGACTTTTTGTAAGGGAGCGAGCTGCTTTCAATTTCATCCTCAAAAATTTTTCTTGGTGACGAGATCCTGAATTTTTCGATGAAGATGGAGTGATCGTATTTTCCCCAATGGTGTCAGACACTTTTGTCCGTTTAAATATAAGAAAAACCCCGATCGTCTGAATCTGAGTGGTCCAAGGTTGCTGATGATCAACCCTTCATTAGCTAGCTATTTTTTCTTGTTTAGGTGTTAAATTCTGCAAGAACCTTCTCTCTTTCTTTTCAAATATGTTTCTTTAATTTAAATTTGCACAGAGTATACTTGTCTGGATCTTTTCTCATGTTTTCCATAACGCGTTCTCCCAGTCTTTTTTTCTCCTTTTTTACCTCCAGGTCGTAGCATTGTTGTAAACTACAATATTAAAAGAAAAAAATAATACAGATATTTAAAGATAAATAACTTTTCACGTTTTTATTAGGGAAAATTAATCTTAAAATTGCCATTTTATTAATAGCGTAATAGTTATAGTACAATGTAACAAAAATGCAAATTAAAATATTTAAACTAAGTACCAATGAAAGTATAAGGTTTAACAGAATCCGGCTCGAAGGACCATAAAATGTAGAGTTTCTACAAGCGGCTATACACTTGTAGCAGCTATACTTTAATACATATGTATGTATAAAAGCAAATTGACGCTATAAAACCGCTCCTTTCTAATCCATATGGTGTTTTGACCATATGAAGCAGGCACAGAGGAATCAGGATTTTGCCTTTAATTATGCATAACTCCAGATTCATACAGGCTTCAGTATTAAAAAAAATCCACATGAAAATATTACCTAAAAGCATCACGGCAAACGCAAATTGAGGTTTTAAAACAATAAAATAAATCTGATAAAGTAGGCATTGTAATCAGAATGTCACCTGAACCAAGCACAGATGAATCATATATTTACCTTCGTATCACCAGGTTCTCTGGCTGCCAGCCGCATGTCCACCTCCTAGCTTGTTCGTTGCACGATTGGTTCCTCCCGCACGCAAAATCACTCTCCTAGCAGTATTACCCGGTCAACTATGGTCAAGCGCAGCTTGCACCATATTAGTCAGTATTATACGCCGGACACTTATGTTTTACTTATTTATAAAAAAAGTATAAGTAGTTTTAACTACAACGCATTATTTTATAAAAGGACAATTCATTTCCTTTCCTTAAAAAATATTATTTATGTGAATTTGTCAAATGAAAAACGCCAGATCAAACATTTTCTTCCGGAAAATGACAAACGGACGCGTCATATGAATCAGAAGAACATAGTTCAAATGTTTTTATTTTGTACCTAGACAACAACTATTTCTAAAATATCATTTGACCAAGTTAGAGACAAAGCTAAAGTATCCAAAACAAAAATTCACAGGCAATTATGTTAGTTGGTTACAGAAATACACCCACAGAAATAGAAAATTTTGTCTTCGAAGAACTACCCTCAAACTATTTTCGTAGCCGTGTGATCAACTAGCTGAATATCATTAATTGAACGGCCTGATTAAGCTATTTGAATACCTGACAAATTCCCTATACCGTATGTGCTATACAGTATAAACATCCCAATACTGTACCCTGTGCTTTACAGTACAAGGATTTTTTTTTTCTTCCACAATGCAATAAGAAATAGAAAAACAAACCAACGTAAACGCCTCAATTTCGCAGAAACCCAATTTCTTAATAACCCAATCACATAATTCGAAATTGTCCACTAAACAGAAATTCCATACAATGCCATTGCGGATTCAAATAACGTTCAATGAATAGCCCTCGAGGAAAAACCCTACCTTTATATCGTCCCCACGTAGGGTTGCCAACCTCATTATTACATAACTCACCGAACAAGCACGCAGAGGTACCCACATTTCGTCAACTTTACTTAAGTTTCGTTGACTTTACCTTCAACTTAAGTTATTATAAGCCATAGTGACGAGTCCTACATAAATAAACACTAACATTTTTGGTAGCACGTTATAGAGAGGGAGCCTATTGCAGTCAAGCAGGTCAACTTTGTTATGGGCTGTATGTGTACTTTCAAATGGAGTGCAACCCTATCTCCCAGAGGGCCAGATCGTGAGAGATGGCCCTGGGTCGGCCGGGGTGCGAGGGATATGCCTGTCAACCTCACCTTCGGCAACCAAAACGATCCACAGGCAGTGTGCGTTTTAGTCGGTTCGAGTCCGACATAACCTCTTCCACCGGCTCCGGTGGTTAGGTATCCGTGGGGATTATGCGCACGTAAAAAAAAAACTCCTATCTCCTAGTCGCCTTCTACGACACCCACTTGATTTGATGTGATGGGGTGACTCTATTCTACGCCACTGGGATCCAACTCAGCTACTCATTATTGTGCAAATAAAATTTGAATGGTGTGTCATGCAATATGAAATTCATTCAATTGCCCAATTAAAGGTTGTCTGGAAGAAATCGCGCCCAGCAATAAGACCGCCGATTGTACTATATTATCATATAGGCTTTTTTGTAAATATTATTTATTGCATTGTACAATAAATCATAAATTGACCCGAAGAGTTTTTTGTCAACCATGTACATCATACGCCTTATTGGCCTTATTTGTAAATAATAATAAATAAATATTAAATAAGTAATGTTCATGGATACTGGAAGTAATTTGTTAGAAACCCAAGAAACTTCCAGCTTTGAAGTTTTTTAAGTACCGTTCGAATGGTCTATACAAAATTCTCGATATATTCCTTTACAAATCATTCAAATTATATTATTACTATAGGTATTTTACTAATAATATAAACAACAGTAATTACTTTTATCATAAGTACAATACAAAAGGAAGGTGACCAGACTTCTCATACACTTAAAATTTTAAACGTGCCAACCCTAACCGTAGGTACAGCCTGTGCTCCTAAATAAAAAAAAATAAAAGGATTTCTCCCAGCTAATGTAATTCTGTACTTATCAAAATTTTACTTTCTGGCAGGTGTTTCTGTATCGCCTGGCGGATATTTGTTGCCATTAGGGGAATTCTGTCGGAGAAAAACGAACAAATAAGCTAAATTACTATTACAGGGAGGCGCAAGAAATATGGGTAGTTTTATTAGATAATATGGTATTATCTGATAGGAGCCCTATCGTTTGTGGTATAAGGTAAACTTTTCCCCGAAATATCCCGGAGTGGCGTAACAATATGTTGCGTTCGATGTCCAGGCAGATGGATACCGGGTAATTTCTTAGATCAGTAATGCAGCTAAAGGGTCCTGTTTAAATAGCGTCCCTTTTTACCCGACTGTGAAACTCAAAAAGGAAGGTTATTGATAGAAAATCATTTCACTAGCGTATGAATGCTTGCAGACTTGTTTGCTCTCGCAGTGATGGTGCAGAGCGCGAGTGCGTGCTGCTGCCGACTCCTTCTGTGAACAAATAATGCTCGAGAAGGCGGCGGGGGAACGGGGCCGGAGGAGACTTAGGTCCCTACCGTCCCGTATGGCAATGCGCGTAGGCGACTCTGGCATCGGAGGTCATTAAATGACCTCTGTCCTCCATGAGCGCAGGCCTGGGGATGACAGGTGGAGCCGCCTGTCACTCTAGCAGAAGCAGGTCGAGACGACGGCGCGATTAGTGCCTCTCCGCCTTTTTCTGGGAAAAGATGGGGACGCCGTTGTCCCACACCCGATGGGGCCATCTATAGCCCCGGATCAGTCCGGGTGCGCGAGGGATAGATAGATAGATAGATAGATAATTCTTTATTGTACACCAACAGATTTACAGTAGGACAAGTAGATAGCATCTATACAGTTCAATGTACAATGGGCGGCCTTATCGCTGAAGCGATAATATATGGGCGGAGGACGTTCATCGACCTCCGACGCCCGAGTTACCTTCGTACGCGGGCAGCTTGGCTTGCCATCCTTCGTCGCCCCGCCCCGCCGCCTCCTTCACGAGCATTACTTGCTCGCAGAAGGAGGCGCCGGCCGCCCACGCATCCGCGCAGCGGACCATCGCCGCGAGCAAGGTGGAGAGCGTGAGAACTCTCACTCCCAGGGCCGCCACAAGCTCCTGTCTCGGCGTCTCCCACGCCGGACACTTGGTGAGCGTGTGCGGCCCTGAGTCCTCGCTCGCGTCGCAGTGATGGCACTCGGACGTTGGCTCTTTCTCCATCCGACGCAGATACTTTCCGAAGCATCCGTGCTCGGTGATCATCTACGTCAGACGGTACGAGAGGCTGCCGTGTGGCCTCTCTAGCCACTCCCCCATGATGGGTCTTACCGCCGCTACTACGGCGCGCCCTGCGCTTGGTCGCCCAAGTCGTAACTCCCATTCCGCCACCATTTCCCTGTGGAGCCGGGATCACGGCCCGAATTTCTTCGGGCTCGGGATCGTGACCCCGCTCCCGCGCCGCCTTTCGGAACCGGAAAGAAAATGGCTTATTTGCTCACTGTTTAATAAACTACCAGGGCCATGATTCTATATCATCACAAAGCCACTGTCACACCGCTGACACTGCAAAAAATGTCATTAAATTTTAGACTTTATTGACATGTATTTAAATGTATTTAAATTCCATTGTTCATTCATTCTACAAGGTGTTATTTCATTGTAGACTTTAACAACATCAGGGTAAAATTATTATTATTTTTAATATAGGACACGCCAACTTGACCTCACCTCGCCTGATGGTAAGCTAAAGGCAAAGTCTCAGGAAAGAGGGTCACCATTACAGACACTAAGTGTTACAATGGTGGCACTCAGCTTGGCGGCCTTATCAGATGCTTTTTCACGCCCCGCTTAAAGGCCCCGGGACTGTAGAAAGAAGGAAACACGTGTGCTGGTAACGAATTCCAGGTCTTGGTGGTGCGGCAAAGCAAAGAGTCTCCGAACCGCTTGGTTCTTGCTCGTATATGTCACTTTTTGCAGTGTTTTTGGCATTACAGCGGCTTTGACATGACATAAAAAATTGCAGAATCGGGGCCCAGAGTGTAAGCTATCTAGGTGCAGAAATGGTATTTCATCTAAGTGCTTCCATGCTTCCATCCCATTATGCGGTACTGGCTATCGAAACTGTCAAAACAGAGGCTTATATGGGGACCTGAAAAACTGTTAGTGGTTGACCACAATGGCCACTAACCATAACTCAGGCTGCGAGGTCACGTATATGGTTCCAATATATCCGGAAAGCAAACCACCACAATGGTGGAAAAAAAAATCTCAAGGACGTCGTCGGTAGTAACGTCTACACTATAAAACTAATTTTATTTTAATGTAAATAATATTTGCTCATTTTTTCTGTTTTTTATGGACACTTACAGTGACAGTACGTACCTTTTCAGAAACAAATAATTATTAGTAAAAAAAGTTCAAAACATACATACATATACATACATACATACATAATAATCACGCCTTTATCCCCGGAGGGTTACGCAGAGGTGAATAAACACCCACATTACACCAATCAATGTATTCGGTCCCACATAATAGGGGGTGAGCCTATTGCCGTCTTTCGGGAACTATTGTTGTCA
The DNA here is from genome assembly GCA_963662185.1 of Eilema griseolum. NCBI lineage: Eukaryota > Metazoa > Arthropoda > Insecta > Lepidoptera > Erebidae > Eilema > Eilema griseolum. The sequence goes on along the minus strand of OY759256.1, from coordinate 9,112,037 downwards.
CGAGTCATGCATCTGAGGCCTATTCCTTAGTCGCCTTGTACGACACAGCATGGGGAGAGATGGGGTGGGCCAAATTCTACTCTGCCGGGAACCACTCGGCTAAAAAATTAAAAACAAAATTAATTATTCATGAAAAATAAAACCTGACTGCTGTCTAAGAGATCGAAACAAGTTTGATAGCAGGCGGTACCCATTAATTCTCTTTTGGTTTATGATTGGTAAATGGGTACCACCTGCTTTTTAGTTCTGATGTATATATTTTTGTAATCTCTACTCGAAAAATTTGAGCAAATTTTTTTCTCGTCTCACATTTTAGCACCGATAATCCACTGCATAGTTTTTGTTGAGATTCTATGTACTTTATGACACTCGGGAGACAAATACCATTCATTTGAGACCCCACTCATCGAAATCCATGAAGCCTTTAGGCCTCTAGAGGGGAACAAAGAAAACTTTATACATACATACATATGCGCGCACAATATTACCCTCGCTGGTCCAGTCGGGTAAAAAGCAATAAACAAAATAATTCCGGTGAATACGTTCACTGTTTGAAAGCGAATATTTTCGTGATACACAGATAGACGTGTCTAGGTGTGTGTTTGTGATTGTGGAGCCTCCGGCAATGCAGGTATTTTTCCGTGCGAGAGTACGTTAAAAATATTTAAACAACATCTTTTTTCTAAAACAATCGCGTGGACAACGGTTTTGGCAGTGTTTTGTGGTTTTGTAAATATATACATTTGGTGGTTTATCTTGAATCTCGGAATATATGTAGGAATGTACATTTTTTTCGTTGATCTACAGAATAATGTTGCTACTCACGCCATACATAGACAGTACCGACCAAAATTCATTTCTCACCACTTTGTCATAGGCCTTTTCCAAATCCACAAAAGCGCAGTAAACCTTTTGACTCTTGGCCAAAAATTTCTCGGCTATGCTTCGCAATGAAAAGACCTGATCCGTACATCCCATTCCCTTTCTAAAACCCGCCTGTGCATCCCATATTTTCTCATCCGTTTCTTTCATAACTCTCTCAATCAACACTTTCGCATACAGTTTGCCGACGACGCTTAGTAGCTAATGCCCCTGTAGTTTACATTTTAAAGTGCCCCTCGAACACGGGGGTATCAGAGGGGAATTCAGCACTTTTCCTTGTGGCGGGGATGGCTATTATGGACTCGAATATACTAAAATCGTATGTCATCAATTTCAATTGCTTTCTGCCCGGTGTCTGGTCCGGTCCCGGTGTCTAACTGCGGTTTGGCCAAACTTTGATAGTTTCTAAGCGACTGCCATCTGACCAACCAAAGGTAATATCGAAGCATCGCTGATAGACCAGTTGTTGGACTATTTAGGGCTCCGACTACCCGTAACAACTGCCATAGATGTTGGTATGGCAACCGGGACCCACGGCTTAACATGCTCTCCGAGGCACGACCAGACCAATGCAAATACCCATGTTCATGCATACATATTTTACCCGCGCCACCTGCAAAGCGAACGCGTTCACTACCACCATCCCACGAAGACTGTCACGGTGCTGGGGTGTGAGACTGCCTCGCAACCTTGGCTGACCCAGGGCCATCATCGATTTCGAAACTATCCCGCTTTTTTCGGAGGCGGGAACAACGATGTCCGCATCTTGTCCCCGGAAAGAGGGTATCGCTTTGCGTCGTCATCCCAGCCTGCTTTAGCTAAAGCGACATACGGCTCCACCTGACTATAGCCTAACTCTATTCCAAATATCATCCAGATCAATTATTATCATTATTGTTTGATACACTAGCAGCTTAAAGCTGTATAGCGTGTATATCACTGCACTTGTGTTTAGTGTTCTTTAATTCATCGTAATTGACCTAAGACGGTGCCACTGTGCAGTGTGAAAGAAACTTCATCCCACACACGCTCAAGCTGTGGAATGAACTCCCTGCTACGGTTTTCCCAAGCACCTACAATATAGGGTTCTTCAAGAGAAGGTATCTTCAGAGTCGGCACCGCGAGCGGAACACCCCTGGTGTTGCACCCCTCCAAAGGCTACGGTAACCACTTCCTATCAGGTGATACGTGCGCAAGCTACCTAAGTGATGTAAAAAAGCAATACCCTTCGATACATCCATTCATCTCTCACAAATATACATATGTAATGTTAGTAGGAATAGTAGGATAGTAAACTAAAATGCAATTTTGGAGTACAACACACCCCGACACACAATACTCACACGATCTTATCTATATAACAACACAACGGACAGCAGAAAACAACTGCATTGTTTCGGCTCAACTCGTATAATGTTTCTGAAAGTAATTTGATTGCAGTACAATGGATGTGGTTTTACCGATCCTTGTAATAATGGAACTGCAATTTGTGGTCTAGATGGTGTTAAAATATATCCTGGTGTATCAGGAACTTCAGTAATGACGTCATTTGCTTTAAAAAGTTACCTTGTAGATCTTAAGTTTTTTTTATTGATATATTCCTTCCCTAAGAATAGTTTTGAGGACATCACAATAAAACTCGGTGCTGTACATAGCAAAACTGAACTTAATTATATACTAATTAAATAGGTACAATTCTTATAGATAAAAAAGGGTAGTGTGTTATACACCTGCCGTTGTTGTGACAGATGTCATTCATACATTACAGTTAAGTTAATTGCAATATGGGTAGGCAGAGTGGTATTAACACCATCATCTTCGAACTAGTCCCAGTTACATGTAAAGCCTTCATATTGGTGTCATTTACCATGTTTGTTAGAGATATTTGATCCTTATGATTGACACTATCGAATAGTGTCATAAAAAAACAGGAAGTTATTTTTTAGGGTTTTGATAGCCGGGTGTGGCAAGGGAATTTTCGAAAATATTTAAATGCAGTATTGTTTATATTTTAAAACGAATGAATGTTTCCTTTGAGTGAAATTCGCTATTTAAAGTACTTTCCCTCCAGGTTAGATCAAAATCTTTCATATACATATAATCCCTCCTTTATCCCCGGAGGGTTAGGCAGAGGTGAATTAACACCCACTTTGCACCACCACCACCTTGTACATATATATACAGAAATTATTTTGTTCTTTAAAATAGGTATAACAATGTGATGAGAATTAAACATGTGTGTAAAATAAAAAAAGTAAATTGTTATAGTTCTGTGATTGTCTTCTAATGTATTTTAATGTCTTCGATGAATTTGAGTAAAAATATTTTTTGATAAAATACATTTTAGCGTCAAAAGTTCAACATACGTAGTATTTTTTACCCAAGAACACATGGGCGGTGAATACCTCTAATTTGATATATCAATCATTGAATTCCGCAAAGATATGAGGTGATACGCGCAAAAACATAAACCGTCTTGGCAGTCGAGGCAAAAATAGTTAAAACCAAATAATGCTAATTGTCCGTTTATCAGTAAACAACATCGTCTAGAATGTTAACCCTAAAATCGTTCACGCAACAAATAAAATAAGCACTTCAATAAATCAAATGTTACACTTACCCGCAGATTGATAATCATAATAATTATTGTTTGTGTCCGATCTGATCGTAGCTGATAAAAGCTAATGTTTGTATGGCGTGTCAAGGGCTTTGACGCTTGTATTGTAATCCTTTATGAGATCATGCTTAAATTTTTATGTTTGTTTGAAGCATGTCTTCATATTAGTAAGGTATTCAAGATTTTTCAATTTCACTTTATAGGAAGTGAGATATCTGGGATTCCATCTGGACAAGAGACTTACCTGGTCGACACATATAAAAATAAAAAGACAAGAAACTAACATGCAGCTTAAAAATCTTACTTGGCTACATGGAAGACAATCATCATTATCTCTTGAAAACAAGATGCTATACAAGTGCATAATTAACCTGTCTGGTCATATGGTATCGAGCTGTGGGGCTCTGCGAGCAATTCTAATTTGGAAATATTGCAGCAATTCGAAAACAATTCTCTGAGAATGATCTCAAATGCAACATGGTAGAAGAGAAATGCAGAAATCCATGAACACTTACAGATCTTATCGTTATCGACTTATCCCTACCATAAAAGAGGTAGCAAGAAGATGCTGCTCGAAATATAAACAGCGTTTACATAGGCACAATAATATACTAGCAAGAACTTTAATGAGTAATAGAGCAATCCAATGCTTAAAGAAGTGCAATATCCTGGACATTGATAAGAGACAATAACTGCCGCCACTATTTAGCCCGTGCTTAATGTAACATGACTATTACACTCCCAAAAGCTATCAGATCTGATTATGACTTGTTTTGGTCGATTGCAGATGTAAGAAGGGAAAAAAAAGAAAAAAGAACTTTATAGTAAGGTGGAGAGCAGCTTCTGGGCCCTAAAGTATAGACTTCGGACCAAATAATATAATATAGACCAAAATGCAATTATATATAAGGATTAACTTAGTATGCTGAGTTGTGTGAGCTGAGAATAGGAGGTAGGATACGACGGTATCTCCGTCCCAATTAAGCAGTCCGACTTGGGAAGTACCTCCGCCCTACAGAATACCACGGCTATATTAATCTCGTTTTATGTTCCCGTCGGTGAGTAGGGTAGCCAGATCTCACTGGAGAGTTTTTGTGCTGTCAGTGGGAAGACCAAAAGCTTGTTCTGATTTTGTGTTCTGCACTGACGGAACAGAAAATCTCTGTTCTTACAAGGTCGGCAGTTATGACTCCCTTGGTGTTACACACGTTCATAGGTCACGGTAACCACTTTTCATCAGGTGTGCCGTGTGCTTGTCTGTCACTTAAGTTGTATAAAACAATGACCCATAAGAACCGATTTTATTTTTAAAATTGGTTGTAGTTACGTGAAGGTTACAGACATCGGACATGATTTAACATCGCAAAATCTACTCGCACAAACGCAAGCCAGTTATATTATAATTATTCTCTACCTTTTCAGGGTAACATTATGAATATAATTTAAAAGTGAGACCAGTCGTCATGTTGTACAAAAGTGGGACAAGATGTGAAGTGGAACATGCATTAATATTAAATTGTATGAGTGCCGGAGCCGGAACAATAGGTAGCAGCTGTAGGGTTGGAATTTACTGTGACTGGGAAATACGTTGCTAACAACCAATAGAGATCTTATTTTGTAGGTTTTGTTCCAATTTTTATTCTTGTTACCTGTTATATAACATTCTATTGTTACTATTTTTATCAACCAAGGCTTTTATCTCACCCGACCCGGGACTGGTTCCGGATCCGGACTGAGATCCACTTACTTGTGCTCCTATTCTGGTTTGGCTTATACGAGTTTTATAGGAGCGACAATCGTTTGACAAATTAGTGGAAATCCTGTACCAGACCCATATTCGTCAATTAGTAGGTGTATCGCCCCGCTGGCTGGTGAGTGTGGCTTATACGCCAAGGAACTTAAATCACATGTAAACACATATAGCATTAAATCACTAGTACACTACTATCACCACTTTTAATCATCTCTTTCTATATTTACAGGCACGAATATAATATGAATGTATTTAAATCACTAGTTATAAATAGATCATATTATTATATGATCTAGTAATCTGAAAATTGATTATTATTTTTAGCCATTAAGTCTGCAAAGCACTCAAATTATTGCTCTAAAGGAAAATCCCGACAGCGTGCCGCTTATCTGATCAATAAGACTAATGCATTTCCACTTTGTGTACAATAAGCCCAAAACACATTTGACGTGTGAGTCAGTTATATGTGTATACTACTATCGACCGACCGTGAAAGCTGGCAGTGCTATCTCGCTCGCTCTCGTCTCATGCTCTTTCCTTCTCTTTTATTACCTCGTCCCCCGCCAAGCCGCATACAATGGGAGTGGTACAGCGCTTGTGGTCGATCTATAGCTATTAGATAAGCTTGTTACTTTGCTACTAGATAAGAACAAAAGTTGTGACGCGATTTCGAAAGGAAATAATGAATTTAGAGTTTGAAGTGAGAAAAAGAAAATAGGTAAATGAATAGACCCTTTAAAGCGCAAGCTTTGAATGCAAGTAATGTTGAGGTACGTACGAAGAAGATTCTAGGCTGTATAACTTCAGGCACCGATATTTATTTCGTGCGGAAAACCTTCTAATAATAGCTAACTTATTATACATACATCCATTTAATCACTCCTTTATCCCCAGAGGGTTAGGTAAAGGTGAATTTGGACCACCCCATCTCTTCCCAACCGGTGTCGTACAAGGTGACTAAGGGATAGGGCTATTTAACAGATATATACAGCCCATAGTCAGCCTCAGATGCCTGACTCAAGTCAACAATTGTGCTCGGAATACGGCAATAGGCTCACCCCCTATTACGTAAGACCGAATACAATTATTGGTGAAATGTGGGTGTTAATTCACACTCGCTCTGCCAACCCTGTAAGGACAGAAAGTTTCTGTGCCATCAGTGTAAAAGACAAAGCAGGACAAGCTTTTTGTTTTCCCACTGACAGAACAAAAACTCTCCAGTGAGCTCTGGCTACCCTACTCACCGCCAGGAACACAACACGAGGTTATTATGGCCGCGGTATTCTGTAGGGTACTTCCTCAGTCGGACTGCTCAATTGGACAGATATACCGTCGTGTCGTGTCCTCTATACTGTGTTACAGGCAGGTTAAGGATAATCCCAAACAGCACGATTGTAGCTCGCATCGCTACTTAAGGTGGATCTTAGATTTCCTGAGTCCCCAAACTAGGTGAGCCTGTTCTAAGCACCGTATTATTTTTGGACCAAAAAGACCAAAAAGACTACGGTGCTTAGAATCGTACTCATTCCTGAATCTCGTTTCATCCGAGAATGTTTTTTTTATTAATTTATTTAACGAATTACATAGTACGGACATAAGGACGTCAATCTGTCTTCAGATAAATTCAGATTCAAGACTGAGTGTCGTTCTAGCATACGAGTCTTAAAGTACATTATACAAAGTTTTACTAAAGTGACATACGTCTCTTTTCTACTGTACCCCAATGCGGTTTTGCTCGAGTCGCAATATATTTTAGTCTCTTTGAAGTATGTTCTGTACGAATGTGTTTATATATCTATACTATTATAAAGCTACAACTTGCTTATTCACTTGTTAATTTGAGTATTTCAAGCTACTCAGGTAATAAGTAACTAGGTAACTATTTCTTCTTACAGCTTTCCTCGTATGAATAGACAAAAAAAAAAGTTACAGATCACATCGCACTTTACATTAGGTAACAAGTATGAACATGATTCCACAAAAAAGAACATCCTTTGGCACAACCCATGTGGAAATAGCACAGGTATATTTAATTTGACAAGACGTTTATTGGTTCCGTGAAGTTGAGCCCGGCAGGAAATATGAAATGAGAAAATTCTTCGATAAAAATTGTATATTAATAAAAATCATTAGTTCCTTTGAGATATAATAAGATAAGATAAGATTGTTTTTATATAGGACACATCAATTAGACTTCGCCTTGCCTGATGGTAAGCTAAAGGTAAAGTTTTGGCAAAGAGGGTGACCATTACTTACATATACCATGTGACAATGGTGACACTCAGCTTGACGGTCTCATTGCTGGATATGAAACGCATCCATAGGATTTCACTAGGAGGTAGGACACGACGGTATTTCCGTAAAATAGAGCAGTCCGACTGGGGAAGTACCTCCACCCTATAGAATACCGCGGCCATAATAACCTCGTGTTGTGTTCCCGGCGGTGAGTAGGATTGCCAGAGCTCACTGTAGTTTTTGTACTGTCAGTGGGGAGATGAAAATCTTACCCTGCTTTGTCTTCTACCCTGCTTTGTCTTTGGCAGCGTGATTGTGACTTCCTTGGTGTTGCACACATCCATAGGCCACGGTAACTACTTTCCATCAGGTGGACCGTGTGCTTGTCTGCCAACCAAGTAGCATTAAAAAAAAGCAGTGGAAAAGCAGCCTTAGCCTCCTAAAAATATGAGAAAGTCCAACACCCTTGCAAGTCTGAAACTTTATGCATGTAATACATACTTATATGCTTTTATCACAACACATAAACCACGATACGCAGCCTGATAGCATACATTTATTCTGCACCTGCGGTCAGCGTTGTCCCCAGGGCTCAATATGTCTACAAGTACATACGTATTATAAGGGGGTCACACTGGAATTATTCTTTGACATTCGATTGAAACAGGAGGCTTGTATTATTTAGTATCAAAATAAACGAGATATTTACCATGTTTCATTGTTTTGAGTTTCCGATATTTCGGCGCTGTTGCAAGTACCATGATCACCAATGTTCGTTTTTACAAAAACAACCGGGAAGAAGCCAAAACAAAATCGCGAGTGTATACAGTAAGCATCGTGTGTCGTAAACGTGATCAAGATCGGGTTCGAGTTTGTAGTGAGAGTGAAACCAGTGGTAGTGCAGATACGCGTAGTAAAAGAACTCGAAAGAGGGTAGATCGATATAATTACTCCTAGAAAATGCTTGTTCTCTGTTCACCGCCACTACTCCAGTTCCTCCGTGATCATGGTACTTGTAACAGCGCCGAAATATCGGAAACTCAAAACAATGAAACATGGTAAATATCCCGTTTATTTTGATACTGATGTGAGTGACAGTTTAAATACCTATATTGTATTATTTAATCTTACTTTGTGACCTTTATTTTTGTTTAACTTTCATAGTATGACCGTTAGCGTCCTTCAGGACCATCCTACTAAAGAAAAATCACTCTCACAACACAGACACTGTAAAAAATGGCATTAAATTTTGGGCTTTATTGTTCTGCTCTTAAAGTTCAAAATTAAATGAAAAGAGTTTCATTGCACCTTTTTCATTCAATCTACAAAAAGTATTTTAATTTTGAACTTTAACTGCTTTGATTTAAAGTCTAAAATTAAATGGATTTTTTAGCCTATGTCCAGCAGTGGACTGCCGTGGTCTAATTGATTGATTGGTCCGTGGTATGACAGTGATTTTGCTTTAGAAGAATCGACACTCTGATTTTTAAGTAATATAACATTATTGCTTAAAATCAAATTATTCATTATAATTTATTTATTTTTAATACACTAAATTATTAAAACATAAATACACGAAACAAACTCGCGATCATGTCGCGTCAAACAACCCACTCCGCATCGTTCCCGGCGCAAAGGTGCCCATGAAGCTGGCCGCGTTGCCCCGCTGAATCGCAATAGCCAACCTTTGCCCACTGCCCATAGTGTCCACCGCAATGGGCACAAAATGAAATTGTGGCTCCATTGCAGCTTATTTCGCCCTTTTTTTTCTCGCGGCGTCATCAGCCGCCGCCGCCGGGGCATTGATGGTACGACCAAGATGCGTGGCCGCGACTGTGCTGACGCATGTGACGACCCAAACCAAGCACCTGCCGTTTTTCCATGGCACCAAAGTGAGACCATCAGGTCGCTTCCCGTCTAATCTGCAGAGACTTGGGGGCTCCAGCACGCATGGCACATTTGCCGATAAGAGAGCCCTTCGGACTATGTCGTTGAGGGAAATCAAATTGCCACAAACCAAAAATAATTAAATTTTAATTCGTCTATAAAGCAATGAGATATGGTCAAACTAGTTCAAAAAGTATATCTTAATGTATTGTAGTTACTGGACCATCTCCTTGTATCAGCCGGGGCTGCGAGGACTATGTCTGAGACAGTCTCATACCCCGGCATCTGAAGACCCAAGACGCTGTGCAGTTTTAGTCGATTCGTGTCTAAGATACAGTCTAGGCGTGAGAAGTAGAAGTATACGAGACGATTACCGCACTTGAAAAAAGGAGGAACTATGTAAAACAAGGCTTGAATTTACAGCTTCATCCAAAGAATGATGATATCAACAAAGAAACTGAATCATTTTGAAAGTCAAAGACTTCTTGAAGTGTTCGGAAAAAATATTGAACGATAAAACATCAAAAGAAAAATGAAACCTCTCAAAAAATTGAACCGCTTCCATATCGTTCTGTATAATTCATCCATTGCCGAAAGTAAATATCGTATCGGTAGATTTCATTCGCTTTTATATAGGTACCGAGATTTCGTCTAAAAGGCATATCTCATATGACCCGGCATTACTGTGAAAGTAGCGAGCTCGTCTTTGAGAGCCCCTCCTGACCTGTTTTTTTACCTTGTAAGAAAAAGTATGCAAGGTAAATTGAAGTTTTTAGTCTGAGCTCGAAATAATTTTCTTCATTTATTTTAAACATAGATGGCAAATAAGCATACTGCCCACCTGATGGAAAGTAGTTACCATGACCTATGAACGTGTGCAAAACCAGTGAAGTCACATCCGTACTGCCGACCCTGTAAGAACAGAGAGTTTCTGTGCCGTCAGAGCAGAAGACACAGTTAGGACAAGCCTTTGGTCTTCCTACTGACAGCACAAAAACTCTCCAGTGAGCTCTGGCTACCCTACTCACCAGTGGGAATACAACACGAGGTTATTATAGCCGTGTTATTTTGTAGGGAAGAGAATACCGTATTGTCGTGTGATAGTTTTAATATGCGTATTTGAAAATCATTGTTAATGAATATTTTTAGACTAGTCAGTGCTTTCGACCATAGCATATTTCGAAACCCTGTATTACCCCTTTAAGCTCATATATACCTGCAATTTACAAATTTTCAAACATGTATCGGAAACTTCCGGAATTTTTCACGTTAATGATTAGTGCTGCGCTCCCTTGAGTTGTAGCGTGATAATATATTATATAGCCTATAACTTTCTTCAAACAACGGACTATTCAATATAGAAATAATTTTTAAATTCGTACTTGTAGTTCTTGAGATTAGCGCGTTAAACCAAACATACAAATTTTATGGTTTAAAATATTACAAAGTATAGATTAAAATCAAAACAGGTGATAAATAAAGTATCGGAAAAGTTTCTTACTGAATTTTTAGAAAAAAAAATGTGACAAGCCGTTTAGATTTTGAAGGCATTCTACGACGGCAGTCTTTTCGAACAAAATGCAATTGTTTTAAGTTTCTCTATCGCGTTGGTCGCGGTATAAGATCATTTTATTGGTCTAGGAAGTTCTTCGTTGGTAAGTTTAATACTAAAAATGAGAGAAATCGTGCATATACAAGCTGGGCAATGTGGCAACCAAATTGGAGCTAAGGTAAGTCTGAACTGTTTATTACTTTGTTATTATAGTTTATCTAGCAATCTTATGTATGCAGCTAGTCTGCGAATCAAATTTATACGAATAGCCATACGCTTTAGCTATGATCTGCAAAACCTAGTAAGAGATATCCAAATGAATTAGTTGTTTTATTTATTATACACATGCACAGACCACGGTAACCACTTTCCATCAGCCGTGTACTTGTCCGCCAGCTAAGAAAATTCTATTTTCAGGACTAACTAAAAGCTCTTTATTTTCAAGTTTACTGCAATTATAGAACATAATGCATGAAGTTTATTGCCTCCATTATAATTCTAATTTCGTTCTTGTTTCAGTTCTGGGAAGTAATTTCCGATGAACATGGTATTGACCCCACTGGTACGTACCATGGCGACTCCGATCTGCAGCTGGAACGCATCAATGTGTACTACAACGAGGCTACAGGAGGAAAGTACGTGCCTCGAGCCATCCTCGTCGATTTGGAGCCAGGAACCATGGATTCTGTTCGTTCAGGGCCCTTCGGACAAATCTTCCGACCTGACAATTTCGTCTTCGGCCAGTCAGGTGCAGGAAACAATTGGGCTAAAGGACACTACACGGAAGGAGCAGAATTGGTTGACTCCGTTCTCGATGTCGTCAGGAAAGAGGCGGAAGGATGCGATTGCCTTCAAGGCTTTCAGCTAACACATTCTCTAGGTGGCGGTACTGGAGCCGGATTAGGAACTTTATTAATTTCGAAGATCCGAGAAGAGTATCCAGACCGTATTATGAACACATTCAGTGTAGTACCATCACCGAAAGTATCGGACACGGTGGTTGAACCATATAATGCCACATTATCAGTGCATCAGCTAGTAGAAAACACTGATGAATCTTATTGTATTGACAACGAAGCTTTATATGACATCTGCTTCCGTACTCTAAAATTGACCACACCAACTTATGGTGATTTAAACCACCTCGTTTCCGCGACAATGTCAGGTGTCACAACTTGTCTTCGATTCCCTGGTCAATTGAATGCGGACTTGAGGAAACTAGCCGTGAATATGGTCCCGTTCCCTCGATTGCATTTCTTTATTCCTGGATTTGCACCACTAACGTCAAGAGGAAGCCAGCAGTACCGAGCTCTGACTGTGCCAGAGCTCACACAGCAAATGTTTGACGCTAAGAATATGATGGCGGCGTGTGATCCTCGTCATGGCAGGTATCTAACTGTTGCGGCAGTCTTCAGAGGCCGTATGTCTATGAAAGAAGTAGATGAACAAATGATGAATATTCAAAATAAGAACTCCTCATACTTTGTGGAGTGGATCCCGAACAATGTAAAGACTGCAGTGTGTGATATCCCACCGCGAGGTCTGAAGATGTCTGCAACATTCATTGGAAACTCCACTGCGATTCAAGAGTTGTTCAAGCGTATTTCTGAGCAGTTCACTGCGATGTTTAGACGTAAAGCTTTCTTGCATTGGTATACTGGAGAAGGTATGGATGAAATGGAGTTTACTGAGGCTGAAAGCAACATGAATGATTTGGTATCTGAGTACCAGCAATACCAGGATGCGACTGCCGAGGAAGAAGGCGAGTTTGATGAAGAAGAGGAAGGAGGTGATGAAGGAGACTAAACTATATTGTTTTTTTATTAAGATTTGACTTATATATTGTACACATTTATTTTAATTATGTTACAGTTCATTGTAACGTTGTCTGCGTTTGTAACCAGTTTATTTTACTTTATTTTTATTACAGTCCATTGTAACGTTACCTGCATTTTAATATTTTAAATTACCTGAACAACCCTGTGTAGTGTCGCATAGCACTACACATTTATAGATAGACACTGCTCCTCTTCCGATAGTGACAAGTTCTAACAATGGCAATTTTATGACGTCATCAAAGCGAATCACGCACCTGTTGGAGAACGAACACTCGAGAGACGAGTTAACGCCCTCACAAAAAACGATGTTAATCGTAATAGGTTACTGATCGATTTCATTTTATGGCAAGGACACTAATTTGATCGAGATCAATATTATGGGCTGTTCCACTTGTCCCTACTACTGTCCGAAGTTATTCTACGTGTTTCTACTATATTATCTTTAGGGGCGATGGATGGAAATTAAATGGCAACTACTGAAATACATAGATACAACATACTTTGCCATGTTGGCTCCCGGTGTAGTATACTCCTATTAGGTCTATCTCATCTCTTCCCGTGGCAACTAAGGAATAGGGATTTTCTGGGGTGCAGCCCCATGCTTCACCTGGGATCTCCACCTGGGTGAAGCACGGGGTACTAATAGGTTCTTATGCTCCAACTGATAACAATAATGTACAGTTGTTAAAATAAATATATATATATATATATATATATATATATATATATATATATATATATATATAAGTGCACATTATTAAATATACTCCTAATAGATAATAATAATTATGCACTTAATAATTTACGAGTTACACTACAATAAACTCTAAATAGTTTCATTGCAGTGTAGTAAGATCTCTTTGATGCTTTATGAGTAAGATGAGGAAAACTACAAAATGATTCTGTATTAAATTTTTTTTAAATGTCATTGTCATTTTATTTGCAATATTGTGTTGGTTGCTGAAATATTTTAGTACCTACATAACTATTAATCTGTGTAAAAAATATCTATTGGAATTTTGGAAAATGGAGAGCCAAGAACAAGATCTAGTGCACCATAACTCCAACCTGCCCATTTTTATAAAGAGGAAGGGTGGGACAGTAATGATCTACAACAATTTGTATTATTACAAACACAAGACTTACAAAAACGGTAACCAGTTATGGGTATGCAGTGAATCTAAAAAAAAGAAAGGAATTAAATGTCTTGGTTCCGTTACTCTTCAGGTAACTATACATAACGCTAAGTATTTTTATACATATTGTATTTCTTAAACAATAGGCGGCAAGTCCTGTGCTTGGTTGCTCAAGTCGTAGTTTTCACGTCTTCAGTGGGTGGAGACCTAAGATTGAATCTTGTTCTTAGACTAGAGCGTATTCGGTACCACTTTTCGAGCTACTTTTAAATCTGTCAGGGTGCAGTTTGTTATGGTTTTTATGGTTTTATTAACATAACATATTTTTTATCTAAATAAATTTCATAAATATTTATTTTTATTTTAGGCGGGTGAAATAGTTACCACAAAACATCACAAGACCAAAGATGGTCATGATTGCTGCATACCGGACGTTGCTAAGACTGAAGTGACGCTTGCTATAGAAAAAGCTAAAACAGAAGCTATGACTTCCAATGAACCTTTGAGTAAGGTATATAAAAAAGCAGTAGATCCATTGTTTAGACGGGGTATCAATCTGATTACAACAATACCTTCTTATTCCAGTAAAAAAAATGTTCTGATTAAAAAAAGAAATGAAGGATTTCAATCCTCTAAAACAGTGTTTAAAAACATTAAAGATGTCCAAGTTCCAGGCAAATTTTCTACGCTTTTAATAGCTGATTATACAAGTGATATTGAAAACACTAGAATATTATTATTTTGTTCAGTGAAAGCACAAGAAAAGATGAAAGTCCTGCAGGAATATTTTATTGACGCAACATTTTATACCGCTCCGAAACCTTCTTGCCAGTTGGTTGTAATTCACGGTGATGATGGGACTACTTCTCGCTATACAAAAACTGTGCCATTAATATATGCCTTGATGAGCAGTAAAACTGAAAAGACATATCGCATCTTATTTGATCTAATAACAGTTGGTATTCCCACCTGGAAACCGATGAAAATACATGCGGACTTCGAGCTCGCTATCACAAATGCTTTGAGGACTTTTTTCCCAGAAATAATTATTAAAAGATGCTACTTTCATTTCACGCAGAATCTCTGGAAAAAAATCAAAACAACTTGGTGTCAAAAGTAAGATATATGAGCGCATTGTTGGTCTCTGTACTTGCCTGCCTCTTCTACCGGTTGACCGTATTTCAATGGGTTGGGATTATATTAACACTGAGTCAGAAAAATTACAAAATGAAAATCTGAAAGAGTTTCTTAAATACGTACAAAAATATTACATTAATAAAAATATTGATGAATGGTGCGTATACAATGAAATACACAGGACAAATAATATTGCAGAAAGTTGGAACTCAATGTTTAACAAAGAATTTAAAAAACCGTATGTGACATTAAATAAATTACTAACTATAATATCGGAGAGAGAAAACACAGGTTCGCTCGTACCACCTAAACGTCGCAAAGGATACTACGAACAAATGAGTTAATTTTAAGTGCGCAGATGGAATTAGTTTGTAATGAAATGTCTATAGGCCATTTCATGGAGAAATTGCGTTAAATACTTTTTCTTTACTAGTAAATACATAGTTCAATCCCTTAAACATAATTTACTTATCCTTAAATATATTATGTTCTTTATTATATAACGTCTGCAAGCAACTGTACTTACTAGGGGTTGGAGCATAAGGACCTATTAGTACCCCGTGCTTCACCCAGGTGGAGATCCTAGGTGAAGCATGGGGCTGCACCCGAAAATTCGAGTTTTTATGTGACAAAATGGTAGATAATTAGATATAACGTTTTGACAACGCATACAAGTGTAGGAAAGTGGCTCATTATAGTGGATATTTTTTATTGGCGTATTTATTGGTGGTAGAGATTTGACGGCACAAATTTGTCACAAATTTCGACCGGGTTGGTACCACCGTGCAATATTGCGAAAAACCCTTCATAGTAATTTAATTTCGGTTGGATTGCGTTCAGGGATCAGCAAATGCATAGCCGGGTAGAGGTGATGGTGGTCGCAGCACTAGTGGGACCAGTGGGTCTTGGCGTAGTCTAGTGAGGATGGTGCGGGGCGACGCGCCGGTCAGGGAAACCCGTAGAAACGGTGGTGCCGCTGGCCGCCCGCGGTATAGTACAGAGGCCCAACTGGGACTAACCACCCTGGAAGGCTGCCTCACCAGACCGCGCATAATCCCGGTATGGCTCGTCGTGCCGGTTGGTGACCGGAAGTGGGGGCCCGGCGACCATATTCGGGGGGTACGGGGGCCCTTCCGTACGGCGTGTCGGCTAACGCCATGCCTCATAATCATAGACAAAACCAATATCCCGCACTTTGTCACGCGGTGCTGCGACGACAATCACCTCTTTTTTCACGCCCTTTTCTCCTTTTCATCATGGCAGCGCATTTAAGAGTATTGGGCAACACAACGGCTCTTCAAACTCCCACAAGCTCGCTATTTGAGGTGGAGTCCACTAACATCTGTGGACTCCATGCGAACCTCAACGCCGTCCACCAACACCTTGAGACGGCGAAACCAGATATGCTCTTTCTCACGAAGACACAAATAGGCCGCCCTGATGACACGACCTACTTGCTTTACCCCGGCTATGTTATCGAGGAAAATTTCCGTACAAAAACCGGGGTGTGCGTGTTTGTTAGGGCGGATATTTGTTGTCGCCGTTTGCGCTGCCTTGAGGACCCATCCTTTTCAACCCTATGGGTACACGTAGACCATGGCTCTACGAGTCAGATCTATGTGTGCCTCTACCGTTCCCATACAGGAGATGCTGAGACAACTCGACTCTTTGAATATCTGAGTCAGGCGGCAGATGATGCGCAGGAACGGTTTCCGAACGCCGAAGTGGTATTTTTGGGGGACTTTAACGCCCACCACGAAACCTGGTTGGGCTCCGCCAAAACAGACCATGCGGGAAGAGCCGCCCATGCATTTGCACTGGCGCATGGCGCGACCCAATTGGTACACGAGGTCACTAGAATACCAAGAAGGTCGGGCCTAGCACCCTCTCTGCTAGACCTTCTGCTGACGAGTCACCCAGACCTGTACAGTGTTTCAGTACAAGCCGCTTTAGGCAATTCCGACCACTGTCTGGTCTGCTCCAAGGTGCCAATTATAGCGCCCTCACGACCCGTGCAGGGGAAGCGGCGTCTCTGGCACTACTCGTCAGCAGATTGGGATGGGCTGCGCAACTATTTTGCGTCCATCCCGTGGTTTGAACGCTGCTTTGAAGGTAAGAAACCCTCAGATTGTGCTACTGCTGTTGCCGGTGAGATCGGTCTGGGTATGGAATACTATATCCCGTACACTGATGTCACCGGTGGTAGTTTTTCTCCATACCAGTAACGTAAGTGATAAAGTGTCTGCTTGATAGTAATAGACTCGCTATACTCTCATCTTTTCAGATTTACAATTTGTCTTAACTATTTTTTTTTATTTTTTTTTTATACCACTTAGTTGGCAGACAAGCACACTGCCCACCTGATGGGAAGTGGTTACCGTGACCTATGGACGTCTGTAACACTAGAGGAGTCACAGTCGCGCTGCCAACCCTCTAAGTACAGAGTTTCTGTGCCGTCAGTAGAAGACAAAGCAGGACAAGCCTTTAGTCTTCCCACTGATAGCACAAATTCTCCAGTGAGCTCTGGTTACCCTACTCACCGCTGGGAAAACAACACGAAGTTATTATAGCCGCAGTATTCTGTAGGGCGGAGGTACTACCCCAGTCGGACTGCTCAATCGGGCGGAAATACCGCCGTGTCCTACCTCCTTTATAATATTAATATAAAACACATCTAAACATATATTTCGTATGGCTACGGTAACCGCTTACTGTTAAACGAGACGCCGGCTTATTGGGTATTGAATAAAAAGAATACAATACGTACCAATCATAACCTTATCTCAGTCTATCTTATAACCGAATATAAAACATAAGTTGATTCACAAATGGCCATATTAAATAATTCAGGGGCCGTCTCGTTCTGGAATTAAGTCGTTTATTTGGGAACTGTTCGAGTATATCTCTACTCACATGCACCACTACTGATTATACCTACATTAATCAGAAAATAGCATCATTCTACAATATACTAGACTATATAGGCTATTTAGACCCAAAGTAAGCTTAACTGGCAGACTTATAGGTTAGTGTATTATTCAGGTGTACGAATTTTAAATTGGGTGGAAAGAACGAAAGAAAGGTAAGCAGGAAGGGAGGAAGAAAAAGAGAGAGAGAGAAATAAAGAAAGAAAGATCAATCAAAAATAAAATTCAAAGCAAAAATAAAATGGAATGAAATGGAACTTGACTATATCGCCTCGCCACAGAGGCTAAATATATGTCGCAACCATCAGGTTAAAGTAGCGGGTTAATTTTAAGCCTTGACCATGCATTAAACGTATCAATCCAGAACCATAAAATTTAGTATAATATTTCAAATATCCATTCATCACTCCACCCATTCACCTAAACGCGTGTGTATGTTTTACCGCCTGTATAATAATGTGTATTCAGAGGAATTGTTAAACACGATGCCCACGGCTACATTCTATCATCGCACCTCTCGCCACAAGCAGGGAATCCACCCCGTATGATAAGAACTTCATCCCCCGCACGCTCAAGCTGTGGAATGAAGTCCTGTCGTAGTTTTCCGTAGCAACAATAATATGGGGTTTTTTTTTATACCACTTAGTTGGCAGACAAGCACACGGCCCACCTGATGGAAAGTAGTTACCGTGGCCTATAGACGTCTGTAACACCAGAGGAGTCACAGTCGCGCTGCCAACCCTGTAAGTACAGCGTTTCTGTGCCGTCACTAGAAGACAAATCAGGACAAGCCTTTAGTCTTCCCACTGACGGCACAAATTCTCCAGTGAGCTCTGGCTACCCTACTCACCGCTGGGAACACAACACGAAGTTATTATAACCGCGGTATTCTGTAGGGCGGAGGTACTTCCCCAGTCGGACTGCTCAATCGGGCGGAAATACCGCCGTGTCCTACCTCCGCAAGAAGGACATTCGAAGGTTCTTACAGGGACGACAGCACGAGTGTAACTCCTCGGGTGTTGCATAAGTCCATAGGCCACAGTAAACACTTTCCATTAGGTGGGCCGTGTGCTTCCCTGCCACCTAAGTGGTATAAAAAGAAACTAAAATTTTGATAAAATAATAAATAGTCAGGTTCATTTATTTACTATTATTAACGTATGTACTTAGATTGCCCAGGCATTTCAGGAGCACAGTACATTTTATCCTCATATTATTTTTGTCGAAATATGGACGAGTGAGACAAGTATTCAAGAGATGTTGGATAGCCAGCGAATGAGCTGCGCTAAAACAAGGATCGGACTTGATACCGCCTTCGTGATAAATAGCCGGATTTGCCATTATTTTTGTATTTAAAGTCGCAGGCTATCCCTAGAGTGAGATTTCTAGTTATACATGAAATAGCAACAAATCGGCGAATCTAGCATGTCACGTGTTTACCCGACTGCACCAGCGAGGGCAATGTTATGTGTTACGCGTATATGTATGTGTTTGTTCTCCTCTACAGACCTAACGGCTGGACGGATTTCGATAAATGAGATCTCAAATGAAAGATATTCATCTTCTAAATGTAATAGGGTAGCAGTCGGGTTTTATTTTTTAATAATCTATTTTATTTGTTAAAGTTGAAGTAATTTGTACTTATCTTTTATTTTCAATTAATCTGAAGATTTCAGAATTCATGTCAAGCTTACCTGCCAATCGGTTAACCAACTGCTTGAGGAACATTGCTTTCCTCTAAGGGTTTGAGTGGGTCAAGCGGTAGCCCCTCCTGTAAAAGCTAAGGTAAACTTGTATTGTACCATTTATTTATATATATGAAAGTGCCATATTTGTGAAAAATAATCTATCACTGTTCAATAAAAAGGAAAACTTCAATAAAAGGAAAGTTACACACATGCCACTCGAGATGCCAGTACCTAGGTTAAAAATATTTAGACGTTGTTGTGTTTAAATAGCTCCACTAATTTACAACTCATTGCCAGCGTCGATTATAGACCTACCTAATAAAAACAATTGTGTTGCAATACATAAATGGATGGTGGACGAGACTTTTTATATAGTGGAAGACTTTTATTGCGACTGCAATATTTTTTAGTTGCTAAGTAGGTATTGACAGAGCAATAATACCTAATAATCTGTGTTTGCATGCCAACTTTATGGCGAAATGTGCTTGATTACTATATTTTTTACTTCCATCTTTAGTTGTACCACATTACAAGCAATGAAATATATGAATTGAATTGAATTATAACCTACAGTTGAAGAAAGAAAACGAGGCGTCAAAGTACAAACTTTGGATATAACTGGACCTAACGCTGTAATGATGATGACTATTTATACTAGTGATTACTATAACATTTTAAAGCTTAAGAGTTTATTTGTGTGTTTACTACTCAGGTACTACTGATTCGATTTGAAAAAATATTTTTATATTAAATAGTCATAGCTTATCTTATTGAAGAAAGTTTTAGCGGAACAGCGATCATAAATGTCAAAAAATCCGGCAGCTTTTCATACAATAGATAGATAGATAGATAATTATGTATTGTACACCAACACATTTACAGTATGACAAGTAGATAGCATGTATACAGTTCAATGTAGGTACAATGGGTGGCCTTACCGCTGAAGCGATTTCTTCCAGACAACCTTGGGATGGACAGTAATGTTATAAAAACAATAGAATATTATAATATTTAAAGAGTAAAAGATTACTGGCTTAACGGGGTGATGGAATGGAAAGGGATTACTTACCCTCCTTTTTGGGCCATTGTGCGTGAAGAGTACTGGCTACTGGGGACTTCACAGCCTTCGCTGAGTGACCTCAATGTGCCAAGGGTTTGTGATCGTTGATGGGCTACGGCCTCGCATTCCAGTATTACGTGGGCAGCCGTTTTGTCGGCAACAAAACACCCCCTGCAAAGGGGACAGTCCGTAACACCGATGGTGTATAGATGCTTGTGGAGGGGGTAGTGGCCCGTTATTGTCTCCATTATTGCTCTTAGACTTGTTCTGTCTGGTTTTAGGAGACGTTTCTTGAGTCGTTTGTTTACCGATTCAAGAGGGGTTATATGTATAAACATATAAGGTTCCTAATGTGCCACGGGAAGCTGGAGTAGTTCAGCTAGTATTATTATATAGATGTAAAGTTTTTGAGGTTATAATCTCTTTTCTACTGAACCGATCAAAATCAGTTTAGTGGTGAAAGCGTAACAGACAGACAGACAGACAGATAAAGTTACTCTTGCATTTATAATATAAGTATGGGAATATTGGATTAAGTAACTGTGACTTTACATTTTCACATTGAAATGTTTGAATAAGTTGAATTTCAATACATTACCTATCGACTACTAAGCATCTACTTACAATCTCAAGTGTTATAGAATTATTTATCACAAACTTTTGCACAAACTTTCCAAACTTGTTTGACAGTTTGACAGTACGTAACTTGATGTATTATAAATGAAATTATTTATTGGTTATTATTACAATAATTACCATGGCACACACCAATGACTTTTCGATGCTTTTCGAAGTTATATGTGTATTTATCGCAGGTTTATAAGTGCCCGGTTAATGGCAATTTGCTCGCCACCTATTACATAGGGACCTAAACATAAACTGGAGTAATGTGGGTGCCAGCACCTCTGCCTACCCCTTCGGGGATATAGGCGTGATTTTATTTTTCAAATTTCAACCTTTGGGCGATCACTAGTCTTCATGATTGACCAGTAATACTCTCGTTAGCCGTCTACAGTGGTATTGTTGTGAGTGTCCTACAAACCTGTATGAACAAACCAAATTGTAGATAACATTCAAAATGTCGGAAGGCTTTAAACTGCATTGATGCCGATCGATAGTGAATCTCGATTCGCCGGCAGCAATATCAGAACATTAGGGTTGCCACATTGTCACTACAATAATAATATTATTTTTTATGAAATATATGGTCATCATAATTGTCATAATAGCATTGTAAGCTATCTCAAAGTCTGAATTCCACCTTCCGGCTCTTCCTCTTGCACTTCGCATGTTATTGGGCAGCCTTGGCAGGGAGCCCGTATAGACAGTTTGTCAATACCAATTACCAACCCTATCAAGATCTGCGGGACCCCTCTTTTTTTATACCACACTGCCCACCTGGTGGAAAGTGGTTACCGTGGCCTATGGACGTGTGCAACACCAATTCCGCTAACAACCCTGTTAGCACAAGAGTTTCTGTGCCGTCAGTGTAAAATACTAAGCAGGACCAGCTTTTGGACAGTACAAAAACTCTCCAGTGAGCTCTGGCTACCCTACTCACCGCCGGGAACACAACACGAGGTTATTATAGTCGCAGTATTTTGTAGGGTGGAGGTACTTCCCCAGTCGGACTGCTCACTTGGACGTAAATACCGTCATGTCCTACCACCTGCAAGTTGGTTCACCTGTTGATCGTCAGACGAGGCTCTGGTTCTTCAGTGTTTAAAAACATCTAACTGCCGTCTGATCCCTCAATAAAGGACCAGTCCTTTATTGAGGGATCAGACGGCAGTTAGATGTTTTTTTTACTTACCTATTTCACATAACGTCAATCCTTATAAAGAATATATGGTATAAAATTTATTATTTATTCCTGTAAAAGTCCAATCAAGAGAAAAAAAGTAGGGTAGCGTACCGCAGGGTCCAAACTGCAAGTTTTGGATGGAATGATGTTCGAACTAAACTTAGCCTCTCGTATTGCAATTCCTCTGTGCACTCCCGGGTTTGCTGGAAGAGAACTCAACTTTGAGTTAAGCTCGCCTTTGTACATTACATCTCATCTTGTTATATTAATGTAATATATGTGTGTGTACAATAAAGTATAAATAAATAAAATAAACTAAAGCGTGATAATCAATAATTCTCTTGAATTGTTATAATTTATAAAAGTGAATTACTTCGACTCCTAGTTTCTTGATTTGTGAAAAGTAGCAAAGAAGAAAGAGAGTTGAAAAATTTCGGAGAAGGAAAATGTTTTCACCATCCAATAGTGGCATACTCGTATATAGACTAAATAAAAAACAATGCATTTGTCAGTGTGACAACCCTAAACTTAGAAATATTTCTAACTTCACTGCGTACCCTCAATAGCAATTTTTATTCCTCTAGCTCTAAATTTAAATTAGGACCGATCTGAAAATGGTTTATAATCCATATTTTGGTTGAAATCATTTTTTTTTTTCATTTTACAAGGTATATTTCATGATAAAAAAATAATATATTAAGCAGTATTGGGAAGAATTAGATGACCTTGTCAAATAGCCTATTGATGCTTTTTACATTTTCGTAATTTACATTATCTATTTTTTTTTTTTAATTGATTAGTTTAGTATTGGGAAGAATCGGGTTAACCTCGTCCATTATTAAGTAGTGTGTTATTTCAGACCTGTACCAAATCATTCATACCTGTACCAAATTTCACCCAAATCCATTCAGCCGTTAGAACATGATCAAATAACAAACAGACACCTTCACAAACTTTAACAATTATAAAATTAGCAGCATAGTAAGAAAGCTGTTCTAACATTATCCTTTTCTTCCCCAGGGCCCGGTATAAAGGGTACGATGGCGATCCTCAACTGCCTGCTGGCGCGCCAGCTGTGCTTCGAGGACGCCTCGTGCTCCGCTATCCTGGAGATCATTCCCCGCGTCTGTGGATCCGAACTTGGTAAGTTTCTACTTATCATAATTATAAAGCTTTTTAGGGCTTGAAAGAGTTACCATTTGTTGTCACTAAAATAGTACATCAACTTCATTTCAACTGTGGTAATAATTTCGGTGGTTTTGAGAATTTGTCATACATATTTTTAGGATCAAATATAACTCAACCCATAATATTTGTGTCTACCTAACTTTCTGTGCCTACCTACTTTTAGGTGGTCTGCTGACTAGTAGGTGCTCTTCGTAGACAAGAATGTAAATTTGTAATTATGTAATTTGTAAAAAAATGCATCCAAACAAAAAGCATCTCTCAAAAATGTTGATAGGTGCTCTTGTGGACAAGTCTAGGTGTAATTCGCTCAGGTGCTATTTCCCTGGGTACTCTAAGTGGACTACACCGTTTGTTTATATGTGTGTACTCCTTCTGATTAATTTCGATATAAATTCCAAGACAGTTGAACTTTTCGGACTTCTTGAGTATTATTATTTGGTGTTATACATATTAACTGTTAATTCTGGTGTACAGGAGTTACATTACGAATTAGTTAACGCAAAAAAACCGAAAGATATTTTTATACAACTTATCTAGCAGACAAGCACACGGCCCACCTGATGGAAAGTGGTTACCGTGACCTATGGACGTGTGCAACACCAGGGGTGGGGTGTCTCTGTATGCACCTTACTCACCGCCGGAGACAAAACACGAGGTTATTATAGCCGTGTTATTCTGTAGGGTAGGTACTTCCCCAGTGGGACTGCTCAATTGGGACAGAAATACCGTCGTGTCCTACCTCATAGTAAAATTTTGCTTCGTCCCAAAACGGCTCAAATAACTAATTACTACTTAAACTACTATATTTGCGCCGTTTGGTGGTCTCTGCCGACCTTAACTTTATTGGATATACAATGTACCTGTTGTTTATATTGAAAAAAATCCATTTTTTTACAAATGATAGTCAAAAGTGTCTCATTATTAGTTGAGCATGTTTTTGATGATCAATGTCGACTCAACCTAACTTAAAAAATGCGAGCTCGTTAAAAATGAATATTTACTTACACACTCGTTTTAACAATACTCAAAGTTTGTAAGCCTTTCTTGGTGAAAAGAAAATACGTGAGCAAATCTTTTGTGAGGAGTCGCTCTTGTGGAGGCGAACATACATGGCATCTAACCACGGCATCCTCTCAACAGATTTGAGGCTGACTGTTACACCGATGCGTACCAATTAAAATTGGCATTTTTTTTATCTGGGACACGCCAATTTGACTTCACCTCGCGTTATGGTAAGCTAAAGGCAAAGTCTCAGGAAAGTGAGTTACCCGTACACATATAATCGAAGCCACACACGTGTTGTCCTGTGTAGAAATGGAGAGGGTAGTATTAGTTGGAAGAGCACATCAAAACACTCACCATGCTAGAGACGGTAAAATACAGCCAAGGAAGCAACATCTCTCATCATCATCCTCCTGCCCTTATCCCAAGATTATTTGGGGTCGGCGCGACATGTGTTCCTTTTCCATTCATATCTAGTTGCAGTCATTTCAACATTCACTCCCTTTTTAACCATGTCATCTTTCACACAGTCCATCCACCGCATTTTGGGCCTCCCTCTCCCCTTGTAGCCATCCACTTCCATAGTTAGTACCTTCCTTACGACATTACTTTCATCCCTACGCATTACATGTCCGAACCAGGACAAACGTCTCTACGCATCTGCAAAGGCTCGAGGGTGTTCGTAACCTCAGGATACCCTTTTTTTTTTTTTTTTTTTTTTACGTGCGCAAAATCCCCACGGATACCTCCCCACCGGAGCCGGTGGAGGAGGTTATGTCGGACTCGAACCGACTAAAACGCACGCCGCCTGTGGGTCGTTTCGGTTGCCGAAGGTGAGGTTGACAGGCATATCCCTCGCACCCCGGCCGACCCAGGGCCATCTCTCACGATCTGGCCCTCTTGTCGGGTGTGGGGACCACAGAGTCCCCAACTCGTCCCCGGAAACGGGGAGGCGCGCCACGCGCGCCGCCGCCGCGGCCTGCTTCTGCAAGGGTGACAGGCGGCTTCACCTGTCACCCCCAGGCCGGCGCTCATGGGGGGCGGAGGTCGTTCATCGACCTCCGACGCCCGAGTTGCCTTCGTGCGCGGGCAGCTTGTCTAGCGATCCTTCGTCGCTCCCGCTGCCGCTCCCGCCCCGCCTCCTCCTTCACGAGCATTACTTGCTCGCAGAAGGAGGCGCCGGCCGCCCACGCATCCGCGCAGCGAACCATCGCCGCGAGCAAGGTGGAGAGCGTGAGAACCCTCACTCCCAGGGCCGCCACAAGCTCCCGCCTCGGCGTCTCCCACGCCGGACACTCGGTGAGCGTGTGCGGACCTGAGTCCTCGCTCGCGTCGCAGTGATGGCACTCGGACGTTGGCTCTTTCTGCATCCGACGCAGATACTTTCCGAACCTCAGGATACCCTATAATGTGGACCGCACGTCACTGCAACCTGTCGAGAGCATCAAGTAGGTACTTCACGGAGCCATCCCAGAAATCGGAGCAGTATTTCAGGCAGGAGCGAATTTGTGTCTTGCAGAATAGACACTGTTACTCCAGCGTAATAAATATTTTAGTAAGGGGAACTTGTAAAGCATTCCGTCATATTATCAGAACGATCTAAGGTCCTTCAACATGGCAACGCTTGAATAAAAATATTACTAAGTTTATCAAAGTTAAAGGGTACAAATAATTTTCAACTTTTTGGACGTTGTTTTTTTTATACCTCTTAGGTGACAGACAAGCACACGGCCCACCTGATGGAAAGCGATTGCCGTGGCCTATGGGCGTGTGTAACGCCAGAGAAGCCACACTCTCGTTGCCGACCCTGTAAACACAGACTTTCTATGCCGTCAGTGTAGAAGATAAAGTAGGACAAGCCTTCCCACTGATAGCACAAATTTGTGTGAGCTCTGGCTACCCTACTCACCACTGGGAACACAACACGAAGTTATTATGACCGCGGTATTCTGTAGGGCGGAGGTACTTCCCCATTCGGACTGCTCAATTGGACGGAAATACCGCCGTGTCCTACCTCCTACAAAATACAAGAGTTTTCTTGGGACGGGCATTTTTAAAACTTTTTATAATCTTAACTTTCCCAGAAAACTTACAGACTTATATGATTATATAATAAAGATCACAACACGACCTGTACTAGTTACAAATTCCTACCTATTAATATAAATAGTCGCTATAAACAGTAAATAATCACATAACAACTTAATCTAGGTTGTATAATATAAGGTCAGGTTAATATTAAAAGTTGTATTTGTTTCAACTGAACCTTAAAAGGTACGTATATTATGAACCTAATAAAATACCTATACCTTGCATTGAGGGTTGTGTCCTATTTTTGTTTTATTATCGTAAACTGTACATTTTACAATAATTTAATGAACTGTAAAAGTGAAATGAACTTTTGACAAATGGTTTTTAAGCACGGAGGACCGAATATTATTACGAAACTTCCTTCTCCATATTTTAAAGATTTGAAAATTAAATTTTTCGAGCCACCCGAAAACGCTCCATTTAAAATCCGTGGCATATGGTGACGTCACAGCGTGCTAACGTATAAAGCAAATGTATGAATTGCAACAGAATATCGCATTTATCTCTCAGTCCATGTTACGTTTACACGCAGGTATACAATTCGTAATAAGATAGATTAGAAATTTATTAAGGAATCTGAAAAGTCGTACATTTTGCGTTATTTCGATTGTATATATTTTGACTGATTTTTGGAATTAAGAATAAAGAAAAGTCATAATTTCAGTTTATTTAGACAATATCTAAGTTTATTATGCATATTTTTAGATAAAAATTAAAACATTAAAGAAAAGAAAGAAAGAAAAGAAAGAAAATATGTTTTATTTAGAAAACACAGCGCACATTTTTAGAGGTGGTAACACACAGCGGAATACAACAATGCTTAAAAATAACGTTCTTTTTTTTTTTTTGTTTCCTGACCATAGATATTCGCCTCACTGCCAATCCTGACAGTTTACTGTGACATATACGTGACATACTTGACATAAATCATAAAACGTGGCAAGAGTAAGAGTGGCAAAATGCCGACATAAGCACATTTTTCTTATAAGTTTATACTTAAAATGTACGCTGTATGCCCAAAAAAGGTTAGAGTACCTATTGGTAAGAATCCTATGACTTAGGACACTACCCTATTCTAGGAAATATAATTTGAATGAATATGAAATGCACTTAAAACAAGATATAATTAAGATATTAAGATATTATTACAAATCAGAAACAGATTGATGTCAAAATCTTATAATTATTTAAGTATGTCAAAGTGCTGTATGTCAATTAAGTGTTAATTGTCATGTCATCTGTCTGAAAAATGTCGTTGATTTTATCCAAAAGTAATTGATATATAAGAATGTAATACTGCAACTTTCCATAGAATACCGTTATACATTCATGTATCTTGAGTCTATTCAAATAATCAAATCACAATACCTGTAAGGAAAAGTGAGAAGCTGTTCCCAAGCTTTTTGAGAGTTCTCCCGGACTACTTTTGAAATGCAAGAAGCCAGATTTTGTGTCACAGATAGTCGGGCACCGCGGGGAACCAAGAAACAGAATAAGTCATAGCAACAGTACTAGTGCAACGCGGGGGCGCCGCTTCGGTCCCTCGCGTTGCTAGGATGCGAAGATGCAACTGTCAATTTTGTTTATAGTAAATTTTTCAGTTTTTATAATTTTATCGTGTACATTGTGTAGTTTTTAAGTGTTATTGTGTGTATTTAAATGCAAAGAGACTGTAACAGTGGTAACAGCGAAGCGGAAATATGTGCAAGTCAACTTGTACAATGCCCAGATTGTTCTCAAGCCCGTTTTTTTAAAGGTAAGCGAGGTTTAAAAGTGCATTTTGGGAAAGTACACAAATCCCAAAATGCACCTTCAATCCAAACAACCCCTACCTTTGTCACCCAAATTCCCTTTTGGCAAACATTATCCAAATTTAAAAATTCGGTTCCAATTTTAAAGAGAGTTCCTCGTGGTGCAAGGCCATCCGTTGCACTGAACCTTACCCGGTGTATAGCCGTGGTCGTCCGGGAGAACTCTCAAAGCGCTTGGGAACAATTACTCACCTTCCCTTATAGGATTCTACATGTTGCGAAAGACCAGGCCACCAAAAAGTCGCTAACAACACAAATAAAAGAAAACTGCTCTCTAGCTCATAATTTTGATCCAAAATTCACCACCTTCCATAAAAATTCAATTTACCACTATGTAGAGTCCAAGTTAAGAGAAGGTGACATTAGAGGAGCTGCAAGGCTTTTATTCAGCAGTGATGTGATAGCGCCATGCTCGCCAGATACTCTGGCAGATTTGCAAAGCAAGCACCCATCACCTGCTGATAACCTTTCCTTCCCTGAGCCTCTGGAGTCAGACGCTGATTGTCTCAGTGTTTCAGCCAAGGACGTGATAGCAGCCGTTGGCTCTTTCCGGAGTGGGTCTGCCGGCGGCCTCGATGGCCTTACTCCACAGCACCTCAAGGACCTTACCGGCGTAAGCGTCGGAGAAGCTGGCGACGCACTCTTGAAAGAACTAACGGCCTTAATTAACCTTATGTTGTCCGGCAATGTGGACGAGGGCATCATTGATTTACTGTACGGCGCTAATCTCTGCGCCTTGCGTAAAAAAGATGGTGGCATTCGTCCCATTGCCGTAGGCTGTACATACAGGCGAATAGCAGCTAAGTTGTGTTGTAGAGCATATAGAGACTCTCTCACAGATAAATTCCAGCCCCTCCAACTCGGCTTCGGCTCCAAAGGGGGCTGTGAGGCTGCTGTACATGCCTTATCTACGTTCCTTGGCTGCAGTGGAGGTGAGGTTATCCTCAAAGTTGACTTGAGGAATGCCTTTAACTCTGTTAATAGAGACACTCTGTTGACACAGGCCAAATTGGAAACCCCCAAAATTTTTAAATTTCTCTGGCAGTGCTATAGGCATCCTTCTAAATTGCTTTATAAGGAAAATATTTTAAATTCAGCAGTAGGGTGTCAACAAGGTGATCCTCTTGGACCAGTCATTTTCAGCCTGGCTATTCACCCTATAATTCAGCGACTAAATTCCAAATTTAACGTTTGGTATCTAGATGATGGAACTCTCGGAGGCGACGTAGAAACGGTGTTAAAAGATTTGGCGTTTCTAAAAAAAGAATTTAGTTCAATCGGCCTAGAACTAAATCCCACCAAATGTGAAATTTTTCTCAGTGATCAAATTGACAATCTTTCGGTACTCTCAAAATTCAATGCTTTGGCTCCAAATTTAAAAGTTTTACAAAAAAGTTCTCTCCGCCTCCTTGGGTCGCCAATTCTTGAAGATGCTTACGAGTCTTTTGTGGAAGAGAAAATAAATTTCTTTTGTGATGTTTCGGAGCGATTGTACCAAATTAATATACATTCAGCTTTCACCATTATTCGGCATTGTCTTTTCGTACCAAAATTTACACATGCCCTGCGTTCAACTCAACTTTTTAAATTTTTGGAACTTTTAGGTCAAGTGGATAGAGTGCTGCAAGACACTCTATGCAAAATTTTAAATATAAATTTGAACGATCGAGTGTGGCTTCAGGCGTCCCTTCCAGTTCGTCTCGGGGGCCTCGGCGTTCGCAAAATTGCAGATGTAAGTATGCCAGCATTTTTGTCGTCGGTCTATGGCACTGAAGAATTAGTCAGGAAAATTCTAGCTCCTTCACTGATTAATTCGGATGTGCCAGGTAAGGCCGAAGCTGTAAATTCTTGGAAAATGACTTGTCCAACTGCCGCCATGCCCGCCAACCCATCTTCCCAAAGGCAATGGGATGAGCCGCTCACTATTGGTGTTAAAAAACATTTAATCAGTACAGCTACCAGCGCTGCTGAGCGCGCTCGCCTATTGGCTGTGGGTGAATGGGAATCTGGTGTATGGCTCCAGGCACTTCCTTCGCCCAACATTGGAACAATGTTGGACGACACGACCTTCCGCATTGCGACTTGCCTACGTTTGGGTGCACCGTGTGTTTCTCCGCATCGGTGTCTCTGTGGAGAAGCTGTCGATAGCCTTGGACATCACGGATTGTCTTGTAGCAGGAGCGCAGGCCGCATGTCCCGACATGCAAACATTAACGACATTATCCGTCGAGCTCTTGTCACCGCCGGCGTGCCAGCTATACTTGAACCTGTTGGCTTGGCTCGCGACGATGGTAAGAGACCGGACGGTATGTCGTTGTTGCCTTGGAAGATGGGTAGGCCTTTGGTGTGGGATGCAACCTGCGTCGACACCCTGGCGCCTTCCCATCTTCCAAGTACGATTGACTGCGCATGCGCTGCTGCTGCATCAGCGGAGACTCTCAAACGGCGCAAATATACCAATTTAACTGGTAATTATAATTTTGAGCCGTTTGGAGTAGAAACGTTGGGTCCGTGGGGTCCAAGCGCGCGCGCGCTATTCAAAGAAATAGCGAAGCGACTAATCGACGCTTCCCGTGACCATAAGGCTGGCCTTTACCTCGCTCAAAGAATTGCCATCGCCATTCAGCGTGGTAATGCCGCCAGCCTCTTGGGCACGGTACCAGTAGAGATCGATGGGGAGGAATTTTTTGATGCCTGAAATTACAGTCTCCCTCTTTTTCTGTATCCCATTTTTGTATATATTGTATAGTTAGCATAGTTTTTAGTTTTTAATTTGTAAGTAATTGTATATTATAATAGCATATTTTATTTAATGTATTCAATTAAAGATATTATTGTCACCTTTTTACAAGTTATTTAACTTATATAGTGTTAATAAAAACAAAATTTAATCAATATATGTCCTTAAAACTAAGTAAGAAGCTTAATAGTAAAAAAGTATACATTACTTATCTTACACTTATAAAAATAATGTTTTGCGGGAATATAATCATGACGCAGTATCCTAAAATTTAATATCTAACGCTTCTAGCGCGTGGTTCCCGGCCGAGTAGAATTTGGGCCATCTCATCTCTTACCATGCGGTGTCGTACAAGGCGACTATGGGATAAAGCTGTTTAACATCAGACAGATTTATACAGTTCAGACTCAGGCACAGATACAATAATCGAGTCAACAATAGTGCCCGGAAGACGGCAATAGGTTCACCCCCTATTACGTGGGGCCGAAAACAATGATTGGTGAAATGCGGGTGTTAATTCACCTCTACCTAAGTCTTCGGTGATAAAAGCGTGATTATATGTATGTATGTAGAAATTGTGCTCGTGCTTGGATGTATAAGACGTTTATTACTCAATCACACTTGAACAGCTAAACCGATCGGGCTAAAATTATGTGCACGTATAGATTATTTTCTGGAATAACACATAGACAGTGGCGGGAACTGAATTAAAATTCCACTGGGTCGAATAAATAAACCATGTTAATTGATGAAAAATGTTAGATATTACTGCTCTAAATAATACCTACAAGCTGACCAAAGAAATGATGTTACACTTCGGTGACACAGTCGCAATGTTCTGACCCTTCGTCGTAGTCACTCCGGGGAGGACAAGGAATAAAACATCAGAGGGAGAATTCTAAGTGATACTTCATCAAATAATCATCAGTGTGTCCATATTATGTGCTCTCTGGCTAACAGCCGTTTTAATAAACATTCTTTTATAAGAAAATGTTACTACTGAATTATTTGCAATGGGCGACGATCGCATATGTCATTATAAAACCTTCATTCTTGCTTTATTATAAAACCTACAGATCTGAAAAACAAATGCTGTATTAAAACTCATTTTAATTTTACACCCTACAGAATACTACGGTTATAATAACTTCGTGTTGTGTTCCCAGCGGTGAGAAGGGTAGCCAGAGCTCACTGGAGAATTTTTGCTGTCAGTGGAATGACTAAAGGCTTGTCCTGCTTTGTTCTCTACAATGACGGCACAGAGACTCTGTGCTTACAGGGTCGGCAGCGCGAGTGTAGTTTCTCTGGTAACTGGCTTCTCTGGTAGTGTAACGTCCATAGACCACGGTAACGTGAAGCCAGGACTTCTTGGGTCAACTCCTCCTACTGGGACCCGGGGGGGGGGGGGGGCGCTATTTCCAGGTTCCGGAGAAATATATATTGTTTTACAAAGTAATATTATTTTTTTCGAAACGTATGCTTATAAACTCATATCAAACACGGGATCGCGGCAAACTGAAGGCTATACCCAGAACACTTGCAAAATCTGAGAAACCGACTCATATCATGGGGTAGTTAGTGTACCTACAACAAGTTGCCACTTAACGTGATTTGCTCTTCAAGTATTGGGTCCTTCAAACTTGGACTAAAGCATTCTACTCATTTGACGAACTGATGACATTTAAATAGCTATAATGAATTGTACATTATTTAATTAACTCTTATTATTATTGTTATTATACGGTTATAATAACTTCGTGTTGTGTTCCCACCGGTGAGTAGGGTAGCCAGAGCTCACTGAAGAATTTGTGCTGTCAGTAGGATGACTAAAGGCTTGTTCTGCTTTGTCCTCTACACTGACGGCACAAAAACTGTGCTTACAGGGTCGGCAGCGCGAGTGTGGCTTCTCTGGTGTTACACACGTCCATAGGCCACGGTAACCACTTTCCATTAGGTGGGCCGTGCTCTTGTCTGCCACCTAAGTGGTATAAAAAACAAATGTCCTATACTAAATTTGACTCCTATTAGAATCTGACAATCATAAAATTTTATTAATCTTCATAAGTTATTGACGCAATATTGTGACTGGACTTAAACCTGTGATACTAGATACATTTTTGACATTGTTACGTTTTTGATTTCATGTTTGACAAAAGACTGTTATTATTACACATATTGATAACTCACTTGTACTTTTCCACATTACTTTATTACTTATTACACCTGACCGGTTTCGCGGTTTTGCAGTAATGTGGAAAAGTACAAGTGAGTTATCAATATGTGTAACAACAAATTCCGCCAACTGCCATCAATCAACAGTATAAATAGTCTGTAAAAAAATAGACTGTTATTATTAAGAATGGAAAGTGAAGTGACAAACTTGCTATAACGATTGGGAATGATATATGACGTGTAATGATTATCCTTATGAATAAATGAGTTGTGCGTTAATATGCTTCAAAGGCAAGGTAAAATAACACCGAATACACACGACAAAGTGGCTGAGACGGACTGGATGCAAAAGGCAGAGGATCGGACGAAATGGCGCACATTGGGAGAGGCCTATGTCCAGCAGTGGACTGTGCTAGGCTAATTGATTGATACACCTTTTGATCATACATAAATGCTGGACATAGGCCTCTCCCAATGTGCGTCATTTTTCCGATCCTCTGCCTTTTGCATCCAGTCTGTCCTAGCCACCTTTTCCAGGTCGTCCGTCCAACTGGCTAGGGGGCCTCCTACCTTCCGTTTACTTTCTCGCGGACTCCACTCTAGGACTCGTTTGCTCCAACAGCCAACACCCTTTGATATAAAGTTGTAATACTGTACCCTAACTACGAGTCTTACAAACAGCAGCGTCTCTGGTAAATCGACTCTCAATGAATAATAAATAAAGTCAATAAACGATACCAATAGGATATCGAAGGGGATTTCCTACTTAGGAACATTTTCTTGGTAAATAAATAAGTATTAGTAATACCTATATTTGTGGTGCCTCAATTACATATGAGCGGGTTGGTATTTCAGAGGCTAAGATATTTATAAAGTGTACCTCATTAACTTGCTTGTGACAGCCATAAATAACCATATCTATTTTCAAAGTAAATTTTGAAAATGATTGAAAATGATTGAAAATGTATAGTTCTTCAAGAAGGGCATTAGAAGGTTCTACAGGGTCGGCAGCACGAATGTAACGCCCCTAGTGTTGCACACGTGCATAGGCTACGGTAACCGCCTCTCATCAAGTGGGCCGTGTCTGTTACCTAAGTGTTATATAAATCTGTATTATGATAAATTTTAAACTAGTTAGTACATTGGAGATATTTAAAACAACTTGTGTTATTTTAGATTAACGCCTCGAAAGACATTTTTTCTTATTCTTATCTGTATATTCGTAATGAACGTAAAAGCTACTGAACTGATTTTGATGTGATTTTTTTATTAGAAAATTCTTTGAAAGTATGACCATTTAAAATCTTCAAATTGTCATAATTCATACAACCAATTAATCAAGCCTATCGCAGTTCTCTATTCTACATAGGCCTCTCCCAATGTTGGGAGGCTTTGGACTACGGATCACGGTCAAATATCATTAGGTAACTCATTTAAATTCGGGAATCCGCCCTTCCTAACTTATTCAAATTCACGGACCACCTGATGGAAAATGGTTACCGTGCCCTATGGACGAGCGCAATACCAGGGGAGTCACCCTCGTACTGCCCACCCTGTAACAGCGAGTTTCTGTGTCGTCAATACAGAAGACAAATCATGGCAAGCCTTTGGTTTTCCCACTGACAGCGCAAAATCTCCTCAGTGAGCTCTGGTTACCTTAATTATCACCGGGAACACAACACGAGGTTATTATGACCGAGGTATTCTGTAGGGTGGAGGTACTTCCCCAGTCGGCCTGCTTAATTGGAACGGGAATACTGTCGTGTCCTACCTCTTCTAAATAGTTCCTCTGGTACTTTTACATAAAAATCATTGTATTATCCATTTTTTCTGGTGCTTTGTTACAAAGTAACGTGAAAAATCTTCTAAAAGAAAACATTAAGTCAGTCATTTTTTTAAATTCATATGTTTTATCTCGAAACTCTAGAACTTACTCCAAGTTTTTTTTTCTAACTCATAAGTAGATACGATTAGAATTTAAAAGCCTTCGCAGTTTTGATGTGTTCAGTTTTATAGCTTTGACTTTTAACTCCCTCTAGGGATCTGAACACCTAGACAAGTGGTAATTCGTTTATCGACATATTGTAGAATCTAGTGACGAATGTATGGGATTTGACGCATATGACAGTGGTCAACGTAGTCATAACATAACTATAAAAGTATGGAATATGACAACTGTTTTTTTTTATCTAGGACACGCCAATTTGACTTCATGACTGATGGTAAGACAAAGGCAAAATTTCAGGAATAAGGTTCACAATTACAGAAACTAAGAATGTTACAATGGCAGCACTCAGCTTGGCGGACTTATCAGATGCTTTTTCACGCCCCGCTTAAAAGACCCGGGACTGTAGGAAGAATAAACACGTGAGCTGGTAATAAATTCCAGGTCTTGGTAGTGCGGCAAAGAAAAGAGTCTCCGAACCGCTTGGTTCTTGCTCGTATATTCTACACAGTGTGAGGGTGACATCTAAGCCCTACACGTGATATCCTGTGTACAAAAGGAGAGAGTGAGATTAGTTGGAAGATACCAACGAATTGCCACTTGTGTAGGAGAGTGTTCCACTGCTTGCGGAGCGAGATGAGTCTCGCTCTACTGGAGAGAACGATGAGAACGACTGCCATAGAATGCGTACACTAAATTAATAAATACTTGAATAGACATCACTTTGTTAGTAATTTTGCTGAAATTGAAGGGTGTGTCTATCTGCATGTTAGATAACAAGCACTTACATACATATTTACATGTCATCATGCCGATAAATATCTGAAAGGGTAGGTAAAGCTGTATTAACACCCACATTTCGCTAACTATGATTTTCAATCAAACATAATCTATATAGCAATATATACTTTGTCAAATTCAAATTCAAATTCAAATGCTTTATTGTGAAACATAGGTACAAAGATGGTCTTTTACATAATTTGACGGCTGTATGTTTGCTTTCGGATAGAGAACAGCCTTTTATCGCGTTTACCACTGCCTTATAGACAATAGTACCCTGGAGAGAACGTTAAGCTGACGGTCCTGGTTGACACACAAAAATCTATGACGAAAATTTTTTATCCAACAACTTTTAACCCCTCGAACTAAGCTATGTTACTTGTGTTAGGAGTGGGTTCACGTCGGTAGTGTAATGGCCAGGATTCGAACCCGGGACCTTTTGATCGTAAGGCTGACTCCTTAACCCCTAAGCTACCGACACTTATAACAAAATATACAAATATAAAACCAAGAACCTGTAGATTCGTTCGAACCTGTATATTCGATCATGTGTTCAAGGATTAAACTATCGCGTTCCATGGTATACAATAATTTCGTTATATTTGTATATTTGTACTATTTTTTGTAGTTACTCATTTAGTTTTTATAATGTTGATTATATTATCTGTGATTAGCTGCTGAGCTGTGATTAAAATTAGAGTTAATACATATATTTTAAAGTTGATCAAGACTGATAATAATTTTAAAACAGTGTACTCTTATTATGTTAAATAATGACAAGTTTGCTTATAATACAAATTAATAGTATATACTGCAGCTATTTAATTTATACCAGGTTGTTAACTGTGATAAGCTGGACTGTGATTGAAGTCAAAGTAAATATATACTTACTTCTAATAAATGATTAATCATACGTTATATTATATACGCCTTTTATTTCATGAAATTAATGTAAGTAGTTATTAAACCTTTATCTCCCTGATTTTCTTCCTGACCATACTCAAATACTTGTGTATGGATGTC
Organism: Eilema griseolum; assembly: GCA_963662185.1. Lineage (NCBI taxonomy): Eukaryota > Metazoa > Arthropoda > Insecta > Lepidoptera > Erebidae > Eilema > Eilema griseolum. The sequence continues at coordinate 9,074,769 of OY759256.1, read as the reverse complement.
GTGGGAAAGAAAATAATATTTGATATTTTAATTTTAATTGTCGTGGATGTAGAGGGAACTAATATATGAAAGTTTATTTTACGAGAACAATGGGTTTTGGATGTCTGGGAATAAGCCATTTTAACGGGCATTAACGCGAGCATGACATAGGTACATATAGGTACATACCTTTGGTTTGCCTGATGTTTCGACCAGGTCACACCGGCCGTGGTCACCGGCTGACTATGTATGAACCTATATCATGATCTGGTTAATTTTTATCTGCTTCTTGTTAGAAATTATATGTTAATTTGCATAGATGTTTTTCATATTTCACCTCAAATGTGGTAAAATTCAATAATGGATATACAGCCGCTGGTAGCCCCATACACCCCGTTAAAGCTCCATTACATTACAGCACTATTTTTATCATTATTATCCAGCTATTTTAATAATCGAAGCAGGCCGCGGCGGCGGTGCGACTGGCGCGCTTCCCCGTTTCCGGGGACGAGTTGGGGACTCTGTAGTCCCCACACCCGAGAAGAGGGCCAGATCGTGAGAGATGGCCCTGGGTCGGCCGGGGTGCGAGGGATATGCCTGTCAACCTCACCTTCGGCAACCAAAACGACCCACAGGTGGCGTGCGTTTTAGTCGGTTCGTGTCCGACATAACCTCTCTCACCGGCTCCGGTGGAGAGGTATCCGTGGGGATTTTGCTCACGTAAAAAAAAAAAGCTATTTTAATAACGAACGTCTACAATAAGAGCCTGGTAATAATTCAAAGATAATCCTCTAGAACCCAGCCCTTAATATCTACTGAAGTCATAATAGTGATTTACGTGGGACCCAAACACTCACCTGAGTTCGCTCACGGACAATACGTCAAAAAAATATTAATAACCCTACAAGAGTTACAATGGGTTGGCAACAAAAGGTGACCGATATTCACCTAGAAGGAGCTAGGGCAACCATATGTTGCTAGAAAGTAGGATAAATCCCAATTTAAAAGTGTATAGTTTAGATATTTTATTAAATTCACTTGAACAGAATATTTTTTTAATTAAATGGGACTGGCCATACGTACACTGGTATATATGTATATGTCTTTTAAAAAAACACTACACACATAAGCCATGTAACTAAAATAAACTAAACTAAACTAACAAGGAGCATCATACAAAACTGTTCTGCCCAACATCTGGTAGCTATTCCACTGCCAAAATAACCATTATGTATTTACCTGTCTTAAGTCTTCTAGTAGACCTCAATATATTTTTAAGATACTGACTCTGGTCACAGGTTGGTTTGGTTGGTTTTACTGGGTTTATTTCTGAATGTTTAGTAGTGAATAAAAATTCATTGACAATAGTAAAATAAATGATTATACTACTATTGTAACAGTCCAATATCTTTATCGATACATGGTATCCATCTCTTTGATTGAGTAACTATATGTGACCGTGAGCGGTAGCGGCTTTATATCACTCGCTCTCAGCTATTACGTTCTGAGCCCAGAAAACAAATGTTTATTTGGAACCTATGGTAACAAAACCGAGAAAATATAGTATTAATAAATTTTGTACTCATTTGTGTATTGTTGTTTTGTTTTAATAATAATACAAGAATACTGTATTTCTCAAAAAAATACATTCAAACATCCATCATTGTTTTATATCAAAAAAATAATTAATATTTACATAATGTACATGGAAGTTATCTAAATTAAAATATAAAAACATTGTATGATATATATTGAACTTAATGTACGATAACAAAATAGATACAAAATCGTACTAGCGTCCACATCTTTACATTTATTGTTAAAAAGTACAATTTGAAATTTAAAAATACAAATATTAGTAATATAAAGTAATAATAAATATTAGTTAAAAACTAGAGAATATAATTATTTTGTTTCAGTTCTCTGAAACGTTCTCTAGCTTAAGAAAAATCAATCCCTAATTTTCGTCTATTCTAAAATTTTGAATGTCCTCTAATAATCTTTCTTTGCAGCATCTCTAGCAAAGCTACTAGTATCATTGGAGCAGTACAGCGTTTGCGGTCATACTATAAGTTCCTTTTGTAATGTCATTTACTTCTTTTACACTACTAATTCTTTTCATGTACCCTCGAATTGCATCTTAATTGATATGAGGAATGAAAATCCCTGCTGTGGTTTTTCTAAGAGACTATGGAGTTCTTCGAGGAGGGCATTAGAAGGTTTCTTCAAGATCGGCGGCTCGAATGTGACTATTATAATATGCCCCATGAGTACACATCCTTAGGCCGAGGTAATCACTTTCCGTCAGGTGGGCAGTGTGACTTGCCATCTAAATAGATTTTTAATGCTTCATATCTAAAAATCCATAAAGTATCTATTTCCATGGCTATCCTACGTGCTATCTGTACACACACATACGTACACTCGGCAGTGATCGAACCTAACAATAGAAGGAGGTCACTGGCGCGATAAGCACCTCACTTTCCTTCGCTGACTCTCGATATTGATTTCGAGCAAAACCTGCATAATTTAACATATTGGAAGACGATTACATTTGTTTAATGTTAAGGTCAAATTTATTTCTGAACTATATAGTTGACATACGATCAGAATAAATTTAATGAAGCCGTAGCTTTGTGGTTAATATCGGTCCAAGGGTCGAATCCTGGTCATTACACCACCGCTCGACGTGAACCCACTCCTAACACAAGCAATTTAGCTAAGCTGGAGGGGTTAGAGGGAATATTACTAATTTCAGTTCAATTATACTTAAAAAAAAATTGAATAGTTTATGATCATTTTTTATAATAGGGGTATATGGGACCCCACCTTCAAGTCAAGCTGACCTGCAAACCAGTACATCCTACAGATGAGACTAGCGCGATAATTTCCTCTTGGGTTTCGGAGTTGGCTCCGATGAAAGCCGTATCAACCAAACCTGCAGGAGAGAACACACGTATTCTCTAGTAGAATTCATTAGTATTGATCTCGCGTTCTTCCACATCTCCACGATCCCCCTGGGTGCGTTACAATATAAATATGAAATTACTTCCTACCGTCGCAGAGTAAGGAAGGCTACAATTATTCCTTCATTATTTTTATGGTTACCCTGCATGAAAAAAAGACCCAAGTTTATAACACGCAAACTTTTGTAAGTGAAGTTTCATCTTATATATGGCACATGTATGTATGCGTTACCTAAACAGTACAGACAAGTTTAAGAGAAATTTAAAATAAGGTTTGGTGAAAAAAAAATACTGTTGAAATAAACCTTATAGATGAAAAATCCAGTAAGTGTTAATCTATGTAAAGGTGTGGTGACGAAGAAAGAATACAAGTATCACTACCCCATCTCATCCGAAGGGTGTCGTAAGAGGCGAGTTACGGAAAAATACGCAGACGATATCCCTGTTAGAAGGAAAACTCGAAGTAAAATCCCTGTACCATCCCGTCTGGCCAGCGTGGAAACAATAAGGCAATGCCTCCCAACATTGGCACAGGCATATGCCCAGCAGTAGACTGCAATAGGCAAATTGCTTCAAGTAAACTAATATGTCGATCAGAATCAGGATATTCTAAAGAAAGAAAATACCGACAAACTTTTAAAAATAGAGGGAGCGAAATCTGTTGGCTAGGATAGTAGTCATTGTAAAATGTGATTCCTGCCTCATTTATAAAGTAAAACATTCAAATTTTAGTGACATTTCGTTCCGCCTAAGCTCTCGGAATTCACTATTCTTTGGTATGGCCTATTCGTTCCAAAATTCAACCATACCTCAGTAGGTATGGTTGAATTTTGGAACGAATAGGCCAAAATGGTGTTGATGATCAACACCATTTTGGCAACATTTAACAATTTTGAAAACAAATGGACTGGTTGCGCCGATAGTAAAATTTGTATTTTCCCGCTCAATAGTAGTAGTATGTCGAATGGTTCGAGTCATCTCTCAATTGATTGACACTGAACACACGCTTCCTATACCCATCTCCCTCCCGCACTACCTTTAAAGTGAGATAGCAATAGTTTTCGCCCCGACCAATTGTTGAAATGGCCGCATCTTCACTTCCGCATTGAACTAGAATCAGCAATGGCGGCGGCGCGCGCGACTCTCAGAAATTAATAATATTTGTTGGATTTTAACCGCTTTCATAGACCTTTACCGATCGGATTGTGCCTCTCGTGTCCCTCAAGTGATTTAGTGATGTGGGCAGCAGCTCCTGAGCCAGGAAGAGAAGACCGGTGCACCGGCTCCTACAGCACGTGGCGTCATAAAGGTTAGTGCATCCTCTCCTAATTTCTTGGGTTGCATTCACTGCCTAAACCACCGCCGCGGCAACCCGATCACCTATCTTGTTTGTTGTGTAAAGTGTCATCTGAAATATTTAGCTTCACCCCCCGCAGAATACAGTCCACTAGCTCACGTGGCGTGAGAATCGCGCCACCATTCTTTTTGGTCCCACTCACCGGATCCTTAGTCGTAGTTCGCATTTTGTTATTTATTTCATAGGGAATAAACGCACCGCACCTAAATACCTAGTTATTTTAGTAGAAAACCCCGCATCTAGGCGTTTAGGTTTAGATCTTAGGTATCCTAGACACCCTAGTGCATAGGCACAGTGTAATACCTAACGCATTTGGCTATTTCAATTTCTAAGTTGTCCGTTCGCCGCTAGTTCGCATCGTATTTACCTAATACCTACATAGGTAGGTACGCGGTTATACCTCGCTCGCATTTCATTCAAATTCATACGAAAGTATTTTAATTTGAATAGATATTACGCAATACTTAATCCCTGAAATAATAGTTGAACCTAGACAGTGATCTAGCTCGCGTAGGTACGATCTGGTTGTTGTTATTCGCGTTTGTTCAAACTTGCACTCGCAGTTATAAGTACCTACCTACCTACGGAATATATCGTTCGCGCCGCGTCGCTGTTCTATACCGCTAAGATTAAGTTATTTCATTTGTTGTTTACCGCACTTTAGTTTGATATTTAGTTGTAAAAATGTCCCCAAAGGTTGGTAGTACCGATAGTAAAGTTCAATTGAAACTTTTATACGCTAAAAGAGAAATGCTTTACTCTCGCGTACAATCGATTTGTGATAATGCACTTAAAACCTCTGATTTGGCTATTAGAGATTCGTTCTTATGTTCTATAGAAAACTTAGATAGTTTACGCGCGGATTTCGAATCCTTAGTACATGACATCAACGTTTTAGAGTTAGATTTAAATCCCGATTACTCAGTGAGTTATCAGGCCTTGTCGTCGTTTGACGATTTGTATTGTCGTATCAAACGCGTCGCTAGGAGTTTGGAGAAACCGTCTGACCGACCCAATCCCACTCGCGACCGACCTAAGTTGCCACCAATTCAAATACCCGAATTTGATGGTAACATCCGCAATTGGTGTTTATTTATAGATAGTTTTGAGAATACAATAAATAAGAACGTTTCGTTGACAGATCACGAAAAATTGCATTATCTCGTTGAAAAATTTACTGGTAAAGCTATAACCGTTTGCGCTGGAATTACGTTTAGTGCCGAAAATTATAATTTAATTTTAAATACTTTGAAAGCTAAGTATGAGGATAAAAGATCGGTAGCTGACGCGTATTTGGATCAGATGTTTGACTTGAGGTCCATTACGGCATGTAACGATCAAAACTTAGAGAAGTTTCTAGATACTTTCGCATCATCTGTTCGCGCCGTAAAGAACCTAAAGATCGAAGACCTCTGCGACTTCTTATTTTTGTATATGGGTTTAAAGAAATTAGATTCCGAAACCATTCGTTTATTTGAGTCGGATCATCGCGGCAATAAAATTCCTAAGTTCGAAGACTTAGAAAGTTTTGTTCGCGAGCATATAAAAATATTGCAACGCTCTTCATCGAAACATGAAGGCGCGAAGAAAGTTGTTAGTTCCGAACGTAAAATAGATGCGTCATCGAAGTCACTGAGGTCAACTCATACTTATGTTAATACCGCACCAGCACATGTACAATCACCTGTTTGCTCTTTGTGTAATGCTCATCATTCGCAATTGTACAAGTGTCCGGGTTTCCTAAAATTATCGCCTAATGATCGTTATAAATTTGTTCGCGCTAATAATTTTTGTTTTAATTGTCTCGGTACTAAACACCGATTTGTTTTATGTAATAGTAGCAATAGTTGTCGCAAATGTCCAGCGAGACACCACACTTTACTTCATTTTGAAAATAGTAACGCCGCATCCAATGTGTGCACAGTTGGTTCGTCGAGCGGTGGCACACCATCGCATAGCTCGCCCGCGTCGGTGACGCCTGCGCCACAGCCGCAGCCCGCGCTCGCGCGCGGTCCTGCCCGCACGGAGACCGCTGCGAATGACGTCACCTTGTGTTCGTTGTCCGCTAGTGCTGCGCTCACTACTGTTGTTCTCGCGACTGCTCGCGTTATTATTGTTGATGCATTAGGTAAACCGCACATTGTTCGAGCGCTATTAGATGGCGCTTCGCAAAGTAATTTTATTACTCAAGATTGTTGTCAACGTCTTGGTTTCAATGTTAATAAGCGTTCAACCCGCTCAGTGGTGAAGGGTTTTGGAGGTTTACAGGCAGCTGTTCATGGCACCGTTAAAACAAGGTTTGGATCTCGTTTTAATAATAATATTTGGTTTGACATGGATTCGCTCGTTACAGATAAAATAACTGAACAGTTGCCTACCGTCCCGGTGGACACGTCTTTATTAACGAAATTTAAAGACTTGCCTTTAGCAGATGAGACTTACGCTGTTCCTGGAGTCGTCGATATATTGATCGGCGCTTCGATTCTCCCGCACCTCCAGTTATCACGTAAGGTTCAAGGGGGACCGACGTACCCCGCTCCGCACGCACTGGAAACAGTTCTTGGTTTTGTTATAATTGGTTCCGCACCCGCTTCTATAGATAGTTTTAGTCACTCGACTGCTTCGTTCTGTTGCACCGTCGAGCCGCCACTGGAGTCTACCATCCGCAAGTTTTGGGAAATTGAAGAGGTCAATGTCCCACCTATCCTAAGCCCTGATGACAAGATGGCTGAGGAGATTTATTGTCGCACGACTACTCGTGATGAGCAGGGTCGTTATGTTGTCGCGCTCCCTTTCAAGGGAGATATTTTTTCGCTCGGTGACTCCCGTGTATCCGCTGAAAAACGCTTTCTTTGTTTAGAACGAAAGATGCAGGCGTCTCCAAAGTTAAAGCAAGCCTATGATGAGGTTGTTAACGAATATTTAGATAAAGGTTACATCTCACCTGCGCCTGCGGACACTGACGAGACCCAGCCTTCGTACATTATCCCGCACCACGGAGTTGTTAGAGAGGATAAGCTTACTACTAAACTCCGCGTAGTTTTGGATGGCAGTGCTGGGACTGGCACTTCCGTGTCGCTTAATGACATTTTGTATTGTGGTCAAAATCTTCAAGGTAATTTATTTGACATAATTGTAAATTTTCGCTTATTCGCTGTTGCACTCTCTGCAGATATTCGACAAATGTTTTTGTGCCTTGAAGTGCGCAAATCCGATCGTAGGTTTCAACGATTTTTGTATAGATTTTCACCGCGTCAGGTAGGTATATCGCAACATAGTGTTGTTACTGTAGTAGGCATCGCGGACGCTAGTGAGAAGGCGTATGGAGGAGTAGTTTATTTTCATGACTCGAATGCAGGTAAGGTTTCAATTAGCCTTATAAGCGCGAAATCAAAGGTCTCTCCTCGTAAGGTCGTCTCTCTGGCGCGCCTCGAGCTATGCGCTTTACTATTGTTAATTAGATTGATCACCTCTATCGTCAATGCTTGTAGTGGTCGCATTAATATTAGTAGAATTTTGGGTTTTTCGGACTCAACAGTCGCTTTGTGTTGGGCCCACTCTTCGCCCCATCGTTGGGACACATTCGTCGCTAATAGAGTGGCAAAAATTCAATCTGAATTAGCGCCACAAAATCTCTTTCACGTTGCTGGCACCGACAACCCAGCTGATTGTCTCTCTCGTGGATTGCTTCCTTCGCAAATTTTAGATCACCCGTTATGGTTTAGTGGACCGTCCTGGATTCATGCCGCGTTAGATAAGTGGTCAGTTAGTCAATTCAATCCCACTACGGTTTCCGAACCACCCGAGGAGAAGAAGCACTCGCTTGTTGTATCGGTCCCGCGTGAAGAGTCCCTTATTTGTTGTTGGCTAATCGCGTCTCGTCTTGGTCGAGACTGTTGCGTTGTGTTGTTTATGTAGGCCGATTTTTGAGAATTTTATCTACGCGCGGTCATATAACCGCCGCTGATTTAGATAAAGCTGAATTGGTCATACTTCGCGAGTTGCAGAAATTTTATTTTGCTTCTGAATTAAAAAATTTAGAATTTAACAAACCTTGTAGTCGTTCTTTCCGACACTTGAAACCATTTTTGGAAGATGGACTCATTCGAGTAGGTGGTCGTTTGAGAAATTCAAGTTTAGGATTTGAACAAAGGCATCCAGTAGTTCTCCCGCGTAAGGACCACGTATTAGATTTGTTAGTAGATTATCATCATAAGGTGAATTGTCACGCTGGTCCCGATTTGTTAATGTCTATTTTGTGACAGAAATACTGGATAATTTCCGCTCGTAATTTGATTCGCGCTAGAGTACACAGATGTGTACCTTGTTTTAAACTCCGCCCGCGTTTTATCGCGCCTGAAATGGCCGATCATCGCTCTTGTCGTGTTGTTCAATCCGCAAAACCTTTCGTACACACCGGCACAGACTTTGCTGGGCCTTTCAAAGTCACTATTGCTCGTGGTCGTGGCATTCGCTCCACGAAAGCTTATGTTTGTTTGTTCATTTGTATGACAACTCGCGCGATTCATATAGAGTTGACCGGTGATTTAAGTACGCAAAATTTTATGTCCGCTTTTAAACGTTTTTTGTCGCGTCGTGGTCCGGTTAAGCGCATGTATTCGGACAACGGTACAAACTATGTAGGGGCCCGACGTAGTATTTCGGAATTGCACGCATTCTTACGGTCTAAGTACTACCAAAGTGAATTCGCTCACATCTTAGCCGAAAATCGCATTGAATGGTACTTTAACACGCCTGCAGCTAGTCATTTTGGTGGTAATTGGGAAGCGAATATTAAAAGCCTTAAGTCGCATCTGTTTCGCGTCATAGGCGAACAGATTCTCTCGTTCGAGGAGTTGAGTACCGTACTCGCTCAAGTAGAGGCGGTGATGAACACGCGTCCGCTGTGTCGGACTCTATCTAGCGATCCGTCAGAGCCATTAGCGTTAACGCCAGCTCACTTCTTAAATACGACTCCTCTAAAATATTTGCCCGCAATGGATGTTGATGACGATAAAATGCACCTTCTAACTCCTCACGCTCTTTTAGATAAATTAGTCCAATCGTTTTGGAATCGTTGGAGAACCGATTATTTGCACACGCTGCAGTCGCGTCAAAAATGGAATACTCCATCCAACCCAATTACTGTAGGTACGGTGGTAGTCCTTATGACTGAGAATGCGCCTCCTTTACATTGGCCTCTAGGAGTAGTAGAGGAAGTTTTTCCCGATTCCCGCGGGATAACTCGTGTTGTACGGGTTAAAACCGCAACCGGATCGTATCTGCGCCCGGTTGTTCGCCTCTGCCCTCTGCCTAACCAGCAGTAGGCACGAGTTCAAACCTAGTTTTATATTTTAGTTGTTATTTCCCAAACCTAGATTTAGATTAGACTTTAGATTTGTTCCGCATTTTCGTTTTGAAGGTAACCCTTCAAGCCGGGGGGAATGGTTGCGCCGATAGTAAAATTTGTATTTTCCCGCTCAATAGTAGTAGTATGTCGAATGGTTCGAGTCATCTCTCAATTGATTGACACTGAACACACGCTTCCTATACCCATCTCCCTCCCGCACTACCTTTAAAGTGAGATAGCAATAGTTTTCGCCCCGACCAATTGTTGAAATGGCCGCATCTTCACTTCCGCATTGAACTAGAATCAGCAATGGCGGCGGCGCGCGCGACTCTCAGAAATTAATAATATTTGTTGGATTTTAACCGCTTTCATAGACCTTTACCGATCGGATTGTGCCTCTCGTGTCCCTCAAGTGATTTAGTGATGTGGGCAGCAGCTCCTGAGCCAGGAAGAGAAGACCGGTGCACCGGCTCCGACAGCACGTGGCGTCATAAAGGTTAGTGCATCCTCTCCTAATTTCTTGGGTTGCATTCACTGCCTAAACCACCTCCGCGGCAACCCGATCACCTATCTTGTTTGTTGTGTAAAGTGTCATCTGAAATATTTAGCTTCACCCCCCGCAGAATACAGTCCACTAGCTCACGTGGCGTGAGAACCGCGCCACCATGGACAAAATTATAGAAAATACACGTACTAAAATTTTTAAAATATTTTCAATGTAATTTAACAAAATTATATTGAAAATATTACAAAATATAAAAATGTAATAGAATGTAGGGAAAAATTACGAATTCCCCCTATAAGGTAAAGATAGCGGGCTTGAATCCAGCCTAAACCGATTAATTTTTTTCTATGTTAATCGATTAGAAAAATTATGAAAATCCAAATTTAATTCTAAGGAACTTTTTTATTACCATTTTTCAAATGAAATTAAAAATAAATGATTATAAGTTTATAACTTTTAAACTGAGACTAGAAATAATAGATCTATTTATTTCACTATCATCTATACATATAAACTTGAAGAGTTTGTTTGTTTGTTTGAACGCACTTCTCAGGAACTACTGGTTCGAATTGAAAATTATATTTGTGTTGGATAGTCCGCTTATCGACGAAGGTTTTAGGCTATATATCATCACGCTACTACTTAAGGAAGCGGAGCAGTGATCATAAATGTCAAAAAATTCTGAAAATTCCCATACATTATTTGAAGATTAAAGAAATACAGGCTCAAATAATAAGTGATTTGAGGTTTCAAAATATGCTACGAGCGAAGCTGAGTCGGATCAGCTAATCTTCTATAACTTGAAAGCATTTCTCAATTATGATGATTGAGGAAAGATCTCGTTTAATCTACCTCTTAGGATCAGTTTTCAATTATCCGACTCTAAAACAAAATATAATTTTAAAAATCTAAATCCCCACTTTGACGAATTAAATATTGAAGGAGAGAAATATCAAGGAATTTTCCTACTTCAATCATTTTGACACTGAATCCAGATTTGTATACCTAATACTGGTTCTGTATCCGTGGTTAGATTGTATTGTTGGATCAATCTAACCACGCATACACAGCCTAATACATCAGTATTCTAGTAGAATTTGGATTCAATGTCAAATTGGCAAAAGTTTATTTTTAGGAAATATCGCAACACATATAACACTTCAACAACTGTAAGCATCTGTGTTGTTGTTTTTTACCGACTTCAAAAAGGAGGAGGTATTTTTTAGCGGTTTATTATTATTTTTTTTCTAACGGTGTTCGATATGGTATACTTGCAGAGAAATATCCGAGAAATCCGGATCTGATGCTAAAATTTTAAAAAAAATTAAGATATTTTTTTTGTTATTGTTTGGTTTCAACTGAAAATGCTTAATTAAGACATTTCAAATATGTATAAGTGATTTATAGCTGTTGCTTGCCCTAAATATAAATAAAAATTACACATTTTCATTTCATTTTCAAGGTAAACACTGAACAATATTCATTCACAAGCTCTACAAAATATCGCAATCTCGATATTGCTGCTAGAATTCGAAAATACGTTGTAATAAATCAGAATCTTATCACAATCAGGCACTTAAACAACATAAGAAGTATCCAAGATCACTTGGATAGCCGCCGAGAGGATTTTTAGCCCCCAAGAGCACTTTGTATTAGATTTATCCCTAAAATTTGAAGTGCCCTGGCGGTTCGCTGAGTCTAATGTTTACCGGGTCAAAGTTTCATCTACCTGCCGCCTTCCGGTTTGTTTAAAAGGTTTACACATCGATGTGAAAAGTATATCCTACTATAATATATATTAAATTTGAGAGTTTGTGAAGATGTTTGGACGTTTATTATTCAATCATGTTAAACCACAGATAGGATCTGGCTGTAATTTTATACAGGGGTAGATTATTCAAAGAATCAAAGAATCATAACATAACATAAACTCACGCCTATATCCTCGAAGGGGTAGGCAGAGGTGCTAGCACCCACATTTCGCCAGTTTATGTTTAGATCCCAATGTAATAGGTGGCGAGCCTGTTGCCATTAACCGGGCACTTATAAACCTGCGATAAATACACACATAGCTTCGAAAAGCGTTGGAAATTCATTGGTGTGTGCCATGGTAAAACCTGGGATCGAACCCGAGACCTCGTCTCAGCAGTCCATTACCCATAGCCCTAGGCTACCGCAGTTCTTCATCAAAGAATCAACTTCTTTTATTCAGTTTAGGCACACAAAGTGCACATATGAACGTCAAAATTTTACAATTATGTCAAGATACAATATAAAAATGTTAAATAATGTAAAAATAATCTACTGGAAAATAATTCTTTTGCTGTTTCGGAGGTTAATACTACTGAGAAGATACCAGCAAGAAACTGTATTAGAACTAGATTATCTTTCTTTTTTAAATTTGCTTTAGTTTACAATTAATTTTGTGCGAGCAAGTAAGAGACTTATGTTGACCACGCATTTACATCATCAAGATACTCATCTACTTTATTATTCATTAAAGTTTTTTTTCACTTCTATTTTAAATTTATTTAGTGGCATGTTAATCAAATCCTGAGGAATTTTATTAAATATTTTTACACAGCTGCCTACAAACGAATCACCAACTTTGTGAAGCCTGAGTTTTGTTACAACTATTATCAGAAATAACATATAGGTTGTTTATTATCCTTAGATTGGGTTCCCATGGGATGTGAGAATAATTCCCATTTGCGTACAAGCTAAGAAGTAATTGACTTATCATTCCGTTAACCATTTCTGCAGTGGACAGCCAACTGAACTGTCAACCTTTATATTTAATGTAGTTTAATTGTCTACAACGTGTCTAAAGACATTTATCATTGCACTACTAAGTGTCAATATTGATAAAACTGTTCGAATTAAATTTGAATCAAAATTCGTCAGCTAAAGCAAGTAATAATTAAAGGCACTACGAACAAAATGAACTAAAATCAAAACAATTATATCATTAAATAACCTTTTCACAACCACAACTTTCAAATACTGCTCTCATTTATTTTCTCCTCATGATAAGGACCATGGAAGGTAAACCTCCACATCCTCAGGGCTTCTAGTTCATATTTCGAAGCTAACTGAAACTGGTATAACTGACTTATAATAACATTTATTAAACGAAGTCACGGATCCAAAAACCCTCGGTTGAATTAATTTCAAACTCAAATAAAGGTTTACATACATAGTTAATTAAACAGAGCAGTGTGTAAATGACGTGAATATACTGTTCTTACATTCTTGTATGTTAGTTTCCATTGTACGGCGAGAATGGGGAGTTTTGCTGCTGTACTTATTTGAGCACATAGTCGAGAAACTTTTACTAAGTGGTTGTAGTGTTGCCAGTTATATCAGAAGTGCCTACTTTTGTGAGTGTTGAAACATTAATTTTGTGGTGTTCATTAAATTTTAATAAAAATGAAATGGTAAAATCAAATAATAATCTTACCATTTTAAATAAGTGCCTGTATATTCCTAAAGGTATAGCCCACATTTTACCACTCACGTAACGGGGGTCGATTATGCCTAACCTGGTTATCAAACCTTATACTCAGCAGTTGTACTCTCCACTGTATCAATGAATAAAAATAAAATTCAAATAAACAAAACCAAGAATATTTTCTGTTATTCATATACAACAAAATGTACAAATAACGGAAATTCAGTAAGGAAATTGTAATCAATCAGATTGTGGAAGGAACCACCTTCCACCCTAGGGTTGTCAACTCCGGTAAGAGCTACAGGTAACACTCAATGAATTGAAAAAAAAAGAAATATTAATTCGACCCATTCAGTAAGCAAAAAGTTTATTTACCTGTGTGGTTGAAGGTACATGCCTTCAGATCTTTAATTTTTCTATATATTGTGACCCGTTTCGGACAGCAATCACTCACGTTATGATAATCGTCGACGTATTGTATACGTTTAGTGGTGGTTTAGTTCTCGAATGAAAAAGAGAGAGATCGTAACATTACAAAGTTAAATGTCGATAAATTACATTTAAAACGCTGGCAACACTACAACTAAATGGAAACGCTGATCTTGATATGTAGGGGTATGTAAGGAACAATAGACAGGCTAACAATGGCGAGTTAGACTGTGTGTTGAAAAACTTATCTGCTTCCTAAGACTTGTGACTAGCGTTTGTGAAAATGTAGTACCTAGGTTTGTAATAAAAAGTAAGTAGGTATTTTGACTTGATTTTTACTTTTATGGAAGCGACTGTCCTCCTACCCCTCAATCCCATTACGTAAGCCTGACTCAAAGCCTAGTCCATCTGTTTACAAGTGTATCGAACGCGATTTTTCAAATTGTTTTTATTTATTTATTCAACTTTATGCTCAGTAAATTTGTACAAAGGCGAACTGAATGATAAAGGCATTGTCTAACAGTCAACCTTAGGATGATGCAGAGATACTGAGGTATAGATTGAGGTAGGTGCAGGCAAAATAAATTTTCACTTTTACATACATACATATAATCACGCCTTTATCCCCGGAGGGTTAGGCAGAGGTGAATTATCACCCAAATTTCACCAATAATTATATTCGGTCCCACGTAATAGGGGGTGATCCTATTGCTGTATTTCGGGCACTATTGTTGACTCGAGCCATGCGTCTGAGGCTGAGTCTGGGCTGTATATATCTGCCCGAGATTAAACAGCCCTATCCCTTAGTCGCCTTGTACGACACCACATGAGAAGAGTTGGGGTGGTCCAAATTCTACTCTGCCGGGAACCACGCGGCTAATTGAATAAATAAAACGATTCACAAAATCATTTTATTTCTTTACTTTCTTTTTTTCGACTTACAATTGAACTCATAGTGGGACCTCTATACACCTACAATCTCTATACACCTGGGCTCTAGACACCAAAATATTTATGCTGAGTTTCTTGCCGGAGTCTTCTAAGGTTGGGGCCGCGTGTTGAACCGGTACGGTGATGCATTTGCCAAACTAGTCTTTTATATTTCTTTTTAAATTGACGTTTTATAAGTTACGATTTAATGGTTATGGTAAATATATAATTTTTGAATTTAAGTTTGACTAGACACACCTATAAGAGTCACACTCAAACAAATGTTAAGAGTGGAAATCGAACCGACAACCCGGTAGTAAAAATAAAATCATTTACCTCCGAACAGTCAATGTCTCGATTTTGAACCTTTTTCACAATACATGACAATACCATAATCTGAATTATAGAAAAAACTTGAAAAACAATATTCCCAGTACGCATTAATTTCTAAGAAAACAAAACAAACTCCCTGATCCCGTAATTTATCTATTTCAAAACAAATTAAACAGTATTGGTGCTCCAATTTGCACTTGACAATGATAAGTTGAACCTTGTAATTAAGACGAATTCTTTAAGCTGAGTTCACACTGTAACATTGTTTCGGTCCAGTTTTCGGGATAAAAGTCATTCTCGAATTTTGAACGCATTAGCGTGACAAAACGGCTCGGTGTCAAGGGCCAGTCCCTCGTCAACTCGGGTTTATTGTCTGAGTCACTGTGACGAGGTACCCTTGGCCACGCACCCTTAGCCAGTGAATCGTTAGACTCTCTAAAGATTCCACTGGACGATCGTTTTTCAAACTTGTTTTTTTCTTAGATAGTATTTGTGAAGAGGTTTTTTAAGAATTAGGTCAGATACGAATTTATCGGTTTTTCACGATGCTGAAAACAATTTAGAATGTTTTTTACGTTATTTTTGAGCGTTAATACTGAAAATCTGAAGATAAAGTGAAGATATTTATCAAGTGATTCACGATTTCATTTCAACCACCACTTTCCATAAGGGCCGTGTGCTTGTTTGTCACCAAAAATATATAAAAATGTATTCAAGAATTAGCGATGAAGCGCACACACGCTTCATCGTTGTGACTTCATTCGTATTTTTGCGTGGTTCCCTAATTATTATAAAGTTTAAAATGGTGGTCAGTATCTTCTTGACAGCACCACAGCTTTTTACCATCTAGCGGAATGTAGTCAACAGACTAAATATTTAAAAAATCTATAGTAAAACTAGCTTTTTCATGTGCGCAAAATCCCCACGGATAAAGAACCGGTAGGGAAAGTTATGTCGGACTTAAACCGACTAAAACGCACGGCGTCTGTGGGTCATTATTGATAACCGGACGTGAGGTTGGCAGGTATATCCCTCGCACCCTAGCCGACTCAGGGCCATCTCTATCGATCCACCTTAAAACGTCAGCTATGTACAGACCAGACTGCAGATCTTTGCCGGATGATGTCATTACTTATGTATCCTCCAAAAATCCCTAGCATAGCTCTTTCTATAACCAGCTGCGCGACTTTTGGGTTGTGAACTAACCCCATTATAAGTAAGCACGTTACACCCGAGGAGAGGGCCAGATCCAGAGAAAAGGCCCTGGATCGGCCGGGGTACGAAGGATATGCCTGTCAACCTCACCTTCGACAACCAAAAACGACCCACAGGCGACGTGCGTTTTGGTCGGTTCGAGTCCGACATAACCTCTTCCACCGGCTCCTGTGGGGGGAGGGGGGGGGGGGTATCCGTTGGGTTTTTGCGCACGTTATAAAAAAAATGTATCCACGTTACATCACCGTATACCTATTAGGACACACAGCTCTCCTAGACAAGTGGCAATTCATTGGACGGCGTATTGTAATGTGAATTGATAGAATTTGACGTATATGACAGTCGTCAACGCATGTTATATACATCAAATCCCATACAATATCATTCTATTCCACAATTCACCGGCCAATAGCCTTGTCTAGGGGGGGCTGGTATTAAACCTTTTGTCTCCAGGCACAGTGTTAGGGTTACGGAAAAATGTAACCACTACCAAAATAAAGACTTACAAATACATCTGGTACTTCTCCACATATATCTGTGTTACATTAATATAATTACTTGAACATTACATTTGTTTGTAACGAGTGCTGAGTGCCCCCGAGAGCCCTCTCGTTTATTTGTCCATTAAATTAATTACATTGTTACATATGAAACGTATTTTTCTACATTTACCCACTAATAGAAAATAATCTAGATTTTTTCGTAATTAAATTAGATGTACATTAATTATGTGCAGTATGAAAAATAAGTAAAATTTAAGTATACTAGTTTTGACAGCCTCTGTGTCAGGGCGGTAGTGAAAGCGACTGCTACGCAGGGGGTGCGGATTCGATATCCGCTCAGTACAAATATTTGTATGAATGAATATATGTGTAGCTATTGCATTGGTCTGGTCGTGCCTCTAGAAGCACCGCCGTAGATGGAGGCAGGACACGACGGTATTTCCGTCCAATTGAGCAGTCCGACTGGGGAAGTACCTCCGCCCTACAGAATACCGCGGCCATTAAACCTCGTGTTTTTTTTTATATAGGACACGTCAATTGGACTTCGCCTTGCCTGATGGTAAGCTGAAGGCAAAGTCCCAGAAAAGAGGGTCACCATTACTTACACATACCGTGTGACAATGGTGACACTCAGCTTGACGGCCTCATCATATGCTTTTTCACGCCCCGCTTAAAGGACCCGGGACTGTAGGAAGAAGTTGCGTTGTTCCCAGCGGTGAGTAGGGAAGCCAGAGCTCACTGCAAGGTTTTTTTGCTGTCTATAGAAAGACCAAAAGCTTGTCCTGTTTTGTCTTTTACACTGACGGCACAGAAACTCTCAATGCTTGCAGGGTTGTCAGCGCGACTGTGACTCCTATGGTATTACAAACTTCCGTAGGCCACGGTAACCACTTTCAGGTGGACCGTGAGCTTGTCTGCCGCCTAAGTGGTATAGCACTTATAGCTGTCGTTACCGGTTGTCCTACGAACATCTATGGCCGTCGTTATGGGTACTTGGAGCCCTAAAAAGTTCAACAACTGTTCTAGCTGCAGTGCTTCGGTATCGCTAATGGATATTGGATGTGGAGGTCAGATGGTTACGGAAGATATCAAATATCAGTCTAACCTGCAGTTAGATTGGACAAGGCGGACCCCAGACTCAGAGGTCAATGCTTTGAATGCGACTAGGATTAACGCTATTATAAAGAAGGAGAAAACTACTTTGACTCCCATGGGGTACGAGATCAGAATTCTACGCAGGTGGAACAGCAGACAACCATTGGTTATAATAAAATAATTTCAACAAGAGCCGTTGAACCATTTGAACGTAATTTTTGTAACAACCATTAAAACATAGTCATAAGCTTTTACATTTATAATAAAAAAAATTATACCACTTAGGTGGCAGACAAGTGCACGGCCCACCGGATGGATAGTGGTTACCGTAGCCTATGGACGTGTGTAACACTAAAGAAGACACACTCGCGCTGCTGACTCAGGAGGACAAAGCAGGACAAACCTTTAGTCATCTCACTGACAGCACAAATTCTCCAGTGAGCTCTGGCTACCCTACTCACCGCTGGAAACACAACACGAAGTTATTATAACCGCGGTATTCTGTAGGGCGGAGGTACTTCCCCGGTCGGACTGCTCGATTGGGCGGAAATACCGCTATGTCCTACCTCCAAGGTAGGAAGTAGGATAAATACACTTAAAACCTCATAATTAACAACACATATCCTTCTAAAAATTTCACTTACATTTAATATATGTACATATAAAACAATTTACCATTAACAGAATTCCACACGAACAAACGTCATAACTGCGCCCACGCCAGTCGTCAGTGAAGCGTATAACTCCTACGCTACTAAAGAAAACATTGGAATAACAATAATTTCCATATTTATGTTATATCAAGTACATATATGTGGGAAGTAATTACATATTTATAAATGTACTTGCTATTACTGCCACTACCCCTTCCCATTCTCAACAACAAATGGGTGATTTCAGAGCCTTAAAAATTCCGACTAGTCTGACTACAGATTTTCTATATCATGAATTGGTTGTGGAGGTCAGATGTTAGTTGCTTCATGGAAAATGTCGAAGTTCAGCCGCATCGCAGTTGTACTGGAAAGGCGACTCCAACAGACTCAGAAAATGATGATGATAGGAACACCTCCACTGGACCCCTGTAGGAAGAGTAGACCCAAGAAGCGTTTTTTTTTAATATCGTAGAAGGTATATGCCAATTGGTCACTCTGTCATGGATAATATAAGAAGTGGAGGAGTAAAGGCCAGAAAGCGGGCCCCAGATTTCCGAATAAGAGCCACAAACATGACCGAGACTCACCCGAAGACGATAATAATATATTTAAATGAGAACGATATTAGGGAAGTCAATATGACTTCACTTCCTCCATCAACAGAGCCACATCCACCTCTCGATTGGCGTTGGTAGCAACGTCTCCTACACCTTAAGAGAGTGGCCGTTGCGCAGGGTACTCGTAAAGGTAGGAGACAGCGGTAATTCCATCCAATTGAGCAGTCCGACTGGTGAAGTACCTTCGCCCTACAGTGTTCCCAGAGTTGAGTAGGGTAGCCAGAGCTCGCTGTAGAGTTTGTGCTGTCAGTGGGAGGACTAAAAGCTTTGCCCTGCTTTATCTTCTACACTTACGGCACAGAAAGTCTGTGCTTACAGGGTCGGCAGCGCGGGTGTGATTCTGGAGTTACACACATCCATAGACCACAGTAACCACTTTCCATCGCCTCCTGAGTAGTATATAAAGATTTCATGATCAAGTACCCCACCACGTAAGTACCCATATCTAAGTCGTTTAAAAAGTGAACCGCTGTATATTCCAACTCGCAAAATATACAGCGATTCTTTTCGCACCTAAATGGCGGCGTTTTATCGTTCTGAAACCCTATATAGTAGAAAAGCTAATCTCATAAATCACGCGTTAATTGTTCACCGTTCACAATGTTGCAATTATCTCGCCGTGACTTGGGTCTTCCATTGTTCTTAACAGTCTTAGACAGAATTGGAGGATGCCAACACCGAACCTTCGCGTTAGGAGTAAGAAAATAGAGATATTTTAGTAGTAGACATATCAACTTGGCCAGCTGCAGTAAGGGCATGTTTTCAATTCAATATGAAGATAAATTAAAAAAATGCCATTTGATCTGTCAAAACAAAACCTACAGTCCTACGTTTAAGTAGATACCGTTATTAGGAGAGGGCCAGATCGTGAGAGATGGCCCTGGATCGGCCCGAGTGCGAAGGATATGCCTGTCAACCTCACCTTCGTCAACCAAAACGACCCACAGGTGGCGTGCGTTTTAGTCGGTTCGAGTCCGACATAACCTCTCCCACCGGCTGCGGTGGGGAGGTATCCGTGGGGATTTTGCGCACTAAAAAAAAGTACATACCGTTATTAACTTCAACAGCCAAGGTGCAAGGGAAATACTTTATAGACTACCTTACACCATGACTCGAGATGGCGTGCGGTTTTAGTCGGTTTGAGTCCGACTGGTGGGGGATACCAGTGGGGATTTCTGTGCGAGGATAAAAGTCATCAAATATGATAACAAAAATAGGCATGTTTATTTTTTGACATTAATCAGAGCAGAGTTGATTTCAAACTTAAAAATGAACGTAACAAAATTCACTATCATATCGTTAATTCTTGTTGCATTCAAAGCTCGTACTTTAGAGTCTGGAGTCTGGGGTCCACTCTCCTATTCTTTTTTTAGCCGCCCGCGTAAGAGCCTGTACCAGGAAAACCTGTACCAGAGCCTTGTTTATCAATCAGCAGAGCTGGCTAGCGACTGTATTCTGGCTAACAGGTATGCACTGATTAGTAGGTGTGTTCTGGCTAGCAGGTATGTGCTGGTCAACAGGTGTGTTCTGGCTAGCAAGTATGTACCGGTCAGCAAGTGTGTACTGGCCAGCAGCTAATGTACTTGGTAGTAGGTGTGCTCTGGCCAGAAGCTAATGTACTGGGTAGTAGGTGTGTTCTGGCCAGCAGGTATGTACTGGCTAATAGGTGTGTACTAGCTAGCAGGTGTGTACTGACTTGCAGGTGAGGTTGACTTAGGCCCTACACATCTTGGTGAACGAAACATCATTCACCCAAAATTGTTTTCTGCAGAAAAATAAGCGAAACATTCTGAAATATCACAGAAAATAATTTATTTGTGACGTTTTCCGTCGTTTAATTTAAAGTAACGATGAAATACACAATTCGTTAAAAATTCAACACTGGAATACTGTAGCATGTACAATTTAATAATATCGTAGCATTTAAACAAAGGTTACAGCTACAGAGGTCAGTTTCAATTATTCATGTTACTATATTTTGGTATATTTAAGTTAACTAACGAGAATTACAAGCTGTATTATGTAATGAAAAGCTGCACAATACATGCTATATTCACCCGGTGTACAATCCAATCCATATACCTTTCTTTCACATATGCTCGCTGGCTATAATTGCTCTTGACCTGAGATCTAACCACCACCTCTCGCGAAACGTCTCCTAAAACTAGACAGAACAAGTATAAGAACAATAATGGGGACAATAACGGGCCACTGCCCCCTCCACAAGCACCTAAATACCATCGGTGTTACGGACAGTCCCCTTTGCAGGGGGTGTTTTATTGCTGAGGAAACGGCCACACACGTAATACTGGAACGCGAGGCAGTAGCCCATCAAGGATCACAAATCCTCGGTACAATGGGGTTGCTTCGCAAAGCCTGTAAAGCCCCCAGTAAGCTTCTGCATTTCTGGGTGGAGCTAGACTGGTTGCTCTAGCCAGTACTCTATGCGCACAATGGCCCAAAAAAGGAGACTAAGTGCGGACAAAAGAGTTCCTTTCCATTCCATTCCATTCTACCACCTCTTAAAAGTCATTTTACTTTACTGTTATAGTGTGAATTGTACACACTTCCACTTACACTTTCCATCAGGTGGGCCGTGTGCTTGTCTGCCACCTAAGTTGTATAAAATAAAACTCGAACCGTTGTCACCCATCGATATTTATGAACTGTATATATTTTTTTTTATAAATAGAACACGTCAATTAGACTTCGCCTTGCCTGATGGTAAGCTGAAGGCAAAGTCTCAGAAAAGAGGGTCACCATTACCTACACATACCGTGTGACAATGGTGACACTCAGCTTGACGGTCTCATCATATGCTTTTTCACGCCCCGCTTAAAGGACCCGGGACTGTAGGAAGAGGGAAACACGTGAGCTGGTAATGAATTCCAGGCCTTAATGGTGCGACAGTGTAACCCAAGTGTATAATCTGCCAATGTTAACAAATAAATTTAATATATCTACAACAGTAAGAGCTACTGTTTGACCTTGTTTGACCATATAGCACTAGTGTGTGGTCCTCGGCAGAGTAGAATTTCGTCGATACTCTCTCTTCCCATGCGGTGTCGTACAAGACGACTAAGGGATTGGGCTGTTTACGATATATTTGTTCACCCTATTGAGGGTAACTGGAATATTGATTCCAGTTCCTCCGTGATCATGGTGCTTGCAACGGTACAACATCATAACTCAGAACAATACAACAAGATAAATCTCCTGATAACTTTAATACTAATACCGCTAGAGGCGATAGTAGCCCCCAGGTCTTCCTTTAAAATATCATCGATCTGATAAAGACCAATTTACTTCAATCCTAAAAATTACATTATTGAACTTTACGACCGCCATTTTCACAAAAGATTTTCCACCGTATTATTAAACTATGCAAACGATGTGATAATGACGAAAGGCGATATTCAAGAATGAAAAATTACCGCCATAACTCACAGAGACGAACGACTAACAAATTAGGTAACGTTCAGAGAACATTTTTAAGCATTTGCGTCGATAGGAGGTAGCTGTCTACCCTCGTCAGGGAGGTAGACACAGCCTTATATTATGTACTATGACACTTGGGTCATAAGGATGTGAATCTATTCTTGTAACTGACAGTTTTTTTTTTGTTCTTTGAGTATAAGGCTAAGTTATATTGCCAGAATAGTTACTTGTTGTGCTTGTAAAGAAATCACCAATATACGTTGGATTTAAATCTATCTACTGTGTACTATCTGTGCCCGTGACGTCGTCTATATGGGCTTAAATCTGGGTTTTTCCTAAAATAATTTTAAATTTCTAACTTAGTTGATCTCCGCGATTACCACAAATCTTAAACACATATTGAGTACTCGCTTGTACTTTTCCACAATATTTTTTATTTGTTATTAAACCTGACCAGTTTCGCCTTACGGCATCCTCAAAGGTTCAACCTCAAACATTCTTTTATAAACATTGCGACACTCAGCTTTATTTCATAGGTGGGTAGTTATAATGTTTATAAAAGAATGCTGAGTTCGGTCAGGTCTAATGACAAATAAAAAATACTGTGGAATAGTACAAGTGAGTTCTCAATATGTGTAACAACAAATTTCACCAAGTGCTATCAATCAACAGTATTAATACAAATCTTAAAGCTCGGATAAAGAAAAAGACTAGGCACATAAAATGACATTTTTATTTTCACCTTTTTTATACAACTTAGGTGGCAGACAAGTACACGGCCCACCTGTTGAAAAGTGGTTACCGTGACCTATGAACGTGTGCAATACCAGAGGAGTCACACCCGTGCTGCCGACCCTGTAAGAACGGAGAGTTTCTGTACTGCCAGTGCAGAAGACACAATCAGGATAAGCCTTTAGTTTTAACACTGATAGCTCAAAAACTCTCCAGTGAGCTCTGGCTACCCTACTCACCGCCGGGAACACAATACGAGGTTATTATAGCTGTGATATTCTGTAGGGTGGAGGTACTTACCCAGTCGAACTGCTCAATTGGGACGGCAATACCGTCGTGTTCTACCTCCTGGATAAACATTGCCACCTGTTGCCGTAAAGTCAAAACAGGTTTATAAAAAAACCGTCGACCACGTCATCACTTATAATAGCAACAGGTTAAATAGTGGCTAAACTCAGACCTATTAAGTAAAGCTGTCACCCACAGCTTAGCCCACGTGAAATTGATCTCGTTCGCTACCAATTCCCGCGATTCCAGCCTATGTGTTATTCTAGATTGTAATGTATTCCTATACCAAATTACAGCCAAATCCGATCATCAGTTACAGCGTGATTGAATTACAAATATTCAAACATCTTCACAAAACTTTACATTTATTAAGATAAAATAATTTATGTGGAAATATTTTCTTGATACAATTAGCAACAGACCGATCTGGACTAGCAAAGTATTGTTGTTGTGTGTTGACCAATTGTTCTGATACTTGGTTCATACCTTTAGTGAGCTATACTTACTTAATATACATGGGAGTTATCTAAATTAAAATATAAAAACAATACAGAATATACCTAAACAATCCTGCTGGTTCAGGCATCAAAGAAAACCTCCCCAGTTATGTCTACCGGGAGGGCGACCAGAAGGCTGGTGCCATTGCCACGTGAATGGCAATACCAATCCTTTGCGCAAGGAATAAACCAGCCCTCTGGTCACGGGTAGCGTCAATTAACGTTTAGAAATGTCGGAGGATAATACAATTTCAATCAATAAAACCAGTTTGGTTAATATCATTACATCAAGATCATACAATAATGTTAACGGGACTTAACGTGATCATGAAAGGTACTTACATATCTTTGATTTGATTGAAGAGCATTAAGCACTAAAGGACATTAGGAATAACCCGGATATTTTAGTGCATAAGGCCGATAAGGGAAACGTCTCTGTGACCACGGCCGGTGTAACCTGGTCGAAATGTCAGGCAAATCAAAGGTATACACTATATATGTACCTATATAGTGATCGCGTTGTTATTATGAAGATAAATTTGAGTACAATACCTTTTTTTACGTGCGGAAAATCCCCATGGATACTCACACCACCGGAGCTGGTGGGAGAGGTTATGTCGGACTTGAACCAACTAAGACACACGACGCCTGTGGGTCGTTTGGTTGCCGAAGGTGAGGTTAACAGGCATATCCCTCGCACCCCGGCCGACCCAGAGCCATCTCTCTCGATCTGGTCTTCTCCTCGGGTGTGAGGACCACAGAGTCCCTAACTCGTCCCCGGAAACGGGGAGGCGCGCAAGACGCACTGCCAGCGCAAACTGCTTCTGCCAGGGTGACAGCTGGCTCCACCCGTCACCCCCAGGCCTGCACTCATGGGGGCCGTAGGTCATTTATCGACCTTGAGTACTGTACTAGTCAAGATTGATCTAATTCTAACTGTACGCATAATAAAAATATTTCCACATACATTTTCTCACAATAAAACCTTAAGTACCTCCTACAGACACTTCCCACACATATTTCGACAATTTTACACTCTATTAAGTCTCGAATACACGTGACTTGTGAGTTATTTTAGTTCAAAAGCCAGAACCATTCGCAAATACATCAATCACATCAGTACAAAGGAAACGAGATGGAGCTTTGTTACTATACGAACAAAAACGTATAAATACGCTGAAATTCCACCATTTGCTTCAATAGCTGCGTTAGCGAATTTTAGAAGTTAGAAAGAAGTTGTTACCAAGCAGTTTCATGATCAACTTAGCGTTATTTTAATGGAAGCGACTGCTGTCTTATCTTCGAGGAGAGGATGGAGGTAGGACGCGGTATTTCCCCCATGGATACCCCCACCACCGGAGCCGGTGGGAAAGGTTATGCCAAACTCTCGCCATAGGCAGGGAATTCATCCCCACACATTGCGACCTGAGACGGTGCGCACTGTGCGGTATGAAAGAAACTTCATCCCACGCACACTCAAGCTGTGGAATGACCTCCCTGCTGCGGTTTTCCCAAGCGCCTACAATATGGGGTTCTTCAAGAGGGGCATCAGAAGGTTTCTTCATGGTCGGCAGCACGAGTGTGACACCCCTGGTGTTGCATACGTCCATAGGCCACGGTAACCGCTTCCCATCAGGTGGGCCGTGTGCTTGTCTGCCAACTTAGTGGTATAAAAAAAAAAAAAAAAACTCGAACCGACTAAAATATATTACGACTATGGGTCGTTTTTGGTTGCTAAAGGTGAGGTTAACAGGCATATCCCTCGCACCCCGGCCGATCTCTACTCGGATGGCAGATGATCATATTAATCCTTGTGTTAATCATTTTATAAACTCTTAGAACCTATTTGATCTATTGGAACGTGTTAAACCACTTATGTCGCTAACAGTACATACTTTTCCTGTCCGAGATTTATTGGAAGGGTTTCAATAAAAAGAAAAAAATCTAATAACGCGACGGGGCCTCTCCTTAATGGCCTACTGACACAAAAAGAGATCTAATTCTACAGTTAATCGAGAGTGTGGTTTTTGCAAGGGTCTGCTAGGGTTCCGTAGGTTAGGGCGGGGCAAAGGCCCTTTAACTTTAGGATATAGTGAAATAAAGTTGTAGAAAGTTAAATAAATAGATTTGTTAGATTTATTTGATAAAGTGAAGGGTAAATTGAACAGAGATTTACCTTGATGCCCGGATAAGTTAGACGGCGTACCTTTAGTAAACGGTGGACAATACAAGCGAGTCCTTACTCTTCAACCTTCGAAAGTGGTAGGATAATGTTTTCTTTACTATTAAAGGTTTTTAGGTAAAGTGATGATAAACGGTTTTATGTCGTATCAGTGCAACACTAGGGGGTATGAAAGCATTTAGGACCCTTTCAGTCTACCGAGCCCGCGAAGTGACAACACAAATAAGACCTTACTCTTCAACCTTCGAAAGTGGTAGGATAATGTTGTCTTTATTATTAAAGGTTTTTAGGTAAAGTGAAGATAAATAGTTCTATGTCGTATCAGTGCAACACTAGGGGGTATGAAAGCATTTAGGACCCTCCCGGTCCATCGAGCCCGCGAAGCACGTGTGTGATAGCGAAGGCGATTCATGTGTCGGAGGTCACATACTGAGTTCTGTGCTCCATGAGTGCAGGCATGGGGGCGACAGGTGAGGTCGCCTGTCACCTTTGTAGAAAAAAGTCAGAGTGGCGTTGAGTGCCTGCCCCCCTTCCAGTGTGGCAAGAGAGAGACCCGATGGAGGCCACCTCGAAACCGGCGATGACCTAGACTTCGCCAGGGAAAATACGTTATTATATATACATTCCGGAATTACCCCTCGACGTACCCTGCCCGCCGTTGGTGGGGAGCTATTTATGGGGATTTACACATGAAAAAATGGAATTTGAAAACATCTTTGGGAATAGGAGGTAGGACGCGGCGGTATTTCCGCCCAGTTGAGCAGTCCGTCTGGGGAAGTAGCTCCGCCCTACAGAATACCGCGGTTATAATAACTTCGTGTTGTGTTCTCACCGGTGAGTAGGGTAGCAGAGCTCACTGGAAAATTTGAGCTGTCAGTGGGATGACTAAAGGCTTGTCCTGCTTTGTCCTCTACACTGACGGCACAGAAACTCTGTGCTTACCGGGTCGGCAACGCGAGTGTGGCTTCTCTGGTGTTACACACGTCCATAGGCCACGGTAACCACTTTCCATCATGTGGGCCGTGCTTATCTGCCACCTAAGTGGTATAAAAAAAATTGACTTGATCTCTGAAGATCCAATCTACTAGCTGGTACATCTGCTGATTAGCGGAGGTGACTCGGACTCAGAGAATGAATTGTTAATAACTAGCGTTTCTTCTTTTGTTGCAGTGGCTTGCTCAACGGTAACTGTGACGAAGTGCCAGGCTGCTCTGAGGACCCTGCAAGCGTTCCCGTTCTTTAAGCCAACATGCCTCTGTCGGGAGCCGAACGTGGACCCTGAGTGTAACTCGTTCCGCGACTTCCTGTTTGACCATCCCTGCGTGTTTGTGATGAAGAAGGGTAAGATTACTTAATTCATTAATTTTCTGGATTAACTTTCATCATCATCCTCTTACCATCGACCCTAACACTAGACCACTAGGGCTGACGCATTACGAACCTGGCAGAGACGCTGGGATACAGAGGAGAAGGGAAGAACAACGTACCTTTTCTTCCCTTTGGTAGAACAGCGGCTTGCATGGCATTGGGTCGAGCCGGACTATGAGCTCTCCCAGCTCCTCTCTGGACATGGATGTTTTCGAAAGAGATTGTATGACCTTGGCCTTGGTAGCGAAAGTGTATGTTTCTGTGGTTTGGAAGATGAAGACCTACACCATGTGCTGTGGGTCTGCCCCCTGTATGATGACATCCGCGACAACATGATGGGAGGTGTGGTAAGATCGGAGGCTGGGCCTATGTATTCCTTGGACCTTGTAGGTACACCCCAAAACTTGGGATGGCTGCGGAGCTTTGCGCGCGTTTGGCACGAGAGGTGCAAAGCTCGTGAGATCTCTAACGGCGACGAAGCCTGTTAGTGTGGCGTGCTGCCCCAGAAAGGGGAGAGAGCGAAAATAGTGGGGCACATAAAATAATTTGTAGGGAGTCAAGAAATGCGCGCCTGAAAGAGAGCAGACGCCAGTAGGGTACGCATCTCCCAAGATTCGGCCCGTTATAACCAAGATGGTTGGTAGGGCCATGAGAAGGAGGTGGGAATAGTGGTTACCATCGACCCTCGGTTCGGTGACCCTTTCCTTTGCCACATCAATAAGACCTCGATTTCCTTACCAGCTCACGTGTTTCCTTCTTCCTACAGTCCCGGGTCCTTTAAGCGGTTCGTGAAAACGTATTGTATGAGGCCGTCAGGCTGAGTGCCACCATTGCAACATGCCACGTGTCTGTAATGGCAACCCTCTTTCCTGAGACTTTGCCTTCAGCTTACCATCCGGCATGGTGAAGTCATGACATATCTTTTCCAAACGTTCCAAACCAACAAAATACGTCATCCTCATAGTGATTTCTCAGTTGCGTCCAATGTTTTCATTTTGGTGCCCAAGATCCAACTTATGTTTTTATTTGCAAATCGACTTTTTCGGGAACAAATGCCGTCCTGTCAACCTCAAAAGAAAAGCCTACGCCAGACCTCCTTCCATCGTTTAGCAGGTGGAAGAACTGGCGAGTGAGATTGATTTTGCTCCAAAAGGGCCTACACATATACATATACACGGTTTATTGTTCCAGAAATCATGACTCTTCCGGGAACCAAATATCTATAAACTTACAAACATATCTCACCATTAAATTACTTATCAGTGAATCTCACCTGCTATCGTTTTGGTACGCTGATTGTTACTTACCCTAATTACATATGTCTAATTTCATTCACACCACGTCTAATCTTAATTACCTTAAGACATCTCGTATAACTTATTAGAGGTCATTGCTTGATTATATTAAAACAAAGACTATTTGACTCAGGAAATAGGTTGGCACATAGAAGATGATGACCTGATTTGATTTGATCAAATAATCTGGTGGTATGTTTCAATGGTGAAGAAACGGTTAAAAATGAAATTATACTGAGTAATTCACTAAAGTTACATGTTTAGTTTGATTTGATTTGATTACAAAATCCCAAATTTATGCGATGTTGTTCAGAGCTCTAGATTCTATAAAGTTAACTCATCATGTATAATTTCCACGATACAGACAATGAGTCTAGTGTGGAAATTATTAGAAAAATGGCTTACTCGACCGTAAACTGAAAGTGAATTTTTTTTTATACCACTTAGGTGGTAGACAAGCACACGACCCACTTGATGGAAAATGGTTACCGTGGCCTATGGACGTGTGTAACACCAGAGGAGCTACACTCGCGCTGCCGACCTTGTAAGCACAGACTTCCTGTGCCGTCAGTGTAGAAGACAAAGCAGGACAAGCCTTTAGTCTTCCTACTGACAGCACAAATTCTCCAGTGAGCTCTGGCTACCTTACTCACCGCTGGGAACACAACACGAAGTTGTTATGACCGCGGTATTCTGTAGGGCGGTATTTGTCAATTGCTAATGTATGTGTGTTGTTAAATAAAGATTTTATTATTTTTATTTTATAATCGTAATGTATTTTGGATACAGTTTCGATGATAAAATCGTCTAGTAGTATTAATTTAGAAAATTTTTTTTTATAGCCCCCGTACATCACAAATCACCCCATTCACACACACCACATCACAATCAGGATGTATAGATAGTACCATCATCGAAAAAAAAGTTCCTTATCATTTTAGCTAGGTTCCCGGTGGCATTTGAGGCTCTCATGTCGGAGTTCGTGGTCCACGTAATCTCCGTTCGTTAATTAATAAGTAGCTTACAGACGAGGTTGACATGACTTCGTAGGTCGTAATGGAGCCCAAACGACTTTTTTTTTTTTTTTTTACGTGCGCAAAATCCCCTCGGATACCTCCCCACCGGAGCCGGTGGAGGAGGTTATGTCGGACTCGAACCGACTAAAACGCACGCCGCCTGTGGGTCGTTTTGGTTGCCGAAGGTGAGGTTGACAGGCATATCCCTCGCACTCCGGCCGACCCAGGGCCATCTCTCACGATCTGGCCCTCTTCTCGGGTAGCCCAAACGACTAAGGGATAGAGTTGTTTAACATAAGACAGATATATACAGCCCAGATTTAGCCTCAGATCCATGGCTCGAGCCAGCAATGGTGCCCGGAATACGGCAATAGGCACACCCCCCCGGGTATTACGTGGGACCGAATACTTAATTTTTGGTGAAATGTGGGTGTTAAGTCTCCTCTGCCTAGCCCTCCGGGGATATAGATGTGATATGTATGTATGTATATGTATGTATTTCAAACTAAGACATTCTACCCATTATTTTCTACCCACGAATATTTCCAATTTCTACTCACTGCACTTATTTTGCTAATGCAACGCATTAAACCTAATTTACTTTTAGAAAAAGACCCGTACCCCGTGGAGACTCTGCCAACCTGCACCTACGCGCTTAGCGTCTGCCACAACGAGAAATCCTGCTCCGTGCTATTTGACCGCTTCAAGAACGCCTGCAAAGCTCGTGAAGGGGAGTGCAAGATGGAAGAAAGGTGAGTCTAAATTGGATTCATAATTGGAATTTGAATTTGAACGTTTTAGTAACTTGCTATTGTTTTGGCTATAGGGTATGAATTTGCTAGAAAACCACCAAAAAAATTGATCCAAAGAAATTGATAGACCCGGTGGCCGGTGTTTTGTAGAATAGAATATTGACTGTATGGGTTGACACGTATTTGGATATTTATGACAGTCGTCAACATATGTCAATCCTATATATTGATCAATTCTATTCTACAAACGTATTGCTACTTATCGAATGGAGCAGGAGGGATGTATAGTTTCGGCTATGACGCTTCTGACCAAGAGAGAATTTTGACTCATTGTTATATTGGCTACTGCATAGTGTGTGACTTATTGAATGTGATATTTTTATGTTAAATCTTATTATTTTAAATTACCGTATTGTACAATGTTTAATTATCAGTGAAATATTTGCACGCCACACTTGGCAGAATATGCAGATCAAGAAAAATTTAACACCTGTAATGACCATATTCTTGGAAATAAACGTTTCTATTCTATTCTATTCTAGAATAAGATAAGATAAGATAATCTTTATTGTATACCAACACATTACACAGAATCACCCTGATGATTCTATTCGTAGTGCTCCTCAAGAGCGGAGAAAGATTCAATTTCCTTCAAAGTGGACTGAGGGATATTTTGCTGTACGAGCATATTATACCCCTCCTGGCAAAATGTTTGATCTCATTCGCGCCGTACGATTTTAGTTTTTTCGATTAAAACTCTCGGAGAGTTTCCTACTAAAAGAAATGAGTGGTAAGATTCAAGTTACAGTCGCATTTATATTATACACAATTATGTTTGTGTATACGTGTAGGGATGGAGTGTATTACCACCTTATCACATCCGAAGGGTGCCGTAAGAGTTAGGCGACTAACTGAAAAATACGCAGATGATGTCACTGCCAGAGAAAGAAAACTCGAAATAAAACCCTGTACCAAGCCGTCGGGTCAGCGTGGATATAGTATTTTCGTTTATACGCGATAAGTCCCCACGTATACTTCTGGTGGTGGCGGAACCGGTAAAAGAGGTTATATCGAACTCGAACTGACTAAAACGTACGGTGCCTGTGGGTCGTTTTCGTTTGCAGCCAGACATATCCCTTGCAGCCCGGCCGACCCGGGGCCATCTCTCTCGATCTGGCCTTCCTCGAGTGTGGGAACCACAGAGTCCCCAACAAGATTGGAAACTCAGTTAGAAAAAAGTTGTGCAGGAAACTGTGCTCCCGAAACTTATCTGTGTTAAGTGGTTAAAGTGCAAATATATCTCTAATTTTGCAATTACGTGGTTCTCTAATTGCGTGAGTACACTTTGTGATAAGTAGCAGTGCTATCCTATCAATATTGACAAAGATAACAGCAAATTAATTTCCAAAAATTTTACGACAACAAACAACTAGTAGTATACGGCACAAACGCGTAAGCGCCGCCGTATCCCTGGCGCTTACGACTTTCTTCTCGCCAACTCGCTCGAAGTTCAAGGCGGTATACGGATAACTCGTCGCAGCGCACCGTCAGCTTGGTACAGAGGTTCTTTAAGTTTACCTACATTGCTCAATATTGTAAACATTGTCAATTATATGATCTATTATTAAAGCAAAATACTATGGCTCCTAATCATGCTTGCGCAGGATGCAATAATGCAATAAAATCAAAGGACTTTCTAGTGTGCTGCCTCTGTGCTAAAAAATTCGACCTACTATGTTCTAACGTATCGGAGAAACGCTTCAATGGTATGAATAAAGAACATAAGAGCGCATGGAGATGCCCGGAGTGTGTTAGCAAGCAGCCTAAAAAAGGAAACACCAATACGCCTGTTCGTCAAGTCGCCAATATTACAACCTCACCCGGTCCAGACACCTTGGACACGACTCTGGCGACCAGCGATTCGCCGCCTTATTCTAATGTAACCTTCAGGCCAAGTCAGCAACCAAGACTTACCCTCGACAACATTAGAGATGTGATTAAGCAGTAGTAGCAGTAGTTAAAAATAAGGTCTCAGAAGAATTGAATATTATTAAACAACAATTACCTTCATACCATGAATCTATATCTTTCATGAATGCCAAATTTGAAGAACTTAGAGCCTGTATTGAGGAAAAATCGTCTACGATATGCAAATTACAGTCCGATAATGAATTACTTAACTCAACAGTCAAAGAACTCTCGTCTAGATTGTCTATTGCGGAACAGCATCTTCGCGAGAGCAATCTTGAGATCAACGGCCTGCCAGAACATCGCACAGAGAATCTTATATCTACTGTCTCGCAACTAACAAAAACAATCGGCTGTGTTATTCCCGAACAGGACATTTATAAGGCAACCAGAGTCGCAAAATTAAACAACGACAATGAAAGACCTCGTTCAGTTATAGTGAAGCTTCGCAGTACCCATCAACGCGACACTGTACTTGCGGCTGTAATAAATTTTAATAAAAAAAATACTAACGACAAACTGAACTCTCACCAACTTGGGTTGGGGGGTCCACGCGTGCCTGTATACGTAGCCGAACACCTCACTCCAAGTAATAAAGCCCTGCATGCGGCCGCTCGAAGAAAGGCCAAGGAAATGAACTATAAGTTCAATTGGATTCGTAACGGGCGTATCTATGTACGCAAGGACGAATCGAGCCAGGCACTGCTTATTCGAAGTACTGATAGCCTGAAACTTGTAGTTTAAATTGTCGTCTCAATCTCGGTATTCTATACTATGGAGTATTGTCACAACATTCAATAATTCAGAACTTCAAATATATTATCAGAACGTAGGCGGGCTCCGCACCAAAACTGTAAGCGTCCTGGAAAATATCCTCAAACTAATTACAGCGTCATTGTGCTGACGGAAACGTGGCTTAAATCAAAAATTCACGACGGTGAAATTATAGATTCTAGATACACAATATATCGTAGAGACCGTTCATTTGCCGAGAGTTCTAAGAAGGATGGCGGGGGTGTAATCATAGCTGTGTCTCGCAATATCCCTTCAAACCGCATGGTTAACTGGGAGTGTAATTGCGAAAACATATGGATCACTATTGACATAAACATAAACGGCACTTTAAAAAAAGTTGCTATTTGCGTCGCCTATCTACCACCACCAAATAACTTAGTAACTCTCAATAGGTTGCTCGACAATGTCGATGGTGTGATGGACACAGTTGACGATATAATCCTTCTTGGAGACTTTAACTTGCCTTCCATCAAATGGGCTAAGTGTAACGACCATTCGTATGCAGTTCCCGTAATTCACAGCGATTCGTTAGGCCATTCACTCATCGATTTTATGTCCATTAATAACCTTCACCAATATAATCACTACCATAATATCGAGGGGAGAATCCTGGACCTTGTCCTAACCAATCTACCGCACGCGACAGTAGAAGAACCGTTAGGCCTTTTGAGTAAGTTGGATAAAAGACATCCCGGACTGGTGCTTGTCGTATCATGCCAGGTCCATTTAGGTTGGCAGTTTCTGGGGTCGGCGAAAGCTAAAAAATTTAATTATTTCAAAGCAAAATATGATGTTCTGTCTGCGGATTTGAAATGTATTGACTGGCACAAAACCTTTGAAACATGTGATGGTGTAAATGCCATGGTTTCGGTCTTTTACGAAGTACTTATGAAGTTGGTCGAAAAGTACGTTCCCAAACGAAACTCTGCCAAATCAAAATACCCCTCGTGGTTCAGCTATGCATTAATCAGGAGGCTAGGAGAAAAGGAAAAAGCTAGACTAAGATATCGTCGGTATAAGAATCCCTTGGACTTAATAACTTTTCACACATTGCGAGAACACTGTAACAAACTATATCGTACCTGTCACTCACAATATATTTACAATACTGAACAAAACATCTCAAATAATCCAAAAGCTTTTTGGCAATTTATAAAAGAAAAAAAAAGTAACTCGTCGTCAATTCCATCTCGTATGCATAGGGAGGATAACACAGCCGACACTGGGCCAGCAATTGCTGATTTACTTTCATCCCAATTCTCCTCTGTTTATACGCTCGAAGACAAGAACCCACTCCTTGCGTCTAATATTAAATTAAATTCAGTTTCTTACAACAGTTGTATGTTGTTGACCATGGCGGTCGAGGTGTCAGAAAAAGAAGTAATTAACAAAATAAAAAAATTAAATGTTTTCAAGGGTGCGGGTCCTGACGATATACCTCCCATTTTCATCAAACGCTGCGGCAGAGCACTGGGTCTACCACTGGCTCTATTATTTAACCGTTCACTAAAAGAAGGATGCTTTCCAGACGAATGGAAAAAAGCTCGAATACTACCGCTATTTAAAAAGGGTGACCCCAGCGATGCTAAGAACTATCGGCCCATAGCAATCTTATCATGTTTCTCCAAGCTCTTCGAGTCAATAGTCTGTCCTGTCTTGACTGCACATGTGGATGCGTTGCTGTCACCTAACCAACACGGCTTTCGTGCTGGTCGTTCGACTGCGACAAATTTGTGCTCTTTCATGTCCGATTTAAGTGATAACTTGGATAAGGGATTGGAGGTCGACGCAATATACACGGACCTTGCCAGCGCGTTTGACAAGGTGAATCACAAAATTCTCATTAAAAAACTAAACCATTTCGGTATAACAGGGTCCCTTTTATATTGGTTTCAGTCATACTTAGCAAAAAGACTTCAAATAGTTACTGTCAATGGGTATAAGTCACAACCTTACTACGCGGTCTCTGGAGTGCCTCAGGGCTCCCATCTGGCCCCAGTTCTGTTCTCAATTTTCATAAACGACATTACATCTGTCATAAAAAATTGTAATTGCCTTCTTTTCGCCGATGACTTGAAATTTTACAAGGTTGTAAAGTCTCAGAATGACATAGATCTTATTCAAGGCGACTTGGATAGATTACAGGTTTGGTGCAACCTTAATTTAATGCAACTTAGTGTGGCCAAATGTTGCCACGTTAGATTTTCAAGGAAAAAACACGGAATTGTCTCCAAATATAGCATCGGCACAGTTGAGCTTCAGCAGGTGGACGAAATTAGAGACCTCGGAGTGACAATGGACGGACAGCTACGTTTTATTTCACACATTAACGCAATTACCGGAAAAGCTGCCCAAATGCTGGGGTTCTTGAAGCGGAACACCAGAGGCTTCAGACATGCTAAAACCAGAATCACACTTTTCAATGCTTTGGTTCGCAGTCAGTTAGAATATGGTTCCGTGATTTGGAATCCCTTTTATGCCGCACACGCGCAGCGAATAGAATCCATACAGCGCGCATTCACACGACATCTAGCATTCATCTCACAGGGCATTTCACACAGAGCTAGCTATGATCAGCGTCTAAAACACTTCAAAATGACATCGTTAACGAATCGTCGTAGGCTGCACGATATGACCTTCTTATATAAAATCATAAACAGTAATACTGACCTCAGTAACCTATCAAACCGCCTTCTGTACAACGTGCCTCGAAATCCACCGCGTCACCCTTTGATCAGAACCTTCTGTCAACCATTAGTGAGAACCAACATAGGACTTAATTCACCTCTGACACGTGCGTGTCGTGAGTACAATGCGTTAAACAGTAAACTCGACCAGCTGGATATTTTCCACGACTCATTTGGTGCTTTTAGGGCAAAGGTAACGAGATCACTTTTATAGACTTTGCGAATTTTCTTTGTCCAATTACTCTTCAAGTTTTGAATCTTAATTTGTTAACTAGCACTTAACCGTACGCTAACTTATGGTGTGAACTGTACATGCCTCTAATTGGTGTACATATCAGAAACTTATACTTTGTATTCTACGATGTCAACGATTTATATGTATACTGTTGGTGTGTCTATTAATAAATAAATAAATAAATAAATAAACTCATCTCCGGAGACGAAAACGTCTCCAAGGTGCCTCCATCCGTTGATCATTCATCGATCTCCGACACTCGAGTTGGCTCAGTACGCGAGCAGCTTGTCTTGAGATCTTTCTTTCCCGCTGCCGCTCCCGCACCTTCTGCTTCACGAGCATAACTTGCTCGGAGAAAGAGGCTTCGGCAGCGTGGTTATAGTAGATCGGGAGAGGTCTCTGTCCAGCAGTGGTCTGTAAAAGGCTAATTGGTTGATATTGGTGTAGATATTCTTTGAAGAATTTATATAAATCATATTTGAATGTGAGTCTAGATGAGATATGAACTTTCTTCACTAACTTGCATATATTGAAATCGAAATTGAAAATTGAAAATTGAAAATTTATTTATTACTGCAGCAATACACAATGAAATACAAAAATGCTCACACTTATTAACTAGAAGACATACAAGGTATAATAGTTATGCATATGCATACATTAGTTTATGTAAGACATTATGCATAAATGTTGCAGACTAGATTTGGTAAGGTTTAACTATCTGATTGTTTCCTCACTAGGCAAAGCCTGTATCGAGGAAGCCTGTATTCAGTTTAGATTATACAAAAAGATCCCCAGTAGACAGAAAAAGTTACCATAAATAATATATACATGTTTATACACACACACAGTTCTACACACAGTTCTAAGTTAACATTTACGTTAAAGAAGAATGGAATTTCAAAACAAATTTACAAAGTGCTAAGACATAATGGCAGCCTCATCGCTGTCTGCTGATACTACTGCTATAATTCACAATCGCAATGAAAATGCAGCATCAGAAAACAATGAGGTGGTTATTCGATCAGTAATAGAACTTAATTTAGCGATAGAGGCTACGATGAATTCATAATAGCCAGCCATTTATAATACAGCCACAATGACGCTACTATTTAATAGAATGGTCCTTATATTGCCTATATAATGTTATCGATAACGACTGTAGTATCGGAATGGGCCGTATTGTGAAGCCAATTTTGTATAGTTACTTTAGTTTTATGGTCAAGAATCAGTAAGATTTTAGACATTTTGGAGGCCCTGATTAAGCTTATTAAAATTTGTTTAGCGACCATCTAATCATAAAAAGAAAATTTATAAACTCTGATTTTTGTCTTTCGAACCATGCAATGAAAGTTAACAATTTAAAAATTGTTAAAGGTTTAAAATAACTGGGAAAATTGTTCTATAACCATTCAATTCTCAGTAAACACTTTAGTTTAGGTATTTAATTTTTTCACGTTCCATATTCTTACATGAATTATTTCTTGCAATAGGCTCACCCCCCTAATACGTGGGAAAAACATGTTGGCACTATAACAAACGACAATTATATTGTGACAACGTCCACGTAACCCGTATTTATGCAAATAAATGAATCTTGAATTACAATTGTTGGTGAAATGTGAACATTAATTCACCTCTGCCTAATCCTCCGGGGATAAAGGCGTGTTCATATGTATGTATGTATATTAAATCATAGTAAATTATGAAAATAAGGAATAGAAACTTGTCATCTATCATAGTTAGTCTTAGTTAGTTCAACTATGTAGCCTATAGTAACAAACTACGATAGTCAAACCCGTAGTAGGGGCCAGGTCGATATAACAGACGGCTGACATTAAACAGTCCAGACATTTATTGGATATATGATGCGACTAGAGTATACTATAAAGTGTTCACTTACACGTAAATAATATATTTGATGTACCTACATTTTTTTTAAAAGCGATATTGAGTATGTGATTTTCTCAAGGAGCCGTTCAGGTATTACTTAAGCACTAAAGAGGAGGGGGGGGGGGGGGTAGCATTGGTTATTTTGGATGACAAGGAGGTGGGGGTCTAGTTAATGATTATATAAGCAGTAGTTATTTACTTTTTCACACATAACATAGCATGCATTACCAATACATTAACATAATCTGGTTACGTAATACTTGTACGACCCCCTAAACATGGTTGTGCACATTGTGGGTGATACCACTACAAATGACTTTGATTAAAAATAATAATGGGAAAATTTGGAAAAGCATTTTTGGTATTTAAAAATCTGACACCTAAAGTTGGTACTCAAAGTGGTAGAATATGGTAATTCTGTCACTTTCAGTTACGAGGTTGGCAGAGGTCTCACAAAGACAAACCTATATTTTCTGGCCACACATCTAGAGAAGGCGCCTCTCCTGCTTATGTTTATATTGCGAATGTGGGAATTCCTCACACGATTCATTGGCGTGATGATAAAATATACGTTTATAGTAAACGATTTTATCGTAATTTAATCAGAAACCATTCTATGCAATTCTAATAAAATTCAACAGAAATGCTTCTATAAACTTTTCGCATTCTCGAGCCGTTTCTATATGTTGAGTTCACAAATGGCGTCCCAATCGCCGTTAACGTGGCATTCATTTGAATCTCATTACATTTATTCGAGTTCTCCAGCATCTACTTGAATTTCTAGTCGTCTACTACGGCTTTGAAGAATGTATTACGATTTAGTGGAATGAACTATAGAATATGCAGTAGATGGACTAATAAATTGCATTTTAGTTAAATGAACGAACGAAAATTTACCCAATATGAAAATAATAATTATTAATAATATATACACACATACACACATTAATTTTATTATTAATAATAAATAATCGTTTTTATATATATTAATAATATTATATTTAATAGCCTAGTGATATGGGTAATGGACTGCTGAGATGAGGTCTCGGGTTCGATCCCAGGTTTTATCATGGCACACACCAATGACTTTTCGATGCTTTTCGAAGTTATGTGTGTATTTATTGCAGGGTTATAAGTTCCCGGTTAATGGCAATAGGATCGCCACTCATTACATTGGGACCTAAATATAAACTGGCGAAATGTGGGTGCTAGCACCTCTGCCTACCCCTTCGGGGATATAGGCGTGAGTTTATGTATGTTTATGTAATAATATATAAATGAAAAAGGTGACTGGGATAGACTGGGTGCGGAAAGCAGAGCATCAGATAAAATGACGCACATTGGGAGAGGTCTATGTTCAGTAGTGGACTTTGGTGGGCTAATTGTTTTTTTTATACAACTTAGGTGGCAGACAAGCACACGGCCCACCTGATGGAAAGTTGGTTGAATATTAATTATTAATAATATATAACACATAAAACCTATATACCTATATATATTTTATTTTTGACTAATTGGCCTACATAAGTATTTAGGCGTGTTTCTAATTTTTGTTTTTATAATCGATTTTGAAAATGAACGAAATCTATTTGTTCGTCTTAATATTTTCTTTGTATTTTATTACTATGACAATTTCTTTCAAATCATTTTTTTTTTTATTAAACATCAGCGCAGTAAATTATGTAGAGACTTTTATGAAATAAAAAACTATGACGTCACAATTAATTATTGTCAGTTCATTTACTATTATTGGTTGAGTGGTTTACAAATAAATGATAATCGAAGGTATACAACTCTTTTACTATTTTAATTTTAAAAAACCCTCTTATACTGTTTAACTACAACTACATTTTGTTTATAACCCTTAATGTGTCTAAATTCCTTATTTATACCACAGATAATAAAATATAATTCTTATATTTATACTCTGTATAACCTATATAAAGCAAGCATGTTTATTCTTTACAGCAGCAATGTATAAATGAATAACAGATGGGAACATATAAATAATGAATATTTTAACATTTCAATTTTGATATTCACTCGTTTGTATCTCCAGGGAGGCCTGCCGTGAAGCCTGGGCTGGTCTGCGCCTGTCTCCTCTCTTCGGCTGCATCTGTCCTAACACGCACATGAAGAAACGCTGCGACCGTATCTTCGCAGTTGTGAACCACAACCCCTGCGTCGGTGAGTACGCACCCTTACGCCTTGTGCTCTATGTGCTAGCGGGTTCTGAGTGAAAATTTAAAAAAGGTATAATTCAGGTAAAGATTAAAAAAAAAGTATACATCATAGGGTATAAATCAACTTCATTTAATTTACAAACATTCACATAATTACGAACATCAAGATTAACTTAAACATGCAAATTAAAAATTTTTTTTGAAAAATTAATCAAATTAACTTCATTTAAGGGACAAACAAACACTATCAATGTTCAATTCTACATTTAAATTAAACATTTTTGAAAAAGGAATGAAATCAACTTCAATTTAGGTCACAAACATTTATCAATGTCGAGATTATAATACAATAAATCTTCCGGATCAGAAATTTAAATATTTATAGTTGTATAATGTTTGTATGATAGTTCTCAAATAAATAATAATAAATAACTGTTCTGGAACTACATAACGCTATTTTTATCCAAAGTAAGCCTACTGTAAATAGCTTTCGTTATGGGTTCCAGAAATATACATACTTAGATTCATTTCAAATTATTTAAATTTACAGCCACATTGACAAGGCATTAGAGTTTATGAGAAAATAATCTGTCAATTAAAACTCATTGTTTTTTAACAGACATCTTACAATTTACAAATTGTAGCGACAAGTAAAATACTATAATTGATGGAAAAAAAATCATAGAGATATGTCCTGGATTTCAATTACTTATATTAACCTACCCCAGAGAGAAGCGGCCTTAGGCGTGAAGATACGGATTTTCTCACCTCTTTTATATATTTTTAATCTTTTCTGCGCCTTATATAATTTTCATCGTAATAGCCTCATTAAACTATTAACAGAATTCAATTTACTACCTACCTAATCCTATCAATAAGATCTTCTCTATATAACATTCTAAGGCACACCGTTTACTCAAATAGCTCATTAATTAACTATTAATGACCTATCCAAAACTAAAACTACCTATATTACAGAAATATATCACAGAATCAAAGTCTGTAACCACATCAACCCCGTTTCTGTAACCCTTCCGCAATTCAAAACTATTTCCATTAAGAGTCAACACAAGTATTATACGGGGATCGTCCAATAACTACTCGGACAGCTAATATAATGAAGGAGTGGCGTCTAGTAACTATGTATTGACCAAATAAGTGGATCTGGGTGACATAGAGTAAGTTGTAGGTTCAGATACGTGATGAGGTATTAGGTATAATATAAACTCACGCGTATATCCCCGAAGAGGTAGGCAAAGGTGCTAGCACCCACATTTCGCCAGTTTATGTTTAGGTCTCAATGTAATAGGTGGCAAGCCTATTGCCATTAACCGGGCACATATAAACCTGCGATAAATACACACATAACTTGGAAAAGCATCGAAAAGTCATTGGTGTGTGTCATGATAAAACCTAGGATCGAACTCGAGACCTCGTCTCAGCAGTCCATTACCCATACCACTAGGCTACCGCGGTTATATATACGTGGGGCACACTATAAGTTTCCGGAATGAATATGAAAAAATACTATTAAAGGTACAAAATTAATTTATTGTTTTTCAAAATAATCTCCCTTGGCGTCTATGCACTTTTTCATTCGATCAAACCAGTTTTGAAAACTTTTGTGCCACTCCTCTGTGGTGACCTCTGAAACGTGTTTTTCATACTCCTCGACAGCCTCTTCTGGTGATGAAAATCGTTGGCCGCGTAATTGGTTCTTAATTTTTGGGAACAGATAAAAGTCACAAGGTGCCAGGTCGGGACTGTATGCAGGATGTCTCATGAGTTCTACATTTTTCTCCTTCAAAAAGTCGTTTGTCTGTCTGGCCGTGTGAGAACTAGCATTGTCGTGGTGCAGGATGATACGGCGTTTACGGTTATTTTTACGGAGTTCGTCAATAACTTTCGGCAAACAAATGGTCGTGTACCAGTCACTATTTACAGTACGACGATTTTCTAAAGCAACAGTAGCCACGTGTCCAGTTTTATTAAAAAAAGAAGCAATCATCCGCTTAGATGCACTTTTCACGCGCGCCACTTTGGTTGGTTTCGGCTCATCTTGAAAGACCCATACGCTCGATTGCTGCTTTGTTTTGGGATCGTAGCAATAAATCCATATTTCGTCACCTGTTACTATGTCCCACACCAAATTTGACGCACCTTCGTTGAATCTGGTAAGCATGGCACTGCACCAAGTGACGCAGTCCGTTTTTTGATCCTCGGTCAAGTTATGTGGGATCCACCGCGAGCACAGCTTTCTCACACCCAAATGTTTGTGTAGGATTGATTGTATTTGACTCATGCCTATTTCTAAGGATGCGCGAATTTCATGGTAGGTCACATGCCTGTCTGTTTCAATCATACGGCGCACAGCATCGATGTTTTTGTTGGTCACAGCGGTGGACGGCCGACCATCGCGAGATTCGTCACTGAGATTGATACGACCACGCTTGAATTCTGCAAACCAGCTATAAACAGTCGTCTTGCATGGAGCTTCATCGTCAAAAGCTGTTTCAAGCCGAGCGATGTTCTGTTGAGCCGTCAAATTACACTTAAAATCGTAGAAAATCATATTACGACAATTTTCCCGAGTTAAATCCATGTTGATGCAGACACACAATTTTTTAAATGGCGCCACAAGGTAAAAACAAAAGACAGTCAGATGAAACAAACTGTATTCTACAGCCAAAGAGTTCTATTTTCAAATGTTGTAATAAATTTTTAAATATTGTTTATGTAAGTGGCCAGTTCCGGAAACTTTTAGTGTAACCTATGTATATAGATATAATATAAAGTAAATACAGGGTTTAAGGTAGGCTAATTTATTTGAATGATTAAAAGGCAGTGTAATTATTCTGATGATTTTATTTTCCTTTACATACTGTTATTGAAACTTTATTCGTCAAATTAATACAAAATGTCATAATTGTACAACAAGCTTTACTTAGTCCATGTACTAATCAAACAATCCTCCCCTGTGAGCGATCACGGTGCAAAAGTGCCCATAACACTTGCTGCGTTGCACTGCATTGCACTGAAACTAAAAAAAAGAACTTATTGGTCTACATCCAAGAAAGTTTCCATATTTTGTTTGTAAAAGATTCGTAGTTAAAAGCAAACGTCAGAATGGTTAAAGAAATAGGTATACGCACTTATGTGTGTATTTGCCAAAGGGTTGGAAGATTAACAGTGTTAACACTCACACTTCGTTAACAGTTTTCAGTCCCACTTAATTAAAAACAAGTCTATTGCTGTTAATCGGACAAAAACAAACAATAAAATTGTATGAAAACAAAAGAAACTTCCGTACAGTATTCATGCGTAAGTAGGTAGAATAAAAACGCCATTTTCTTAAACAATGATCCCACAAAACAATCTATCGCAACCCGATCACATAATCTTTGAATTCAATATACCGTGAACGTTTGATTCATTTCTTATGATCCCGGAGTTCTTATTGCCAGGGCCGGGCCTCACGGGAAAGGGCCCTAATCCCGCGGTAATCCCGCGATCTTCT
Source organism: Eilema griseolum (assembly GCA_963662185.1). Lineage (NCBI taxonomy): Eukaryota > Metazoa > Arthropoda > Insecta > Lepidoptera > Erebidae > Eilema > Eilema griseolum. The sequence goes on along the minus strand of OY759256.1, from coordinate 9,030,540 downwards.
CACCGTCAAGTTCCAATCTCTTGGAATCTCTTTAATACTATAAATTGATCTCGACTTTTTGGAAAAGTTCGATTATTATTAGTTGGGACTTGGATGTGTAGGTGCGTTTATTTTAAGTCTAGTAGCTTGGTAATTAAAAAAGTTTTTAATAGATATTTAGTTGTGGTAACATTTTTCTACATACAACAGAGTCGTTAGAGTTGAACTAATCGATCCTAATATGGTGGTCCTTAGCGTGAAGTCTCGACACATTTTCCACGCCTTTTCACACCCCGCTATACAACTCGCAATTTAATAAAAATATTTGGGTTCCGTACAAAAAAAACAGGTTCGAGTTGGACTTGCGCACCGAGGATTCCGTACAAACTTGAAGTTATTATTTTATTTTATATATTTCGGTACACATTCGAGCAGAATTCGGATGCTCATGCGAATGGTACGGCTTTTACATATTAGAGTAATAAGTTCAGTCAAAACTTTATAATTTTCAAATTTATAATAAATAGTGAACAGATTGGTACTTACACTTCAGCGTTTTTTAAATAGTTCATATACATTTAAGGATACAGCGCTTGACGAAAATAAAAAAGAAATTAAGTGCGTATTAATTTTCAAATATGGAATGATCGAAGAAGGAAGATGGAGTCGCAGTTATCGTGTTGCTTTTTGCTACATAAATAAACGTCTGTATTGTATTTCTTGTTCGCTTTTTCACAGTTTCAAGGTGTTGCACTTTTGAATGTTTGGTATGAATTTCAACTTGACACCTCCACGTATTCCTGAGAAAAAGGTCAGACAAACGGACAACGAAGTGATTTTTTTATACAACTTTGGTGGCAGATAAGCACACGGCCCACCGAATGGAAAGTGGTTACCGTAAACTATGAACGTGTGCAACACCAGGGGACCAGGGGGTCACACCCGTGCGACCAACTCTTTAAGAACAGAGTTTCTGTGCCGTCAGTGCAGAAGACACAATTAGGACAAGCCTTTAATCTTCCCACTGACAGCACAAAAACTCGCCAGTAAGATCCTATAAATATTCCATTTCTTTTCCTGTTTAGGTACGAAACCCTAATAAGAACCCAGATCGAATTCTACGCAGGTGAAGTCGCGGGAATAGGTAGTTTAGTATTAATATAATTTTCGCGTTTCTATAATCAGTTTCTTAAAAATAAAGTAATGTTTAAATACAAAAAAATACTTTCTTTTAAAAATGTGAATGTCTAACATGCCACTTATGTTTAAAATAGTTTACAGCTGAAAGTCACGAAGAATAATCATGTTTAATGTACACATTTATAGCAAATGGTGGACAGAAATGTTGAAGGTTTATTTAGCTTGGGCGATATCGTTATAAGCAGTGTACAGAAATCTTTGACTATGTACAATGAGTCAAAGAATCAATTTCACTTATTCATTTTAGGCACATATGAACGTCGAAATTTTACAATTATGTCTAGAAATATTTTAAAAATATTAAATAATGTATAAATAAACTATTGGAAAATTATTCTTTCGCTCGTTCGGTAGGTTAGTTCTCCTGAGAAGATAATAGCTATGTTTTTTTTTAATTAAAAGTAGATATCTCAAAATCGTATAGGTACTATAAAAGTATCTCGAAGAAGAATAATATTTTATTGTAAGCTAATTCTATACCAAAGAATTGAGTCGGTTCAGCCGCGATCCAGGCGTGGAAACAGACAAACAGGCAAAGTTATAATGTTATAGTAATGTTAACTTTGACTGCACGTTAAATACGAACAAACAAACAAACATTGGCTATTTATCCTGTTGATTGATGGCACTTGGTGGAATTTGTAAATACACACATTGGAACTGTGGAAATAGTACAAGCGTGTTTTCAATATGTGAAACAAACATTGATTTTTGTACATTCGATTTGAAGTATATTTGTGGCAGTTTACAATGAACTCATAATATATTTTGTATCAAAATAATCGAGATATTTATCGATATTTTGGCGCTGTTGCAGGCACCATGGTAAATATCCCGATTATTTTGATACTGATGTGAGTGACCATGATAGTTTAAATACTGATAATAATAATATATTTATCCAATTCTATCAACAAATCAAACTCATGACAATTCTGTTGTAAACTATTTATTAAAGCTTTTAGCATATTAAAATATGAGAGCATTATTGTGAGTGTGTGTGTGTTTTATTGTGAGAATGTAAATAAACAGAAAATACATTTTACTTACCTAGAGTACACAAAAATACGTTGCAATACTTAGAAATACATTATGGAATGGCTTTTAATGTACAAAATATTATGGTGAGAAATAATTTATTTAGTTTCTTTTTATGATCCAAATATGGAAATAGTAATAAGTTGTATAGTAGTTATTTTAGTTTTATTGTATTTAATATTTATTTATTATTTCTTGACATGATTGTAAAATTAATTTGAATTTGATCAATGAAAAAAAAAAGAATATGGAAATAAAATTGAAACTCAAGAAAACAATACTCGTTAATGTTATAGGTAAATATATGTATAAGAAATACATTACTTGTTCAAAAAATTAATCTTCTAAACCTGAAAATGATCATATTTCCAAAAACACGAACTGTCACTCAAATCTTAACAATCCCGCCCATTTAACATTTGCAATAACTCCCACATAAATCAGGAGTTTCTCCCCAAATTGGTGCTCCCCGATAAGAAGGGGAAGCCGCGTTAATGGCTCTACTAGCACATCCAAACGAATAAACATAAAATGTAATCTCATCAGTACTGGAAACCGGAATGGTGGCTGATTTAAGAGAAAAACTCTACTGCTCGAATTCTATTCGGCACTTTTTGTGGCGTTCATGTTAGAGAATTGTAGCGGGGCGAATGAAATATATAGTATTTTATGAAAATTATAATTTTTTTTCTTTTTTTTTACATAGGACACTCCAACTTGACCTCACCTCGCCTGATGGTAAGCTAAAGGCAAAGTCTCAGGAAAGAGGGTCACCATTACAGACACTAAGTGCTACAATGGTTGCAATCAGCTTGGCGGCCTCATCAGATGCTTTTTCACGCCCCGCTTAAAGGCCCCGGGACTGTAGGAAGAAGGAAGCACGTGTGCTGGCAATGAATTCCAGGTCTTGGTGGTGCGGCAAAAAAAAGAGTCTCCGAACCGCTTGGTTCTTACTCGTATATTCTGCACAGTGTGAGGGTGACATCTAAGGCCTGCATGTGTTGTCCTATGTAGGAAAGGAGATGATTATATGCTTTACATACTTACATACATACATACATTGATGATTATATGCTTTACATACATACACAATTATTTTTTTTATTACTTTTAGGAAGGCTTACAGACTAATAACAATAGAATATAATACACTATGTTAAACATATTGCTAATTACAAGCCTACACATATAAATATTTATTTATTACGTTTGCTTGTACAATAAATTAAATAAATAAAAGATACGAAACATACGACACATATTGCAATAAAAGGAAAGAATAAATATATACTCGTATATATATTAAAGAATATTAGCAACTGCAATTACTAATGCCTTCTGGGTACGTTACCGGTCGGTGATGATGCGGAGGAATTTCATGACGCATTATGTATGTAATTTTTATGTTTATTTTATTTTAGTGTATTTTAGTAGCTATCTAATAATAGTTTTAGTATTAATTTTCAATTGCATTGTAATAATACTCGATATGCCAATAAATATTCCCTCTAACCCCTCCAACTAAGCTAAATTGCTTGTGCTAGGAGTGGGTTCACATCGGTAGTGTAATGACCAGGATTTGATCCCGAGACCTCTCGATCGTAAGGCCGACTCCTTAACCACTGAGCTACTGACGCTTCAACGACGATACAAAATACAAAAGCACAAGAATAGTCTGCAGTAGGTGTCACTATATTATGGTATACATACATTCACTTCTCTTTCCCAATGGAGTACATGTTTTTGCCGTAACCTTGGTATAAAATTTTCAGTTCTTCAACTTACATAATAGTTTTCATACATGCTCGCCGGTTGCGGGGACTTAAACCAAAATGCCTTCGATCTAGGACTCGATTCTGCTAAAGCAAAACAATCGTCATGCCATTGACACATATATATATATATATGATAGATAGAGATATTAAAAATCCATTTAATTTTAAACTTTGAAGCAATGCTATTAAAGTCCAAAATTAAAAGACTTTTTTGCAAATGAATGAAGAAGTGTAATGAAACTCTTTACCTTTTAATTTTAAGCTTATAGAAATAAAGTCTAAGATTTATTGTCATTTTTGCAGTGTCTGGGGAATAACAGTGGTTTTGCTTTCGTAGAATCAAGTGCTTTTTTTTTTACGTGCGCAAAATCCCCACGGATACCTCCCCACCGGAGCCGGTGGGAGAGGTTACGTCGGACTCGAACCGACTAAACCGCACGCCGCCTGTGGGTCGTTTTGGTTGCCGAAGGTGAGGTTGACAGGCATATCCCTCGCACCCCGGCCGACCCAGGGTCATCTCTCACGATCTGGCCCTCTTCTCGGGTGTGTGGGGACTACAGAGTCCCCAACTCGTTCCCAGAAAACGGGGAGGCGCGCCAGGCGCGCCGCCGCCGCGGCCTGTTTCTGCCAGGGTTACAGGCGGCTCCACCTGCCACCCCCAGGCCGGCGCTCATGGGGGTGGAGGTCGTTCATCGAGTTCTGACGCCCGAGTTGACTTCGTACGCGGGCAGCTTGGCTTGCGATCCTTCGTCGCTGCCGCTGCCGCTCCCGCCCCGCCTCCTCCTTCACGAGCATTACTTGCTCGCAGAAGGAGGCGCCGGCCGCCCACGCATCCGCGCAGCGGACCATCGCCGCAAGCAAGGTGGAGAGCGTGAGAACCCTCACTCCCTGTGAGAACCCTCACTCCCGAAGAACCCTCTCTCCTGAATCGAGTGCCTGATTGACGCACTGCTTTCATCGATACTTTCATATACGACTTCTCTATTTACAATTAAACGAAACAAGGTGCAAGGTGCTTACTGACCACCCGAGGAGAGGGCCAAATCGAGAGAGATGGCCCTGGGTCGGCCGGGGGGCGAGGGATATGCCTGTTTACCTCACCTTCGGCAACAAAACACGACCCACAGGCGGCGTGCGTTTTAGTCGGTTCGAGTCCGACATAACCTCTCCCACCAGCTACAGCGGGGGGGAGTATCCGTGGGGATTTTGCGCACGTAAAAATATCAAAAAGGTGCTTACTGACTTGTCAACCTTTCGAAGTGGGCTTAAATGAATCCTACGCATAATTGGAACGCTATATTGCGTAGATAGATAATAATTCATTTTTGAATTTGTATATCGTGTCAAAATTCAAACTTAATCGATGCAGCACTTTTAATCTTTAAAGCATACACAAATCAACTTAATGCACGGATGCACTTTTTCATAATAAATTGTATGTAAAGCTGCAATATATCTCCTTTATAGACTGTATGTTTTTGGTCTTTCACAAATAGGTACCTACTAATCGCTTATCGCCCATGCCTTGCACTCAATCTCAAGGAGTACGGATGGTAATAAGAAAACAGATTAAGGATTAGCAAGCAACAAACACAAATAATGACGTTATGTTAATCTTACATTTCACACGTAGCCTAGTGGTATGGGTAATGGACTGTTGAGACGAGGTCTCGCGTTCGATCCAAGGTTTTACCACGGCACACACCAATGACTTTTCGAAGTCATGTGTGAATTTATCACAGGTTTATAAGTGCCCGGTTAATGGCAATAGGCTCGCCACCTATTACATTGGGACCTAAACATAAAAACTGGCGAAATGTGGATGCTAGCACCTCTGCCTACCACTTCGGGACTATAGGCGTGAGTTTATGTTATGTTACATTTAAACGCAACAAGGTGCAAGGTGCTTACTGACTTGTAAACCTTTTGAAGTGGGCCTTAAATATATCCTCTATATAATTGAAACACCATGTATTCCGTAGATAGATAATAATGTGTATCGCGTCAAAATTCAAACTCAATCGATACAACATCTATAATTTTTAAAGTATACACAAATCAACTTAATGCACGGATGCACTTTTTCATAAAAAAATCTTTATAGACTGTATGTTTTTGGTCTTTCGCTTATCGACCACGCCTTACACTCAACCTCAGGGAGCATGGATGGCAATAAGAAAATCAGATTAAGGATTAGCAAGCAACAAACATAAATAAATGACGTTATGTTAATCTTATATTTCACAAGGTCATATTCGATTTTAAACGGAAGTCGGAACAAGTCGGCGTGTTAACATTGTCAATACAAGTTATAATCAAGCAGACTTCCGTGAACCCGATACCGTACAATGTATGATGAATCTTTAAAATTAGTTAAATGAAAAAACTATAAATGGCAGTCGGACTATCTGTAGAATCATGCTCTTTTTCATATATAATCTGTAAAGAAGTCTGTGGTGTCACCTGCTGCCCTTACCTTTTGCACATAATAGGAGCCATTCCCATTGGTCAATATCCCATTGTTAACATTGTTAACTACTGGAAATGTTTTGTTCTACTGATTAACAGTGTTGACGAATGCGATATTTTATGCCCGCTTGTTCACACTTTCTCTCTCCGGGTTCATTCCCGCTGATCAATACTATTAACAATTGGGAATGTTTTATTCCACTGTTTAACAATGTTCAAAACCAAGTAGCGCTTCTAATATGATAAGCATTCGTACACCAATGCTTACCATCAAGCAAGGAGTATCCGATTGGGGACGACTAAACCTAGTCCAATTCAACCCCACTAAGACACAAGTATGTGTATTCACCGCTGAGAAAACCCCATTCATTGTAGCGCCGCAATTCCTGGGCACACCGCTTACTATCTCCTCGAGTATCGGGATCTTGGTGTCGATATCTCCAGCGACGTCCAATACCGAAGTCATTTGCAGAACAAGGTTAAGTTGGCATCAAGAAAACTCGGAGTACTCAACAGGGCGAAGCAGTACTTCACTGCGGGGCAGCAACTCCTTCTTTATAAAGCACCGGTCCGGCCTCACATGGAGTTCTGCTGTCACCTTTTTGCTGGAGCACCTGTCGACTCAGTGCAAAGACGGGCATTGAGGCTGGTTGACAATCCCATACTCACAGGTTGTGTGGAACCTCTTAGCCTTAGGAGGGATTTTGCCTCACTGTGTGTGTTCTACCGCCTATACAATGGTTTGTGCTCAGATGAATTGTTTGACATGATGCCCGTAGCTACATTCTATCATCGCACCTCTCGCCATAGGCAGGGAATTCATCCTCACACATTGCGACCTGAGACGGTGCGCACTGTGCGGTATGAAAGAAACTTCATCCCACGCACACTCAAGCTGTGGAATGACCTCCTTGCTGCGGTTTTCCCAAGCGCCTACAATATGGGGTTCTTCAAGAGGGGCATCAGGTGTTGCATACGTCCATAGGCCACGGTAACCGCTTCCCATCAGGTGGGCCGTGTGCTTGTCTGCCAACTAAGTGGTATAAAAAAAAACCTATAAGGTGACAAAGTGGGATTAACCTGTAAAATCTTCTTGTCTTCTTTTTTTATTCAATCTATGGAAAACAAGTTGCGAAGTGGTTAACGTGGCCTATGGGCATGTGCAACACCATAGGAGTGACACTCCTGCTGCCAATCCTGTAATAACAGAGAGTTTCTATGGCGTCAATGCAAAAGAAAAAGCAGGACAAGCCTTTGGTCTTCCCACTGACAGCACAAATAGTCCAGTGAGCTCTGGCTACCCTACTCACCGCCAGTAACACAACACTAGGTTATTATAGCCGTGGTATTCTGTAGGTCTCAATTTTTTTATAAAGGCGTAACATTTTATTCTGAAAAATAGACTTCACAAAGTAAACGAATCATTCCAAATTGTTACACTGTAATAAAAAAGTTCATGTTGACTTATTCGTGAGGTTAAAAAAAAATATTTGGCGAAGCCTCCGGGTCCAGTCGAAGTTACTTTTGTGATTTTATCTGACCGGTGTCAAGCACTTATCTCATCGCAAATGGAACTTTTATTGCTGTTGGATGCTGGGTCGAAATGTCTCTGCAAGTTTACAATTGATACTACATTTCTATCACTTTATACATAACTAGCACCGCGCCGCGGTTTCACCCGCGTAAATCCTGATCCCATGGGAATATCGGGATAAAAAATAGCCTATGTTACTCACGAAGAATGTAGCTTTCTAATGAAAAAAGAATTATTAAAATCGGTCCAGTACTTTTTGAGTATATTGGTTACATAAAAAAATACAAAACTTTCCTCTTTATAATATTAGTGTAGATTTGTAGGGTATTTGGATTTTTTCAGAGGGATGTATGATTTCACTTTGAGTATTCGTGTGGTGATGGAGACAAAATACAAGTATCACCACCTCATCTCATCCGAAGGTGTCGTTAAAGGTGACTGACGGAAAACGCAGTCGATATCACTTCGAGTGAAAAAATCTCGACATCAATGCTTATCCATATTTCCATTTAGGGTATCCAGAGACACTGGAGAATTTGTGCTGTTTGTGTGAAAACTAAAGGTTTGTTCTGCTTTGTTTTCTACACTGACTGCACAGAAACTCTGTGCTTATAGGGTCGGCAGCGCGAGTGTGGCTCCTTGACACACTTCCATAGGCCACAGTAACCCCTTTCCAACAGGTGGGCCGTGTACTTGTCTGCCACTTAAGTGGTATAAAAAAATTTAAAAAAATCTGGCCAGCATGGAAACAGTAGGCCTCCCAACAATCAGAGAGACCTGTATCCAGCAATGGACTGTGTTAGGCTGTTTTTTTTTCTATTTGTTCGTCACTTTGGGAGTAAAATAGAGTGTGCAAGACCTTTCAATTGCCTAAGTCTAAACTATTGGGAGTCAGTTCACCTGCTAAAAAACTAACGCAGGTTTTCATCTCGTGTCCCGAGGGAGCCATTTCGTTGGCTATCTGTCAGCTGGGGCGTGAAAGATATACCAGAGGCAATCTCACGCATAGCAATTGATGACCTAAGACGCAGTGCGGATTTAGTCAGTTCGAATCAGGGGATATCAGCACTAGAAGATGCTTCCATCTCGGGGTAGGAAGATTTTGGTAGAGCCCTGTACATCGCAAGCCAATTAATGTTGCTACTTTATCTATCCATATTGATCTTATTGTGTACAAATGAAAAGTATTTTATTATTGAATTCGTTGGGAATATGAAAAGACCTAAGAGTGTTTCACATAACATAACATAACATAACATAACACAACATAACACAACATAACATAACATAACATAACATAACATAACATAACATAACATAACATAACATAACATAACACAACATAACATAACATAACATAACATAACATAACATAACATAACATAACATAACATAACATAACATAACATAACATAACATAACATAACATAACATAACATAACATAACATAACATAACATAACATAACATAACATAACATAACATAACATAACATAACATAACATAACATAACATAACATAACATAACATAACATAACATAACATAACATAACATAACATAACATAACATAACATAACATAACATAACATAACATAACATAACATAACATAACATAACATAACATAACATAACATAACATAACATAACATAAACTTGAGTTTATGTTATTGAGCCTATATCCCCGAAGGCAAAGGTGCTAGCGCCCACATATCGCCAGTTTATGTTTAGGTCCCAATGTAATAGGTGGTGAGCCTATTACCATTAACCAGGCACTTATAAACCTGCGATAAATACACACATAACTTCGAAAAGCATTGACAATTCATTGGTGTGTGCCATGGTAAAACCTGGGATCGAACCCGAGACCTCGTCTCAGCAGTCCATTACCCATACCACTAAGCTATCGCGGTAAGAGTATTTCAAGGATTATTATTCTAGCTGTCTACAACTGTCGAATTCGTAGTTCCATATTCCATTTGTCAGTATCAACACAGACAGACATAATGTTTTCATAAATATTTTGATAAACTCGCACAAAGGAGGTAGATGTCGGTATGTTTGTGTTAGTTTTTGGGCATACATTTATGTATTAGTCAAATGTTGTGTTGTGTTTGTTAATGTTTAACGAATAAACTCTGTGCGTTATTTTAGGAGGAAAATAATGTCTACGGTCTCATCGTCGTGTAGATAAATAACACAAAATATAAAACAAAACTTAGCTTATTTTTGTTTCATAACGGTAGCCTAGTGGTATGGGTAATGGACTGCTCAGACGAGGTCTCGAGCTCGATCCTAGGTTTTAACATGGCAGACACCAATGAATTTTCGATGCTTTTCGAAGTTATGTGTGTATTTATCGCAGGTTTATAAGTGCCCGGTTAATGGCAATAAGCTCGCCACCTATTAGATTGGGACCTAAACATAAACTGGCGAAATGTAGGTGCTAGCACCTATGCCTACCCCTGCGGGGATATAGGCGTGAGTTTGTATTTATGTATGTATGTAATTAATAAAATAAGTTTTTGTATATGACTACCATAAAATCTATACATACAATCATGTAACAGTAAAGTGGTTGTGTTGTGTCTGACTATTGAAGATATTTAAAACAAAAATACTCGGGTTATGTTATATTACCGATATTAACACAAAAATATTTTATTAGAATTGGGTATTTGACTGTACAGTCAAATTAGTGACTTTTTACTAAACGTCAAAACTATAAGTTATAAGGAAACTTATCATTTATTGTGACGTCATAATATTCAATAGTCAAATCATTTGCTATATTACTATATAGGTTAAGTGGCTGATTAAAAATAAATAAAAACAATAAAATAAGACCCAACGCAACTTTTACCGCTCTTTTTCAATTCTTAATTTGATAAGCCCAGTTAAATAATTGATTTTAACTACATGAAAATATCCAATTCTTTTCTGTTTGTGTACAAAGGATACAAAAACTACTCAACGGATTTTGATGTGGTTTTCTTTGTTTGAAAGGAAGCAGACTTATCGCATAGCAATTGATTGAGTATAAAACCGAAGTTATGATCAAACCCCCGGCCTCGCAGATTAGTAATTTCATTTTTTTTTTAATACAACTTAGGTGGCAGACAAGCACACGGCCCACCTGATGGAAAGTGGTTATCATGACCTATGAACGTGTGTAACACCAGTGGAGTCACATCCGTGCTGCCGACTCTGTAAGAACAGAGATTTTGTGCCGTCAGTGTAGAGGACAAAGCAGGACAAGCCTTTGGTAGTCCCACTGACAGCAGTAGAAATTCTCCAGTGAGCTCTGGCTACACTAATCACCGCTGGGAACACAGCACGAAGTTATTATAGCCGCGGTATTCTGTAGGGCGGAGGTACTTCCCTAGACAGACTGCTCAATTGGGCGGAAATACCGCCGTGTCCTACTTCTATTATTCATTTTAGACATCTTCACTTTATACGCCTTAACGTGAACGGCAGTTGATGTTATCACCTAAATTATGTTACGGTACAGTCCACTTAATTAATAGGTATATTTTGTTACTGAGACTCAGAGGGTATTTGGGCTATACATCAAAGTACAAGGTGACCGTTTTGTACCCTATCACTCTATCAATAGGACTCTTGAAGGTCGTCTGAATAGTACAATTGATACCATTACAGTACATAACATGCCATTGCAATATAATTATAAAAACGTGATCAAATTATTAGACGTTATTAATAAGTTGATGTAATAGCAGGCAGAGGTGCTAGCACCCACATTTCGCCAGTTTATGTAATAGGTGGCGCGCCTATTGCTATTAACCGGGCACTTATAAACCTGCGATAAATACACGAAATATGGGTGCTAGCACCTCTGCCTACCCCTTCGGAGATATAAGCGTGAGTTTATGTTATTATGTTATGTTATGATGTAATAGTACCTCTATTTTTTCGTGCGTTCTTTGAGGTCTAAAATGACGAGCTGTTTTGGTCGGTATCTATGGGGTAATTTCTCTTCGATCTTTTTTCTCAGATCAACCGACTAAAACCGCACAGGTCCTAACCACCTATCGGGTCTCAACTCTCAAAGGCAGAGGTGTCTCAATTAGGCATTTCCCTCGCACCCCGCTATTCTATCTACGAATTTATTTTTGTAGATATTCTTGTCTTTTTTTGTAAGACTTAAAAACTACCGTATGTATGATATACCATTCATTGAGTAAAACTGGAGATATAATAATAAAAAAGGCAGAATCTTGGTGGTCAGGTAGTATTAATATACAACTAGCCTATGAATTAAACCGCGCGTTATTTTAATGCCGTTCTCGCTACCCATGGGAGCCTATTCCCAGGATAAAGTGAAATATTTTATTTATACCACTTAGGTGGCACACAAGCACACGGGCCACCTAATGGAAAGTGGTTACCGTGGCCTATGGACGTTTGTAACACCAGAGGAGTCACAGTTGCGCTGCCAACCATGTAAGTACAGAGTGTCTGTGTCATCAGTGTAGAAGACAAAGCACGACAAGCCTTTAGTCTTCCCACTGACAGCAGAAATTCTCCAGTGAGCTCTGACTACCCTACTCACCGAACACAACACGAAGTTATTATAGCCGCGGTATTCTAAAGGGCGGAGGTACTTCCGCAGTCGGACTGCTCAATTGCTCCTGACTATAAACTCTATCCCTGAAGCAAATTTCAACCAGATCTGTTTAACCGTTACAGCGTGATTGAATAACAAACATCCAAACATCTTCACAAACTTTCACTTTTATAATATTAGTACGATAGGAGTCCTTCATCAAATTTGCTAATCAAAGTCATAATATTACCATTACCATACCACTGACGCGACTGACACTGCAAACATTGCCATTTAATTTTAGACCTTACTGCGATAATATTACAGTCAGTCAGTACAAATGTATAGAACTCTTTTTTTTTACGTTCCACACAACGCTATCGAGACCCATGGTAAGCATAGCTTAACTAGCTTGTGTTATGGGATCTAGAATGCGGATAAACATACTTAGATACTTTTTTTTTTGTAAATACATACATATTATACATAGAAACACCCAGACCAATGCAAATATACGTATTCATGCATACAAATATTTGCACTGAGCGGGAATCGAACCCGCGCCCCCTGCATAGCAGTCGAATGCTCTACCGTTACGCCACGGAGGTCAGAAATTAATTTTGGACTTTAAGCCTATACCGATAAAGTTTAAAATTCAATGTAATTATTTTGCAGTGTCAGTGGCATTACAGTGATTTTGCTATGACTCAAAATTAGCAGGATCGGGGGCCTGTTCGAATCATGTAATCAAAATAACACAACTTCCTTTGTTTAGCCAAATATACATAAATTATAATGGTTCAGGAATAGCCCGACTGATTCGCAAGGCCGTTGGCAAATCTCCCTCAAACATTTGCACACAACAAATTTCACTTAAAGGGAAATGATTTTCTTTGTCTGCAGTCGCCTTGTGTAGTCTAGGAGCTTACAAACTCATTCTTAGTATCAAGAAAACAATTTGTTTTGTCGTGAAACACTGCCATTTTTGGTACAATCCTTTTTTTATAATTTGTTTTGTCTTTCACTACTTGTGTTGTGGTGATAGAGCATTTGACTGCTGAATAAGAGGTGTTTGGTTCGATTGCCACTTATTGCGAATATGTACATTCGCGTTGGTCCGACTGTTTCTATGTATACATATTTATTATTTAGTCATGAACTTTTTAGACATGAATGTTTTGAAAAAATATTGAAATCAGTGACTTGTGCTGTTCCGCAATATTTTTTCTTATCTTTAAAAAAAAGGAATATTAGAACCTAAATTACTAATATTCCTTCTAACCCCTCCAGCTAAGCTCAATTGCTTGTGTTACGAGTGGGTTCATATTTATAAAAATATAGAAAGGAAACTGTCCGGCTTCTTCTTGTTTTTTTACCCAACTACGGCGAAGGAAAAGGAGGGTTTTGATTTTGACAGAAATGTATGGTCTGTATGTAAGTTCCATCGGTCAACAGTATAAAAAATATTCCAAAATCATAACACATCTTTTAAGCAGTTATGTAAAAAAGCCAGCAGCTCTTTGAATACTTTCACCCTGAACACAAAACGGGAAAGATGTTAGTACTTTGTACACTAATTAAGTTCAGTTAAATATTGGCGTCTGATTTTAAACAAATCAACTGTTGAATGTAGGAAATTGTGATGAGTTCTCTTATTCTTTGAAATTGGATTGTATATTAAAAACTGGGTATTCCCGCGACTTCACCCTTGAAGACCTAGATCTGCGTTTATTTATTTTTGCAGAATCCTTTAGAGGGTAACAAACAAACAGATAGTCAGACAGACGGTCAAAAAATTTTAAAATTGCCATTGTTTTATCGTGTATATTTGCATCGTGTACATTCATATTATGCATTCATTAAAAAGCTTTTATTTTAAAGTTAGAAACGTAGACTTCAATTTTATTTATTCGTGTAAAGTAATATTTTTTGTGATGTCCTTTACACAGAAACTACGAAAAGCAGTGCAAGCGACCTAAGCAAGGATGTCATCGAATATGTGTGGACCTAAGCTAATTTCGACCCTTTTTTTTATATACGTGCGCAAAATCCCCACGGATACCTCCCCACCGGAGCCGGTGGAATGTCGGACTCGAACTGACTAAAACGCACGCCGCCTGTGAGTCGCTTTGGTTGTCGAAGGTGAGGTTGACAGGCATATCCCTCGCACCCCGGCCGACCCAGGGCCATCTCTTACGATCTGGCCCTCTTCTCGGGTGTGGGGACTACAGAGTCCCCAACTCGTCCCCGGAAAACGGGGAGGCACGCCAGGCGCGCCGCCGCCGCGGCCTGCTTCTGCCAGGGTGACAGGCGGCTCCACCAGCCACTCCCAGGCCTGTGCTCATGGGAGGCGAAAGTCGTTCACCAAGGTCGACCGCTACTTTCGACCCTAATAACATTGTTTAAACAACGTTTTTTCGCAATAATAGATGTCTATATAGAGGGTCGGCAGCGCGAGTGTGACTCCTCTGGTGTTACACACGTTAATAGGCTACGGTTACCACTTTCCATCAGGTGGGCCGTGTACTTGTCTTGTATTTAAAAAATCTATTTTTTTCTGTTGAATATTCATATTTAACAAAATACCAATATTCACTAATTAAATCTATTATAATATAGACATTAATGACAAAAAATAAAACAAAAGTTAAAATGCGTCGGGGAATACATCTATACTAATATTATAAAGCTGCAGAGTTTGTTTGTTTGTTTTTTTGAACGCGCTAATCTCTGGAACTACTGGTCCGATTTGAATGATTATTTCAGTGTTGGGTAGTCCATTTATTGAGGAAGGTTTTAGGCTATATATCATCACGCTACTACTTAAGGGAGCGGAGCATTGATAATAAATGTTAACAAATCCGGCAATTTTTCATACATATTTTGAAGACTAAAACATACGGGCTCAAAGGGATATAAAGCTTCAAAATATACCCCAGGCGAAGCTGGGGTGGGTCAGCTAGTAGGTAATATAATTGAACGAACAATTCCATGAACTGAAGTAAGGCGTCACCGTCCCTTCAATGTTGTCAATACGTGCTATATTACCTTTCACTTGCAATAAAACAGTATGCCTATGTATTTAACCGCGGTAGCCTAGTGGTATGGGTAATGGACTGCTGAGACGAGGTCTCGGGTTCGATCCCAGGTTTTACTATGGCACACACCAATGACTTTTCGACGCTTTTCGAAGTTATGTGTGTATTTATCGCAGGTTTATAAGTGCCCGGTTAATGGCAATAGACTCGCCACCTATTACATCGGGACCTAAACATAAACTGGCGAAATATGGGTGCTAGCACCTCTGTCTATCCCTTCGGAGATATAGGCGTGATTTTATGAGTTTATGTAAAACAGTACGCATTTGACAGAGATAAACATAGTTCCGATTTAAGCAATTTCACTGAATCGTTGTTTCCTCCATAGATACACTTTTAGCCATTCACGGAATTTATAGATAAACTTCTGTTTATCTTTATATAAGTAAATATTTTCAAAAGCAATATTTAAGTTCATGTAGGTTTTCCTTTAGAATAATATATATTAAAAGGGCCTACGCACCAAAAACCAATAACTTCAATCGAATATTAATTTTGGGCAAGTCAAGGGCCCACACAATATGGAAACAAAGAGCCCACTCACCGCCTTTGTCCCCAACCACTTTGAGTTTCATAAAATAAAGCTTTTTGGAGATTTCTTTTCTCTTTGACACAGGTCTCCATCGTTTCCTGATTCGCTGTTATGTTAATAGTTATTGAAGATAGACTCTAAAATTTTATGGAGAAATAGAGGAATGGTTTTACTCCGTTTAAGATGAAAAAAATCTAAAATGGCGACTCTGTTACTGTCAATTTTAATAGATTTGTCTGATCCTCTATATACAGTTAACATGTACATTTGTGTCTGTATAGAATCGGTTCTAAAATAGTTATTTTGCTATCGTTTATAATTGTATATCGTGTACATTCATATTATGCACTCATTAAAAAGCCTAGGCTCTTTCTATGAAAATTGCAGTGTCTATGATAAAAAATAAATTTAAATTAATAATGATACTTTACAGTACGTGCTATTAATATTAATCAATAGTTCATGCTCTAAGAAGTCAGAGTCGAATGTAGGCAAAGATACTGTTTCTATTGCTTGTACATAATTTAATTTGCGACTTTAAAAATTATTTTCTCTACCTAAGAATACCATGGCCGATGGATCGGTTATAAACTTATTGCTCACTAGAAAGAGAGCTTCAAGAAACAAAAAAGAAGCACTTTTTTTAATCTTTATTTACGGAGCTTAGCCACGACATGGCTATGTCGCTCCATAAAATTAAAAAAAGAGGCACAGGAAAAAGAAAAGTAACTGAATTTACTGTTTTGCTGATCTGTTAGAAGTCGGTGCCACTTTCTTGCTGTGCCTGAAATAATATGATGCAATCAATTGAAATATGGCCTCTCGGGCTAGGCACGAATGATCAGGAAATCTGTAAATATTGCTTTCCAATGGCTCTTTCTTGTTTCTTAAAGTCAGTTTAACTGTGTTTTTTTTTATATATAGGATACGCCAACTTGACCTCACCTCGCCTGATGGTAAGCTAAAGGCAAAGTCTCAGGAAAGAGGGTCACGATTTGCTACAATGGTGGCACTCAGCTTGGCGGCCTCATTAGATGCTTTTTCACGCCCCGCTTAAAGGCCCCGGGACTGTAGGAAGAAGGAAACACGTGTGCTGGTAATGAATTCCAGATCTTGGTGTTTTTTATTATATTTATGTAACATTTTTTTATAAAAGAAATGTATAAATCACAATATTAATAGTATACTGAATTGCTAACCATAGATGTAAGACAAATATTGTTACTAACAAATTGGGCCCTGTTGCCATCAATAAAATGATATTATTATCATTCTCTATCATTATATTGTAGAAGTGAACAAAATTGTTCTTTTTTTAAAACAAACTTAACTACAATAATATTCTGTCACACCCCTATCAGTTGGAAACCAATATTAATTGAAGGAACAGTACAGTTTTATATTAAAATAAACGAATTAATAAAATACAGGCAATTACTACAAAATCCAAGAATGATATAGGAAAGTAATGAATGTAATTATCACATTGTTTATTCATAACAATATGTACGTACTGAAGTAACATACGCACCGATATAGCAGGATCCAACCTATGTCAAATACCGACCAATCCGTAGAGCCTCCGAACGCATACGGTTGTCTAGTGGTAGGGGTAATGGACTGCTGAGACGACGTCTCGGGTTCGATCACAGGTTTCACCATGGCACACACCAATAACTTTTCGATGCTTTTCGAAGTTATGTGTGTATTTATCGCAGGTTTATAAGTGCCCGGTTAATGGCAATAGGCTCGCCACCTATTACATTGGGACCTAAAAACATAAACTGGCGAAATGTGGCTGCTAGCACCTCTGCCTACCCCTTAGGGGGTATAGGCGTGAGTTTATGTTATGTTATATATATTTATATTGTAAAAGTTAGCCGCATGGTTCCCGGCAAAGTAGAGTTTGGACCACCACATCTCTTCCCATGCGGTGTCGTACTAGGCGACTAAGGGATAGGGCTGTTTAACATCAGACAGATATATGCAGCCCAGACTCAGCCTCAGATGCAGAGCTTAAGTCAACAATAGTGCCCGGTAGACGGCACCCCCTATTACGTGGGACCGAATACAATGATTGGTGAAATGTGGGTGTTAATTCTCCTCTGCCTAATTCTCCGGGGATAAGGGCGTGATTATATGTATGTATGTAAAAGTACGCTAAACAACTACTACTTAATGCAACAACCTTATTCACCATCCAAATTGAAAAAGCCGATAGCGTTGGAAGAAATAATTTATTTTAAATAATTTAAAAAAAAAAGTTTTTGCTTTTGTTAGTTGATTGAATACTGTCGAAGCATATGTTATTAATTTTACGATCCTAAAAGTGCAATAACTTGTCTAACTGCAATGCTTCTATATCACCTTAGAGCTCTGGAGGTCAGAAGGCAGTCGTTTCATGGAAAATATAGAAATTTAACTAAATCTGCAGTTAGACTGGTAAAGCGGACCCCAGGGTCCAAGGTGAAAGCTTGAGATGTGACTGGGATTAACGCTAGAATAAAGAAGGATGTTATTAATTTAACAATAATTAAATACAGGAATTAATACAGGAAGTTTTTGTATCAGGTTGCTTTATGAATTTTCTGGTAGCATTCAGAATTATGCTGATAGGTTCGAGTTGTCAGCTGTAATTGATTGCTGTAGCCATCTTTGTGCTTGTCCTGGTCGCATCCGAGACCTTCACCTTGGAGTCAGGAGAACACGTGATTTCTTTGAAACGACGGCTATATTTTTTTATTTTTTTATATAGAACACGTCAATTAGACTTCGCCTTGCCTGATGGTAAGCTGAAGGCAAAGTCCCAGAAAAGAGGGTCACCATTACTTACACATACCGTGTGACAATGGTGACACTCAGCTTGACGGCCTCATCATATGCTTTTTCACGCCCCGCTTAAAGGACCCGGGACTGTAGGAAGAAGGAAACACGTGAGCTGGTAATGACCTCCAAGACTCGTTAGTGATATCAAATTTCTGTAATCAGACCAGTTGTCAGACTTTTTAGAGACTACCCGTAACTACTGCCATAGATGTTCGTAGGGCAACCAGGACCGAGGGCTTAACATACTCCACGGAAGCACTGGATTATTACTGTTGTATTTTTTTATGTGAATCAAAATAATTTTGATATAAGAACAAGAGCTGAAATGTTTACAGAGCTCTTTTAAATGAATTGTTTACAAAAACAAACTGTTTCATGTATATCAATTAAACAACTTCACAATGCTCCAGACAAATTAAAGAGGCCACAACCCTCATCATCATTTCTATTGCCATAGACAAATATCAAGTCTAAATAAATGGTTGGTCGCCTTTATTACAAAATGAAAAGACTCAGAGGGAGTGTTTGTCCGAAGTTTAAAATTTAACATGACGACCTTTGAGTACGTGGGAATATACACAACTGTTCAAATTACTTTCTCTATGGCAAAGCTTAGGGAAAACATCCGGGAGCGGTGTTCGGATAAAAATACCTTTCAAATTGTACTTGTATTGTTATGTTTGGAAAGGTAATCTGAATGTGACACGCCTATGACACTGTTTCATAATACTCCTGGGTGGGTGGATCGGATCATAAAGGAAAATAGTAGATTTAGGTATGATAGATACTATCAGTGCTGCTGTATGTATTGTCAATTTGTGTGAGGTTGGTCAATCGAAAGGTGAAGCCTGCAAATAATGACATCTTTTTTCTGGAGAAATAAAAACCACAACATGTAAATTATACATCTGGTGTTCTATAAGTCACAGACACTGATAATTTGTTTTATCGTCATATAAATGAACACTATGATAATTAAAGAAGTTTTGACCATTAGATACAAATTTATATATATTCTACTCTATTTGTAAATAAAAATCTTGAATTTTCACTCAGAACTCGCAAAATAACAAATTGGAATAGCAATAGCTTTAAGTGTTTAAAATGGCAACGCATAGGTACACGCGTAAAATAAGTGACACTTATCATAATACTAATTTTAGTGTATCATATATTTATATAAACACTGTGACCCAGGTTAGAACCTTGCGGGACACCGTCCACATAATTATGTGTTTTATAGACATTATATTATTTTTAAGCATTTATAGTATGTTATCATAAGAAAAATATATTTATAATATAACTATACGACACGGGTATACAAAAACAGTATAAAACATTACATAAATAACTACAAAACAAGAACACTACACTATAAAATGCTTCTAAGGAGTACTAGACTCACTTTCAAATAGCGTCAACGTTAAATTAGTTGTTTTACGTATTTCATTTGGTTTTCATTACTTTGTTATACGTGCCTATTTTATTTCGACACAAATTAGATGCATAGGCCTTAGGATTGACTTAGATCACTACTTTACCACACCAGGCTGTTTCAACTTTATGTTTCACGGACACTGAGCTTTTTTTTAGTATACTCCTGACCTCACACACCGTACAAATGCCCGCAGTTACCTCAACTCTTGGCTTCCAACACCTTCAGCCTTCGGTAATCGGTCTTTTAAAGACAGTATCGTTACGGCGGAACATATCCTAGTCACATCTACCTGGTTTCTGTTGAGCACTCTCAAGGAATACGAGATCCGTTCCTTAAGGGTGCTCGTAGTGCGGCACGCGAGCAAGAGTGGTGGGCAGTAGTGGTTGTTGGTAACGTGGTTGTGGGGCAGCGGCGGCGTGGGGCGATTGTCCGCCGGCGGTTCGCGCGCTGTTCGAAGCACCCCAGCCTCCGGCCGCGAGCGCTCCCCCGGTCACGCGCTACGCCACGCCCGACGGTACAATCCTGCTGCTCACCGAGAATGGCACCAGGCTGATGACACGCGCCGCTGCCGCGAGCCTCCTGCGCGCTGCCCTCCTCTCCCCGCGCCCCCCTCGGCCCCGCCACGGTGAGCCGCCGCCGCACCCTCTCTTCATCTTCTCTCTTTATCTATGTGTCTCTATCGGATTCCGTCGCCTCTCGCACTGCACGCTTCGCACTACGCTTCGTAAGGTAGGAGTGGGGTAACCCTATACCAACGATCACGAATTTAGGATTCGGTACTTAGGTTTTTTAATTATTCAAATTATTAGTGGATTTTTAAATATTTCATATTTTCACAGTACGTCACAATAGAATTTTGATCAAATCGTTCGTTTCAGCTTTTCTTGAAGACACAGCTTTATTAATTTGGAACTAGATTTTCCTGGAAATCAATTTGATCTTATAGAAGGCTGACCCGATTTCATTATTACCAAAGGTTTTAAGTATAATTTAAATTATATAGTAACACAGTGAGTGCGGCGTTAGCTTAAGTCTCTTTAACAGTTCTTGATATCTATTTAACAAATATTCGCTCCTACTTTACGCCTTGCATGCTTTAAAATACTACTTTCCTTTTCCTTTTATACCATTTTAGACTTTCAATCCTCTTTGTACATTGAAAGTCTATTTGGAACCTCTGAATTGAGCACGTGTGCATGCTTTCTTTCTGCATCTTCTATTTTTCTACGATCTCTATGGTTACTGCGCGGCATAGACTGGCTTTAATGAATAGTTCGAGCGGGACTGCCAACCGGGGAGGCTTTGCTAATATCATTTTCTTACCGGGATATTTTTCAAAATCATATTTTATTTTATTTCTGCCCGTTCAATGTCGTAAAGTTTGATAAAATCGTTGTTTTGTATGAATTGTCATTTCTAAATTTTCCGTTAGTAGGGTCAGATTACTTTTTTATCGATGTATGCGGCCGATTGACCGGCGCGATCGCCTCTGATGCTACCATTTCGGAGTCCCGTCGCGCTATGGCTCGGTCGCCGAGCTTGCCACTCCTAAGCGATTCGATGGATGATATTCCAGTAAAGCTGATGTCGGACGGAAGAATTGCGAATCGGAATGCGACCGGTGTGACTTCGTGGATCGGCGGTATGTCCATAACACAGGATGGAAACCTGATTGCACCAGACAAAATTATGACCCACATTCACCGTTACGCGAGTCCTCACTACAACCCGCACGGGCACCATTTTCATCGTTGGAATCATGAACCAGGAGGGAGCGAAGACCCCTTATATGCGACCAAGACCGTCTACGGACCAGGATACAAAGATGAAAACCGTACGTATCGTTGGTATTCTCAACACGTCCACTAATCTTTTGTATTACGCTGATTCACATTCTTAAACTCCTAGTATGGGAATCTTTCAAACGAGATTAAAAACATACAAAAGATCAGTGTACGTGACAAAAATAGGTGATAATAAAATTTAAACACATATTTGACAGACATTACAACTAACCATAGATATCGTAAGTCACATTTCACTTCGAGCTTTGAAACCGTACAATAAAGATGGTTTATAGGTAACTGTTGAAACTTGGATGATTTGTTGATTCTTACAGCACCTATACATGTAACTATTCTAAGTGCTCTGTTACCCCTTTATAATTTCGACCCCAGTAATCCGAGCACTATAGTTTAGATCCCCCACAATTTTATAGTCAATGATAGTTTGTCCAACGAAACACAAAGTAAAGCTTTGCGTAGAGACAAAAACTAGAAAGGATATAGTTAAGCTTTAGAGCCCTCGTGTGCTTCCTTTCCTGATATAAAAAATAGTAGACTATCTAGTTTGTAAAGGAACGATTAAACGAAGGTGCTTATACACCTACAAACATCTCCGCGAAGCTTTGCAATTTGCGCAAAAGGTTCACGAATCACGGACTTTAAGCTGGTTTCATCGACCCACGGATGTAGCACAGAGAAAGTGTTCCAGACCAATGTTATTTATTTAAGTACACCGTGGTCCACTATGCATGCATCCATTAAATATTCTATTCATATTTAACTTTGAACCGGCACAGATATATCATGAACTTTATGCCTCACAACGAATACGTAATTTGAAAGCATGTCCGATTTATTGAGATTACCGCTTGTATTTAAACTACGATTTTCATACAGATTATCGATTTCATTGGCAACCCATCGAGTTTTATTCACAATACGTAATTTTTGATCGATCTCTTTACACAATTGCTCCATATTATTAGTATAAACTATAGCCACAAATTGTAAATTATATTTGTATTAGCATGGGCATATTATTATATCACACTCCAATATGATGTTTTTATATTTTTTTACATTAATATGTTATTATTTTATTTTGGTATATATTTATTTATTTTATGCTCGTGTATTTATTTGTAATAATCCTACATTTGAAGCAAATATTATTTAAGTTTAATTTTACGTAAATATGAAAAGCAACCGCGGTATTAATAGATTTGGTTTGATTGAAACAAATATTCAATATCCCCTCTATCAGTTAAATCAATGTAATGATAATGACTATATAATTATACTTAATGTTTGTAGCTATAAGTCCGGCTTAACTGATAGTAAATAATTAAACATAATTTGATATCGTAATAATATGAAAATTGTATATCATACCACGTCAAACGACACGACTTGCTAAGAATATAAAAATAAATTCGAGGATCTGATTGAACTTGACTAAAACGGATGTTGTTATAATAAACCAACAAGGGCTCCTAAATTACTGGACGCTAAATTTTAAAAACTATCACGCGTAATAACACTTATTGGTTCACTGGAATTAAACAACGATAAAGGACATTAAATAATCATCATCAACATTACTATCAAAGACACTACATCAACTAACACAAACAAATACCAACAGAGAGGATTGGCAAAGAGAACGGTAAATCAGGTGATGAGAAGGCGGCTCTGCAGTCTACGTGCCATGTGGCCTTGGACGCCTGCATCAAGGACAGCGAGTGTGTGATGTCACTGACACCCGTTCTGCAGAAATGCCATACGAGTGACTGCGACAGGGAAGGCTGCATGGCGGCCTTGCGAGGATTCTACAGGAAAACTGGGGTGCATTGGAATACTGAAATTGCTTTCTGTCTCTGCAAGTAAGTTAATTATTTCACATATTTAAACATTCCTAGCCAACAGAGCTCTTCTTGGTGGAGTAATAGCTATATTATTATTTCCTCTACCAATCTCTTTACCTTCTGGTATGATCTGACTCATATCATCTCCATTATCTATTCCAAAGGTATTCTTATAGTCCTGCCTCTTCTTCTCCTCTCTATGATATTTGTTAAGAATAAAAAATTTACATATCAGGTCGTTAATAATTTTTACTACCCAGTATTCAAAAATTTCTGCTCGGCCCTCCCAGTGTTTATAGAATAATACGATGTCACAATCATCTTTACCAGTTGTGATCCACAGAATATAATGTTCAGCGCTAGTTTACGTTCGTGAATGTATATGATAATACATAATTACTTTCAAAAGTTTTTTTGATACATTTTTTACATATTTAATAAGTCTTTCTTTTCTCTTTCCTTCTATACGGGAGACTAACTAACGTTAATAAGAAACAACAACAAAAATTCTTATCTAACCTACCTTGTTCAGGAAAACTGACAACCGTGAAGATTCGTGCATGAACGCCCAGGAACGCTTGCATCCATCTTGTGCTCAGCGGCCGCCAGTGGGGTCCCCACTACCTGCCTGCCATATCCTCGCACATGCCTGCCGTGAGGAACCTGAATGCAGGTACGTTCTTTTCAGAAATAATACTACCATCATCAGCACAGCATTCGTCCTGAATACCAATTCTCCTAATAAAAAATTGTTCAACATTTAGTCTCAATCCAATCTTAATCTCCCAAATATCAAGAACGGTATTCTTGTAACATAATTTCCATTTACATCGTGAACGTTTTTGGCATTTGAAACAGTGAAAAGGTTGAATTATAAACATATTTTTTTGAAGAATTGAACTTCTCATTGTATCCCAAGCTTTCAGCTTGCAAGCTCCTTCTCCACCCTTTAGTTTGGCTTATATAACATTTCTGTAAGCGGCTGTCGTCTAACTTCTCAACACCAGGATAAAACCGGCTTACAGCTGAAGTTAGCTTGTACAGCAAAAATTTTAGTGGGTCCCTTAAACAAAGGGACCATCTCGAAACCGGAAGTGGTCCTAGGTGACTCAAGACCTTCTCCAGTTTAGAGATAGTTCTGAAGAACCAAGATGACGTGGTGTTTTAGTCAATTCGAGTCCGACATAGTGCCGTGGACAATTTCACACGACAAAAAGAACCGAAACAATGAACGTAAGTTACTCAACCAAAAATTGCAACATCTAACTAATGTTGCCACACTTTATGAAATATTTTCGCTATAAATCTACAGTTATTCTGCACCACAATAGCCTCTCTCAACTGCATTAACCACGGCTGGCTAAACTAGAGCACATGTACAGAGATAAAATTGAATTTCCCCGCTATGTGC
This sequence comes from Eilema griseolum, assembly GCA_963662185.1. NCBI lineage: Eukaryota > Metazoa > Arthropoda > Insecta > Lepidoptera > Erebidae > Eilema > Eilema griseolum. The sequence goes on along the minus strand of OY759256.1, from coordinate 9,005,021 downwards.
GGTTTTGTTGCTAAACTTTTAGTTCTGTTAATATAAATGGGCACTTTTGAAAAGTGTTTTAATATATAGAGTTAATTATATCTATCTTCTCATCTCCAAAGTCTATGTACAGTCAGCATCAGTTCGATTTTGACGAACAAAATTACAAGAAATGATCCTAATGTCTTTATTTTCCCCCCTTTTTGTGGACTTGTTCTGACTTTTGGTCCACTTGTCCGAGTGGACTATCTCGCCACTCCACTTGACGCATGTGACCAAGGCATTCGTTTAAAATAAATAAAATACATGTCCTGTACCATCTGTCAACTGGAATTAAACACCCGTATCAAAACGCCAGCGGCAATGGAAATCAACATTCAGTGATAACATTGCTCTGTATTCCCCTATTTAATTGCATTACACATTACCTGCAACATAACGGAGCTTCAAATTAATGAGCACTGTAATTATTTGGAGAAAACATTGCTATCGCTACAATTATTCAATACGAACTATGTTACATAATATATTTACAGTAACACATATAACCATGCCTTTATCCCTGGAGGGTTAGACACAGGTGAATTTATACCTATAGTTCACCAATCATTGTAATCGGTCCCACGTAATAGGAGGTGAGCCTATTGCCGTATTCCGGCCACAATTCTAGACTCGAGTCACGCAGATGAGGCTGAGTCCGGGCTGTAATAATAATAATAATAATAATAATGACGTCTTTATTGTACACCAATTACACATTACACTAGAATAAGTGATACAAGTTCCGTGACACGTACAGATGGCGGCCTTATCGCTCTGCGGCAATTTCTTACAGGCAACCATAGGATGGAGATAAGAAAATAGGAGAAGAATATTTTAGGGCAGTTAGGTGTACATAGAGAATATATAAAGAAAATAAAATAATAATAATGAAAATGAAAACACAATAGCCGTAGGTAAATACAATTATACATATATAAGCATACACACTATATAGGTATATATCTTAGAAAAAGTCACAATACATTAACACAAACATAGATATACTTCATTCTACCTTGTCATTCCACTCTTTCATAGAGACAGGTAGTATTCCTTGACGAGTCTTTTGAACACAGGCAAGGACTGAGCTCACCTGACATTCACTGGCAAAGTATTCCACAACCAAGCCGCCTGAACCGAAAAGGATTTGTCAGCAAAGTTGGTGGAATAGCTCGGTATTTTCAACCTTAGATTCTCCGATGATCTCAAAACCTTTGAGTGAGTGTCGTGTAAGAACTCAAATCGCTGTTTCAGGTAAGAAGGAGTTAGTGGGTTAAATAAAATGTTGTATAGTAAGGAGAGAATATGCGCATTCCGGCGAAGGCGTATAGGTAACCACTTGAGCTTTTTTCGAAGATCTGAAACATGATCATATTTACGTAATCCAAATACGAATCGTATACAAAGATTTTGGAGTCTCTCAAACTTGTTAAGTTGGTCTTCAGTGAGATCTAGATAGCTGGCATCAGCATAGTCGAGAATAGGAAAAATAAGAGATTGTGCAAGCGCAGTCTTAGTGGCAGTGGGTAGAAAATTTTGAAGCCTACGCAGGGACCCTGCCACTGCAAATACTTTACGCCTTAGTACCAGGAGATGCGGCCCCCAGGACAAGCGACTATCAATAACAATCCCCAGATTTTTTACTTTATTGCTATATGGGACTATTGTTCCATTGCAAGTCACTTGAGGTAGGGTTAACCAATCTATTTTATCAATCAACCTGGAGCTCCCGACAATAATGACTTGTGTCTTGCATGGATTTACTTTTAGACCGTACGAGGCACTCCAGCAGCATATCGATGTTAGGTCAATATTTACTGTATTGACAGCTACCGCCAGTTTGTCAAGCGGGGCCCGAGAGTATATCTGCAGATCATCAGCATACAGGTGGTAGGAAGAAGAAAGAAAGGGCAAGATAGAAATAGGGCGATAATCAGAAAAAGAGGAAGGATTTTTCTTTTTAGGAATAGGGATTATCTGAGCCTCTTTCCACGTTTTTGGGAACACGTTGTTAGTTATTGAGAAATTCAGGATATGACAGATGACAGGAAGAATTTCATCAATGATAGGGTGGATCATATTACGGCTGATACAGTCCGTACCCACAGCATTAGACGTGATTGACATTATGCTCCTCCTAACATCACAAGCCGAGAATTGACTAAATAAGTAAGGAGAGCAGTTGGGAGTTGAGACAGATGAAAGACGCTGTAATGTATTTTGTTTTGTCATTTTATCAAATTTTGACGAAGAGGAGAAATGTTCATTAAGTGAATCTAAGTTTACGTTGTTAGGGATCGAGTCTTGACGAGATTTGCCTACTCCCAATGTCCTTAGAAATTTCCAGACTTTTGCTGGATCTGTCTGATATTAAACAGCCCTATCCCTTAGTCGCCTTGTACGACACCACATGGGAAGAGACGAGGTTGTCCAAATTATACTCTGCCGGGGACCACGCCTTAATTAAATTGAACTTTGAACCATTTGTTTCAAGAAATCTAGAAGTAGTAAAGGTTCCCTTTAACCTAAGTCCTGTCAGCTTGCTCTCCAAAGGGAAGCCGTAGTAAAGATGTCTTAGTTTATAACTATTAATGAAAATAGGTAAAAAAGCTTTTTAAGTTAAACGGTTTTATGTTAAACATACATTGCAATGTTTAAGATAAATGTACTAAAAACCAAAAAATAATAAAATAGATACAGTCGTGGGAATTATAAACATATGCATAGACTAGACTAAAATATAAAACCGTGGGGCACGTCAATTGTCTACAAATTATCGACTTAATGTGCGATAGAAGAATCGTTTAATTCGTCGTTAGGCAGTTGGCCCGCAGACGGTGAGGAAATTACTTACTATTTTCTTGCTCATGGAAATTCCAATAGTTATACACTCCATGTAAATAAAAGAGAGACAATTGACATGCCCCACGGTTTTATATTTTAGTCTAGTCTATGCATATGTTTATAATTCCCACGACTGTATCTATTTTATTATTTTTTGGTTTTTAGTACATTTATCTTAAACATTGCAATGTATGTTTAACATAAAACCGTTTAACTTAAAAAGTTTTTTTACCTATTTTTATTTTCTAGTTTTTAGTTTTTATTTCGCATTCTGTTTAATTCATTTAGTGCTTCATTATTGCAAGGTTTCTTGCCCGTTAGTTTATTGCAGTCCGCTTCCAAGCGGCGGCCATCTTAGATTTCAATTTTGCATAGTAAATTGTATTCTACTTGTTGAGACCTTTCATTTGATACCCATGTTGATGGGATTGATAAAACTTAAGTTATCCGCCATTTTGTAGAGGCCGCCATCTTAGATTTTAATTTTATATAGTACATTGTATTCTACTGGTTGAGCACTTTCATTTGATACCCATATTGATGGGATTGATAAAACCTACGTTATCCGCCATTTTGTAGCGGCCGCCATCTTGGATTTCAATTTTTTATAGTATATTGTATTCTGCTTGTTGAGCCCTTTCATTTGATACCCATATTGATGGGATTAATAAAACATAAATTATCCGCCATTTTGTAGCGGCGGCCATCTTGAATTTATAATGATAATGAAGAAACATAATAATTATGTTTAAATATTATTGTATTGTCACCAAAATCCAAAGCGTATACAAAATTTCAGATTAATCGGTTGACAGGAAGAGGGTGAAATTTGAATTACAAAATTTGACCCAAGAATAAATAATAAATAAAACAAACGGGGTGAGCTAAATAAAACCGTTTAAAAAATGAACACCAGTAGTTCTGTGAACGATAAGTAGACCTCGCGAGTAACCTTTGCCACATTAAATATGGTATCTTTAAAAAAAATTTAAGAAGTGATACGATACTTATTTTGAACAGTCCTTGATGTTATATAAAAAAATAATGACGATAGATTCGGGCCAAAGCAAAATCGGCCACCGAATCGCTTCGCTCGCTCGGTCAATAATGCATTATCTAAAACTGAAAGTATCTAGAATTTTGTTAAAATAGACCTGAAGACCTTATTACTTTACTAACTTTTTTAACTTGTAAATAAAATACCATATTCGCACTTTTTGTTGAAACGTTCGATTGACAAAATCTCCAACCTGACAATCAGCTTTTGACTCTCAGTTCAGTGGTAATAAATAGTTAATTAATTCAATCTGCCAGGTGAGTAGCAAACACCAGACTGGCTATATTCAGGATCGAGGCGGGAATTAGTCCGTCTGCGTCTAAGCTATTTGCGGTATAGCGGCACTAATTGCACTGTTTGGCTTCCATTGAGCAGCCATTTTGTGTTAACTATATAATCTCCTAACATTCTGCGTAAACGATAGATTGAATATAATGATTTCAATGTTGTCTTCAATTGCACAACTACGAAATATCTCCTGTCTACTTAAAAAGTCGCCGGAGTTTCATGAGATCCACTTTGGCTACAGACAGTCCCCTACAACGAGCAAGAGAGAAAAGGTGGGCAGACAAGCATTCAGTTCCGATAGGTTTCATCAGACCAAGCGAAGACCTACCGCCTCGACAACATCTCCAGTGGCCAACTTGGAAGTCTTTAAATCACTTATGGACCCAAGTTGGCTACTGCAGGGAAAACATGGCAAAATGGGACTATATCAACTGGTCGCAAGAGTCCTGCGATTGCGGAACCCAATCCCAGTCCATGTCGCATTTGCTCTCTTGCTTACTGTGCCACAGAAAACGCTGTTGCTGTAGCCAAGTTTTGCGATGACACAAAATTAGAAATCTAGTTCCTATACTAAAATTATGTTAAATTAAGCTATTAACTAGAAGATGAAGAATATTGTCTACATCAAATTTAAAAAAAAAGTATGTATGTCATCATGGTTTCTCGGTGCGGCGGCGGGAATTAAATTTTAAATTTCGAATTTAGCATTCACTACAAAAAGGAGCGCATTATTACTGATCAAGTCGAGGTCTTCCGCGATACCAATTTTTTATAGTATACATACATACATACATAAAATCACGCCTGTCTCCCATAGGGGTAGGCAGAGATCACGGATCTCCATTTGCTACGATCCTGACATGCTACTCTCGCTTCATTTACTCTCGCTTTTATAGTATAATACACAGAAGTTATTCGATTTTGTTCCTACAGTCCGAGTCCTTTTTTTTTTTTTTTACGTGCGCCAAATCCCCACGGATACCTCCCCACCGGAGCCGGTGGAGGAGGTTATGTCGGACTCGAACCGACTAAAACGCACGCCGCCTATGGGTCGCTTTGGTTGCCGAAGGTGAGGTTGACAGGCATATCCCTCGCACCCCGGCCGACCCAGAGCCATCTCTCACGATCTGGCCCTCTTCTCGGGTGTGGGGACTACAGAGTCTCCAACTCGTCCCCGGAAACGGGGAGGCGCGCCACGCGCGCCACCGCCGCGGCCTGCTTCTGCCAGGGTGACAGGCGGCTCCACCTGTCACCCCCAGGCCGGCACAGTCCGAGTCCTAGCATTTGAACGTCAAATGATTGATGCATTGCATGATTTTTTTCTCAAATCTTTTGTAACGATAAAATCTTTGATTCTGAGAATCTTGGCGCCAACGCGAAAAAAGGCGCATCGCGGTATTATTTCATTTTTCAAAATTGGTGAAAATTCGAGTTTTTATGTGACAAAATGGTAGATAATTAAATATAACGTTTTGACAACGCATACAAGTGTAGGAAAGTGGCTCATTACAGTGGATATTTTTTATTGGCGTATTTATTGGTGGTAGAGATTTGACGGCACAAATTTGTCACAAATTTCGACCAGGTTGGTACCACCGTGCAATATTGCGAAAAACCCTTCATAGTAATTTAATTTCGGTTGGTTCAGGTTGCGTTCAGGGATCAGCAAATGCATAGCCGGGTAGAGGTGATGGTGGTCGCAGCACTAGTGGGACCAGTGGGTCTTGGCGTAGTCTAGTGAGGATGGTGCGGGGCGACGCGCCGGTCAGGGAAACCCGTAGAAACGGTGGTGCCGCTGGCCGCCCGCGGTATAGTACAGAGGCCCAACTGGGACTAACCACCCTGGAAGGCTGCCTCACCAGACCGCGCATAATCCCGGTATGGCTCGTCGTGCCGGTTGGTGACCGGAAGTGGGGGGCCCGGCGACCATATTCGGGGGGTACGGGGGCCCTTCCGTACGGCGTGTCGGCTAACGCCATGCCTCATAATCATAGACAAAACCAATATCCCGCACTTTGTCACGCGGTGCTGCGACGACAATCACCTCTTTTTTCACGCCCTTTTCTCCTTTTCATCATGGCAGCGCATTTAAGAGTATTGGGCAACACAACGGCTCTTCAAACTCCCACAAGCTCGCTATTTGAGGTGGAGTCCACTAACATCTGTGGACTCCATGCGAACCTCAACGCCGTTCACCAACACCTTGAGACGGCGAAACCAGATATGCTCTTTCTCACGAAGACACAAATAGGCCGCCCTGATGACACGACCTACTTGCTTTACCCCGGCTATGTTATCGAGGAAAATTTCCGTGCAAAAACCGGGGTGTGCGTGTTTGTTAGGGCGGATATTTGTTATCGCCGTTTGCGCTGCCTTGAGGACCCATCCTTTTCAACCCTATGGGTACACGTAGACCATGGCTCTACGAGTCAGATCTAGGTGTGCCTCTACCGTTCCCATACAGGAGATGCTGAGACAACTCGACTCTTTGAATATCTGAGTCAGGCGGCAGATGATGCGCAGGAACGGTTTCCGAACGCCGAAGTGGTATTTTTGGGGGACTTTAACGCCCACCACGAAACCTGGTTGGGCTCCGCCAAAACAGACCATGCGGGAAGAGCCGCCCATGCATTTGCACTGGCGCATGGCGCGACCCAATTGGTACACGAGGTCACTAGAATACCAAGAAGGTCGGGCCTAGCACCCTCTCTGCTAGACCTTCTGCTGACGAGTCACCCAGACCTGTACAGTGTTTCGGTACAAGCCGCTTTAGGCAATTCCGACCACTGTCTGGTCTGCTCCAAGGTGCCAATTATAGCGCCCTCACGACCCGTGAGGGGAAGCGGCGTCTCTGGCACTACTCGTCAGCAGATTGGGATGGGCTGCGCAACTATTTTGCGTCCATCCCGTGGTTTGAACGCTGCTTTGAAGGTAAGAAACCCTCAGATTGTGCTACTGCTGTTGCCGGTGAGATCGGTCTGGGTATGGAATACTATATCCCGTACACTGATGTCACCGGTGCCCGAGGAGTGCGCCCTTGGTTCTGGCGCGAGTGTGCGAGGGCTGTTGATCAAAAGCAGTCCGCGTATCACGGGTGCGTGCCACGAACGATCCCAATGTGGGCCACTTCAAGGCGGCGTACAACAGAGCCACAAAGGTCTGCAAGAGGGCTTACGTCAGAGCGGATGCCCTGCGCATTGCACGGCTTGGTCAAGAGCTAGTGGCACATCCCACGGGCAGCCGTGGATACTGGCGCCTGGCCAAAGCCGTGTAGGCTAACTTCTGTCAGCCTTTGCTGCCACCGCTGCGCTACCCTGATGGATCCCTGGCCCATTGACGGCAAAGGAAAACAAATATGCTAGTAAATCTCTTTACGGCCAATTCTCGAGTCGATGATTGCGGTATACAGCCGCCGACACTACCCAATGGTGACCACGTAATGCCTGAAATACGTATCAGGCAATGCGATGTCCGTGTGGTACTTCAATCACTCGATGTCCGGAAAGCCAGTGGCCCGGGTGGTATTCCAGCGGTGGTCTTACAAAAATGTGCAACGGAGTTGTCTCCGATGCTTACGCGGCTCTACCGACTATCCTACAACTCGGGTACAGTGCCTTCGGCTTGGAAAGAGGCGAATGTACAGCCGATCCCCAAGAAGGGGGATCGCACAGAGCCAGCCAACTAGCCGTCACCTCAGTGCTGTGCAAGGTCTTCGAGCACATCATTAACAAACAGCTCATGCGTCACCTAGAGGATCACTCCTTAATTAATGACCGGCAATATGGCTTCAGGCCGAAACGGTCAACGGGTTATCTTCTAGCATACGTTACCCATCTTTGGGGTGAGTCTATGGACAAGCACGGTGAGTCACTGGCAATTAGTCTTGATATCGCCAAAGCTTTCGATAGAGTCTGGCACAAATCGCTTCTCTCCAAGCTACCAGCCTTTGGTCTGCCTCCTAGACTGTGCAACTGGATTGCTAGTTTCCTGCGGGAGCGCCGTATCCGCGTCCTCTGTGATGGACGGGCTTCGGAGTTCTTGCAGATAAATGCTGGAGTGCCGCAGGGGTCTGTATTATCTCCCACTCCCTTTCTTCTGCATATCAACGACATACTGTCCACCGGTAGCATACATTGCTATGCAGACGATAGCACCTTACACGGGAGTTATCACGGACAACCTGCGGCCAAACAGTCTGATATCGTGGAAAAAAGACAGCTTCTTGTCACTGAACTGGACCGGATCTTGAATCACATTTCTCAATGGGGCTCTGAGAACATGGTCGAGTTCAATGCCAAGAAGACGCAGGCTTGTGCGTTCACAGCAAAGGTATCTTCTTTCCTTCCCCTTCCCACTCTTCAGATCACGCCACTGCCACTGCAGGACATTCTCAATATCCTAGGCATGGATATTCGCTGCAAACTGAATAACAGAAATTACATCGAGAGCATCATCGAAACAGCCTCGCGGAAACTCGGACTCCTGAACAAAGTGAGACGTTTTTTCACGCCGGAGCAGCGGTGTCTTCTCTATAAGACACAAATTCGCTCCTGCGTGGAATACTGCTCGCATCTTTGGGATGGCTCCGCGAAATACCTACTAGATGCTCTCGACAGGTTGCAGCGACACGCGGTCCGAATTATTGGGAACCCTGTGGTCACGAACACCCTCGAGCCTTTGCAGATAAGATAAGATAAGATAAGATAAGATAAGATAAGATAAGATAAGATAAGATAAGATAAGATAAGATAATATAAGATAGATAAGATAAGATAAGATAAGATAAGATAAGATAAGTTTTATTGACAAATAAAAGAAAACAATTTAACATTTATCCATCAAGCAACACTTAGAACACTTCAAGCTTAACATGTCTAGCCGCAACAGCCATCAAGACTGGCCCCTCCCGTCCCCGTGCTAGTAAAATAACTGTGTTACAGGTAGGTTAAGGATAATCTCAAACAGCACAATTGTAGCCATCGCATGGTTACTTGATATGGATATAGATTTTCTGAATCCCCAAACTAGGTATGCCTGTTTGTCGGGGATCAGGTGGTGAATGAACAAAAAGAAAAAAAATTAATAAAAACATGTGTGTGCATGAGTGCATATGTGTGTGTTTGACTGTGTATCTGTGAGCGCGTGTATGTGTGTGCTAGATGCGTAGATATATTGCTTCCTTGGCTGTATTTTACCGTCTCTACCACGATGAGTGTTCTGACGAGCTCTTCCAACTAATCCCACCATCTCCTTTCCTACATAGGACAACACGTGCAGGCCTTAGATGTCACCATCACACTGTGCAGAATATACGAGCAAGAACCAAGCGGTTCGGAGACTCTTTTCTTTGCCGCACCACCAAGACCTGGAATTCATTACCAGCACACGCGTTTCCTTCTTCCTACAGTCCCGGGGCCTTTAAGCGGGGCGTGAAAAAGCATCTGATGAGGCCGCCAAGCTGAGTGCCACCATTGTAGCACTTAGTGTCTGTAATGGTGACCCTCTTTCCTGAGACTTTGCCTTTAGCTTACCATCAGGCGAGGTGAGGTCAAGTTGGCGTGTCCTATATATAAAAAAAAAAACAAAAAAAAAATATCCCCACGGAGCCGGTGGGAGAGGTTATGTCAGACTCGAACCGTCGTTCATCGACCTCCAACGTCCGAGTTACATTCGTACGCGGGCAGCTTGGCTTACGATCCTTCGTCGCTCCCGCCCCGCCTCCTCCTTTACGAGCATTACTTGCTCGCAGAAGGAGGCGCCGGCCGCCCACGCATCCGCGCAGCGGACCATCCCCGCGAGCAAGGTAGAGAGCGTGAAAACTCTCACTCCCAGGGCCGCCACCAGCTCCCGTCTCGGCGTCTCCCACGCCGGACACTCGGTGAGCGTGTGCAGCCCTGAAGCAGCAAGCGAGGACGCTTGCGTCGCAGTAATGGCACTCGAACGTTGGCTCTTTCTCCGTCTGACGCAGATACATCCCGAAGCACCCGTGTTCGGTGATCACCTGCGTCAGACGGTACGAGAGGCTGCCGTGTGGTCTCTCTATCCACTCCCCCATGATGGGTCTTACCGCCTCTACGGCGCGTCGCTCAAGTTCTTCATGATATTTATCATGTATGACTCCAATGCACAGACTCCATTGTCACCGGTTGTCTTTAATAAATCGCGCCTAGCGATAAGACCGCCGTTTGTACTATAGCTTGACCACAACCGCTGTACCGCGCCTTAGGTATGTGCGCGGCGAGGCGGGGGAGAGTACCGACCATTCCGTTATGTCAGTCGGCCGCCAACGCTTACAGCGGTAGCTAGTGTCACTTGTAGCGGACTCTGTGTGTCGGATGCACAAGTGATTAGTATTGCAAGATGGGTTGTGCGTTATCTCGTGACGTGAAGAACATCATTTTTAAGGTAGCCGAGTATTTTAAGAAAAGAAAAGCAGACAAAGAAAATTTTGAATTTAAAAGTGATGCAAACATTGCTAAAATTGTAGCGGATGCTACGGGATATTGCGAAAAAACCGTAAGAAATATAGTAAAGGGTGGTGGAATTCATCAACGGAAAATTTGGGCCGATTAAAATTTAATTCTCCAAAAAAACCAAAAGTTATAAAGAAGAAATATGTTGTTGATGATTTTGATTTAGGAGTTATCAGAAGAAAAATTCATCAGTTTTACGAAATCGGAAAACAAGTTCCAAGTATCCGTAAGTTACTATCAAGTTTGAGAAAAGATAACTATAATATCATGTGATATAGATAAATAATGTGGACGAGAATACCTTAGAAAGCTTTTACACACAATGGGTTATAGTTTCAAAAAATGCAAATCAAAGAGACATCTCCTTATAGAGCAGCCTAACATTACAGAGTGGCGGAAAAAATACCTAAAACAAATCCGAAACTACAGAATGCAAAATCGCAACATATATTTCCTCGATGAAACGTATATAAACGCCACTCATAATGTGAGTAAATGTTGGCAATCATCGTCTGAACCTGGAATTCATGCTGATATTGGGAAAGGACGGCGTTTAGTAATTTTACACGCTGGCTGTCGAAATGGCTTGGTTGATGGTGCATTAACGATATTCAAATCAGACGCTAAGACGTGCGACTATCATGGAGACATGAACGGGTCTACTTTTTACAAGTGGGTGGATGAAAAATTATAAGATAGGTTGCTGCCGAATTCTGTTGCGGTAATGGATAACGCGTCATACCACAGCGTTCAGGTTGAGAAGAAACCAACCGTGAATCCCATTGAGTTGGTTTGGGCTGATATTAAAAACAATGTAGCCCAAAACCATATCAATTCTTCACTAGATGAAAAGATAAGCATAATGACCAAATTGTTTTCGGAGTTTACGGCAGAAAAATGGAAGACATGTGATGATCATTTCCAAAAAAATGAAAATACTTATTGGGATCGTGATAGTAGATTCGACGATATTATCGACCCTTTCATAATAAAGGAGACAGGGTTTTCTGGGCCAAATTGTAATGAGTTGAGATATGACTTTAAAAAAGCAGTATATTTTTCTATTTCAAAATTTAAAAAAAACAGCTCAATTGAACATCAGGAAGACAAGAAATCTTAAAACTAAGTTTATTCCACGAATATAATTCAATATCGATTACTGTCATCGATTCAAACAAAATAGTCAATAAAAACACTTTCATCGTAATATTATTTCCGTCAAAGTGAACAAAACATAATAATAACAATAATACACATTTAAAAAATATAATAACAGTGTAATTATAAGAAATTCTGAATTGATTTTCGTTAATCGATTAAATAATTCTTGTGTTTATCAACTGTATAAGTTGTATTAATCTGTGATGTGACAACTGACAGCTCCCTGACTTTCAGTCAATCAGTTATAACAATTACGGTTCACAATGATAACTTAAATGATTTTCCACAGCTTTTCTGTAAAATGAATTAATTCTAATGTATTTAGGGACATATCAGATAAAGCAGGCACGTTTATACTATAGTGAGCATTTAAGAGGTAATGAAGGCTTCATTATAGAAGTGTGTAGGGTGGTCAGCAGCATCCTGCTTCGAGAGTTGTCGGCTTGTAATTCTTCATGGATGCTAAGGGGACGCATTCAGACCAGATATATAGGTCGCAAGACGTATTTTGTATACATCTTAGTCGAAAACTCTCTACGAGGTAGAGAAGCAATCCTCAGACATTACTGTAATTGTATTTTAGGTAAACGAACTGTAGGCAGCTGCGCACACATAATGTCAATTATATGGTACCTTGGTTGGGCTATACGGCGGTGGAAAATGAATTCCCCCTGCGCACTTCTTAGACGATATTCTAATAATTATTGAAGAAAAATAAAATATAATAATTATTAAAAGAGTATTTTTTAACATGACATCTTTGTATTACATATATTTAAAATCGATTTGTAAGTTTTCTTACATCATCCCTGAGTATAATATAAATCTTTTACAATAAAAATAACTACTTTCCATAAAAAACATAGAAATGACAGTTCAAAAATGTTAATTTCTTGCATAACCTCAAAAAAAAATTAAAAATTAAAAAAAAATTAAAAAATATTTTATTGTGTCAATAAACATGGTTTACATAGATGGTATTTGAAGACTCCTTTTAAGCAAGAAGTGCCTGTGTTAGGAGCCTCCGCTCCTCCATTTCATAGGTTGTAACTATTAACACAATACAATGTTAAGCTAATCAATAAAGTTATAAAGTTTTAATTTTTCTTATTTCTTTGCTTAAAAGCTCTCACTTGAGGACACTCTCAACTTTTTACATTTTGGCCCAAGAATGTATGAAAGCGAATCCATCTCCTTTGCAGAATGACTCCGACTCCAGTTCCGATGGCGAATCAGAATCTATGTCAGAATATCATTAAATATCTAAACAAATAAATATTTACAATTAATATGACATTTCATTCAATATGACAATTCCCTATTAAATTTAATGATGAAATACGTACAAGTGGCGTGTAAAGTCAAAAATATTTATTAGGGAATTTTAATAATCTTAGGCTTTACACACTAGTCGTACATTAAAACTGTCAAATGATATCGTAAGATCCGTCCGACAATGTCAATCTCGTGTGAACTCATGCTCTTTCTTACCCGTCCCCCGCCTCACCGCACATACCTAGGGCGCGGTGCAGCGGTAGCGGTCAAACTATACCTCATAATTTCTAAAATGTTACCATTTTTTATATATTGTTTATGATGTACAAAAAAGTGTACAAAAAATATTGTATTGTGTATTATATATCCGCATTCTAGAACCCATAACATGCTAGTTAAGCTATCCTATAGGCTATTTTTTACTTTATCATGTTGTAACGACTCAATTCTGGGTTAATACGTATATTGTTTCATCATTCAGGAAAAATTAAGAGTAAACCCACGAGCCGCAGCTAGTATTAAGCAAAGTATATTGACCAATGAAAGATAAACTCCCAAGAGCACTTACAATTCTCTCAATTCTGACTTGCCGTAATTTAATGAAAAAAAAAAGTAAAAGTTTAAGGGCGGATGATGGTGAAATCTTAATTGTCGTTAAGAACAATCTGAGAGTTGAACTGATTCCCCATGGAATAAAATACGACCACCCCATTTCTTCCCATGGGTATCGTAGAAGGCGACTAAGGGATAGCTTTTCATCCGAAAGAAAACATACAGATGACAAGTGCCCGCTAGACGACATAAAGATCAGATGCTATGGCACGAATTGAGACAAACCTATCCAACAGCTGTCTGGAATATTCCAATCCAATTAGTTCCAATTATATCCGAGTTGTAATATCCGAGACAGTTTAAATTTTCCGAGTGTTAGTACTACTCAGTACCGTGTTCGTGAGCAACTGGATAGAGGGCCCCACTGTCTCCCCAAGATACATCTATAGGAATATTTGGACAGCTTCTGATATGGCTGGGTAACTCAGTAGTTAGAGCATTCCCCCTGTTCCACCTGAGCTGATCCGCTTTTTCTATCATAATCGATTTGTATAGTTAGCATACTAGAATGCTTTAAAAATTTCATTCAGGAGTTACAATATGAGGATTGTAGGTGGGTTTAGCTTCATACGTATTTTTAAATACCTTATCTTTTTTATACCACTTAGGTGGCAGACAAGCACTTAGGTGGCAACAGATACGGTCCACCTGACAGAATGGTATTCTGTGGAATGGAGGGATATCCCCAGTCGGACGGCTCAATTGGGACGGGAACACCATCGTATCCTACCTCCATTAAATATATCTTCTTCTCCACAGGATCCGCCTGGAGAACTATGAGCAGTGGTGTGCAGTAGATGCCGTGACCCAAGGCTGTGCAGGGTCTCCGGCCGCCTGCCGGACTGCTGTTGTCGCCGTACTCGGCACTCAACTGCGAGCGGCTTGTGCCTGCCGAGGAACTGACTTCGCTCAGCTGTACGATTGCCTAGGATGGCAGCGGCTGCTGTGGCTCAACCCTTGCGTTGGTGAGCTTCTCTCTTGGTTTATCGACTTTCTTAGAAAACAGTTACTACAAGCAGTTGTGGTGAAATGGACTTTGCACAGCTGTTTGACTGCGTGATATTGCGGTTGTTGTTCTTTGTTTCTTGTGTTGGTGAGCTTATCTCCCAGGTTATAACATTTAACTAACTTTTAATGGAATATCAATAGTATCGGAATTCAGTGGAACTGTATGAAAGCTGGGGAGGATTTTTTATACCACTTAGCCACACGGCCCACCTGATGGGAAGCAGTTACCGTGGCCTATGGACAGTGCGACACCAAGGGCGTTACACTCGCATGGCCGATCCTGAAGAAGCTTTCTAATGCTCCTCATGTTGTATCAACCTCTTATTGTAGGCATTGGGGAAAACCGCAGCAGGGTGTTCAATCAATAGTTTGAGTGTGCGTGGGATAAAGTTCTTTCGTACCGCACAGTGTGCACCGTCTCAGGGCGCAATGTGTGAGAATGAAGTCTCTGCCTATGCCGAGCGGTGCGATGAGAGAATGCAGCTGTGGGAATGCAGAACTTGCTGCTAAAGGAGTACCGGGCTCAGGAGATCGCTATGAACGTGTGCAACACCAAGGGAGTCGCACTCGCGCTGCCAACCCTGTAAGCACAAGAGTTTCTGTGCCATCAGTGTAGAAGACAAAGCAGGACAAGCTTTTGGTCTCCGCACTGACAGTATAAAAATTCTCCAGTGAGCTCTGGCTACCCTACTCACCGCCGGGAACACAACACGAGGTTATTATGGCCGCTATATTCTATATGGCGGAGGTACTTCCCCAGTCGGACTGCTCATTTGGACGGAAATACCGTCGTGCCCTACCTCCTCTCTAACCGCTAATTCGAATTTTATTGCAGTGGAATCCCAAAGTGACTACCACGTGAAGACATACGGCTCGTTACTGACCACCACGCCTTTCGACAACGGCATCAGATACATCACGGGACCACCAGAGTCGCCCATCTACCATCGAACGACGACCCACCATCATAGACACACCACATCGCATGAGACGCCGCAGGTTGACCATATGCAGGTAATATTCTTTTTACGAATTGTGGGTTGTAGTCACAGGTTTAGCTGCTAGTGTCTCTGGTCACACGAGAATGTAATGCATTTATGCCAATATTATAAATGCGAAAGTAGCCCCCCCCTCTCTCTCTCTCTCTTTCTCTCTCTCTCTCTCTCTCTCTCTCTCTCTCTTTGTCTGTTACGCTTTCATGCCTAAACCACAAAACGGATTTTAATGAAAATTGGTATAGAGATAGATAAGACTTTGAAAAGTCGACATCCTCGCGAGTGGAGCCACGATCGCGGGTGGATCCAGCTAGCTAGTTCATAATCTTATCAGCGACAATAATATTTGATTATTTTCAGATTTCAAATAATAGTATTTGAGTAACGTCGCATATATTTTTGTAAAGAAAATGCTGTTCATTACTTATTGGGCTCCATTAAAACGTTTTTAAACATTGATTAAAGTGTAAAAATATTTTTTTACATTCTGTTTTTTTACTTTGTAATTTTTTTGTTGTCAAATTTTATTTATTACATAGGTACATAAAATATTCTATTATAATATACAATTACTTACAAATTAATATAAAACTATGCTAACTATACAATATATACAAAAATGGAATAGAGAAAAAGAGGGAGACTGTAATTTTAGGCATCGAAAAATTCCTCCCCATCGATCTCTACTGGTACCGTGCCCAAGAGGCTGGCGGCATTACCACGCTGAATGGCGATGCCAATTCTTTGAGCGAGGTAAAGGCCAGCCTTATGGTCACGGGAAGCGTCGATTAGTCGCTTCGCTATTTCTTTGAATAGTGCGCGCGCGCTTGGACCCCACGGACCCAACGTTTCGACTCCAAACGGCTCAAAAATATAATTACCAGTTAAATTGGTATATTTGCGCCGTTTGAGAGTCTCCGCTGATGCAGCAGCAGCGCATGCGCAGTCCATCGTACTTGGAAGATGGGAAGGCGCCAGGGTGTCGACGC
This sequence comes from Eilema griseolum, assembly GCA_963662185.1. Lineage (NCBI taxonomy): Eukaryota > Metazoa > Arthropoda > Insecta > Lepidoptera > Erebidae > Eilema > Eilema griseolum. The sequence goes on along the minus strand of OY759256.1, from coordinate 8,988,298 downwards.
AAGTTGCATCCCACACCAAAGGCCTACCCATCTTCCAAGGTATCAACGACATACCGTCCGGTCTCTTACCATCGTCGCGAGCCAAACCAACAGGTTCAAGTATAGCTGGCACGCCGGCGGTGACAAGAGCTCGACGGATAATATCGTTAATGTTTGCATGTCGGGACATGCGGCCTGCGCTCCTGTTGCAAGACAATCCGTGATGTCCAAGGCTATCGACAGCTTCTCCACAGAGACACCGATGCGGAGAAACACACGGTGCACCCAAACGGAGGCAAGTCGCAATGCGGAAGGTCGTGTCGTCCAACATTGTTCCAATGTTGGGCGAAGGAAGTGCCTGGAGCCATACACCAGATTCCCATTCACCCACAGCCAATAGACGAGCGCGCTCAGCAGCGCTGGTAGCTGTACTGATTAAAAGTTTTTTAACACCAATACTGAGCGGCTCATCCCATTGCCTTTGGGAAGATGGGTTGGCGGGCATGGCGGCAGTTGGACAAGTCATTTTCCAAGCATTTACAGCTTCGGCCTTACCTGGCACATCCGAATTAATCAGTGAAGGAGATAGAATTTTCCTGACTAATTCTTCAGTGCCATGGACCGACGACAAAAATGCTGGCATACTTACATCTGCAATTTTGCGAACGCCGAGGCCCCCGAGACGAACTGGAAGGGACGCCTGAAGCCACACTCGATCGTTCAAATTTATATTTAAAATTTTGCATAGAGTGTCTTGCAGCACTTTATCCACTTGACCTAAAAGTTCCAAAAATTTAAAAAGTTGAGTTGAACGCAGAGCATGTGTAAATTTTGGTACGAAAAGACAATGCCGAATAATGGTGAAAGCTGAATGTATATTCATTTGGTACAATCGCTCCGAAACATCACAAAAAAAATTTTTTTTCTCTTCCACAAAAGACTCGTAAGCATCTTCAAGAATTGGCGACCCAAGGAGGCGGAGAGAACTTTTTTGTAAAACTTTTAAATTTGGAGCCAAAGCATTGAATTTTGAGAGAACCGAAAGATTGTCAATTTGATCACTGAAAAAAATTTCACATTTGGTGGGATTTAGTTCTAGGCCGATTGAACTAAATTCTTCTTTTAGAAACGCCAAATCTTTTAATACTGTTTCTACATCGCCTCCGAGAGTACCATCATCTAGATACCAAACGTTAAATTTAGAATTTAGTCGCTGAATTATAGGGTGAATAGCCAGGCTGAAAATGACTGGCCCAAGAGGATCACCTTGTTGACATCCTACTGCTGAATTTAAAATATTTTCCTTATAAAGTAATTTAGAAGGATGCCTATAGCACTGCCAGAGAAATTTAAAAATTTTGGGGGTTTCCAATTTGGCCTGTGTCAACAGAGTGTCCCTATTAACAGAGTTAAAGGCATTCCTTAAGTCAACTTTGAGGATAACCTCACCTCCACTGCAGCCAAGGAACGTAGATAAGGCATGTACAGCAGCCTCACAGCCCCCTTTGGAGCCGAAGCCGAGTTGGAGGGGCTGGAATTTAACTGTGAGAGAGTCTCTATATGCTCTACAACACAGCTTGGCTGCTATTCGCCTGTATGTACAGCCTACGGCAATGGGACGAATGCCACCATCTTTTTTACGCAAGGCGCAGAGATTAGCGCCTTACAGTAAATCAATGATGCCCTCGTCCACATTGCCGGACAACATAAGGTTAATTAAGGCCGTTAGTTCTTTCAAGAGTGCGTCGCCAGCTTCTCCGACGCTTACGCCGGTAAGGTCCTTGAGGTGCTGAGGGGTAAGGCCATCGAGGCCGCCGGCAGACCCACTCCGGAAAGAGCCAACGGCTGCTATCACGTCCTTGGCTGAAACGCTGAGACAATCAGCGTCTGACTCCAGAGGCTCAGGGAAGGAAAGGTTATCAGCAGGTGATGGGTGCTTGCTTTGCAGATCTGCCAGAGTATCTGGCGAGCATGGCGCTATCACATCACTGCTGAATAAAAGCCTTGCAGCTCCCCTAATGTCACCTTCTCTTAACTTGGACTCTACATAGTGGTAAATAGAATTTTTATGGAAGGTGGTGAATTTTGGATCAAAAGTATGAGATTGAGAGCAGTTCTCTTTTATTTGTGTAGTTAGCGATTTTTTGGTGGCCTGGTCTTTCGCAACATGTAGAATCCTATAAGGGAAGGTGAGTAATTGTTCCCAAGCGCTTTGAGAGTTCTCCCGGACTACCACGGCTATACATCGGGTAAGGTTCAGTGCGACAGATGGCCTAGCACCACGAGGAACTCTCTTTAAAATTGGAACCGAATTTTTAAATTTGGATAATGTTTGCCAAAAGGGAATTTGGGTGACAGAGGTAGGGGTTGTTTGGATTGAAGGTGCATTTTGGGATTTGTGTACTTTCCCAAAATGCACTTTTAAACCTCGCTTACCTTTAAAAAAACGCTTTGTAATTTGTATAATCAGCGTCTACTTTAGATGTGGTCTGTCTAAAGCACTACAGGTTTAGCCAAAAACCAATTAAGTACTATTACATAAATATGATTGTAAAGGAAATTATAACAAATCTAAAAGTCTATCATATCATCAATCTTACTTCTACAGGAAAATCGAGCAGAATTAAGCCCCATCACCACCATGTCCGAACAAACCGTGGTTCCGAACGAGGTGGCCCAGATCTCTGAGCCTGTGATCGAAACCACAACTGAGACGACCACACCGACGACTACGACCACGACCACAACTACTACTACGACCACTACGACCACTACTACGACGACAACCACTCCTAAGCCGACCACCACGCTAGAGCCGACCAAGTATTGCATCGTGAAGAAGCCAGAGAATGATGATCAAGCGCAGTATATTAAAATGGGAGAGACTAGACGGGTGAGTTGGTTGATTTAAGTAGTAGGATGTGATATATTATTTTATCATCATTAATTATTATCATTAGAGACTGGATTATATGCAATAATTTTCAATAATTTTACTGATAGTACATTATCTTTGGTAAAGTTAAAGTGATATTTTTTTAACCTTGTATGCCAATAGGCATTGGTATAGAATCTAGAATACTTGTCAAACTAGCTTTAGGTACTTTGACTATGGTATTTAGTACCTAGGTCTAACATAAAATCACTGCAAAAGCAGATCGAAATTTTATGTAATTGATTCAATGGAATACATTTATCTCCAAATCAGACCAGATCTGAAGACGGTATTGACACTTCTGTTCGGCTTAAATCCAAAAGAAAATCGAAATACTTCATGGTATTTACATAGCGACCCCTTTCGTGTGAATTCCGAATTTCCGTACTTCTCTGTTCCGTGGGAATTTTAGATATAACTCCCCAGTTTAAAGAAGTCCCCAGCTTATCAACGGCTACATTGAAATTTCTTAATTTTCAGCTATACCGTTCAGCAGAGCTAGCGGAATGCACGGATCTGTGCGTGTGCGAGGTGACTCTGCAGGTATCATGTAAAGTGGCGTGCGTCCCTCGTGCTCCCTGCTCCTCCAGGCTGGCCCACTACTCGCATGCTGCGCCAGCATACCAGGCGTACCGGGGACGATGCTACTGCTACTCTGGATCGTTCATCTGCATGAGGCCTAATCCAGGTAAGCAACTGTTACAGACACTTCTTTAATACATACGTACATACATAATCACATCTTTATCCCCGGAGGGTTAGACAGAGGTGAATTAACACCCACATTTCACCAATCATTGAATTATGTCCCACGTAATAGGGGGTGAGTCTATTGGCGTTTTCCGGGCACTATTGTTGACTCTAGCCATGCATCTAACTGAGTCCGGGCTGTATATATCTGCCTGATGTTAAACAGTCCTATTCCTTAGTCGTCTTGTACGAGACCGCATGGGACGAGATAGGGTCGTCCAAATTCTGCTCTGCCCGGAACCACGTTTGGTCGATAAACCTTGATTTTCAAAGTAAAAGCGGACCCTGAGATGAAAGTATGCGACTAGTATTAACGCTAGGATGAAGAAGAAGGAAATTAGACTCCGTGATTGGGAATCGTGACGAAGAGGAGAAAGACTTTGGAGTACAGGGTCCGCTTTTTTGCTTTAACCCTTCCTCTAATAATGAGACCATTGACACACATGTCTTCCTCTACAACGCAAAGAAAAGGAATAAAACTGCTATTTTCTATTTCGTGGTGAAATACTATAACCAAGTATAGTTGATACTTATGCCATAAACTCTTGGTTTCACATTTTTCCTGGCCAGGTCGAACGAGCTGCTGGATATGTTTCTGGTACCGATAAATCACATCGGTGTGATGTTGAGACCCTCGAACTCGACTCGAACAGATTTTCGTCAATTGCATAACATATAACATAACATAACATTATTGCTAATTGTTTTCTACTAAACTTCCAGGAGAATATAAGCTACCTGAGGGTGTGTACTTACTGCTGGGGTTCAGTGCGGTGGACGAGGCTCTCCTGCGGCCGCACACGGGACTCGGCGCCGAGGACGCAGTGCGACTACTGCAGCAGTACATCTACTCGGTACATAGCGAAGGAGTAAGTCCTGTACCATCACTATAAACGAATGAATTTAATAACACCTCCATAGCAGGAGCTTTTGTGGTTGGAGGTGGAAAACATTCAAGAAAACAATCACACCTGCAAGCTAAGATGCATTTTTTCATGTACGAAAGTCACTCAAAACCCCGCGCCAGCCGGCGAATTCTGTTATGTCCTATTCTAACCGACTAAAACTATACGATTTCTCGGATCTTCAGATACCGGGGCACATAGTAGGTACTATGTGCCCCTACTTGTACTATTTATTACTACAGGTACTATTTATTCTGTGGCCGGGGTATAAGAAGACATCGAGATGACCGCCGCAGTTATAGATCTCCCTCGGGAAGTCAACTCGGGAGATCTATAACTGCGGCGGTTTCTCTAGAGAAAGAGTAGCAGAATGACCCCAGACTTCAAAATGCAAGCTTTGGATGCAACCTAACGCTGTGATTTTTTTCAGACCAACTGTACGCTGACCTTGTTTAACATCAGCAATGAGAATGTTATCATCTCAGCCAGCGTTCCACCTAGAGAACAAGAAGCTCTCAGGGAGGCTGGTGATACACTCCTTGATAGAGAAAAGGTGAGAATGTTTCATATTTATTATTAATTTAGAGCTAGATTGCAAGAATCATAACAAACGCAAAAGTTAATAGTTCAAACGCAAAAGGAGCACAAACGATAGAACTTTTTGTTAAAACTTAAATGTTGAATTTTCAGGAGGAATGCATTGATGTTCTCAAGGTGGTGAAAGGTCGCATCAATTCGCAGCATGAAGACATTTCGTCGCATCTGCTTCTGTCCATCTTTAAGATCGCTGAAGTAGACGTTGTCTATCCTACTCCTCCAAGCTCGGCCATCACCTCCCACAGGCCGGTGAAACTCTTCTACATCATAATCATCCTCTTCACTTTGCTTTACAACTTCAACTTGACTCTTAACAGCCTCAAGATCTTATTCATCTGCATGATCTTATTCTTTAAGAGTTTCGTCAATTCTTTGTCGAATTTATTCAAAACTAAGCTTAGTAAGGGATCTATCCCTTTCTTGTTAGACAACGTTCCTTTCGAGAGATATTTTTTTAAAAATATCAATTTTATACCTATTTTGAAATGTTACGATGAATTTATTGATAAATATAGTGTAGTTGTTGTAAATTACATTGAGAATTGGCACGTCGCACTCGCTTTAGGTAACGCACAACTGAAACATATCACTGACGACTTAGCGTTAAGTACAATAGATGTATATAACTATAAGGAAATTATACATATCATAAAAGCTGTGAGTATTACAATATTTAATAATTTTAATGAACTTGTTGCTAATGCAATTATACTTAAATATTTTTCTAGAGATGTGTATTACGAAATTGGATGTAACTATTACGATTCGATGAAGCTTTTCGGTGATTTTATTTTTGGAAATATCGCGTCCTCTTCTTATGGGATTGTACAATCCATTAGCTTAGGACTGACTCTAGAGGTAGTATGAAGACTGAGATGAATAACTAAACATATCATAGTTGTATTTCGTTTTATTTTCGACTTAGAACTGGTGCTTTGTAGGTCGATCTTAAAGGCTGGGTTTTGTAAATAAATGTATTACGCCTTTTACACTGTTAGACTTTTTGTTCTCTCCGGTAGTGTAGATGGCTTTTTGCTGCAGACATTTCGTTGACTTTTTCTTCATTCTTGACAACTTTTACTTCTTCGTCTTTTTAAACCCTACAAACTAACATGTAATAGATTACTATTCATATTTTTCTTGCCGGAGCCGGTGAGAGATGTTATCTCGGACTCGAACCGACAAAAACGCACGGCGTGTGGGCCGTTTTTGGTTGCCGAAGGTGAGGTTGACAGGTATATCCAAGACACAGAGTCATCTTTCTCGATCTGACCCTTCTAGGGGTCTGGTCCAAGTTATATTGATTAAGTAGATATGCGTTGCTATCGTTAGAATGTCATTGTAAAATTCAGTAAACACCAGGTAATATTATTGCGCAACGTTTCCGATTTTGATGAGCAACGCGTGTTGCCTGTCAAGTGTTGCTTGTGGATACAAGGCTTTAGTATATAATTTATTAATAAAAAAATATATAATTTAATATATATTTTTCTCTCCCTGGGTGTAAACAATGCAAGACTAAAATTGTAAGAAAAAAATTAAAAACGAAAGGTCATTTGTTTTTTTTTTATTATGAGGTGTCTGCAGCACCAAAAGCCAACGGCCTTCGTTTCCTTAGGTACCTAGTTCTGATGTAGTCGTGTATCACCTTTCTGTTAGATGACTAAAGTAGTTATAGGTAATACCTATCAATGTGAACGCACGTTTAAATTACAGGATTTGGGCAAAATTTTGCAACCGGATGCGTAATTTTTTTGTTATAGGTATGTATACAAAAGCATTTAAAAGTATTCTTTGTGCATAAATCTTACATCTTACATGGTATAGCATGCGAAAATAGTTAAAATTTAACCAAAAATATGATAATTTAATTAGAAAAAGATAATAAAAAATAGGATTATTATTTTCACAAGTATAGTTTTAATTCAATATTTTAGTGTTTTTTTTTATTATTATATTTTTCTACATATAGGTAACTTAACAACGGTGTTTTTTCTTTTTAAGTAAAGTCGTAATATGATCCTCTTTTTGTATATCACGTGAGCAGTCTCCTCAAAAGAAATACTCATATATGGAGGGAAAATTAAAGAAAAGTATAATACAAAAGTGTTTGTCGAATGACGCAAATAGGTGGCGCCACTGTAGCAAAAGGGTAAACTCTAATGACAATGAATTAAAGAAGAGACAGAGATGACAAGAAGTCATTGATTTATACATACATATTAATAAAATTGGCAAAGAAAGGCTATATTTACACGGCAAAATAATTACTACTTGACGGCAATAGCATATAACGTCCACGGTTATGTCATGGAAACAGTAGGTATTAAGTAAAAAAACAGTGACACTCCGGGAATGCCGATAGAAGTGACCACTTGGCCAATAATGTAAATACTTATTTATATACAGAGGAGGTGGTACATGTGAATTGTTGTAATTATTGAATGGGATATACGAGTACCCTGGAGATACACTACTTATTTATTCCGATAAGTGGCGCATTATTGAATTGCTGTGCTGACGCTGTGTACTACATTTCAGTGTAAAAAGAAAGGTCCTCATCGTTTACCTACTGATAAGAAAAGACGGATGCCGTACATTAAAGCCCTGCGCATCAAAAACTGAATACCAAATACCTCTGCTAGAATATTATGTGGGGACCATTTCATACCCTGATGATTTTTATGTAGAGCAACTTTCTCTTCTTCATCTCTTCTTTTAAATTCTCCACTATCATGCAGAAGCATATTTTTATTGTTAAATTGACAAACAAAATTACATACTTTCAATGCAAATTTCAACATAATAATTGACAAGCGCCTCTGCGCTAAAACATACGATTATAGACTCTAAGACAAGCTCCATCGGAGGTGGCGCCATCTGAGATTAGTTTTGCCTGTACCTCCATGCCACGGTGTTGCAAATTCCCACCTCAAAATATCCACCGCTCTTGAAGAAGTTTTCACTTATCAAATAAGGATTTAATCCTTTTGTTCCACAGTTGCCAAGTTTTGCCCAATGTTAAACTACTATAGAAGACACGTTAGGTAAATGTATTCCCGTTACATTACACTAGAATGTAATGTAAAATGGTAAAGAATGAAGCTTTAATTTGAAGTAGACATAGAAATCTTGTGTTCTAAAAAGTGGTATGAATAGATGTGCTTAGGTACTGTTCATGCTGTTTAAATGTTAGATACTCGATGTAAAAAAGTATGGGTTCCCTTCTACTAGATACTGTTTGCAACAAAAACTGAATAAAAAAGCACTTGAAAAATATCAATATAAGAAATTGATGAAAACGCCATCTACCGGATACTTCACTGTATACGCTAGTAGTTCTGAAACTCTACTAGGTGGCACTATTCTGTAAAGTATGAGTGCCACCTAGTAGAGGTTTTCAGAACTATACAGGTGTCGTTAACGTAACAGTATCGCGAGTTCAATGTGTATTTTTTTTCATATCAAATAATACCTGATACACCTTTAAAAGTTTCTATTCCAAAAAGTATTATCATGTCACTAAAATATGAAGGAAACAGCCGAACCTCCAATTACAGCTGTACACCTTGTATGAGTATTATTTAAAAAATAATTGTTGTCAAAATCTACATAGCTGTTGAAAGCAGCTGAAAAAAAACATTTTTGGAATGAGCCAAACTAACTCAAAGCACTGCAAAAAGTGGTTAAATTTTTGACTTCACTGCTATGCCACAGATAATAAAACTCGTAAAAATAAATGGGATCTAGTAGCGAGAACGACAAAATAACGATATTAAATTAATGTTTGTTAGAATCGAAATGCCGCATTATATAATTATTATTTTTTAATTTATATTCGTGTATCGAAGTCTCTATCGTTAAACTCGTTATCAAGATAGATATCAGAGGTAAGATTTCATACTGTTGTAATAAAATGTTTCAAAACTATCAGAAACTAAAGCAAATAGAACTTGAAAAGACTCTAAAAATGTTTTTCGAGTCTACCTACGTTGTCTAGAATATAATTCTTGAGAAATATTTAATTTTCTGGCTAAAAATAACGCTTTAAGTGTGGTAATAATCATAATGATATAATTAATAGATGAAATAGGTTGGAAATGTATAATCCAAATGTGTACCACTGAGGCACAAAGCATTTAAACACATTTTGTCTATGCGTATTTCCCGCCATAATAGTCATAATTATTGTTTATCTGTAAAATACTTACAGACAAACAAAAATACAGAGTCTTTAATGTATTTTTATTTTATCCCGGACCCGCTGGGTCCATGAGTATATTTTTATTGCGTTTATTTAGTATTTATAATTCAATAGCTTTGCCACTAATTCACTGAACTTATAATTATTTTAATAAAGTAATGTAATAATAATTAGACTCGTTTTTAAGTCTACAGTGAAATTTAATTCTATGCAAATTGGAGTAAGAACAAATAAATATGTTATTAACTTGTTCTAAAATAGTATTATGAATAATTTTTATTGAATCACGTTATATAAAATCTTGATTTCATAACAATAGAAAATGAAGAAAAGCGGAATTATCCGAGACGGGCGATTTATGGAGAAGCCAGTGTTTCTCCGCATAAATTATCTATAATATTATGTAAAAAAAATTATGTATATATATGTAGTATTATTTATATTGTTCCTTGTGATCCAAATTAAAACGAATACATATCAAACACTTTGTGAAATTAATCTAACGAAGCATATCAAGATCAACAAAGCTCAATTTTATACCTATTATATTTCTAGCATTAGATGTTGCAAAACAAAATGGCGTACATCTTTAAGTAGCTTAGATTTTAGAAAAAAAAAGAAACAGTAGTTTATATTATACATAAATTTACATGAGAAATTAGATGGAAGTATTTCTAAAATTGAATGTTTAATTCTGTTGTAGGTGTTGACAAAAATCGTTCTTGATTTATTTCTCTTTTCATTATTAGTAAATATTTGATGATGGTAACCTTGTTTAGAATTAGGTCTCTGGATGTTTAATACAAATTACAATACAATACTTACGTCCTATTATCCCGGACTTGTAATGATATCGTTAGTGCACGCCTCATGCCTTCCATGTAAATAAAATATATAGAAAATACATAGTACTATTACACTGAAAGGTACATACTTAATATAAATTTTTCATTGACTTTTTTAACATCTGCAATCACACCTAAAATTTCGAGTTACATTCTAGTGAAAAAATGATTTTACCTACTTTATGTGATTATAAAGAAATTATTGTCGTTATAAATTAGTGTAATAATTGTTTTTATTATAAAAAATAAATGTGCTAAGTATTCGTTTGTTAAATTGTTTTGATGTTTCACAGTTGATGTTAAAAATTACTTTATGTCGCTTCTAAAATGTGTGTTAGTTTTTAAATATATAATAATATATCTATGATGTCGTCACCGACTACCGTAGTCTTGATGTATAGCAATAAAGAAGATGGTAGACACGTTTAATATCGGTTTGGGGAAACTGTATTTTTTTCTAAGGTTTTCGACATTTTGGATAGAAAACTTTGAATAAAGATATAGGTATTTCCGTCCTAACTAATAAAATAGCATAGATTCTTCAGTAATTTTTTTATTTATCTTTCGAATAGTTTGTAGGAACACATTTTATAGCAATTTATAATCACATTTATATGATAATAATAATTGTTTTCATTTGTATTATTATTCAGAAATACCTACATTGAACAAAACTTACTTTTTTCAAACAAAAATGTTTTTCAAACCGATATTGAAGTAAGTATTAAATATAAATTATAATGAAAAATGTGAATACACAGCACTGTAGTGATATGCGTAACTGAGCTTCTAAAAGATTAACATTGTTTTATACACTTTATCATACATTACGTCATAAACATTATGTATAATTGTATTGTTTGTCATGGCAGACGTGATCGGTCTTATGTCATTTTGTTGTAGCTAAATAAAGAGAATTCATACAAATGTGTTTGATTTTTACCTATAGAGCAGGGCTTATTGAACTTTTGGCTACGCCTGTAGTTTCTAGATGACCTCTCGCCCCGCCCTGCCACAGAAAATTAGTAAAAACATGTTGAAAAAAATCAACGCACTCTCACAGAAGTATGTTGTCTTGTAGTACATTATATTATCTGTGGTTATAGCAAAGGGTAAAAGAAAAAAAATTAAAGTGAACCTATGTGATATGTGATGGAGCGGGTCGAGGCGATATACATCCCTGAAGATGAGTTTGAGGAGCTGGTTCTGCAGAACCCTGAACATATTAGATGGCTGCCGGAGTTCCGGTGTCCCTCTCAATCGCCAGTGGCTAGGGCCAGTACGTCTACTGCCGTCACTCTTGATTGTGAACCAAATGGGGAAATCATTGGCGAGAGTGAGGGCAGTGACTGGACAGCGATTGGGACGACGAGTACGAAGAGATAACCATCCAAACCCTTACCACTGGAACTGGGAGGGATATCCCGGATGACGGAGAGCTGAAACCACCGGTAAGGGAGATTATAGCAAATATTGCTCGAGGTATAGATGCAGAATCCGATCGACTTTTTGGTACGTCGCCAAATTTCGCATGGCGCGAAGGCTTTGAGTCGTTCAGAGGTGCTCCTGAACAATTCTCAGGACCTACGCCTGGACCACTCAAAGATTACGATTCGTCTTATGATGCTTATGTCGACATCTGGGACATAGGCATCATAAATCATATCGTCTGCGAAACAAATCGATACGCCCAACAGACGATCGAGGAGTTGAAAGTAAAGGGAATCTTGACACGATCATCTCGTCTGTATAGATGGAAGCCCACTGATGCAGATGAGGTAATGGTTCTCTTTGCCATGTACCAACTTATGGCCATCGATCCGCGAACATCACTGGACAAGTATTGGAAAAAAGGCATCCTAGGCATGCCAGCCTTTAGGAACCTTATGTCCTATAATCGTTTCATTTTGTTGAACAAATTTCTCCATTTTGTTGACAATTCTAACCCAAGACAGAATATGCCTCAGAGTGGAGCAATAGGCTCAACCAAAGTGTTGTCCCGGAGACTTGCAAAACAGGCACCTTTGATTGAATATTTAGGATACAAATTTGATTCACTGTATCAATTACGGCCTCATATTTCCATTGACGAGTCTTTGACCTTATTCAAAGGCCACCTTTCTTGGGCCCAGACAATAAGGTCAAAGGCTGCGAGATTTGGAAGCGCAGACTGACTGTATGGCCCGATGAGGTCTTAACTGATACGCAAATTAGTGCTGATTTAGGGCTCAAAAGTACGAAGACAGTCTAACAAAGAAAGAACAATATTTAAGTATGTTTATTCGCATTCTTTATGCTATAACACAAGCTAGTTACAGTAAGTTTACTTGGGGTCTAGATAGCGTTGTTTATATCATAGAATATTTAATCTATAGTGGTGATGGCGTTCTCGGAGGCACATGAGTTCCTCCGGAGTACATTTGTATACACATGTGGCACACGTTATCAGGTGGCTCATTGTCTGTGTAGTAACTCCATCTATCGCGGTTTTCTTTGCTTCGGCCAACCGAACCCGCAGCTCCTGCGTAACAGTCGAATGTTCTTCGACTGTTACGCACGAGGTAAAGAGGTAAGGAGGCTTCGCCAAAGAGGCCGTCATTATTTATTTAGGTAGATTAATTTTGAATTCAATTTCTATAAATAAATATTTAATAACATTTTACCCAACACTATATATATTTATTTATATTATCAACAACAATACAGTACAATAATGAAGTACCTACTTATCTTCAAACAATGATGTAAATCGTTTATCGATATTTTTTTGATTTTGTCAAACACTATCGATAGCCAACGGCTCGCGGCTGTGACGTCAGCGCGTTACGACCCGCGGTCGTTTCGCGCCCGTCGGCAAATATCATTTTCGGCGCGAATTAATGAGTTTGTATAGGTACAAAAGTTATGGTGTAAATATTTAGTTTTATGATGTGAAGTGCAGCTGCTGAAATGTTATCTAATGGTGAACTACGTTATCGTATTATATTGTTGTGATGTAGAAAGTGATAAATGCACGACAGTGAAAGTTTAGTGATAATAAAATGTGTAGACGACGTGTTAGTTTTGCAGCAAAAACATGTTAACTGTGCAATTAAACGAGCATTGCAGAAAAACGTATGTATTTTTTCACATTTGTCAATGAAAACTTGATAGAATTTTCTATGCTCGTTTCAATGATGTACCTACGTATGGTAATATATAATTATAATCTTCATATCTAAATAACAGTCTAGAAGTAATTTAGACCCAGAGACGCAGTAAAAACTAAGTGCAAAATCGGTCCGGGGCGGCCAATGGGATAAAGAGAATTCTTACTAATTTGTTTATTTTTACCTATAGAGCAGGGGTTATCAAACTTTTGGCTACCCGAACCCCTGTTAAGTTTCTAAATGACAGCAAACCGCTTATCTAATTAAATCTCTCGCCCCGACCTGCCCCAGAAAATTAGAATATTATTTCAATAAAAATTCACAACAAATTGAAAAAATCAACGCACTCTCACAGAAGTATGTTGTTTTGTAGTACATTACATTATCTGTGGTTGTAGCAAAGGTTAAAAGAAAATTCAATACTTTTCATTAAAAATCAGGATACTGTTCCTGTCAGCCACCCACACATCTATCAAAGAATAAATTAAATTCTCCCTTTTCAAATGAGTTTAAAGAGTCTTACGTAGTATTGTATTCTCTTTGTTGAAGAGTTTCATTGAAGAACTTTTGAGAGCGAGTAGCGATAGTATACACGTGCCTACATCGAAGCATCATTATGTAAATCTTATCGCGGATCTACCGTCGAATGGTGAACCCCTGAGGGTTCTCGGGCCCACTTTGAGAAACCCTGATAGAGAATTAACCATAAAAAGCTTGTGCACCTTACATAACGTGCTTAGTGAACGTGTCTGAACCGCTATAGCATCATGGGGGGGAGAGATTGTTTCTTCTGATTTACGTTTAAGTATTACTAGAATTCCCATTAAAATCCATAAATCCCCTGCAGCTCTAATTCAGTCCCAATTGAGCAGTTCGACTGGGCAAGTACCTTCTCATAGACCACGGTAACCACTTCCCATCAGGAGGGCCGTGTGCTTGTCTGCCACCTGAGTAGTATAAAAAAGCTAAGAATTTTAAAGTACACTTCCGATTTGATTTTTGCCCCATGTCTTGAAAGAATGCTAGGTACGCCCATGCCACTCTCGACCTTGATCTGTCTATTTAGGTTTTTAATAGGGTGACTGCTGCTTCAAGAGGAAAACCTGTCTTGATGGGGTCCATTGATTTATGAGGTCGCATGTCGCATACGCTCACTGTTAAAAGTTTAACGACATCTATTAATTTTTATAAGTAACTTTTTAGGACTAAAATATCTTACTAGTTATAAATAAGTCAATAGATGTCACTAGCTGCAAGGTGCATAAATGAAAAAGCTATCAGAATCTACTCCTCAGATTGGTAATAAAAAGGTTAACTTATCAAAAATAAGGACAAAAGTAATTTTCAATCAAGCATCAATGTAATTACTGTTGAACTTTTGTGAATATTCTTATTTTTTTATAGTTTTTTAACATAAGATACTAGATGTCGCTAGCTGTTTGATTTACATTCTGCACCTACTCAACAATAGATGTCGTTAGCTAACACTAATTGTTACTCAAAAAAATTCTAATCGACAAAGATATTAAATAGTCAAAGGGGGTATATTTAAGATTTTTTCGAATGGTGTGGCCGTTTCGCAATATAACAACTGAGAATTGTAAATCGAATATCTGCCTCCTTTTTTATAGAAATATGTAGGGTCCTGCCATTATGTTAGTACCTATTTATTACACATTTGATCCTACTACGGAGCAATTCTGTAAGTAATGAACCTACTGTACGCATAGGATAGGTACTATCTTAATGTGTCTGTATAGAATCTAGACAAGACATTAACGTTTTGTTAACCTCACCAGCAAGCCAGATCATCTTACCCCCCAACTAGGTATAAAATTCTGGAAAGGGCCAAATCGTGAAAGATGGCCCTGGGTCGGCCGGGGTGCGAGGGATATGCCTGTCAACCTCACCTTCGGCAACCAAAACGACCCACAGGCGGCGTGCGTTTTAGTCGGTTCGAGTCCGACATAACCTCTTCCACCGGCTCCGGTGGGGAGGTATCCGTGGGGATTTTGCGCACGTAAAAAAAAGGTATAAAATTGAGGTTGACGAAAGGTTTGACCGATTTGGATGAAACTTTGACGTATGTTGGCTTGAGCATGGTGCGGACCCTTCCTAAAATGCTAGAACTACAGCATAATATTAAAGTAGACAAGCGACCTTTTTACCTTACATTTTAAATTTTTTTTAACGTTTAACTTCAGTCAAAGGTATTTGTATATGCCTTTAATTATCTTGACACGAGACATAATGAACGTTCGTCCATGTTTAGTCATATGCAATCTCTTTATAAGCTGAAGTCTCGAAAATACCACAGTGGAGTTTGTAGCACCGTTTCTTCTCCACTAGCTCCTACAAAGCGGTGGTTAACTTAGTATTAAGCAAAATATGACGTCAAAGAGATGTAATTACGTTGCACTATTTCCTGACCGCTTTGTATGAAAGTTAATATGTATGCATATATCAATCCATTCCTGAACGGTATGAAAACACTTTTTTTATCAAGGACACGCCAATTTGACTTCACCTCGCCTGATGGTAAGCTTAAGGTCTCAGGAAAGAGGGTCACCATTACAGACATTAAGTAATGTTACAATGGTGACACTCAGCTTGGCGGCCTCATCAGATGCTTTTTCACGCCCCGCTTAAAGAACCCGGGACTGTAGGAAGAAGGAGACACGTGAGTTGGTAATGAATTCCAGGTGTTGGTGGTGCGGCAAAGAAAAGATGCTGCTGTCGATATGTGTCCTGTTATCAACATTTGCCGGGTCTGCTACTAGTATTATAATTATCTGTGTCCATACACATTTTTTTTATACCACTAAGGTGGCATACTGATTGTACGTGGTTACCGTGGCCTATGGACGTGTCAACACCAAGGAAATCACACTCGCGCTGCCAACCCTTTATGCACCGAGTTTCTGTGCAGTCATTATAAAGACAAAGCAGGACAAGCTTTTGGTATTCCCACTGACAGCACAAAAACTCTCCAGTGAGCTCTGGCTACCCTTAATGTTGAAAAAGTCAAAATATTGATTTAAGTAGTTGCAAAATGTACACTTTGGAATTTGCAGTCTGCAGTCTGCACTGCTTTCTAATATTTCAGTTATTTTGACTTTTACAGAAGTGACTGCCGTCTGACCACCCAACTTCGAGAGCACAGTCATCGCTAAAGCTTCGTTCGGCCGGCTGGTTCGGGACTCAAACCGGTCTCACCTGCAAGGCCAGCATTGATAGGACCCATATATTATAAGTATTATAACTTACATACAAAGTTACATACCTTATTAAAATTTAAATTAGGAAGGTACTCATAAGTATTCGATAATTTTTTCAGATACCTACTTATTATTCTTGCACTTGCACATAATTTTCCATATATTTATCTACTTATTATGCAGACTGAGCCTCAGATGCATGGATTGAGTCAACAATAGTGCCCGAAATACAGCAATAGGCTCACCCTGTATTACGTGGGGCCGAATTTAATGATTGGTGAAATGTGGGTGTTATTTCACCTCTGCCTAACCCTCGGGGGATTGGGCGCCATTATATGCTTGTATGCATTTTAGAGTACGGACTACATATCGTTGGCATGAAATCAGCTTTGCGTAAGTAGGTAATTGGTTTTCTTTGTTCACCTTAGTCACTGGACATAAAAATACATAATCGTGCATTCGGCGTATGCAAGAATATATATTCTTGCACACGCCAATAGGTCACGGTAACCACTTTCCATCAGGTAGACCGTGTGCATATCTGAAAAAAATTAACGTTCCTTTGGTATTTGTCATATTTGTCATAACGGCTAGCTCTTTGATATACAAGATATACTTATAGTATTGTCAACTAAAGACGCTACAGTCGCTCAGTCATTTTAGCCAATTCAGTACGTACCTAACAAAAGTTCATATTAATAATTCTAGTACAATGTGGGTACCTAGTAAATTATCACCACACATTCACATCTCTCATCTCTAACTTACAGAAAAATACGCAGACGATATCACTTCGAGAGAAGGAAAACTCGAAATAAAACCCTGTACCAACCCGCCTGGCCAGCGTGGAAACAGTAGGCCAAAGTATCCCTACATGGCGACAGGTATATGTCCTGCAGTGGACTACGATAGGTTAATTGATTAACATCATTTTTTTAGTGTTAGTCCTGACTACAGCTAAAACTTGTACTTTGGGAGCGTAGGGTCTCTCGAGGTCTTTTTATTGGACTCATATTTACTTGTACCTTCCGTATAATCTGCCCCGCCTACCCAGCTAGCATATTTTTTACCTACCAGTTGTAGTAACTCCATGCCCGAGGGTTAAACCTGAAAAACGGTGGGCCATCTCCAGTTTTCAAGTTAGCCGGGGTGCGAGAGAAATGCGTTATTGAATTTGAGGTCTGAGGCCGGCGCGCAGTTTTACTGGTCTAGTTAGGCATAACTATCTTGTAGGAGGTAGGGGACACGGCGGTATTTACGCTAAATTTACCACCGCTTCCCTAGGCGCTAGTGGAGAAGAAACGTCGCAACATATAAATAGTATAAAAAGAAGCTTGGGGTATCGGAGTACCCAACACCTACCCACATATAGACATAATATATTCATAAGAAGTTATAATTCAAACTAAAAAAATATATAGCCGCGGTAGCCTAGTGGTATGGGTAATGGACTGCTGAGACGAGGTCTCGGGTTCGATTTCAGGTTTTACCATGGCACACACCAATGACTTCACGATGCTTTTCGAAACTATGTGTGTATTTATCGCATTTTTATAAGTGCCCAGTTAATGGCAATAGGCTCGCCACATTGTGACCTAAACATAATCTGACGAAATGTGGGTACTAGCACGTCTGCCGGCTCCTTCGGGGATATAGGCGTGAGTTTATGTTTTATGTGTTTAAAAATACAAATAATTAAAATTACAAATTTAAAATAGGTATATTTAAAAAAATCAGTCCCATGGCACAGCCAACTTAGAACAACAAAACTGAACTAGAAAAATTGTAAACGATCGCACATTACACATTAATTCAACATTTTTCTTAACTGGCTGTCTTTCTTTGACTCCTTCTTACTCTCCTTGGGATCTTCTTTTTTCTCCTTACTAGAACTGCCTTGACCTTTACTATCTTTCTGCTGAGAGCCTCGTTGCTTCACCGTCAAAGTTCTATCAGTAATAGCACCTTTCCTCTTTGCAGTAATGGTAAGAACACCATCAGAAGATAAATCCGTCTCAATATCGTCGACCGCAACGTCCGCTGGTATAGAGTACCGTCGCACGAACTGCCTGCTCACGTAGCCATGGTCATCCTGCTTTTCCTCATGCTTGCCCTCCACGACTATAAAACCACCCACAATCTTTACCTGAACCTCATCTCCCCCAAAGCGTTGAACATCCAATTTCACTTCAAACTTGTTCCTATCAGATGTGATGGTGGATCCTAAATCTTTGAACTCTTCCTGTCTCCAATGTCTTAGGTACACCCCGCTTATCACATCCATAACAGGTTTTATCACATCGTTGGCAGTCAATGTCTCGCCAAAGTGTTGGTCCTTAAGACGGTCGTGAGGATCTCGCAGAAGGTGACGGAAACCGAACTCCACTAAAGGATAATTGTACATTTGTAGAAAAGACATCTCGGTAGTTTCGTTGAAATATTTTGTTTAAAATATTAAAATGACGACTGTTCTAGTTTGGCTTGATGCTACGAGCTTCGATTGATTTGTGTCTTTAGTTACCCGCCACGCGAGGTTTATATAGATTGAGTAAAGCGCCATCTCGTATCGCGTAGAAAATACTTTCAAAACGGAAGTGCCCAGGTACAGAAAAAGAATTGTGGGTCGCTTCATATCAATGCATGAAATGATGATGTATTATATCAATAGATACGTCATAATTACACGAAGATTGCGGTTTATAATAATAATGTATAAAATATACATTATTAAATTATATAAATTACAATATTATTAATGTTTCTCAGTAAGTACTATGAATGACTCTCGGGATCCTTTTAAGAAACTATACTAGGGATACACAAACACACACACACACACACAACTTTTACCATCCCCGAGCGCACAATATGATACACCTGGAGATAGTCCCCACCAGGTGCAGGTACTATTGCTGTACAGCGCTGCGCCCGAAAATGGTTACCGTGACCAATGATCGTGTGCAACACCAGGGGAGTCACACCCGTGCTGATGACTCTGAGAACAGAGCGTTTCTGTACCGTCAGTGCAGAAGACACAATATCAGGGGCGTGAAAAAGCATCTGATGAGGCCGCCAAGCTGACCATTGTAACACTTAGTGTCTGTAATGGTGACCCTCTTTCCTGAGACTTTGCCTTTAGCTTACCATCAGGCGAGGTGAAGTCAAGTTGGCGTGTCCTATACTATATAAAAAAAGCCTTTGGTCTTCCCACTGACAGCACAAAAACTCTCCAGTGAGCTCTGGCTACCCTACTCACCGCCGGGAACATAACACGAGGTTATTATAGCCGTGGTATTCTGTTTAAAATTCAATGAAAAGAGTTTCATTTCATTTTTTCATTTAAAAAAGGGCCTTTTGATTTTGGAACTTAAGACGATAGATTTAAAGTCTAAAATGAAATGGATGAATGGATTAGCAGAATCGAGGAGCTGGAGCATATGTTGGCCGTGTGCTACACAAAGATGGTCACATTCACACTCACACACTCGAGTTTACGAGTGCCGACCGACACTGTAAGAACCTTCTGTTCTTGAAGTTTGAGTTTTCCCAAGACAACAATATGGGGTTGTTCCCCAGAATTGGGACCACCCCCATCTCTTCCCCATGCGGTGTCGTACAAGGCGAACATTAAACAGATATACATATACAGTCCAGACTCTGCCTCAAATGCATGGCTTGAGTCAACTATAGTCCCCTGAAAACGGCAATAGGCTCACCCCCTATTACGTGGGACCGAATACTATGATATGTGAAATGTATGTTAATTCACCTCTGCCTAACCCTTTGGGGATAATTATTAAAAATATACCTATTAATAAGCATTAAAACATTTTTCATGGTCAATACAATACCGTCTTGTTTTCTACATTTGGGTCTTGTTAAGTCTTGGCTTTTACTGGCTTAACTGTCTGACCTGCCTTCTCACGCAACAACGAAAAGTTCTAAAAGTGATAATTTCAAAAAAAAATTGCTATAAAAATTTTTTTACTGCTAACAAAAAAATTAAAAGTACCTACCTATTTCTTCATAAAAAAAACTTATTAAGTAAATATATAAGTGGGTACTTTGAACTCCGGGCGTTCTCAATTATTAATATGAATTTAGATGAACATTGTGTGTGAGACTAACCTAACAGTTCGAGCATTTATTTCATTCCACAATTATTGCTTACCATCAGGTGGACCATATACCCCCTTTTTTAACATAACATACATAAACTCACGCTTATATCCCCAAAGGGGTAGGCAGAGTTGCTAGCACCCACATTTCGCCAGTTTATGTTTAGGTCTCAATGTAATAGGTGGCGAGCCTATTGCCATTAACGGGCACTTATAAATCTGCGATAAATACACACATAACTTTGAAAAGCATCGAAAAGTCATTGGTGTGTGCCATGTGCCCCTTTTTTATTGTGTGAAATATCACGGATACCCCCAACACCGGTGGAGGAGCCGGTGGGGGAGGTTGAGTCGGACTTGAACCGACTAAAACTCACACCGACTGTATAGGCCGCAGGTGGATTATCTGATTTTGCAATAGGTACCCTCCTCCAACAAGCAGGTAAATAAATTCCTCATAATCCCCGAATACCCTGTGGGGATTATGCGTACAAAAAAAGTATTATGCTTAAAATCTTTTAGACGGTTACTTTTTTAACATACATACCTACATACATATAATCACGCCTTTATCCCCAGAGGGTTAGGCAGAGGTGAATTAACACCCACATTTCACCAATCATTAAATTCGGTCCTACGTAATAGAGGGTGAGCCTATTGCCGTCTTCCGGGCACTATTTTTGATTCGAGTCACTATTATGACAACCTCCGTGGCATAACGGTAGAGCATTCTACTGCTATGCAGGGGGCGCGGGTTCGATTCCCGCTCAGTGCAATTATTTGTATGCATGAATATGTTTATTTGAATTGGTCTGGGTGTTTCTATGTATAATAAGTATGTATTTACAAAAAAAAAGTATCTAAGTATGTTTATCCGCATTCTAGATCCCATAACACAAACTAGTTAAGGCATGCTTACCATGGGTCTAGATAGCGTTATGTAGAATGTCGAGTAATATTTATTTATTATTATTATTTATTTATTAGTGGCTGAGTCTGGGCTTATATCTTTCTGATGTTAAACAGCCCTATCCCTTAGTCACCTTATACAACACCAGAATACCGCTGCTATAATAACTTCGTGTTGTGTTCCCAGCGGTGAGTAGGGTAGGGTTTTTTTTTTTACGTGCGCATAATCCCTACGGATACCTCCCCACCGGAGCCGGTGGAGGAGGTTATGTCGGACTCGAACCGACTAAAACGCACGCCGCCTGTGGGTCGTTTTGGTTGCCGAAGGTGAGGTTGACAGGCATATCCCTCGCACCCCGGCCGACCCAGGGCCATCTCTAACGATCTGGCCCTCTTCTCGGGTGTGGGAACTACAGAGTCCCCAACTCGTCCCCGGCCTGCTTCTGCCAGGGTGACAGGCGGCTCCACAACACACACAACACACAACAGTGGGAAAACTAAAGGCTTGTCCTGCTTTGTCTTCTACACTGACGGTACAGAAACTCTGTACTTACAGGGTTGGCAGGTGTTTATCTGCCACCTAAGTGGTCTAAAAATAAAACCGCATGGGAAGAGACGGGGTAGTCCAAATTCTACTCCGCCGGGAACAACGCGGATTACATTTTTAAAGGATTTTATTTATGTTAACCTGCTATTACAATTTTACTACTTACCTTTTTTTTTTATACCACTTAGTTGGCAGACAAGCACACGGCCCACCTGATGGAAAGTGGTTACCGTGACCTATGGACGTCTGTAACACCAGAGGAGTCACAGTCGCGCTGCCAACCCTGTAAGTACAGAGTTTCTGTGCCATCAGTAGAAGACAAAGCAGGACAAGCCCACTGACAGCACAAATTCTCCAGTGAGCTCTGGCTACCCTACTCACCGCTGGGAACACAACACGTAGTTATTATAGCCGCGATATTCTGTAGGACAGAGGTACTACCCCAGTCAGACTGCTCAATCGGGCGGAAATACCGCCGTGTCCTACCTCCTTTCCTGATAACTGATTGATCTGATATTTAGTACATACCTTTAGCGCAAATAACGGTATAATTTCAATCAGTACCACCTTTTAATCATAAAAAATAGGTCTTAAGTACAGTCAACGAAGGAGATACGGTCGCATTTTTTCATAATATATAAAGGTCCGTGTAACCGTATGTACTTTATATTACCCGACTGCGCCAGCAGGTAATGAGGTAGGTATTCGTGTATGTATGTAAAGAAAGAAACAAAGAAAGAAAAAAGAAAGAAAGAAAGAAAGAAAGAAAGAAAAAATATTTATTCTAGCTAGACAATTAAGATATACAGTACATAGACAAAGGCGTTAAACAAATCAATAATGCAACTTAATAATAGTTAAACAATGCTTCCATAATCCCAATAGTACTCTCACCTACGAGGGTTATCCCTACTCAATTACACCAATCAAACGAGACCCTAGACCTATCTTGCTCTATTTATAAGATCTTGCAGAAAGCAGTCATACTTTACACCTGCCGAATAGTCAGAAAGTTTTTAAAAGAGGTAGGACACGGCGGTATTTCCGCCCAATTGAGCAGTCCGACTGGGGAAGTACCTCCGCCCTACAGAATACCGCGGTTATAATAACTTCGTGTTGTGTTCCTAACGGTGAGTAGGGTAGCCAGAGCTCACTGGGGAATTTGTGCTGTCAGTGGGATGACTAAAGGCTTGTCCCTGCTTTGTCCTTTACACTGACGGCACAGGAACTCTGTGCCTACAGGGTCGGCAGCGCGTGTGTGGCTTATCTGGTGTTACACACGTCCATAGGCCACGGTAACCACTTTCCATCAAGTGAGCCGTGCGCTTGTTTGCCACCTAAGTGGTATAAAAAAACAACGACAGCAAACACGCACTCACTCACACAGACTCACTTAATATCGAATAGGTACCTAAGCGCACTAATAGGTAAGCACTAGGCTTAGGCCCGTGCTTTCCTAAAAATCCCGGCAGTAGCCAAGTTTCTAAAAAGAATAAAAACAAAAACAAAACGTCTTCATTGTACACCAATAACATATTACATTACAATATGAGATACAAGTTTTGTGGTACGTACAAATGGCGGCATTATTGTTCTGTGGCCAACTGAAAAGGTTCTGGTTCAGTATATACTATATAGCCTGACAGCTATCTAGACAGCTGTCAGGCGCTAGTATTCAGCCAGACCCCGCGGCGGTGGCGGCGGCGGGGACGAGTTGGGAGTTGGGGAGATCGTGAGAGATGGCCCTGGGTCGGGTGGGGTGCGAGGGATATGCCTGTCAACCTCACCTTCGGCAACCAAAACGACCCACAGGCGGCGTGCGTTTTAGTCCGTTCGAGTCCGACAAAACCTCCTCCACCGGCTCCGGTGGGAGGTATCCGTGGGGATATTACGTGCGTAAAAAATAAAGTATTCAGCCAGACCTACGTGCAGGTGATGCATGGATAAAAACAGTTGCACTTATGTATCCCAAAACAAAACAAACAAAAAGTAGTTTTCTTTATTCCCCTCTAAAGGCTTGGACTGATTTCGATGAATAGGGTATCAAATGAAATTTATTACAAAGGGTACTTAAAATGTCAACAAAAACCATACAGTAGATTTTTGGGGGCTAAAAAGCGGGTACTTAGTCAAAAAGTTCTTTTCATTCAAATTTATCGAGTAGGGTATCAAAATGTAGGAAATTTGAAGGAGATTACAAAATACATATATATCGTAAGTAAAAAGCATAAAATAAAATAAATTATTAAAAAATAAAAAACCCGACAACTGACAAAGATCAAAACAAGTTTGATTCCCAGGTGGTACTTACCCATTATTTTCAAATTTATCGAGTAGGGTATCAAAATGTAGAAAATTTGAAGGAGATTACAAATATATAATATACATATGTATGTCGTATCATAACTAAAAAGCATAAATAAAATTAATTATTATCTATACTAATATTATGAAGCTGCAGAGTTTGTTTGTTTGTTTGTTTGAACGCGCTAATCTCTGGAACTACTGGTCCGATTTGAATGATTCTTTCAGTGTTGGGTAGTCCATTTATCGAGGAAGGTTTTAGGCTATATATCATCACGCTACTACTTAAGGGAGCGGAGCATTGATAATAAATGTTAACAAATCCGGCAATTTTTCATACATATTTTGAAGACTAAAACATACGGGCTCAAAGGGATATGAAGCTTCAAAATATACCCCGGGCAAAGCTGGGGTGGGTCAGCTAGTAAAATATAAAAACCGATCTCTTCCCATGCGGTGTCGTACAAGGCGACTAAGGGATAGGGCTGTTTAACATCAGACAGATATATATACAGCCCAGACTCAGCCTCAGATACATAATGGCTCGAGTCAACAATATTGCCCGGAATACGGGAATAGGCTCACAACCTATTACGTGGGACCGAATACAGTTGTTAGTGAAATGTGGGTGTTAATTCACCTCTGCCTAACCCTCCAGGGATAAAGTCGTGATTATATGTATGTATGTATGTATGGATAAAACCCGACTGCTGTCTAAAAGATCGAAAACAAGTTTGAAAGCAGACGGTACCCATTATTTTCTTTTGGTTTATTTTATTAGAAAATGGGTACCTACCGCCTCCTATCAAATTTGTTACGGTCTTTTAGACAGCACTTCGGTTTTTTATTTTTCAATAATTTATTGTATTGTCGACTGCACATAATTATTTTTAGACTACGGGTTGAATACGAGGCGGTATTCAACCCGTGGAGGATCAGATCGGGAGAGATGGCCCTGGTCGGTCGGGGTGCGAGGGATATACCTGTCAACCTCACCTTCGGCAAGCAACGACCCTCAGCCGACGTGCGTTTTAGACGGCTTGAGTCCAACATAACCTCTCCTACCGTCTCCATTGGTTCCGCAGATATTTTCGCATGTAAAAAACATGGTGTTATTCAATAGCGTAAGTAGGGGTGTACCTACATAACTAGATCGTATCCCAGACTTGCACTTTGGTGCTCGCTGCCTACGCTCTCTTACTCCTGTTCTCGATTCTGACCCTCCAACCCCAAAGAAAGCCAGTAGGTACTAGTGCAGCTTGATTTGGGCCCCGAAGTTCATAACGGCCCTTTATTATTCTCTGTACCTTTTCCCAACTCAGTTAGGGTCGACTTTTCAGTTTAACTAAGATGTGACTGAACATCGATGTTTTCCGTGAAGCGACTGCCACCTGACCCCCACAACTAAAAAGGTTATTCAAACTTTTGGTTTCACACCTTCAATACTGCACAATATACTTTATAATACTTACCAATAACATACATATATAAAATACGCCTTTATCCCCAAAGGGTTAGGCAGAGGTGAATTAACACCCACATTTCACCTATCATTGTATTCAGTCCCACGTAATAGGGAGTGAGCCTATTGCCGTTTTCCGGGCACTATTGTTGAATTGAGCCATGCATTTGAGGCAGAGTCTGGGCTGTATATATCTGTCTGATATTAAACAGCCCTATCCCTTAGTCGCCTTGTACGACACCGCATGGGAAGAGACGGGGTGGTCCAAATTCTACTCTTAAACTTACCATTGTATATATATTTAGTATTTGTGTGAGCATTGTCAGAAATAATTCGTCAAGGATTGAATAAATAAAAGTTATGAGTAATAACAAATTTAAAATATATTTATAAACGGATAAGTATTATGGCACAGCCAACTTAGAACTAAAAAACTGAACTAGAGAGATTGCAAAATATCATATCACCTACATTACTTCAATAACATTTTTAAGTGAATATCTTTTTGCGACTCCTTAGATTCTTTAGGTGCTTCTTTCTTGTCCTCAATAGGTTCATCAGTAATCATGTTAGGTAGATCTGCAGGTTCAGAACTCACCTCGACTGGCACATTTCTCTCTCCTTTGACGGTAGAATTCCTCGGTGCGGTAATGGTAAGGACACCATCAGAAGAGATGCGCGAATGTATATTTTGGACAATGACATCATCAGGCAAGGCGTACCGCCGCACAAATTGCCTACTCACACTGCCATGACTATCTTTTCTGTCTTCATGCTTGCCTTCTACAATTATATAACCATTCGCAGTCTTCACCGTGATTTCGTCCGCCTTAAAGTGTAGAATATCCAATATCACTACAAATTTATCGTTATCCGATACTAGTTTCACGCTTTTTCCAGCAACACTTTTTTTCCAAGTTTTGTAATAGTTCCCGTGCCTCACAGGTCCAGCGACAACGCCCAGCAACTCTTCTGGTATCAATGCAGGCTCGAGTTGTTGCTGCCGTTGCTGTTCACGCTTTTGCTGCATATGTTTGTATAGCTCGTAAAAGGCACAGAATTCGGTGAGAGTAAATAGATAAGACATCTCTGATGTTTACTTGAAATATTTCGTTTAAAATGTTAAAAGTTAATTTTGAGATTGCTAAGTTTAGCTCGATGCTACGAACTTCGATTAATTTGTTCAACTATATGCGGGTTTCCCGCTTCGCAAGGTTTTTATAGATTGAGTAAAGCGCCATCTCGTATCACGTAGAAAATACTTAAAGACAAAAATATTTGTCAGCTGTTCAACGGACGGATGGATTCAGGGGAGACGAACTTGGGTCGCTCTGACATTTATATAAAAATGACGGAGCGACCCAAGTTCGTCTCCAATGCAGTATCTAATCAGCTTTGTATAATACTTACCAACTTTATTTTGCATTGATACAATTGAAGGCAAAAATATTAAGATAATTCTATTTATCGGCTGGATAGAAATTTAGGGGAACCCTACCAAAATAACACCTACCTTTACCTAGCCTGTCTTCGTTTGGGTGCTCCCTGTGTTTCTCCTCATCGATGTCACTGTGGTGAGGCAGTCGACAGCCTTCGGCATCACGGCCTTTTATGCGTCGACACCCTTGCCGCTTCCCATCTTCCAAGTACGACAGATTACTGCTGCTGCGACATCTGCGGCGGAAATGTGATAACATAACAAACAATTACATATTTGAGCCGTTTGGGGTTGAAACGCTGGGATCGTGGGGTCCGAGCGCACGGTCGCTATACAAAGAAATAGCAAAACAACTGGTGGATTCTTCGCGTGACCAAAGGGCTAGCCTCATTTTCGCTCAACGGATTGGCATTGCCATCCAACGGAGCAATTCCGCCAGCCATTTGGGCACATTACCAGTCGACAAAGAAGGAGAGGAATTTTTCGATGCTTGATGTAAATTAAATTGAATTGAATTAAATTTAGATAAACAAACTTTCTTCCTTAAGAATAAAAACTAAATTGAACACTTAGTTTTATGAAAATAAATTCTTATTACAACCAGTTAGTATAAATTAATTAATTTACGTACCTACTTATTATTGTTCATCAATAACCTTCTGTTATTAAAGCGGTCCACACTTTTGTTGCACCTGCCTAAAATGGGGGAAGTGCAGTGCAATAGAACCGTCGAGAATGCAACACATGACTTTGATTTCTGGAACCTTCCATGCAAATGTCATATTCAAGGTTAGGCTTTAAACTCATTTACCTGTATATTTTTTAAATTTACATTATCTAATAGGTACGATAATAGGTAAGGGGTAAGATAATCTAGTTCTAATATAGTTCTCTGAATTTTTTTTTTATACCACTTAGTTGGCAGACAAGCACACGGCCCACCTGATGGAAAGTGGTTACCGTGACCTATGGACGTCTGTAACACCAGAGGAGACACAGTCGCGCTGCCAACCCTGTAAGTACAGAGTTTCTGTGCCGTCAGTAGAAGACAAAGCAGGACAAGCCTTTAGTCTTCCCACTGACTGCACAAATTCTCCAGTGCTCTCTTGCTGGTATCTTCTCAGTAGAACTAACCTACCGAACCAGCGAAAGAATCATTTTACAAAGGTTTATTTATTAACATTGTTTTTAGTTTTTTGTAGTTTTTATATAACATAGGTGGCAGACAAGCACACGGCCCACCTGATGGAAAGTGGTTAGCGTGACCTACGTAGGGTGTGTAACACAGTCATACCCGTCCTGCCGACCCTGTAAGAACGGATTTTCTGTGCCGACAGTGCAGAACACAAAATCAGGATAAGCCTTTGATCTTTCCACTGACAGTAGAAAATCTCTCCAGTGAGCTCTGGCTACCCTACTCACCGCCGCCGGGAACACAACACTAGGTTATTATAGTATAGCCGTGCGGGCCATGGTATTCTGTAGGGTTGAGGAGGTACTTCCCCAGTCGGACTGTGGAATATTGATTTCAAAAGTCTAGAATGCTTATAGGTACCTAAAGATACTTTGATAACCTTACTTTTTTATTTCGTAATTACACACCATCATCAAATACCTGCCCAGATTAATGCACATAGACATATTATTCCTGCATACATTGCACTGAGCAGGAATCGAACTCGCAACCCACCCACCTACTAGAAAATTAGGGCCTTTGCCAATTTTATTTTTTTATATCACTAAGTTGGCAGACAAGCACACGGCCCAGCTGATGGGAAGCGGTTATCGTGACCTATGGACGTATGCAACACCAGGGGTGTCACACTCGCGCTGCCGACCATAAAGAAACCTTCTGATGCCCCTCTTGAAGAACCCCATATTGTAGGCGCTTGGGAAAACCGCAGCAGGGAGGTCATTCCACAGCTTGAGTGTGCGTGGGATGAAGTTTCTTTCATACCGCACAGTGCGCACCGCACAAACATACCATTGTATAGGCGGTAGAACACACAAAGTTAGGCAAAATCCCTCCTAAGGCTAAGAGGTTCCACACTACCTGTGAATATGGGATTGTCAACCAGCCTCAATGCCCGTCTTTGCAACGAGTCGAAGGGGTCAAGCTGGTATGCAGGTGCTCCAGCAAAAAGGTGACAGCAGTACTCCATGTGAGGCCGGACCTGTGCTTTATAAAGAAGGAGTTGCTGCCCCGCAGTGAAGTACTGCTTCTTACTTCTTACTTAACCTTGTCCTGCAAATGACTTCGGTATTGGACGTCACTGGAGATATCGACACCAAGGATCCTGATACTCGAGGAGATGGTAAGCGGTGTCCCAGAAATTGCGGCGCTACAATTAATGGGGTTTTCTTAGCGGTGAATTATAGATCATTAGACCATTGATGAAGCACAAAGCACTGGTTCGCATTATAAAAAGAAATTCTATAAAGCACTCTTGGTCCATTACATTGAGTCCCAAACATAGTGATAATAAAAACGATAGTAACATAACTCCGACACAAATAATACATCCAAAAAGTAAAAAAAAATTGTGCTGTGATTCAAGCGTCGAGTTGTTGTGATGGGGGACCCCTTTCAATTTTAACTTTAAATTTTTATATTTAAATTAAACTTTTTTTAATTTATAATTTTTTTTTGTAAAATTTTGTATCAAAGAAATAAATTTTAACACATTCACTTTAAATAACACACATTTGTGAAACTGGCGACGACAGCGCGTCTGAAATATTTCAACAACTTCGAGATAATTCTACCCGATACTAGATGGCGCTGCTAAACTTGTATATATACGCACGCGTTTAAAGCTTTTGTAAATATTCAAGGACAAGCTTTCGAAGTGCAACAAGCTCTTTGAGACTTTGAAGTTTTTACTATATTACCTATTATAACGTGTATCTTACAAGAAAAATGTTTCACCGACCATGTTTTTCTGATTACGGGCGTTATGGCCCTCATGTCTTCGGAATAAACAACTGGCCCAGGCACATTCTCAACCAGCATTTTGGATTGGGGATCGGAAGGAACGAGACAGTTACACCTATTGATACACCCTTGCTATGTTTAGGCTATTACAGGCCTTGGAAACTAGTAAATAAGGACGTTGGCTCAAAAATCAAAATTGACAAGGATGATTTTCAAGTGAAACTTGACGTTCAGCATTTCGAACCGGATGATATTACTGTGACGCTAGGGGACGGCGTCGTTATTGTGGAAGCCAAGCATGAGGAGAAACCGGATGAACATGGCTTCATCAGCCGACAGTTCGTGCGACGGTACACACTGCCAGCGAACATTGACTTGGATTCTGTTGCATCACGTCTCTCTTCCGACGGCGTGCTCATTATCACCGGATTGAGAAAAAACACAGACCGGATAGTACCTATCCGGTATGAAGAATCTACCACTTATCTGGCGGAGCTGCAAAACGGAACAGGAGAGATGAACGGCTATCATTGAAAATAAGACAATAAACAATCAATAAATATCCAAAATGTACTTTGACATTTATATTTTAATTGTTTATATTTTAATTTTGTATTTTAATTGGTGTTAAGTAATTAAAATACTTATTTACTTTTAAATTCTCTATAGTGTTGTTTATTTGCATACGTCCTGCATTAGCATGGATCCGTGCTCACTAAATCTCGTATCAACGTTCGATCAGCATCAAAAGTTGATAATCAAACCACTGTCATCAGGAAGTGATAAAATTATATTTGGTGATACTAGTACTATTATCTTCAAGTATAATACTAGTAATATATATTCTGTGGTGATACTAAATGGCTACATGGCTTCTGAAAAACTGAAGAGTAAGTATTACAACCGACAAAGTTTTAATTTTTCAAAATAGCGCTAAAATTGAAAGTTTGAAGAGTGGTGATAGCATTTTCTTTGTTTAATGAAAACCTACCTTATCTGTTTACACTATGTTATGGTATTCTATAACAAACTTTGTATGACAATTTAAAGACTGTTTAGTTTTGGTTACTTTGTGCCTACATAAGTTTATACTTAATTTTGTCGCTCTAGGGACTAGGGAGTCACTTACTTCTGACACTTTGTACTGTGCTTTGTATATGATCATCAACTTTTTACCATTATTGATCTTAATGAAATGTTGATCCGGTGTATGTGACCCCACTTTTTAAATTGCCTAAAATATGTAACATATTTGGTCATGGTATTTGGTACAAAGTTTAAGTTGGTTAGTTACCCCAGGATGTTCTTTGAGCTTATTGTGTATTAATCTCTATTGTATATAGTTTATTTCGTTTTGTCCCCCCATGAATTAACTTACTGTAGAAATTTTAAATCAAGAAGTGGCCTTAGGTTATTTATTTATTTCTAAATTTTTGGAAACCTAGAATTCACGGGCTAAAAATCTCATATGTTATTCCAGTCAGGTTATAATAAATCTATACCTGTGCCACATTTCAGCCAAAATTGTTCAGCCGTTAGAGCGTGATTGAATAACAAACCGATAAGCATCTTAACGTCCAAAACTATTCAAACATTTATTTTTATTTCAAATTGGAATGCAATGGAGAGCATAACGGGCGATAAGCTTACGTTTTTTAAACCCCGGACACAAAAAAAATTGGGAGTTTTTGTTATCTGTCTATGACACATCATAGTTGTCAGATGTTTCATCGTTTTTATGTCTGACAAGCTGACCCTAGGCCCCCTAAAATTCAACCACACGTCCTGATCGACTACCTGAATATCGCGGGGATGGACACACGGGAACAAATTTACTGGAGGTCTAAAAAGGCCATTTTATGGGAATGGATATATTGATGATATTTTGTCTTGCGATATATAGGTACACGAAATTAGAATCTACTTAGTACATGAATTGTTATAATTCAGCTCATATGAGTGATCATTATACGAATTTTATATGAATTTATTTATTGAGATGATAATAGAATATATATATATATATATATAGAATATATGTATAGAATATATATATATAGAATAGAGATACTGTAAATTTAAAAAGTTATTAGTTTTTAACAGAATCGCTTAATATGACCATTTTAGACCCGTTGATAGACATAACATAACATAAACTCACGCTTATATCCCCGAAGGGGTGGGCAGACGTGCTAGCACCCACATTTCGCCAGTTTATGTTTAGGTCCCAATGTAATAGGTGGCGAGCCTATTGCCATTAACCGGACACTTATAAACCTGCAAACCTAAATACACACATAGGCTCTGACAGAATTTCTTGAAAAATTGGCGTCTCACCATTAATAATTTTATAAACATTTACTGAGTTGTTGCTGAAATGATTAGAATCGCCATAGAACAAAAAAGAAAGAAAGAAGAATGTTTATTTTTATTTCAAATTGGAAAGCATCGGGGAGCGTCACGGGCGCTACGCTTACGTGCAAGAGATTTTAAAACCCCTGACAAAAAAGTCGGGTGTTTGTGTATCTGTTATCTATCTGTGACACGTCATAGTTGTCAGATGTTTGTCAGATGTTTCATCGTTTTTATTTCTGTCACAAGGTGACATTAACTTACGAATGGCCTAACCATTAAGGTATGGTTCCGAATTCTGCAGTACGCAGCAGTGTTGCACAGCAGCAAATGCAGATCGTACCATAAAATAGACTACATACATATAATCACGACTTTATCCCGACAGAGTTAGACAGAGGTGAATTGACAACCACATTTGTCCAATCGTTGTTTTTTTTTATCCCATTTAGCAGACAAGCATACGGCCCACCTGATGGAAAGTGGTTACCGTGACCTATGGACGTCTGTAACACCAGAGGAGTCACAGTCGCGCTGCCAACCCTGTAAGTACAGAGTTTCTGTGCCGTTAGTAGAAGACAAAGCAGGACAAGCCTTTAGTCTTCCCACTGACAGCACAAATTCTCCAGTGAGCTCTGGCTACCCTACTCACCGCTGGGAACACAACACGAAGTTATTATAGCCGCGGTATTCTATAGGGCGGAGGTACTACCCCAGTCGGACTGCTCAATCGGGCGGAAATACCGCCGTGTCCTACCTCCTTACCACCTCCTCCAGTTGTATTTGGTCCCACGTTATAGGGAGTGAGCCTATTGCCGTTTTCCGGGCACTTATGTTGACTCGAGCTATGCATATGAGGCGGAGTCTAAGCTGCGGATCTAAAATGGTTACATTAAGCGATTCTGTTAAAAACTAATAACTTTATAAAGCAGACGGGGATTTCTGGGCCAAATTGTAATGAGTTGAGATATGACTTAAAATATAATAATTATTTAAAGAGCTTTTTTTAACATGACATCTTTGTATTACATATCTATTTTAAAGTTATTTGTAAGTTTTCTTACATAATCTCTGAGTGCAATATAAATAACATAGAAATGATAGTTCAAAAATGTTAATTTCTTGCATAACCTCACTTACTAAATCTCTTATAACTCTGCTCTCTGATGTTCAAAATCTGCAGATTTTTCAGGGATGGTTTAATAATATATAAGCTCTTACTTGAGGCCACTCTCAACTTTTTACATTTAGGCCCAAGAATGTATGAAAGCGAATCCATCTCCTTTACAGTAGATCTCAATAAATAAATTCCTATGAAATTCGTATAATGGTCTCTCATATGAGCTGAATTACAACAATTCATGTACTAAGCAGATTCTAATTTTGTGTGAATATCGCCGCAAGACAAAATATCATCCTAATACGATTCCCATAAAGTGGCCTTTTTAGACCTCCTGTATATATCTGTCCGACGTTAAACAGCCCTATCCCTTAGTCGCCTTGTACGACACCGCATGGGAAGAGACGGGGTGGTCCAAATTCTGCTCGGCCGGAAACCACTAGAATATGATAATATTATTTGAATTCATTGCTATTTCTCAATGGCACCGTTTATTCATATTCAAGTTTAACAAGTAATGTATGTGATAAAAGGTAAATGATGGTATAGTTTTAGATAAATGAGCGGATTGCGGGCACAGATTAATAAATAGTTACTACTTGCGGTACTGATTTTCATTTATTTCTATGAGTACAATTTATGACATATCGACTCTACATACATTACTTGTTAAACTTCGATACGGATAAACGGCACCATTGAGAAGCCGCAATGAAATAAAACAAACAAAATTATATTTTAAGTCTATTTCATGGAACGCTCGGGGTCTGCTGCTGCTGTCTGCGGTTGAACTCGGAATTATACCTTTAACCCTTAGATGAATTAAAAAGTCATCTAAGCTTTAACCAGTTTTTTTTTTAAATAGAACGTCAATTAGACTTCGTCTCGCCAGATGGTAAGCTGACAGTCTCAGAAAAAAGGGTTACCATCTTAGATTAATCTAAGGTTATCATTATATACATATACCATGTCATGTTACACCGGTGACACTCAGCTTGGCTGCTTGGCGGCCTCATCATACGCTTTTTCAGGCCCTGCTTAAAGGACCCGAGACTGTAGGAAGAAGGAAACACTTGAGCTGGTAGGTAATGAATTCAGGTGTTAATAGTGCAGGCATGAAGCAAATGAAATGAACCGCTTGAAGTGTCATTAAATTCAATTGTAAAAACAAACGCTACGGATGCATATAATTCAGGCCACTAGTTTTTATTTTCTTTTTTTTGGACGGCTAATTAAACTAGTTGGCTGTTCCATTGGAAAGGACTCCGATTTTGACAATCATAAACCACTGTCATACTACAGACTCTGCACTGGACTGCAAAAACAACCACTGAGCAGTCCGACTGGGGAAGTACCTCCACCCTACAGAATACCGCGGTTATAATAACTTCGTGTTGGGTTCCCAGCGGTGAGTTGAGTAGCCATAGCTCACTGGAGAATTTGTGCTGTCAGTAGGATGACTAAAGGCTTGTCCTGCTTTGTACTCTACACTGACGGCACAGAAACTCTGTGCTTACAAGGTCGGCAGTGTGTGTGGCTTCTCTGGTGTTACACACGTCCATAGGCCACGGTAACCACTTTCCATCAGCCAACTAAGTGGTATAAAAAACACTATATAATTTTAGACATTATTTCTATACAGTTTAGGTCTAAAATTAAATGGCATCTTGTAAGGTGAAGGAAAAACAGTAATCAACTCTTTTTCATATAATTTTGGACTGTATGTCTATCAATAGGGCGGAATCGAGGTACAATGCAGATTTTAATGGTTATGGTGGTATGGTGGGATTGGAACGAGATGATTCCTATCCGTCCAAGCATCAGAGGATTATCAGCTGTTTTTGTTATATGATGGCAAAGGGATCTTTCTTGCGTGTAGGTATGATTGATTTAAAAATTTTAGTATACTTACCTATTAAAGTAAAGTTACATATAGCAGAATCGCTTAATTTAACCCATACAAAACCGCGGTAGCCTAGTGGTATGGGTAATGGACTGCTGAGACGCGGTCTCGGGTGCGATCCCAGGTTTTATCAAGGCACACACCAATGACTTCGATGCTTTTCGGAGTTAAGTGTGTACTTATTTCTTTATAAGTGCCCGGTTAATGACAATAGGCTCGCCACCTATTTATTACATTGGGACCTAAACATGAATTGGCGAAATGTGGATGTTAGCACCTCTGTCTACGCCTTCGGGAATATAGGCGTGAGTTTATGTTATGTTATGTTATGTTATGTTACATTATAAATAATATAAATATTGTACTTAACATTCTGCACAACGCTATCTAGCCGCATGGTAAGCATAGCTTAAGTAGCTTGTGTTATGGTATCTAAAATGCAGATAAACATACTCATAATTTTTTTTGTTAATACATACGTATTATACATAGACCCCCCCACCTGTAAACCTCACCTTCGGCAACTAATAAAAACCCTCAGGCTTGGTGCGTTTTAGTCGATTCTAGTCCGACATAGCCTCTCTCACCGGCTCCGATGGAAGTATTCGTATTAAGCACGGAAAAAATAAGACAGCCCCGCCATTGCAAATATACATAATCATGCATAGATACAAATATTTACACTGAGCGGGAATCGAACCCGTGCCCCCTTTTTTTTTTTTTTAAACTACGTGCGCAAAATCCCCTCGGATACCTCCCCACCGGAGTCGGTGGAGGAGGTTATGTCGGACTCGAACCAACTAAAACGCACGCCGCCTGTGGGTCGTTTTGGTTGCCGAAGGTGAGGTTGACAGGCATATCCCTCGCACCCCGGCCGACCCAGGGCCATCTCTCACGATCTGGCCCTCTTCTCGGTTGTGGGGACTCCAGAGTCCCCAACTCGTCCCCGGAAACGGGGAGGCGCGCCACGCGCGCCGCCGCCGCGGCCTGCTTCTGCCAGGGTGACAGGCGGCTTCACCTGTCACCCCCAGGCCGGCGCTCATGGGGGGCGGAGGTCGTTCATCGACCTCCGACGCCCGAGTTGCCTTCGTACGCGGGCAGCTTGTCTTGCGATCCTTCGTCGCTCCCGCTGCCGCTCCCGCCCCGCCTACTCCTTCACGAGCATTACTTGCTCGCAGAAGGAGGCGCCGGCCGCCCACGCATCCGCGCAGCGAACCATCGCCGCGAGCAAGGTGGAGAGCGTGAGAACCCTCACTCCCAGGGCCGCCACAAGCTCCCGCCTCGGCGTCTCCCACGCCGGACACTCGGTGAGCGTGTGCGGACCTGAGTCCTCGCTCGCGTCGCAGTGATGGCACTCGGACGTTGGCTCTTTCTGCATCCGACGCAGATACTTTCCGAAGCATCCGTGCTCGGTGATCATCTGCGTCAGACGGTACGAGAGGCTGCCGTGTGGCCTCTCTAGCCACTCCCCCATGATGGGTCTTACCGCCGTTACTACGGCGTGCCCTGCGCCTGGTTGCCCAAGTCGTATCTCCCATTCCGCCACCATTTCCCTGTGGAGCCGGGATCTCATGGCCCGAATTTCTTCGGGCTCGGGATCGTGACCGCGCTCCCGCGCCGCCCTTCGGAACCGGTATAGCGCCGAAAGGCATCTCGCTTCTAGGATCCATGGTGGCGATCCGGCGAGGAGACTCGCCGCGTTGAATGATATCGTGCGGTACCCCCTTATGATGCGGCACGCCAACTTCCGCTGCGGACGCTGCAGCAGGAGCATGTGCCGATCACTCAGGGTGTCCGCCCACACGGGACACCCGTACAGGGCCATGGACCGCACGACACCCGCGTAGAGTCTCCTGCAGGAGTCCTCCGGGCCCCTCAGGTTGGGCAGTAGCCGCGCCAGAGCGTTGGCTGTGCCCGCCAATTTGGGGCCCAGACTTCGGAAGTGCTTCCCGAAGTCCCACCGGCCGTCGAGCACGAGCCCCAGATATTTCATCTGGGGCTTGATGCCGATGAGAGTGCCTCCCACTGTGAGACTGGAACCAGGTGGTGGTGGCGGTGGCGTGCGCCGAGGTCCATGAAAGAACCCGTGCCCCCTGTGTGACAGACGAACGTTCCATCGTTACGCCACAGAGGCCGTAATTAGTGGTAAATATTTCTATAACATGGTACTATTAAGTACTTACTATTGTTTAAAGATAGAAAGTACCCGTAGCTACATTCTATCATCGCACCTCTCGCCGTAGGCAGGGAGTTCATCCTCACACATTGCGACCTGAGACGGTGCGCACTGTGCGGTATAAAAGAAACTTCATCCCACGCACACTCAAGCTGTGGAATGACTCCCTGCTGCGGTTTTCTCAAGCCCCTACAATATGGGGTTCTTCAAGAGGGGCATCAGAAGGTTTCTTCATGGTCGGCAGAGCGAGTGTGACACCCCTGGTGTTGCATACGTCCATAGGCCACGGTAACCGCTTCCCATCAGGTGGGCCGTGTGCTTGTCTGCCGACTAAGTGTAAAAAATAAAGAAAAGATACCACAACATTTTACACAACGCTATCTAGGCCCATGGTAAGCATGGTTAAACTAGCTTGTGTTATGGAATCTAGAATGAGGATAAACATACTTAAATACTTTTTTTTTTGTAAATACATACATAATTATCATACATAAAAACAGCAACACTACTAGAAACACAAAAACCAACAAGTAGACATTTTCACGTATACAAATAGTTGTACTCAGCGGGACTCGAATCAGCGCCCACTGCGTAGTCGAATGCACTACTGCCGCACCACAGAAACTATAATATGATAACCTTGACCTATTGCTCCAAGATCGCTCCTACAGTTAAATGGTCTGCGAGATGCTCTGCTACTCAGCAGCTTACAGCTGAAAACTTGGGTTTATCAGAATGGTCTCAATAAGTACCTACCTAGGTATTTATCGTGGTACCAGTTACTTCACGTTACTTTGGCTTTTGTGGGAGCATCTGTCATTTGAATCCTCCAAACTTGAGAGGAACCAGACTGCCCCACGTCGTTCCTCAATTGACAGGGATGTAAATATTCCAATTTTCAGGTGGACTAGCCCAAAATTGTCTAGAGCCTCTCAAAACACCAGGATAAATCCTCTCCAGTGTAACTCCCTTGGTGTTGCACACGTCTATATGCCATGGTAACCACTTCCCATTAGGTGGGCCTTGTCCTTGTTTGCCACCTAAGTGGTATAAAAATACCCCCATGTATTGCAGTAAGAACCCCAGTTAATTTGGGTTTGGTTAATTTGTTGTATCCACCAAATATGACTCAAGGGCGCGTTGATTTAACTAATAATAATAGTTAAGGGATCTATGGGGGCGATGCATATAGATAAGTAACTGGAATGCGACGCGACGTTGCCGATCTTACCAGCTCTGGCCCGTATCCTCGCGTAAGATCGGCAACGTCCACAGGAATGGACCCTTATTACCAAAAAGCCCCCGCAAACACACAGGGAACAAGCCATCCGCGACGGAGTCACAGTAAATATTATCTAACGTGACGGAGCGATCTAACGTTTGCTGGTTCACATGTCATTTAGGGATATTCTTTGACCAAGCATTCGAGTATTTTTCTCAATACTTCATAGTTTGGGATTAAACTCATATATAATATAAGAATAAGAATCTTTATTTCCTAGAATATGGTTGGTTACAAGTGTAGGGGTGATTTAGGATATACAGCATATTCTGCCATTTGTGGCGTGCAAATATTAAATTTCTATTTCCTAACAGATTTATTACATGCATTACCTTTACACATTTGTAATTAGTAATAGCTTCATAGGCTGAGTTCTAACTCGTCTAAACTAAAATCCAATATTTATTTAAAGTCCGAATCTACTTAATATATAGACAAGAATATATACAAGTAGACAGAATATATAGACAAGTGAAAGTAATTACTTAAGTAAAAGTAATTACTAAAGTTTATTTATTGTTTAGGATAATTTTGCTGTCAGTCGTTTAGTTAGCATCACAAAAATAAAATCATGTAGTTAGCTCATCACAAACTTATTGCAATGGATCGAAAATTGTATTAAATATGACATGTTATTAAATTTAAAAATAATAGACACATATTGAGAACTCACTTGTACTTTTCCAAATACAAGTGAGTCTCAATATGTGTAACAACAAATTCCACCAAGTGCCATCAATCAATTGTATAAAACAGTCTAAAAATAATAGCGATACATTAGATAAAATTGTTTCTTTTCATTATTCTATAAAAAAAAACGTTTCGATTGCCAGCTGGGAAAGATTTTTACATACATATATATAATCACGCCTTTATCCCTGGAGGGTTACGCAGAGGTAAGTTAACACCCACATTTCACCAATATCTGTATTTGGTCCTACGTAATAGGGGGTGAGCCTATTGCCGTATTCCGGGCACTATTGTTGACTCGAGACATGCATCTGAGGCTGAATCTGGGTTGTATTTATGTGTCTGATGTTAAACAGCCCCATCCCTTAGTCGCCTTGTACGACACCGCATAGGAAGAGATAGGGTGGCCCCTTAGATTCTAAGGGTGGCCCTAATTCTACTCTGCTCAAGTAAGTATTCTGAGTTACTTGTCAAAAGAATAATATTTACAAGTAATGACTTAGTTGACTAATTAACTACTTAAGAACAAGTAATTACTTATTTGTAGATACATGGGTTAGTCATACACGCCCAGTATTTCTAAAGTTGATAATGAATGAAATTAGTCAGATCTATGTGTCAAAACTGTAAGTTAGTAAGAATCTTTGTATGAAATGAAATATTAGGTATGACGTCATACTTTAACTATCACATAAATTACTATTATAGATTGGGTGGATAATTAAAATAAATAAAAACGATAAACGAACGTTTACTGCTCTTTTCCCATTCTTCATTTAAAAATGTCATTTAAATAATTCATTTTAAATATTTCATGTATCTGTCTACACAACGCTATCTAGACCCATGGTAAGCATAGCTTAACTAGCATGTGTTAGGGAATCTAGAATGCGAGATAAACATGCTTAGATACGTTTATTTGTAAATACATATATATTATACATAGAAACACCCAGACCGATGCAAATATACTCGTACATATTCATGCATACAATATTTGCACTGAGCGGGAATCGAACCCGCACTTCCTGTGTAGCAGTCGAACATTCTACCTCTATGCCACAGACGCCATAGGGATGTCGAAATGAAACAAACATGTCAAAATGATGTTATTTAATAAATCTTTTTCAGAATCACTGTCGCTGTCTTTTTCGGTCACACTAATAACAAATTTGAATATTTTTATTTTATTTATTGAACTTTATGCACAAGTACATAGGCGGACTTAATGGCATAGGCATTCTCTACCTGTCAACAATAGGTGGTGCAGATATAAATTAGTAGGTGCATTATTAAAAGATACATTGATTAGACAAACACAATACATAACCATATGGAGAATATATACCCATACTACAATTACACATACTACAATGCACAGACCTATTTTTATTATACAATACAATATATACAATACAACATAGATATATATGCATATAAATAAATAATTATCCCTACATATATATAGATATACATAAATGTGTGATTTATTTGAGATCATTGACTCGATGAATATATTATGAATATATGAATTATTTTACAATCCTTCTGGTACTTTTGATTTCCAGATGCGACTGTATTAATGAAGGAATATGTAATTATCATAGTCAATGTTGATACTAAGTGAAGTGCATTCAAGAGAAACTAAAAGTTCCAAAAAAGATTAGCTTTTGTTGTACTATTTTTCGGTTTACAAACTGGAGTGAACTAGCGTCATCTCGAGTAGAGTAGCCGAACTAACAACATTAATAAAAATACAGAACGTATTATATAGATGGCGTTGTTAATATTATATGGTTTACGTTGCATAAAATAAAAAAAGAAAGAATTATGTAAAGGAGAGGACAAAAATCTGTGATTAAAATAAATATGAAATATAAATATTACTCTAATCTTTATTTAGGTAATCTGTGCCCCTAGGCTCATTAGCTTAGCGAAATTGCATGTGTTATTGGTTAAAATTATATTATATTATCTGTGATAGTGAGTTCTCTCTGGCTCAGGATTCGAATCGGGTGATGATGGGAGGTGCCTTCACTGCCCACGGTATGAAGAATTAATTAGTCTGCCGTTTTCAGCGGATTATGCGTGAACAGAAATTTCGTTTACCGTCATCTGATTGGTCGCCTTCGACAGGACCAAATACCTACCGGCCACCAGCAAACTAGTATAAAATGATGTTGTTCGCTGCTTAGATCAACAAATTTTAATGCAGTTTTCAACAATTAGATCACACTTTGCTGAAAACTGTATCAAAAATTCGTTTTGAAATACAGATCCGCGCAGGCGACGCCGCGGGTAACAGCTAGTGTTGAATGAAAATGGCGAGGAAAAGCATTTGATGAAGCCGCCAAGCGGAGTGCCACCATTGCGACATGCTAAGTGTCTGTAATGCTGACCGTGTTTCCTTAGACTTTGCCTTCAGTTTACCATCAGGTGAGGAGGAGTCAAATTGACGTGTCCTATATATTTATATAAAAAAGTCATAGAGCTTCACCCATATCTCTTGTATACATTTTTGTAAGTCATCTTAAAATGATAATTCTAGAGTACCTACGCGCCACGAAATAAGTACTTTGGCCGCGCGCGGCGTCGCGTCGCAGTCAATACATGTAATGTTGACAGTTGCCAGTCATTTTTATTTTACCAGGAGGTCTAAAATGGCCACTTTATTAAAATCGTATTCGGATCATACTAGTATTTTGTCTTTTTACGATATTTACACGAAATTTATCTGCTTAGTAAATGAAATGTTGTAATTCTGCTCATGTGAGTGACCATTTTAAGAATTACATAGGAATCTATTGAGATCTATTGGTAATTCAAAATTTACTAGTCTTGTGCAGAATCGCTTGATGTGACCTTTTTAGACCTGCGGATCTTTTGTTCAGATATGAATGTAATAGTAGATACTTGTTGAACTGCGGAACTTAAGAGTGAATGAGTGAGTGAGTAAAAACTTCAGCCAAAGTGTATTAAAACTCAAAAGACAGTCTCAGACAGTTTTACCGGAGCCGGTGGAAGAGGTTATGTCGGACTCGAACCGACTAAAACGCACGCCGTCTGTGGGTCGTTTTGGTTGCCGAAGGTGAGGTTGACAGGCATATCCCTCGCACCCCGGCTGACCCAGGGCCATCTCTCACGATCTGGCCCTCTCCTCGGGTGAAAAAAGACAGTCTTGGAGCGTATTGTGAAACCTCTCAGCAATGCACTTTTTAGTGTGATTAGTGGATCATGCTATCCTCCAAAAAAAAACGCATACTGTGCATATGTACATATGTGCTGTTGCCTTTTCTACCAAAATCAGCAAAATCCATCATCAAACAACAACTAGCCCATCACAGTCCTCTGCTGGACTAGGCCTCTCCCAATGTTGGCAGGCTTTGGCCTACTGTTTCCATGCTGGCTAGACGGGTTGGCATAGGGTTTTATTTCAAGTGTTCCTCCTCTCACAGTGATATCGTCTGCGTATTTTTCTGTTCGTCGCCTCTTATGCCTTCGGGTGAGATGGGGTGATGATACTTGTATTCTTTCTCCGTGACCAAAAACCATCATAAATCATAAATATTCTACCATAGACAGCGCCAAATCTTCTGTCAAAACAGACCATCAAAACAGCTCAGAATTTAGTCAACAATGTAGTCAAGTTATAAATAAAATATATAAAATGTTGTTCGCATAATGTTAAGACACCTCCTAAGTTTTCAGTTATGTAATGTTCAAGGTAACCAGATTCGACTCCTGAGGACTACAAGACCGACAATAAAAATTAGCGAGGAAAGATTTCAACTCACAATACATCTTAAAGAGTTCACCTTAGATGAAATTACTGTGAAAGCCCATCCCGAATATTTACTTGTTGAAGGTAAGACTCCTAAGGGAATAGACCCTTTTTTAGGAATCGTA
Organism: Eilema griseolum; assembly: GCA_963662185.1. Lineage (NCBI taxonomy): Eukaryota > Metazoa > Arthropoda > Insecta > Lepidoptera > Erebidae > Eilema > Eilema griseolum. Next base: position 8,944,574 of record OY759256.1, on the reverse strand, counting down.
AGTACTTCATACTTAACTATAAATGTGAAAGTTTGAGTTTGTTACTCAATCATGCTCAAACTGCTGACCGTGTCTGGTAGTAAGCGCACAGCACGGCGATACGTGTGCGATTTAGTAGTTAGCACCGGAAGCTCTGGAATATCATAAGCGGAACGGAAGGATTAGTCAAGTTTTAGTTGACACGTCTTACCGAAAACACTGTATTCTTTCTTCACTACCCTTACATCTCGGAAATGGGTAGCTATCTGGTACACCCTTAATTTATGTAGCGGAGTCTTGAGGGACAGTGGAAATGATTTTACATAGAATGAGTTTATAAGTAGGTATATTGAGATAAATATTTTGTAGGTACCTACATAAATTAAAACCAATCGATCATTGTATGTGCTGATTTGTGAGTGCTTCAAAGCTGCACGGCAAAGCTCCCTCCTCGAGTGCGCCGAGTCATTCTATTGGTGCGCTAATATCACAATATCGCCAATAAGAGCGTAGCACTATGACAAGGTGTATGCAGCTGGTGCGCCAACACTGGCGGATATTTAATACAAGGCTAGAATAAACTCTGGATTCATGGGTTACTCATTATCCCTGGTATAGAATCCCATGGGATGCGGCAAAGGTATCAGATGCCCATGCTGGCGGAGCCGTGGGCAACAGCAAAAGTATGTACCTACAATAATTTCGTCTTACAACAAAAACTTGTAGGACACGGCGATATTTCCGCCCAACTGAGCAGTCCGACTGGGGAAGTATCTCCGCCCTACAGAATACCGTGGTTATAATAACTTCGTGTTGTGTTTCCAACGGTGAGTAGCGTAGCCAGAGCTCACTGGAGAATTCGTGCTGTCAGTGGGATGGGATGACTAAAGGCTTGTCCTGCTTTGTCCTCTACACTGACGGCACAGAAACTCTGTGCTTACAGGGTCGGCAGCGCGAGTGTGGCTTCTCTGGTGTTACACACGTCCATAGGCCACGGTAACCTCTTTCCATTAGGTGGGCCGTGCGCTTGTCTGCCACCTAAGTGGTATAAAAAAAATATACGAGTATTGGAGAAATATCGAACAATTCTCATAAAATTTCACTCTACCAAATCCTGTAGCGCCCGAGTGAACCTTACTGTACTTACTAAACAACGGACGGAGTCTCTGGCGCAGTCTGTCTTCTCGGGGTTAGGAAGTCAAATGATAGTCGCTCCCGAAAAAGTCGATATACTTACCTATCAAAAACCAATCACAATGTAAAGTTAGATTTAAAAGAAATGTCCCTACATAGAAGCATTACAGCTGGACCAGTTGCTGAACTTTTTAGGGCTCCAACTACCCATAACGACTGCCACAGATGTTGGTATGGTAACCAGAACTGACTGCTAAACGTGCTCTCCAGGGCACAACCAGACCAATACAAATACCTCATGTGTACAAATATTTGCTCTGAGCGGTGATCGATCCCGCGCCTCCGGCGTAACGGTCTCGTTCACTACCGCCAAGCCACGTAGACTGTCTTGTTTTATCGTGCGAATAATCCTTACGGATTCTTCCCTCGCCGAAACCGGTGTGGGAGGTTATGTCGGACTTGAACCGACTAAAACGCACGCCGTGTGTGGGTCGTAAGTGGCCGTAGTAAGCCGTAGACATATCCCTCACGCGAGATTATACAGCCTACTACATGGTTCGTGACAAACACGATCCAAGTCCTGCGTATTTCAAATATTTAATTTTATCGGCTTCCTTTTTGAAAATTTCGTTCACCGCTGGTTGAGACATAAAATCATTCAACTAATTTCATTAAAGGTAAGCAAGAAAAAGATACAGATAGCGGCTTATTGATACGAAAGTTCACAAGGAAATTTAAACTGCCTAAAGGATGCAACGTCAAAAATATTGAGTCGAAGTTCTCTCCGGACGGAGTTCTGACTGTCACAGCCTTGCGCTCGAACAGCGGTCTAGATACGAGTGACATGGTGGAAGTGCCAATAAGCAGTGAGGGTATAATGAGGGGAAGGAAAATAAAGAAGGAAGATTCGACTATATACCCACCATACTGTCAATCTTATGCTAAAGTGAAGCCCAAAGAAACGAAAGATCCGAAATCAAAAACATAAAAATATTTTTATATTGTATGTAATTTTATTCTCATAGATATGTTATTAAATTAATTCCTATTTATACAAAATATTGTTTGTTTTTCTTTCACGATTGTAGTCTGTATAAGTGGCAATGATCTTGAACAATAGTCTAAAAGTTCGTACGTTCAAGAGGTGTTTGGTTCGAAACCCCCACATAGTGTAACCAGGGTAATGGAGACGTTGACACGGGTGTGGCCCTGTAGAAGACTGCTCCTAGGCTCTCCACGTGTTCATCTGAAGCCCCCCCTAGCAATAGGCGCAGTGGAGAGCATGCAAGGGGCGGGTTGGTACTCCGGACTCTCCGGTTGGGGGTGACTGGTACGGCCGCGAGGGGGACCCAGGTTGTAGTCATCTAAACATTGTTCCTGGTTGCAGACGACTGCCTCAGTTTTTCAGAGCCCCGGGTTTTTGAAGGGTGGAACCACCTGTCCCACTATTCTAACAAGAATAGTGAAACTCACCTAAAACGAATAGTGAACCCCGCTAAAAGACCCGAAACAATAGGAAGAAGGAAACACGTGAGCTGGTAAGGAATTTCAGCTCTTAATAGTGTGCAAAGGAAAGAGTCACCGAACCGCTTGGTTCTTTATGGGATTTTCTGCACCGTATGTGGTTGACATCTAAGACCTGCCCCCTGTTGTCGTGTGTAGGAAAGTAGAGAGTAGAGAGTTCTCGAAAAAGCACGTAAGCGTGAACGAAACACAAAAATGTATGTTTGTTTGTATACCGACAATGATCTTCACGTCATCGCTACGAAAATAAATTACACGTATTGCGTGGGTGCATATAAATATAGACCAAGACCACATTAACGTTGCATCGTTTGAGCGTTGTTCGGTAGCACGGGCTACTAGAAGGGCGGACGAAAGTTCAGTGCAATATCTTAATCAGTTTGATCCCTGGACTTTGTGCAGCATTTATATGTTTCGTGTTTCCTTCTTCCTACAGTCCCGAATCCTTTATCGGGGCGTTAAAAAGCATCTGATGAGGCCGCCAAGCTGAGTGCCACCATTGTAACATTACTTAAGAGTCTGTGATGGTGACTGTCTTTCCTAAGTCTTTGTCTTTAGCTTACCATTAGGCGAGCTGAAATCAAGTTTGTGTGTCCTAGATAAAAAAGAAGCTGGTGCAGTGTCCGGGGTTCATTAGGTTTAAACCATTGAACTAATAAGTAAATAATCCCTACTAACATTACATATTAAAGTAACTCTGTTACCAACGTAGCCATTAGTCTGCTATATGCTTGATTGTTCTCATAAGAGGATGCTTAAAATTGATGGATGCCGTTCTGTCCTCCATCCAAAGTAACTCGTGCCCTCAGCCTAAAAAATGTCGGTCAAGTGCGAGTTGGATTCGCGCACCGAGAGTTCCATAACTTAAGCTACATAAACCGTAATATATTTTGAATGCGTTGACTAAGAAGTTTGTTTTTTGCATAGTTATAAGACGTTATAGACCTGAGTATGTGGTATCACAGATAATATAAAATTCAACTTGATACTTCCACGCTTTCCTGAGAAAAAAGGCTAGACAGACAGTCAGATACACGGACAGACGGACAACAAAGTGATCCTATACGGGTTCCGTTTATATTTTCTTTTTAGGCACGGAACCTTAAAGTAACACAGACGGAACGCATAGAACTAGCGTGTGAAGCCGCCAAAAGTAATAGAAGAATTATTTATATTATCTGTGGCAATAGGTACTAAAGTAGTACCATTTCGCTCACACTCTATACTCTCCTCTACTCTATACTCTATGGCACTGCGGTCATAAAACAGCCAAACACTTCATACCATTCCACCATATGACCTGCCACGACCATGAAGATCTTAATCATTTTATAAAAATAAACGCATTGCAGAGAATAGGAATCGGATATATTTCATGAGTCAAGGTGAACTTCGAACAAGCTCATAATATTTGTTTTTCTTTTGTAATAGTACGCTAGCATACGAAAGCATACGTCATATATTCGACGAATCGGGAACTTTCGGTTCGTGTTCTAAATACAACTGGAAGCCGTTGCCAGGAGTGACTCATGCGCATATATATGAGTCAAACACTCGCATACTCTTGCATAAATAAAGATATCGTACTCAAGACTACTTTTCTCTCTCAAAAATAAATAAATAAATAAATAAATAAATAAATAACTCAATAAAAATCAAAATACTCAGCTTGACGGCCTCATCATATGCTTTTTCACGCCCCGCTTAAAGGACCCGGGACTGTAGGAAGAAGGAAACACGTGAGCTGGTAATGAGTTCCAGGCCTTAATGGTGCGACAGAGGAAAGAGTCTCCGAACCGCTTGGTTCTTGATCGGATTGTTTGCACCGTGTGCGGATGACATCTAAGACCTGCACGTGTTGTCCTGTGTAGGAAAGGGGAGGGTGGGACTAATTGGAAGAGCTCATCAGAACACTCCCCATGGTACAGACGGTAAAATACAGTCATGGACGCAACATCTCTACGCAGCTGTAAAGGTTCTAGGGTGTTCGTGATCTCGGGATTCCCAATGATGCGGACCGCACGTCGCTGCAACCTGTCGAGAGCATCTAGTAAGTACTTTGCTGAACCATCCCAGAGATGCGAGCAGTATTCCACACAGGAGCGAATTTGTGTCTTGTATAGAAGACCGTCGCTGCTCCGGCGTCAAAAATCGTCTCACTCTGTTCAGGACTCCGAGATTTCGTGAGGCTGTTTTGATGATACTTTCGATGTAATTTTTGTTATTCAGGTTGCAGCGAACATCCATACCTAGGATATTGAGACGCACGACCCTGCCTCTCATTGGATTACAATTCCTCTGTGCACTTCCGGGTTTGCTGGAAGAGAACTCAACCTTGACCTTGTCTGCCAACTAAGTGGTATAAAAAAAAAAAAAAGCTCGCCTTTACATGGTATTTCATTTATTTATATAAATCCCTTGTAAGTGTACAATAAAGAATATATAATAAAAATAATAAAATTATTATTAATATCGAATACTTTATTGTGCAACGGTTTATTTAAAAATAAACAAAACCCTATTGATACACATATTAATATAAAATTATAAACAAAAAGCGATTCCTTAATCTATAACAAATAGAAAAAAAAATATGAAAATCTATGACAGTGTCATGAACGTATTAATGTGTTAACAAACTTCAAAACAGAAGGTGTTTCAAACAATACCTACCTTATTGATACTAATATTAATATAAAATCATAAACAAAGCAATTCCTTAATCTATAACAAATAGAAAAAAAAGATGAAAGTCTATGACAGTGTCATGAACGTATTAAATTAACGTGTAAACAAACTTGAACACAGAAGGAGGTGTTTCAAACAAAACCTTATTGATACAAATATTAATATAAAATCATAAACAAAGCGATTCCTTAATCTATAACAAATAGAAAAAAAAGATGAAAATCTATGACTGTGTCATGAACGTATTAACGTGTTAACAAACTTGAACACAGAAGGAGGTGTTTCAAACAAAACCTTATTGATACAAATATTAATATAAAATCATAAACAAAGCGATTCCTTAATCTATAACAAATAGAAAAAAAAGATGAAAATCTATGACTGTGTTATGAACGTATTAATTAAAGTGTTAACAAACTTGAACACAGAAGGAGGTGTTTCAAACAAAACCTTATTGATACAAATATTAATATAAAATCATAAACAAAGCGATTCCTTAATCTATAACAAATAGAAAAAAGAGATGAAAATCTATGACTGTGTCATGAACGTATTAACGTGTTAACAAACTTGAACACAGAAGGAGGTGTTTCAAACAAAACCTTATTGATACAAATATTGCATGTGTTTACAACAGTTGCATGAACGTATTAAACAACGTGTTAACAAACTTCAAAACAGAAGGAGCTGTTTCAAACAATTCTTCATTGAATTGTAGTGTGTCACGATCCCCCATGGCGTTTAACAGCTTGTATATGAAAGTGCCATTGAAAGTTCTGTGATACTTCGTGGTCACGAAAGGCGAACCACACAAGGTATTCAAATAATTCATGTGAAGTAAACAATATTGAAGTTCGACCAGAGTTTTTAAAATATTCTCATCGAATATTTCCTTCGCTTCGGACTTTGAATATCGAAAATTTTTTTTTGTTATCGATGTGGCGGCATCGCAGTCACTTTCACTAATGTTATTATCTTTCTTTCTTGATGATTCTCTTTCATCAAATATGACATTTAACATTACATAGGATACAATAAAACAGTAAACTTCCTTGGTCACCTCAATGTGCTTACATGCCTTTTTACGAGCGAAATAAGCACATGCGATAAAATGCAATTTTGCTTCTGCTGAAACCTCATTAATTATGTCTCGATTAATGTTATTTTTAATCAAAAAGTGATCGAATAATACCCAATGTTCTTTATCATTCCATCCATTTTCAAACACAGATTCTGTGCACTGATATTTTGGTTTTTCGAAGAATAATTCGGTATCAACTTTTGTAAATTTATCAGAAGTTTGATAAATAGTAATTTCAGAGTGTTTGAAATTTGTCAACAAATTATACGCATATTTTATTATATCTATCGACAGCATGATACTGTCTTCACAATTATTGTTTTTCTCTATAGCCCAAGAGCCCATAATACATTTATACTTATACAAATTAATGTATGGAATAGCTATTTTCTGAGTTGCCACTCCTTTCTCGAACCACAGTGGATCTAACGGGTTTACGGGTGACGAAAGTGGACCTGATAGAGATGAATCCTTAGAATTGCGCTTATTTAGGAGTAGGAGATACTTCACAACTACACTCGTGTTATCGTACGGTTTTTTTTCTAATACTTCTATTCGTGATAGAAATTTGTTTTTATTTAATTCAGTTGGAAATACTTTTGAAATGTTGTTTATAGCCTCCAACTCACTGTATTCCGAAAGCCATTTTAATATTTCTTGTAACTTTTGATTATCGTACTCCTTTTTTATGTGCAATATCTTCACAAGATTTTCAAAATAATTCTGTGGGAATACAGTTACATCTGACAAAGCTAAAAATATGGCCATTTTTTTGTCACTGTTGAAGAATTCCCTTAGGTGGTAAAGTTGACATAGAATTCCTGGAGTGAATGTGTGTATAGTCGTGTACGGAATATAACGAATACCCTTAAAGAAGAAAAATTTATCGTCGCTAAGTACCGGACATTGTAATTCATGAGCGAGCGCCATACAGTCTTCTTTAGATTCCATTACGCTTGTAGCGTACTTGACGTCCATTTCATCAAGGACTTGAAGGTGAATTTCTTTCATAAAAACAGGAGCCACAAAATTATAGTTAAATTCAAAATCAAATTTAGTTAGCCAAAGATAATTTTTCTTCTCTATTTTTTTCTCAACGTCAGTGTCACCGCCTTTAAAGATAATATTACTGTCAATATTTACGTCTTTAAACTTTTGCAGTTGTGTTTTTAAATACTTGGCATACTCGTTCGATTCAGCACCAAACTGGTAGGGCAACTTGCTCTCTTCATATAATCTATGGAAATAGTTTTGACCATCTATAACCAGACTGCCGTCTTTCAAACAATGTGCCTTGGATTGGTCTTTCCATGACCATTTTGGACGCCTTTTACGTGCCTGTAACAAATATGTTTTAAATAAATAAATAAAATAAAAAAAATAAAAATCATTTAATTTCAGACCAGAGATCCATAGTATTAGTAACAATATATAGACTATGTTAGTATAACAAATAAAATGAAATTAGGTACATAACACCACTCCGGGGGCAGGCTCACCGAACTTTTTTAACATGTAGCTCGATGAACCTACCAACCAGGACCGAATCAAGGCGTTCACCAACCATCCTCAGGACTCCGCTCGAGCTCCACCGCACCCTGTATACCAGCGAGGCAACCTTTTTGCGCATTACCGCGTAAAAGTCGTCCACACCGGCATCGGCAAACATGCCTGAAGCGCTACAGTAGCGTGGAAGCCGGAACAGAGCCCTGAAGATGTTGTTGTATTGAACGCGTAGGGCCGTGTAGGATTTTTGGGCCCTAAGTTTTTTACTCGTTATTGTGTTATAAGGCTTGAACTTGAATCTATATTTTTTTAAATCTAGGTCACGCTAATTTTACTACCCCTCGCCTGATGGTAAGCTAAAGGCAAAGTCTCAGGAAAGAGGGTCATCATTACAGACACTAAGTAATTTTACGATGGTGGCACTCAGTTTGACGGCCTCATATACGGAATATATACGGAATACTAATAATAGATACTAATACTAGATACTAATATTAGATACTAATACTAGAGACTTATACTAAATACTAATACTATGAAATTTGGGTCCCGTTCCAGCAATCTCGCGGGTTCTATTCCCGCGATAAAAAGCGCACATGTTGTTCCAGACTATATAGTCTATCCCTGTATGAAATTTAACTTAGTGGTTAAGAAAACGACTTTACGATCGAGATATCCCGGATTCGAATCCTGGCCATTACAGTACCGACCGACGTGAACCCACGCCTAACATAAGCAATTTAGCTTAGCTGGAGGGGTTAGAGGGAATATTAGTAATTTACATACATACATACATATAATCACGCCTTTATCCCCGGAGGGTTAGGCAGAGGTGAATTAACACCCACATTTCACTAGTAATTTTATTCGGTCCCGCGTAATAGGAGGTGATCCCATTGCCGTATTTCGGGCACTATTGTTGACTCGAGCATGCATCTGAGGCTGAGTCTGGGCTGAATATTAGTAATTTCGATCAAAGAATCAAAGAATCAATTTCATTTATTCAGTTTAGGCACATAAAGAGCACATATGAACGCCAAAATTTTACAAATGTATGTCAAGAAATAATATAAAAATATTAAATAATGTAAAAATAAACCATTGGAAAATGATTCTTTCGCTGGTTCGGTAGATTAGTTCTACTGAGAAGATACCAGCAAGAAACTCAGCGAACTACATTAGAACTAGATTATTTTTCTTTTTTAAATTTGTTTTGGTTTACAATTTATTTTGTGCGAGCAAGCAAGAAACTTATGTTGACCATGCATTAACATCATTAAGGTACCTACTCATCCACTTTATAGTAACCTTTACTCATTAAAGTTTTTTTCACTTCTATTTTAAATTTATTTATTGGCATATTAATCAAGTCCTGAGGAATTTTATTAAATATTTTTATGCAGCTGCCTACAAATGAATCACCAACCTTGTGAAGCCTAAGTTTTGGTACAACTAGTTTATTTTTATTTCTCGTATTAAAATTGTGTACATCAGATAGTTTTTCGAAAATATTTAGTGTTGGCGCGATTGGCCACGTGCGGTAGTGGACTGTATTGCGGGGAAGTAGCTAACTGTTCCATTGACGCTTTACACACAAAAAGACAGGTGATCGGGTTGTCGCGGGCGTGATCCAGGCAATGAATGCAACCCGAGAAATTAGGAGAGGATGCACTAACCTTCACGACACACGTGTTTTCATCGCAGCCGGTACACGGATCTTCTCTTCCTTGCTCAGGAGCTGCCGCCAGCATCACTAAATCACTTGAGGGACACACGAGAGGCACAATCCGATCGGTAAAAGTCTATGAAGCGGTAAAAATGCAACAAATATTATTCATTTTTGAAAGACGCGAGCGCGGTCCGCCTTTACGCTGGCTAGTTCAAAGCGGGACTGAGTGTCTATATATCACAAATGGCGGACGGAAACTATGTCTAGTACTATACTATGGTTAGTGCGGGAGGGGAGATGGGTATAGAAGGAGTGTGTTTCCGCGTCAAGAAATACAGATTCTACATCGGCGCAACCATTCCCCCCGGCTTGAAGGGTTACCTTCGAAACGACAAATGCGGAACAAATCTAAAGTCTAATCTAAATCTAGGTTTGGGAAATAACAACTAAAATATAAACCTAGATTGGAACTCGTGCCTACTGCTGGCTAGGCAGAGGGCAGAGGCGAACAACCGGGCGCAGATACGATCCGGTTGCAGTTTTAACCCGTACAACACGAGTTACCCCGCGGGAATCGGGAAAAACTTCCTCTACTACTCCTAGAGGCCAATGTAAAGGAGGTGCATTCCCAGTCATAAGGACTACCACCGTACCTAAATCACCGGTCAACTATATGACCGCGCGTAGAAAAAATTCTCAAATCGGCCTATATATAAACAATACAACACAACAGTCTCGACCAAGACGAGACGCGATTAGCCAACAACAAAATAAGGGTCTCTTCACGTGGGACCGATACAACAAGCGAGTGCCTCTTCTCCTCGGGTGGTTCGGAAACCGTAGTGGGATTGAATTGACTAACTGGTCACTTATCTAACGCGGCATGAATCCAGGACGGTCCACTAAACCACAACGGGTGATCCAAAATTTGCGAAGGAAGCAATCCACGAGAGAGACAATCGGCTGGGTTGTCGGTGCCAGCAACGTGAAAGAGATTCGGTGGTGCTAATTCCGATTGAATTTTTGCCACTCTATTAGCGACGAATGTGTCCCAACGATGGGGCGAAGAGTGGGCCCAACACAAAGCGACTGTTGAGCCCTAAAGCTAAAATTCTACTAACATTAATGCGAAAATTTACAATTATGTCAAATAAATTATCTTAAAGATTCCGACCACAATACAAAATGTCATTAAGCGACACGGAAGTGCTAGTCTTAGCACTGCCATTCAAAACTACGCGGAGTTTTAGTAGTAAGCTTATCTTCTCTAATAACTCCGCGGTGCGGGATAATGTACGAAGGCTGGGTCCCGCCAGTGTCCGCAGGCGCAGGTGAGATGCAACCTTTATCTAAACATTCGTTAACAACCTCATCATAGGCCCGCTTCGACTTTGGGGACGCCTGCATCTTTCGTTCCAAACAAAGAAAGCGTTTTTCAGCGGATACACGGGAGCCACCGAGCGAAAACTTGCGGATGGTAGACTCCAGTGGTGGCTCGACGGTGCAACAGAACGAAGCAGTCGAGTGACTAAAACTATCTATAGAAGCGGGTCCGGAACCAATTATAACAAAACCAAGAACTGTTTCCAGTGCGTGCGGAGCGGGGTACGTCGGTCCCCCTTGAACCTTACGTGATAACTGGAGGTGCGGGAGAATCGAAGCGCCGATCAATATATCGACGACTCCAGGAACAGCGTAAGTCTCATCTGCTAAAGGCAAGTCTTTAAATTTCGTTAATAAAGACGTGTCAACCGGGACGGTAGGCAACTGTTCAGCTATTCTATCTATAACGAGCGAATCCATGTCAAACCAAATATTATTATTAAAACGAGATCTAAACCTTGTTTTAACGGTGCCACGAACAGCTGACTGTAAGCTTCCAAAACCCTTCACCACTGAGCGGGTTGAACGCTTATCAACATTGAAACCAAGACGCCGACAACAATCTTGAGTAATAAAATTACTTTGCGAAGCGCCATCTAACAGCACTCGAACAATGCGCGGCTTACCTAATGCATCAACAATAACAACGCGAGCGGTCGCAAGACACACAGTAGTGAGTGCAGCACTAGCGGAGAACGAACACAAGGTGACGTCATCCGCGGCGGTCACCGGGCGGGCCGGAGCGCGCGCGGGCGCGGGCTGCGGCTGCGGCGCAGGCTGCCGTGTGTCACCGCTCGACGAGCCAACCGTGCTCACATTGGATGCGGCATTACTATTCTCAAAATGAAGCAAAGTGTGGTGTCTCGCTTGACATTTGCGACAACTATTTCTACTATTACATAAAACAACGCGGTGTTTAGTACCGAGACAATTAAAACAAAAATTATTAGCGCGAACAAATTTATAACGATCACTAGGCGACAATTTCAGAAAACCAGGACACCTGTACAGTTGCGAATGATGAGTACTACACAAAGAGCAAACAGGTGATTGTACATGTGCTGGTGCGGTACTAACATAAGTATGAGTTGACCTCAGTGACCTCGATGACGCATCTACTTTGCGTGCAGAATCAACAACTATCTTCGCGCCTTCATGTTTCGATGAAGAGCGTTGCAATACTTTTATATGCTCGCGAACAAAACTTTCCAAGTCTTCGAACTTAGGAATTTTATTGCCGCGATGATCCGACTCAAACAAACGAATGGTTTCGGAATCTAATTTCCTTAAACCCATATACAAAAATACGAAGTCGCAGAGGTCATCGATCTTTAGGTTCTTTACGGCGCGAACAGCTGACGCGAAAGTATCTAGAAATTTCTCTAAGTTTTGATCGTTACATGCCGTAATAGATTTCAAATCAAACATCTGATCTAAATAGGCGTTAGCTACCGATCTTTTATCCTCATACCTAGCTTTCAAAGTATTTAAAATTAAATTATAATTCTCGGCACTAAACGTAATTCCAGCGCAAACGGTTATAGCTTTACCAGTCAATTTTTCAACGAGATAATGCAATTTTTCGTGATCTGTCAACGAATCGTTCTTATCTATTGTATTCTCAAAACTATCTATAAATAGACACCAATTGCGAATGTTACCATCAAATTCGGGTATTTGAATTGGTGGCAACTTAGGTCGGTCGCGAGTGGGGTTGGGTAGGTCAGCCGGTTTCTCCAAACTCCTAGCGACGCGTTTGATACGACAATACAAATCGTCAAACGACGACAAGGCTTGATAACTCACTGAGTAATCGGGATCCAAATTCAACTCTAAAACGTTGATGTCATGTACTAAGGTTTCGAAATCCGCGCGTAGACTATCTAAGTTTTCTATAGAACACAAGAACGAATCTCTGATGGCCAAATCAGAGGTTTTAAGTGCATTATCATAAATCGATTGTACGCGAGAGTAAATCATTTCTCTTTTAGCGTATAAAAGTTTCAATTGAACTTTACCGGTCTTATCAACCTTTGGGGACATGTTTACAATTAAATCTCAAACTAAAGTGCGGTAAACAAGAAATATGAAATGACTTAATCTTAGCGGTACAGAGCAGCGGCGCGGCGCGAGCGATACTCCGCAGGTAAGGTAGGTATTTACAACTGTGAATGCACGCTTGAACAAAACGCGCCTAGCAACAGCCAGGTCGTACTTACGCGAGCCAGACCGCTGTCTAGGTTCAACTATTATTTCAGAGATTAAGTATTGCGTAATATCTATTCAAATTAAAATACTTTCGTATGAATTGGAATGAGATGCGAGCGAACAACGTAATTGAAAAAATAAAACAAAGCCAAATGCGTTAGGTATTACACTGTGCCTATGCACTAGGGTGTCTAGTATACCTAAGATCTAAGCCTAAATGCCTAGATGCGGGGTTTTCTACTAAAATAACTAGGTATTTAGGCGCGGTGCGAAAATTGCGAAATACGACTAAGTGTTGATACGATACCTAACCTATGTATGTACTAGGTAGGTACTATGCGAGCCAGCGGCGAACGGACCACAAATCTAATCCTAAATGTCTGGATGCGGGGTTTTCTACTAAAATAACCAGGCATTTAGGTGCGGTGCGCTTATTCCCATTAGAATAATAACAAAACTACGAACTACGGCTAAAATCCGGCTCGAAGGACCAAAAGAATGTTGGCGCGATTGGCCACGTGCGGTAGTGGACTGTATTGCGGGGAAGTAGCTAACTGTTCCATTGACGCTTTACACACAAAAAGACAGGTGATCGGGTTGTCGCGGGCGTGATCCAGGCAATGAATGCAACCCGAGAAATTAGGAGAGGATGCACTAACCTTCACGACACACGTGTTTTCATCGCAGCCGGTACACGGATCTTCTCTTCCTTGCTCAGGAGCTGCCGCCAGCATCACTAAATCACTTGAGGGACACACGAGAGGCACAATCCGATCGGTAAAAGTCTATGAAGCGGTAAAAATGCAACAAATATTATTCATTTTTGAGAGACGCGAGCGCGGTCCGCCTTTACGCTGGCTAGTTCAAAGCGGGACTGAGTGTCTATATATCACAAATGGCGGACGGAAACTTTGTCTAGTACTATACTATGGTTAGTGCGCGAGGGGAGATGGGTATAGAAGGAGTGTGTTTCCGCGTCAAGAAATACAGATTCTACATCGGCGCAACCATTTAGGGTTTTTCGTACATATAAGATATTTTCATAAATGTATTGAGAAGCAACTGTTAAAATATTAATTTCTTTGAAAACTTCTTTCAGCGAGTCACGGGGTCTGAGGCTCTCGCTCGTATCGCTCGTTTCTGTAGTACAAGTTTAGTTTCAATATCGGCAGCTGAGCCCCACAGCAGCAGACCGTATGACATAACGCTATGAAAGTAGCTAAAATAAACTAATAAACTAATCGTGCAGTTTCCTCATCAGTCAGTGACCTTATCTTTCTAACCGCATAGGCAGCTGAGCTAAGTCTTCCTGCCAAGGCTGTGATATGAGAACCCCATTGCAGTTTACTATCTAGAGTTATTCAAAAAAACTGTGGTATTGACTATTTGGACAGATTCGTTATTCATTTTAATATTATTATCTGCCTGTCTTACATTTGGCATAGTAAACATCACACATTTAGTTTTCTTTGCATTGAGCAGCAAGTTATTACTTGTAAACTAATGCAATATATCAGAAAGGGTATTATTCACTTCGTCAAGTACTACTTTTTGTCTATCAGTCTTAAAAATTAATGATGTGTCATCAGCAAATAATACAATTTCACAAAGATTTGTCGCGAAGTAAGGAAGATCATCAACATATATCAAGAATAGAAGGGGTCCTAATATCGAGCCCTGGGGTACTCCCATAACTAATGGGGCACCAGAAGAGTCAGCGCCATTAACGTTAACTTTTTGAATTCTATCAGTGAGGTAAGACGTAAGAGTGTAGATATGATGGCACTTGGTGGAATTTGTTGTTACACATATTGATAACTCACTTGTACTTTTCCACATTACTTTATTGCTTATTACACCTGACCGGTTTCGCCTTACGGCATCCTCAAAGGTTTATAATGACATTTAAGAACATTCCTATTAGAAACATTGCGATACTCAAACATATTACACTTGTGGGTAGTTGTAAAATTATGTATACCAGTATAAATTTTTTCCCCAAAATATAGGGAAATAATATATAAGTCACTTAAACCAAAATGAGAAATTGAATGATATTTTGAAGAAAACGGTATCTTGGATGACTGAGCATAAATTAGAAATTAACTATACAAAGACTAAGCTAATACCTTTCCACCCTCACCAAAAACCACCACTGGCCGTAGACTTTACCTATACATACATACATACATAAAATCACGCCTGTCTCCCATAGGGGTAGGCAGAGATCACGGATCTCCATTTGCTACGATCCTGACATATTACTCTCGCTTCATTCACTCTCATTACATTCTTCATGCATGCTCGTCGGTTTAGAGTACTCCTGACCTGCCCCTTTTCTAAAACTTCCCCTATGACAATATAAAATTAGAAGCTGTTAGAGAATTCAACTTGCTTGGTTTAACCATAGACACTCACATTAGTTGGAAGCCGCACGTCAAAAAGGTAAGAGCCAAGATATCAAGGTTCTCCTATGCCCTACGGGAAGTTCTTTACTACCCACCTACCTCACAGTTGACATCGCTTTATTTCGCTCCTCAAAGTTTAATTCAGTTTTTTGTGCTTTTACGAATTGTTTACATATAACTTGTTGATAAAATATTAGCTAACAGTGTCTATAGTCGAATTGTGCAGTGAGTGACCCAAATAAGACAATTATTAATGAATATTTGTGATTTTCAACTATCGGTATAAAAAACTAAACACCGACACTAAGTGAAAAAGTGACTATCTCGAGTAAACGCGCAAGCGACGCGTCTTGCACGGCGCTTACGACGTTCTTCTCGCGAGCGCGAGCTCGACCTCGATCATAACAACAGAAATTGGTTGCTATAGAATTGAATTATTAAATAATCTTTCTGTCCACGCGTACATTTTATGATGAGTTCAACTACAATTTCTTGGGGGTGTTGTGCAAAGATCAACACGGATGAACATGAGAGTTTTATTAACTGTGGGCTATGCAATGTTTCGTATCATTTCCTATGCTTATCTATATCGGAGATATCAAGGGAGTCCGACACCTATAATATATGGAAATGTCCTAACTGCACGAACATGAAACCTAAAGATGCAAAAAAAGACAACACTCCCGTGCGAAACGTATCCACTATCAGAGGCAGCAAGAGACCGGCGTTAAACTCCCCCCCGGGTGCAGCAGCCGCCACCGTCGATGATGTGCGTTCTATTGTCCAAGATGTAATCAAGATGGAACTGGCCGCGATGCTTCAGCAGATGAATACCACGCTTGTTAACACAATAAACAAACAGTTGGAACCCATAAAAAAGGATGTTGAAGAACTAAAATCATCATTAAGTTTCCATACAATCGAGTTCGATAAACTGCAATCTGAACAAACTTCAACTAGTAATACAGTTTTAAATCTAAAGAAGGAGAATGCTAGATTGGAAGCCTCTGTAGCAGACTTAACGTACAGATTAAATTACTTGGATCAACATGCGCGCTCTTGTAACCTGGAACTGCAATGTCTACCAGAAAACAAAAATGAGAACTTACTGAGTGTTATTATGCAGTTGGGGTCTGTGGTAGGGTGTAAGCTAAAGGACAGCGACATATTGCACTACACTCGTATAGCTAAAATTAATAGTAGTAGCAAGCGCCCTAGATCCATTGTAGTGCAATTTTCCTCCCCGCGTGTTCGCGATCAAGTGCTGGCTGCTGTGATTACATATAACAAAAAGAATCCCGAAAAGAAACTGTGCAGCGAGGATTTTGGAATAGCCGGTCAGAAAACCCCGGTATACGTCTTGGAACACTTATCTCCAACCAACAAGGAATTACATGCCGCGACTAGACTTAAAGCTAAAGAGATGAATTATAAATATGTTTGGGTTAGAAATGGGAGGATATTTGTTAAAAAGAATGATAATTCCGATGTAATAATCATAAAAAGTCGGGATACTATAGATAAGTTATTGTAAATTATATAGTTTTTTCTTATATATATTTATATTAAAAAATTCCGTATTGTCTTCATAATATACATAATTTAAATTCAGTTCTTTAAATATCTACTACCAAAATTGTGGAGGGTTGCGAACTAAAACCCAATCTTTTTACCGCAATGTTTGTAGTAATAATTTTGATATTATAATCATAGCAGAGACTTGGTTGAATGACTCTGTATTTAGCAGTGAACTGATTGATGATCGATACACAGTCTATAGAAGGGATAGGATAACGTCTGGCCAACAACGGCATAAAGTTGAAGGTGGTGGAGTACTATTTGCAATAAAAAAATGTCTGAAAGCCAAACGTATTGTACAATGGGAGAGTGACAATGAGGATGTATGGGTAACCATTGACTTTCTGGGCGCACGGGGAGTTTCGGTTCGGAGAATTGTTATTTGTGCTGTCTATTTTCCTCCACCAGTACTACGATCTGTACTGGAGGGGTACTTAAGCAGGTGCAACTTGGTGTTTGAGCAAAGTCACAACAGTGAAATATGTATTGTGGGTGACTTTAATAGAAGTGATATCGACTGGCATAGAGCAAAGGAAGTCAATGGTAACTCAGATATTTCCGGCACAAGTAAAACCTTGCTTGATTTTACTTATATAAATAAGTTAAATCAGTTCAATTTTGAAAAAAATTCGATGGGAAGAATACTTGACCTTGTACTTTCCACTGTCTCGTGCTCTAGAGTTGGTACTTGTTTGTATCCTATTAGTAAAGTAAGTAATCTGCACCCACCCTTAGATATTGTTATAAATTTTCAGGCTGATATTAGGCTTCCGTATAATAAAGTTCAAAAAAGACCAAATTTCTATAAAGGCGACTACTCATCATTGTGTGATTGTTTAAAAGATATTAATTGGGATGAATTGTTTACTGGGTATAGCGATGTAAATGAAATGCTTGAGATCTTCTATAGCGTTCTTAATGACGCTATTGACAATTACATTCCAATGCATGTAACAAAAAGCAGTAAATACCCACCTTGGTTCAGCCGAAAATTAATAAAGCTACTTAACAAAAAACATAAACTTAGGAAACGAGTTAAAAAATACAATAACCCGTTGGATGAAATAGAATTAAGATATATTGGAAAATGTTGCGATCGAATGTCTACGGAATGCTTTAACAATTATACAAAATGCATGGAAGAGGTAATAATTAAGAGTCCGAAGCTTTTCTGGTCTTATGTGAAGGCTAAGCGAGGAGGTTCTGGTGTATATCCTAGGTCAATGTCTGATGGCTCAACAGCCACCGCAGAGGGTACCGTGATTTGTCAAATGTTTGCCAACTATTTTACTTCAGTCTATAACCTCGAGCAACCTGTAGATAATACATATAGTTCTGAGTATATTCTATCCTTAGAAAAACAAAGCTTGTCTATTAAGAACCCAATTATTAGCCACGAATTATTGTTGAAAAAATTACAAGCTTTAGATATACACAAAGGTGCGGGACCTGATGGTATCCCGCCTGTATTGATTGTAGCATGCTCGTCAGTGTTGGTATTTCCGCTTATGCATATTTATAACTACTCGCTTCAGACTGGCGTATTTCCCTCTAAATGGAAAATTGCAAAAGTGGTCCCAATTCATAAATCTGATGACAACGACTTAATTTCAAATTACAGACCTATATCAATTTTGTCATCTTTTGCTAAAATCTTTGAAGCACTAGTATGTCCATATATGCAGAACCATTTAAAGTTATACGTACCCTTACTAACTTGGTCCCATTTACTGAGCAATTAGCTAACGCAATTGATGCTGGTCACCAAGTTGATGTAATCTACACCGACTTTAGCAAAGCATTTGACAAGGTTTCGCATAAAATATTAATTGACAAATTACAAGCATATGGCATCTGTGGGTCTTTGCTGCGGTGGTTGACTTCGTACTTGTCGGAAAGGCTCTTTTTTGTTGTCGTTAACGGTTACCGATCAAACTTACAGCATATCTCATCCGGCGTGCCACAGGGCTCACATCTGGGGCCTATATTGTTTAATTTTTTTATTAATGATATTCCAAATTGCTTTCGATATTCTGAAGTATTTTTGTATGCAGATGATCTCAAATTTCTAAGAACAATTAAATCGAAGGATGATGTTAAGCTTATTCAAAGCGATCTCAACAACCTTGTACATTGGTGCGAAAATAATAGAATGCTACTAAACACTAACAAATGTCATCATATGAAATTTACAAGAAAAATTTGTCCTATTAGTTCCGAATACTTTATAAATGAAGCCAAAATTAGTGAATCTGACACATTTAGAGAACTTGGGGTGATATTTGATAGGAAGTTAACTTTCATACCCCACATGGATCACATTATAAAAAAAGCCTCTAAGATGTTAGGTTTTGTTTTGAGAACCTGTCGGGCATTCCGTGGTAATAAAACTAAAATGATTCTTTATAACAGTCTAGTTAGGAGCAACTTGGAATATTGCAGTGTGGTCTGGCGGCCGCACTACGCAACACATTCCTTGCGTATTGAACGTGTCCAAAAGCGGTTTGCTTGGCATCTTGCATTCTATAATGGAATATCCAAAAAAGTTTACTCTTATAGACGTAGATTAACGTATTTTAAACTTAAATCCCTTGCTTTTAGAAGAAACTTTATTGACGCAATGTTTGCCCTTAAAATTTTACATCATAAAATTAATTCATCACCGCTCTTGGCACTGTTCAGATTTAGAGTCCCGGCAAGGCTCCCGCGCAGAGCTATTACACCACTATGCCCACCGTTGCGAAGGACAGTTTTCGGTGCTAACTCCCCTTGCGCGAGGTTGTCCAAAGTTATTAATGGTTGCAGCGATCAAATTGACATTCACTGTGATTCACTCAACAAACTGAAATCGATTCTCTACTCATTGCCTGATCTTGATTAGTCGAGCTATTCTTCTTATTCCTCTTCATTAGTCTACTATTAATATTAATATTATAAATAAATTGCATGTGTACGTGATAGTGTAGATTCAACTGATCATCACTATTACATTACATACTCATCTATCAGTCACCACTCCACTACGGAGCGAGTAAATTGTTGTTACTTAGGTATATATAAAGTTTGTACATGTTGTGTCCATTTGTAAGTGGTTATTGCATTGCACTGTGTTTTCATTTTTATTGCATGATTTAGTTATAGTTTAAATGTAAATAACTGTAAGTGGACCTGATTATATAAATAAAAAAAAATTAAGAAGACCACCGATTTGGCAACGGCTTTGGTTACCTACTACGCCTATGCATACTCTTGGCTGACCTATGGCATCATTTTATGGGGAAACAGTACAGACGCACCAACTGTATTTACTCAACAAAAAAAACTAATAAGAATATTAGTAAATATAGAACAGACAGACACTTGTAGGCCCCACTTCCAGAGCCTGGGAATATTAACATTGCCTTGCATGTATATTTTGGAGGTATGTAAGTTTGTCCGGAAATATCCAGAACACTACACTACACGCGAAAACATACAAACTAGGTATGCACTGAGACATCAAAATAGACTGAATCTACCTTCCTCCAAACTCGAAATGCATTCTTCAACTTCCTATCAAGTAAAAACTACTACAGCTTACAGGAATACTTTGATGATAAAAACTAGTCACAACCCTAAAATATACCTTATAAATAAATAGTCAATTCAGAATGACATTGATTACATTAAATAGTATATACATCCTAACATAAACATATTATTATTAACATTATTACTAGAACGAAAAATTATTTATTAATATAATATTGACATCGAATAAATTAAAACTAATTTTGTTTGTATACTGAACTTTGAATATGAAATTGACCTTGGTATTGTATGTTGACTTTGCTTATTGACTTTTGTATTTTAATATGATTTTAATGGTATTTTATTTGACATCTGATGTAAACATTTTCAATTTCAATTTTGTATTGACATCTAAAATTGTTATTTAATACTGTCATTTTTTATAATCATGTTCACTTTGCATGTGTTCAAAATATAAATATAAAATTGACCTTGGTATTTTATGTTGACATTGCTAATTGACTTTTGTATTTTGATATGATTTTGATGGTATTTTGTTTGACATCTGATATAAACATTTTGTATTTTGTATTGACATCTAAATTGTTATTTAATACTGTCATTTTTTTTTTAAATCATGTTCACTTTGCATGTGTTCAAAATTGGTAAAACATTATGTATTGAGAGACTAGTAATTTATATTTTTAATGAAACTAAAAAAGTTAATACGACATAGAACTAAATTTATTATTATCAGTTAATATTGCCTATATTTAAATTCCCTTATTGTATATACCTACTCTTGAACAGTGATTAAAACTTCTGCTCACATCATAATCAGTATCATATCATCACTCTTCAAATGACAAGGTATAAAAAACTTAATATATATCTAAAATTAAAATTGTAATGAAACTGTATAATAGTAAATTATCCCTCTCTCCAAACATTGTGCTGTGCCCGACAGGGTCCATAATTGTAACTTCATTTTAATCTGTCATCTGTATCACATTATGGAATGCAATAAATGTATTGAGTATTGAGTATTGAGTATTAAATATATTTTGAATTTATGAATTATTACTATTATGTATTTAAGTTATAATGTCAATTAAAAAATTATATAAAATTATGAGAAATACTTATAAATGTTGAAATACTAATATCATTGAAAATTAAATAATGTCAAATGTGAATAATGTCAGATGAAAATTAACAATGTCAAATGTGAGTAATTTCAGATGAAAATTAACCATGTCAAATATTATGTCCTATTATACCAAATTAAGAGATTAAACCAAATAAATAGTTATGTAGATGTCATCATTATTGCAATAGAGGTGATGAGCTTAAATCTAATTGCTGATTTAATATATTATTTCTGTTTGTATTTAGTACTCTATTTATTTCGAGGGTTGCCATAGCATTCATTTTTCTGCCTTTGTCGCACAGTCGCAGTGTTTTAAAGTTGACTTTAGAGTCGAAGGAGTGGTTTTCATTAAGGAGGTGTTCTGCAAAATTTGAATCCGTTTTTTTAAGTCTCCAGCTTCTAACATGTTCAGCGACCCTAGTTGCAAAAGATCGTCCTGTTTGGCCAATATATTTTTTATTACAGGTGGAACATGTTAATTCATATATACCATTTTTTTGATCAATGGGAGTGACATCTTTATTATTACATATTAACTTTTGTATGTTGTGTGTGGTATAAAAAGCAGCTTTGCCTTCGGATAAGAGTCTAGCGCATTTGTAAGAAATATAACCGATGAACGGTATTCGAGCCCATCTCTTCTTGTGTGTCTCCGGGGTCATAGATATACTGCCTTTATATGCAAGGTTTATGACAGCCCAGGATCTTTTGCGTGCCATTATACTGTCTATCAATTGGGATGGAAATCCGTTATTAGTAGCTATTAATTTGATCACTGATAGTTCCTCCTCAAAGTCCGACTGCGACATTGGAATCGACAATAAACGGTGCACCATTGAGTGGAAGGTCGCGTGTTTGTGATTCAATGGGTGTCTAGAGCTTATGTGTATAACATTGTCAGAAAATGTAGGTTTCCTATATATTTTAAATGTATGTCGTGGTTGATTAATTTAATGGTTATGTCAAGAAAATTAATTTCGTCATGTCCTATTTCTATTGTAAATTGAATTTTAGAATTAGTTTTATTTATAAATGTCAAAAAAATATTTAAATCATCTATATTTCCGGTCCATAAACAAATAATGTCATCTACATATCTATACCAATAGGTGATAAATGGTTTATACATACTGTTGCTTGGAATTTGCTTTTCAATACAATCCATAAAAATGTCCGCACAGAGTGGTGAGAGGGGACTACCCATAGCGAGGCCATTAATCTGTTTATAAAATTTATCAGAGAACTTAAAATAATTTTGGTCTAGGCACACTGATATTGTATGTTCTAAATCTATTGCGATTTGTGGGTCAGCTACAGATTGTATTAAAATATCATTAATTGCACTCTTACACTCATTTACCGGGATACTTGGGAACAAATTTTTTACGTCAAAGGAAACCAAGATGGCTTCATCTGGTACATGAAAGTTTTCAAGTTTTTTTACTAAATCAAGACTATTTTTTATAGTGTTGGTGGGTATAAAATCCGTATGCTGTTTGAATAGTCGGTTAACCTCTGCCGCTAATTTATATGCTGGTGCGCCAGTGTATGACACTACCGGGCGGATGGGAACTTCTGGTTTGTGCAGCTTATAGTAGGCATGTAGTTTTCAGGTGTAATAAGCAATAAAGTAATGTGGAAAAGTACAAGTGAGTAATCAATATGTGTAAGACGTAAGTAATCTAAGTGAGCCGCTGGAAACACCATAATATTCTAATTTTAGTAACAACGTCTCATGATCAACACAATCAAAAGCTTTTGATAGATCACAAAAAATACCAATGGTATCCTGCTTCTTCTCCCATGCATCAAATATATGTTTGACAAGTGCAACTCCTGCATCTGTCGTGTTCCTACCTTTAGTGAAACCAAACTGTTTATCATGAAGTAAATTATTTTCTGTAAAATGTGAAAGCAGTTTATTAAATATTATTTTTTCAAAAATTTAACTTAGAGCTGGAAGTATGGAGATGGGTCTAAAATTTGAAGGATCACTTTTGTCCCCTGCTTTGAATAACGGTATGATTTTACTGTACTTCATAAGGTTAGGAAATTGGTTTTCATCTATACATTTATTGAAAATGAATACCAGGTAAGGCGCGATAGCGGGCATTATTGATTGTATTATATTGATTGAAATGCCTCAAAGATCTTCAGTCTTTTTTATATTTAGTTGCTTAAAAGTTTTAAGTATAGTTATAAAATCAATATTCTGAAAATCAAAATCCAAAAATTCCTAAAGATTCCAATATTCTTCTGAAAAAAAAGGAAAGTAAATTTCTGACAGCACCGATTCGATCCGAGCCGTTAGAACGAGATTGAATAAAATAAACATTCTCACAATATTTCACATTTATAATTTTAGTAGGCATGTGTGCAATAAATTAATTTCAAAAAATAAAATTAGTATGAAATTTAATGTTAAGTAATAGGTTTGCGCCCCTGTCGCCTCCCCCCTCCCAGATCCCCTCGCAAATTATTACATAGTTGTTCTTGTTCATGGAGGATGTTCTTCCCGGTATTAATCATAGGTTCATCCTGTGATTATTAACGGGAAGCGATAACGGAGAATTTGCGTTATCTTTTGAAAAGTTGCATAGCTATGCCACTGTACGTATCTTTAATATTATACATATATTACTAGCTGACCCGGCAAACGTTGTTTTGCCATATAAATAATTTTTAAGTAAATGTCTAAAAATTAAAGGAAAATGTTAAGGGTGGGACAACCCTTATCACTAAGGGGTATGAAAAACAGATGTTGGCCGATTCTCAGACCTCCTCAATTTGCTCACAAAGTTTCATGAGAATCGGTCAAGCCGTTTCGGAGGAGTACGGGAACTAACATTGCGACACGAGAATTTTATATATAAGAAGAAGTAATAAGTGCAACTATTTATTAATCTGTGGTGCAACACTATCCAAGTCGGTCTTTGGATGTGTGAGCACTCTTAAGACATTGAGACCCTCGGATAGTACATTAAGCCATCAGCCCCGCGTGCCATATATACGAACATCTGTTGCAGTTCGTTACGGGTAATTGGAAGCCTCAATATTGCCAATGGGTTCAGGAGGTCAAATGCCAGTCAAATAAAAATAAATACAAAAGCCAGTCGAATGCGAGTGGGATTTTTTCTTTTTTATACCACTAAGGTGGCAAACAAGCGGATGTGTGTAACACCAGAGAAGCCACACTCGCGCTGCCGACCCTGTAAGCACAGAGTCTCTGTGCAGTCAGTGTAGAATAGACAAAGCAGAACAAACCTTTAATCTCCCCCAATGATATTTCATAACATATCATCCTTTTTATATGTACCTAATATCATTGATCTACCCACTGATAGCACAAATTCTCCAGTGAGCTCTCCGAGAGCTTCGTACAAAATTATATTCTGGGACGAAATTACGCTTCATAAGTAAACCGCGATTATGTTTAGATTGCGTGGTGACGTTCTGACCACTCAGGACACACAGGACAGTGAGAAGGATATATTATGCATGGAAGAATTTGGATGGTTTCGGGCGACGGTTCTGTGGCTTAGTGGTCACGGCGTTCTCCCTGTAAGGGAAAGATCACGGGTTCGAATCCCGCCTGAAATGATTAAATTTTTCCATTTTTTTTTATATCGTCGGCTTCCTTTTAATAAATGTTCTCCCTTCACCATTAACAGTCGTAGTTATGGAGCACTACAGTAACCGGGTTACAGAGTAGATTTCTCAGTCTGACCAAGGTGAATACAAGTAATACCTTTTTTTTTTTTTATACTACTTAGTTGGCAGACAAGCACACGGCCCACCTGATGGAAAGTAGTTACCGTGGCCTATGGACGTCTGTAACACCAGAGGAGTCACAGTCGCGCTGCCAACCCTGTAAGTACAGAGTTTCTGTGCCGTCAGTAGAAGACAAATCAGGACAAGCCTTTAGTCTTCCCACTGACGGCACAAATTCTCCAGTGAGCTCTGGCTACCCTACTCACCGCTGGGAACACAAAACGAAGTTATTATAACCGCGGTATTCTGTAGGGCGGAGGTACTTCCCCAGTCGGACTGCTCAATCGGGCGGATATACCGCCGTGTCCTACCTCCTTGCAAAAAACCTTCAACATTAGAGGCTAATTCGTATTATTTTTTGAAAATGCCTCCGTTATAATCAAATCAATGTTGTTGTTTAACGCCTACCATTAATATTATAGCATAGCGTAACAAGACAACACTTTTCATATTTAGGGGTTGCTATGCAGGGGGCGCGGGTTCGATTCCCGCTCAGTGCTTGTATGCATGAATATGTATATTTGCATTGGTCTGGGTGTTTCTATGTATAATATGTATGTATTTACAAAAAAAAAGTCTCTAAGTATGTTTATCCGCATTCTAGATTCCATAACACAAGCTACTTAAGCTATGCTTACCATGGGTCTAGATAGCGCTGTGTAGAATGTCGTGGAAAAAAAAATGTTGCCCTTTGATTAGCACACGGAATGGCACAGTTCATAGCAGGTAAAGGGCGCGAATGAATTCTCCGAACGTAGGCTTGGGGGTGACAGGTGACCAGAAGACGTCCTCTGTGGCGTAGCGGTAGAACGTTCGCCTGCTACGCAGTGGGCGTGGGTTCGATTCCCGTTCAGTGCAACTATTTGTAGGCTGCGTGGTGGCAGAGTAGAATTTGGGCCACCCCATCACTTCCCATGCGGTGTCGTACAAGGCGACTAAGGGATAGACAGATATATACAGTCCAGACAAAGGTTTAGATGCATTGCTCGAGTCAACAATAGTGCCCGGAAGACGGCAATAGGCTCACCCCCTATTACGTGGGACTGAATTCAATGATTGGTAAATGTGGGTGTTAATTCACCTTTGCCTAACCCCCCGGAGATAAAGGCGTGATTATAGACCTAACTTTTATATATTCTCTCTTTTATAATAGATGTTTTTTTAAATAAAATAAGTATTTTAATAAAAGTTATATCGTATCGTATAAAAGTTATACAAGCGTGGCCGCAATTAGGGCCACCCCATTTCTTCCCATGCGGTGTCGTACAAGGCGACTAATGGATAGGTCTATTTAACATCAGACAGATATATACAGCCCAGACTCAGCCCCAGATTCATGGTTCGAGTCAACAATACTGCCCGAAATATGGAAATTATCTCACCTCCTATTACCGAGGTGGTCCTAATTTGAAATGTAGGTGTTAATTCGCCTCTGCCTAACCCTTCGGGGATAAAGGCGTGATTTTATGTATGTATGTATTTAAGGTTGTTTCGGTTGATTTTGCAAAAACATGACACGATATGCCTTCGACTCGACAAAAGAAGATGAACATGTATTTAAACTATCATGGTCACTCACATCAGTATCAAAATAAACGGGATATTTACCATGTTCCATTGTTTTGAGTTTCCGATATTTCAGCGCTGTAAATATCCCGTTTATTTTGATACTGATAAGATGAACAAACTTTTAAAAAAGTACACTTACTTTAAACATTATATTCTTCGTGCTGCTAAAAATCACGGAACGGAAGGATTAGTCAAGTTTTAGTTGACACGTTTTACCGAAAACACTGTATTCTTTCTTCCCCCTTACATCTCTGAAATGGGTAGCAATCTGGTACACCCTTAATTTATGTAGCGGAGTCTTGAGGGACAGTGGAAATGATTTTACATAGAATGAGTTGACTGAGTTGACACGTTTTACCGAAAACACTGTATTCTTTCTTCCCCCTTACATCTCTGAAATGGGTAGCTATCTGGTACACCCTTAATTTATGTAGCGGAGTCTTGAGGGACAGTGGAAATGATTTTACATAGAATGAGTTTATAAGTTTAGTTTATAAGTAGGTATATTGAGATAAATATTTTGTAGGTACCTACACAAATTAAAACCAATCGATCATTGTATGTGCTGATTTGTGAGTGCTTCAAAGCTGCTCGGCAAAGCTCCCTCCTCGAGTGCGACGAGTCATTCTATTGGTGCGTTAATATCACGCCATGTTATAACTACCAATAAACGCGTATCACTATGATAAGATGTATGCAGCTGGTGCACCAACACTGGCGGATATTTAATACAAGGCTAGAATAAACTCTGGATTCATGGGCTACTCATTATCCCTGGTATAGAATCCCATGGGATGCGGCAAAGGTATCAGATGCCCATGCTGGCGGAGCCGTGGGCAACAGCAAAAGTAAAATAATTTCGTCTTACAACAAAAACTTGTTTGGTAGGAGGTAGGACACGGCGGTATTTCAGCCCAACTGAGCAATCCGACTGGGGAAGTACCTCCGCCCTACAGAAATATAAGGCTATAATAACTTCGTGTTGTGTTCCCAGCTGTGAGTAGGGTAGCCAGAGATCACTGGAGAATTTGTGCTGTCAGTGGGAAGACTAAAGGCTTGTCCTGCTTCGTCTTCTACTGACGGCGCAGAAACTCTGTACTTACAGGGTTGGCAGCGCGACTGTGACTCCTCTGGTGTTACATACGTCCATAGGCCACGGTAACCACTTTCCATCAGGTGAGCCGTGTGCTTGTCTGCCAACTAAGTGGTATAAAAAAATAACTATTCTACTTTGTAGTCATTTAAACGTAAAGTAAGTCGAGGCGTCGCGCGGCGGCGGTGTGATGCGCATCTCCCCAGGGGACAAGATAGAGATAACGTGGTTCCCACAGCCGAGGGGCCATCTATACACCGAAGATGGCCCTGGTTCAATCGGGGTGCGAGGGATATGTCAGTGGCAATCTCACCTCCAGCATCTGAAGACCCAAGACAGCGAGCGGTATTAGTCAGTTCGAGTATAAGTCCCCGCCAGTGTAGTATCCCAGAAGATTCTCGCACAAAGGTTCCATAGAGAAATCGATTCACTGCTGGACATAGGCTTCTCCCAATCTTGGAGGCTTTAGCCTACTGTATCCACGCAGGCTAGACTGGTTGGTTTTATATCAAGTTTTCCTTCATTCGCAGTGTTAGTCGCCTCTTACAACAGCCTACGGATGATATGGGGTGGTGATACCTTTTTTTTTTTTTTTTTACGTGCGCAAAATCCCCACGGATACCTCCCCACCGGAGCCGGTGGAGGAGGTTATGTCGGACTCGAACCGACTAAAACGCACGCCGCCTGTGGGTCGTTTTGGTTGCCGAAGGTGAGGTTGACAGGCATATCCCTCGCACCCCGGCCAACCCAGGGCCATCTCTCACGATATGGCCCTCTTCTCGGGTGGGTGGTGATACTTGTATTCTTTCTCCGTCACAACACGGATAGCTATTGTATAGATATATTCTCATAGGAGCTACCTCCTACACGGCGGTATTTCCGCCCAATTGAGCAGATTGGGGAAGTACCTCCGCCCTACAGAATACCGTGGTTATAATAACTTCGTGTTGTGTTCCCAACTTCGAGTAGCGTAGCCAGAGCTCACTGGAGAATTCGTGCTGTCAGTGGGATGGGATGACTAAAGGCTTGTCCTGCTTTGTCCTCTACACTGACGGCACAGAAACTCTGTGCTTACAAGGTCGGCAGCGCGAGTGTGGCTTCTCTGGTGTTACACACGTCCATAGGCCACGGTAACCTCTTTCCATTAGGTGGGCCGTGCGTTGTCTGCCACCTAAGTGGTATAAAAAAAAATATACGGGTATTGGAGAAATATCGAACAATTCTCATAAAATTTCACTCTACCAAATCCTGTAGCGCCCGAGTGAACCTTACTGTACTTACTAAACAACGGACGGAGTCTCTGGCGCAGTCTGTCTTCTCGGGGTTAGGAAGTCAAATGATAGTCGCTCCCGAAAAAGTCGATATACTTACCTATCAAAAACCAATCACAATGTAAAGTTAGATTTAAAAGAAATGTCCCTACATAGAAGCATTACAGCTGGACCAGTTGCTGAACTTTTTAGGGCTCCAACTACCCATAACGACTGCCACAGATGTTGGTATGGTAACCAGAACTGACTGCTAAACGTGCTCTCCAGGGCACAACCAGACCAATACAAATACCTATGTTCATGTGTACAAATATTTGCTCTGAGCGGTGATCGATCCCGCGCCTCCGGCGTAACGGTCTCGTTCACTACCGCCAAGCCACGTAGACTGTCTTGTTTTATCGTGCGAATAATCCTTACGGATTCTTCCCTCGCCGAAACCGGTGTGGGAGGTTATGTCGGACTTGAACCGACTAAAACGCACGCCGTGTGTGGGTCGTAAGTGGCCGTAGTAAGCCGTAGACATATCCCTCACGCGAGATTATACAGCCTCAGTATCAGAATAAACGGGATATTTACCATGTTTCATTATTTTGAGTTTCCGATATTTCGGCGCTGTTGCAAGCACCATGATCACGGAGGAACTGGAGTAGTGGCGGTCAACAAAGAAAAAGTTTTTTCTTCTAGGAGTAATTATATCGATCTACCCTCTTTCGAGTTCATTTACTACGCGTATCTGTACTACTATTGGTTTCACTCTCACTACAGATTCGAACCCGATCTCGATCACGTTCACGACATACGATGCTCACTGTATCCACTCGCGATTTTGTTTTAGCTTGTTCCCGGTTGTTTTTGCAAAGACGGACCACTGGATGCCAGACGTTCGGCAGTTGAAACCCATCCTCACGATTGAAATTTTTATACTTTTTTATTTCAATTGCTTCCCTTAGACCTCGACAGAACGCCACTATATACCAAGACTGCTTGGTATATAGTGGCGTTCTGTCGAAAGCATCTGAGGGTTATGTAGCTCGATCCAGTGGTTCGTACCGGACTCCAATAAATGTTGAGTGACCATGATAGTTTAAATACCTATATTATACAGCCTACTAAATGGTTCGTGACAAACGCGATCCAAGTCCTGCGTATTTCAAATATTTAATTTTATCGGCTTCCTTTTTGAAAATTTCGTTCACCGCTGATTGAGACATAAAATCATTTAATTAATTTCATTAAAGGTAAGCAAGAAAAAGATACAGATAGCGGCTTATTGATACGAAAGTTCACAAGGAAATTTAAACTGCCTAAAGGATGCAACGTCAAAAATATTGAGTCGAAGTTCTCTCCGGACGGAGTTCTGACTGTCACAGCCTTGCGCTCGAACAGCGGTCTAGATACGAGTGACATGGTGGAAGTGCCAATAAGCAGTGAGGGTATAATGAGGGGAAGGAAAATAAAGAAGGAAGATTCGACTATATACCCACCATACTGTCAATCTTATGCTAAAGTGAAGCCCAAAGAAACGAAAGATCCGAAATCAAAAACATAAAAATATTTTTAGTGTATGTAATTTTATTCTCATAGATATGTTATTAAATTAATTCCTATTTATACAAAATATTGTTTGTTTTTTTTTTCACGATTGTAGTCTGTATAAGTGGCAATGATCTTGAACAATAGTCTAAAAGTTCGTACGTTCAAGAGGTGTTTGGTTCGAAACCCCAACATGGTGTAACCAGGGTAATGGAGACGTTGACACGGGTGTGGCCCTGTAGAAAACTGCTCCTAGGCTCTCCATGTGTTCATCTGAAACCCCCCTAGCAATAGGCGCAGTGGAGAGCATGCAAGGGGCGGGTTGGTACTCCGGACTCTCCGGTTGGGGGTGACTGGTACGGCCGCGGGGGGGACCCAGGTTGTAGTCATCTAAACATTGTTCTTGGTTGCAGACGACTGCCTTAGTTTTTCAGAGCCCCGGGTTTTTGAAGGGTGGAACCACCTGTCCCTCTACTAGGAGCAAGCCGGTACGCGGTGCGCGCCTCTTTATATCCAGGGACATCATGCTTCCCACAACCGAAAAAAAACCTGAATGCCAAGTCTACCATGTTAGAATAGTGAAACTCAGCTTGACGGCCTCATCATATTCATTTTCACGCCCCGCTAAAAGACCCGAAACAATAGGAAGAAGAAAACACGTGAGCTGGTAAGGAATTCCAGCTCTTAATGGTGTGCAAAGGAAAGAGTCACCCAACCGCTTGGTTCTTCATGGGATTTTCTGCACCGTATGTGGTTGACATCTAAGACCTGCACCTGTTGTCGTGTGTAGGAAAGGAGAGGGTGGGAAGAGAGTTCTCGAAATCGCACGTAAGCGTGAACGAAACACAATAATGTATGTTTGTTTGTATACCGACAATGATCTTCACGTCATCGCTACGAAAATAAATTACACGTATTGCGTGGGTGCATATAAATATAGACCAAGACCACATTAACGTTGCATCGTTTGAGCGTTGTTCGGTAGCACGGGCTACTAGAAGGGCGGACGATAGTTCAGTACAATATCTTAATCAGTTTGATCCTTGGACTTTGTGCAGCATTTATATGTTTCGTGTTTCCTTCTTCCTACAGTCCCGAGTCCTTTAATCGGGGCGTTAAAAAGCATCTGATGAGGCCGCCAAGCTGAGTGCCACCATTGTAACATTACTTAAGAGTCTGTGATCGTGACTGTCTTTCCTGAGTCTTTGTCTTTAGCTTACCATCAGGCGAGGTGAAGTCAAGTTTGTGTGTCCTAGATAAAAAAAAAGCTGGTGCAGTGTCCGGGGTTCGTTAGGTTTTAACCATTAAACTAATAAGTAAATAATCCCTACTAACATTATAATAATATATTAAAGTAACTCTGTTACCACGTAGCCATTAGTCTGCTATATGCTTGATTGTTCTCATGAGAGGATGCTTAAAATTGATGGATGCCGTTCTGTCCTCCATCCAAAGTAACTCGTGCCCTCAGCCTAAAAAATGTCGGTCAAGTGCTTGTAAGCTACTTAAACCGTAATATATTTTGCATGCGTTGACTAAGAAGTTTGTTTTTTGCACAGTTATAAGACGTTATAGACCTGAGTATGTGGTATCACAGATAATATAAATTTCAACTTGATACCTCCACGCATTCCGGAGAAAAAAGGCTTGACAGACTGTCAGATACACGGACAGACGGACAACAAAGTGATCCTATACGGGTTCCGTTTATATTTTCTTTTGAGGCACGGAACCTTAAAGTAACATAGACGGAACGCATAGAACTAGCGTGTGAAGCCGCAAAAAGTAATAGAAGAATTATTTATATTATCTGTGACAATAGGTACTAAAGAAGTACCATTTCGCTCACACTCTATACTCTACTCTATTCTTTACTCTATGACACTGCTGCCATAAAACAGCCGAACACTTCATACCATTCCACCATATGACCTCAAAGATCAAAATCATTTTATAAAAATAAACGCATTGCAGAGAATAGGAATCGGATATATTTCATGAGTCAAGGTGAACTTCGAACAAGCTCATAATATTTGTTTTTCTTTTGTAATAGTACGCTAGCATACGAAAGCATACGTCATATATTCGACGAATCGGGAACTTTCGGTTCGTGTTCTAAATACAACTGGAAGCCGTTGCCAGGAGTGACTCATGCGCATATATATGAGTCAAACACTCGCATACTCCTGCATAAATAAAGATATCGTACTCAAGACTACACCTAAAAATTTCTAAGTTCAAATCGGTCGAAATGTCTTTGCTGCCGTATTTCTTCGACTACGACCATCCCAGATGGCCACGACGACTTTTAGATCAAAATTTTGGGCTCACAATCACTCCTGATGACTTGATGGCAGCTCCAGTGAGTCCTATAGTTCCTCGCATCAAACCTTGGTGGCCTAAAGACGCAACTTCAACAATAAAATCTGATAAGGATAAGTGGCAAATTAATGTTGACGTCCAACATTTTGCACCGGATGAAATTACTGTCAAGATTACTGATGGGTTTATTGTTATTGATGGAAAACACGAAGAGAAACAAGATGAACACGGATTTGTTACCAGACAGTTTACCAGAAGATTTAAACTGCCAGAAGCGAGTAATCCAGATGCTGTAGAATCTAAGTTGTCTTCTGATGGTGTTCTTACTGTTGTGGCGCCGA
Source organism: Eilema griseolum (assembly GCA_963662185.1). Lineage (NCBI taxonomy): Eukaryota > Metazoa > Arthropoda > Insecta > Lepidoptera > Erebidae > Eilema > Eilema griseolum. Next base: position 8,910,856 of record OY759256.1, on the reverse strand, counting down.
AGAAAGCTGATGAAGTTAAAGGAGAAAGGTCTGTTCCTATCACACATACGGGACCCGTGAGGCAAATAACTGGCGATGAAACGAAGTAGGGGGCTATATTGAAGTATAGTACAGTTACGTGTACTTAATAAAATGTAAATATCTAACATTGAAATCACTTTTTAATATTCAGAAGAAAAGTGCGGTGACGTACACAATTATTTATTTTGTGGTTACAAAGTTATACTTACGATGAGACTGGTCTAAGTTTTTTATTACTTTTATTTTTTTTAATAAATGTTTATTAAAATATGTGTGTTTATTTTTATACATTCATAACATATTATACTAGACAACACGACACGACATCGCTAAGCAGATGATGAAGATGAAAAGCCTTGTCGTACTTTATAATAATAATAATGACGTCTTTATTGTACACCAATTACACATTACACTAGAATATGTGATACAAGTACCGTGGCACGTACAGATGGCGGCCTTATCGCTCTGCGGCAATTTCTTACAGGCAACCATAGGATGGAGATCTTCTCTATTGCTACGAACTTCCTCCCATAATTCTTCTTACTATGACAACTCCTTCACAGATTCTGCTGTGCGGTTGTGGAATTCTCTCCCTCGTGTCATACGCGATAGCCCTTATTTAAATATATTTAAGAAACGAACAAGAGACTATTTTCTCTCTCAACACTAACAAACATAATATGTATTTATATGTATGTATGCCGTAGTATTGTATTCTCTTTGATGTATGCCTATATGTATGTATGTAATTATTATTATAGTATGTAATTATTATTATTATTATTAAATTGACATTGACAATAGATTATAATTATTGCATATGTATATGACAGTAAAATGTATTGTTTGAGCGTTATGAGCAATGTATTATTATGAGCAGTAAGGACTAATCTTGTAATCGATATCTACTAACCATAACTGTAAGTACCAATACTAATCATCATGACATTTAATTTTAATTTGTACGCCATGTAAGTGGCAGGACATAGTGCACCTATATTTATTATTTTAAGATCTTTGTAAAACCTATGTTCCACAATTTAATAAATAAATAAATAAATAAATAAATAAAAATTTCTATGATGGCTTTATTTGTATGTTTACGTAGATAATGCCTTTTGCCAGGGGTATACCTTCTGTATACCTACGCACGACCCTGCCTCACATTGGATTGCAATTTCTCTGTGCCCTTCCGGGTTTGCTGAAAGAGAAATCAACCTTGAGTTAAGCTCGCCTTTGTACATGGTATTTCACTTATTTGTATAAATCCCTTTTTTTTTATTGTTCAATTCATATCATTACACACATCTTGCAAATTTAAACCACCCGCTTAAACCATAATGGTTTATATGCGAGCGTGAGTTTGCCTAGTTAGTGTTACATTGCAAGTACTCAAATATATTAAAATACAGTTTTTTTATAAGATAAAATACTTACTTCAAATACAGTCGTTTAAATTGTTTAAGAAATGGCTCTGTAAACTTTTTACAAAGGGTTGTTTTGTTACATATTTTTGCACTATTTGTTCTGGTAAGCTATTCAAAATTTCGGGCAGTATATATTGACAAATTTTGGTTCCATATATATTGATAGATGTTGGCATATTATATTTTTTTCTATTTGGCAACTCTATTATCTACATTTGAGATTTCTTCTTTCATGATAGCTATTTTAGTTTTACATTGAATTGGCAGCACCTCACCCTTGCAAATGTACAATAAAGAATATATAATAAAAAATAAGTTTATTTAATATCAAATACTTTATTGCGAAACGGTTTATTTAAAAATATACAAAACCCTATTGATACAAATATTAATATAAAATTATAAACAAAAAGCGATTCCTTAATCTATAACAAATAGAAAAAAAAAGATGAAAATCTATGACAGTGTCATGCACATATTAACGTGTTAACAAACTTCAAAACAGAAGGAGGTGTTTCAAACAATGCCTTATTGATACGAATATTAATATAAAATTATAAACAAAGCGATTCCTCAATCTATAACAAACAGAAAAAAATATGAAAATCTATGACAGTGTCATGAACGTATTAACGTGTTAACAAACTTCAAAACAGAAGGTGTTTCAAACAAAACCTTATTGATACGAATATTAATATAAAAAAACAAAGCGTTATAACAAATAGAAAAAAAGATGAAAATCTATGACAGTGTCATGCACGTATTAACGTGTTAACAAACTTCAAAACAGAAGGAGGTGTTTCAAACAAAACCTTATTGATACTAATATTAATATATAATTATAAACAAAGCGATTCCTTAATCTATAACAAACAGAAAAAAAATATAAAAATCTATGAGTGTCATGAACGTATTAACTTGTTAACAAACTTCAAAACAGAAGGAGGTGTTTCAAACAATACCTTATTGATACGAATATTAATATAAAATCATAAACAAAGCGATTCCTTAATCTATAACAAATAGAAGAAAAAAAGATGAAAATCTATGACAGTGTCATGAACGTATTAACGTGTTAACAAACTTGAACACAGAAGGAGGTGTTTCAAACAATATCTTATTGATACGAATATTAATATAAAATCATAAACAAAGCGATTCCTTAATCTATAACAAACAGAAAAAGATATGAAAATCTATGACAGTGTCATGAACGTATTAACGTGTTAACAAACTTCAAAACAGAAGGTGTTTCGAACAAAACCTTATTGATACGAACATTAATATAAAATCATAAAGAAAGCGATTCCTTAATCTACAAAAAAAGTAGAAAAAAATCTAAAACAGTTGCATGAACGTATTAAACAACGTGTTAACAAACTTCAAAACAGAAGGAGCTGTTTCAAACAATTCTTCATTGAATTGTAGTGTGTCACGATCCCCCATGGCGTTTAACAGCTTGTATATGAAAGTGCCATTGAAAGTTCTGTGATACTTCGTGGTCACGAAAGGCGAACCACACAAGGTATTCAAATAATTCATGTGAAGTAAACAATATTGAAGTTCGACCAGAGTTTTTAAAATATTCTCATCGAATATTTCCTTCGCTTCGGACTTTGAATATCGAAAATATTTTTTTGTTATCGATGTGGCGGCATCGCAGTCACTTTCACTAATGTTATTATCTTTCTTTCTTGATGATTCTCTTTCATCAAATATGACATTTAACATTACATAGGATACAATAAAACAGTAAACTTCCTTGGTCACCTCAATGTGCTTACATGCCTTTTTACGAGCGAAATAAGCACATGCGATAAAAAGCAATTTTGCTTCTGCTGAAACCTCATTAATTGTGTCTCGATTAATGTTATTTTTAATCAAAAAGTGCTCGAATAATACCCAATGTTCTTTATCATTCCATCCATTTTCAAACACAGATTCTGTGCACTGATATTTTGGTTTTTCGAAGAATAATTCGGTATCAACTTTTGTAAATTTATCAGAAGTTTGATAAATAGTAATTTCAGAGTGTTTGAAATTTGTCAACAAATTATACGCATATTTTATTATATCTATCGACAGCATGATACTGTCTTCACAATTATTGTTTTTCTCTATAGCCCAAGAGCTCATAATACATTTATACTTAAACAAATTAATGTATGGAATAGCTATTTTCTGAGTTGCCACTCCTTTGTCGAACCACAGTGGATCTAACGGGGTTTCGGGTGACGAAAGTGGACCTGATAGAGATGAATCCTTAGAATTGCGCTTATTTAGGAGTAGGAGATTCACAACTACACTCGTGTTATCGTACGGTTTTTTTTCTAATACTTCTATTCGTGACAGAAATTTGTTTTTATTTAATGCAGTTGGAAATACTTTTGAAATGTTGTTTATAGCCTCCAACTCACTGTGTTCCGAAAGCCATTTCAATATTTCATGTAACTTTTGATTATCGTACTCCTTTTTTATGTGCAAAATCTTCACAAGATTTTCAAAATAATTCTGTGGGAATACAGTTACATCTGACAAAGCTAAAAATATGGCCATTTTTTTATCACTGTTGAAGAATTCCCTTAGGTGGTAAAGTTGACATAGAATTCCTGGAGTGAATGTGTGTATAGTCGTGTACGGAATATAACGAATACCCTTAAAGAAGAAAAATTTATCGTCGCTAAGTACCGGACATTGTAATTCATGAGCGAGCGCCATACAGTCTTCTTTAGATTCCATTACGCTTGTAGCGTACTTGACGTCCATTTCATCAAGGACTTGAAGGTGAATTTCTTTCATAAAAACAGGAGCCACAAAATTATAGTTAAATTCAAAATCAAATTTAGTTAGCCCAAGATTATTTTTCTTCTCTATTTTTTTCTCAACGTCAGTGTCACCGCCTTTAAAGATAATATTACTGTCAATATTTACGTCTTTAAACTTTTGCAGTTGTGTTTTTAAATACTTGGCATACTCGTTCGATTCAGCACCAAACTGGTAGGGCAACTTGCTCTCTTCATATAATCTATGGAAATAGTTTTGACCATCTATAACCAGACTGCCGTCTTTCAAACAATGTGCCTTGGATTGGTCTCTCCATGACCATTTTGGTCGCCTTTGACGTGCCTGTAACAAATATGTTTTAAATAAATAAATAAAATAAAAAAAATAAAAATCATTTAATTTCAGACCAGAGATCCATATTATTAGTAACAATATAACTTATAGACCATGTTAGTATAACAAATAAAATGAAATTAGGTACATAACACCACTCCGGGGGCAGGCTCACCGAACTTTTTTAACATGTAGCTCGATGAACCTACCAACCAGGACCGAATCAAGGCGTTCACCAACCATCCTCAGCACTCCGCTCGAGCTCCACCGCACCCTGTATACCAGCGAGGCAACCTTTTTGCGCATTACCGCGTAAAAGTCGTCCACACCGGCATCGGCAAACATGCCTGAAGCGCTACAGTAGCGTGGAAGCCGGAACAGAGCCCTGAAGATGTTGTTGTATTGAACGCGTAGGGCCGTGTAGGATTTTTGTGTAAAAATCCTACACGGCCCTAAGTTTTTTACTCGTTATTGTGTTATAAGGCTTGAACTTGAATCTATATTTTTTTAAATCTAGGTCACGCTAATTTTACTACCCCTCGCCTGATGGTAAGCTAAAGGCAAAGTCTCAGGAAAGAGGGTCATGATTACAGACACTAAGTAATTTTACGATGGTGGCACTCAGTTTGGCGGCCTCATATACGGAATATATACGGAATACTAATAATAGATACTAGATACTAATATTATTACTATCCCTGTATGAAATTTAACTTAGTGGTTAAGAAAACGACTTTACGATCGAGATATCCCGGATTCGAATCCTGGCCATTACAGTACCGACTGACGTGAACCCACGCCTAACATAAGCAATTTAGCTTAGCTGGAGGGGTTAGAGGGAATATTAGTAATTTACATACATACATACATATAAACACGCCTTTATCCCCGGAGGGTTAGGCAGAGGTGAATTAACACCCACATTTCACTAGTAATTTTATTCGGTCCCGCGTAATAGGAGGTGATCCCATTGCCGTATTTCGGGCACTATTGTTGACTCGAGCATGCATCTGAGGCTGAGTCTGGGCTGAATATTAGTAATTTCGATCAAAGAATCAAAGAATCAAAGAATCAATTTCATTTATTCAGTTTAGGCACATAAAGAGCACATATGAACGCCAAAATTTTACAAATGTATGTCAAGAAATAATATAAAAATATTAAATAATGTAAAAATAAACCATTGGAAAATGATTCTTTCGCTGGTTCGGTAGATTAGTTCTACTGAGAAGATACCAGCAAGAAACTCAGCGAACTACATTAGAACTAGATTATTTTTCTTTTTTAAATTTGTTTTGGTTTAGGTACAATTTATTTTGTGCGAGCAAGCAAGAAACTTATGTTGACCATGCATTAACATCATTAAGGTACCTACTCATCCACTTTATAGTAACCTTTACTCATTAACGTTTTTTTCACTTCTATTTTAAATTTATTTATTGGCATATTAATCAAGTCCTGAGGAATTTTATTAAATATTTTTATGCAGCTGCCTACAAATGAATCACCAACCTTGTGAAGCCTAAGTTTTGGTACAACTAGTTTATTTTTATTTCTCGTATTAAAATTGTGTATATCAGATAGTTTTTCGAAAATATTTAGGGTTTTTCGTACATATAAGATATTTTCATAAATGTATTGAGAAGCAACTGTAAAAATATTAATTTCTTTGAAAACTTCTTTCAGCGAGTCACAGGGTCTGAGGCTATAGATCGCTCGTATCGCTCGTTTCTGTAGTACAAATATAGTTTCAATATCTGCAGCTGAGCCCCACAGCAGCAGACCGTATGACATAACGCTATGAAAGTAGCTAAAATAAACTAATAAACTAATCGTGCAGTTTCCTCATCAGTCAGTGACCTTATCTTTCTAACAGCATAGGCAGCTGAGCTAAGTCTTCCTGCCAAGGCTGTGATATGAGAACCCCATTGCAGTTTACTGTCTTGAGTTATTCCAAGAAAAACTGAGGACAGATTCGTTATTCATTTTAATATTATTATCTGTCTGTCTTACATTTGGCATAGTAAACATTACACATTTAGTTTTCTTCGCATTGAGCAGCAAGTTATTACTTGTAAACCAATGCAATATATCAGAAAGGGAAAGGGAAAAAGGAAAATTATTCACTTCGTCAAGTACTACTTTATGTCTATCAGTCTTAAAAATTAATGATGTGTCATCAGCAAATAATACAATTTCACAAAGATTTGTCGCGAAGTAAGGAAGATCATCAACATATATCAAGAATAGAAGGGGTCCTAATATCGAGCCCTATGGTACTCCCATAACTAATGGGGCACCAGAAGAGTCAGTGCCATTAACGTTAACTTTTTGAATTCTATCAGTGAGGTAAGACGTAAGTAATCTAAGTGAGCCGCTTGAAACACCATAATATTCTAATTTTAGTAACAACGTCTTATGATCAACACAATCAAAAGCTTTTGATAGATCACAAAAAATACCAATGGTATCCTGCTTCTTCTCCCATGCATCAAATATATGTTTGACAAGTGCAACTCCTGCATCTGTCGTGTTCCTACCTTTAGTGAAACCAAACTGTTTATCATGAAGTAAATTATTTTCTGTAAAATGTGAAAGCAGTTGATTAAATCTTATTTTTTCAAAAAATTTACTTAGAGCTGGAAGTATGGAGATGGGTCTAAAATTTGAGGGATCACTTTTGTCCCCTGCTTTGAATAACGGTATGATTTTACTACTATTTTACTTCATAAGGTTAGGAAATAGGTTTTCATCTATACATTTATTGAAAATGAATGCCAGGTAAGGCGCGATAGCGGGCATTATTGATTGTATTATATTGATTGAAATGCCCCAAAGATCTTCAGTCTTTTTTATATTTAGTTGCTTAAAAGTTTTAAGTATGGTTATAAAATCAATATACTGAAAATCAAAATCCAAAAATTCCAAAAGATTCCAATATTCTTCTGAAAAAAAAAGGAAAATAAATTTCTGACAGCACCGATTCGATCCGAGCCGTTAGAACGAGATTGAATAAAATAAACATTCTCACAATATTTCACATTTATAATTTTAGTAGGCATGTGTGCAATAAATTAATTTCAAAAAATAAAATTAGTATGAAATTTAATGTTAAGTAATAGGTTTGCGCCCATGTCGCTTCCCCCCTCCCCCTCCCAGATCCCCTCGCAAATTATTACATAGTTGTTCTTGTTCATGGAGGATGTTCTTCCCGGTATTAATCATAGGTTCATCCTGTGATTATTAACGGGAATCGATAACGGAGAATTTGCGTTATCTTTTGAAAAGTTGCATAGCTATGCCACTGTACGTATCTTTAATATTATACATATATTACTAGCTGACCCGGCAAACGTTGTTTTGCCATATAAATAATTTTTAAGTAAATGTCTAAAAATTAAAGAAAAATGTTAAGGGTGGGACAACCCTTATCACTAAGGGGTATGAAAAACAGATGTTGGCCGATTCTCAGACCTACTCAATTTGCTCACAAAGTTTCATGAGAATCGGTCAAGCCGTTTCGGAGGAGTACGGGAACTAACATTGCGACACGAGAATTTTATATATAAGAAGAAGTAATAAGTGCAACTATTTATTAATCTGTGGTGCAACACTATCCAAGTCGGTCTTTGGATGTGTGAGCACTCTTAAGACATTGAGACCCTCGGATAGTACATTAAGCCATCAGCCCCGCGTGCCATATATACGAACATCTGTTGCAGTTCGTTACGGGTAATTGGAAGCCTCAATATTGCCAATGGGTTCAGGAGGTCAAATGCCAGTCAAATAAAAATAAATACAAAAGCCAGTCGAATGCGAGTGGGATTTTTTCTTTTTTATACCACTAAGGTGGCAAACAAGCGGATGTGTGTAACACCAGAGAAGCCACACTCGCGCTGCCGACCCTGTAAGCACAGAGTCTCTGTGCAGTCAGTGTAGAATAGACAAAGCAGAACAAACCTTTAATCTCCCCCAATGATATTTCATAACATATCATCCTTTTTATATGTACCTAATATCATTGATCTCCCCACTGATAGCACAAATTCTCCAGTGAGCTCTCCGAGAGCTTCGTACAAAATTATATTCTGGGACGAAATTACGCTTCATAAGTAAACCGCGATTATGTTTAGATTGCGTGGTGACGTTCTGACCACTCAGGACACACAGGACAGTGAGAAGGATATATATGCATGGAAGAATTTGGATGGTTTCGGGCGACGGTTCTGTGGCTTAGTGGTCACGGCGTTCTCCCTGTAAGGGAAAGATCACGGGTTCGAATCCCGCCTGAAACGATTAAATTTTTTCATGTTTTATATCGTCGGCTTCCTTTTAATAAATGTTCTCCCTTCACCATTAACAGTCGTAGTTATGGAGCACTACAGTGACCGGGTTACAGAGTAGATTTCTCAGTCTGACCAAGGTAAATACAAGTAATACCTTCAACATTAGAGGCTAATTCGTATTATTTTTTGAAAATGCCTCCGTTAAAATCAAATCAATGTTGTTGTTTAACGCCTACCATTAATATTATAGCATAGCGTAACAAGACAACACTTTTCATATTTAGGGGTTGCTATGCAGGGGGCGCGGGTTCGATTCCCGCTCAGTGCTTGTATGCATGAATATGTATATTTGCATTGGTCTGGGTGTTTCTATGTATAATATGTATGTATTTACAAAAAAAAAGTCTCTAAGTATGTTTATCCGCATTCTAGATTCCATAACACAAGCTACTTAAGCTATGCTTACCATGGGTCTAGATAGCGCTGTGTAGAATGTCGTGGAAAAAAAAATGTTGCCCTTTGATTAGCACACGGAATGGCACAGTTTAGAGCAGGCAAAGGGCGCGAATGAATTCTCCGAACTTAGGCTTGGGGGTGACAGGTGACCAGAAGACGGCCTCTGTGGCGTAGCGGTAGAGCGTTCGACTACTACGCAGTGGGCGTGGGTTGGATTCCCGTTCAGTGCAAATATTTGTAGGCTGCGTGGTGGCAGAGTAGAATTTGGGCCACCCCATCACTTCCCATGCGGTGTCGTACAAGGCGACTAAGGGATAGACAGATATATACAGTCCAGACACAGGTTTAGATGCCTTGCTCGAGTCAACAATAGTGCCCGGAAGACGGCAATAGGCTCACCCCCTATTACGCGGGACTGAATTCAATGATTGGTGAAATGTGGGTGTTAATTCACCTTTTTTTTTTTTTTACGTGCGCAAAATCCCCTCGGATACCTCCCCACCGGAGCCGGTGGAGGAGGTTATGTCGGACTCGAACCGACTAAAACGCACGCCGCCTGTGGGTCGTTTTGGTTGCCGAAGGTGAGGTTGACAGGCATATCCCTCGCATCCCGGCCGACCCAGGGCGATCTCTCACGATCTGGCCCTCTTCTCGGGTGTGGGGACTACAGAGTCCCCAACTCTTCCCCGGAAACGGGGAGGCGCGCCACGCGCGCCGCCGCCGCGGCCTGCTTCTGCCAGGGTGACAGGTGGCTCCACCTGTTACCCCCAGGCCGTCGCTCATGGGGGGTGGAGGTCGTTCATCGACCTCCGACGCCCGAGTTGCCTTCGTACGCGGGCAGCTTGTCTTGCGATCCTTCGTCGCTCCCGCTGCCGCTCCCGCCACGCCTCCTCCTTCACGAGCATTACTTGCTCGCAGAAGGAGGCGCCGGCCGCCCACGCATCCGCGCAGCGAACCATCGCCGCGAGCAAGGTGGAGAGCGTGAGAACCCTCACTCCCAGGGCCGCCACAAGCTCCCGCCTCGGCGTCTCCCACGCCGGACACTCGGTGAGCGTGTGCGGACCTGAGTCCTCGCTCGCGTCGCAGTGATGGCACTCGGACGTTGGCTCTTTCTGCATCCGACGCAGATACTTTCCGAAGCATCCGTGCTCGGTGATCATCTGCGTCAGACGGTACGAGAGGCTGCCGTGTGGCCTCTCTAGCCACTCCCCCATGATGGGTCTTACCGCCGTTACTACGGCGTGCCCTAGTTAATTCACCTTTGCCTAATCCCCCGGAGATAAAGGCGTGATTATAGACCTAACTTTTATATATTCTCTCTTTTATAATAGATGTTTTTTTTAAATAAAATAAGTATTTTAATAAAAGTTATATCGTATCGTATAAAAGTTATACAAGCGTGGACCATTTATTTATTCCCATGCGGTGTCGTACAAGGCGACTAATGGATAGGCATTTTTTTTTTTTTTTTTTTGGTTGCGCAAAATCCCCACGGATACCTCCCCACCGGAGCCGGTGGAGGAGGTTATGTCGGACTCGAACCGACTAAAACGCACGCCGCCTGTGGGTCGTTTTGGTTGCCGAAGGTGAGGTTGACAGGCATATCCCTCGCACCCCGGCCGACCCAGGGCCATCTCTCACGTTCTGGCCCTCGTCTCGGGTGTGGGGACTACAGAGTCCCCAACTCGACCCCGGAAACGGGGAGGCGCGCTAGGCGCGCCACCGCCGCGGCCTGCTTCTGCCAGGGTAACAGGCGGCTCCACCTGTCACCCCCAGGCCGGCATCACCCCCAGGCCGGCATCACCCCCAGGCCGGCGGGATAGGCCTATTTAACATCAGACAGATATATACAGCCCAGACTCAGCCCCAGATTCATAGTTCGAGTCAACAATACTGCCCGAAATATGGAAATTATCTCACCTCCTATTACCGAGGTGGTCCTAATTTGAAATGTAGGTGTTAATTCGCCTCTGCCTAACCCTTCGGGGATAAAGGCGTGATTTTATGTATGTATGTATTTAAGGTTGTTTCGGTTGATTTTGCAAAAACATGACACGATATGCCTTTGACTCGACAAAAGAAGATGAACATGTATTTAAACTATCATGGTCACTCACATCAGTATCAAAATAAACGGGATATTTACCATGTTCCATTGTTTTGAGTTTCCGATATTTCAGCGCTGTAAATATCCCGTTTATTTTGATACTAATAAGATGAACAAACTTTTAAAAAAGTACACTTACTTTAAACATTATATTCTTCGTGCTGCTAAAAATCACGTAGGTAAGAAAGTTTTGCTCTAGTGCTCCAAGCTCCAACAAATATAAAATTATGACTGATGTTCTTTGTCCTCTGTTAACCACTCGTAATCAATATCGCAACTAGACTAGCATAAAGCTCATTAAAGAGTCCCATTTATATAGTAAGTTTGTTTATTTGATAGGTACTGAAGTTAAAAGGAAATAGGGCTGGGGAATGGTGACAAAATATCGATAGTATCACAAGTATTTAGTATTCAATACTTAGAAGTAATAATATACCTATAAGAATTATATTATATTATCTGTGCTATAACACAATTTATTCATATTTTTTATACAGGACACGTCAATTAGACTTCGCCTTACCTGATTGTAAGCTGAAGTCAAAGTCTCAGAAAAGAGGGTCACCATTACATACGTATACCATATTACAATGATGACACTCAGCTTGACGGCCTCATCATTTGCTTTTTCACGCCCCGCTTAAAGGACCGGGGTCTGTAGAAGTAGGACCCCTTTTGTGAGCTTTTACCCTATGCCACAGGTAGGAGTACCGCTTTTTATTATCACTTTGGTAATTCAACCAGTAGTCAAAATGATGGAAAAATAAATTAACTATGCCTATACTTGATACACGATACTGTCAGAAGGTTACACGAATATCACTCAATGAAAATTTAAACATACTCTCCCCGTGACCACGATTGCTGAAAAGTATGATGTGATGTGAAAATGATGAAGATGGGAGGGAGTAGATATATGATCGATGGTCTAGAAGACAAACGATATAATAAGTGAGAAAATTTGCATAGCTATTTGCAATATCGTCTTTACCATACGGGGCACGTGCCCAGGGCCCCCTTCCTGAGTGGGCTCCCCCAAACGATATTTTCTCTAACCCAAATCCGAAACATTTCTCATCATCCTCCTGCCCTTATCCCAAGATTATTTGGGGGCAACATGTGTTCTTTTTCCATTCATCTCTAGTTGTAGTCATTTCAACATTCACTCCCTTCTTAACCATGTCATCTTTCACAATCCACCTCATTTTAGGCCTCCCTCTGCCCTTGTAGCCATTCACTTCCATAGTTAGTGTCTTCCTTACGACATTACTTTCATCCCTACGCGTTACATGCCCGAACCAGGACAAACGATTTCCTCGTGGCATTTCTATTGGTTACCTACATTTTCTTACTGAAAAAGTTATACAACAAAGTTGCGGAAATCGTGGTAAAGGATCGTATATCAATCATACTTATGCAAATATTTGCAATGAAATTTTAGGAAGTGTCTATTCGTACGAATATTTTTTGATAAATTTGAAAATTAATTACAATAAATATTAGAGGTTAGATAGATAGATAGATAGATAGATAGATTACTTGTGATAATACATATAGAAATAGGGGGCCCCAATTTCTTTATGTGAAAATTTTAATAAACGCTAAAAAATATTATCGTACAAATTATTATGATTGTCATGTGAATGGCAACAGAAACGCGAATAACTAAATACTAAACTCTCTTCCGAGATCGTATTCATGAGGAGGAGGCGTGACCAGCCAATACACCCAGCTGCTTTCGTCAGATGGTAGAGCTTTAAATCAATGTATCAAAAAACTGAGGCTCCTGTGGCCTACCTGCCGAAACTTAAAACTGGAGGGCACACTGAGACCGACTGCCATTGGAAGTTTGACACTTGAAGTTGTTCAAGTAGGTATATGTTCTAACTTTTTTTTTTAACGTGCTCAAAATCCTCATCGATACCCCCCCACCGGAGCCGGTGGAAGAGGTTATGTCGGACTCGCACCGACTAAAACGCACGCCGCCTGTGGGTCGTTTTGGTTGCTGAAGGTGAGGTTGACAGGCATATCCCTCGCACGCCGACCGACCCAGGGCCATCTCTCGCGATCTGACCCTCTCCTCGTGTGTGGGGAGTACAGAGTCCCCAACTCGTCCCCGGAAACAGGGAGGCGCACGACGCGCGCTACCGCCGCGGCCTGCTTCTGCCAGGGTGACAGGCGGCTCCACCAGTAACCTCCAGACCTGCGCTCTTGGGGAGTATATGTTCTACCTAGGGTAGCCTACTCAAGGCAGACATATTCAAGCGTAGTAGAAGCCTCTTCCAAAAAAATAGGATTTGAAAGAATACAAATTGGTATGATCGAAGGCAGTATTTGGTAAGCTATTTGTAATATGGAACGAAAACTGGAGGTGAGGCTAGGCCATGACCAAAAAGTTGCTATCGCTCGCTGCGTGACTTCGAGCGAGCTATACTTACTTAGGGTTGGTTTCTTTGAAAGATACGAAACCTAACAAGGTTATCCGACAAAGAATTAAAGTTTCCAAAATTGCTTATAGAATATACAAGCCGGCTGTGTGCCGAAAGACCGATGGAATAGTGATTACCGATCGATGCCGAACGGTACATGAAACATGCGAAAATGCAATTGATGTAAGTAGGTATACAAAGAAATGATTTCTATGTAAATAAATTCATGTTCCGTAGTAAATTAATGTAGGGAAAAATACATTCACACATATAATCACGCCTTTATCCCCGGAGGGTTAGGCAAAGGTGAATTAACACCCACATTTCACCTTTGAATTCTGTCACACGTAAACGGTTAGTCTATTGACGTCTTCCGGGCACAATTTTTGACTCAAGCCAAATACCTCATAAATAACTTTAAAAAAATTGGGGCCCCCAAATACTTATATGCGCAGGGCCTCCGGCATAGCTAAAGATGGCCCTGACAATTTGTCTTGTTTCCCAACAATATAGGGTTCATAATTGGACATGCAAAACGCGCAAAAAGTTGCATTGGACTGGATGTGACCCGGAGAGCACGTCGGTACCGGTTGCCATACGAACATTTACGTTTAGTTGGAGCCCTCAAAAGGCCGACTATTCTACCTACAGAACTTAGTAAAAAGCGTTACACTCGATTTCATAGTGAACATCGATATCATATCGTAATATCGATTATTAATATTATCATTTGTTGGGCTTATAATATCAAAGTTTCCCCACGGGTACCTCCCCACCGGAGCCGGTGGAGGAGGTTATGTCGGACTCGAACCGACTAAAACGCACGCCGCCTGTGGGTCGTTTTGGTTGCCGAAGGTGAGGTTGACAGGCATATCCCTCGCACCCCGGCCGACACACGGGCCATCTCTCCCGATCTGGCCCTCTTCTCGGGTGTGGGATAATATCAAAGTGATAAAAATCAATATTTTATAATATCCTACACATCCCTAGTAGGCTTATAATATCTGACGTCATCATGGGAATTTCCCTTTCATTTACTAAGGCATCAAAATTAGTAGCTTCCTTTTTTGATAACTATGGCAACACTAAACTGAACTTTTAAATGGGGAATTACTTAAATTTACTTAAATGGCGCAAATACTGCAATATTAAATATAAATAGTGATTATGAATTTGTGCCGTTTGTAGTCGAAACGTTTGTGCCGTGGGGTCCGAGACCCCGCAATTTCTTCAGGGAGATTGCAAAGGGTATGGTCAACGCTTCTCGTGACCAGTAGGCTGGCCCAGAGAATAAGCATTGCCATACAACGTGGCAATGCTGCTAGTCTTCTGGGAACGCTACCACAATAAGCATGCGATGCGGAGGAATTCCACGACACACTTTTATTATATTTAATTATTATTTTTTAATAATGTAAAATATACATTAATAAAAAATAATAATTAAATAGTATAGTAGATTTACACTACACTAACTAATAATATCTAAACAATCATTATTTTATTAACTTCGAAACACACAACTTATCAAAAATATGCTATTTTGTAAGTGTATTAATATCATCACGCTTTTTTTTTTTTTTACGTGCGCAAAATCCCCTCGGATACCTCCCCACCGCAGCCGGTGGAGGTTATGTCGGACTCGAACCGACCAAAACGCACGCCGCCCGTGGGTCGCTTTGGTTGCCGAAGGTGAGGTTGACAGGCATATCCCTCGCACCCCGGCCGACCCAGGGTCATCTCTCACGATCTGGCCCTCGTCTCGGGTGTGGGGACTACAGAGTCCCCAACTCGACCCCGCAAACGGGGAGGCGCGCTAGGCGCGCCACCGCCGCGGCCTGCTTCTGCCAGGGTGACAGGCGGCTCCACCTGTCACCCCCAGGCCGGCGCTCATGGGGGGCGGAGGTCGTTCATCGACCTCTGACGCCCAAGTTGCCTTCGTACGCGCCTCCTCCTTCACGAGCATTACTTGCTCGCAGAAGGAGGCGCCGGCCGCCCACGCATCCGCGCAGCGGACCATCGCCGCGAGCAAGGTGGAGAGCGTGAGAACTCTCACTCCCAGGGTGCTTGCGGTGAGGGTGGCGAATTAGCCTCGCCTTGAGTGACCATTCTTGTACCAATATTCTAGAACAATACTCAGTTTGGAATCTCAATTTATATGAGGACAGATTGTATAGACTGTAAGACTGTATGGATCGGAGAGTTGGCCAGTAAAGGTGACGGATGAAAGACGGTTGCATGTAGCCGAGATGCGAATGTTGAGATGGATGTGTGGCGTGACAAGAATGGAATACCTTGAAGGAAATGATCTACTGAGCGACCGACAGTACGGCTTTCGCCACCATCGCTCAACCGGTGACCTTCTTATGTATCTCACAAACCGGTGGTCGCAAGCCATCGAGAGTCGGGGTGAGGCACTAGCGGTCAGCCTCGATATAGCAAAGGCCTTCGATCGGGTCTGGCACAAAGGTCTTCTTGCGAAGTTGCCATACTATGGACTCCCCGAGGGACTTTGCGAATGGATCGCCAGCTTTTTGTCCAACAAAAGCATCCAAGCTGTCGTCGACGGCAGCTGCTCTGACCGCATGAACATAAACGCTGGTGTCCCACAAGGCTCCGTGTTGTCTCCGACGCTGTTTCTGCTGCATATCAATGATATGCTGTCTGATGGCTCCATTCATTGTTATGCGGACGACAGTACCGGGGACACGTGTTATAAGGGCCGTGCAAATATCCCTCAGTCCGAGGTGGAGAAGAGTCGCGAACAACTTGTGTCTAAAATCGAGACTACTCTCTCTGGAGTATCGGATTGGGGACGACTAAACCTAGTCCAATTCAACCCCACTAAGACACAAGTATGTGTATTCACCGCTAAGAAAACCCCATTCATTGTAGCGCCGCAATTCCTGGGCACACCGCTTACCATCTCCTCGAGTATCGGGATCCTTGGTGTCGATATCTCCAGGGACGTCCAATACCGAAGTCATTTGCAGGACAAGGTTAAGTTGGCATCAAGAAAACTCGGAGTGCTCAACAGGGCGAAGCAGTACTTCACTGCGGGGCAGCAACTCCTTCTTTATAAAGCACAGGTCCGGCTTCACATGGAGTACTGCTGTCACTTTTTTGCTGGAGCATCTGCATACCAGCTTGACCCCTTCGACTGTACGTCGACGATCGTTGCAAAGACGGGCATTGAGGCTGGTTGACAATCCCATACTCACAGGTAGAGTGGAACCTCTTAGCCTTAGGAGGGAATTTGCCTCACTTTGTGTGTTCTACCGCCTATACAATGGTTTGTACTCAAATGAATTGTTTGACATGATGCCCGTAGCTACATTCTATCATCGCACCTCTCGCCATTGGCAGGGAATTCATCCCCACACATTGCGACCTGAGACGGTGCGCACTGTGCGGTATGAAAGAAACTTCATCCCACGCACACTCAAGCTGTGGAATGACCTCCCTGCTGCGGTTTTCCCAAGCGCCTACAATATGGGGTTCTTAAAGTGTGACACCCCTGGTGTTGCATACGTCCATAGGCCACGGTAACCGCTTCCTATCAGGTGGGCCGTGTGCTTGTCTGCCAACTTAGTAGTATAAAAAAAAATGGACAAGATTAGGAATGAATATATTAGAGGAAGTTTGTGAGTAGCACCAATCATAGAAAAGCTACGAGGAAATCGTTTGTTCGGGCATGTAATGCGTAGGGATGAAAGTAATGTCGTAAGGAAGGTACTAACTATGGAAGTGGATGGCTACAAGGGGAGAGGGAGGCCTAAAATGAGGTGGATGGACTGTGTGAAAAATGACATGGTTAATTAAGAAGGGAATGAATGTTGAAATGACTGCAACTAGAGATGAATGGAAAAAGAACACATGTTGCGCCGACCCCAAATAATCTTGGGATAAGGGCAGAGGATGATGATGAGATTGTATAGACTGTAAGAAGGATCTTAAGCACTAGTCCCGTATGTACCTTTTTTAATATCAGATTTTTGGCATAGCAAATCCTGCTACATACTTAGCACCCCCAAGGAAATAAAGGCGTAAGTTCAAAAGTTAACTTTACAGGAGGGCAGAAATAACTATTTAAGCAGTACCTCGAGGCTAGCACGAAAAATTAACGTAATCGTAACGAGAGAACGTAGTATTGCGATTGGCCGCCTACCTACTGTCCTGTGAACCTGTTTGTATGTAAAGCCGACCAATAGTAACACTCCGTTACGTCAGTGCAGGTAGATATAGAAGAGAGCCAGATCGTGAGAGATGGCCCTGGGTCGGCCGGGGTGCGAGGGATATGCCTGTCAACCTCACCTTCGGCAACCAAAACGACCCACAGGCGGCGTGCGTTTTAGTCGGTTCGAGTCCGACATAACCTCCTCCACCGGCTCCGGTGGGGAGGTATCCGTGGGGATTTTGCGCACTTAAAAAAAAAAAAAAAGTGCAGGTAGATAAATCTATTTTTCAACACATTTACTCATAAAGTGGCTCTAATTTTATCACAATTAGGCACATTATGGCACCTATAATCAATCTGTTTCTTTTCCTTGTTATAATTCACAAATGAGTTAAGAGTTTTTTTTTTTAATTTGATTGGTAGAGTTGCTTTGTTCTTAAAAAGTTTCGATACAAAAAAGATCATGTTCAATAGTACAAATAAATTAATATACCTAAGTATAGATAATTTCAACTTGTACGTATTTAATAAACAAAACTATGCTATTAAAAACAGTTCATTGTAATTTTACTAACTGCACATTTACTAATTGTTTCTCGAAATAAACTTTTTATCTAAGTAGGTAGGTTTTTGTATAAATCCTTCATTTTACGTCAGAATATTGATTTACTTGTATTATTCATAACTGCAAGAAAAAAATCACTTATTCGTACTTACGTCTTTATTTCCCTGAGAGTGTGACTTATCAATAATTCCAAGTTACCAACGTACAAGGGCATAAAATAATAAAGCTAATACCGTTCAAAGTTTGTAAATAAGATTTTCGGAGATTTCTAAATTAGTTGCAGTGATACCTACTTAAACTATGTAAAGGATAACATCTACTAATACCTGTGATAAACAATAAATGATTTGATTTGATTTGATTTGATTTGATTTGATTTGATCTGATCTGATCTGATCTGATCTGATCTGATCTGATCTGATCTGATTTGATTTGATTTGATTAAATATTTTTCATTATGTATAGCTTAGTGGTTAACGAGTCGGCCTAACGATCGGGATGTCCCGTGTTGAAATCCGGTCATTATACTACCGACGCGACGTGAACCCAATCCTAGAAGGCTAGAGGGAGTATTGTACCATTGTAACATTACTTAGTGTCTGTAATAGTGATCCTCTTTCCTGAGACTTTGGCTTTAGCTTACCATCAGGCGAGATGAACTCAAGTTGGCGTGTCCTAGAAAAAAATAGTAATTTCGGTTCTAATATTCTTTAAAAAAGGCTGCTTCCGCCCCTATACATAGGTCCCATCCTTAGATGAATTAAAAAATTTAATTCATCTAAGGTCCCATCGTTATGGTTCAAAGGTCGAGATACCAATGATATTTCATAACATAGAAAATATATTATGTCATATGCTCACAAATCAAGCTAAAAAAATGTTCCGAACACATTTTCATTCATCTACATTTCACTGCCAAACCAATCGATTGAAAAGAGATGACATGAAAAAAACCATATAAAAAAGAAGAAAGCTAGTGTTTGTCACTTCGATTTAATGATAACAAACTACACTCAACGCACCAATCATTGCGGTTTCTACATCGGTGTACATAGACTAACAAAATTACTGAGAAAGAAGGTACAAAGCTCTCTAAATTGAGGTACAGTCCGTCAAATCTAAGAAGTACCGTTTGACAGTTCTGACAATTGAATGATAGGGATGGGATGAAAAAATCGATTACTATAATATCCGAACTTTAAGAGATCGATTACTATAATATCCGAATTTTAAGAAATCAATTGTTATAATTAAATAAAAGAAATGTTTAGGATATTTTTTTATTCACTACTAGTACTAGTATCGTCGTCTTCGTCATCATCGTCATTTAAATTAATGACCAGTTGATTGTCCATTACATTATCAAAGTGTACGTCTCTTTCGAAGTCGTCCATTATTATTTTCTTTGTTTTTTGTACTACTTTACTCCAATCTTCCTGTGTAACTTGGGCACATGCTTCCTTTAATAAACCTTCCATTTTCTTGACACTGAAGGGTGGTTTTGTGTTGTGTCTTGCTGCATAACCTGTAAAACAATAATGTAACTATTTGATAGCAGACGAAAACCATTGTTTAAATTATAAATGTTAGAAGTACTCGTGTTATTATTATAATATTATAAAATATTACCTTTAACTTGGGCCCAAATCAGTTCAATGGCATTATATTGGCAATGGTACGGAGGAAGTCGTATGACTTTGTGCCCGTGCTCTTCGGCCAATTGGTCAATTACATATGTCGGTTTTGGTGGTTTATGCAATTTCACTAACTGTAATAATTCAGCTTTTAATAGTGACATGTCGGCATCCACTCCTTTTCTTTGCAGCCATGCCACCAAATCTGCTTTCTTATTGGCTGACGTAGGTGCTTTATCAATTTGCACAGAGTGGTATGGGGCATTATCCATTATAATTGTGCTGTTAGGAGGGATATTCTGTAATAAATTTAAGAACCACTCTCGGAACCTTACTGCGTCCATTTCTTCATGATACTCTTTAGTGCTTTTGGATTGGAAAGCTAATAAAGAGTTTTCCACGAAGCCTGTAGACGCTGACCCAGCATGGCATATTATGAGGCGTCCACCTTTTCCTATCGGCACCTTCGAGCACGAAGCTTCAGAATCATCAGTCCATGTTTTCGGCACAGAATGGTTGGAATTTAGCCAAGTTTCGTCCAAAAATATTACATTATCCCAGTTTATAATTTGTTTAACTTCGCGCAGGAATGTTAGTCGCTGCATAATTATGTCATGTCGCTCCATAACAATTTTTCGTTTGTCAACTTTTTTGTATCTGAAGCCAATTCCTGTTATTACCGTTCTCAACGACTCTATGCTTCCCTTATACAGCCCGGCATCTTTTAAAGTTGCACATAACTTTGCCAATGTTGGAAATTCGCCTCTTGTAAAATACCCGTATATATGGTTTCTAATAGCATGACTATCGAATTCATCGATGCCTGTCACAGGTTTATTTCTTTTTCGTTTTTTCGGTGTGTGAAGTACGTTACTGTCACTCCCCGAAGGCCCATATTTTTCACTTAATATTTTGCCAACGGTGCGGCTACCAATACCGAGAGCTTCACCGACGCGATCCCGAACTTGTGTAACTGGCAGTAGAAGTCCACCATTTTGAGATTCACGCTCAAAATACTCGTGTAATTTCACCACCAATTCACGAGCCTGGCTGTTCAAAGTACGTCCTCTTTTCGACATTATTAATAAACACTTGCTTAGTTCGGAGTCCAGTATAAATATTGCCAAGGTAAACGGATAAAGAATGATCAGTCCAGAAAAGTAATAGCCAAGTCACAAATTGTAAAACACAAACGAGAAAGCAAGTACGCGCACAGTCAGCTTCCAAGATGGCGAGAGACTGCTGACGCCGAACCGACCGAGCGGACCGCGTGCGCTTGTAGTTGGCAGTGTTGCCAGAAAAAAAAAATTGTAGAGACTTGGACACCTGCGATTTTGCCTATTGACCTAAAAATAATTAAATTAATTTATTTTAGGGTATCTGTGTATTCAGTGCATTATGCGGTCGCGCAGTAACGTCGTTAATTTATAACATCAGGCAACAACATTTTTGTGAATGGGTTCTACATACCTTATTTTTATTAGTTTTAGACGTAGAAATAAGACTTAGAAGAAAAAATTGTAATTGTAAAATCAATGGATGTGCTTGTTAAAAATTTGTTTATTTCTCTGTAATATGCAAACCCATACTATCATACACAAAAATAAATGTAAAAAACACTATCCCTGACTCCATTTACTATTTCGACAGCGTTAGCGCGAGAAACCCCGACTTATTTGGGCGCGAAAATCAAAAATCGACAAATCGCTTTCGACAACTTTTTAAAGAAGCAAATATATTTGATTTATAAATACGTATTTTTGGTGAATGGGTTTTATCTCGTATTTTACGATTACATAACTATTTAGTTATGTAATCGTAATATGTGAGATAAATCCCATTCACATGAAAAAATATTTGTTTGGTTGTCAAGTGTAATTTGTAAATAATACATTCGATTTTTCGTATATGTAAACGATTTTTTTGCATACAAGTGTATCCGAAGAGTCGCAACACTACGTGCAGTGACCTAACTACGTAACTTTGTAATGCGGTCAAGAATATAACTATTAGAAATTATTTACTGTGTAAATATGTGTTATTTTGCTTTGTTTGAAAGTTTTCAATTACATTTAGATATTAAGAATTGTACATTTTTAGATACAATAATGAAATCTTTCTAAATTCATGGTTTTATGAAAAAGGTTATCGAAACTGAATAATGTACGTATGAACAAAGTTGTTTCGGTTTGAAAAATATGAAACGTCAAACGGTACCTCTTAGATTTGATGGACTGTAATTGCCTATTTTTAGACAGATATGTTTTTATTTCAATACAAATTTTGGAGAAATCAAACTTCACTCTACAATTAATTATATATATTTATTGAAGAATGGTCGTGACATCCTCTTTTACTATTACAGAATCATGTAGAAATTGACAATATCTTATTCTATTGATAATAGATAATGTAGATAAATAATATATTATTTATTCTTGTTCCGCAAAAGATTTTGTTTGAAAGTTAATTCTCGAACGCATTTTTTGAGTGCAGCCTTTCTGGGTGTTTCTAAAATTTCTTCCATATCTGGTATACTGACGTTGTCAAGACTCGACGGGGACATTTGTATATTATTTTGATTTACGCATTCCTGAAAAATAAAAAATATAATCTATTTGACCCCTAAATATGGCACCATAGTTATATTATATGTACTGAAGACAATTCGCTTACTATGTAAAAGCAATTTTATTACATGTACATCGTATGAGGAATAGCTAAACATACACAGTTTTTTTTGTAATTATATAATAAATTTGGAAGGTTTATTAATTACCTTTATAAGAGGAACAGCATTTTTTTAAGTAGTGTTCGACCTTTGTTTGATATATATTTATCAGTAGATTTGAAGTGGTTGCTACAGATTCTACTGCTTTTTGAATAAATCCAGCTTAACTCATTCCTTTGTTCACGAACAATTGCGATCCACTCTTGAAGTCGGACTTCATAAGTTGGAAACCTTAAAACGGAACAAACACGTCATTCAGGCAAAATTATCAAGTGCTAGCACGTAAGTTATAACTTATAAAATGCTATACTGTTCAAATAAGTTGATAAACGTTAGACCACAATAGTACTTCGCGTTCCACCGCAACATCAGTACAGTTCGTACGGTCAGGAAATTACTAAGATATGTATACACATAGGTATTGGTAAATGTATACAATATAAATGTTTGACGATGTTGTCTGCTAGGATGTAGTTCGTTTATTATTTATGACCTATAATTTTTTTACCGAGATAGGTTTCTATGTATTAAGTATTAATTAAGTAAAATAACTAAAACAAAAAAAATTGTAATGCAAATGTAATTTACATTACTGTTGACTCGCTGTCTAAATAAAAAAAAACATTATTTATTAAATTCAAATACTTATATGTTTGAACTAGCTTACGCTCGCGGCTCCGCCCGCGCGTATGTCGATTTGCAGGTTTTTTGAATATATTTCCGGTCCTACTCGACCGATGGTGATGAAACATGCGTAAGATTTTAAGTATGACCAATACCTTTAAAAAAAAACAGCATCGAAATCCATTCAGTAGTTTTTGTGTCCATCGCGCACAAACAGACAAGCAGACAAGAATTCCAAAAAAACAGTTACACAAGTTTACAATTATATAATAGTATAGATACACTTTGTTATCTATAATATTATAAAATTGTAAACCAGCTGTGTCTGTAAATTGGAGATATTAAAAAAAAATACGTGGGAAATATAATATGAACGATACTGAACACGACGATATATTTTTTTAGGTCTTGTCTGTTTGTCTGTTTGTGTGCGATGGACGCAAAAACTACTGTACAATTTTTGATTGTATTTTTCGTTTGTAAGGTCTTGGTCAAACTTAAAATCATACGCATGTTTTATCACAATCGGGCGAGTAGACCCAGAGATATAGTCAAAAGACGTGCAGACCGACATCCGCGCGGGTGGAGCCGCGGTCGTAGCCCAGTTGTATTATAAAAAAAAGCTATATTATGACAGTAGAGGAAGCGCGTGAAGTATGCAAGGACAGAAGCAGTTGGCGGGCTGCCGTCTCTCCCTCCCCCGGAGGGAAAAAGGCGTGAGCATATGTATGTAATTTTTTTTATACTGCCAATAGTACAACTTTAACAAGTACCTAGGTAGGTACTTGCCAGTGAAGTGAAGTTCGCACTCATTAACTTATTTGAACCACATAGTTTTAGTACACACTTACAAAAAATAACAATTTAGAATTGCGAGGTAGTGTAGTGAGTTTACTGCCTACGATATTCTCATCTGTACTTTAATCTATGTTCGGAGTACACGCGTCCTTGTCGCTCATGTACCAAATTATATCATGCGGTCTCCTTTTATTTTCGTGCTGACATTTTTAATTTGAATAACAAGCAAGTGAGAAATATAATCTTATTGTAATAAGTTGAAATAAGTAATACTTACATGTGATATGAAATCCCTTGTGATTTATTAATTTTAGAGTGATAGTTTTTGCAATGTCTATATACACACGATGGCATTTTTGTAATTTTAAACGGCTTTGTTTCAAATCACTGAAGCTGTCGCTCTACGTTCGACCCATAGATTATTATATAGTTCGACCGGCGCCGGTCGGTATTGCAGACTAGAGACAAAACGTTCCAAATGACTCGTTTTCGGATCTTCACGTTTCTCGCGCAATAACACATCTACTCCTTTTTATATGTAATATTGGCAGTTCCCAAATATCTCTTATGACTGGACGCACGTACTTCAGTTGATCTTCAAACCGACTCGTCAGTCTGAACTGAACCAAATACAAGTTATCTATCTGTCGTTGGTACTTCAGATTCTCACCGCCCTCAAAGAAAATGGAGAATCAAGAAGAACAATGTACTAAGGAAAAACTGTCTGGAAAAACTGTCGCACCTGATGAGGCCAGCAGTAAGTGTAGTGCAACGGGTGATGAGTCTACCTCATCGAAGTTCATGTCGTCTACAAATTTTGAGGTTCGCAAGAAGCAGCTAGAATTAGAAGCAGCAGAAGCTATTGCTATCGCAAAGGAAAATATAGAGAAAAAACTGGCGGTCGATATCGTCGCTCTTGAGGACGAATATTTTCGAAAATCACGCGATGGCTGTCTCAGTAAGGTGGAACGGTGGCTAGAGCAGATTGAGCAAGTACAAAACAAAAATAACCGCCTTAAAGTTTGCGATCCGGGTAATACTGGTAAATATTCATTCAAAACAGTCGCCCCCTCACAAACTAGTACCTAGTATAGGCAGCTATTCGGCCTCGATTTTGCTAAAGAAAAACTACAGTAATACCACAGACACTGCTAAAAATCCATTTAATTGTAGAACTTACAGAATATACGTAGTCCAAAATTATAAGGTTTTTTGCAGAATTAATAAAAAGTATAATGAAACTTTTCATTTAATTTTGAATTTTAAAGAGAAGAGCGTAAGAAATAAAGTCTAAAATTTAATGCCATTTTTTGCAGTGTCTATGGTACGACATACATACATTCATATAATCACGTCTGTATCCCCGGAGAGTTAGGCAGAGGTGAATTAACACTCACATTTCACCAATCATTGAATATGCAATAGGCATTGAATAGGAAATAGCTCACCTTTTTTTACGTGGGACCGCCACGTAATTGGAGGTGAGCCTATTGGCGTATTCCGGGCACTATTGTAGACTCAAGCCATGCATCTGAGGCTGAGTCTGGGTTGTATATATCTGTCTGATGATGAACAGCCCTATCCCTTAGTCGCCTTGTATGACACCGCATGGGAAGAGATGGGGTGGTTCAAATTCTACTCTGCCGGGAACCACGCGTGGTATGACAATGGTTTTGATTTAGTAGAATCGAGGAACCAAATTTCTTTAGCAAGTCTTTTTCTTTGTAGACATAAATGTACTTAGTCAGAGTATTATTATCTATTATATTATCTTCTATATTTTAGAGCACGATTTTTCATTAGGCGTTTTAGTTTTTATTTCTTTTAATAGTTCGAAGAAAGGGTTGTTGAATCTCACTCAGTTAAGTAGTTCTCTGGTAAATCGAGAAAAAATCTCTCTTTTGTACGAACTTTTGAAAGTGTATAAATGCTGTTTTAACATAAGTAAATGAAGAGCGGTATCTTGGACATAGTATTGCTTTTGTTTTGTGTTCCAACCCGTACCGCAGGCGCACGCGAATGCAATGCTGCAAAAACATTATACTGATAGATACAGCCTGTACAGTGGGCAGGTACAGTACATTTAGAAGGAGGTAGGACACGACGGTATTTCCGTCCAATTGAGCAGTCCGACTGGGGAAGTACCTCCGCCCTATAGAATACCGCGGCTATAATAACCTGGTGTTGTGTTCCCGCAGGTGTGTAGTTTTTGTGCTGTCAGTGGGAAGACCAAAAGCTTGTCCTCTCTCTGTGCTTACAGGGTTGACAGCGCGAGTGTGACTCTCTTGGTTTTGCACACGTCTATAGGCCACGGTAACCACATTCCATCAGGTGGGCCGTGTGCTTGTCTGCCACCTAAGTGGTATAATAACAAAAAAACATTGTTATAACAGATAGGTTACCATTTTTAGATAGGGTACCATTTGGTGTCGTCCTAAAAGGTTACAAAGTACTTAGAAGTTTTATTTTTGACTATGAAATAATTAAAAAAATCACTAATAAGTTGGGTTTGTTTTCTTGATTTTTGACTGAGTGCCACCTGATCTCCCAAGATAGAACGCTGCGCCAGGTCCCATTCTGTGTCCTCCGAGGTTGGCAGGGCCCGAAAATCATGTTACCAGTGTTGCCACTACCAACTGCCTCAGTGACAAGCATGAAATAAATTTAACTTCGTACTATTACTTATTCTGTGTCTTCGTGTTTATTGGCAAAATAATAATCCAAAGTAACTGTCAGCCTGTTTATCATTGTGTCTAAACTACCGAACAGATTTTAAATATTGTTGGTAGGTACAGAGAATAGTGTTTGATTTAACATCTGACAGATAATACAGCCCAGACTCAGCCTCAGAAGCATCGCTTGAATCAAATATAGTAATAGTAATAGTGTCTGGAAAACGGCAGTAGGCTTACCCCCTATTACGTGGGACCAAATATAATGATTGGTGAAATGTGGGTGTTAATTTCACCTCTGCCTAACCCTCCAGGGATAAAGGCGTGATTATATGTATGTATGTTATGTATGTATGTATATATTGTGGCATTTGAAATGGCTTTGTTCACCCCTAATAATATGCTTTCACAAGCACTGACTTGTTCCTCTATTACTTCATTTCATCGAATTGAGCAGTCCGACTGGGGAAGTACCTCCACCCTACAGAATACCACGACTATAATAACCTCGTGTTATGATCCAGGCAGCGGTGAATAGGCTAGCCACAGCTCATTGGAGAATTTTGACACCGTCATTCAGTGGGAAGACCAAAGGCTTGTCCTGATTTTGTGTTCTGCACTGAGGGCACATAAAATCTCTGTTCTTACAGGGTCGGCAGCACGGATGTGACTCCACTGGTGTTACACACGTTCATAGGTCACGGTAACCACTTTCCATCAGGTGGGTCGTGTGCTTGTCTGCCTGTCTACCCAAAGTATGGCAAGGGCGCATCTAACAATCTCTGCTTTAATGCCTACTTTGTGGATGGCCTACAATATTGTGATGCCATTTTCGCCATCCCTGCGTTAGACAGCTGGGCTCGTACCATGAACGCTTAAAACAAGTCAATAATTGAACTGCTGTCATACTATATTGCAAATGTAATTTTGTAATCCTAAACATATATGTATACATATATATAGTTTACATAGTAAGTTATTTATGAATTTCCTGTTTCCTGTTTTAAGACATCAAGACTTCATAAGAAGCCATAGGTTCAGTATTGTCGGTAAGGAGCTTAGATGAATTAAAAAAACACCTTATGTAGATGATATTTATTTCATCTTAGATACTGTGTCAATTTTTATTATATAGCTATAGCAAAGGGCCATACCTAAAAATTATCTAGCTACTAAGACAATTTGCCTATCACAATTCACTGCTGGAAATTCTGCAAATTCTATATTTCTATTGACATTCCAATTATAATTATTTTCATACATTCAAATTAATATTTCAGACAAACAATGTAATTAAATAATGTAGGTATTCAATATTATTTGCTAATGATGAATGGCTTGAGTCAACAATAGTGCCCGGAAAACGGCAATAGGCTCTTATAACGTGGGACCGAATTTAATTATTGGTGAAATGTGGGTGTTAATTCACCTCTGCCTAACCCTCCGCGGAAAAAGGCGTGATTATATGTATGTATATAGGTATGATTATCCGAAAATTTGCATGCCTCAGTCATCATTCTTTTTATACTACTTAGGTGGCAGATAATCACACGGTTCACCTGATGGAAAGTGGTTACCGTGGCCTATGGACGTATGTAACACCAGAGGAATCACACTCGCGCTGCCGACCCTGTAGGCACAGAGTTTCTGTGCCGTCAGTGTAGAAGACAAAGCAGGGCAAGCCTTTACTCATCCCACTGACAGCACAAAACCTCTCCAGTGATCTCTGGCTACCCTACTCACCACTAGAAACACGACACGAGGTTATTATAGCCGTGGTATTCTGTAGGGTGGAGGTAGTTCCCCAGTCGGACTGCTCAATTGGACGGAAATAACGCCGTGTCCTACCTCCTTTAAATATAAACCTACGAATATGTAAGACCTAATGTTAAATAATGTCTGGAAGCTTTGGCCTACTGTTTCCACCCACGCCTGTACTGGATGAGATGGTGTGATAATATTTGTATTATTCACCAAACGGATACGGCTACTATATTAGTAAAGTCGCTTATTGTTTGCAACAAACTACAAATTAATATGTTACAATATAAAAATAAGCTTATCATTAATTCCTTGAAGTGGAACAAATATTCATTGTAGTGGGTACATACATATTGTTTTACCTAACCCTATCAACTTCTAACCTGACTGATAGAATAACTTCATTGTTATACACATTTTACCCGACAGCGGCGAAGCAAAAGGACGGTTATTATTTTGACAGGCTATGTGTGTACGTAAGTATGTATGTATGTAGGTTTATCTGTTCCCTCATAGCTCCTCAACCAATTATTAGAACTGGACAAATGAGGTATCATTACAAGCTTCTTAGTCGTCCGCTGGTTATAGGCTATATAAAGTCTAACTGAATCTAATGTGGCGCCCTCTGGCGGTCATGAAGTACTGTATAAAAAAATAAATTTGTTACCTTACCTGTAACTGTTAGACGTGCGCAATCTCTGCCTGTCTTCAAAAAACTGGTTACAGACTACTATTTGCGGGAATGATGAAAACCATTATCTTACTTCTCCTCTTTGTATATCTCCTATATTTCATGTCTACGCTGTTTTTGGTATGTTATATGTGTGGGTGTGTTAAGTATAAGTATAACATGTAGGTGCCTAGTTGTAGGTACCGTTTCATTATAAATTATGTTTGTAGTAAGTATATATGTAAGTATAGTAGTATGTATTATATCTATAACTTTATAATATATCAGAGTATAAATAATAAGATAAAATAAATAATATATGTACACCGGAAGCCGCCCACTACATCTATCTATTTATCTAACTCACTCCATCCCATGGTTGCCTGGTAGAGATTGCCTTGTACAATAAGGCCGCCATTTGTTATGCCACAAAACTGTACCAAATATTGTTTTTTCTGTATCCATTCTCTGTGTACATGCAATAAAGAGATATATTATTATTATTATTATTATTATAAACATGTCATGTTTGGTATCAACTGAAAGGACGTAATTAGCACATTTCAAATATATCCCAAAATAATATAAATGAAAAATTAAGTTTAAAACTAACCGCGGTAGCCTAGTGGTATGGGTAATGGACTGCTGAGACGAGGTCTCGGGTTCAAGCCCAGGTTTTACCATGGGGACACACCAATGACTTTTCGATGCTTTTCGAAGTTATGTGTGTATTTATCGCAGGTTTATAAGTGCCCGGTTAATGGCAATAGGCTCGCCACCTATTACATTGGGACCTAGGCATAAACTGGCGAAATGTGGGTGCTAACATCTCTGCCTACCCCTTCGGGGATATAGGTTTGAGTTTATGTTATGTTAAAACTAAAACCCGACTACCTAATTACTAAAAATCACGATCTAAAAAGTATTAAACAAGAAAAAATCTAGGATGCCACTGTGTCTGTGGAAAAAAAGAGCATCCAACGTCCATCACACCAAGACTTATAATATTTTAGATAATAGTTTGGATACATAGGACAGCCTCTGTAGCATAGCAACTATAGAATACCGCTGCCATAATAACTTCGTGTTGTATTCCCAGCGGTGAGTAGGGTAGCCAGAGCTCACTGGAGAATTTGTGCTGTCAGTGGGAAGACTAAAAGCTTGTCCACAAAGGCTTGGTACACTGACGGCACAGAAACTCTGTGCTTACAGGGTTTGCAGCGCGAGTGTGGCTCCTCTGGTGTTATGTTGTTGTTGGTAAGTAATGGTGACCCTCTCCTTCAGCTCACCATCAGGCAAGGCAAAGTCTAATAGACGTGTTCGATATAAAAAAAAATGGTTTAAATATATAAATTCGAGAATTTTCACCATATCATTATTTAATTTTTGACTAATACGACACAATTTCTTCACACAGACCATTGGGCGTTAATATCAAAAGACTCAAATTGCCGTGTAAATGGCAACACTGGACTTTAATTGTTTTGGCACTCTCGTTCTTTAAAGTCGGGGAATACCCGTGATCCCACTCCGCTTGCATCGCATCGTTACGTTCATAATTCATTCAAACGAACATCACTGCGGTTCTTTCACTGCGTTTTAACTTGTACAATAAGCGCATTATAATTATGTTTTTTTTATTTACAAGCATATGTTGTGCCTATTGTACCCTACTTACTTATCGATACTCCAGTACAAAGAATATGTTGTTGTGTAAGTGTAACAAGAGCAATTTCGATGGCGTCGACTCTATTGTCATTTGTCATGGTGCCTGTGTGGCCGCACAATTCGCACTAGGGGCGACGGCGCGTCCTTGCGTAGCGGTAGTGAACGCAGGAGGCGCAGGTTTGATCTCCGTTCAGTGCAAATACCCTCCCTTTCCTACACAGAACAACACCTGCAGGGCTTAGGTATCACCCGCAAAGGATATGATGAGGCCGTCAAACTGAATATCACCATTGTAACATGGTATATTTAAGTAATGGTGACCCTCTTTTCTGAGACTTTGCCTTCAGCTTACCATCAGGCGACCCAAAATCTAATTGACATAACATATATAAACATAAACTCACGCCTATATCCCTGAAGGGGTAGGCAGAGGTGCTAGCACCCACATTTCGCCAGTTTATATTTAGGTCCCAATGTAATAGGTGGCGAGCCTATTGCCATTAACCGGGCACCTATAAACCTGCGATAAATACACACATAACTTCGAAAAGCATCGAAAAGTCATTGATGTGTGCCATGGTAAAACCTTTTGATTCACGTGTCCTTTATAAAAATAAATATTTGTATCCACGAATATGGGTATTTGCGTTGGTCAGGTCGTACCTCGTAGAGCACGTTTAGCCGTCACTCCCGGTTGCCATTTTTTTTTTATACCACTTAATTGGCTGACAAGCACACGGCCCACCTGATGGAAAGTGGTTACCGTGGCCTATGGACGTTTGTAACACCAGAGGAGTCACAGTCGCGCTGCCGACCCTGTAAGTACAGAGTTTCTGTGCCGTCAGTAGAAGACAAAGCAGGACAAGCCTTTAGTCTTCCCACAGACGGCACTAATTCTCCGGTGAGCTCTGGCTACCCTACTCACCGCTGGGAACACAACACGAAGTTATTATAGCCGCGGTATTCTGTAGGGCGGAGGTACTTCCCCAGTCGGACTGCTCAGTTGGGCGGAAATACCGCCGTTTCCTACCTCCTATAAGCCATACGAACATCTATGGCAGTCGTTCCTGGTAGTTGGAGTCCTCAAAAGTCTGACTAGCCTAACCACAAAACTTCAATATCGCCAATTGGTAGTGGAGGTCAGATAGCAGTCGCTTCACGGAAAATATCGAAGTGTAGCATCTTAGTTAGCCGACGATAAAACTGCCAATACTCCAATTCCTCCGCGATCATGGTGCTTGCAACAGCGCCAAAATATCGGAAACTCGGAATATTTTTGGAGGAGGTAGGACACGACGATATTCCCGTCCGAATTGAGCAGTCCGACTGGGGAAGTACCTCCACCCTACGGAATACCACGGCTATAATAACCACGTGTTGTGATCCCGGCAGCGGTGAATAGGGTAGCCACAGCTCACTGGAGAGTTTTTGTGCTGTCAGTGGGAAGACCAAACACTGACGGCACAGAAACTCTTGTGTTTACAGGGTTGGCAGCGCGAGTGTGACTCCCTTTGCGTTGCACACGTCCATAGGCCACGGTAACCACTTTCCATCAGGTGGGCCGTGTGCTTGTCTGACAACCAAGTGGTAAAAAGAAAAGAAAAAGCTTTTGTCAAATAGTAATAAGTGCGGATGAATTTCACCATACATCATTTCTATCGATATTTCATGAAGACATTTTATTTATACAATACGAATTTTAATTTATGTATCGATAATACAACACCGGTTTATAATGACAAGTGATGATAAAATTTTGTGCTGTCAGTGGGAAAACTAAAGGCTTGTCCTGATTTTGTGTTCTGCACGGAAGGTACATAAAATCTCCGTTCTTACTGGATCGGCAGTTACACACGTTCATAGGTCACGGTAACCACTTTCCATCAGGTGGGCCGTGTGCTTGTCTGCCACCTAAGTTGTATAAGAAAAAAATGGTGTGTTATTGGCGGTGTGACAAACAAGAAAGAAATTCCTGATTGCTACACTGGTGTGACAACTTGGTATGACCATGAGTCCGGTATCCATTCCGTTTTTTACCTCTTGAGCTACGGAACCCTAAAAAGGAAATGTCAGAGGCGCCCGAAACCGGCGGGTTTGCATAGGAGATAGAAGAAGCTCGTTGAAGTATGCCTTCCGGCAAGACCGTTTCAGTTTATTAGGTAATGTACCTATATAAGTATGTATAGGTATCCTTTGCCGCACCACTAAGATCTGGAATTCTTTACACAGCTCACGTGTCCTTCCTACAGTACAGTCCCTCCTCTGGGATGTGTAAAAGCATCTGCTGAGGCCACCAAGTGAGTGCGACCATTGAGTGCCACCATTGTAACATACGTGTTTGTAATGGTGCCCCTTTTTCCTGAGACTTTGCCTATAGCTTACCATCAGACGAGGTGAAGTCAAATTGGCGCGTTCTATACAAAAAAGTAGCAGATGGCGGGCTGTTGGGTCTGCCTATCCCAGATAGAAAAGTTGTAAACATAAACATTTGAACAGTGAGCAAGCCTTTGTTCCGGAATCTGTATTCTGTAGGTACAGAACGATGAACAGCTAGTACTGTTTTTGAATTGGAGACCTTTCGAGAATGTGAAATCGTAATATCCTATCTTCCTGTTACATTCAGGACCATTACGTTGAATTCCCAATATGTTGAATTCTCTGAAAGTTGAATTCCTATTATGTTGAATCTCAATAAGTTGAATCCCAATATGTTGAATTGGTCATTACGTTGAAATCCCAATATGTTGAATGTTCTGAAAGTTGGATTCACTCTAGATATCATTTTGATAAAATGAAAAAAAAAACACAATTTAGTATTCATCAAACTTATATTTAAATCAAACTTATCTCTAAGATGTCCTTAGACTGAAACTTGGTGCTTTAATTTTTTTTTAAAACCAAGTTTTAGTCTAAGGAAAGTTATTTCTCTAAGAAAATTTAATGGCGATATATCATGCTTTTTTTTAATAGTTTTGAATATTTTTCATCAAAACATATATCTCTGAATCTTCGATTTTTTTCAAGATTTGTAAATAACGACTTATCAATTTTACGGTCAAAACGACTGGCCTCTTTCATCAATACACAGAAAACCAGAAATATGTTCAGTGATTTCGGAATTCGAGTGTTAAGGCGGTGGTGATAACCTTCACAGACATTGGTGGTTCGATGCACATCACCGGCACAACTTATCAGATCGTGATCTTTGCGTACCCACTGTTCTTCAAAATAATGAAGAAATGCTTGCATATTTAATGTATCAGGAGCTGCATCTTGAATATCAAACCAAGCTTGTGCCATGTGTATCGAAGGTAGCAATACAAAATAAGAACATAATCTTATTGTTTTTCTTCCGGCTTTGTATTCAGGATCGTTACTATGGGATTTTTTTCGAGCCAAACCTAATTCCTTTGCCTTTTTCTAAACGGCTTTATTAAAATGTTGGTAACATCCCGTTACTTTCACACTTGGAAAAACAGCTTTTACCGTGTTTATCTGGGCAATTTCGTAGTCACATTTAAAACTATCCATGTGAACTCCAAACAACTCTTTTATTAATATAAATAAACGTGTATAAGTATTATATCATGGGATACACATTTACGCTATGTAGATCGGAAAACACATCAAGATGAATAATATACATTTGGTAAAATGGCTTCGGGCATGATTTGAAGGTTCCATCACCATAATATGAAACACTTTTCTGCGATTTCATAAGCTTTTTAGACTTTTTAGTGCAAAGAATAATAATTTTATCACTTAGTCCGTCTTCCACTACAATAAACTTTTTATTCACTCCTTTTGTGATTTTAACATCCTCAACTTTTTGAAAATAAGTTTGTCTGTGTTTAAATATTTTTTCCGTGGCCTGTATACAGAACTTTTAATTGCACTATATATAGGTATATCGCATTCTGATACATAGGGATGGCGCCTTTCGGTCCATTAGGTCCCATGTATCAAAATGTCCGCAGTGTCAAAATGCCCAGTTTTACAAAATGACCGATATTGAATTGTCCAGATTATCAAAATATCCAGTGTATCAAAATGACCGGAGCATCAAAATGACCGGAGCATCAAAATGACCGGAGTATCAAAATGACCGGAGTATCAAAATGACCGGAGTATGAAAATAAAAAGTATGGTTTATAACTTAAGGCTTTAATAGAATGAAACACTTAAAAATTAAAATTAAAAATACGCTCTTCCGGTATAATTTGTGAATTTAAGGCTTGAAACACTTAAAAATTAAACTTAAAAGTACGCTCTTCCGGTATAATTTGTGAATTTAAGGCTTGAAACACTTAAAAATTAAACTTAAAAATACGCTCTTCCGGTATAATTTGTGAATTTAAGGCTTGAAACACTTAAAAATTAAACTTAAAAATACGCTCTCCCGGTATATCTCAAATTATGAGATTGAGATAGAAAAAAATGGTTTGAGTACAAAATAAAGTAGTTTAGTTTACTTTTGTAAAGTTAGCTTAAAATAAATAATTTTCCTTAAAAACTGAAGAGGTGATAGTTCTTCGTTTTCAAGCTTATATAAAAATTTTCTGTATTTTTTGTCGAAAAAAATGTTTCGGTTTCTTCTGTTCTTCTTTAAAGGTTTAAATAAAACATTCCGTATCTTAAAGTCATAATGTATAGATTTTAGTAAGCATTTTATAAAAAGGAATATGTTTGGTGTCCTTGGAATTCTAGAATTTACCCTTCACCCTTCCAAACTATTAGTCGTGCGATGTTCGTCACTGGCGATGGAAATATTTTTTGAAGTTTTCCATTTCCATACTATTTGGTGAAATATTTAATATTGAAGACCAACCTTCTTGTATGAAATGTGACGGAAGAAGGGGCAAAAGGGAACACAGTGTTGTAATGGTTCTACCTTCTTTTGTTTTATCAAGCCCCAGATCCGCGCTCTTTCTGATTACCGCATCATTATAATGATGAAAACAGCCCGATATATTTGGAAATACCTTACGAACCGCATTAATCTGTGCGAGTTCGTAGTCACATTTGTACGTATCGATTTTGACTTTCAGTTTCTGTTTTATTAATGTGAAGAAACGGATGTATGTTTTTTCTTGTTTATCGGGTAGTAGACCGAATATAACAGGAAAGACATTAATTGAATTGATAGTGGATTGTATGTCTAAATGTATAGAAAACATTTGATAAAATGGTTTCGGACAAGATTTGAAAGTGCCATCCCCGAAAAATGATTTTTTTTTGTTACTTTTAATAATGTTTCGACTTACTGTGGATGAAAATAATAATATTTTATCACTGGTACCATCTTCACATATAAAAATTTTTTTCGCAAAATTTTCAGGTATATGTACATCTTTTAAAGTTTCAAAATATAGTTTTTCCGTGTTCAGAAATTTTCTTCTTACTCGATATAAAGTATTTTTTACTGAGTTAAAATCCGGTATTTCCCAAACAATTGGATCCCTTTTTTCGTAACGGTTCGAAGATGTCCTCAAAAATTTTCTGGAGCGGTCTTAGATCTTCACAAACTGCTTTCTTACAAGAGGCAAAAGCCACTGCAACTTCATTTTTAATTGTTTGAGAATGACATACTTACATGATAATTCTCACGTATCACTCTAATTTTCTTTGCATCCAACCAATGATATTATATACAAGATATGTTACGTTCATAGTAACTGACTCGTCAAATCTGATCCGGCAGGCTAAACATGCCTATAGATACAGTGCACAACAGTTGACAATTAGCGTTAAAGTAGTGCGAAAGATGGGATAAGCACGTGAGTAAAAAAGATAGCTATAACTCGGACGATTGCGCTTCTAGTATAGCTTCGAAGCATAGATTAGTTTTGTTGAACAGAAGGGGTATTTCGTTGGTAGGTAAGAAATAAAATTCGATGAAAAAAATATACGTATTTATTTATTTCGGAAAATGATAATATAAAATTCAAAATCACACGACGAACCATATCGGGATTATGCGCGGCCTGGTGAGGCAGCCTCCCAAGGTGGTTAACCCCAGTTGGGCCCCTGTACTATACCGCGGGCGGCCAGCGGCACTACCGTTTCTACAGGTCTCCCTGTTCGGCGCATCGCCCCGCGCCATCCCCACTAGACTACGCCAAGACCCACTGGTCCCACTAGTGCTGCGACAACCACCACCTCTGCCCGGCTATGCACTTGCTGACCCCTGAACACAATCCAACCGAGATTGAATTGCTATGGAGGGTTTTATATATACAGGGTGTATTTTTGAAACGGGGCAGTAAGGGCAAGTACCTTAACCGTTGCAGTTACAGCAAAACGTTCTTAAAAGACCTTCCCTAACTTTTTGGGACATTTTGAACTGCATTCACAGATTTTGTAAAAAACTTACAGTTAACAAAAAAAATGCAAAAAGTTCAAATTTTTTTTTTTTATGCCAATCGATTCTATTTCATGTGGGGATCAAAAACTCTATGGGACCATTATAGCTTTCAGTACTAGAAAAGACAGAAATCGCCAAAAACGTTTCCCATACATTTCGTACGGAAATATGATAAATCAACTCGAAACTCATAGGTCAGGTAAAATTTTGAACTTTTTTGAATAAAAAAAATCATTTAAACATTTAAGAAATTGGTTTATGAAATAAATTGCTCAAAATGATTTCCATTTTCACGAATACATAAGTCTATCCTTTTTTGCACTGAACGAATGGCGGCTAATAATGTTCTGGGATGAATATTACGTAAAATGGTCATTAATGCATCATTGAGCTCTTGAACACTGGCGTACGTCGTCTTATACACCTCGTTTTTCACGAAGCCCCATAAAATAAAATCAAGTGGTGTTAGATCGGGGCTACGAGGTGGCCACTGTGTTGGACCATGTGTACCTATCCACTGTGTACCGAATAGGCGGCTCAAATTGGAACGTGAAAGGTGACTGTTATGTGGCGGAGCACCATCTTGTTGAAAATGAACTTTTCGCAATTCCGACAGGGGCCATTCGTCCATCTCGTTTTCAAGATGGTGTAAAATGACTTCATTATACATGGCAGAATTCAGTTTCCCTTCATAAAATTCCACCATTATGACTCGATTGGACATTATACCACACCAACAGTTGAATGAGAAGCGAACCTGATTATGACTTGCCGTAGCTCTTAGTGGATTTTCTTTGGACCAATAGTGGTGATTTTTTCTGTTGTACATACCGTTATTGGAAAAATTCGTTTTGTCTGACCACAGTATGTAATTTAAAAATTCATGATCTCTGCTTATTTTTCCTCTTAGCCATCTGCAAAAAGTAAGCCTTCGAACATCATCACCCGGATGTAACACTTGAACTATGCGCCCATATCGATAGCACTTGTAGCCGTATTTCTTCCATATCTTTATCACAAGTGAGTGGGATACACCTACTTCAAGGGTGACTTGCCTGGACGATACCTCTGGATATGCTTCGACATAAGTCAGAACCGCAATCTCCGTGTCCATGTCCACACGAGGCTGCCGCTTTCTTTTGAAAGAACCCTGCAATTCCAGGTTTTTCAAAAGATTTGTAATAACCTTTCTTGTTGGCACATGCCGCAACGGATACTTATGGCGGTACCACACTAATGCAGCTCCCGCATTTCGATTATTGACAAAATACGCTTCTAATAAGTCAATTTTTTCACGATTAGAAGACATTTTAGCGAAAATCCTTAATTAATAACTCATATGAAGTTTCTCAGCTGAAACTAAGTATGACACACAGATTTTCGAATGAAATTCGAAATTTGAGGGTAAAAATTCTTTTTATTTACTTTACAGTCAATTCTACCCACTTCCTGGCCATAACAAAAAGTTAGACCATCGTAGAAATTTGTTTCTGTTGCCGAAATGTATGGGAAACGTTTTTGGCGATTTCTGTCTTTCCTAGTACTGAAACCTAAAATGGTCTCATAGAGTTTTTTGATCCCCACATGAAATAGAATCGATGGGCATAAAAAAAAAATTTTTGGACTTTTTGCATTTTTTTTGCCAACTGTAAGTTTTTTACAAAATCTGTGAATGCAGTTCAAAATATGTCAAAAAGTTAGGGAAGGTCTTCTAAGAACGTTTTGCTGTAACTACAACGGTTAAGGTACTTGCCCTTACTGCCCCGTTTCAAAAATACACCCTGTATATAAATGAATAGCATAAACCTCCCATATCTCTAATTGAAATTAATTTGTAGAACCACAATTTTTCATTAGGGTACAAGGTATCAACACAGGTTTCACATTTTAAAGTATTTGCTAATTTTCTTGCAATCCAACCAGAAATATTTCTTTAGCCGATTCTGAAGAACTTTCGTTACTAAGCATTCCAGCAAGAATATTAGTATTGTTTTCCGAACTTTTATCACTGGATGTAAGGACATCTACAATATTATCAGTTTCGTGTAAAACAGGAAGTCGTGACGACGAATTAATATTTATGATTCCTGATGATGAGCACGTAAATACAGGAATATTTTCCAAAGGAATACAATTGCCACTAAAAGCACTACGTAACTCTAAATGATTGAAATTTTTTTGTACAATCCATTTAATTGAATGGTGTTCGGATTGTTGTTGTAACCACCTTGGCGTCGAATTATACCAAAAATAATTTCAATATGGTCCTGACTTAATCGATATGTCGCGATATACCTTAATACTGGTGATGGTGATTAATACTGGTGATTACAAACTTTTAAATAACAAATGAAACTGAACAGCAGGTCAATTATTACTTTAGTAGGCAGTAAAGTGAAAATGTCCCATCTGTACTGATAATCTATGCATGCAGTGTTATTGTGTCCTTGTCGTACTCATGTCAAAAATATTTTTGTCTCGTTTTTCTGCCGCCATTACTTTAAGAATATTATTAAACTAATTTTATTAGAAAACACTAATAAATCGGTAATATTTTATGTATTTACATGTTATAGGAGATCCCTTGTGTTTTATTAATCTTAGTGTCGTAATTTGTACATTTTTAAAAGCACGCGATGGCATTTTGTTGCAATTTTATTAAGCGCTTACATACGTGACAACTCGGCGTTTGCAAGACATGCACTGAATGCGATACGTCCCAATTGGGACGTTTTCACGTCTTCACCAGGCGCGCTCTAGTAACATATCTGCCTCTTTTTTAGTATGTAATATCATTGGATATACCTAAATTATGACAGTGACACTGTCCAGAAATAAAAATTCCACATAAACTGAATAGGTTATTCTCAGTTATTCTTCAATATTTATTTATTAATTTCTATCTTGACATGATCTTACATAACATGATCTATTTTAGTTGTCTGAAATACAGATATTAACTTATCTAGTTCAGACACAGATGTTGTCTCTAATATTGTATAAGATTGTAATCATATTTTTCTGTATGTGTAAAAGGCAATGATATTATATACAAGATATGTTACGTTCATAGTAACTGACTCGTCAAATCTGATCCAGCAGACTAAAAATACCTAAACAGTGCACAACAGTTGACAATTAGCGTTAAAGTAGTGCGAAAGATGGGATAAGCACGTGAGTAAAAAAGATAGCTATAACTCGGACGATTGCGCTTCTAGTATAGCTTCGAAGCATAGATTAGTTTTGTTGAACAGAAGGGGTATTTCGTTGGTAGGTAAGAAATAAAATTCGATGAAAAAAATATACGTATTTATTTATTTCGGAAAACGATAATATAAAATTCAAAATGATAATTAAGAAACAAAACGATAATTAAGAAAAAATTAAACGCCTTCGAATAAATTTAATTTATTTCTTTTCTGCCTCTTAGAAAGTTTTTTTATTTCGGGATTATTTTTATGAGCAGAATGAAGCCGAACAGCAGTATATTTGTCAATTAATGTTTTAATTAAATTTACCAATGTATCGAATGATACCAAAAATAATTTCAATATGGTCCTGACTTAATCGATATGTCGCGATATACCTTAATACTGGTGATGGTGATTAATACTTGTGATTACAAACTTTTAAATAACAAATGAAACTGAACAGCGGGTCAATTATTACTTTAGTAGGCAGTAAAGTGAAAATGTCCCATCTGTACTGATAATCTATGCGTGCAGTGTTATTGTGTCCTTGTCGTA
Source organism: Eilema griseolum (assembly GCA_963662185.1). Lineage (NCBI taxonomy): Eukaryota > Metazoa > Arthropoda > Insecta > Lepidoptera > Erebidae > Eilema > Eilema griseolum. Next base: position 8,869,600 of record OY759256.1, on the reverse strand, counting down.
CTCATGTCAAAAAGATTTTTGTCTCGTTTTTCTGCCGCCATTATTTTAAGAATATTATTCAACTAATTTTATTAGAAAACACTAATAAATCGGTAATATTTTATGCATTTACATGTGATAGGAGATCCCTTGTGTTTTATTAATCTTAGTGTCGTAATTTGTACATTTTTTAAAAGCACACGATGGCATTTTATAGCAATTTTATTAAGCGCTTACATACGTGACAACTCGGCGTTGGCAAGACATGCACTGAATGCGATACGTCCCAATTGGGACGTTTTCACGTCTTCACCAGGCGCGCACTAATAACATATCTGCCTCTTTTTTATGTAATATCATTGCATCCAACGTAATGGTTGATGAACATACGCCTCGATGCACACACCTCCATAGAGAAGTTTGGTTATTATTTATTGTATGTAAATTGTATCGAAATCCTCCATGTATGACTGTTACCCTTCCCTTTTGATTTTTAATTATTTTCAGGTATGAAGACATTGGTGTTTTTGTTAAATGAATAATAATATAATATATTGAACAATGACATATATAACAAGGAAATAATGCTTGACACTTGAAAAATATCAACGAGTACAGGAAGGATAGTTAGGTGGCCAGTATGATTCATTTATTTGAAGAAGTTTACACTAATTGGTCCTTTCGAAACATTTACCTGAGAGAATATAGGTAGGGTGGTGGTACCAATTATCGGCCGTGTCAACTTTTTGTAAAAACACAACAACATTTTGTAAAACTGGGCATTTTGACACTGCGGGCATTTTGTAAAACTGGGCATTTTGACACTGCGGGCATTTTGTAAAACTGGACATTTTGACACTCCGGTCATTTTGTAAAACTGGGCATTTTGACACTCCGGTCATTTTGTAAAACTGGGCATTTTGACACTGCGGACATTTTGATACATGGGACCTAATGGACCGAAAGGGGATGGCGGTTTATGAATTTTTCCACCATATCATCAAATATTTGTTGTATTGGATTCAAGTTAATACATACCTCCTGCCTCATGTCAATTAATAATTTTGATATTTTAATTTTTTCTCAGTTGCCTGTGCAAGTATGTTTAGATTCTCGCATTATACATTTCTTGTCTGCATTAAGAGTAACACTAGCCGAGCATATTTGTCTTTGTGTACATTTCCAGCAAGTAGTACCGTTATGATTGGTTTTACCATCTTTTGTTAGAGTAAATTTACCCCTAAATATAAGTAGATCTCTCTTTTTACGACTTTTTATGAATTCAATTGCGTTCATTTTATGGTAGTGACTGGCAATTAAATATAAAAAAAAATATACTCGTATTATATTTCATATTTAGGTACTTACTGCAGAATAGGCAAATAATAAAAAGACATCTAATCAGTGACAAGAATCTTTGAAGAGTTTTACCATTTATAAGTGGCCTGTACTCACTCCATAGTTATGAAGTTTTTGAAAAAATACTAGCTGCCGCCCGCGGCTTCACCCACGCAAATAAAAAAACATCCAATGGAAATCCAACTTTCAGAGAATTCAACATATTGGGAATTCAACTTTATGGGAATCCAACTTTCAGAGAATTCAACATATTGGGAATTCAACAAAGGGAATCCAACTTTCAGAGAATTCAACATATTAGGAATTCAACTTAATGGTCCTGGGCGTCCTGTTAGTAGGGAAACGTAAAAATTAGGCACACGACTAGACTAGACAGGAATAACCATGGAATAACACATAGGCAATTTTACCCATGGATAGAGGGAACGGAATCAAAATTTCCCGCAGGGAAGGCACGCAACAGCTAGCAATAAATACACTGATATACTTAGAAGACTTTATTTTCTAAACAGTCATTGCAGGAAACTAAAATGAATAACTAAGTTAAACTAAACTATTGTGCAGCAACTAAATTATCTTATAAGAAGACCACGTCAAATTTACTTATCACCGTTAGCCTGATCTTTCGTTTCCGTGCGGACCGGTCCAGTTTGAGTGATGGGAACCTGGCGTTCACCCTCAACCGCTGGTGGAACCTTTCTCGGAGCAGTAACGATCAACACACCATCAGATGACAGCCGCGATTCTACAGACTCAGGAGTACAACCTTCAGGCAGAGCGTACCGACGCGTGAACTGTCGAGAAATGTAACCGTGCTGGTCTTTCTTCTCCTCATGCTTAGCCTCCACGACAATATAGCCGTCTACAGTCTTCACACTGATTTCCTCTGGTGTAAAATGCTGCACGTCGAGGTTCACCTGGAACTTATTTTTATCCGACTTTATGTTAGAACCGAGGTCACGGGTAGTAGCAGCCATGTGACGCCAAGGGCGATAGTACTCCCTATTCAACATAGGACCGGCAGCAAGGGTGAGAAAATCATCAGGTGTCAATCCCAAGCCAAAATGCTGGTCCATGAGGCGGCGTGGCCGTTCCAGTTCGTAGTCGAACAAAAATGGGAGTAGCGACATTGTTCTTGAATATAATAGACACTAGATCACAATTGTTGATTTCTTCTATAAAAATCACACAATTGGTTTCCAATAATGTATTTTTTTACGCTGGATGACTTTTCGGTTTTGCTCATTTGTTATTCGAATTCAACTGTTACTGGAAGTGCGATCTTCGTACTTATAAGAAATAGCGCCATCTATTAGAACTTTGTTGAACATTCGTGACGGCAGATAAGCTCAACTTATGGGTTGCACTTGCAAATATTGCATTTAGATTAGAAAAAATTATCACACCAAACATAATCGCGTCTTTTACCCTCCAGGACAGGAACAAATAATAGCCCGCCATCTGCTTCTATCCGAACACATTTCACGAGCTTTCGATAACTGTCGACGCCCGCTTTCCGGGGTTCGATTACAGAAAAATATAATGACACAACCAGTCATAACTAATATGTATATATTATTTGTAAATAATAAAATAAGTTAGTAACGCCCAAGACCGTGCGAAGAGGTGAAGTATAAGTCAGACACATAGCGCAACCCGGACTCCGAGGCTTTGGAATTCGGATACGACCCGGCGGCGCGCGGGACTATCGTATAAATGATGATGATGACTATTTCGTAATTATAATATAAGAGCATAGTTAGTGCTTGGCACTTAAGCTCTACTTACTTTTTCAATTTGATTCTTTTTCTACTGGTTGGAAACATAGCAGTTTAGCGACCCCTAATGTAAGCTCCTCTGCAAAAGTCTTAAAAACAATTGAAGTCCAACCATAGATAGTATGTTTTATTTCGTGTTTTATATAATCCGGAATTTTCTTGACTGTTGGAAAGATAGGTATGTAAACTTCTTTCCGTTCCATAGTCAAGGAAATTCTCGGTAAAAATACATATTCCGCCATCTATTTACAAGTTGGACATCAAAATACTATTAACTTAGTGTCGTATAGGTATGGTATGCAAACTTTTTAATAAGTGATACAAGATGGCGCTACAGCTAAAATTTTCTAACAAGAATAACAATAATTTTGGAGGAATTCATTAATTAAAGTAAGTAAGTATTAACATTATGAAACTTTAAACAATAGTGCCCTTTAATATTTTTTTCTCATTCTATAATAAAATGAAGCTTTAGTTTCTTATATTTTTATATTTTTTATATTGCAACATTTGGTGAAACACCAACGCTTTTTGCAAGGGATGCACGTATTTTATTCGATATTTTTGTTATCGATTATGTTATTGATTTACACTCACATTATTATGGAATTCTTGTGTCTATTTCATAAACATAATTATTATTCATTGGATTAAATGTAACTTATTCACAAATGCTTTATTTTCAAAAAAGATGTTACGCCAGGATTGTAGTAATTGTAGAGATGGTCTTTGCTCATTCTAATAGGAAAGAAGTGTTCTCAAGTATATATGTATTGTGCATGTATGCCTACTCATAGGTCTTTATTATTATTTCTTATTAATATTGCGAAGGATGATTTGGAAGACAACTTTTTTTTAAACTAAAGCCATTGTACAATGGATATAACAGACCGGAAAACGAGTGTTTCACAAGCTCAGTGCCACTTACGTGTAGATAGAGATGAAATAAAATATACTGAAAATTCACATATGTACAGGTGCATGTATTATAGTCAAAAACCTAAATAAATTGATTGTTTTCCATGATTTCCATGTTATGTTATGTTATCTTAATAATAGTTTTTTTCTTATCATCATGCTACTGGTGATATCAGTTCCATAATTATGACCCTTGAAACCTGTAATCCAGCTACTACTTAATCTATATGTATTTTGCTATAACTGGAGCGTCTGATCTTCCAACAATAAAATGATGTTGATCAACAAATGTACCATCTAACAGATGAGGTTGATTTTGAACCACGAAGAGCTAATTGAGCCCCTCAAACCAGAATCATTCATTATTTTTGTGACATAAATGTATAAATGCATCATTTATAATTTAAATTGCAGTCATTAAGTCATAATTATAATGAGTTTGTAACGTACATCGATATCCCTAGCTATCGATATACGGACCTATCTAGCAGTCGCTGCGCAGTGGTCGTTGAGTTAAGTTGAGTTGACGTATTTATAATTTGCACTCGCTTTACGATACTGTGTGTAGCGAAACCGTGTTGTAGTAATTTTAAAGTGCGATTCATTCGCATACACAAGTTATAGAGTGCAGTAATTTTTTAATTACCTTTTTTTATACGTAAACCGCTAGTAATAAGTGAACAGTGAAAAGGCTATCTTGAAACACTTAAATTGTTTATGTGATCCTTGTTTTTGTGATTTTACTAGTGTGACGATGGCAGATAATTCAAAATTGACCGACGAGGAAAGGTGTGAGATCAAGGAGCAGTTTGAACAGGTATGTTTATGCGTGTCAATACATATTCGTAAGCATAATTTCAAAATTAACATGGGAATTAATTTGTCGGCGAATCGGCGTTTTCATTTTATGCAATGTTTTGCGATGTTCCGTGGATATTTTGCCGTGTTAGGTGTGCTAGTACGGGTTTTTGTTGTATGTATTATATTGAGCCGCGTGTGGTCTGCCTTGGTGCGCTCAATGCCTACGATGCTACCGGCGCAACTGGAATTCCACCCGCAAGATTTTATCCGAGGCTTATATTTAAATTTTCAGTATTTATACTGTGTCTATAAGTAATTAAAATATCTCTTTGCAGTCGTGCACTAGAGTTTATCCACTTGGCAACTTGATTTTCCGACAACGTTATCGATTTTTATCACGTGAATGTCTATCATACGAATTATATGCTAACTTCGAAAATATATAAATATATCTAAGTACTGTGAAGTCGGTTATTGTAGCGCTTTCGTAGTAACATGTTTAGATTTTTCTTTTCAATACCTAAATTAATAAAGAGACCAATCCAGACTGGCCTCTCCCATGGTACCTTGTGGCATTGACCTCTTCCAATTTATTTCATGGTACCTTGTGGCATGCATCCAATCGTTTCTGATGTTTTAGTTATACCATTTCTAAATTACAGTACAAAGCTTAATATCCTTCATAAAAAGATAGCAATATGTCTTATCAGCATATCTAGGCACTTAACCTTCTCTTTGAACAATCTATAGCAAGCTTATACAACATATATATGCACACTCATATGCTGACAACTATTTCCCTCTAGGGTAGGCAGAGACAGCAGCCCACCATCTATTCATACTACACAAAATTGCTCTACTGTCAATGAGAATAAAAATTCTTGAGAAAATAAAATCAACTAGTCTGTCTCTTCATCTTCTCAAGCTACTAGCAGTACTGCTATTCCCTTCTTCTTCACAACTGCTAAAATCAAGTAAAGTACATAGAAGCTTTTAGAATAAAAACTTCTCTAATACATAATATAATACATGAAGATTAAAATGATCTGACAATTGTGATAGAACAAAACTTATTTTTGACAATGTTACCAAGCAATATAACAGCAGTTGTTCAATAAACAATTAAGATCCATACCCCATGGTCACTCAATAATCTTAAAATTCATTTAAATTGTTTTTTCCAATAAGATCAAATTAGTACCAAAAACCAAATGGTCCCTAGTGCTTTTTATTTTTTACTCAACTAAATCTAAGATTGAATCTGTGTTAAGTAATAAACCCCTAGATAAAATATTCTTTTAATCACTGGGTTAGCCCCAGTTGCATTCAAAATTTGCACTTAGTAGCATGATGGTATATAGCCTATAACCTTCCTCGATAAATGTGCTATAAAAAAATATACTTTTGAACTTTACAAAAAATAAAATTAGTTTATTTGCATAACACATTGTTATAATAAATCCGTATCTAATAGCCCTATACTAGGTAAGCCTGTCCTGTGGGTGCCTGATTTGATTTACATAAAACAATTTACAACACTATTCAATGACTGGTTATAAAAATACAAAACAAAATTAAATTCAAAAAGAGTGCTTAACTTAACATGCAAAGGAGAAAAATGAACAAAATAAATGTAATTAACACAAGAATGTGAAGTGGGCACTAACAGAGTTCATACCTCAATTGCAACAAGTGCAAGAGAAGGTCCTCAGTAACATCATATGTCAGAGAGGCGAGCCACTCTGTGATCCTTGATTTGAACTTTATAATATTAGAATAGAATGTATACAATAATGAAATTGAGCGCTCGCAACCTCTTCCGTGAGATTGCGAAGCGTATGGTCGACGCTTCTCGTGACCAGAAGGCTGGCCTCTTTTTAGGTCAGAGAATAAGCATTGCCATACAACGTGGCAATGCTGCCAGTCTTCTGGGAACGCTGCCACAAGAGGCATGCGATGCGGAGGAATTCTACGACGCATTTTAATTGTTCTTAGCTATAAGTTGTATAATAGTTATTTTATTTTTATTGTATTTAATATTTATAAATTATTTAATATTATTTCTGTATAGATTACTTAGAATTGAGATATTGTTTCTATTTTATATTCCATGTCAAATATGTATAAAATAATACGTTATATAATGAAATTTATGTAACTAGTGACAATGGTCATCAGCTCAGCATGTATGTATTGTGTTTATTTAAATACTATGTTCTCATGTGATGTATTTTTTTCTTACAAGATTATAAGTTCCTTCAACCCAATTAGTTGTGAGTTCATGTTGAGTGCCTAAATTCATGTGTAAGATGACATGTAATGTAACATGTTAAATGACAATTAAAGAAATATAATAGAGTTATTGATTCCGTAGCCATTATGATGTTAGACTAGCTGCACTGGAATAATACTTGAATTTCTGTTGACTACATACTTGAAGCTTAGTGCTACAATACAACTCTGTATAATATTATTTTCTTTTATTTAGTTTATTATTGTGATGGTTGCAAACATACTGCCATTAATTGTTAAAAAAACAATAGTGGCTTGCAAGGGCAACTTCTTGACCAAACGTTAAAACAACATAAATAAAGAAAATTAGAATTAAATGTCAAAATATATGGGCATGTTACCTCATTTTAAATTGAAGAGATCGTATATGATACTATCTGAGTTTTGTGCGAGTATCACTCATTGAAATAAATAAAAAAATAGCCGAAACACCTAGCTAAATGTAAATAATACATTGTTAAAATTAGTTGTAATTGTTGTTTAATTTCATAAATGAAAATTTTTCCTTAAAATATGAACTAAATACTGAGCTGATAACCATGATGATGATGAAATTACAGTCATTATAGTCTTCAACTTGCCCATCATGTACGCCAGCAAAAGCAACAATTACAGATATTTTCTATGAAAACTAACTAGCATACAATTTTGTAGTTAATATAATGAGAAAATTTTCAACATCGCAATTAGGTAGTATCAAGAATTGCTATGCAATACAGTCAGCTCATTTGCTATGCAGACAGCGATGGCGTCTTGCATGCAAACTATTAAATGCTAATGATATTGTCAGTACAATACCAAACCTACATTCGTTCTGGTGTGTTGAAATTATTCATCTATAAAGCTGAAAGATTTGTTTGTTTGACGATGCGATAGACTGCCGCCTACTTGGAACCGATTATAACAAGTAAGACCATGAAGCACAACTAGTCTTATCATCACCATTAGCCGAGCTTCATTATCAATCACAGTTTGCACTGACTTGTGATTCGGGTACGGGTGATGGATACTGAAAGCTTGCACCAAAGCCTCATCTGTCATAAACAGGTATACCAGTTTAGTTAACTTGGGTCCTGAGAATGTCGTGGAGCTTTTGGAGCGCAGTCAGTGTTAAATACCAACATCATTTTGCATTAAAATAATAATATTATGGAACAGACTTAATAATAATTATAATTTGCATAATTTATTTAAATAGCAGATTGACAACAGAAATACAAATGTATTTACTTAGTTTTTTATGTGTTGTTGTGTGTACCATTCTTAATTTAATGTTGTGTGCTTCCTGGTCATTGTTTGCAATCCAATAGATATTTTATATAAATATGTAATTCAAAATAATCCTGGAAATATACAAATCTATGAAAATTTGCCAAATGCCTGCCTTTCTTCAAGGGAAGAGACCAATGCGGATGTTGTTATCATACTAGTAAAAAGAATACAAGCAGTATGTAAGCATTTTATTAAATAAAATATTTGAGCACTGGATTTTTTATTTGAATCCTGGAATTTTTATTTAATTAGTAAGCTAATCTTCTATTAGAACTGGTTTGAATTTCAATATACATTTGACTCATATTCAATAACATTGTCATTAGTAAATGGATACCAATCAGTAAACCATAACGAAATTATAATGTTAATGACTTTACCTCTTAATGATTTCAATGGAAGTATAATGAGTCATTAAACTGATTTGTCAATATTTGAGTCCAAGGGCTTCCTTAGCAGAGTAAAGTTATTTATTGATGTTGGGCATCTATAAAGACCAGTATCCCTAAACAAGTGTCAATACGTTGACCGGCATATTGTAGGATAGAATGATGAAAGTATGGCATTGTCACGTATTTTGACGTTTACGAAAGTCTTCAACATATGTCCACCCCATACATTGATCGATCTCTACTCTTGTATAAACCAGCAGGGATTCTAAGCAGGCGGAGTCGCGGACAGCAGCTAGTACTATATAAACCAAAATTCACGATGATTAAGCCTTAAAATATGTAAGACCCATTGTTCTCGAAAACCATCCACATTTCAATTCACCATTTGTCACAATAAACCGCGTCGTATTTTCCACATTTTCTTAGTCATAAAATAAAACCTCTGCTTCGTCATTTGGTTACACAACAGGCAATTCTGTTCACATACGATTTGGTATTCGAATCTCGTGCATTGCGTTACCTTGACATCCTTGAGTTACGCCACTGAGTGCTGAGGTGTTTACTACCCAAATAGGTCGGTTATTACTTTGCCAATGGTTTCCAACTGATTTGAATTGATATGTATTTTGTTTTTCCTTGCTAACATACCTATAATTATTATCCATTAAGATATGATTCTGAGGTCGACCGCAGACAGCAGTAGCAGACGCGGAGTTTTCCAGGAAATCCCATTTCTTCTGTTTTCATTACAGGTTTTACTCATTGAGTTTCAACGGCTTTTCAAAAGATTTACACACTCGGTTTACATGCAGTTTAATTCACTAGCGGTATGTAGTATGTAGCCCATTCTAAATCTAAACATATAACCCAAGCGTTTCACCCGTTCTTATCTAACATACAACACAATGTAAGCTTAGGTTACTAAGTTGTCTTGTGGTTTAGGTCCAGTCGGTAATCCCCATAATGTCGCCCCATATGTGCAAGAGACGTGACCAAAGCATGAGTTTAAACTAAACATAAGTTGACATATGCTGTCAGCTCGCTGTTTACATTACACACTCGAGTACTTACAAGAATATGTAAGGACAAATACGTCTTAGTACTCGAAGTATGTAAATTGCGACGAACCGTTTAATCTGAACCTTATATATAAGTTTATTTGTGGTGTCTTTTAGTAAGTACCATATAGTTTACTGAATTGCCTTGGTTGCTGCCGGAGTTTCCTCATCTAAGGGATAGAGCTGTTTTATTCGACACATAACTCCAGAAAAATGTTGGGTGACCTATCCCTTCGTCGAAAGTACGGGTGGTTGTTTTGAGGCCCTTTCAAGACCATCGTAGCGCAAGCAGACTAGGTTCTGGCGCAGGTTGTCTTTTTTGGGGTCCAACGGAACGGTAGTCCCTTTCCTAATCCCAAGCAAACTTTATTATGGAAAGGAGCACTAGGAGAAAGTACCCTGAGCTCCAAAATTCAAACTTTCGATGCCACCCAGATTGGCGTTCCTATGAAGTATATTTATTTCGACCTAGTACGGCCTATTAATGTTTTTTAACGCCACTGGCGATAATTCTTGTTACTGATAAGCAATATGTAATTTTAACAAGGTAAAAATATATATAAATATCACAGTTGTTCAAAAGAGGAAGTCATAAAGGTGTTGGAAATTTCGCTGTACGCAATAATGTTTTGAAGATAATTGACTTAAACTCGAACGTGCTCTTGAGTTTTTGACCTTTTGTAGTTCCTGAGTATGTCTCGTTGCCCTCAAAAATATGAGCGATTGAGGCGATTCCTTTCTGGTTTCTGAACGATGTACGCAGACTTTTTTCAATTGCTAATTTGGTGAGCAAGCCTGCCAGATCTGTAAGTATGCGTAAAGTACGCTTAGCTATGCGGTACCAGCTTTCTTCGCTGTCATTAAATCTTCACATACTTGGTGGAAAATAAATCGGTAACCTTTTTTCTGCAAGTATCAATTTTTAAACAATTTTTTATACCACTTCGGTGGCAGACAAACTCGGCCTGATGGAAAGTGGTTACCGCGGCCTACACGAGTAATTATGTTAAACGCAGTTAAAGTTGAATTAAACGCGTAAATATAGATTGTTAAAATCCAGTTTATAACTTGAACTATCGTATTGAATGTTTAAAAATACTGCCTCTGTCTAAGGATTAACAATTTTTAATTGCATCCATAGACAATTAGTGTAGTTTATTTGCACAGTTGAACACGACACGGTAGGTCATTGCATCGACCTTGAGCCAAGAATGTGGTCACTACAACGTTCCTTTGAACCTTCAGCTACTGGTTTTAAGGTCTAAAATCGTCTGTTACCGATAGAGGATAGTTCCTATGTAGGTGTTTGTGTCTAGTCGACTGCGCATAAATGATGTTAGGGCTATCGTAGACGGTATATTATCGATAGTTCGACTGTAATTTAACGATAATCTTCATAGCGGTATCGTAGGTTACTTTTGATCTAAATATAAATATAGTGATAAGCTTGCTACCTAAATAATTGTTACGTAATCCATTTTCTTCGTCGATAAATTCGACACGTTTCACATCAATATTATTGACACGGATGGATCCGTCTGCGTGACATACTGACAATACTGCTACCGTTTCCAAGACCCAAAGGGACCTATGCCCCGTATAAAAAGCCCCCCGTATATAGCCTATACGCTATTCTAGATTATAAACTATATCTATGCCAAACATCCAGATCCGTTCAACCAAACAAATACTTGTAAGTACTTGTTTTAGAAGATTGTTTTGTTTCTTTTTATGGGATATTACTTATAGTATCTTTGTCCATCATTCCTCTTATCAAGGTTCTATGGATAATGGATAGAATGCGACAATCAGGTATCGATTTTCTACCCACTAGGTAATATAGGCCGTCTCAGAAGGTCCTTAAAACTTTGTGTAGGTTCAACTAGATGCCAGTGGTGCCAGCTTGTGAGATTTTTTCTTGAATTTAGTTTTTCAAGGGGTTACAATTGTATTTAAATTAATTGAAAAGTTACACAAACTTATTCATACTCTTTCCTTACTTTATTAACGAAAATTCGGAAATAAATAGTAATGTTTAAAATAACCTTAAAGGGTTCTTAATAGAGTTTCAATGAAATCGGTGTTTAACAAGTAACTTTCGTGATTTTAGGGAGTAAATGATATAAAAAAAGCTTAGGGGTAAATATTTCTAAGAGTTGGCAACTCTGCTGTATGCGAAAAGGACCCGATTTTATTGTTTTGATGGCCTTACTACTTCAGAACGCCGACGCTTTCGTCTGTAAAAACAATTCTTTAGGCAAAAACAGAAAAACAACACTATTCACAGTAATGGCTAGTCAAGTAACTCCTACAGTCCTACAGTATATAAAACTGAAGCTTAAAATACGTAAATATGTGAGGAAGGTCTTGGAACAGCATTATACATATAAATTTGATATTTGGCCGGTCTTTAGTTGAATAGTTAAACTTTTTTGATGTTCGAATATCCGTTGATGTTGTCGATCTGAAAGAATTATATTTCGAATTAGGAATGCATGGAAGCCCATCAAAATCTTCCAAATACTATCCAACCTCATCTACAAGTAGGTAAAAGTAAGCTTAACACAATCCATAAGGAAAGGAAAAGCAGGACAACGTTCCTTAGGATCCAGGTTGCAATCATTGAATGCAACCGGGATGGACACAGAAGCAGTAACGTGACGTGAATAAAATTTTAGAAAGAGCCTAACTTTAGGTTAACCATATTCCATAATAACATCTCTAATTCAATATAGAAAAGCATCAAATACATACACTGCGTATTCAGCTGTGCTTAAAGCCTCTGAGGCCTATAAACATTTAATCTATTCAAGAACCTCGACAAGAAAACACTGATTCATAAAAACTCTAATAAAAACTTCACTCAAAGATATCGTCGACCCACCACTGAAAATCGTACGTAGACCTCTCAAACTTAACAATAACTATAAAAAGTATTAATTGTGAGGGGTCACGGTAGTTTGGTCGGTAACTAGCTATAGGTTTAAATGGCAATGACCGCATATTGCCTGGTGGATGAGTGGTCAAAAGGCTACCACCTCGTTATTTAGCGAATCACCTATGGGAAGGAAAAGCGTGAGTATGTATTAATACATGTATTACAGACATACTCACGCTTTTTCCTTCCGGGGCTTCCATCGACTTTTTTTCGGCATCGAGCTATTGCCATATTAAGTAATAATTCTAATTTTGTATTCAACATAAATAACTAGAAATTCACGGGGCTTTGTAACCCAGGTCAACTTCAAATACTAGTCTATTGACCTTCTAAATCTAATCAATGGGTCTGGTATGCTTTTCTTTCGGGGTTGACAGGTCTGATAGCAGTCGCTCCCGGCAGAGTCTACGGACCAATGAAATATTATACTGATTACTTGGATTTTTGGGACCGACATTCTGATCTGGAAACTCTGAAATTGCATGACTTTCACCAGAGCATTCTCCAATTGATTGGCAGGTATACCAACTGCCACCTGAGATTATTTTGCCCTGGAGCTGTTAATAGGGTTAATATTTGTATAAATAATGGAAAATAAGCAAACCGCAAATGTAATTATATAGAATCACAAAACAAACAAACACGCAATGGGAAAATTCGTTTAGATTGTGGTTGTAAAATAAATTATAAGAATACACATTTATTACTTACTCCGTGTAACTTTCACAATTGGTGAAAATCGAAGAAAGTTGTTAGATTATCGTCAATCTACCATATTACAAGAGCTAGCCTAGACTTCGACCTGCTTTTTAGAATTTAGTCTTAAAGTGAATTTAGACCAAACGAACATAGAGCTAGAATAATAGCATTATATCTTTTTTTTTTTTTTTTTACGTGGAGCATTATATTTTAGTAATTTAGTGAAAAACAACGAACGAATGTCCTATCACTGTTTACACTGAAAGAATTTGACGTAGGTTTTTTTTTTAAATAAAGAATATTAGAATCGAAATTACTAATATTCCCTCTAACCCCTCCAGCTAAGCTAAATTGCTTGTGTTAGGAGTGGGTTCGCGTAATAGTGTAATGGTCAGGATTCGAACCCGGGACCTCACGATCATAAGGCCGACACCTTAACCACTGAGCTACCGACGACGGCGTTTGAAGGAGCTTTCACTCGTTTGGTTTAAATCCACCTTTACAATTGAAATCAGTAACTAATCATTAAGTTAAAGAATGTGGATGTTTGAACGTGATAAACTCTGGAACTACAAGTGCGATTTGAAAAAATATTTTTTGTATTTGATAACCCAGTTCTTGGGGAAGGTTATAAGGCTATTTAACGTCACGCTATTACATTAAACAGCCGAGCAATTGTTGCCAAACTTTTTAGGTCATTGAAGATAGCTTCTAACCTATGTCTAGCTATGTCGGAGATATATTATGTTGGCTAACGTGTAGAGTGAGGGATTGAACCATTCTAGGTCCTCGATTCAAAAGTTTAAAGCAAAAAGCAAGCACTGTCATACCACAGAAACTGCAAAAAATGGCGTTAAATTTTATACTTTATTTCTATATGCTTAAAGTACAAAATTAAATGAAAAGAGTTTTATTACTCTGCAAGAAGCCTTTATTTTTTAATTACTTATATTGGTTTAAAGACTAAAAAAAATAAATGGATTTTTAGCAGTGTTCGAGGTATGACAGTGGTTTTGCTTTAGTAGAATCAAGGCCCTGATGTGATGGGGCGTCAGGAGGGTGTGTTGACCAACGCGTTGTGTTGAGTGGTCATTAGAGAATAATCGATATATTTGGCAACAGAACTTGGTGGTAAAACTACCATTTTGAGTATTCAACATTTTGGTGGCAGATCCTTTTTGAGAACCAAAAATTTATTGAATGAAATTTATTTTCCTTAGTAAAGTGAACGCATATCATTTCATGTTAACAGCGCATGAGTTCACTAGATTTAAATTGATGACTTATACGTATTCACTTTAAGTTATGTACTTATTTGTATTTAGGTGTAAAACGGTGAGTCATCCGACGGAATGTTATGACTGTGATTGAGTTGAAGGTGAATTATGTGTGACGTTACTTGCAAGAGTATTCACACAACAGTATTTACTTTTATTTCATTTAGTATACGAAAGAGTTAATGATGGGTGTCTGAAGTCACACTGAGATCTTTGGAACCTAAGCTAATGACTTCTAAAACCTGGTAGGCTATCTCTCGAGGATGATAGGTCAGAGGCCAGTCGCTTCACTACAAGCTAAAATAAATCAAATAATCGACATCAATAAACAAAATAAGAGAGCAGCCCGGGCTCCAGTCCAGAGTGAAAACTTTGGCACTCAGATGCAAAATAACAATAGGCTATTTGTCAAGGTCGTCCGATTATTCCCAATACTCCTTAAAATAGTTTAGTCTGAATATTGCCCAACTAAGCTGAAACCATGATTTTTAATTCCCAAAGTAATTTCAAATATAAGAATCACAGTCAGTCCCAATTTTTAACGTTTTTAGATTTCTCATTAAATTTCAAATTACTTTCATTAAGAACAACATTCGTGTAAACGCAACGTAGGCCGAGATAAATGCGATATTCTCTTGCACTCCATACATTTGCACTACGCGCGATTGGCGTGTGACGTCACTCGCAAGTACGATTTTGTATGGAGCGTTTTCGAGAAATAGAATTTTCTAAATCACATATCTTTAAACCTATTTGTCGTACGAATATTTCACTTTAGCCGTTCATTATATTATTATGAAGTGTTCATTTTTCGAGAATAAAAAAAATTGTCTATTGTAGTGAGAGGCTGAGTGAAGCGCGTTTTAGGTCTATTTGGTGGTAAGCGTAGGGTGCAGCGGCGGAGGTTATTAAACTATTCACGAGTTTAAAGGGCTCAGGTCTTTGGCTGATCAGTCATTCAGTCCTTTTATTGGTTTTTTGATTAGCCACTTAGTGCATATGCGTGAAATTTTTGACGTTTGTTCACAAATTTTCCCTATAACAATATGATAAAAAACTACACGTTTCTTCAAATAAATTATAACAGTAATAAATGATATAGAGAAACGTGTAGTTTGTGTATAGAATCGTGTAGTATATGTGTTTTACTGTAAAAGACATGTATAGACAACAAAGTGATGAGATAATGCCGTACAATAATTCATTTTCGTGCAACAAACTTGTTACAAAAATTACACAACTAAATTAAGCTGTCTAATTAACCTGTCTGTATGTCTGCTCATATGTAAAATAATTCGTTACGGTAATGAAGTGAAACAATTCTTTCCATGTGTAAGACTATCATTTCATTCATCTGACACGTGTCATCACTATCATTGCACGCATGAGGTGTTGCTATGATTTTGCTTTCCAATCACATAAAGATTTAGACACACTGAACTAAAATAAATCAAATGATAGTGTAAAATAAAACTGAAAATCTAATTTAGTCTGTATTATAAAAGTTAGTCTCAGTATAGTACACATTATTGAGCAAAATAGACCCTGTCGCATTGAAATTTTCGGTTTTATTAACCGGATTTTGGTTCCTTTTTTTCTTTTACATTTATGGTTAAGCAAAATTTAAATGACCAATTTAGCTTACAATATGCAATCTCGCCGAGGGCGTACCGCAATGGGACAGTAACGGCCGTACCCGTAATATCTTGAGACGCTCATAAAGTTGAAATAAATCGATAGACGTAAAATCAGAAAAGTCGGCCATCCCGTTTCGTCTCTAGAGCACCAAGGAATAAGCTATTTACTTTCAAACTAAACCCCTAGTGATACTCCAGAGTGTTGTAAAGTTCCGGTCTGGGGGTGACAGGTGGAGCCGCCTGTCACCCCGGCAGAAGCAGGCGCGGCGGCGGCGCGCCTGGTGCGCCTCCCCGTTTCCGGGGACGAGTTGGGGACTCTGTAGTCCCCACACCCGAGAAGAGGGCCAGATCGTGAGAGATGGCACTGGGTCGGCCGGGGTGCGAGGGATATGCCTGTCAACCCCACCTTCGGCAACCAAAACGACCCACAGGCGGCGTGCGTTTTAGTCGGTTTGAGTCCGACATAACCTCTCTCACCGGCTCCGGTGGAGAGGTATCCGGGGGGATTTTGCGCACGGAAAAAAAAAAAAAGTGTGTTGTGAAGTCTCACATGTAACGCAATGCCATTTTTATTATTCTACAGACTCGTCGCGCTTGTTAGACTCTGTAAACAAGTTGTATTGTTAGTTTTTTGGGCACGGAATAAGTACGAGATCTTATTCTGCTAAAGGACGACAAAAAATCCAAATAATATCACGACACAAATAGGACCCGAGCATAGTACTAGTGTGTTACGAGTATTCAAACGCTATCAGTGTGCTAATACTTTAATAGGCAGTGAAATTACTACAGTGTAACATTGATATACTATCTACTGTTACGAAATTACTAATGTTACTTCGTACATGTTTTACGATGTCTGGTTGTCAAATCAGCATTACGTGCGAAAACCAGCAATTAAAGGCTTAACCAAAGTGGAACACTCAAAAATCAGAAAGGAATTCGAGCTTTGTAAGCATTGCTTGCTCATGTAACTGTTAAGGCTATCAATTTAAATGAACAATACAATTATAAGTAACAGGTATTCGTATACGCTATTGAGTAGTACACAAACAAGTATTAATACGCGAAGAGAAATCTTTATTCCTCTTTTTACGCATATTGAGCGCATAGTTATGTGTGATTTGACATACTTTGTTAAAGTGAAAATAGTTAAATTATGTATTAATATAGTTAAATAATGTATAACTATTGTACCTAACACCTATATAACCACATTTAAGCAAATAAATGAATAAATGAATGAATATGAATATTAAAAGTTATGTATCATAATTATCAATTACATAGCAACAAGAACCCAAATTCGTATCAAAAAACTAGTATAGATACTTGAGTTTGACCAAACACAAAATGTCATTTGCGCTAGTAGCTGCTGATGTAATAGAAACGAATAGAAAATGCTATAGCGAAAGGAATAATCTTTGACAAAAGAATTCAATAACGTTCATAATTTAAAAATTAATGAATAACGGTCGTATTTTGCTGGCACGTTTTGTCGAGTAAGGCTTAAAAAGGTTAGCAGCCTCACCAAAGCTGGAAGTCTCGCGTTTCTCGAGTGTCGGTTGCACATTATTCCGCTATTTAATTAGCTGAAGATCCTATTAAATAGCATAAAAATCTACTACTGTTCAAGATTCAACTGTCATGTTCATTTTATTAATAAATATTGATGACCATAGTGACTCATTGTTTATAAATATTCATTTTAAATGTATTATAATAATTTAATCTATAATTTGCTGTATTCGTCATCGTATGAAGGCCAATTACGATTGCATACAACATGCACTTGGATGCCCAGGATCCGCTCTCCTACTTCTGCTTCTCTTTTACGGGAACGACGCCGTTTTACCCTCCAACTCTGGGAGTAGAACACCAGAGCTTCATTCGTCAATGCGCAAGAGTACCGGCTTACAGTTGAAGTTGACTTGGGGCCCCGAAGATCTAGATGAACCCATACCCGAAATATGCCGCTGTTAATCGGCATCAATAGAAAAAAAGAGTGAAACTGCTTTCATCTTGGAATGTTTTACAATTGGGCACGGTACCAGTAGAGATCGATGGGGAGGAATTTTTTGATGCCTGAAATTACAGTCTCCCTCTTTTTCTCTATCCCATTTTTGTATATATTGTATAGTTAGCATAGTTTTTAGTTTTTAATTTGTAAGTAATTGTATATTATAATAGCATATTTTATTTAATGTAATCAATTAAAGATATTATAGTAGTACTGTGCATAGCCAAAGAGATTTTACAATTACCATTTTTAAATGTAAATTAAAAGCAACAGTGAAGTTTGTAAAATTTTCGAACGGGAAATAAGAACTTCCTCGATCTCGTTTGTCATAAACCATGCGACCTGAAGCCGGCGGGAGTCGGATTATAGGGACCCCTCGCCACTGAAAAGCAATCTATAGATACAATGAGGTGTACCGGCCAATCTCGTTTCCTTATAAGTACAAAATGGCCTTTCGCTCGTGCGTCGTTGCAAAATACACGCTTGCCGTTTTATCGGGTAAATAGATAACAATGACTCATATTTAAACAGTTCAACCAGTCAACTCGACTCGTTTCAGTGTTACCATATCAATATTTAAAAATACGGGACAAAAAAAATTATTCTAAAGTATTTTTATTTATTGTCTTAAGAACATACATAGATACATATAAACACCTGTAAATCCTTGAAGGGGTAGGCAGACTACTACACCCACTTTTCTCCAATTATGGTATTTGGTCTCACCTAATGGAGGACGAGCCTATTACCGTTAAATGGGCACCCTGTCATGGCTGTACGTTTACTGTCGGATGAAGTTTTAAGAAAAAATACATTATTGAATCTACTACTTGTAATTGAATAGGATTATAAGTCGGTAGCGTAGCAGCTAAGGTATCTGCTTTACCATCCAGATGTCTCGGATTCAAGTCCTGGCTATTATAATACCGAAGTGAATCCACTCGTAACACAAGAAATATGACTTAGCTGGAGGGTTTAACGGAAATATTTTGATTTCGTAAGTCTTTAAATAATTTATAAAAATCTGTCGGATTTGTTGACATTTATGATTACTGTTGCTTCCTTTAGTATTAACGTGGTGATAATAACCTATATACCTTCGTCGATAAACGAATAATCAACACAAAAATAATTTTGCAATTTGAACCAGTAGGTACTTCTTGAGATTAGCGCGTTCAAACAAAGCTTTATAATATAAGTATTTATTTCGATTACTAGTAAAGTAGTAACTCATTAAAAAATATGCCATCAGTGAGGTTGAAGATACTTTTATTGTCAAACTTCTTTAAACAAACCATAAGTTTCTTTTTTTCAACAGCAACGATTTTCCTGAAAGTAACACGTTTCTTAAAACTGAACCTGTCCTGATAAATCCGAACGTTTGCTAGCCCTATTAGCAGTGTGCACGTCACAATACCAGTTTTGACCGGTCGTTACAATAGGGTTCTAATTCAGGCCCATTCTCCTTAATGGAAAAGGGGGCGAAAATCGATTGCACGTGCAGAAGGGTTAAATTAAGACCTTAGAACTTACGAATGCTCTTTTATTTACGATTCTTCATTCGAAGTGGACTGAATATAGTACATTTCTTAAATATAAATGTACGCCCATAAATATTGTTATCAAGTAAACTACCATATAAGGCATTTGACGTAGTAATCTAAATATTTTTAATATTATGTTCCTTTTCACCGAAACTCGTTTAATTCAGTTGTATGGTTGAATTTAAATTGTGTGCATAACCGGGTAACTACCAAGCTTTTCGGAGCCAAAACAAATCTTACATACCACTCAACGTCTTTTACTGATTTATTTTTGGGAGATAAGGTGTCAAACGGTAGTCGCTCCAGTAATAGCTTACAAATAATTAGAAGGCTTAGTAATGACTAAGTGAAGGCTTTGAAGGAAAATGAAACTAATACTAGGATAACGGAAAAAGTAACTAAACTGAGTTTTCCCGTTTGATTCCAACTTTCAAGTAAAAGTAAATAATTTAATTTCAATTAATAGCGATGTTCCAAAGAATGCCATGAATGTACAACTTTGTTCCGCCAGAGGCGAAAAGATACCCACACTAACGCAAGCCATATCTCACACTAACGGGGCAGGTCAACACACCGTCTGTGACTCACAAAGGTGAGCTTGATGAGAGCGCATAAAATAAACCAGCGCACACGCATACCATTTTCAAGTGGACGTAAACAGTCGATTATAGTTCAGGTATGCGTAGTTAGACGTATGCGGAAAGGCTCTGTTTATTGTCTAAATAGTTCAGAACATAAAAGGCGAATGCAGTCAGCGATGTTATTTTAGTGAATAATAATTCGGAATGCTGTCGGAATAATACTCCCATTTTTAATCGCGTCTTACTATTTCTCACGCCATAACGTCTGAACAGTTGTGAACGAAATTTAGAATAGAAGTAATTTGTAGTTCAGATTTTGCATCGGCATTTTAGCTTAGGGATTATGTTCCCATGTATAGTCTTAACTCTAAAAAAACTTTGCATCATAAGATCATCGTTCAATTTATAACTATCAACTCCAAACCAAAACAAACACCTAAAACTGTAGAACTCATGGTGTAGCTATAGGAATACCTGGAATTCAAGCTAGCGATGGCGTCATTGCGGAAACACTGCGCGTGCGCCGGTCAACTGTTAAGTTTGGAACATAAATAGCTTGGTTTTACTAGGTCCTTACCTTTTGCGTTTTGTTGCAGATTAAACAGTTATTTAACGATCTCGCCTGGCATATTGAGTGTTATTGTGAAGTTGTTTGACTGGTCTTGATCTTATACTTGAGAGCTTTTAGAGTCGAACGATATAGCGTAAAATAAACAGGAATGAGACTCGGTATTAGGGATTAGACGTCGACTGCAGACTGCAGCTACGCATATCAGAAGTGTAGGTACTTCACAGAGTGCGTTCGTTTTAACCCTTAATACGGTTTAGGACAGCAGTACCTCTTGATATCCGCCTTCTCAGGCCCTCTCGAAGCTTTAATTCAACCTTTAGATTTAGATCAAGCGAAACGGCATTCTACGTTTAATTAATGCATTTCTTTTGTATAACCGGTATCTTTTGTTTTGACTCATTACGGTCAGTTTAATTACTACCTATATGAATCATTTGTGATTGAGTACCACGTTTAATCAGAGGTATACTACACGTTGTTTGCGGAAATATAACTTTACGTGAAAATTACTGGCTAATAAGATAGTGAACAATAATTGCATAGTGGCACAGGTAGTTGACCATCTGATTTCGAAGACGCGGTTAAAGTTCTATAATCGCCAAGCATTTTTCAAGTTACGTGCATTTTCCGTAATAACTATTTGCTGAGCGCTTAATTTAGCTATTGTTATTAAACTTAGGCATTCCATCTAATTTAGGTAATCGAAAGAAATCATATTCGAAGAATGCATTTCAGTAATTATTGAACTTTGATCAAAACAAACTGGACATGATAACCTAATCATGTTTTAATCAATCAAAACGTGAGAACTTAGTTTAGATGAACTTGAAGGCAATTTTTTTTTACAAGTGAAATTCAACCTTAGAGGTGGTGAGTCGTGTATTCGATCATCGGCAGTCACATGCATCTGTCGCTAATCCCATCTAGCGTTGACGTACCAAGCTACTTCGTAAATACTGAATCTGCATCGCGCTATGAGAGTATTCTCAAAAGCAACCGCAGCGGCTTAGTGTGCCTGGTTATGATCACGTAGCCTGGTCGGGGAATCCTCCCTATGTGTTAATGGTGCATCAGTCATCAGTGTCATCACATCTGTTTCTTCACATCGGTATTGTCATCACAATACATGGTAAGCAAATCTAAATAACGGTACATATACCAAGAAATTGGCACACACGATGACTGTTAGCCACCTAAGCATAGTAAACAAAGGGAATTGCCCATATAAACCGATTAAAACCTACGTAATGCGGTTTAAATTGACTACATAAAATACATTAAACGTATTTATTAATAATTTATTGAACTATTTCCTGCAAGCAGTAAATCACTGATTTCATTGCATAAAATCGTAATAGGTTCGTACTGCGTTTCCCACACATTATGCTATATAATAGCGTACCTAATTATTTTGCCCCTTCCCCGTAGTTATCCACCGCAAGTTTTGACTCTAATCTAAATCTAAAGTTCACGTAACATAATTAAGTTTGGTGAGACGCGGGAGTACCGTAGTAGTAGAGTTAACTTTGATTATCTACTGCGCTAGTAACCGATTTCTTGGGGACTCTGTGGTTCCCACACCCCAGGAGGGCCAGATCTAGAGAGGTGGCACTAGGTCGGCCGGGGTTTGAGCGATAATATGCCTGTCAACCTCACCTTCGGCTACCAAAAACGACCCACAGGCGCCGTTCGTTTTAGTCGGTTCGAGTCCTCTCCCACCGGTTCTAGTGGGGGGTGTCCGTGGGGATTGTTAGCAAATAAAAAAAGGAACCGATTTCTTTTTATTAATTAAAAATATAATAATTAGACAATGCTGCGACTTTGACACTTTTTTATTTTTGTGACCCGCCATTTGGCTGGGCTAGTTTGGTTCGTTAGTATTGGTATTATATTAGTCACTAGCTGACCCGCCCCGGCTTCGCTTGTGGTATATTTTAAAACTTATATCACCCCTTTGAGTCCGAATTTTTTAGTCTTCAAATAATCTATAGAAATTTGCCAGATTTATTGACATTAATGATCACTGCTCGTTCTCTTAAGTAGCAGCGTAATGTTATATAGCATAAAACATTCGTAGATAAACGGTAGCAGTTCCTGAGCCTTGCACGTTCAAACAAACAAACTCTTCAGCTTTATAATATTAATAGGCATAAATCGTACCATAATAGGTTCGCTTATGTGTTCATTAGGATCATAAAATATTTTCTATGTAGGTATGTACTAAATATAGCTAGCTGTTATATCATGACTATTGTTTAGTTGCATATCTCCATAATATTATGGTCGATACCAGTTATTTCCTACTATGTAGTAATTATGCGTTAACATATTGATAACATGAAAAGAAATCATGATGTATTTGCATCAATGCGGTAGTTTTTACTGCTAGGTACTGTTTTGGTCTTTACCATGTTTCATTGTTTTGAGTTTCCGATATTTCGGCGCTGTTGCAAGCACCATGATCACGGAGGAAGCACCATGAACAGAGAAAAAGTTTTTTCCTAGGAGTAAATATCCCGTTTATTGTGTGTGTGTTTATCAGTGACCATGATAGTTTAATACCTATATTGTTTTGGTCTTCTTTGTAACTATAATTTTTGTATAAATCTTTTAATAAATTATCCCGTTTTCACATTTACATTTCTAAGTATAGAATTACATTAAAATAAATATCAAGACTCAGGGGCCAGCAGGCCTATACCTACTTTATACTTCAAACTTCCATCAATGATCACACACGCATTGCTTCATCTTAGAGTTGTTCCCGGGCACATTCGAAGATTATACCCCAGCTCAGACGGAACCCGGGATCCGCTTAACAGAAGTAGTAGGGATCCGCTTTCCAGAAGTAGGAGGAGGAGTGGTGTTAGCGTTTTATAAAAATCACTGCTATATAACCTTCTAGACCTGATAGGTAAGCCGGCAGCGGATACTGTTAGATGTTTGCTAATTAACCCGCGTCCATTGCATAATCTGGAAATATACAGGTTGAACTCATTGGGACAGGGTCTGTAATATACGCGGAATAGAATGGCAGAAAATATATTATTATTACACCTTTTTTTTTTTTTTTACGTGCGCAAAATCCCCACGGATACCTCCCCACCGGAGCCGGTGGAGGAGGTTATGTCGGACTCGAACCGACTAAAACGCACGCCGCCTCTGGGTCGTTTTGGTTGCCGAAGGTGAGGTTGACAGGCATATCCCTCGCACCCCGGCCGATCCAGGGCCATCTCTCACGATCTGGCCCTCGTCTCGGGTGTGGGGACTACAGAGTCCCCAACTCGACCCCGGAAACGGGGAGGCGCGCTAGGCGCGCCACCGCCGCGGCCTGCTTCTGCCAGGGTAACAGGCGGCTCCACCTGTCACCCCCAGGCCGGCGCTCATGGGGGGCGGAGGTCGTTCATCGACCTATTATTATTACACCTGTGCTGCAGTTGTAAAACGATCCTTCTAGCCCTGAAAAGTAAACCGGCAACGGATACTGTTAGATGCCTGCTTATTATCCCGCGTCCATTGCCAAATCTGGAAATAAACAGGTTGAACTCAGTGGGACAGGGTCTGTAATATACGCGGAATAGAATGACAGAAACTTATATACACCTGTGCTGCAGTTGTAAAGCGATAAGTGTTATCATACGCGATATAAGCGTAAAACGATTATATCAATATATGCTTAATCGTTTTTTATCATTTCTAATATCGGGCGCTATCGTAATATCCTTATCTTTTACATACCAAAGGGTAAAGACAGGTAAAGATAAAGTAGAATTAGAGAAGTCACTGGTAATCTACCGGATCCAAAATTTAAATAGATGTCGTTAATACACATGGGCTAGAATTTTTTTCTTTCTAGTTCTGTACTCTTTTAAAATATTGTATGACAAGGTAAGCATTGTTCGTGTTGTACTATGAGTTACATACATATTATCACGCCTTTATCCCAGGATTAGGCAGTGGTGAATTAACACCCACATTTCACCATCATTGTATATGGTCGCATGTAATAGGGGGTGAACCTATTGCTGTATTCCGGACACTATTGTTGACTCGAGCCATGCATCTGAGGTTGAGTCTGGGCTATATAACTGTCTGATGTTAAACATCCCTATCCCTAAGTCGCCTTGTAGAGGGAAGAGATGGTGTGGCCCAAAGTCTACCCTGCTGAGAACCATACGGTACTATGGGTTCTAGTCTATAATATTTTGCGAACTACTATAATATTGTTATAACTAGAAACCGCTAGCTGACCCGAAGCTCGTATCATCTATTTGAGCCTGTATTTCGTTAGTTTTCAAATAATGTATGTGAATTTGCCGGATTCGTTGACATTTACGATCACTGCTCCGCTCCTTTAAGTAGCAGCGTGATGATATATAGCCTAAAACCTTCGTCAATAAACGAACTATTCAAAAAAACGTTATTTTCCATTCGAACCAGTAGTACCTGAGATTAGCGCGTTCAAACAAACATACAATCTCTTCAGCCTTAATATTATTATAGATTAATGAGCTATTTTGTTTACGACTGGTCTTTGACGCCTACGCGGACTGCTGTGTCGATAATTCATAAAACCGGTACTTTTTATCTACTCACAGATCTCATTGAAAGACAATTGAACTTATTCGAATTGTCATTGACGAATGTACTTACTATTAGAAATGTAGGTATCTATTGGATTAATGGTAAGAATGCAATGTTGTCTGAATTTTTGCCTTGTTATAATCTTAAGCAATAATATTTGAACTTTTTACATACAAATAATCACGCCTTTATCTCCGGAGGGTTAGGCAGAGGTTAATTAACACCCACATTTCACCTATAATTGTATTCGAACCCACGTAATAGGGGGTGAGCCTATTGCCATATTCCGGGCACTATTATTGACTCGAGCCATGCATCTGAGGTCGAGTCTGGACTGTATATATTTGGCTAATGATAAACAGCCCTATCCCTCGTCTTGTACGACACCGCATGGGAAGAGATGGTGTGGCCTAAATTCTACTCTGCCGGAAACCACGCGGCTATCTGAACTCTCTATAATTATTTTTATACGAGTAAGTACTTTAGTCTGTGTGTCCTGAGGGAGTTGAAATAGAAAAGGTTTAGTGACAGAAAGAAAAACATAAAAACACATATACTAAGCCATTTTATTGGTTACTTCTTGTACTCTCAAGCTACGTACTAACCGCCTTTTAAAATCACATGCACAGTAGACCCATAGTTGCAAATTTGATTATCTGGTTGATTATCCCAATGATAGCATACTTTGGAGCGTAACCGAAAAGTTGCTATCAAAACAACTCACATGCGACCGTACGTGCTTGTTTTGAAGAAAAAAGGATTGCGCTCGTTCACGTTCATTGCGACAGTTAAAAAAAAAAAGAAATTGTATAACAATGGCGTGCCAGCTGTTACATAAATTTATCGCAATGCACGCGATCGCAGTTCCAAATTCAATTCGCATTCGCGAATTTCAAGCGCACGTTGTGTATACTTGCAACCTCTTAATTGCATTTTTGATCTGGATATTTTGAATCTTTTACCGTTTCTATTGTCTCGAAACTATTCGACTTTAAGATTATTGTTTAGCTTGAAATCTCTGACGGCATTGCTGGTTTCATTAAATCACGATTCTACTGTACGAACAATACCGTCAATAAATGATTATTATCTGACATTTAATTATCTCAGTAATTGTTCGATAACAAAAGGCTTCGATACAAATAGAATATTGTTAGGTAGAACTTGAAAATGTGAATCCAATCGCGGGTGGGCGCACTACTTAGGCGTGTTACGTAAATAGAACAGTGATAAGCTGTTGATTGAGTTGACTAGAATACTATATAATAATAAATGAATCATACTACAGTTGTCATATAAGTAATGACCCGCCCCGCCTTCGTCTGTGGCGTATTTTGAAATCTTATATCACACCTTCGAACCCGTAATTTTTAGCCTTCAAATAGTGCATGGAAATCTTCCGGATTTTTTGATATTTATGATCACTACTCTGCTTCCTTGAGTAGTAGCGTGATGATTTATAGCCTAAAACCTGCGCCGATAAACGGACTCTACAACACAAAAACATTTTTTTTCCATTACAACCAGTAGTTTGTGAGATTACCGCGTTCAACCAAATTAACAAATAACTCTTCAGCATTATATTAGTATAGAAATGTAAGAGGAATTGGAGTTGTATGATCCACGTGGTAGTCCTACAATAGGCAGAATATTTTAGCTTAGACTCTGTCATTCGGATGCTGACCCACATCTATAAGCTATACAATACCCTGCACCCATTTTCGCGATCTGTATCCTTAGCACGAAAAACTATCGTAAACGTATCGAGAGAATGGAGAATTGTGATTGGCCGGCTTCACACACAGATTCAAAGTAGGCAGGCGGCCAATCGCAATATTCCATTCTCTCGATAAGTTTACGATAGTTTTTCGTGCTAAGGGTACTGTAATGTATTCATATGAATGATTAATAATAACACTTTGTTATGATAATTGCTGTATTAACAAAAAGAACCCACACTCCGTCCGTTGTACCACCTTGATCGTGCGAACTTTCCGTGGCTGCATCGCGCATCGGTCCATTCACCATGCATCTTTACTGTTATTTCCCATGTTCTCGTTCACAAGCACATCATTTAATTATCGCAACCCGACCTTTGATGTTCACTGTGACAGATATTGATGAAATCCAGGATGTTATTTGCATCAACAAGTTTTCCCCAAATTTTGGGCTTGCATATCGTTTTGAGACAGTTTAAAACACTGACTTGGGTTACTATACTGTACGTCTTGCGATCGTGTCTTCAAGTCGAAGTTCGGCTTTGCAAGCCACATTATAGCCCATCATAGAGACTAGCTAAATATTTAGGAGTCGCCTTCGCCAGATACGGTTTGGACGACATGACATGTTTGACCGAAAAGAATTTGCCAAACTATCACTACCCAAAAAAGTTTCGGATTAATTTCTTTTGCCATATTATTACTTCAATTTTATTAATTGAAAAATTAAGTATTCAATTTTATTGGTTTTATTTCGTATTTTGTGTTTGTGTGTGTGTCTAATAAACGCATTTTCTTTCTTTCTTTCATAAATCTCTTCATAAATAATTGTAACACAAACATTATGTTTGGGTAGTGAACGTTTAAACAATAACTTGTTTACCAATTAGTACTTTTAAAAAAAAATATTTAGTCAAATGTTTCAGTTGGAATAACACAGTTTCCGCAAAATAAAATAAGACCTAAATCAGTTTCGGAGTTACACCATCAAAATAAATGTTAGTGTTGTATTATTATAAATAAATAATCACGAAGGCTAATTCTAACCTAACCTATCATATCCAAGTTGGAGTGCGCAGTATTCGACTTCCGTTTCGGAGTTACACCATCGAAATTGGTAATTACATTGGAGTCTTCAATAAATGATTATATTAAAATAAAATTAAGTGAACTGCGGTGGGCTAATTGATTGATTGATTCAAAAATATAATCCAACCCCAAAATATCTTACTTTTTTGTCATATCAAATAGTTTAACCAAACTTTTACTGTCTAAAAATTGTTTTCTGTAATAAATCATTTGATTAAAGATAAACGCCATATTGATAGTATACCAATATTCTGACTAATAACAATTTGACGAAATGAAAAATTGCGTACTAAAATTATTCCAAACATTGCA
The DNA here is from genome assembly GCA_963662185.1 of Eilema griseolum. NCBI lineage: Eukaryota > Metazoa > Arthropoda > Insecta > Lepidoptera > Erebidae > Eilema > Eilema griseolum. The sequence continues at coordinate 8,840,781 of OY759256.1, read as the reverse complement.
TTGGTATTGAAAAGATGTCCAAAATTTGTTTGGTTAGTGAAATTTTGGCAAAACGGCAGGTTCCCCTCTGACTAACATAGGTATTGATACGGTTGGTATATCCTGTTCACCAACAGTACTTCTTGTTCAGTTCAAGGAACTCGGAAACACGAAAGTTTCTGTTATGGTCGGCGGTAGCACTTCTGGTATACTGGTATTGCAATTATTTATTGGCAATGGTAATTTATTAGCGATTTGTGTGCTTGTTTATCATTTATTAAGAAAATAATTTATTAATCAACTGCGGTAACCTAGTGGTATGGGTAATGGACTGCTGAGACGAGGTTTCGGGTTCGATCCCAGGTTTTACCATGGCACACACAAATGACTTTTCGATGCTTTTCGAAGTTATGTGTGTATTTATCGCAGGTTTATAAGTGCCCGGTTAATGGCAATAGGCTCGCCACCTATTACATTGGGACCTAAACATAAACTGGCGAAATGTGGGTGCCAGCACCTCTGCCTACCCCTTCGGGGATATATGCGTGGGTTTATGTTATGTTATGTTAATTTATTAAGTAATAAGAAATGTGCTTCGTTAATGATACAAGGTACCTACGTAGTCACTTAGTTGTGGGAGATGAATCATTATGAACTGACATTATTTAGGCACTAATGGTCTTGTTTGGCCTACATACCAGAAATACCGTTCACAACAATTTATCTACCATTACCTACGTATCTATTATACTCTGGGCATTGATACCAATAGTACTGTTCAGTGATTATCATGGGCATAACTAGGGTGAATGGATTCCAAGCCAACCTGTTGATTGAAGGAGGAGTTTCTGGCGGATTCATCCCAGAGTTTAGAGGTCAAACGGATAGCGGTCCCGTAAAAGTAAAATAAAACGAGTCATGGGAAGGAGGATTATGAGAGCGAACCAATTCCCGCATCATAATGTTGTAAGGTGCCTGCTTGAAAGGTTTAATGAGTAGAGTAGTAGTAGAGGAAACTCGTGAAGTATGTAAGGATGGAAACAGATGGTGAGCTGTTGTCTCTGCCTACCCCGGGGAGAATAAGGAGTTGTATATGTATGTATGGATCCTCGAAATTCGGAGTACTATAAATGTTATGTGAAGTAGGAGTGGAAGTGGGCAGCAGCTTCCGTTCGATAAGTAATAAAGTACAATCACTCTCTAAACAATATGAGTAATGTATGGAAATGCGCTGTTGTAAAGCTGTGTCAAAGTTAAAAAAAATGTGTGTGGATAAAATCCGAAAACTGATTTCCAGGTTTTCATTCTTTTCTTCATTTTCTCTTTATGCAGTTAATAAATTTCATTCTAATCAGATATAAAATAACGTTTTTGTGTTTACTGAGTCCCTTATTCCAGAACGCTACCCGGTCCTGAATTTCGATAACTAATGTCATTTTGAGAGTCGAATCAAAACTGAGTTTTCCATCCATCAATATTAAGTGCACGAAATCCTTCGAAAAGATATCCTTCCATTTTTATTTATTGGTATTCGTTATCATTGACTTGGTTACAATGGATCAATTAGAAAGATTACTACGGTACAATAAGTACTCATTTCATAAAAAAATAAGGATATATAGGTAGCACACGAAGGTGTCACACTTAACTGTCATATAGGTACATTACTTCGGAGGTACATATTAGGTACATTGTAATGTAATTAACGTCCTCAATAACGGCACACAACATCAGCCAATATGGCGGCAGCATAATATCTAATGTGTGACATCCTTCCTCCACAGTACAAAAACGATTTCGATAATGGTATCAAAATTTTATAAAATATCGTCGGTCTTATCACCTGTTTTAAATTTTATTGGAAAAATATGAATTCCGAGGAATTTTGCATTAAAAGTTGATAGTCATATTATTTATTCAAAGATTAGTACGTAGCGAAGATACCAATCGAAAAGAAAACAAATTATTCCATTATCGGGATAATGCTTGCCACAGGACAGCAAAAAATTAGCTTTTTTTTCTGTTCTGTATAAAATAGTCTATAATGATATTTTCCTGCGTATGAAATATCAAATAATGTCTCATTTAGGAATCTCTAATCTTCAGTGACCTACTGTAGAATACTACAAGTTTTAGATCAAGTTATGGTAAAATAAAATGTTGTAACAAACAGCAATAGAGTTCATAGAGCTCAAAGCTAGCGTTTTCTTCATTCCCCCCTAGGTCACTATAAATTATACTTATGCTACGTCACGTCCCCAAAGGGGCAATCTTAACATAGTTGAACAATACAATGTAAATTAGTTACAATAAATTAGCACTCCCCGTTATAAAATCCAAGGTCGTTAGGGAAATCACCCTAGGGAAACACGTTTAACCCTTTCACTATTATACATCGTCGCCAGTTGAACTATTCTTTCATTGAAATATTCTATATCGATTGACATTTGCAGCCATGTTCGTGTATTCGGGTCATAAATTCTGCTAAAAACGAACCTATCGTAAAATTGCTCATGTATAGCCATTTACAAGGTTGCGACTATACATCCTGTCTGCGAAAGGTATTATGAAACGAACTCGTATTAAGTTCGAGATTTAACCCCTTTTGTATGGTTTCGGTGAGGGTCACAATGTTTGTGTAAAGTTGTGGGCGCACTTAGGAATTTTATACGGCTAGAAAATATCTGACATCAAATCAGTCTCAATCTCCGTATTGGTGCTGATTCTGAGTTTTTCATCTAAGCATACTTATAATACATATAAACTTTGAAAACTTGATAGACATTTATTAAAAGGCATTGAAAAGATACCCGCAATATAGTGTGTGTGTGTGTGTGTAGAGGAAATCCAGAAAATCCTACCATACTTGTTCATTTGTCAAGAACTCAGGAAAAACGCCGACAGTCAAATAAGCTTAATTTAATTATGCATTCGATACATATCACTATAGATAATAAGGCGATAAAAATCTCACCAACGGCCTTCAAGCTACTACATCAATCATTCGTGAATTCTATGAATGCGAAAGTTTAAGTGCGTAAGTTACAAATGTATGTCATCATCCTTTACGATGAAACGACTGAACAGTCAGTAAACTTCTAAGCAGGAAATGGATAACTTATATCCAGGAGTGATATATGTTGTATTTCGGAGTGTAACTAGCTGTTTGTTCATGACTGGATCATACTAGACAACTGATAATGGCGTATTAGAAAATTGTCCTAAAGACAGCGGAATCTAAGTAAATACTCAGTGTTTACTTTGGTCGTACGACCAGAGTTCGACAAACTGTTTGTGTCCGTATCGCAGGTGCGTAAGCGAATAGGGATGTACTCGTGGTGTGTACCCAACGTTACAGTGAGTCATGTTCATGCCAGTATGAGTAGTTTGTATGATGACAGCTGGTCTGGTAAAGACGTTATCATTGCCAGGTGCAATAATAATAATGTGGCCCACTTTTACTAAATAATAGATGGAAGATACACAACATATGCGTTGAAGACAGCGTTTTTAGTTGTGTAGGTATATTCTTATGTACCTAAGTACAGTTTTAAAAATTATTACCGGTTTTGTCATTACTGTTTTACTATGTATTAATTACATACATACATATAATCGCGCCTTTATCCCTGAAGGGTTAGGCTGAGGTGCATTATCACCCACATTTCACCAATCATTGTTTTCGGTCCCACGTAATAGGGGGTGAGCCTATTGCCGTCTGCCGGGCACTATTGTTGACTCAAGCCATGTATCTGGGCTGTATATATCTGTCTGATGCTGAACAGCCCTATTCCTTAGTCGCCTTGTACGACACCGTATGGGAAGAGATGAAGTGGGCCAAATTCTACTCTGCCGGGAACCACGTATCTTGTAATTTTTAAATAAATGCAGCTCACATTAATTTAACCAATGAAATTCTTAAAAATGCCGATTTTATATAATGTTTAGGAAGTCTTTGAAAGAAAGGTATGGTGATAAAACTGATCATGATGTCACATCATAGTAACACGAATTGTCGTTCATAACTTCCGAAACATTTAATATAATTAATTTATACTACAAACAGTTTGCCCTCTGCTTGTACTCTGTGACCGTGTAATGTATAAAGATATACTTTGTAAGTATATCCTCACGCAAAGTTTGAATGAAAGGCTCGGTTGAAATCGTTCCTGACAGTGATGGGCACATATATTTATTTATTCACATTTTAATTGCAATTAAATTTTGAATTAATCCGACTGTTGTCTAAAAGATTGAAACTGGTTTTGATCTTTTAGACAGCAGACGGGTTTCTTTGTTTCGATCTTTTAGACAGCATGTCGGGATTTTTAACTGTTCATATTTTTTAGTTGCAATTAAAAATTGTCCAACTGGTTCCTGTTAACACAATATCGCAAAAGCCTCAGCAAAATCTTTTAAATCACCTAATTTTACAAGGGTTTTCGAGAAAGACAGACAGATTATAACTTGTCCAAAAAACGTGTAAATGGCGAGAACATAGCTTCAGTATAAACTTTATCTTAACAACAAAGTTTACTCTATCTTAGACCATTTATTTATGACATAACGTAACGTAAGTATAAACTTAAATTACACATAAAAATCAAAGGTGTACAGAGACACTCAATCAATTACAGTGTCACGACGGGACCGGGGCAATGACCTCCTAATCGCATCATTGCCATCGGTCCTTGACCTCAGTCCACTGCTAATGCAGTGGTACCCCGTGTTTGGTTAGGAACTGCTAAGGAATACTAACATACGAGACTTACGTCGCGATTCTTAAATCGCAATTTGACTTGACTTTGACTAAACCAGTGAAATCCTTCCTATAAATGTGAATACTATAGGAGTTTTAAGTGTTGTCTGTGAATCTCGTCCATAGCCATAAGCCATACTAAACTTTAACTATTTAAAAGCTTTTTTTTACCCATGGCCTGTATTACAGAACACCGCTCAGTTGTGAATCGACTCTCACAATGTTATTAGAATTGTGATCTAGATTACAAACTGTCCTCAGATCTAGCTTTAGGTCTAAATCAAGTCGAGATTCAAAAACTGAGTATACCTAATACTGGAATCACGGGTTTAGGTGAAGTTTTAGGAATAAACACACGCCTATAACCCCGAAGGGGTAGGCAGAGGTGCTAGCATCCACATTTCGCCAGTTTATGTTTAGGTTCCAATGTAATAGGTGGCGAGCCTATTGCCATTAACCGGGCACTTATAAACCTGCGATAAATACACACATAACTTCGAAAAGCATCGAAAAGTCATTGGTGTGTGCCATGGTAAAACGGTCTATGAATTTCGTACTATATAGGCTAAATGGAGGACATGTTTTTATTTTATAAAATTATAACATAATATATTTATGATAACACAATGACATGACTATAAATAGTGCCATATGCAAAAAATCTAAGTAGTTCTATGCCCTCGCTTTGTTGCAGATATGATTTAGATGACCATTTTACAAATAATAACTTAACTTGTTCTAACTTTTTCTATATAATCCTCATCTTAATGAACTAATGCATCCTAAAACTCAAAATTGAACAGTATGACTAACAACATAATAATCCTATTAATCGCGGTATTCGTAGCCCACGGGATGTATTAGTGGATGACCTACATACTTTTTTTACCACAATACCACACAGTGGGACCACCCAGTTACCTAGTCCATTAGTAGATTGTTCCAGTTATTAATTACATATTGAGTATACTGAACAAACCCAGCGATTAATTACTTAAAATTATGACATCATTTCAGTTTTTTGTAGCTTCTATGCAACTTTCTGAATGTATTAGTATCCCATTCAATCCAATGAAGCTCAAAGATTGCATAAATGTTGGTACTAATGGCATGGTGCGGTATGGTGCAGTCAAGATGCATCTAATGATAAATCCTGAAAGTACCTATAGGAATTCCTTAACTACAGTATCGTAAATGCTCTAAACCTATGTGACTAGAAGGTGCAGTTCTAGAGCCGAAAGGTACCATTAAGAATTCCTTTTTCACTTTTAAAATCTAAATGAAAGCTTTATAAAATACAAAAGTGTTTTAAATATACATATTTAAATTGGTACCGCGGTAGCCTAGTGGTATGGGTAATGGACTGCTGAGACGAGGTCTCGGGTTCGATCCCAGGTTTTACCATGGCAGACACGAATTACATTTCGATGCTTTTCGAACTTATGTGTGTATTTATCGCAGGTTTATAAGTGCCCGGTTAATGGCAATAGGCTCGCCACCTATTACATTGGAACCTAAACATAAACTGGCAAAATGTGGGTGCTAGCACCTTTGCCCACCCCTTCGGGGTTATAGGCGTGAGTTTATGATTTTATGTGATATTTAAATTGAAATTCATAGAGCTGGTATTGATGTGATCTAAGTCGATGGTACTTATCAATCAAGGTCGCGCGATATGTCTAGTGCATCTAATCTGCACTGTCGTGTACGAGTGTCACTCGTTGACATAGATACAGTTGATTGTTTTCTTTTGTGATGTATTACGTCTGTAATACATCACACAAGAAAACAATCAATATTACGCCTTTAATACATCACAAGAAAACAATCAAAATATGCAAAGTTGAAAAAATAATTGATTGGACGGATTTTGACATTTATTATGACATAATATTGGATGCGTAAGGTGGAGAATTGTATGCTATGACGACATTGCATTGAAAGAGCCCTATGTCCAAGTCCAATAGTGCATAGAAAACTATCATAACCTGGAGTAGTTCACCTTGGGTGAGAATGATCTCCAGTAATTTACGTCCTTTGTCTCGATAACTTTGCTAGTTTCTTAGCTCGTATCCAAAGAGTCATATGTGATGCGACTCTATCTATTCCAATACGAAACAAGTGTATGGCGTTCTATTGACATTTTTGGATCCAAGCTAACTTCATCTGTTAGGCGGTACCATCTGTTGGACAATGTACGAAGCTCTGGCACAGACTTCTCTTTCGGTTTATTGTGACCAAACAGCAGTCGAAAATGAAAAGGTGGTGAAAGCTTTGAATATAACTAGGAACAAAGCTGATTTTCTATTTAAAAAAAAACTATCTATTGGTCTTTTGTTGTCAAGAGGGGAAATAGAAAAATAAACTATGACTAGGACTGCTTACTTAATATCTATTATAATAATTATATTATTGATAATTGACAGCCATTACACAATTTTATCTAGCATTAATTTTATCTTGGCTGATATACTATGCTGTCACACTCATGTGGAATGCCGATTCTAAACCTTGATTTATATTCAAGATTAATGACGAGGTTTGAATAATAGAGCAGCATTACAAAAATGGGCTAAGAGAAATATTAATCTTACTGATAAGGTTGGTTTACAATATTTTTTCACCTATAAAAGCATTAGCATGAATTAAGATCATCGTTTATACATAGAAAAGCATTGGAGCAATACAGTAATATTCATTTCAATCACTTTTCTGTCCATCTTTAATTTTTTTTTCATCACCATGCTTTTCTTCCTCATTGGGAAGTTCAGTCCCTACCTTTTTCACCTTTCAAACCTTTGATACAAGCTTGCTTTAACATGTTTCTGATCTCCTGTTTCATAAATGTGACCTGAAGTCTTCCCAACTGACCTGCCAATTTATACTAGCCTTATGTACTTGCAGTTCGCTCAAAACTGAAGGCGTATTCCTTTATCCATCAGCTGATTCTACTTCATACGGCGCAGTGATCTCATGACAAAAGCATGAACACTACTTTCATAATTTTTCTGCCGTACCCAAGTCAGTTGAGTCACCCACCGTACACTATGCGACTAGCACACCATTATGAACTCTCAAACCGCACCTTCTCTGACAAGGGCTGGCTACTCGTACAGGAAGTTAGTGACTGCGGCTGGCTACTTGTACACTCACTCGAACTCAAGATGAGTTCACTGAGAAAAATATAGACACGAAATCAAAGGATTTTAGGAACTAGGTACATCTAACAAAAAATTAAAAGGACACGGAAGGAGTAACTGATAAGAATCTATGGAAAAGTAACATGCTGCACCGACTTCGAATTATTAAGACAAGGGCAGGTAGACGCATCATCGGAGCTCCAATCCCTAGTTACATCCACTGAGAAGAAAACCTGCGCCAGAGTTTCGTCCATCAATCAACAGGTCTATTGACTGGTAGGGGAGGTTGGTTTTGTCCAGGAAGACCTTGATGCCCCATACATCCCAAGAACAAGCAGGATTATGTGTTGAAATAATACCCAAAAATATAATATACCATTTTAAAAGGAACTGGAGGTACTGAAGAAAAAACTAAACCTGACGTAAACAAGCTTTTACGTCAGGTTTAGTTTTTTCTCGAAATCAAAGATCAGTTCCATTGAAGCGTATACGCTGTTATTAATAACAAAAACATTACATAAGCATGGATATACGACGAGGATGTTAATTAAATATGTTGTTGTCCGTCCGTGAATCAGCCGGTGACTCACGGCATGTTCCGCGGTAGTGTACTATCATGCATAAGTCCTTAGGCACCTATAGTTGATGTGATTTAAGTGTGTCATTGTAGTGTATTATATGCGTCTGCTTGCAACAAAGACGATTGTAGTGAGAATTGGAAAGATATGAGTGAAATTACTGCCCCTATATAGCTTGGGTTATGTGCCGGGCGTGAAAGAGTGATGGAGTTTATAATACACCCTATATACACCGCATGATTTTTTTATACCACTTATGCGGCCCACCTAATGGGAAGTGGTTACCTTGGCCTATGGACGTATGCAACACCAGAAGCGTTACACTCGAGCTGCCGACCATGAAGAAACCTTCTGATGCCCCTCTTGAAGAGCCCCATATTGTAGGTGCTTGGGAAAACCGCAGCAGGGAGATCATTCCACTGCTTTTTTTTTTTTTTTTTTTACGTGCGCAAAATCCCCACGGATACCTCCCCACCGGACCCGGTGGAGGAGGTTATGTCGGACTCGAACCGACTAAAACGCACGCCGCCTGTGGGTCGTTTCGGTTGCCGAAGGTGAGGTTGACAGGCATATCCCTCGCACCCCGGCCGACCCAGGGCCATCTCTCACGATCTGGCCCTCTTCTCGGGTGTGGGGACCACAGAGTCCCCAACTCGTCCCCGGAAACGGGGAGGCGCGCCACGCGCGCCGCCGCCGCGGCCTGCTTCTGCAAGGGTGACAGGCGGCTTCATCTGTCACCCCCAGGCCGGCGCTCATGGGGGGCGGAGGTCGTTCATCGACCTCCGACGCCCGAGTTGCCTTCGTGCGCGGGCAGCTTGTCTAGCGATCCTTCGTCGCTCCCGCTGCCGCTCCCGCCCAGCCTCCTCCTTCACGAGCATTACTTGCTCGCAGAAGGAGGCGCCGGCCGCCCACGCATCCGCGCAGCGAACCATCGCCGCGAGCAAGGTGGAGAGCGTGAGAACCCTCACTCCCAGGGTGATCATTCCACTGCTTGAGTGTGCGTGGGATGAAGTTTCTTTCATACCGTACAGTGCGGATCGTCTCAGGTAGCAATGTGTGAGGATGAATTCCCTGCCTATGACTAGCGGTGCGATGATAGAATGTAGCTATGGGCATCATGTCAAACAATTCATCTGAGCACACCATTGTAGGCTCATTATTAATTTGTTTATGCCCCATTAATGAGTATAAAAAAGCCTGGCAACTTTAAATCTGTCTGGAAACCACACTATACCGTATACCTAGACGAATAAAACGAATGCATAATAATGATTTCCGAAATTGCTTTATATGACTGTTAATAAAAAGGATGTAGTGAATTTGGCGATGTTATACAATATGTATAGTATAATTGACAATTTTATGTTTCCTTATTCTGGTTGAGGTCTACTGTTCATTCAGGATATCCTGAACGGTACTTTTGTGTGACTTGTGTCACGTGTAAACGTACTCTTAGAACACTTAAACATGTTCCAAAAAAAAACATTTTCACAAAAGAAAGTGTTCTTTCAGACTGTACACAACCCCCCAATTCACAATTTAGGAATACATTGAAATTTGTTGAATGAATAACTGCTGATAATGACGAAACAACTATTATCAAGACTTTTCCAACAAAATGGGTTAGGCATTAAAAAGTTATTTGCATTGGAACAGTGAATTTGTCAAATGTACTGTTATCCTGTTTAGATGCCAATTTCATAGGTTTAGTATTTTCCTGCATTTATCACTTATTAATATACCTATTATTAATGAGTACTAATTAAAGTTTTATTACCAATTTTAGTAAATATCAATTAGTCTTCCAAAAGTAGAGCTGACATAGCTGTTTGTACGAGTAAATTGATTTCTCCAGAATATATAAACCTATTTGAGTTCATTCAATTCAATTGAATTTAACTTGTACATGGTCAACGTACATACATATAATCACGCCTTTAATCCCCGGAGGGTTAGGCAGAGAGAGGTGAATTATCACCCACATTTCACCAATAATTGTATTCGGTCCCACGTAATAGGGGGTGAGCCTATTGTCGTATTTCGGGCACTATTGTTGACTCGAGCCATGCATCTGAGACTGAGTCTGGGCTGTATATATCTGTCCAATGTTAAACAGCCCTATCCCTTAATCGTCTTGTACGACACCACATGGGAAGAGGTGGGGTGGTCCAAATTTTACTCTGCCGGGAACCACGCGGCGTGTTTTACTCTTTTATATAAAGTATGTAAACACGTATTTATGTTGATTAATGTGTACACCGGACCCATAATATAATCTCACAGTGTTATTCTAAAAATCAGAAATATTGTGCATCTCTGCTCGTTCAATAGGTGAACAACGCCGTAATGATATGTAGTGTATAACTAAAGTAGTTAGTTAATTGAATGCGGAAATACTTACCTTCCTAATGGCCAGTTTTTATCAACAGCTATGAATCATATTTATATCTTAGCCATTTCAATGCTGAGATAATTTTATTCGTATAGATAGACACTTTAACTGTTATAAAATTTAAATAATATTGTGTATATTATGCTGTAAGCTGTAATAACATAAAACTAGTAGTATTAAGTTTTATCATGGTTTTAAAAAAGCAAATTGACTTTTTTCAATGTATGTATTGTAATGTTGGGAATAACTGAATACCAGTAGACCAGAAGGAACTATGCAGTATACAACCTATATAACTCCATCCCTTTCTTTTTCTATGCGAGAAAGAGCTAGTTATATGGTATACAGTACGAAGACGGAAAAGGGAACATATAGCCCTATAAGTTATAACGGTCCTTGGTAATTTAATAAAATTTTAAAGTATTTAGTATACTAACTATTCATATCGATTAAGATATAGGAAAAATTAAATCGGTTCAGGCGGGATACGAACCCGCTATTTTTCCCTTACAGGGGCAACGCTCTGACTACTAAGCCACAAAACATTCTCCCGAAACCATCCGAATTCTTCTATACATATTTCCGTCTGTAACTGAAAGATCGTGGTTTCGAATCCCGCTTGAACCGTTTTAATTTTTTATACATCTTTATCGGTCCTTGGTAATTCCCTACACAAACAACATCGAAGACTTTTTTATGATTATTTAGCATCTACAATATGTAAAGCTTGTTATCATTACTACAGGGAAAGCTACTCATAAGATGCTCTTCGTCTATACAATTTTACGAGCAGCACCGTAAACGTTTCAACATTTCGTAGTACCAAATTTGGACTCTCAGCCATCTGCGCAAACAAGTGCTAACTCTACGTAACCAAATATTCGTTTGATGAACACCTTATGTAGTGTCGAGACCACAGAAATATATTGGGATAGATCGGCCATAAGCAGTTAGTTAACGTTCATGACGCGCGAGGCGACTTATTGACTGTAAATAAATACTCACGAGAGATAAGAAATGCCTCTATTTTGCAAAATTACTTCTCTATTTTTATTCCACAGTTGGAAATAGCACATCGTTATTACAAGCCAGTCTTAACATTACTGAGTAAGCCTTCAAAAGTTCCTGCCTCATACGGCAGGAATTGTCTAAAAAGTTGCCACGCGTTTCCAGCTCACATAACTGTTCTATTCTAATATATTTCTGTGGTCTGGACAGATTTGTGCGCAAATATTTTATAGCACTGAATACTGTTGTGCAAATGTGCTCAACAGTATTTCATCATTTGTCATTTAACGAGTATGTGTATAGATATCCCCGCTAAGGTAGAATGGGGCTATCTCAAAACCGTAGATGGCCTAGGTTCAGCTAGGCTGCGAGGGAATGGCCTTATTGGCTAACCTTATACCCATATCGCATCTAATTAAGATTCGAGATAGCGTCCTGATTGTGTCTTCTGCACTGACGGCACAAACTCTGTTCTTATAGGGTCGGCAGCACGAGTGTGACTACCTTGGTGTTGTACACATCCATAGAACACGGTAACCACTTTTCGTAAGGGGAACTGTGTGCTTGTCTGCCACCTAAGTTGTATAAAAAAGCGTCCGATTTTAGTCGGTACGACTCGTGGGCATTTCCACAAGAAAATAAAGTTATCCCTGCTAACTTTTTCTGTTCAAAGATTGTTTGCGTCTTAATATTATCCTGTCTTTTTATCCTAATATCATAAATTATATTGTAGTCGTTTCTATTACTGCTTCTAACATAAACTGTGTACAAATAAATTGATATAATATTAAGCTGTTTTATAGCATTGTTATATCATTATCCGCATCATATGTTTTACTGAGGTCGGCCTTTATTATTCTAGAAACTAAACCGATATGATAAGATAAGTATAGATATTAAAAATGCTATGAAATATTGGTCATGTTGCTGTTACCAAAAAAATATGCTAATAAATGATTTTATTATAGCATATATTTATAAGTTTTTGTCATTGAATTATGCACATACCATCAAAAAGTTTAAAATGAAGAATGAAAGTCGCTCGCTCCAGAAAAAGAAAAATGTCGAGCAAATCACATGCCCAATGTCATACATAGTGTACATGTCCCTTACATAGTGTAATGTATTCAAATCATTTTGGCGTATCTCCTACTTAGATAATGACTTATATAACTAAAGCCAAGTGTCAGGCTTCTGCTTGGCCGAGACTTTCGGCTTAGCAACAAGCGTTGGCGGAATAAGAAATTCGTCGGTGGCGTATTCGACAGTGTTCTCACCATTAACCACGTACTGTCTAGGATTGTTGGCGGCAGAGTCGTCTCGCTAGACTAGAATCCGTCTGCGTACTACATTTGCATATAATTACTTCCACCGTTTGCCGACCCGCATCAGGCGGCTACTGATAGGGATGAGGTCATGGCCGGCCGGTTATCTCATGAGCGTGGGTTGTGGTGTCAGTTTACCTGACTGTTCACTTATTTCAACAGTGCATCAGATTTCAACTGTTGTTTACCATTATTTGTTCGTTATACATCGCGACAATCTGACTTTTTTTTTCTTTTTTTTTGACGTGTTCAAGATCCCCACGGATACCCTCCCACTAGAGCCGGTGGAAGAGGTAATGTCGGAATCGAACCGACTAAAACGCACGCCGCCTGTGGGTCGCTTTGTTTGCCGAAGGTGAGGTTGACAGGCATATCCCTCGCACCCCGGCCGACCCAGTGCACTCCTCGGGTGTGGGGACTGCAGAATCCCCAACTTGTCCCCGGAAACGGGGCATCTGACTTGACCTCTACTTAAAATGAATTGGTAATGTTTAGAACCGCTTGGTGCTTTAAAAGACAAAATAAAACAGGATTCTGAATAGGTTTGCCGAGGATATTTTTTGTGCCAACTAATTCATCTAATTGCCTTGTACACCTACTGATAAATAGACAACATTGAAACAACCAAATGAAGTACATTACACGTGCGGCCGTATAAAATGGGTCATCATTTTAATAGCCAGGGTTATCGACACGGTCACGGTAAATTAATTGATTAAAGTTTACTGTGAATACAGCGAACGTTAACTGGTAAAATAAAACTAGATGATTAAACTTATTACACGTATTATAATCAAATTATATTTGGTACCTAATTTTATTATTGATTTATTTATCGTTATACTTATTAAAACCTTATTGGAGATGTAATGGTTAATTGCTGCTTTGATTGTAAAGTTAATATGTTAACAATAAAATTTATTATTATTTGTGCTTATAATGAAAAGAAAAGAAATAACTAGCCTTCCAAGGATTTACCGTGCGGGGCCATTAATCGAGACTTGCTACCCAGACATATATTTACGAAATAGGTAGTCCGTATTTTTTGTATTCTGTATTCTAGCTAACTAGACTTGGTTGGAGCCTAAAATACTGTCTCAGTAATTCCTAAGCTGGCTTGCCACACCATCACTACTGGAACTAATTAAGAATACGATAAATACGTGCTTTCCTAAATAACAACATTGATAAAAGCAGTAACGTTCAGAAAACTTAGATACACTTACTAGTGACCTTGCTTCTATATTTTATCAGAAACAGACCGTATCTTCATTACCATTTTGATGCCTGTTATTAAATATTTTAACATACATGATGGTTGTGACGCAATATTGCATATAATTCAACTTATACTTATCACCACTTCATCAGACCATTACAACTGCCAGGTAAAAAATTAAGAGCAAGTTTTTATTATCTCATTACATAGACAAAAGTAGATTATTCCAATTTAACATTACTCGAAATAATTTCTTCTCCTTTTTTTCTTAACATAATGTAAAACTTTTTATAGTTTTATTCCCATAACAATTATTTGGAAGCAGCTTTTAATTTCTTTAACTATGTTGACCTATATCTTCGGGGTCCAAGTCAACCTCACCTGCAAGTTACCAGCTTTCCATCCGCTGATTAACAGATGAGGATCTGGCGTTTGACACCTTGCTCTCTGGATCAGATAGCAGTCGCTCCCAAATAAGCAAAATCAACCAAAGTGTTAGAATTTTGGGACGGAAAGGGGAGTAGGAGACCCCGGGCTTCCAAAGTGCAAGCTTTGGAAGCAACCGAAATTGGCTGATTTAGTTCTAAAAGGGTGAAGAAAAATGTTCACTTGCTGAAATTGATCAATTGAACTAGTAAGTAGTAACCTAGTTTATACCGTAGCCCTTGTTGATTCTATTTAAATCAATACTAGGTACATAGTTTTTCCATGAAGTAAAGACGTCGGCTTTAGCTATAATTTCTAAAAGTACTGATTTAAAGCAAATACTAAGTATTATCAGAATGCTTTCACTTCCACCATTGGTGCCTCACGAACTCATAACCCAAACCTTTAATTGCGAGTTCTTGGCCATTGCTCAATAGTGGAACAGTTATCTACTAAACTAATGACACTCAATCAGTGATATCGTTAAAATCTTTGCCCATTTCATGCCACACAGAAATTTTCTAATTAAATCGATTAAGATAAAGAAAAAATGTAATCGTTTCAGACGGGATTCGAACCCGCGATATTTCCCTTACACAGGGAACGCTCTGACCACTAACCTACTTCTCCCGAAACCATCCAAATTCTTTTATAAATATATCCGTTTTACGGCGATGGGTAAGAGCATGTGAATAGTTAGCATAGTAAATGCTTTAAAATTTCATTCAACGTTTCTAATAACTTAAGAATCTATTATCAGACAAAATATTCAACGATAATGAGTCGTAAGAAAAATAAATCTTGCATAAACGGCATGACTTCATTATCTAATTCTTAACTAATTCTTTTCTTCATATTATATCATTGATGACGAATGTCTTGTGACTATCACTATAATGTTAGGTAAACATCCAATTGTTTCAGTATACGGTCTTTTGTTCACGAAACAGTTGTTCTTACACCACGAGCGAGAGTATTATATCATTATTTAAGTCGGTATCTTGGAAGGCCGACCACATGTCTAGACGTCGCTGATAAATTTGAAGAAACTGTTACTCATCACAGCTTTAATCCTGGTTGCATCCAAAGCTTACATTTAGAGCCTGGAGTCTTCTACTCCGTTTCTAATATTAGCGTTTTCAGAAGTAACGGCTATAGTACCTCCAACCCGTTGGCTAGTTTCAAGCAATTGAATATTATTGACTACTTGACACTGCTTTATTAAGTTTGCACTTGAAACAACATCAACACCACATATTACTCATACACCATACCCAGCTTGAAACAGTTCAAAGTGATAATATTTTTATCAAACAATGACGCTGTTGAGAAATAGACATGTATGTCTAAATATTGAGACGATACGAATCTAGATTCGTTCTAAGTTTTACTAAACTTATATTCAAAAAATTAAAACACTCGACTTTATAACCTCCTTATTCGTAGTCAGTTAATATAGGATAATGGTAGGTATTATATCGTATATTCCGATATGCACCGCCATAAATTCTGAACAGTGATTCATGTTAACTTATGTATTTAATAGCCCCCACAAAAAGGTTCAAGGGAACTGAACACTCTAGCCTGTCTTTATTTTGCCTACGCTTTTTACGTTATATGTACTTACAGACTATACTTATTGCAGAATTATTAACCTGGGCTCTTCAGCATTAACAGTTCTTAGACTGTACCAACTTTGACATATTACATGCATACATATAATCACACCTTTATCCCCGGAGGGTTTGTCAGAGGTGAATTAGGCAAATGTGGGTACATTTCACCAATAATTGTTTTTGGTCCCACGTAATAGTGGGTGAGTATATTGCTGTTTTCCTGGCACTATTGTTGACTCGATCGAGCATCTGAGGCTGAGTCGGAGCTGTATATATCTGTCTGAAATTAAACAGCCCTATCCCTTAGTCGCCTTGTACGACACTGCATGGCAAGAGATAGACTGGTCCAAATTGAACCTGAAGTGAATTAGAGCTACAATATTTTTTGTGATCTACCTATAATTATGCTCTTGAAAGCTCTCTCTAATTGTGTTGGCAAAGGTTCAGAGGATGATGATTTAAATTACGATTTTAGTTATTGTGTCATCAAGTTCAATGATGGTTTATACAAGGAGGAAGTTTTTGAGATGATTTAAATTATTAAAAATATCAGTAATATTTACTTAAAACTTAATACTGAAGGGTTTGTTTGTTTGTACCAAAGCTCTAATATCCAAAGTTTCCTTTGCGATTTTAAAAACTCATTATGTTTTTGATGGCATTTGGGGAATGTTATAGGCTATAACATCACCCTATGAACATATCTTAGCAATAAAAAATAAATGGCAAAAAGAAATAAAGTTTGAACATTCAGGAATAAACTTTGTTATTTCATAACTTCGACTTTTTTCCTGATGCGACAAAATTGGATTAAGTGGAAATTATATTCTTGAACGTTATATGTATAGCTCTTTTCAATGAGAGTTTGCTGATTTGAATCCCACTCAAAAATACTTAAAAAGTAAACCCGCTCACGGCCAAGCAGATGCTTAAGAGTGGATTCATTTTAAAAAAAAAACTTCTTGTAGTCTTCTCAAGCTTTTATAAATTTAATAAAATCATATAATTTAGACAACCCTACTAAACGCGCAATACCGAACATATCTTGATAAGACAAGCATGTAAATAAAATGTATTCAATTTTACGGCCGACAGTGTACGTGAAGTGTAAGTGTATTAATTTCACTCTCCGTAAAATCAGAATTATTGTGTGTTATGTGGTAATTAACATGCGAACGAAACTGAGAGTGTACGTTATGCTATATAGATAGATGTTATTTTATTCACGATCGTAAATTATTTAAAATAGGTACTTCTTTTAGATAACATATCCACTATTTTATAATAAGCTGTTTACATCACAGCTGTCCCTTTTGCGGTTGTGGTTATAGATAGAATTTTTTACTGTCTTTTTTATGCTGGTTGAATACAAGGACCAACCTATCGCTTCCTGTGGGAGGCGGCCAAGAGATAAGTTGGCTCTACATTCGATAGTATAATATTTATAGGCCAAATTCTCGTTCGTTATCAATCAAGAAAAAGTGCACGCTAAACGGCAATAAGCTCATCTATTGAGTCACATAATTATGGAGTCTATACTGAGATTGATCAATCTCCACCTAAGCTCATACGCTTGATACAATATCAAGTCAAATCTTAGGGGTAGTTCCAGGGCATGTTTAAACAAACTAGCTCTTCATCTTTAACATTTAATATATAATTTACTTCATTCACATTTAAAAAATAATATTATTAAATTATTATTCTATTTAACAGCTGATTAAATTTTATATTTCTTTTGTTACAGTTGGACACAAACGGAAGCGGCTACCTTGACCTGAAGGAACTCAAAGATGCCCTCGACAGTTGCGGATACAAAATTCCACAATGGAAGGTAAACAGCTGACGATTACGTATTATCTTTATGTTTATCAGCATCTCAGCGCTGTCGAAGATCGAACTGCAATTTGAGGAAAAAATGCTTATTGCATGGCTATATTCCCTTTTTACCATCTCCGTTGTCTTATACATGTCAATCATGCGGACGCCTGCTCATTGAGCAAATTATATGCATTGTTTTGCACGGTGCAAATTATTTCCACGTAATTAACTCAGTATTAATTGTATGAAACAGGCGTCCATTCGGCCGACCCAGGGCCATCTCTCTCGATCTGGCCCTCTCGGGTGTGGGGACCACAGAGTCCCCACTCATTTGCTTGTAACACCAGCCACCCTAGACAACATACATATTTTGACACTTATAACATAACATATAACATAAACTTACGCCTATATCCCCAAAGGAGTAGGCAGAGGTGCTAGCGCCCTCATTTTGCCAGTTTATGTTTAGGTCCCAATGTAATAGGTGGCGAGCCTATTGCCATTAACCGGGCACTAATACACCTGCGATATATACACACATAACTTCGAAAAGCATCTAAAGTCATTGGTGTGTGCCTTGGCAAAAACTTGGGATCGAACTCGAGACCTCGTCTCAGCAGTCCATTACCCATACCACTAGGCTACCGCGGGGTTTATGACATATGTCAAGGCGTTGACGTATAATCATAAACGGCAAAATGCATATCAATGCCATACATTCATCATTCTATTATGTAATACGCCGGCCAACGTATTGCCAGTTGTCTAAGGGGCAGGAATACAACTCACTAAATTGCAGATTTTATCAAATGGTTCTAACAAGCTAGCAGTTAATGAAAATCTATTTTAAATCCAGTCTCAATCTGGTCTTATCAAAAAAAAATCAGGAAAGAATATATGCATCTTGATCGTTTTTAACATTAGATTGAAGGTCAGTTTTGTTAGTATGTACTAGATTTTGCCCTTTTTTCATCGAAATCGTTATCATTATTGATATTTGGAGTTTCAGTTTAGATCGAGACTAGATTTTGACCAACTTTTTATTAGGAGGATTGGCCTTCCTAATCTCAATGCCAGATAATCTTAATCTTAATGGTTACTGCTTCCAGGTGCGGTGCATGATCGAGGAATACTACGACAACGGCAACAACAAACGTGGTGTCAACGGCAGTATGAACGGAGACGCACGAAAGAATGCCATCAGCCTCACCGAGTTCGAGGAGCTGTGTGCCAACCTTAAAGCGCAACAGGTAATCGTAACAGCTTTACTTTTAAGGAGACCGATGTAGGACGCAATAAAAAGAGCACCAAAAATATAGGTATATACTCTTTGTGGACGCAGATGCTACTCAGACAGATTTCCTAGATAAAATTAAAAATACAGCATGTCCAGTACGTCGTATCCATACCGCAGGACACATATTTTGGATCCAAAATGTGCTCTATACGCGCCGTACACGTTTCTTGAATCTCTTTTGAGAATAGCACGGGGTGCTATCACGATGAATGAGTTCAAATTCACCAAGCACAGAATTATTATTATCACAGAACAACCCGCGCGCGCCAGGTACCCCGAGGTATGATGATAGTTATGCATAGATTACGTGATCGCCATTGAATGCACGTCACTCTAGAGGCGTTATCTGAAAATTGCATACTCTTACTACTCATACACCTGTCTATAAGATTATATCCACAGATTTGTTTTGCTAACAAGCTGATTTGCGATTAAGTACTGCAATGCAGAGTAGAATGTGGACCACATCTCTTCCAATGCGGTGTCGTACAAGGCGACTAAGGGATAGGGCTGTTTAACATCAGACAGATAAATGCAGCTCAGACTCAGCCTCAGATGCATGGCTTGAGTGAACAATAGTGCCTGGAAGACAGCAATAGATTCACCCCCTATTACGTGGGACTGAATTCAATGAATGGTGAAATGTGGGTGTTAATTCACCTCTGCCTAAACCTCCGGGGATAAAGGCGTGATTATATGTAAATATGTATAAACAAATAATACGCGGTAGAAACGTCTCGATATCTGATGGTTGAAAAATATATGTGTAGTCTTACGGATCGGATATTAAACAGGTTTATCTTTGCAAACACTATGAAATTTAAATATTTATAGAATAAACAATTGTTCATCTTCCACTTTGTGACATCCACAATACGAAGTCTTAATAAATTCTTTTATCAGTTTGGACTGTGGATGGATGGAG
Organism: Eilema griseolum; assembly: GCA_963662185.1. Taxonomy (NCBI): domain Eukaryota; kingdom Metazoa; phylum Arthropoda; class Insecta; order Lepidoptera; family Erebidae; genus Eilema; species Eilema griseolum. The sequence goes on along the minus strand of OY759256.1, from coordinate 8,820,296 downwards.
AAATGTTTGTAACTCAATCTCACAAAATTTTACTGAACAGATGTGTATGAAATTTGTCACAGAGATATAGAGACGGAGAGATAGATTAATAGTAATATTAAATTGCCTATTATCCCGAGAATTGACTATGGTCGCCGTGAGTAGCAAGAAGCTTTTCACGCAGGCAGGAGACTCGGGCAACACATACTCTTTGATCAAAGAAAAAGATGTATTTTCCCGATTGCATCCCAGGGCAAGGTGAACTCGGAGCTTAGGGTCCACCTCCCGGCTCTTACACCTCCACTTCGCACGGTCTTTGACGTCCATGGTAGTGAGACTATTAGCACGCATACCACCATTCACGACATCAAGCCAAGTTTATGAATGCTATACGAGTAAAATCCGACAAAAAAGAACACTTGACATTCTGAAAATACTGGTTTGAATACAGACATAAGACACGTAACGATACAGGTATCAACACACCACGAAGTAACATGACTATGGTAGATAACAGCCATATTCTAGATAGGATCTTTATTCAATAAACAAACTATATCGTCTACATTGATGACCGAAAGCTGATTGTTATCCGGCAGCTGTCTATTTTAATTTATTAGACCCTAAGTAATTAAGTAGTCATCAGCCTAGTTACGGGTACGCTAATAGGGAAAATCGCTGCACAAGGCCACTTACAAATACATTAACCATTGAAATAAAACATTAAATCAAATCAAATCAGTTTATTGTTGAACATGTAAGATATTAATTATACGTCTAAAGTGTTCTATGATGTCAACGAAATACATGTCCTGCCAATTTAGGCATGCAGTATTAGGACAGTTATGAGTTTAGTAGTGCTGGTAAAAAGAGCGGGTGAATCCATACTAATATAAATGCGATAGTAACTATGTCTTTCTGTCTGGTTATGTTTCGTCACGATAATTGAGATCCATGCGAGCGGACCCACGGCCATACATACATACATATAACCACGACTTTATCCCCGGAGGGTTAGGCAGAGGTGAATTAACATCCACATTTCACCATCATTGTATTCGGTCCCAGGTAATAGGGGGCACTATTGCCCTATAGCTAGCATCTGAGACTGAGTCTGGGCTGTATATATCTGTCTAATGTTAAATAGCCCTGTCCCTTAGTCGCCTTATACGACACCGCATGGGAAGAGATGGGGTGGTCAAAATTTTACTCTACCGGAAACCACGCGGCCGCGCGCAACTCCTATGTTATAAAAGTTGTTCTTAATAAGTATATAATATCGATTTAGGACCGCCATTTTATCGAACTTTCTCGAAGAACACCTAATTATTAAGATTATGTTAATTTAAACCATTACCACTGCCTCCAGCTTCCATCACGCCTAAATAAAGTGATAAAGCTATTCTCATTTCAAGCCACGGAATAAGAATCACACATACATAATTAGGACAATTCTTTTTTTTTTGTAGACTTAGCAACAAAATAGATGGTATGGCATTTTAAAATACTATTTCATTTCTTAGCTCGACGGGGCCAGTCTTCTTTTTTTTATATCACTTGGTTGGCAGACAAGCACACGGCTCACCTGATGGAAAGTGGTTACCGTGGCCTATGGACGTGTACAACACCAAGGGAGTCACACTCGCGCTGCCAACCCTGTGAACACAAGAGTTTCTGTGCCGTCAGTGGAAAAGACAAAGCAGGACAAACTTTTGGTCTTCCCACTGACAATACAAAAACTCTCCAGTGAGCCCTGGCTGCCTCACTCACCGCAGGGAACACAACACAAGGTTATTATGGCCGCAGTATTCTGTAGGGTGGAGGTACTTCCCCAGTCAGACTGCTCAATTGGACGGACATACCGTCGTGTCCTACCTCCACAGTGGATCCGTCCCTAACGTAAATCTCAGTGGCATCCAAAACCTTGCACTTAGCCCGAGATCGGAATCCACTATCCTACATTGTTTCCTCCTTATGTGAGTTATCTTGACATTACGAGCGCGACTTTCGTCTGACCTGTCCCCTCGATCTCAAGACGATAGCCTGCCCTAGATCCTCGTTCGTTAATCAGCAGATGTATCTGTTCGCTGCAAAAGTTTTCTTGGGTCCCACTGATGTTGGTAGGACCCTATAAACCCAGAATATCTAAAGAATAACCTACGATGTATGTTTTTATGTAAACCTGACTATGTTCGATTCCCAAATAAGCCAAAGAGACAAAGAGAAAAAGAATCGCGGTAGCCTAGAGGTATTGGTCTCGGCACTGCTGAGACGAGGTCTCGGGTTTGATCCCAGGTTTTACCATGGCACACACCAATGACTTTTCGATGCTTTTCGAAGTTATGTGTGTATTTATCGCAGGTTTATAAGTGCCCGGTTAATGGCAATAGGGACCATAACATAAACTGCCGGAATGTGGGCGCTAGCACCTCTGCCCACCCCTTCGGGGATATAGGCGTGAGTTTATGTTATAGTATGTTATGCCAAAGAGACTTACAGGTTAGGTTAGACTTTTCTACTCTGGCAACCCGACGCACTTCAGTAGACACATAGTCGCCGACACACTTTGCTTGTTCTTTCACGATGATTCATGCGCGCGCGCACCTACAATCGAGGTGTCGTCAATATTTTCATGGTCGGTTGCCTTACTAATGCTACCGTTACTTCGTATAAGCTCAGAACTCTAATAATTTTAATTAGGTTTGGTTCTATGCAGAATTTGGCTTACCATAAAATTCTCTATTATTATATACACATAATTAGTTTTGATACGAGACAAGTCTCCTAATTACTCCGATATTTGGGGAAAAGTAACTGTCCAACAGCTATGTAGTCTACATACTGGCTGATGCTCACGGCTCCTCCCGCGTTAAATTTTGATCCCGTACCCGTAACTAACAGATTTCCATTAAAAAGTAACGTATTCCGTTCCATAATCTATAACTTTACCAAACTTCATCCAGATTCAGTCAGTCGTTTTTGCATCTAGATACAAAGAAACTTTCGCATTTATAACATTTGTGTGATTGAATGATCACTTTTAATAAACTCCAGGGCCATAGTTTGGTATGAAAGCGATTAAACAAATCAACGTAATTAATGACATCGTAAAGAAAGGAATTGTTAGCCCATTAAATATGTTTATGTGGACAGATTAGCCGTGATGTTCGCCAATAAAGTGATAAACGCATTTTATTGGGGTTAAGTAGATGACTTTCGATATAGTTACCACGCTATTAGCTTATTTTTTTGGGACATTCCCAAAATGAAATCATTTTTGTTTTGGGATAACAATGAGAAATACAACTAAAGAATGATACCGAGTGTTTACATGTCGCTCTTCGTTAGTAAAGTATATTGTGTAGTGGAGACATGACTGCTAAATTATATGCTGCACACTGATATCGCGTCGTTATTGCTGACTACACTAGCATTTTTTCAGCTGACATTTCAGGCTACTTATAGTACTTTTAAACGCTAAACCGCATATATTACTACTACTTGATGAGAAGTTATCAATGTTCCTGAACTTTAGAGTAGCGTGAGGCACAGCGTGATAGGCATCTCGAGGTCTGTTGGACATACGATCAGGACAAACGATAGACACAAAAATATTAGAAACTACTTTAGCTATTTTTTTATTTATTAAAAGCAGTAAACTAGGCTTTAGAAAAGTTATTTAGGTTAACCATAAGTTGAAATTTGTAAGGTGTCCTTCAAAATCCTACAATGTGGTAAACCTTGTAGAAATTATTCAGTAACAATCGCTCTCGTCAATGAGTAATTGTTATATTAGGTCATTGGTCTGAGCTGGTAGGTTTTTACGTTTATTTATTAACTTCTTGTATAAATATAATTAAGATATAATATAAGCGCAATTGTGTGGTGATGATATTTATGAAGAAGGCGTAATTGATGATATTTAAAGTAATAGAATTTAAAGTTTTAACTTATTCCGCGGCCATTTTCCCATGAGAAAATTTTAGAAAAGCCCACCAGTTCAGAGACCGACTCACATAGACGTATTCAGCTTCGGTAGGTTTCATCATACCAAGCGAAGACCGCCGCCTGGATTCCGTCACTAGTGGCCAACTTGGAAGTCTTAAAACCGCCTGCGGCTCCAAGTTCGTCGCTGCAGAGAAAACATGACAAAATGGGGCTTTATCTACTCTCGCAAGAGTCCTGCGACTGCGGGGCCCAGTCTCAGTCTATGTCGCATTTGCTTTCCTGCTCGATGTACCCCTTCACTTGCTCTACCGACGACCTAAGTAGAGCAACGGAGAGCGCTGTTGCTGTGGCCAAGGTCTAGGTCAATAAAATTTAAATACCAGACCATTATATGTCAGACCTGGCCATTGGCTCGAAGAAGAAGATGCATTTTCCTTAAAATCAGGACATATTGTCCATATAAACTTTAAATTGTGAGCCCCACCTGTATAGAGAAGCCTATGTATATAGTGTAAGTAAATAATTTATTAACATTACTTTGTCATGTTCCAGGTCTCCAGCACATTCAAACAAGCAGTCAGTAAAAAAGAGAATTTGGAACACTTGGGCGGTATGAGTGAAGCCTCTAGTGATGGTATGTATATTTGTTTTATTCAGCTCAGGTGGCAAATAACCATACGGCAAGTAACCATCGAAAGTGTTACCGTGGCTTACGGGCGTGTGCACAATCAGGGGAGTCACACTCGTGCTGCCGACCCTGTAAGAATAGAGTTTGCCGTCAATGCAGAAGTCAAAGCAGGACAAGCATTTGGTCTTCCCACTGATAGCACAAAAACTCTCCAGCTCTGGCTACCATATCCACCGCCGGGAACACAACACAAAGTTATTATGGCCACGGTATTCTGTAGGGCGGAGGTACTTCCCCAATTGGACTGCTCAATTGGTACAGGAATAGAGTCCTACCTACCTCCATAGAATCCACTAATTTTCTTCTTTCTAAATCCCAAAAATTTGGCTACCCTACTCACCGCCGCGAACACAACACGAGTTTACGTAGTAATAAACAATACTAGTTAATCGATTAAGATATAGAAAAAAATTGATACGGTTCAGGCGGGATTCAAACCCGCGATCTTTCTCTTACAGGGGAAACGCTCTGACCACTAAGTCACAGAACCTTCGCCCGAAACTATCCAAATTCTTCTATACACATATCCGTCTTACGGGGACGGTTAAGAGCCATCTACCGACATTCGTACGAATTATCGGAACCAATGAATGTTGTTGCAATCATTTTGAAACATTATACTTTTGATGACTCCGCTCACACTCGATGATTTGAATAGTTAGCATACTGAATAGTTTAAAAAATTTATACAATTCTAGTTAATACTAACTTTTAAACAATGTAACTGAGCCCAAGTATATTTCACTTCTAAACCACAAACCGGATCTATCCGGTACATCTGTTGGTCGAGGCTCTGGCGCAGGCTTTCTCCTCGGGATTAGCGGGCTGATACCATCAGTCGCTCTCGTTAAAACCGACCAAACTAAATCATGGAAAGGGGTAGTAGGGGAGCGGACTGTTGCAACCGAGATTAGTACTCGAATTAAGGACTAAAAGTGGTTCAAATAAGATTAGGATCTTTCCCGCGTGGTTTCCGGCAGAGTAGAATTTGGACCAACCCATCTCTTCCAATGCGGTGTCGTACAAGGCGACTAAGGGATAGGGCTGTTTAACATCAGACAGATATATACAGCCGAGACTCAGCCTCAGATGCATGGCTAAAGTCAATAATAGTGCCCGGAAGACAGCAATAGCCTCACCCCCTATTACTTGGGACCGAATACAATTCTTGCTGAAATGTGGTGTTAATTCACCTCTGCTTAACCCTCCAGGGACAAAGGTGTGATTATATGTATGTACGATCTTTTGTGCGTTAATTTTATTTACATTATATTAATTTGAGTACAGCAGAAAAAAATTGCAAGTAAAATAAATATTAAATACGTAATATGCTCACGCCTATTATCATCTGTGATGGGCAGAGACAACACCCCGCTGTCTGCTTCTATCTTTAAAGAAACATTATTATGTGTTATCTCATTTTTACTTTTAAAATGTTACTGTTTAATGTACTTAAAATGTTAAACTAAGTGTAATTACCATTAATTGTATAATTACACTATCACACTACTTATGTTCTGCTTGAAGATATCGCACTCAGCTGTATAACCACACATTATAATCGCGTTCGCGTGCACATTAGATAGCTTTTCTAAATAAATTATATATACTTGCTAGTAATGTGCTTTTTTCATTGCATAATTGGTTCAAAGATCTTTACTTTGCGAAATGACGTTTATTCGGACGTATTATAGTTAGGTTAACATGGAAGGTGGGTGAAGGCGCAGTTCGAGAGGGGGTGTGTTTACAGGGGACATGACTACCCCCCAAATCACCACTTATTGTACAACTCAGGTGGAAGACGAGCACACGGCTCACCTGTATGGACAGTGGCTAATAACTTTCAGAATTTTCGAACTTGGAATATGTGACCCCCTCTAATATTTTAGGCAGCGACCGCGTCTAGGTGGATGATGAACAAACATGTGTAGAAAATGATATACAGGGATATATAATTTGAATGTTTCATTACTTAAAAAATGTTATACCCTCAAAACGCGGCCTCTAGGTACGCCCATGTCTGACAGTCCTATTCTTAGTTGAAACATAGTACACTGTACAGTAGGTGTATACTTTAGCTGTTACTTGAGAACACAGTAGCTTTCGTTTTCAACCTTAACCTAGTTACGATGTTTGTAGCTGTATAAAAAAATCAACAGATATCTTCTTTACACAATGCCAAAACAAGTATTAAAGCTTCCCACTTTCTGCCCCTCTTTTCCGTGCAGAAATCGCCATGGCAGTAGGGTGGTAAAATTTAATTAAATAAATCGACTAAATCCGCCCACCGTCTCGGGTCCCGAATGCCGGATGTAAGGTGATCCAATAAGTCATTTCCTTCGCACCTCTGCTGTCGCTAACTGTTCCTATATACGAAAAATGTTTCGAAAAAATTAATAAATAATTGCTGAATAACATTTTAAAGCAGTTAGTATATTCAAATCGATTAAGATATAGAAAAAAATGTATTGGTTCTGGCGGGATAATGATGATGATGGGGTAGAATGCTCTAACCGAACGTAATACGGATATATGTATAGAAGAATTTGGATATTTTTTTTTATACCACTTAGGTGGCAGACAAGATAGATAGATAGATAGATAATTCTTTATTGTACACCAACAGATTTACAGTAGGACAAGTAGGTAGCATCTATACAGTTCAATGTACAATGGGCGGCCTTATCGCTGAAGCGATTTCTTCCAGGCAACCTTGGGATGGACAGTAATGTTATGAAAACAAAAGATATAGTGTAGTTACCGACTAAACTTGAATAGATAGTGTATTAAAACAAAAGAAAGAGAGAAAAGTAAGTAAAATAAAATTAATATACGGCTTTACACAAAAAATATCAACATAAATACTGACATACAAATACATATACATGTATTAAATAAATATATACATAAAGTAGATAAAAGCAAGGCCCTCCTGATGGAAAGTGGTTACCGTGGTCTACGGACGTGTGTAACACCAAAGAAGCCACACTCGCACTGCCGACCCTGTAAGCACAGAGTCTCTGTGCCGTCAGTGCAGAGGACAAAGCAGGACAAGCCTTTAGTCATCCCACTGACAGCACAAATTCGCCAGTGAGCTCTGACTACCCTACTCACCTACTGGTTTCGGGCGAAGGTTCTGTGACATAGTGATCAGAACGTTCCCCCTGTAAGGGAAAAGAACGCGGGTTTGAATCCTGCCTGAACCAATTCAATTCTCCTATATCGTAATCGAAATTAATGGCTAACAGTGAGTAAACTTTACGAGAATACTATTGCATATAATAAAACTTTTCCATACAAACCCTCGACGGAACAGCTAACTAAACATAAATTATGTAGTATCTTGTTGTCATACATATGTGTAATACTTGTACTATAAAATTGTATAAACAAGTTTATCATCCAATAACCACACCTTATTGTGTGTCAATGTTACACTTGAGTTATTCTAGCTTAACTGGTCCAAGTATTAATTTTAACTAGTATTGCTTAATACATACATATAATCACGCCTTTATCCCCGTAAGGTTAGGCAGAGGAGAATTAACACCCGCATTTTACCAATCATTAAATTCGGTCCTGTTGCGATTTCAGCTAATTTTCATTTCATAGTTCCGATAAAAAGGAGTTTTTATTTCAATGAGTGATATTCGCATAAACGTTCGGACAGTATCATCTAAAAAGTATTCAATGTAGCATACATACATACATATAACCACACTTTTATCCCCGGTCGGTTAGGCAGAGGCGAATTAACACCCACATTTCACCAATCATTAATCGGTCCCACGTAACAGACGTGAGCCTATTGCCTATTATATATGAAGCATACATTTTCTAAAGCTCCATATTTGTATATTTACAGGTACAACTCACTCTGTGCGTCTAGAAGAGCAGATGGCGTTCTCTGGATGGATTAACAGCAACTTGGAGCACGACCCAGACCTAAAGTACCTGTTGCCAATCGACCACGAGGGCAAGCAGCTCTACGATAAACTGAAGGATGGACTTATATTATGGTAACTTACTAAGTTAATAAAATTTATAAAGGGATATTTAAGACCTAAAATCACTTTCTATATAAATAAACATTCTTGGCACTCTTGATAAAATTAAACTAATAAAACAGTCTTTTTTTATACCACTTAGTTGGCAGACAAGCACACGGCCCACCTGATGGGAAGCGGTTACCGTGGCCTATGGACGTATGCAACACCAGGGGTGTTACACTCGCGCTGCCGACCATGAAGCAACCTTCTGATGCCCCTCTTGAAGAACCCCATATTGTAGGCGCATGGGAAATCCTCAGCAGGGAGTTCATTCCACAGCTTGAGTGTGCTTGGGATGAAACTAATAAAACAGTGCCTCTTAGGGAGAGTCGACAGAAGTGAAACTTTTCTATATCACACAATCTATCACAAGAGGTGACGGTAGCACTGTCGTGCGCAGTGGTATTTTCCCATCTCAAAAAATATTCTCAGGATAATTTCACTAGAAAAATATATTGTTCTTTTCCAGCAAAGTGATAAACCACTCATGTCCGGACACGATAGACGAGCGAGCGATCAACAAAAAGAACTTGACGCTGTACACGAAGCACGAGAACTTGACGCTGGCGCTGGTCTCCTCGCAGGCCATTGGATGCAACATTGTGAACATCGACGCACACGACTTGGCCAAAGGTGAGCTCATACTGACCATAGGGACCCTTGACATTATCCATGAGGACCAGGTGAACTTCATATGCTGAAGTTTTCTTGAGCGTTCCTCTCAGGAATGGAAAGTTAGACGATGCGCTTTCCCAAAACCTCTGAATGGAGTGAATCAGAATGACTATGGAACTAAAACAATAATATTAAAGTACACTGTGTTGCGGTAGCAACTGCAATAGGTCCTTGGGTCTATTACCGGATCAGGAAAAAAAATGTTGTTTTTGTAACTTCAGCAGTAGTGTCCGATTGACGACTATGGGCTCACTCACACTATTATTTGATATATAATTATAATTATTGTTGATTATATAAATTAAATTTAATGTCCACTCACACCCATGATAAACCTATACGGGTTTTATGGGTGCTTCTATGAGATGAACTAATGTAATACTATTGCAATAAACTAAAAAAAAAATACTTCTTGTAATTTGGGCCGAAAGTAGCTTAATATGTATTAATTATTAATACATCTCTACCTATCCTTATACGATATACAGGAGTGTGATATGTGTACATTGAAAATGTTTCAATATAGAATCATTCAAACAAATTCTTGTAGAATGCGTTAGTTACGAATTGTTATTGAAAGTTGGTTTATAAAACATGTACTGTTCACTAGACTAGTTAATATTACATAATTGTTATGTTCCTATGCAGGGAAGCCGCACTTGGTGTTGGGTCTTCTGTGGCAGATCATCAGGATCGGTCTATTCAACCAGATCACACTGGAGCACTGCCCCGGACTTACTGAGCTGCTCAATGATCAGGTATGGTGATAATTTTTTTGTCTTCGCATTGGTCTATCAACAAAAACTATGTAGTATCAGGCTTGCAATGAGGTAGAGCTTGGGAGAAAAGTACCAGGTAAATAATTAGTGCTAGTTGTATATTCTTCTAAATTATTTTTTTGAATGAGTATCTTGTTAAGCAACAGCAACATTGTCAAGCCTGCATCTGAGGTACCAGCAAAGCATATGCTCTGGAGGTTTATATGTTTAGAAGATTGGCTTATTCGGACTTCTTGTTTGATAATGCTAGTTGTCCTGGTATACATCATTTGTATTGAATTCAAAATTTTATAAGAAAAATTGTCATATAGATGATTTTAGTTCTATTTAATAAGTTCTTGGTATTGAAAAATGATGATAACTTTGTAACTTATCCTACTAGATTAAATGTATGTGTTAAAATTTATATTTAGATAGATAATAAATAATTAGTCCACATAAAATCATGATACTGATGTTTTAATTAATCAATTTATGATTTGTAAAAGATTTTTAATCAATAGGTATTTTAAATTTTTATGCAAAAACTACTTCTATCTGTCTAAAATACAATAACGTAATGGACGGGGTATAATTATAAATTTAAAACCTGTAAATTCATCACCACCAGGTGATGACACATGTCAATTTTCAAATGGTGTCATCACCTGGTGGTAATTGGTACTCCTTCTCGTTGAGTAATGACTGTGTCCGCTTGCAGGAGCGCATCGAGGACCTGCTGGCGCTGTCGCCCGAGGCGATCCTGCTGCGCTGGGTGAACCACCAGCTGCAGAGCGCGGGCGTGACGCGGCGCTGCACCAACTTCCAGCAGGACGTGGCCGACTCCGAGATCTACTCCTACCTGCTCAAGCAGATCGCGCCCGACGACGCCGGCGTGGGGCTCGACGCGCTCAGGGTACCGCACCACCACTTATGCTATAACGATGCTTTACATTGTCACGAGTTTTCGGCGCCAACACGAAGAATCGCATCCCAGTATTGTTTTATTTTCTGAAATTGCTGTGAATTTGAGTTTTTATGTATAAAAATGGTGGACTTATAGACAACGTTTTTGACAACGCACATAAGTATAGAAAACTGGCATATTACAGCGAATTGTGACTTTTAGTGTTGGTTCCAAATCTACCTGGGGGCTTCTAGTAAAGTCCCCATAACTTTACTGAAGCAGCAATCATCACATTGGTCGTCGTCGTCATCATTATCATCACCTTCACCATCATCATCATCATCACCATCATCACCATCATAAACTTATCTTTATCGTCATCAACAACAATCATTTTAAGATTATAATACAAAATAAGACTTGACATAAAGGTACCATGTCATAAAATCCCTTAAAAAAACTATAGATTGTCGGAGGCATGAAGATAAAGAAATACTGGCCCGGTCAGTTTTGATTGTTTTGAAACTTAACTCATTGACACTCTTCTGTGCCTCGGAGAACATATTAAGTCGTTGATCTCGGTTTACCATGTAGATGAATATCTGTGGTATTCATGTTTATATTTGACGGTCTCTGTGGTGGACTGGTAGTGTTTTCTACTGCTACATCAGGGGTGCGGGTTCGATTCCCGCTCTGTGAAAACATTTGAATGCATGAATATGTATAGATAGTACGTATTTGCTGTTTACACAAATAAAATATATTTAAGTATCTTCATCCGCCTTCTAGAACATATCACAAGGCAATTAATATAGACTGTAATATTTATTGTATTGTTTGCGTGTCCAGGAACAAGACCTGCTGCGGCGCGCCGAGCTGATGCTGCAGCAGGCGGCCAAGCTGCGCTGCCGCGCCTTCGTGACGCCGGCCGACGTGGTGGGCGGCGTGTACAAGCTGAACCTGGCCTTCGTGGCCAACCTGTTCAACCAGCACCCCGGCCTGCAGCGGCCCTCCGACACCGAGGAGTACCACCAGCTCGACGAGACGCGCGAGGAGAAGAGTGAGTCCACTGTTCCACTTCTTCATCACCCTAGCGTTAGTCCCTGTCCCAGGTTTGGCTAATTTTCGATATCGTCTGAACGTCGTCGTGAAGCGACTGTCGTCTGACTTCCAAAACTCATTGGCGATACCGAAGCTTTACAGATAAAACAGTTGTTGGACTTTTTAGGGTCCCGTAACGACGGCCATAGATGTTTGTATCACAATCGGAACCAACCGCTTAACACGCTCTCCGAAGCACGCACTGAACATAACATAACATAAACTCACGCCTATATCCCCTTTGTCCCCGGGGTAGGCAGTGCCCCTGCCTCTGCCGCAGAGGTGCTAGGACCCACATTTCGGCAGTTTATGTTTAGGTCCCAATGTAATAGGTGGCGAGCCTATTGCCATTAACCAATAAATACACACATAACTTCGAAAAGCATCGAAAAGTCATAGGTGTGTGCCGTAGTAAAACCTGGGATCGAACCCGAGACCTCGTCTCAGCAGTCCATTACCCATACCACTAGGCTACCGCGGTAGGTAGGTTACTTACTGACCAATGCAAATAGCCATATTCATGATTACAAATATTTGTACTGAGCGGTAATTGAACCCGAGCAGTTGCGTTCACTATCACCGCGGAAGGCTAGGTCCACTTTCCTTTTGGTTTGGCTAATACGGATGTAACGGTTGGTGACGGAGAAAGAATACAAGTATGACCACCCCATCTCATCCGAAAGGTTCCGTAAGAGGCGACTAATGGAAAAAAACGCAGACGATTTCACTGCTAGAGAAGAAAAACTCGAAATAAAACCGATCTGGTCAGCGTAAAAACAGTAGACCAACATCTTCCAGTATTGGGAGATATTTCCTATGTCCATGGTATATTGTGGACAGCAATAGACTAAATTGATTGATCTAGATTTGAATACGAATCAAATAAATTACTGATTTTAACTTGCAGCATACCGCAACTGGATGAACTCGATGGGCGTGGCTCCGCACGTCAACTGGCTGTACTCGGATCTCACCGACGGCCTTGTGATCTTCCAACTGTACGACATCATCAAGCCTGGCATTGTCAACTGGAAGAAGGTGATTATTTATTTATTTATACTTTATGCACGATGTACATTGGCGGATTTAATGCCGTAGGCATTCTCTGCCAGTGTACCATAGAGTGGTAAACTGTTCGGAGTGATCAATTTGTCAACTGCCAACGTATCACATGTCTAATTGTTTACCTAAGGAGACAGTTATTTGTGTGATATACTGATTTCTGAACTTTGTTTTTGTTAATTCTACTTCTCTGTTACCTCTTGTGAATAACTATAAATTTTTCATCTCTTTGAAAAGTGTCGCTTTGTTCCTCTATATGTGGGGCATATTAACTTTTTTTCCGATAGGAACTAATTCTCGGGCAGAAATGAGTTTTTAATTTGGAACATGATATCATTCATAGAAAACAAACGCAAATTGTGTGAAATTACTGACTGGTACGTTTTGGCCGCACGGCGCCGGGACCTGTGCTAACAAAGAAAAAAGAATATAAAAGTACAAATTATGTATCTGTTCTTGTAATCAGTGCATATCACCCAAGATAAACCTATACGGTTTTTATGGGTGCTTCTATGAGATGAACTTATTATAATACTATTGAAATAAAGAAAAAGTAAAAAAATATATTCACCATTTCTCATAGAAAAGGGATGAAAAGTAAAGTATCTGACAAGAGCATAATATATGATTTCTCGCTCGATTCGCTACGTTCAGGATTTCATTCTAGAATCCTACGTTTCGCTCGTATCCAAGGTAACGCTCTCGCCGGAAAAATACTACTTTGCTCACTTACCATACAATCTACTATTGAAAGAATGGCGTCTAATACTCTCTAATGTGTCTAATAAGTGAACAATTGGTTGTGGTGGGCAGGTGCACCGGCAGTTCTCGAAGCTGCGCAAGTTCATGGAGCGGCTGGAGAACTGCAACTACGCCGTGGAGCTGGGCCGGCAGCTCGGCTTCTCGCTCGTCGGCATCGCCGGCGCCGACATCAACGAGGGCAACGCCACGCTCACGCTCGGTGCGTGCACACACTAAGGCAACTCGAGAGTCGGAGATCGATGAACGACCTCCGCCCCCCATAAGCGCAGGCCTGGCGGTGGCGGATGGAGCCACCCGTCACCCTGCCAGAAGCAGGCCGCAGCGCTGGCGCCTAGCCTAGCGCGCCTCCTCGTTTCCGGGGACGAGTTTGGGACTCTGTAGTTCCCACACCCGAGGCTGCGAGGGATATGCCTGTCAACCTCACCTTCGGCAACCAAAAACGACCCAAAAACCCCGTGCGTTTTAGTCGGTTCGAGTCCGACATAACCTCTCCCACCGGCTCCGGCGGGGGGTATTTCACGTTAAAAAAAGGGTCAATCCCCACTGAAAGATCAACTGCAACTTTTTTCAATTACATTTCCGGACGCTGCCGACCTTGGACAGTCCCACTATATCTTAACACTGCCCATAAATGATACCTGGCACCATTTAGTACTGTTTTACTTCTAAAATTAGTTAATGGCAAAGATACCATTAGAAAAAAATAATATATTTATATTTTTTCCACAGCTCTAATCTGGCAACTCATGCGCGCCTACACCCTGTCAGTCCTCACGCGTCTGGCTAACACTGGCAACCCCATCATCGAGAAAGAAATCGTACAGTGGGTGAACAACAAACTGAGCAATGCCGGCAAGTCTTCCTCTATAAGGAGTTTCCAGGTAGGATATAATGATTGTACCATGTAATAGAGAATATTTATCAGGGTCGTGGAGGCCTATTCTACATTGTGCTCCCGGCGGTGAGTAGGGTAGCCAGAGCTCACTACAGAGTTTTTGTGCTGTCAGTGGGAATACCAAAAGCTTGTCCTGTTTCGTCTTTTACTCTGACGGCTCAGAAACTCTCCGTGCTTACAGGGTTGGCAGCGCGAGTATGACTCCCTTGGTTTTGCACACGTCCATAGGCCGCGGTAACCACTTTCCATCAGGTGGGCCGTGTGCATGTCTGCCACCAAAGTGGTATAAAAAAAAGACGTGGCACTCGGGGACTGCCGCGGTAAAGCTATTGCATAGCATTTTTTATGAACTTATGCAATAATAATTATAATAAATAATAATATAATTTGAATTTGAATCTGAGTCTGAGTCTGAGTCTGAATTTGAATTTGAATTTGAAAACTAACAACTTATGCAATTATAATTACTTACGTTAAGCGGAGCTACTTCGGAGCAGCTCGACTCGATTCGTGCGAGCTCGGAGTTGGGGGTGTTAGGTTTTTTTCGTTACGGAATTTCTGGATTCGGTCCCCACGCTCAAGGCCCGCGATAAAAGCTATGCAATAGCTTAAAAGTTTTTCCACGCGACATTATGGGAATTTTCGAGAAGGGATAGGTAGCATGAGTATGATGCCTTGTTGTCGCAAACGTCCATAGGCTACGGTAACCACCTTAGTGGTATAAAAAAAGATTCCATAGTTTTGTAGTTAGATTTTTTATTGAAAGCCGACACTTGATTGGGTAGCTCGGAGGATAATCGTTAAAACTGTATCAAGATGTGCTCTCTACTTACCATTTGGTTACGTAGTTAAATCTTCAACATATATCAGTCAAATAATATGTGTAATACAAACACACATATAAATTTCCTTGTTATTATGTATCTTATTTTATTTAACATGTATTAAGTTTTCATACTTGTTATAGGACGAGGTGCTGGCTGACGGCAAGGTGGTTATCGATCTGATCGACGCCATCAAACCAGGTTCCATTAATTACGATATAGTGCTGCCTGGAAATAACGAAGAGGTGAGATATAATTACTTTTATAGTTGAAATAATTTTATAAGGTGCAATTTGACAGCCCTAGTTTAGGGCTTGATGTCTTAAAATCGATAGGTGACTAAAATTTAAGCAGGCCGCGGCGGCGGCGCGCCTGTCGCGCCTCCCCGTTTTCCGGGGACGAGTTGGGGACTCTGTAGTCCCCACACACCCGAGAAGAGGGCCAGATCGTCAGAGATGGCCCCGGGTCAGCCGGGGTGCGAGGGATATGCCTGTAATGTAATGGTGACACTCGGCTTGACGGCCTCATCATATGCTTTTTCACGTCCCGCTTAAAGGACCCGGGACTGTAGGGAGAAGGAAACACGTGAGCTGGTAATGAATTCCAGGCCTTAATGGTGCGACAGAGGAGAGTCACCGAACCGCTTGGTTCTTGATCGGATGTTCTGCACCGTGTGCGGGTGACATCTAAGACCTGCACGTGTTGTCCTGTGTAGGAAAGGGGAGGGTGGGACTAATTGGAAGAGCTCATCAGAACACTCATCAGTTTTATTTCGAGATTTCCTTCTCTCGCAGTGAAATCGTCTGCGTATTTAGATTTTATTGTAATGAAGTTGATGTGACGTCCACAGGAGAAGCACGCCAACGCGAAGTACGCCATCTCCATGGCGCGGCGCTGCGGCGCGCGAGTGTACGCGCTGCCCGAGGACATCACCGAGCGCAAGCCCAAGATGATCATGACCGTGTTCGCCTGCCTCATGGCGCTCGACTACATCCCCGCCATGGACGCGCCCGTCACCGCGTAAGGCCCCCCAACCCCACCCCCACCCCGCCACCCGCCTCACCCACGGTGTACTGTACCCCATGCCCGCACCATCGCCGAGTGCACACCCGCTCTTGTACTGAAGCTAATTTTCAGACGGCATACTAGTTATATATGAATACCATTGAAAATTTTATTAGAAATTACTGGTAATGTGTAATTAATTAAACTTGACAGTAAATTACTAGTAAACTACTAGTATATTGTGTAGGTAAAGCATTAAAAATAATTTGGGTCGCAAATAATGCAACCCTTCGAATGTAAAATACTAGTGATATGGGTAGCAAGCAACTGGAGACTTTTATTAGATACCAGTAATGCTTATCTAAGCTACTAGCTAATAGAAATAGTATAATACTAGTGATATAAACAACGAATTAACAGTTATATAAGGACTAACTTGAGTCGCATGTTCCTAGCAATATGAGTCTTATATAGCTGGTAATTAAAGTCAGATTGAATGTTACTAGTGTTCTAACAAAGCCTCTCAATTAAGTTAAATGTATGTTTAAGAGTAAAATCAAAACAAAAATAAAATGCCAATTGAAATTTAGCTTCACAGCGAGAATATTTTTACTGTCGCCTATGTTATGGGTTTCATATTGTATATGTACTCTAGCTTTTTACAGAACACATATATATATTGCTTAAGCTAGGTTTAATGCATAAGCATCTCGGCACAGAATTTTATTAAGAACTCACTAAAATCCTGTGCCGTTATGGGACTGTAATATATTTATTTTATGTAACGATGGTTCATATTTAAAGTTTGTATGTCATATTATAGGAATATGTTTTAATCTGTATACGGTGCTGTTCTAAAACCTTTTTTTAACAACGACAGTACTAGGGAAGAAAGTTTTAAAGTGTTATATACAGGGTAAATTTTTGTATAACTTGGTAGTCTAATTTAATACAACGAGATTTTTAGAATTTTTAAACTTGTATAGCACTGATTTTATTTTTTATAAGCATATAGTAATTTTCTACTGTGTCTATATCAGTATTAAAATTGTCATTTTAGAGATTAAATGTTTTTGCGATTAATATTCGGAAGTTGTTACATACACCGCGTGGTTCCCGGCAGAGTAGAATTTGGGCCACCCCATCTGTTCCCATGCGGCGTCGTACAAGGCGACTAAGGGGTAGGGCTGTTTAACATCAGACATATATATGAAGCTTAGACTCAGGCACAGATACAAGGCTCGAGTCGATATTAGTGCCCGGAAGATGAAGGAACAATGATTGGTGAAATGTGGGTGTAAATTCACCTCTGCCTAACTCTCCGGGGATAAAGGCGTGATTTTATGTATGCATGTATGTATATTATTAACTTTTCTTAGACATATATTTTGTAAGCGAGTTGAATAAAAACATCGAAATTGAGCACTATTTTCAGTTTATTTATATCGATAATTTAGATAATTTTTATTTTATTATTAAATCAACGTGATAGAACCGAAATTTACGAAGACTCATCCTGTATATAACACTAAATATATTATTATTACACCGTACGACATCGTACGGGTTGAAATTAGATGATTTAAGTGGTAAGTTTAAATGCCCTGCGCGGTTATAAGTATCGACGGGATACTCTCGATCTAGCACGATTTCTACCCACCTACTGGTACAAGAAAAATGGCTGATTTAGATTGTACTTCTAAGGTTTAAAAAATATTTTATTTTTATTACACGAGTAGCAAGATAATAACCATAAACAATTATTAATAAATATAGCCTGTTGTTTGTTGAACAGTGTTCTTCAAAAAGGTTTTTAGAAAGTCGGCAGCGCGAGTGTGACGACCCTGCTATTACACACCTCCAAAAGCCACGGTTACCACTTTCCACCAGGTGAGCCGTGTGCTCGTCTGACACCTAAGTGGTATAAAAAAAATACTAACCTGGGATGGTGATATAATCATTGGGAATCTGAAGGGTTAGTTGCCGAAAGATACTATTCATTGAGTGGTCTGCTTTATATGCTGATGCAAAAGGTCCATTTCAAGCTGAATATTATTCAAGATTACATGGGGTAAACGATCTGATGTCTCAAATATCAAAAATCCTCACTAGTTGGATCATATACAATAAAACTAAAGTCAAATTTAATATCTTGTAATGATCCTATAGCTATAAAACTGAACTATCATTATGACAATCCATAGTCGAGACATTTCAAAAATATCTCAAGCTGATATCGCAAGCTCATTGAATGAAACATACACTTTTATTCCGACGATCAACGCGCATTCTATAAATTATTTGGTATTTTGCGAGCGATCGTTTGTGGAATGCAAAGTATGAAAAGTAGAAAATATATTAAATGTAAGTCACATGAGAAACACTGTTTAACTTACATACAGTTATATGTTTTCTTATGTCGAGTAAAATTGTAAAGTCAATTGTTCTATAATTCAACGGTGTTAGAGTGTATAATGGACTGAGTACGTACCACATTCCAGATTTTATATTTTTTTATTTGGTGAGGGATCATAATAGTGATGTCAACAAGCTAGGTGGGGTGCGTGCATTGAAAATACTAAATATAACGCCTGTTTTTATATACCTTAAGCCTGATAGCTTAACTAAGTATAAAAAACTGCTAAGATAGGAATATCCGCGATTTAGAAATAAGAGTGATTATACGTTTTTCAATATTTAGTATTTCCAATGTGTATTTTAAAATTACTTGTGTACGTCACCTAACATTATATTAAGTGTAACTTATTATTAATAGGGATGAGACCTCAACGGGTCCAGTTAGGTCTATTTAAGCTCCCTCTAGGCCTAGTAAGTCTCTTATAAAAATCAATTACGTAATAATAATGACGTATAAATCAAATTCTATTAATTTTGACAGTTTCATTGTTACGTCACTAATGTCAATAATCAATCCCAATTCTGATATAGGTTATGAGGAGGATGCTTCTTCGTACAGATGTGATGTAGGTCTAAAAGTACTTATGAACTAACGGTATTATCTACACGTGTCGAGTTTTATACACTTTTTACAACGAATTGTGTTCGGTTTATATAGAAAAGTACGGCGGTGAGGTTGTATGTGTTAGAATTAATATAATTCGTGTAGTTTTACATACATTTATTCAGGCATGTATACCTTCTAATGGGTAGACAGAGGTGTATTTAGTAGTTTTAAGTACGTTAGGAATGTCTGGGGTACTTAACTATGCCTGAAATGATAAGAATAGACGTTATGAATATTTCATTTTGGCTTCCAAAAATTGTTAAGTTGGCATTCTTAGAATGTATTTTTGTTTAACAGTTTTGCTGTCTGCATACTCGTTAATTTTTTTCATTGAAGCAAAATCAACCTTCTTATTAAATCATCATTATTTGATAAGATTATAATGAACGACTCGTTTGAATAGATTGCGATTAATAATAATCGAACTTTAATCGATAAATAAAAGGATTGTGTAAATCTTGCGGCACTTTAATGTGTAGGTTTGTCTTTATATAATCGATTTGAGTGCATCGTAACGCTATTTGTATCGAACGCTTTTATAATGTGTGGGAATTGGCAATAAATGTGTGTGTGGAATTGTTTATGTGATAATTTTTTAACAATATACGCCATTACAGAATATTATTGATATCTGCAAGGATAAAACTTATTTTATAACTAATATTTTCCTTGTGGATCGAAGTCTTAAAATAGCTTCTTATACTCTTAGGAGACATTTAAATATACAATATAATAAAATCAAATTAGCAGCGTATTGATGTAAAAGTATTACGAGTGTAGTCACGAGTTAACTCGAATATTGCAAAGGGATCGAGTGTAACAAAAGTTGCTGACGTCGAGTGTACCTTTGCTTGAGTGTATGTAAGCGATTTATGTGTATCCTAATTTTTTAAATGTCTCCTAAGTTTGAGCAGGTATAGGACAATATATCCAGAATAAATGAACGGGCCTCTGACTAAAATGCACCGACTTAGTAAGTTTGAAGTGCGTTTTGGTCGGTTGTCCACAGTTTTACGCGTCGCATTCCTCAAATATAGTGCATTCCCTCATCGGCATTTACTATCATTCTCAATATATTAGTTCTAGTAATGTATATTTCTTATGTTATTTAAGTTATATTCTGTGAAATATTTTTGTAGCGTTTTATTAGAATAGACCTTCCCCAGGGAAACAACGATATTTTACAATCATAATATTTTTTATTGTAAATTTTTATTTTGTTAGACTTTTTAAGGTTTTATTGATTACGTAATTTTTTTTAGATTTTTATTTTTGAAATCAACTCGAGATTTTAATTTCTTAACATGTAACGTACCGGAAGTATCTAATAAATTAACTTTAATAACTCCACTGTATTTAGTGATGCTAGCTATCGCTAATGTTAATATACAAGAATGTGTAAGCCTAAAAATAAAACGGAATTGGTAAAACAGCATTTCTCTCATTTTGTATCCTTTCTACCTTGGAGCATTCCATACACAGTTTACTAGTGTACTTTGAATTTTAATGAATTATGTGAGAAAAATATTTCAAAT
This sequence comes from Eilema griseolum, assembly GCA_963662185.1. Taxonomy (NCBI): domain Eukaryota; kingdom Metazoa; phylum Arthropoda; class Insecta; order Lepidoptera; family Erebidae; genus Eilema; species Eilema griseolum. The sequence goes on along the minus strand of OY759256.1, from coordinate 8,799,083 downwards.
TTTTATGTGTAAAAACTTGGCTTATATAAAAAAAAAAAAGTTGCATATACTTTTATGTAAAAATTGCAAAATATACATCGATGAAGTTTGCTGATGTAAATATAATATATGTTCATATTATTTATTTATAAGTCATGGATCACTGGGGCTCATCTTCATACTGCTGCGGTGTCTGCACACTTCACAACATACATTTTAAAATAACGATTTTGTCACTAAGCTTTGGGTTTTCAGTGTTTCTACGTTATAGGTACAGATCACAAGCTGTTAGATATCTAATGTATAAAGTGTACACACGGTCAAGAAGATAAGTGTACACATGAAAAGTTATACATTTCCTTGACTGTGTGTACACACACGACTTTCTTGAGGAAGGGAAATTATCATTGAATAAAGAATAATTATTTTTAGTTGTACACTAACGTGGTCGATCTGTACTTGTTAACTAACCATGGCTACTGCTACGAGCACATGAGGAGACACGATGGGCGCCATCATACTGGTCTAACCCCTATTGTGACCGTAATTTCAATGTGTGTGCTAACATTTCAGCCGGTCACAGTCCGTACAGTCGGAATCGGTAGTCAGCAGCACCGGCAATGAGTTCGAATACGAACTTACCACCATTGATGGGTACGTGTTTTTTGAAGTCATGTAAACGGGGCGTATGGGAAGATCTATGGGAATAGAAATAAAATATTCGTTTTACAAAATATTATGTATGTAAGATGTATATCTTCGTCTCGTATGTGCAGACGAGACGACAGACAGAGGGACAGAGACAGATAGACAGAGAGAGAGACGAGACGGAGGGAGAGAGAGAGATAGACATAGAGATGAAAGAGATAGAGTGAGAGAGAGAGAGACAGACTGATATTTGATAATACTGTTCATTATTATATTGAACTAGTCAATAGTCACTTGAAAGAAAATAACTACAGAATTTAGCTGAACATTTTATTTCTTTTCACCCATTGATCTATCCTCACCATGAAGCTATCAATTTCAACATAAAAAAAATTGAGCAAGCACAATAATATTAATCTCAATAACAAACACACTCAGGAGACTCCAACAATCCAACATAAAAATTAGACAAGTGTATGAAATTACAAAAAAATTACTGGCGTGATTAATGATACAATATTCAGAGTAAATTCTGCCATCATCTCAATACAACCACCCTGTCATAGATGGGGTTCAACACAGCTTGCTGTTAGTACCTTAATATTTTTAGTCTGTAGGGCTTGATCTACTCTTTTCAATGTTTCAATTCGTTTAATTACAGAACCATAGAGTCAACAGAACACTATCGAAGGCAGGAAAGCGTAGGAATTGTAGAAAATTCTGAAGCACCCTTGGAAACTGAAGTGGATGTGGTCGCAGACAGGCCTGCCCCGCCGCCTAAGCCTAGTAACTTAGGAACACTGCCTAGGTCCACGTCCGAAGCTTCCAATTACTGAGCCAAGTTTGGTTGACCCGGGAGTGATTTGTGAAATAATTATTTTTGTTAAATAAATGTGCTATTTATTTTTAAAGATATCTATTTTTATGGATAGTTTCGTGTTCATTTTCGTAAGTTGTTTATTTTTTAATTTTGTATTTCTTTTTAATTGTGAAACATTAGGTATACGAGACGAGAAACGAGATATATTGAATACATAGTGTTATCACATATTTTATATTTTTTTTAAACTCCTAAATCATTTGAAAATTATTGACAACTCACAGGATCACCCAATTTGCTTGTCACACAGTATTTCCACCACGGCATTCCACACTACTGCAGTAAACCAAGAAAAGGATCCATAGTATGCCATACAAGATTGTGTGCGTAACCCCAGTAACATTTTGTGCTTTTGAGATTTAAAAAGTATAACAATTTTTTAGTGTATTTTGAAGAAAAATTTGTTAACGTATAGCAAAATATGTGAAGATTATAGTTAAAAAAATATATTAAAAAAAAATTGCTGCAGTAATAAGGCTGTTTCCTATTTTTTTTTTACTATCGTAATCTGTACATTTTACAATAATATAATGAACTGTAAAAATTGGTTGCCTGTAAAGTCGGTATACGGGCGAAAGTTTTACGTGACAACGACTTTGAGTGGTAAAATAATTTTAATGTGAATATTCATTCGTATAGTAGGAAGAAGGATGAAATAATAGTAACAATTTAAAACATTTATTTATACAAAGAATTATATTTAAAACATTAATTTATACAAAGAATCTCGCACTGAATTTCATATTAACAAAATTTTATTTTTACCTTTACACATATTGGCAATTCATTTACACTCAGTGTGTATGCCTATCTCTCTCACTCTCTCTCTCTCGCTCTGTCTCTCTCGCTCTTAGGCGGGCTAACTGTGCTCGAGTGGAAGGGACGCGTGCCTTTCACTTTTTATGTCTGTCTCTCTCGCTCTTAGGCGGGCTAACCATGCCCGAGTGGAAGGGACGCGTGCCTCTCACTCGCTCTCATTGTGAGCGCATAACGTGAGCGGAGCGTAACGCAGTTTCTTGAAGTGTCACCCGGCAAACCAATTTATAAGACGTTGTCACGTCAAAAGTGAAATTTTCTTATGGCAAATAGTTTTAAAGATATTTAATTTTAAAAATTCTATTTCTTGAGTCGCCCGAAAACGCTTCATACTAAATCGTGGCACGTGGTGACATCACAGCGCGCTGGCGTCTAGTGAAATTGTATGGAGTCTACGTTGACTTTACACGTATACAGTGCATAGTAAGATTGATTTGAATTTTAGTAAGTAATCTAAAAAGTTGTAAATTTTGCATTATTTTGATTGTAAATAGTTTGACCCATATATATTTTGGGAATTAAAATTAATGAAAAGTCAGTTTCCGTTTAGTTAGGCAATATCTTATAGTTTACTATGCATATTTTCAGATGAAATACTAAGACATTATGAAACTCGAAACGTTACCCCAGTCCGCAAAAAATTTTCCTAGCCCGGAACCAAACACTGGAATAGATAGCTTATATTACGTATTAAATGTTTTTAAATTATTCAAGATTTTGCTACGGTAACTTTTTGGGTATCAGATCTCGAAAACGCCTGAACTTTTTTGTTTATATTTATTTATATTAGTTTTCAATTTGTTTTATGTTATGAACACCGCAGCTATTAAATAGCTTCGAGAAGCAGGAAAACGAATGTGCAAGTAAACTAGTGCATCTAACAACTCATAAAAAACGGTAATATACCCTCGATATACCTTTAAAAATAATTTAATAAAAATTATAGTGATGATTTAATACAAATTATAGTGGTCTTATTTTAGTGAACGAATACGCAGTTCCTACAAAACGAGGAAACGTAATATACCTACATTAAACAATTAGATTTTTTTATCAACAAACCGTCCTGTTAATTTCAGCTTTCAATTACTAATACATATTGTGAAAATTTCATCAATAATGTAGCAGCAATTCTTTCATGAGACGACCAAATTGGGTATTTTACAATAAAATATGAAATGTATTGAATATGATAGTTTATATGCAAAGAATAACTATATAAATGTATTTCACTCAAATATGAACTCTAAACGTTTTTATTTTTATAAGATAAAGTTGCAATTTTTGTCTATTTTACACGAAGCAAAACGCGGGCGAATCAGTTGACAGTTCACGTGACGTCACTCAATTCGCGCATTTCGTGTTTGTTTCGAATGGTAAAAGTAAAATGGTCCCGTGTTGACTGTGTGTTTATAGTTTGCTGGCTTAATTTTTACTAATATCTTATATTCTTATTGTGAAAAGTGGATAATATTATGCAAGGATATTATAAAAACCGACAGTTCAATCTGTATCTAAATGTAGGTTCATTAACGATAGCAAATTTTTTTTCTTCCAATACCTACGTATTGCTTGGGACATATCTTGGACCTAAAAGGTGCTCAAAATGTACTCTGTACGCGCAGTACACATTTCTTCAGTGTCTTTTGAAGATAGCGCGGGGTGCTACATTAACAAAGATTACTACAAAACAATCCGGGCGCGCCAAGGTGTCCTTTGTTTTGGGAATTAGAGAAATGTGTGTAAGTATACTTCATATACTAACTTTAACTCTACCGAGTTTTGGAATGCAATACTTTCCTGTAAGTAATAGTTTCCATGACAAAAATGATAGCTAGATTATAAAAGGCTTGAAATAGTTTTCAGGGAATATTTTGTGAATTACCTACCTATTTCTTTCATACATCTACTTATAATAAGCAGTAGTATTATTATCTATTCTGTGTAATATGTAATGTATAAAACGCACACCAAAAGTAACTAACCACTGATTTCAACGTTTGAGATCATTGTCGAGTGTCCTAATAGAAAAAAAAATAGAAACATTAAAACCACCCCCAAAAAGTCGAAAATAAGTTGTTAGTTAGCACTATAACTTTTATACCTAGTAATACTGAATACATATTTTGATTCAAGCGTTGTGATTGTCGGGGGGACCTTGGTTTGTTCTGATATTATGAGTAGTGCTCTACCAGTTAGGGTCCCCCGACATGACAAGGCTTGTATCAAAATATGTAGGTATTACTATGTATATCAAAGTAATAAAATAAGTTGTGTTAGTTAGCCCTATAGGCTAACTAACACAACTTATTTTCGACTTTTTGGGGATTGTTTTTTGTGACGGGGGTTTTTTATGATTCTCCGATACTTATTAATTAGTTTTGAACTAGGTACACTGTTCCATTGTTTCTTTTTCTACCTACAAAATATTTTCATTCTCTTTTGATTACAATATACAAGAAATCAGAAAACAATTACATTCTCAATCAAACCGAAACAGCCCAGAAATGTACCAAGCACATTTCTCCACTGAGAAAACCCAATTTATTTAAGAATTCAATCGCATCAAGCAAATTATAATGCAAAGAGCGTCAACGTAAATTAGCCGGACAAAAATGTTTCCAATTATAATCAGGGAAGGCATTCTTATAAGCAGTCGCAAATGTACGACAGTTATTTCCTAAATGCCGTCAGTTTTGTTAGAATTCACATTACAATACACCACCCTTCACAACACAGCTTGGTTCAGGGACAAAACTGCGAAATATATTTTAAGTTCTGTATTTCTTTATTCGCGACTGATGCTTGTGTCCAGTTTTGTCGCTGTTTGTTATGTTTCTCAATCTGCAATAACCGTAGATTTTTGATTAAAAAATGGTATTATACCGGTACTAAACTATGTATACGTCAACGATGCTATAGCCTTTTTGAAACCTGGCTTGCTCCGATGGCTGGAACTCGTCGAGACGATATACAGGGCGTCCCACGGCAATGCCACATGAAGGGAAAGTACCTTAATTATTATAGATGGGACATTTTACTGAAAGAAGACTTTATTTTAATATAAAAAACCATTTGAACTGCATTCATTCATTTTTAATAATTGCCTCATTGAACCGGTAATCTAACCCGGTACCTACATGAGAAAAAAAAATAGGTGACACACAGTGACAGTTGGACGTATGTTGTATAACTGACATACGGCAATGTCAGCTTTTAATTTCTCTGAACAAAAATTCATATCGAAGGTTAAAATTCATGGACATCCCTTTATTTCTGATACTAATTTATCTAGTAATAAGCCTTACGATGATGCCTTCCGATCGGTATCATAAAACTACAGACCGATATTTTTTCTCATGTACCGGGTTTGATTCCCGGTTCAACGAGGTATTTATTAAAAAATGTATGAATGCAGTTCAAATGGCTTTTAAAATTAAAATAAAGTCTCTTTCAGTAAAATGTTCCATCTACAATGATTAAGGTACTTTCACTCCATGTGGCATTGCCGTGGGACGGCCCTGACTCTCGAGAACAACTTGTATACATGGCTCGAGTGAGATGGACCTGTAGTTCGTCCATGTTCTGTCATGCAGAAATAGTGCAAAAACAAATAATTTTGTCAAATTAATTCAATTTATTTATTAAATTGACTACAGCATCATTGTGTAAATTATTATTACATTAAATAAATTCATGTGATTGTGAATTTTATATCTTATAATTCCAATAAAATTTGTCAGTAGATTACCAGGTTCAAATTTTATTACCGGTAAATATTGAAGGGCCGCAACCGCCGGTTTACCAGTAATAAGGTAAACCGGTATTGCAGTCCCTAATGGTGGGTGACAAACTAATTAGATCGAGGAATAATTTTTACCCGTCGCCACTGCTCACTGCAGGGTATCACTCCAACATCAAGCCATGCCTTCAGGTCTCAAAAAGCAAGTTAAGAATCAATCAATCAATCAAAGAATCAATTTCATTTAATCAGTTTAGGCACACAAAGAGCACATACATAGGTTACACTAAAAGTTTCCGGAACTGGCCACTTACATAAACAATATTTAAAAATTTATTACAACATTTGAAAATAGAACTCTTTGGCTGTAGAATACAGTTTGTTTCATCTGACTGTCTTTTGTTTTTACCTTGTGGCGCCATTTAAAAAATTGTGTGTCTGCATCAACATGGATTTAACTCGGGAAAATTTTCGTAGTATGATTTTCTACGATTTTAAGTGTAATTTGACGGCTCAACAGAGCATCACTCGGCTTGAAACAGCTTTTGGCGATGAAGCTCCATGCAAGACGACTGTTTATAGCTGGTTTGCAGAATTCAAGCGTGGTCGTATCAATCTCAGTGACGAATCTCCCGATGGTCGGCCGTCCACCGCTGTGACCAACAAAAACATCGATGCTGTGCGCTGTATGATTGAAACAGACAGGCATGTGACCTACCATGAAATTCGCGCATCCTTAGAAATAGGGATGAGTCAAATACAATCAATCCTACACAAACATTTGGGTGTGAGAAAGCTGTGCTCGCGGTGGATACCACATAACTTGACCGAGGATCAAAAAACGGACCGCGTCACTTGGTGCAGTGCCATGCTTACCAGATTCAACGAAGGTGCGTCAAATTTGGTGTGGGACATAGTAACAGGTGACGAAACATGGATTTATTGCTACGATCCCAAAACAAAGCAGCAATCGAGCGTATGGGTCTTTCAAGATGAGCCGAAACCAACCAAAGTGGCGCGCGTGAAAAGTGCATCTAAGCGGATGATTGCTTCTTTTTTTAATAAAACTGGACACGTGGCTACTGTTGCTTTAGAAAATCGTCGTACTGTGAATAGTGACTGGTACACGACCATTTGTTTGCCGGAAGTTATTGACGAACTCCGTAAAAATAACCGTAAACGCCGTATCATCCTGCACCACGACAATGCTAGTTCTCACACGGCCAGACAGACAAACGACTTTTTGAAGGCGAAAAATGTAGAACTCATGAGTCATCCTGCATACAGTCCCGACCTGGCACCTTGTGACTTTTATCTGTTCCCAAAAATTAAGAACCAATTACGCGGCCAACGATTTTCATCACCAGAAGAGGCTGTCGAGGACTATGAAAAACACGTTTCAGAGGTCACCACAGAGGAGTGGCACAAAAGTTTTCAAAACTGGTTTGATCGAATGAAAAAGTGCATAGACGCCAAGGGAGATTATTTTGAAAAACAAAAACAATAAATTGGACTGCGTTATGTAAGAACGAATTAAGCGACAAAATCGAAAAAAAAAAGTTATGAATGCAGTTCGATTATAGGCATGATAAACAATATGTTCAGTTACTTTTGTGTTCAAAAATTACTCTTATGGCCTTATAATAAGGGGGTGAATTAAGCGACATACTGAAATTTGTTAGAATTTGTGCACACATTCGTTATGTATTAAAGAATCATGCATCAAAGTAACAGTTACAGATAGTTTTTCAAATTGCATAAACGAATGAAATACGCCCACATTGAAGATAATTCGGTTTTGCCTTTTGATTCAACTACTACTAAACCGCAGTATCGAATTAACCACCAAAAATGGTATGTAATTTGTTAATCGTGACTTACGTAATTACGGAAGGATGTTTTGTTACTATCATATTTGTTGCTATATGTGAAATTATTTAAAAGCAAACGGTAAAATGGATAGATTTAATAAGAATACTCGTGGTTACCGTTTCATTGCTTCGTTAACAAGCTGTGATGCTATTCAAAGTTATTATCAGTATCAATACAGTGAGATGATGGTGGAAGGTATAGCAGGCAGGGGAGCACAAGAAGTAGGCTCTACTTTACGCAAACATATAACTTTAAATCTAGACTCAAAAGTCAAAGAACTCATCCTGTGGTCAGGCTCCTGTGGTGGCCAGAATCGTAATATTAAGTTAACTTTACTCCTATTTGCAGTGCTCGAAGAAAATAACAACCTAGAGAAAATTACCCTCCGATTTATGGCTCCTGGGCATAGCTTTTTAGAAAATGATAGCGAGTTTAGTGATATTGAATCAGCCTTAAAAACACATACCCGGCTATATACTCCACAAGACTACATTGATGTGATGACCAGTTGTCGTAAGAGAAACAAGTTGATAGCTACTAAAATGGAGAGAATAGACTTTGTAGGAGTTTCTAAAATGTTAAAGACAATAGTAAATAGAAAAAAGATATAGAAGGAAATCCTGTAAGTTGGTTGAAAACTAAAGAAATTAACATTTATAAGAATAAACCTGGTCGGATATTTCTTTCAACCATTCATGGCGATCAAACCCAGGAAGTAGATCTCAATAAAAGACCAAAAAGAGGAACATTACATAACTCATTGGAATCGTCAAGGCATTATGAGCAACTTTGGCCAGAAGGAAACCAATTTCTCAACCAAAGCTGGATGATATAAAATCCCTCCTTCACCTGATTCCCTCTGATGCGAGAAAATATTATGAAAATTTAACTGGATCTCGTGATTTAGAAGACGATAAAGGTTTTAATGGATCTATTGATTATGAAGTAGAAGACGAAGAATAAAAAATAAAGTACTGTTAAATGAACAAAAGATAAAAGTTTTAACCGGTTTCTAAATAACTAATTAGAAGTAGAAATTATACATTGTTTTGTTTTAATTTGAGTTAATCTTATTGAAATATTTGGATTTAATTCTAAAGTATAATTTATTTCATCCGAAACTAATCGCAATAAAGTATTGAGCGACAATTATGTCGTATAGTACGTTATTGATAAATTAAATTGGTCTAAATATGGTTATTATGCATTAATAAATTAAGCGGAAAGCTGGCCATAACTCCAATGGTTTATTATATAGCCTTATTTTTTTTTAACTAATGCAATCTCATACAGATTTCATATCTTCAGAATAAAAATCATACGCTAAATATAATAAATGTATGCACAGCGACAATTTTAACTTTGAAATCTTTGAAGCTCATTTTCTCAGTTTTGTCTAAGTGGCGCTTAATCGTTTCTTACATAACGCAGTCCAATTAATTTTGTACCATTAATAGTATTTTTTCATATTCATTCCGGAAACTTACAGTGCGCCCCACGTATGAACGTCAAAATTTTACAATTAGGTATGTCAAGAAATAATATAAAAATATTAAATAATGTAAAAATAAACCAATAGAAAATGATTCTTTCGCCGGTTCGGTAGGTTAGGTCTACTGAGAAGATACCAGCAAGAAACTCAGCGAACTATATTAGAACTAGATTATTATTCTTTTTTAAAATTTGCTTAGTTTACAATTTATTTTGTGCGAGCAAGCAAGAGACTTATGTTGACCACGCTTTAACATCATTAAGATACTCGTCCACTTTATAGTACCTAACCTTTAGGTACTCATTAAAGTTTTTTTCACTTCTATTTTAACTCTTTATTTATTGGCATATTAATCAAATCCTTAGGAATTTTATTAAATATTTTTAAACAGCTGCCTACAAATGAATCACCAACCTTGTGAAGCCTAAGTTTTGGTACAACTAGTTTATTCTTGTTTCTCGTATTAAAATTGTGTACATCAGATAGTTTTACGAAAAGATTTAAGTTTAAGACAAGCCACTAATATTCGCAAGCAAAAGTTTTGACTCCATTCAGTGTATTTCCACAGCCCTATAGTAACAGTATATTTTGTGTCCATTATTTGATTCCCAGTATAAATTAAACAGAAATTCCTTTGACCTGCCGGCCCTGCCGCCTTCTTTCTATTGTAATAATAGAATATAATAATGAAGTATATTCTAGGAAATTCTACACAAATCTAGCGATACCCAAAATAGCTTAAGCGTTACAACAAAAAGTCTAGTTTTAATACTTCTAATGTTTCCTTCTTCCTACAGTCCCGAGTGCTTTAAAAGCTACAATCACCATTAACAACATAATAACATGGTATATGTATGTAGTGGTGACCCTCTTTTCTGAGACTGCCTTCAGCTTACCATCAGGCGAGCCGAAGTCTCTGAGTTTCTTGCTGGTAACTTCTCAGTAGGTATAATTAATCTATCGAACCAGTGAAAGAATCATTGTCCAATGGTTTATTTACATTATTTAATATATGATATATCTTGACATAATTGTAAAGTTTTGACGGTCAAATGTGCCTAAACTGAATAAATGAAATTGATCCATTCATTCATACTTCTTTGATACTTTGTGTTATAGATAATTTATACTAAATACATTGCGTGGGTAGTTGGCGTGTAAACTAACAAAATTTTTCACTGTATATAAAAATTTAATTAAAATAAAACTTGTTGTGTTTTTAATATATAAATGACAGTACAATACTGCTGAGAACACCTGCCAGTACTGTGTTATCCATCGATGCCACTACACCAAACCACATTTCAACAATAATCTGTGCAAATTGTTAACTTTGCCTATGAACATGCCCATTGAATCAATCCAAGAAACAATGAGCAATATGAAGGAAATGTTTCAAAAGCGGATAGTCGATTTTGAGGCTGAGGTCTCAAAAGCTCAAGGCTCTGCATAACTGGTGAGTCTGTCAGCAGAATATACAGTATTCAAAACGTTCTTCTCTGAGACTATGTGCAATCTCCAACAGCAAATTTATATGATGTGCCTATTAACCTCACCTTCGACAACCAAAAACGACCCACAGGCGGCGTGCGTTTTGGTCGGTTCGAGTCTGACATAACCTCTTCCACCGGTTCCGCTGAGGGGGCATCCGTAGGGATTTTGGGCACGTAAAAAAAAGTGGTCTGGAATTATAGCTTCGGAATTTCTTAAAAAAGAGCGGCACCAGAAATTCATGGCTGCGCGTCAGAGATTTAGTATCTCCAAATGTTGGATCAAAGAGTGCTATATACATGTCTGTCTCAGACAATGGAGTTCGTCACCGCATCACTAGCATCAGTGAGCTCAATAAAATTGGGGTACCCAGTATTGATTTAGGTGTATATTATATATATAGGTGGCAGACAAGCGCACGGGCCCACTTGATAGGAAATTGGTTACCGTGGCCTATGGACGTGTGTAACACCAGAGAAGCCACACTCGCGCTGCCGACCCTGTAAGCACAGAGTCTCTGTGCCGTCAGTGTAGAGGACAAAGCAGGACAAGCCTTTAGTCATCCCACTGACAGCACAAATTCTCCAGTGAGCTCTGGCTACCCTACTCACCGCTGGGAATACAACACGAAGTTATTATAACCGCGGTATTCTGTAGGGCCGAGGTACGTCCCCAGTCGGACTGCTATTAGGCGGAAATACCGCCGTGTCCTACCTTCTATCAAAATAGATGTTTCTAGCATAGAAAAGACCCCTGCACCAGCTGAACAAGCTATTAAAATAATCATTGTTCTGATCACGTCCGGGTAGTAAGTAATAATTTGTTTTTCTTGTTTCGCTGCAATCGTAATACCCACACATGTTGCGTTCAGACGGTATAGTCGTATGTTTATTTTTTACACAAACAAATTAATTGTAACATAGATTGTGATTGATTAATCAGTAGATAAATTATGTAAGCTGTTGCCGGTATTTAAATCACAGGTTTATTAATTAATTTGTTTGTTTACTCTGACACATTTTTTTAATAGTGCCGAACCCAGACTTCCGCCAAAGACCGTGGTTAGAGTAATAAACGAAGAAGTTTGGTCAGAACTGAAGAATTCGAACGAAACAATGTAATACGATAATCCCAGCAGTGTTATCTAAACAAACACAAATGGCACGAATACTCAAATAATATACCTAATAGAGAGGGATAAATCCAGTCCAAAATTTAAAATTTCATTTGTTAAGTTGATATAAATCCACCCAAAATTTTCACATAAAGGGTAAGGTCAGGGAGAGGAGATATTTCATACAGACAGGACGAGGGATACGAGGGGGCAGTCTTTCATATTAAGAACGCTGTAAGTTCGGACAAGTAAAAAAAGATGATCTAGCATTCCTTTCTCCAAACCATACTCACAAATCGAGTTCTCCCTATTTCGAAGCTTGACCAAGTGAACAGGTGTAGTTACATGGTTTTTTTTATTTTATTTTTTTTATTGCTAGCACCTTTCACAGAGTGAAAGCCTACTTTATGCTATCAGGTAGATCACAGCTAACCTAGTCTGCCTATGTTGCTAAAAATAACCCACACAGGGTTCATTACTGACTTATTTGTAACTATACTTTTTTCTACATTTAAATCTCGCTCTCATTCTTATCCTCTAGTACCATTCTAGTTCTCGCAATTATTCCTCTCGCACTTTCATACAATGCCTTTCATACTATGGGGAAGGGAATAGGGGATTAAAGTCAATTGGTGCTCTCTTTATTACTTTCTTATAACTTCTATTCTTAAACTACTTTACATGGTATAAACTAAACTTATTTTCTAATTGTTACTTTTTTTCTAATTGTTGACATATTTGTACTGTATCTTATTCGTCTAATTTTATACATTTTTACACTATTTTTTATTTTCCACTAATACTAACATTTTCTTGTCCGACATTATTTGACAATCTAACGCGAGGTATTAAACAATACCTGCTACAGATTAATTTTCTTCTCGTTTCTCTTATTTACATTCGTTATGATTTTCTTTGCAAATGCAAGAAAAGGTTCTCGACATTTATTCGTCATTAGACGTGGTAAAATTGCCTGCGACAGACCTATACCTAATTCGTTTTCTAAGTTGCGTCTCTCCCGTGCGTGGATTGGGCAGTCCACGATAATATGTGCGACCGTCTCAGCTACCCCAGGCTCGCAGGCACACGATGGGTCCTCCTTACACTTGAACTTGGCCAAGTATGCGAAGAACCCACCGTGCCCTGTTAGCAACTGGGTTGTGATGCCGGCGACCTCGATCTTACGAACAATACTGTATGCTGTTACCGCACATGGTAGGAAGAGCTTGGTGCCCGAGGCAGTTTCACCCATTCTGTACCTTTCGCCCCATTCCTCAAGCGTGATCTGATGCAGGCCACGCTTGACGAAAGAAACTGGGCACAGACTGTAGTGAGGAGCAACCTTCAGCCCCAGAGCCACCTCCTTAGCGAGCTGGTCGGCCCGCTCATTGCCCTCCAGCCCTGCGTGAGCCTTGATCCAGAACAAGGAAATTTCCTTGCCCTGGACCAATCTCCGCTTGATGTTAAGCCTGGCCTCAACTGCCAGGGGATGGAGGGCGTGACAGTTAATTACCGTCAGGAGTGTGGCTCTGCTGTCACTGAAGACTCCAAACGTGGCTGCGCCTCGCTTGAGGACCTCACTGGTCGCTTTGCATATAGCCAAGAGTTCGTGCAGTGGGACGACAGAGCAAGCTTGAGGGCCCTGGTTTCGGTCCCGTTATGCCAAATTGATAACGCGGCACCGACCCGGCCCTCAATCTTGCTCCCGTCCGTGAAGATTCGGACCTCTAAATCGGTCGTGTTATTATATTGTTCCTCGTCTACCAGACTGCTTTACATGGTTTAACCTAGGGTGGATCGTCGTAGAGGTAGTTGTTTTGTCATAACATAACGTAAACTCACGCCTATATAGGGATATCCCCGAAGGGGTAGGCAGAGGTGCTAGCACCCACATTTCCCCAGTTTATGTTTAGGTCCTAATGTAATACCGTCAATCGTGACATCTTTACTTTCCGTGAGCATCTTTATCTAAGCATACCCTGTACTAGTTTACCTTAAATATTTTGTTATCTATGGCAGTTAGCACAATTTACACTTATTGACAAATTCTATGATAAATTTATATAATCTATAAGGAGGTAGGACACGGCGTTATTTCCGCCCAATTGAGCATCCCGACTGGGGAAGTACCTCCGGCCTACAGAATGCCGCGGCTATAATAACTTCGTTTTGTGTTACCAGCGGTGAGTAGGGTAGCCAGAGCTCACTAAAGAATTTGTACTGTCAGTGGAAGACTAAAGGTTTGTCCAGCTTTGTCTTCTACTGACGGCACAGAAACTCTGTACTTACAGAGTAGGCAGCGCGACTGTGACTCCTATGGTGTTACAAACGTCCATAGGCCACGGTAACCACTTTCCATCAGGTGGGCCGTGTGCTTGTCTGCCACCTAAGTGGTATAAAAAAACCCAAACAATTTTTCAAGCTGACAACTTCGTCAACTCTCAAAATAGTGTGATTTTTCATTACATGTGATCAATTATGTTTGCTGTGTCACCGCATAAAGATTGGTTATTCTTGCAGAAAATAAAGTGCAGGTAAGTAGATCATATTAAATATTATAGGATATATTGTTACTATGGTGTATCACAATTGCTAAATCTTATTAAATTTATATTTTTGGAGTTATTGGAAAACGTAATGTTGTTTGAGCTTAGGTAAAATTACCTCACTTGGCACAAAGGCAACTTTACCTATGACTAGGGTTGTCCAGTGTTGCCACACTGGATTTTAGTAAGTCCCTAGATTGCCACCAGAAAATCGCTAGTTAAAGTGAATTTATTGATACAAAAAGTCGCCAACTGTCGCTAAGAAAAAATTAGATATTTGCAATATAAAATGTAATGTAATTATGAGTCAGGCGCTTGGGTATACCACATACGCCCGACTCATCTTTTTGGTTTAGTGGAGAGTCCGAAACCACCTAAATTATTTTAAAAAAAACAGACGAAGGCAAAATAACTATATTTATTACAAAAAAAAAACTAGAACTCCAAATCGACGTCAAATAATGACACTTCTGCTTCTTCATCTTCACTTTCTTCATTACGAGGGACAGTGTTAGTAAAAGAAGTAGATGCAGAGGGCTGATTTATTTCTGTTGATGGCTTGTATTGGCTTCTAAATGTATATTTCCCATCCTTTCGGATTTGTGCTAAAGTTTCATCCGGTAGTTGATATGTGAAGCAATTAGTTTTCCGTATTTTTAATTGATTGCGCAAAAACATAATACTATTTAACGTCGACACATTCATTTTATTCCTTAATTTAGATTTTACAATATTCATCGTGCTGAATACCCTCTCTACTTCAGCATTAGAATGGGGTAGCGATAATACGGATAAAGCTAAATCAGACAACTCTTCAAATCTGTTTGCACCCGATGCATCTTTATATTTTTTAACTTCTGCCCAAAACTTGATGACGTCATTAGTATTTTCCCATTTGACAAAGTTGATATTATTCCACTGTTGGAGGATTTTGTCGATTTGGTTATCTTTGTACCCCAATTCTTTAGCCAATTCAGACATAGTAATATTATTATCTTTACCTTGGCGCAAAGTCTGTTCTACGCTCAAAAGAGTCATTTTCTCCAAAGTTACGTAGTTCGATGGAAGCCTTGCCTGCAGCTCCTTAGCCAATTTAACATTGAAATCTATGCAACGTTTTTTTACACAATTAATCGTCTGCGGAGACAATGTCATCTTGCTTAATTCAAATTCAAAAAGGTACCCCAAATATGGACTGGGGTTCAAATGATGTTCTAAATTGATAGAGAGATATTCCTTATCGGTAACAGCTGAATTAGGTATAATTATTCTATTACAAATGGATCTAAAAAGGGTCATCAGTTCGTTGAATAAATAAAGTGGATTTGATCGTTCACTTTCGAAGTTTTTAACACCATTTTGTACTTTATTCAATATACTCCTTAAAAAGCATATATATAACTTATTTACATCGTCGGAATACATGGCACTAAGTATGTCTGCCGTGTAACACTTGTCTTTCGTAACGGAAAAATGTAATTTAAGTTCATCCCATTGGGAAAGAATCCTTGCCACAGCCGGTTCAATTGAGAGCCATCTAGTATCACACGACCTCAAGATTTTCAGTGGTTGTTCACCACAGTTTATGGTTTCGTATAGTATTTTGTATTCTTCGCACCTTTTAGACGAATGGGAAAACCAATTATAAGTTTCTCTTATGAGGAATTCGATATTCCTAGGAAGTGTTGCTTCTGATGCATGGCTTACGGCTAACTGCAGTGAATGACATACACATCGTACTAAGACTAAATTTGGTAAGCCATGTTCGGTTTTTAATATGGTATGCACACCATTATTTATGCCCGTCATCACAGAGGCATTGTCAGTGCCCAGGCCGATCATGTTTTTTATGTTTATTCCATACGCGTTTAAGCAATTAATTAAGGCACCCACGATCCCACGAGCATCCGAACTTTTCAACGGCTCTAGAGCGAGAAAAGATGACACGACTAAATTCTGCTCTGAGCTAAAATATCTAATGACTACCCCAAGGAGTTTGGAGATGCTCAAATCAGTAGATTCGTCGATAATTAAACTGAATTTATTTGAGTTAATATCATCTATTAAGGTTTTTTTAAAATGTGGAAATAAAACATGTTTTATGACATGAGTACATTTGGTTCTATGCATTTTTAACTCAGTTGCAGCCAGGGAATCATTAAAACATGTTTTAATAACTTCGGTCAAGTGGTCTATTTGGGCTATGGCACTATGTTCGGCAATATATAAAGCTAACGTACCTTCTGCTTTTGATACCTTTTTGGGTACTTTGTCGTCTCTGATGGTTGTAAAAAAATCAATCTGTTTATTTTTCGATATAAGTTCATATTTTTCTATGTGTTTCTTTGTAGCAGCGTGTTTTTTCAGATCGTTTATTTTCGCCGACATAACACTATGACAAATTGTACATAACGCTTTCGATTCATCAGTGATTAATGGTTTTATCCATTTGAATTCCCCTTCCCATTCCTTTCTGTATTTCTGAGTGTAGCTTCTTTTTCTCAGAGGTGCATCCATTTTAATCACTTAAGTAATTAATCTTCTTATTAGTCCAACAAAAACACGTATGGAATTCAAATTACAGATTATCACCTGATTTATATGACATGGATCACATGAATGACAAGACAGAGTTGAATAATCAGGATGTGTAAGTACCGCCCGATCAAAACACCATGGAATTCCCAAACCATAGACAACACTTTCAAAATTTAAGGAATCTTTTGCGTTTCGTTTTTAAAATAAAACGAAAACGAAACGCGAAAGATTCTATCAGCTTGGTAAGTTTTGTCTATTGTTTAGGAATTCCATTGAGGTATTGCCAGATTCCTACGCCTAATGTTGTCAGATGGTCAAAAGTTTACGTAAAGTATAGACTGCGCAAAAGTCTCTAAAAGTCGCTAAAATATTTTTGGTCGCTAAATAACAAATTTAACTCGCTAGACAACCGTAAAATCCGCTAGATATAGCGACAAAGTCGCTAAAGTGGCAACACTGGGGTTGTCACATTTCATTCAGTTATTCCGAACAATAACTTCAATAACAGGTGGGTAGGTACTTAGGTAAGGTACCTATATTTTTTTGCCATTTGTTTTTATGTGTGAGTGAGTGCAAGAAATATATAATTAGGCAGGTGTTAAATTTTCCTGATATGGTGCCTACTTATTTCAGATATATGTACTTATTCAAGATGTCTCCAAAAGGTCGAGTCAAACAAAGAAATAGAAAACGTTTGGGACCGCGAAGTTACAAAAATTACTCTGAAGAGTGCTGCAACGCATCCGAAACGTCGGCAGAAATAGTAAGTTCCAAAATATAATTCGCGAGAAGTCCCGATACTTAGTATAATTATGAATTCACACCGCGAAAGTTTAAAAATAACATTACTCTGAAGAGATGTTGCTGATTTAGTTAAGAATAAAGAGATAAACAGAGACTAAATTACTTTTATAGAGGTTGTTTATTTTATTTATTTTGATTATCGACTTTAGAAAGGAAAACTTAAGGAAGCTAAAAGCCTTATTAAAGAAATCGGACAGAGGCTCATCGAGGCGACCGGTGACACTCGTTCCGGGTCGTTCCTGGTCCAAAGGCTGTCCATTGCCATCCAACGTGGCAACGCAGCAAGTGTTATGGGCACTTTTGCACCGGGGGCGATCAAGGGCGGGTTATTTGATTAGTAGTTTTGACATATTGTATTATAATAAATGTATTATGGCTTTGGGAATTAAAAATAAAGATTAAACTTTAGAAAGAATAGTTTTAGATATTTTAATTTTGGACACATTTTCTCGTAATTGTGTACTTAGGGTACCCACAGAAATAAGGTAACGAATAATTTTTATTATAATTATCTATGTGAAATAGGTATTTCATTGTTTATTATTTTAGAGGACTGTTCTGTTCCTATTGCGTGGTTCATAAATTAAGTACTTATTAAAAAATAGTTTTATTATTTTTGACAACCCTAATGACATTCACCCATTTCTATAAAATTTGAGAAATTCTTGAGAAACTTTGCTCATTTATCAATATTTACCTATTTAAACGAAGATGGCTGCTTCAAAAACACATAAATCGCTTTTTTAGCGACAGGACTATTAGTTAGGTACTTTAAGTCGTGTGCACTCTGCGGCACACATTCTATATAAACTAAAGGCTAGGTAAAGTTGCCAAAAATGTGTCAATTTTACCCCGCTCATACTTTTGATTATTATAGCGATTCTATGTGATTTTGTGTAGAATTCATTAATTCAACCAAAAGAAACTGTACTTTTTTACCAAATAGATCAAGCAAAACTTTCTTAGTTAGCTTCATGTTGGAGAAAATTGTATAAAAGTAAAAAAATGTGGTAAAGTTGCCACGGTTGACGGTAGATGGCAAACCTATTGCCATTAACCGGGCACTTATAAACCTGCGATAAATACACACATAACTTCGTTAAGCATCGAAAAGTCATTGGTGTGTGCCATGGTAAAACCTGAGATCGAACCCGAGACCTCGTCTCAGCAGTCCATTACCTACTACTTGGCTACCGCGGTTCTGAGTTTTGTTTAATCAAGACCACAATATTTGAAGAACCAGGGTTTAGGTGAGCCTGACACTGTGTAACAAATTGACGTTGATGTCTTGATGTTGTACTGACCATGGAACTAATAAGTACTACGTACAACCGGAATGTGCACTGATCTAGGAAAACGGTCCGAAAGAGATAGCAACTAGGAGGTGCTTGTATCTCACTCTGCTAGGGTGACCAAATATTTTGCAAGAAATAGGAATTGACATCTCTCTTAATTTGCGTTTTTATTTCTTGAAGATTCGATTACTAGTTTTCGAGATATCGACATCGGTCGTAACATTACCCCCCTTTTAGTCATGCTTGTCCCGTGCATCATTTGTTCCATGATGACGCGTCAACCTATCCACACGGACTACCTTTGGTTTTCCCCTAATCCCCTTCCTAATGCGGTAAGTAATGT
Source organism: Eilema griseolum (assembly GCA_963662185.1). Classification (NCBI taxonomy): domain Eukaryota; kingdom Metazoa; phylum Arthropoda; class Insecta; order Lepidoptera; family Erebidae; genus Eilema; species Eilema griseolum. The sequence continues at coordinate 8,779,523 of OY759256.1, read as the reverse complement.
CATTAATAAATAAATAAATATTCCACAACATTCTACACAACGCTATCTAGACCATGGTAAGCATAACTTAACTAGCTTGTGTTATGGGATCTAGAATGCGGATAAACATAGTTAGATACTTTTTTTTATAAATACATACATATTATACATAGAAACACCCAGACCAATGCAAATATACATATTCATGCATACAAATATTTGCACTGAGCGGGAATCGAACCCGCGCCCCCTGCATAGCAGTCGAATGCTCTACCGCTACGCCACGGAGGTCGTCGTCATTGATTCTCGTAATAACCGTATAGGGCCCTTCCCAGCGAGCTTGGAGTTTTGGAGGTTTCCCCTTCTTGCGTAGCGGATTATGAAACCATACCAGTGTTCCTTCTTAAAAACCGTTGGTGTTTGCATTTCTATCGTACCGGGTTTTCATCCTTTCACCTGTCTTCAGATTGATTTCCCGGACCATTCTGTGCACCTCGTCTAGTCGGTTTCGAAGTTCACTCACGTAATCCGTCACGGGCTTAGGACTATCAGGTGGCGTATCGGTTATTGCATCCACTGCTAGCCTAATCTCGCGACCAAAATTCACTTTCGCTGGGGTGTGTCCCATACTGTCATGTACCGCAGATCGATAGGACATCAGGAACAGTGGGATTTTACTGGTCCCAATCTCTTTGGTGTTATCGACAACTTTAGCCAAGTGATTTTCCAACGTCTGGTTAAACCTCTCGACCATTCCGTCTGACTGCGGATGCGCTGGAGTCTTACGGGTCTTGTTCATTCCAAGGAGTTTGCACATTTCTTGAAATAGAGCAGACTCGAAGTTCTGTCCTTGGTCATCACTATGACCTATGGAGATATGCACCTATGGAGATCCACTGATCTCCATAGGTGCGCCGTACGCCGTACCGTAAGTTTCCTTGCCACAGTGACTTCTTCCTGGTTGGGTATCGCAAATACTTCAGGCCACTTAGTGAAGTAATCTTGCATTACTATGATGTATTTGTTACATTCTTCAGTCATTGGAAAAGGTCCAGCAACATCAATGGCGATACGTCCATCGTAACAATATGTTACATCCTGCCAATGTTTCACTGCTGCAACCTTCAATACACCTTTTCACCATGATTGTAATACAAATTGGTAATAAAAATACTTTGAGACTACGAACAAGTCAGCGCATACACCCTAGGATAGCTGATTGCGACGTTAATGTTCAAAATTCTACCATTGTACTACCAAAAGAATTATATGTTTACAGTTTAGAACCTTGCGATGTTTTAATGATCATAAAAAGTAACGTTTTTATTTCTACTTCACGACTGAAACGAGTCAAGAGCACACATTTTTTTTACTATAATATTTAATAATAGTTTCATAAATATAATAAACTACTAAAAAGTATTGTCATGTGTACTGGCAAGAATAGAAAGGGACACATTGACCTCGTGCTTGCTGTCTCTATCGGCTCGCTGCCCCGTTCGTTTTAAATACAGTTTTCAACCATTTCATTAAAGTCTTATATTGTGTACACGCTTATAGTGAGTGCACATTCCAGTTGTACGTAGTACTTATTAGTTCCATGGTACTGACACCCAACTGACATCTGTCACCGCTGTCACTTAAGGGCCCCGTTAACGATCAAATTTGTTTGACAAATTTGCTTGTCAAATTTTACGTTTTCATCAAACAATAGCTTAAACGATCAAACCACAGATCAAACAAATTTGACGTACATTCGTACATTCGGCTGTCTTTGTAACATAACGTTGTTCTTTTTCCGTGAGTAGGTATACTATTCTCCGCACTGTCATCATTGGCCGTGACATCCTCCATAATGTCAACACAAAAACACAGAACAAATGATATTTTGTTTGACAAATACCGCCGTACACGTTCAAACTTGTTTGTCAAACGGGTATTCAATCAAAATTTTTGTCAAACACGTCAAACACGTAGATTGTTTGACAAACACTTCAAACATAGCTGCACATTATCAAATTATTTGACAAACACGGGGCGCTTTATGTTTTTTCGTCATATTTAACGGTACCAAGCAAATCGAAACTAAGTCTTTTAGCACCAACATGCTTATATAAATTTCTCATAAAACGGTACACTCGTGCTGCCGACTCTTGATGTAGCAGCCAATAAGCCCAAGTTACTTTGTAAGGTATTACTTACTTTGTCACCGGTCAACTGGCGGACGCTGAAAGCCATTATGACGTAAACTGGCAGGCCTCACAGCGGGGTATCGGTCGCGCGCCGACTCGGTTAACATTATCTATGTTTACTCAGCAATTATAACAACAACATGCTTGTAACTTATGTCTACGTATTCGTCATGAGTTGGGCTAACTGATTGTTAAATAATTTTAACAGCTAATCGTGTATTTTTATTTCTATTTCAAGGTAACGTAAGAGCTAACGATTTTTTCCCAGTTTCTTGTATTAAAATACAAATAATGACGAAATAAAACACTTTACTACCACAGTATTTTGTTTATTTACAAATCATAATAAGTATTTATTCATATTATATAAAAAATAGCCCTCTCAAAACATTTTTTATGTACAGTGATCTTCCGAACATTTGTCGCGTTAACGCCCACTTAAGCGCGCACGGCAAAAAAAGGGTCTCTTTTTATGACTTGTTTGTCGATACCTGACTTCGCAGCGATAAGACTGGTAGTTTGTTTCAAAGCTTGCTTTGTCTAGTTAGCATGGACAATATATTTCATTCATTATTACAAATGTTTAGTACAAAATTAAGACCAATAAAAAAACACATTGAAAACTGAAGATTTTTCGATCATAGAAAACTTTGCATTACAGAAGGTACTCTAAAACATTTTCTAGAAGTGTATTATTAAATTCTATATTTAGACTATATTTACGAGAGGAATAGTAAAAAAAATTACTGTTATTGAACAAAAATAACCAACATACAACTTCCAAAAATCACACTAAAAAGTACTACAAGGACTAAGTTCAGCCATGGAGCGAGAGCCACGTGCGAGGATTAGATGCGGCAATCGCGCACTGCGCTTTGATTGGAGACAATGGAATAAACTGACAATATGAACATTATAAGATGATGATTATAATATGATGATAATTATTGCTGTATATTTAAAAATAACAAACCGATTTATAAATAAAAAAAAAAAATTATCAATGAATAGTTTTAAAACAATTACTAATACATACAGTTTTATTACAGCCGACACAGTAGAAATGCGTCAGCTTATTGCAAACACAACATTTTCGGCGTAAGCGGCTCTTATTTTTACCTAGTGAGTATTCGGCTACATGATGGTACTTCGCCTCAAAAGTGGGAACATGCTGTGTTGCAATGGTGGTTACAGATTTACTGTGTCGGCTGAGTAATGAGGAAACTAGGTTATGGCGGAAACTACGATGAGATAATGAAGACCCTGATGTTTTTGAAATTATGTGAGAGTTGAGCACAGATACGTTTAATAACCTACGAAAAAACTTTTTGTACCACACATTAGTTCGTTTGCGTTCTATGGGGAACATAGACAACAACTGGTCCTTTTTGTCAACACCGCCCATCATGATATTGTAGTCCAATACCACAATAGGCTTAATGCTGCCGTCATGGGACATGTTAGTGGCGTTTCCATGATAGGTCGAAATAGTAGCGACTCTATTCTGGTCCCGCCACACCATGAGGTCCACATCCCCTGATGTTACACCTGTGATTTGCCCCGGCCTCATATTGGTCTTGGTAAGGGTCATCAATTCTTCAGGAACAAATTGACGATTTGTCCTCAAAGTGCCAACGACGTCAAACCCTAAGCATTTTAAATACCGGGCAAGAGCTGGAGAATTATAAAAATTATCCATCCAGATAGTGTGGCCCTTGTGTTCCAGACCAGAAAGAAGTCTTAAAACAATTGCCGGTGTAGAAGCATCTAGCGGGGTTTGAGGCTCAGTTCTATCGGCTGCTTGTGAGATCTTTTTATAAGCGTGCACCTCAAAACGCCACAAATACCCAGTTCGGGACTCACAAACTTCATAAGTCTTAACCCCTACTTTTGCAGCTTTATTTTGTATGAATTGGTTAATACTCAACCAACCCTTCCACTGAAGCAATGACTCGTCAAGGGACAAATTTTGGTCCAAGACGTACAACTCCTGGAATTTATTATTTAAATGTTTTAAAATTGTACTAATTTTAAATAGTTTAGCCTCAGATGGAGACAGTTCCTCTGCACACATGTCTTCATTGTTTACAAAATGTAAACAGCTGGTAAGCAGTTGAAAGCGTCGTAAAGACATGTGTGCAGAGAAATACGGAGTTGCAAAAATGTCATTGGACGAGTGCCAATACTCCTCAATCTTCGTCTTTATCACTATGCCCATAGTGAGTATAATGGCAAAATAAACATACAGCTCATCCGGTGCTGTGTCCTTCCAGTCGCATATTCGGCTGCTAGGGCCCAAGGTGCGATTCAAAATTTGTTGTGCTGCCTTTTGCTGAGCATATCGGTTGGTCTCCAATGCGATCTGCTCCATAATTTCTCGATTCCAAATGGATACAAATACCTCATAGGCATCTTCGCATGGTGTGGTTGGACCAACACCAATGTCTATAAATTGCTCCCGCCGTCTAGATGGTACCATAGTCTCAGGAAATTTTGTCCATTTGAAATCGAAGAAATTGCGAGGCATAAAAGTTGCCTCCACATCAGCATCAGCAGGAATCAGCACAAAATCAGGCTCCTGATCTTCTGGAGTCTCTGCGGCCGCATGATCCACCCGTGACATGGCCGGGACGTTGAAAATTTCGTCGTCGCTGTCGTCTGTGTCTTCTTCGCTTCCTATAACAAAATATATGTCTATTGCACTATCGTCAATACAGTTTTAGGTAATTAAAACATACGTAAATAACAAAGTACCAAAAACATACCATAGTTCAAAAAGTGTTCTACTTGAGTGTCGGATAACAACCGTCGTGCACTAGGACGTGGACGTGGACGCCCACGTGGTGAGGATGTACCGCCTTCCAAATACCTGAATCAATAAATTTTACAGAATTACATAAGGTTAGTGTCAAAAACTATGTACAACAAATGTAATCATGTAAAGTAGGCAGAATAGAGGAAAACATTATTTCAAAATTATTGTAAATCTCATTTTAAGTGAACTTTATGTTTTTATGAGAAATAAATGTCTTTAAACCTAAACCTAGTGTCCAACAAACAAAATTAGCAAATAATTAACTTACATAGAGGGCGATGGAGGAAACGCTGGTGAGAAGTTGGCAGCCTGAGCCCTCGGTACGCCTCCTTCCTCCAGTACCCCTCCTGCCCCCGGTGCCTCTCTCGCCTCCGGTGCCCCTTCTTCCTCTAGTGCCCCTCCTTCCTCCAGTGCCCCTCCTGCCCCCAGTTCGTCTCCTGCCCCCGGTGCCGCTCTCGCCTCCGGGTCCCCTCCTTCCTCCAGTGCCCCCCCCTGTCCCCGGTGCCCCACCTATGCCCGATATACCCAGTGCCCCTTCCACTTCTGGTGCCTGGTTCGGGGACCTGAAAATACATCACAGATAGAACATTGTTTATAATTAACAACTAAATTACTTATGATCAATACTTACGGACTCCAAATACGTCTTCTTTTAGCATGAAGAGGCCGCTCTAAGGGTTCACCATGCGGATACTCGTTAATATCGCTCAATTGAATTCTAAGCAAATGGAATAATATTAATATACATATAAAACAATCGTAGAATTAATAAAAAACCGAAATTAATAAAGAAAAAAAAAACTAACTGGTCTTCGACATGCGGTCTTAATTGGTAACCTCCCCGCGGGCGTAACCCAGCTCTACGACCCACCACCTCGTGTTCGTACACAACGTCCACCACCCTCACCACCTCGTGTTCGTACACCACGTCCACCACCCCGACCACCTCGGGTTCGCACACCAGATCTTGTTGAAATAAGCCATGCAGGATAGCAAAAAAGAAAAAGTTATAAAATAAAACAGTTAAAAAAACATGGGGAATAAATAGGACTTCTATCCTTACACTTAAAATATATTAAAAAATAAATAAGATTACGACTACAAAATCGATACAAATGTAATAGCAAAAATATTAAACCATCACATTATGATGGTTTAATATTTTTGCTATTGAACATTGTGCACACTTCATTTGCAAGTGAGCACACACAATACCGCATCCTACGCGTTTTACATGAATCGTCCTTGATAAAAAATAGCCGCCGACAATGCTCGCCCAGACTGGCAAAGCGAACATATTATGTCTGGTCGATAGACGCTTACGATTCTTTTGCTATTAATTTAAAATTTATAAAGATCTGAACCGATTTTGCGATTAAACTGCTTAGGTAATTAGATAATGAGTGTTATAAGCGTCTGTAGTGAGTAGATGCCTTGTGAAATATGATCAAAAAACAAAGTGAAAAAATTGGAAGTGTTCTTTACAAAGTCGCACTAGTAGATGATTTTGGCAAAATTTTGCTGTTAATCATCATAAATTAATAATGTATTAATTTACAATTATTTATTACTTACCTATTCATGTTCTCTTCAAAGGTGGAGCTTTCACTATCACAGAAAATATATAATAAAAATAAAAAGAGTACTCGCCGGTTATTCACACTTGTTGCACAGTTGCACGACTTTTATTGAACGGATAAGTAGAAATATTTTGTTGAAATGATGTCTCCTGTCACTATATAGACTATCCCTGTCTAACCTATTTTCATTTATTCACTCACACCAATCGATGCGTTCACTTTCACTGTTTTTATAGACAAGATTTGATTGCGGTCAAGTGGCAGACATAATATGTCTTCCTGCCAGTTTGCAATTTTTTTGTGCAGACATAATATGTCTACCCGCCAGTTCACCGGGTATCTTTTAAAATTGACGATGCTGGTACTAAATAAGTTTATTAAAATAATAACCCTTTATGGTCATAATAAAAGTGCGAGAGCATCCTTAAATAAGGCTTCGAAATAAACTGACACGACAGAAGGGTGCCATGGTAGACATAACATATATATGAGTGTTATACAACGTTCATAGTCACGGCGAGAACGCCCACATTCTGCACCGGCCGATATTAAAGTTATGATATAAATTTTACTTAAACGGCTTTTGTGAGTACCTATAGTCAGCATCAGATCGATAGATACAGATAGATAGAGACATCTCCTCCCCCCCCTTTTGACTGATTTTTCTGATATTTTGGTACACATCTTTAGTTCGGACGATAAATGATACCATGGTGAATGTTCTGATGAGGTTTTCCAATTAGACCCACCTTCCCCTTTCTTAAACAGGACAACACATGCAGGGCTTAGATGACACCCGCACACGGTACAGAGTATCCGATCAAGAACCAAGCGGTTCGGTGACTGTCCTCAGCGAACATCCATACTTAGAATATTAAGGTTGTACTGCAGTGGCAGTGGCATATTCTGAAGAGTGGGAAGGGGAATGGAAAGAAGATACTTTTGCTATAAACGAACATGCAGCATTTAGTATTCAAATCGATTAGGATTAAGTTGGAAATACTTATAGGATTTTTTTTATTTTTATATACCACTTAGTTGGCAGACAAGCACACGGCCCACCTGATGGAAAGTAGTTACCATGGCCTATGGACGTCTGTAACATCAGAGGAGTCACAGTCGCGCTGCCAACCCTGTAAGTACAGAGTTTCTGTGCCGTCAGTAGAAGACAAATCAGGACAAGCCTTTAGTCTTCCCACTGATGGCACAAATTCTCCAGTGAGCTCTGGCTACCCTACTCACCGCTGGGCACACAACACGAAGTTATTATAACCGCGGTATTCTGTAGGGCGGAGGTACTTCCCCAGTCGGACTGCTCAATCGGGCGGATATACCGCCGTGTCCTACCTCCTCCTAACATCATGGTCACTCACATCAGCATCCTCCTCCAGTAGAGTTCCTCCGTGATCATGGTGCTCGCAACATCATTAAGATCTGTAATTTCAAGACAAAACTTGCATGCCTATAGATCAGCGAGACACACCGTTCTTTCAGAAACTAATGATATTACATTTTTCACACTGCGTTTATGCAAATAAAGAACGGAAACAGAAACAGAAACAGAAACAGAAACGGAAACGGAAACAGACACAGACACAGAAACGGAAACGGAAACGGAAACAGAAACAGACACAGAAACAGACACAGAAACAGACACAGAAACAGACACAGAAACAGAAACAGAAACAGAAACAGAATTCTTTATTTGCATATAACACAACATGAGAAAGATGTAACATTATTGGCTTCTGAAAGAACGGTGTGCCTCGCCGATCTATCGCCATGCAAGTTTTTACTTGAAATGATACCTAGTTCATTAGAAGATCATTTTTTTTACATAATTAAGTATGTCCACTGGTAGCTGATTCCACAGGCGGATGTGAAGGAATTGTCGAAAAATTAAGGTTTATGCGACGGCATCCTAAGTCTTAATTTCTGATAACCTAAAATATCTCGCATGAATATCATGTAAGAATTCAAAACGTCCTTTAAGATAAGACGGAGTTGTAGGTTTAAATATAATATTTTGTACAGCAGTGAAAGAATGTGAGCATTCCTGCGAAGTCGTATGGGTAGCCACATAAGCTCTGCTCGAATCTGCGAAACATGATCGTACTTGCGTAAACCAAATATAAATCTTATACAGACGTTTTATTTATTGACTTTCCGAACTTAAGGTCTGTACCAAATATATAAGAAGTCACTCAACAGGATGGGGGAATACCCAGGTATTAAGGTATTTTGATTGAAGGCGAAGGAACGAACGAAATGGTTGCCTGGAAGAAATTGTGTAAAGCGATAAAGCAGCCCTTTGTACTGCTCTTGTCTTCTCAATTTCTGTAATATGAATATTGTAATTGGCGTACAATAAAGAATATAATAAATAATAAAATAAATAAATAATGTCCAGCAGTGGACTGCGATGGGCTGACTGATTGATAGATTGAATATCATTTTGAATACTTTGCTAGTCAAGGTTGATCTGTCTGATGCTGACTGTACCTTCATTCATCGTTGCGCATGTACTGAGTAATGGCTAAAATCGAAACTATGATTGTCTCTGTCAAATGTCAATTGTAGCACAGATCCCATTTTATAATTTTATAAATTGTTACTAGGCGCCACAGCTATTTTCAAGTAAGTATTTCATCAAAGCAGGAATAATGGGTTATTAAAATGTAGCCTAGTTAGCTTAAAGGTACATGACTTTCGACTTCCTTTTTTGGATGCTGGTGATTTTACAAAGTGAGATAATAAACTTTGTGTTTGGTTTTGGCGCAAATACGAAGAAGAGCGCATCGTGGTATTTTTTTTTCTGAAATTGGTGTTAATATTTTATATATAAAATTCTCATGTTACAATGTTCGTTCCCGTACTCCTCCGAAACGTCTTGACCGATTCTCATGAAATTTTGTGAGCATATTGAGGTCTGAGAATTGGCCAACATCTATTTTTCATACCCCTTAGTGATAAGGGTTGTCTACACTTAACATTATATGGCAAAACAACGTTTGCCGGGTCAGCTAGTATACATATATACATTCAGTATTTATGTATCGTAACTGGTAGAGCACTACTCATATTATCGGAACGATCCAAGGTCACCCTGACAATGACAACGACGCTTGAATCAAAATATATGTGTTACTAGGTATATCAAAGTTATAGGCCTAACTAAAATAACTTATTTTCGACATTTTGGGGTTGCTTTTTGTGACAGGGGTTTTTAAATTTTTAATTTAATTTATATTTTACACTTTTTAAATTGATATACTCATCAAGCTCTTTGTTTTGATACTCATATTGAGGGAATTGTGAAATTAAATGTAATTCGCCATTTTGTGGTGGCGGCCATCTTGGATTCGAAATTTGTTTCTTTTTGTTTCTTGACGAGATCTTATCTGGGAGTAACTCCCAGATAAGATCTCTTCCTGTTACTCCCAGATAAAATCTCGTCTATTGGCTGATATATCTGCCCATCCTAATGAGGCTATAGCTGACCTGCTACTACCGGGAGTTGCCAAAATCCCAGAACAATATTTGTATACACTATTTAATTACAGTAGGTATAGGCCAGGCGAGGTGAAGTGAGGCATGTATTGTTTTATTGCCAACTGTGGTGAAGAAGTTACTTAAAAACTCTCGGCTATTTCTCACGTTTAATTAGAGTTTATTATCCTTGTCATTATCCTTGTATTTAGATTAAATAAGTGTAATTTCAAATTAATGCTTAGGTGACCTAGTTAAATTTGGTAATGTAGGTAGGTATGTACGAGAATTGTGATATAAGTATAGAAGATGATTATTAAATAGATGTTAAATTATATTATGCAATGCTATGACAGCTTGAGCGATTTTGGTTTTATGAAAATGAAAATCAGAGTTTCTGTAAGTCGAGTATCGCTCATAGTTCTTTATTGTGTAGTATTTCAGGGTACCCAAATGTTATTCCTGGCGCGAGTACCTGCGTTACTACATCTATCAAGGTTCTTGTTAGGTTAGGCAGTTTGGTTTATGTTATGGTTGCTACGTAAGTATTGATTCTACCTACCAACGGAGTCAGGGGCTACCTCTAATCAAGTACTCGAGGCGCTGATCGAGCTGCTGGAACTGTGGAAATAAGGAGGGCGGAGCGAGTGCATCTTTAACTAGTGGTAATTAATATGTATACTGTTGCTTGGTCTTTTCGGTTATGTATATACCAGTCTGGAGCACTAAGTACGTCCTCGTACTTAGTGCTCCAGACTGACTTGGAAATAGACACCCAGAAATTGTCTAAGTTACAATTCAAAAATCCTCTGGGCATAATAGGGTCTCCGCGACTCCCATATGTTACAGAACACCGAAGGTGTAGCTGATGTCAGACAATATAGAATGTGTCAATTTGTCCGACTATAGGTACTTTATAATTTTTTTAAATATCGGTGGATATTTGCAACCACCAAATGGGGTATTTTTTATCTAGGACACGCTAACTTGACTTCACCTCGCCTGATGATAAGCTAAAGGCATAGTCTCAGGAAAGAGGGTTACCATTACAGACACTAAGTAATGTTACAATGGTGGCACTCAGCTTGGCGGCCTCATCAGATGCTTTTTCACGCCCCGCTTAACTGACATATACCTCGCATCACCTGGCCCAGGGCCACCTTCGGTTTTGAGATGGCCCCTTGAGTGTAGGAACCACGGTCACCAACTTTTTGCCCCGGAATGTGGCAAAGCATTTCGTAACGGCGTTTCTACTAGGGTGACAGGCGTCCTGTCACCTCCTGGGTTGCGGTCATAAAAGATGAAGGTTGTTGTGCTACCTCCGAAATCTTACTTACCTCCACGCCTTTTTGTACCTGACTAGTTATACCTCAAACTGTATATTTATAGGTACGAGTATATCATCAGGAAACAACGTATTTACACGCACCAGCGTTATTGTCTTAGCTTTTTTGAAAGTTGCACAATATTAGAAATTGAAAGCTGAAATTAACAGGACGGCTTGTCAATAGATAACCCGTATAAAATAAGAGAGAAGTGGTTGGTAAGTACTATAATTTTTATGGTACTACTTTTTGTATGCAATATATAGGTCAACTTCAGATTGACTTCAGAGAGACTTTTGAATGAAATTTTAAAGCATTTTAGTATGCTAACTGTCAGTGGTCAGAGCGTTCCCCCTGTAAGGGAAAGATCGCGGGATCGAATCACGCCTGAACCGATTAATTTTTTTTCTATTTCTTAATCCAGTCACATCACTACGCCTGAGGGAAACAATACCCACTAATTTTAATAAAATAAAACACATGTTTGAATAAAATTGTGATGATTTAATTCAATCCATAGCCGGCAACGAAAAGTAACACTTTTGCATATTTCAACATTTATATCTTTCTTGTGTGATTTCAAAACAAATGATTCAATACAATACAACACAATTCATGCCAGTGCTAACAGTCGTTCGTGCGGCGGCGACCCTTACAATGGTATCATCAAACCGCCGCAAACATTTATAAATAAACATACATGTATATGAAATTCATTTCCTAATATTCGTGAAACAATATTGTTTCCAACATTCAACTTGATATAATCCAACAATTTCAATTATTTCACTATATTTTTATTGGTGTTGAATATAAAATTATTTACATAGTTACATAAGTTCAACAGTTGAAGGAAATACAGTTTGTACATCTGATTGAATGGCGATTAATTCTCATATTTAGTTTTGCATTTAGTCAGCAAGCTAGGGGACCGAATACTGTTGTATCGTTGATAATATTTAGTAGCATATTATCACAACTTTGCATTTGTATGATGACAATACATCGAAATAAATATATTAAAATAAATTCGGAATACTTTTAAAGTTGATACTGATAATTGATCAATAGGGCCACATTGAAACGTACATTCGAACTTAGAGACTTAAGTTTCAGGCAATTGGTATCGAATTGAATTTATTAGGCCCGAAAAGGAAATGGCGACATTTTGTTGGGTCTAAAACCCATCAGAAAACTAAAGTAGCTTTATAGTACAGTCGACAAAGGTGATACGATTGCAAATATTAAGGGTGGCACTGAAAACCAGTGCTGTTATGGCAGATACCCATCGCAGTGTATGCTGAGTGCCCATCCTTTGTGGACACAGCGTCCTCGTACCTCCTGTGTGGTTAAGTACCTCCTGTGTTTTTATTTAGTAGTGTAAAAGGAAGATTCTGCCACGTAGCGGTGTGCTGTGTGACACGTCACGTCCTGCTGCTGACAGATATGACATTGACTTGTCTAATGTCATATTTGACATCAAAATGACGTGGCACCTCACCCGCCACAGTATATAAAAATTATATTGTATTTTTATTTTATTTTATCTTTTTGCATTGTTTTTTTTGTACTGTATGCTGTGTCGCAATAAACATTTTTTCTTTCTTTCTTTCACTTTTTCATATAAAATTGTACGTAAAGGCACAATCGTATCACTTTTGATAACTGTACAATCGCCAAAGGAGATATCTATACATAAAAAGTTGAATATAAAAGTGTATACTTATCTATTCAGTTGACTGTACCTAAATATCTTTTATTCATATTTCGTGCATGTTCTAAGTTTAGTATGTACGTTTTAAGGCAGCCTTATGTTCTTTAGGTTCAAGACATCGTGTCCGTTATAATAATCAAATTTCACGTTGACAAAATAACTAAGTACCTATCTTAGATCAGTTTACATTTATTAGTAATAAGAAACGTTAGAAGGATCAGTATAACAATTTGGAAATCCCTGACTCGACCACTGTCATAATAATACACGGTAAGAAAATTTGGAATGTATTCATTACAAGAAGTAGATTATACTATCAAAGACGAAATGTTCTCGGACACAAATAATTTTATTCTAGCCGTAACTATTTGAAGCTTGTAGACGAAATTGTATTGTTTCTCGTTTACCGTTGTAATATTTCTTGTAAAAAAAATTCAATAATTCAATAAATTTTACAAAATGATCACAGTACAAAATCGTCTTTACGCGTAATATTGAATTAGAATATCGCTAAGTAATCTTGCATTAAATGATATGCCCAACAGTTTATTGACAGAGTTACTTATAGTAAACTGTGAACGTATTGACAACATTGCTCTGTAAATAATTTAACAATAAATAATATCACTCTGCGAGAATAGCATCACATTTTATCATTATCTAACAATCGCAAAGGAACAAAATATTCAATTTTTACTATTTTGAGTGAATCCTCAAACATTCGATTAATAATTTTATTTTAGAACCAAGTCCAAAAGTATAATCGTCGCGATATCAACAACACCATCCCACCCCATCCCCATTTAACTACATAGGTACATCAAACGTAAAGCAATAGCTCTTATCCTTCACCTAAATCATACAATTTATCTAACGCGTTTACAGATTCGAGTTAACCCGTTCAGCCTTTTAGGTCTTCAAGAATTTACTTCTGTCGAACATCATCAAGTGTTAGCCACTCTATTTATATAAATGTAGGAATTTATCAGAACGTAGGCTTGTTTGACTAAAAACACTTGATTTGACAATTATTTGTATTTTGGTAAGTTTTTTTTTGTGAGCAATAGTTATATTGGACAACGTAAGCTTTGATTTACTTAAAAATTTTAGATTAAACCATCAAATAACTAATGTGGGCCCAGCCCAACGTTTGTTCATGTAAAATCACTACTTAAGCTATATGATGATAACAATATGATGACATAAGATTCTACTTTAGTAAGAAAAAATACTAAGTTACAAGTTGATCTAGCTCTAGTCGGTATCATAGGACCGTATGTCATCATACCAGTTCTACACTTAAGATTTATAATAGTAAAGAAATATCACTGTCGTAAGTATACTAACACCAAGGGCAAGCCCGACATAAGTTGACAAGAATGTGACAAGGAGATATTTGTACATATTCTACAATTAAAGAGAGCCCACTATCTTTGAATGTATAACTATTGAGTATAAAATGTTAAAAAGACATTACAAAGTATCAACTCACGGCGAACTCCCCAAAATATTTCACAGTTACTGCTCAGTTAATCACACATCATTCGTTATGTTTCTGTTACAAAGCATATCTGTAGGAAAAACTCGATTTTTTTTCGAACCTTTAGAACTTTATTTCTGAATTATATCAGAAATAATTAAGGATCTATCGGTAGATAGGAAGGAAATACATGCAATATAAGCAATTCCCAATAAAAGAAATTTATAGATGTTAAATTTGAATGGTAAACTCTATTTGTTAGTAATAAAATATGTTTATTAACCAAGCAGTGTTTACCTATACAAAATGATACACAGTGCGTCCCAGGACAAAATTGCAATAACAGCGAAAATTCCACTAGCGACGATCTGATAAAATCAACCACATAAGGACTTGCATTCATACCTGCCAGAGAAAAAAAATTAAATTAAGTAAACAAAATAAAATACTAAACATAAAATAAAATAAAAAAATATAAATAAACAGTATTGCAATTACGTCCAACGCAATACTGATAAAGAAGTATTTTTACATTTTTTATTGCTGACAACACAACATTTATATAAAACATTATCAGTTATACATAATATTGATATGGTTGTAGGATTCTTTGGACTGACGAATTATTTCTTTAAATTAGCAAGAGATATAATATATACATATATATAAACAATAAAACAGTAACATTGACATAACATAGAATCAATATCCTGCAGTATTTTAATTACATAAAACTCATTTAAAAAGGAAAGGTGTCTACATCAGGTTCTTGTAGCTCCTGTAGCTTGGATTACGTGTGCAAGCAGAGAAGAGATTATGTGCTGTGAGCTATTCTGAAGGTAGATGAATTCTGAAGATTTGGCAGGTATTGATTAGAAAGCCAGGTTGCATATAATCCTTCCGCTGTAATTGGCCTAATATCGATGAAGTTCGACAACAGCATAATTATGTTACAAATATAAATAATTCCGTACCTCTAATATAGAATGTTTGTTTCTTTCCAATACAAATTCAATCTTTAATAACCACGTTAGTTATTATGGTTGAATTCATATTGAAAAGAAACATAATTCTCTTTATTTCACAACATTAATTGACTTGATAAATGAGAATTTAAATCAATATAATTATTTCTTCGCTAAAACGGATTGAGGTTTATGAGATGTAATAAAAAAAATTGTAACAGTCAATCTTACTAATAACTCTGACTAAACAAAGTATTCGTAACTAAACTTTTATATTTTCAAATTATAATTAAAAATACACATATTGACAGGCATTCGATTCGCATTGCAGAATGCACCCTACCACGTCAATCTAGAGTATCCTCGCACTATGATACATACGTACATACACTATATTATATAACAAAGCCTTATATATATATAACACGTGATATAACAACACGCTTTGATGGAAATAATACAAACGCTATTACAATAGCAATGGCTTTTATAATATAAGGTGAACTGGAGTCAGGAGACAATATCTGGATAATGATAATATATTTTTATAACAACAATTATAATTATCTCACTATGTTACGTTATTGCTTGCTGTTGAATCAGTGAAATTGGACAGAATCACATTTATTACGAAATATATCTAATACACAAGTGTGGTTTTCATTCTTAACCTTTTATATCTAGCCCCATTTTGGGATAATTTAACTACATAAATGTTATATAATTACGACGTAAAATTAGAGTTTGAATTCATCTAATGTATTTGAAATAAATTTTGGCAGTTATCGCATTTTATAAATATCATTTTTGAAACCTGACCACGATCATAAGGTCACTCTCTTCAATTTAATTAAATTATAATATAATTTAATTAAAAATAGTTTTTAACTATAGTTGCGGAACACCACGACGTTTTGCTTGTGTTCTCTTTTTTGGTGCGCTTAATATTGGACAACGAACTGTTAGGCAAATAACTAAAGAAAAATATGGTGAGACTGGTACATAAGAAAATAAACTTCACACACCAAAAAATAGAAAACGAGCAGAACCAGTCGTGTCAAAACGATCATCACAGCGTGCCGCAACTATAAGATACAATCCTTACAAAAGAAACCACTATCCACGTTCAATCTTGTTCAACACCTCCTTCATAATTGCCTTTCTTCGTCGAAAAACTACCCAAGGGTATACAGTTTCGTCTCAAAAACTATTACGTCAAACGCCAAGTTTTTACTATGACAAACGTGTCTGAGCACAGACGAGCCTCATTCCACGGTGCGTAGTCCGCGAAATCGAAGACGATTGCGTGAAATCGCGGACCGTAGAAAGCGGCTGTACTTGCATTAATTTTAAAAAAGACACTCCTTGCCATTGTAACTTGATCATTTCTGTGGTGGACGGATTTATTTTCATAAATCATTATGTAATGTTGCCGTCAAATCTAGAAGTTGCCGCGTGGTTTCGAGCATAGTAGAATTAGGGCCACCTCATCTCTTCTTATACGGTGTCGTACAAGGCGACTAAGGGATAGGACTATTTAACATCAGACAGATAATATACAGCCCAGACACAGCCTCAGATGCATGGCTCGAGTCAACAATAGTGCCCGGAATACGGCAATAGGCTCACCCCTATTACGTGGGACCGAATACAATTATTGGTAAAGTGTGCGTGTTAATTCACCTCTGCCTAACCCTCCAGAGATAAAGGCGTAATTATATGTATGTATGTAAATCTAGACGTTTCCCACAGTTTCAAATACCAAATACTAATTTCTATACCAACGAGAGCTCTTGTAAAAACATTTCGTGTGTCGAACAAACCGACCAATAACCATTCATCAGTAAATAAACTTAAATTCTCATTATGCATTAACTACTCACTAATATTATATTTGTCTCCAAACGCCAGTTCTAGCTAATTATTTGTCTATATATATTAAAATTACCTACTTAGTATTGTAGATTTAATCGTTCATACTATTACTGGACCGGTACAGGGCTGTGGACACGCCAGATCGAAGCAGGGAAGTTTTTATACATAGTTAGATACTCTGTGGTTTCCACCTTGCTACATTGTGGCTTGCCAGTGTTATATGTGTTAATGTTAACCTCAGGATTAACCGGTTCGAATTAAAAAATTCTTTATCTGTTGAATAGTTCATTCATCGATGAAGATTTTAGGCTATATATCATCACGCTACTTTTTATAGGAGCGGAGCAGTGATCATAAATATCCACCACATCCGGTAGATTGTGATACATAATTTGATGACAAAAATAATACAGGCTCAAAGGGTGTGTGGTTTCTAAATGTGCCACAGGCGGAGCTGGGGCGGGTCAGCTAGTAACCCTATAATTGTCGGGCGTAATGATAAAAAAATGTGATAGCTGGATTAAAGTGTTGGCTAGGAAACATGTGTACTACAATGACAGTATATCTGTCATAGTTTATAACTCGAGGAATCTTATTGTTTGTTTAACTTGTAACAGACCTTCGGGATTCTCTGTCAATTGAGATTTCGGAGATCTTGGATGATATTTGTTTTGTTCTTTATTTAACTTTCATATTAGAACAAACATTTATTTGCGACTTTGTAATAGGACAAGCGTAAAGTAGCATTTTTCCTAGGCTATCAGTTTACGTGTGAAAAGGTTATAAACAAACACGCAGAGTTTTTATAGTACATAAAAAAGTCGATATCTATGGCGCACATTAGGAGAGACATATGTTCCGCCATTGACAGCAATAGGAGAATTTATTCATTGAAATAAAAAAACTGTCAAATATTGTAGTCATATCTCTGCCGCTGAATGCTTGCTAAATGTTGCATACGAATTAGCAAATCACCACATTGTAACAAGATGTTATCGTCCCAGCAGTTCTATAATCACATATTCGGTAGAAGCAATTTCTTCTTACATAATTACAATAGGTGCTTCATCAATCATAGTCTTGTATTATTGAGATACGGACGACGCTTTGTGATACAAACGATTTAAATTATTTAAATCGATCCTAAAAATAATGTGTACACTCGACAAAGCAGATACGGTCGCACTTTTTCATATAAACTTATATGTTAAGGTGCAACCGTATCTCCTTTGTTGACTGTACTAACTTATCGCTTTTTTGAAGTCATGTTGGTTTCGTTAGACTACTGACAATTTATATTTTATGTACTAGAGATGCTATCACTCTGTGACATGCGCATCACATCACATTTCAATGAAATTAGCGATAAATAAGAAGAATTTGTCTATAGGTGCCCGACTACGTGTAATTCTTTTATACAAGACATCTGCTGCTGCTTCAGTGTTGCTACAAATTTTATTTTGTTTTTAACAAAAAATATATATTAATTAAAAATTAAAATCAAATACTTCAAAACAAAATGGAAAGAATTCTGAGGATGTTTTCTTCTTTTTCTGTTATTCTTCTAACGGAGGGTATGTGGAGAGTTTCCTTCCTCGATTACTTGTTACCATACATTGCCAAAACATACATACATTATTGCCGAATATTCAAATGTACACACGAACAAGGAAATATGTGTACACCTTCACATGTAAAGGTGTATACTTATTACCTTTTCCGTGTGTGTTCACGCTAGCCTTACAGATCTTACATGTACAAAACAACCACACGTACATCAGATTATGTACCCGGGGCGTGTCCACTATGCTCGGGCACATTACCTATGTATGTAAAAGTGCAACCGTATCTCATTTGTCGACTGTACATGAGGTCACGTGCCCGGGGCGCGTCCAGCGAGGGCGGGGCCCATTACCTGTCGTGGTGCTTGTCGAGCACGTACTCCTTGAGGCGCCGCAGCAGGTGCTCGGACAGCTGCGTCACCTCGGGCCACTGCTTCAGCACCAGCACGCCCAGCATCACCGCCAGACTTGTGGTGATCACGCGCACCCTGCCGAACGTGTTTATTTCAGATAATGTCCAACAACTGATATAGCTGCCATACTTCGATATCGTCAATAGATTGGAATGTCAGATGGCAGTCGCTTCACGGAAAATATTGAAATTCAGTCAAATCTGCAAACTAACTAGCCTGCAAGCTTGGAAAAAGCTGCCTTGGATTCCGAAGTGGAAGCTTCAAAACCGGGATTAACGACAGGATGAAGACGACCTCCGTTCTCCACGAGCGGGGGCCAAGTAACGGGTGGAGTCACCTATCAGCCTAACAGAAACAGGCTAGAAAGGGACGGCCCTGGGTCGGCCTAGGTGTGGAAGGCACGTCAAGGTACGAACCACAGACGGAGTGCGTTTTAGCCGGTTCGAGACCAATGTAACCTCCGCCGCCTCCCACTGGAGGTCTATCCGTGGGATGTAAGTAAGCTAAGGGTGGTGTGGCGGCACCTGGTGCGCAGGAAGGGCATGGCCACGCCGGCCACGGTGGCCACGAGCAGCAGCGCCAGCTGCAGCAGCGTTAGCGCCACGTTGAGCAGCTTCACCAGCAGCAGGCGCGGCGGCAGCGAGCCTGCGCCCCCCGACTCGCTCCCCCCGCCGCCCAGCCCGCCGCCGCCGCCGCCCCCCGCCATCCACTGCTCTAGCTTGCTTATCTGCAACGGGAGATACCATAACTACTTCTCTGCTACTCGAAGGTTTGCTGGGAGAGAACTCGTATTGAGTTAAACTCGCCTTTGTACATGTGGGTCCAGTGTCTGATCTCCACGACACAGGGTATCCTAGTGTGGGGTACAGAGAATCAATATGGTTATCAGAGATTATTTCTTTAGGATACTGTATGTATATGACACCATAGTGTACATGTATACTTGAAAACAATAATTCTTTTTTCATTTTTAATGTGTGATCTATGTACCTCCACACACAGTGATGCAATAAAGAATAAGAAGAAGACAAGGTAAAACCACCATTTTTAAATCATTATAACGCGATTAATTTGGTGTTATTATATTATTTAATCTAATCGTGACGTATCTGTTGCTTCTACTGAAAAGCAGCAAACACGTCAGGATTAGTGTAAATAAGCTTTTAGGCACGGGGATAATTTTATTTGACGAAATTCTATGTCAGGTTTTTTCTGTCATTCCAAAAGCCTATTAGAAGAAAATTTACGCACTAAGAGCCCACCTTTTCAGCGATGGAGAACCAATAACTCAAAATTTAATTTCTTTTTTACCACTTGAGTGGCAAACAAACACAGGCTGATGGGAAGCGGTTACCATGGCATATGGACGTGTGCAACATCAGTGGCAGCACACTAGCGCTGCCGAACCTGTAAGAATCTTCTAATAAACTTCTCGAAGAACCCTATACTGAAGTCTAGTATGTAATGTACAAAATAAGACTCACTTTAGTCTGACAAAGGTCTAGCGCTTCGTGTATGTCTCGTATTCGCTCCTCGCTCTGGTACTGCACCTTCTCTTCTACATCTGTTAAAGCCTGCTTCAAATTCTCCACCTGCAATACAATATCAAATAGTTATGTTTTCAACGAATTACCCCTCGTTTTCTCCTGAGTGTGAAACATGTATTTGGCAAGTTGCAATATGTCACAGGTTTCAGTGTCAACGCAAATGTGTTTATGTGAACGAAAAAGTATCTGAGACAGTCTCAATACATGTATAAAACAAGTACATATTATGTTTTGACTAGTCTTCTACAAGTTTTGTATCATATAAACATATAGTCCATAACATATATGTTTTATTGAATTATGTAATCTGGTATCTGTTTTTGTATTTAATAAAATAAATAAAAATAGTGTCCCTTTGACGGCATCAGGCTCACCTCCTACTAATTGGGACCGATACTCATAGTTGAGAAAATGTGGGTTTTAATAGACCTCGGCCTACCGCTTCAGGGATTTTCAGGCGTGAATATATGTATGTGAAGAAATTTCAATATAGTGACGTAACATGTTGACAAGCACACCGACCTCGTTTTGGTGTAGTTCAGTGAGATCATTGATTTGCTCCTCCAGCCGCTCAGTTTTGAACCGCTCCTCCTGCAGCGCCGCCGACAGGAACGACACCTCTTGTGATAGGTTCTGTAATACACCACACAATATGTAATGATAATTGTTCGAAATTTTAAGATTTTTTCTTAGATAGCTTTTCATAACGGCATAAGACTTGATAGATCTAAGCTACGTAGAATATATTCCCTTTTAACAGACAGGTGAAGCCAACGGCAGTATTTCTTTTTAATTCTCATAAAAGGGCCTCTACGTCTTGGCTTCGGCCCGACACACGCCTTCCAAAGGCCCGAGACTCCATAGTCTAGAGAGTCATGGTGTTGCATGTACACAAAGGAGGGATACAGAAAAAATACCACTCAGTTGGTACCTTATGGAAAGTGGTTACCGTGGCCTATGGACGTGTGCAAAACCAACGGAACCACACTCGCGCTGCCAACCCTGTAAGCACAGAGAGTTTCTGTGCCGTCAGTGTAAAAGACAAAGCAGGACAAGCTTTTGGTTTTCTCACTGACAGCACAAAAACTTTTCCGTGAGTTCTGGCTACCCTACTCAATGCCGGGAACACAACACGATGTTATTATAGCCGTGGTATTCTATAGGGCGGAGGTACTTTCCCAGTCGGACTGCTCAATTAGACGGAAATACCGTCGTGTCCTACCTCCTAAGTATATTTTTGTTTATACTACTTAGGTGGCAGACAAACACGACCCACATGATGGAAAGTGCGTAGCCTATGGACGTGTGCAACACCAGGGGAGTAGCACTTACGCTGTGAACCCTGTAAGAGCCCTCAACGCCCTTTTTGAATTACCCCATATTGTAGTTTTATTTAAAAACAAAATCACGCCTGAACCGATTTTTTTTTCTATTTCTTAATCGATTCGAATAGTTACTATACTAAATGCATGCATACTATACTAATTGCATGCCGTCTGGTTGAGTATGGTGATACTATCACAACAACTATGAACATCAATGTATTATATACCCATATTTCGCAAATTATGAATAAATGAAATGAAAATGAAATGAAATGCTTTAAAATTTCATTCAATCGTTTGAGCGGAGTCATCAAAAATCATTGTTTAATAATGATTGCAACATCATTCATTTGTTCCAATAGTTCGTACGAATATCGGTAGATGGCCCCCACCGTTGCCATAAGACGGATATATTATGTATAGAAGAATTTGAATGGTTTCGGGCTAAGGTTCCGTAGCTTAGTGGCCCAGCGTTTTCCCTGTAAGGGAAACATCGCGGGTTCGAACCTCGCCTGAACCGATTCAATTTCTTAATCGATTTGAACAAAATCACGTTATTATTTAATATAATTTTATTTTAAACATTGAATGTTAGTAAAATTGTATCATATTTCTCAAGAAAGGTAGAATGTTACCTTTAACGTGTCTATTTTTTCCGATAACCGCTCGTAGTCCTCTCTGCGCTCGCGCAGCTCGTTCAGTATCGGCTTTATTGTGAACGTCGCCTCCGAAATGTTGTTTGATCCACCTTGTGGAGGGTATCTGCAGAAATTATGAGTACATTTTGTGAGTACTTGAAAAATAATAATTTGAAGTGTAATTAAAGAAAAAAAGGAAACCAGAAATGTATCCGTTTAGTATCAAAAATAATGTTAAAAATTAATAGTTTTTTTTTAAATTCTACTACTCAGATGGCCTATTCTTCTTAGGTTTCAGACTACTTATACAGTTGATTGCTGGCAATTGGTGGACTGTCGTGATGAACCTTTGAGGATACCGTAAGGCGAAACCGGTCAGATCTAATAAAATATACCGTGGAAAAAGTACAAGTGTCTTAATTTGTGCTAGGTTTTAGTCTAGATAGCGCTGTGTATACGTCTTCTTTTTTTAGATAATGAAAGATTTTATAACAACTTTCGAAATAAAAAGTTATGGGAGTGGTCTACCACTACCTTCAGAGTCCAACTCAAGTAATAGAGTGATAGAAGGCAGCGAGTACTCACGGTGCACCCTCGCTGGTGACGGAGGAGCTGGGCGAGGCCTCGGGACTGAACTTGGGCGCGGGCGACGTCGCCGCGCGCGGCAGCGTGGAGCCGCGGGGCGCGGCCGCCTCGCCCGCCTCCGACGCGCGGGAGCCTTCAGATGACGCGTTCGCTGTCACGTTGTAACACTCAATACGAGATATACACCACACGGCACTTACTCACGAGTAGATCATCATTGCTCAGATGTCAAACTTAAAAAAATTCAATGAAAACTCTTCTTTAGATTATATAGCTTTAGCCGTGAGATTACAGACAAACAGGCAGAGCTACAATCTAAAATATTGACAAAGTTTTTCATTACTCTTATTACGATTACACAACTCTTAGGTCGTTATTAGAATCCATTTTCAGTGTAGTTCAGTGTAGTGTATTCTGACTACTTATTCGGGTCTAATATAATAGTTTAAAATTTCAATTGAAATTATTAATTTTCATTCAATTTCTTAAGTTTGAATTCGAGCGATTATTATCTACTTCTGACGCAAACTGTACCTCTTACTGGGGTTCTATCGTAACTAATATGGAGAAGATTCGAATCAGCTGTCGGTTTATGTGTCTCTTTTTAACTATTGGTGTCTAAAGAGAGGATGATAGAGATAAGGCATAATATTGTGATAAGTGCCAGCTACAGTGCGAACATACAGACGATTTGCTAACAGAAGGATTTGAATGACAGTGATTGTTGTTGTCGCTTAGGCTGTTGTGCACTTTAGCTTCATCCTTAAATAAATTTTCTTGGATATTTCAATTTTATTATATTACGATTTTCACGAAATAAAAAATGAAAGCGTATTTGTATTAATTCTGAAGTGAAGAAACAATGTTACGATATTTGTAATAAAAGGAAGGAAGAACAGATCAAAAATGAGACAGGTTTTATAAAGACATTTCGACGACATAATTGGACTCCAAAGAAATAAAATTCTAATATTATTTAAGTGTATACGATACAACTTCAAAATTATTGTCAACTATACATAAAAAAAAAATTACGCGTTACTTAGTACTGTTAGCAGGCAAAAGATTTAGATATAAAAAAAAGTTTGTGCCAATTGTTACGAGAAGCGTTCAGCAAATACGCATGTACAGACGGCAAAATATGTATGTATACACCTTTATTAAGAAAACATGTACAAATTTGCCGTGTGTAAATATCCTAATTTAATGAGTGACAAATCAAGTAATCCTCAGAGGTATTTCCTCGTTGCCCCCTTCATGAAAACCACTTATGGTTTTTTTTAAACAATGTCCCACGTGACACCCATGGTGGTCACTAAAATATTAGTTTTTTTAATCGCAAGAAAACGATTACTGATCTAAATAATATATCGTTTATAATATTCTTTTATATCGATGTTATAAGTTATGATTATATAAAATAATAAAGGTTTTAACGTTAACGTTATTTTATCGTTATATGAATATAAATATTTATTTACCTCTGAGCTCCGCGTGTGGTGGGGCTAGCGTGCAAAAGGACACAGCATGGTAAGCAACACAAACTGATTATACACTATACGTATAGGCGATATAATAAGCTTTACAGCACTGTGGGACTACCATAACGTCCTATAAGCAACGAGCAGTGCTGCGATCCAGAGCGACACCTTATATAGCACTATCTCTTTCACTCTGGATCGCGGCCTAACACACGATCGCTAATAAGCACGTTATGGTAGCGATGCAGATATTATGTGAAGACGTTGGTCTTATAGATAAATAGAAATATAATTTTCTAGTTTCGGGTGATATGATGCGTTTCTGTTTATATAATGTATTGTAGCTATTTCAATACCTGTACAATAAATGGGTCTATAGCTTGTAGCGTAATTTTAAGTAGCTTACTTTTTTTAAGAAATTTTCTAGTCGGTCATTTTTTTTTTTGTATTGGTTTGTCAATACAATACGGTGTGTTTATAAGTAGATATATAGATAGGTACTCCTTATTGCACACCAAACAGGATACATACAGAGTAGTAACACATATAAATATTTACTCGTTGTCATACAGCTAATTACTTTTTGTACATATTACAAACTTGAAACTAATAACATTACAACATACACAACCATTATCAACAAAACAAGTAGTATACAATGTACACATAATATACACTCAAACCTTCACACAATTCACGACCTTAACTACATCGTTTAATTATGGCACTTAAGACCATTCGTATAAATAAATATAGTATTTACGTTTCTTCCGGCATTTCTTGCACTTGTCGAACAACATTTCATAGTCGCGGCGGAAGGCCGACTGACTCACTCGCTCGTCTAATGCCGCTGATTACAGGTTACATACATGATAACGATAGTATTGTACTGATGATTTAGCGATATAACAAGGACAAAAGTTGTTTTGCATTCGGTATAGTGAATATTGATACTTTATTTTTAACGCGCGAAAAATCCCCACGGCTGCCGGAGCCGGTGGGAGAGGTTATGTCGGACTGGAACCGACCAAAACGCACGACGCCTGTGGGTCGTTGTTGGTTGTCGAAGGTGAGGATAACAGGCATATCCTTCGTACCCCAGCCGACCCAGGCCATCTCTCTCGATCTGGCCCTCTCTTCAGGTCTGGGGACACATTATCCGGTCCGATATCGATGTTGGATGACGATAGTCGATATCCGACACCATAATGTGCTGTTTTCATACATATCCGATAAAATTTGTCCGATACGGCCATTTACTCGATAGGACAGACTAGTTAGGGATGCAAGGGATAATAAAACCTAGCTAAAACCTACAAGCAATTTTCGAATTTATTGACATGACATAGTATCACGTTTATTCTTATATTCGTGATCAGTGTCATTTATTAACGCGAAAAGACACATAATTAAGAAAATATCATCAAGGTCGAAAGTCCATTGCAGTCGCTTTTTTAGTCTCTGTGTGAAAGTTGCAGTCGATTCGAGTCATATTCAATAATCCGATATCGGGTCGGATAATGTGAAAGACAGATACGTATTTCATACATTTTACTTCCTGGTCGCTATCGGATGTCGGATATCGGATATCGCAGCCGACACCGATATCGGATCGGACAATGGGAAAACGCTCTAAGGGTTAAGAGTAGTTTATTACTTATATTTCGCCAACTAAAGTAACCTGTTAATCGGTGCACCTACTGATTGACAGAGGCTTTTATAGGCTTTCCTCTTGGTTGGGAGGTCAATTGACAGTCGTTACATCGTATAATGGAATAGTGCGATTAATTTTGATTACATAAATTGTCTATTTTGCTTTATACTCAACGATTTGATAATTCGCCGGGATATTCACTATGTTTATTATTTTTGTTGAGTAAGAAGCAATTGAAATAACAATATACAAGAACTTCAACCGGGAAGATGGGTTTCAACTGTCGAGTGTCTGGCATCCAGTGATACGTATGTTTTGTAAACCAAATTTTCAAACCTGTGAGAGTCGACTCTATGAGTGTTGTGAACGTGATCGAGTACAGTGCGAAAACGTGGACAGTGGTAGGGGCGATGCGCGTAAAATTCGGAAGAGGGTAGACCGATATGGTCTGCCCAATAACAGCCAGTTCGGCGGTCGTCAGTATACCGTGATCATGGCGCTTGTTACAGCGCCAAAATATAGGTTACTCAGCAAAATAAAAATAAAAATCAAATTTTATTTGCATAAAAACATGGTACACATGTGTTAAAAATTTCACAAAATTGAGTATGCATGTTTTGCCAGTGGTGTACTAGCGCGCAAATATTATTAACTATCAACAGTATCAACGCCTTTGTTCCAGAAATTTGTCAATTACAAGCTATTCTAAAATCAAAATAATAAACATGATAAATATCCCGGCGAGATTTACACTATTACTGATTTGATAATCATCATTTGAATAGCAAAATGTTTATCAAGATTACTCACAAGAAGCGAGTGACAACAGATAGTGCCGGTTGTATGCGCGTGATGAATTGCTTGTGTGATTCAATGCCTTATCTTTATCTCGGGCGGCCTCGGCCGTGATAATAATGAGTGTCTACTGTGCATTTAGCTTAAACACCGTACAGACGTAATGTAGAAAATAAAGTAAAACATGTACTCGTGAACTGCACAGAGTTCGTTGGTTGATATCAATAGTAAAATGGCGAATATTTCTTCTAAGATTAGCGCTATTTTTATACAACTATCCAAAAAAGGAGGGTGTTTATTTCATGGCTCATTTTGTGTATGTGAGGCTTTTGTCCCACCAAAGTTTTTAAATGCATAAATAGGTTTAGATATTGTTAGAATCTTTAAATGAAATTCAGTAAAACTGGCAATTAAATAATTTGAAGAAGTTAATATAACGGTAGCATTTTCTCTCTTTTTTCTCTTTCTCGGTTTCTGGCAAGGCTGTGTTTTTTTAATAATTGCGTTTAAATTATTTTCTGCATTTAAAATATTAAATCTTTGCATGTTTATTTTCGAAATATATTGAATTAGTATCACTCCATCACAACCACCTTGAGGAAACCTACATCAGAGTATGTAGGTGCCAGCTCAGACTTCTGCATAACGTTAGGTTGTGACGTCAATCTTATCGTTCTAGGTCAAAGACACAGTCAAACCAAAATATATAACGATGTAATTTAATTTAAAAACATACATACATATAATCACGCCATTATCCCCGGAGGGTTAGACAGAGCTGAATTAACACCCACATTTCACCAATCATTAATTTAATTTATAAATTTAATTTAATTTATAAATAAATATTCCACAACATTCTACACAACGCAATTCTACAATCATTGATACCGGTAACACATAATAGAGGGTGAGCCTATTCCCGTCTTTCGGGCACTATTGTTGACTCCAGCCATGCAGTCTGGGTTGTATATATCTGTCTAATGTTAAACAGCCCTATCCCTCAGTCGCCTTGTACGACACCGCATGGGAAGAGATAGGGTGGCCCAAATTCTACTCTGCCGGGAACCACGCGGCTTTAAGATCATCTACCGGTCAATAACCGTCCCCATTGTGTATAATTACGATAACAAAAACAATTATGTTCTTACTTATAAATATTTTATCTTCGTGCAGTAGCAATCTTAAATTCAAGTTCAACAATCTATAGATATTAATCGTTTGAGGTGATTCATTCAATTCGATATAATGTATCAATGTGTGCATCTACAAGTGGGGATAAGGTGTCCAATAGCAAACAGTACCTATACTCTGCTTGGGTTAGGTACTTAACTAAAGGTAAACAAAATCCATAAAGATAGAAAAAATTGTAACGGTTCAGGCGAGATTGGAATCCGCGATTTTTCCCTTACACGGGAAACGCTCTGACAACTAAGCCACTAAGACGGATATATTATGTATAGAAGAATCTGGATGGTTTCAGGGTAAAGTTCGGTGGCATAGTGGTCAGAGCATTCTTCCGACGCGGACAGCATTAAGCTGAGAGGCGGCCTTTATTTCTACTTGGCTCTTGTCACATATTGCTGTACTGTGTATATCTGTTTTTTTATGCTAAGTATTTAATTTTGCTAAGTTTTTCTTTCTTTCTTCCTGTAAGGGAAAGATCGCGGGTTCGAATCCAGTGTGGACCGTTAATTTTTTTTATATTAATCGATTTTGAACAGTTAGCTTACTAAATGCTTAAAATTTCATTCTAAAGGTAAACAATTTTCATGTGTCTATTTATATTTTTTATTTAAAAACTCTGTATTTTATTTTGTTTAAAAGCTCCTGAAAACCAAAATAGAACAACTATTTTAAGCTGTATTTTGTTTTATTTTTATATCACTTAGGCGGTAGACAAGCACACGACCCGCCTTATGTAAAGTGGTTACCGTGGCCTATGAACGTGTGCAACACTAGGGAAGTCACACTCGTGCTGCCGACCCTGTAGAAACTTTCTTGTTTAATATAAGTTCTTGAAAAAGATTGTTTACTTTTAGTTCATTACCTAAAAAACGCAGTACAGTCTATATAATTTGTCACACTATATTGTACAACTACATATCAATAACAAAAGAGTAATTTAGGTAGGAAATTCATAGTTAGTTGTATTATATAAGGCAAGCACAGGCACTCAGTAGACTATCTATATTGTATACACAATGTGGATAGCTTGGAATACAGTTAGAAAAGTATTAAGAACATGTTAACACTCTGAATATGAAAAAAGTTACAAGTGAAAGATTTAGAATGAGTGTTAGAAGGTTAGGTGTTTAATAAGTTTAAATAAATATAGCAGCTTTTTAAATAATATGGCGGCGGGTACGGTAAGGGTAGTAAAGTGGTTTTTTTATAGTATTTTTAGTTGAACTAATGTAGCAACTATATTACCTGACAGATGGTAAACGACACATACATACAATCTGATTAGAAGTATCATTTATGGTAACGCCTCGCCAAATACGTCCGATAATCTTTACCAACGATAAGATGCAGTTTTCTGTACCATATAATCTTTCGAAACAGAAAGATTCCCTTCACTAACTAAGATATAAGCTTAGGTTAGTATAAAAAATACTTGTATGTTTAAAAATCAATCGCATTAATTGTTTGTTCGCACGTTTCTTGAAAACGGCTTCACCTTAGAACATGGAACCTGATAAGTGGCACTTTTGTTAAGATCTAAAAAAACGTTGATGTCGTTTTGTGTTAGTATAACCCAATAACCTAACCTAACCTAACCTAACCTAACCTAAGTTTTAACACGTTTTTTTTTTTTTTTCATTTTGTTACTCTACTTAAGTTATTTTGATAACCTACATTTAAATAGTAACAACATATACCTACATTTGTACATATATATATTTGGTATTATTATACATACATATATGTAGTCATACCTTTTTTCCCAGTGGGGTAGGCAGAGACTACAACTTTCCACGAACCTGGCATACATAATCTTTCGTTTCTTCTACTTTCATAATAAAATTGTTGTCATACATGCTCACCGGTTTCGGTATTTTAATAATTCGGTAATTTTAACAGTGACCCGTCCCGCCACCGTTCAGGAAACGCTCAAAGAGTTATGACATGAATGGATATGATGTTAGATACAGATGGACTAGTCTATGTCGTAGATGTAGTATACTCACAAGGACCCGAGTTTTCTGTGACAAAATACATAGTTCGTTATATTACATGTATATTTATACCTTCACGTCAAGGTGAGTCCAGATTTAATAACATGATGACTTTAGCTATATAACATGTCCACATTATGTAACATAAAACTTGAAACTGTATACATGAAAAAAACAGTGCAATATAACAATGTTATCTAATATGTTGACAGTTTTGAAGTTTTGTTCACAATGCCGCAAGTGTTGTACATATTAATAAACATGTTATATAACTTATTACACGGTTTTTTTTGTTAAAGTATATCACCCACATTAACTAAACATGTTATATAACTTAGTTTTATAACATGTTTTGTTATATAGTCTGGATTCACCTATACATATGAGACATTCAATCAATACAGAGTACTTCCTAAATTCAGTTCAAAATGTTTTTTAGACTTCATGCTGTTTTTTTATGTATGAGTATGGACGATTGGGAAATCCATCTATGTTAACGGTGACCACAGAACCACAATGTATGTTGTACGGACATACAAATGGAGACTAATAAATAAATCGAAAAAATAAGCAAACAACGAATAAAGCTGTATCCAGTACTTTCAGGATTTATTTACAGCACTTTAAAATAAAAAGATATCGTAAGCGTTTTTTAAATAAAACTTTAAAGGCGAAATATGTTTCAATAAATATGTATAGTACTTTGTGTAACTAGAGGTAGATGTGTTTTTTTTTTGTTACGTGCGCAAAATCCCCACGGATACCTCCCCACCGGAGCCGGTGGAAGAGGTTATGTCGGACTCGAACCGACTAAAACGCACGCCGCCTGTGGGTCGTTTTGGTTGCCGAAGGTGAGTTTGACAGGCATATCCCTCGCATCCCGACCGACCCAGGGCCGAGGTAGATGTGTTAGTGAATAAACGATAAAACTGGAATAATTGTATAGTACCCCTAGTACCAAAAACTATCGTAATCTTATCGTAAACGTATCGAGAGAACAGAGCATTGTGATTGGCCGGCTTCACACGCACACAGGTTCACAGTAAGCAGGCGGCCAATCACAATGCTTCGTTCTCTCGTTACCTTTACGATACGATTACCGATAGTTTTTGGTGTTAGGGGTCCTGGTTTTGGCGCGGTAGCCTAGTGGTATGGGTAATGGACTGCTGAGACGAGGTCTCGGGTTCGATCCCAGGTTTTACCACGGCACACACCAATGACTTTTCGATGCTTTTCGAAGTTATGTGTGTATTTATCGCAAGTTTATAAGTGCCCGTTTAATGGCAATAGCCTCGCCATCTATTACATTGGGACCTAAACATAAACTGACGAAATGTGGGTGCTAGCACCTCTGCCTACCCCTTCGGGGATATAGGCGTAAGTTTATATTATGTTATGGTACTGGTTCTTTTTTATACCACTTAGGTGGCAGACAAGCACATGGCCCACCTGATGGAAAGTGGTTACCGTGGCTTATGGACGTGTGTAACACCAAGGGAGTCACACTCGCGCTGCCAACCCTGTCAGCAGAGTTTCTGTGCCGTCAGTGTAAAAGACAAAGCAGAACAAGCTTTTGGTCTCAGTATCCTCAGTCATGCACATTTTAGGAGTAAATTATATTGAAAAGATACTGCATGGGCATGGCAGGTATACAGTGCGTACCTTCAGAATCACTCATATTTTGATTCGGTTTGCAGATAAACACATGGCTCATAGAAAGTGGTTACCGTGGCCTATGGACGTGTGGGACACCAGGAGAGTCACACTCACGCTGTCGACCCACTCCAACTCAACTATTGATTTTACAAACGAAACGAAATTTGTACTCCTCTTTCCAGTTCCGACGCACGTTGATTCAATAACACATATGTGTGAGAGTGTGTCATGTAATGACGGTGTGTGTGTGTGTGTTTTTGTCGTGTGTTTGCGCGTATGTGTGTGCATGAGTGCATGCGTTAGTGTCGGATACAGACCGGCGAGCTGCGCGATGTTGTCGGCGGATCCGAACCGGTTGGAGCGCGTGAAGAGATGTGCGAACTCCCGCGGCGCCGCCATGACACTTCCGCCCAGGCCCGTGATGCCGTCGCGGATGTTGCCGCCCACGTTTCTGTACACACGGACTATGGTCAACCATGGTCTATACTTATAACAAATATCTCATCACTTACGAATGTAGATAAAAAATAATGTGATATATTTTTTTTCTACAATTGTAAAGTTTATAATAATTATAATCGTAATAGGAATAACACAAGCTAATACACCTACTGGTTGATGGACTACCTTCGTGCGCAGGCTTTTTCTCGTGATTGGGAGATCAGACGGCCATGGCTCCCATAAAAGCCTAGAGCATTATATTCTCTTCTTTCTCTAGTAATGTGGTAGATATATGGTATCTGGTAGCTGCAACACTAAACTACATACTTTCCTCTCCTGAATTGCCTCCCACTGGAAAAATAAACTCAACTACTTAACAACGTCGCAGAAAAAGAGGTACTTACTTGAGTCCCTGTCCCATATCTCGTAGCACCTCCCGTGGTTGTCTGTGGGCCAGCCCACTCGTACCATGTTGCTGTTAAGCAGTATATACATTAATACGGTTAAACATACAAGCTCTAGTAAATTAGCAGATAATTTACTTTATTATTATTTATTCATAACTTTATCGACTGAAGATCTGTGTCGGACAACGGACAACTGTGTGGCCCAGTAATGGGTTTATAATAGTTAATAAGAAGCCGGAGTGATGTTAGCCATTGACTATAAGAAGAAGACTGAAATCTAAGCTTATATTGAAATAATAAGTCAGCGAATAACGCAATAATTTCCTGTAGCGTAGTGATAGAATTTGAATAAATGTCGCATCTCGCAGTGTCGCAGAATACAATCTTATCCGTGTGGTGACAAACATGACTATACGAATACACTGTCATGTTATTTATTTTTTAATTAAAAAAAAAACATTGATTAAATTCGTCCAATACATAAAATTATGCCCAGTTTGGTGAATGGCCTTTTAATCTACGAAAAAAAATGTCTGTTCACAGACTATCAATAACGATCATTGTTTATTTATCTTTTATACTACTACACGTACATACACACGATGATGATGACACAACTGTATCATTTTGTTAAAAATATAAAAGAATGAGCATTCGTATGGTTACGGAGAAAGAATACCAGTATGACCACCCCATCTCATCCGAAAGGTGTCATAAGAGGCGACTAACGGAAAAATACGCAGACGATGTCACTGCGAGAGAAGTAAAACTCGAAATAAAACCCTGTAACAACCCGTCTGGCCAGCGTGGAAACGGTACGCTAAAGCCCCCCGAAATTAGGAGAGGCCTATGACCAGCAGTAGACTGCAATGGGCTAATTGATTGACCGACGTCGCAGAATCTATTCGCACTCAGTGCAAATATTTTTATGCATGACATACTGTATTTTCTGTATAGCTCAACTATAATTTCAACTAACCTATACATAAATACATATAATCACGCCTTTATCCCCGGATGGTTAGGCAGAAGTGAATTAACACCCACATTTCACCAATCATTGAATTCGGGCCTACGTAAAAGGGGGGGAACCTAGTGCCGTCTTCCGGGCACTATTGTAGACTCAAGCCTTCCATCTCAGACTGTATATATCTGCCGTATCCCTTAGTCGCCTTGTACGACACCGCATGGGAAGAGATAGGGTGGTCTAAATTCTACTCTACCAGGCATAAAATAAAACGATGTTTAATATAGGAATAGAATAAAAAAAAATTAAAACTATGTGTATTCGTATTTTAAAAATAGATCGTGATCAGTGTGACCACTTAAAAAAAACAAAAATCATCATTTCTGAAGGGTAGAAAAGAGAAGAAACGTCAGTGATACAAGAACCGACTATCATTTACCATGCATACCTCCCAGTTCTTGATCCTCTTGTTGTACCCCTCGAGTTTCTTCTGGAGTTGCGCGATACATAGCGCGCTCTTCTGGTTTTTCTTCTCAAACACCGCCTTGATACGCTGCAGCTGTTGTTTGTCAGCGTTAGCCGCTAGTTTTAGGTACTCATTCACGTTGTCTGAAAGTATTTTATTGTTAA
This sequence comes from Eilema griseolum, assembly GCA_963662185.1. Lineage (NCBI taxonomy): Eukaryota > Metazoa > Arthropoda > Insecta > Lepidoptera > Erebidae > Eilema > Eilema griseolum. The sequence goes on along the minus strand of OY759256.1, from coordinate 8,744,826 downwards.
TTTCACTCTAGTTCTACTCACAAGTAACCTTCTGGACCCAACCTAAGGTCTGTAAATCTGTACGCCTGTTGATTGATGGACGTGGCTCTTGCGGAAGCTTACCTTTTGGAGTTAGGGAGGTCAAACGGCAGCTGCTCCTTCCTAAAGCACATCATGGCAAGTAGGAATAAATGGGTTTTCCTCGAACGGCAAAGTGCAAGCCATTAGATGCAACCAGGGTTGGTGCTCGGGTGAAGAAAAGATGAATCAGGCATTTTAGGTAGCCAGAGCTCACGGGAGAGTTTTTGTCCTGTCAGTGGACAGAACAAAAGCTGGTCCTGCTTTGTCTTTTAAAGTGACGGCACAGAAACTCTCAATGCTTGCAGGGTTGGCAGCGTGAGTGTAACTCTCTTGGTTTTGCACGCGTCCATAGGCCACGGTGACCACTTTCCATCATGTGGGCCGTGTACGTGTCTGCCACCTAAGGTAGGTAGGACACGGCGGTATTTCCGCCCAATTGAGCAGTCCGACTGGGGAAGTACCTCCGCTCTACAGAATACCGCGGTTAAAAATAGGCCACGGTAACCACTTTCCATCAAGTGGGCTGTGCGCTTGTCTGCCACCTAAGTGGTATAAAAAAAATGTAATGACAGCAAAAAAGATTCTCATTGTTGCAGGTTATGTAGTCATCTTTCGCGATGCAATTATTTTGTTCCGTACAGTCAATCTTGGACAGAACATTAAATGCAGGCAAAACGTTTAAGGATGTATAAGTGTGAGCATTTTAGAAATATATGAAACTTCATGGTGTTTACCATCACGTATGGTCTGCTCCAGACGTATCGACTCTTTGGTGCGCTCGATCTTGCTGTTGAGATGTGCAATAGCTGCTACCGCCTTCGATGACGTCACGTTGGCGCCGTCGCTTTCATCTGACACACAATAATTCAGTTGATACAATATAAAACTAGCTGTTGTATGAAGTTCAAACGTAATATGGAGCGGTTGTTTTCTGGTTATGAATAACAGGCAGGACACGGCGGTATTTTCGCCCAATTGAGCAGTCCGACTTAGGAAGTACCTCCGCGCTACAGAATACCGCGGTCATAATAACTTCGTGTTGTGTTCCCAGCGGTGAGTAGGGTAGCCAGTGCTCACTGGTGAATTTGTGCTGTTAGTGGGAAGACTAAAGGCTTGTCCTGCTTTGTCTTCTTAACTGACGGCACAGAAACTCTGTGCTTACAGGGTAGGCAGCGCGACTGTGACTCCTCTGGTGTTACAGACGTCCATAGGCCACGGTAACTACTTTCCATCAGGTGGGCCGTGTGCTTGTCTGCCAACTAAGTGGTATAGAAAAGTGGTAAGTATAAAAAAAAGGTGACTACGATAGATTGAAAGCACATTAGGAGAGACAACCAAGCGAGTACAATATGAGGTTCTTAGAGGACATTAGGTTTCTATAGGGTCGACAGTACGAGTGTGACGCAATAACTGGTATTGCACACGTTTATAGTGGTAACCACTTTTCACCAGGTGGGTAGTGAGCTTGTATTAAAATAAAAACGTGATGAAACTCAGAAGAGACACTCAAACCTCCTAACTACGTAGATATGTGAAGTTAAAAGTTTTCAGTATTAAGGTAAGGATAAGTAATATATTAATACATAATAAAGGCATTTTGTACCTTCAGAACATGTATAAAATATTTAGTTATCCTTACTAATATTATAAATGTGAAAGTAACTCTGTCTGTCTGTCTGTCTGTCTGTTACGCTTTCACGCCTAAACCACTGAACCGATTTTGCTGAAATTTGGTACAGGGGTAGATTAGATCTTGGGAAAGGACATAGGCTATGTTTTGTCGCGATAACCGACATCTACGCGGGCGGAGCCGCGGGCAAAAGCTAGTAAATAATAATAATAAATATTCACCCGACATTCTACACAACGTTATCTAGACCCATGGTAAGCATAGCTTAACTAGCTTGTGTTATGTGTTCTAGAATGCGGATAAACATACTTAGATCCATTTTTTTTTGTAAATACATACATATTATACATAGAAACACCCAGACCAATGCAAATACTTTGTACTGTCAGTGGGATGACTAATGGCTTGTCCTGCTTTGTCCTCTACACTGACGGCACAGAAACTCTGTGCTTACAGGGTCGGCAGCGCGAGTGTGGCTCCTGTGGTGTTACACACGTCAATAGGCCACAGTAACCACTTTCCATCAGGTGGGCCGTGCGCTTGTCTACCACCTAAGTGGTATCAAAAAAATATACATATTCATGCATACAAATATTTGCACTGAGCGGGAATCGAATTCGCGCCCCCTGCATAGCAGTTGAATGCTCTACCGCTACGCCACTGAGGTCATTATATATATTATACATAAGCTTTATATAGATACAGGTTAAAATTATTATAACATTTGTAGTTTGTACAATTACAAGGATAGGATTTAATACAAGTACAAAGGGAGGACAAAATCTTATTATTTTGTGATATAAATAAAATAACAGTGCGTAGTGCACAATGGGGTTTTATATAGCAGATTAATGCTCTTGGATGGGAGAATGACTACGGAAACATAAAAAAAAATTGTTTATTTCTCACCACAAACCAATAAATTCAAAATATGACACAAAAGGATTACTGTATGCACATTGGGTTGTGGATCGCTGGTGCCTGTGGTAGGTAATAAAAACCTGAATTACAGGTCACCAAAACATACCTCTATATGGCTTATAATATTGCGAGGCTTGGGGCTCGGAGTGTAAATCAAGTAAACAGAATCTTAGGCACTGACAAATAGTAATAAGTTTATGTTAATAAGCGTCAGTAGTAGTTAAGGAGTAGTCCTTACGATCGAGAGGTCCCGCGTTCGAATCCAGGACATTACACTATCGACCTGAACCCACTCCTAGCACGAGCAAATTAGCTTAGTTGGTTGGGTTAGAGGGAATATTAGTAATTGCGTTTGCTATTTTTTTTTTAATTATATTAAAAAAGTGCAATGAAATATAAATAAATAGGTATGTACGACAGAATACTTTTTATTCATACTTCTTAAATTAGCAACATAATTGTATTTATTTTAATCACGGAAACAACCGATATCCCTGATCGTTCTGAATACATTTATATGCATGTTTAGTTAAACACTCTATTTGTAGAATTTAACTGTTTTATTTTTATGATCACTCATTGGACAGTGTTATAAATTGTTGATAATGTCAATAGGATTAGGCAACCATAGGACAACCTTGTCTAACGTAAAGCCCATGGACACGAATATTTATCGAGTAAGATAGAAAAAATTGAAACGGTCCAGGCGGGATTCAAACTTACAGGGGGAAACGCTCTGACCACTAATCCACCGAACCTTCGCTAAAAACCATCCAAATTTTTCTATTGTAAGAAAATTAACGAATTTTATTTATCATTTAGATAGCATATCTTACAACGCACATACCCTTTTCACGCAGGTTACGTACAATAAATTCCGAGTGTCGTCTAAACATATCACTATATTTGCTATTATTAACATAAGACGTGTTGATAAATCACACAGTTCACTTGATAACCATTCGGTAGTAAAGTCACGCAGACACTAACTAATGTTATAAACAAACATGAACATTTTAATCTAGTCATAGATATGGGGTTATCGACAGGAAAAAAATTGTATTTGACCTGTACATATTAATAATTAAATCATGATAACTCGTTTATAGTATAACGAATATTTACTCTGTATTTATATCCACAATATAAAACAAAAATATGTATGATTGATAGTTTTGTACGAAAAAAATCGTATGCTGAAAAAAATATTCGAATGTTATCTCCATTAACAAATTTATTTCAGATAATATTTATCACTTCAAATATTTATAAACAAGATACAATAAAACTAAAAGAACTATTATACAACTTATAACTAAAAATAATTAAAATGCGTCGTGGAATAACGAATAACGTTTTAATAGTACCCAGAGAGTGCCCTGTAATGGTATGTATGTATGAAAATAATTATGAAAGTATATCGTTTGTTTGTACGCGTTAATCTCAGGAACTACTGGTTAGAATTGTTTTTTTTTTTGCGTTGTCTAGCCCGTTTATCGACAAAGGTTTTAAGCTATATGTCATCACGCTACTACTTCAGGGAACGGAGCAGTAATCATAAATGTCAATAAATCCGGCAAATTTCAATATGTTATTTTAAAAATACGAGCTCAGTGGGGTGAGATGAGGTCTAAATATGCCACAGGCGAAGCTGGGGCGGGTCGCTAGTATTCTATAAAAATAAGTAATAATAACAAAACTCTTAATCTAATTTGTAATGAACTAAGAGAATGCCTGTTTTAATCAAAAATCCTACTCATCCTATTCCTACTATTACTACTATTATTAAAATAATGAAAGTTTGGATGGAAAGTGTTTGTCACTCTTTCACGCAATAAAAGCTGCACAGACAAAGATGAAATGTGATGGTTTAGTTTAGACATTAAAAAGCAGAGGCTTCGCGGACGTGATTAATATTATTTACCTTGATTTGAATAGTCCCCCGGTCCATCTTGACCTGGAATCACACAGGTGAGAATCAATATTCAGTTACTGCCATTTATGAAATGGAAATTTCACACCCTGCGATTGCATTGCGTTTGTGGAGCTTGTCAATCACGTTAAACGTGCGTAGTCTGAACAAACCTTCAATACTATATTTTTTTATTTACATACATCAATTTGTTTGTTTGTTTATTAACATACCGTGTAGTGTACGTATATTCTTGTTCTGAATATGTATGGTTAGATATATCAAAGTGAAATTATCGATAAATATTACAGAAATATTCAATCAATCCTATTAATTTTGATTTTCTTTGCCATATCGATAAAATCGATTCGATATGATCTAGAAAATTATTATAAAAGTTATTGACTGGGCATAGATTTTTACATTGGTTCGTATATATTTATACTTCAGATAAGTGGCAACATTGTACGGTGCGTGTCTACAGTATAAACAATTCGCTTATAATTCGCTTAAGACCTTTTTTTTTTGCATTCGTTACTTGACTGTTTTAAGTTCCCATTTTTTTAAGTGCGGATGACTGTTCAAATTATTTGCACAAAATATCTTCAAAAATGTGCGATATTGTTAATATATAATAGGCATCCATATTAATAGCAATAAAAAAACGATATATAATATCTTTTTATACCAAGAAAAGCGTTGGAAACATCCTACAGAATACCAGGGCAATAACCTCGTGTTGTGTTCCCGGTGGTGAGTAGGGTAGTCAGAGCTCACTGGAGAGTTTTTGTGCTGTCAGTGGGAAGACCAAAGGCTTGTCCTGATTTTGTGTTCTGCACTGACGGCACATAAAATCTCTGTTCTTACAGGGTTGGCAGCACCGATGTGACTCCACTGGTGTTGCACACGCTCATAGGTCACGGTAACCACTTCCCATTAGGTGGGCCGTGTGCTTGTCTGCCACCTAAGTTGTATAAAAAATAAGTATATAAAAATCACACTCACTAAATATAAACTAAGATGTATGCTGCCTTTTGTTCACAGTATCAGGATGTCTCTTACTTTTCTTTCTCTTATATAACTTTCCCGTCTCTTCGAAATACTGTTACGCTACGATAACGACTTACCATGAGAGAGCATTCTTATTTCTTATTCTTATTTATTTATTCAGTAACAATTTACACTGTGTTTGAACATACATAATATTATTACAATAATTCATTTCAAGTCTATCAAAAATTTACAATAATTAAACAATAAGGAACTATAAAAATGACAAAATCAATTAACTTGGTAAGTAATTATAAAAATAAATTAGTACACAAAGTCAGATTTATACAGTAGGTACATGTCAATTTTTATTCATGTCAAATCATAAATTACTCATGTCAATAATATAATTTCAGAAGCCAAGTCCAAATACCAAATAATATACCAAAATTAAATCAAAATAAAATAAAACAAAATGTCAAATATAATAAAATTGTCAAAAGATTAAAAAATACCTATAATTCCTCGATTGAATAGTAGCACCCTTTCAATAGGAACACTTTTAACTCCCTATGGAACTCTTTTTCATATAGAAGACCTTTCAAATCTAATGGTAGCTTATTAAACAACCTGGTAGAATTGTACATCGTGCTATGTTTGACGATGTTCAAATGAGGACGAACTATACTTTGAAAATCCATCCTGCGCGTGCTCTCTCTGATCTTTCTTTCTTCTTCGGTTTCATATTCATGCACGTGTTTTGCAAAATGTGTCATCAATACCAGAACATACAAGCTTGGAACGGTCAAGATACCCAGATCATTGAAGTGCTCTTTGCATGACTCATCCTGTCTTATACGCACCATTGTTCGTATAGCTCTCTTCTGCAAGATGAAAGCTCCTGTTATATTATAGTCATAGCTACCTCCCCAGAAAAGAATGCTGTATCTAAGCCTAGACTCTACTAGCGCATGGTAGACCATTTTTAAATGTTCCAATTCAACATCGTTGCGCAGGCTTCTTAGAACATAGCAGGCTGAACTTATTGCTTTCTCCAGGTTGGCAAGTTCATCTTTCCAATTTAGCAGCTCGTCAACATATACACCCAGAAACTTAACAGTACTTACTGGGCTTACCTTTGTACCATTTAAAGTGCAATCAATAGTACTTCCGTTTTGAGCAGTTGATCTAAATAAAATAACCTGAGTCTTATTAGGGTTTAGCTGAAGGCTGTTTGCTGAGAACCAATTATAAAATATTTCTAAAGCTTGATCTATTGCTGATTTGAGAGCATCTAGATTATCTGCAGATATCACAGCGTTTGTGTCATCAGCGAACATAACTAATTGGATTTCACCAGATGCTATTTGAGTTACGTAGTTTATAAGGTCGTTTATGAACGTAATGAAGAGAACAGGCCCCAAAATCGACCCTTGTGGAACACCTGTTCTAATTTGTATCATCTTTGACCTATATGACTCTTCGCACTTGTTTTTCCCATGGGTATCATCGGTATCAGTGGCTTTTAATTCTACGTACATCTTGCGATTCTGTAAATATGACTGAAAGATGTTATTGGCCTTTCCTCTTATTCCATAATGTTCCAACTTTATTAACAGTAGCTCGTGGTTTATGGTATCAAAAGCGGAACTCAGATCAAGAAAAAGTCCCGCTACTTTTTTCTTTTCATTTAAACGACTGATGATATCTTTTATCAAGGTGTCTATAGCGTCTTGGGTGCCAACATTCTTTTGATATCCATACTGTCTTAGGTTTAGTGCTTTATTCAAATTCAAATGTCGAACGAGTCTTATCTTCATCAACTTTTCTAAAACTTTTGATAATGTTGGCAGTAGTGAAATAGGTCTATACATAGCAGAGTCAGTTTTGGACCCTTTTTTGTGCACGGGAATAACCTTTGCTATTTTATACTGTTCGGGAAAAATACCCTCGTCAAAACACTTGTTATAAAAATTACATAGAGGTTCAGATAATATGTCAATATTTTCCTTAATTACTGTTATAGGCATATCATCATATCCACAAGATGATTTTAACTTCATGGTATTGATGATCCTAAACACTTCACTAGGTGTGACGGGGTCCCATTCTATTTCTTTTTCAATTTTATTTGTATGTTCCTCTAAAATTTTTAGTGCTAATGTTGAATAACTGTGAACCTGACTGAAAACTTTACCAAATTCACTTGCAAATATGTTTGCCACTTCAGATGGATTTGCAATAACCCTGCCATTTGACTTTAGAACTAGTCTTTCTTTCTTATTCTGTCCCTTATTTCTGTGTCGATTAACTATTTTCCAGATGCCTCTCGAGACGTTTTTAAATCTTGCAATCTGATTCTGAATTGAGAGCCTTTTAGCATTTTTTATGACCCTGTTAAATACAGTAATATACCTCCGCCTATAGTCAATTACACTGCAGTCGTTGTTTATGCTTTTACCTACCACTAGGAATCGTTTCATTTTACTGGAAACCTTGATGCCTTTCGAGACCCAACGGAGACCGGCCATAGGATCAAGACGAACTTGACTTTTATGTTTTTTAAAGGTCTGTTTGAAAGTCATGTCAAATTTTTTTATAAAAGTATTTATACCCATACTGTTCCAATTCTGATTTACCAACCTATTTCTATAAATATTTCTGTTCTTATAATTAAAAATTCTTTTATTAATAAATGTCCTAGAATTATTGAATTTATTTGATATATTACTGTACGTCACACCGCATATTAATCCTGCATGGCCATCACCTAGTCCATTGTGATCAACATCACAGTTCTGAATGCAATCGTCATGAACATTAGTTAGTACATTGTCAATGCATGATTCACGATCACCTCGAATGAAAGTTATGGAGTTTACCAGCGGTCTAAAATTATAGCATGTCAGTAAATTCATGAAATTTATTCCTTTTTGATACTCTGAGTGAGGATCAATATTGAAGTCGCCTACAATACAGCATTTCCCATTGAAAAAGTGCTCCAATAATTTCTCGAGTTTGTCCATGAATATATTTAAGTTAGAGTCATACGGAGTGCGATAACAGCAGCATACCATGAGTCCAGATAAAGCATCTTTGACTCCACATATTTCAAAACCGTCTATGCTGTACAATTTTTTCACAATAGGTAATTCCACACATTCTCTATCATTACGTGCCAAGATAATCGTGCCCCCTCTCACTTTATTTATTCTTACACTACTAGATACAACTTTATATTGAGTCAGACTTAGTAAGGATACTTGTTCCGAGTTTAAAAAGTGTTCGCTTATACATAAGTAATGAATTCTACACTGGAGGCTTTCAATATAAAGTTCTAATTCATTTAATTTATTGCTTATACCACATAAGTTTTGATGAAAGATATTTACTGATTCGGTGTTTACACTATTACATACAGATTGTTCATCAAATGCATTTTTAACGAAAAAAATTTGTTTGTGTGAGGGAGTCGCTTTCGTTATCTTTATCCAGAAAATCACAAGGTGGACACGGAACAACATCAGTTTGTGTACCAACGCTAACATGAGTAACGAGATTTTTACAATACGAAATATACAAGTTTTTATAATTTAGGTGTAGAATTTCTTTCAGTAGAATTCTACTCAAATGATTGCTATGTTGATGAGAGTTGTGCGGAACATAATTTAAGTTAGCAAAAGTCACGTGAGCGTAGCTATTACAAATGTACTTAAACTCGTAGTTTAATTTATGTTCATTGAGGTGCCTATTATAGGGAACTTCACATATTATAATGTTTGTGTTTGTCACAGAGGTGAGCCAAAAATTTAATGAGCATTGTAGTTCTCGGGGATTTTTGTCATTCATGCCCGTGAGCAGCACCAAGTAGTCACTTTTACATAGACTAAATATATCTTTTCTATTTCCACCTAATACTTCACTCGTTGTTGCTCCTGGCTTCCAGAAAGAGAACACTTCATAATCCGAGCCGAGTAATCTTTGTAGCTTCGCACGCATTCCTCTGCCCTGTTGATCGGCAAGCACTAAAACCCTCTTCTTTTTTTTAGGACTATTTATTAGTGTAGTTGTCTGCATGGCCAACGTATTTATACTGGCATCACTAGTGCCCAGTTTGCCAACCGGTTTGGGGATTGTATTTGGTTGTGTACCTGAGTCCTCGTGCAGATTGCTGCCTACCATAGATTGTACCTCTGGCTTTTGTGTCTGTCCGGTTCTTTCCAGTGTTAGAGGATTTTGAGTAAATGTATCCGTGAGTCGACGTTTGACACTCATTTTTTTTGCTGAGGCCAGATTTTTCCGGAAGGTAGATAAGGGACTATTACATATCTGTTTAAGAACCTCAATTTCTTGACTCAATTGCGATAATTGTTTTTTTAAGTCTATGTTTTCTAAAATGACATTCTCCAATTCATTCTGTGTGCTTTGTAAGGTACTTTTCATATTATTTAGTTCAGCTTTCATTTCTTCTTTGTACAGGGAGAAGCCATGGGTTGAGAGGTCAACCATACTCTTTCCAAGCAACTCATCAGAGCACGACGAGCGCAGTGAGATGCTCATATTTATATCATCTAGTGATGTGGATTTTGTATTTTGTTTGCGCATCGTGATGTTATTATGGTCTTCCATTTGATTTTAATTTTTGTCACTAGATATCGCTTATTAAGCTCTTTTAGATTGTTATCATAATCATGTGTTACGACTACTTGATACCGTACGATAAGTCGTGTCGTTCCAAACATAAAAGCGCCCAACAACAAATTATTTTTAGGTCTTTATTATTACCATGTAGAATTGATCGGATTCGGTCTTTATAGTTACCGCGAAAAAATATTTACGTTTGAATGTAACTGATTTTTAATAATATGATTTTCACTTCTCTCGTATTTTCACTTTTGTTTATCTACAGCAAGTGTAAATATTGTCACTAATTAAAGTTCTTTGCATATTTCATTTCACTTATTTACTTTAACATCACTTAACGGGGTAAAATAACTTCTATATCACAGTTCTATTTTGCACGTATTTTCTATCATTATGTTTTTATAACATTTTTGCCCGTATATCACACTTATTGGGAACTAATTTAATACTTTTTTATCGTGGTAAATGAAGATAACTATTTTTTTTATAATTTTATATACGGAGCTAATGTTTACATAACGGCAGCAGTGTTGCCATTGTGTGCTTAATTGCTAACTTTAAAAAGGAAACTTACTTCTATACGCTGGCGAGCCGTACTCGTCCGAGGACAGTCCGTACGACACGTTAGGACTGTACACCGTGCTTGAGTAATCACTCGCGCTTATTAGACCTGGCAGGATTTTCTTTTGAGGCGAGTCTTCCAAGCTGAAAGTAAACGATATGTATGTGTTAAACATAGAAATATGGCCACCGCTCCACATCTTAAGTATAGTTCAGGACGGATCGAGCCGCATGGTTTTCGGTAGATTCCAAATTTCGAATTCTTTATTTCTCAAAATAGTGCAACGTAATTACATATTTTTGTCGTCAAATTCTGCTTAAAACTAATTTAGCACCGCTTCCGCTAGTGGAGAAGAAACGGCGCGTCAAGCTCCACTGCAGCCTTTTCGAGACGTCAGCTTGAAATGAAGATACATATGTACTAGTTATTTCTTAAGACTAAAAATGGACGAATTATTGTCTAGTATCATGATAATTAGAAGTAAATAATAAAAAAACCTAATAATAAAATAATTTACCTAAGTTCAAAATTAAACTAATCTACATAATTTTAACCAAAGTTAACATCAGGCAGATATATACAGCCCAGACTCAGACTCAAATGCAAGGCTCGAGTCAATAAAAGTACTCTAAATACGGCAGCAGGCTCAACCTCCATTACGTGGGACCGAATACAATGATCGGTGAAGTGTGGGTGTTAATTCACCTCTGTCTAACCCTCAGGGGATAAAGGTGTGTGACTATAGATTATATATATGGTGGATTATGTATGAATCGGGAAAGGCAACATTCAAGACCTTTTTTAATTTATATTTTATATAAATTTGTAGGAACAAGCATCCTAATTGCTTTTTAAATAAACTACTGTAATATAATTGGAGGCCGACCACCCGCTCTTGTCTTGAAGACCCTCCATAGTGATAACCAGACTTTATCGCCTTTGGGTTGTGGTGTGTGTGTGGTCAGATGGCTGTCGCTTCATGGAGAATATCGAAGTTCAGCCAAATCCACAGTTCGACTGGTAAAGGACCCCAGACTTCGAAGTGAAAGCTTCGGACGCAACTGGGATTAACCCTTAGAAGAAGAACATACATGTATTCACGAATTCACGGGACTCGTAGAGGTGTATCAAGTATCCACACAATATTTCGCCAACTATACTACAGACGTCCATAGGTCACGGTAACCACTTTCCATCAGGTGGGCCGAATGCTTGTCTGCCAACTAAGTGGTATAAAAAAAAACTATGCTCTTCGGACCGATAAGCGGGCACTTTTTCGTAAGCCGAATGTTTACTGTCGAATTAAAAACAGTTTTATTCCTTAGTAACCTTCTATGACACCCATGGGAAGAAATGGGGTAGCCCTATTTTATTCCATTGGGAACCACAAATTTGTAGAAAAAGAACATACTACTTGGAGGTTAACCACCCGATACATGGCTCCCTGTTAACCTTGAAGGCAACTCAGGATAGACCTGAACCAGAATCTGGATAGCCTGGTATTGAGGACAGTCGACTCCTGATAACCGGAAGAGGCAAAGAAAAATAAGTATTTTCTTTTAATACCACTTAGGTGGCAGACAAGCACACGACCCACCTGATGGAAAGTGGTTACCGTCACCTATGGACGTGTGTAACACCAGAGGAGCTACACTCGCGCTGCCAGATATCACAGAGTTTCTGACAGTGTAGAAGAAAAAGCAGGATAAGCCTTTAGTTTTCTTACTGACAGCACGAACGTGTATATTTCTGTCAGAAGATGTCTGTGATGATACACTGTGTAAACTTGTCACGACTCGCGATGTTTTTTAGCAATAATTAGTTAATGTTTTATCATTTGAATAAATAAATTGTTCAAATCTGAGCGTTCACGTCACTGTGTACATTACATACTCGACCTGTGTTCCTCACGCTTCATGTGAGCATAGTCTTGTGCAAATTTTTACGTTCTCGTGATATATAATAGCAGACGTTTTACATTGATTTGTAATGTTAACAGACAATGTCTACGAACTGTTTAGGTATGGATAAAAAAAACAGATACTTTTCTTTATTTATTTGGACAGTCAGTAGTTGGTACTTGTTATTAGATGGATTGATAAAGGTAATAATCGCGAAATGGAAGGAAAGAAGTGGCTTATAAAATATATATCGGTAATAGCCGCGTGGTCCCCGGCAGAGTAGAATTTGGAACACTCTATCTCTTCCTATGCGGTGTCGTACAAAGCGACTAAGGGCCAGACTCAGCCTCAGACGAATGGCTTAAGTCAACACCGGAAGACGGCAATATGCTCACCCCCTATTACGTGGGATCGAATTCAATGATTGGTGAAATGTGAGTGTTAACCTCTGCCTAACCCACCGGGGATAAAGGCGTGATTATATGTATGTAAAATCTATAAGAGAAAGTAAGGATTTTCTAGGAAAAGAATTAGTATCTCTTCATTGTCATACATTGTTTTCTGGCCTATTTATCGGAGCCCATCTGGACTATTCACCGTGTCATGAATCATTGCTGATGAATCCATTTTCTAACCGATATCGAATCTAATTGAACAGAATGATGAGAGATTAAATATCTATAGAAGTTCATCGTAGCCGCAACCACCATTTAGTACTTCGTCTCACTGCTTCGATCAGGGGCGAAGAGCATGAATGTTTATATGACTCATAGGGTCATGGATACTTGGACAAAGGATATCAATTCACTTTCAAAATGATTATTGTCCGAATCGAATTGAAATTGAATTATCATTTTTATGTCTGGACGATTAGGCAAATAGAATTTGTACTACAGAATAGTCAGTCATCTTCATACTCAAAGTTGACGACCACAAACGCGGTAGCCTAGTGGTACGGGTAATGGACTACTGAGACGAGGTCTCGGGTTAGATTCCAGGTTTACCATGGCACACACCATCCAGAGTTACTAAGCATCGTTCCTTCTTAACATTAATTACTTAATTACCTAAGTTCCGTATGATTAGCTTTTTGTCCATTAATTTCCTGTACTAACCTGACTACCAGGTTTTACCATGGCACAAACACACCAATGACTTTTCGATGCTTTTCGAAGTTATGTGTGTATTTATCGCAGGTTTATAAGTGCCCGGTTAATGGCAATAGGCTCGCCACCTATTACATTGGGACCTAAACACTGGCGAAATGTGGGTGCTAGCACCTCTGCCTACCCCTTCGGGGGATATAGGCGTGAGTTTATGTTATGTTATGTTTCATACTCAAAGTGCAGTGGTATCCAATGTTTGCACTTTGGAGTCCAGGGTCAGCTTCTAGTTTTTGATTGGCATGAGTATATATCGGCTTTTCGGACAGCGACTGCCGTCTGACCCCCAACTCCGAGAGAAAAGCCTGCGGCAGAGTCTAGTCCGGTGTTTAGCAGGTGCACTGACCAGCGGGTGAGGTTATCTAGGACCACACACGTTAAGAATGTACTGTGAGAATTAATAAAAAACAGGTTTACTCACTCTCTAGAACTATTGCCTGTGGTGTTAGCTGATAGAGGACTATTGCCCAGATCCCTTGAGTGGGATTTGACGTGGTGTGCTCGATCTCCGTGGCGCGAGGACGATGATGATGACGGCTCCTGTAATAAATGGTTCACAAATCATTTCAGAGCACTAATCTATTTAATCTCGCCAACAAGCGTAATAGCTAGGCGAGTATTTAGTTTTAAGAAGCTTGTAAAAATCTTGCACGTGTCCATAGGCCACGGTGATCACTTTCCATCATTTGGGCCACCTAATTGGTATAAAAAAAAATATATAAATGAGACAGGAGCTTTCGAATCCTTACTCAGTACTAGTAAGACAGATTTGTAATAACATCGTTAAAAATATTGTGCTATTTTCAACTGCAGAATACAAACGGAGAAGTAAATGAAAAATAGAGGCATTTCTTATCTCTCATGTGTATTTATTTACAGTGAAAAAATCTCCACGCGCGACTTGCAAGTGAACACTGCTTAGAACTGTTCTATCCTAATATATTTCTGATTTATATCATGAAGCGAGAAAGTTTACATAGAACATAAACTCACGCCTATATCCCCGAAGGGGTAGGCAGAAGTGCTAGCACCAACATTTCGCCAGTTTATGTTTAGGTCCCAATAGGTGGCGAGTCTATTGCCATTAACCGAGCACTTATAAACCTGCGATAAATACACTCATAACTTCGAAAAGAATCGAAGTCATTGGTGTGTGCCATGGTAAAACTTGAGATCGAACCCGAGACCTCGTCTCAGCAGTCTATTACCCATATCTACCACTAGGCTACCGCGGTTTAAAAGTTAGTAGAAGGTTTAAAAGTTAGTAATTCAAACTCTTTGTACAAAATTTCAAATTCATTTAACGTGACGATCCTTTTGACGTTGATTGTGTATCTCGTTATAATTATTCATAGAATTTATTAATGAGAGCCCAGACTAATCCTTATTACAATGCATGACAAACAATGATTATATTATGCATGTGATTAAGATTGACATTTGGACTGTTGTTTAGACGCTAACATTGATTGACAGGCTAACAGGGCACAGAACAACGGTTCAGACCTACATATCGATTTATTTCTAATGGCAACTAACGTATAATAGACCCAATATGGTGACACAATAACTAGGTTGAGGTCTTACTGTGAGCGACTGAGCAATCGTAGACCGAATTCAATTATTACCGCTCTACACCGAGCACTAGGTATTACATACTTAGGTTGTTCCATTAGTATCCCCCAGGGGATCGAAAATAACTTCAATCTCCTAAAAAGGGGTATCAAACTATACTACAATTATCTTCACATGGGTAAAGGCCTTTTATCATTGCTTCAATTCCTTTTTAAATACACGTACAGGTACTGTATGGGTACGTAATGTATGGGTAGGTTTAATCCGAAGAACAAAAAAAACTACGATCACTTACACAGCCGCGGGTGAATACCCACTGTTAAGTAATCTGTTTTTTTTTTCTCGAAAACGAGCCCAAGCTAAATAAAAGGCACATGCGCTTAGACTGAGCGAAAATGGTTGCCCCGGCTGGTCTGATCAGTCATATATCACAATCTTTAAAAATAAATTGCAATTTCGGTGCAATATCAGGTTTTACTGGCGTCATCGGCAGATGAGTTGCAGGAGATGGTAACAACTACGCATGAAGCTTTTGAGAGGAAAGGAATGAAAGTGAATGTTAGTAAGACAAAAGTTATGGTTTTTGAAAGAGATGAATGCGTGACAGAGTGTAGGATTTGTATAGATGGAGCAAAATTGGAACAAGTGAATGAGTTCATATATTTGGGAACATTGTTTACGAGAGATGGAAAGCATGAAGAAGATGTTGAAAGGAGAGTGATGGCTGGAAATAGAGTGAATGGGGCACTACACAACTTTATGAGCAGCCGGAAAGTGTCCGAAAAGGCACGACTGGCTGTACATGGAGGAGTATTGGTGCCGACTCTTATGTATGGTAGTGAAAGTTGGGTGTGGCAGAAAAAGCATCAGAGTAGAGTGCGAAGTATGTGTGGCTTGACCTTGAAAGATAGAGTGAGAAATAGCGTGATAAGAGAACGATGTGGAGTGATAGAAGATGTAGTGATGAGAATTGAGAGAGGAATGTTGAGATGGTTTGGTCATGTTGAGAGAATGAATGAAAGAAGACTAACGAAACAGGTGTATGAGGCGAGTGTGGATGGTACCGTCGGAAGGGGAAGACCTAGGCGCACATACCTGGACCAAATCGGGGAAGTTTTAGAAAAGGGGCAGGTCAGGAGTACTCTAAACCGACGAGCATGCATGAAGAATGTAATGAGAGTGAATGAAGCGAGAGTAGTATGTCAGGATCGTAGCAAATGGAGATCCGTGATCTCTGCCTACCCCTATGGGAGACAGGCGTGATTTTATGTATGTATGTATGTATGTAATTAAAATCATTATAATAATTAATACTCCCAGCTAGTCTGGCCAACGAAAGATGAACCAGTCGTTTATTAAAAACTTTTATAACTGTCAGTTGGTATTTTATAGTCTTCAAAACGTGTTGATACTATAAAATGTTATCGTTTTCGGATAATTCCTAAAGGGAATTGATTAATTTTAATAATGACCAATTCTATGGCTGACAAATTATTAGTTTATATTTCTAATATTGTTTAGTAATTGGCCAATAATTCTTTTTAAATATGAGTCATTGATTCTAATGTTCATATCGTTATAATTAAAGGACCGTATATCTGTCTTATGAAGTACTCATGAATATCTAAAAAAGAATTTGTTTGTATTGAAAAGTACAGACACGTAATTTTTTTGGTTGTTTTGCTGCATAAACACATGTTTTAATTTCTAAGAACTTTATACAAAAAAGACACTAAACCTATGTCATTAGTACCATGTAGGATGGTTAATATGCGTACTTAGTAAAGAAATATCATAGTATCAACTCCGTTTCGTCGGTGCATAGTAAACTGTTGTGACTAGTTGATTTTTAAAATTTGCTGCCGTTTTCTTGTACCTTTTTTGGCTGGCCAGACTCTATTATCACATTGGGAGAACCCTATGTACAGCAGTGGACTGCGGGCTTTAGGTTAGGGGAATAGGCTAATTGATTAATTGACTATTATCGGCTCTCTGCTAATGATATTATTAAATCGCTATCCGGAGTTTATGGGACCTATACCGATTGTCTGCGCATCAATATTCGTAGTACATAATTAGAGGCAACGCTAACCCATTATATTGTTAGCGTACTTTCTACTTTTATGTCGGAGTTTAAATGAATTGTAATATTCAAGAACCTATTTCAAAAATTGCACAATGGACACCTCTAGAATGCCCTAGATTTGATATTGTAACTGTGAATATATTGAAGGATCGTTTCATCAAATATTACATAAATAGATTACCGCCATATTTGTGAAATCGTTTTGGGTACAAGGAAATTTGTATTCGTTTGTCTGAGAATAGAATAGATTTTCTTTCTATTTACTAGAACTTTTCAGATAGTTCAGTTGAAAGAGCTCTGGTGAGAATGTGGCTTGTACCTATCTATAAAACGATTTTTAACATCCGCTTAACCGACTTGAAATCAAAGTTACTACCTAGTTGTGTTACTTGAAAATGTTGGTTTCATGTTTGTATTTTATTTGTTGTCGCCATTACAATTTGTTTTACTAGCACTAGCACTGCTTGCTGATCGTAGTTGATGTATTGTTTTGCCTCACTGTTCTGTTATTTTTGTGAATGTTATGTACACCGTAATTGTTATATGTATCGGAGACTTTACCAATAATTGAATGTTGTGTGAATTGTGTAATAGATGTTATGTGGTTGTACTTATTTAATAAATAAAATAAAAATAAAAGATAAGTAATTTCATAGAATTCCAGTGGAAATATTTTTTTTAACTATGGTTCATATTCAGGCTTTGATCCTTTTCTAGTCTATCCGCGTGGTTCCCGGCAGAGTAGAATTTGAGCCACCTCATAAATTCCCATGCGGTATCGTACAAGGCGACTAAGGGATAGGGCTGTTTAGCATCAGACAGATATATACAGCTCAGACTTAGGCTCGATAGGCTCTAATTAGGCACAGACACAAGGCTCGAGTCAACAATAGTGCGCGGAAGACGGCATTAGAAAATTTTTGGTGAAATGTGGGTGTTAATTTACCTCTGTCTAACCCTTCAGGGATAAAGGCGTGATTATATGTATGTATGTTTGCAAACAAATATTGGAATACTCTTGCTTAAAAGAACCTATTCACTTTTTATATTCCAAAATCTTCAGATTTACCTAACTTTGCATAACAATTTATTTCAAAGACTTACCAATAAATTTTCATAGACTGATAGCGTTGGTGCGTATTAATTGCATGCTGATAGTTACGTACTAATAGCCACATATTTATTTCATAACAGCGCTTTCACGCCTAAACTGCTAAACCGATTTTGATGAAATTTGGTATAGGAGTAGATTAGACCTTGAGATAGGACATAGGCTATGTTTTGTCACGATAACCGACATCCATGCGTGCAGAGCCGCGGGCAACAGCAAATTAAATTCCCACTATCATTACGACGCCCCTGTTATTTCCCAACAAATTTCAGTTATAAACAACTATACTTACACTTAGCGATACTTGTCACAAATTCAAATATAAAAATATCTGAGTGCTATCAAAATCCAATGTGATATGCGATTATCTACTTTATTGTAAGAGCATTGACGTGATATTTCTCCAATGTTCGCAAATTCGTGAAAAATAGTCCAAGTTCCGAATAGCAGATTCTTGGGATATTAATAACTTTGTACATTGTGTATTGGTCGTCACAGTGTGGAGTTTAGAGCGTAAACACATTTGTTATTAGCAGTACAGTGTTTAAGTGCAAGTGTACTTACGATGTTTATAGCGTAGCTTGTACATACGAGTACTGCGGTGGTGCAACTTATGAATATTTATGTTTCAATGAATTAAAGTTCAAGTAGAAATATAATTTATGAATCTATCGTAATTCCTCTGTGCACTCCCGGGTTTGATGGAAGAGAACTCAACTTTGAGTTAAGCTCGCCTTTGTACATTACATCTCATACATATAATCACGCCTTTATACCCGGAGGGTTAGGCAGAGGTGATTTAACACCCACATTTCACTAATCACTGAATTCGGTCCCACGTAATAAGGGGTGAGACTATTGCCGTCCTCCGGACACTATTGTCGACTCAAGCCATGCATCTGAGTCTAGGCTGTATATATCTGTCTAATGTTAAACAGCCCTATCCCTTAGTCGCCTTGTACGACACCGCATGGGAAGAAACGGGTTGGTCCAAATTCTACTCTGCCGGGAACCACGCGGAACATCTCATCTGTTTGTATAAAGATCATTTATGTGTACAGTGAAGTATACCTAAATAAATAAATAAGTTTCTTCAGAATCCTCTCCGAGTCAATTTTAAAGGTTTTCTTACTTTTTTTTATTTTTATTTTTTTTTTACGTGCGCAAAATCCCCACGGATACCTCCCCACCGGAGCCGGTGGAGGAGGTTATGTCGGACTCGAACCGACTAAAACGCACGCCGCCTGTGGGTCGTTTCGGTTGCCGAAGGTGAGGTTGACAGGCATATCCCTCGGACCCCGGCCGACCCCGGGCCATCTCTCACGATCTGGCCCTCTTCTCGGGTGTGGGGACCACAGAGTCCCCAACTCGTCCCCGGAAACGGGGAGGCGCGCCACGCGCGCCGCCGCCGCGGCCTGCTTCTGCCAGGGTGACAGGCGGCTTCACCTGTCACCCCCAGGCCGGCGCTCATGGGGGGCGGAGGTCGTTCATCGACCTCCGACGCCCGAGTTGCCTTCGTGCGCGGGCAGCTTGTCTAGCGATCCTTCGTCGCTCCCGCTGCCGCTCCCGCCCCGCCTCCTCCTTCACGAGCATTACTTGCTCGCAGAAGGAGGCGCCGGCCGCCCACGCATCCGCGCAGCGAACCATCGCCGCGAGCAAGGTGGAGAGCGTGAGAACCCTCACTCCCAGGGCCGCCACAAGCTCCCGCCTCGGCGTCTCCCACGCCGGACACTCGGTGAGCGTGTGCGGACCTGAGTCCTCGCTCACGTCGCAGTGATGGCACTCGGACGTTGGCTCTTTCTGCATCCGACGCAGATACTTTCCGAAGCATCCGTGCTCGGTGATCATCTGCGTCAGACGGTACGAGAGGCTGCCGTGTGGCCTCTCTAGCCACTCCCCCATGATGGGTCTTACCGCCGTTACTACGGCGTGCCCTGCGCTTGGTTGCCCAAGTCGTCTCTCCCATTCTGCCACCATTTCCCTGTGGAGCCGGGATCTCACGGCCCGAATTTCTTCGGGCTCGGGATCGTGACCCCGCTCCCGCGCCGCCCTTCGGAACCTGTATAGCGCCGAAAGGCATCTCGCTTCCAGGATCCATGGTGGCGATCCGGCGAGGAGACTCGCCGCGTTGAATGATATCGTGCGGTACCCCCTTATGATGCGAAGGTTTTCTTACTGTCTAAAGTGCGAAAAATTGATACTCAATTGACTCATGTACTTTGCACCTAGAAGTATCACGTCAAACACATCGTTACCAATCCCGCAGTTTACTTTCTCAGACAAGAATTAGATGGCTGAAATCTAATTGGTTGATTTCTTCACTGCTGTGGCCCTGTTTCTGTTAGGACATCGAAACGCTGGCGCGCCGATGATAAGTAATATACTCGAGTGTGAAGTACCGTGTCATCACGATAGCCCGAAATAGCGGTAGGTATACAACAGTTAGCTTCCGGCTTATGTGATATATTAGGGAATTCCCGAAACAGCCGTATCCGGTAATTTTTTCTTGTGCGAAAAATCCCCTTGATATCCTCCCGCCAGAGCCGGTTATGTTGGACTCGAACCGACCGCCGTCCGAGGTTCGTAAGTTGGCGGAGGTGAGATTGCGGGATGCTTATCCCTGGTACCCTGGTCGACCCAGAACCATGTCTTTCAAGCTGGCCCCTTTTCGAGTGTGGGGAAGAAAAAATCATTAAAACAACGCAAAAACTAACGCGATTGGCAATCACAGGCATAAACCTAAATACCTAATTTCTTTTTTTCAAAATCGAATCAACAGAATACAATCAGTCAATTCTGAAATTTTAACATACATGTGCGCGCTAGCTACACTATACCTAACGATACAGATCTCACAGCCAATAAAGAAATCACGTCTATTATAGTGTCTCGTTAAAAGATTAAAGGTCTGTCTGTCTGTAGGTATCGCTGTCTGTACAAGTCGTTTTTATGAGGGTAATGACGCCATTTTAATACTGAATCGAGAACCGTTTTTTTACCGTAACGTGTAAAATACACGGGTATAAAAAGGATTACATAACGTAGGTATGTTCTTATTTTGTATTTATAAATATTATATTACACAAAACTATGACTACATACCCGTACGACCACAAAGTTTGGACCTCGTCTATAAATGGGTCTAATAATGAGGCCGTACGTATGTTTTTTGTAATAGTTTTACTCTGGAGTAATCCTTAGAATGCTACTTAGATATGGCGCAAAAAACAGTTGCACTATGAATGTATTCGTATCTGATTTCATGCAAATAAAAACGCTAAAAACGCGTAAAAAAGACTAATAAATGGCCGAGATTTATGACCTTGGGTTGTTTACTGTCTAGTCTAGACACAACGAAACAGAAACCGCGAGTCTAATTATTGAATTCTAAGCTTTGGGACAACTACTCAATTAAAACATGTTGAAAATTTCAGCTTTAAATGATTAACTTCATATGAGTTCATTATTTAAATGGAAAGTAGACTATTATCTGCTGTAAGGTAATATGCTCGCGGCGGCGGTGCGCGATTCTTCCTCATTCCCGGGGATGTGATGGGAACTTCGTGGTCCCCACACCCAGAGTGCTGTCTCATGATAGACGGTCCTGGGCCGTTTATCAAATCATGATAAACAGCCAGCGTCTCTACTCCATGGTAGACTGTACTTGACTGCATAAACAGGAGAGAGTGATACCAGTTTTCGAGCAAAGGAATTATAAATAATTTGGTTGTGTGCCTAGTAGACTTCGATAGTTATCTAGTAGAGGCAGACTTTGATTTACTTTAAGTGGTCTGGCAGACAGCTTAAAATAAAAAGAGCTTGTCACAATCCCAGGATAAATAAAGTACGTCACGAATAAGTATAGTACGTAATGACAGCGAAGGAGATTTCGTTCTTTTCATTCTTCAATTCGCCATTCTGCTGGCATGATCAAAACTACTTAAGAACCAAATTCATGATCTACAATTATTATTATTATTATTATAAATATTATAAAAACCACAATGTGTTCTTGCATGCCAACAAGGTAGGCCGAAGAGGACTTTTAAATGTACTAAATACCACTGTAATACCTTTGGTCAGCAATAAATGATTTTGATTTGATTTCATTTATATTATTAGCGCCGCGTGGTTTCCGGCAGAGTAGAATTAGGGCCACCCCATCTCTTCCCATGCGGTGTCGTACAAGGCGACTAAGGGAGGCTGTTTAACATCAGACAGATATATACAGCCCAGACTCAGCCTCAGATGCATGGCTCGAGTCAACAATAGTGCCCGAAATACGGCAATAGGCTCATCCCCTATTACTTGGGGCCAAATACAATTATTGGTGAAATGTGGGTGTTAATTCACCTCTGCCTAAGCCTCCAGGGATAAAGGCATGAGTATATGTATGTACCATAACATACATAAACTCACGTCTATATCCCCGAAGGGGTAGGTAGAGGTGCTAGCACCCACATTTCGCCAGTTTATGTTTAGGTCCCAACGTGGCCCGGGCCCCGCCGTTGACCCGGGTTCTCCAGCCAGCTCTGCTCGGTGGAGTGGTAGAGTCCCTGTTCCCGGCGCGAGCGGAACACGTTCCGCCGCAGATGACTCCGCCACCTCGGTCGCCTGTGGCGCCCAGTGTGGTAGTTGACGATGAAGTCCCCGAGGTAACTTGGGTAGAACTGGAGCAGGCGGTGCGAAGGCTTAGAGCCAAGAAGAGCACCGCCCCGGGACCCGACGGCATTCCAGGCCGCGCGTGGGTCCTAGCTCTGGGAGAAGACGGTCTCGAACCCCAACTGAGAGG
Organism: Eilema griseolum; assembly: GCA_963662185.1. Classification (NCBI taxonomy): domain Eukaryota; kingdom Metazoa; phylum Arthropoda; class Insecta; order Lepidoptera; family Erebidae; genus Eilema; species Eilema griseolum. Next base: position 8,721,479 of record OY759256.1, on the reverse strand, counting down.
GTTTCTCAGCGCATGCTTGGAGCGGAGCCAGTTTCCGAAGATGTGGAAGACGGGGAAACTGGTCCTCATCCGAAAGGAGGGTCGCCCGGCGGACGAACCGTCCGGCTACCGGCCCATTGTGTTGCTCGACGAGGTGGGCAAGCTCTTTGAAAGAGTTATTGCGAAGCGCCTCGTCGAGCACCTCTCTGGTAGGGGGCCGGACCTGGCGGATGCCCAATATGGCTTCCGCCGGTGGCGGTCCACCGTGGATGCTATCATGCGCGTGAGGACTTTGGCAGAGGAGGCAGTTGCCCGGGGTGAGGTGACGTTGGCGGTGTCCTTGGACATCTCCAACGCGTTCAACACCTTGCCCTGGAGTTGCATCAGGGAGGCACTCGTGTACCACGGTGTGCCTCTCTACCTCCGCCGCATAGTCGGGGCGTACCTGACGGAGAGAGCCGTCATCTACCCAAGTGCGACCGGCGTCGGTCGGCGTGAGATATCGTGCGGTGTTCCACAGGGATCGGTTCTTGGGCCGCTACTGTGGAACATTGGATACGACTGGGTGCTTCGCGGTGAGCTTGCGGACGGCGCCGCCGTCACGTGCTATGCGGACGACACGCTAGTGACGGCGAGCGGGGCTACATACCGCGAAGCGAGCCTGAGGGCCACGACCGCGGTTGCTCAAGTCGTGGAACGGATCCGGCGGCTGGGCCTTGAGGTGGCTTTGCATAAATCCGAGGCCATGTTCTTTCATGGACCTCGGCGCACGCCACCACCTGGTTCCAGTCTCACAGTGGGAGACACTCTCATCGGCATCAAGCCCCAGATGAAATATCTGGGGCTCGTGCTCGACGGCCGGTGGGACTTCGGGAAGCACTTCCGAAGTCTGGGCCCCAAATTGGTGGGCACAGCCAACGCTCTGGCGCGGCTACTGCCCAACCTAAGGGGCCCGGAGGACTCCTGCAGGAGACTCTACGCGGGTGTCGTGCAGTCCATGGCCCTGTACGGGTGTCCCGTGTGGGCGGACACCTTGAGTGATCGGCACATGCTCCTGCTGCAGCGTCCGCAGCGGAAGTTGGCGTGCCGCATCACAAGGGGGTACCGCACGATATCATTCAACGTGGCGAGTCTCCTCGCCGGATCGCCACCATGGATCCTGGAAGCGAGATGCCTTTCGGCGCTATACCGGTTCCGAAAGGCGGCGCGGGAGCGGGGTCACGATCCCGAGCCCGAAGAAATTCGGGCCGTGAGATCCCGGCTCCACAGGGAAATGGTGGCGGAATGGGAGATACGACTTGGGCGACCAGGCGCAGGGCGCGCCGTAGTAGCGGCGGTAAGACCCATCATGGGGAAGTGGCTAGAGAGGCCACACGGCAGCCTCTCGTACCGTCTGACGCAGATGATCACCGAGCACGGATGCTTCGGAAAGTATCTGCGTCGGATGCAGAAAGAGCCAACGTCCGAGTGCCATCACTGCGACGCGAGCGAGGACTCAGGTCCGCATACGCTCACCGAGTGTCCGGCGTGGGAGACGCCGAGGCGGGAGCTTGTGGCGGCCCTGGGAGTGAGGGTTCTCACGCTCTCCACCTTGCTCGCGGCGATGGTTCGCTGCGCGGATGCGTGGGCGGCCGGCGCCTCCTTCTGCGAGCAAGTAATGCTCGTGAAGGAGGAGGCGGGGCGGGAGCGGCAGCGGGAGCGACGAAGGATCGCAAGCCAAGCTGCCTGCGTACGAAGGCCCCCCATGAGCGCCGGCCTGGGGGTGACAGGTGGAGCCGATTGTCACCCTGGCAGAAGCAGGCCGCGGCGGTGGCGCGCCTCCCCGTTTCCGGGGACGAGTTGGGGACTCTGTAGTCCCCACACCCAAGAAGAGGGCCAGATCGTGAGATATGGCCCTGGGTCGGCCGGGGTGCGAGGGATATGCCTGTCAACCTCACGTTCGGCAACCAAAACGACCCACAGGCGGCGTGCGTTTTAGTCGGTTCGAGTCCGACATAACCTCCTCCACCGGCTCCGGTGGGGAGGTATCCGTGGGGATATTGCGCAAGTAAAAAAAAAAAAAAAAGGTCCCAACGTGGCGAGCCTATTGCCAATAACCGGGCACTTATAAACCTGCGATAAATACACACATACTTCGTAATGCATCAAAAAGTCATTGGTGTGTGCCATGGTAAAACCTGGGATCGAACCCGAGACCTCGTCTCAGCAGTCCATTACCCATACCACTAGGCTACCGCGGTTTGTGTGATTTATATTAATCAATCATCACATTTCAATACTATGACGGGTTTTATATGTAGTATGTATAATAAAATAGTGGCCATAAATCATGTCTTTCCAAAAGGCTAGAGACATTGATAGCACAATTAAAACGACTCAATCTAACATTCTACTTGACAATGATTTTGAAACGCAGTGGTAACGTGTGTAAAGACGATTGATGTTAATTGGTTAACACAGATATAACTGGGGTAAAACTAATACATACATACAGTCACGCGTCTTTTCCATTGGAGAGGGCAAGATCATAATTTCATTCCACTTGCTATGATTCTGGCATACATCTTTCGCTTCTACCTTTATAATTTTGTTTTCATACATGCTCACCGGTTTCGAAGTTTTTTCTACCATTTAGGTAGAGGACAAGCACACGGACCACCTGATAGAAAGTCGTTACCGTGGTTATTGGGTATTTCTGACATGTTCTTTCTTTAACCCACCTTAAAAGTGTAAAACTAAACTTAAATATATCGGTTGTTACGAACGCGCACAGTTACCGTCGGTCAAGCTGAATAATGGTCTGAATTAGTCATCGCAACGTGAGTGGACGAGACTTAAGGAGACACACTTCTATGAACAGCCACAATAAAAACTGTGTTGTTTGTCGTGAGACCTGTCTTTTTGTTTGATGGTGCGTGTCACTGCGTGTTATAAAGACAATCTCAATGAAGTACGCACAATTAATTCATAATTAACTACAATTGACATGAGTTTGTTTAATTTTAATGGTATGAATGATTCGTAAGATTGTTTAATATGGGTCGGATAGTAAATGAGTGATGCGGGCTCTAGATGAGTATTATAAAATTTAAGATGATTACGCAAGGTAATGATACCAACTGATAGTTTAGACTATTTATACTGTAGATTGATGGCACTTGGTGGAATTTGTTGTTACACATATTGATAACTCACTTGTACTTTTCCACATTACTTTATTGCTTATTACACCTGACCGGTTTCGCCTTACGGCAACCTCAAAGGTTTATAATATAAAAATAGTTTAGTTTACGTATTTTAAGCTTAATTGGGTTTGGAGAGAGGGGATACTAGCATCCTTGAGGCCCAAATCTGCTCGTGACCTCCTAAACAATGAACGAGGCACTAGCACAGGCTTATCTCTGTGGGTTGTGTTGTTAGACCGCAGTCGCTCACGGAAAAGTCGATATACCAGTCAATAATAAACGGACCCAGGACTCCAAACTCCAAAATGCAAACCCGGATGAAGTTTAATTATGTTATTACTGGCATATTCATAATCTTGAGTGTTATAAAACTTATGCCTTAAAATGGGATGATATACTGCACTGCTGTGCATTATTATGTTAGTGTAGATTACTAACAGTTTTCAATCGTCTCAGCAAGTCAGGACGGTTTGCTGTTTCCCTATTAGCACACCATCAAATCATTAACAATAGGTATAGCATAAGCACTTAGTACAACAATACGCATACTATTTAATATAACCTTATTAGCGTTAATTAGTACTTAATTGACTAAATAGTAACTACTATGTGACGGGTTTCGCTCGGTCTATTGTGTATATCTCGGCCTCATAGAGAGGGTAAGGAAGGTAAGTTGGTATACGTAATGACGTATTAATTACAATACCTTTTTATAACTCGGGACACATCACGCACAACGGCCCTAAAATAGGAGGCTAGTCCGGTCAAAAGAGTCCTTATCCATATTTCTTGGACTTAAATGTGCTCTATAAGTGCAGTTCGCGTTTCTTGTGAGTCTTTTGCTATAGCGGTGGACGAGTTCAAATTCACCAAGCACAGATTAAAATAAATCAATCCGCGTTTATCTCCCGACTCAGGTCCAAGATATGTGTAGGTCTAGGTATATTATTTTAAGAGTCCATTCTCGTGCTAAGAAATATTGTACTGGTGTCCCGGGAGGATAGACACAACGAGCGGCATATAGTACCTAATATCCCACCAGATACAACTCAGATTCCCTATCCCACTTAATCGATTCCAGAACACTGGTCGAGGTGTTATTTTTTTTTCAAATGACCACTGCAACATTCGTGCAATCAGCTGGGACACGTGTTACGACTTACGACTTTGTAGTGTACAACTTGGGATGATACGTGTCTAACTGTTAAATAACTTGATTATTTACCTTCCGTCAATTCTAGACGTACATCTATACTTATATTATAAAGCTGAAGAGTTTGTTTGTTTGTTTGAACGCGCTAATCTCAGGAACTACTTGTACGAATTAAAAATTATTTTTGTTTTGAATAGACCGTTTATCGATGAAGGTTTAAGGCTATATATAATCACGCTACTACTTAAGGGAGCAGAGCAGTTATCAAAAAAACGAAAGAAATACATACGTGCTCAAATAGGCGAACCTGGGGTGGGTCAGTGAGTAGTACATAAATACACATACTTACACTATTTTCTCTCCAGGATAGACAGAGATACAGAGAACACTCTGTCATTTCCTTGTATCTTTACTTTACACACTCCACGAGTCATTAAAACTTTCATGCGAGCCGGCCGCATCGGTTTCGAATACTGCCTTAACCGGTGTATTCGCACAGTACTCATTCGTTGTACGTGCTCAAACCAGATCATATTCCAGGCGTATTAGAAATAGAAATAACTCATACTCACGCTAACAACATGGTGTACCGTCGAAGGTGACTGCACCCTCGACCTGATAACAGCATCATCAGTCACGACGGCCGGGTCCCTCGCCAAGTCCGCGGTGGACGGCGACTGGCTTCTGCTCGACCCCTTGCTGTGGCCGTGGGCTACGTGGAGGGTATCCATTCTACCATTTATGGAGGATTCTTCTGTAGTGACAGCTCATAATATGGGGATGTCGGTCGAGTTCGCCATCACTTCAAATTCTTACCTAGAAAGAATGGAGACTTTGTTTAAAAGAAATGTCTCAGAGAAACGTGAAGTTGTTATGCATTACCTATATTACATTACATTAACGTTATATTACATTAACGTTAACGGGAATTAACGCGATCATGGTATAGGAAAGGATTATATACCTTTTGATTTGTCTGACGTTTCGATCAAGTTACACCGGCTGTGGTTACAGGCTAGCTGGCGTTTATTCATTCAAGTTTTATAAATTTATACAGGGTATATAAAAGTTATAATAGTCGCGGTAGTCTAGTGGTATGGGTAATGGACTGCTGAGACAAGGTCTCGGGTTCGACCATGGCACACACCAATGACTTTTCGATGCTTTTCGAAGTTATGTGTGTATTTATCGCAGGTTTATAAGTGCCCGGTTAATGGCAATAGGCTCGCCACCTATTACATTGGGACCTAAACATAAACTGGCGAAATGTGGGTGTTAGCACCTCTGCCTACCCCTACGGGGAATATAGGCGTGAGTTTATGTTATGTTGTTTTATAAAAGTTAATAAAGTTTACTAATTGTAATATCTGTTCAACTCCAAAATAGGAAAGCGATAGTAGAGGAAAACTGTTGATAAGTAATGTTAATATACCTTTATTGCAACGTACCAATATGATATCGAATGATGTTTCTACGTATTCAGTCTACGACGATTCTACCCTAAGTACATTTATTTCCCATACGACTACTTCAAATTTTGTATAGTGGCTTTTGTGGAAATCGTCTACGATTTCAACAATGCCATGTGTCAGAAAGACAAACAATTTGACAATTTTACGTTTCGTTTTATAAGGATGTAAACGCGAAAGACAAGGTTACAAGGCCTATTCTTGAAATTGTCTTGTAATTATTCAAATAATTTAAAAAATGCTAGTTTTAAACCATTTTAATATCTATAAGATATTAAATAAAGTTTTATCTCAGGTTTCTTTAATCAGAGATAGGTATCAAGAGGACGCTTATAACTCAACGCAAGGCGTAGGTAGGCCACACTCGCCTGTGCGAAACTGAAGCAACAAAGGTTCTTTCAAAAGAAACAAGTGCAGCGTTGCCACTTCCGTTGCTCGCTACGAGTGCTCATTTCTAACCTAGCACGACAAAAGACGGTGTAACCTGTGCTGTAAAGAACATAATTTTTCCACCCTCAGGGTAAATGGAATCCCCTTCAGCGAGGGTATAGCGTTTAAAAATATAGCTTAACGTACCGTCTTCTTGCTTCTTCTGTATTATTCTCGTCTTAGATTATCGGGATTAAAGCTAAGCTAAGGTATAAAGATGAAGATATTTTGTTTAATCTTGGACCTTACTGGACTGATGTAACAAATACGCCATTTCCTAGACCGCTAACTATATGCTGCTTATATTACGTATAACGTTATCCTTAACTTTTAAATCAATATCATCCTCCTGACCTTATCCTAAGTTTATTTGAGGTCGGCGCAACATGTGTACTCTTTCTACAGGTCATTTCAACATTCACTTTCTTCTTAACAGTATCATCTTTCACACAGTCCATTCAACTCCTTTTAAGTCTTCCTCTCCCCTTGTAACTATCCACTTACATAGTCACTGCCTGCTTTACGGCATTACTTTCCCTTCCCTTCGCATTTCATGTCCGAACCAGGACAATATAAATTAAAATAAGGACAAATTAATCACGGTGTCAGCCAGTTCTTTTCACTATGCAAGTTAGTAGACGTGACTAGAATTCATACTATAACATCGGCGGTTATTGTTTTGCGTACTAATAATAAATAACACGCAATAATAGAACTAGTTAGTAACAAGTCTTTATAATACAATGGATCTGTTTAATCCGGCTATTAATAATTTTCAATTACATTTGTTATGTAGTTCTCGTTACAGTGACTTCACTTCGCTATTAAGACTACGTACCGTAGAAGAAAAACTTCATAGTTTTTAACTCAAAAGAGTTTTCATTCCATAATAATCACATGAATTATAAAAAGCTGGCAGTCTGGCCATTACAGTGGTAAGCGTAAATTCAAAATTAGAATTATTTTGTTCATCCAAAAAAAGAAATGAATCATTGTTTTAAGACTAATGAATTTTTAGAGTAGGAGTGGAGTACATCTCACCTTTGAAACTAAAAATTAGCGTTTATCTTAATTCTTTTTTATTTGTTTACTGTACCTTGGGGACGTCTAATTTTTTTTTTATAGCCATCGATACTTCGTCCGCAATACTAGACTACGTTTCCTAGAAGAAAACTATGTAATAATCAATTGTTTAGTTAAAGGTTGCTATTCCTACCATATCAGAAAACTCTCAGCCTTTAGAGCACCACGGGTTCTATGGTAGAGGAGGACATAGGAAAAGTGAGTCTAGAATAAGATTGTAATCGTTAACTTTTCTTCTATAACAATACATGTACAAAATCTATACAGCGTTACTTGGTAAGAAGCATAGAAAAATTGCACAGATGCCGTAATGTATTGACATAAATAACAACGTTCTTTGATATATACATATTGTTACTAAAACCTTACTATGACGTAAAGTATTAGGTATATATTTTATCTGTGCTTTTTAACTCTGTGGGTGGACGCGGTTAGGTATAGCGTCAAGGCATACACAGTTACAATATGAATATCATCCACTACACTGTAAGCTGTAGGTATATGATTCATTCATATACCTACAGCTGAGAGATCATCATATATTTTTGTTAAAATAATGCTGTTAACTGTTTCATACTGTTCTTTACTTAAATAATAATATGCGTGCTAATGGTCTCATTGTCATGGTACATAAAGATGGTGCGAAATGTATGAGAAAAAGTAAAATAAAAGAAGACTTGCAGTAATGGGACACTCACTAAGATAATGATGACTACAATAGCTTATAGATAATGGTGTAATGTGGTAAGAATTGTAGCCGGGTTCCGGGGGCATAGCATCTTGCGAGACAGGCTTTTATCGCCGATAACAGGCGACCCAGTTCGGTCGGAAGCACAGCGACCCTTCCCGTCTTGTGTAACAATTAACTAAATGTGACGCACAGCTTAGTTCAGTATCAGAATAAACGGGATATTTACCATGTTTCACTATTTTGAGCTTCCGATATTTCGGCGAAAAAAAGAAAAGGAAAGAACCCTTGCCTTCCTTGACGTGAGGATCGGTGTTCGTGAGGATGGGTCGTGTAGCCACTCCGTGTACAGGAAACCCACTCACACTGACCGCTACCTGCATGCCGACTCACATCATCATCCGCGCCATCTGAATTCGGTAGTGACGTCGCTTACTGACCGCGCATATAGTTTATGTGACGAGGAACATTTACAGGAAGAATTGAAGCACATAAGCGGCGTTCTACAAAAGAATGGATACAATGGACGGATAAGACCACCAAGACTCACCACAAATAAACCCCGGAACTATAAGGTGGAAAGACAGCCAGCCTTTTTACCCTACATCAAAGGAGTGACAGATAAGATCGCTAACATCCTGAAGAAGGTATCTGTCAAAACTATTTTCACTCCTTTTAAAAAGCTGTCGCAATGCCTGCGCTCACCCAAAGATGGCTCCCCATTGGACAGACCGGGAGTGTACAAGATTGACTGTAGCTGTGGCAGTTCTTATATAGGACAAACAAAAAGAACGGTTACATGCCGAATCAAGGAACACATCAGGGCAGTCAAAAACAATGAACCGCATAAATCTGCAATCGCTCAACATTTATTGGAGTCCGGTACGAACCACTGGATCGAACTACATAACCCTCAGATGCTTTCGACAGAACGCCACTATATACCAAGACTGGTTAGGGAAGCAATTGAAATAAAAAAGTATAAAAATTTCAATCGTGAGGATGGGTTTCAACTGCCGAACGTCTGGCATCCAGTGGTCCGTCTTTGCAAAAACAACCGGGAACAAGCTAAAACAAAATCGCGAGTGGATACAGTGAGCATCGTATGCCGTGAACGTAATCGAGATCGGGTTCGAGTTTGTAGTGAGAGTGAAACCAATAGTAGTGCAGATACGCGTAGTAAAAGAACTCGAAAGAGGGTAGATCGATATAATTACTCCTAGAAGAAAAAACTTTTTCTTAGTTCACCGCCACTACTCCAGTTCCTCCGTGATCATGGTGCTTGCAACAGCGCCGAAATATCGGAAGCTCAAAATAGTGAAACATGGTAAATATCCCGTTTATTCTGATACTGATGTCAGTGACCATGATAGTTTAAATACCTATACACAGCTTAGTTCTTCGTCAAGATGCATCGTGATTTATGATACTTGTATATGCGCATGAACACAGTCCCTAGACAAGTGGCTAGCCAGTGTATTGTAGAATAGAATAATGAATTTAAAGGATTGACACGTATTTTGAAGATTAGGACAATTGTCAACCTATATCATAAACGTCAAAATACGGTGTAAATAAAATACGAAGGCCAACGAAGGGGGCTGGACGGCAATTTTCTTTGTAACAACTAGTTACTATGATAAAGGCAAAAATCTAACATAATCTGGATGTCTGAAATCTATTTTATATTATAAAACAGAAGAGTTTGTTTGAACGCTCTAATCTCAGGAACTACTGGTTTGAATAGTCAATTTATTTACGCTATTCCTAAAAATAATAATCACGCTATTACTAAAGGTACCTGAGCAGGGATCAAAAAGTCAACAAATACGGTAGATTTCCATACATTACTTGAAGACTAAAAAAATCACGGGTTCAAAGGGGTGGTACGAAGTTACAAAATATGCCAAGGGTGAAGCCGGAACGGGTCGGCTAGTGCATTATAAGTATTATAATAAACCTTTTCAATGTTCATAACGAAATATATCGACGGCTTACACTGTTTGACTGGCAGATAAGCCGATAACTGGCTTTGCAAACGTGCGGATTACGGCTAGAACAATATTCTATCAGCGTTATTATTGTTAACTGTACTTTCGTTTATTTACGCACACAATTCATTTTATTAGCATGGGTTATTTCTTTATTGATAGCTACTGTAATATTTACAAACCATTTAAGAGAAGAAACTTCGTTTGAAATCGAAGGTGTATGTAGGTAAATATGCAATAATAAATATGTATGTGTAGATTTATTTGACAGTCATAATTCATTGAAGAAAATAAAGAGCCAAGAAAAATAAATAACGTAGGTACTAAATACACACAGACTCAGATGCATGACTCGAGTCAACCATAGTGCCTGGAATACGGCAATAGGCTCACCCACTATTACGTGGGACCGAATACAATTAATGGTGAAATGTGGGCGTAAATTCACCTCTGCCTTACCCTCCGGAGATAAAGGCGTGGTTATACTCGTATGCATGTATGTAGGTACTAAATAAATCAAATAAGACTAAGTACAGATTGATATTATTTTAGTACAGACAACGACTCTTTTAAGGGATAAAAGTATATTAAAGGGTAAAAGTATGAAAATAATATACGTGTTTTGGCGTTTATCCGCCTAATTCATCTATGATAAGACAAGATTTACCTTGTGCAAGTCAGGTAGAAAATACACCTAAATAACTTCGCTAAGTTTATAGCTGTTTTCGGGTGCCAAATCGTCTATTATTCTTCAATATACTTTGTAAAGTAGGCATTATACTATAAATAGCATAAGTATAGCATAAGTGTAAATATATGCCCCATAAGTGAACACTATCGATAAAAATGCGTAAAATTTTCGCTTATTATATATTTTTATTAAAATTTACAAACAGATGAAACATTAGGTAGTGTCAGGAAAGAACAGAATCAAAATCAACTAATTTCATTCATTCAATTTCAACTTATTTCATTCAAAAGTAAATTTTAATCTGCAAACGACGCTGTCACACTTCACTTTCACACTCGCATCGTCATGTCAGATTGTATCTTTTGTATTCAAGTCACTATCGGATTTGTGGCGTTAAACCACATCTTAAACCACAGTAGGTACATTATATCATCAAACTCAATGATTAAAGAGGCCCAGCAAGATTTTGCTAAATCTGCAACGGAGTATACATTTTCTTTCACAAACTATGAACGTACAGTACATAAGCACTACATCAATCTTGCCTTTTTTTTTTACGTGCGCAAAATCCCCATGGATACCTCCCCACCGGAGCCGGTGGAGGAGGTTATGTTGGACTCGAACCGACTAAAACGCACGCCGCCTGTGTGTCGCTTTGGTTGCCGAAGGTGAGGTTGACAGGCATATCCCTCGCACCCCGGCCGACCCAGGGCCATCTCTCACGATCTGGCCCTCTTTTCGGGTGTGGGGACTACAGAGTCCCCAACTCGACCCCGGAAACGGGGAGGCGCGCCAGGCGCGCCACCGCCGCGGCCTGCTTCTTCCAGGGTGACAGGCGGCTCCAACTGTCACCCCCAGGCCGGCGCTCATAGGGGGCGGAGGTCGTTCATCGACCTCCGACGCCCGAGTTGCCTTCGTACGCGGGCAGCTTGTCTTGCGATCCTATATCAATCTTAACTAGCAAATAACTACAGATATTATGGCGATGAGTAGAGTATCCAAGGCTCACTGGTGAGTTTTTGTGCTGTCAGTGGGAAGACCAAGTCTTGCCCAGCTTTATCTTTTACACTGACGGCACAGAAACTCTGTGCTTACAGGGTTGGCAGCGCGAGTGCGACTTCCTTGGTGTTACACAATATTGTCACATGTTATCGTCTCGTCACCCCCATTCTTGTCACTTTCACGAAATCCATCTTTTCTTGGGTTTCCCTATGCTCCTAAAGTCCATTATTCATACTTCACACCTTTTTCACAACATTACTTTCATCTCTTATCATTTTCTTCTTTCCTATCAATGGCATATCAAATTTTGTTATAATGTAACCATAACACAGAAAAAAAATGTACTAGCTATGTTTTGGTCTCACGCAATAAGCCACTTCGTCGACCATTAACTGGATACCATTCCCAGACTCGATTGCTGCCTAGATTTTCCTATTTGCATTTTTTTTTCTTATTACACGAAAATGTGACCTCATGCTCCACATAGCAAGCAATGTAAATAAAAAAATAACTTTTATTTCTATTTGTAACAATCGCGTAAACTTTCAACAATATCATGCAAAGACTTAGTAGATATACGTAATGATAAATTACATTGACAAACTGTAAATAAACTATTAACCTATATTTGATAACCATTTTATTAGTAAGCGGTCAGTCGTTTCAATATGATTAGATTTAGCTTCTATGAGACGCTGATACCAATAGCTCAATAAAGATAATTTAGTAGTATGTTTATACTCGTAATATATATAGGTACGATGGCAATAAATCTATTTGGTATCGATGACAATAAAGATACGCATGGAGTTTATGTTATTGCTAGTTCCGAACGAAGAAGCTCGTGACTTCAAAATGAAGAATTTATTTTTGTGTGTAAGGACTGTAGCAGATAGCGGTTTGTTCTGTGTCTGTTTATCCGTGTGGTGGCATAAAAAAATACAGGTATGACCACCCCATCTCATCCGAAGTATTGTAAGAGACTTAACGGAAAATCCGCAGATGATATCACTGCTAGAGAAGAAAATTTTTAACTGGTGGTAGAAACTTGGTGGCACAAATTTGTCTCAAGTTTCGACCGGGTAGGTACCACCGTGCACTATTGCGAAAAACCCTCCATAGCAATTCAATCTCGGTTGGATTGTGTTCAGGGGTCAGCATGTGCATAGCCGGGCAGAGGTGGTGGTTGTCGCAGCACTAGTGGGACCAGTGGGTCTTGGCGTAGTCTAGTGGGGATGGCGCGGGGCGATGCGCCGAACAGGGAGACCTGTAGAAACGGTGGTGCCGCTGGCCGCCCGCGGTATAGTACAGGGGCCCAACTGGGGTTAACCACCTTGGGAGGCTGCCTCACCAGGCCGCGCATAATCCCGATATGGTTCGTCGTGCCGGTTGGTGACCGGATTTGGGAGCCCGGCGACCATACTCGGGGGGGTACGGGGGCCCTTCCGTTCGGCGCGTCGGCTCTCGCCATGCCTCACATTCATAGATAAAACCAATATCCCGCGCTTTGTCACACGGTGCTGCGGCGGCAATCACTTCTTTTTTCACGCCTTCTCCCACCCAAACTCATGGCAGCGCAATTTACAGAAAAAGGCAACACAGCGGCTCGTCACACTCCCAAAAGCTTGCTATTTGAGGTGGAGTCCACTAACATCTGTGGGCTCCATGCAAACCTCAACGCCGTCCACCAACACCTAGAGACGGCGAAACCTGCCATGTTTTTTCTAACGGAGACGCAAATACACCGCCCTGACGACACGACCTACTTGCTCTACCCTGGCTATGTTCTTGAGGAAAGTTTTCGTGCAAAAGCCGGGGTGTGCGTGTTTGTTAGGGCGGATGTTTGCTGTCGCCGTTTGCGCTGCCTAGAGGACCCATCCTTCTCCGTCCTTTGGGTACACGTAGACCATGGCCCTACGAGTCAGATCTATGTGTGCCTCTACCGTTCCCATACAGGAGATGCTGAGACAACTCGACTCTTTGAATATCTGAGTCAGGCGGCAGATGATGCGCAGGAGCGATTTCCGAATGCCGAAATGGTATTTTTGGGGGATTTTAACGCCCACCACGAGATCTGGTTGGGCTCCTCCAAAACAGACCATGCGGGAAGAGCCGCCCACGCATTTGCTCTGGCGCACGGCCTGACCCAATTGGTGCACGAGGTCACTAGGATACCAAGAAGGTCGGGCCAAGCACCTTCTCTGCTAGACCTTCTGCTGACGAGTGATCCGGACCGGTACAGTGTATCGGTGCGAGCCGCGTTAGGCAACTCTGACCACTGCCTGGTCTGTTCCACGGTGCCTATTATGGCGCCTCCACGACCAGTGCGGGGGAAGCGGCGTCTCTGGCACTACTCGTCAGCGGACTGGGATGGACTTCGTGACTATTTTGCGTCCATCCCGTGGGTTGAGCGCTGCTTTGAAGGTAAGAACCCATCGGATTGTGCTACTGCTGTCGCCGGTGAGATCGGTCTGGGTATGGAATACTATATCTCATACACTGATGTCACCGGTGACCGCGGGGTGCGCCCTTGGTTCGGGCGCGAGTGCGCGGAAGCTGTTGAACAAAAACAGTCTGCGTACCGCGCTTGGGTAAGGGCGCGCGCCACGCGCCATCCCAATCTGGGCCACTTCAAGGCGGCGTACAACAGAGCCACAAAGGTCTGTAGAAGGGCCTATGTCAGAGCGGATGCCCTGCGCATAGCGCGGCTTGGTCAAGAGCTAGTGATGCATCCCACGGGAAGCCGTGGCTACTGGCGACTGGCTAAAGCCGTGCAAGCCAACTTCTGTCAGCCTTCGCTGCCTCCGCTGCGTAACCCTGATGGATCCCTGGCCCATGAGCCGCAAGAGAAGGCAAATCTGCTGGCTAATCTCTTTGCGGCCAACTCCCGAATCGATGATTGTGGTACCCAGCCACCAACACTACCCGACAGTGACCACGCGATGCCTGATATCCATATCAGGCAACGCGATGTCCGTGCAGTGCTGCAATCACTCGATGTCCGGAAAGCCAGTGGTCCGGATGGTATTCCAGCGGTAGTTTTGAAAAAATGTGCAGCGGAGTTGTCTCCAATGCTTACGCGCCTGTACCGGCTATCCTACAGTTCGGGTACAGTGCCTTTGCCTTGGAAGGAGGCGAATGTTCAGCCGATTCCCAAGAAGGGGGATCGCTCGGAGCCAGCCAACTATCGACCCATAGCCGTCACCTCAGTGCTGTGCAAAGTGTTCGAGCACATAATTAACAAACAGCTCATGCGGCACCTAGAGGATCACTCCTTAATTAATGACCGGCAATATGGCTTCAGACCGAAACGGTCAACGGGTGATCTTCTAGCATACGTTACCCATCTTTGGGGTGAGGCTATGGACAAGCACGGCGAGTCACTGGCAATTAGTCTTGACATCGCCAAAGCTTTCGATAGAGTCTGGCACAAATCGCTTCTTTCCAAGCTACCTGCCTTTGGTCTGCCTTCTGGGCTGTGCAACTGGGTTGCTAGCTTCCTGCAGGGGCGCCGTATTCGCGTTCTTTGTGACGGACGAGCTTCGGAGTTTCTGCAGGTTAATGCTGGCGTGCCCCAGGGGTCCGTCTTATCACCCACTCTCTTTCTTCTGCATATCAACGACATGCTGTCTACCGGCAATGTTCATTGTTATGCAGACGATAGCACTTTACATGGGAGTTATCATGGACATCCAGCGGCCAAGCAGTCAGATATCGCAGAGAAAAGGCAGCTTCTTGTCACTGAGCTTGACGGGGTCCTGAATCACATTTCTCAATGGGGCTCTGAGAACCTGGTTGAGTTCAATGCCAAGAAGACGCAGGCATGTGCGTTTACAGCAAAAGTATCTTCTTTCCTTCCCCTCCCCACTCTTCAGAGCACGCCACTGCCGCTGCAGGACAATCTCAATATCCTAGGTATGGATGTTCGCTGCAACCTGAATAACAAAAACTACATCGAAAGCATCATCAAAACAGCCTCACGAAAACTCGGAGTCCTGAACAGAGTGAGACGATTTTTCACGCCGGAGCAGCGGTGTCTTCTATACAAGACACAAATTCGCTCCTGTGTGGAGTACTGCTCGCATCTCTGGGATGGTTCAGCAAAGTACTTACTAGATGCTCTCGACAGGTTGCAGCGACGTGCGATCCGCATCATTGGGAATCCCGAGATCACGAACACCCTAGAACCTTTACAGCTGCGTAGAGATGTTGCGTCCATGGCTGTATTTTACCGTCTGTACCATGGGGAGTGTTCTGATGAGCTCTTCCAATTAGTCCCACCCTCCCCTTTCCTACACAGGACAACGCGTGCAGGTCTTAGATGTCATCCGCACACGGTGCAAAACATCCGATCAAGAACCAAGCGGTTCGGAGACTCTTTCCTCTGTCGCACCATTAAGGCCTGGAATTCATTACCAGCTCACGTGTTTCCTTCTTCCTACAGTCCCGGGTCCTTTAAGCGGGGCGTGAAAAAGCATATGATAAGGCCGTCAAGCTGAGTGTCACCATTGTCACACGGTATGTGTAAGTAATGGTGACCCTCTTTTCTGGGATTTTGCCTTCAGCTTACCATCAGGCAAGGCGAAGTCCAATTGACGTGTCCTATATATATATAAAAAAAAAGAAAAAAAAAAAAAAAAAAACTCGAAATAAAACCCTGTACCGATCCCATCTGGCCAGCATGGAAACAGTAAGTCAAAGTCCCTTACCGAGGGAGAGGCCTATGTCCAGCAGTGGATTGCGATAGGCTAATTGATTGCTTGATTGTCTCTATCTACCCAGCAGGGGGTTAGGCGTGCGTATATACATGTAAAGTCCTTCGCCCGAGTTGTAAGTGTAAATGTAAAAATAATAACACAAAATTTTCCGCTATTGATTGACAGACCAAAAGATAAACAAAGTTAACTGCTACCGCTAAAATAATATACATATCATTTCAACAACAATCCCATCCTATCATGTTTGGAATGTAGCAAGCATGTAGATATAATATTTTGAACATCTAACTACAGTACTTGAGTTAAAATTCATTCTTCTTCGAGTTAATGAATAGGTGTAGTGGTCTGGTATTTAAATTTTATTGGCCCAAATCTTGGCCACAGCTACAGCACTCTCCGTTGCAAGGAGCTTCCCAACGGCGCAACTGGAAGCAGCTAGATCCGGTAAATTCCGGTAACGTAGGGTCTAGGCTGACCAATAATATCACTACAATGGCTCGATCACTTACTGGTTAAAATTCATGGGTATTTGGGTCCCACCGCCAGCGTTACGTGCTAGCCGGCTTCGTATCTGCAGATTACAGGAAGCCGTCGCTTCTGTAAAAGCCGTATAAGCCAAATCAAAATGCTGTCGTTGCCGAGGATTGCCATTTGGCAGTCCCCAAATCCGAAATGTCAATATTAATGAAAGTCTCGGATGCAACGACGCTAAGATGACTATAAAACTGAAGGTCCAACAACCTTTCAAGGTCAAAATACCTATAATTATTCGCAGTATATTGCTAGATAACACATCATAACTAACTCTGAATCATTTGCCCTTTGTACAACTTGTATGACTAATCGTTCATGCGCGTAAGCGTAAATTAAGCGTACGTACTATATTTACGATTCGCGCTGACTTTGTAAATATTTCAAATGCAGGTCTTTGTTTATTATCTAATTCGTAAGAGTGTTTGTTTTGGATTGAACGCACGGACGTATCGTGAGAGTGATGGATTTTACAGGTTTATACGTGTAAGATAATATTAAAGTGTCTGCTGTATGTATGCCAGTTTTAGGACAAATAGAACATGAATCTCCAGAAGTGCAGAATATTGTAGTGCATAGACAATTTAAACTTTAAAGCTATTATTGGATAAACGATTATGGATAGAAATGTAAAATCATGATCTGACGGATTTCATTTTGTATAATCCAATAACAGTTATTTGTTTGTAACTAATAAAACTTTAACAATACACTTTTAGAACTACTTTCATCATCATAAATAACACAACGAATAAATAAGAAATAATTAAACTAAAACTGTATTGCAATTATTTCACTTATTTGTTTCCAGTTGATGTAATCGTCATTACTTCGACTATTAACTGCTGACTGGAGTTACCACGAATTATACTATCCTTCGGATTTATGAAAGGAATTACTCTAATGATAAGTCAGAACTACTAGTGGAAGTTTAAGGAAACTACGCAATAAATAGCTACTCAGTCTCAAAGACAACAAACATCCAAATCTTGCAGTATAATACTGCCTAAGTACTATAACAAAATAAATAACCAAGACACGAAGCTTACCATATGGCAATCACATGTGAGAATACTCAGTTATAATACCAACAACTAAATATACCAACCCTCATTTTGTTGCTTTACATGGATTAAAAGAGGGTGTGGAGAAGTAACTGGAGTTCATCCGACTAGCAAAGTCGAACGGAGCCCTTGGTTGCAAGATTGTTATTGTAGTAAAGGTTAAGCTAATTGACAATGCCTCGAAAGATAACGGGATAGAACCAAATATGCGCATAAATGTCCAATTTACCAGTCCCCAAAACTGAAAATTTTTGAGAATTCATATGACTGTCAACGAAGGAAATCCGAGTAGAGGCGGTGGTCGCCTACAGAAGCAAAAATTCGGTATAGGTTACATATTAGTTACAGTCGACAAAGGAGATGCGATAGCACCTTTACATATAACTTATTTGAAAAAGTACAACCGTAACTATTTTATCGACTGTACAGATAGAAGTGAAATTTAGAAATTTAAATAATAGAAATTTAGAATATAGACTTTCTGAAATTGTTACAAAGAATACCGTTGTAGTTTATACTGCTCGCAGTTCGTGCTTAGTCAAAGTAAACCTACATAAACCTCAATAATTAATTTTCGTTGAAGCCGAACGAACGTGATAGATTCATATCAATGGTAATCAGAAACTGTTAATGAATTATTACTTGACAGCGAATATACCACTATTGGGTGTATGGAGCCCTACTTAGTTCTTCGAGATCCAAACCATCATCTGCATACAAGATGCAAGCTGAGCATTCCTAACTAGTCTGTGCTATCGAGCAAATGGCCATATCGGAACGATGTGAAAACAGCACATGGTGTCGGCTATCGGATATTGGCTATCGTCATCCGACACAGTTATTGGACCGGATAATGCGAAAACAGCAGAAGTCAAAAAGTCGTCATCCATGACATGCATTAGATGAACACTGCTTATTATCATTCTTAGTTTTTAATTTACTACCAACCCTCATTTCGTTGCTTTACATGGATTAAAAGAGGGTGTGGAGAAGTAACTGGAGTTCATTCGACTAGCAAAGCCATAATCAGCAATATTCTGTGCAAAGCTCTGGCTACCCTACTCACCGCTGGGAACACAACATAAAGTTATTATAACCGCGGTATTTTGTAGGGCGGAGGTACTTCCCCAGTCGGACTGCTCAATTGGGTGGACATACCGCCGTGTCCTACCTCCTAGAATAATTTGATACTAAATATAGGTGTTGTACATGCGTAAACTTGAATGAGCCTTGGTTTACTAAGTAAAACCACCCGTGCGGTCATACTTGTATCAGATTGGTCCAGCTCTAATCGTTCTGTGAACAATAGCCCTAGGACAGGATATAAGTCGGTCTTAGATGAGTCAATATCTTTAAGTATTATTTCCTGTGGAGATATAATTATAACAGTGCATCGTTTACGACCAGAGAATGATTCATTGACCATTAATTATTTTGATCTGATTCCTTGTTAATGACCATTAGTTTCCTTGAAGATATAATTGCCCAAGGCAAGTATAAATAGATGATATAAATTATTTATGTGTTAGGTACTAAGTTTTATAGGTAGAGCTATACCTTTTTACACGACGATTGCATATCATGTTGTGTTATGAAGCTGCTTTTTGCATGATTTGTGAGACAACTGAGAACTTATCTCACTTAGTTTTCGTTGGGCAGAGGAAAAATAACTATTGAAACTACTTACTATTTTATCTATTACGTGCTGGGATATGATATTTCAAATTATTTCAATCGTATACACAGATGATAGAAAATCACAAAAACAAATTTGAAATCAGTTTCTCTTTTCTTAAAAAGATGAATTGCAACTGCTTAGTCAATAACATATCGCTCAATACAGTCTACGAGAAATTGCATTGGAACAATGTGCATGAGTTCAATACTCTTTGACTCACGAAGTAAACTACGTTAGTCAGTAATTAGTGTCTAGTAAATAACAAAAGCTGACGAATGTATTTGAAAGTCAGCAAAAGGAAAAGCTATGAATCTTGTAGCAAAATGCAAGTTGAAAAGAAATGAGTTAGGATATGCCTAATACATACACATGTCTTCCCGTCTAGGGAAATCTACTAAAAATGGTGCATTTAACCTTTTTCTAAAGTTTTGTGTACATGCAAGGATAAAAATGGGAAGATTTTTATGCGAGCTTCTAAGAGCAATTGAAAATATGTAGTATACAGTGAGTATACAACATTAAATCTTATATGATATACACATAAATATCTAAGTGTGGACCACAATAAAAAATAAAATGAATAACCTTTGTTTGAAACTGCTCCTTTCTTTTTGTCCTATATGACCCAAAACTTAAGTGGTTATATTGTATGTATACTGCGAAACTGCTTCATATTATGTTATGTGTTCTTTCTTTGTGTGCCATACAATAAAGAGATATTTGAATTGATTTGTTTTGATAAGAGTTGTTTCTTTCTATGATTGGATTCGTAAACACGAATCTAAAACAAAAATAAATCTTCGTAAGGACTAATAAAAGGACTTTTAGTAATAAGAATGATCGACATTTGACAAATTGAAAATTCAACTTGGAAATTCAACCGGATACATTAAAAAACAATAAAATACCTCAGTATCAATCCAACTAGTAATAAGTACAAAGTTGAGAATAACACTAGTCGCTTGGGCACATCTGAAAAGGTTTATGGAGTAACGGTAATAAAAGTACTTCCTTGCAATTTCCATAAAATACACAGCTTTACCCATTGCAAAGTGTTAGAAAGCAGTTTTATGGGTATGAAACTAAATGCGACATTATTATTTAAAAGCCTATTTCGCTATGCCCTGTTTAGGTCCATTAGTATTATGTATAATAGGCAGTAAGCTTTATTATCATATCATATAAATAATAATATAAAATCAGTATCAAAATAAACGGGATATTTACCATGTTTCATTGTTTTGAGTTTCAGAGCGAGTGGATACAGTAAGCATCGTGTGTCGTGAACGTGATCGAGATCGGGTTCGAGTTTGTAGTGAGCGTGAAACCAATGGTAGTGCAGATAGCGTAGTAAAAGAACTCGATAGAGGGTAGATCGATATAATTACTCCTAGGAAAAAACTTTTCCTCTGTTCACTGCCACTACTCTAGTTCCTCCATGATCATGGTGCTTCGAAATATCGGAAACTCAAAACAATGAAACATGGCAAATATCCCGTTTATTTTGATACTGATATGAGTGACCATGATAGTTTAAATACCTATAATAATATAAAATATTTAAGTATCACGCACTGTCAGCATAAGATCTTTGGTTACAAAGTCTCAAAATGATCTTAATACTTAGATATTAATATAAAGTCAAACTATTTTATTGATTTAAATTGTATTCTCGTCCGAACTTAAAGTTGTGTACCTAATATCAGAACAATCAGTCAATACTATATGAAGGGGGAATACCTAGGTGCCTATTAAGAAGATGATCTTAATGCCTTGGTGGAATACCAAGGCACTAAGATAATTTTGGAATAAAGAAAAATACTTACGTTTATTTTTGCATAGGTAATTGCGGCATATAAAAACGGTACATTACAATATACTTCAACTTATGATATAAAATGCTGGATATACACTTGAACAACATACATACATACATATAACCACGCCTTTATACCCGGAGGGTTAGGCAGAGGTGAATTATCACCCACATTTAACCAATAATTGTATTCGGTCCCACGTAATAGGGAGTGAGCCCATTACCGTCTTCCGAGTACTATTGTTGACTCAAGCCATGCATCTGAAGCTGAGTCTAGGCTGTATATATGTCTGATGTTCAACTGCCCTATCCTTTAGTCGCCTAGTACGACACTTGAACAAAAAAGGACCGATCTCCCATCAGGTGGGCCGTGTGCTTGTCTGCCAACTAAGTGCTATAAAAAAAAAAGGAAAGAAAACAAGTTTTGGAAACTGGATACAGACTTCCCAAGCGCCTACAATATGGGGTTCTTCAAGAGGGGCATCAGAAGGTTTCTTCATGGTCGGCAGCGCGAGTGTGACACCCCTGGTGTTGCATACGTCCATATAGGCCACGGTAACCGCTTCCCATCAGGTGGGCCGTGTGCTTATCTGCCAACTAAGTGCTATAAAAAAAAAGGAAAGAAAACAAGTTTTGGAAACTGGATACAGGCTACTATCAGTTCTAGCAACTACCTGGCTGATTAAATATTAATAATAATAATAAACGAAATTAGTATTAAAAAAATAAACGAATTGTAACGGCAACACCATCCAACCCGCCCTTCTCTATCCGTAGTTTTGAGTACTTGGTCGTCTAGATACTCTAAATCGATCTGATGCTGACTATACAACTGTAATAGTCATTCGATTACTTTCAGCTTACATTCTACGGTTGTCTGCAAGACATTGCTTAAAGCCATAAGAGTTCTTGTATACCAAGAACTCATAAACCGACGTCCGTTGACCGTTACACTGCTATAGCTAATACATAATTATATTAGAAAATTCAGTATTGTATAAAAAATACAAATAAGTGGGCGTTGATTGGTGCGTGAGGACTGCCGTCAATTCAACACCTAACCTAACCTAACCTTGGAAACGCACGCCTGTGATACAATTTAAAAGGGTCGGCAGAACGCGAGTTTGAGTAAGTGGATCTTGTTCAACAGATATTTGATTTACAATAGTTAAAAATGCAAGCACACTGTGCCGAATTTCAATTGTTTTCATCGTGTGACGTCATCGGTGATAAGGATCATAAACTTCATAGAATTTTGCTATTATGTCCTTTAGTAGATGGACAGTGCTACGGAGCATTCTGAGATCGAAATAGACTCAACATACTGAGATCACCAAAATAAGCTGAAATCAATAATAGTTCATTATAGAACAGCTAATGGACGAATGTAAAGTCCTTTCGATGCGTCATTACATCCCATCCATCATACATAATGTCAACCGTTTTCGTCGTCATATCCGGAGCAGATTTGAAGCGCCCACACTCTGAGCCTTCGGACTCCCCGACACTCATAGCCCGGCGACCACAGTTAGGTATAAGATAGATAATCGATGATTTGATTTGTACCGACCCACTCAATTAACCCGGCTATGTTAGTAGAACGTGTAGTGAAGTTGTAGAGTTTGTTTTGAAATTAAGAGTAGAACTGAGTAGAATGATAAAAAAAATGTTAACTTTTCGAAAGACAATATTTTGCCATCACTAACTGCCAAGCCTAGAAACTACTCTAGATAGTTTCTCAATGCTGTCGCCATATCGCCAACATACAGAATACCACGGTCATAATAACCTTGTGTTGTGTTCGCGGCGGTGAGTAGGGTAGCCAGAGCTCATTGGAGAGTTTTTGTGCTGTCAGTGGGAAGACCAAAAGCTTGTCCTGCCTCGGTTTTTACACTGACGGCACAGAAACTCTTGGTTCTTGGTTTTGCACACGTCCATAGGCCACGGTAACCACTTTCCATCAGGTGGGCCGTGTGCTTGGCTGCTACCTAAGTGGTATAAAAAAAATAAAGTATAACAATATATAACAGTTTTTCTGCTAGTAATAGCTTTTTTATGGTTCGGTGTATTAAGCTCCAGAAATTAAAAAATTAATAGTAAACAAATCTTTTTGCAACTGTATGTATATCTTCTAGATTATATCATGTCCAGTACCTCTAAATGACTATTACTCGAAAACAAGTGCAGCAAACTTGGCAGTAACTGTTATGTAATTTTTTGAAGAGGTTATCTTCCAACTATTCGTTATGAAAAACTGGAAGTCACACTTATGTCGTTGTCCATATGATGGAGAAATCTGAACCATATCCTAAAATAAAATACTGGCACTTTTTCTAATGAGCCAATAAATCTTTTGCTTAGCACAGTTTATAGTTCAATCGTTAAATATTTATTATTCAAATGGTTTTATCGATTATCCTCAACTATAGGTAACTCCAATCAAAAAACGAATCAACCAATCAACGAAGGTATATCATCAAGTAGTCCAGTCTATTGATATTTTTAAAGCTTGGTGTACTTGTACGACACCGCATAGGAAGAGATGGGGTGGTCCAAATTCTACTCGCGGCTAAAGGATAGGGCTGGTTAACTTCAGACAGATATATACAGCCTAGGCTCAGCCTCAGATGCGTGACTTCAGTCAACAATAGTGCCCGGAAGACGACAATAAGTTCACTCTCTATTACGTGGGACCGGATTCAATGATTGGTGAAATGTGGATGTTAAATCACCTCTGCCTAACCCTCCGGGTATAAAGGCGTGATTATATATATGTATGTGTATGTACTTGCGACATATTATTAATATCATTAAACATGTGAGGTATATGCCTGCGGCATCTGCACCTCCGGCGGCCTATGACCCTCAGACGGCGTGCGTTTTGGTCAGTTAGCGGTATCGGTATCTGTTTTAGCACGATAAAAATAAAAGCATTATTACATTTGTCTAAATTACGTCAAGTCCATGATTAGAAAATATATCGAATAAATCTGTCATTCGCTTTGTCCGACGTTACCAACAAAGACAAGTATGATATAGGTATTTAAACTATCATGGTCACACACATCAGTATCAAAATAAACGGGATATTTACCATTTTTCATTGTTTTGAGTTTCCGATATTTCGGTGCAAGCACCATGATCACGGAGGAACTGGAGTAGTGGCGGTGAAAAGAGAAAAAGGTTTTTCTAGGAGTAATTATATCGATCTGCCCTCTTTCGAGTTCTTTTACTATCGGAAACTAAAAACAATGAAACATGGTAAATATCCCGTTTATTTTGATACTGAAAAGAAAGGAAGGATTTCTTTCAGTATTAATAGAATTCGACGCAGTATGTTGTGACAGATTGATAGATGCGGGCGTTGTGGGGTGTCTCGATATTGTTAGGACGCGCGGCGCAGTAGCAATGACCAAGAGTGTTACGAACTGCAGAACAATTCTGTAATTCTGTCTGGTCGTTACATTTGAAATTGTCATTTTTTAAAAGAAATTGGAGGAAACCCAATTTTCAGTACTAACATTTTTGCATTTTATTTAGGCATGACAAATCCAAATTGTATGATGTTTTTGTGTATGAATGAGACAACATTAAGCTAACAAACACTTTTATTACATTTTTGAGAAGTGACTGCTGTAAAAAAGTAATACGAAATTTATAATCAAAATGGATAACATTTAGGAAGTACTGTTTTTGAAGATCGAATTTAATTTATCAAGCAGTCAATAAAAACAAAATTTAATACAAAGTAATAAAATCTTGAAATCAACTTTGAAACAAAATATAAATAATGGAAATAGCTAGTAAATTACAGAAATAACTCATGAATCTATAAGAAAATTTCGGCAATTTCATAGGTAAAAACCTAATATATAATAATTCGGGTATGTTAGACGGAAATTTTTTGAAGACGGGTATGTTATTATGAGCTATTGGCGCTATTATCAATTCCATTCGGTCGACACATGACCAAAAGCGCGCTATAGTGTCAATAGTTAAATGAAGGGAAGTGAGTTATCTCGCCCGAGTGGGCTCGATATAGAATTTTTATATACAGAATGAACTACAGTGCCCAGTGCAATCTAAAGCAACTGAAAAGTATCAATTTAGCGTCGTATCACGTAATACGTTACCGGCATCGCTTTGCTTGGTACAAGTTCAGTACATGTGCACCGAACTTGCACCAAGAAAACGCAGTGTATTGTCAGCACCGTGTACC
Source organism: Eilema griseolum (assembly GCA_963662185.1). NCBI lineage: Eukaryota > Metazoa > Arthropoda > Insecta > Lepidoptera > Erebidae > Eilema > Eilema griseolum. The sequence continues at coordinate 8,695,783 of OY759256.1, read as the reverse complement.
ATCTTTATGTACCGGCTCATACTCGATAACAATGATCATCATTAATACATCTCGTAACTATATGTGCCATTGATTTTTCTGTCAATTGGCAATAAAACAATACAAGTGACATTCACTCTTAATACCATTTTCTCTTAATCTTTCTCTTAATATCATTTTCAGACTTAGTCAAAATCGTTCTGACGCCGATTGTGCATTATCTTTTCAGCACTATTCTATTATTGAGAGGATTTCTGCCTAGCTATTGACATGTTGGGATTATTTTGACTTCGCCCTTGCATAGCAGGGGACTTTAAATAGCCGACCTATCTGCCGCTGTTTCAGTCAAATCAATATTACTAGGAAAAGATTTTCTGCAAATCGATGCATATCAAATGAAGGTCACCAGTTCACAAGAACTACTAACAAACCCCAATGACACTCGTAATAAAATATTCACGGTTTGTTAGATACAATAATCTATTTGTGCCTTTCACGCGGTCCACTCAGATATTCCAACAGTTTTGCGTAAAACTAAACAAACGACTAACGACTTTATTCCTGGCGGACAAAGTCTAAAATAGCTCAAACTATTCGTGGACCGTAGTCTATTCTGCGTGGGAGACTGTACCCTAATTAGAGTCACATATGACAGCTTGGAGAGCGGTATAGGAAACATAATATTTTTGTATCACGAATATGTTGCGGTATAGAAAGCACCTATCCTTCCATTCTATTGTTAAGTGTTATTATGTAAATATAATACGGCAGGCATTATTTTGCTTGCTAACCAAACTATAACAAGCATATACAGTTTTCGACATTGATTTGATTTGACACGTCGCCGTCGGGAAGTTAACGAAAGTCCGACTAACATCGGCTTGCTTCGGTTTTATAGAGCGTTCTCTCTATCACACAACACATTTCTTCAGCTTGTTATATTTTATGTTAAAATCAAAGTTATTCTAATCCTATTGTACTATCCTTCCTACTAATATCCTCTAACGGCGAAACGAATCTGGCTGAAGCTTGTTACAGGGATATATTACAGCCTGGAATAATATAGGCTAGTTTTAGGTTTTTAGGCTATTTTATCCAATCCATCAAAAATCCACAAGAGTGAAACTGCGGGCAGCATCTTGCATTTTATAAGACAAACAGTTTTAGCTACTATTGAAGTAAACCGATATTAGCGACTTCCACTCTCCTTCCCGAAGAGACATACTAAATCAAAAACCGAGTACTGTATTTATGTTTAAACAGTGGAGTGATCAATTAACAAATAGACGATTAGAACTTCTGCCAATTGGCTAAGATTTCGACCATGCAAGTTGACGTTCAGTAAAAATTGGCGCCAGTCGTTTGAATTCTTACGACTACCGTTTAGTTCAGGGCAATTTTTTTAAGTTTTTTATTTTTTGTATAAGGACATAGATTTATTGTCTGATGATAAACGATTTATCATCACATATGGCCGCCAAGTTCGCCTGGCATACCATTCGACGAAAAGACACATCTGGGGAATACCATTTTAATACCTTGAGCAATCATGGCAGTAAGGTAAATTTTAGCGCTTATTGGCAGACAATCACACGGTCCACCTGATGAAAAGTGGTTACCGTAGGCATGTGCAACACAAGGGGAGTCACACTCGTGTTGCCGACCATGTAAGAATAGAGAGGTTCGTACAGTCAGTGTGAGACACTGACAGCAGGACAAGACTTTGGTCTTCCCAGTGACAACACAAAAACTCTCCAGTGAGCTCTGGCTGTACTTACCGCCGGGAAGACAACACGAGGTTATAATGGTCGTAGGGAGGAGATACTTCCCCAGTCAGACTGCTCAATTGGGGCGGGAATATCTTCGTGTCCTATCTCCTACAAAATATTTCTTTCTGATATGTAGATTTATTTTTTTCGAACTGCTTTCAAGACAACTGCTGCTTCGTGGATTTATACAAGAGTTGATGACCACTTAATGAGAAGATATATGAACTATGTGGTCGAAATTGAAGATGATATGGTCGGAAAGGGAATTGATTGTGAAGTGGAAAAAAAGAGATAAGCGCAAAAAGAGTTCAATTAAAATGACCCCAAATAAAGGGATAAGGATAAGAAGACGATGATACCCACTGACAAAGTCAGGCTGGTCATAAAGCAGGCGCTTATCGCCTGGTTTACAGGTAACAATGCCTCTAGCTAAAGGGTTGTGTGATTAACTCACTAATACCCTGGACATTATTGTATCTACGAGAAACAATTACCTCACACTAATACGCAATAATATTAGATATTATAGTACCATTACCTGATATTAAAGTAGCTAGAATACAGGAGCGAAGCGGATGTCGCTTCATGTAATTACTAGTAATAACAGCATCAGATTGAAGTTAAAAGCCTATCTAAACGTGCTCACAAATAATAATATCACGTGTTACGTAGATATTGTGAAACTGTACAGCGCTGAAAATATTCTAGACGCGTCTTTTCTTAACCCCCAAAAGATGTGTAGTGTGCATATAGAGTACATGTAGTATATGTTGTAATGTCGCTGGGATCAAGATATATGCCCGCAACTAGACTTATATTTTGTTAAAAATAAATTCAGTCACGCAAGTAGTGTGAAGGCATGAGAAGGCGCCTCCAGAAATTGTCAATAACGGTATGAATAAATCAGAGAGGACAACTGGAAAAGGTAGCTTGTTTGCGAATTCATATGAAACATTGAACCTTTTCAGGGAATTTGTGGATCGCTCGATGCCGAGTACCCACGGAACAGATATTTCTGTGCTGTGTTCCAATAAGGATATAAAAACTACAACAACACATGTGTACCCGATGTGATATAAAAACAGCTTTTACAAACTGTTCCTTCTTTTCAAACTGCATCTTAATTTAGAGTGACAAGAAAAAACACTTTCGAACCTTTTAACTGTCCCAATAAAACAGTACAGATGCGTGTACAATATTAATCTAATCCGGCTTTATACATTTCCTGGGACATTAAAAGTTTATTATTTTATTGAAAACACTTAACCACTCTTTCTCTTGTTGTTACTGCATTGTAAATAGGATTGAGCTCAACACCACACTTCAATTATATTGAAACAGTCTTTCAATTTTTTAACTAACAATAGAAGAAACTGTACCGCGTCATGTAAACGATTTTATGAGTAACTAAATTACTATATAACCGATTTCTTCTTTTACTAAGAAATCTGAAGGACCTTTAGGTGGAACATATCGTAAGATTTGGCAAGAAAACAGGTACCTAGGTTCGACGGAACGTCGTAATTGCCGGATATCCCACCGGGGTAATGGTTGAAATGATCCACATAAAAGGGTAGATACCCGCCCGGTCGCTGGTATCTCCGCTATAAGTAAGTAACCAACAATTTCGTGAAATAAGTATTAAGTTATCGTCCGTAAACACAAAAATATAATCCCTTTACTCAAGTAGGTATGCCATTATTATCTTCTTGCTATGTTTATTTGAGGTCGGCGCAACATGTGTGCTTTTTCCTATCCATCTCAAGATTCACCCGGTTATATCATCTTTCTCAATCCATTCATTCTCTCTTAGATTTTCCTCGCCCTTTTCTATTATGAATACGAAAATAAAAAAGATAGGTCCAGAAAAGGGCCACGTATAAATAAATCATAACATTGTTCGTATTACAATATACATATGATACAAGATCACAGGAATCTGAAGATTTCGAAACAATTGTAACTTAGAGGATATCCTTAAGGACAAATACTCGTAATAAAAATCTATTCAAAATTCAGTTTCGATCTGTAAAAATTCAAATTAAATGTCAGAAACGATCACGATTTCAATGAAAAAAATTCTGGTATTAATCACATTATCTTTCTTGTAAATTGTGGGAACAATAAGCCGTTTTTGACATTTCATTTGCTTTTGACAGATCGAGGTAGAATTTAGAATAGACTTTTATTAGGATAGTTAATCATCTAGTAGACAATCTATGGTGGCATAAACACTTCAAACATTGTAGAGCTTTATTCGAATTGGTAATATTACAATGTAACAATTTAGCTCTGCCGGAATTCCCAAGTCCTATTACACGGGTCGGTGATTGGTTGCGTCATGGATGTTTTGTTTTTTTTTCTTTTTTATGGAGCGATAACTATACCTACGCATACAATCGGTGAGTCTTCCAAGTTACTATAGATCGGAATGCTAAATTTACTGCAGGGTACATGCGAAACCAGTCCTTGCCAAGACGCCTTAATAATGCTTTGTCCGGATTGAATCTTGGTAATACGATTGGAATTTCCGGTACAGACAGGATTAACGGATTACTTAAGATCCTTCGATTTGTTATTTTATTTTATGTGATAGAAACAAGGATAAATTAAAAGGAATTTGTAGTTCATGTCATTTATCAATATCTAAACTAACTAAAAATCTAGGAGATATTTCACCTTCACAAACAATCAGGGAATTATCTGACTTATTTTTGCTGACGTTGAACATAGATATCCTATCTTAATGCGAATCCGGTGCGTATTTACAAAAATTTCCTTATTTATGGGCCATGACGTCATAGGCATCCAGTGACGTCATGGGCACGGCAACCTTTAGTTAGATAGATACAATTGGAAGATAAAATTTTGTTAAGAAGCTACAGCAAAATGTATTTTAGTAATTCAATGAACAGGCAAAAGTATCTGTGTAAAGTAGAGACAAAGTTAATTCCTTATGCAGACAAAATCATCTAAAATTCTAGACGAAAACCCCCGTGAACTCTTCGCAACTAGAAGCAAGTCCTTCGGAAGGAAATTCAATTTGTACACTAATCAAACCAGGTCCAAAATTGAAAATGTCGCAAACCAGCCTTTCACCAATACAGATTCGACGAAAAGTTAAATTGAAATTGTAGATACAGTGACATGAAGTGTATTGATTTTTTGTGAAAGTATAGTTAGTAAAATCTGAAAGTAGCCTTGTTGAACTAAAGCTAAGATATTAAAAGCATGACTTGCATGAATTTTTGTACTGAACACCAGGGGATCTCGTTCAGCAACTGCCTAGTTAATAAGTTAACACTTCAACTATGATGCTAATTGTGTTTTCCTACCCAATTAGTAGGTACTGTTCCAGAAATACCTGAGTGATTAAGCTTCACTGGACGCGTATATAATTTACGTTTTTCTTTTCAGAAAGAATGGTCCGGAATTGTATTGGCTGTTGATATATGGCCAGGTGGAAGGACGACCTCATCAAGGTCGCCGGGAAGCGCTGGATGCGGGCTGCTTTAGATCGGTCATTCTGCAAGTCTGTGGGAGAGGCCTCAGCAGTGGACTATGTGTGGCTGACATGATATGATTGCACGAGCTGTAGTTCCACCGATTTCTTTATTTCTTTCGACGCTGCATCAATACTTACAAACTTCGTCCTTATCATATTAGTAGGATAAAATTTATACTCGTATTCAAGATGAAGGATCCCTATTTGTATCATGGTCAATGAGTGGAAATGGATTTAATTATAGGTGGAGAATAATACGTTTATGTGTTCGGACAAAAGATACGCTCTGTTGCGAGTTATAATAACCCATAATGGTGGGTAAATTCACAGGTAAAATATAGACTTGCGAACAAAAATAGTGCTATTTTTGCATGGTTTCATCCAGGTGTTAACCAATTTGGTTACGTACTATCTTTACTTGTATCATTCTAAAGTATAATTAGCATAGTTCTTTTTTATCTACCCCCCATGAGCGCAGGCCTGGGGGTGACTGGTGGAGCCGCCTGTCACCCTGGCAGAAGCAGGCCGCGGCGGTGGCGCGCCTCGCGCGCCTACCCTTTTCCCTGGACGAGGAGAGGGCTAGACCGTGAGAGATGGCCCTGGGTCGGCCGGGGTGCGAGGGATATGCCTGTCAACCTCACCTTCGGCAACCAAAACAACCCACCGGCGGCGTGTGTTTTGGTCGGTTCGAGTCCGACATAACCTCTTCCACCGGCTCCGGTGGGGGGAATCCATGTAGATTTTGCGCACGTAAAAAAAAAGGACACGTGTCACCTCGCCCAATGGTAAGCTAAAGGCTCAAGAAAGAGGGTCACCATTACAGTCTGTTCAAATGGCGGTACTCAGCTTGGGGGTCTCATCAGATGCTTTTACACGCCCCGCTTATAGGACCCGGGACTGTAGGAATAAAGGAAACAAGTGAGCTGGTAATTAATTCCAGGTCTTGGTGGTACGGCAAAGAAAAGAGTCTGCACCTTGTTCGGGTGACATCTAAGCCCTACACGTGTTGTCCTATGCAGGAAAGAAGAGGGGTGGGCTTAGTTGGAAGAGCTCAACAGAACACTCACCATGGTATTAAAATTAAATGGTATGGTAGACTAGAGTTACTATACAATTGCAATGTCTATTATATAATTACTTGTTATTGCCATTATATAGGTATGTTTTAGTTTAACAACTACAATTAAATATAGTGAGCACCGCAGCAGTTGCAATGTCATGCTTAATGATATAATTTGTGAATACATACCAGTATTGTAATTAAAGGCGGAAAATATTGGCCGTTGTTTTTTATGGTTATTATTTTTATTACTTATTCGCTAGTTCGCTTCGCTAGTGCCTTGCAAACTTGTCACGTTGAGCGAAATTAATACACCACTTTGTGAATAAAATGATTATCATAACCTTCTCCGGTTGCATCTGAGACTTCATCTCGGCACCCGAGGCCCACTTACGCCTTATGATAATAAGTAGAAGTAAGCCGGCTCCAAAGCATTAACTTTATGTTAGTACATATTAAGTTTATGCTCCAGATATACGTGCGTCTATCACAAGGTGCACTGACCTGCAGAAGTGGAGAGGTGCGGTGACGTTTTCTTTGGTCAATGTGGTTTTAGACTCTTTCAAGGCTTTTATTCCAAAATCTCATAATTAAAAAACGCTATCTTTCATTTGTTTAACAAAATATTTTAAAAGGGTTAGATTTTCTAATGACTCTTAGCTGATTGAGAAAAAAGTAATACCGAAACTTGAAGAAGCGATGAAGAGCGATGATTGCAAGATGGCGAAAATATAATTTGTAGGTACCTACTATCCAATACTAGCGCTAAGCTACAAAGCCGTAGAAACGCAGAAACTTGTTATCCCAAGAATTTCTCAAGCTTATTTCATAAATCTCGAAATGTTCGAAACTCGAACCCATAAAACCCACCAAATAATATAGGACTTAACGAGCCGCCGGCCTGGGGGTGACAGGTGGAGCCGCCTGTCACCCTAGCAGAAGCAGGCCGCGACGGCGGCGCGCCTGGCGCGCCTCCCCGTTTACCGGGAACGAGTTGGGGACTCTGTAGTCCCCACACACCCGAGAAGAGGGCCAGATCGTGAGAGATGGCCCTGAGTCGGCCGGGGTGCGAGGGATATGCCTGTCAACCTCACCTTCGGCAACCAAAGCGACCCACAGGTGGCGTGCGTTTTAGTCGGTTCGAGTCCGACATAACCTCTCCCACCGGCTCCGGTGGGGAGGTATCCGTGGAAATTTTGCACACGTAAAAAAAAAAAGGGCTTAACGGGTACATTAATAAATACCTACTCTATTGCGTCTTTCTTACTTTCATTATACTAATAAATTTTAACTGCAACCCTTTGTACTATGTAAAGTAATTTTATTTTGTAGTTTTTTTTATCATACTTTTGTGATTGTGTTTATACATGCTCGCCAGGAAAGTAGCGAACGAGCGATTCAGGTGCCGTCACGCTCAGATCTTTACTTGACTTTTTTAATCTCCTCGATCCGATTGACATACGTATTCTTACTCTATTAACGAACAGTTAAATGTTTACTAGGTTTGTATTCTATACAAGTTCAAATAAATTAAGGTATGTTTTACGAATCGATATCAGTTATTGGAATTTTTACCGTTGACTGAAATGGTTACCATTCATTTATCAAATCGGTTGATAGAGATTGCAATTGAATTATTTATCGTTCATGTGTAAAGTAATAACTACATGTATTGTGTTCGTTTTTAATTGTTCTACTGCTTGCTGGTAATCCAACAATCTTTTATTGACCGTCTGTCTGGTGCAAAAATTTCTTATTCAATTGGGTCTGGGGTTAGGAAGCAACAAATTTTTACAAAATGGAAATAAGTTTTTCAAGTAATACAAAAGTGAACAGCTGCAGGCTACGCAGTATGTTTACGTGTACATTTTTGGAACAAAGTCACACTCGCAGAAAACCTTTATTAATTTTTTTGTTCAAGGCTCATCTAGAAAAAAAATACAAGAGTTCTTTATTTCAATCTATTCTTTATATACATATAAGACCTTCGATAGCCTAAGTTTTAAATTCAGTTCTTGTACAAAGTAACATTGTACGCACAAGTCTCAATTGAAAAAAAGATGTTAGACCTTTCGATAAACGCTAGCTTGTAACAACATTGCAGGGACGGTCTCATCTAAATCCATTCTAATCTTACTTATATAAATGGAAAAGTTTGTGAGGATGAATAATACATACATATAATCACGCCTATATCCCTGAATTAACACCCACATTTCACTAATAATTGTATTCGGTCCCACGTAATAGGGGGTGAGTCTATTCCCGTATTCCAGGCACTATTGTTGACTCGAGCCATGTATCTGAGGCTGAGTCTAGGCTGTATATATCTGTCTGATGTTAAACAGCCCTATCCCTTAGTCGCCTTGTACGACACCGCATGGTAAGAGATGGGGTGACTCTAATTCTACTCTGCCGGAAACCACGCGGCAATAATATAATGAATAATAGGTGTATTTGAATTTATTATGTGTCATTAAAGCTGCTTATCGAATCTGGATCAAAATTTAGATTCTTATACTCCATTCGGTTAGGTTCGTAACTAATTAAAGGTAAATAACCTTGTAGCGACTTTTTACAAAAATACATTAATCAAATACACTACGAGGGATATGCTTGTCAACCTCACCTTCGGCAACCAAAAACGACTCGGGAGTCGTGCGTATTAGTCGGTTCGAATCCGACATAACCTCTCCCACCGGCTCCGGTGGTGGGGGAGGTTGGGTGCGAAAAATCCCCACGGAGGGTATCCGTGGGGATTTATTTTTCGCACGTAAAAAAAAGAAAGAAAAGTGGTTCAATTTCGTCTTCTAATCTTCAATAAGTTTCTGAACAGAAAAATATTTATATACTTACTGAGTTTTGAAATAAAAGATTTTAAAAAGACACATCAAGATTGTTTATGTTTAGTTTTAAATACCTCACCAAATGGAGTATAGTTAATAGGTTTTCGTATTTATAATTTACAGGCTGTTGCCCGTGCATTTACTTGCGAAAATACTGATAATTTCTGAACTTATTCTTGGGATAACAGTGATAATTCAGAATTTGAGTGGGCCCAGGAGTCCATAACACAGGGTACTCATTGCACAACAAACCAGGTATAGATTCCAATCTTGTTATTAGGCACTAGTACTTATTATGACATTGCATTATCGTAATTTTATCGAAACATTTATTCGACAAAGATAAGTATGTATTGCTATTCATTATCTTATCGGTTTGCAATAACCAGCAATATGGTATTATCCGTATTCTAGAAAGGAATTCAGGTAAATGATACAACTATGGAATATTTGAGTGAGTCAGAACAGAGCAGTACAACAACAATATAGTACTACCTAATATTACTAAAAGGAAAGGTTTGTTTCGATTAAGATAAGTAAATTTTTGAATCAGTTCAGGCGGAATTCGAAACAGTAATAGTTCGTACAAGTATCGGTAGATGACTCTCATACCGTCGCCGCAAGACAGATATATAAAGAAAAATTTTAATGGCTTCAGGCGAGTTTCGGTGGCTCCGTGGTCAGAGCAGTCCCCCATTAAGAGAAAGATCGCGAGTTCGAATCCCGCCTGATTCAAATCGATTTGAATAGTTAGCATATTAATAATTAATAAAATAGGGATCAGGGGGGTCACAAGCCGTCACACATTTAAATTGGGAGTTCGGAAACTCATGCTGGATAAATTGGAGGAAACCTCATTGTAATTATATTTATCAATGTATGATTGGATATTATTATGTGTATGTATATTTTATTTATATATTTATGTATATATGTATGTATTAATATATATTTTACCTAGTTACCTTTCATAATGCACCTACCTTGTTATTCTCTGCACCACCTATTAGGTTGGCTGGTAGAGAATGCCTGTGGCATTAAGTCCGCCTTTGTACATTTGTGCATGAAGTTTAAATAAATAAATGCAGAATAATTTCATTCGAAAAGTTGGTTTGTTTCTAATCGATAAACTCCGAAAAATCTGGACCGATTTCAAAAATTCTTTCACCATTAGATTGCTACGTTATCCCTGAATAACATATACTTCTTTATATTCCGATATTCTCACGGAATCTGGACTAACGCGGGTTGAAACCGTGGAGCGATGCTAGTACGTAATATTTAAATTAAATAAATGTTTAATGTTACATTTTGATTTTTTCACGAGCATTTCAAATGATCATTCACAAAGAATGATCTTTGTGAATATGAAATGCTCGTGTTTTGATTGAAAATAAAAGAATTGCCTTGATGGTTGCATCAAAAACTGAAGTTACGAATAAATACTAAATATTTTTTTTTTTAATAAAATTATAGCAATTAAGTATCTGGTCAGGAAATTAATAATATATTTTTTTGTTGTTGTTCTTTTTGTACTTCGATGATGATGTTTAATTTTTTCTTAATTTTTGTACTTCGATGATGACACTTAATACCAAACTAATATATTAGGTATTCACCAGTAGTACTAGGTAAAGAAGACCATAAATAAAGTCTAACTGCGGATTTGGCTGAACTATCCTCTGTCGCACCATTAAGGCCTGGAATTCATTACCAGCTCACGTGTTTCCTTCTTCCTACAGTCCCGGGTCCTTTAAGCGGGGCGTGAAAAAGCATATGATGAGGCCGTCAAGCTGAGTGTCACCATTGTCACACGGTATGTGTAAATAATGGTGACCCTCTTTTCTGGGACTTTGCCTTCAGCTTACCATCAGGCAAGGCGAAGTCCAATTGACGTGTACCTACTATATAAAAAAAAAAACTTCGATATTTTCCGTGAAGCGTCCGCTTCGCGTCTTCGACTTCAAAAAGGCATTGGTGTGTGTCATGGTAATACCTGGGATCGAACCCGAGACCTCATCTCGGCAGTCCATTACCTATACTACTAGGCTACCGCAGATATATCATTCAACGCGGCGAGACTCCTCGCCGGATCGCCACCATGGATCCTGGAAGCGAGATGCCTTTCGGCGCTATACCGGTTCCGAAGGGCGGCGCGGGAGCGGGGTCACGATCCCGAGCCCGAAGAGATTCGGGCCGTGAGATCCCGGCTCCACAGGGAAATGGTGGCGGAATGGGAGATACGACTTGGGCAACCAGGCGCAGGGCACGCCGTAGTAACGGCGGTAAGACCCATCATGGGGGAGTGGCTAGAGAGGCCACACGGCAGCCTCTCGTACCGTCTGACGCAGATGATCACCGAGCACGGATGCTTCGGAAAGTATCTGCGTCGGATGCAGAAAGAGCCAACGTCCGAGTGCCATCACTGCGACGCGAGCGAGGACTCAGGTCCGCACACGCTCACCGAGTGTCCGGCGTGGGAGACGCCGAGGCGGGAGCTTGTGGCGGCCCTGGGAGTGAGGGTTCTCACGCTCTCCACCTTGCTCGCGGCGATGGTTCGCTGCGCGGATGCGTGGGCGGCCGGCGCCTCCTTCTGCGAACAAGTAATGCTCGTGAAGGAGGAGGCGGGGCGGGAGCGGCAGCCGGAGCGACGAAGGATCGCAAGACAAGCTGCCCGCGTACGAAGGCAACTCGGGCGTCGGAGGTCGATGAACGACCTCCGCCCCCCATGAGCGCCGGCCTGGGGGTGACAGGTGAAGCCGCCTGTCACCCTGGCAGAAGCAGGCCGCGGCGGCGGCGCGCATGGCGCGCCTCCCCGTTTCCGGGGACGAGTTGGGGACCCACACCCGAGAAGAGGGCCAAATCGTGAGAGATGGCCCTGGGTCGGCCGGGGTGCGAGGGATATGCCTGTCAACCTCACCTTCGGCAACCAAAACGACCCACAGGCGGCGTGCGTTTTAGTCGGTTCGAGTCCGACATAACCTCCTCCACCGGCTCCGGTGGGGAGGTATCCGTGGGGATTTTGCGTACGTAAAAAAAAAAAAAAAAAAAGGCTACCGCAGATCAAATATTAGAATAAATCATATCAAATATAAAAAGACCCTTTTGATGTAAAATATCAAAGTTCTGCTGTTTCGTAGTCACAGTGAACAACAACTAAGTTGGCTAAATGCTCAGAGGATGACGACCTTACCCTGTAGTGATAGTAACACCTTTGCAAACTAGGTTTACAGACGGAAGTTGACAATTACATTTATTAAACGTTCACATCATACTTACAGTACATTTTCAAGATTAGAAAAAGAAAAGAAAAATGACTACTTGCTACTACATCTATTATTTTCACTATTTATTTAGAAAAATGAAAACCGCGGTAGCCTAGTGGTATGGGTAATGGACTGCTAAGACGAGGTCTCGGGTTCGATCCCAGGTTTACCATGGCACACACCAATGACTTTTCGAAGTTATGTGTGTATTTATCGCAGGTTTATAAGTGCCCGGTTAATGGCAATAGGCTCGCCACCTATTACATTGGGACCTAAACATAAACTGGCGAAATGGAAGTCTAGCACCTCTGCCTACTCCTTCGGGGATATAGGCGTGAGTTTATGTTATGAAAATCTAGACATTGCATACATAGTCATCATTATCATCATCATCAAAGTATACAAAAATTAGATAACTATACTGCATCATCATCACCTTAATATTGTCCTGATTGCATGCAAAGTCTGCACCTTGGAGCCCGGGTACGCACAGAATCCAGGTTTACTAAAATAGATAGATAGATAATTCTTTATTGTACACCAACAGATTTACAGTAGGACTACTACAACGATTTGTGCTTAGATGGATTTCTTAATGGTCGGCAGTGCGAGTGTTACACCCCTGGTGTTGCATACGTCCTTAGGCCACGGTAAACACTTCCCATCAGGTGGGCCGTGTGCTTGTCAGAGAGAGAAGTATAAGTAAAATAAAATTAATATATGGTTTTACACAGAGTATTATCAACATATACTGATATACATATACTATAACACACAAATAGATATATAAAGTAGAAAATTCATACTAATACGAAGGGAAAATATCACTTAAATATAGAATTAATAGCACAACAAGAGAGATATTTTGTTTTAAAAGAATTAGGTCCTTAACCCATTATCAATGTTAATGACCTGTATGTTATCAAGAGGTCAATCACTTATTCGGGAAATGTAATCCTAAATAATTTGCATTGTGTAAACTTAAATGGACAATGCAGCAGCAACTCAGTTAGATAAGGTTAACCACTTGGAAACAATTATAATTCCTCATAAATATTGTATTATAATATATAGAATAGATAATAGTACTGACAAAAACTTAGCTTATTATTAAAATCTGTTGTGTGAATCATTATATTCTTGCCTCTGCCACCTAAGTTGTATAAAAAATAAGCATAATTATGTTAATATGTAGGTTGCAAGATGGTAATTATTACCATCTTAATTTAAAACACAAAAACAAAATAAAAAGTAAAGAGGAGGATATATACACTTCCATAAATTAATATTGTGTTCTAAAAACTAAAAATGTACATTTGCTTTGTCTTATACCAGTGTACTTATATTAGGTATTAAATACAAAAGTTATAATACTAGACAAATTTTCTGTATTCATATGCAGTGAGACAGAAAGTATATACTGATTTATATTTGATAAAAAGAGTGCAGATGTATTATTGTGCTTGACAATACCAACTTAAATGTGTAGTCCAATATGAATATGCATATTTATGTTATGTTTAGTCAATCCGATTAAGGGCCCAGATTAAGATTTCAAAACTGAAGAATTCAAAAACTATTCATTACATGAAACCATAAAATCTATAATACAGAACCACAAGAAGTATTAATTGGATGTTGGCGTACTCAGTTTCGTTTAATGGATGGGGCAGATTGCAGAAGTTAAGGTGGGGTCATGTGGGTTATTTGTTTTAATTTTGTCATTATATTAATTTAATTTTTGTTAAGATTTCTTAATTTTTGGTCAGGCTGACAGCAGGGTGGGACAAGCACCCTATTTCATTATTTACTCCACTTACAACAATATCATGTTTAGTATAGGACTGCTTACGGCTTAAAGTCCCATCTGGAGCATTCACTTTATCTAATGTAAATTGAATATCATGTTAATGTTTGATTTAGAGTTATTGGCCCGGTTAATGGCAATAGGCTCGCCACCTATTACATTGGGACCTTAACATAAACTGGCGAAATGTGGGTGCTAGCACCTCTGCCTACCCCTTCGGAGATATAGGCGTGAGTTTATGTTATGTTAGGGTTATATTTAAATAAAATAGGGTTATAGTTAAATTGGGATATAGACATATTCAGAAACTCATACTTGAAATTTAAAGAAATGGCAGCACAGGTTCTGAGGTCCTCACAGTGATCTACAGTATAATAGTGATACTGCTACTTTGTTATTTGACACAAAACTCGTATGCTTATCAATTTGGTTATGTAAAATAATATTACTTTGCGGACATTGATGTGGGTTGTGCATTTACCTAACAGAGATATGTGCTGTAAACTTCTAATATCATTGTATTACACATAACTGTTAAATGTTCCAATAAATAAATAAAAGTTTTATTCTAAGCTTCTCAGTATTGTAATGCAATAGTAAACAATAGCATGATAACATTCACATATAAACAGCAAGAACCCTGGTTACTTAAAATACAGATAAAAACACATCATGATGACTCAGTGAAGAGTTCAAGTAACATAGAGGTTGGTAATAAACCCATTAAGTTTATACAATCTTTTTTGTGAGTTAGTAAGCATTTTTAACAGCTCACAAATGAATTTTAATTGCCTATGGTTGTGGTACTGTGCAGTACCATGACTCAAGAATACTGTTAAGAAGTAGGAAATCAAATTCTTGTAAGTTTTCAGAACTAATATGAATTTCTGTTATTGTTTTTTTTGACTATCAGCACTCTGAGTTTTAAAAACTTTGATTAGTGACAATTGACTTTATTCATACAAAGACAAGGCTACAATAAAATTGTTATTGTTTATCAGTATGAGTTTTTTAAGCCAGTACATCCTTGATGATTCAACTCAAATTATTCAAATGATATTAATTCTGTAAACTGTTGCTGAATAAATAATAAAGATATAAAAAATTAAAAGGTTATGAATTGTACCTCATTCCTCTAGATATAAGTGCAGCAGTCGTTATTTGATGCACTGGCAAGTGGCCAAGCATCATGTAAATTATACGCATACATAGAAACCTTGGAGAGCCGACGAACAAGGAAGTGAATAACATCACAATAAGCTGCCCATATCACTGCCCTAACATTACCTTGAAAAGTTCATATTTGAGCGCGTTATTTATTACAATAGTACCATAGAGTGTAATGCTTTCGAAAATATATTACTGTTATGATATTGATGTCTTTGTTGTAAGTATCAAAAGCAAAAGCAATGTATGTTTTCTGCCGAAACAATAATGACATCGGGTATTCTAACACGCATTCTGAATTCGGTAATACATTTTCGTGACAGTTTTTGTTAAGTAATAAAGAAAAAATGTGGTATGTGGTAATACCGGCCAACAACACCAGAATAATTCATTTAAATAAGAAAAGAAAATCAAGAATTGTTCAAATATTACTTACAGTTCTTATCACCAAATGTCCATGGAGTTACTGTAACATATATTTACACTTCTTTGTTGCACATAATAATACGTTCAGTATTTCAAATTTCAACACTTATTCACGACTGTACCAATTTAATACATGTAAGTAATAAGGATTGCGATTGTAGTAAATTGACAGAAAACAACGGAATAGAAAATACGTGCGGAGCGGTTGGATGTATGAGCTGTTATTCTGTAATTTTTCGATAGATGGCGTCTGTCACAATGTGAGCATAGACAACAGTAATATGAAAGACCCAAATTGTTGTAGGTATTACCAGGTGTGAATATTTTTATACACCAACAATTTTGAGGTTATTTTGTAAGAATTTAAATTAAAATTATAAATTAATTTAATGAGCAATTTCATAATCAAAGAAATTTCGAAAATATGTATTTTTTTTAAATTTGGAATGAGTGTTTGAAGAATTTATAATAATAATTTAACAGCTAAAGATGATCGATAGCTACTTACGGCAGAAAGAAATCGCAGTATTCCAAGTTGAATAAATGGAACATTTAGGTTCTATAATTTTAATGTTATCAGCAACGCAATAACAAAAAGAAAATTTACTTTTGAACCATAAGTAATTAATTTGAACGAACATGAAAGAAATTGAATGTTCAATATATAAAATCTACTAAACTGATGAATCGGTTTAATATTTCGAAACAACTGCCCAACAGTCGTTAAAGAATAATACATTTAATATAACCATTGAAAACTCAATTTGTGCAAATATTTCATATAAATAATTTAATAATTTTATTCATAGAGCTGTATAGCTAAGTGTCAATTACAGATCAGCTGTTTTTTTCAGACTTGTTCCTTTAAAATGTGAAAACCAGCATTTCGGTCTTTATTATTGACGAACAACTGACAGTCTGTTTCACAACGGCGACATCTAGTGTGAGACAATGAAACTATTAAATAGCATTCCGTCTCAGTCGCACTAGTGCGTTCCTTGCAGCCGAACGGTTCAATGACTTTGGCGACCGTTTCTATTTTCTCTCTGGTCTTGTCGTCGGGTGTCGGGCTGCAAGGAAGGGGTCTTTGTTTGCGTTTCACGTTCGTGTCGCACGGTATCATCTGCGGCCGCGGCTTTATCGTATCGTTACCGAGACGGAATGTACCCGCATAAGTGGAAGCGTGGGTCTCGCTCCTCCCGGTCGATGTGAAATGTCGTGTAGTGTACCAGAGTGGCGCCGTCTTCGAGTGCAAGTGCAGTGAGGTGCAGTGGTGTGTGCGAGAGAGCGTGGGTCGACTTGGCCACGGCGAGCGAAGTGCGCGGAGGTGGCGGCGGCCGCGCGGCCATGACCGGCGATATGCCTCTAGGGAGCGCGCACGCGTTCGGGCGCGCGTTGCTTCGGGACGGGGCGCTGCCACCGCTTGAGCCCGGCCCGCCCGCGCCGCCGACGGCCAACGCGCAGCCGCCCGACAAGCGGCCACCGGCGGCCGCCGCAAGCCCCGAGCAGGTCATGAAGCTCTATATGAACAAACTCACCCCATATGAACACCGTGAGATATTCGACTATCCCCAAGTGTACTTCATAGGCGCGAACGCCAAGAAACGACCCGGGCTAGTCGGGTTCCCAAACAATTGCGACTACGACAACGAGCAAGGCTCGTACATCCACATACCTCATGACCACATAGCGTACAGATACGAGGTGCTCAAAGTTATCGGCAAGGGTAGTTTCGGGCAGGTGGTTAAGGCTTACGATCACAAGAAGCGCGAGAACGTCGCGCTCAAGATGGTCCGCAATGAGAAGCGGTTCCACCGCCAGGCACAAGAGGAGATCCGCATATTGGAGCACCTCCGCGAACAAGACAAAGACAACACAATGAACGTCATCCACATGTTCGACTCGTTTACGTTCAGGAACCATACATGTATCACTTTCGAACTGCTGTCGATTAACTTGTACGAGCTGATCAAGAAGAACAAGTTCCAGGGTTTCTCTCTGCAGCTCGTGCGTAAGTTCTCGCACAGCCTGCTGCAGTGCTTGCATGCACTCAACAAAAACAGAATCATACATTGCGACATGAAACCGGAGAATGTGCTGCTCAAACAACAGGGACGTTCCGGTATCAAGGTATAGTATTTTTTATCAAATAGAAACCATACAAATATATATTTCAAATACATAAAGACTAATTTATTAATTGAATGTTTGTATTTAGAAACAACGGATCGTATTCGATCTCGTTTTATTTTTCTGCAGAAAAGTACACTTCACTCGTCGCACATAACAAAAAATGTACATGGACCGTAGGGTAGACTTGCTTTTGAAACTAGTTTTTATCACCCGTAACAATCCCAAATTCCAAACACCTGTTTATATAGAACGCTTCACGGCGGATAAAATCAATAAGCAGTGCTATGTAACATTTTTCGTTACCAGTTGCAACTGTGTGCGTGCGAGCCAGATCAGCTGACCACACCCGCACCCCTATTTACCTGACCACTAAAGCACGCATGATAACGGCATTATTGGTATTATTACCTACACGGATCGTTAAATTAGATCATGCATATAATGACTGTACATTTGTAGGTATTGGATAAAGTGTTTTTAGAAAATGTTTTCCGTTTCCTATCAATTCAATGCGTTATTAGTTTTTACTAGCAACAGATTGTGCGATAAACGTTATCTGTGGAACGTCTCAAGTCGCTCACCCATTCGCGTTCTATATTTAAACTTCCCGATACATACAAGTAACTCGGTCTCGCGCCATGTGTGATGCTATACCGTGGGTATTTACGTCAACACGCATCCGCGTATCCAGAATATGGTTAAGTCTTCTACCGCTGAAAAGGAACCAATGTCAGTCCGCATCGTTGCATGTAACAAAAATATAAAATAAAACAAAAACGTATGAAAACCTTCGCTCACAGTAACAAAAACATTGACCTACAAGTTGATGATTGAGCATCGCGCCAATAGCTTTGTCGAAATGTCTTGAGAATCTTGAAATTGCGGCTACATTATGTGTAAAACTCAAGTAAAACAAACATTTATGTTCAATGTAAGCATTTTTGTCAATACCAATTGCACAATTAATTAATCTAGGTCACAGGCAGTGTCAATGACGTAAATAACATTAAATATGTTCAACCTAAATGCAACTGAGCGGTTTACTTTTTTATTAATTGGCAGGCATATATGACCACAAAATAATCATATGACCACATGACATGTTTATAACCTGCCCTGTGTAATATTTAACATTTGTGTCGTGTTTATTCAGGTGAGACCTAGATATTATAGACAGATATACAGGTAGCAGATAAGATATATGTTCTGTTGGCATCACATTGTTGCTATGCCATGCACGTAAAACAGTAGGTACTGTGTAGTTGTAGCAACGAAACAGTAGTTTTATCCATTGTTTTCGTTAATCAAGAAAAACATTAGCTAACAGCCTTTAGAAGTAAAGTAACATTTCCTCGTTATAATACTAAAGAATATGGCATCATTATGTATTTTTTGTACAGATAACGGCATTTATTTTATTTAAGACTGGTTTATAAGTTGACTTATTAGGAAAAGTTACCGTAAAAGTTCGAGTCAATTAAGACATCTCATTTCTTAATAAGCTAAATGCTTTAGATAAAAGCTTTTTGAGATTTATGAATAAAATATACATATATTATGTCTTCAAAAACTTAATGTAAAAGTGGCTAATTTACTGTAACTGTTTCTTACTGCCACAGTTGTCTGAATCACTGCATGCTCTAATTGAATACATTAGATTAATTATTTTTATCTGTACGCAGACAATGGAGGTAATAATAGCCAGTTATGGTAGATATCTTGTTCATACTCTATATTGCAAACGTACTATAATATAACCGCGAGAATATAATTTACGGACTACAGAATCGACTGATTATTTACTGGAGCTGAACTAATTAGGTTTCATTATAAAGTAGTATTCTGTATTATAAAGTATAATACAATAGGTTATTAGACATACTTCCCTCTTGGATTAAAATACCTATGACTATTTACTACTCTACCATGTTCTCGTAATATTATTTAAAAGTATTCTTAATTTTTATTTCTTGTTAAATAGTAAGTTACTCCATTCGACAGGTTTAGTTTAAACAAAGCGTGCCCGCGACTTTAGAATAAATATGTAAGCTACCTGGGGTTGTCTTCATAGTCAGGCTTTTTTGTACGAAAACTTTAATTCTCAGCTGATATCTTGAATGCATTGTACAAAAAAGCCCGCGCTTGCAAGGCCACAGACAAAAAAAAACGTAAATTATCATCCATTCGAAATCCAAAAGTTGAAGGAGTTTCGATTCCTCGAAAAATATCAGTTAATTAAAACCAAACTATTTTTGACGGATTTTATCGAACGATGCTGATCATTAAATTAATTGCCCATGAGGTCTGTTAAAATAATTATATTTGCGAATAAATGAATTTATAATTAAAATGATTTAATAAGCCACGTTTTTCAGGTCAAGTTAGTGCGTTTTCTAGTTTTCTAAAACACTTTTTTATATAAAATTACTTAGTTCTTCAAATTTCATTCTTGAGCACTATTAAAACCTGACTACGTTGAAAAAGAAACAGACCTTGATTGATACTTAAGCGGCGAACGTGATGGATTTATAAGTAAGTATTTAATTAACGAACAAATTGATTAATTCCAAAATCTTACTTTCTGCAACGTCAATCAATGTCATTTTAGCGTTTTCTATACCTTGATTAATCAAGTCAGTATAAAAAAAACTGGTTAATACTGAATACAATTTATTCTGTTCATACTAACTCGACAAAGTGGAATCTGTCTAGCCAAAAAAACTTATGTTTTCAAACAAATGTCGGGATGTGCATTGGCCTCGAGAGAACACCTGTGCACGCATCAGGTAGGCACAAAAATAAACCCGCCTAACTGAAGCAGGTTTCTGTACCATAAAGAGCGAGCATATTTCCTGCCGATTGAATAATGGATGTCGCCCCTGTCTGACTGATCTTAGAAGGAATATTCAAGGTTTTGTTATTTCGTGCCTAAAAGTTTGACAATCTTTTGTATCGTTTCGAAATTTTACATGTTTTAGAATAGAATAGAAATAGATTTTATTTTAGATAGACCAATTAAAATATAACCAAGTTAAATAGGTATGCAATCGAAATATGCACACTATTATCTATTCTGTGATATAGGTCCATCCTCAAGAGCAATTTCTTACAGGCAACCTTTGGAGGCACATGAAAGTACCAGTAAAAGTTTCTAGAAGAATTTTCGTGGAGAAACTTTTGTATTATATGCCTGTTTTTTGTTATTGGTGAGTCGATCAATTCGTACATAAGAGGCCTTTATTAGTTTTTTTACTGTGGCAAGTATTATAGTAGGCCGTTAATGGACAATGTAAGACCTTGATGGTCATGATTGACGAAAAAGGAATAAGAATAATGTATAGAAGATCATGTTATAATCAATTAAGGTGACGTTTTTACTTTTATTCTGATGCAGCTTTCCGGCAAAATGTGTCAATGTATATACAGGTGTTCTGGAGCAATTTTGTGAGATGCAGACTGTAATTTAGGGCATATGCATATTATACCCAGCTCTTTACACAAGGACGTACCTAATGTAAACAGCTGGGTATAACTGGAACTGAATGTTTCATTTCAATGTGTATTAATATTAGACATTACATTATAGGGTTAAACTATATCGAAGTTTTCAACAGCTGTAGATGATTACATAGGCGTCTGCAACTCATCACAAACATATTGCAGACCTATCCCCCGCCCCATGGTGTTCGGACTATAAGAATTGTATTATATTATCTGTGGTTCGGACTCAGTAACTTCATTACTAGGAAAATAATTGATGTCAAGCTACTGCTCACGTAAATGAATAATACAGTTTAGTTCAACGTGATAGTAATTACTATCAAAGGTTGAAGATACGGACCCTACTATTCAGATGCTGACGAACATAACATTATCGTCCCTATCTCGACGCTCCCGGCAGGTGCTTTTTTACTCCTCTTAAAAAATAACCCAGTGTATTGCAAGTAGTGTAGTCCTGTAAGAGTACCCAGCTTAGTAAACGACTAACTATTAAAAATGAATTAACTTAACTTACTAACTAAAATTATTTGACAGATGCATTTCGTGGATACTATTTTTTTTTTGTCCACAAAGCGCACATATCACTAGCAGCCTAGTGTTGGGATTTATACGCTGCATTCCTGACTTCTGTCATGTAGCATCACAACATGTTTATTTTTTTTTTTATTTCTAAGTCTTACTGTTAAATTATTCTCTTGTATAACCTTTACATTGGTTATGCATTACAGCTGTGTATGGCCACTAGTCACGAGCCATCGTATTAGGTGTCTGAGCCATATGCAAACAACTATGTATTAGATATGTATAATATTATTATTATGTGTTTATACACGTGAGTTTACAACTGATTGTAATTCCAAGGGTTCAATCTCGTGTTTGCATAACAAACAAATAATCGTTATAAACGATTATTTACTACTTTAAGTAGTGTATGGCGTCGCAGTTCGCAGTTGAAGATCAGATGTATTTAACTAATAAACGAGTAATTCTTGTATATTATATTAGCTGATGACCGTGACTCCGCCAGCTTCTTTTTTTTTACGTGCGCAAAATCCCCACCGAAGCCGGTGGAAGAGGTTATGTCGGACTCGAAACGACTAAAACGCACGCCCTGTGGGTCGTTTTGGTTGCCGAAGGTGAGGTTGACAGGCATATCCCTCGCACCCCATCCGTCCCAGGGCCATCTCTCACTCACTCTGCCTTGGGTGTGTGGGGACTACAGAGTTCCTAAGTCGTCTCCGGAAAACGGGGAGGCGCGCCGCCGCCGAGACTCCGCCAGCTTGGATTTCGGTTAGATGATTATATTTTTGGTTTAGTTATATTTAATTTAATATCATTCGTAAATGTGCCTATATCAGAATATGTCGTGGTGTCTCCTCAAAATAAATCTACTTGGTTGGTCAAGTGGCCCATGGTCAATTCTTGTGTCCTCACGTTTTTCGTTCAACAAGGACACAATCACAAAACGAGTATGATTTAAAAAAGTATGTGTACTTTCGTTTTGCTGCACTGCACTGCCTTAAGAATTATTTAAAAACCTGTACAAACTATGATACAATTTATCTGAGCTGTATCGAAATCTTCAAAAACAGCATCTATCAGCAGTAAAAAAATAAGAAGTGTTTGAGAGCCTTGAAGAGTGCCTTTCAATCAATCAATCAGCCTTACCACCAGAGTGCCTTTATCTGGGCCTAATACTGAATGTTCATTGCACAAAAATAGAAAAAGTCGACTCGGTAACCTAACAGGAGGTATTCTAATTCAGTTTGCATGAAATGACCTTCAGAAACTAACATACAAAGTTGAATAAAAGCTTTTAAAATAAGCCGTGTTTCAATTACTTGATTTTGATGAACAGTGTTGATTGTTTATGCGGATATGAATCTTGAGTATTACGGAAGCAAGTATAGCTCGTAAACACACTGAGAATGTTTTCCTTGCCACATTGAGTTAATTCTATTTTTATTTTTCTAGTAAAAGATGAGTTTTGATGATATAAAGCATCGATACGAATGGGTTTGGTTATCCAAAGCCAATACATACACACATACCTGTTTATGCGAAAAATAGTATTTTTATATTTTATATTAGTAAAATAGTACTCTGATCACCCAGCCAATAGCGTGTCGTAGAAAAACTATAATTATACTAAATTTAATCCGACAATATCGTTTACATTCTTCCAGTACAAAGATCGCGTAAATCACCAATTTTTAAATTTGATGATCCATGATATGATTTGAAATTGGAACCCACATCACTCCCTTAATATTATTATAGAAAGAAAGAAAGAAAGAAAAAACATTTATTCAAGAACACACAACGTACAGAGAGTCAGTCAAATATATATACAACAAGATAACACAACAAGAATACACTCACTGCACATCGTGCGCACCCAAATGGGCCACCATCTCAGCATGAATGCCCCGCACACCAGGGTATGCGAAGCGCTGGTTTTCAGATGGCGCCGCTAGTGGCTAATATTTCCACTAAAATAATTGCTTCTTCTTTTAGTTTCTTGC
This sequence comes from Eilema griseolum, assembly GCA_963662185.1. Classification (NCBI taxonomy): domain Eukaryota; kingdom Metazoa; phylum Arthropoda; class Insecta; order Lepidoptera; family Erebidae; genus Eilema; species Eilema griseolum. The sequence continues at coordinate 8,671,799 of OY759256.1, read as the reverse complement.
AAATAAATTGAAGTTACATTAGAAAAAAAGGAAGTTGTAATGTTTCTAATATCTTTTCGTACCCGGGACACCCCTTTTCTAAGCAAGGGGTGTCCCGGGTACGAAAACAAATACTACCAATCGAAATTCTCCTAAAAGTAACTCTGTCTGTTTGTGCTTCTGTATGTTACGCTTTCAAGCCTAAACCACTGAACCGATTTTAATAAAATTTGCTATAGGGGTAGATTAGACCTTGATAAAGGACATAGGCTATCTTTTGTCGCAATAACCGACATTCACACGGGCTAAACCGCGGGCAACAGCTAGTAGATAGTAATATTAAATAATCTGGGTATGTGAAAACTGAAACATCTTTCTTTATTCCAATTATATCTATTCTTCTTCATATTAGCGTTAATTCCAGTCGCGTCCGAAGCTTACACCTCTGAGTCTGTGGTCCACTTTACCAGGCTAACTGCGGATTTGGCTGAACTTCGATATATTCCGTGAAGCGACTACCATCTGACGTCCACAACCCAAAGGCGACATCAAAGCATTGCAGTTAGAACAGTTGTGAACTTTTTGGGAGTCCAACTACCCATAACGACTGCCATAGATGTTCGTATGGTAACCGAGACTGACAGCTTAACGTGCTCTCCGAGGCACGACCAGACACAAATATAACATACATATACAAATATTTGCACTGAGCGGGGATCGAACCCATGCCTCCTGCGTAATGGCCGAGTTCCCTACCGCCACGCCACAGAGGCTATCAGTGTCCTTATACATTACATAAACTCACGCCTATATCCCCGAAGGGGTAGGCAGAGGTGCGAGCATCCACATTTCGCCAGTTTATGTTTACGTCCCAATGTAAGAGGTGGCGAGCCTATTGCCATTAACCGGGCACTTATAAACCTGCGATAAATACACACATAACTTCGAAAAGCATCGAAAAGTCATTGGTGTGTGCCATGGTAAAACTTGGGATTGAACCCGAGACCTCGTCTCAGCAGTCCATTACCCATACTTCTAGGCTACCGCGGTTGTGTCCTTATATTTATATCTATATTAATATATATAAAAATTCTATATATTATGTACCTACTGTGTTCGCACTTCGCAATGACTCAGTGTCACGAACGTAAGACGGGTATCAGTTACATGTGGCTCAAGTAAGTGGGTTTGTGTGACAAAGAAAATAAACATGTACTATGATATTTGCATCACAGAACAACACATTGTCACATTTTAATTAACATACTCTACATTATCGCGTTTAACATTGACGTTATTACCGCGGAAGATGAACTCAGTGGTACGATAAAGCCGTATAAGCTTTTTGAAGGGAATATGATGTACGATGTGGTATATCCTCATTGAATTTTTCTTAATGCGGATACTTATCTTAGTTCAATACGTGAATTAACAAAAGGACTAAGTTTTTAAGGCATAGTTTTTTTTGGTATGATTCAATATTTTAATTTAATAAAACGTCACAATCAATATATATAAAAGTATACATTAAGTCACTGTACAATACAATTCAGTTAATAAAATTAATCAAATAACCCGCCCCTGACTGTTCCCGGCGCAAAAGTGTCCATCACGCTCGCTGCGTTTCCATGCTGGATTGCGGTGGCCAGCCTTTGCACCAAGCTCCGGAACGAGAGTCACATGTTGTCTCTATGAGCCTGTTTCCGATATCTTTTACAAGGTTTTTGGTCTTGCTCCAGCACCCCAATGTCTCCACCGCTATCGGCACAAAGTGGTATAGTGGCGTTATTTTTCGAGCCCGTGTCTTCCGCCGCGTTTTTCATTATTAATACAGGAATTTCGATGTTCTAAAATCTAAACCCGATATTATCACCGTACCAAGTATCATTATGATAGGTAGAATGTTCAGATGTTTAGTCGAGTGAAAAGTACTTTTATATTCAGATTAGAACTGAGACTAATAATAAAACCGAAGACTCTTGATATCTTAATTTCGTAACATGACATCATGTACGAATATATAACGAAACGACATCTAAATCATTTCTGTATCAAGTTTAAATGTTACATTTTCGGTACTGAACCGGTTCAATAACGGTACCGCCGCGCTTGCTGCGATGCGACCACAGCCGGTATGTCCTTGAGACTTGTTTTTCGATACATAATAAGTTTTGGGCTAAATAACGGTATGGTTGGAAAGGGTTGAGTTAACGGTAACTTTAATTGAATAAATAATTATATTTATATTGCTTTCGAGGGTGTATCAAGCCAAACTTCTTTTGCTGACTGACGAAGGAAGCTTTAGCGTAGGATTTCTTTATCGGATTGAGGGAGTCAGATGACATTAGTTACCATAAAAGCTAATATAAACTAAAGGTAGTATGTGTGTATGTAAAAGTATGACAGCGGACCGCGAGCACCAAAGTGTAAGCTTTAGCAAAAACTGGGAGTGGCAAACACTGATGAAGAAGATACTTCTAATGCTTTCAGTAAAATAGAAGTAGATGGTACTTACTACCATCTTAACTTATTTAGAATTTATTTTTTATATTGCGACACCTGCAGTGGGAAGAAAGGTCTTCTAAGAAACAGTTGATAATTAAAAATCATTATATGGTGCCGGTTTCTTACTTGGGAATTATTAATTGAGGATACAATTGCATTCTTTGTTTTGTTTCTCTTCATTATCGAAGCGAGTGTAACTTTACGGCAAATCCATTTTAGGTCTCTTTAATGATTGAAGATGTGAGTGGATGAAGGGGTTATGTGACAATTTCAAAATGTTTATGTAATGGATTTCAAAGCTTTAATACTTAATTTGCAGATAACTATGACGTTTTCTGAATATTTAAACAATAATTTGACACACGTCTTCAATATAATAATAATATCTAATATCTTTTGTAGTATGAAGTCTATATTATAGTATAATTGCTATCGACTCTAAACTCTCTCTTTTTTTTATATATATATATAGAACACGTCAATTAGAATTCGCCTTGCCTGATGGTAAGCTGAAGGCAAAGTCTCAGAAAAGAGGGTTACCATTACCTACACATACCGTGTGACAATGGTGACACTCAGCTTGACGGTCTTATCATATGCTTTTTCACGCCCCGCTTAAAGGACCCGGGACTGTAGGAAGAGGGAAACACTTGAGCTGGTAATGAATTCCAGGCCTTAATGATGCGACAGAGGAAAGAGTCACCGAACCGCTTGGTTCTTGATCGGATGTTCTGCACCGTGTGCGGGTGACATCTAAGAACTGCAATTAAATGTGCTGGTGAGTTGATAAAAGAAACATCACAATTTTTAAAAACTCAAGTTCGTTTCCTTTTCAAGCGGGATCAGTAAACTATAAATACAATCACTTTTAATTAACATCTTATTAAAAGTAAGATCTAACCAAGAGATAGGTAAATTATTGCCTACTAGCAATTATCTAATGAATCATGTATGGTACATTACATTTGTTTTGCTCATTAGATTATGCCATAGTAAGTATGTGGCACTTCGAAGCTGTGTATGTATTATACTGTTGATTAAGCGTGCTTGGCATTAGTACATCTACCCGCCATGTCATTGTCGCTAATTGCAGGTGTCAGGTGTCATGTGTCATGTGGATGTGTGATTTAGCATTTTATCGCACGTAGATAGTTGACTGCCGTTCACTTCCCGTATAACTGCTTTCGTTGTGCAAAAAATGCGTTTATGTAATATTTTGATTTCGCAGTATCGTAATTACTATTATTACTTACGTATAAAATATAACAATTTTTACGCGTCTATTTTCAATTGTGCGAATCCAGGGAACATCATCAAAGAGTTTTTTTTTTGGTAGGGTTTTTGAAAAGGGTTGAGCTTTAAATAGATGGTTAATGCATGCAGAGGTACAGTTGCATGCACAGTTGTCAACCCTTCTCTTTTCTGTTGTAATAAAAATACGTTTGACATTCATACTAATTTCATAAATATGTGTGTGTGTTTGTTACCTTTTCACACCTAGACCGCTAAACCCATATTGTTTGAGAATATTGAGCTACAGGCGGCAGCCAGTTTGTTTATATTGTTAACTGGAAACAGACAAAGACACACGCAGTCAAACGGGGTGTTATACCCCGTTGTTATTGCGTCAAGAGATAAAAATTTAAAGAACGTTTATTTTGACGATTTTTTAAACGGTTTGAGATTGCTGTTGCTTCCTTTAATGCAAAGCCAAGTTAAGCCAAATTAAGAGAAAGAGTACAAGTCCCAGTCTCGAAACTTGGATACTACCAGGACTATGATGATGGTAAAACGTCACTAAATCACATTTCTGTACCTACTGGTTTCTTTTTATGTACTGAAACAGTTTTTTTTTAAGAAATATTCTTAAAAAAAACGGAAGGACCGAAGTGGTTAAGGAACCGCCTTACGATCGAACCCGGGTTCGAATCCTGGCCATTATACTACCGACGTGAACCCACTCCTATGACAAGCAATTTAGCTTAGCTGGAGGGGTTAGTGGGAATATTAGTAATTTCGATTCTAATATTCTTTATAAAAACAAACAAAAAAAAACACAAAACATGCGCGGGAATAGATGTTGACATCTGTCATAAACAACATAGATTAATCAATCTGAATTCTGGACTTTGTCTATGTCTAGTGTAATCGATTCTTACATGATATACATGCAGCCAGATAGCATGTTACCGTACCTACTAGTTCTTACTTCGATTGAGATGAATTTGGGTCATACGGTCGAGACGTCTGTTATCGATCCAGCCTCATCTTGCACAAAACATTGATGTACCTACTTCAGTGTGATAAGGTGTGCCTTTTAGCGTAATATGTCCGTTAGAGATGTCTTTGTTTATTCTTGTGAGTTTTTTCTTCTGTTCTAAAGTTCGCCGTTGTTGGTGATGTAGCCAATTATGTTATGCGAAAGAGTTTGTAAAAAAAAGGTTATCTTGGGGCATGGGATCGGGATTAGGTACACATATACGGGACATTGACACATTTTTAGAATATATAAAAATACTAGTGGTCCTCGTCTCTCTTCTAACGATTATATCATTATCACCGTCAATCGTTTCTTGTTCATTCAATCTTCAAAATTTTTATATATTCTAAAAAACGATAATAATTGATTTTATTTGATTAAAGAGTAGTCTACTACTCTTCAATCAAAAGTTTAATAATTAATATTATTTTATCAAACACTTGATCCGAACTTGACAGTTTACCCTGAGAACTAATCAAGGCGGCTACCGGAATGTAAACACTTCACTAAAGCAGAATTTAATATGAAAAAGTTTGAAGTCTTGTGTTGGTAGTTCAGATAAATATTGAGGATGTTAATATAAAATATTTATATTGTAATTCCTAGTTTAGTAGTCCTTTGATGAAGGTCGTAAATGCATTAGGAGACGGATGCACCTTAAACTGGTCTAAACCTATCCAAAAATGCAATAAAGGTAATGTGTAATGAAAAAATAACTATTAAATTTATCTTGTGACACTTACCAGGTTTTGAATTTATGCATTCGCGTTATTGTTATCATCAATTTTTTCTGGAGTACTTACCTCACACTATGGACGCAAATTTAAAGACGCATTCGCATCAAAACCTACGATAATTTGAAAATATTCACGTATGATTTAGTCAAAAGACATCCAAGTCACAATTCAATGGATGAAATCAACTGTAGCCTATTATAGAGCTGTATTCTAAAAGCGTCACAGGCGCTCGGCGACCGGTGTGCAGAATTTAATGTAATTAGGTCATAGTTGACCGACACATTTTGTACTAATGGGTGCACAGGAGTACCCATCCACTAGTATGATTTGTTTATAGATTATGTATTATAGCAATTAATGAAATAATTAAAAAACCCCCGTCACAAAAAACAACCCTAAAAAAGTCGAAAATAAGTTGTGTTAGTTAGCCCTATAACTTTGATATACCTAGTAACACATATTTTGATGCAAATCTTGTCATTGTCGGGGGGACCTTGGATCGTTCCGATAATATGGGTTGCTTTTTGTGACGGGGGTTTTTTAAAATTTCAATTAATTTTTTTAGTCGGGGGTTAAAAAGGTATTTTAGCTGCCCAATACGCTAGTTATCATTCAAATTATTTAAAATCAGTAATCTTACTATTAAGACAGAACAGCTGATTGGATCTGATTGACATTTTATAATCTGTAATAGTATATAGGTTCCTGTATAGATGGAACCACGAATTACAGACAAGGACGGTTATGAAAGATGTGACTATGCTCGCCACGATTTTTTTTTATATAGGACACGCCAACTTGACCTCACCTCGCCTGATGGTAAGCTAAAGGCAAAGTCTCAGGAAAGAGGGTCACCATTACATACATAATTTTAAGTCAACATAAAAGAAGAGTAATCGCATACAAACTGTTTCATTCGAGTAAATTCTTGTGAATTAAAAGTTAGAACGCCTTATAAAAGTAGTTAAGCTTCGAGGTTCGGGTAAAGTCACAACTAGCTCTCCCTGCGAAGTTTCAAAGACTTGAAATAAAGATTTCTATGCGCCGCCGTTGCCGGGGGCGCGACTTCCAGACGCTCGGCTCTCGTGCAACTTAAAAAATAAAAGATTTTATTTCGCCAAGTGGAAGGTAAAAGAGGTTTTAGGGGTGCATCTAACATTTGTGTTGGTCTTAATCATTAGTTGGTTGCTTGTTCCAGAACGTAATTTACGGCGACCTCTTTTCCCGCAAGCGTTTAATTAAGGCGGGTAGTCTGATATATTTAGGTTGATGTTATGTAGGTACAGATGAGGCTATATTAGTTTTAAGTAATAGATTCTTGTTGATCTCGTATAGATTCGTACATGGGATCATGATATTTGACGGATTAAAATGCACTATACATCATTCGCTAAGGTACCTACTTAACTAAACATAGACCATCTAGATGTGTCTTTTTAATATATTTTATTAAAAAACTTAATTTGTGAATGTTTTTACAATCACGCCTTTATCCCCGGAGGTTTAGGCAGAGGTGAATTAATACCCACATTTTACCAATAATTTTATTCGGTCCCACGTAAAAGGGGCACCGATTTCGGGTACTATTGTTGACTCGAGTCATGCATCTAAGGCTGAGTCTGGGCTCTATATATCTGTCTGATATTCAACAGCCCAATCCCTTAGTCGCCTTGTACGACACCGCATGGGAAGAGATGGGGTGGTCCAAATTCTACTCTGCTGGGAACCACGCGCAATCTTTTTGCCTAGAAACTAATTTAAAAGACTAAAAACTGAAGTAGAACTGCTAGTTTGTCACTTAGTTGGCCTAGATAATTTGTTTAGGATGTGTTATTGGTCGGCCGGGGTGCGAGGGATATGCTTGTCAACCTGACCTTCGGCAACCAAAGCGACCCACAGGCGGCGTGCGTTTTAGTCGGTTCGATTCCGACATAACCTCCTCCACCGGCTCCGGTGGGGAGGTATCCGTGGGGATTTTGCGCACGTAAAAAAAAAAAGGATGTGTTATTGGAAAAAGTTGCCACAAAATGTGCGAAATGATATACGATACTTAACCAAATGAATGAGCGAAAAAGAAATAAATAGTACTTGTAAGAATAAAGGTTCAAAAGTATCTACGGTGCTTTTACATAATACCTATCTAATTTACACTATCAGTCAAAATGTTATGATACACAACGACTGACAAGCCATACATGCAATGCTGTTTAAAAACAAACCAAAAGTGTATTTAAAATCTTCTCGTTTTTAGAAGAAAGTTCTCTAATACTCGGTGTAGAAATATAGTAACATAACAAGTTTTCCATATAGTAACATTCAGAGAGTTGGTAACATTATATTTATAAATTCAACGGACCAAATAGTAGTTCTTGAAATTGCATGTGCGCTTTTCAACAGAGATAGGGTCTGCTCTGTGAAATTTCATCTAACTAATTATTATGCAAACATTTTCCACTACGCAAAGTCGAAATTTCACCCCACCACCGTAGGTACTAACTGATTTAATTAATACCTACAGGACTCTAGTGCTATTAGCTCGCGTGCACCCGACACTCCGTGTTGAGGGTACGTAACTCGACTCGAACCAATTATTACTATTATTGTTGGCCGTCCAACCGTGAGAATAACGGCCCCATCTTGTAGGACAAACGATGGCTGGATTCGAGAAGCGATATCGATCTACCGTCTAATTACGGTGTCGGATCGTGTTAAATGACATCTTAAGTTAAAGTCACGCAATTCACGTAATTCCAAATTATCTACCCACTTTATCAAGACACTTTAAATTGGATCGTTGTGTGATATTAGAAGTTCTATTTGTGTATTTGCATAGCCCGACTAGAAAGAATAATATTTGAACTACATTTCTAATATAACTTGTGAAAGTTGCTACGCAAAAAAAGTCGACAAACGGGTTATTTTTCGGACTATGCAAACTTAATTTTTATTACACATGATAAGAATCTTATTGTTGTTATATTCTAATTTTCAAAACGTTTAATAATGGACCTTAAATATACGTATTCAAAGAAAACAACCCACCGAGACACTTATAACGGTACGACAAAAAATATAACCTTGTGAAGAGGTCGCACACCATTGAGACGTCTCTAATAGGTCTACAGGGACCTTTGAAGTTTAATCATTTGCTTTTTCCATGCATAGAGCTATGAATTAATTCAGTTGTCTTGTATATTCACTACGCAGGTTAAAATCCACTCCGATGGTCGCGGTGAAGTAACTTCCTTAATCTAAATAGTAGATATATCTCTGGGATGTGAACTCGGTCGGCCTAACAAGGCACTTGTCAAAGTGCGTAACCATTACGTGGCAGACACGAGTCGTGGGTAAGTAGGTCACAGACGGGAGCTCAGGACCGATCGATTGCACCGACTCGACTACGCAACAGATATCGAGTACTGCACTTTTTTTTTTCGTCTCTACATAAACAATATTTCGAAATTCGAGATACCATTCCAAATGTTTTTCAACGGGTGAATGAAGCTCGCTCGCCACGTTCGATGTTTAAATCCCCTGACGACTTTTGTTTTCGGCTACGAGTTACGAGAATATAGGTCACAATTTTCTTAATAATTTTGAAATGAAAATGCGGACGTCCCAAACGTTACAATAAAAACTTTTCTGTTCTCGTTTGTACACAATAAAGTGGGAAATATATAATTTGAACTTTCTTCTATTTGTGATTAAGATCGACAATGTTGACAACAACATATTACTTTGCATTTTTGGGTCATTTTAAGTTAGATATTTTTTATCACTTTTAATTATATTTTAAGACCAGCGGCCGCAGTGACATCGAACGCTTCACCACTTAGGGATGAAGATTCGTTATCAGGCTACCTGCTGTAAAAAATAAAACAATCTCTTTCAACATGCCGTACGATTTACGTTGACAGATTTTGTTTGAATACAGAATTTTGATCAGATTATAACATGTTAGTCATGGTCGGCAGCACGAGTGTGACACCCCTGGTGTTGCATACGTCCATAGGCCACGGTAACCGCTTCCCATCAGGTGGGCCGTGTGCTTGTCTGCCAACTTAGTGGTATAAAAAAAAAAAAAAAAAATGTTTTTGAAATTAGTGTACAGTTGACTCACTCCTTTAAATATTCTTACGTCTACGTGTTTTGCATTGCAAAGTAACAGCGGCGCCTAGCATACATCTACACTCGTTATATCCCTAGTACACAGTGGCCTGCTATGCACAACTAAAGCCCAGTCGTGCGCCACAGCATAACATTACCCCCTGTATACAGTGACGATGGTTTACTGCGACCATCACAAGCCACTGTGTACTGGAGCGCTTTAGGTTTTTCTGCAGTCAACAGGAGTTCATTATCGTCGTCAGTCTTCACAATATTTCAAACGCAATCGCCTTCGGGGTTTGGTAGCATTTTATAGATGAGAGTCATCATTCACTAGGTCGATTCGATACATCTGGCAACCGAGTGCTGCTTTCATTACTTGCATGTTTATGAGAAGGCGACCACTCGAAGGATTCATTTTTCCTACGATTATAATTTTTAATTCTTGAATGGTGGACGAATTAAGTATTTGCGGATGGAAATGCCTTAAGCCACCATCGCAGCTGAATTTCATAATTGGTTACGAAAGATTTTTTTTCTGTGGAACTAGTTACGAGGCAAAAGATTTTTTTGCCTAATAGGTAAGTGACAAAGGAGTAGACAGAGGTGTGACATGACAAAGTGACACACTTTACCAACTACGATTTTCAGACCCACATGATAGGGGGCGAGGCTATTGCCGTCACGCGGACAATTTGTCATGGGTTTTATGTATACTGTTTTGTTGTGAATATAGCTGAAACCATGAGTCATTTACCCATCATTGTTTAGAGATACTCATTAGCATAACTTTATCTTACGATTCATAACGCTTTTCTTTGATCCATTTTTAAAACCAAGCATTTTCCCAAAAAGAACTGAATCATATAATGACATACAAAAAAACAAATACTTAACACGTTTTCTCGTTTGAAGGTTGCAATTAAAATAAAAGATGCGGGTAGTTAAGCAATTTCCTTGCACGACTGCAGTTAGCTTTATATCAATTTCAATTAACATCAAAAGATGTTAATTGTGAAAGAAAGTATAATGTACCATTTACGACTGCTGTAAAGTCCCGGGTTTGATGCCCGGTTCAGTTTGGTTATTGTTCTTTTCTGTTGAAGATTGTTGTAGTCGGAATCTGGAAAAATGCCAGTTTGACCGCCGAACCATTGAACAAGGATAGCTGCCAAAATATGAATATCAATACTTCTACCTACCTCTTTGGAAGCAGGCGTGAGCATATAAAAGGGAGTCATGCATTGCACCACCACCTATGGCGGTTGGACAAATGCCAGACTGCGCACGTTCAACTAAATCTATACCTACTGAAATTGTAACTTGGTCGTGTTTGTTCATTGCACATTAAAAAAAAAAAATTGGGGTTATGATGATTCTGAATTCAAAATTGTTTATTGAAGTTTTCATCTGGTTTTTCGTGATGGTCGCTGCAACTACTAAATGAATTTTGATGTGGTTTTATTAGAAAGGTCTGATCAAACTTAAACTATATTCGACCTCAATTGGTTGAGTGCAACCGGATATATGTTCAAAAAATACGATAACATCCTCACAAGCAGAGCCACGAGCACAAGTTAGTACAAAATATTTTTTTTAAATAGAAAGTTAAATCTTTTGTTACAGTAATGATGAACATTACACTGGCCGTGATAATGAACTGGATTTTATGAAAGTGCTCCAAGTGGGACGTAAAACCGAGTCTTTTGTTTGACCTGCTTTATGATTAGGTTTGTACAGTCGTCGTACAAATACGCATACGCTATTGTACTTTTAGCTACTGAAATATTCGTTATTTAAACATAATACTATTGGGAATTTTCTCACTTGATCCTGACCTGAGTTGCGGTCACTGGGTATCATCTGGGATTGAACATCGTTAATCAATATCTATTAGGTATTTATATATAATATATAAACCAAGTACCCATATGACCTCGAAGGAACCCCTATCATAAAAACACCCATACGGACCCATTTATAGTTGCGGTCCAAGTCTACACTTTTGTATATCTATAAATGTAATTTAATCATTTTAGCTATCTAGAAATACTAATATGAAATTTAAATATAAATTTTATATAAAACATATTTGATTATAATCAAAACAAAGGAACTTATTAAGTAGGTAGTTAATATTCATTATAATTTCGAAAATATTCTGTTACTAACACGATGAGCCTTGTTAAATGTTAGCAATGAAAACAAAACAAATAACGAATATTTAAATGAATAGAATAGGATATTTTAATAAAATGTATAATAACTTTAAACAGAAAACAAATGTTCGAAATTTGAAAATATTTGTATATAACTAAGTTTGAAATTGGAATAACAGAAGGTTGAAACACATTTAAACGTAATTGATGTGAATAGTCCAGATTTTACGACAGGCTGCACATTTCAGCCAATTTTAGACTTAACAGTTGCTCTGAATATATAATAGTTATTAAAAAGTTGCAATTGTGTTTATGTTGATCATCGTGGCCTGTCATTTATTCTAAAGAGGGGCATCAGGTTTCATCGTGGTCGGCAGCAGGAGTGTAACACCCCTGGTTTTGCATACGTCCATAGGCCACAGTCACTTCCTATGAGGTGGGCCGTGTGCTTTTTTGCCACCTAAGTGGTATAAAAACAAAAAAGGACGCTTCTATGTTTAGCATTGTTAAGAAATATGAATTTGTATACTTCAACATCAACAAATTTTGGAATGGGTAGACTACCTGGAAAACAAAAAAAAATACATCTAGGTTTGAACCTGTGTCAAGAAATTGTACGCAATAAAGATTTCTATGTTATGATTAAATCATCCGGAAACTGTTCTTACGTTTTCATCATTTCATGTTGGTTAACTAGAAGCTTAAAATACATACAATGTTGTTGCCAACTGACTAGAGGTGGGGCCATCATAAATCGAAGAGTAACCGCTTCTTAAACTGTTACTACGTTATGCAAACATAAAAACGTTAATACAATTTATTCTGTTACTAGATGTTGCCCTCAGCTCCACGCGCGTGGGATCCCGTTCCCACTACTTCCAGGAATGGGAACTCATTCCAGGAATGAAAAGTGGCCTGTGTTATTCCCAGATAGTCCGGACTATAATCTATCACTGGACTAAATTTCGGCTAAATCCGTTCAGCCAAGCAATCAGTCAGCAGCCAGTAACTTTCACATTGTTTTAAATATTAGTAGGATTCTCACTTCTACGTAAACGGACAGTAATAACTTAGTTAATTAACGAATAACAGATTCGTTTAACTGTGTCTGTTATTAAAATAAAGTCAGCTAAACTTAGCTTTTTGCGCTATTACACGATGTTCGGTATGCTTACACAATTTAAATTGATGTAACTGTCTGAAAACAACGCATGTGCTACGTTTATTCGACTCTCATTAAAACTATTTTTAAAACACCATCGTCACTGGATAGTTTTCGTTCTAACTCACTGTCTATTTTTTTTTTAGAAACTGGAAGTATCATGTCTTCTCTCCAACCTCCAATCTTGAGAGGAAAACCTACGCTAGAGCCCTTCCATCGAACAGGTGTACCAACCTTAATGCCTCGTAACGACCGCAAACAGTACGCACAGTCAGTTATGAAAGGAATTTCATTCCACACACGCTCAAGCTGTGAAATGAATTCCCTGTCTTGGTTTTTTTCAGGCGACTGATGTAGGGTTCTTCAATAAGGGCATTAGAAGGTTTTCGAGAGGCGCCCCTGGCTTTGCACACGTCCATAGGCGTCAGTAACCACTTTTCATCAGGTGGATCGTGTGCTTGCCTGTCACCAAATAAAAAAACGAGCTTGCAAGTATGGTGTGGGTTTGATCTTAGCAGATATTAGCGAGAAATTATCATATTTCAGTATTCCTATGAGTTTTCGACATCCGTCCTTTCCTTATATGTATACTTATATATTTGCTGACAGCATCCCTGACAGACTACAACAAATGTAAGAAATCTGAAGATAGTCAATTGTAAGTTCTTTGGCTTTGAAACCAACGCGGAACTTACCCGCTGACCACGACGGCAGGAAGATAATTTATATTTCAACACAACAACTATATTGGTTATCTGTCAGTAGTTGGTTGGTTCTCTTGAAATACGGTAATATTTTCTGTGGTATATCTACAATATCGTACATATATTAATCTTAGAAAGGGTGAACAGAGATTTTGTATGTAACATGTCGATATTTCAGAAGCTATGTTTTCAGTTCTTAATAAGGGACTTATTTTACTCAAAGGAAAACTTTTTCGAGTAATATATCAATGCAATGCTGTACATATCGGTTTGATGTTAATCAGCCCTATCCTTTAGTCGCATTGTGAGACACCACATGGGAAGAGATGGGCTGGTCCAAAGTCTACTCTGCCAGGAACCACGTGGCTAATCTTGGAACCTTATATCCAGCAATCGCATATTATTAAAATTATTTCTTTACCTGAGTTTTTAATAAGCATAATGAAATAGTAAGTTTCATTACTCCTTCACACGAATTCAATGTTAGATAGTTTAAGAATAAACTATTGCGGTAACAGTGATTGCGTACGCGCAGAACAAACAAACGTTGGCGGATTTTTTTTATCTCCTCTTAAATTTAGAACGCCCTCCCACGGGCTAAGGAAAGTGGGTTAATGCCAAGCCCACACGACCTCTATGGCCTGGTCGACTGACATATGTCTCCTTACACTGTAACCCTATTGTCTCTGTGCTATGTAGAGTGAATTAAAAAAGTAAAAGTGAAGAATCTGGGTCCGGAAGCGTATCGAGGCCATTGGCAAAGTTTGAGTATTGAATGACCGCGATTCAGTTACAGTTCTGTCTGCGACTTAATGTGTTTAGCTGTATTTATACTTTAGAGAAGAAAGTAAGTCTGTCTGGTTAGTTGCTCATATTTTAACGTCTATATTATTTATACTAGCGGACCGCGCCTGCTTCGCACGGGTGCAATTTGATTATTTATTCGTTCTTCTAAAGTTTATTTAGGACTAGCTGTTGCCTGTGGCTCCATTCCAGGGATGAAAAGTAGAATATGGATCATTCCAGTATCAATTTTATTTAAATCCGTTCAGTCGTTAGAGCGGCATTACATAACATAACCTCACGCTTAAAACCCCGAAGGAGTGGCAAAGGTGCTAGCACCCACATTTTGCCAGTTTATGTTTAGGTTCCAATGTAATAGGTGGCGAGCCTATTGCCATTAACCGGGCACTTATAAACCTGCGATAAATACACACATAACTTCGAAAAGCATCGAAACGTCAATCGTGTCTGCCATGGTAAAACCTAGGATCGAACCCGAGACCTCGTCTCAGCAGTCCATTACCCGTACCACTAGGCTACCGCGGCATTAAGCGCGGCATTAAGAGCGGCATTAAATAACAAATATCCAAACATCTTTCACATTCTATTAAGCAATATTGCAAAGGTGAAAATTTCAGTCACCCCCATCGCTGCCAGTAATGTATCCATCTTCAGGTTCTCATTTAATAATATAATGTATTTACAAACAGATCACATTAGTTTCCCATTCCTCTATTTCTATCTTACTTACCCTCTGTCCGATGGCTGTCTCGAAGTAATGGTTAATTGGTTTATTATGGCCCTACTTAGTGATTTGTTTCTTAAAAATGTTAGAGACCGAAATAGTGGATGAATTGGGAAGTGGTTTTTACAGCCATTTACCGATATGCTATGCATGTCTGAGGCGTAAAGGAGTAAATAGTACTGTAAAAGTATGATTGTTGATAATGTTTGTTCTTTGTTTTCAACAATTGTGGTAAAGTTGTGAACTCCCAAAAGTGGTTCAAAATTACCCATTGATTGTTCAAGAGTTTACTCGGCCTGCCTCTTCAACGTTTATACGTAGGTTAACGTCTGGAATGTGTTTTTCAGTAGACTGCTTTAAAAGAAATTGCAGCGCTCATTTAAGTAGTTGGGGATTCTCTATAATACACGAACGTGTGCGGTGGAAGAGATGAAGGCTTCGGATGCAATCGGGAGACAGCGTCTTTAAGATGATCATGATTTAGTTGGAGATCACATTTATTCCATGTGTTCATTTTACAAAAAATCACTATAATGTCGTGTACATACTAAGCAAAATATGGCAAACGATGTAAAAGAACCAACAATATCCTACTCATTTATGTTCTTTCGCTCTTGATTGCAGCCAGACTAACTATATGCCATCATAGGCGTACGCGAACCACTTGCTTGAAACTTTTGAACTGTATAACGCTTGCAAACTAAGGCGGAGATTATGCAAACCGGTAGACGCATGCAAAGAAGATAGCTGTACTTATTTCATACACTCAGATTTCAGCACCAAAACTAAGTACGAAGTGAGCTGTTGCGCTGCAGTATAAGATTTTAATCCGCCCTTGAAAGTTTGCTGCAGCAAGCGTTGCGCAACCATTTTATATATATGTACTTAATGATGTACATATTCTATTCCACATTTCAATGCTCATGTCTACCGGCATTGAAGTTCCCAATAAATTTTTGATACAATTTCAACTGCAGCCACAGCTGTGTCGCCTATCAATACCTTGTCTCGCCCTATTTGTCTTGCAGGGCACTGTACGTACCAAACCGTACCATGTGGTTACGCAACCAACTCCGTGTGTCATTGTATAGTTTTATTGTTTCTCCATCTAGATAAAACAGAAATACGTGATATAAGCGGGATTGTATACTTTTACTAGTGTATTTTTATTTTATGTACAGCCACGGGTGTTTCATAAAAACATACTTGGTAGGTTTATTAAAACCATATAGTCCATCGTAATCTTCTAGAATTTCTCCGTGAAATTTCGCCAAATTGTAATCAATAGAGATATTATTTTATCTTCGATAAGTAATAACACACATTTAAGCGTAGGTTACCTTGTAGTCTTAAATAGATAAGAACAATGTATGATTTAACTGAACTTTCTGATATTTTCAGTTTTTAACCAACATTGAAATATAATCTTCTGCACTAGCAATATATGTAGCACTTCACAATAATCTTCTTCATTTAAATGAATACATATTAAGGAACATAATCTTTTAAGTCGTCATTCTATAAGAAACAGATAGGTTTCAAGGATGCAGTTCACATTTTGCATACTGCAAAAGTTTAAAAAAATCAATAATACATTTAATAAAACTTGTTTATTATGATTCTTATAATAGCACTATAAGAATCCGTATTGCCATAAAATTTGAGTAAATATTTTCGCTATGTATTGGATGACGAATAATATAGCGGGGTTACAAGACGATATGACTGCTGTTCGATAGATCATGGAGACGCTGATGGTTTTAGTTTCTGTAGATCTCCTCCTAGATAATTACCATGGCCCCTTCAACTAACTCGGCTCCAAATAGTGTAGTTTCAGTTAGTTTGATTCTGACAGATTCGATTTCATTAGGGTATCCACACAAATACTATATGTCAGTAATATATTATTTTCGAAAGAGAAATCAAACGTTAAACTGTCAGTTAGACTATGTGTGGGTTGTCTAAACAATTCTTCAGCTCCCCCAATATATGTTGTACAATTTAAATTAGAAATCTTAATTTAATGGCAGGTAATTATTCCGACATATTATAGTGAGAGTAACTTGACGAGTACATGTGACCTCATTGCTATGTTTATTACTGAACCTCGTTTGGGAACGCTTTGGTATGACTTCTCTCAGAAACGTATATAATTTCTAATCATAACATTTACATAGTGCGTTATAGCGTTCCTTGCATTTTTTAAAACGAACTGAATAGTAAATAATGAAATGTTCTTACATAAGACCGTGGCTGTCACTGAGTCGATCTAATATTCCGCATGTAAACGCAAATTGGATAATGTTTGTTTATAGTTCGGAACAAGAGTAGATGGAATCTGCCGTTTGCAGCGAAACATTAAAGTGTTTGAGAACATCTTGTGGAGAAGACAAACTAACTGCCATCCCCTACATTTCTAATGTACTTACAAGATGTGTTTTAATTTCACCACTGATCTCAGTACATTGCTATTCTTTGATTTTGGTTTTGAGTCTAACTCTCAGGTCCAGACAGAAATAAAAATGTGGAAATTACAAGCTCTGAAATGTGATCCCTAAATCTGCCAATCCGGGCAACTTTGTTCGTCTTTAAGATCTATGTAGCAAGATTTAACCTTTTAGTACCCTCTAAACTTAAATTAATGACATCACTAATTGCCATTTTGTTACAAAGTATGTATATTTTAACCTCGTTAATTCCTTTGGTCCCATTCAAATGTCTCAATTCGTATGAAATCACTTGGAGCTTGCCCGAGGCGATTACATTAGCGTGAATTTTTGCTTGTATTGAATTCACCTTTATTGGTTACTTCTGAATTGTTCGTCTAAATTGGTAAATCGTAATACAATTTCTGATACGGAAAAGGCATTACGCATTACAATTACCGAGCACTTGGATTTGTATGAATACGTTTAGAATTAAGTGTTGAAACGAATTCTAGCATTTATCGCGTTTAGTAAAAGGTATGTCCATTACTAGTCAACACAAGAATAACCGAAATCACTAATATTCCCGTTAAACCCCTTCGGCTAAGCTAAATTGCTTGTGGTTTGTGGTAAGAGTGAGTACACGTCGGTGGTAAGATGCGCAGGATTCGAACCCAGGCCGACAACGGCGGGCTCAATCGTAAGGTCGACACCCTAATAACTTAAAAAAAACGTTCATTATTGCATCTTAGTGTCGCAACGTCCTCAGTGTGAAAAGTGTCGTGAAATAGAACATTAATAAATAATATTTAACTTTCTGAGTCATGACAATTAAATGGATGCCAATAACCTGAGTGTGAATGTACTATTTAGGAGCTATTTTATGGCATGGTCAACGAGTTGCTGACCTCTTCGAGGTTATCAAAACTATTCGTTTGATAATAATAGCAATGGATAGAAAAGGAAATTTATAAATAACCGCCATTAGATTTCAGATTTATAATTTAAAATTGATCAACGTCGTGTGTGTATAGATCCAATGAACAACTTTTTGAGAGCAAAAAATCTGTAACGGCATAGTTAAGTGTAGTGTCATTCTCGTGAAGAGATCGTGTTGCTATCGTGAAGTAATCGTGCCGAAAGCGAATATATTCTTTATAATTACGATAACTTTAACAGCGCACTATTATCAAATCAAATCAAACAACTTATTTGCATAACACAGGTTACAGAAAGCTTGTAAAAGATATCAAAATAAACGGGATATTTACCATGTTTCATTGTTTTGAGTTTCCGATATTTCGGCGCTGTTGCCATGATCACGGAGGAACTGGAGTAGTGGCGGTGAACACTCTCTGTTCTCTGTTCACGGTATATGGTAAATATCCCGTTTATTTTGATACTGATGTGAGTGACCATGATAGTTTAAATACAATTATATTTCCACTCGGTTGCCATTAACCTTAAACTACAGACAATAGGGTATCAGTAAAGCCTTGCCGATCTTAAATTATAAATCATTTGTTCGATACTGATCACTTCCTATTCCATGTGTTAACGAAGTTAAGATTCGATTCGTAACTAATTCATTTCAAGGCATTTGTAGCTGTGGTGAGGATGAATAATTTCATTAGGTGAGATCAATGCGTAGGCTTCAACTGTAATTACAAATCAACTGCGTACAACATAATACGTACTGATTTCCCCTTCGAGATTCGTTAAACTGTAAGTTGCCTTCTCTCAATCATCGTCATTATCTTGGTTGTTCCCGATTGCATCTGCTCTACTACGCAGCTACCTGAACAGGTAACGTACTAGTAGTAGCAATTCACTTTCCTACCTGCTTGGCATCAAGCAAGCCCCCAGCTTGCATAAGAACAGGTAGCTTATAAAACAATTTCAATTTTGAAAAAAGAAATGTCCACCTTATCAGTATAAAAAATACGAACCAATTTGTTTGTCGTTTGTTTGACATGGTGTAGATCAAACTTAATCCGATCTTCAATTGGTGTTAGTCAACTTACTAAACTACGTTGTTGCATGGAAGAAATCGCTTCCAGCGATAAGGCCGGCTATTGCACATAAAACTGTATAAATGCTGCCTACCTGTTCTACTGTAAATTCATTGGTTAACAATAAAGAATTATCTATCTATTAATCGATCTATCAATCTATCTATCTATCTATCTGTTCAGTACTATTTAGATTAAGTTTCACTCAACGCTCGATAGATGGCGTTGACATCTAATTAGATCACGCTATGGTTTCGTTCACACTCATGGTATTTAATGATCAACGACCAATGTATTATTGAACAATATTATTACACCAATTCAGGTGAAGTTTGTCGTTTTATTGCATCCGACCTTCATCACAACCGGACAAGTAGTGTTTGTTCCACCGCAAATATCGGCATAAGGCTGATAATTATACATGGTCCTTCGAGCCGGATTCTTCGAGTTGGGGCTCGATGCGTCGAGATGAATCCTCGGCGAGCCGCCAGTGGGGCGAGGTGAGTCCTCGGCAGTGACGGGGCGAATCCTCGATGAAGCGAGGTAAGTCCCCCGTGTATTGGGGCGAATACTGCGTAATGGCGGAGTGCCACGTAGACGGGAGAGATGTCCTCTTCTTACGTGGACCGTATGAACGTGCACTGTATGCCTTAGATGCAGGCGAGGCCGAAGGGTAACCAGGCTGCAGCGGTCGCTGCATGCTATGGTGTCCTTGTAAGGGCCGAAAGTGCTGGATGGCGAAGACTTGATTACCGCTCATGCGGGAGAAGTGAATGTGATGTGACGATGAGAATGCTGATGATATGTTCAGCGAAGGGCCGCGGCCCGCCAGGCGTGATCACCTTGCCTGGTCGGAGGATCCTCCCTTTGTGTTGGAGGAACATCACACCTCGTTCCTCCACAGTGGTGACCCCGACGTGATCTGATCACGTAACCTTCGCTGAACATATCATCAGCATTCTCATCGTCACATCACATTCACTTCTCCCGCATGAGCGGTAATCAAGTCTTCGCCATCCAGCACTTTCGGCCCTTACAAGGACACCATAGCATGCAGCGACCGCTGCAGCCTGGTTACCCTTCGGCCTCGCCTGCATCTAAGGCATACAGTGCACGTTCATACGGTCCACGTAAGAAGAGGACATCTCTCCCGTCTACGTGGCACTCCGCCATTACGCAGTATTCGCCCCAATACACGGGGGACTTACCTCGCTTCATCGAGGATTCGCCCCGTCACTGCCGAGGACTCACCTCGCCCCACTGGCGGCTCGCCGAGGATTCATCTCGACGCATCGAGCCCCAACTCAAGGCGTTTCACAGCAGGACCGCAGCACCGCAGCACCGCACTTGTCCCGCGTCTTCGGGACCAGCGGTAGTCCCGACTCACTGGGACTAGCGAGGAAGACTGTTCCACTAACGGAATAAGCGGCGTCCAGTTCTGACGAAACGGAACTACTCAAGACTGGAAATGGCATGCTCATCAAGTGAGCTTAGACAGCCGACTCATCGCAAATCAACCTCCGGTCTTGGAGGGGAGTGATGTGGCGATGCCACATGTAAAATTCCGAATGCAAAAAATCAACATCGTGCAAAATCTGTCACAAACGTCACCACTCATTGTTGCACTATAGTGAAGATAACAATGTTAAGGGTGACGGCAATTCTGAACAAACCTCCGCTGATCAATCAAGCTGCTCAACTAGTCAAGCATCCGTCGTTTCATGTCTCTCTACAGGCACAGTCCCTAAACCGCGAAAGGTGTTGTTGGCAACAGCTCTGGTAACAGCTGAGTCCAACTTTGGGCAACATTTAACAATCCGAGCGTTACTCGATCAAGGCTCTCAGGCGTGCTTCATCACAGAAGCTGCGGCACAATTACTTAGGCTGAAACGAATTCCGATCCAAGGTATCATCACTAGTTTAGGTAACGATAGATTAACCATTGCACGGCATATGGTTCATTTGTCAATCCAGTCACGAACGGATCCAAATTTCAAGCTCAGATTAAATGCATATGTTTTAACAAATATAACATCTTACTTACCCGATTGCAATATAAATATTAGTAATTTTGATTGGCTGAACACTAAAGGCTTATATCTAGCTGACCCAAACTTTAATACACCCAACAAGATAGACATTTTGTTGGGCGCTGACGTTTACAGTCGTATTATACAGGAAGGTATGATGAAGAGCCCGTCAGGTACTCTCATCGCTCAATGCACCACTTTAGGGTGGATCCTGTCAGGTGCGGTTAGTTCTGTAAGCAATCACAAATTAAAATCAAGAAACATTAATGTCATGCATGCACAAATTAAGGAAGATGATATGCTTAAAATGTTTTGGGAAATCGAAGAACAAACAAATAATAAGAAAATACTTACCGCCGAAGAAGAGAAATGTGAAGAGCATTACAAGCGGACTACTAAACGAGATGAAGACGGTAGATATGTAGTCAAGTTACCGTTTCGTGAAGATGATCCTACTTGTAAATACGGCAATTCGCGAGACATAGCTGAAACACGATTAAAATCATTGGAAAAAAGATTAACAAAGAACACACAATTAAAAGAAGAATATAGTAAGGTAATAAATGAATACTTACAACTAGGACATATGAAACCTGTAAACAAAAATGATGCAAAAAGAGAAGAAGCAGTCTATCTCCCACATCACGCTGTGATTCGAGAAGACAAGGCTACTACCAAAGTAAGGGTGGTCTTTAACGCTTCAGAAAGAAACAATAAAGGTATCTCGCTGAATGACACTCTAATGGTCGGACCGACACTTCAATCCGATCTTCGGCATACGATCCTCAAATGGCGTCGTCATCCTATCGGCCTCGTGGCAGACGTCATTAAAATGTATCGACAGGTGAAAGTAGCAGATGAGGACAGCATATATCAGCGCATACTCTGGCGAGACAGTCCAGAAATGCCAATACAAGACTACGAACTGCTAACTGTCACGTTTGGTACCGCATCGGCACCATATCAAGCTGTTAGGACCTTACATCAAATTGCATATGATGAAGGACAAAACTTTCCTTTGGCATCAGATAGGGTGTTAAATTCATTTTATGTCGATGATATGATGACAGGTTGTGACAGCGTTGAGGAAGGCACTGAAATTTATATACAAATGACGAAATTACTAGGAAAGGGTGGTTTCGCATTACAAAAATGGAATAGTAATAATCAAGATATGTTAGATGCAATACATAAATTCGAAATAAATAATGTACAATCAAATAATAGAAGCAAAGAAGTAAAGCTACAGAACACAGACATAAAAATAGTAGAGGACAATAGAAAAGAATTCAAGGATGAAAAGAAAATAGAAATAAAAACTGATAATACTCTAAAAATCTTAGGACTTACCTGGAACCGTCACGAAGATGCATTTCAGTATGATGTAAGTCTTCCTCTGACATCTGCAGTTCCTATTACCAAACGAGCTGTAATTTCTGAAATCGCAAGATTGTTTGACCCATTAGGATGGTTAGCTCCATGCGTAATCGTGGCAAAGGTCTTCATTCAAAAATTGTGGTTAGCCGGTATACAGTGGGACGAAGAAGTCCCTTCCAAATTATGGGAGGAATGGGATACTTACCGAAAGGAACTGCCAATAATCACGCAGGTACGGATTCCGCGTTGGGTGGGAATCAAATCGAGAGATAGTGTTGAGTTGCATGGCTTTAGTGACGCCTCCAAGGATGCCTATTCGGCTGTTATTTATCTGCGGAGTATAGACGTCAAAGGCCACGTTCATGTATCTCTATTGGTTGCTAAAACAAAAGTTGCCCCCATCAAACAAGTCAGCATCCCGCGTTTGGAGTTGTGTGGAGCAGTGCTGCTGGCTAAATTATTGATAGAAACTGCAGAGGTGTTAAACGTAGCAAAAGACAACTTGACTGCTTGGACTGACTCCACAGTCGTCTTAGCTTGGCTAAACAGTCACCCAAGCAGGTGGAAGACGTTTGTCGCCAATAGGACCTCGGAAATATTAACCACCATGACTTCAGCTCAATGGTTTCACGTTTCTACTAAGGATAATCCAGCAGACTGCGCGTCACGAGGATTACTACCAAGCTCGTTCGTAAAAAACGAATTGTGGTTTGCAGGACCGCCATTTCTAAAAAACAAACAAATTAACTATAAAAGGCCAAAGGACTTACCACTTCATTTAGAAGAATCTATTAAAACACACGTAGGTGTAGTTCCCAATAGCTCTATCTTGGAAAAATATTCCACTTTACAAAGGCTGCTAAGAGTCGTAGCTTATTGTCGTAGGTTTTTAAATAAAGGTAAAAATGTTCAACCTTATTTACTCAAAAGAGAGTTAGATCAGGCTTTAGAAGTATGTGTTAAAAAAACACAAAGAGAAGCATTTCCAGTAGAGTATGCCCAACTACAAGATAAGGGTGATCTTCAGTCTAAGACAAGCAAGTTGAAATCATTGTGCCCATATCTCGATGCACAAGGGCTAATGAGAGTTAGGGGCAGACTTGAAAGTTCCCAGTTGGATGAGCAAACTAAACATCCAATTGTTCTTCCGACCGCTGCGGCCTTGACTAAGCTGATTGTTGCTGAAGCTCACGACAAAACTTTACATGGAGGCCCACAGCTAGTGCTAAATTATTTACGCACAGCCTACTGGATAATTGGTGCCAGGACTGTCGTTAAGCATCATATCCAGAGGTGTGTGACATGCGTCAGACAGAGAGCTGAAATTCAAAATCAGTTTATGGGATCTTTGCCCGCCGTAAGATGCACACCCGCAAGACCGTTTCTGCACAGTGGTGTCGATTACGCTGGTCCTGTAAATATCAGAACAACCAAGGGACGCGGACATCATGCTTACAAGGGATATATCTGTCTCTTCGTGTGTATGTGTACTCGCGCCATTCACCTAGAAGTGGTCAGTGACATGAGCTCGCAAGCATTCCTGGCCGCCTTCCGACGATTCGTATCTCGGCGGGGTCACTGTGCCCAATTGTGGAGTGACAATGGGACTACGTTTGTAGGAGCATCAAAAGAGTTGCAACAACTGACCTACTTTCAGTCCACTATAGGTGAACAATTGGAAGCCCACGGTACAGAGTGGCACTTTATTCCCCCACATGGACCTAATTTTGGTGGTCTATGGGAAGCGGGTGTAAAATCCACCAAATTTCACCTCAAACGTGTCGTTGGTGAATCAACGTTGACTTATGAGGAACTAAGTACTTTTTTAAACCAAGTCGAAGCATGTTTGAATTCGCGACCAATAAGTATATTGAATAGTACAGAGCCTGGCGAACCGACACCGTTAACTCCGGGACACTTTTTAATTGGCGAACCAATCGTAAGTGTACCTGATTACACGTACGAGGGGTCTAAAGTGAACTGTTTAACTCGGTGGCAATTCATTCAACGAATGCTCCAGTCATTTTGGAAAAGATGGTCTACCGAATACTTATCAAACCTAATGAATCGGTATAAGTGGTCTAATCGAGTTCACGAACCTAAAGTTGGAGACATTGTCCTCATAAAGGAGGACGACTTGCCGCCAAGTCGTTGGTTATTAGGTCGAGTGGAGTTGAAATATCCCGGTAAGGATGACATCACCCGTGTGGTCACAATTCGTACCAAAACATCACTGTTGAAAAGGCCCACGTCCAAACTCTGTATTCTGCCAGTTGCTGATTAATTGATTTATAATTCTTACAAACTTGTTAAATTGCCTATTTAAAATCAAATTATATACTTGTTAGTTCATATTTTATACATTAATTTACACTGTTAAGTTTGATAAATCATGTCTGGTATTTATGTTTTAAGAGTTTGTTATTGATTTGTCACACAGTTACGAGCTCATAATAATTGTAACATTATCTTTACTGTATATGCAGTGGTATATGAAATTTGATTTGTATTCTGTTGTAATCTAGTTTTATGAAGGACATTTCTGCACTAAATGTCCTTGGTGGGCGGTATGTTCAGTACTATTTAGATTAAGTTTCACTCAACGCTCGATAGATGGCGTTGACATCTAATTAGATCACGCTATGGTTTCGTTCACACTCATGGTATTTAATGATCAACGACCAATGTATTATTGAACAATATTATTACACCAATTCAGGTGAAGTTTGTCGTTTTATTGCATCCGACCTTCATCACAACCGGACAAGTAGTGTTTGTTCCACCGCAAATATCGGCATAAGGCTGATAATTATACACTATCAATCTTTCAATCTATCTAACTATCTATCAATCAATCCAACTATCTATCTATCTACCTGTGACCCGCGGCTTCACTTGCGTGGATCCCGTTCTTTCCATGGGAATCTATTCTTTAGATAAAACTTTAGGTAATCAAATCTTACATAACAATTAACCTCAATTATGTGTTTGTTTCAGGTAAATATGTTCTCCTTAAGTAATGAGATTGTTTTATCTGGTAAGTCGCTTGCAAATATTATGTATCCCTCTAAGTTGTTGATTAAGCGCTGTACACCTAAAGCGGTATTCTTCCTTTAATTTTCCACCTAGGTGAAAAATTTCTTACTATAAAATGGACCGCCCATTCGCCTCGATAGAGTCCAAGAAATGAATAAAAAATTATCTTTCCATATTGTGTGAAAGGTAGAGGATTAGGAGCAATAACTTTGGAATATGCCTATGTCCAGAAATGCATTGTGGTAAGCTAATTGATTGATTAATGACGTGTAGATAGAGATGAAAAAAAAAGGGTAAGTAGTTGGGTTCTTTTCATGAATCCGGTAACCAGATCTTAATCAAATATACTTAAGATCATGACCCTTCTCCTTTTTGTAAGTCAGTTAAAAATGTCTTGTTAGTCATCGAGAGAAGTTGAAATCCTGGCCTTGAACATTAAAGATTAATCGATTCTGCATGACGTTACTCCTAGACCCCATACTGCTTCCCGTACACTCGTAATGCCATTTCCTATTCTGTATTCGGCTACTAACATAGCCTGTCCGTCAATAATTGAAAATCACTTCAAACTATGAGGCTTATTTATTATACCTATTCGATCAGTCACGATTCACTCAAGGTCTTATCTAAATAGGTAACCAGAAACGTAATTATTGTTAGGCAGTTGAAGCAAAAAACTTCAAGGGAGGTATAACACGGAGCGAGCGATTAGCACGGTTAAGCAATGTTGCTGTAGGGCGATAAATAGGTAATTTGCGCCTTATGCTGCCAAATAATAATAGTTTTACTGTCCCATTAAATGAAACATGTGTCATTTTTTTATACCACTTAAATGGCAGACAAGCGCACGGCCCACCTGATGAAAGGTAGTTACCGTGGCATATGGACGTGTGTAACACCAGAGAAGTCACACTCGCGCTGCCGACCCTGTAAGTACAGAGTATCTGTGCCGTCAGTGCAGAGGACAAAGCAGGACAAGCCTTTAGTCATCCCACTGACAGCACAAATTCTCCAGTGAGCTCTGGCTACTCTACTCACCGCACCGCACATACAAAAGAAAATACTTACGTAAAATGTATGGATACATAATTATCTATATCGATGCTGTTTCTCAAACCAGGCCATTGCCAGTATCTTGGAAGGCAGTGTACTGCCATGGAATTTACTTAATATTAGAAGTTACTGATTAGCAATGATGGGGTTGATTTAAATATCTAAAAACGCACATCAAATTCCCTCAAGTGGCAAATACTAATGTGTAGCGTCTGTAGTTATGTCTAGCGGACTATGTGGCTTTGTCGGTGAGCTGACGTCCGAAGAGGTACACCTTGCAGCAGCAACTGTCTGTATATGGGCTGGTAACTAGATGGGTGAACATTAACATAATTCAAGGATACAGTCGGTAAAAGGTATTGGTACTTTCAAATATCACAACAAACCGAAAAGGGAAGCTGAGCTTGGTTGAATTGACCAGTCCATCTACGAAGAAGTCTAATTAAATTGCGTTTTGGTGGGATGTGTTCGGACTACTTTATTTAACTATTACTGTCTCTTGTACAACATCACACGCAAATAAAAAATACTACTGAACGTGTTTATAAGCAAGTGAGAGTGCACTTGATGTATACAATGCATAACAATAGTACTATTTCTTTTATAATGTGTCAGCTACGTTAGTTGTACCACAGGTAGTATATCTGCCAATGTGTGTTTGCTGTGCTTTGTATATAGTACTGAATGTTCCTTTGTCCTCTATGCCTTCCCATAACATTCATCCGATGACGATGATCCTTTGTTAACATTTTTTGCTCATACCTGCTAAGGTTCTTCACGTAACAATATTAAAAAGGAGTATTTCAACCTGCATTGGCTAGTTTAAAATCAAGATTGATTCAACAGGTGTTTACCGTTTGGGTTGAACGATAATCCTGAAGTATATGTTCAAGGAGTTAACTGTTAGCGGTAATAACTTTACAGCTATTTAGGATAGGTGCAGAGCGCCTTCTGTTAACAGTAGGTTTCCTGAAACTGCTCTAAGTTGTATTTTTTATACCACTTAGGTGGCAGACAAGCACACCGCCCACCTGATGGAAAGTGGTTACCGTGGCCTATGGACGTGTGTAACACCAGAGGAGTCACACTCGCGCTGCCGACCCTGTATGCACAGAGTTTCTGTGCCGTCAGTGTAGAAGACAAAGCAGGGCAAGTCTTCCCACTAACAGCACAAACTCTCCAGTGAACTCTGGCTACCCCACTCACCGCTGGGAACACAACACGAAGTTATTATGGCCGCGGTATTCTGTAGGGCGGAGGTACTTCTTCAGTCCGACTGCTTAATTGGACGGAAATACCTCCTAATAATTAGTCGATGCATTTCCTGTAATTTCTGCTGCATGCCTTCCTACTGCTCCCTTTTTATCTGCTATCCAGTCTATAGGTTACACAGATTGAACTCACGCATCCATACGTAATAACAACAGTCAACATGTGGATCCTGTTCTTATCTACCTTGTGTATGAAATGTAGTGAGACTAGAAGCTGAGTCCAATATACTCAGGGACAAAAAAACGAGGGAACTCGCCGAGGCGAAAGGAAGTTAATTGGCTATGAATACTTATGAAGTAGTTTAAGTGCTTGCTCGAAGGCAACAATTGATAAACAAGTTATAGATTAACAATGTTTCCAGTTTCTTCATAAATTATTGAGGTGGCAGGCAAACATGCACACGGTCCGTTTAGGTGACATTAATGCTTATAAGACTTAATACATACATATAATCTCGCCTTTATCCCTGGAGGGTTAGGCAGAGGTGAATTACACCCACATTTCACTAATAATTGTATTCGGTCCCACGTTATATGGGGTGAGCCTATTGCCGTAGTCCAGGCACTATTGTTGACTCAAGACATGCATCTGAGGCTGAGGCTGGGCTGTATATATATCTGCCTGATGTTAAACAGCTCTATCCTTTAGTCGCCTTGTACGACACCGCATGGGAAGAGATGGGGTGGCCCTAATTCTACTCTGCCGGGAACCACGTGGAAATACAAATAATAAAATATAGAAAACGTAATGGATACCAACCTCGTATTCACGTCGTCGCCTCTCGTTGCCTTGTTTTTTACGTGTGCAAAATCCCCACGCATACCTCCCCACCGGAGCCGGTGGAGGAGGTTATGTCGGACTCGAACCGACTAAAACGCACGCCGCCTGAGGGTCGCTTTGGTTGCCGAAGGTGAGGTTGACAGGCATATCCCTCGCACCCCGGCCGACCGCCTCTCGTAGCCTGTAAAAAAAAAAGGACTGATGATTGAGAAAGAGAACTAGAAAAAGAAGAAAGAGAGAGAGAGAGAAGCAAAAGTCGTTTCTACTTCTAGTCAAGTTGGTTCTGAGAGAAATCTTGAAGGTGATACCTACTACTTCTATCTGAGTGTACGCATTAGCACAAAGAAAACATGACTGACTCACAGATTTAGAGGTACTTGACATTTAAATTTCCATAAATTGCTATACGTAATCGCATTTCGCAAAATATCAAATGAATCAAAGATACATGAATAGAATATTACCAAACTTTATTACTACTATTTTATAAAATCTACCAACTGGCCGTAATTTTTTCCGTGTTTCCTGTCCTTCAATCTTCACGAAAGTTGAACCGTTTAGAAGTTTATTGTAAAAGTAACAAACAGACAGTTAATTTTTTTGTAATGATCATGGTGGATTGAATGAGCATTCTAGTTCTAGCAAGTCTCATAATTAATTTTTTGAGTATCCCTATTCTATATGTAGATTGTAAAAGGCATGGTCATTGACATGGTGCAATTTTTTTATGTGGATTCTACAACATCATCTTAAACTATTAAATCAATTTTGAGAGTCCAACGGCCGTAAATCTAATGGTCCTCAAATACGTTATTCCTATCATAATAGTTTCATTCACTTCTCAATTGACAGCGTTTGGTGAGTGTCAGCTTAATCAGAGAACATTCAGCATCATCTCAACATATTTGAACACTTAAAAATCTGTCTTATGAGTAGTCAAAATAGAAGTTAATATACGCTGGCAAAATATTGCTGTATTGAAATATTGCGCTGGAGTATTGAAATCGAGTCACGACCCGGCTAGAGGAGTCATAGTTATTCAGAATCGATTACGAAAAGTTAGTTGTTCATCGAGTCGATTGTCTCATTTCGGAGGACTATGAATATCAGCTGATTACTTCATAAAAATTAGTTGGCTGCCAGACGGGTTTCAAGTTCCGATGATGTTATCTTGTGCTATTATTACAGGGCTTTTGTGTTGTCTATCTGTGCACGAATACTAGTGTAGTCTTCAAATAAGAATGAAAGTTATGTAATAATGCAGATCTATACGAATTTTTATTCGCGGCGTCAACCGCATATAATTATATGATGACGCTTGTATATATAGGTACACGAAGGGATAGACAGATGTTTAGCGTATTACATTTTCTGTCTCGAACCTATGCTACAGTGGTTGTCTGATACTCGAACAAACATTCAACAATCGCCATCTCTAATGGCTGTTAATACTGTTGATTAATGGCACTTGGTGGAACCTGCTACTCATATTGAATAAGACACTTTGTAGTTTTCCACTGTATTTTATTTTTCACCTGACCGGGTTCGCCTCACGCGAAACCGCAAGTACAGTAGAAAAGTACAAATTGTCTATTCATTATCTCTAAAGGTCGCTGTAACTCACTGTACAGCTCTTTACAGCGGCAGTTGCAGCTCTACAGCCAACGTGTACAGTTCTACTTGGCAGTATGTTGGTAGGTGGTGTCTACCCAATGGCCCAATTGACCCAAAGTGTAGAGTGGCTATAAGCCGCGCACGACTTTTCGAATTTCTCCAACCAATGAAATGGGTCTATCTGGTCACTGTTTATCTACATTTTTATTAGTCGAAAATATGAGTTTACAGTAGTAGTAAGGTTACCTTACAGTTGCGGAAGTAACAAAACCAGTAAGTTTGATATTCTTTTTAATCTCAAGTCCCAATACACGCGTTAAGTTCTTGATACATCCACAAAGAGGTCGCGTTAAAATATTAATTACTACGTAACTGTGTGACATGACGATAAGCTTTAAGTGAAGGATTCTCAAGAAGAGCTGTCTCGGGGCAAAGTGTTCATCCGGTGATTGTCCAGCTGTCCCGGACATGACCATCGCCGGAATCGTTTTAGTTAAATGTTTGCTATTGTTTAGATATCCTGCTCGCATGTTGGACATGAAGCATGGTGTATTGTAGTCCTATAAGGTTTGGTTTCGACATTATTTAAGACCTGTTGGCTTACCATGACATGTATAAGCATACGTGTTTCGTGTGAGAAATAAGGATGGAGTTATATAGCGCCTACAAAACCTTCTGATGCCCCTCTTGAAGAACCCCATAGGTTCTTCAAGACGGGCATCAGAAGGTTTCTTCATGGTCGGCAGCGCGAGTGTGACACCCCTGGTGTTGCATACGTCCATAGACCACGGTAACCGATTCCCATCAGGAGGTCCGTGTGCTTGTCTGCCAACTAAGTGGTATAAAAAAAAAATTGTTGTATAGCAGTAGCGAAAAATGAAAATTGGTATCCGGTTATAGGGACCCTTCGCCACTGATAATATAGCTCCATTCCTATTTCGCGCTCGGAACATGCATGCTTATAAAACGATATGGTAATTCATACACCTAAAATATGAAAATTGACGTGTTTCCGGCAGTGTAGAATTTGGACCACCCCATCTCTTCCCATGCGGTGTCGTACAAGGCGACTAGGGGATAAGGCTGTTTAACATCAAACAGATAATACAGACCAGACTCAGCCTTAGATACATGGCTAGAGTCAACAATAGTGCCCGGAAGACGGCAATAGGCTCACCCGCTATTACGTGGGACCGAATTCAATGATTGGTGAAATGCGGGTGCTAATTCACCTCTGACTAACCCTCCGGGGATAAAAGCATGATTATATGTATGTGTACATTGCCTATGACAAAGTGTTCGTTTAACCACTACGTGCTCATTCCCAATACTTGTACTGTATCGTACCTATGTTTATGTATCTATTGTAATACATTTCTTGTTAGAATCGTGTTCCAAAACTAGTTAAGTAGACAGAGACATTTTTATTCCCACATAGATAGATAATTATTTATTGTACACCAACAAATTTACACTAGGACAAGTAGGTAGCATGTACGAATATACAGTTCAATGTACAATGGGCGGCATCTTCCAAGCAACCTTGGGATGGACAGTAATGTTACAAAACAAAAGATATGGTGTAGTTATTGGCTAAACTAAAATAGATACACTGAAATAGGTGTCATGGGAATTGGACCAAAAATATAACTGAAAAAATTCAAATATGCAATACCTGAAGGAATATCTTTTGTATGGTCATATTTATAGAGGTGTAAACAAAAAAAAACCCTTTTATTTAAACCATAATCTTCTCAAAGTCATATATCAATCTTAATTTAAGCTCCAACAATCTACCGACACAGCAATAAAGTGACCCCTAATGATATTTATTGACGGCCATTACAAAAACTAACAAATTGATGCGTGTGCGACGTCGGAGGTCATTGTTGTAGAGAGGAAACGGATGTCGTTTCTTTCCTTGCCGGTCTCTGCGACGTTCGTTGATCAACAGTATTAATATATACGACTTGTGAGTAATACGTTTACTTTATTCACTTTTCGCTCATTAATCATTATTGTAAATTTGAGGTAGCGAAGGTGAGAAAAAAAGAAGAAAATTTGCATTTTTTTTATTTATTGTAGCAATTTTTGTCATAAAACAGCAAAGATTATTCATGCAATTTATAAATTACAATGTTTAAACAAACTAACAAAGGATGTGGTTTTATGAATAATAATTAATGTTCAGTAATCGAACTAAAACTGAAAACTGTTTTATTGGCTAACCTCTAAAATACTTATTAACATACATTTTACAATTCATTGTTAACTTTAATTTGAGTTCTGTTTAAAAAAAACAAAAATACGAGACTCGAATAAAAACTAGAAAAATACCCTACTACATTGGAACTCGCCACCTATTACATTGGAACCTAAACATAAACTGGCGAAATGTGGGTGCTAGCACCTCTGCCTACCCCTTCGGGGATATAAGCGTGAGTTTATGTTATGTTAGTACTTGTTGTAGAATAGATTTTACATGTGCCGTCGACATCGTATTACCACAATTCTGATGGTCTATTCAATTTGCAGTGTAGTATGCCGATGATGTAATTATCGCTAATACCGGAACAAAAAATAAAAACGAAATAGATAATCTGATCCGAGAACCTCCAACCTCAATATTGCTATACGCTACCGTTTCTAAATTCGAGCTAAGTGCTTATGAATATAATTACAGTAATGGCTCTATACTGTACATTATAAAACTGAATTTCACTTTAAGTACTATCGGCATCAAAAGTAGATGATCATTGCACCGACTTCAAAAACCGACGAGCATGCATGAAGAATGTAATGAGAGCGAATGAAGCGTAAGTAGTATGTCAGGATCGTAGAAAATGGAGATCCGTGATCCTTGCCTACCCCCATGAGAAACAGACGTGATTTTATGTATGTGTGTATGTGTGTATTTAAAAATTGTTAATCAAGTAGTTTATCAGCATTTTGATCGAAAACTATTTTTTTAAATGTTTCATTCACTTTTGATACTCATCATAATTCTTGCGTTAGTCCCGGTTACATCTGAGTCTTTTTAGTCCAAGATCCGCTTTCAACTTCGATATTTTCTACCACATGACTACCATCTGACTTCTTTAATCCATTGGTAATATCGAAGTTCTGAAGTTAGACCAGTTGTCAGACTATTTAGGACTCCGATTACCCGTAACAACTGGTATAAATATTCTTATGGCAACTGGGACCGACGGCTTAACAAGCACGGATACTTTTGACATCGACTGTCCGTAACTTCAAAACAACGCCTCTGTGGCGTAGCGGTAGAACGAGTGACACACAGGGGGCGCGGGTCCGATTCCCGCTCAGTGCAAATATTTGAATGCAGGGCGTCAGAGGTCGATGAACGACCTCCGCCCCCCATGAGCGCCGGCCTGGGGGTGATAGGTGGAACCGCTTGTCACCCTGGCAGAAGCAGGCCGCGGCGGTGGCGCGCCTCCCCGTTTCCGGGGACGAGTTGGGGACTCTGTAGTCCCCACACCCGAGAAGAGGGCCAGATCGTGAGAGATGGCCCTGGGTCGGCCGGGGTGCGAGGGATATGCCTGTCAACCTCACCTTCGGCAACCAAAACGACCCACAGGCGGCGTGCGTTTTAGTCGGTTCGAGTCCGACATAACCTCCTCCACCGGCTCCGGTGGGGAGGTATCCGTGGGGATTTTGCGCACGTAAAAAAAAAATTTGAATGCATGAATATGTATATTTGCATTGGTCTGGGTGTTTCTATCTATGTAATGCATTTACTAATATATAATAACTTCGTGTTGTGTTCCCAGCGGTGAGTAGGGTAGCCAGAGCTCACTGGAGAATTTGTGCTGTCAGTGGGATGACTAAAGGCTTGTCCTGCTTTGTCCTCTACACTGACGGCACATAAACTGTGCTTACAGGGTCGGCAGTGCGAGTGTGGCTTCTCTGGTGTTACACACGTCCTCAGGCCACGGTAACCACTTTCCATCAGGTGCGCTGTCTGCCACCTAAGCGGTATAAAAAAAATTACAATAACAAAATATCTAAGTATGTTTATCCGCATTCTAGATTCCATAACACAAGCTAGTTATAACACAAGATAGCGATGTGTAGAATGTTGTAGAATATTTATTTATTTATTAATTATTGATGTTTTGATAAGATTCAAGTCATGTCTATAAAAAGCATTGCATTATCTGGAGTTAATAATGACGTATACACCACGAGTGCCGATGGACCGCATTTCCTTTCAGCATGAATGAGTGGTGTCGGAGATCGACACTGGCCATAGCGTTATGTGGCCTGTTTCGCGCTACTGGCTAACCGGGCGACGTAACGCTATTTTCGACATTTAACTATAATTTGCATCAGTATCCTTTGAAATTAACGTGATGTTTGGTAACTATAGTATATTTTTTTTAAACTACCTACTGACCCCGATGTTATAGAGTGTGTCGTGATTTGAAACAAATTATGGACAAAATAATAATATCGACACGACATGTGTGACCAACATAAAGTTTCATTGAGTAAGTATAGCTTAACTAACTTCTAACAGAAATTCTGGGTTCTGGAATACGCAATTTCTTTTGTGAATATTTACATATTATACACAGTAACACCCAGATTTAACAATGGTTGTACGTAGCTGAAATCGAGCGCGCAACTACTCATAGCATTCGAACGCTCTGTCGTTAATCGCGTAAATCATTCGAAAATCCTAAAAAATCAATGCAATTAACTATAATTGCTTCAAAATGTCAATTGGTTTTGTTGCTGTTGACTGTAACGACCACAAACTCCT
Organism: Eilema griseolum; assembly: GCA_963662185.1. NCBI lineage: Eukaryota > Metazoa > Arthropoda > Insecta > Lepidoptera > Erebidae > Eilema > Eilema griseolum. The sequence continues at coordinate 8,636,272 of OY759256.1, read as the reverse complement.
TATGCGTTCCAACTCTTAACCTTTTTCAAGGATTTCTGGCGATCTTACTCCCCAGCATGAATATAAACATTATGCAAATGGTGCTGTTCTCGCTTGAGTGGAGGTACGTCTTCGGTCGAGCGACTCCAATTTGTCATCCCCTTCTTCTTTTGACAAGAATTTCAGTATTTTTACAAAATTGTGATTCGTGCGTTCAACAGAAGAACCGTTTTTTCGGTATTTTTACGAGTGTTACGACTGAAGAATGGCAACAGAGTGGACTGAAACTAGGTCGAAATTGGATAATTGGTGATAAAGCCATCGACGACGTTGCATTGTACACTATTTGTGAGACCTTTAACTGCTTTCTTTTTTCATAAATTTGTCTGCTCGTCTTTCCATCTGAAGGTGCAACTGTGATACGCAAAAGATACTTCTAGGTCCATAGATCTCGATTAAGGTCTTGATCTTAATCGAGATCATGGGTCGATAACAGTTTGCCTATATGCGGTATGTACCTAATTATTTGTAGCATTTAAAACTTTCAACAAAGAACTTCATTCTCGGTTCCCAATATCTTGAAGACCTCGATGTCATTAACATATTGCCGAAACACATAACGATTAAAAAAAGAGGTTATGAAACCCGTTTGGACTTTAAGCTGCAGCCTCTGGAGAAAGCAATGGCAGGTGTCGTTCTTTCCACATTTCTTTAATCCTTATCAACATGAATGAATGGGTTGAAAGTTTCATCGATATGATTAAATTCACTTACCGAATTGGGCGTTTATAAGTGGATTATGTTGCTCTCGAACCGGAACACCTGACCGGAGGTCATTAATCCACAGCTTGAAGGCTTTGGTCACGCGAGCCGTTGACTGCCATAGCTCATACTTCGAAATAGGTCCGAGACGATTCTTTCGCTCTGTAAATTAATGTTGTTGAACGCATTTGACACTGAAGTGAGGTCATTGTACTTCGTTAGTTTACACCATATTTTCTATACATTGACATTTGAACTGAGATCGACTTAATGTTAACCCTATAATGAATTGTTTTATACCACATGTCTGCGGGTCCGTTAGTCCACTCCGATGTAGATTATCGCGACCAAAAGAAGCCAATGATGTCCTGTTCTCAGACCTTAGTCCAGAACTCAAGCTGTTGTTTATGCACACACATTGTGGTACAAACCAGAGATAAAATTAACGTACTCGATACTCAAAACTAATAGATACCTAATGAATACTAAGAATTTGTTAGAAATTGGACTGATATAGGGAAGAAATGTACAAGATTATCACAATTTCAAAATATTTTCACAGAAACTTGTCTGCTAAAAGTAGAGATGGAATAAAACTATATGTTTAACTGCAATATTTTATATGAGCATTATTATATCGTTAACGATGCTGTAGAGCAAGCTACCCGCGCACTTTAGTGTTATTTTTATTGCCTAATTTCGCTAACACGCCACTTTCTGAGCGAGACGGAAGAGTAACGTCATTATATTACTTTAAGACGCGCGCTGACGCATATAACACAGTTTTAAAAAATGTGGTTAACACCGGAGGCATAGCGGTGACGAATGCAATACTCTGCTTGAGGTCTCAGAATCTATACTGTATCCGCTTAGATAGTTTATTTTTACAATTCACTCTGGAAAGGTAAAGTACTTGCTCTATATTGTGTGAGATCGAGAACGGTTATTAAAATTTTAACGTTATTAGCTTTTACATACTCCATACATTACAAACAAAATATTTAGACTACCATCTCAAATTTACAAAGCGTCGAAAGCAAATAATTTCGTTCGCAAATACTATTTTGCTAATTTATTATTGCTATTGCTAGTAAAAGTTGTATTTTGTCTAATAATTTCGCAATTTCTCTCAAATGACTATGCAATTTAGAAGTTAAGTGTACGTGAAATTTTTAATCTAGACCGTAGACTAGAGAGAGCACTTCACTGATAGCGGTGGGGGAAAGTGGCCTAACGTACAATTATATTACTCGAGTATTTCCAATACTACGTTTGAGATATCATCTCTATTAAAATTTGAAGGAGGAGGGTATAACGGGATTTCTCTTTCGAATGTGGAACAACACTTACTAGTCTAGTGTCAATCTCCTCACCAACCTAAACAGACTGCAGAGTGCAGAATATCTTGTTAGGACATGGTGAGTGACAATGTCTAACCTCGGTGGTCCCCGCACCCAAGGAGGGCCAGATCGAGAGAGATGGCCGTGGGTCAGCCGAAGTGCGAGGGATGTGCCTGTCAACCTCACCTTCGGCAACCAACAATCCCACCAACTCCGGCGGGGAGGTATTCGTGGGGATTTTTTCGCACGTAAAATAAGTGCTCTAAGTATTTATGGATACCGGTAACTTTTCATCATAACCGTATATTGGTTTATTGAGATCTAAAATTGTAGTATTTCAAAGAAAAAAGTACTCTAACAGTCTGCTAGCTGAAATTGTGTTAACACATTTACTTTTTTCTAACAGATAATAATCTTAGATAGAAACCTTAGTCAGACTACAGACGTACCTACCACAGATAACGTATCTACAACAGTGGTGTCAGACCTAGATATTTAGTTACATCTTCAACCTCATTGGGTCTCTAATCTAATCTATATCATACGCTACGTGAAAACTTCGGGAACATTTTGCTGCTTCGTATTTCAACCGATTTTTTGTTTCGTAGCTATTGGCGTACCTATTAGCAAAAAAACATTACTATTAGAGATATCGGGATATTTCTCTTTTGAGTTTCAAATAATATGGCTCTGACATAAATATTTCCAATAATTTGACGCCATGGTCCCCGTGGCGCCAAATTAATAGGAAGAAGGAAAATATCCTCTGTCCGATATCTCTAATAGTTTGCTTGTTTTCGACACTGACACTCATGAAATTTTCAATATTAGCAGTACCGATCAATGCAAAAAAGTCTTGTTTGTTAATAAGATCATACTGGTGAATCAGCAGCTAGAGATATAGCATACCCTTATATCGAAAGATATTTTCTTCACAAAAGAGTACGTTATTTCAATACCTACTGCAATTTTGCCTGTTAGATTTCAGCGGAAGATCGCTTTGTGTTTTTTTTATTCGCATAAGGCATAAAGAGAAAAGAATACAGAATGAAGGCCTTTGGCCTGCAGCCATTATTCGCTCCATATCAATAGAATTTATCATTAGCATAATAGTAATAATAGGGTCTTTTTTTTTTACGTGCGCAAAATCCCCACGGATAGCTCCCCACCGGAGCCGGTGGGAGAGGTTATGTCGGATTCGAACCGACTAAAACGCGCGCCGCCTGCGGTTCGCTTTGGTTGCCGAAGGTGAGGTTGACAGGCATATCCCTCGCACCCCGGCCGACCCAGGGCCATCTCTCACGATCTGGCCCTCTTCTCTCGGGTGTGTGGGGACTGCAGAGTCCCCAACTCGTTCCCGGTAAACGGGGAGGCGCGCCAGGCATATTTCCTACATATATCCGTCGTGCGGCGAATTTTGATAGCTCCATGTGAGGTTGGGTGGCTTTGAGAATTACCCCTGTAGGTGAAAGATTTAAATCGGGTTTAAATCTCACCTGAACCGATTCAATTTTTTCTAACATTATAAGTTGTAAGCGCTCTTGACGTGGTATTTCTTTAAACTGTCCTCGACCTAAACGTTGTCTAATGATACAGTAAGATTATGCGTATAATAAACTTGAAAATACGTACGTTTTAACCCTTTTTTCAAGTCGGGTTAGACAAATGTAGCACGAGGAAGCCCCAACAGTGTGCGAACCTACATTGCGGCGGAATCACGGCGTAAGTGGCCAATGACCTATTTAACGCTAACCCTTGCGTACGAGCTTCTATGTGAGGTTAGGTAGGGTCGCCAGAGCTCACTGCAGAATTTGTGCTGTCACTGGGAAGACTGAAGGCTTGTCCTGATTTGTCCTCTACACTGACGGCACAGAAACTCTGTGCATACACGGTCGGCAGTGCGAGTGTCGCTCCTCTGGTGTTACACACGTCCATAGGCCACGGTAAACACTTTCCATCAGGTGGGCCGTGTGCTTGTCTGCCACCTAAGTGGTATAAAAAACGACCTATGCAATCTCCGTCCTATGCAACCTACAATAACATTAAAAAACACAACATCGATAGCAACGTAAAGTGGTATATGTAATTAAAGCAGTCCCTGAAAGAGTTGGGAACTGATGGCATCGAGGAGTCTGCGATGGCGTGGGGTTTAGATCCTAAGCACATGGCATAAGGGCTGTGAATTTCCGTTGGGGGTTCTTCAATCTTGTGAATAGATCCCCTTGAGAGTTTTAATTTATTTTTAAATGTTTTTGTATATTTGAAATAACTCCGCGTCCTAATGCATTGTCTATCCCTAACTTGTTATAAAGATGACATGATACAATATAATAAAGATGACATGATACATTTCAAAGTATTAAATCCTTAACACTGAATGCTTTATTAATGTAAGTATGAGCTTCTACAGTAATAAAGATCTAATCTCAATTAAATCATTCAATCTATATTACAGCCTATTGACACTCATTGACAGATCGCACTTGACCGCATTTTATAGAGGCCAAGTCAGTTTAAAACTGCATTTAAAAAAATCTCTAAAATCAAGTAAAGCGTCTAAATAGACAATGACAGCATGCTTAGCTTACGTTACGAGGAGAATAGATCTCCATTGAGTTGTAAACAATTATTGTCCATTGTAAATAAAACTAGGTACTTTCTTTTGACAGCTAGAATCTAGAATACTGTCGTCAATGACGTTACAATAGTTTTGACTAGTTAGAATTAGTTCCACAAAAGATTAAATAGGTTTTGAAAGTTAAAACCAGGTCAAACATATAAATGCAGTGTTAAAACAAAAGATTTGGTATCTGACCCACAACAATTATTAAAAAATATAGTTATGTTATTAATTATAAACTTTTCAAAATTATGTATTAAACACATTTATTAACAATTTTACAAACTTTATCAAGCGAGGTCATTAAACAAAGTTAATTAGTGCTATATCCAGTTCAGTGTTTAAGAATAAATAACTATTCAGCGTAAACTTATCTTTCAGTAAGTTTAAAATAAGTTATTTTCATTTACATATTTTAATTTTTATGTGAGTAATTAGTTTTAATGCAGCAAATTTTTGAGTATAAACATAAAGTTTTAATAAATAGGTTTGATTAAAGTTATATACTAACTTAGGTACTACTATTTTGAGACCGGCTATAAATTGCAGAAATATACTTAACAATATTAGTCAAATTGAATTTGTTTCATAGCAAAGAACTATGGTTATAATATAATAATATAATTATTTGAATATATCCTCAAACAGCTAATTAAATCAAAACTTACACGACAATTAACATACACAAGCCGAAACAAATTATTCAAAGTAATTCTTGTCTATAACATTTTCTTCTAACATCATAAACCATCTCCAGACGCTAGCATTCTATTGTACGTAACATTAACTTACCACCAAAATCCTTATACCTCCGCTTTTATTATGTCAGTTAAGTCGGCTAAACATAAAATACTAACCCCAATGGGCATTATCTAAATAAAACATTACAACTGCTGCTAGACAATGGCGGGCAGCGTCATTACATGTCGCGGCATAACGTAAATATGTGACCTATACTTCAATTAAGATCTCCAATTTGATAGTCTTTATGTGGCGACCATTGTATTTATTGTCATTGATGTATCTTTGACCTAATACTCATACCAATAGGTCTGTATATTAATATAAGCACAGTGACATACATTATTCTTCCATCGCGTGTTAGTTGCTCGTCTGACTGTGGAAACAATCAAAACCATCTTTATGAATGTTGATGAAATCCAGCTTTAGATAATCTCTGCACTGCGAGACGAGGAGAGATTCCAGAAGCCCATTTTTCCCAAAAAAATCTATTCAAAATTTAGTATCAATCTGTCAAACTCTAATTAAATATCAAAAACAGTGTTTTCGTAACCCAATTTTCAAGAAGAACATTGACGTTGTACATAAATAAAAAAAGTCTTTTATTTCCTACTATATACAGTTGGGTTAGTTGTACATACATACATATAATTACGTCTCTATCCCCGGATGGGTTAGGCAGAGGTGAATTAACACCCAAAATTCACCAATCATTGAATTCGGTTCCACGTAATAGGGGATGAGCCTATTGCCGTTTTCCGGGCACTATTGTTGACTCGAGGCACGCATTGTGATCGCTTTTAACATTAAATCGGAGCTTGATTTTGTAAACATTGTTAGTATGAGAATTGGTCCTCTTTTAATTGAAATCGTGAACTGTTTTGACATTTCGGAGTTTGAGATTAGATCGAGTCTTGATTTAGAACAACTTTTTACTAGGAGAATTCGCCTTTTTCTTATTGTGCACAAAATCCCCACGAATACCTACGTTGGCATCTAAGTCGTATTAAAAAGAAACCCCCACCACCGGAGCCGGTGCGGTGGACCAGGCTATGTCAGACTGGAACCGACTAAGAGGCACACCGACTGGGGCAGGTTGCCAGAGGTGAGGTTATCTGAGACATATACCTCGCACCTCGGCCGAGGAAAACTGGCCTTCAGATCTTCAACTGACATGTTTTACTACGTAGGTATATACTCGTACTTATTAGTTAATCCCGTTCATTTGTGTACAAGTTTATGATCGTGTTCCTCAACACACATTTGTATTCGTTGGCAATATTTTTGAGTTCCTGCCAACATAAAGTCAGTTACAGTAATATCAAATATTGAGTATATTCTTAGGTCCTCCTTATTCTTAGTAATATATAATCAAATCAGTGTTATATATATATATATATATATATATATATATATATATATATATATATATATTAATCTTACTTCTGTGTTTGTTTCAGGTAAATATGTACTCCTTAAGTAATAAGACTGTTTTATCTGGTAAGCCGCTTGCAAATATTCTGTCATTACGAACGAACGGGAGGGCCCCGTACACCCTCGAATATGGTCACCGGACTCCCAAATTCAGTAAGAAACCGACAGGAAGAACCATATCGGGATTATGCGCGACCTGTTGAGACAGCCTCTCAGGGTGGTAAGCCCCAGTTGAGCCCCTGTACTATGCCGCGGGCGGCCAGTGACACCACCGCTTTTACAGGTCTCCGTATTCAGCGCGCCACTCCCGCCGTCCCCACTAGACTATACCAAGACCTGGTCTGCACCTGGTCTGCGCCTGGACCAAAGACTGGTCCCACTAGTGCTGCGACCACCATCACCTTTGCCTGGCTATGCACTTCTAACGTAAAGTAAATGTAAATATTTATAATAGTAACTCTAGACTAGACAAGAAGCTGCTAGAGCTGCTAGAAGCTGTGAAGAAATGTTAGAAATGGTTTCACGGTTCCTGCTAGAGAGGGTCGGGAGTCTTTCGGGACCGCGGCCCTCATAAAGGCGGGAATTAAGTTTGAATTTGGAACGGGACGGAGCCTCTACATAAGCATAGCGCGTTTTTTTTGTTATGCCATCTGTTTGCCCATACAGATGGCATAACAAAAAGTTGCACATTTTGGTGGTCCACTATAGTCATTCGCGATTTTTTTTACTAAACAGTAGTAGTATACAAACATAAAATCTTTGGCTAGAGGTTAAGAGTCATTATACTTTGTCAATACAGATTATGTTATCGAAATTCCTTGTTCAACATAAGGTTTTGCGTGTTTGCTGTACGCTTAATTTGGTGTTTGTCGGCAAATATTTAGGCAGCGTACGTTATTGAACCAAGTAAGTAAATATACTTACGTCGTATTAATTAGATAAGCTTAGTTCGGAATAATATTGATAATGTTCAGCTCACTTGTGCAAAAAATATTTTACTTGATGTTCAATGATAAAATTAGATTTAATATTGATGTTATTGATATGTGTGGTTAAATATACAGGAAGCCTTTTAATTAGTATTCAGACGCAGTGACTTTTTTTATACAACTTAGGTGGCAGACAAACACATGGCCCACCTGATGGAAAGTGTTTACTGTGGCCTACACGACATGTTTTATTGAGTATACTTATGGATGTGTGCATCACCAGGAGAGTCACATTCATGCTGCCGACCATGTAAGAATAGAGGTTCTGTGCCGTCAGTGTAGAAAATAAAGCAAGACAAGACTTTGGTCTTCCCACTGATAGCACAAAAACTCTCCAGTGAGCTCTGATTACCCTACTCAACGCCGCGAACACAACACAAGGTTATTATGGCTGCGGTGTTCTGTAGGGTAGAGGTACTTCCCCACTCCCTCTTCTCAATAGGGACGGCAATACCATCGTGTACTATCTCCTACTACTAGAAAAAACTGTTTAGAACAGAAACTTGATGGTTAACGAATTTTGACACCTATTCATATAGGCATAGCACACCTTTTTGTATTGTCATCTGTGTGACAGCTACAAAAAGTCGCGCAATGTTGCTGGTCAAGTAGTCTTTCGTGTCAGAGCAGTAAATATTACACCTACATTATGTAATGTTAAACCGAAACCGATGCAAGTCTAGAACTCAACTGGTAATATTTCAGTGTTATGTTTGTATCAGTAATTATGAAATAAACAGCTTTGCTAAGTGTACGTACGTATTTATAGAGGAGCGTAACGCAAGTTGCGCAAGCGTTGCGCGACATTTTCACGTACAGAAATAGTGTTGTACGCCCTATTTCTTCAGATTACAGGGTTGCCAATGTAAAAATTGCCGAACAAACGTGTTGTAATTGGCCTAAATTATTGACGTGACGGGTAATGAAAATACGAAAATAAACTTGATTGGATTTTTTAAACACGTCACTGTCAATAGCAACGTGTATTAAACAACATAACCGGGTACACCTGCTGAATGAAGGACGAAGTTCTAGCGCAGGGTTTCCTCTCTGTATTGGTAGTCAGACGGCTGTCGCTTCCGTTAAGAGCAAAGACAAAACATGATTAGTTAATCTTGGCATTAAATGGAAGCTTGCTCTTTTTTTTACGTGCGAATAATCCCCTCGGTTACCCCCACCACCGGTGCCGTTGGTAGAAGTTATGTCGTACTCGAATCGACTAAAACGCACCGCGCCTGTGGGTTTTTTTTTTTAACATGCACAAAATCCCCACGGATACCTCCCCGCCGGAGCCGGTGGAAGAGGTTATGTCGTACTCGAACCGACTAAAACGCACGGCGCCTTTGGGTTGTGTTTGGTTACCGAAGGTGAAGTTAACAGGCATATCCCTCGCACCCCGGCTGACCCAGGGCCATCTCTCTCGATGTGGCCCTCTTCTCGAGAAAGATAGCAAGAGTGGGAGAACGTACTCTGGTATCCAAAGTCCAAGCTTTAATCTCAAGACAAAGTATATAAATAATTCATAACTATCCCGCCTTTCCTGTATATCCCTTTTTTCATTCCCTATTTATCCTTCCCCACACCTCCTTCCACCTCGTTTCGACGTGACAACATTCAAGTGACACTTCTGAAATTGCAAACGTTGTTCTCACTCGTATAAAAATAAAACATTGACATCTCCATTATTATATTAATATACCCAGTGCAATCACACCCTCTATATTTACCTCCCTAATTAGACAGTACCAGCTACAACTCACAGGACAATATAACAAAATTACGGTGTTTGAACACCTCGGGTTGCGTGCGACGGAATCGTTTGCACCCTTCTCTTTATGGTTCTATTTTGAGTAATGGGAACTAGTCTAGCCTGTATAGACTCAGCTGATGTCTGTCGCAACTCATATTGCGACCAACAACTAGATATAACTCAGAGATTGGAGCTGATTCTGTTGTGCATATCACTAAACTAGTTCTATAATATTCTTTTTTTTAATTTGTATTGAATGTGACGTAGTGATTACATATCAAAATTCCGAAATTAATACCGATATAATACCGATGTACGAAAGACCGAAGTTCAAAATCCCGAACGTTCGTTTGACGGAATATTCAAAATACCAGAAGTACTAAATCCCGAAGTTCTAATTTTTAAGTGGTTTTGTTTCGGTGGTTATAAAATATAACCACGAAGACTAATGCGGGAGTTCCGCTTCGCTCCCGCGGATCCAAATCTGATTGCGCGGTATGAAAACTGTCCCCCTCGATATGGAGGTTGTACGTTTACATTCGGGATTTTGATACGCAACCGGCGTAGTGTTATAGCGTTTGACTCAGGTCACAAGTTCGATTTCCGCTGAGTGCAAATATGTATTTGTAAATATTACAAGCATCTAGCTAGAGTGATTACTTTTGCCTATTAGAACAATGCACACATACAGGGATTTCCTGTATGTGTGTATTGATTTGAATGTTTTCATATAGGTACAAAATTACTGAATGTAGATAGCGTTATGTAAAATGTCATTTAATATTAAGTATCAATTATTTATTTACATACTATTTGGCATGGAAAGAAATTTAAACTAAGATTCCATTAAACGTACATTTTCATGTACTCATACTTTGTCGTTTACCTCGTTTTAACAGAACCACAATATAGTAATTCAAGTCTAGCTTAGAGATTCTGTAAGAGCATAATAGGAACAATTGTAATGTTGAAAAGTGGTTCGATTGTTCGACGACATTTTGAATTACTGTTGTCTAAATTATATTCGTACTAACGGTGTCACGTTATTGTATCGAATGAATCATGTATCTAGTTAGGCTGAAACTTATTGACAGCATTTAGACTATTACTTACATTTGCTACGGATAGCACTTAAATAAAAATAATGTTTTAGTTAAGAAATTTAAGGCCCGTATTTTAAAATGGTACTCAGTTCTGTGTCTCGATTTATCTGAGGACAGATTGTATAGACTCTAGATCTGTCGAATCTGTCAATTCTGTCAAATCTATCAAATCTGTCAATCAAATCAAATCATTTATTTACTTAACACAGGTCTGTATGTCTATACAAAATCGAAATTCAGTACTGAGTGTCTTTTAAGAATCTGAGTTAGTGAATCTCGTATCTCTTTTTCGTATAAATTCAAAGCTTACAACTTGATCCCGCTAGTCCCATTTTAAGTAGAAAATCTGTAAACTGAGCTACCTGAAATGGTCTTACATAACTAAAATTCCCGTCTACATATTTTTTAGGGTAACGCAGGAGCCATCTACTAAAATCATTACGAATTACGAAGACAATAAATGATTTTATAATCATTCATTCAATCAAATGTCGTATAACAGCTACCATTAGTTTTAAAATTTAAAACTTAATACTCACTTTTACCACATATTAGATAATACTTACCTTTTACTTTTGCTGTTACATTTTAAAGTAAAAGTATTTACTTACATGATGCATTCATTACCATCAAAATATACTTTCGAATAGATTGCGCTGATGAGAAGCAGTAAAGAAGCGTTAAGTAATTAATGACGATATATTACATTAGTAGCGATATTTTGATGTGTTGCACTGTCGAACTTGTTTTTAATCAATCTGTTTTATGCATGCTTCTGATAAATATCAACGCTATACAGTAAAAAAGCGAGTATGAGTCCCCCACTAATAACTTCGGGAGCCACATTTGAGGTTCCGGTACCCTGTACTAACTTATTGAGGCATGCTTCAATAAGTTAGTACGGGGTACTCACAAGTAAGGAGCATGTTCCTTACTTGTGAGTCCTGAATATTTTAAATACTATAACACAGACTGGATATCGTTCATTTGAGCGCGGAATTTGAGCGGCTGACACTCCAATGTTTAGAGTTGCGAGACTATTAATGTTATTATATTTAATAAATATTACAGGTATCCTAAGAAATAATTACGTACTACACATTGTTGTCTTCAGTAAAAACAATTATATTAAATAAATAAATGTTCTTTAAAAAAAATCGCAGGGTGATTCATTTATTGATTGACGGTTGAGGCTCTGTAGCAGATTTTTCTTTCGATGGTGGGGTGTCAAATGGCATTCGATGGCAGAAGGAGTAGGGGAGTGGATTCTGTGGTTCAAAATGAAAGTTATAGGTCAATTGGGGTTGGAATTCGCATAAAGAACAAAATACCCATAACCTGACCGGACGCCATCGTTGATCAGATCTTTGTTGTCAATTTATTGAATTGTTATCCGGATGAACCGGATGTCACATAATTACCAAGCTTCAAATCGATACGACATTGTACAAATTCATTCTAATATTCTACTTCCAAGATTTGTTTACCCACTTAGATACAGCCTTACAGGGTAAAACTAATAAAAGCGTCTCAAAATAAATAAAGCCAAAATATACTGCGAGGATCCTTGGTCGCAAGGTATCTTAGCGACAAGCAAGGACTTATCTGACGGCAATTTATAGTTATTGACATATTCAGCTGACATTTACCGCAGTGAAGATTGTACTGACCTTTGGAACCCTCCAGAATGTCATCCTATGAACCCTTACTACGTGATCGCACGTACTAACACGCTTTTTACGTCAGCTGTTTTGCTGTGAAGCATTTTCTCCGAGGTTTTTCTTCGTATTTACACACATTTTCACGTTTCATCACGATTCTTGAGCACAAAGGTCATTTTAATAACAGACTTTCTGTTATTGGCACAGCGGTGACTTGTGCTATTGCTATGTATAAAATCCTGGAATCAACTAAAAAATTTTGTAACTTTATATTTGTTCGTAGCGTGTCGAAATCGTGAAGTATTGCGTCGAGAAGGAGGGTCTTTAAGGGGCAAACTTGGGTCACGTATTTCGAGAATAATACTTCGATAACTTTGAAAGTAATCATTGATAAAAACATAACCTTAAGAGTAAGCAGTGTATGTATATCAATGGCAGTGTATTCAAATTCGGAATTTGAATATTTATTATTTTGATCAACCACGATTTAGATTGTTAAATATCTTTAAAAAAACTGTAAAATTGATTGAGAAAACATTCAATCTACATTTAAATGAAAAAGCGGTACATACCGTTTTGACAAAATCAATGTACTCGAATTTATTGAAACCCAAAACTGTTGCTAATCGTCATCGATCATGCGTTTAATCGCACTTTTAAACCCAACTTAACGCTATTGAAAAGCACTTAGTGGTATTAAACGGTATAAAACACTATAAAATGTTTGTTTGGACATAAAAATGCCGCTTTTATTTAAGGTGAGTAACATAAATATAAACCATTCCAGGGTTGTTTCCACAGAATTGAAGAATAATCTTCCTCCAATTCTGTGGTTGTATCAGATTACGGCACCTATGTCTTTGGGTTCGACGTAATAGCAAGGGAGTAAATAGACGTCAACCAGGCAATTTGTATTTCGCCCAAAGATCTAGTGGAGCTCTTTGTAGTACAACTCAAATCCAACTCTAAGTCAACTATCCAATTGCATTAGGAGAGGTAAAACCTGAAAATATTCCAGTCGTAGCTGCCATGCGATAAATCTACACACAGTTGACACAGCCTGTAGATTCTAGATACAGCTTTTACATAATGCATTTTAACCCGCCTCGTTCATTACACAACAAAGAAGGTTAGACTTATCTACATATACATAGGTGTACCTCTTTGTGACATGACATTTGACCTCGATTCAATAAAATCTGACGAAATGGCATATCATTAACTAAAGCTAACTTCTTCTAATCGAAACGTGCTAGACAGGATTTGAAAGTCTTTTAGCAGGGGAAATACTCGGCTGAAGGGAGAATATTAGACTATTAGAAAATGTCCTTGATAGCTAAAATTATTATCTAGGCAAATAAAGCTAAGGGCGATATACTACGAACTAGGAGGTAGGACACGGCGGTATTTCCGTCCAATTGAGCAGTCCGACTGTGGATGGCCCTACAGAATATCGCGGCCATAATAACTTGGTGTTGTGTTCCCAGCAGTGAGTAGGGTAGCCAGAGCTCACTGGAGAGTCTGTGCTATCAGTGGGAAGACTAAAAGCTTGCCTTGCTTTGTCCTCTACACTGACGGCACAGAAACTCTGTGCTTACAGGGTCGGCAGCGCGAGTGTGACTCCTCTGGTGTTGTACACGTCCATAGGCCACGGTAACCACTTTCCATCAGGTGGACCGTGTGCTTGCCTGCCGTCTATCTAAGTGGTATAAAAAAAATAGGAGCCATTTACTGATATTGTCTTCAACTTTACCTAAACACCAAATTTTGATTAAACACAAATCCTGCACTTCGAAAAATATCCACGTTGGTTTTATTTAATTGTACATGACTTGGAAATATTGTGTAAACGCCTGGAAAGTCATTGCACTTTCAACATTTGGCTGAGAGTAAAAAAAGTAAAAAAGTAGTCCCCAGAAGCTATTCCGCGCTGCATATCTGTGAGTATATTTGCTGAAGCGACTGAACGAATTTCAGTGAAATATGAAATAGATATATTATCCCGAACCTGGTGAGCTAGCATTATTATTGTGTATTCTGTAGAATAAAATTCAGTTGAGTTCCTTGCATGACGTAGTGTTATCTGTAGGAAGCGATTTAATTTAAATAATAAATATATAAATGTTACATAAATACGGAATTACTCGTCGCGCCATCTTGATATATTCATATTTCGAACACGAGAATATTGTTTGCAAATTTTGAATTGTAAGTACATCTAGTTGGTTTTGCATACAAACTTTCACATCAACCACAGACAAGTTTAAAGTTTACTTCACAATGTGTTGGCAACTGTTTGTCTTGCTTTTATGCAGAGAAGTTATTTTATACACTATTTATTACCCTATAGAAACTGTCTGCTTACTTTTACCTGAAGAAACCGCAAACTGCAGAAACTTGCTGTAAGGTCTAGGTTTTTCCCACGATTAAACTTATTCGCAATAAGACATGTTTTATATGCCATAAAAAGTAAGTGTAGATTCGTCTAATGCATGCTAAGTAAAGCTGCTACGGCTAATTTGGTAAGTTACTCAGAGAAAATTGAATACCTACTACATAATTTTAACTATGGAATAAAGTGATAGGTTCTTGATTCAATATACTTCTAAAATCTAGACGAGTATTATTGGTACCGCGGTAGCCTAGTGGTATGGGTAATGGACTGCTGAGACGAGGTCTCTGGTTCGATCCTAAGTTTTACCATGGCACACACCAATGACTCGATGCTTTTCGAAGTTATGTGTGTATTTATCGCAGGTTTATAAGTGCCCGGTTACTGGCAATAGGCTCGCCACCTATTTAGGACCTAAACATAAACTGGCGAAATGTGGGTGTTAGCACCTCTGCCTACCCCTTCGGGGATATAGGTGTGAGTTTATGTATGTTATGTTATGTATTATTGGTACGACACATCACAAGTCCGTTTTTTTAATGTGGCTCGTCACACGTCAGTGTCTTTACTTTAAAACGTACGTAACAACCAGTCATTTTCCAAAAATAAAAATGTAACTTTGTATTTATCTAAGTGATTACAGTTAGTTGTCATTACCAAAAATAAAGCGAGGTCAGAAGTCGTTGCCCTATGACGATATGTCAAGTCAATGTTCGTACAAGAATATTTACGCTATCAGTCATAGTGGTATGATCAATGGTACATTTTACTTTGTCTCCGTGGTTCGTTCATTTCGACCCGGGAGGTCAATGACAAGTATCAAATATAAATAATCCATATCAGAAACCCCTTGGAGTACGACTAAATAGCAGCCGGTTCAAGAATGTTTTTTGGGTTACATTAATAAATTGGTGATATAAAATCGCGTGTCTGTATTTGACACAGAACTGAGCAGGTTACATGTTCAGCAGTCGTGAAGTCGTGATATCTGACGGTTTTATAAGCTTCTTGTTTGTTAGTTGTGACTAGTACTACTTTCTCGAAGATACTTCGCGATGGGTTGTGAAACAGACAGATTATTGAAATAATCGAATTTGACAGCTCAAAACACACCATAATGCATTATTAACCAATGAATGCTATTCAAGATATTGTTATTATCTTCATAAACGGTTGGCGGTTTCTTTTGTATTCAGAACGTAATAATGCTTTGTAATAACTAAGTTCTGAATTTCTAACGTAAGCTTATTACAAAACTGTTCTTAAATACTATACTTTATGATGGTCCAAGCGAAAGTGTTGATGACGCTTGGCAAAGACGAAAAATGACGTATAACTTATAATAACTTAAAAAATATTATCTGTGGTATTTCCATCGACCAATATGGCGGCAGTGAGCAAGGTCAAATTTATTTATGAATATGGAACTTGGAACTTTCGTTTCTTCTCTAATTGGTTATTTATAAGGTCGAGTTCAAGTTTATTGTTATGTACGGCAATTATTAAAAGTTTATTTTCGTTGACATGTTTGTTTTGATATAGGTATTTATTGGGTACAGTACAATCATAAACTATAATATTATAATAGTATCTAGGTTTATACTTACCTAACTGAATATATTTGTATAATGTGCGGGTAGAAGCGTTAAAAACATACCTGCATAATCCATTTTATTTAAATACGAATATATGCAACGGTGGTGGTAACTAATTAATATATTATTATAATATAAGTAATATATAATCTGTGTCCACTAATGGACCATTAATTATTTATTCATGTCTACTTTCTATGCATTTTAACACAAATGAAAGCTATTTTTTTTAGTTTTAATGACTTTAACTGTTTTCAATGTTCATACAGTTTTACTAATATTAATGTTTTCTTTTTCTTTCTTATCTTTTTTTCTTGCTTATGTATTGACCCGTTAACCTCCACTGGAAAGTGACCCAAATAGGATTCTTTGGAACTTCTTTTCAAAATATTTTTTTTGTTATTTATTTATTTGTTTATGAACAAGCAGCTACAAGCTGATGTGTTCATATCTAGTGATAAAATGTGTAGTCTCTCTATTGAAGCCTAAACTGTCCGTCACTTTTTTGAGCTATGTGTTGACTAGTCGTAGCCAGTTATCAAGTCTATTTTTGAATCCATTTATTGTGGTTGCAGCTATAACGTAATCTGGCAGTAAGTTCCAATATGCCCTTATTTTTATGAATTTTTATAATATGCTGTTATTTGATTGTGTAGTAAATTATACTTATTGTCTTGTCTTGCACTTTACTTAAAATATTGTTTATTAACGACAAACATATTTTTCTAATTGTTACGTAATGTCACTTTGAGAAATCGAAACGTAATGTGAAAATTTGAAGTAAGTGAAACACGTATTTCTATTTATTTATTTATTTATTTATATTTTTTAAAGAAGGCTTACATACTAATATAGAAATTGAATACACAAAAATATCATCAAATCGCTAATTAAAAGCCACCACATTTTATAATCATTAAAAAAAAGAAAAAATAAAATAAAACACAATATACAGTTACAAAGAAAAAAATAAAATAAAATAAATACCACAATTACAAAGCTATAATTACATAAAAACAAAAGAGAGCGCAAGGAACGTTACTCATGTTAGTACATATATCAATCCGCCGGTCAAAGTAAGACTCCGCTAGCTGTCGTCTTATTGCCGCCATACTAGTGCTGAATAGGTCTATATCAAGATGCTGTGTAATTTTGTTAAATTTAGATGCGCTTCTTATTGAGAAGGCTTTTTTTTTTTCAATCTGTAATTTGTAGTAGCTCTCGGAATGTTTAAAATCGGCCGCTGCCGAAGAAGTCCCAGCACGTTGGTTCGCAGCGAGACGGAGGCCAAGGCTGTGGACAGTCAATCCTGCTGTTTGCGATATTGGATTCTGCCGTTATTGCACTACTTAAAAATCAATAGAAATAGCAGTATTTCTTTGTTAATTTGTCCACCTGTGCGCTTGGCAGCCGGTGCACAATGAAATAATAGTTCCGATACAGGTGTGCGGACTGTAGCAGACGACTTGAGAAGCATTGTTTATGAATACCTACCTACTCTTGAGTTCAGCGAGTATAATCACGTACAATAATATGTATGCACTGCCAATATTTCATAGAACACATTTTAGAAGAGGTTGCAGTTGGGGAACTCGCTCAAAGTATGACATGAAATTACTCATAGTTGATTAGCTTAGTTGGAGGGGCTACCATTATTATCAAGCATACTTGTAAAGTGTGAACCACGTTACTAGAAGTTTTCATATTGTACAAGCACTGAACTATTAACAGATTATTCCAGGATTACCTATTTTTTTATACCACTTAGGTGGCAGACAAGCACACGGCCCACCTAATGGGAAGTGGATACCGTGACCTATAGATATGCGCAACACCAGGCAAGAATTTCAAGAATTTGGATATAATATTTGTGACAGTGTTTACATATTGATGCACGTGACTGTACTTGGTTAACAAGTGTTGTTGTAAACGAATCGATGTATGTGCTTGACCCATTTTCGTTTCTTTGCTTTATGATAACAGATTTCCTTTAGCGACATTACGAAGATAGGACCTCTAATACCAATTCTCAAGGTATTATTATAACGATATTTTTCAACACACATACCTATAGGTATATTCCTAAAACAACATAATATACCTACATAACATAAACTCACGCCTATATACCCAAAGGGGTAGGCAGAGGTGCTAAGCACCCACATTTCGCCAGTTTATGTTTAGGTCCCAATGTCATAGGTGGCGAGCCTATTGCCATTAACCTAGCACTTATAAACCTGCGATAAATACACGCATAACTTCGAAAAGCATCGAAAAGTCATTGGTGTGTGCCATGGTAAAACCTGGGATCGAACCCGAGACCTCGTCTCAGCAGTCCATTACCCTTACCACTAGGCTACCTAAAACAAGCAATTCAATAGCTTATCTGGAAGTTTCGTTCGTTCGTTCGTTTCGAAGACTCTAAGGGGCAGGGTCTTACAAAATGAGTTATAAGGAGGTAGGAGACGACGGTATTCCCGTTCCTATTGAGCAGTCCGACTGGGGAAGTACCTCTACCCTACAAAATACCACGGCCATAATAACCTCGGGCTGTGAGTAGGGTACCCAGAGCTCAATGGAGAGTTTTTGTGCTGTCATTGGGAAGACCAATGGCTTATCCTGATTGTGTTTTCTGTACTGACGGCACAGAAACTCTTTGTTCTTACAGGGTCATCAGCACGGGTGTTATATATGTGTGCTTGTCTGCCACCAAAGTTACATATATAATAAAACGACACTCAGTCCTGAATCTCGAAATGTAACTAGATCTGAGAACAGATTGTATTCTAAATGACAGTTCTAATATCATTGTGAGAGTCAATTTACATCTGAGCGTTGTTCTGGAATACGGGCCCTAGTGTTGCAATCCTTTATCAACACTGGTAACTACTTACGCGTTCTCTACTGTTTACAAATAGTTTCACATTTGGCAACATTCACAAAACAAAAGAAGAATCCTTTCTTTAAAAAGAACGAAACTACCATTCACTAATGTACAAATCAATGTGTTTCCAATAATACATCAAACAAATGAAGTCTGTCGGATGCACGTGATCTGAAGCTCGATTTTATTACTTTGCCTTTAGAAATAAATTTACTGTTACGTTTACGCACTACGAGTAAGTACATATTCTAACTGTACTAATGATGTTTTATTTTACAAATGAATGCTCTCGATAGCACACAACATAATTACGTAAACACATCTTACATATAGCATTACATACATGTAAATAAACAAGAATATGCATAGGCAGATATTCAATTTATAAATCTGCAGAACTGTATATTGCTTTACCGACTTAACTTTTAGTAACTCTGAATTCTAAATTCAAATTAATCAATTTGTTTCAAATTATAGTCAGCAACATCTAAACCTTGAGACCCGGTCTTCACTTCGGAGCCCGGGGACCGCTTTTCCTGTTTTAGTCATTTACTTAGCACGGCTTTTGGCAGCCCTGACTTGTTTTACTTGTAAATGATAGTGTTAGTAGTGGACACAATGGTCTTAAAACTTATCAAAGTAAACGGTGCGGTTTTTAAACTATCATTGTCACTTACATTAGTATTAAAGTTATCGGGATATATTAAAGTTGTATTGCTGTAACAGCGCTGAAATAATTCAGAACAATACAACATGCTAAATATCCCGATAAGTTTTATAATAAGGTGAGATTTTTATTCATAATCATAGATAGCTAAAAAACAACTTAATTATTCATCGACTCGTTTATTTAGAAATCAACGATCACATCTTTCATTTACATAATTTATTGCTATAATTGAGACTGACAAAATAGCGCTAATTTTTAAATGATTTAAATTTAAAGCACTTACGTAACTTACTTTTTGATGTTTGTTATACATATACTAGGGCTATTATATATTATGTCGAGTCTTGAGTTGATTATATCTCAGCGTTGTGTCCCTGTTGCATTCGAGGCTTCACTTCTAGCTCAGTGATCTAGTTGATACTTGAAATTCACGACGCACCCACACGTAGAATAGTAGGTACACACCTACTAAGAGCTCCTAGGTCAGCCGGTAGAAGTAGGTATGACAACATCATCTTAGCGTTTTTACGTCTGGTTCCTGGAATGCTGTCTCCTTATCCCCGTTTTGGTTTGACTATATTATACGGCTTTTATAGAACAGAGCACATAGTACGTCTCCAGTCAAACTGTGAAGTCAAATCCGTTTCTTTTTAAATCATCAAAACGGTATGGAAACTTGTTTGTAATAACGAATTATGACATAATACCTCGTAACTGTCGAATTATGAATAAAAACGGTAAAATAAAAATGGATGTAATTTTAATATCAATCTCTTTTAATATTATTACACTGTTGCATTAAAAGCATTTTAGATTGGGGATTGAAAGATTTACAGTAGACTGTGAATGCCCGAAAGGATTTTCTATATAGGACACGTCTATTTGACTTCGCCTCACTTGATAGTGAGCTGAAGGCAAAACATCAGGAAAGAGGATCACCATTATAGACATGAAGCATGTTACATTGCCTATCTATAAACACATTTCACCAATATTTCGGTATATCAATCAAATTATCGCAGTCCACTGCTTTACATAGGCCTTTCCCATTGTTGGGCGGGTTTAGCCTGCTGTTTCCACGCTGGCCAGGCGGGTTGGTAAGGTTTTACTTCAAGTTTTCATTCTCTCCCAGTGATATCGTCTACGTATTTTCCCGTTAGTAGCCTCTAACGATACCCTTCGGATGAGATGGGATGGTGATACTTGTATTCTTTCTTCGTCACCACACAGATATTCTCCCATATACTTCGAGTCTATTGTCGTCAACCACACATTTTTGTCCTGGACTGTCATGCCATGACCAATAGTTGTCTTATAGGAAACCAGGGAGAATAATAAGACTATGCAATTCATTTACTTTTTGGAGTATTAATTAGGTATGCACCTATCGTCTATGACGTTACTTAGACATCAGGACCAAGTAGGGCTGTAGTGTATTTATATTCTGTGAAAAAATCCACAGTATAATATAAGGTAGCCCTTTCGTTCAATGGGAACCAGACGGAATTAAATAAATGTATATAATTATTATGTATTAATCTTGTAACTTAAATATAGACAGCCTCGTTCACAGGAAGTTGTAATTATTTCTTCAGCTGCTTTAATTAAACCAGTTAAATGGAGGACAGATCTTTGTTCTCGGGTTTCAGGGTTTTGCCGACGACAACGGTTTAAATACCTACCTATTATCGTATATTAATACATATATATTAATACACCGGCTTCATTACAACTCTGTTTATAATCATATCTTTACTACAATTCTGTATAAGGATCTGATTAACCTTAGGAATAACTGATATGCGTTTTTGAATCACAAAAGACCTGGTTTAAAAGCGATAGATAGATCTTTTTCGGCTGACGCCTGAGGTACTCGTACGAAATGGGAGCGACGAAGGATCGCAAGCCAAGCTGCCCGCGTACGAAGGCAACTCGGGCGTCGGAGGTCGATGAACGACCTCCGCCCCCCATGAGCGCCGGCCTGGGGGTGACAGGTGGAGCCGCCTGTCACCCTGGCAGAAGCAGGCCGCGGCGGTGGCGCGCCCAGCGCGCCTCCCCGTTTCCGGGGTCGAGTTGGGGACTCTTTAGTCCCCACACCCGAGACGAGGGCCAGATCGTGAGAGATGGCCCTGGGTCGGCCGGGGTGCGAGGGATATGCCTGTCAACCTCACCTTCGGCAACCAAAACGACCCACAGGCGGCGTGCGTTTTAGTCGGTTCGAGTCCGACATAACCTCCTCCACCGGCAGTAGTAGGTATTCCCGGAGACTAGACCAACTCTCCAAACCACCACCTCCCCCCTGTCATTCCCTCCCCCCGCCATGCCCTGTCTCTCGGCTTCAGGGTGGCCGTCACGGCTAAAAAAAAAAAAAAAAAAAAAAATTTGGTGTCTATTCGGGGGTTTTCGGCCATGCTGAGTCGATTGCGCTAATCCGTTTTCGCGTACGACGCACCGTTACAAAGTTACAGAAACGTAATCTGAGGTAATTGATAACGGCCGACCCTTGATAACGACCAGCCGTCGTCGCTCAATGTTATCTCGGGTCTGTTGTCTTTTTTGTCAATGTCTGCGTCATAGCCAATGATGACTAAACCCATGATGTAAACGGGTACGTATTTGATTTAAAAAAAAGTCCTTTCGCAATACTAATGTTCTTTATTATTTTCAAAACAATATTTGAATAACTTACTTAATATGATATCGTTATACAGCGTATTGTTAGTGAACAGGTGCTGGAAATCGGCTAATGACATACCATAATGTTTATAGTATAAATACATTAAACAATATTCGCCACATACTGGAGTGTAATCGTTTTGGATTCGATTAGTGTTGTAATTCCATACTCTGCAATTTCGATCTAAAAACGTACGATGGAAACCTGTGGGTGCTCTACCATAGGAATCAAAGTACTGACCAACTCCATTCGCGTCTATGTGTATAGCAACCCAGTGAGAACCAGGCTTATTGTCGCTATCTAAGTTGCTTATGATATATGTAGGCATATCTACATGAATCGGCAAGCGATTTGCGGCATAAACATTACATTCACTTTTTGAATCCACTTGTCTCAAGTATCTCCGTATTTCTAATGTATTCATGATCGCGTTACGATGTTATCAGGCTCGTAGATTATAAGCAAATAATGAGATCAACAATAATTTAACATATTATAGGGTCTACAAAAACTTTTGTTTTAACTGTAACATGACGTACGAGCTCCCTTTGCTCGCTCCCGCGCATAATAATTTCACTCATAATGAACATTGACCAAATTGGTCTGGTCTATGACAGAGTATCTTAACATACACTGCATTTCGAACATTCACGGTAACATAATATATACAAACACATTGTTAATAAAACAAAGAAATACTTTGTATGAATATATTTTATTGAAAGGATCAATATACAATAATGCAGACTTATTTCTAAAACATATTTAATTCTAATACGCGCTTAATTCTAATACACACTTAATTTTAAAACATTTAAGTTTACTTAACTACTATAGTCAACAGAAATGTTACGATTTTTATCGATTTCTATAACATTATCAAATTCTGCATAGACAATACAATTAATAGTTTGTGTTAAAGCCGTATCAAAGCGAACTTCTATTCTTACGCTACCATGTTTTATAAGGTTCCAGTGATTAGAAGCATTCGCTGATAAGTCAGGTGTTAAATCGAACGCTAGCAGACAAAACCCTTTGGAATATTGATCTCTAGATATCCCGTTGCCTTCATTAAGGAAATGTATACCTGTACCCGAGAACAACGTATGATAACTAGAAGTAAAAATATTATTCCCAAATGATGGTTGTAAAGCTTTTGAAGGTATTTGTTGTCCGTCTATGTATAAACAAAATGTACTAATATCAAAATTTTCAAAGTTAAATGGGTTTTTAGAGAGATTTCCATTGAATGCTGCATTATTCACAAAACCAAAAGTTTAGGT
Source organism: Eilema griseolum (assembly GCA_963662185.1). Taxonomy (NCBI): domain Eukaryota; kingdom Metazoa; phylum Arthropoda; class Insecta; order Lepidoptera; family Erebidae; genus Eilema; species Eilema griseolum. The sequence goes on along the minus strand of OY759256.1, from coordinate 8,612,392 downwards.
ACTTGACCAAGGAATATGTTATCAAGAGTTTTACCCTGAACACCTGATGGTATCGTTAAAACTTTAACTTCAGCTCGTGTGATAGGATATTTAGCTGTCGTAGATGATAACACTTTTTGATGTGCAAGTAACACAGTTGGATTAATTCGTGCTCTACGAACAATCAGGGTTGCATCTGTAATAGTAACTTTAAATTTAAGGTCGTCAGCAAACAATTAGAACGAGTCAGTCGCTATCTAAAACAAAAAAAAACAAAAATGTATGTGTCATCTAAAGTAATGACCACTCGTTATAAGCAAAATTTCTGTTATGTGGGAATATGACTAAGTAGGTAGGGATTTGTGGTTATCGAATACAACAAAAAAGTTCAGTTATCTGGGGTATTTAGCTTACAATTCAAACAAATTGGTTCGCTATCTGAAGGTAAATTATCTGAGGATATCATTACTACGTTTCTAAAAGCAACGAGATATGCGCTGTGTATAAAAGAGAGCCCTCTCTCTCACTAAACTCAGTTAAAACGTTGTAGTCAACAGTGGATAAGTTAGTACACTATAATAAAAAGACCAAAGTACAAGTTTGATAACTGAATATCATAGTATTCTTCATACATTACAGTGTGCTGTTCATACGTTGTGGTTACTATGGCTGTAAGTATTATCATATTTCAAATAGTGTTCTTAATTACATTTATACTTTTTTATTCGTGTGTCCATGTCAAATTTTTCAAAAAGATATTTTATATTGTTTCAGTTTCTAGATAATACATATAAACAGTTTTACTATCCAGGGGAAGAGGATGAGCGCAGTGACGAAGAAGGTACTCTGGAGTACAAAGTAAAGAACGCCATTCTACTAAAAAGGAAGAAAGACATAGAGGAATTCTTTGAGAAATCGAAGAAGAAGAAGAAGGCCTCCAAAAAGTCATCTACTGTTGGACGCTTATCAAACGGGGGTACAGCATATATCTCTACAAACAATGACGATGGAGATAATGCATCCCACTTCATAAAAATTGAAATTTACGATCTGAAGAAGACTAAAGAAATTGCACCGACGGAGCTATGGAAACATGCCGAGCTGCGTGTAAAATATTATACAGCAAACGATGGGGACAAGAATCTAAACAATGTACGTGATATCATATACGATATAACTAAACAGCTCGCTGCTACCGAAGATTGTGCTAAATACTTCATGAATAATTGAAGTAGTGAAGATACACAGAGACTTCTACCTTAATTTAGTTTTGATAGTGTATGAACTATTGTGTAGTACAATCTATCTAGTAAAACAGTGCGTATTCAAGAATCCTTGTGTTAAATATAAAGATTAATAGTGATACACCATGGATACATTAAACTGTGACTTATATAATTCGGAACTCGTGGTGCTTGCTGAGGAAGTGTCGTTAGATTTTATGTCATCTGAATTCAACCAGGAATTTCATATATCACAAACTGGAAAAGGAAAAAGAAAATCAGAATCTGTGACAACAACAGAAGAAGACTCAACTGCAAAAAGAATACATCTTGAAGCACCATCCACATCATCAGTGTTTTTTCAAACTGTGAGTACAGAAAGTTATGATACAATTAAATGTTCACAGTGCAATGTGTCGATAAAAAAAAAATTTTTGAGTAACCATTTGAAAAGTAATACACATAAAAATAATTCTTTAAAGAATGATTCAGAGTTAAGAAATGTTAAAATAGTTGAAAGTGCTTTCGGAAATAGAGTTATTACGTATAGAATTAAATCTGATATCATTATTGACAACAATCCACAACCTTTTCAAACACCTGAATTATTTTTAAAAGAAATCAAAGATGTCGTATTTACTTTACTTGAACGATGTATCATAGATCTTTTTATTGTAAAAGTAAATTTTATCCTCAATGCAGACTTTATACAGCTAACTAAAAACTTACGTAACACATTCGACTTCCAAATAACTAATTACGTTTTCAGTCGTGGTGATGATAAAGATATGATTTTTTCTTTAATAACTTCTGAAATAAGTACTAAAATTTCAAATTTTGAAAAAAAAGATAGTGGTTGGAGTTTACTAAAAATAAATTACATGGATATGAATGTTAATAAATTTAACCCATTGCGGGGCTCCTTCTACATAGACCTACCATTAGACATAAAAGTTAAAAAAGCAGTAATAAATGTACAAAATAGGGATAACGAATGTTTTCGATGGGCAGTTTTATCAGCATTATATCCAGCTAAAACCCATGTTGACAGGGTAACATGTTATATTCCTTATAAAAATAAATTAAAATTTGGTAATATTTCATTTCCTGTAAAATTGAAAGACATTAATAAATTTGAAAAACTTAATGATATTAGTATAAATGTTTTTGGTTTAGATTACGATTCTAGAAAAAAGAAAAATATTGTGGTTGGCCCGTTATATTTTACAAAAGAAAAAAAAAACATCCATTTAAACTTATTATACATAACTCAGGCTAACAGAGGTCATTATTGTTATATAAAAAATATTTCAAGGTTAGTAGCTCAACAAATTTCATCAAGTATATGTGCAGTTCATATTTGTGATGGTTGTTTGTTAAACTTTACATCGCATAATAATTTAAAACAACATCAAGAAAAAGATTGTTTCCACATTTCAACAAAACTACCATCGGAATCTAATAAAAAAAGTAATTGGTTTAATGAGTTAACACCTTCAAACCAAATATCATTTAACAATTATGAACGAAAATTAAGAGTACCCTTCGTAATATACGCTGACTTTGAAGCTTTTTTGAATCCTATTAACGGATGTTCTAATAACCCAAATAATTCATCAACCGAAAACATCCAAAAACATGAAACGTATAGCTTTGGCTATTACATTAAATGTTCATATGATGATAGGCTTTCAAAGTATAGGTCACATACTGGTAAAGATTGTGCACTTATGTTTATGAAAATGATAAAAGATGATTTAGTTAATATCTGTAAAAAAAATACATTTGTTAAAAGTCCGTTACCATTAACGGAAGAAAATATTAATATGTCTAATCAAACTAAAGTCTGTTATATTTGTAATCATAGTTTAAATGAAAATTTTGAGATTTGTTATAATTGGTTTACTGGTTTATATGAAGGAGTTGGACATACACATTGTTCTAAAAAGTATAGAGTACCAAACTTCGTACCCATATTTCTACATAACTTGGGTAACTATGATTCGCATTTTATTGTTCATGGTCTCAATTTTGAAGATGGTAATATAGAAATCATTCCTGAGAATAAAGAAAAGTACATTTCTTTTTCAAAAATATTAAATATTAATAACCGTGTTATGAAATTAAGATTTCTTGATTCTTTTAAATTCATGTCTAGTAGTCTAGAAAAATTGGCTCAAAATTTATTATTGGAACAATTCAAAGAACTCAAATTAAATTTTCCATGTGAGGAAGACTTTCGGCGCTTAATACGTAAAGGTATTTATCCTTATGAATATATGACTTCATTCGAATGTTTAAACTTAACATGTCTGCCTACTCCTGACAAATTTTATAGTTCGTTAACTGATATGCATGTTACTGAAAATGATTACCAGCATGCTCAAGATGTATGGCATCATTTCCATTGTAAAAATATGAAAGAATACTCTGATTTATATTTAAAAACAGATGTTTTATTGTTGGCCGATATATTTGAAAATTTTAGAGATGTGTGTCTTAAAACATATGAATTAGACCCAGCCCATTATTATACAGCACCGGGTTTGAGTTGGGATGCCATGTTAGTACATACTAAAATAAATTTAGAGTTGTTAACTGATATAAACAAAATTACTTTTATTGCAAAAAATATTCGTGGTGGTATATCTCAATGTAGTAACAGACATGCTAAAGCAAATAATTCTTATATGTCAGAATATGATCCTTCTGTACCATCTTCTTTTCTAATGTATCTGGATGCAAATAACCTTTACGGTTGGGCTATGTCTCAATGTCTCCCTACTGGAAAATTTGAATGGGTTGATGTTAATACTAACTTTCATGTTCCTGACGATGCTGATTATGGTTTCATTTTGGAAGTGGACTTAGAATATCCAAAACATTTACACGACTTACATTCGGATCTGCCGTTATGTCCTGAAAATATATGTTATGGTGGTAGTAAAGACAAAAAATTGATTCCAAATTTAAATGATAAAAAGAACTATGTCATTCATTATAGGAATCTTAAACAATGTTTGAAAAGAGGACTTCGTTTGCTTAAAATTCACAAAATTCTTAAGTTCAATCAATCAGCGTGGTTAAAAGTTTATATAGATTTGAACACTCGCATGCGTTCATTGGCAACTTCAGATTTTGAAAAAGATTTCTTTAAATTAATGAATAACTCTGTTTTTGGTAAAACAATGGAAAATGTTTTAAAACGAGTAAATGTAAAATTAGTGAACCGTTGGACAAATTGTGGGAAAACTCAGGGAGCTGAAACTTTAATAGCAAGACCTGAATTTCATAGTTTATCTGTATTTTCAGAAGACTTAATCGCTGTACAATTAAACAAAACACAAGTTTTATACAACAAACCGATTTACCTTGGATTTTGTATTTTAGATATTTCAAAAACTTTAATGTATGACTTTCATTATGATTTTATGAAAGAAAAATATATGGAAAATATTAAACTATTATATACAGATACTGATAGTTTAGTATACCAGATATTTACCAATAATTTTTATCATGATATTAAAGAAAATTTAGAAAATTACTTTGATACATCCGATTATCCTCCTGACAATATATATGGTTTACCTCTAATAAATAAAAAGCGATTAGGATTTTTTAAAGACGAAAACAATGGCAAAATTCTTAAAGAGTTTGTAGGACTTCGAGCAAAAATGTATGCTATGGACGTACAAAATAAATGTATAGCTAAAGCAAAGGGTGTTAATAAATGTGTTACAAAAAAATTTACTTTAAATGATTATAAAAGCTGTTTGTTAGAAGAAAAAATACATTATAGTGAAATGTTAAGATTTAAGTCAATAAAACATACTATATACACACAAAAAGTTAATAAAATATCTCTTTCGCACAATGACACTAAACGATACATATTGGAAGACGCTATCAATACCCTAGCTTGGGGGCACTATAAAATTAAGAACATTTAACTTTTTATGTATGTTGTAAATATAAATAATAAATATTCTACAATCTACTGCCGCAACACGCTTGCTTCGTGCTTTAATTGTAATATAAATATGTTTTTAAGATTGCTATAAATGTTTGTCCTTATAGGTCTCTCTATTATAAGATTGTGTAATAATTATATAAAATAAAATTTAACAAATTTGTTTATAATATTGTGCCATAAATTTTTATCATTATAAGTCTGTCTATTATAAGATTGTATAATAAATGTATAAAATATAGTAAATTTGTTTATATGATTGTGTTATAAATGTTTATCATTATAAGTCTGTTTAAGTAATAATTTTTTAAAATAAAATATATAAATGCTTATTTTCTTAACAAATTGTTTCATTCTTTGTCTAAATCGTAACTTACTTAGACGTTTTTCAAAATGATCCACTTCAATCATCCATTTACTGCGATAGTTGCTGGTCCAAGTGGATGTGGAAAGTCAGTCTTTGTAACAAATTTTATAAAATTTGTTAAAGATGTTTGTAACACAAATTTTGATCAAATAACATGGTGTTTTGATGAAATGCAACCTTTATACAATATACGAAATGTTAATTACATCCAAGGCATACCAGATCTAACTATGTTTAGTGGAAAGGATCCTCAACTCCTAATAATTGATGATTTAATGAGAGAGTCTGATGGACGTATTGTTGATATATTCACAAAAGGAAGTCATCATAGAAATTTAAGTGTGTTTTACATATCACAAAATTTATTTCATCAGGGAAAAGGTCAACGAGACATATCTCTGAATTCAAGTTATATAATTTATTTTAAAAATCCAAGAGATAAAACACAAATACGATACTTGGCACGACAAGTATTTCCAGAAAATCCAAAATACTTGGAAGATTCTTACAAAGACGCAACTAACAATGCACATGGATATCTTATGATTGATTTAAAACAAGAAACAAATGACATGTGTCGTATTAAAACAAAGATATTTCCATGTGATGGATATTGCACTGTTTACATACCATCAAAAGGGTTTAAATATAGTAGAAATCAACAGATATCCATTAGTTACTAACAATGCATGGAAGCACAAAGACGCATAAAGGCCTATTAAGCGCTCTGATTACACTTAAACCAAAATATCAAAAAGCTCTTTTAAAAGCCTGCGATGAAGAAGAAATAAATTGTATTTGTGAATGTATTCATAACGTTTTACAAGGAAAAATAGAATTGAAAGAAAAAGAAAGATCAAAATTGAAAAAATACAAAAATATTCTACGAAAAATAGTACGCAAGGGATCACACAAAATTAGAAAACATTTAATAATACAAAAAGGTGGTGCATTTCTACCACTAATATTGGGTTCTGTTCTAAGTGCCTTGGTTAGTACACTTGTCTAAGAAAAATGGATAATGCTAAAAAAATGTTACTCATCGATCCATCTCTATTAGAAAAGTTAAAACAACCTAACGCGGTTGATACTCCATTATCTCGTTTAGACACAGATATGCAAAACATTTTAAATAGCGATATGGATGATCGAAAGAAGTGTATTTTATATTTACAAACTCTACAAAGATATTTAAACTTCACTAAAGAGGAGCGACAGCCCTATGAAATACCAATAATAAATCAAGACTCGAAAAGATCGGTGAAGTATATTACTGATGATGAAGATAATATATCTACAGTCCATTCTAACACATCAGTAAAGGAAGTAAGTTTGCAAGAAACTAATGAAGGACCATACACATCTAATTACATTTTAAAACTTATACCAAAATCCTATATAAAAAGGGGGGAATCACTGTTGAACTTACTCTCTTTGAATAAATATAAGATTAATTGGAATGAGACAGGCACTGTGGTTATAGATGGTCAAAAAGTTCCTGAAAGTAATATTGTTGATTTGGTAAATGATTCATTGAGGACACTTAAAAATAGTGAACCTACTGGATGGCAAAAATTCGCTACAGCTTTAAAGGAAATCAAAGTACCGCTTATATATATTGGTAACACAAAAAGATCTGAATATATTAAAAAGCTACAATCACAAGAGCATCAAGATTCAATCCCAGCAGATGAATTATTTTCTACACCAATAACTGAAAGTAAATTTCGTAAAAAGATAAAAAGAAAAATAGATTGGGAAAAATGGACCCCATATTAGAATTAAATAAGATTTATTATGATTCTTCACATCCTGCAGGGTACAGTAGCCTTAGCAAATTAACCAAAGCAATGAAAGGTAAATTGAAAAGAGATGATGTGAAGAACTGGTTAAAGTCACAAGAAACATATACATTACATAAACCTGTACAAAGAAACTTTTCAAGAAATAAATATATTTTATCTAATATTAACGAACTGTGGCAGGCTGACTTGAGTGATATGAGAACTTACTCAAATTATAATGATGGGTTCAACTATATTCTTTGTGTTATTGACGTGTTTAGTAAATATGCCTTTGCGAGACCAATGAAAAAGAAAAACTCTGAAACAATCAAAGCATGTTTCGAGAGTATATTCATGGAAGCTAAAGTTACACCTACACATATACAATCTGACAAAGGGACAGAATTCGTATCCAAAGACGTACGAAAATACTTTACTTCAAAAAATATTAATTATTATACTACTAATAATCCTGATATTAAAGCAAGCATTGTAGAAAGATTCCAGAGAACTCTAAAGATGAAAATGTGGCGGTATTTCACACATAAGAACACGCATAAATATATTGATGTTTTACAAGATTTGCTGTACTCGTATAATCATAGTTATCATTCTAGTATCAAAATGTGTCCATCTGAAGTTAATCGTGATAATATCATTACTGTATGGGAAAATTTATATTACAAGAAAGGAAAAGACAAACCTTCTAACATCGCTTTATCGAAGTTTCGCGTTGGTGAGTTTGTCAGAATAACGAAACATAAACATATTTTTCAAAAAGGTTATGAATCTAACTGGAGTGATGAAATATTCATAATATCTTCCGTAATTCGCCGGTCTCCATGGTTAGTATACACTCTTAAAGACCTAGAGGGCGAAGAGATAATAGGAACTTTCTATGAAAAAGAGTTACAGAAAATCATCTTTGACCCCACTGCCAATTTTAAAGTAGATAAAATAATACGTTCTCGATATTCTGGTGTTAGAAAAGAAGTGTTAGTCAAGTGGAGAGGTTATCCAGACAAATTTAATAGCTGGGTCTTGGCTACTAATTTGAAAGAAATATGAACAAACAAAGCTTTTATCTAACTTTACTAAGTAATAGTTCCATGGAATACTTTCCAGATAACAAAACATCAATTTTTTCCACAAAATTACCGAAACCAATAATACTAGAAGGAGAATGGAAGGTTGGCGTTGTGGAATTCCAGTATCCATGCACCATGTTTACGGTTCAAGAACATGAAAATGTTATATACATTGCAAAATTAGCACAAATGCCTAATGAAAAAAAAGAATCTCTAATATATTACAAAATACACATTCCAGCAACGAATTATGACAATATTAATCACATTTTAAAGGCAATGAATAATATTCGAGAAAAAATAAGATTTCGTTATGATGAGATATCAAAGTTTGTTGTGGTTAGTGTATCAGATGAAAATATAAAATCCATAACATTATCATCCAGATTAGCCCTTCAATTAGGTTTTGAACCAAATAGAAACTTAGTAGAAAAAAATATAGGAAAATGTCCGGCTAATTTACACTTAGGCTTACCATCGCAAATATTTGTTTATTGTGATATAGTTGAACCACAAATTGTTGGGGATGTGATGACTCCACTTCTGCGAATTATACCATTAGATCCCTCGAAATACATTTATGGTGCTACATACTACATATTTATGGTACTATCTACATCTATGGTAGACTGGCAGAGAATGCCTACGGCATTAAGTCCGCCAATGTACATCGTGCATAAAGTATAAATAAATAAATAAATAAATAAATAAAAATGCATGTTTTTTCTCCACCCCATTATTTGCCTGTTATGCGTAGAGAATTTGATACCATTGAAATAGATATAAGATCAACCACTGGTCAAAAGATACCATTCCAATTTGGGACAGTGTGCATTAAACTTCACTTTCAAAAATTATAATGTATTCTCAACATGATAATATCTCATGTCCTTACCAACACTATTATTCCCATCAAGCTGGATCAGGTATAGGAGTGATCTATAGGGGAGCACCATATCAAAAAGGACATGGTATTGGAAGTTTTCTTGGGGGATTATTTCGATCTGTTTTTCCATTACTATCTAGTGGAGCTAAAGCAATTGGTAAAGAAGCCTTAAATGCTGGCGTTGGTCTGTTGTCGGATATGGTCAGTGCACGTCCTATGGAGGAATCAATTAAATCCCGACTCAAAGAGGTCGGTACCAATTTGAAACGCAGAGCTGATAAGAAAATAAATAGCATCAACATGTCTGGATCAGGATATATAACGAAACGGAAACGTCTTTCTACATTCATTCCTTCGATAACAGCGAGAGTGAAAGCCGCAAAAAAATTGAAAAGTGATCATATTAAAGATATATTTTCGAATTAACTATGTCTTTTTTACATAGTCAATCTTGTGAATGTGTTAAGTCTGAACTAGATTTATTTGCATTACCAACAACTCAAACTAGTATTGAAAGTGGAATATGGATACACTATAAGCCCATTTCGTCCCTTGCTGACGATGGACCTATTGAATTTCAAATACCCGGAGCAGGCGACGACTACGTTGATTTATCTCATACTTTACTTCAACTAAAAGCGAAAATATTAACCCAGGATAATACAAAACTTGCTACTAGTGCAGTAGTTGCTCCAGTTAACAATTGGTTACATTCGCTTTTTAGTCAACTCGATGTGTACTTAAACCAAAAACTTGTATCACCTCCAAATAATACATATGCTTATCGAGCTTACATAGAAACACTATTGAACTATGCACCTGCAGCTAAAAACTCGCATCTATCATGCAGTCTTTGGTATGAAGACGTAGCTGGGAAAATGGACGAGATGGATGATAAAAATGAGGGATTTACAAAGAGACAACAAATGGCTAGTGAAAGTAGAGAAATAGAAATGATTGGTCATCTTCATGGTGATATATTTAATCAAGAAAAATTTTTGATTAATGGTGTTGATATGTGTGTAAAATTAGTTCGCTCTAGGGAAAATTTTAATCTAATGGCTTCTTCGCATGACCTTAAATTTAAAGTTACTATTACAGATGCAACCCTGATTGTTCGTAGAGCACGAATTAATCCAACTGTGTTACTTGCACATCAAAAAGTGTTATCATCTACGACAGCTAAATATCCTATCACACGAGCTGAAGTTAAAGTTTTAACGATACCATCAGGTGTTCAGGGTAAAACTCTTGATAACATATTCCTTGGTCAAGTACCTAAACGGTGTATAGTTGGTTTTGTGAATAATGCAGCATTCAATGGAAATCTCTCTAAAAACCCATTTAACTTTGAAAATTTTGATATTAGTACATTTTGTTTATACATAGACGGACAACAAATACCTTCAAAAGCTTTACAACCATCATTTGGGAATAATATTTTTACTTCTAGTTATCATACGTTGTTCTCGGGTACAGGTATACATTTCCTTAATGAAGGCAACGGGATATCTAGAGATCAATATTCCAAAGGGTTTTGTCTGCTAGCGTTCGATTTAACACCTGACTTATCAGCGAATGCTTCTAATCACTGGAACCTTATAAAACATGGTAGCGTAAGAATAGAAGTTCGCTTTGATACGGCTTTAACACAAACTATTAATTGTATTGTCTATGCAGAATTTGATAATGTTATAGAAATCGATAAAAATCGTAACATTTCTGTTGACTATAGTAGTTAAGTAAACTTAAATGTTTTAAAATTAAGTGTGTATTAGAATTAAGCGCGTATTAGAATTAAATATGTTTTAGAAATAAGTCTGCATTATTGTATATTGATCCTTTCAATAAAATATATTCATACAAAGTATTTCTTTGTTTTATTAACAATGTGTTTGTATATATTATGTTACCGTGAATGTTCGAAATGCAGTGTATGTTAAGATACTCTGTCATAGACCAGACCAATTTGGTCAATGTTCATTATGAGTGAAATTATTATGCGCGGGAGCGAGCAAAGGGAGCTCGTACGTCATGTTACAGTTAAAACAAAAGTTTTTGTAGACCCTATAATATGTTAAATTATTGTTGATCTCATTATTTGCTTATAATCTACGAGCCTGATAACATCGTAACGCGATCATGAATACATTAGAAATACGGAGATACTTGAGACAAGTGGATTCAAAAAGTGAATGTAATGTTTATGCCGCAAATCGCTTGCCGATTCATGTAGATATGCCTACATATATCATAAGCAACTTAGATAGCGACAATAAGCCTGGTTCTCACTGGGTTGCTATACACATAGACGCGAATGGAGTTGGTCAGTACTTTGATTCCTATGGTAGAGCACCCACAGGTTTCCATCGTACGTTTTTAGATCGAAATTGCAGAGTATGGAATTACAACACTAATCGAATCCAAAACGATTACACTCCAGTATGTGGCGAATATTGTTTAATGTATTTATACTATAAACATTATGGTATGTCATTAGCCGATTTCCAGCACCTGTTCACTAACAATACGCTGTATAACGATATCATACTAAGTAAGTTATTCAAATATTGTTTTGAAAATAATAAAGAACATTAGTACTGCGAAAGGACTTTTTTTTAAATCATATACATACCCGTTTACATCATAGGTTTAGTCATCATTGGCTATGACGCAGACATTGACAAAAAAGACAACAGACCCGAGATAACATTGAGCGACGACGGCTGGTCGTTATCAAGGGTCGGCCGTTATCAATTGTTCGTCAATTACCTCAGATTACGTTTCTGTAACTTTGTAACGGTGCGTCGTACGCGAAAACGGATTAGCGCAATCGACTCAGCATGGCCGAAAACCCCCGAATAGACACCAAATTTTTTTTTTTTTTTTTTTTAGCCGTGACGGCCACCCTGAAGCCGAGAGACAGGGCATGGCGGGGGGAGGGAATGACAGGGGGGAGGTGGTGGTTTGGAGAGTTGGTCTAGTCTCCGGGAATACCTACTACTACCGGCTCCGGTGGGGAGGTATCCGAGGGGATTTTGCGCACGTAAAAAAAAAAAAAAATTACTTACATACATATACAATCACGCCTCCTTCCCCATAGAGTAGGCAGAGACCACATATTTCCACTTGCTATGATCCTGGCATATCTCTTGCTTCTTCTATTTTGATTCTTAGTTAGCATTTTATTGTTTAAACGTGTATTTAAGACGTCTAAGAGTTTTATTTCTATCTTTGTAATGGAATGATGAATCATTATTATATTTGAGTATATTGCTGTATGTTTGTTGTTTACAGAGAAAAACAATGTATTACCGTAATAATTTTGATAAGATTAGTTTTTAGTCCATGTGATACATCATTTCGTGATAGTACCTATTGAAACAATAGCTCTTGTACGACTTTACTTATTACCTATATTACTTTTAACCCATCTACACCTAAGCCAAAAAACGAGGGTTATGTGTTAAATCGCTTTGCATGTTTGTCCGTCTGAACGTTTTTTTTTGTTCAAATCGTAACATGGTACAAGTTACCAAGACTAAACCTCGTGTCGCTAGGGAGTTAAGCATTATTTTCCTGTCATTATAGTTCTATAACGCTTTATACATTTTCGATGCGACTTAATATTTAATGTGAATCAATCAATCAATTAGCCCCTCGCTGCTGGACATAGGCCTCTCCCAATGTTGTGAGGCTTAATATTTAAGTAACCTATTAAAATTTTTTTTTTTTTGATTAATTACCACTTAGGTGGCAGACAAGCACACGGCCCACCTGATGGGAAGTGGTTACCGTGGCCTATGGACGTATGTAACACCAGGGGTGTTACACTCGCGCTGCCGACCATGAAGAAACACTCTGAACCCTCTTGAAATAATAAACTATACCTAAATAAAGTGACAATGACCTGAAAATTACATATTTACATACACGAAAGCATTACATATTTGCTTGTGCACACAGCAAATACTGCTTTGGTGTGAAACCCCCTCCCCCTTAGCAGGATTATTGTGGACATATATCTTGGACCTTAAATGTGCTCAAAAGGTGCTCTGTACGGGGTGGGGTGTCTTTTGATGATACCGTGGGGTGCTACTGCGGTGGACGAACTAAAATTCAACAAGCATAGATTTATTTCTAACCAACCCACACCCGCCAGAGGCTCGTTTGTCTCGCGATTTAGGTCCAAGAAATGTGTCCTGATGTATACATGAGAAAATTTCTCGATCGCATGTCATGTTCGATATAAATAATAGCCTTTTATCAAAACTATCTATCTCTCAACGGTTGAAGGACCATAGTGAGAGAGTACAAACACGTAACGGTCACATTTTCCATAAACACCATTGACACTCACAACTGTTTTCACTCCAGCACAAAGGTTTATGGTGCAATATGGAGACTTTCAAAAAATATATTTTTGTCTGCACTTACAATAAATATATGTGCAGACAACAGTAACTGACTAAATTATATCCGGTTTGCGCAATGCATTTGCGCATATGACCAAATCATCGGCGAGTGCGCATTGTGCCCGCGTAGAAAGTGGGCGGTATATCGCGCAACTCAACTAATAAGTAGGCTTTTTTTTATGTATTGTAAATTCTATGTTTCTATTGGTGAAACTCTTAAGAAGGGCACTGGGTATTCATTGCATCTCCTTTTAAAGAGTGCTGCGCTGTTTGACGAGGTACCTGTTCTAACTGCGTTCAGGAACTTATTCCTAAGGTACACAATAGCGTAGGTTTATGCTATTCAAGACTATGATCTATTTCTGTGCCTATCATTCAGAACCATTCAGCGATTCTGGAATGAGTGAGTAACAAAAATGAGACCGAGTTGAGTATAACTAATAACCTATCCACCAGGATTTCAATAGCGATTCCAAATGCACAGTGTATTATTTTACAAAATTACTGGGACACGAAAGGTTATATAAAATGTTTAATGGTATATGGTAATGAGCATGCGCGAACAGATTTCATCATCATACAATTGAACCACAGACGAAGGCGAGCGTTCCGGTAATTTAAATTTATAAAGGACGGTTTCATCCTTCCGGGATGAAATAATCCTGCTGACCGATTTATTTTTAAAAATACTCGTTAACCTTTTTAACTGACTCGTGTTAGGAGCGTTGTCACGTTTGCAGTACTTTTTTTTTAATGTGCGCAAAATCCTCCAGGGTACCCCACCACCGATGTCGGTGGGGGTCGTTATGTCGGATTTGAACAGATTAAAACACAACAACTGTGTGGGCCGCAGATTGAGATTATCTGAGACATTCCTCGCAACCCGGCCGACGATTGTAGAGCCTACATTGTTTGGTGATTGAACTCTCAATCGTAAATCCGACTTTATGTAGCACTTAATATAATATTCCCTTTTAATCATCATGAGGTTTTAAGCGCCGATCCCGATTGGATCACGGGGTTCGATCTCCTGCTCTTTACAAATTCGGTTTAAATCAAATCATTTATTTGCATAATATAGGTTACAGAAAGCTTGTGAAATATACATTTTCATTAAATGTCGGCTGTATTACAACCTCTTCAAGATGTTTTTATCTTGACTTTTACGGTAGTAACTACCGCTTGAACTTTTAACCCCGAGGGGTCCGTTAGTACCGGCTTGGTCTCCGAAGATATTGTTAGAGATCCTACACCGACTATTCTTTATTTAATAAATTTGTATTTAACTGTAGGAAACTACTCAATTTACTCACAATGTGTAGACGCTAAAGATGGTGTCGTATTGTTCCATATACGAGTTATTGCAGCCGTGAATGACTTTAGATTCGTTGAGATAAAATTGCAATGGCTCGTGCAGCTGAACGGCGAGACAATAGTTTTTCCGTTTTTCGATAGGGCTGCCACTTGCATTTGCACAATTTAATAAAAGTGTAAAAATTCCTTGAACTTCAAATAAACCTATTTTCATGTTTTTGTACACAGCTATATTCGCAGACCTATCCTATTTTAACACTGGCTCCGGACTCACGACTCGCAGGAACTCATCACGGGCTTATTATATTAGCACAGAACCATTATTAGTATTACGTAATGTATAGGCTATGATTTCAAACGATAGTTTTTGGTTCCACTTAAGTAAAGAAAGGTTATAAAATATAATGGACTCCGGTAACTGACCATATTAAAGCTAAATTTTACCACCGATAGGAACCGAGATCCAATACACTAAACGGCTTAAAACTCGAGTGTAGTTCATTGAGTGAAAATGTTAGAAGTGAACTCAGTTTATTTGAAAGGATTTTCACTGGTGGTTCCACTTTTCAGTGTGCTATTTTATCGTAATATATTATATTCTTTATGTAGTATGTATGTTTGTATATATATGTATTTCTATATTATCAAGGTTTACATAAATCTAAAAAATACTGGGTATTAAGTGCTCCGATTGACAAAGATTACATTAATCCATGTTAGTAAGTATTATAAATGCGAATATAGCACTGTTTGACAACAAAGAAACCTGTAGCATAAGATACGGGTGAAGTTGCGTGTAAAAGTTAATGTCAAATGCGAAGTAGAAATCTAGTAGGCACAGTACAGTACATCCGTACTAAGAGATATAAAAAAATGTAAATTGATTTATAAAGTAAATCAAATACTTTCCAAAACCTGCACAAAATCGATTAAACATATTACATACTAGAGTCAACCCTATTCTCATTTTTATTAGAACGATGCACACTACACATTTCACTCAATTCTGAAACGTACGTACTCTACACAAAGTTGGTATTCCAATAACCTCTGAAAATTAAACAGTAGTGTCGGTTGCTTTTCACGCTGTTCGGAATATGATTTCATCCGCGCGGAGGGAAAGCAGTCGCATATTGCTTTCACGATATAAAATATTGTACAAAAACGTTGACCTGATAAAGATATGCGTGATGAATTGCTCCAGATACTTCTATCTACGAGTATTCAGCTTCGTACGTCATGTTATTTCAATAAATCATTTTACTATTATTTGCATACGAGTATAGGCATATAGTTGGATATATAAAATAAAAAAGAAGAGAACCGCGGTAGCCTAGTGGTATGGGTAATGGACTGCTGAGACGAGGTCTCGGGTTCGATCCCAGGTTTTGCCATGGCACACACAAATGACTTTTCGATGCTTTTCGAAGTTATGTGTGTATTTATCGCAGGTTCACAAGTGCCCGGTTAATGGCAATAGGCTTGCTACCTATTACATTGGGACTTAAACATAAATTGGCGAAATGTGGGTGCTAGCACCTCTGCCTACCCCTTCGGGGATATAGGCGTGAGATTGTTATGTAAAATAAAAAAATTTGAGATAACAGTAAAAATAAAAAATAAAACAGATATATCAGCTATAGGTACAATATCAAGGCCGTATACTTGTATGACACTATCATTAAGTAGTACCTAATAATCATAAGGAACTAAACTCGAAGAGAAAATCATTTCTATATAAACTATCAATAACGATGCTGTTTGTCCTTCTTTCGCAATAAGGAGGACACCGACCTGATTCAGTCAGAGGTCGACCTAATTTTGTTCAACGATTATTTGTGGGCCCGAGAGTGACATAGGATACTTTTTACCCTATAATAAAATGAAATAGCCCTGTGGGACGCGAAAAACCACGGTTAAAACTCGTTTCTCTTAAGGGCTTTCAGATTAAGGATTCAGGAAGATGGCTCAAGCATGACGATATTGTGAGAACGAACGTGTTGTTTTATTTCACGTAATTATATCGGCTTGTTGCAGGAAACATTAACAAAGATATAGAAAAACCTCTTGTTCATAAACCAGAACACTTAATCTAATATTCACTAATTCTGTAGATGATATAAAATATATTCAAACCGTGCTATACATCACTTGGCGTTCAAAAAGATCAGAAAACATTCAACCTATGAATAATTAATGTTGGACAACGGAAAAATGTTAATATGCCAGACTGTGAGCATCGATCCGAGACTTGTCTGTTAGAACAAAGATTTGTTTTTACGAGGATTCAGAAAACACGGATGCTTTTTAACTGTTATTATAGACATTATGCTGTCAGTTTGGTATCTCATTACTTATAATTAAGTTATATTAACGTAGATTTGTGTAAAGATTGTCTGTTTTAAATGGCACTATACCTGCTGCGAGTGTAATCCGAGCACGTAGACAGTACAATGTTTTAGTGTAGAAAGAAAATATTACATTTTTTTTTTTTTTTACGTGCGCAAAATCCCCACGGATAGCTCCCCACCGGAGCCGGTGGAGGAGGTTATGTCGGACTCGAACCGACTAAAACGCACGCCGCCTGTGGGTCGCTTTGGTTGCCGAAGGTGAGGTTGACAGGCATATCCCTCGCACCCCGGCCGACCCAGGGCCATCTCTCACGATCTGGCCCTCTTCTCGGGTGTGGGGACTACAGAGTCCCCAACTCGTCCCTGGAAACGGGGAGGCGCGTCACGCGCGCCACCGCCGCCGCCTGCTTCTGCCAGGGTGACAGGCGGCTCCACCTGTCACCCCCAGGCCGGCGCTCATGGGGGGCGGAGGTCGTTCATCGACCTCCGACGCCCGAGTTGCCTTCGTACGCGGGCAGCTTGTCTTGCGATCCTAGAAAATATTACATTATAATATTAATATCTGCGTGGTTGCCGGCAGAGTAGAATTTAGACCACCCCATCTCTTCCCATGCGGTGTCATACAAGGCGACTAAGGGATACGGCTGTTCAACATCAGACATATATATATATCCCAGACTCAGCCTCAGAGGCTTGGCTTGAGTCAACAATAGTGCCCGGAAGACGGCAATAGGCTCACCCCGGACCGAATTTAATGACTAGTGAAATGTGGGTGTTAATTCACCTGTGCCTAACCCCCAGGCATAAAGATGTGATTATATGTATCTATGTATAATTTTTATTAAGTATGTCCTTTAGTACTATAATTTTAATGCAAACTGATGTTGGTGTTTAATACTAGCTGCGCTCCACTTCCAGGTGCTTCCAGGTGGGTGGAGCCGCGGGCAACAGCTAGTAACTTATAATTAATATTAACATAGATTTGTATGAAGATTGTCTATTATAAATGGCAACTGTAATAAAACTCGTAGGCTTAAGTAACGTTTAAGATTTGGTTTTAAAGAAAATATTACATTTGAATACTAAATATAATATGATAAATTGTCTACGATTTAATCCTGATTGTGTATGTTAATGGGTTAATTTATAAAATAAGCATTTCTGGTCCCCCCAGTCCTTTGTCACGCAACCTTCCTAACAAATATTTATAACGTTACCAAAGCTACCCCCCTTTGTAAACGATTAATAAGAGCATATAAATATTTTGAAAACCTGATTCCACGTCCACGGCTACCTGAATAACAGACTTTCTTCCTAGTCCCTGTCCCAGGTTCTTTAAGCTGAGCGTAATAAAACATCTGTCGCCAAGCTGAGGGCCACCATTATAACATAGCAGGTGTCTATAATCGTAACCCTCTTTCCTGTGACTTTGTCTTTAGCTGACCATCAAGAGAGGTGAAGTCAAATTAACGTATCCCACATAAAAAATAAGTACTGAATATTGGTTCTACAGCTTATTGCTTTAAGCGATTTCTTCTTGAGTAGATGTTTGAGATATAGATCGTATATTCTGTTTAGATTTACTTTTCTACATTAAACTAACAAGAAAATGCTAAGACAATCTCCTTGAGTGTCGGCTTACAATTTATTTAACAGTTGATTCTACTTAATGTTTTCAAACATTGCCAGTTTTCGAGTCAAGTTTATTGCAGTGTTGTAAATTATTACACCAAGTACTGGCAATATTGTTTTTTACAATAAACCAACAACTCACTGAACTTGTATTACTGGAAATAGTTGCACCTGGATTCACAAGTACAAAACGATTATAGGAGCTCTTCACATCGCATCCTGTAACAATATTAATATTTAAAAAAAGAATGAGTGAGTGAGTGAAAATGAATGAGTGAATGAATGACATTAAAGGGCTTCATCGTTCAATATTATACGCATAACAATAGTTATTGTGTAAATAAAAACACTGCATCTTTATCTTATCTGTTCGTGCTCCGTATCACTAAACGTAACTTGACCTCGATCCTCGATAAATGTATAACAGATTCGTGTTCTGCTTACCATGAATGGTTTTAGCTACATTAGACTGGACATATTTATTGAATGCTATATAAGCTTTATAGGAGCTAGTCAACCAGGGAGGGTTATAACATTATAATAAATTAAAATTTCAAACACCAGGTCCTAGTGTAATGGCAAACATGGCCATATTCTAGTGTAGCTTACTAATGACTAGAATATTACCATGTACCGTGGTCTGTTTTTTCTTTTATTGGGACACAATACAGTTAAACATTATATCATACAAAATGAAAGTTGACATTATAAAATGTCATAAATGTATAACCTACACTATTGTCCGCAAAATAATGTAGTAGTTGAAATTGTGCAAATTCTTTGCCGTATTGAATTAAAGAAGTGAAGGTATAGCTTGTATTCTAAATTAATTGTGCGAACGTGTGAAAATATCTAAATAAACAAAGTGCGTGTTATAATTTTCTATAGGGTGACGCAGGGGCGCGCGTACCCTGGCGTTTTGGTTGTACACTTCGCAGTGTGGAAGACTCTGGGCACACGCGCCATATATTGCGACAAATATTGGAACAATCGAATCTGTTGTTACACATTCCATTCAGCATCAGGTCTTTTAGAAGATTACATCTAGACTCCAAGCTAAGAACGTTGTAATTGTGCTGTTACAGTTACAACATATACCAATCAAAATTATAGAGACCCGAAACTTACATTTAAAACATGTAATCAAAACAAAATTAATATCATTTTTACATTTTTTCAAATCCCCATTTAGCATAGAAGGAAAGAAATGGAGAAAAAGGTTTAGAAAGCCCAGGGTTCCGAATGGAAGGCTTCGGAAGCTACCGGGACAGTAGCTGCGATAGTTACAATGCTTTCTGAGTTCTTACAATTCACGTAGCCCAGTTTAGATGAACAAGAACCCAAACTCACTGGTGAAGCCTGTATATGTATAAAAAAATCGTCACAGTTATTAATGACGTCATACTAACAGTTAGAGATAGCGACTTTTGCAACAGAGATAAGGCTACGTATGCGGATATTGCGAATATATTACTGTGTAGATAGGTCATGTACGAACGTGCGAAACGTGATAATGCGCGGGACTCAATCACGTTATGTGTTCGTTAAGTGATTCATTTACTGACTAATTCGGAAGTACACGATTTCCTGTTAATCTTGTGGTTATCATATAACGGTGTTGTTTTTGTTATTAACAACGCTTGAACAGGCACAATGTTTTATATAACAGTGGCATGTTGAAATTTTTCGAAAAATCCAATTGGCATTATACGAATACTATGTGGGTTTTTTGACAGTTTAATCTTTGTAGAAAAACCTTTTCTTCTTCTAAGACAAGAAGAATGTGAAGTTATTTTTATATAGTTTGCTTGTATATTATGTATTATATCCGGAAATGATAAAGCAGAGGTGAATGACGCCCGAACTTAACGATCCTATCATATTTAGCTTCTTCTATTTTAATTTAGAGTTGGTAGGACACGACGGTATTCCCGTCCGAATTGAGCCGACCGACTGGGTACGTACCTCCACCCTACAGAATACCACGGCTATAATAACTTCGTATTGTGTTTCCGGCGATGAGTAGGGTAGCCAGAGCTTACTGGAGAGTTTTTGTGCTGTCAGTGGGACCACCAGTGGATTGTCCTGATTTTGTGTTCTGCACTGAAGGCACATAAAATCTCTGTTCTTACAGAATGTGACTCTACTGGTGTTACACACGTTCATAGGTCACGCTAACCACTTTCCATCAGGTGGACCGTGTGCTTGTCTGCCACCTAAGTTGTATAAAAAAAATATGTTAGTGTATTCTAGATTTTCTTACAAATAACCCCCAACCGTCGAGTAATGAAAATCATAAATCCTAAGTTACGAAATAAAACATGTAATTACTTTTCAAAAAATATATAAGTACAATAGAACATTACGATGTATAATTCACCTTGATGATAAGTGAACCTCACTGGTAATAAATAAATAAATAAACCTCACTGGTATTTTCTGCCAATTCTTTTACGTAATTAATTAATTCTTCCTTGTAAAAAAGTGACAAGGCCTATGTCATTACTTTTTTATTTTTAATCGACTTCGGCAATTAGATATGGAGGTGTAATAAAAGTTGGTCAAGTGCACATCGGACACGCAATTGTATAGTTCCGTAATTGTTATAATAGATACGTATCTATCGGACTTAATTGTTGTAATATAATACGAGATTGATTGAGTTCTATTGATTCTATTGAATAAGCTTAATAATTGATGCTATATATTTAAGTATAAAACATTTTCTTTTTGTTATACCCGTCAAAGCTCATTAACTCCTTGCTAAGATAAAAATTGTGTTGGAAGTGGGATTATGTTGGTGGTGTATTGTGTGGGATTCGAATCCAGGACCTGGTAATTGAAAGTGCAATGAACATCGACGATGAAGATGGTTCCCGGCAGAGTAGGATTTGGACATCCCATCTCTTCAGTATCAAAATAAACTGGATATTTACCATGTTTCATTGTTTTGAGTTTCCGATATTTCGGCTCTGTTGCAAGCACCATGATCACGGAGGAACTGTAAGTAGTAGTGGCGGTGAAATATGGTAAATATCCCGTTTATTTTGATACTGATGTGAGTGACCATGATAGTTTAAATATCCCATCTCTTACCATACGGTGTCGTACAAGTCGACTAAGGGTTGTATGGCTACTTAACATCAGACAGCTATATACAGCCTAGACTCAGCCCCAGATGCTTGTTTTGAGTCAACAATGGCGCCCGGATATATATGTCTTATTTTTTTTTCAAAGTATAAACCCTCTCTCTCTCTGTTCTGCTCTTCACAAAGACTGGTATAGTAAAGCACAGAGATGACATCTGCTTAACCTGTTCTAACTGTAGGCGTAGTGTTGACAGTAACCTCGTCAGACACTCAACAACAATGCATTCTTGTGTGATTGTATATTTTATATGTCAATATTGTGATTATATTGTATGACTAATTTGTTTTTCCAAAACGAAATGTTCGATTGTACGACGAACAATCTAGCTAATCACAATACCAATTAATAATATATTAGTGAGTGATCTTCGGGCCCAAGCCAATTTTACCTGCAAGTCGATATTCCGAGGCTTTCCTCTTTAAGTTGGGGAGTCAAATAATGGAAAACCGGAATAGTAGAGGGAACCTCGGGCTCCAACATACGCACTTTGGACGCGATCGGTATGGCACTTGATGAACAAGAAATCATATTATAAATAATGAAAGAAAATTGTCTTTTTTCACGTCTTTGTTCAATTCAATTGTAACTACAACACTACCCATTCTTCCCTCCATTTTTAAATATAGGACACGTCAAATTATACTTTGCCTCGCCTGGTGGTAAGCTGAAGGCAGTCTAGAAAAGAGTGTTACACACTCAGCTTGACGGCCTCATCATATGCTTTTTCACACCCCGCTTAAATGACCCGGGACTGTAGGCAGAAGCAAATACGTGAGTTGGTAATGAATTTCACGCCTTAATGGTGCGACAAAGGAAAGAGTCTCTGAACCACTTGGCTCCTCTATCGGCAGCCATTACAACTCTATGACATATTATTGCATTGTGATATAAACTATGGATCTTTTGTGGTTCATTATAACTAGCTAATGCCCGCAATTTCACACGAGTGGAATTTTGAGCCCGTTTCCGGAACTCATGGGAACCTATTCCCGGAATTAAAAGTAGCCTATGTTTTATTTCAGAATATAATATATTCCTGTACTAAACTTTAGCCAGACCAGTTCAATCATTAGAACGAGATTGAATTACAAACATCCAAATATCATCACAAACTTATATTTTAGTAAGATTTACCGAAAAGTTGTTCGTCATTATTTGTCACTTAATTTGACGATGAAAAAACATTAATCACGAAGATGAAGGGAAGGTCATACCTTTTACATTCACAGGTCCTGTTTAATTTTCTGTTAAGTTCGGTTTTGTGATATTGCGTCACTTATAAATCGTCCATTCACTTTGAGAGAAAAAAGTCTGTACTCTGATCGTAGTAAGAGCAAATTTCGCCATGATACAAACTGTTGAGCCATGAAAGCACGGTAAGCCGGCAGTCCCGGTTGCCTTATGAACCTCTATGGCTAGTCTAACTACAGAACTTGCATGTCGCTAATTGGTCAGATGACAGTCTCTTCACAGAAAATATCCAAGTTCAGCCGCGTTTCAGTTAGCCTGTAAAGCCGATCTCAACTAAGTTGGGGAAACGCTCAGATGATGAGTAACTAATTAAATACCTTATCAAATTCCACTCCACCCTAACAGAGCACTAACTAAGGTAATTGAACTTGAACGCAATAATTTTCAGTGATGAAATACATGTTTAACATCAGACAGATATATACAGCCCAGACTCAGCCTGAAATGCATGGCTCGATTCATCAATAGTGCCCGGAAAACGGCAATAGGCTCACTATTACGTGCGACCGAATACAATGATAGGTGAAATGTGGGTGTTGATTCACCTCTGCCTAACCCTTTGGGGATAAAGGCGTTATTACATGTATGTATGTATGAAATACACTAAAGTAGATATTCGCTGCGCTTCACAGAAACTACTTACATTGAGAACTCACAAATATGTGATATTATTATAATTCCAATAGCTTAAATTTATTAATGATTACATTCCAGATTACATTTCTTGAAAGTCGTCACTTATAACTCTCCTACGTTATATTATATTACATAAATCTACTTAAGTAAGCGGTGAGTAGGATAGCCAGAGCTCACTGGAGAGTTTTTGTGCTGTCAGTGGGAAGACCAAAGGCTTGTCCAGATTTTGTATTCTGTACTGAGGGCACATACAATCTATGTTCTAACAGGGTCGGCAGCACGGGTGTGACTCCACTGGTGTTACACACGAATATAGGTCACGGTCACGGTCACTTTCTACCAAGTGGGCCGTGTGCTTGTCTGCCACCTAAGTTGTGTAAAAAAAAAGTATGTTATTTACGTACTTGCTTACATATGTTCGTGTAGCAGCAGTGAAAAGTTCATAAAAAACTACTACTGTCTGATTGATATGATTTGAAACGTAATAATTATTTATCAATTACAAGAATTATTACGTCAATCGGTAGCGCCACAGTTATCAGTACATTTTATAATCATCCAAATAGTAATGTAATACTCGCCGGGATATTTACCATGTTTATTATTTTCGTTGCGCCATGATAACTTGTAACAACGCCGAAATATCGGGTGCTCAACAAAAATACTAAACATGGTAAATATCCCGGCGAGTATTACACTAGTAATGTGAATGACCATGTCATAATCTCAAATCATCCAAATAGTAAGTTAACAAATGTATACCACCCGTATGATAATGATGATGACTACCACATCTCACATTTTGCCTACAAGTCGCGCCGCGACTGCAAGTTCAACTCTACAGAGTACTATTCCTATTTTTTGCCGTAATTGTATAATAAAAAAAATGAATTTCCAAAGACCGGTTTGTTATATTTTCATATCCAAACAAATCGATTTAATGTCATAACCGTATAAAATAATGTTAACATTGCCATAAATAAAATTACAGCAACAAACAAATTGCAGCCGTTTAAACAAACACGCAACACGATCATCGCTTTCAAATTCTCTACCTACCTCTTTTTTATGTTTATTATATTATTTTATCTTATTTAGGAAATTATTACATGTTATGTACATTTACAGAACAAAATGTAGTTACAGTATTTAATATTTAGGTTGGGCAACAAAATTCAATAGAAAATACGCACGTCAGTGTAAGTACCGGCCGAACAAACCGCACTGAGATAACAGCCCCTGATAACATGATATTACAATACATGACATAATTCTTTTTGAATCATCCATATTAAGTACGTCCATATCCATACTTATATTATAAATGCAAAATTAACCACAAAATAATTTGGTATAGGGGTAGATTAGACCTTCAGAAAAGTATGTCTTTTCTGAATGATTCGTTGCGATAACATCCACGCGAGCAGAGCCGCGGGCAACAGCTAGTAATCAATAATTCACGGTATTGTGCTGCGCTTGACGTTCGGCTGGCGCCTCTAATCCTCCATTGACCTTTAAGTTGTAATCTTGCTAGCTTGGTCACTAGGTAACTTGCTGTCCACAATTATGCCAAAAGAACAAGCCTTTAAGTCTCCTTACCCATTGCCTGAATCATTAGTGAGGCACCCACATCTGCAATCCACTGTCCTCATTGCGAGAACGTTGGCCCAATCAATTTGTCATTACAATCGCAATACCGTGCGAATAAAAAATGACACCTACACCAACCGAATTTGGCGCGAAGAAAAACAATGGCTGCCATAACGGCTCGCGCATTGTAGTGGCGGGAAACCAGAAATGTGTCACACGAGCTTTGTGTCAAACTGTCATCTAGTTCGCTCTCGGTTTTGGGCGGGTCGTTAAACCTCAAACAACTGAGCAATTAACATTTTAAAGCTGGAACCGTTTGAAAAATTATGTCAACTATTATGGTACAATGAGAGTAATACATTAGTTTGTCTGGAGCCGTAGTGAATTATAACTTTTATTTGTGTAATGTACCTCTATGTTTTTAAAAGCGGCAGTTCATGTTGATTTCTCTGCAGATTACATCACATAATTAATGCGTCCATTCATCGTTTTATGCACTGGTGGTTTTACCGTTAAACGAAAATAAATCAAATTTCCTAAAATAAAATTACACGCATCAACATTTTATCATCAAGAATCGTCATATAACTCCGCCATCTTCTCTCAACGGAACTTAAACAGGAAGCGAAATCAGATTAATTTAATAGCATCGTAATCTCATTTGGAAATAAAACCGGTCGTAAACACTGATGTCAAAAAGAAGAGTAATATCATCAAGGGTTTTTTGAAGAATACGTTTCTTTGATTTAAATTACTCATGTGATGATTTGTCATTGATACGTTTATCTTTCCTCGTCGTACTTCGATGGTGGTGTGATATCACTAACATAGATTACCTTAACGGCGACGTCATGCCAATTTACTTAATAATAATTGTCAGACACGAGCATCCACTAATAATGTTATCGGAGATATTGAACGAGCGTTATTTGAAATTACACTTGTGTAGGTGAAGGTTCAATATCCGTGCCATCGATAAATTATCCTGTAATACAGCTTAATTGCATCCGACATTCAAGATGGCGACCGAGAGAGCCGTTAAAACAAAAGTTCTTGGAAGACGAATGCAGCCCGTAACGGTAAAATGTGCGCGGCAGAGCACGCATGCAGAATCAACGTCAGTCATTTGCATGTTTATAGCTATTTTAAAACCATCTATATGCTTTACAAGTACTTACTCTTAATCTATATGCACTGAACACTGAGTTTTATTTTTAATTTTTAATATAATCGGTAGACTCAGACAGGAAATAAGAATATATATACTTCAAAACCTGTTAGTATCAACTTTTTATGTTAACCTTTTTACCCTGAGACCATAAAATATCATAACGGCTCGGCAGCGCCGCTACCAGTAGATATATCTACACTTTATATGCAACGCATATTGGCAATATAGTTTTTTTTTTATATTGAGATGGCAGGCCTACCTGATGGAAAGTGGTTGCCGTGGCCTATGGGTGTATACAATATACAACACCAGGAGGGTTGCAATCCTGCTGTCGACAGTGAAGACACATCCTAATCGTCGTCTCCCAACATTGGGAGTGTCCGGCAGTGGACTGCGATAGAGTAATTAATTGATTGATAGCTGTATATATCGCACCTTAGGGAACAAGGGGTCACCTTTTTTTAATAAAAAATCTTTATTCACGTGCTTTTCATAACTCTGCATTATTTTGAAGTCGATTCTACTAAGGCGATTCTCACTGTTTTCAATTCATTAGTTCTGCACGGATAACATCAATGCTGCTTAAAGAAAAATAAAAGAAGGGTCTCTGCGTAATCAACCATCGACGTTAAAAACTTCAGAAGTGACCTTTTATTCTCAAAAGTTACGATATATTGACAATGGCAAAGTCTTCAAATATTGTATTATTGCTTTAGTAAGAATAATATTCCAACAATACGACAACCTTCAAAATAAATACACTTGAGAAGAATAAATGACAAGAAGTTAGTGGATGTACACTAAAATTAGTAGATAATAATTTCGTCTGTCGGGCCACTGACGGCGGCGGTTGTTACACGATGCGCGCGAGTTGTGCAACATCGCGAAAATACGCGCTAAAGCCGGCTAAGGTCAACGCACTGGGCACATAAAAACCAGCCAAGTTTCTAATCTTAGATGTTTATTATTTTCTTATCTTAGATATGCTAATTAGATTTATCATTCGACGAAATAAATTATTATTAAACTGTATAGTACTCGTAGCTTCAGTAACAGCTTCGTACTCGAAATAGGCAATATTTTGATAGTGTACACTGATAGAATGAAATGTGGGATTGAAGAATGTTCCATTGTTCTTTCTATTTGTTTATTGAATAGTTTTACTACATATAGTTCTTGTAAGATATATTGTTTGTAATCTACGAGTACGTAGTATAAAATAAAATAAAGTCAAACACACAACAACAAACTTTAAAGTACATATTAGATTTAGATATGGAATGTTATTAAAATTCAGTTTGGTGTTCTGATTTTCCTTGATGAAATCTTGCCTCAGATAATCTTCTATGCATAATACATGATTGAAGGTTAGTATACATAATACATAAGCGAAGAAGAAGAAAAAATCAGTCGTAGTAAAAAAGGAATTCATCAGTCGTATTGTACAGTTGTTTATCTACAATAACGATCAACAGTTAACCTAGTCATTCAGAGTCGGTGACCCGACGCACACTGCTGAGCACGTGGAACCGTAATATAATGTCACTAAACACGCACCCTGTACTATTTATTTAAAAACATATTTTAAGTCATTTATTTTCAGGTACCGTATGTAAATTTTATGAGCCAGGGTGTGTTTTGCACTCAGCTCGAAGTAGCTAGACTGGGAAAATGCCTGCTCCGTTTTCCGAAACACCATTACAATCATACTTGCTTTATATTATTAATGTGCATAAGCATAACAGGAGTCTTTACAGTTCCTTGAAGTCTATGTGTGAGTGAAGACTCGGTCTTGAGTGCTTATTACACACTAGTAACTGTGTATCATAAGGCAGACAGACCATTTGTTATATGCTTAGCAAAACTTAAACTACTTCTGTTAATACTCCTTCGTTTAATGTGAAAAAAGAGAAAGACGAAAAAAGAGATCTGTAATGTTAGTAATTTTTTTTACGACGATTCTTTTTTATCCATCTATCTAAATTAAATCCATATTATTATGAAGAAGTACATATCATTACATTCCTGAATTTACAACCTATGCAATTTCTACGCAAAACGTCCAATCTTTTAAGTGAGTATGCTAAATATTCAAATTCCTTTGATATAACAAACCGTCGTGTTTTAAAAACATCAAAAATAATGTCTATGACGTTCCCACTCCTGATTTAAAATATTTAAACAGCGTCAGAGTAGTCCATTTGTACACACCGCACCACTATTCGAGGCATTCATAATTCAGTGCATATCGGCGCGAACTTGGCTCGGTTTTTGCAGCGCACTTTTAGCGTACGTTATCATACAAGGCTGCTAAACATTTCGGACAAAGGTGATCATACTACATTAAGTACACGCGAGTACGGTGTACAGAGCAATAAAGTTAATTGGACAGTAGTTTCATACAGTGAAAATGAAGACAGAACAAAACTCATCCAAAAAAGTCGCACAGTAATCATATAATATCTCATAATATAAAGTTAAACTATAAATAATACATTTTTCAAAAAGTATTTAAGTTAACATAACATAACATAAACTCACGCCTATATATCCGTAGGGGTTAGGCAGAGGTGCTAGCACCCACCTTTCGCCAGTTTATGTTTAGGTCCCAATGTAATAGGTAGCGAGCCTATTGCTATTAACCGGGCACTTATAAACCTGCGATAAATACACACATAACTTCGAAAAGCATCGAAAAGTCATTGGTGTGTACAATGGTAAAACCTGGGATCGAACTCGATACCTCGTCTTAGCAGTCCATTACCTATACCACTAGGCTATCGCGGTTGTTTTATTTAGCAGTTTAGCAGGTTAGCAGTAGTTAATGTATAATTCCTCGTAAATATTCTTACTATATAAATTCTATTCTTTTAATGCACATTGACATCACAGAACAGCCTATTTAACCTGATAAAAATGTTCCTGCTATGGATAGGGTTTCCAGAAATTTTTAAAGCTGTTCTCTGCTAGTGTAACAACCTTACTTTACTCCTGTTTTATGCATAACGCAGTACGACCTGGCTCTGATAACCACTTATCACGAGATAGGTTATATACTTGTCCGGCATCTCAGTTGTCTGAAAAATGCAAATCGAAATTATTATCAGACTTATCGGTCTTACGAACAATAAACAACATTAAATCTTTGATAAACACCTCACGTACCTCTATCAGATAGCAGCTCAGATTACATGGAACTTAGACTACTGTGTATCGCTTGTCGTTGTCTAATTCCGTACACAATTGTCATGAATCACTTAACAAGACGCCGCATATTGGCGCGAAAGGGAAATTGTAGGCTGAAGTAAATTAATTTGTTAGATTTAGACATATAATTTATTGCATAGAACTTGTACACGAAAAGGTGTTGACTATAAATTTGAATCAACTGGTATCCATTTAGGTTCTTGCAAATTTACATAAATACCTATTAGAGGAGAAATATCAAAATACAGTTCAGACTGATTAATGACATAAGAAACGCGTGAGGTATGTAAGGATAGAAACAGATGGACCGATGGCTCTGCTTACCTCGGAAGGAAAAAGGTGTGAGTATATTACTGATTGAATAAAGACTTTACATCTAAGTATTAGATTTCAAAGATAGACAGGCAGATCAGAAGTAGTCTAAAGTCTAAATCAGCGAACATAAATGACAATGTAGAGATAACTCTTGAAGTTTAGTGTATAAAGACATCAGCATCTTCATGTCTCTACCTCCAGGGTAGGCAGGGACAACAGCCCGAGCGTTACGAGAATAATAGCACAGATAAGTTATGACATAAATAAGTACTTGTCTTGTCAACAAGGTTTTTCAACTTTCTTCAGTGTCGTCTATACCTACTTTATTATGCCAATATATACTTTACTGATTGACAATGATTGATAATGTGTGTGAATGTGAGTGTGTGTGTCCATAAGTGTACATTTAAATATTTGAACACCAGTTAGCATTTCAGCTACCACTTTCACAGCAGATGGTATAGTCAATCTTAAAAGTAGTATACGCAGGCTTTGCAATAGACCGAGAAATTAGTTTTTGAGCGAAGTAATTAATTTTAATTTATTCTTTCAGAAAAACAAACATTATAACTTAAAATGGCCAATTACAAGATTTCGCATACAGCAATTATAATATATACAGGACGGTAGATAGCAATGTAATACGTATATTATATATAGCTTAGTTGGTAAGGAGTTCATCTAATAATCGAGAGATCCCGTGCTCGAATCCTGGCCATAACACTACCGATGTGAACCCACTCCTAACACAATCAATAGCTGGGGGGATTAGAGGAATTATTAGTAATTTTAACTGAAAAATAATATTTATGGTATTTAAGATATAAAAAACCAAAGAACAAATATTTTAATCAATATATTGTTCTTTATATAAAGACTTGGCAAAGCAGCTGATCGACGCTACGCGTGACCAGAAGGCTGGTTATTATCTTGCACAGAGGATAAGCATTGCCATTCAACGTGGCAATGCTGCCAGCCTTCTGGGTACGTTACCGGTCGGTGAGGATGCGGAGGAATTTCATGACGCATTATGTATGTAATTTTATTTTATTTTATTTTAGTGTATTTTAGTAGCTATCTAATAATAGTTTTAGTTTTAATTTTCAATTGAATTGTATTGATTTGTACATGTGTATATTAAATATTAATAATTAAAAAAAAATATATATATATATATTCTTATTCCTAGTCGATATATTTTTAAGTTTTAAAAGTCTAGTATTTATTTAATGTAATTTAAATTTTTATTTTGTAAATCTATGCCATCCATCAGTCATCATCATTTACTTTTTACGCTGACTGTACGATGACTTGTAAATGTCGAACAATTATGGTAAAGTGATGATCACGAACTGTGAATATCATTTCGCTATTAGTGCATCGAATTGTCAATGCTTAGATCCTGTTAGGGGTATTGCTCCAAACTTTCCGTTATGATACTGCTGATTCACTTTTTTTTTTCGAGTTTCATATTGTTTTGTAATTGGCGCCGGTGACGTAATTTGGATCTTTGAACTTAGAGAGATTATTGTTTAACTTAGAGTGTAGTAACCGAGTAGATTAGCTAGCGTATTGCTAGGTTAAGCAGCAGTAGGTCGATGAACGACCTCCGCCCCCCATAAGCGCCGGCCTGGGGGTGCCCTGGCCTGCCCTGGCAGAAGCAGGCCGCGGCGGTGGCGCGCCTGGCGCGCCTCCCCGTTAGCGGGGTCGAGTTGGGGACTCTGTAGTCCCCACACCCGAGAAGAGGGCCAGATCATAAGAGATGGCCCTGGGTCGGCCGGGGTGCGAGGGATATGCCTGTCAACCTCACCTTCCAAAACGACCCACAGGCTGCGTGCGTTTTAGTCGGATCGAGTCCGATATAACCTCCTCCACCGGCTCCGGTGGGGAGGTATCCGTGGGGATTACGCGCACGTAAAAAAAAAAAAAAGGTTAAGCAACAGTAGCCAGGACAGTTTTAGAATGGGTGACACTATTCCAAATATATTGCAAACCCTTCGTGTGTCGGACAGCACGATAAGTCGTAGTTAAAGCTTACCATACAAACATCTATTGCAACTGTTACGGGTAGTTGGAGAAAATCAAACAGCTGGTCTAACTGCAATGCTTCGATATCGCCATTGGGTTGTGGAGGTCAGATGGCAGTCGCTTCACGGAAAATATCGAAGTTCAGCCAAACCCGCAGTTAGACTGGTAAAGCGGACGCCAAAGGTGGTGGTGAGGTGAATGCTTCGGATGAGACTGGGATTACCCCTAGAATTAAGAAGAAGAGGCCTAAAAAGAGAGCTGATCTAACTAAAGTCCTTTATAGGAAACTAAAAGTAATAAAAGAAAGATAACGTACGACACATTCCACACAAGCTCCTTCCTGCAAACGTTTATAAATAAAACTTAATAAATTATCGTCTCACAAAGAATCTTTTGTCATACGCGCATTTTATTGTCTATAATAAAAAGGTTATTAACAAATACTATAAAATCATTTATAGTGAAAGTGAGTTAATATCAAAAGGAGTCTTTATGAAACGCACAATAAATAAATATACTTCTCCTTTATAGTTCGTTGTCCCTACTTACGCACCTTCTTGTAAAGAATGTGTCATACAGAACATGAACTGCAAACATCATCAGACTTAATGTGGTAAATAAATTTTTGAAAAGAATATTTCAAAACATGAAAAGCCGAATAACCCTTTAAATCGAATAAACGAACCCCTCAATGTACCCAAACATCAGCTTCAATTTATATTACGGATAAATGAGACAGTTCCATTCGACAGTAAACGTACAGCTCGTGACTGAGTGCCCGCTTGACGGCAATAGGCTTGCCCTCTTCTACGAGCAACCCAAAATGATAATTTGCGAAATATGGGTGCTAATACACCTCTGCTTACCCCTTCGGGGATATACAGGCGTGAATATATGTATCTATTTTCAGATCTAATAACTCTTGGCTATCAGTCGGGAGTCAGAAGGCTCGTTTCTTTCAGTTCTGCGAGGCCATCGCACACTTTCACGGCAATAATTAACTCTGCAAGCGATAGCACGTAACTTAACACTTAATGATGCAATATATTCTGATAAACTGCTTACTTATTTTACTTAAGTGCATGCATACGACTTTGTTGTATCACTTGCTTGCTTACAGCTTATATGCAATCACGTTTATGTATTAACTGCTCTGTCACATAGATAAGTGGTAATTCGTTGGCCGTCCGGCGTATTGTAGAATAGATTTTTTTTATACCACTTAAGTGGCAGACAAGCACACGGCTCACCTGATGGAAAGTGGTTACAGTGGCCTATGGACGTGTGTAACACCAGAGGAGCCACACTCGCGCTGCCGACCCTGTAAGCTCAGAATGACGGATGTATGGGATTTGACGTTTATGATATGCGTTGACAACTGTCATAAATACGTCATTCTATTCTACAATACGCCGGTCAACGGATTGCTACTTATACAGAGGGGCTGGCATTTCGCTAATCATATTTTTTGGTTGAACGTAAAAGGGCGTGTACGTAATGCCGTTAAGAAGGAACATTGGGTGTCGAGGAGGTTTTCCTCTACATTTTTTTTTTGGTTTTTTTTTAATGATTTTATTTAAATTTGTGATTATAAACACATGTACCTATAGAAAGTTCAACAAATTCGACAAATTTATTAAAAATACTGATTATTATGTCTTTTGTTACAGGTATGTACCTACGAAATTCTGCCGATTGTCTTGAGAAGAACTAAGATCGTTCGTAAGTAATTATTCGTTCATATTTTATTGCATTGTACAATTAAAATATATTATTATAAGAGGCGAATACTTCTACAATAATCTATAATTATGATATTTTCTGATAGCCTGTAAATATGTATAACCTAGCTATTTTTTTAAATTTGAAAATGTTCATCTACTTTTGACGTTGTTACAAAGAATGTTGTACAACTAAACCTCACCAGCCACAAATAAACACAAACAAGGCAGATCACTATATAGTAGGGACTCAGTGCTGTAACCTTATTGCTGGGTGGTTATAAATTTGAGCGGGAAATTCTGTAAACCGTGCCTCCTACAAACGACATTGTGATATCAACCGCAATAATACCTACTTATCATAAAAAATAACACAATGACACAACAAAGCATGATAAAACATAGTATTTAATACGCAACTACGTCATCACTCTGTCTCTCCCTTCTCGGTCAATCACTCCTCATGGTCAACACCTTTGAGGGCCAAACGTTCATAACCTGCAAGTCGTTGCACTTGCTTTTATTAATTTATTTAGGACACACCTCTGAGGGCCAAACCTTCGTTACCTGCAAGTCGGTGCACTTGCTATTTAGGACAATCTGCGCCCGAAAGTTTGAGAAGTCAGACGGTGGTAACTCCCAAAGCCAAATCATAAAAAGGAAAGGCGAAGTAGATACGAGGAGGTATGACACGACTGTATTTCCGTCCAATTGAGCAGTCCGACTGCGGAAGTACCTCCGCCCTACAGAAATACCGCGGCCATAATAACCTCGTGTTGTGTTCCCGGCGGTGAGTAGGGTAGCTAGAGCTCACTGGAGAGTTTTTGTACTGTCATTGGGAAGACCAAAAGCTTGTTTTGCTTTGTCTTTTACACTAAGAGCACAGAAACTCTGTGCTTACAGGGTTGGCAGCGCGAGTTGCATACGTCCATAGGCAACGGTAACCACTTTCCATCAGGAAGGCCGTGTGCTTGTATATCAACCAAAAGATAGTAAAAGCCAGAATTCTGACTCTGGGCTCCGAAGTAAGAGCCTCAGATACAACCCTGATTGATACAGATCCTAAAATACAAGACTGACTATTGTGAAGTTTCTGCGCTATATCGCAATATTATGACATTACATAAAGTACAGTCCCTGAGACAAGTTGACAATTCATTGACAAACGACATTGTAGAATAGAATGATGAACGTATTTTTTTTTCTACCAGTCAGTCAGTTTTTGTCTACATGTCAACATATGTCACATGTTGGCGACTGTCATAAACGTCAAAATATTTTACAATACGATGGCCAACGAATTACTTGCCTAGGGGGGTAGGAACCAAAGGCAAAGCTAGCCAATCACCATATTACTTATCAGTGAATTATCACGAGCAACCAGTTGCAAGTAGCAACTAATCACGCATTGCAAGGTTGCTGCAATATCCGCTAATGCAAATACCCTGCGCATTGATTAAATAGGTACCTACTTTATTGCGCTGAAACAGTGTGCAATAATTTTGCTGTTGTTATTGCTAATATGTCGGTATTTTTCTTGGGTCAAGGCTTCTGTAAAACGTGTTGATATTATTACACTACTACTTCACGATTTGTCAAAGAATGATTTTATACCAATCAAGTGGTGGATAAGCACACTGCATCTGATGGAAAGTGTTAGAAGCAGTATAGCCCAAGTCGCAATAAAAAGAAGATACATTGCTAGTATACTTAAGGAGGTAGGACACGGCGGTATTTCCGCCCGATTGAGCAGTCCGACTGGGGTAGTACCTCCGCCCTACAGAATACCGCGGTTATAATAACTTTCTGTTGTGTTCCCAGCGGTGAGTAGGGTAGCCAGAGCTCACTGGGGAATTTGTGCTGTCAGTGGGAAGACTAAAGGCTTGCCCCGCTTTGTCTTCTGCTGACGGCACAAAAACTCTGTACTTACAGGGTTGGCAGCGCGACTGTGACTCCTCTGGTGTTACAGACGTCCATAGGTCACGGTAACCACTTTCCATCAGGTGGGCCGTGTGCTTGTCTGCCAACTAAGAGGTATAAAAAAAAAAAAAAAATAAGGTCCGTACGACCCACAGGCGCCGTGCGTTTTAGTCGATTCGAGTCCGATAAAACCTCTCCCACCGGCTCTGGTGGGAGGTATCCGTGGGGATTTTTCGCACGTAAAAAGAAGATCATACAGCACGTTAAACCGTCGCTCCCAGTTGCCATACGAATATTTATGGCAGTATTACGAGGAGTTGGAGACCTAAAAAGTCTAAAAACGGCAGAAAATTATCTTATTGCAATACTTGGTTGTCGCCAATTGGTTGTGGAGGTCAGATGACTTCACGAACGATGTCGAAGTTCAGCCAAATACGAAAGTTATATTAGAAAAACAACGGTCTCCGGATTCCGAAGTGAGCTTTGGAAGCGAGCGGGAAGAAGAAAAAATAATATTATATAATAATAGAAATATGACATAACTTATTCATAAAATTTAAATCAGTAGAAAGTAGTAACATTTCAGCGGATTCATTGATAAAATAACATAAACAACATAGCATAAACTCACGCCTATATACCCGATGAGGTAGGCAGAGGTGCTAGCACCCATATTTCGCAAGTTTATGTTTAGGTCCCAATGTAAGAGCTGGCGAGCCTATTACCATTAACCGGGCACTATAAACCTGTTATAAATACACACATAACTTCGAAAAGCATCGAAAAGTCATTGGTGTGTAATAAAATATAGTAAACATTAAATAATATCAAATATTTCAATGGGAACACATTGCTTCCACGTTTCATGAAATTTGTTTGGCAAGCTGCCTCATGCAACGGCAAATTTAGCATGCATTGATCTATCGTCTACCAACATACGTAGTAACTCAATACATTATCTATAACAAAATTGTAGTCTTGGTATTATACGATTTAATATTTCGGAGATATATATCGGAAATACAATTAAAACCACTTTGCCCGACAAGATTACTACAAACACACTCGTTACCGGTACACACCTAAGATAATCAAAGTAGAATTAAACGAGAATACAACTAAACCATGACCCCATTACAAATAACCAGCAAAAAGAATACAGAATACCACGGCTATTATAACCTAGTGTTGTGTTCCCGGCGGTGAGTAGGGTAGCCAGAACTCGCTGGAGAATTTTTGTGCTGTCAGTGGGAAGACCAAAGGCTTGTCCTGATTTTGTGTTCTGCATTGAAGGCACAGAAAATCTCTGTTCTTACAGGGTTGGCAGCACGGATGTTACTCTACTGTTGTTACACACGTTCATAGGTCACGGTAATCACTTTCCATCAGGTGGGCCGTGTACTTGTCTGCCACCTGGGTTGTACAAACAAAAAAGACTTAATACTGTTGATTGATGGCACTTGGTGGAATCTGCTACCCATATTGAATAAGACACTTTGTACTATTCCACTATATTTTATATGTCCAACCCCACAAGAAGATCCCACTAAAAAGGTCAATGATGTCACCACTGTAGGGATGATAAACGAAATTCGGAGGGTGACGTCACCGTTAAAACGAGTACATTGTCGCAATCCCTTCTAATAGAAGTGTATGTGTGGCATAGATTTTAATTTGTAGATTGGTGCTATCATTGGCCTTAATTGGTCCGAGACTACATTTTGAACTGTTAAAGATATCTTCCATTGCAAAATTTATATTTGTTGTTAAGGGCAGGTCTAATACTAAGTATTATTCTTCTATTCATAATCTTTCTTAGAGAGGCGAAGGTTGAAAATTGTTAAAAGAAAAGTTGTAGGTTTTTTTTATCTTGATCTAGTTATTCACGCACAATCGGATTATAGAGAAAACACCCACTGGCGCCACAGCTTCCTATAGTCAAAGGAAAACATTGCAGTTCAATCAATTCAACCTTCCCGGAAGAAATCCACGTATTTCAAAAAGCACTTCAAAATATTTAAGATAACAATTAAAAATTAATATGGTTCGATCGTAAAGTATTGTAAAGATTAAAATACGATTTATGTTCAATATCCATTTACAGAGCTTGTTCCAAATATGGGATAATGGTTTTATTTGTGCATACAGTGGGAAAATAAGGTCGTGTCAGAACGTGACTTACAGTTTGTGGCAAACTGTTTGCATTGAACTTTGGATTCTTCTGCATCTTATCGTTAATCGCAGTCGCATCTGAAGCTTTCACCTCAAAGTTTAGGGCTCGCTTTACCTGTCTAACTGCAGATTTGGCTTAACTCCGATATTTTTCATTAAGCGTCTGCGATCTGACCCCCAACGGCGATATCGAAGCATTGCAGCCAGACCAGACCAGTTGTTGCCAGACGTTGCTCTACAATAAGACTGTTTTATCTGTGTTTATTATTCTCCTTCTTTGGGTGTTAGAGTACTTTTTGTGTGTATGTTTTATTATGCTAACTGGCTACTTACAAGCTTCACCTATTGTACGGAGATTTTACATTAAATATGCAAATGAATATATGAATTTATTCCGATGTTCAAAACCTTCGTATCGTAAACCATGGCATGATTTAATTTTATTTAATTTCAATACTATTGTTAATATTAACCAACTGTATGCTAAGTGTGAACATGGCACGACGTGTTTTAAAATTACGCTACCATTTAGTATGCGCATTTTAACAAAGCTTTTATATCTAACTTTTCATTAAACTTTAGTTTACTTAGTCATATTCCATAGTACTATTTACTCAGAGAGAACGGAAAAAGCAGTGCTATTTTTCATTGTATTTTCTCTATTGTTCCGTTTTTTCTTTTAAATATGCAACTTTTTATCTCTACTTGAATTTACACACATTACATGTACCGAGGTACTGTTGGCAAAGGAAATTAGTACCTATACACCTTTTCATATAAAGTTGTAGGTACAGTCAGCTATGAAAGTTCATATATTTTGTAATAAATAAGTTTATAGTAATCTCCAAAATTACTAACTTAGTTGATATCAACAGATTCTCATTTTGAAACATAATTTGCAAACAATTACCATTGTAATATTTGTAATATTTTTCGCTGAAAACGCGTTATTGTGACATTTTCTTTCTTCTTTACATTATTGCCTTGCGAAATTTACTTTATAAATGTCATAGACTTTATTTTACATTAACTTTTTTTTTTAATTTGGGTGTGATTTAAGCTATTGCCAAAATAATATAGGATCTGGCTACAAAGTAGTGGGTCTACCACCAAAATTGGCGGCAGATTTACCATTATGCGTACCAACATGATGACATATAGAAACTTGACAGACAAAAATATATTGCCTATTAAATTGTATACATGCTACCGACTTGTCCTACTATAAATCTGTTCGTGTACAATAAAGAATTATCTATCTATCTAACAAAATTTATAATCGGCTGATTCAAAATTACTATTCGATGGTGGTCTAAAATAGTTCTGAAGGTAGATTTAGAATTTAGGTCACACGTGTACCGATATTAGCGATTGTTTGATGATAGTAAAATCTGGCCATATATTATAGCAATTGAGAATCGCAATCTATCATTGTAACAAGATATTTTAATTGCTTTCGCTTTTATAATCACATTAGTATCCGGCCATCCATCACGACCAGACATTTTTCAATCGAGGTAACCTAATACGAATACTGCCTTAAAAATCACCACAATCATAACATTAAATGTTTCATTCGTTTCCTTGAATGTTCAGAGGGGGCATAATCTTTATGTGGCTGTCCGTCAACGCCTCTGCTTACCCGGTCATTACAGGGAAAGTTAGCTCGTCCATCAGAAGCGGCAGTCAGTCATCACCTCGGCACTTCCTGTGGCCGGCCTATTATTAGACTATTACTCCATTGTCGACGCATTGAAACTATTATTTGTAATCTCACAATTGACTCGTGTTTTCATCAATTTGTACGAATTGTTTTCACATTGTTATTTTCATATTTTAACACTTTTCTCGAACTTAGCTTCAAAAGGCAAGACTAAAGGCTTGTCCTGCTTTGTCTTCTACACTGACGGCACAGAAACTCTGTACTTACAGGGTTGGCAGCGCGACTGTGACTCCTCTGGTGTTACAAACGTCCATAGGCCACGGTAACCACTTTCCATCAGGTGGGCCGTGTGCTTGTCTGCCAACTTAGTGGAATAAAAAAACTGCTCAATTGCAAAATTGGGTTGATGCTCTTTGATGTGCCACTGGAATCTGTTTTCGTATTTAAATAATTTATTTCTCATAACATCATAAATAAACGCAGTTGTTATTTTATTTATATTAATGCATATTTTAAGTGAAAATAATTATTTTACATACAAGATATTATATAACATGTACACTCAGGTACAAATAAAAATGTCTGCTTAGTTTTTATCACCTCATTTTAAATATACTTTTTTACGTCGTTTTGAAAGGACAGAATAAAATACTAGCTACTGGTTTAGAGTGTTTTCTAACAACAGAAACGGTACCATTGTCTGCCTTGAAGGGAAAAACGCGTGAGTGTGTTATTTATTAAAATATATCAACATCCATTTTTATACAAATAAATCTTGAACAGAACAAATTTGTATTCCAAATTTATCTTCTTATAATTGGTACCTGCCTTCACTTGTAGTAATTTATTGGAAATGTAGACACTTTTCACTGTGGGAGTTCTCCCGTATATGGACACATGATTGGATTGAATGGGACCTTCCTCAATTGACTCATCAAGTTTTCTTCCGCACATCTTTATTTACTGTTATGTTTAAATCACTTAACAGTTAAATCTTATTTCCTAGCTTGATAAAAAGCTATTATATATTTAAAATTAGGGTTCGTCAAGGGAGCCTTGACGGGAGTGGCTAGAGAGGCCACACGGCAGCCTCTCGTACCGTCTGACGCAGATGACCACAGAGCACGGGTGCTTCGGGAAGTATCTGCGTCGGATGGAGAAAGAGCCAATGTCCGAGTGCCATCACTGCGACGCGAGCGAGGACTCAGGGCCGCACACGCTCTCCAAGTGTCCGGCGTGGAAGACGCCGAGACGGGAGCTTGTGGCGGCCCTGGGAGTGAGAGTTCTCACGCTCTCCACCTTGCTCGCGGCGATGGTCCGCTGCGCGGATGCGTGGGCGGCCGGCGCGGCGCCGCCTTCTGCGAGCAAGTAATGCTCGTGAAGGAGGAGGCGGGGCGGGAGCGGCAGCGGGAGCGACGAACGATCGCAAGCCAAGCTGCCCGCGTACGAAGGCAACTCGGGCGTCGGAGGTCGATGAACGACGTTCGCCCCCCATGAGCGCCGGCCTGGGGGTGACAGGTGAAGCCGCCTGTCACCCTGGCAGAAGCAGGCGGCGGCGGCGGCGCGCCTGGCGCGCCTCCCCGTTTTCCGGGAACCAGTTGGGGTCTCTGTGGTCCCGACACACCCGAGGAGAGGGCCAGATCGTGAGCGATGGCCCTGGGTCGGCCGGGGTGCGAGAGATATGCCTGTCAACCTCACCTTCGGCAACCAAAGCGACCCACAGGCGGCGTGCGTTTTAGTCGGTTCGAGTCCGACATAACCTCCTCCACCGGCTCCGGTGGGAAGGTATCCGTGGGGATTTTGCGCACGTAAAAAAAAAAAAAGGGGGCCTTGACGAGAAGAAACATAGATTTTATCCTACTATTTTTTTAAAGCTGTGTTTGCTGCTTGTCGCCAAATGCATACACAATTTGCATACGCTATATTTACTGAACCGTTTTGCTGTTTTACTCACAATATATTTTTGTTTACTGCTGATAAGCAGGGTTGCCAGTAAATTTATGTCAAAGTGCTACAAAACTACAGCTCCTATCTTGTCACATCAGATCGCAAATTGCGATAAATTCACCAATTGTTGGACGTAAATTACGGTTTTACATACTTGTATTTTTATTTCGTTTGGTGTACGATGAAGGGTTATGTCTACCTATCATGAACTCTTGAGGGACAGCGATAGGGTTGGTAACACGCGATTGCACCATATCCTTTGTATTTATGACGTCACACACATGTCACAGACCGTACCCAAATGTGAAGCTTGTTGAAACTTGAGCGCAACATTTTGTAAACAAAGCTACGTCTTAACATGAAACATGTGCTCCATATAGTAAATATGTTTGTTTACATTTGTTGACATAACAATCAGCTGAGATGAAGAGGTTACCAACCGACCCAGTTGCTAATCAGAAACATATAAATATGACAAATTACTTTGTGTACTGATAGCACTTTAGTAGACAAAGAAGTGCAATGACCTAAGTAGGAAAATTACTGTAGACACAAATTTGAAGAAAGCAGTCTCTTTAATAATTTAATTGTGATTGCGCATGACATTGTAAAGTCACCGTAAAAGGACAATACTTAGCTTAGCTCATTAATTTCAATTTATCTACAGTCTTTAGGCAGCAGACAAATAATGACTCACTTAACGGAACGCCATTGTTAGTATAGCCTATGAGAACAAACAACATCAAATCGGAGTTGCGACTATAACGACGACATAATCGTTCCTCAGGAACTCTTTCTCTTTGAAACTCAAACGGCTGTACACAAAAATACAGTCTTTTACAATAATTTACGCACTTCCATATCCCACCAATATCTTAGGAACCCAAATTGGCCTTGTCTGCAAACCTGTAGATTGTAGGTACACCTGCCTATTGAATGACGAGGTTCTAGCGTTGTCTTTTCTCTTCGAGTTCCGGGTGGTCAGACGGGAGCAGGCGATGGCCAAGTAAACCAAATTATGAAGATGTTGAAGACTTTGAACTCTAAAGTGCAAGCCCCATGGTCTAAATTGCTTACACATACAACCGGGTTTGAATCACATGATGACGATGGTATTGAGCCCACAAAACTAATCGAATCTAATTTTACAAAACAGAACCGTTTCACTTCCTATAACAGTTGGGAGTACAAAATCCTGTTACCGGAATAGCTAACCTAGTGCTCTATTCACAAAAAATCTACAGTTAAACCATCTGTCATTCAGTATAAACAATTGGCGTATCGCTACTGTTCTCCAAATACACAATGTGTATCTAAAAATCTGCGGTCCGTATTATAGCGGATTTTTACATTTATTCTTCAAATACCTAAAGAAAGA
This sequence comes from Eilema griseolum, assembly GCA_963662185.1. Classification (NCBI taxonomy): domain Eukaryota; kingdom Metazoa; phylum Arthropoda; class Insecta; order Lepidoptera; family Erebidae; genus Eilema; species Eilema griseolum. The sequence goes on along the minus strand of OY759256.1, from coordinate 8,569,231 downwards.
CTTAACAATCGAACAGCTGTACACAAACAGACAGACTTAAAAAAACGTAGGATACAGTGAACTTTTACAAAACAGGACTAGAATTAATTTCATTATTGTAGAGACAAAATCAGATTCATAATTTAAAATATTAAAAAATATTAAAAATAAGCCGCGATAGCCTAGTGGTATGGGTAATGAACTGCTGAGACGAGGTTTCGGGTTCTATACCAGGTTTAACCATGGCACACACCAATGACTTTTCGATGCTTTTCGAAGTTATGTGTGTATTTATCGCAGGTTTAAAAGTGCCCGGTTAATGGCAATAGGCTCGCCACCTATTACATTGGGACCTAAACATTAACTGGCGAAATGTGAGTGCTAGCACCTCTGCCTACGCCATTGGGGATATAGGCTTGAATTTATGTTATGTTTCTTCAAATACTTACCAAAAGAAAGACTTAACAATCGGACAGATGTACATAAACAGAGAGACTTAATAAACGTAGGATACAGTGAACTTTTGCCAAACAGGACTAGAATTAATTTCATTATTGTAGCGACAAGATCAGAATTCAGAATTTTATTGATAAAAAAAAAACCTATATTGTATGTTTTTTACTCTCTATATTGAAGTTCCTCACAAAGAGATGAGATAGTTCTGCTAGAAGAACATAGTTCTGTACTTTCTTTGTACCTAAAGGGTCGGCAGCACGAATGTGACTCTACTGGTGTTGCACACGTCCATAGACCACTATAATGACGTTCCATTAGATGGGCCGTGTGTTTGTCTGCCACTTGAGTGGTATAAAAAATACCTCTAACCTCTAATAAGAATAATATATAACAACATATGAATCGCAGCATAACAATTTTGCTTCGTCCACAGTCATGCATTCATTCATAACGCACGATCGCACGACAAACTTATAGTACCACACCGCACCCCGAGACGAGGGCCAGATCGTGAGAGATGGCCCTGGGTCGGCCGGGGTGCGAGGGATATGCCTGTCAACCTCACCTTCGGCAACCAAAACGACCCACAGGCGGCGTGCGTTTTAGTCGGTTCGAGTCCGACATAACCTCCTCCACCGGCTCCGGTGGGGAGGTATCCGTGGGGATTTTGCGCACGTAAAAAAAAAAAAAAAAGTACCACACCGCACCTGACCCTCTCTGTTTTTCATATTTAAGACATATAAATAATAATGTATGTAATCACTTATTTCTTAATACAATTACCATAGAATACAAATAAATAGTACCTATGCAGAAATATTTGCCAAAGTAAAATCTATTTTGATCTAAAAATATCTCCAAATTAAAAATCAAAAGAATCAATAAAATAAATCAGTTTTCATTATACCTGATATGCTCTCATAATCTCCTAATATAGGTTTCCGCTTCTCGCTGTCACACGAACCATAAACTTATTCGCAAAAGGTGAAAAACCGTGCTTGAAAATCAAAATACGGTGTGGGTGTAACGTAAGCGTGTGACGTCACGGCCACACACCGCGGTCGTTGTCCGCTCATGACTTTATTGCACAGTTCAGATCGACGTGTGATGATTAGAGACTAAATACTTCGAGATAAGGAATATATATCTACTTACTGAGAAATGGAATGATACTGAAATTGCCTAGACGCGTGCGACTGTTGTTTTTTTATATCACTTCGGTGGCAGACAAGCACACGGCCCACCTGATAGGAAGTGGACACTAGGGGCGTCACACTCGCGCTGCCGACTCTGAAGAAACCTGGTGCAATGCCCCTTTTGAAGAACCCCATATTGTAGGGACATGGTAAAACTGCAGCAGGGAGTTCGTTTAAAGTTTGAGTGTGCGCGGGATGAAGTTTCTTTCATACCGCACAGTGCGTACCGTCTCAAGTGTGGGGATGATATCCCTGTCTGCGGCGAGCGGTGCGATGATAAAATGTTGCTGTGGGCATCATGTCAAACAATTCATCGCACAAACCGTTGTATAGTTGTTGTATCTGAGAATTCGAGTTTGATGCCCAAGTTGGGCAGTGTTTTCGGGTTTTAACATACGTGGATACATATTATCAGGACTTTTTCCGCTGAGATAGACATTGACAGGAGACAGTGTATTTTCATTGGCATAGCTATGATGCTATGAGCTTCTATGGAACCAGAGGCCGGCTTATTGCGTAGGCAGGAAAAAAAAGGCTGTAATAGAACCCCTCAATTAATCAATCAATTAGCCCACCGCAATGCATGCCATTTCGTCTGATCCTCCGCCTAATAGAACCCTGGTCATGTTTTTTTTTCGACGAGTCAATCAGCCTACTTGACATGTTTCTGCTTCCAATCATCACGGTTTAATACTGAGTAATAAGAAAGCCAAAAGCCTTGGTTCTTTCAAACGTATTTTTCAAGAATAATATCTTGTTAGATAACTCTAAAAAACTATATTTGGACAGGTTTTGGGCTGGTAAACATGTGTTAGCTTTCTACCACATTATCTCATACATATTTATTTCTCTCGGCGAAATTTTTCCGTTGTAAACAATTTCTCTTAAGGTCACTAAGATGAGGCACGTCCTCCGCTGTCACGTTAACACTGCCTTGAGATTAAAAGAGAAAGTTGTAGGGCAAGGTATGTGTTACAGCGGGTTGTTAATGACATTATCGAGCCTCCTTCAAGTTTTTTAATGAGAAGCTATTGCTCATAGAATATATACAATCAAGAATCTCTCACGGGTGCCTATCGTTTATGTGTTTCTTATTACATACATACATATAATCACGCCTTTATCCCCGGAGGGTTAGGCAGAGGTGAATTAACATCCACATTTCACCAATGATTGTATTCGGTCCCACGTAATAGGGGGTGAGCCTATTGCCGTATTCTGGACGCTATTGCTGACTCGAGCCATGCATCTGAGGCTGAGTCTGGGCTGTACATATCTGTCTGATGTTAAACAGCCCTATCCCTTAGTCACCTTGTACGACCATCCATGGGAAGAGATAGGGTGGCCCTAATTCTACTCTGTCGTGGTTCATATTACACATCTAATTTTTCGTCGGAGGTTCTCAAGATGTAGATACGACACTAGCGCTTAACAACGAATCCTCCTCATCCTACATCATCTTAGAGATGATTCTGGTAGCATCTGAGGCTTCCATATCAAAGCCTAGGGCCCGGTTTACCATTTTTATTCATATTCTTTGCACTTTATTCCACACACGCTCAAACTCTACAATGAACTTCCTGCTGCTGTTTTCCCAAGCGACTACAATATGGGGTCCTTCAAGAAGGGCATTGGAAGGTTTTTTCAGGGTCAGCAGCACGAGTGTAACTCCTCTGGTTTTGCATACGTCCATAGGCCACGGTAAACACTTCCCATCAGGTGGGCCGTGTGCTTGTCTACTACCTAAGTATTATAAAAAAATCTATTTCGATTGCAGTGACTTCCATCTGATCCCTGGTGCCCGAACCCCCGATATGAAAGCCTAGTCTTTTAATCGACTGGTATGCCACTAACTAGATGAGTTTGAATTCGTCCTTGAAGATCTTAATACCACTTACCCTATTACCCAAAACAGAGCTAAGGGTACTTCGTCTCCTTAACATTACGTAGTATCGACTGCGCATAAATGTCAGCAGCATTCGTAATTAACATCAGTTATATGTTAATTACGAATGCTGCTATGTAATTCTGTAAGAATGTTTACAAATCTGAAGCTCGCCTCGAATCCAGCTGACAAAATTTATAAACTTTCTCACCGAATACCATCCCTCTTTGATTTGGGAACCTCTTTTACATTCATACAAATCCGTAGTGTATTAAAACCACGGAGGGCAGAATACCTTCTCCATGATTAAAACCCACATTTCGACAACTATATTTTATTTATACAACTTAGTTGGCAGACAAGCACACGGCCCGCCTGATTGAAAGTGGTTACCGTGGCCTATGGACGTGTGTAACACCAGAGAAGCGACACTCGTACTGCCGACCCTGTAAGAACAGAGATTTTCGGTGCCGTACGTGCAGAACACAAAATCAGGACAAGCCTTTAGTCTTCCCACTGACAGCATAAAAACTGTCCAGTGAGCTCTGGCTACCCTACTCACCGCCGGGAACACAACACGAGGTTATTCAAAATGTTCTTCGGTCCCACGTCATATGGTAGTCAATAACAGAGCATTTTTATGTTTACTATTCTCTAGAGAATAGAATTCTCACTAAAGAATAGCACTATCCTCTAGTCGCCTTGCAAAACATCCAAGTTAAAAAATAGGGTGGTCTTTGTATACCCCGCAAGGTACATCGTTTAATGTCTCAATAATAATTTATAGCCATTTTTTGTGCCAATTACTTATGTACGTGAATATAAGGGGAAGGTAATAATATCTCGGAGAGAAATTATTGATCAAATCGACGAAGGGGATATGAGAACAAGTACCTGAAATAAAAAAATAGGGTGGCTGGGCTTTGAAATGCAGTCAGATATAATATGACTGTTTTTTTTCACTTAAGCTGGTGAAATGCTTATGGGGTACTAACGTACTGCTGCTTATATTATACGTGTCGTTGTTATAATACTTAACGCATTGTTTTTGCACCGGTCCTGGAATACCATTACCCAGTTACCGAGACCAAAAGAAATGTTTTAACCGGAATACAGTGACAGATAAAGAGTTCAGCCAAATCCGGAGTTAGATTGGGAAAGCGGACCTCAGACTATGAAGCAATAGGCTCGATTACATTGGGACCTAAAAATAAACTAGTGAAATGTGGATGCTAGCACCTTTGCCTACCCCTTTCGGGGATATAGGCGTGAGTTTATGTTATGAAGAAGAATTAGGACCACCCCAACTCTTCCCGTGCGGTGACGAACAAGGCGACTAAGGGATAGGGCTGTTTACCATCAGACAGATATATACAGTCCAGACTCAGCCTCAGATGCATGGCTCGAATCAACAATAATGCTCACCCCCTATTACGTGGGACCGAATACAATTATTGGTGAAATGTGGGTGTTAATTCACCTCTGCCTAACCCTCCAGGGACAATGGCGTGATTATATGTATGTATATATGTATGAAGAAGAGACTATAATGCATTGTATCTCTGTGTCACATTTTATCCACATTGATCACCCGTTCTGGCTTGATTAAACAAACATTCAAACAGTCGCATTTATCATAGCAGTAGGATAATAAGATCATAATTTACTCGACTCAAGGAAGCATACGCGCTAATGAACATTAACTAACTATAGTTATAATTTTTAATGTGATAATTGCTACCATATTGCGTCATCAGTCTGGCGCGCCCGCTGTTTTTGTGGCCGAAGCCTCTTAGTTTGATGTTGGTCATAAATGAAACTTTAGATCTCCGTGCGGTTGACCATCTGTTCTTACATTTAACGGGTCCTTTACAAGGAAAACATAAAGCTGCTTGAACTTGATAAGCGTCTTGTAATCTAAGTTATTTTTATGCACCTGAGTTCAGATTGTCTTCGCTTGGTGCGTAGATAATAGGAGCGATTCTAATAGGATTCCTTGAATTGCCAGCGTTCCGTGAATTTGCGATTGTATTGAGGAAATAACCCTAGCTACTGTGATTAATGTACAAACATACATACACACAGTCACGCCTCTTTCCTAGTGGGGTAGGCAGGGACCACTTGGTTTCACCTGCTACTATCCTAGCATACATCTTTCTCTTCTTCTACGTCTATAATTGTCGCCGGGTACTCTAGATATGTCCTTACTTCAAAATGTCTTTGACATGATCAAGGTATCTTCAAAATTCCGGTTTAAAATGTAATCCAATATTTTGATTGAATTCCCACCTCCTTAGATCCGCTGGTCAGTTTGGGAAAATTTCCACCTGCGATAACTTATATGCCTACGAGGCAGACGAAGTCGCACACAAATGTGTTTAAATCATTTATTCTCATAAAGACAGAAACAGTCACTTACATGAGAACATAAAAGATACATTTTGTGATCCATTTCAAGTAACCGTCGACAGAGTAGGTACAATATAAAATACAACAACAATATGACATGATACTTTGAACTTTCACTCAGCAGTCCATCCTTACGCAGATAGGCATACACAGATAGGTTCGGAGCATTTAACCATAGTAATTTTCAATAATGTATTTAGATAGCCGCGATTTAAAAGTGCCAAATGAGTTCGCATCTTTTATGTCTGAGGGTAGATTATTGAATAGTTGTGCTCCTTCATAGGTGATATTCTTTTTTGCGAAGTTGGTACGTACTCTTGGCAAAACAAGAAGACTTGGTCGACGAAGGCTGCGCTTGGATATTTGAGATTTTGTTATAAAAGAAACTTTAGTGTGTATGGTATTGTCTAGAATTTTCCTAGCATCATTAAAATATAGCAAGAACAAGTAAAGCGGTAAAACCTGTACACGTCCTACATATTAAAACCGCAAAATACAGAACATTACCACATCATGAAACAGTTCAATCATTGTGCGTGCGTGGGAAACTGAATTATATTAAAACTAAGCATAACTTGGAATTTATTTGTAAGTCGTTGGCTCTGTGACTTATATTTGTTAGCCGCAATAGCGAGACCTTGAGTTTTATTTCCGGGCCCAACATAATGGTGTTATTTCTCAGCAGCAGAACTGTCTAACAAGTAGTTGACCAATGGTTTCTATGCATACTAGACTGTTAAAAAAAATGGTGACATAGTTAGATCGTAAATGCAGAAAAGGCGAGTGAGGTAGCCAGAGCTCACTGGAAAGTTTTTGTGCTGTCAGTGGCAAGACCAAAAGCTTGTCCTGCTTTGTCTTTTACATTGACGACTCAGAAACTCTGCGCTTACAGGGTTGGCAGCGTGAGTGCGACTCCCTTGGTGTTGCACACGTCCATAGGCCACGGTAAACACTTTCTGGTGGGCTGCGTGCTTGTCTGTCAACCAAGTGGTATTAAAAAAAAATTAAAAAGTGCAAAATAACTTAATTTCAAAGTTAAGTAATTCTAATAATATAATAACTTGTAGTTAAATCAAACACAGATTGGTGTTTTTATAATCGGTTCACAAATATAATAGACGGACTAAATATACAGACGAACATATAGATACACTTTTTTGAAGTCGTTTAAATAATAAACACTAAGAACGAGACATGGACCTGTGATATTCTCGTACTGAACAGCCTACGTAACCTACGCTACAAGAGAGCGCCATGTAATCCATCCAGCGAAACGCATCAATAAATTAATAACCATTTCACTAATAAAAACTAACAGCCATACCATTCATTAAGTACTAATTAGAAAACGAACGTCCAACGACCTCGCAATCAATTTATCACCCCATAACGTAAACCTATACTTATGCCATAGTACACATTACTTACTCTAATGGTTAGTTTATCATTCCATAAATGAGTTAGGTTCATTGCTCCGGCCGTGAACGTGGTATACTGTACGATGACACGAGTGACCCGCTAATTTATATTGCACCCACGCCATTCTGCAACTTAACTGTCCAATTTTTTGCGTACTATTTGGTGTCGAAACGTCCATGATGGATGTTTTTGCGCGTTAATACAACCGCTATTGGTTTAATAATAGCTCGTAATTTTGATATCGGTAAATTTTGAATTAAAGATTATGTGGTTGATTTAAAAAAAATCTTCAATACCGCTAATGGAGTTGCGGCTGTTCCACCGAAAATTATACTAAAAACAGACCGAGTTAAGATACGACGGTATTTCCATACTAATTGAGCAGTCCGACTGGAGAAGTAAAGCCCTACCACCGCAGCTATTATAACCTCATGTTGTTACCGGCGGTGAGTAGGGTAGCCAGAGCCCACTGAAAAGTTTTTGTGCTGTCAGTGGGAAGACCAAAGGCTTGTCCTGTTTTGTCTTCTGATGGCACAGAAACTCTCTATGAACTCCCTGCTGCGGTTTTCCCATGCGCCTACAATATGGGGTTCTTCGAACGGGGCATTAGGAGGTTTCTTCAGGGTCAGCAGCACGAGTGTGACCCCTCTGGTGTTGTATACGTCCATAGGCCACGGTAACCACTTTCCATAAGGACATGTGCATTTCTGCCACCTAAGTTGCATAAATAAAACAATACTGTTGAAAATGACTATTTAACGTTTTCCTAAATAGTAAAACCCCGTTTAACCCAACTTCGTGAGGAAAGCAATTGGCAACAACTGCAAATCGCTCATACACATGTTACATTCTAATCACGTATTCTAAAGAGAGGCTTGTGGGACTCATGTTATAGACAATATTCATAGATATACTTACGTCATTTGCGAGATCAGCAGTACGTGTGTGTGTTCTGTTAATCTCGATATCACGGCGATATTGCGTAAAATGCGTGTCCGACAAATAATAGTTGCGTTAATTTGCAATTTTCGAGTGTAGTTGTAAATTATACGATTGTTTTGTAAATTGCAATGACTTCCTGTTAATTATCGTTATCTAATGAACATTGTTTCACTTATTGTTTGTTGTAGGCAGATGCAGAACAGCGGTTATAACTGCTGAATATTTTCCGATTTGCTTTAATTCCCGTTTTCGCATAAAGTCACACGTAAATTCTAGTTCTGATTTAATAACTCTACCTTATAAACATTCCCTTAATTATTTTAGATATTATTCTAAAAATACCAAATAGTGATAGCATCCGGTTGGTTTTATTTCGACGAGTGATATTCATTTAAACTAAGTTAAGCTCGCCTTTGTACACCAAGATGTATTTGTGATTGCTTGTTGATGTATTATTTTCTTGTGTACAATAAAGAAGAAGACAGCCTCTGTGGCGTGGCGGTAGTGAATGCGACTGCTACGCAGGAGGCGCGCGTTCGATCCCCGCTCAGTGCAAATATTTGTATGCATGAATATAGGTATTTGCATTAGTCTGGGTATTTCTATGTATAATATGTATGTATTTACAAAAAAAAGTATTTAAGTATGTTTATCCGTATTCTAGATTCCATAACACAAGCTAGTTAAACTATGCTTACCATGGGTCTAGATAGCGTAGAATGTAAAAAAAAAAACTTCCGACAGTATCAAATATTTAAACATTATAATATAAGTATAGATTGTGTTATTCTATACTAATAACCCTCACTTATTTGCTATCGTAGTAACAAATGGCGAACTTATTTACTTTTTAAATAAAAATTCTGGTAGCTTTATTATCGCTGCTTATATCGTGAGGTTTATTAAAAACTGTTAAGAAGTGCCGTGAGTTGAACGCGTTGCTCTGTGAAGGCTCTATTGTAGGAGGTTGAGACCTCGGATCCTTTTAGGGTGGGTGGTATTGTGTGAATGTAAATGAGATTCTTCCGGATATTTTTTATGTGACGTTAAGTTGTAATACTTTTTTTGTATGAGTGCGTTTATATTCTAACCAGCATGGTACCATGATGACGACATGAATTACGACGAGAACCTAGTTTTAAGTACAAAATGTATTCTGAAACTACACTTAAGTGCAGATTTTATGAACGCTGGTATAACATGAATGAGTTTCATCATTCTTTAATATGGGTTTTTATGAGAAAAGAAAGATTGAACCTTTTAACTATCTGATTAATTTAAACAATACAAAAATGGGAAATATGTCCGGTCCAAAATTAACTTTCACCAACCAAACATGAAATAATTTTCATCAAAATTGATCAATGTTTGTGTGATATTCGAAGAAACAAACATTTACAGCCAGCATTTTAGTTTGTAATAATAACTTGTAAAATATATTGCGGAGCGTTTCTTGTATATATCTACTCTTAGAAGGTGTTACCAACTTTGAATATAGACAAGTCAATCAATCAGGCAACACTGTAATTATTTACTGTTGGTGGCGCTTGGCAGCGTGCGGTAATGGACTGTATTGCGGGAAGTAGCTAACTGTTCCATTGACGCTTTACACACAAAAGACAGGTGGTCGGGTTGCCGCGGGAGTGATCCAAGCAATGAATGCAACCCGAGAAATTAGGAGAGGATGCACTAACCTTCACGACACACGTGTTTTCATCGCAGCCGGTACACGGATCTTCTCTTCCTTGCTCAGGAGCTGCCGTCAGCATCACTAGATCACTTGAGGAACACACGAGAGGCACAATCCGATCGGTAAAGGTCTATGAAGCGGTAAAATGTAACAAATATTAATCATTTTTGAGAGACGCGAGCGCGGTCCGTCATCACGCTGGCTAGTTCAAAGCGAGACTGAGTGTCTATATTTCACAAATGGCGGACGGAAGCCATATCTATGATTAGTGCGGGAGAGGAGACGGGTATAAAAGGAGTGTGTTTCCGTGTCAAAAATACAGTTTCCACTTCGGCGCAACCATTCCCCCCGGCTTGAAGGGTTACCTTCGAAACGACAAATGCGAAACAAATCTAAAGTCTAATCTAAATCTAGGTTTGGGAAATAACAACTAAAATATAAACCTAGATTGGAGCTCGTGCCTACTGCTGGCTAGGCAGCGGGCAGAGGCGAACAAACAACACAACGCAACAGTCTCGACCAAGACGAGACGCGATTAGCCAACAACAAAATAAGGGTCTCTTCACGTGGGACCGATACAACAAGCGAGTGCTTCTTCTCCTCGGGTGGTTCGGAAACCGTAGTGGGATTGAATTGACTAACTGGCCACCCATCTAACGCGGCATGAATCCAGGACGGTCCACCAAACCACAACGGGTGATCCAAAATTTGCGAAGGAAGCAATCCACGAGAGAGACAATCGGCTGGGTTGTCGGTGCCAGCAACGTGAAAGAGATTATGTGGCGCCAATTCAGATTGAATTTTGCCACTCTATTAGCGACGAATGTGTCCCAACGATGGGGCGAAGAGTGGGCCCAACACAAAGCGACTGTTGAGTCCTAAAAGCTAAAATTCTACTAATATTAATGCGAAAATTTACAATTATGTCAAATAAATTACCTTAAAGATTCCGACCACAATACAAAATGTCATTAAGCGACACGGAAGTGCTAGTCTTAGCACTGCCATCCAAAACTACGCGGAGTTTTAGTAGTAAGCTTATCTTCTCTAATAACTCCGCGGTGCGGGATAATGTACGAAGGCTGGGTCCCGCCAGTGTCCGCAGGCGCAGGTGAGATGTAACCTTTATCTAAATATTCGTTAACAACCTCATCATAGGCCCGCTTCGACTTTGGGGACGCCTGCATCTTTCGTTCCAAACAAAGAAAGCGTTTTTCAGCGGATACACGGGAGCCACCGAGCGAAAACTTGCGGATGGTAGACTCCAGTGGCGGCTCGACGGTGCAACAGAACGAAGCAGTCGAGTGACTAAAACTATCCATAGAAGCGGGTGCGGAACCAATTATAACAAAACCAAGAACTGTTTCCAGTGCGTGCGGAGCGGGGTACGTCGGTCCCCCTTGAACCTTACGTGATAACTGGAGGTGCGGGAGAATCGAAGCGCCGATCAATATATCGACGACTCCAGGAACAGCGTAAGTCTCATCTGCTAAAGGCAAGTCTTTAAATTTCGTTAATAAAGACGTGTCAACCGGGACGGTAGGCAACTGTTCAGCTATTCTATCTATAACGAGCGAATCCATGTCAAACCAAATATTATTATTAAAACGAGATCTAAACCTTGTTTTAACGGTGCCACGAACAGCTGACTGTAAGCTTCCAAAACCCTTCACCACTGAGCGGGTTGAACGCTTATCAACATTGAAACCAAGACGCCGACAACAATCTTGAGTAATAAAATTACTTTGCGAAGCGCCATCTAACAGCGCTCGAACAATGCGCGGCTTACCTAATGCATCAACAATAACCACGCGAGCGGTCGCAAGACAAACCGTAGTGAGGGCAGCACTAGCGGAGAACGAACACAAGGTGACGTCATTCGTAGCGGTCCCCGGGCAGGCCGGAGCGCGTGCGAGCTCGGGCTGCGGCTGCGGCGCAGGCTGCCTCGCGTCATCGCTCGACGAACCAACTGTGCTCACCTTGGATGCGGCATTACTATTTTCAAAATGAAGCAAAGTGTGGTGTCTCGCTTGACATTTGCGACAACCATTTCCACTATTACATAAACCCACGCGGTGTTTAGTACCGAGACAATTAAAACAAAGATTATTAGCGCGAACAAATTTATAACGATCACTAGGCGACAATTTTAGGAAACCAGGACACTTGTACAGTTGCGAGTGATGAGTACTACACAAAGAGCAAACAGGTGATTGTACACGTGCTGGTGCGGTATTAACATAAGTATGGGTTGACCTCAGTGACCTCGATGACGCATCTATTTTGCGCGCGGGACTAACAACTGTCTTCGCGCCTTCATGTTTCGATGAAGAGCGTTGTAATATTTTTATATGCTCGCGAACAAAACCTTCTAAGTCTTCGAACTTAGGAATTTTATTGCCGCGATGATCCGACTCAAACAAACGAATGGTTTCGGAATCTAATTTCCTTAAACCCATATACAAAAATACGAAGTCGCAGAGGTCATCAATCTTTAGGTTCTTTACAGCGCGAACAGCTGACGCGAAAGTGTCTAGAAATTTCTCTAAGTTTTGATCGTTACATGCCGTAATAGATTTCAAATCAAACATCTGATCCAAATAGGCGTTAGCTACCGATCTTTTATCCTCATACTTAGCTTTCAAAGTATTTAAAATTAAATTATAATTCCCGGCACTAAACGTAATTCCAGCGCAAACGGTTATAGCTTTACCAGTCAATTTTTCAACAAGATAATGCAATTTTTCGTGATCTGTCAACGAATCGTTCTTATCTATTGTATTCTCAAAACTATCTATAAATCGACACCAATTGCGAATGTTACCATCAAATTCGGGTATTTGAATTGGTGGCAACTTAGGTCGGTCGCGAGTGGGGTTGGGTCGGTCAGACGGCTTCTCCAAACTCCTCGCGACGCGCTTGATACGACAATACAAATCGTCAAACGACGACAAGGCTTGATAACTCACTGAGTAATCGGGATCCAAATTCAACTCTAAAACGTTGATGTCATGCACTAAGGTTTCGAAATCCGCGCGTAGACTATCTAAGTTTTCTATAGAACACAAGAACGAATCTCTGATGACCAAATCAGAGGTTTTAAGTGCACTATCATAAATCGATTGTACGCGAGAGTAAATCATTTCTTTTTTAGCGTATAAAAGTTTCAATTGAACCTTACCGGTCTTATCAACCTTTGGGGACATGTTTACAATTAAATCTCAAACTAAAGTGCGGTAAACAATAAATATGAAATGACTTAATCCTAGCGGTACAGAGCAGCGAGGCGGCGCGAGCGTTAACTATGTAGGTAGGTAGGTGCTTACAACTGTGAATGCACGCTTGAACAAACGCGCATAGCAACAAGGTCGTACCTACGCGATGGTCGCTGTCTAGATTCAACTATTATTTCCGAGATTAAGTATTGCGTAATATCTATTCAAATTAAAATACTTTCGTATGAATTGGGATGAGATGCGAGCGAGGTAGGCACAGCCACGTGTCTACCCACGCAGGTACTAGGCAAATACGACGCGAGCCGAGAACAACGTAATTGAAAAAAAACAAAACAAAGCCAAATGCGTTAGGTATTACACTGTGCCTATGCACTAGGGTGTCTGAGTATACCTAAGATCTAAGCCTAAATGTCTGGATGCGGGGTTTTCTACTAAAATAACCAGGCACTTAGGTGCGATGCGAAAATTGCGAACTACGATTAAGTGTTGATATGATACCTAACCTATTTATGTATTAGGTAGGTACAATGCGAGCCAGCGGCGAACGGACAACAAATTCTAAGCCTAAGTGTCTGGATGCGGGGTTTTCTACTAAAATAACCAGGCACTTAGGTGCGGTGCACTCATTCCCATTAGAATAATAACAAAATACGAACTACGGCTAAGAATCCGGCTCGATCCGGACCAAAAAAATGGTGTCGCGTGGGCCAACGTGCGCGAGTGGACTGTATTGCGGAGAAGCAGCTAACTGTTCCATTGACGCTTTACACACAAAAGACAGGTGGTCGGGTTGCCGCGGGAGTGATCCAAGCAATGAATGCAACCCGAGAAATTAGGAGAGGATGCACTAACCTTCACGACACACGTGTTTTCATCGCAGCCGGTACACGGATCTTCTCTTCCTTGCTCAGGAGCTGCCGTCAGCATCACTAGATCACTTGAGGAACACACGAGAGGCACAATCCGATCGGTAAAGGTCTATGAAGCGGTAAAATGTAACAAATATTAATCATTTTTGAGAGACGCGAGCGCGGTCCGTCATCACGCTGGCTAGTTCAAAGCGAGACTGAGTGTCTATATTTCACAAATGGCGGACGGAAGCCATATCTATGATTAGTGCGGGAGAGGAGACGGGTATAAAAGGAGTGTGTTTCCGTGTCAAAAATACAGTTTCCACTTCGGCGCAACCAACTGTTATATTTAAAACTTTTATCGAGGCTTGATGCCTAACTAATCAAATACATTTAACATGATATATTTCTAACAATTCTCTAAGTAATTGAGATGAGGTCACTGCTTTTTTAGAAAAGTTAGTCAACATTTCGTTCGAATTCGATCCTGTGGAACAGCTGTAGAGAAATAGTTTTATCCTTTGTAGATTCCAAACGCATTCATACATGTTTTCTCCGATCTGCAGGCGGGTCGAAAATTCCCTTTGAGAAACAATCCTTTTCACTACATATAGCTTAGTTTTAGTATCCATTGTTCAGACCTGTGGCATCCTTTTGTCGTAACAAGTTCGTAACTAAAAACTCTATAAAATACACACATAAAAATAAACGAATGAGACACTGGTTTGTATTGAAAAAAAAAAAAAAAAAATTTGTGATAAATTTATTGCTTACTTTATCAAAAGTTAGCGAATCATGGTGTAGCCGCGGAAGTCACTCGTACGTTTTCTTTCAGTATCTTATCAATTTCATCTATCTGACATATCAAAAAAGCATATCTGAGTTTCGTAGTAGACTAAATTCTGATTCATTAACGGGGCGAGCTTGACGAATTTATGTCTACATCTGGCAACCCTATTTGCAACCCACTGAGCGTACGTAGAGGCCACTGAAACAATACGTTTAAAGTCCAAGTTATTAGCTACATATCCTCTTAGGAACAAACAAGTACCTACTATATATTTATACCTACATATATACTCAAGGAAGGTTATTAACCAGTGGAGGTTGTCGGCCTATCGAGGCAGATTGGTCTAGACATTACTAGACATAAAACACCTGATGATTACAAGCCTGATTGGATTTCGACATATCTAATGTTAGATTGTAATATATCTAATGATAGATTCCGAAAACAATCAATGACCGGATTTCTAAGGTATTAATAATAATTCTATCGTGACGTGTGTACAATCCTTGGAGACGCTGTTTTACTTATCAAGGCACAGTGATATTGAAAAGCCAACTAAGTGGTATAAAAAAAAACGTCAGTATTTTTAGAATTTTTGTAGATATCTATGGCCTGTTTAGATGCGACTTAAGCTTAGATTTGTATTACACTTCACACACTCTTTTGATTATAACACGTATACTTAAAAGTTTAAAAACACACATTCATAATGCTGAAGATTGCCTTATTAAACAATATCGAAGAAACTAACAAACACCACATCATCGTCCACGTTTACTTAGCCTTAGCTTTCTCAAAGAAAATCTAAATAAATAACTATTCCGTTGTTAGATCCACAATCAGCAATATTGTATCGTTAGTCCATCAGCACGTAGTCACGATTTGTGATTATTTCTCTCTTGATTCCGCACAGCTGGTGATTTCCGAGCTAATAGGCAGGTTCAGTCTTCCGGAGAAAACTAAGCTAGAGACTTCTTGTCTGTTTTTTTTTTTTGTTGAATTTAAACTAGTCTGTCCGGGCACTGAGAACTGATGGAGATAAGCTAAAATAAGACGTTTATGTTGAAGTTTTTTCTGAATCTATATGGTATTATTATTATAGAAGTATTAGTTAGTTTTGAATGTAATTTTAAAGCTTTAGCTTTTAGAGGTTCGCTCTGTAAGAGAAAGATCACGGGTTCGTATCCCGCCTGGATCGTTTCAAGTATTAGTTAGTTGTTCTATTCAAATAGGCCAACTAACTCAATAAGACAGGATGTCAATTGAAAAAATAAACGACTAACATGTTGGGGATGAATTTTAGGAGTGCAGTGGGTTCGTTGCATTTTGTATTACTATATTTTATTGTCGTATAAGACATATTACGCAAAAATAAAGCATTAAAAACATTTATTTTGCTCACGTAGGGATATAAATGTAATATGACTCGTAATAATAAATCATTATATCCATATTATGGTGCTGATTGCATTGCCCCTGGGCAATTAACAATTACTAGTAAATATTCATTAAAAGTAAAATATAATGTATGTAATATCTACTTATTATTTGTTATTATTTCCCGGGCAAACTGAACAATGTATTGAATCCAATTTATCCTGTTCTGATTTAATTTTAACCTTGATGGGTGCACTTACCTCTGTACAACCAGTTACATAATTGTTCCAACAAATAGGGTTTTTCACCTATATAAATTGTTCATTAATTACAATTATGTATGTAAATTACCGGGTCTATCTAAAAATATATGCTTGAAAAAATGTACAGGTAAATTTGCACGTGGAACGTTTTGTCAGTGACCGGCCAAGGATACTTAGATTGGGCGTAGGAGGTCGATGAACGATCTCCGCCCCCCATGAGCGCCCGCCTGGGGGTGACAGGTGGAGCCGCCTGTCACCCTGGCAGAAGCAGGCCGCGGCGGTAGCGCGCCACTCGCGCCTCCCCGTTTCCGGGGACGAGTTGGGGACTCTGTAGTCCCCACACCCGAGAAGAGGGCCAAACCTTGAGAGATGGCCCTGGGTCGGCCGGGGTGCGAGGGATATGCCTGTCAACCTCACCTTCGGCAACCAAAACGACCCACAGGCGGCGTGCGTTTTAGTCGGTTCGAGTCCGACATAACCTACTCCACCGGCTCCGGTGGGGAGGTATCCGTGGGGATTTTGCGCACGTAAAAAAAAAGGATACTTAGAAATAACGAATTTAGTTGGAACTAACTACAAAAGAGCGTAACCGGGTGATGAAATAAATTGTTGTACTGTAACGTAAGTTGAATTATTATTTTAATAGTTTAATAGTAATAATGTTTGAGATTCACAACACAGAGTAAGTGTACCTATACCATGATCGCGTTAATTCCCATTAGCGTAATTGTATATTAAACATATCGACGGTTGAAAGGCTAAAGGACGTAAGCGACAAGAACAGTTGATACGCAAATTACACTGTGTTGTAAAGAGTGTTTCATGTGCTTTAAGACCTTTTTTTGTATGAAATGTCGATGTCGCTTGTACCTTTTTGCTTTTCAACCGTCGATATGTTCTTTTGTAAATACATACACATTATACATCAAAACACCCAAATCAATGTAAATAACCTTCCGTACGACTAATATTTGCACTAAGCGAGAATCGAACCCGCGACCTTTGACATAGTAGTCGAACGCTCTACAATTACGGCATTAGGGTTCTCAAAGAGATCGTCACAAAATGTTAATGATGTAATATTATTCACTGTAATATTACACGACAAACAATTAATTGTACCACTATCGTAGTATGACAATAATACAACGTTTATTACTTCGTATAATTGCGAGGAAATTCGATTAGGACCTACCTATTCAATATTTTCAACAATAGTCTTGTTAAGCAATAATCTTGTAATATTGTTATATCTGCAAGGTAACTTTCATTGCGTGCTGCCATGCAAACTAATTACGATTTAATTTCTATCAGGTTGTTACTGTAATTGGTTACTATTTCGGTTCTGGGTTGTGGGGTCAGATGGCGGTTGCTACCATAATAGCTTTATATGTCACTCCCGTAATAGACTGGAAATGACTACGCCTCTGTCCTACTCTTCGGGAATATGTACACAGTTGTTATGAATATTTTTTTTTTTACGTGCGCAAAATCCCCACGGATACCTCCCCACCGGAGCCGGTGGAGGAGGTTATGTCGGACTCGAACCGACTAAAACGCACGCCGCCTGTGGGTCGCTTTGGTTGCCGAAGGTGAGGTTGACAGGTATATCCCTCGCAGTTGTTATGAATATTAATGACATTGTAATTTAAACTTGACCTGGTGGTGAAGCTGATCAAGTTTTCATTTCGGTAATACTCATATTTCCTTCTTCCTTCAATCCCGGATCCTTTAAGCGGGACGTGAAAAAGCATTTAATGAGACCGTCAAGCTGAGTGTCGCCATTGTAAAATGGTATATTATTATGTAAAGATGACCCTCTTTTCTGGGAACTCTGTTGTAGCCACACCCGAGAAGAGGGCCAGATGGAGAGAGATGGCCCTGGGACGGCCGGGGTACGAGGGATATGCCTGTTAACCTCACCCTCGGCAACCAAAAACGACCCACAGGCGTCGTGCGTTTTAGTCGGTTCGAGTTCGACATAACCTCTCCACCGGCTCCGGTTGTGTGGGTATCCGTGGGGATTGTCCACACGTAAAGAAACCCTCCATTCTGAGACTTTGCCTTCAGCTTTCCATCAGGCGAGGCGAAGTATAATTGACATGTATTATATTTAAAAAAAAATGGAGATATTAATATTGTTTTTAAGATCCGGTTATTATAGACAGTTATTTCGATTGCCAGGCTAAAACAATGACTGAAATTCTTTACATAGCATTTATTTCTTACAATAGTTTATTCTGGGCGGCATTCTCGATAATTAGTTCTGCCCTATACGTTGTGTATTATAATGATGTCCCACGGGTACGACATTTGCTACCAATTAATTATTTCAGACATAGCTTTCCCTAGCCTCATTATTTACACACTTTGAACCTCGCAGCGCTGTTATAATTGACTGTCTCCAAATGAGACCAAAACCGAGTGAGATACATGTTATTACATAAGTATGTACCTATTGCAATTTGAGATATACTGCCGCAAGCCCGTACTAATAACTTATTTGCACGTACGTGGGAAGGATTTGAAAAAGTCAGCAAAAATGTTGAAAACTTTCCAATCAAATCAAATCAAATTCATTTATTTGATTTGATTTGATTTCAGTTATATTTGTAAAGTTTTATAGAAAGTTGATTTTATATGACCTAGGTAGC
Organism: Eilema griseolum; assembly: GCA_963662185.1. Taxonomy (NCBI): domain Eukaryota; kingdom Metazoa; phylum Arthropoda; class Insecta; order Lepidoptera; family Erebidae; genus Eilema; species Eilema griseolum. The sequence continues at coordinate 8,550,084 of OY759256.1, read as the reverse complement.
AGACAAGGACAATGCCCGCCTGATGGAAAGTGGTTACCGTGATCTATGAACGTGTGCAACATCAGGGGAGTCATATCTGTGCTAATGACCCTGTAAGAACAGAGAGTTTCTGTGCCGTCAGTGCAGAAGAAACAATCAGGTCAAGTCAGTCTTCCGGCTGACAGCACAAAAACTCCAGTGAGCTCTGGCTACCCTACTCACCGCCGGGAACACAACACGAGGTTATTATAGCCGTGGTATTCTGTAGGGTGGAGGAGCTTCCCCAGTCGGACTGCTCAATTGTGACGAGAATACCGTCGTGCCATACCTCCTACAGATAAAAGTGGAAAAAATAAAAACAAAGTATAATATTTGTTTATTCTTGGAGTTATAGTATGAATATAGCGTGTGACTGAACACCAGTTTATAAAACAATGGGTGCACTTAAATAAAATAAGAATAGAAATCATTAATCAGGTATATAAAGCATGAGGAAGTGGGAATTTTCAAGTTTATGAGAGAAAAAAAATTTCGAACGCAAATATGCAAAAGTTAACATCGAAAATTGGACCTGATATTGGGGGCAGTTTTTTTTTTGGCGAATACTCTACCATCAAGAATCTACGCCACCTATTGCTGTTTCAGTTTGAAATTGCCGGAGTCCTTTATCCTTCTACTACCTATGAACACCGAACCCGGTAGTCGTCTGCCTCAATCATAGATGAATTCCGGAGCAAAACCTTGCCGCCGAAACTGGCTTCAGCTCCGGAGGTCTTGATGGAGTACCATATAACCAAATTCTACACTTTTTTTTATCCAGTCCCCTCCATCTGTCCTCCCTCCTTTTCCCCTAATATTACTGTTTTGCTACTTAGTAATATAAAAAAAAGCTTATTCGTGATAGACCTTTTTTAATATAATAAAAGAATTAACAGTTCTGTGATTGAATGTACTTAAGTTTTTATAAGTTCTTAATAAAATGCTCTTATTGTTACATACTCGTGCAGAAGAAAAAACTTGTTTTTAACTATGTATTTTTTTGTTGCAGGTAATTGACCTCATTCTTTGTGCTGCTGTTACAGCCTTATTTATCCTTAAAGGTATGAAATAGACATATTAATAACATACATACATATACTTGACGCCTGTATTTGCCTGAAGAATTAGGCAAAGGTATGTTTTTGAGTCCGTGGACCAGCGAACCATTTACTCCCTCGGAAATAATCCTTAGCTGTACAGTACGTATAATGAACATTGAACATATTGCCAAAACATTTTATGCGTGTAAGTGAAATGCATCCGCTGAAACACGGATAGGTTCCAGTGGCGAGAGGTTCCCAATGGGTCGCATGGTGGCTGACAAAATATTAATTTTCAAAAGGGAAGCCCCTTTTGAAAATACCTTCACCACTGATAGGCCTGTGTTTAAGATTGTGTAGGCGTTTCTTGATCCTTCCCGACAGTTATTCTTCGCCTTTTTCATAATACAGTCGGTAATTTATGCCAATATTACTCATTGGAATAAAATGAAATAAATCGCGATAGAATCTACTAAAAGGTGGTTTTATTTCATTAATACTAACGCTAGCATGGTATAGGGATAATATTTCCTTTGATTTGTCTGTATTTTCGACCAGGTTACATCAGCCATGATCACGGGCTCACTTCTAGCCTTGTGACCAATAGTCTTACTATACTATGGTCGCATTAATTCCCGTTAATATTACTTGATATATATTATGGAAGTTGAGGTTCTATTAAATTAGTCTTCTCTATAACATACCATGAGTCTTCAATTAGATGTTAGAACAACAAACGGCCTCTTCACAACACTTGAGATGGACAATGACAATGCTTAAGCTAATTTGGGACAACAATAGCGATGCTGTGCAGGGAGCGTAAACGACTTTCTAAGTTGCACAACCGATTATTATGCTTTTTGTATTATCTCATAACTTGTCTAACCTTTGTTAATGTCTCGTTCTGTCAAAAGTATTAAAATATCTAGACTGGTTTATATACACAAAATAAATTAGCAACACCTAAAGAATTCCGCGGTTATTAAACCTCCATGTTGTGTTCCCAGCGGTGAGTAGGGTAGCCAGAGCTCACTGGAGAATTTGTGCTGTCAGTGGGATGACTAAAGGCTTGTCCTGCTTTGTCCTCTACACTAACGGCACAGAAACTCTGTGCTTACAGGGTCGGCAGCGCGAGTGTGGCTTCTCTGGTGTTACACACGTCCATAGGCCACGGTAACCACTTTCCATCAGGTGGGCCGTGCGCTTGTCTGCTACCTAAATGGTATAAAAAAAATATATAAAAAAAGCAACACGTTCATTATTCGTACTGCCCCTCTTAATAAGTGGCAATACGTTTGTAAAATAAATTAATCAATGTATGGGATTGAGATAGGTTGACGACTATCATAAACGTCAAAATACGTGTCAATCACATATTTTATCCTACAATACGCTGGCTAACGAATAACTACTTGTTTAGGCGGGCTGCTAAGGAGTAAAATTCCTTTCCTGAGTATTTCCAAAAAGCTATATAGCCTGAAACTCTTTAACTTCTTTTATACACCCTAAACTTGTTTATTTACAAAGCATCAAAACTCATAACACTCTGTAACACATCTATTAACTGAAATTATTGACGTTATTTTCGTAATTGGGGTAATCAACAACCTATTTATAAACTTTTCCTGGCTATTCTCTCGCGTAATAACATAAACAATAGTTATTTATTTATAACAATTATGAAATCATATAACAGGGATAATGCTCCCGGTACCTACGTCCCAGCACTAGGTCGCTAACTCGTAGCTGCTCTTCGTGGACAAGATTGTAAAAATAAATTCGTATACCTGCCAAAAAATTTGATAGGTGCTCTTCGTGGAACAAGTCTAGGTGCTATACGCTCAGGTTCTATTCAGCTGGGAGTTCTAAGTGGACTACACCTAAATGTAATTATTGAAACAATGTTTATCTTGGACTAATGGATATATGTAGTTACCTTACCGGCATATATATAGAACCCAAGTCGCGAGAGAAATGAGGCCCTGGCGAGCACTGATTGGTTTGATATTGCTTGGTGGATAGGAACTCCCCCACCGCCGCAGCAAACCGTGCTATCGTCAAAAGACACCAAAAAAGCGCATGGCGCGTAATCGTATTACTTATTTATTACATTTTTTGACGTGATTGAGGTCAAGAATACAAGATATATGCTGGTAAGGCGGTAATTCTACAATAGCTATACATACAAATCATACAATATCTAGCAAATAAGCTTGTGGAATGCATTGCCGAAATTGCTCAGAAGTGCCAAAGGCCTAACGTCGTCAAATATTTTAATAAGAAACGAAAGTAAGCAATGAAGCCACTCTTGAAGCTACATATTTGAAAATTAAACTACCTAATATTGGGTACATTAAAATTCAAACCTGGTATCAAAAACATCAGTTGATAAAATTCTGAACATAAAACAAATTAGGTGCGTACAATTTTTGCGCTCGTACCTAAATTCTTAGAAGCTCATTTTCCAATATGTATTAGTCAGCCCGAGGAAAAAAACAACCTTTAAATCAGTCTAGAACAGATACCCTGTGTTTATCAACAAAATCGTTACGAAGTAGGTATGATGAATGACTGGATACTCACGTGTCGGATAAAGTGGATGTGGGATATCTGAGTGGCTGGTGTTTTTTTATTTATTCGATCGCGAGCGAGTAAACTGACTAGTATTATGATCTATCAGTGCCACCTAGCAGCAAATTCGAGAAACAGTATCTGTTAAATCGATATTCACTCGCTGTGGTGAAGTTATTCGATTTCTTATAGTTGCACTTGCACCACGATTGCACTTGTACACAAATACACTAGTACCAGCGAAGTGGTGATAATAACTGCACCTTTTAATAAAGCGTATGATATTTGCACTTGAAGAGTGTGTACATAATTGTATAAAAATAATATTTATGTGCATAGATGAGACGCTGGATGGAGACGACACACGACCTCTTGTTTCACCTAGGTATATAGACTCAGCAATCAACATCCCACGGCGAAAAAAACATTAAGGATATTAAATGAATATGTTGGAAAAAGCATTGTCGCCATAGCAAATTCCAAAATATAATAATTCCATTTGCTGATTCTTTTAATCTCCCATGTATAGTGACCATTCTCAAATCTATAACTTCACGGCATGTTAAAAATCGATAAACTGATGATACATCGAAAGCCTCGGAAGGACACGTGCCTACACTGCCAATGCTCTGACTTCCTTGTTTCGGCTTTGCAACGATAACATCGAATGGTTTTCGGCCTTGAGATCAGAAAAAAAACAATTATTGTCGAGCTGGTCAATGACTGCTAACTACAATAAGACAGACGACGTGGCAACTGGTTTGAATATATCAATGCTCTTATAATGTTTTTTGCGTGCGACTATTTAAGTGTGAAATAGTCCTATTAGAGATATATATTTTTGTATTTATACATCACATTACATACTCACGTTTTCATAGTTTAGATTTTTTATGCACCTATATTTAGATCATATTTTTTAGGTTCAATATAGAAGATGAGTCTATTACCATCCACCAGGGCATTTTCAAATTAAGTCTCTTTTTTAATCTATTTTTTCAAATTTATATAGGACACGCAAATTCGATTGATGGTAAACTAAAGGCAAAGTCTCAGGAAAGAGGGTCACCATTACAAAGTCGTAGCGTGTTACAATGGAGTTAGTTTGACTACCTTACAGATGCTTCTTCAAGCCTCGCTTAAAGTACCCGGAACTGTAGGAAGAAGCAATCACGTGAGCTGGTAAGGAATTCCAGGTCTTAATGGTGCCTTTGCCGCACCATTAATACCTGGAAATCGAAAGCGTCTCCGAACCGCTTGGTTCATTAATCAAATATTCTGCACTGTATGCGGGTGACATCTAAGTTCTGCACGTGTTTTCTTGTGTAGGACAGGATAGGGTAGGAATAATTAGGAATTTTAAGCTAAAAGCAAAATCTATAGTAATTGCCTTCACTTGCAAGCTAATACACTTGTCAATTGTCAGATGACTTTCTGGCACAGGATTTCCCCTCGATGTTGGTTGGTTAGACGTCAATCGCTCCAGGCGTGAAAAAATGTGTGTACAAACAAAGCTTTATTGTTGTCGGCAAGAGGGAGTTCAGACACATATCGAATGTCCTGTAGTGACGAACAGACGTTATCAATATACGCACAAGCGGGTCACGAGTCTGACGTAGGTAATTTGCTTACAATTCTTGAATAACACACAGTCGTTCAACGTAATACGTTGTGGATTGATAACACAGTACCACACACGTTTAGTTGATTGCGTACAAAGATACAATTACATATGGATTCTCCGTAATACACGTAATAGACCTGAAGCAAGGGAAAGTATGTACTTACTACGTGTCTATTTAATCTTCGGTCTGAATGTGTTGAAGTCTCTGCCTATGCTCAGCTGTTTTAGCATAATTGAGTAACAAATAAATAAACAAATTTTAGAAGTAGGATGATGAACTAACCATATAGAAAGAGTTCCCGTCAAGAAAATAAGACAGACAAAGGACAATATTAATCATCAAGGACATTTTATCCTTTATTCGAATAGGTTTTCAGAAGTTTTTATAAATACATGCGCAGCCAGAATCCACTCATCTTCGAGAACGTTCTCTAAACTTGTACTGTTAGAGCATTTATAAATTAAATCCGATGACGCTGTTGTGACAGTCACCAGTTCAAATTTATACACACAACATGTTTAGTGGTGGTATAATAAGACATAAAAGAAAAAAAACGAAGTGATGGGCAATCTGCTAAAGTTAAGTCGCCTGGAGTAACTGGGGTTTGAGAATCCAGAACGGCTACTTTTAGGGTTATGCGTATTTAGTTATCTAGAGCCGTAGGCTTGTTTATTACCTAAGTAGAAAATGTCTCAAACTAAAAAGGAGGCACGCGCTTGTCTTTTATACGTTGCCGCACCATTCATCCGATTATGATAAACTTAAGTAATAATTTCATTTAAAAATCGTGCTATCGGATTGCTTTACAGAATCATTCCATGCAAAGCCAGTCAGGTAGTCAGCTATTTTAATATACCATACGATCAAAACCATGATAGTATTTAAATTTATCCAAAAGTCTCTTGAACCCTTACGCGTGTTATACAAATATCCAACACGCTGGCCCATTTATAATATTAGTTTATATTACTAGGGCTTGTTTATACTCCGAAACCTTGGCAATTCTCGCCCACTAAACTGAGTTACGGCAACAAGAGAACTATACATTACATACAAGTTATTTTAAGATGTTGTAAATACTGAAGTGAAATATGAAACGGTAACATCTATAAGGTTTGAGGTTCTATAACCCTGCATATACCCTGCACCTACTGAATCATTTTCTGCACTATCTTTGGTTGACTAGTAGAGAATGCCTATGGTTTCAAGTTCGCCTATGTACCTATCTAGAATAAATAAATAACCTACCCCACTGGACTGGACTCGAACCCCTCTATTTATGAGAGGGTGACACCGTTGTTCAGCTCACTGGTATAGAACTGATTTGCAGAAATAATCGCTCAAAAACATGACGAACTTTCAGGTCAATGCAAAATGCGCATTATTTGTCCAGTGCACATTTTGCGTCGGAGCCTCCTCGCCTCTTTCCTGCACCGTTGAAAGAGGGCTGATTCATTTTTATAAGCTCATAATCTTGAAGACTAAAATACACACAGGACTGGCATCTTTCTTACACAGAGAATTGGTATTGTCAGCCTTTTCGATACGTTTGTCACTCGGATTCAATAGGGAGGAATTCTTCGACATCTAAACTTGAACGTGACATGTAGGGCACGCTTCCGCCTACCCCTCCAGATACACAAGCTTGAATGAATTAATAAAATGTTACCTTTAAAACACAAATCATATCAAAACACACATTCAAGAAAATAATAGATTAATAAATAGTACTTTTGCTGTAATACTAGTGCAAGAATTTTTATCGAGGGCAATTTATTCGTAGCCAATTTCAAGTAATGTGCTCAAGAGTCAGGTTTCATATGTGATGGAAATTAACTGAATTCAAACCGAACAGGATACAGGTTTATTCTCTGGGAGTTCTGAACGGCGACTATTGGTAATTTTCTTATTTTTAGCTCATTGAGATGAGCATAATGTCGATGTACAATGTATCGATAAACCAAATTTTATAATGCTGATTCTTTTAGCTTTCATAAAGTAAATTGACTAGATATTATTATTTCTTAATCATAGCAACGTCTAAATATAACCTCATTATGGGTAGCAAAAAATGGTTATATCGGGGTCGAACCGACTCCTCACAAAATTCCTTATTATATCGAGAGTAGGTATTCTTACGGAGTCCAAGTCTGAAAAGCACCATATCCGGCTGACAGGACTGACCTGAGCAAGGCATAAACACTGAACTGGACCCATTCTCCCCTGAAGGGGTTCTTTTCAGTTCTTCATTCTATCTTTTGATTTCTTATGTAACACATTTTCACATTATTATGAGAGTTACATGGAATTTCTGAAACCTGAACCCCCTATTTCAACGCTGTTTCATAACCAGTTGTCTTCGTAGCGTATGGGGACTTTGATTTTCAAGGCAACCAGTTGTGAAAGAAAAGTTTAGTACACAATTAGTTGACAATAAAGAAAAAAACACTCATCGCTACGGTGTTTTGCAACCAGTTGACCATTCGGCGGTAAGACATTCACTTTATTCGCCTGTAAATAAAGTATTAATATGAAAACAAAAACGTTGTACGTTGCAAAATTATTTAAAAGAGATTCCACAACAAAATCCTATAAGCTCATTTCCCAACAATATATCTGTACACACAATCATAAATCATACAGCAACAATTCGTAATCAGCACACAATGATGGCTCACTGTCGTATTCCCTTTACCAATCTACCTATTCAAACCCAGTAACAGGGGGACGCTTTCAAGAAAACATCGTTACGCCATCTCCATCCTCTTTATACGCTCTCTGGCCGTTGTTGGTGTTTACCCAACTTCACTTCAAAGTAGATTTATTCTGGCCTTTTATTGTCACTAGTGGTTCAGTGTGTGGTCGAATTTTGGTCGTAATTCTGGAGATTTGTTTGACAAAGAATAGATACTATATATGTAATAGATATTTCTTACTATTACAATCAAAAGTTCGAATGAATGGATGTTTCATATCTGAATCTAAATGAAATTTGGCACAGAAGTAGATTATAGACTGAAATATTTACTGATACGGGTGTTGTCGTGAAACCCGCATAAAATAAAGTTTTTGTAAAAACATAACATAACATAACATAAACTCACGCCTATATCCCCGAAGGGGTAGGCAGAGGTGCTAGCACCCACATTTCGCCAGTTTATGTTTAGGTCCCAATGTAATAGGTGGCGAGCCTATTGCCATTAACCGGGCACTTATAAACCTGCGATAAATACACACATAACTTCGAAAAGCATCGAAAAGTCATTGGTGTGTGCCATGGTGAAACCTGGGATCGAACCCGAGACCTCGTCTCAGCAGTCCATTACCCAAACCACTAGGCTACCGCGGTTGTTAACACAGCAAACAATTAATATTTTGTTATGTAAATAGTTATATAATATGTATTGATAAATTGCAGTTTTATAGGCATCTCGTCCATACAAATTTTAATTGCGCATATGCCAAATTTCACACTCATACGTGCCCGATGTTATTGAAAACAAATCAAAATTTTACCTTCACATATTAATATATATAACAAATATTGTGCATATATTGTTTTGCGAGTCGTTTGAAATAAACGAGGATGTTTATAATAAACTTCAGTTAAATAATGAATATTTATGTTGCGGTTTCCAGCCACTATATTCCGCAGCACCTGCAGAATTTTTCTAACTAAGTATTACTGTTTAGTTGTAATTAACATAACTGCGCAGAAAATCAAAGCACTGGCCATCACATTTTATGATGGTGATAATTTAATCAGCAATTTTGTGTGGACTCATCGAATTATCGACATCGATAATGTTAAAACGCTACACCTATTTCCGCACGTTACCAGACTACATGTATGATTTATAAATAGTTCGCGTGTAAAACTCACGCGTTGCGTTACACTAGCCTAGTCTGCGGCCAGACATTGAAGAGATTGCACGTCGTAGATAAAATTCTTTCATTGATTACTTAGAAATATATCCAGCGATAGTTTATCGGAAGAACTTTTTATTATCTTATTTGATTGGTACTATAAAACACAATTGTATACCCAGTTTAATAACTGATAATATCAGATCTATGTCTTTAACATTTCGGTTGGGGTTGTCTTTATTTATTAGGTACTTTTCAAAAGTCTTTGTCTGACTTCATTTTGATGTTTTAAGGGTTCCGTACCTAAAAAGGAAAAAAACGTGACCCTAATACTTCGTTGTCCGTCTGTCCGTCCGTCTCAAGAATGCATAGAGGTATCAAATTGAAATTAATACCACATACTCAGGTCTAAATACCACGATAGCCTAGTGGTATGGGTAATGGACTGCTGAGACGAGATCTCGGGTTCGATCCCAGGTTTACCATGGCACACACCAATGACTTTTCGAAGCTTTTCGAAATTATGTGTGTATTTATCGCAGGTTTATAAGAGCCCGGTTAATGGCAATAGGCTCGCCACCTATTACATTGGGACCTAAACATAAACTGGCGAAATGTGGGTGCTAGCACCTCTGCCTACCCCTTCGGGGATATAGGCGTGAGTTTGTTATGTAAAATAAAAAAAATTACTCAGGTCTATAACATCTTGAAACTGTGCAAAGATCAAACTCCTTAGTTAACGTATTTCTGTAACTTATGTTACGGAACCCTCGGTGCGCGAGTCTAACTCGCACATGACCGGCCTTTTAATCTACGTAGATTCTCATTCACCTATCGATAAGTAATATAATTCCTCAAGGAATATCCAGACGTGTATTTATAACCACTATTAGATGTAACTGAATATTTCTCTGCACATAAATATAATATTACAAACAGTTAAACACACGATCGTGGTTCATGTTACACCCCACAAAATCGATCAGTGGACCCTTTGCAATTCCAGTCCCCATCACTTAGGGCGTGCAAACCCCATTAGGACCTACGCCTACCTATAAACAAAGGGTTTGAGCCCTTGTCCATTTCAATAGTTCTTTTTTCACTGAATATTTAATTTCTACAGCCATGCTTTAAACGTTACTAATTTGCTTATTCAGAAACATTAGATAGTTTCTGATACTTCCTTTAAATTCATATAAAACCTGAAAGATTTTGTTTACCACGAAGCTAAGATCCCTCTCATTTTAGACGGCTAATCTCTTACAAAAGATCTCAGATTTTTTTTCTGTTTACATGCCAACGACCTTACTCGTTCCCGACTGCTTGAAAGCAGCTCAGTCGCGACACTTTTTTACCCTCAGGAACTTGGATCGCTCCGTCTCTGTCTCCAATCCGATTTCATGTCTTAACAGGCTGCGCTTAAATCGATTTGTCTCGCCCTAACTCGCCGAGATGCCATCAGTGATGATATCACCGTCTCATTCCCTCTTTTTAAACCTGTCTTTGCTTTGCCAGATTTAATTTGCCTTTTTTGCTGCGGTTGAAATGTGGTATCGTTGCTATTAGACGGACGGTTTTAGAAGCGCTTTGCATTGCACTGAATGTGGGAGAAATGTTAGCAGTCAGCGGACGTGAACCTTCTCGGCGGCCTTTAGGGTTTGGTGCATTTTAAACTCGGTTGGGTACATTAGTGAGTTCGACAGCTTGTGGTTACATTGTGGCCAGTATGTTTATATCTGTATGAATACTACATTATGTGTCGTATCAATTTAATGTTATTTTTACGAGTAGTCTGTATTTAGACGAATTCAAAACAGATGCATTGATACCAGCCCTTGTGCTTTGAGTAACAAAACGTTTATTAGTCATTAAATATCGAAACAGTGGGGACTCAGAGCTATTTCGAGTTTCACTTTTTATTAGTTAATTAATTTTTATTTCATTAATACTCAGACTTTTATAGTTGTGTTAAATTGTTTAAGATCAAATTCAAACTGGCTGATACATTAATAAGAATTTTGATATCTTTAATTGGTGAAAGGAAATATTTTTATGTTCATAACGATCGATATTTTATCAGATTTCATAAGTACTACCATTTTTTATTAAACATCATTGTCGCGTTGCTTTGCATAAGACGACTACAAGTAACCCGAGAGGTTTCTTGTGTTCGGGCTTCGATCAAGTGAAAAGTCTTTTTACCACGTATCATCATGGGGGAAGGGGGTTAAAAATTGCTTAAAAAACATCACATGATTAATGGATGAATGGAGTCTAACTGCAATGCTTCGGTATCGCCTTTGGGTTCTGGAGGTCAGATAGCAATCGCTTCACGAAAATATCGACGCTGAGCCAAATTCGCAGATAGGCTGATAAGGCGGACCCCAAACTTCGATGTGAAAGCTTCAGATGCAACTGAGATTGACGCCAAGATGAAGAAGAAGATTATAAGTTCACATCATCGATAGTGGGTGGGAATGAACCCGCGACCTCAAGATTGCAAATCTGCCACCGCAGTCATTACGCCACCTCATCAATTACCTGAATCCACCGTTAGGTTGAACAACCTACCTTAAGTAATCTGGTTTAAAGAAACCTGTTAAATCGAAAGTCAAGTTTTCGTCACCATAAAAATGATTAGCCGTTTTGTCACAGCCGGTCACCGGAACTTGGTGAACGGGCCAGTTCTTGTCCCCTGTTATGCAACACGCATGCGCCGCCGCCATGTTGTTAGTGAACTCAGGCGCAACGTCGCGTGGCGATGCGCTGTAGCCACTTCCGCCGTAGATAGTACAGTCAGCGTCAGAACGATCTTGACATCAAAATCTCAAAAAGACAATAAAGGTATTAAGAGCAAATCATACTGTTTTATTGGTTTAAATTATACTATATGTTAAATATTCGTCCGAGCTAAAGGTGTGTACCAAATATCAGAACAATCACTCAACAGGGAAGGGGGAAAACCAAGGCATTGAGATCGTTATGAGTGCTTTGTCCGTCAAGTATATATGTTTTTGACTGTACGTCCAATCAATGGTATAAAACTATAAATGTGTTGTACGCACAAAATGGCAACAAAAAACAGGACAATCAAGACAGATTTTACCCATCAATCAGAGGCACGATATTGCGCTACGCAAAAAAAGTCCTTAATAATGTAGTCGTATTATTGGTATAAATAATATAATAATTCATATAAATTAACAATAATGGCGTATTATTTTATCACACGAGTATATAGAAGTACTAACTATATTTTTTTTTAAATTTAGAATACGCGCTATTTTTGAAAACCGCGGATACCGACCGCGGTAGCCTAGTGGTATGGGTAATGGACTGCTGAGACGAGGTCTCGGGTGCGATCCCAGGTTTTACCATGGCACACACCAATGACTTTTCGGAGTTATGTGTGTATTTATAGCAGGTTTATAAGTGCCCGGTTAATGGCAATAGGCTCGCCACCTATTACATTGGGATCTAAACATAAACTGGCGAAATGTGGGTGCTTGCATCTCTGCCTACCCCTTCGGGGATATAGGCGTGAGTTTATGTATGTTTGAAAACCGCTGTGTTCCTGCTTGCCGTGTCTATATAAAGATACGTCGTTGCATCCTATTAGTTGCTTAACCTCAGTGCGGACCATGAAAAATTAGATGATAGATTTTTAATTTCATGGACCGATTCTCTGGTTGGTACGTGATTGGATTTTTTTATCGACGGTCGGTGTTATTTTTGCTGGTAAGTGATAAAATTAATTATATTCATGTGTTTCAAGCGACTTATGACATGACCACATGGTTCCCGGCAGAGTAGAATTTGGACCATCCCATCTCTTCACATGGCCCCAAAACGTTTCCAATTAATTCACCTCTGCCTAGCCCTTTGGGGAAAAAGGCGTGATTATATGTATTCATGAATGTGTGTATGTATGACAAGGAAAGCTTTTAATAACCATTCATCATTATCTTATTTAGACCTTGTTTATTTTATTTTTCTTTGCAATTTTGATCATTCTACCTACACAGCGGTTAACCAGCTGATAATATATAGATACTAGGTTACGAATATACATACTTACATTATTGTTTTTATAGCCAGTCTTACACAAATACATATTAGTGCATAAAAATATTTGCACTGACCGGGAATCAAACCTGAGACTTAGCAGTCGAGTTCTACCGTTAAGTCGTACGAGGCAGCGCTGTCGTCGTAAAAACAAGTCCAATTATTTATCTGATTGTAATTACCTTAGGAAACTTTCTTATCTCCTGTCCCCTTATTGGGCTTGACCAACCGTAACGAGAACACGCGCGTACGTATTAACCGTCACACTTAAGTTAGTTTAGTTCTACACCAATTCTTTCTTCTATGTTTATAAAATCCCTACACTTATGTATGGTAGTGAATGTTGGGTTTTGAAGAAGAAGTCGTCTGAAGAAGAAGTCTGAGAAGTTTAGCAGGGGTGAAGTTGACAGATTGAGTGAGGAACAGTGTCATAAGGGAACGTTGTGGTGTATTTGAAGATGTAGTGACTAAGATAGAGAAAGGGATGCTTAGATGTTTCGGACACGTGGAGAGGATAGACGAAACAAATTTATGAAGCGAGGGTGAATGGACAAACCGGTAGGGGTCGACGTAGACATACGTATTTCAATCAAATCGAAGTCATTTTGAAGAATGGACATGTCAAGAGTACCCGAAACCGGGGAGCATGTATGAAAACATTTATGAAAGTAGAAAAAGCGAAAGAGGTACGCCAAGATCGTGGCAAGTGGAAAATAGTCTCTGCATACCCCACTGGCAGAAAGGCGTGATTGTATGTATGTATGTTTATAAATAATTAATTGAAATTCATCGGCAATTTGGTTTGTGTGTTTCTTTCTATGTTTAGAAAAAAAACTATATTTATCTGCATTCTAGATCCCATAACACAAGCTAGTTAAGCTATGTTAACTTTGAATCTAGATAGCGCTGTGTAGAAACATAAGCAACTTAGCTTAGCTGGATGATTTAGGGGGAATATCGGGCTTATTCTCGGTTCCCCTCTAAAATTGTATGTTGAGTACAGTCAAGCACAACTTACTTATTCCTAATAATTCAATTCGGTTACAAAATGTTATGGAGACCTGGAGACTAGTCTCCATCTACTGGCTGATTGCCCCATGTAGATACTCTTTGATTAGATGGACACAGAGGAACTACGGGATCTGAAAGTAGGACGAATCGCTAGCTGCTGCATGAATTCAAAAAGGGTTGAAGGGGCGCTGTGAAAGTTGATGTACCAAACTCTCCCCAAAATGGGGAAATTAATGAAATGACTCGCAGATATCGCGGATAGATCATATGTCCGGCCTTCATTGGCCCCACAGTGAAATAATAAAAAGGACGATAAATATAAAAAAAACATTTCATGTATCTATCTACGAGCATGAGTTTTACCAATTAAGAATTATTTGTTTACGTTATGGTCCCTTTTCAGGTGGAATTTTACGACTCTTTAACCTAGTTGTTTTATTATCATTATTCAATCACTCCCATCAATATAGAACCACTTAAGACTTGTTCTTTTGTAAACTATATTTAAACACGGCAACACTGTCTTTGTGAGTCCCGAAATACTCAAATATCAACTCTACTGTTTTATTACAATATGGTTTTTGTTCTGAATGTTGGCAATATGTTGTGTTGGGACTGTTTCCTATTCTGTGCGATACCTAGTGTTGCCATTTAATTATTAGACTTGTCAACTCCTTCGTTATTAAAACTCATCACGCGATGGAACCATGTACATTAAGCACGATACTATTTGTAGAGGTGAGGGTATACAACCTGTAAGATTAATGTCTTATACAAACTAATAGTTTAATATAGTTAATTAAATAATTGAAATAGTTTTATTTTTTTGTATTGTATGTATGTATAGTACAACATTAATTTCTTGTTTCTTACTCATTAAAAATTTCTTTGTCTCTTTGAAATTAATGTTTGGTTTAAATACGATACGAATTTAAATACCAGACCATTAGAATTAAGAAGAAGAATGCGATACGGACAGTTATGATAGGTAATAATGCTAAAAAGCACCACTCAACTCAAAATAAGACTGCAGTTACATTTGAACTGCAAATGAACTGCAAAAGGTTGCCTGGAAGAAATTGTGTAAAGCGATAAGGCCGCCCTTTGTACTGCTCTTGTCTTGTCAATTTCATGAATATTGTAATTGGCGTACAATAAAGAATATAATAAATAAATGAATAAAAGTTGTTTTTAAATTACTGCACAATCAGTCTGTAGTTTACGATGCGGTTATGTTGTCTGCACATAAGATGTTTCTTGCAATTTTTTTATGTTCCTAACCGAATCTAACTAAATATAATTGTAGCTTCTGTCTGGTTAGTATCGCTTTATGTTTTACATACATCTTTTTTCTTAAACTTCTTTACAGACGGTTAAAAAAGGTTCTTAAGGAAAGAAAAATTTTACGACTGCTTCAGTAATCCACATGAATGGAGCTAGTATTTTTTAATCTAATAATATTAACGCATTACTTGTAGTGATTAGCTATGTTCTAAATATTTTATCGGTCATTGGTCAGGTCAACAATAGAGCTGGTGTAGCCACACCCTAACCCAGTAATTGGTTTGAAGCGCACACGTACGTAACGCTGGCCTAAATTTCTTGCATTATCAATGTCCATACTAACGAGGTTATTGGTTAAAACATTATTTCATTAAGTGGCTTAACGAGGACTTAATTCGCACTGATGAATAGTCATTAAAAAAGTTTGGTGATAGTAATGTATTTTGACATAGTTATAATAAAATTGCTGATTTATTATGCCGCGTGGTCCCGGAAGAGTAGAATTTGGACCACCCCATCTCTTCCCATGCGGTGTCGTACAAGGCGACTAAGGAATAGGGCTGTTCAACATCAAACAGATATATACACCCCAGACTCAGCCTCAGATGAATGTCTCGAGTCAACAATAGTGCTCGTAATACGGAAATAGACTCACCCCCTATTACGTGGGACTGAATTTAATGATTGGTGAAATGTGAGTGTTAATTCGCATCTACCTGTCTCTCCGGGGATAAAGGCGTGATTATATGTATGTATTGTTGACTATGCTGACGTCTATAATTTATGCTGCAGAGTAACTGCGTGCAATTTTTTAAAAGTTAATTCTGTTTGAAACTTTGATTCTATACCTAGCATGATCGCCTTCGTTCCCGTTATATGATTGTAGATCAAACGCGGAAACTGGTAGCATACCTATGTATAATAAACAGTATTTATTACACATAGCATTTATTATTATGTATTTATTACACATATTATGCTAGTAAGGCTATAAATTGTTTATATTTTATATCTATAAATATTACAAAGCTGAAGGGTTTGTTTGATTGTTTGTTATACTGTTGGTTCGAATTAAACACATCTTATTGTGTTGAATAGTCTATTTATAGAGGGAGCATACGTATATATAATCACGCCTTTATTCCCGGAGGGTTAGGCTGAGGTGAATTAACACCTACATTTCACCAATCCCACGTAATAGGAGGTGAGCCTATTGTCTTATTCCGGGCACCAATGTTGACTCGAGCCATGCATCTCAGGCTGAGTCTGGGCTGTATATATGTCTGATGTTAAACAGCCGCGGCCCGCCTGGCGTGATCACCTTGCCTGGTCGGAGGATCCTCCCTTTATGTTGAAGGAACATATCACCTCGTTCCTCCACAATATCACTGCGAGAGAAGGAAAGCTCGAAATAAAACCCTGTACCAACCCGTCTGGCCAGCGTGGAAACAGTAGGCTAAAGCCTCCCAACATTGGGAGAGGCCTATGTCCAACAGTGTACTGCAATAGGCTTATTGATTGATTGATTGATTGTTAAACAGCCCTATCCCTTAGTCGCCTTATACGACACCGCATGAGAAGAGATGGGGTGGACCAAATCACTAATTTTGACAAATCCGGTAAATTCCTGTATATTATAATGAAAATTATTAAATGGCGGGCATATATAGAGTGACAGGGTGCTCGAAATATGCCATGGGCGGAATCGGCCGGGACCGGCTGGTTATGCATACGTGTGAACTCTATAATGTGAATCATACATAGCGTGTTGTTTAGTTCCCACTGCCAGCTAACGACTTAGCCGGTACGAACATGTGCTTTGCAGTTGTTACCCCTAATCAGGTGTCAACACCCCCTAACTCCAAGTTGCGAAATTGAATGTAAGTGCTTGTTGAGGGCAGGTATGTAATATCTACTTACGCCTTACGAAGTGCTTAATGTGGTCATGCTTAGGGTAATTGTATGTAATAAATTGTATTGTTTCATAGTGAGAGTTACATTACTTTTTAATCAGGTTACAGGTTTCAATTATATAGTAATTTTAATATAGTCCCGGACTCTTAAAACCCTGATAGCTTTTATCCATCAAGAGAGACTAATATTAGGTAAACAATCGCGAACCTTTTTTGTACCAGATTCGTCTTTCTACGCCCTTGACGTAAATAGACAATTACAGCTCATGACAAGAATTTTCCAAGTTCTCAATTGAAATTGACTACTCCGTTAGGTCTTGACTTGTATGTAGACTTTCTTCAATTTAATTACACTAGGTTTGTAGTAGTAGGTTAAGAGTACACCATAAAAAATCGAAAAATAATGAACATTGAAGCATATAATAGCACAGCATTGAATGTGGAATAGCTATGCTTTATTTTCTTTTAGAAAACTTGTTTTTTCCAGTTTCGTTTTTGGTTTAGTCAACGTATAATGACATACAGGTGTAAGATACCAAGTGGCGGAAACACACAAGGTGTGTTCTGATATTTAAACGGTTGAGAAATTCTCAGCCATACTGGTAGCGATACAAACAAGCACAGACTTTTTATGATAGCACATGCTTCGATGGCCGAGCCGAAAATAATATAGCAGAGATTTTTATAAGGACAGTTTAAGCTGCAATTAAGGCTAGTAACGTGCCCGGTAAATGGCAATAGGCCCACGCCCCGTAGAGCCATATGGCAAACTATGAGTGTATAACATATAATAGAGTGCCTATCGCTCGGAAAGATACCTGTCAATACGCTAGCGATTTATCTTTAAACCGTTTTGTCCCAAATATAACCCTCAGCTGTTAATTACTCATCATAAATTTAAATCATCATCTTTCTCTTAATCGCAAATCGATAACATTAATAGAATTTATGACAACGACATCGATTACAGACATCAGTGGGCTTACCATGATGTGTTAAAACAGGTCAATAAATGAGCGACTGTCAATCACTAAATGCATAAATAACTTTGTAATCCCATATAAATATATAGGATAACAAAGTTACATTTGCAGTTGATAGTATGACAGCAGTTCAATTATTGATCTGTTTTAAGCGTTCATGGTACGGGCCCAGAACGACGTCATTCTCCAATATATAAATATCTCCCATCAACCCAACATGTTAATCTATCAATCAAACGTTTCATAAAAGTCGAAAGAAATTAATCTAATCTATAGGTGGTTCACTAATTAACAGATGTATATGGTCATCTACATAAATCAGAGGCAAACACGTGTGGGAAATAATGTAGGTGTGAATATATCATCACTCCAGCACTGGAGTTTTTAACTTTCTTATTAATATTGTGTTCTAAGTGCTGTAATTATCATTAAGCTCCGCAGTCGTTAATTCTATGCAAAACTAATATTTAACTTATACTTAGGTCTATATACGTTAGAAATAATAATTTAAATATGCCGCGTGGTTACCAGCAGAGTAGAATTTGGACCACTCCATCTCTTCCCATGCGGTGTCGTACAAGGCGACTAAGGGATAGGGCTGTTTAACATCAGACAGATATATACAACCCAGACTCAACCTCAGATGCATGGTTTGAGTCAACAATAGTGCCCGGAAGACGGTAATAGGCTCACCCCCTATTTCGTGGCGCCGAATTCAATGATTGGTGAAATGTGGGTGTTAATTCACCTCTGCTTAGCTCTCCGGGGATAAAGACGTGATTATATGTACTTACGTATGTATGTCAATATTTCTTTCCCTAAGTATGACATCAGGGGACGTTCAACAAAAGCGAGGCACAAAGCGCATTGTCACAATTAGTTACTAATTGAATTCCGAGAACAGAACCGCATGTGAATATAAAAAGAATTAGCTGTGGCACGCTGTGTGTGGTGGAAGAACTAGCTTGTAATATGGGTTCTAGAATGTAAACAAACATAGATACATTTTATTTTGTAACATAATTACATATTATATATAAAAACATCTAGACCAATACAATTAAACATATTCTTTCATACCAATATTTGAACTGAGCGGAAATCAAAGCCGCGACTTCCCACATCGCAATCGAACGCTTCTACCCCCAAATATCAGCTGTTGTCACCATTTAATTGTCATTTGACACGTATACTGTGAACCCTCTTATTATTACCAATAATATTGACGAAACTATTCTGTAGCTGAAATGTACAACGTCCTAAGTCAACACTTCGCTAAGTAAAATAACTGGGCTACATGTCAAAGTACCTTTGAGTTCAATAAATATGCTATGAACATAGTAATAAACATGCGGTCAGCTGATGGTGTGAACGACCGGCGGAGGTCATTGACCGCGGTAATGGTGAGTCCAAACCTATTTACTGATGACAGGTTGATGAGAGCGAATGTTTTAGCTTTATAAAAAAACTTCTTACACTTTTTTTTTGATAATATTGCTAAGTGGTCTTGTGATAACGGCCGTGTAAATGTTTAGATTAAGTTTTCTGTAATCGGTTGGCGTTTCGACTTCCGTTGCTACTAGTTTGTAATTAAGAATTTTTGTTTTGATATCTGTCATATCTGTGTGATATTTTTTGTGTACTCATTTAGAATATCTCATCGCATTTAAGTGCCTCTGTGCTGATGGGTTTGCAAGATTTGTATCATATCAACAACATACATTTCACCAACTTGTATGTTTTTCGGTCTCAAGTAAAGAGGTCTGGCAAGCCTATAGCCGTCAATCTGACCCAAAGCGGCTTTTGAGATACATCAAAATGGATTCAGCCGTTTTGTGATTACAAAAAACATAAGGACACATACATATACTTACCTACATAAACAGGTAATACAAAAATAACTTTGCTTTATTGAATTCAACGCACTCGGGTAAAAAGTACAATGTAACTGCATTCCCTTAGACGGCTCGCCGTATAAGCAAACAGTGTGACTTACTTATACGGGCAGGTGAGAAAAATAACTAATTAAGAGGTCATTGATCCGGGTGTTTTATAAAATCTTTGCTTATCGCTGTGAAATCGAAAACGGTAGCGCCGCCGGTACTATCACCATAATCGTGCGGGTAGATGGTTATTTTTTATTACATGTTGACGGAGCTGATTACCATTTTTGAGTACTTTATCTGAATTGAGTGCAGCAGAGCGGACAATAAAATTTCCACAACGGCAATTGCTGAAGTATGTGTAGTCCTAAATCCAATATGGCGTACTACAACGCGGTCAAACTGACCTCATCCGCAAATCGATATTCCTGCTGATTGACTGACGAAGCTTTAACACAGGATTTCTGGGCGATGTTGATACAAAAATTAGTAAATGGTATATTTTATATATATTTTTTATAGTTTCTGTGGCAACAGTTGTACAATTGTTATCACATCATTATGTGCCGCTCTACAAAACTTGCTGACCTCTATGAGTTTTTCGGCGCCGGCAGCCGAGAGCACATAAATCAGTTATCTATTCATATGCCCAAAGACTATTATATGAAGTTATATCTCTTATTAAGAGGGCACTGTCATTGGCTAGACGTTTCTTTTATAAAGGGGTTGCTATGTGTTCGCGTGAGTTCATTAACTGCCAAGCGATTGCATGTGTCACTCCCTGAGTATATCATTCTCTGTCACTAGCGAATGTACCAGACATTGGTCACAGGTATTTTTGTTACCATTTCAAATATCTCAATAGTAGTTGGTGTTTAGAAACCCTATCAGCGAAAGCAACTGCTGAAGACATAACATAACATAAACTCATGCCTATATCCCTGAAGGGTTAGGCAGAGGTGCTAGCACCCACATTTCGCCAGTTTATGTTTAGGTCCCAATGTAATAGTTGGTGAGCTTATTGCCATTAACCGGGCACTTATAAACCTGCGTTAAATACACACATAACTTCGAAAAGCATCAAAAAGCCATTGGTGTGTGCCATGGTAAAATCTGGGATCGAACCCGAGACCTCGTCTCAGGAGTCCATTGTCCATACCACTAGGCCATCGCGGTTACTGCTAAGACAATACACAAAATACTGTGGGAATGTAAATAATTATCCGACATCCGTTAAAAAGTGGTTCCCGGCAGAGTAGAACTTGGACCACCCCATCTCTTCCCATGCGGTGTCGTACCAGTTGACTAAGGGTTAGGGCTGTTTAACATCAAACAGATTCATACAGCCCAGAATCCGTCTCAGATGCATGACTTGAGTCAACAATCGTGCCCGGAAGACGGCAATAGGTCTCCCTATTACGTGGGACCGAATTCAATGATTGGTGAAATGTGGGTGTTTATTCAGCTAACCTAACCTTCCGGGGATAAAGGCGTGATTATATGTATATATTAATTATTTCAAAAATTATACAATTTATGGTTAGCATTGTTCCTTATTACCTGAGACACCAAGTTAATTTTAAAACCTTGAAAATGGCGTATAGGAAAACGTTATGGAATAAAACATACAGTCCCTATCTTCTGTTTATTTGGGACAGACGAGATCACATATTTACACTTGCTAAGATCCTGCCGTAGATCAAGAATAGGCCAAGAAGAAAGTGTTCAAAAAATCCATCGCACTCTCATCCGCTATTCGCTATTCGGTGTCGGTGTAACGGCTTGCAAGTGAGGTTGGCTTGATCCTGTAGATCTTAGTAGGGTCCCGTACTCTCCTGTTAAATGACATTGTAGCATGTGGTTGTATCATCAGTGGAGTGACGGAATAACAATCGAAATTTTCCAATTAGTTTCTTATCTGATAGTCTTCTGTTGTCCGTTCACTATCTAGGATCAGGCCATTTGATAAGCGAGAGATATGCCTGTTAACCTCACCTTCGGTAACCAAAAACGATACACAGGCACCGTGCGTTTTCTCTCCCACCGGCTCCGGTGGGAAGGGTACCCGCGGGAATTTTTTCGCACGTAAAAAACAATAAAAAAGGCCATTTGATAAACTTTGTATTAATACTATATCTATCTCAGTTTATCATAACTATGTCCGCGACTGGTGCATGTGTACTTAAGGCTTAATATATGGTGGGTGTGGTTCAGTCAACCTCAGAAGTAGCTGAATACTATCAAAATTACAAAAGAACCTTAACATTGACATATGGTTTTAGAGCTAAGGTGGTCAGTTAATATTGAAAGAGGACGACTGTTCATCATATAACGTGATTGGTCATAATATTTGCGGGTTAGATGCCACTAGTTTTGATTGTTGTGACGGTTAAGGGTACTTATTCTTGATTTTACAGTCCTTATCTTAACTAGTTACTTAAACCAACGTTTTGATCTTAATCGCTGAACGATTACGTCAAACGTTATGCTTTCGCGACATATTTTCCTTCAGATATTGCAAAAAGGCAAAACGATAACGATTTTCAATACTTTCTAATCACCATCATTTTGACGCATAACCGTTTTTGTGTGTTCTTTGAGTGATAACGTTTTGTTATTTTATTTACGTAACGTAACGATCACAAAAACGTGAACTTAAGGACACGTTACTGCAATTCACGGCCAGCAAATAAAGTCTACTTATTGTACGTATACAGTCAGGTACATAATGCCTCCCCTCCTCCTCGTCCTCCTCTACCATACGGTCTATAATCCTTTGAAAACCTAAGTCTAATGTTGTTATTATTATTAACAAATATATGTATTAACTAGCACTAGTTGGCGTGTGGAGGCACTTCATCATTTTTAGTTTAGAATTGCCATTCAAAATATAATTGTGTCTCCTTCAATAGACAATTCACCTATGTCGAAGATTTGCTACCTAACAATAATTTTATCGCTCACTGCTGCTTGAATGTAGTTAACTAGACTTATAGTAATGAAAATGAAGGTGGAACTATTGATAAAAAAAATGAAAGTTACAATATTGTCACTTAACTATCGTGCATTGTAACACATTGTTCGGTTGTCACGTAGCCCAATTACCGAGTGACAGGGCAATGGCCAGTCGCGGTTTGTGGTCGCTCATAGAAACTGCACACTTCTCGCGATATGTTACAATCACTTGCTCTTATTACTTCGGCGAGAACACGAGACACATGAAGAATCTAATATGAATGCTTATACGTTCAAATTTCGAAGAAATATTACTAAGGGAAAAGTTCCCTTTCGTTTATTATGAAACTTATCCTACGAACTCACACTCCTTTGATTCTTTTGGAAAAGGTTAAAATACATTCTTAACTAAGCCTGTAAATCCCCGAAGCAGTAGGCATAGCTGGCACAGGTGTGTTAACACTCAAATAAACAGCAGTCATCCTCACTATCTTCATAGCTATTTCCCAGTTCCGTCCAAAGTCTGTACTTTAGAGTTCTGGCTCCGCTTATTGTTTTTGATTAATATGTCAGTATTTCTGGAAGCGACTGACTCCCAACTCCGAGAGGAAAGCCCACGCCAGAACCTTGTCGATCTAGTGAGGTTGGGCCTGTTAATACATCTAAGATCAACAATAATTCGGTGAAAGCACTGAGACAATGTGTAATCTATATCAAAAGCTGGATTTGGTTAATTTGCATGTTTGAAGGCGCTACAGTGCAAAACGCTCAGAGACTACCAATCCGATTAATGTAATTATTTTTGTGTTATAACGCTTGCTTATATCTGAAATGGTTAGTTACTAAATATATAGCCATTATCCCGTCATTTTTAGGTACTTCAAATATTCGAATTGTATTTAAAATCTACCTACTTCTGGGGAAAAGTTCGTAGCGTTGCTAACCCTTCGACAAAGGGTTAGCAACTGGGGAGTTGCCCAGAAATTTGCAATGAAGTGGCATCAATACAAATTTACCGTATTACTTGTCGAGCATCGCGTGCACAGACAACCAATCGATCCACATTGCAAACATTTCATGTAACTCAGTGCTGGCACGAATCGTTTTCAACCTACTCACTAATTTCCATGTATCAGATAAAGTAGAACAACAAAATCACCCGTATAGCACGAAACGGAAGGAGGATATAGTGATGATATTTGAAAGGAAGGAATGCTGTGGTGGATGTGGAGATAAATACAACGAATTGACCCTGAGCAGTTCAGTCTGGTTCCTGGATTAAATTTGTGATCAGTATCAAAATATTCGAGATATTTACCATGTAGCATTGATTTATGTTCCCGATATTTCGGCGCTGTTGAAAGCACCATGATCATGGAGGAACTAGAGTAGCGGCGGTGAACAGAGAAAACGTTTTTTCTAAGAGTAATTATATCGAATTACCCTCTTTCGATTTTTTTGCTCTGCGTATTTGCACTACCACTGGTGTCACTCTCACTACAAACTCGAACCCAAACAAAGCAAACTGACAGATGTCCTGTTTTCTTCGCCTAAATTTCATCAAAAACGAAAGTGAGATACGGCAGTTCCATGGTCCCAAAAACGCTTTCACATCACATTTAAGAATAGAAAAATAAATTGCAATTTAACAACATCTATCAAATGCAATACTTGCGTAATTTCATTAAAATCAGTTATGTCGTTTCGAGGTTCAAAATTTAAAGTTGTACAAAATAATTCACGCTAAAGCAACTTGTCTCGATTTGCTTACTAAATGTAACATGTTAAAATCACGCTCTAGTAGTCGTCACCATAACAGAAAAACGTTTAACCTTCCTTCCTGTCGTGCTAATTATGCTCAACACTCCATTTCATCGCATGATAAGTTCACGTTACAAATTTTTTAACGTTTTAGTGCAGCATTAGCTGAGGGAATATTTTAAACATAATATATTGACTTTTATTACTACAGCTATGTTAATCAGTTTAATTTTTCATATGGTCAACGTACATGATAAGTTTGCATGCATGCATACATGTTCACAATTTAACATGGTATGTAATAACCAGTTTTGTATACAGTCAGCATCGGATCGATCTTGACGAATGAAGTGCTTAAAATGATCTTAATGCCTTTTTTCTCCCCCCTTTCTGTTGACTGATTATTCTGATATATGGTACACACCTTTAGTTCAAACAACACTACAATTTAAATCAATAAAACAGATTAATTTGCTCTTAAAACCTTTGAGTTCCTCCATGATCAACAACATTGCAACAGCGCCGAAATATCGGAAACTCAAAACAATGCAACATGATAATTATCCCGATTATTTTGATACTGACATGAGTGATCATGATAGTTTAAATACCTATAATTTTGAGGATTTGTCGTCAAGAACGTTTTGACACTAACTGTACTTGCATATTTTAAAATATTTTTATACAAATGTTAGAAATTGATGTTTTGAGTCCAGACTTCACTCATTACAGACATTACTGATGTAGTAATGACTGTTATCTGAAGACACGTGCACTTAATTTGTGAAATGTATCTAAATGTTGGATAGCTACAAAAGTAAAACTATCTTTACAAACGAAGTCAGTAACAATCAACTTAAGTTAAAAATTTCGTGATGACTGATAAAGTTTTGACGAGACAGCACTCCAGCCGTCATCGCAGGAAATTGTAGGTCACAAAGGGAACAGTGACAAAGAGGAAATAATTAATTTAGCACAGGAAAATATACCGTACAGAACAAAGAAGAATTTTCTGAGAAATATTGAAGAACAAATGCTTTATAGGTGGGACCACACTTCCTTATATTATTCTGTATTAACCTAAAAAATTGTTTTACTTCGTACTGGTCAGTTAAACATATGTGTTGCTAGTTGTTGCCGTAGTACTAGTCGCTTTTCCGAGTACTTTAGTGTTTGTAGTAAAACTGAAAAAAAGGGATTCGTTTAGTTTCTATACCCGCTTATGAGTGATGAGTGCACATAAATTGACGAATAAGCCACCAAATAAGGCGAATAACGAAGTGTGGTAACGTATCTCTTGACTAGGACTGTTATTGTATCATCTTTTCTACAACTAATACTGCTTGTGTTCCTACTAGTAACTTGGAGAACTGGATTGTTCTGTAATTAATTTTAGATTGTATAGCTGAAGTCGTTATTAACAGTTTAAGTCAATATTGAGGATAGAATTAACTCAGATTCGATTCGTAAACTAACTCAGATTATATAGACTCGACGACGAACGTAGTGTACGGACAAACCTTTCTGGTTTTTGTTACACTACTAAGGCATTAGACCCAATGTATGTTTTTCTGGTTAAATAAATAAAAAAAAAACGGCTTTCAACTCTGAAATGTATGTTGCAATTTGATCTAAGCACCTTCAAGTATTTTTACCCAACAAGGGGTTTGTAGTACTAAGAAATTTGCTGATCTTTTTTTTGTTATAATATGTCGTAACGTGGGGTACTTGATTGATAAGCAAAACAACCTAATTAGAATCTAAAGTGAAGTAGAGAAGTAAGAGCTGGAAAATGAACCATAGACTCCGAGGTATTTCGGATCCGACCGTGACTAACGCAAAGACAATGACGATGAAGTATCATTCATAAATACATACATATAATCAAGCCTTCATCCCCGAAGGCTTAGGCAGAGGTGAATTAACACCCACATTTCACCAATCGTTGTTTTCGATCCCACGTATTAGGGGGTGAGACTATTGCCGTCTTCCGGGCACTAATGTTGACTCGAGCCTTGTATCTGTGCCTGAGTTTGAGCTGTATATATCTGTCTGATGTTAAACAGCGCTATCCCTTAGTCGCCTTGTACGACACCGCATGGTACGAGATGGGGTGGCCCAAATTCTACTTTACCAGGAACCACGCGGAAATATCAACGCTGTATAAATATATTCTAATAAACTTCACAAGGAAATATTCCTGTTACAGCTACGGGAAGTGCTAAGTGCCACTTGTAACTGTTAAGGTTAATAGTCTATACCCTATTATAAGGTTGAGATCCACTTAATGTCATCCACTTAAGCAAAAAGCTCAGTTCAGTGGTCAGTATCGTGAAATGATCTGGGCAATATAATTTTCCTTTTCCTCTTATAGCATTTGAACTATCCTTAAGGCTCGAATGATGTCGGACAGCGTAAAAGTAAATAACTTGGAATTGATGTTATTGATAATATCTTCGTAATAATACAAAGATGAGAGCTATGACTTGCTAGTTCAAGGGAGAAATAATATAAGTAACATGTATTCACGCCTTTATCTCTCTCGGGCGGAAGCGACACGCGATAGCCAGTCATCTGCTTTATTTGCTCAAATAAGGGATGAAAGTTTGCAGTAGGTTCGTAATTTTTAAAGTAAGAAATGCAATCAGCTTCTAGAGTTTCTTTTCCAAATCTTCTCGTGCCGTAACAAGCCTGAAATAACGTACGGACTTGTGGATCAGTACTGCAGGAACCAATTAGGGAATTATTACAAATCAACAAAGATTTTAAAACTTGAGTTGCACGTTACGCAAAGTTCAAATTTAAAGAAGGTTATAAAGATCCGAAAAGCGAGCTAAGAGGATTATTAGACAGATTTGTATCACCTGTTGTGCTGCAGCTGCAGAGACAGGGCAACCTTAGTCTTCAATAAATAAAAATCTACAATTTAGATGATGCCCATCGAACGGGGCTCTTATTATTAGACTTGTTAGGTTGAATTTTGCCTGTGGTGCCCGTTAGGCGAAATGCGTTTTTGCGGAACGAAACCTTATTGTACTACTAATAAGACCTCGCTACGGGAATTTGCCTGTCACTGTCCCTCGTCTTCGCAGTGCCTTAACTCGCAATAATGCGCTGTCAAGAAATGAGACAGGGACGTAACAAGTTCTTGACTTGCGAAGTCGTTTGTTGAACTCTACGCATCGAGGAACGAAATGTCTCCGCGTAGGCGGCCTGGCTTGTTAGAACAATACATGATGGGAGTACCGACCCTTATAGGTTCAGACAACGGATGTCTCATAAATCGAACTTATTATATTATAATTTATGATTCATGTTAACTTATTGTAATTGCCTAGTGCCTACTCAAGGAACATCTGAACAATAGGCTGTTAGATATCATTAATATGAAATGTAACTTAGCAGTATCTTGATTGTCAAAGCTTCAATATCAATATTTCAATTGCTTCAATAGTGATTCACGTGATAAACAGTAATAATAAATCAAACACTAATCTTGCCAACTTATTAAAACAGGACTTGTTAAAAAAATCAAAAGTGCAATTAAGTAATCTGCCTACTGTGTCCTCTTCGCTACTGAAAAAGGGTCATAAATTAGGTCCCCACTTGTCAGACTTGACAGGATATCCCTATTAATTGAAGACAGTTCAATTTGTTAAGATGCCTTTGTAAGACCATCTATCTAATCAGTGAAGGTTCAAAATGTATATACAGTATATCAAAGGATTGTAAGATCCTGAGAGCAGCGAATGTATTAACAAAGACATTTCGCGCCTTATGTTCTATGGAACGTAATGCGTGAAATGTCTTTGTTAATAACAAACATTTTAAAAGCAAGTGTTGGGTCGCGGCATATCAGCCTAATCGGATGATTCTGTTTTTGTGTTCAGGTAATTCAACTCAGTTCCTCTATATAAGTATTTTTAGCTCTGTACTCCATATTGAATAATGGTTATTATTGAGGGTATTAATCTATTATTACTGGCTCTAACGTCAGTAGCCTTTTGTAATATAATCTCTTTGTTTGACATATTTGTTACGTATCTTTGCTTTGTTATTTAACTGGAGCCTAATAAAATTCAGTCTACATTATCTCATAAAGTAACAGTGAATATAATCAGCGAACCTCGAAAAGAGATGAAACTCTTGCGTTTCTCGAGAGTACACTGTAATAATCGTCATAATTTTGGAATTAATGTCAGATTTGAATTTCATCTGTCAAATGTCATAATTGATTTTTAAATTTTGAATGGAAATGAATTCAATTGTATTTAATCTTTACTTTGTTTTAGCAAAAAAGAATCTCACCGTGGATATTGTTTGGCGTTTCGTTTTCGTTTCGCTTGAACTTGGAGAAATACAGAAGGAATTTTCGTTCTTTTATCTGATATTTATATATTTAATATTTTAATATACCAAACGTTTGTTTTTTGCAATTGCTCGGTTAACCCAGATGTTTTCTCGTCGCTAATGTCGTCCCATATTATTATTGTTTAATGCATATTATTCTGAGTGTACTTTGTGTCCATGAATTTATATGTTCATGAAGTGCCTACGACACGACACATGCTGGTGTGGAAGTGATCTTGTAAATAATATTCCTAACTAATATTATAGTGCGAAAATTGGTTTGTTCACCACGCTTTCACTTTTGAAACTACTCAACCGAAACATTATTATCATGTATATATTGTAAAGGTGCACTTTAGGTGAATAACATCAACTACGCCAGTAGCCCTAAAGTTTCATGGGGTTGCCTACTAGCAGTACTAAATTAAAATCGATTGTTCATTGGGGTGAGAACATTTGTTTACGTTACACTCCCCTACGTGTTCCGTAATGGTAATTTTAACTTCTTTATGAGGGACATTCATATTGTAATAGTTGCGTACACAATTATATTGGGGAACAAAACATTTTGGTACTTTTATTACTGCTTTGATTTCAATCGTATGAAAGCAAGCACTTAATAGTTTCATTTTATATAATAATATGTTTTCATGTGGTGAAGTATTTTGTAGGTTTTTGCTAATAATAATAGTCGACGAAATACATATTTCATTGACTATTTTTACTAGCAAAAACCTGCAACAATAACAAACAACAAAAAAACAATGTTTCACGTAAATTGTATTATAATACTAAACATTATTACATATCTAATATTTGGCATTAAAGGATTTTTTATTTTTATATTGAATAAGACACTTTGTGCTTATCCACTATATTTTATTCTTTACCTGACCGGTTTCGCCTCATGGCATTCTCAAAGGTTTGTCGGTTATAGAGTTATATTTCTAAATACTACAATATTTGACAATAATTTACATGTGGGTAAATTCAGCTTCAATTCCCCCCCCCCCCTCCCCCCCACTATTTGAGGAAATAATATTTAATTTTCTCTATTTTTTTATTTTACTAGGACATAGGTTAGAAAATGAAAATGCAGAAAATTCTACTAAAAACACTATACAACGAAAGTCGCTAAACCACGATAAATCACTACCAGATATAGGGGGTTCTTAAATGTCACTAGATCCCTACCCCCATTTTCGTTCATAAGCCATACGACATAATGAGTACCTATATATATACTTCATCAAGTATTTAAAACTGTACTGAAGCGCTTCTATGAAATTATTAAATGTGACCATGAAAAATAATTAACAATCCCTATTGTTTTAAAACTATAATCCGGCAAACGTGCACATAAAGGAAACAAAGACCATGCGCTTGCGCATCGTTACACATCTTTCGCAAAATCCTATGACGATGTAGAAGTCTCTTAATTCATTTTAAAACTCGTAGCAAATCGTATTCCGATTTATCTATATGTAGTTGAAAGCTTTATGCGACATTAAAATGTGGAAAAGGTAAACAAATAAAATACTTCCAATCGTCGATGTCGCTTAGAAGTTTTCGTTCAAACAAAATGTTGTAAGCGACGTCGACATTCATGTAATTTTATGTATTCTAAATTTAAATTTATTAACTTTTTTATTTATTTCCTAATACTATCATTACCGGTTATCATAGTACTATATATAATAATTAATAACCGTTAAATTGAAGTATGATATCAACTTGTATTATTCAATTGTAACGTTTATTTATTTTCCTTTTTCCTATTAAGGACTAAATGACATTAGTACACGTTTATTTCACACTTCCCTTTATGGGAGTGACGTATTCTATATCAAAGCAGCGAAGTATGAATTTAATTATACAAATAAGGCGATATAAAAGTTAACATTATCTATATAAGGATTATTGATTACTATAAATATATTTTCTGTTCTTTAAAAAAAATATGTACCTTTCCTGTTACATGTCATTGCTTGTATGTAGTTTATACTAGATAGTGCTGTAAAATAATTCACACTTGATTCAAATTAAGATATGCAATTTTGCTGTTCGTTTTTTTTTTGACACATTTGTCATTGCGATCATTTTATTACCAGTGGTGTCGGATGTGTACCACCTGCTGCAAAATAGAGCATCGTCCATCATTCAGCAGGTGTACCGTACCGGCTTGCAGGTTAAGTTGATAGGGAGCCTAACATTTTCGTGTGTTCATATAACCTGGTCTAGCCTTATTTTTATAATATTGTACATGAAAAGACATTGCATAGGGTACAAGCGACATCGAATATTAAAAGAAAGAAGATCGCAAACGACATCGCAAACAGTTGACCTAAAAGTTATTATCTGCACCACCTATTGGGTTGACTGGTAGAGAATGCCTGTGGCATTAAGTCTGCCTGTGTACATTTGTGCATGAAGTTTAAATAAATAAAAATTATCTTGTCAACTATGGTTGTCGCTTACACCCTTTCAAATATGTATGTTCTAGGACTAACCCGTAACTGGCAGCGCATGTAACATGAGCCCATTAGTCAGACATGTTACAATAACAGTCTTTGTTCCGTGTCACGTGCAACCGACATCACGTTTAGTGCTAGAAGTAGCTTGAATTGTTATCAAATACGACTCAACTGTGTTAATGTTTCTTAATATATTATTAACGGTGTTACGACTGGTTGGTCATATTGCAGCATATCCTATTGCATTATAATTGTAAGGTGTGTGTATTTTGTGGCGGTAGCGTAATGAACCTCACCCAGTGTACTGCTTACGTTAACCCACTCACAAATAATTTGTTAGTTTGCAATGTGTAACCATTGCGGGGTATGGACCTCTCAGCAGAGACGGGTTAAGCGAAAAATTATCTTTTTTTATAGACACCTGTCTGTCACATTAAAAGCATCTATATTTTTTATACGTAGTATGAAGCCTTTTAACTTTTAATCTACTCCGGAAATGTTCTTCTGAGTTTGTTTACATATATAATTATTACGTATCTATTATTTATTACTCCCTATATGGGTCTAGGATGTCGTTGTGTAATACTAGTATATTTATTTTAATAAAACAATTGTTAGATAGTTGTAAACGTCAATTTTGAACAAACAATAATATCATACATTCTTTTTTCCTAAGTCATTCAGTAGATATTCCAACCCCACATCAAATATATAATTGTACTAAAAATAAAAGAAACACCGTCATCACGATTGAAAAGGGACTCCATTCAATAAATTTTAATGCTAAAAATATGAAGTAATATACTGAGTGCTTGAAAAAATCATGGAGGCGTGTAATGTTCCCACGGGGTCGGAACGCACCCGACATGCGTACACAGGGTTAACATTTAACATCATATGGGGTGTTAAAAATAATCATCCCGTATCGTTATTTTGACGTTTTTATTATCAAATTACAGTTTATTTATGTCTGGGATAATATTGATTTTTATAACAATGCAAGATGAACAAACGTGAACAGCATACATTCTTGTTTCATATCTGTTTGCGTTTATGCGTTCACGAGATTCTGGTTTTAGAATTTAGGAATTTCTTGGTATGCTCTAAGAATTTTCTAAAGTATTTTTAAATTCGATTGTCGGTTCTGGTTCAAATTCATGAAATGATAAAAAAATAACCTTGATAAGTCCAGATAACGTAAAACCAAAAGTTAAACACGCGTCATTGAACTACCTAAACCCACCCTGAATTTGAAATAAAGACTTAAGGGCTTTTTCATAAGGAAAATTTAACATGCTAAATACTACAAACGAATTACGTAAAATAATAAAACTATATAATTATCCTACTAACCTTGAATGTAAGGGTTGTTATCGTTCTCAATGCGATATTGCACTGCAATAGGTTTTTATCGGGCAATAAATGTCTTAACTTCTAAGTAATTGCAATTGAAGAAACTGCATTGCGTACCAGAAATTAAGTAGTCGTATTATATACATTTTATGTCGTAAAGGTAAATGAGATATAACACGAAAGGCTGATGCAAGTGATGAATGTGATGAATGTGATGAATGTGATGAATGTGATGAATGTGATGAATGTGATGAATGTGATGAATGTGATGAATGTGATGAATGTGATGAATGTGATGAATGTGATGAATGTGATGAATGTGATGAATGTGATGAATGTGATGAATGTGATGAATGTGATGAATGTGATGAATGTGATGAATGTGATGAATGTGACGAATGTGATGAATGTGATGAATGTCAAGAATGTCATGAATGTCATGAATGTCATGAAAGTGATGAATGTGATGATACAAGATGCTAGTTCTAGCTAGACTAGAGCGACCTACATGGTCTGTCTCGATGTTTATTCTATTCATGATCAGGTGCCGTCAACATTCGATCTTTTGACTTAAATAGTTATGACCAAATAGCCATGTCTATTTAGTATAGTAGCATCTGCTCGACTGGTCCTGTATTATAGGTAGATAACCATAAGAGAATGAGAGTGAGTAGCCTCCAGCATAAACCGCACGTAACTATTACTCAACATTTGAAATTTGGAAAGAAAAGTCATTATGTGTTCTATGCCAACAAACGATACCCATACCCTACCCAACTAGGAGCGTTTCACTCGCCTCAATTCAGTTACAACTGTGCAGGAAATTACAGAATAGGATATAATATATAGTTATAATAATCAAAACCTTATTTGAATTTGCTCATAGTAAAAAGTTAAAATAGCTTCCTCACTGCTATATTGGTTTTAATTTCCGCGCTAAATTCTAATATCGGATATGGGATTTTTTATAAATAACCTTATGTTCATCTTGTTTGGCAATGTTAGAAACCTTCAAGGATATACAGGCAACAAAGTGAGCAAGTCTCATCGTAGTTGAACAAAACGACATACTTTTTTATATTTAGGTCGCCAATTTTTTTTTATGTACCACTTAGGTGGCAGACAAGCACACGGCCCACCTGATGGAAAGTAGTTACCGTGGCCTATGGAAGTGTGTAACACCAGAGGAGTCACATTCGCGCTGCCGACCCTGTAAGCACAGAGTATCTGTGCCGTCAGTATAGAAGACAAATCAGGGCAACCCTTTAGTC
This sequence comes from Eilema griseolum, assembly GCA_963662185.1. NCBI lineage: Eukaryota > Metazoa > Arthropoda > Insecta > Lepidoptera > Erebidae > Eilema > Eilema griseolum. The sequence continues at coordinate 8,515,660 of OY759256.1, read as the reverse complement.
TTTCTACTAATAGCACAAACTCTCCAGTGAGGTCTGGCTACCCTACTCACCGTTGGGAACACAACACGAAGTTATTATGGCCGCGGTATTCTGTAGGGCGGATTGTCTACACTCCGATGGAAAGCTGTCCAAAAATACTCACAGCCATTACAGAAGCTGTCTCTAGAATGGCGGTCCTTACCTTCACGGCCTGAAATTTTCACGCCCCCTTGAAAGCAACAGGGACTGTCGGAAGAAGGAAACACGTGTGCTGGTAAAGAGTTCCAACTTCCAAGACTTGATGGTACGACAAAGACCTTTAATTTTTTAAGTATAGAACCTACTGTCAAGGATGCGTTAATCAATTATAAAGTACGGTTAACGGTTTTAAATACTTTATAATTCATTCATTCATCTTCAGTCATTTTTGCTAAACTATAATGAAGGAATGAATATATGAGAACTCTGATGTCCATAACACAATTTTTTTCTTTGCATGGGAATCAGTGTTCAACTAAACACTTGTAAATAGGTCTAAGATGATACTCCGAATGTATAATTGTAGTGTAAATTGTTGTACCACTTGATGATGATGATGATGCTTCGGACCGATTTCGGCCAACAACTTATGTGGCTAATAAATCTTTTATTTTTTATTGGTAATTAGTGTACTGGTGTGTGTAATCAGTTATTTAGTTAACAAAGGATAAGTAGCAATAACGTATGTAATCGTGCTGGTTTTGTTACCCAATGTTATAATAACATATTACCATCTGTTTTTTAGGCACATTACAATAATAAACCTCTCCATTTAATTATTTTTTCCAATTTAAATTGATTTCTACGGATCTATCATTATAGTTTTAACATCTGGCAACATTGTACCAATATGAAGGATATAGATGGTTAATCGCAATGCACAAAAGTGAGAAAGTGCCCATGAAGAACAAATTATCGAGTACTATCAACACAGACACTTCAATTGGTCCCAAGTTCAGCGACCTTGAGTGACCCAACTGTTGACTTTGATATTTGTTAATTTTCAATTTATTTTGAATTAAGTCAATTTATTTTGAATTTCTTTTATGAATAATTTGACTTCGTAAAAAATATTTGCAATTAAATTGATTTTCAATTTCGTTTGATCTTCGTGTATATTAATCATCATCATAATCTGTCCCCTTACTAAACTCAGTTAGGGGTCGGCTTACTAGTGTATATTAATATTAAAACACAATTAAAAAAATATCTAAGTACTTCCTTGTAACCACTTACAATAAAATAATTTATTACAAATTATATATTAAAGGTCCGATCGACTCAGCAGAAATTAAGCGTAGGCGATGAATTACTCCTCACGCACTCAAATGTTCTTGGCATACTTCCAGGAGCCCGTCGAGCCTTTCTTTGTCTGTCCGTCTGTCTGGTTCTTTGTTTGGGTTCGAGTATGAGGACACCCTCCCACATGCCCGGCCTTCGTAATGTATGTTAGTCATAATGTTTAATATGTTTACGTTACGTGCGAATTCTGTTGTCTCACTCACAATACTGGGGAATTGGAATGTCATGTTGTGCATGCTTTAGGTAGTTTAGGCAATGCGATCTACCAAATATGTCGCAGTATTAGAAATGAAATGCTTAGAATTTAGATTGAAATTTGATTTTTGTTATGCATAATCAAGAAAGGCATAGCTTACGATAAAGTGAGGCAAATGTCTTCGTCAAATTCTGACCTATGAAGACTCTAGAATTGATTGACATTGAAAAGAACAGCAAGAAAGGATCTCATGACAAGCAGTGGCATATAGATAACTGTAGATGCTATTTAATGAGTTCAGTTTTTTTTCTTTGTTTCTACAGTATGATGAATTTGTAGTGTAGTGAATTTGGTATCTATAATCTAGAAGAAAGTCCAACTGGTGTAAATGTAATGCTTTGACATTGTCTATCGATTGCGGAGGTCAGATGGCAGTCGATTCACGGAAAATTTATTTATTTATTTTTCATTACATCACTATCTTTACAGGCTAACCTAATACAATAGTGTGGTCCTTAAATATTATAATAACATATAACATATAGTGCAATTTTTGAGAACTCACTCAGGGATCCTGTAAAAAGATCTGTGCCGTCCGCTACTTCATTGAGTATATGTAAATATCGAGGTTCAGCCTAAACGGAACTTAGAATGGATAAAGCAGACCCCGGCCTCCAGGGTGAAAGGTTCCGATGCGAAGAAGAACAAAATGAATCATGAATATAACTTAATAAACACGATTTGTTTTGCCGTACCACAGATACTATTCAAAATATTACACAAGGTCCGTATTATAGAATGGTACTCAGTTCTAAACCTCGATTTATCCGAGGACAGATTGTATAGACAATCTGTCAAATCTGTCTCTATACAATCTGTTCTCAGATAAATCGAGACTCAGGGCTGAGTGACATTCTAGAATAAGGGCCTAAGACTCGAAGAAACTTGTCAAGCAATGGCAAGAGTTTAAACACTTAGCAACAAAATTTCATGACATCGCTCAAAGGGGAGTCGAGATGAGCCAGCGTTGTCGCGGCCGCTTTGTCATGCTAATTCGTAACCAGATCACCGCCACTAACTTAATCAAATACCTGTTGATCCAATACTTTAAAGGCTGGAAAACTCTGTAGGCATTTTCTCGGCTTGTCCCGTATTAATTTACTGATTGGTCGAGCATAGCAACTAGCTGTTAAATACAATTTGTGAAACTCTTTGTAATCTTCTCTTTTCTTTTTTTTTCACTGAAGCACATTCTTTGCACATGCTGCCGTGTTGGTTCCTGAATGTATCGTGGTAGGCAACTAAGGGATAGGGTTGTTTTCCATCCGACAGTAAAATTCAGCCTATGACAAAGTGTCCGCTTGACGGCAACAAGCTAGCCCCCTATTACATAGGACCGACAATCTTAGTTAATAGTTAATGCAGCTCTACCTCTACCCCTCAGCGATTTACAGGTGTGAATACGTTTGTTGTAATTAATCCAATTGAGCAGTCCGACTGGGGAAGTACCTCCGCCCTACAGAATACCGCGGCGATAATAAGCTCGTGTTGTGTTCCCGGTGGTGAGTAGGGTAGCCAGAGTTCACTTTAGAGTACTGTCAATGGGAAGACCAAAAGCTTTCCTGCTTTGTCTTTTACACTGACGGCACAGAAACTCTTGTGCTTACAGCGTTGGCAGCGCGAGTATGACTCCCTTGGTGTGGCACACGTCCATAGGCCACGGTAACCACTTTCCATCAGGTAGGCCGTATGCTTGTCTGCCAACCAAGTGGTATTAAAAAAATGCTACTATAAAAACGTTAACCCCAACTAGTAGCATTACTGTCATTACTGTTTAAGCTCAGCTTTGTCCATCTGAATGCCAAGTTCTAAACCCGCGCTATGAGTTAAAATTAAATTCAACAAAGGGTTCAAAGCAACATTTAATTCACCGCCTTTTGGAACCCGAGACCTTTGTGCTACTAATTACTTACTGTTAAAGCTTATCCCAGTTTGTACTTGACATTTTGTTTTAACTCGTTAATGCTCATTTACGTAAACCTGAACAGTAATTCCTCCTACTTAACAGATATTACAAAAGGTAACAGCCAGGTTACATGTATAGTTAAGTACTTTTTTATTGAACTGATACCCTTTAAAATGGCATTTAACTGTTTAAATGATGTCAATTGATACATCATTAAGCAACAATTGAGATCGTTTACCAGTGGAAAGGTTGGAAAGAATATCGAGGAGGACATCGATATTCGTATTTTTCTAAAGATTAGTCATTGGCCGTTATAATAATATATTCATTCGACTGTACCCACAAGGTTTACTCTACGACAATTCTTTCAAAGTTCTGTACATAACGATTTCATTATGCATTCGCCGCGTGGTTCCCGGCAGAATAGAATTTGGACCACCCCATCTCTTCCCATGTGGTGTCGTACAAGGCGACTAAGGGATAGGGCTGTTTAACATCGGACAGATATATACAGCCCAAACTCATCTGATGCATGGCTCGAGTCTACAATAGTGCCCGAAATACGGCAATAGGCTCACCCCCTATTACGTGGGACCGAATACAACTATTGGTGAAATGTGGGTGATAATTCACCTCTGTCTAACCCTCCGGGGATAAAGGCGTGATTATATGTATGTATGTCCGTATTTTTCTAAAGATTATGGCTGTTATATATTCATTCGTCTGTATCTACGAGGTTTACTTTACGACATTTTTTTTCAAAACTCGCTGCATAACAATTTCCAGAAGGAGGTAGGAGGCTTAACAGAAGGAGGTAGGACACTGCGGTATATCCGCCCGATTGAGCAGTCCGACTGGGGAAGTGCCCTACAGAATACCGCGGTTATAATAACTTCGTGTTGTGTTCCCAGCGGTGAGTAGGGTAGCCAGAGCTCACTGGAGAATTTGTGCCGTCAGTGGGAAGACTAAAGGCTTGTCCTGATTTGTCTTCTACTGACGGCACAGAAACTCTGTACTTACAGGGTTGGCAGCGCGACTGTGACTCCTCTGGTGTTACAGACGTCCATAGGCCACGGTAACTACTTTCCATCAGGTGGGCCGTGTGCTTGTCTGCCAACTAAGTGGTATAAAAAAAAATAAAAAAATTCATTATGCAGTTGGCAATGTAAATCCTGTGTGGTGAATCCAATAACGAATAATATGGATGTATCAAGAATCTTCGAAGTATTACTGCAGAAGTCTATGGCTGTACCAAACTCAGATTCTGCAAAAAAAAAAAAATGTTAGACTATGTAGCAGATGCCTCCAAACTCATTATAGACACAAAGAAAAGACACTTCTGCACATCATCCGCTTAAACGTAATATTTAATATTGTAAAAGGACTTAAGACTATCTAGTTCTATTCCTGCTGGTTCTTTTAGGTTTTCGTTTACACAGTCCAGTCCTGACACGCTAGGTTAGTTTGCGACTGTGATATATATGAACAGATAAATATACAGTCTAGACATTCTTATTCCCGACACCTCCATGCTCCATCCCGTGCAGTAACGACAATTTTATGAAAGACGATACATTTTATAGAGCTTTATCTATTTTATCCAAGCAGTTATTTGACTAAACGTGTTTTATGCTTAGCTGTATTCGAAGATATATGGCTGGCAAGAGACAGGAATTATGCTTCGTGCTAGCATCAATTATAATAAATTGACTATTGTTCGGCGTGTAGGTGACCTTTAATGGTGTGTAGCGAATCTTTAAACGGCTACTCTTGGAATCATTATCGATTCGGTTAATATCCTGGAGTCAGCCATTGTTTGTTATCTACCTGTTCGTACTAAGGACTAAACAGGGTAAAGTTCCTTTTGATGGTAGAAGTTCACACGAGGAATTTTATTAGTAAGGTATTTTTTTTTTTGAATGAACAGCTAGAAACCTGTCTTTTGCCATTTTCTGTGCCAAAAATAGCAGACTGCCAGCGTACGATACCAGCGGCTAATAAGTGAGTATCTACAATACGTTCACTGGGTTTACCCTTGAGCTGGGTCTTTAATATATTGCCAATATATTATATATTTCAATATATACTGTTAATTTTACATCGCTAACTTTTAGCCTAGTATTTTCTTTAGTGTCTTTGTGTATAATTTACTTATAGCCTATGGACTATAGTTGAGTAAGTTACTTCTTTTCAAGATTGATCCTGTTTTTGTAACTTTAACAGGCGGGTCATTCCAAGTCCTTACCTCTTTAGTTGAACGTAACTTTCGACCTCCTCCAGACGAAACGTTTTTCAAAGGTTATCTTTTTTGAAAGTTATAAATTATTAAAAGGTGCCTTCGTCTCACCTAGCAACAATTGTAAAAGTCAAACAACCTAATACATAAAGATGTATCGTATCTGCAGTTAGCGTTTGTTGCGGCAGACTCGGCGGCTCCAGCCAAGGTCGGCTAGTCACGCTACTCATTCTGTCTATGTATTCTAGTACCTATTATAATTTTATGGTCTCTGTTTTAAGGACTTTTTGCAGCATATATTTTGTTGAATTTCATCATCAACTGCATACCTTTGTCCTAATTATTTCTAATCGGCGCAACAGGTCATATATATTTATCCCTACTTTTATATAATCCGATTAAAAAATGCAAGTGATTTTTTTTGTTGAACATGAATAAGAACCCTTACGTAGCATGGTTATTATATTAAGCTAACCTCCAGATGCATCTCTTGACTAATGGACCAGGGTCTGGCGTAGGTTTTCCTATCGGAGTTCAGATGTTCAAAGAGGAAATAACCCAAATTTTCTCTACCATTCCAAATACAATATTGTTTACGAGAATTAACCGGTGTATTCTGGTAAAATTTCAGGCAAATCATAGGTACGTATATACCTGTCCTATACCATGATCGCGTTATTTCTCGTAAACATTGTTGTAACTGCTATAATTTTCATACCTTTCTGCATTTGAGAGGACTATGTGGTATAAATATTTTATAACCTTAACCCTTTAATAACGAAATAGCGAGTTTAAATCACACGCAATGCACTACCGATATTAACCCACTCCTAACAAAAGCATTTATCAGCACACAGATATTAGCATAGCAAATACTTCTTATATTATTCGTGTACCTCGTAGGTTTACAGAATACAGATTCTTATCGCGCCTTTTGTTCTAAGGCAACGCTTGAAACAAAGGGCTGTATTAGACTGCTATTGTATTTACTAAATCAATTAAATTTGCCTACTCACGCTTGTCAATTCCCAAAACTAGATTATTTACATAAAATTATGTTTAAGGATTGGAGCGGGCGGGAATAAGTCAGGTTATCGCGATTTATTTGGGGTATTGACATGGCTGCTGAAAGGTAACTGAACCGATGAATAGTTTAAAATAGGTTTGCTTCAATAAGTGACATTCACGTAAACGTTATGCTAAATACCAGAAATAGATATACTATTTGTTGTATGTTTGTTCCTTCAGACTGACTGCATTGTACTTAAGCTTAGATGAAGCACAGAAATAAACATAATCAATAGATATAAACCTCAGTATCTGATTCCACTTAATAGTTGACTTGGTGTATAGCATGGGTGGTTCTCCAGACCTCCAACAGCTATTAAATTACCTCACTAACCGATAACACTGCTCGACCTAGGGATTCAATTCACGGCCTTAAGTTCGCACACAAACAATTACAAACGTATGTCACGGAACGTACAAGACAATAAAATTAAATATTAAACACAAAAGACAAACTTCGCCACACTAGTTTTGTAATGACGCATGTAAGTAGGTATTGTGTATAGGATATGGTTTTCCTCATGCTGGCTGTGCACATTGGGCGCACATTTTATCAGAATAATAGGAATGACTTATACAGAAAAGGCACAAGGCGTTTAGTCTCGTCCGCGTAAGGGCTCAGAAAACGAACTGGCTCGAATTTGCTTTGATTATACAACGTAAGGGACCTGCTGTGGAATTCTCTAAGCTCACAGCGTTGAGCACAGCGCTGCGAATGGCTTGATAGGCATTCTCATCGGTCAGACTAGTTGCCGTCACTGGAGATCAACCAATGACTCTCTACGAAGACTGTCGCAGCGCTTTGCTCAACACTGTGTACTTAGAGAATTACACATCTGGCAATTGGCTAGCTTCACCCGTCAGAGGAGCAATGGCCTTTGAAGTGAACGAGTCCTAGAATGGAGACCGCGAGATGGCAAACGAAAGGTTGTATGTCGCCCTCCAGTCATAGAAATGACTTCAAAAGGTTGAAATTTTAGGACACGGCGGTATTTCCGCCCAATTGAGCAGTCTGACTGGGGAAGTACCTCAGCCCTGCAGAATACCGCGGTTATAATAACTTCGTGTTGTTCTCCCAGCGGTAAGTAGGGTAGCCAGAGCTCACTGGAGAATTTGTGCTGTCAGTGGGATGACTAAAGGCTTGTCTTGCTTTGTCCTCTACACTGACGGCACAGAGACTCTGTGCTTACAGGGTTGGCAGCGCGAGTGTGGCTTGTCTGGTTTTCACTTTCCATCAGGTGGGCCGTGTGCTTGTCTGCCACCTAAGTGGTATAAAAAAAAATTATGCTGAAGGCGAACGACCAGGGGTAGAGCAGTACAATACACGTAACCTAGTCGTCTAGCAGTGGATTGGCTAATTAATGTCATACGCCTTATACTTTTTTTGTGACCATCTCATGCGGTGTAGGTGATACATATTATCTGTAGATCTTTTGGGAGATATTTGCTTTGTAATGAGACCATTGAACTATCGGCTACAACAATACAGGCGATTTAGAGATTTTGTGGCCAATATTGGCACATGTTGGACCAAAGTGTACAGCAGCTCATAAAACGTTGTTGGCAAGACAACAATAAAATATGTCAGCTATGAGATGAACCATAAATTATTTTATTGTTATTAATGTACAAAACTATGAATGCTATATTTAGAAACTGGTTTTATTCGTTTACTTTTTTTATTACTCATACATATGATGTTAAGTGGTTGTCGTCACCTGTAGCTATGTTCATAATATCAACTAAACGCATATACCGGAATTACTTACTAGTATTATCGTTAATCTATCTCGCTGAACTATATAACTTGTGTTTTTTTACGTGCGACTAAATCCCCACGGATACCTCCCCGCCGGAGCTGGTGGCAGAGGTTATGTCGGGGTCGAAGCGACTAAATCGTACGACGCTTGTGTGTCATTGTTGGTTGCCGAAGGTGTGGTTGACAGGCATATCCCTCTTACCTCGACTGACCCAGGACAATCTCTCTCGATCTGGCCCTCCTCAAACGGGGAGACGCGCAACGCGCATCGCGCACTATCGCCGCGGCCTGCTTCTGCTAGGAAGACAGGCGGCTCGACCCGTCAGCCGCTCCCACCCCGCCTCTTGGCTTCATGAGTGTATTACTTGTGTTAGGATTGACTGTAAAGTGGACTAGTGCAGGCATTCCTCTCGGAAATAGGGGGTCAAACGGCACTCATATGCGTAAAAGCCACACAACTAGAGTAGAGCAACCGATACTGATGCAATGGATGAAGAAGTGTAATAATAACAATGGAGTCTGTATGCCAATGACCAGAGTTCGAACATACGACTTTTCAATTTGCCACCATTGCCAACTATACTATAATTTTATAGAATTTAAATATAAAATTTTATAGAAGAAAACTATGGCAAATAAATACTTATGCATAATAGTAAGAGGAAATGAAGGAGTATGAGGATAAATGCCAATTCTGGTTTACCTCTGAATAACCTTCCAAATAAGGTGTGATATATGGGCAGTTGTTACCTCCCACGTTGGATGGGTACTGGGTACTTAAATCGAAATAACTCATCTTCGTACCAAGACTATGATTTAGTACCATTATACCAATAAATTAATATAAATCAACGTGTGGTCGTAGTACCCTCATATTTTAAAATGACGAATCGCATGTTGGTTTGATTGACGTTATAATTTTTTAAAATATTTTCCTTGTTTATCGGTAGAAAACTGTTTTTTTAACAAACTTTAAAAGGGATAATGACCACTCAACGCAATATTATTTTTCTCTTACTAAAGTAGAATGGAAAAAGGTTCCTGAAGTTTGCGATTTAGGTCAAGCTTTTAGTAGAGCGAAGTTTAAGATTTAAGAATGAAAATCTAATGTGTATCTTTTTATTATTCACAGGTAATATTCGATTCTGATATGGCGTTTCACGTAAAGAAAATTTGAAGGTATCGTTTTTTAATCAACGGAATAAATATTGTACATGCATACATAGACATAATCAATACAAGAAATATATATTTTTTTATAGTTTAAATTATGATCGAATCGAAAGTAACTATAGAGAAACGAATTGTATGAAAATATGTTTGACGACCTCCGTGGCGTAGCGGTAGAGCATTCGACTGCTATGCAGGGGGCGCGGGTTCGATTCCCGCTCAGTGCAAATATTTGTATGCATGAATATGTATATTTGCATTGGTCTGGGTGCATAATATGTATGTATTTACAAAAAAAAAGTATCTAAGCATGTTTATCCGCATTCTGGATCCCATAACACAAGCTAGTTATGCTTACCATGTGTCTGGATGGCGTTGTGTGGAGCGTCGTGGAATATTTATTATTATTATTATGTTAGTGAGATGTGTAATAATCGACAAAATATGAGCTGATATGTATTTATGTGACGTGCAATATTCTTATTAATAAATGAGTTCTGAGTTAAGATATTTGGGTAAAATCGGCAGCAAAAAAAGCTAAAACAAAATTTACTAAACCCGAGTTTAGCCAAATATTTTATTATATACAGTGTGATACATAAAACAATTATTTAAACATAACATAACATAAACTCACACCTATATCCCAGAAGAGGTAGGCAGAGTGCTAGCACCCACATTTCGCCAGTTTATGTTTAGGTCCCAATGTAATAGGTGGCGAGCCTAGATTAACCGGGCACCTATAAACCTGCGATAAATACACACATATCTTCGAAAAGCATCGAAAAGTCATTGGTGTGTGCCATGGTAAAACCTGGGATCGAACCCGAGACCTCGTCTCAGCAGTCCATTACCTATACTTACCACTAGGCTACCGCGGCATATTGTTTATTATTTAGTTACAAGTTTTACCTGTCGTATACATAGTTTAACGAAAGGTTTTATGGCCATGGGTATTATAAGAATAAAACGGTTTAGCATTATAACTTAAACCGTGCAATATACAGGTCCTAAGTACATTATTTGCATTTTTACAGAAGGTTGCGTGCTTTATGTGACTCAGTACTTTTAGGTCTCTGTGTTGATATGTCCATATTTACATTTTAAAACCAAATAAAGTCTTAATATCACCGACATGGCTAAAATATTCATACTGGTATTATTAATTAATAAATAATACCTTAAACGGAGTAGTTTTCTTTTCTCTACCACTTTCCATATTAAAATTAATTTCATTGAACTCATTTACCAAAACTGATTAATAAATGGAGTTGTCTAAGTCATAAATTACATTCGGAACCAATTAATGCAAATTATAATTTCACTAGACATTAATTAATTATAAAAGTTGTTGTGCCATATTTATCTTGGTTCGCTGTTCCAAAGTTGGCAGTGGATGACCTTAAGCGTATGCATTTAGTACTAAACTGTGTCGTAAATTTTAGTTCTCTGATCTCAGACAGGCACCTAGGGCGGGGGTCATCGGTTTTAAATAACGGAACTTTTGAAAGTCTCATAAAACTGTTGTGATGATAAATGTCCCACCAAAATGGTAGTTATTCAGAAAAACGAATAATTTAAATTAAAAACTCGTGATGTTCTTAGCAGGAGGTATTCCCGTCCCGATTCAGCAGTCCGACTGGGGAAGTACCTCCGCCCTACAGAATACCACGGCCAGGATAACAAAAAGTCAAAGTCAAAGTTCATTTATTTCAAGTATCAGAGACTCATTACATAACATGTGTTCCCAGCAGTGAGTACGGTAGCCAGAGCTCACTGGAGAGTTTTTGTGCAGTCAGTTGGTCTCTATTCTTACAAGGTCGGCAGCACGACTGTGAACCCCCTGGTATTGCACACGTCCATAGGCCACGGTAACCACTTTCGATCAGATGAGCCGTGCGCTTATCTGCCACCTAAGTTGTATGAAAAAAATAAATAAGATAAGCGGCTGTAGACAGGATTGCTTGTTTGCCACCTAAGTAATAACTGCATTTAAACCAGAAAACTCAAAGTACGTATGATAAGCAGGTATCAGTCAAGTTCTGTCTAGTATGGAGTGCAGACTCCATCCCAGACAGAACTTGACTTCGATACCTTGATTAAGAATTTGCAGAAACTAGGTGTTTACCAACCCTCTCAAATTTGTAAATGGCCATTCTAGGCAGACCTAGATAGGAGTCCAATCTTTAAATCTCCGAACCTTTTCATCTTAGGGTATAGGGTAACTGGGTAACCATATTCTTAGTAAATAAACTAACCATATTTTAAATTTCATTTGTACACCATGTTAAATGGTAGGACATACTGCACTGATATTGATGTTTTTTTTTTTTTTTTTTTTTTTTTTTTTTTTTTTTTTTTTTTTTTTCGTGCGCAAAATCCCCACGGATACCTCCCCACCGGAGCCGGTGGAGGAGGTTATGTCGGACTCGAACCGACTAAAACGCACGCCGCCTGTGGGTCGTTTCGGTTGCCGAAGGTGAGTTAAGATCTTTTGTAATACCTATGTTTCACAAATAATAAATAAATAATAAAAAAAAATTATAAGCGCCATAGCTACTTACCAATATATTATTTAAAACTAGAATTATCTACGTTTTCACTTGTCTTAACATTCAGTTTGTTTTCTAAACATCTTTGAGAAAGAGAATTTTTTTAGAAGGCATTGTTTTGAGTTTACTGGCACAGTAAAATATAAAAACTATTCAATTCAGTATATTGTCAAGTATATAAAACAATGAGAGGCCTCCATGTCTATCGTGACAATTCATTTCATTTGAAACAATGTGTGCGTTATCTGTGGTTTACAAAACAAACTTCTTATTTAGCAGCAACAAAGAACTTTTGCGCTGCAACTAAATTATATTTATCACAATAATATTCAACATGCCATTTGAGACATATCGCAAAATAAATATTTTTTTATAAATGGTTATCCAATTTAAAATTACGACTCGCCGAATGGAATGGAACGCACAAAAATTATGTTTTTGTCTGAATTCGATTTTTAAACGAAATGACGTAACATGAATTTAAACGGTTCGTGAATTTCCAATATGGCGGCTATTGATAGAAATTAATAGTAATAAAAAGAGCAGCATTTAATTTTATAACTTTAAGTGCTCGTTATTTTGGGAGTCTTATTACTTTATTCGTTTTCTACCTTTTGTGATTGCGAATTCGTCTAATGTCAAAGGCTTTTTTTAGCACTACCTTAGCTAAATTATACAAAACACTTTCAAATATCTCAACTTTCTGGTAATGCTAATTGGTACTTTACACATTCACATCTTCCGCCCTCTGGGTAGGCAGATATTTTTTAGTTTCTTCCTTTACTCTACTATCATTGAACCTTTCAAGCAAGTCTGCTGGTCTGGTGTCAATGCTTCTAAACTACCCTTCTTCAAGATTTGATCACTCTATCAATTCAATCAATTAGTGCATCGTTGTCCACTGCTGGATATAGGCCTCTCCCAATGACGAGAGGCTTTGGCCTACTGTTTCCACACTAGCCAGACGGGTTGGTACAGGGTTTTATTTCGAGTTTTACTTCTCTCGCAGTGATATAGTCTGCTTTTTTTTACGTAAGTCGTCTTTCACGACACCCGTCCGATGAGTGGTGATACTTGTGTTATTTCTCCGTCACCACACGGATAATCAATGTAAGTGTATTTGTAAAAATTTGACCAATCTATGATATTTGCTCTTTATAAAAAGCAAGATTGACTTTATTTTAGGTAAATAAAAGAAAATAAAGCATTCAAATAAGCTTTTGTTGTCATTTTGCCATCGAAGTCGAGCTGGTAAATTGAGAACGTACGCTTCACGCACGAGAGCGCTGTTTTTCTACTCAGTAGCTCTTAGTGAGGCTTGAAAAATCTATTTGAGAAAAATCAATAATACTGTGTGCAGTGATTTATTTTTAACTGTCTGGAATAAGGTCGATGCTTTTTTATTAACGTGCACAAAATTATTTTACCCTTATTTATCTGTAATCTGTATTTTTTCGATATGCTCTCGGCCGGGGTGCGAGGGTTATGTCTGAGATATTATCATCTCCGGCAACCTGTTGCCCACACAGTCGGCGTGCGTTTTAGTCGGTTCAAGTCCGATATAACCTTTCCCAGCGGCTCCGTCGGTAATGATTTTGTGCATAATAAATGTCGATATACTCTATTCAGTATCATAATGAAACAATTCTATTAAGAAAATACTATGGTTATATTTGGACGATTTTAGTAAACCATGGTTTCAGGTACCTTGGTATAGAGTTTCGGTCTTATTAAAACTTTTTGTGCCCAATGCAATCTCACATGCTGGTACTTTCCAGTGGCGAAGTGGGAAAAGCCGGTAAAAAATAACATACCTCAATCTAGTTTGTCATGCATCATGCTGCCCACTGGGAAACCGTCAGGAATCGGGTTATAGGAATCCCTGTCACTGGTACTCTCACTAACTTACTGGTACGCTTTTTTTTTTACGTGCGCAAAATCTCCATGGATACCTCTCCACCGGAGCCGGTGGGAGAGGCTATGTCGGACTCGAACCGACTAAAACGCACGCCGCCTGTGGGTCGTTTTGGTTGCCGAAGTGTCGATCATCGGACGAAGGTCTGGTGCTGGCGTTCCTCTCAGGGCAGTGACGCTTTAATGCTTAATGGAAAATTTGAATGATGAATGAATCTAAATGCTTGTTTTCCACCTCAAGGTTATATGACATCAAACCGCACAAGTTCAATTGCCTAATCTCTAGATTGTGACACAATTATGAATGAGAAGGCTAAATCTTTTCACTGGCGTATTATTTTCAATTGAAGTCAATGTCACTGGCGAGGCTAGGCGCTACAATAGAAAATAATCGCCAGAACTAAGTTGTTTGTACGACGTAGTTATTGTTAGTGTTATATCTTTATTGTATTTGCGTGAAGGAGTAGGCAGAGGTGTTATTATATGTGCATCGCTACAGCTATTTTTGTTTCTCTGATATAACTTATCCTTGTGGTGACGGAGAAAGAATAAGAGATAATAAGATAATGTCGTAAGAGGCGACTAACGAAAAAATACGCAGACGATATCACTGCGAGAGAAGGAAAACTCGAAATAAAACCCTGTACCAACTCGTCTGGCCAGTGTGGAAACAGTACGCCAAAGCCTCCCAACTTAGCGAGAGGCCTATGTTCAGTAGGTGATTGCTATGGGCTAATTGATTGAACTTATGAAGGAAGTAGGAACCCATGTGGAAATTTTTCCCGACTGCTACGGATTTCTAACAGAAAAATTTAATAACGCTTTACCCGTTCCAGAAATGGAACCCAAGACCACAGAATTGCACACAAACTTACGCAAACGATGAGTTATCACATGCATGTTGGATGCAAAATAGGCCCTAACTGGATTTCCAGGTCTAATTTGAGCCACCTGACTTCAGTATTTCGTAGTTTCCGTTAGGACAAGTAATTATGCTATATACTAGCTGTTACCCGCTGCATTGCCTGCTTGGAATTATAATCCCATTTCCGCAAGCCATGAGAATGTTTTTACGGGATTAAAAGGAGCCTATGTATTAGTCTAGGCAATAATCTATTGCAGTTCCAAATTTCAATCAGATCCGGTCAGCCGTTAGAGAGTGATTGAATAACAAAGAAGTTAAGACACTTTCAAATTTATAATATTAGTAGAATAGTTTTATCATTCATTCAATAATCATTCATTCATTATCAAATACCTTCGCTTTATTTAGTGATATATCAGTAAGTTTAGTGTACATATTATAAACAGCTTAAACTCAACCCTGTCTAGCCGAATATCAATTAATGTGGTAGACTATTACGTTATACTAATGGAGACCTACATTATGGACGTGACCACGTCGGCGCCGACACGAATACACGTAATTAATCCATCCAATAAAAAGTATGTAAATGTCCAGTAGAATGGAATGGAATTGTGCGGAGATAATATCCTTTTTTTTTATATATAGAACACGTCAATTGGACTTCGCCTTGCCTGATGGTAAGCTGAAGGCAAAGTCTCGGAAAAGAGGGTCACCATTACTTACACATACCGTGTGACAATTGTGACACTCAACTTGGCGGCCTCATAATATGCTGTTTTCACGCCCCGCTAAAAGTACCCGGGACTGTAAGAAGAAGGAAACATGTGAGCTGGTAATTAATTCCAGGCCTTAATGGTGCGACAGAGGAAAGAGTCACCGAACCGCTTGGTTCTTGATCGAATCGCTTGTCCTGTGTAGGAAAGGGGAGGGTGGGACTAGTTGAAAGAGCTCATCAGAACACTCACCATGGTACAGACGGTAAAATAAAGCCATGGACGCAACATCTCTACGCATCTGTGAAGGTTTTAGGGCGTCCGTAACCTCAGGATTCCCAATGACGCGGACTGCACTCCACTACATGGTTACAGTGCAATTGGACTAATAATGAAGTAGCTCAATATTACCATCTTCATTCCTTTATTGGGTTAATGGAGAACCATCTTGGCAGTTTTTCCAATACATGTATCATTTTCTGAACCTTTTTCCCAACTTGATTGGAGTCGTCTTCCCAGTCTGTGATGCGGCTGCAATCTTTAGATAGTTCAACTTTTAGGAATCCTCACCGCATAAATGCTCTCCGAAGCTCGTGAACACCCAGAGCAATGGAAATAGACATTCTTTGAATCAACTGAGATGATAGACGATCTATAGGTTCCACCGTCTCTGTGTCATTTCAGTGGTAAGGACTACCCTCGACCCGAAACTGTCCAGCAACAGTATGCAACTACGACATACTGATTATATAGGACTGTTTAGAAATACAAGGGAGATTTCGCTATATACATACTCAATAGGTTTAAAGACTTAAACCTGATTATAATATTTCCAAAGTTTTTGAAAATAGGACAAGTATTTTACGTTGTGTCCCAACAAATTTAAATAAATTTAAATTAGGTATACAGTTTCTTGATTTTGCCTGAACCGCGAATATTGACTTATTCCTTTAAAGTAAATTCCTAGTCCTTCCTTGAATTTACGAATAGTTCATTTGCACCTATTCAAGTAAGACTGAGTAAGATTTTTCATTGCAACGAAGTCAAATCATTGGATTTTCAACCAATTGCCAAGAAATGTTCACTAACTTAGTGCTATGGAACGATATTTTAAAATTGTTCCCTAAGTTGATGCCGGAGGGTTGAAGCCTTGTTGGCAAGAACTTACTGGGTAGGACGGTACCGGTATGATAGATGCCAGAAGTGTAAGATTACCTAAGACATATTCTTCACACCCTGGCTGTGTAGGGGTAGGACTGTACTTATCAGTCAAAGAATCAATTTCGTTTATTCAATTTAGGTACATAAAGAGCAATGTGAACGTTAAATTTTCACAATTATGTCAAGAAATATTATAAAAATATTAAATAAGGTAGATAGATCAATCAATCAATTAGCCCACCGCAGTCTAGGACATAGGCCTCTACCAATGTGCGCCATTTTATCCGATCCTCTGCCTTCCATGATAGGTAGATAAACCATTGGAAATCATCTCTTTGACGATTATACAAATGCATACGTCCTTAGGCCACGATAATATCCACTTCCCATCAGATGTCAATGAAAAAAGAAGCTTTTTTTTACGTGCGCAAAATCCCCATGGATACCCCCCCCCCCCCACCCCCCACCGGAGCCGGTGGAAGAGGCTATGTCGGACTCGAACCGACTCAAACGCACGCCACCTGTGTGTCGTTTTTGGTTGCCGAAGGTGAGGTTGACAGGCATATGACTCGCAAGTACACATCTGAAACATACAAAATGTCAAAAGACGCGCAAGCAACATTAGCTTCTCTGAATATGTAACTGAAAAAATAATTGTATGATATACAACACAGAGACAATGGTTTACGAAACGTCGTCCCCGCTATATTTATAATCCTAATATAATTTCGTAATAAGCGTATTATCTACGCAACTGATTTATTGATGGGCCATCGCCAAACAGCGGCTGTAAAAGCTATGAGACACGTTTTTTTACAGCTGACATTTATGTTTTTACACAAACATAAACATACTCGTACACTAATTCATTTTGTACATTAAAAATAATCATTAAGATTGCATGGAAAGCTTATAAATAATTACCGTTATTCGCCCATTGGTCGACCATAATCGTTATTGAATTTGTAATAAACATGAATCATAGTGGAGACAGAACTGTCTCCATTTTTTGTTTACTTTACTTTACGTGAGTTAATTATTAACTTAGGTTAATAACTTCATTAAGAAGAATGTTTTTTTTTTATTTACAAAACTTTTTTATATACTTTTTAATTATCTTGAACCGATACTAATGTAAATTCGTCCATATTTAGTCTTAAGAAATTCTAATTGTAAATTGACCCTAGAGAGAACATCTACACCTACCTCGCAGGATTGACGTCCTTCATGTGTTCTAAAGGCCAATTCTCGTACCAAAAATCTGTTCGAAATTCAGTCTCGATCTAATCGTAAACTCGTAAACGACAAAAACAGTATTGTCGTAACACCATTTTCAAGGACCGAATGCAATTATTGGTGAAATGAGGGTGTAATTTTTTTTATACCGCTTGGTTGGCAGACAAGCACATGGTCCGCCTGATGGAAAGTGGTTACCGTGACCTATGGACGTTTGTAACACCAGAGGAGTCACAGTCGCGCTGCCAACCCTGTAAGTGCAGAGTTTCTGTGCCGTCAGTGTAGAAGAAAAAGCAGGACAAGCCTTTAGTCTTCCTACTGACAGCACAAATTCTCCAGTGAGCTCTGGCTACCTACCCTACTCACCGCTGGGAACACAACACTCAATAAAAATAAAAAATAATAATTCACCTCTGCCTAACCCTCCAGGGATAAAGGCGTGACTATATGTATGTAAGTATTTTTCAAGAAAGAGCATTGACAACGTGATCTGTTTTAACATTTGAGAGATACAGATTAGATCGTGACTGAACTTTTTATATATTCTCTGGTCATTAACACATAATTTCAACACTAGCACACCATTGCTATACAAACGCACACATCCATGTATATCTTAATTTAACAAATATTGTATTGTTCATTACTTCAATGAAAATTTAAGCTGAACATAATCCGACATGTCATCACAACAATTGCGTCAAAGACCTTGACAATAGTTATATTCAGTTGATGGGACCTTCACCTGATACCGGGATATAAACGTTCAGTTTATTAATTACATCCATCTCATAAACTCATGTCACAATGAACCACTGACTGCATCACATGGAGGTCTATCCTTGGCCTTTATTTTCGTTATAATTACATTCTGAACTAATTAATTCAGGCCACTTGCAAAATGGGCCTTTTTTGTGCTAAGTAAGTAATGCTCTGTTCATATAATTATGCTCCATTCGATTAGGTAGTTAGGTATAAAAATCTTAAAGCGACTTTTTATAAAAACAGAAATTAAACAAATAAACTAGGCTAACTGACTAACTAGTGGTTAAATTCCAGTATTTAGTTTTTAAAATGAAACTCATTTTATAGTACTAAAAAATCTAAATAGAAAAATATTTATAAACTGAGTTTTAAAATAAAATAATATACATATCTGAACCTGCAGGTATATTCTGTATTGTTTTTATATTTTGATTCAGATAAATCCCATGTACATTACGTAAATAAAACACATCAAGATTTTTTTTTTTCGTTTAGTGTAGCTAAACGATTAGATCAAATAGGTATCACCTTTTTACTCTTATCCCGTATATATTTGAAGTCCTATATATATTTTTCCATTGAAATCTATTTGCAGTCTTTAAACATTTCGGATTCATTCATATTTATTTGTTTACTGACAGATAGCTCAAATATAAATTAGGAAACTCTTCTCTTTATCTGAACACAAAAATTACTTACCAATAAAAAATCTATTTATATTTTAATTTCCATTGAAATCAAGTACCTAAGTATATACATTTAAATCTGTCAATAAAGTATTGATAGATGATGTGGGCCCCGGCACATGTTACCATAGGTCCCACAGACAGTTTCCTATGTAGATTTTTTGTTTATCGACACCTATCGGATTAGAACTATCCCATTTTTCAAATAGATGCATCCAACACAAACCATAGACGTTTACAAAGTTCCATAGAGTTTGAGGGTTTCGAAAGCGTGTATGAGATTTGTTGTCTACTCTTTTTAGGTTTATTGGATTATGAATATGTTTTAATTGATTTCTTTCTTTCGTTTTATCTAACATATTATGAATTAGTATTGCCAATGGCCGGTTTTACCGTAAAATCATGCGTTTGCGAGCGTTCTTCTATAAATTTCAATTCTATTTTTAACTTGAGTTTCAGGACGGAGCACGTAGTTCATGCTGATTATAAGAGGTGGCGTTAGTAGGCACGATTGTAAATTTAAAAAAGTTTTACTTTAAATAATATATTACAATTATAATTTAAAACTCACGATTTAATACTTAATCCCTAAAATGTTTTAATCAAACTTACAAGTAGCTATCGATTACTAGATCTGTTAATCAATTCAATAAGAGTGGTATGAAGAATGACTTATGCTTAGTAAGTAATAAATCAGTTTCTCGCCGCGACGCTTAAGGTTCAAGGTCCCGTTGTTCGGCCGTGCCGTGACCCTCTGCCATCGCTTTCGGCTATGCATTCCCTAATACGTAGCTTTAGAATGCCGACAGGCTACAAAATTGGTAAGGTGTACAGATATCTAATTCTAGAGTTATGCCGTGCAGCACAAAATGGCAATACCGTTTTACAATACTTTCAACGCGTGTTTAACATTATTAGATACTCGCTTTCGGCATTGTAGGTCACAATGTTACAAGTTTTATGCATCCCCGATTTTAATGCAGCTTTCTTTCGTTTGTAAGCTGACGATATCGAAATCGTTCTTAGCTACTTATAAATTATGATTATCTGTTTATGACCTTACGGCCGATTTTTGAAGCGAGGACGCATTTTCATTATTATGCCCGTGGTTGCGTATTATTATGCTCGCGTGTATGTTGATTATCGCGACCAAACATTTCCCAAGCTCTAGTCTATCTGTGTACCAAGTTTCATCAAAATTGGTTTATGCGCGAAAGCTTAGGTAAGACAGATCAAGGTTAGCATTTCCAATAATAGTATCTATAGATTTACTGTGGTAGTTAGATTCGATTTTGTAGCTTGCTATTATGTTGCGGTAGCTTTAGAACGCGTCTGGAGCTGATCGCAGTCCGCGATAGACCGACCATTGTACAGAAAACATGAAC
This sequence comes from Eilema griseolum, assembly GCA_963662185.1. NCBI lineage: Eukaryota > Metazoa > Arthropoda > Insecta > Lepidoptera > Erebidae > Eilema > Eilema griseolum. Next base: position 8,494,665 of record OY759256.1, on the reverse strand, counting down.
ATATTATTGCGTTTAAACGCTCCTGTAGTTCTTTTGTGCAACCACTGTTCTGCGAAGAGAATACACTGTTTTGGTTTTTTATTCTAACTATAAAAGCATTTTACTTGTAAAATTTCTGTTTAGTAAACAGAAAGTAATTGATTATGTGCTGTTATCTAAGAGGTACAGTAATAAGGTCTTGGGTATAGAAGTTTGGGTTCAAAGGAAATTAAGGAAGACCAGTTTTTAAATACTTATATCTATACGTTGGAAATTATAACATAATCAAGAGTTTCCAGTATTATACTTACCTCTAGCTTCAAAAGCCTAACGTGCCTATTGCCTTCAATTGGAAAATTTTCCCAGACCTCGTCCTACTATTAACAATTGAAATAGACGTTACTCGATCTCTGAATCTCTGAACACCTTTCCAACCTCTGAACTTTATGCATATCGCTACCCCACCACTATTACCAAAACATTCACCTACAAAAATAATCTCCAACTTTCGAGAACCAATTCCCAGCGGATCCTGTAACGAATTCCTGGCAACATTGCCGTGTAGCACTCTGGCGTGATGTCCCGATTGCACAGCGGGTACATGTCTCATTGTTTATTCAAATTCGACCGACTGGGTCTGTGTTCCCACGGGTCGGAGCCTGGCACCACTTTACACCTAACGAGCCAAATCGAGGGGATTTTTGAATACAGTAGGTCAAATATTAACGGTTGATATTTTTTTAGGGAACATGACTTCTTTATTATTTTGGATTCCTGGTCTATATACATATATATACATAGCCTATTCACAGTTAATTTTAAAAGGTAAATTACGTATTGTCGTATATTCTTGTTTAATACTTTTTAGTGCGTGATTTTTCAGCAGTCGGGTTTTAGTTTTAGCTTATTTTTTTATAATATCGTCAAAATGCGTCGTAGGTCATAGTGACGAAGGTCTTTTGATTGACTAAAATGCTGGAATATCCTAAACATTGCCAGCGGTACTCTAGAGGTGCGAAGGGAAGGAGGAAAAGCCGGAAGGCGGACCCCAGGTGCTAGATGAAGGCATAGTTTCGTTATTATGATCATGCTGTAATATCCTATAAGTACTCAGCAATGATGGACTTTAGTAAATATAATTACCGCTGATTATAACCAATATTGGAAGTAATAAAAGTGTTAAATTAATGTAATTACCGGTACAGGACTATAGTAATTGACGTTAAGGAATTTAACATTGTATTACCATAATAATAGTAATGAGTAAGATATTTACGATATTCGTTTTTTAAACATGATAAATAGCCCGTTAAAAAGCGCAAGCCGCATGCGAGTCGTTTTTGTTTGCCGAAGGTGAGGTTAACAGGCATATCCCTCGCACCCCAGCCGAACCAGGGTCATCTCTCTCGATCTGGCCCTCTCCGCGGGTGTGGGGACTGCAGAGTCCACAACTAGTCCCTGTAAATGGTGACAGGCGGCTCCACCCCTCACCACCAGATTATTATAGGTACCTAATACTAATGTAAATGACCACATCAATCTAAAATTATTATTTTTAGTATTACAGCTTAGCCTCGAGTTATTGGTAGAGCCCCATATCGTAATATTCTAGGGATGTGTGGGACCTTACTTCGGAGTCCATGCTAACGTTACCTGCTAGGCGGTAAACCTCACGATTAACAGCCGAGACTTTACGAAGACCTCCGATGCAACTCATTCTTTTCTTCTTTTGATATTATTTACTATATCACGAAGTCGACACTGCATATTGAAGATTGATTCGATCTCTATCGATGGCCTTCACTCTTGAAGACTTCACCTTCAGTGTACCATCTCATATTACTAAACTATTTAATACTATATATAATAATCTACACTATAAGGTTTAAGTAAAGATATTAGTTATTCTTTATTGTTGTTTTGTGCTATTCGTTCTCACTATCTTATGAATATCACATTTCATACTCTTCAAGATCTTCTCTCGCAATTTGCTGGAAGGAATTTCTTTTAGAAATAACTTACAACTTTTTCCACTATCCAATCTATATAATGTATTATTGTGTGCATAAATTTGATTGCCGCGTGGTTTGGACTACCCCATCTCTTCCTGTGTGTCGTACAAGGCGACTAAGGGATAGAGTTGTTTAACATCAGACAGATATATACAGCCCAGACTCAGCCTCAAATGCATGTCTCGAGTGAACTATAGTGCCCGGAATACGGCAATAGGCTCACCCCTTATTACGTGGGACTGAATACAATTATTGGTGGAATGTGAGTGGTAATTCGCCTCTGCCTAACCCTCCGGGGATAAAGGCGTGATTATATGTATGTAAATTTAAAAGGAAATAAATAAAATGATCTGCCTTCGTTGGACTTGAGTGCCAGCTTTCCATCAATCTGAATGTCATATTTAAGTGCAGTAAATAAAAAAACGTGTCCCTCTCTTATCATTAATTCTAATAAATAATGTATCAGTTACACGTAGTCAGTGGGTTATATACCCAGTGGATGTGTACACAAGGTTTGATTTTGCATAACATTACCCCACATTCGGCACCCTCAACCCCAATGACCTCGTTACAAATCTAAATGTGAATATATTCAACGTTTGCCTTAACGAGAATAATGTGGATATTAATTTTTATGGATAGACCTATGGCTATAAGCCTTTTGTATATCTATATAGGATTTGGACATTACGGTTTGTTTTTTTTATGCGTGGGATTACGTCAAGATCTTTGGATAATTGACACATACATTAATCTTAAAATAACAATGCCAGTTGCATCCAAACCTCTATAATATTATAAGTTTATAAAGAAAATTATAAGTATTTTTATCTGCATTTTAGATCCTGCATTTATGCTTCGTTTGGATCTAGTTTTTCCAAGAATATTTTTTGATCTATTTAATCTTAAAACGATACACTGCGTGCGGTGTGATGAGTAGGGTAGCTAGAGCTCACTGGAGAATTTGAACTTGAACTAAAGGCTTGTCCTGCTTTGTCTTCTACACTGACGGCACAGAAACTATGTACTCACAGGGTTGGCAGCGTGACTGCGACTCCTCTGGTGTTACAAACGTCCAAAGGCCACGGTAACCACTTTCCATCAGGTGGGCCGTGTGCTTGTCTGTCACCTAAGTGGTATAAAAAAAGCATTTGTGTATTCGAACATCTAACTTTTTCTTTCTTTACGGAGATCAAAACTCAACTGTCGTGTCTGTACGTTGCAAGGTGACCACTTAAACCGTTGCAGCATTCGTGCAGTTAATCGTTTCGTAGATTACTAGACTGCAGAGTTAGACGGTTTACGAAATACGTTGTGAATTTTGAAGATTCCATGACAGACGATCACCTTCACATCTTATGATGGTGTAAAACAGCTAGCCTACAGCCGTGGTACCGGCAATTTTCGTGCGTAGTATCTCGTATCTAGTAATAGAATAGAATAGTAGTTAATTTAACATATCTTAAGTTGTTTTTATTATATTTCCACAGCCTCCATAGCGTGGCGGTAGTGAACGCGGCTGCTACGTAAGAGGCGGGGGTTTTACCCCGCTTAGTGCAAATTTACATGAATATAGGTTTTTTTTTTTTACGTGCGCAAAATGGAGCAACGCGTGGAGCCGGTGGAGGAGATAACCGACTAAAACGCACGCCGCCTGTGGGTCGCTTTGGTTGCCGAAGGTGAGGTTGACAGGCATATCCCTGGCACCCCGGCCGACCCAGGGCCATCTCTCACAATCTGGCCCTCTTCTCGGGTGTGGGGACTACAGAGTCCCCAACTCGTCCCCGGAAACGGGGAGGCGCGCCTGCTTCTGCCAGGGTGACAGGCGGCTACTCTATCACCCCCAGGCCGGCGCTCATGGGGGGCGGAGGTCGTTCATCGACCTCCGACGCCCGAGGGAATATAGGTATAAGAATTGCCCTGGTCGTGCCTTGGAAAGCACTTAAAGCAGTCGTTACGGGTAGTTGGAGACCTAAAAAGTCCAGCAACTGGTCTAGCTGTAATGCTTCGATATCGTCTTTGGGTTGTAGAGGTCAGATGGCAGTCGCTTCATGGAAAATATCGAACTTTAACCAATTGCACAGTTAGACTGGTAAAGCGTACCCCAGACTCCGAAGTGAAAACTTCTCATGCGACTTGGATTAACGCTAACATGAGGAAAAAGATCCCAAGTTCTTTTTTTCCCCCAGGATACTGTCCCGACCACTTAACAATTAATATAATAGTTGGTGTAGAAGAAAGTGTCTGGCTACATTAATTGCACGTATAAATACAAGAGGATCCGATCGAAAACTCTTGGAGTAAGTATGTAGGAGCTGACCAAAATTTTTGCATATAAGGCCCCATACTGTATTGACGAATTCCTAATTGATAAACTTTTAATATTGTAAACGATTAGTTTTTACCATTCGGCCATACATTTCGGTCGGTATTGCAAGAAAACACGAGTCAATTCATGTTTCCTTGCAATAATGGCCGCGGCGCTACAAATGCCAATAGGTGAAGGTGGTAGAAGTAATTTTGGTATACCTCGTATCGTTAGATGCTCTACTATTCTTAAATCTTGAACAGATCTTTTGAACTTCTTAGCGACTTGTAAATATTTAGCATTATTTTCTGTATGCAATAATAAATAATAAATTAATGTCTACGTTATATGTCAGGATCGTAGCAAATGGAGATCCGTGATCTCTGCCTACCCCTATGGGAGACAGGCGTGATTTTATGTATGTATGTATGTATGTCTACGTTATAGCATTCCATGGTCATTATTCCCGCATATTAGTATTATTATTATTTTATATAGGACACGTCAATTGGTCTTCGCCTCGCCTGATGGTAAGCTGATGGCAAAACAATACGACAGAATTGAAACAATAGTGCTATTTTCGATGGTACTGATAACAATAGAATGCTGTTACATGGGCACATTGGTTGGTCGTGGTTTCGGCTATTATACATGTAACATAACATAACATAAACTCACGCCTTTATCCCCGAAGGGGTAGGCAGAGGTGTTAGCAACCACATTTCGCCAGTTTATGTTTAGGTCCCAATGTAATAGGTGGCGAGCCTATTGCCATTAACCGGGCACTTATAAACCTGCGATAAATACACACATAACTTCGAAAAGCATCTAAAAGTCATTGGTGTGTGCCATGGTAAAACCTGGGATCGAACCCGAGACCTCGTCTCAGCAGTCCATTACCCATACCACTAGGCTACCGCGGCTATTCGGCTATTATCTTATATATAAAATTCTCGTGTCACGGTGTTCGAACTTGAACTCTCCGAAACGGCTTGACCGATTCTCATGAAATTTTGTGAGCATATTGAGTAGGTCTGAGAATCGGCCAACATCTATTTTTCATCCCCCTAAATGTTAAGGGTTGTCCACCCTTAACAATATATGGCAAAACAATGTTTGCCGGGACAGCTAGTACATGTATAAATAAATATTATGGTCTATATTTTGATACGTTGAATAGTACAGTATAATATTTTATATTAATTACTATTAGACTTATCAGGATAATGACCATGTTTTATTTGGAGTTTCCGATTTCCGTTTACCGCCAATACTCTATAGTTCCTCTGTCGTCATGACGTCTGCAATAGTGCCGGAATATCGGACACTCCAAATAATACATGGTATTGTTATAATTTTAAAAACTTAGATAGATAGATAGATAGATAGATAAATAATACTTTATTGTACACCAATACATTTACAACTGAGACAAGTAGGTAACATGCATATACAGTTTAATGTACAATGGGCGGCCTTATCGCTGAAGCGATTTCTTCCAGGCAACCTTGGGATGGACAGTAATGTGACAAGACAAATGATATATGGTGTTCAGTTGATACCAAAATTATTATATTGATAAAGTTTATATTAATAGCAACACTGATATTTCAAATTATTATTTAAGTAAAAAAGACCTTACAACAAATATTATGAAATAAAATACACACTTTTTGTAATACAAAATATTTATTCCAAATAAATCGTAAAAGTAAAAAAGTATCTTCTTTCCTTCCCCTCCCCACTCTTCAGAGCACGCCACTGCCGCTGCAGGACAATCTCAATATCCTAGGTATGGATGTTCGCTGCAACCTGAATAACAAAAACTACATCGAAAGCATCATCAAAACAGCCTCACGAAAACTCGGAGTCCTGAACAGAGTGAGACGATTTTTCACGCCGGAGCAGCGGTGTCTTCTATACAAGACACAAATTCGCTCCTGTGTGGAGTACTGCTCGCATCTCTGGGACGGTTCAGCAAAGTACTTACTAGATGCTCTCGACAGGTTGCAGCGACGTGCGATCCGCATCATTGGGAATCCCGAGATCACGAACACCCTAGAACCTTTACAGCTGCGTAGAGATGTTGCGTCCATGGCTGTATTTTACCGTCTGTACCATGGGGAGTGTTCTGATGAGCTCTTCCAATTAGTCCCACCCTCCCCTTTCCTACACAGGACAACGCGTGCAGGTCTTAGATGTCATCCGCACACGGTGCAAAACATCCGATCAAGAACCAAGCGGTTCGGAGACTCTTTCCTCTGTCGCACCATTAAGGCCTGGAATTCATTACCAGCTCACGTGTTTCCTTCTTCCTACAGTCCCGGGTCCTTTAAGCGGGGCGTGAAAAAGCATATGATAAGGCCGTCAAGCTGAGTGTCACCATTGTCACACGGTATGTGTAAGTAATGGTGACCCTCTTTTCTGGGATTTTGCCTTCAGCTTACCATCAGGCAAGGCGAGGTCCAATTGACGTGTCCTATATAAAAAAAAAAAAAAAAAAAAAAAAAAAAATATTCCTATAAATTATATTTATAATACTTTTATTACATGCTTAGGCATTCCTAATCCATATATGCTTATAATTAAATGATATGTTTATAATATGATTAATATAATTTCCTTATTCTATTCATATAAATAAAGCTTCTTACAGAAAAGGAATGAAACCATTTATTAAAATAAATTAAATTATTAAGATAACAAATGGTTAGTGTTTTATTTACTTTTATACTATCATATAGGTTTTCATGTAATTGGTACGTAAGTGTTATATAAATGAATGATTACGATTCCACATACATTTATATATTTTATAAAAATAAAATAAATGTAACATTTTTAACACATTTAGGAGCAGTTACAAATCGCAATTATACTTATATTTGAAATATTTAAATATAATTAATTAATTGTAACCACATTTATATAACCTTTCTTGGCACTACATTTACTTTTATTTATTATACGATATAACTAATTATACGACAATTTCAATAATTTTCTTTTATGTATTAATTACATTTTTATTTGAAAAAAATATAAAGAATTACCTTATATGATGGCATTTTAGATATTACATTACGCAATTCATTTATCTTCATTTAAAAAGTTAATGAAACGCTTTACGTACTATCAAGTGCTTTTACGATAAGTAATTATATTTATATTAACATGCAATATAAACAATTACATTGGGTAGAATATCCTTGATAATGGTCAATATCCTATCAATATGCGTATCGCTTGTCGTAAGTTAATCTTACAACAACGAAACTACAAAAATAATATAAAAATATTATCACAACACACATTGTATAAAATATCACAAATAAGCTAAACTTACATTAGCACTTCAAAATTACACAGCTATACCAGTAGTACGATCTTTTAAAATACTTCATCAATTTTTTATACTGTCTACAATAAACACATCGATTCTTTAGGCAAAATTTTGACTAGATTCATGGCGATTACATTCACAAAAAAATAATACACCAATCACAAAATGCAATGAATTGAGCAATTAATCCAAATTGTAAACTTCTAACTTATTTTAACTTTTCGATGTGAATATGTTCAAGAACTTCGTTTTGATGTTGAGAAGGGTAGTAAACGACCTCTTCACCTTCTTCTTCGGTACCACCTCTGGCCTCAAGAAAGGTTCTGAATAGGATTTCTGCATCACAGGGTGACTTGACTCAACTTGTTTAGGTAACTGGTATTTGTACTCTTTAACGACCTTTTCTTCTGTCGGATCATACCTGTACAATACAGAGTATGTACGCTTCACTTTCTTAGGCACCCTCGGTGTGTTTGGGGTCCTATCACTCTTACACCTCTTGACTTTATTCCGCCCGTAGTAATCTTGGTAACTATCAGCATCTACATAAATGAAGCGCTTTCCCAAAGCCTGCTCTCTCTCCTTCTTCAAACTTTTCCACGATGCGATGACAGACTCACGACGGAACGTTTTATTAGGATTGTGACGGCTGATGAGGTAGCCTGAATCATCCTGTATGTTGGACGTATCTTTCAGTGGAGAGCCTCTAGGACTCGGGCTGTAGTCTATCTCGTAGTCGTCTCTCGACACCTGAAATAGACATAAATAGTTGATGAGCATCTTGAATTGAAACTAGCACAAATAACTATCAATGTTAATCTCCAGCTGTCCTATAAACAACTCTCGACTGCCACTGATCTAGTGGATTATATTTAAAGTATCAATAGAACGTCCCTACGTGACTGTCGGAACGTAAGGCCAGGTTATTCCTCTATCCCTTTGTATTATTAATAGGATAGATTTAGTCAGTGTTTAGCGCGTTCGTCATTCGAGCCCTTCGGACGGTGACCACATGTCTGACGCCACCTGTCGTGAGCGCCATGTGTCTCAAGCAACAACCACTTGGCAAAGTTCGTGAGTCGTGACGCCCTTTTGATGAACTGCAACCGTGAACTGTCTAGGAAGCTCTATGGGAGCGTAATATTTATATTAAATTGTCATCTAAAGGTTGTTCATATCTACAAAGGCTACTTTTAATGTGATGCCGTCATGAAACAGATAAACAAAATTCCATCGAAAGGTCGAGCGATAAAAAATACATTTTCATGAGATTGGCCCTTGGTAAATGCTTTCGGGTTTCCTAATGTACCCACCGAAATAAAAGCTTTCACGTTAACGACTCGCTTTGCACAAGTACCCCGCGGTCATGCGCGTTAGTTACAAGTTAATTCGATATTATGTAATGTTTTTATGGTTTTCTTGGAAGCTGAATCTATGACGTTGTCGGCCAGTGGTCAGATAATGGGTCACGCAGAAATAGACGGTTTATTATTGGAGTTCGTTAGAACATGGTGCAGAGCAAACAGTGGAATAGAAACATATGGAGCTGCCCGTCTGGATAAGATTTTCTAAATCTAAAATTTAAATTGATGTTAACAAAATATTATGAAAATTTCAAATAATAAATTAATTTTCCATTATATTTACTACGAAAAATATTTTTAGTCAAAAAAAAATTATTAAATTTAAAAATGTCAATATTGCATCTAGATTACAGAGTATAAAAGTCTAACCTACTTTATATTTTTTGTCCTAATTATCAAATGTAGATAGTTTTTTATAACCTACGCATTACAGAAACTAAATACGTTCACAGATACTACCATGAAAAATTAGTGCGACTTTGTTATTTGACAGACTCATATTGTATTATGCTTTTTTTTTAATGGAAGAGTGAAAAAAACATTGCACTGTTGCGAATTTAGGTCGCTCAGTAGAAATGGGTCATTTTTAAATAGTCGTCCTATTAGTTGTGTTCGTGAACACGGTCTAATTAAAATAGTAAATTAAACGTCACGGATCGAGGCTACTTATTTTTCGTGTTTAATTTTGTTAACCTTGTGCGTTTTCGTTTTCAGGTAATTTTTTACTGTCCATCAATGTGCAGGCACGCGTCGTCGGTCGGTGAGTGTCTCTGACGTATCCACGCTACTCTTTCGGTAGCCGTGGCGTGTCCTATTTCGTCCACTCGTTTTGTAATACTACATTAAAATCGGCATAGTATAGTATTTCTGTCCCGTGCATACTCGCGTTATTTGTGGATGTTATTATAGTTGTGAAGGTGATAACGTTACTAAAACGCGCCGTTAATTTTGTCACGGGTTATTTTAGAGAACGCATCGTTATACTCAATGCAATGTCTATTATTGTACGGTTGCAACGTGGTTGTAACATGTGTTATGCTGTTTGCGGTAATATATTGAGGTCTGCGGAAACGTTAACCTTCTGCGTAAATTTCTAACTGTAAACGATTTTTACACCGATTCATTAGAAAGTAGTAAATTATTAAATGTGTCACTAGTACGTGATAATATGTTTACGTAAGTGCAATCAATTTGCAAAACTGTCTGCCTATAAGAATTTAATTACTCATAGTGAAGTAATTAATGACTTAAAACTTGTATTTTGATTTACGAATCAGATTAGAAATCGGTACGTTACTGTGATTAATGCGTACCGCTAACCTAGGCCTCTTAGGCATTTCAAAATAAGCTCTAAATGTACATGTTATAGTGCATTTTTGTATCTTGCAACAGTGTGTTCAGTTTTTAAGTACCGTTGACTCGCAAACGGCGCGCAAAAAATAGCTCATAGTTTTATCTTTAAAATTTACAGCTAGGTACTTACGTACCTATATCCTCTTCAGTTTTGCAATGTAATGGTTGGACTAGACTTGACGTTTAACTAGAAATTATATATTTTTTACGCGGCCATAAAATCTAACGGCATTCACACAAATGTACCTACCTACCTAAGTATTATGATTTTCCATTTGAAGGCAAGTTTGTTTCAGATATAGAATGCCGCTTTAGAAGTCAGCCACAAGATTCTAAACAATTTTTTGTTTACTTTTTCTGTAGCGAGTTATATTTAACATAAGTTTAGTAAACAGTATCATGTGCGCGATGAGTTTTGTGCTGCAAAATTCGTGTATTCATCCGGTGTACTTCAGATTTTTTAAAGAGATCTATTATCTGAAATTACTAACATTCTCGTTAACCGCTCTAGCTAAACTAAATTGCTAGTGCTAGGAATGGGTTCACGTCGGCCAAGATTCGAACCTGGAACTTAGCGATTACGATTTGCTAGGTCCCGGGTTCATTCATTGCCGATTCGTTTAACTATGCTACCGACGCTAATGATTATAGATGACACCCCCATCTATCTTCTTTACATTTATGACAGAAATTAGTTTTAAATATGGCTCCCAAGCTCTTTGGAAATTTTCAAATCAATCGTGAAGAGCATAGACAATTTTTGCTAAATTCATTTGGAGACAGCCCTGGTAACACACTTCGACATTAGGCAAACATGGTCTATTTCGAGTGCAGTTCAAGTATAGAACGCTATTATTAGTTTCTAGTTACGTGCGCTTGAGCACATTATTTTGTTTGATACAAGAACTAAGAGCTATAATGATCATTCGGATTGCTTTTTCATTACTCCTAATCTAAATTGAAACAGTATATAGTTAGCTTTTCTTTTTCATAATAGGGTGAGAACTTTTTTCTATTTCTTTTTTTGTTACGTTTTAAAATTCATTGGTTTTTAACGAGATATAATTTATGGGTTGGTCTTTTTATTTATGTGAGTAAAATCCTACATTTATCAAATTTGAGTATTATGACATCAGAATTAAAAGAAAATGTATGACCAGCGGTGTCCACGTCCACATTCTGAAAAATGGTCGAAATGGCAACCGAAATAAAAAAAAGGATTACATTTTAGGCAATGTTATGGTTAAAGTAGACACAAATTTTTATCATAACATATATTTTCTATAACAATAACATAGCTGATCGACCGATAAATGTGTTTTTAGACAATGACGTATTAAATTGTACTTGTGACTAACTGTTACTTGCCCACGCGCATTTTTTACCTCACTATTTTTCGATGAGTAACGTATTTTTTATACATAGTATTGCACCATCATATAAATATGTATATATTGATATATCATCACCCAATTCGATGATAATGACCCCAAGTTTAATGACTCGTTACTGTTATGGAAAATTGTTACAAACTATGTACATGAAAAACATTGTCCATGATTAGCTGTATTCTTTTTTTTAATTTGACTTCTTGGTGTGGGCTGTAGTACTTGTATACTTGTTAGCCCCATTGGCTGTGAGTACTTTGTATTGGGGTCACTTAAATATTTACTGTTACTTAATAAATATTTATAATGCAGCCTTAACTAATAAATAATATTAACTGCTTTGGTCGGCTTTCTGGGACTTAACACTTTTTTTTGAATTTTTTTTCTCTTTCTAAAGTTTTTTTTAAAGTAGTCGGCACAGTGGAAATATGAATTTATAGTCATATCGTTGGTTGACATGCTTGTAAAAAAATATTTTATGTTTAAACATTTATTTACAATAGTACTGTAATATTTCTAAATAATAATTTAATTACATAAAGGCAGGGTATAATCTTTAACTTTTATTTTTTAACCTCATTTGTTCATCAGCAACTCTCCACTTTCCTAACCATAAACCAGAATAGCTGTCAATGACAACATGTTAGAGATTTTTACACGAAGCATCTAGGCACTCGTCCATCAAGTTCAGATACCATGGACGCCGGTGAAAGCATACCAAATTGGCTAAGACCGGTCATCGAGTTATGACATGACAAAGAATTGACACTTCTGACAATTGATGTGACAACACATTGACACATAATACTTTCGAACTTATATTTATTGAAAGGAATAAAATGCGAGCGTTATCTGTTTCGAAATAATTTATTGTCACAAATGACAGTTCCATTTTAAAACAAAAAGCGTGAGAGTTTTCTATAAACAAAAGGTAATTGTTTTCCTCTGCATTGCGTTTCCGAACAAACACTCTGAACTGACAGTTAGGAATTGAGAACTTTTACTGTTATAGTAAGCTAGAAACTAAATCTATGTGACTTCATAATTATTACCTTCACAGTTCTAAAGTTTAGAGAAAGTAATACAAACTAATTATCTGCACCACCTAGAGATAAATTCATCACGGTATTTTTTTATAACCCGATAACCTTTACTGAACCGTAAAAATCTTTTGATGGAAGTAATCTTAACGATTGATCTGTAAAGTTTCGCTGATCGATTTTGTACATCGATTAAAATAATATTTATGTTTCAAACAAGTAGCCGTACGCCACTGGACCCGTGTCTGTATGGAGCAATGTCAAGAGCTTTACCACAAAAAGAATATAATTCCATATTCAAACAGCAGACACGCGCTGCAGTTCAATGACAGCGACCATACACAAGTCAGTTGCCTTTTAAGCGCATTAAAATGGCCATGCACTTTGCGTAATAGTTATCGCTGACCACCGTCCGTGTAAGCTCTATTTCGTAATTCAAATACGTGGGCACGACCAGTTATTGTACTACAGATAAATATCTCACTAGTTCTCCTACTGTGTAGGTTAATTAGAAGTTCAACCAAATTGTTTTTCTACTTACCACGCTTTCCCAACTACCACCAAGAATAGTTTTGTCCAACATCTTGCTGTATCACTAAGTATTCACTGAATAATCCAAAAATCCACACAATTAGGTATATGCAAATGTAGAATTATTTTTCTTGTTAGTAAACGATCACGTTGTCATTAGGGAATGCTGTGATTTGGCACAGTGCACACTCCGAGCTTTCCTGAACGACTGAAGCGTGTATGCTTCAGCGTCATATTTATAGTACGGGAGTTTGGAAAGAGGGCGGGTTTCAGGAAGACGGTTCGTTAGTGTCTTCCACTTAACACGTAGTCACGCCTTCGTATTTTAGGGTACAAGTAATATAGTTCGGGGAAGCCCGTCTAAAAGCGTCTGACGCTAGGGGCGATGCATCCTTACGTGTTCGTTTTCTATGTCAGAATCCGTTACCTGTTCCTATACCTGTACGGTTCGTAGAATGTAACGAACTTAGATAGTAAAGTTTAAAACAGAATAATTGCAAATAGACTTACTCCAACTCTTTTAAATTCTGTATACGCAGTATATGCCTGCAATAGAACGCATATGGGTACGACCATTAAAAGCAATATTTCACAGGCATTTTAAAGTTATTACAAAAACCACGAAGTATTTATCTCACTTTCATTCAAAAGGCTTATTACGTAATTTATCCCGAGTTTATGTGTTGTGTATGGTATGGTTGTAAGTCTTTAAGATTAAGTCAATTAATACGTCTCAAGCTCAAAGTCGTAAATATTAGAGGTCTTGTGAAATTATACACATAATTAATTAGCTGATTATCATAAATATCAAATTTAACGTATATTAAGAAGCGATCCCGTTAACAATGCATAAACAAATATATTTCTCAAGTGAATATGGAAATTCTATAGTAAAAACATAATATATAGTATAATAGCATTTACAGAAAATTGTTAACATTGATTTAAAAAATTCAAAAGCAAATAAGACTTTTTGACTAACTGCGAAGTGGTTTACGTCTGTCGGACGGTGTATTTAAAAAAATACATTTGAATTTAGAATCCTTTGAAAATTTTTGGCGCGATTTTCAAATGGTGTTTGTTTTACTTTCCTTACATGTTCCGTTTCGTTGCCGATTTATACATGCGATTGTATTTCATTGAGCAAAAGTGATAAAAACTTGCTGAAAAGTGTAAATAAACATGAACACCTTTCATCTTCTGTTTTAAAAATGTCGAAAAGGAGCTATAGATTAGCACACTTGTTGGCAAATATCTCTATTTACTAAAGATGCTGAACCCTTTCGTCTCGCCAAAAGTAGACTCATGTTTTCTCAACCTATATTGAAGTACATTAATCTTTTCAGTGTTGGTATTAGGTAAGTAATTGACTTTTGGATCATCGTTAGCTACAACGGAACGCAAATCCAACCTAGATTCCTTTTTTATACTTTTATAAAACAGTCATTAAATATTTGGAACAAAGTTTTAACTAATTTTAATGTATGTACTTCGAACATCATGACGTAAAACGATTACGATCGTATTTCACGTTTTGTAATCATCATCGTCATCATGATCTCAGCTTCAATCCCGATTTCACTATGGAGTCTGGAATCCGGTTTCCTTCTTCGCATGTTTTTTTTTTCACATCCAGCAGTGAGTATCTAGATTTATAGAATTCTATTTTTGAATTTATTCCCATGTTCATTCATAACATTTTCTGACCTTTGAATTTTGTTTTTTATGATTTCTGTTAAGAAATTCTCATTAGTATATTCTCTTCTCTCGCTCTCTCTTGTCTACCCCTACAGACTTGGAATGTTGCATGTCACAATAAAGTTGAGACAGAAAATCTGTTTGTATATGATATCACATTTAGTTACGCATTATTGACGCATGCAGCCAACAATTTAGGTCACTCCAAAGGTTTTTGGAGATTGGTTTGTAAGACCTGTCCCTTGGACAATATTTTCACTGGCTTCTAGAAGGTTCATTTTTCTAGAATTAATCACCTTTCGCCAATATTATATCCTCAATTAACACAGGTAGATGCAATATAAGACGAGGCTAGTTTTAATTTCTTTTTTCAACATTCCACACAGCACTATCTAGACGCATGGTAAGCATAGCTTAACTAGCTTGTGTTATGGAATCTAGCATGTGAATAAATAAACTTAGATACTTACATTTTTTTTGTAAATACATACACTTCATATATAGAAACACCCAGACCAATGCAAATATTCATGCATACAAATATTTACACTGAGCGAGAATCGAACCCGCGCCTCTTGCGTAGCAGTCGAACGTTCTACCGCTACATACGTTCTACATGGCACTTTTCGAGACTGCCATTGAAAATCTCCTTTTCACTGAAACCCCGGGAACACTTTTCGGCAAAACAATCCAGACCCTCATAGCAGTCGCACACAATTACGCCACAGAGTTAGTGGCAAAATCACCTAAACAATAACGAAATGCTTTTGCATTTGTGCTATGTATACACGAAACATGTACCATACATGTTGACAGTCGAAGAGTTCCTTTATTTGAAGCTAATTCTATATTCAGGTCATGTGTTGTCACCGGAACATAACTGAAATTAAAAATTCAACTCCAAAAGATGTGCTTCTAATTCAATTTAACCCTCACCAACTTATTAAAAAGCTGATATTATAGTTGTTTAACCCTACAATAGTTATAATATAATAGTATAAATTTCATCACTCTACTCACTTTATAGCCCGAACTTCGTACAAACCTGTTTACAAGCCTCCTTTACGAGTGTATCGGCCGCTGCGCGTGCGTCGGTTCTCGTTGCACTCCTGCGCATTGACGTCACGTGCCGATTTCCATTTGAAACCTTTACACAAACCGTAAACCGTAGCCGTAAATAATATGTAAAGTGCACTTGAAACTCTATTGCGAGGTCTGTAACCTATAAATTGAGTATAAAGTTATAACTTACCAATTGTAAATAGGTTGAAATAGGTGCTTTTAAAAATTAAAAAAACCCACTATAGGTCATGGACTCTTCTCGGTACAAGAAGAATTATTTCATAGTCCATATCGTTGAGGACCTATAATACGGATCTTAATACATCATAGGTTACTATTTCATCCGGATCGGACTAGAGGATCACAGGAACGAGATTACTAGTTGACTCGAAGATTATAGCTAGTAGCTATATAATGAGCCTCACTTAATAATCGTCATTGTAAAAATTAATAAGCGTCGGTAGCTTAGTGGCTTAGGAATCGGCCTTACGATCGAAAGGGTTCGAACCGACGTGAACCCACTTCTAACAAAAGCTTAACTGACGTGGTTAGAGAGAATATTAGCAATTTCGATTCTAATATACTATAATTAAAAAATACAAATATGAATCACGACAAAGACTATTGTAATACTAGATTGAGAGAATAAAACCACAATTAAGTGGCTCAATTGTAGTTCCGGAACTACACAGCTAACATTCACTTTGACAACTAAACACAATAATGATGGACCATAAGGTTTTTTTTCTCTCGGCACCACTTTAATGTTGTGAAGGTATCGGTATCAAGTTCTGAGTGGATCATTTGAATTTTTGATAGATTGTCGCTTAAAAATTTTTTTTTTTTTTTATATAGAACACGTCAATTAGACTTCGCCTTGCCTGATGGTAAGCTGAAGGCAAAGTCTCAGAAAAGAGGGTCACCATTACTTACACATACCGTGTGACAATGGTGATACTCAGCTTGACGGCCTCATCATATGCTTTTTCACGTTTAAAGGACCCGGGACTGTAGGAAGAAGTAAACCCGTGAGCTGGTAATGAATTCCAGGCCTTAATATGTATACTCCATCAAAGATGAACTAAAGGACAACCTCCCTAGATAAGTGGCACAACGTTATTAAATAGATTAGACTACCAAATAGTTAATATAGGAAAAATGTTTATCGGTTCTGACGGGGTTCGGACCCGCGATGTTTCCTTGAAGCCATTTAAATAGTTCGTACCATCAAATAGTTCGAACGAGTATCAGTAGATTACTTCCACCGACATCGCTAGACGGATATATAAGTAGATTTAAATGGTTACAGGCGTGGTTCAATGGTCAGAGCATTTCCCCTGTAAGGGAAACATCGCGGGTTAGTATCCCGCCTAAACCGATTCAATTTTTCTTAAAATTCAGTCAAGAATGACCAATGAATGGAATTGACATATTTATTATGTAAAGATATTTACCGAAGGTGAGGTTGACAGGGATACGAGTATCCCTCGCACCCTATCCGACATAGGGCTATCTTTCTCTATCTCGCATGGTATGAGGAGGTAAGACACGGCGGTATTTCCGCCCAATTGAGCAGTCCGACTGGGGAAGTACCTCCGCCCTACAGAATACCGCGGTTATAATAACTTCGTGTTGTGTTCCCGGCGGTGAGTAGGGTAGCCAGAGCTCACTGAAGAGTTTTTGTGCTGTCAATGGAATGACCAAAGGCTTGTCCTCTACACTGACGGCACAAAATCTCTGTTTAGGTCTTACAGGGTCGGCAGCACTGATGTGACTCCACTGGTGTTACACACGTTCATAGGTCATGGTAACCACTTTCCATCAGGTGGGCCGTGTGCTTGTCTGCCAACTAAGTTGTATAAAAAAATATATATATGTGTATGTATGTGTACAATAATGCCTAAACAAATATATATCATGTAACTTTTAGTCGGTTTTTCTTGAGTGATAGGCAATCATAATTTCAAATAAGTAATGATTTGTTTACCAACTAAATGTTGTAGTAAATATAGCAATCACCTTTATCTTATACCCTCACCTCTATGTTTAGACATCGCAAATACACCACAAATTATACCTAATTGCCATCACTTTCACTCTTGTTATTCTGAAAGGAAGATCCGCTTCAAAACGTATACGCGAATTTATAAACTAATTTCTGCGTGTCACTAAAATACTCGTTGGTAACTTTCACTACTGTCAACTGTCAAGATTTATTTGAACATATCCTTGTATAATGTAACTAGCTGACCCGCCCCGTCTCCACCTGATGCATACTTCGATCACTTCTTTAAGTAACTCCATATATGTATACACGTAATGTATTAATCTTCAAATACCGCGGTAGCCCAGTGTTAAGGGTAATGGACTGCTGAGACAATGTCTCGGATTCGATCCCAGGTTTTACCATGGCACACACCAATGACTTTTTGATGCTTTTCGAAATTATGTGTGTATTTATCGCAGGTTTATAAGTGCCTGGTTGATGGCAATAGGTTCGCCACATATTACATTGGGACCTAAACATAAACTGGCGAAATGTGGGTGCTAGCACCTCTGCCTACCCCTTCAGGGATATAGGGGTGAGTTTATCTTGTTGTTTAAAAAAAATACACTACTGCTGCGTGCCATCCTCTGTGCTTGAAGTGAGTAGACTATGGGTACTGTTGTGAAAGATGATAGAGTATCTGAGATTGAGGACTCATTCATCGTTTACCCGCATTATAGCTAGCGAGCTCAGTTTTCTGACCGGACGATGTCTAGACATACAAGGGCATCACCCCTTTGCATCTGTCGGCGGAGGGCAACTTACGACAACGTTTTATCAACCTGAGCCGTTGCAATATTCCCCTACTACCTACTGTACTACTATACTGCCCTACTTCCTGCAGCCTAACCAATCGGATTTGGTTAAAATTCGCTTGATTTATTTATTTGTTAAACCACGGAATAGTGCAGCCTCGGCCTGATTTTATGTTTTTATTAGCATTTCTCGAAATTAGGTGTATTACGTAATATTTTACCTTCGAAACATATCGGCTCTGGGAATGCGTGTGTGTATGTGTGTCCGACTTCGTGGGGTTTATAGTATTATTAGATTTAATTAGAACACCCCGATATCCTCATTTCTATCAGCAATCGTGTATTAGTCAGACAACGGAGCTGTTTAAGAACGGATTTCGCCTATAAACGTGTTAAAACATATAATCACGCCTGTATATTCCGAAGGGGGTAGGTAGAGGTGTTTTAACATCCACAATTTGCCAACTATGATTTTCGGTCCTACTTAATAGGGGGCAAGTCTATTGCCATTAAGTGCTTTACTACGTAAAGCAAACATCCTTTCGTCAACTGAACTTTTACATTTGACCCGATGAATTTTCGATAATATCGATTAATATAGAAAACAATTTAACGGTCCAGGCGGGATTCGAACCCGCGATATTTCCCTTACAAGGGGAAAGCTCTGACCACTGAGCCATCGAACCTTCGCCCGAAATCATCCAAATTATTCTAATATAGTATGTTAGATAATAGTACGTGAAATTCCAGTTAGCCTAAGACATTTATTAAAAGCTGCTACTAGATAGTTACTACTTGTTTGCTGTCAACAAAAAAACCATTATAACCAATCACACTAAAAACTACTACAAGGGTACTCCCCAGCCTTGACATCAAACCATTAAATAGAATCTAAATGTAGAAAGTCTAGTTTTCAACCGTAGAACCTTTTTTTTGATGTCCTTGAATGAATGTCACAAATCGCGAATTTACTACCTTCGTGGCGCTGCGGTAGCAAAAAGACATGAACAGCAGCACAGTCATATAAAATCGAACTCGGGTTCGATGTACGGATCGCGTGATGAGCACTACTGGTTATTGGAGACCATAGGTACAATATTTTACCCAAAACGAAAGCATGCTAATTGGTTTAATTTAACAATGGTTGCAAACAGAAATCCACATGTATTTCCCAGGGCTCCGGAATTTTCTCAAATAGTGTCATGGAGCATAGAAAAAACCACTTAATGAAACTGATAATACATTACATTTTATAACTTTACCGTGCTGTGGATTCCTTCAAAAAATGAGGGCATTTCCAACACATTACCTACATGATTTATCTTATGATTTTAAAGCTAGCATTTCATTTTATGACTAAGTTCAATTTGTGGATATCGTAAAATTTATTGCAGAATGAAGGAAAAACCATTGGCATTACTTTTCTTACGAATTCCTAACACTTGGATTAATTTAAGTAAACGTCTCTGCCAATTCTATGCTGTCACAATCCTCCTGCGGGCGAAACCACTTTCAAAATATACAGATACGAGTCATAAGATGAAAAAACTGTAGAGGAAAATTTGAAGAACAATTATCTCTTCACAAAGAATGATTTATGTGTTAATAAATTCTGCTTTGTTACCGTTGCTTTGGACTATATCCAATATGGCGTCAGTTGCGTAATTTCTTATTTTTTTTATTTAGATGAGTGTATTGACTTTGTTTACTGTTGCGTCAAACCACAGACTCGTTTTTAATTCGCTATGATAGATGAAACAATGTCTTGAGCACCATCAATCTAATTTTGTGAAATTGATGTGATCCAGAGTTCACATTTTAACGTGTTCTTTGGAAAATCTGTATGGTCAAAATCTTATAATACTGACTGTTTATACTGTAGATTGATGGCATTTGTTGTTACACATATTGGTAACTCAAAGTGAGTTATCAATATGTGTCTTATAATACTGAAATATATAGCAAATATTGGGACTAATTCAGACCAGAGAATTTGTTTTTTTCTTTCTAATAAATCATCAAAGAATGTATAAGTTCTGATTTTCCGATTTTATAGTGTAGTTAAGGGTACATGATACTTGATCCATATTTTTTTAAAGAACCAATTTATCAAATTTCCCCCTTACCCTTTCAATTCGTCTTTCGTTAGTTAGCAATCATAACAATGTGATAACATAATAATATCTACCTTATTTAATTTAATAGACGATCATTTTGACCTCCAAACTACATAATGAAAGTATTCTCTGTTACTGAAAGCTATAATTATAATTTTCTGAAATATGAACTTGTAACCGCGGTAGCCTAGTGGTATGGGTAATGGACTGCTGAGACGAGGTCTCGGGTTCGTTCCCAGGTTTTACCATGGCACACACCAATGACTTGTAGGTTTATAAGTGCCCGGTTAATGGCAATATTACATTGGGACCTAAACATAAACTGGCGAAATGTGGGTGCTAGCACCTCTGCCTACCCCTTCGGGGATATAGGCGTGAGTTTATGTAATGTTATTAACTTGTGAAAATTCCCCTCAGTCCACTAGGATCTCCCGACACGACCCACCAATGGAGCACACAGTACTCTGAGCTTTACTGTGATCCACCATATTCATATAAGTACTACACGCCAACAGTAACCAACAGTAGACATCATCTGTTTGTTACGCCTTGTTTATTCTGTCACACAATTGTACATTACTCTCCACAGTCTGCACCAAGCGATGACGGGACGACTATAAATAATGTATTGACCTACTTACAATGTTATGTTCACACCGATAAACGAACGAGGGAAATAATATTGAGAAGAAACATTTTTTTTTTAAATTTACAGAGTAGTTTTGACAGGGCACGTCATGTCTTCAGACTTTATCTGGAGAGTCTTCAAAAGAAAGCGATGTCATTAATTAAAGTAATGTGTAATTGGAGATAACGTTAAAAGAAAAAGAAATGTGAGTAATCGTTAATTAATATTATAAATCTGTTAGCTTTATATCTATACCGCGGTAGCCTAGTGGTATGGGTGGCTGAGACGAGGTCTCGGGTTCGATCCCAGGTTTTACCATGGTACACACCAATGACTTGTCGATGCTTTTCGAAGTTATGTGTGTATTTATCGCAGGTTTATAAGTGCCCGGTTAATGTCAATAGGTTCGCCACCTATTACA
Organism: Eilema griseolum; assembly: GCA_963662185.1. Lineage (NCBI taxonomy): Eukaryota > Metazoa > Arthropoda > Insecta > Lepidoptera > Erebidae > Eilema > Eilema griseolum. The sequence continues at coordinate 8,472,619 of OY759256.1, read as the reverse complement.
TTGGGACCTAAACATAAAACTGGCGAAATGTGGGTGCTAGCACCTCTTTCTACCTCTTCGGGGATATAGACGTGAGTTTATGTAATATGTTATTTTCTTTTTATCTAAGGAGGGGCGAATAGATTCTCTAATTGAATTCAAATTTAAACAGAACCTACAAAATACCGCGGCCATAATAACCTCGTGTTGTGTTCCCTTCAGTGAATATATAGTCAGAGCTCACTGGAGAGTTTTTGTGCATGACTCGAGTCGAGAATAGTGCCCGAAATACGGCAATAGGCTCACCCCCTATTACGTGGGACCGAATACAATTATTGTTGAAATGTGGGTGTTAGTTAATTCACCTCTGCCTAACCTGCCGGGGATAAAGGCGTGATTATATATATGTATGTATAATGTTTGTTTTCCAAATGAAAGAAAAAATAGAATTGTCAGTGTGCGTATGCGTGAAAGTTCTAACGCGTGTAAAAACTTGCGAATGTTCTAGTTTTTAAGTTCTATTTGTTACAGTCGAGTAAAGTACCTCATGCTTGTGAGCATATATGTATAAGTCTAATTCAGAAGTTTATGGTTTAGAGTTAATCCCCTACACAGGACGGTATACGGTCCTAACCGCAGATTCGCTATAAAATAAAACTTGTCCCCTTTAGCGAGGAAATTGAGGTGGTCCCGATGAAGCTTTATGCTCAGGTCTGGAAGAGTTGTACTATGGAAATCACCATAAACTGTTAACTCACACGGGTAATGTACTATAAAATCACTGAAATTTCACTGACGATATTCTGTAAAATAAACAATATGTAAGTATAAACTTGTCGATAAGATCGCCCTTTGTACTTACTGCTCTTGTCTTCTCAATTTCTGTAACTTGAATATTGTAATTGACGTACAATATAGAATACTAGCTGACCCACCCCAGCTTCGCCCGGGGTATATTTTGAAGCTTCATATCCCTTTGAGCCCGTATGTTTTAGTCTTCAAAATATGTATGAAAAATTGCCGAATTTGTTAACATTTATTATCAATGCTCCGCTCCCTTAAGTTGTAGCGTGATGATATATAGCCTAAAACCTTCCTCGATAAATGGACTACCCAACACTGAAAGAATCAGTCAAATCGGACCAGTAGTTCCAGAGATTAGCGCGTTTAAACAAACAAACTCTGCAGCTTTATAATATTAGTATTAGAATATAATAAATAAATAAATAAATATGCATATTTACTCAGTGACATGACTTGTGCAAACACTTGTGCTTTTCTTACATTAAATAGATATAAAATGGTCCCTTACACAACATTTCTAAGCAAATTAACATCGTGTATCGAAATAGTGACGTGATCTGTTATAATTTTGAACAGAAAACAAGCCTAAATATCAATCAGTAACCCAGATTGCGAATTATGTTGGAGATTTCACATATGTGATGAGAGCTTGTGTTATGGGACAAGGTCGTCGCAGATCGACAGCACACGTATGAACAATACTAGCAAAGAAAGCGTTTATACAATGAGTTCACCGGTAACCGGTTACCAAAACTCTAGCCAACAAACATATTAACATAGTACATATCATTATGTATTTTGTAATAAAAGTAAAAGCATTATATTACTAGAAATACAGCAGCACTTTTAGCAGCCGTTGTCTGTATGTATTTACTTAGCAAACATTCGAACATAAATAGTGAGCAAATAGTATGTGTCTCTAGTGAAAAAGAGTCGAAATGTGATTCAACAGAATTGAATTTGTATCCTTTTTCTACTAAAGAGACAAATACAAAGTTCTTCTATCTTCCACTCAATTTTTGATGGTCCTTGTTTCAACCAATAGTATTTTGTTTTTATTCTAATATTGCCACAAAGATGTTGTGTTAAACTATAAGACTATTTATACTATAACCGTTTATCGTAGTACCACTACCGTAAAAGATAAGCCAAATAAAGTACATAAGACAAATAATAATAGAGGAATGGACGACGCACCACCGCCGCTACACCGAGCCACTAGCTCTAAGCATGCAGCTTTGAATGCAACCATGACTAAAGCTATGATGGTGATGATTGTGATGATTGATTTTACATGTCTGAAGACTAAGTAGGACAGTAGAAGGAGGTAAGACACGACGGTATTTCCGTCCGACTGGGGGAGTACCTCCGCCCTACAGAATACCGCGGCAATAATAACCTCGTGTATCTAAGTATGTTTATCCGCATTCTATATCCCATAACACAAGCTAGTTAAGTTATGCTTACCATGGGTCTAGATAGCGTTATGTAGAATGTCCTGGAATATTTATCCTGCTTTGTCTTCTACACTGACGGCACAGAAAGTCTGTATCTGTATCGGCAGCGCGAGTGTGACTCCTCTGATGTTGTTGCACACGTCTGTAGGTCACGGTAACCACTTTCCATCAGGTGACAGTGTGCTTGTCTGCCATTTAAGTGGTATAAAATACAACTAGTATCGCTATGGGGTCATATCATGTGACATATTTTTCTACGTGCTCTGGTATTGGGGTCAGGAGCAGAAACACAGTTGCTCGACGCAGTTACTCTTGTATCTATACTCTGTGTACACAACGCATCAGCGCTGGTGACCCACATGTAGCCCGACCGACGACATTTAGACAACCATCATTAATATTAATCGCTTCCCAGAATATTGTTTCTGTTCTATTTACTACCCATCTATAGAATTCAGTGGAAATACTAATTTGTGGTTTTCTGGCACTTCATTGTTAGTCCTACTTTTAGATTACGTCCGTAATAAATTACTACATTTCAACCGCTAACTTTAGTGCATTAGGCCAAGTGTTCCAAACACAAATATTTGTTGTAAAAACTTTTTGGATTTCTGTTTCTTTTTAATAAATTGGTGTCTGCCAATACCGATAAAGGCGTCGTTATTCGTGAGTTAGCGTCTGAAACTATATAAAAATTGATGATTTATCTTTGTGGTAGTAGGAATATGAGTAAATAAATTATTATTTATGTATGTTAACAGTATTCCCCGGTCAAATTTGAAATCGCTTAACTATTTATTATACGTCCATTTTACAAAAAATGTAAACTTGGACTTAATTTTGAGTAGGTTTCCCCTCTGAAATTCCTTCGTGTAGCGCTGAATGTAGTAAGCGGGAGTGGTGCGACTGTTAGTAGAATAGAATAATCGAGGTATGGGATTGACATATTATAACTTTATGACAGATGCAGGTTGAAGTAACTCGAGAGGTATCATTTTTTTTTATTGATGCTTACGCCAATTTGACTTCATCTCGCCTGCGATGTCTGATACAGGCTCACTTCTCTCCTATCTGGTTCCATGTATCTCATATCCGTTACAACTTCCTTGAGTGCACAGTCGACAAAAATAAACAATAGCAACGATACATTAGGCTACCTTAAAGCATCCTTGAACTTAGCTACATAGAAAACTATATTTATGTATATATATTTAATGATTCAATGCGACGCAAAATCCTATAGACTGGTATTGTTCAAAACCTTCCACTTGTTTACTTACAGTAATAAATTAAGTTTTAATAGCAATTACTGTCTTACTTTGGAGTAACAGCCATTCTGTTGTTTTATTTGCTCAAGTTCAATACAAATTGTATAATAATGCCGGGACTTGAGTAGCGGTTTTATTCACGCGTAATTGATACACACTTGCACATTGAAGAGGGAATAGTGGCACTAAATAAAAATATCTATCTTTATACAGAGCTGGCTAAAAGTATGTTTGTGTGTCTGTAGGTAACATGATGCCCGTAGCTACATTCTATCATCGCACCTCTCGCCATAGACAGGGAATTCATCCTCACACATTGCGACCTGAGACGGTGCGCACTGTGCGGTATGAAAGAAACTTCATCCCACGCACACTCAAGCTGTGGAATGACCTCCCTGCTGCGGTTTTGCCAAGCGCCTACAATATGGGGTTCTTCAAGAGGTGCATCAGAAGGTTTCTTTATGGTCGGCAGCGCTAGTGTGACACCACTGGTGTTGCATACGTCCATAGGCCACGGTAACCGCTTCCATCAGGTGGGCCGTGTCTGTCAACTAAGTGGTATAAAAAAAAAAACTGACAATCGCAGGTCTGTGCTTCTTTGGATCCTGCAGATCATACTATGGCTGAGTTCAGCTGTGCAATTCTCTAAGCTTAAAGCACAGTGCTAGCCTTGATACAGATTGTCAATGGTCGGACTTGGTGACGTCACTGGTGATCGCCCAATCTTGATGAAGTCTGTCGTACTCGACGCTGTATACTTAGCTTAGCTCCTTCTGCGAGCAAGTAACGCTCGTGAAGGAGGAGGCGGGGCGGGAACGGCAGCGGGAGCGACGACGGATCGCAAGCCAAGCTGCCCGCGTACGAAGGCAACTCGGGCGTCGGAGGTCGATGAACGACCTCCGCCCCCCATGAGCGCCGGCCTGGGGGTGACAGGTGGAGCCGCCTGTCACCCTAGCAGTAGCAGGCCGCGGCGGCCGTTTACCGGGAACGAGTTGCGGACTCTGTAGTCCCCACACACCCGAGAAGAGGGCCAGATCGTCAGAGATGGCCCTGGGTCGGCCGGGGTGCGAGGGATATGCCTGTCAACCTCACCTTCGGCAACCAAAGCGACCCGCAGGCGGCGTGCGTTTTAGTCGGTTCGAGTCCGACATAACCTCTCCCTCCGGCTCCGGTGGGGAGGTATCCGTGGGGATTTTGCGCACGTAACAAAAAAAAAAAAGCTGCAATGCATACCTTTCTTTAGGAACTGGGGCATATAAATTAGTTAGACCAAAAGTGGTCGTCTTTTAATGCGTCTCTTTTCTAAATATTTATAACTAGACTTTTTATTGTCCTGCTGTATCTTTTACACTAACGACGAAGAAACTCTTGTGTTTACAGAGTTGGCAGCGCGAGTGTGACTCCCTTTGCGTTGCACACGTCCATAGGTCACGGTAACCACTTTCCATCAGGTGGGCTGTGTGCTTGTCTGTCAACCAAGTGGTAAAAAAAAAAACTAAATTGGATAACAATAAATTATTTCTTTAACCATATTGATCGAGAACCTACGTTCTTTTTAATCTTTATTTATTAGAATGTATTACATAGTAAGTTTACTATATATTTATGCCTGATTCAGCTACGATACTTTTAGGTTTGTGAGTGTGCCATTGACGTCATAATGCTTGAAATTCCAGTAGCCCACTCAATAAGCTGACAAATGTTACAGGACAGTTTTTTTAGTAGGATGGAAATCCCACACCCGCTCATTTCCCTGTATCGTAGAGAATGCAGATGATGAAATAGAAATTTTAATAGAAATACGAGATGATATTACTACTGAAATCAGCAACATCATAGTGTCTTATCCTGGTAGCTTCCGGGGCTTTGACCTCGGAGTCCAACCAATTAGTCAATCAATATCAATCAATCAGGTTTCTTCATGGTCGGCAGCGCGAGTGTGACACCCCTGGTGTTGCATACGTCCATAGGCCACGGTAACCGCTTCCCATCAGGTGGGCCGTGTGCCTGTCTGCCCACTAAGTGGTATAAAAAGAATTTCTCTCCATTTTGATTATTATTTTACACTAGTTTTTTTATACTAGTTTTTGAGTGTAATATTATTATAGACTCTAAAAAATATTAAGAATAACCGTGTTCGTATGCTACTTTTCTCTAGAATATTTTGTTACACTAAGTGGCATACGACCACGACTATCCTTGATATTTTCTTGTTTAATATTTTTAGTGTGATTTTCAGTAGTCGGGTTTTAGTTTTAAACTTATTTTTTCATTATTATTTCGGGCAAGCAATAGGTATAATTTGATACCAAACAGACATATTTATCACAATTTTATTTTTTAACATAGTATTTTATAACCGCTAGAGGGCGCTAAAATATATTCAGTAACACATTATATAGCATATAACAAGCGGACGATTCAGACGTTTCTAACGATACTTCATTTGTCCAGTTCTAACGAGTGGTTGAGAATCTACGAGGGAACAGATGAACCATAGCCTGTCAAAATCATAACCCTCCTTTTGCTTCGCTGTAGTCAGGCAAAAAGTAGCATTGCCTTCTTTGTTAACCACGCCACGTAGTAGTGCTATTATCTATTCTATGACCACATGCCAAGTAACAAAGTAACATGTAATCTGTCGCCCCATAGTGACTGGTTTCTATTAGTGAGTGCAAGACTCGTCGCCGCCATGTCACGCTCTCTTCCCGCCACCAATTAACTGGTAATAGCAAGCAGCCAGTTGGTTGGGTTTTTGTCTTTCTCCAAGTGAAACTATGGATGGTGAAATCTTTTCAGAGTATTTTGAGAATGAAAATTTTATGATAAAAGTGTATTTTCGTGTTAATCTTTATTGCATTGGGTTGGTCAATCTGTTAGATCACCAATAAAGCACTTAATAAGTACATAATGCATACCAGTAGACATCAATGGACAGGAATTCTTCGATTTATAAACTTATTTTAAATTTTGTAGTCATTTGTAATTAGTTGTACATCTCGTATACTTAACCCACATATATATTATTTACATCGTTTAGTTCTTCGTATGTGTTATTATATATTTATTACTAAACTATAAATCTATCTTTATTTATTTAAATCTTTATTTATTTAGAAACTTTTGGCCAAAATAACCATGCCAGTTCCATCGTACCCTAAGTTCATATTAGTCAGAGTACATATTATAGGCAGATCGGGTATATGTAGCATTATAATTTATGTAAGTAGTGGGGTATATAACTTGGTATGCTAAACTATCAAAATTTCACACATCATTTTATAAATTATAATGGCCGCTTCAGAAACTTCCAGTATTCATCGATCGTATATTAGATAGCCGCGCTCAATTCCCGTGTTCGCACTCACTCCACCAACAGGTGATATACATCCTCAGGAAGTGCCGCACTCTGAAAAACTACAATACGTATTTTACATATGGAATGGAAGTCTGAATGAGAACAAAAGAAAAAATAGGATAAAATTTTATAAATCTTCAGAAGACAATAAAATACTTATAAAATAAATATATTGTTAGCTTTATTTGCTTACTTTAGACCAAAATAGTTTATCAAAGTAGTTTTTGACGAATTAGTCCTTTTCAGAATTAGCAATTTTGCGAATTAGTCTTTTTATGAATTAGTCCAGATAGTCAAGTGTTAGTCCTTTTGAGAATTAGTCCTTTTGAGAATTTGTCCTTTCGCGAATTAGTCTAAAAGATATGATTAGACTAAACGAATTAAACCTATATCTGGGTGGTAATAGAATCTCAATCACAATTTTCAAGAAAAAACTTTAATATCTTGATCGTTTTTGACATATGGGAAATTGAGATTAGATCGAAACTGAATTTTGAACAGCATTGTAATACAAGAAATACTGGCCTTCAGTAATAGGTAAAGATATTAATAATATACTGCTGAGAATAGTACTGAATATCCTATTTATATTCTGCAAAATGTCAATATGTCCTATCTTCAATTTACAACGATCGTAAACTGGAATCAAAACTAGATTACTACGTTTAATTGCTATGTATTTCATTCTTGAAGTTTATTTATTGTACTTGTTCAAAGCAACTTGATACTATAGATTTAAACGTACCTAATAATATTTAGGGTTATAATAATAGCTAGTTACCTGAGCAGGCCATTCCCAAATATAAGACGGTCCCGGGACAGCTGAGTATGCGAGGAATATGATACGCGTGTATCTGAGGGAATTTTACAAACGCACTTTAAAAAAGGGCAGTTAGTAAAACGTATTTCCCCATGACGATAAAAGATCTTTTTATGAAGCCAAAGATCATTTTTAACCCACGAATCATGAAAATCTTACACCTCTTACACGATGCAAGTCACGTAACCCATGTTCACACATCGTTATTCAAATATCATGTGAAAATTTAGGAATGCGATTTTCTCGGAATATTCGAAACTTTAGATTTACAAAGTTGGCATTTGTTTCGATTCCCATTTCATATTTCATATTCTAGTGAACCGAAGAGGAAAAGTCAAACACGAATCATTCTAATACCCCGTTTCATCTTCATACCTTTCCAAATTGAATAAACACTTCAATTTACGAGATTTACCTATGAGTTCTGAATTTTGAAGAAATGTATTTCTTTTGACTTCGTAAAACTATGCTTTACATATTTATTATAACAGAACAAAAAAAAAGGTGAATCATATACCTTTCGGATCGAAGACGCAACGGTAACTTAAGGAAAATTCTTCACCGTACATTTATCCAGTACTCAGAACAAGCTGGATTCCAGTTTTGGTCGACGGACTCTGAAAACGCGGTCCGAAATTCTTTGGACAACTTTTTAACACGCAATGTTTAAGTGTGTATTGAATGCAGCATGATTCCATTCGTGTTTTATGATATGACTCTTAACAACACAGTAATAACTAATACTGTAGATTATAAATAAAACAACCGCTGTTCAGCAGCTAAAAAAAAGTATTGCCACATATTGTTGTTTTTAATGTGATCAAGCATAGTTTATAGCAGTTCACAACGGTTCTATACGCCCAGTCAAGCCGGCACATGTTGCCCGGGGTCCCGACGACCGTGTCAAGGCCAAACCTCCTAAATAATTCAGCTATTTCTCGAAATGTTGCAATAAATTCTCTTTGGAGATTAACAGTTAAACAAATACGAATTAGTTTCCTCTGCCAACGGAGTATTCTTTATGCTTTGACGGTAGATTGCCTGCGCTAATTGCACGTAGCTCCAGACTGGTCATAAACCTTCGTTTATATTTGTCTACAGTGTCACTACCTTCCACTTTTTCATAATATTTATTTTCTATTTTAACAATTTCCTTATTGAACTTACGATTCCACAAAATTTCCAATTAAAATGTTGCTTCCATTGCAGATTCAAAGGTACACAATTTTTTATTAATTTATAAAAAATTCTAATAATTAAGGTCTTCGGCTCTGTATCCAATATTAAGATGGTCCATTAATTTCGTTGGCTTACTCAAGAGAAAAGTGATTCAGCATGCATCAGCTGTGCTGTAATGAAGTTCCTCGAGTCCACCGAAGCGTGTTTGCCCTCATTCAATCACTTTTAAGTTTTTAAAGACTACACATCGTTTTAGCTCATTTTGTCACATTTTATTGGCTAACGACATAGTAGCTGGAAGTTAGCACCGATATTTTTTCTCAAAACCTCATTTATTCTCCCGATATCATTCAGCTCGGCCTTAAAACTTCGACAGTTTAATATTGCAATTCAATCCGAAATGGTAGACAGGGTGAACCTTAAGTGACAAGGGAGTTCTTTAAAATGGATTTTTATTGAAATTATGGAGCTGTGCGAACATAATATGCCGAAACCGCGTTTCCTTGAAATCGATTTTAATGTTCATTTGTCGGTTGATTCATTTCAAAGGATGTTATAAAAATAATAAGCGTGTTTTATCTGCCGTGTGGTTCTTGTGAAATTTGAGAATAACCCATAAGGGGCTAAGTGCACAATGTTTATGTTCGTGTGCCCGATTTAAGTTTGAAAATCTCTGCCTCTGACTTTTCGGTACACAAATACGACCCTTTTATTGTCGAATGAGGTAACACCAGCTTTGTTTGCAGTGAGCATTTGTGAGAATTTCGCGAATTATGCGGTCCCTAAGGAATGTCTTTCTTCGTCACTCCAATGGTAGAATAACCTCCATGTTATTTTTCAGAGATTAACAGTATGGGTTGATTTACAAAGACGTCAAAAACTATAAAAATATTTTTTCATGGTTGGCGAGTTTTACTCTAGTGTAGCAAGGTTATAGTAACAAACTAATATGCTAATTCGAGAATTTTAGTGTAAATAATTATTTACACTGTTGAAGCATGTCTCTAAAAGCATGTTCCAGTATAGTGCAAATAATGTTAATTAGGATATTGTGGCTGTCTCAGTTTATAGTTAAATCGATAAACCTATATGTTAATCGTAAAATATAATATTTTACAGCTTTAGCAAGAAATTCGATTAGTTTGAGGGCGGTGTAGCGTGTTTCTTAGAAACATTTAAATCTTTATTGGTATAATTGCAGTTTCATTTATGTTTCGTTTTCGTGTATAGCATTAACGGGCGTAATTTATGCTGAGGTGTAGTTTATGTAGAAATAACTGCCTTATAGAGAGGTGTTTTCCATTCTAGTTCCATTCAAAACGTAATCTTTATGTATAATAAAAGTGATGAGAAAGTTTCTTTTGATAATTTAATTTGGTAAGATCCAGTTTCATTTCCGTCTTACTCTTAATATAAGTTCATCGGATATTTAGTATTGATTCTCAGTTAGATGCTTAAGAAATCCTTCAAGACGAATGATTTTTATAGAGGTTTAGTTAAAGTATAGGAGCCGGCACGTGTCGTGAGCACCAAATTGTATTTAATGTAATTTTGTTCTGTTATATTTGGATTTTGGAGTGTTTGTAATGAGCTGAAGTTATGTATTCAGTTTATTTTTATTTTGTGTTAGAAAAATATGACTTAAACAAGTCATATTTTTCTAACACTTTTTACAGGAATCGAGAGACTTAACAAAAAAAAAACTCTCACTGTAAATTGAATATTTTGATACGTTTTCTTAATTTTTAACAGGTTTTCAGCAGTTTTCTGCATTATTTAGGTAATCATGACTTCTTTATCTTTGAGTACGTATATTTTCTAGTAAAACATCTATTTTCCTGATTTTCCCGATCTCTATACTATAGAAAAATACGGTTCCTTATAATAATATTTACATTACAGTATATCTATTCTCATGTCTGTTTGTACGTTACTCTCATAGACGGATTCTTGCGATATGTTTATCATAAGAGGAAGTTTAAAACAGTTCAGAACATGTTTTTGTTTTATTCACGTAAATGGTGTAACGCTATTATTTTTATGTTTTACAGATTGAATCTCTCAGATTTCTTAGTAATTCTTTTTGATAACGTTAGTCAGAACTACGTTTTAGTTGGTTCACCATTTACAAAACCTCATCCATCTCATCTAGAAAATATCGATGTTCAGCGCAGTTAGAGTGGAAAAAGCGTACCCCGGACTCCAAGATGAAGGCGGATCCGACCAGGATTAACGCCAGGATAAAGAAGAAAATCCATCGCAGAGGCAGATTATCTATAGTCTTCTACATGTAATTGGAAATTTACGTTATTAGAGTCAACAGCGATGTGGTGACGTCCCGTCCATGTGTGCCTGGAAGTCACCTAATTGAGACCATAGACGAAGGAAAACCACCAGAAAATCTGTGTACTGTCATACAAATAAAACACAGTAGCATTAAACATTTATCTGTTGTAAACAAACATTTAAATAAAATTCACACAACACAGACAGGTATCGATCAACGCGACATAATCAATGAATCAACTCGACTCCCGCGCAGGCGAGTGGCGACAACATTGCGTAAGCTGCGCCGGCGCACGTGTGCCGCTATCTCATAACGAACGAGTGTAAACATGCCGACTCGATACCGGTTGTTGCTTAATTGTATTTGTTTTATTACTGCTACTACTTAACTGCTAACTAATTAATTATTAGATTTATAAATATCAATTTAATAGGTTGAGAAATTAAAGTTATATCTATATAGTTTCTGGAGTTCAGCAGCACTCGTATTCTGATTTTGCTCTTGAATTTTGTTGTAGATTGTAGATAATATTATCCTAATTTATTTGTTGTTTGTTGAAATACGTTTGATCATGTTAGCATCATCTGGAACTCACTGTAGTAATCGAAAACACATTGTTTCCATCTTCCCTTCCCTCTACAACTACATCGAATAATTGCCCATATGTTGTTTCTTGATAACTGTGTCACAAAGAACACCGTTTTTGAAATTTGCAAGATTGCGGAGATCGAAACTGAATTTTGAAAATATTTCATTAGGAGAAGCCTTTATCGCGGTTCCTTTATTAATATCAAAAAAATATTTATTCGTCTTCTATACAAAAATTTTCATGGTTGTATTGTCCCGAATTATTATATTTTTAATCGCGATGACGTTTCTCATAGTGGAACTGGACCCATTGTTTTTAGCACGTACTTACGTCATTTTATGTCGACCGTATAAACCTTTAGCAGACGAGATGGTCTTTAAAAGCACTGTAAACCTATATAATGTTATTGGATTATTGAAGTTTTAATGTGTCGGTAGATTATTGCATCATTAGGGTGGTCGCTTAATGAGCAATCTCGTTAGTCTACGGACGTCTGCAAGACCGGAGACGCCATTGACGCGTTGTCGACCCTATAAAAGCCTTTCTAGGCCAGTTTTGAGACCGTTTAGATTTGGGTAAACCATGACAGATGTTTGAATAATTTCAGCAGATTTATGAACGTCAAGTTCATTTCTCCTTTTTAGTGTTCCGTGCCTCAAAAGGACAAACCGGAACCTTAAGCGGTCTTGAGGCTTTAAAAATATCAAACTTCTAGGTCAACGCAATAAAAAGCTATTGCCGTTTATGTAGCATAATTCAGTTTTATACGTGACCCTCAGTGTGCGAGTCTCACTCGCACTTGACCGATTTTTTATAATATTGTCAGATACTGACGCCTGTCACAAGAATGGATACGCACAGCCATACCCTAAGTATTTATACCAATATTGGGCCATCTCACAGACCTAAATAAGTTTTCTCCGTCCGAAGAAAAGATCTAGGACAACATACTTCTACACCTATGTTAAATTCGTGACCGTAAACTATACCAAACTCTTTCATATATCTATTTTATTCTTGAGGTATCACATTCCATGAAAGAAATAAGGAAGACCTTTTAGTATTTCTTCGTACTTGTGCCCAAAAGTCCGCTTAGAATACATACTTGAGTCACATTTCGCCGGAAAAATTCACTTAACTGTAAAAAAGCTACACAAAGCGTTCCCAAAATCGATTTAGCAGAATTCCTAAATGGAAGAAAGATCACATTGGGGAAACTAGTGCAAACCCTCGGCACTTGTCCAACGCATCTCTATCCCTGTCACACCTGCTTGGTTTTCACATAAGGCGTGTTCGCATTGGGCAAACTTATTATTGGATAACAAAGTGCATTTGTCTTAGCAAATTGTATGCTCCATTTGTAAAATTATTTCTGCCAAGTACAAAATATTTTCTTGTTGAAGATTCAGTTTATACTCTAGTCTAAAGTAGGCTAGTAAAATTATCCGTGAGTCGTATCAATCCACTAGCCCATCGCAGTTCACTGTTGTCGTATAACTGTGTGTCATATTGTGAGTCGTATAACTTAACCAAATACCTACATACATACATATAATCACGCCTTTATCCCCGGAGGGTTAGGCAGAGGTGAATTAACACTCACATATCTGCAAACTTGTATTCAGTCCCACGTAATAGGGGGTGAGCCTATTGCCGTTTTCTGGGCACTATTGTGGACTCGAGCCATGCATCTGAGGCTGAGTCTGGGCTGTATATATCGGTCTGATGTTAAACAGCCAAATATGTAAACCAAACAAACCAACAAACATTTAAACTTCTTTTCATACGAAGATGTACATATAAATAATATCGAACGTAACACTTTGTTCGATAGAGGGTTAAAAGTGAGATAAATTCGTACATGTACATACATATAATCACGCCTTTATCCCCGGAGGGTTAGGTAGAAGTGAATTAACACCCACATTTCACCAATCATTGAATTCGGTCCCACGTAATAGGGGGTGAACCTATTGCCGTCTTCCGGGCACTATTATTGCCTCGAATCATGCATGCTGAAATAAAACAAATATAGATAAATAAAATATAGGTAATAAATTCGTATAGGTTAAATAAAAGTTTGAGTTTCCAAACCAGTCCAAACTGTGCAAGGAGGTCGTACATTTTTATAAATGAGGTCGAAAGTTGAAGATCATACGGGTACTTAGCCAAAATCAAGCCTATCGCAGTCCTCTGATGGACAGACTCTCCCAATGTTGGGAAGCTTTAACCTACATATACATTTAAGGAGGTAGGACACGGCGGTATTTCCGCACGATTGAGCAGTCCGACTGGGGTAGTACCTCCGCCCTACAGAATACCGCGGCTATAATAACTTCGTGTTGTGTTCCCAGCGGTGAGTAGGGTAGCCAGAGCTCACTGGAGAATTTGTGCTGTCAGTGGGAAGACTAAAGGCTTGTCCTGCTTTGTCTTCTACTGACGGCACAGAAACTCTGTACTTAGTGTTGGCAGCGCGACTGTGACTCCTCTGGTGTTACAGACGTTCGTAGGTCACGGTAACCACTTTCCATCAGGTGGGCCGTGTGCTTGTCTGCCAACTAAGTGGTATTAAAAAAAAAAACCTACTGTTTCCACGTTGGCCAGACGGGTTAGTACAGGGTTTTATTTCAAGTTTTCCTTTTCTCGCAGTGATATCGTCGGCGTTTTTTTCTGTTATTCGCCTCTTACGACACCCTTCGGATGAGATGGGGTGGTGATACTTGTATTCTTTCTCCCACGGATAACTTAGCCAAAAATATAGGACAAATAGCAAACTCCGGGCTCCAAAGTGCAAACCTTGGACACCACTGGAATGTAAGGATTATGACGCCCTTGATCTAAAAGAATTATTAAATCAAGTGAGAATACTCCTAGGTTCACAAAATGCGTGACACAATTATATTCATCACTGGCTTTGAATTCCAAGTATTACCGCAATAGAATTCAGATATATATCAGCTTCTAGCGAAATGAGATGATTTTTTTTTTCATTAGACCACGACATTGCCGTCTCTCGGGAGCCATCTTAATTACCAGGCGCCCGCATCTTGGCCCACATCTGTCCATTGAACACTGACATAACGTTAGGACGTGTTCGCATTTAGGCGACTATTGTCTGAGACTTAAATCGTTAAACTTGAATATTAAGTAGTAAAACAAATTAATAAAGCATTCTATAGCCATTTACATGATGTCATTAACTTAAGGCTAGTCAAAATCCATATTTGTGTTAGTAGTATAGGATCAATGGGATGTTCTCGTTAGAATCTAATGTCGTAGAAACAATGAAATATGGACGGTACAAGCTTTTATCATTCTTAATTTAATAAGATTAGATAAATAATTTATTTTAACTACAGGAAAATATCCAATTCAAACATGATTATTAGAGAATTTTAACCTTTTTTTATGTTTAACAGATTAATATAATTTATATGGAGCATTTATCTCACAAACAATCTCTTTTTACTATGATAGTGAAGGTTACAAGCTGTCACAGATTGGTTTCTGTGGTGGGTTTAGAAAGAAAGGATTAGTAACATAAATACATACTATCTCGCCTTTATCCCCGGAGGGTTAGGCAGAGGTAATTTAACACCCACGTTATACCAATCATTATCATAAAGATTGGGAAGATTTTTTATCGCTTTTCACTATATAGGCAGGATATAATATAGACTTGTATTCCGATTAAGCATTAAAAGTGAAGGAAATGTGTTACTTGATACAAAATCCAATGACCGCGGTAGGTAAGATGCTAAAAATGACGAGATATATATATCTATTGTTGAACAACTAACACAAAATGTGTGATGCTTCTCAAAAATTAACCGTAAAAAATCAGCATAATTAAAAATGTCATTACGCGGTCGTGTTTTCGCGAAAAATCGGTATTTCTCCTTGACTTTTCAAACGGATTTCTTGACCTGATTCTGTTAAAGTAAACTGTTAAAGATTAATTAAAACCGAAAGATGTTTTTCTGCATTTACTATTGCGCAAATAGTGCGAAGTTTCGTCTGCCGTCACTTGACGGTTCAATAAACAAATTATGTTGCTGACCAAACATTTAAAGAGTTATGTTTTTCTAATTTATTAATGTGTTAAGAAACATGATTGATTCGTTCTTTTGAGTTATTTCGGATACTTGTTCTATCTTTAATCTTCGCTTTAATTATTTGCCAATAGACTCGTTTGATTTCTGTTTTTGTAAATAGAAGTGGAAGGTACGTAATTATACACAGTGACTTGGAGACAGTCAAGTTGCTCTTAGCAGTAGACTTTTTTTTATACCACTTATGTGGCAAACAAACACACGGCCCACCTGATGGGAAGCGGTTACCATGGCCTATGAACATATGCAACAGCAGGGGTGTTACACTCGCGCTGCCGACCATGAAGAAATTTCTGATGCCCTCTTAATATATAAACCCATATTGTAGGTGCTTGGGAAAACCGCGCAAAAGTAGTAAATTGTAAGCAAAGTGTGTTACACACATTTAGAAGTTGTGAACTGATTCTTTTAGGCCCTTGACGGTACCAGACCACTATTTTATGGGCTGTAAGTCTACTGTCTGACGGAAAACTACCTTATTTTTTAGTCAATTTGTAGTCTTAACAGTTTTGCATTAACTAGTGATGTACAAACCACTTAACTAGAAGTCAGTTTTATAGGAAAGAAAATTTCACATATATGGATCGACCTCATTATCTGTACCGACGTGAACCCACTCCTAGCACAAGCAATTTAACTTATTTGGAGGGGTTAAAGGGAATATTAGTAATCGTAATTGCTAATATTCGTTACAAAAAAAACCTACAGTAATTTTCCGCAACCCTTGAACTTAATAAACTGAACTTCAAAAACATGCTACATTGTAACATCGAATAAGATGATAATATTGAACGTCTAAGCAATTTATGGAAGATTGGATCATGTACCTAAGCTAATAGGCTTGATAATCTACTATAGATGTACTTGACTATGTCGGTGAAGGTTCCCTAAGATGGCTTGATATCGATGTAATTTGCTGCTAATGATAGCTACGAAATACCTTGTAATTGGGTCGTGATAATACTTTGTTTAGCTAGCTGTCTTAGAATACCTATTGAAAGAGATGTTTGTTTGTTTGTGTTCTTGTTCAAGACAATGCCGAAGTCTTTATTTTATACCTCTTAGGTGGCAGACAAGCACACGGCACACCTGATGGAAAGTGGTTACCGTGGCCTATGGACGTTTGTAACACCAGAGGAGTCACAGTCCGGCTGGTTCAGTCGGCTCGGTTTCTGTGCGGTCAGTGTAGAAGACAAAGCAGGACAAGGCTTTAGTCTTCCCACCGTCAACACAAACTCTCCAATGAGCTCTGGCTACCCTACTCACCGCTGGGAACAGAACACGAAGTTATTATAGCCGCGGTATTCTGTAGGGCGGAGGTACATCCGCAGTCGGCCTGCTCAATTGGGCGGAAATACCGCCGTGTCCTACCTCCTAACAAAAAAAAGTCTCAACCAAATGTGTTTATTTTTCGTTATAAATCGTTTCAAAAGTATGAGTTTTTTCAAAATGAGAGATGAGGCAATGTGAATGGGCTGAGAGGACTGGTGAAGTGCCACCCTCTTACTTAATATAAAGGTTAAGTACTTGAATACTGTTTCCGTACGGTTTATTAGAGTAAGTGTCTACCAAATATCTTAGTTCTTTTCCCTGACCTCCAGTAGGTGGCAACGTCTGATCTTGTATGATGAACTGTTTAACTGAACCTGTAATATTGTTTTAAAACTGATATTAATATTGTCAATAGAATAGATCAGGGTATTAGTTCGATTGTTTACAATTAAATTGTTTACTGAACCGCTACAATATGAGCAGCCGATATGTTAATTGAAGATATAAATAATTTCCTTTTTAATTTAGCTAAAATCGGTTTTGCTGAAAAAGTAACACTCACACAAACCTTCGCACTAAATAATACGATTGAAGTATTCAAATTCTATAATTATTTTCGGTGCAAGTACAAAACTCACAATTTACGTATATTTCTCTAGCTTTGCACACCTATTAGTGTTCGTTTTAACATGTTTCAATTGTAAATATTTACAATATTCGTAGAATTTTGAACAACGTCATTGTGTTCCCACTTCCCTGAAGCTATTGTAAAACTATAATTACATCAAACGATAGGAAATATGTATATTCTTGATAGATTTCATATGCGATTATAATTCTGGTAAGCGGTATGATTAGAATATAAAATCCACGTGTATACATAGGCTGAGAAAATGCGAGTTTTATAAGATACTATGTTTATAACAACGGTTGGTGAACATCAGAAAAATAATGACGTGATATATGATTTATAACGTGCTAGAGTAGCTGAATTGGAAGAGGAAACAATAAACATAGTTCGTGCGCTGACAGCGCGTCCTTATAGACCTCTAGGGACTCAATTCGCCCCATAAACCCGATTATGATTTGCCTACTAAAGGCACTCCCCAAAAAGGACCAACTTTTAATATTGATTGAATTGATTCTAATCACTTACCCATAATATTTTACGTAACCCAAATTTTACTGGTACCTATTTAGAAAATGCCAGAGGAGGAATGAAAATAAATAATTAATTAAATCTCCATTGTTTCCCAACCATTCCTCCCATTAATGCGGTCCGTAAGGAATAAGAATTCTTCCCATTTATTGTTTTCAATAAGCAAGGTTCAGTTGTAGGAAATTCATTTTATGTCGTTCATAATTCAAATCAAAACATTAGTGGAATAGTGAACAAGGGTGTTTGGTGCCCCACCAAAATCTTTGGGTCACGATAACCTCACCTGCAAACCAATACACCATTTGGCTGGCGGTCATGATATTCTGATGTAGGCTTGGATTTCGGTGTTTCTCTTTATCACATATACACATCATCACACGCAAATATGTTTACTGCATCTTGTCTTCCATATTTTATTGATTAATTTTTACGGGTCCGTTCTTCAAAAGGAAAAAAAAGAGAACCCTTATAGGATCACTTCGTTGTCTGTCTGTCTGTCAGCGTGCAAAAATCAAGTTGAAATTCATACCACATACTTCTGTAACGTCTTGAAACTGTGCAAAAATCAAACGTCTAAGTCAACGCATTCAACATATATTACGGTTCATGTAGCTTAACTTACGGAACCCTTGGTGTATGAATCTGACTCTCATTTGATTTTTTAACTATATTTATTATATTATAAATTCTCTGCAAGCTACATTAGGTAGCGTGATAGAATATAGTCTACTATGCTATGCCTAATAACATGCGAAGGCATGCGGTTGCGATTTCAATTAGATATCGCGTGCAACCCACATAATGCTGTTATATCCTTACCCGTAACAGTAGATAGCACGTAACACTAATATATGTAATGTAATAAATGTTATGAGTAATATTGTAATGGTTAACTTTTCACGATTATTAACTTTAGAGGTTTAGATCTGAAGTAGCTAGTAGGAAAATGGTAAAAACACTTGTGAAGATACATATTTTTTATACAACTTAGGTAACAGACAAGCACGCAACCCACTTAATGAAAGTGGTTACCGTGACCTATAAACGTGTGCAACACCAGGAGAGTCACACCCGTGCTACCGACCCTGTAAGAACAGAGTTTCTGTGTCATCAGTGCAGAAGAAACAATCACGACAAACCAAGTATTCCCACTGACAGCACAAAACTCTCCAGTGAGCTCTGGCTACCCTACTCACCGCCGGGAACACTACACGAGGTTATTATAGCCGTGGTATTCTTTATTATAAATATTCAAATCATCGCCCAGTAGCTTGGCCAGGAACAAAGGTGTAGTAGATATAATTTCTCTGCAATAAACTCAAGATGAACCAAAATACCAATGTATTTTAAAACCGTTTTGTAATAAGTTACATACAAAATATTTCACAATCTCGCCGTGAACTTGGCCCGATTTTCCTATAATTTTATAATCGTGATGTCTACACTCCACCTCATCGTAGTACGATGCGCCTACGCTTCTCGTTGTCATCCATTATGATAAATATAGTAGACCACTGTAAGCGACGGTTAAGCGACGCTTTATAATAACATCTTTATTCTATATCTATCTATTATAATAGATAACCGCGGTAGCCTAGTGGAATGGGTAATGAACTGCTGAGACGAGGTCTCGGGTTCGATCCCAGGTTTTACCTTGGCACACACCAATGACTTTTCGATGCTTTTCGAAGTTATGTTTATAGGTTTATAAGTGCCCGGTTAATGGCAATAGGCTCACCGCCTATTACATTGAAACCTAAATATAAACTGGCGAAATGTGGGTGCTAGCACCTTTGCCTACCCCTTCGGGGATATAGGCGTGGGCTTATGTTATGTTATGTTCTCATCAGTCTCTGTGCCTTTTCCCAACTCACTTGGGGTCGGCTTACTAGTCTAACTAAGATGCAGCTGAACTACGATATTTTCCGTGAAGCGACTATCACTACTACTATCACTACTACTATCACTACTACTACGACTATCACACTAGCGAAATCTGATAGTTATATACAACATGTAAATATTATTATATTATTACAAGAAGTTGTGTTTAGTATCGCTTGCACTGATCGACAGGCATTATGTCAAGGACTGAAACAGGAAAATGGCTTGAGAATTATTTCAATGAACTTTTCAATTTTGAGAAAGAGTAATATTCATTTCGAGAAGAAATTTACTGCCTTTTTTCAGGGTTTATAAAAATACTAGGAAGAGATTTGTTTAGGGGAGCATTTTAGTCCCCTCTTTTAAATAAACTATTTTGAATATAGTTATCTCATAGTTATAGTCTACCCGTATGGTAACAGTACAAGTGTGAAGACGGAGAAAGAATACAAGTATCACCACCCCATCTCATCCGAAGGGTGTCGTAAGAGACGACTGACGTAAAGATACGCAGACGATATCACTGCGAGAGAAGGAAAACTCGACATAAAATCATGTACCAACCCGTCTGGACAGCGTGTAAACAACAGCCCTAAGCCTCCCAACATTGAGATCTCTCCAGTGAGTAGGGTAGCCAGAGCTCACTAGAGAGATTTTGTGCTGTCAGTGGAAATACCAAATGCTTGTCCTGCTTTGTGTTTTACACTGACGGCACAGAAACTCTCAATGCTTGCAGGGTTGGCAGCGTGAGTGTGACTCTTGGTTTTGCACGCGCCCACAGGCCACGGTGACTACCTTCCATCAGGTGGCCCGTGTGCTTGACTGCCATCTAAGTGGAATAAAAGCCTATATATCCAGCAGTGGACTGAAATATAGTCAACTAATACAGAGAGTGTATGCCAGTTTCGAATTTTGAAATATAATAACTGACGTGATGTTTTCCCTTTTTTTAATACAACTTAAGTGGCAGACAAACGCGAAAGTGTTTACCGTGATCTATTAACATGTGTAACACCAGGGGAGTCACACTCGTGCCGCCGACCCTGTAAGAACAAAGATTTTCTGTGCTGTCGGTAGTGTCAGTGCAGAATACAAAATCAGGACAAGCCTTTGGTCTTCTGACTGAAAATTCTCCAGTGAGCTCTGGCTACCTAAAATAAAACAACTATTTAGTTTAGTTGTAGAAGACAAAAAAAGTATTAAGAAAGTGCTATCCATGTTGCTATAATAGGTTTACTTCATTTATATACTTAATTTAAAAAAGAGGTTTCGTGCCGAATAAAATAAAAACTGACTCAAAAAGGTCTTGTCATACATAACACACAAAGTTCATGACAAACTACTTCGATTCCCGAATATAAACAGGAATGCCGCCTACAGTACCGAACTATTTCAATACCCGAGCTATGTCAATTGTCAACAAGATTTATACGTCACGTTACTCGTCACGTGACCCGCGCACGGAACAGGAGACTGTGACGTCACAACATTATAAATCTAACCGTTTCTGCATCAAACTGTGACATTCCTAATTTGAAAGTTAGTGTCGAGTCCAGAAAATGTACAGAAGAATTTCGATTTTAAAAGTATACGGGTTAGGTTGGTTTTAGTGTGAAAGGAGGGTGGATGATTCGATATGCAAGCTTTGTCAAACATTCAAATGACGCATGCAAGTTGCAGAAACGACACGAGTATCAACAATTTGTCGTTTCGTTTCTAATTGTAGCGCTGTTAATGCGAATTTTCGATCGAATATTATTTTATGGTGCATAAAGCTCTTATTTACGGTTTCAGTAGCACCTTTAATGTTTAATCAACATAAACGGTTAGTTAGAAGGATATTTCACGGCAATAATTTTACACGTTACGTTTTGTACACAAGAGTTACAGTAGACTTAGCTAGGTATACTATACATTGCTCCTTTCAAGTTCGATCTTCTCTCGATTCATATCATTGTGACAACAAAAATAAGGTCTTCCACAAAGAGTTTCACAATGAACATCCCTTCCTCTCTTTAACCATACCTCTCTGCCCATAGCCCGTTCATCACATAGACATTAATTTCCGGGGACGAGTTGGGGACTCTGTGGTCCCCACACCCGAGGAGAAGGTCGAAATAGATGGCCCTGGGTCGGCCGGGGTGCGAGGGATATGCCTGTTAACCTCACCTTCGACAACCAGAAACGACCCACATGCGTCGTGCGTTTTGGTCGGTTCGAATCCGACATAACCTCTCCCACCTCCGGTGGGGGGGTATCCGTGGGGATTTTGCCCACGTAAAAAAAAACCAGACATTATTCATCTCGCAGTACATTACTATAATTTTTATTTGAATTATAGTAACGCGCTTGTATAGTAGAAACCGGAATAGACATTTAGTTAAAAAGCAAACCATTTAGAGGCCGATTTCTTAGAAATAAAGTACGTAATTCGCTTTAACCTTTAATATAAATCAAATTTATTGTTCTATTCACTACTTGTTTTCGCAGTTTTGTGTTTGAATAGGCTTTTCGCATTGAACCATATATTTATGGTAGGTAACATCACATCCTCGTCAGTGGGGCCAGCTTAGTCAGAACACAGAGTACAAAATTAATAGAAATTGCTCCGTAATATTGTCTGTAAACTTTTTTTTTATACCACTTGGTTGACAGACAAGCACACGGCCCACCTGATGGAAAGTGGTTACTGTGGTCTATGGACGTGTGCAACACCAAGGGAGTCGCACTCACGCTGCCAACCCTGTAAGCACAGAGTTTCTGTGCCGTCAGTGTAAAAGACAAAGCAAAATTCTCCAGTGAGCTCTAGCTACCCTAATCACCGCCAGGAACACAACACGAGGCTATTATGGCCGCTGTATTCTGTAGGGCGGAGGTACTTCCCCAGTCGGACTGCTCAATTGGACGGAAGTACCGTCGTGTCCTACCTCCTCCTAAAACTACAATGCTTTGCAAATGTTCCACATAATTCGCAACACGATTGGTTAGTAACTAACATTGTATATGTATATATTAAAAATATAACCCATCACATCAGTATTGCATGATTTAACTTCCTTCATGATCCGAACCCTACATTTCTCACAATATCTGCTATCCCTTTCTCTTGACTCTTTCTAAAGAAGGGTAAACCAACAGACACTTTGCTACGTACAATATAAGTAAGGTTATGAAATCTACGCAACAACATATTATTACTAAAGCTCTTTGTTTACCTGGGTCAGTCATATTTCTTGTTTTATGCAAGACAGTCATGGTCTTCGGCGGGCGCCAGATTTTCCTCGAAAACTGACAGTGACCAGGCGATGTTATGTTTATATTGTTAACGTATCGTAAAAGTGAGTTTACGCGAAATACAGCTTGTCTAGTATGGAATATTAGTAAAAAATGTGCAGTATGGTTTAATAGAAGCAAAAAGTATGTTAATTTTGCCTATAAATTTGATTGGAAAAAGGCGTACAGTATATATAGCTCCAGTTCGCGCGGAGGCTATTCGAACAGAGGTCGATACTCTCTATCCGAGGGGATTTACACACTGTAAAAAGAGCAGAGTATTCCTCTGTGAAAGGATACAGATGTAGACGTTCCAAAACGGCCTTCTCTTATCCTACTTCAGGTTTCTCTTATACTTCAGGTGGACCGTGTGCTTGTCTGCCATTTAAGTAGTATAAAAAAATATCGCTATGGATCGTAGTCTTCTGCTGAATCTGTTCCCAATATTGTTAACAACATATGAAATGTTGTTAATTGTTCCTATATTTAAGAACTCCCCTAATAAATATATTCAATCAAATCAAAATCAAGGTGACTTAAGGATAAGGCTGTTTAACATCAGACAGATATATACAGCGCAGACTAAGCCTCAGATGTATGATTCGAGTGAACAATAGTGCCCGGAAGGCGGCAATAGCCTCACCCCCTATTACGTGGGGAATATAAAGATTAGTGAAATGTGGGTGTTAATTCACCACCGCCAAACCCTCCGGGGATAAAGACGTGATTGTATGTATATATGTCAATAGCAGAAAAACCAACACATTCAATAACTAATGAGGATATTTTTTAAATAAGTAAAGAAATACTTTTTCATATATTCTAAGAATCGGATTGTATTCCGAGCAGTGAGTACATCTTTCAATACAGTATTTACCAGGTAATTAGTTGTGGGAAGCAGCCAAATAATCAACACACACCTTGGCTCTAGTAAATGTGAATTGAAATGTGTTCATAGTAAACAGTGATAGTACTATGAAGGAAGGCGAATTAAATATAAATAGATAAATATTCCGCATATAGCTTAACTAGCTTGTGTTATGGGATCTAGAATGCGGACAAACATACTTAGATACTTTTTTTTTGTAAATACGTACATATTATACTTAGAAACACCCAGAACAATGTAAATAAACTTAATCATGCATAGAAATATGTGCATTGAGCGAGACTGGAACCCGCGCCCCCTGCATAGCAGTCGAATACTCTACCGCTACGCCACGGAGGTTAAATTAGAGGTGTTTTCGCAGAGCTAGTTTTCCTATCAATGAAAATATGAGTTTTTTTCCTCTTTTTGAAGTTGGATAATGAAAGGAGCCTGGTGACAGTGAAGTAAACAGTCAATCTGATGGAAAGTGTTTCCCGTGGCCTATGGATGTGTGCAACACCAGAGGCGTCACACACGTGCTGCCGACCCTGTAGAAACCTTCTAATGCCCCTCATGAAAACCCACAAAATGTAATAGTTTGGGAAATGAAATAGGGGAAAATTCAACTTTCATTATCAGAGCAAACTGCTACTGACATTTTAAAATCCCTGAGCATGTTAGTAATTCTCACAATATCATGACTAGCTCATTAAGATCTATTAGTTACACATAATATTTATTTTCAATCTGTATCATCACACATTAATGACTAACCACTAGAAAAATTATCCTGTCACTTTAAAATGATACACGGAGTGATGACAATAATTGGACTACTGCCAGTGGAGCCGGCCGTTTCGCAGAACACCCCGGTAAAGGTTCACTACCCATTTCATACGGTTACGTGTGAAATTCTAGGTAGTACAATGAAAAAAAAAAGTATAAAAATGGGTCATTGACGTCAATGCAAATTCTAATTTATACTAAAATTTCGTTTTAAAATCAATCATTATGTAAATTCCCATTAAAAAGTAAATAACATAGTAATTATATAGCTGTCTAGAAATCAAATTCTAGAGAAAGTACAGCCAGTCGCATTTCAATGTTGTAGTAATTAGCTGGGTACATTATTAGCAAATTTAACGGTCTGTGTTCTCAGAAATAAATATCGTTTAAGTAACGTGCGTAAGATGTTTGACAAACACGTGCTTACCTGGTAAAGGAAAGGTCGTAATGTGTGCAATAATATTTCATTAAACAATTTAAATGAAACTACAAAGAGTTTTACTTCAGCGGACAAGGATTATTTGTATTGTTATGGACTTTTTTTTTTTTTTTTTTACTTGCGCAAAATCCCCACGGATACCTCCCCACCGGAGCCGGCGAAGGAGGTTATGTCGGACTCGAACCGACTAAAACGCACGCCGCCTGTGGGTCGCTTTGGTTGCCGAAGGTGAGGTTGACAGGCATATCCCTCGCACCCCGGCCGACCCAGGGCCATCTCTCACGATCTGGCCCTCTTCTCGGGTGTGGGGACTACAGAGTCCCCAACTCGTCCCCGGAAACGGGGAGGCGCGCCACGCGCGCCACCGCCGCGGCCTGCTTCTGCCAGGGTGACAGGCGGCTCCACCTGTCACCCCCAGGCCGGCGCTCATGGGGGGCGGAGGTCGTTCATCGACCTCCGACGCCCGAGTTGCCTTCGTACGCGGGCAGCTTGGCTTGCGATTGTATTGTTATGGACTTGGGTGAGAGAGTACTCAACTAGTGGCAGATAGACAAACAAACAGCGCAGGTTTTGGTAATAGTTTAGTTCTTCTTTTAATGAATGACTGACCTGCGGGAACCACTTCACCGGTGAAGTATCTAATCATTCGTAATCATTCGTCATAAAGATCGACTAACACATGGTATGTGTAAGTAATGGTGGCCCTTGCCTTCAGCTTACAATCAGGCAAGGCGAAGTCTAAATGACGTTTCTTATATAAAAAAAACATCATGACCTCAAGTATTCGTAGGATGGCACTCCTCATAAATGCCGTGAAAGTCGGGTGCTAGCTTCATTCGGTTAGAGAAGTGCGTATCAAACAAACGCGTCTCTATCTCCAGCCCACTTCTGCTTGAGTGACGGGCAGCGCTAAAGATATGAGACCCTAAAGAACGAAAAAACATCGCAATCACACCCTTACAGGCTGTGATTGATGGTCTCAAGCGTAGAACATGCACTTAAAAGAAAATTTCGCAGAACATAGAACGGATTAGGTCGATATATTAACATAATTTTTACAAGATTTAGTGATGCAACCTCTTAGCTCTATTTGAATAGCAGTCAGAGTATTCTTTGATCTTTACCGTCGTTTTTTATCGAGTCAATTATTCTAAATCATGTTTTTATCATCAGTTATTTAGGTTTATGTTTAACTTTGATGAAAGGTTTCTTTTTTCAACTAGTTATATATGAACGGGGCACAGCAGACGTTCTAAAAAGCATAGTAACTGACCTTCCCTTTGAGTTGCCAGTGCAGTATATTTTACAGTTTTTAGGTCAACACCTTCGATCGAAAAAACTAGTTTATTTCATCGAAGGTCATAACAGGAACGGGAAGTAAAGTAATAATCTTGGTATTGCCACTGTAATTCAAGCAGGCACTGTAGTTTAGTGGGGTTCAATCCCTGCTCTGTGCAAATATTTGTATGCATGAATATAGATATTTGCATGGGTCTGGTCGTACCTCAGACAGCACGTTAAGCTGTGTCAGTCCCGGTTGCCATACCAACGTCTATGGCAGTCGTCACGGGTAGATGGAAGTTTAAAAAGTTCAGCAACTGGTCTAGCTGCAAAGTTTCGATATCGTTTTTGGGTTGTGAAGAGGTTAGATAGCAATAGCTTCACGGAAAACATCGAATTTTAGCCAAATCCGCAGTTAGACTGGGGACTGGGATTTAACGCTAAGAGTATATAATGATAAGCTTACCAGTGTCCAATTAACACAATGGACTTTTGTACTGACGGCGATAGGTGATACCTTCAGTTCAAATTCAGAAATCAAGCTCTTCAAAAGAAATCTTGCTCTTCAAAAAGTTCTTCGAACCAAAAGTTTGTATTGTAAACATTCAATTCGCCCAAAAGAGCCATAATTAATGTTGCGATTCACCGGAAACTGACCGCATCATACGCAATACAAAGCTTCCTTATACATCTGATGATAAGCAAACAAACATCCCGACTCATACTAATCG
Source organism: Eilema griseolum (assembly GCA_963662185.1). Taxonomy (NCBI): domain Eukaryota; kingdom Metazoa; phylum Arthropoda; class Insecta; order Lepidoptera; family Erebidae; genus Eilema; species Eilema griseolum. Next base: position 8,445,073 of record OY759256.1, on the reverse strand, counting down.
ATTTTAGCGTAAGATAACCAATCCGTATCAAACTTCGCCTTGAATTCAATTCCAATAACCCTGGTTATGAAGTCTTAAGTACGTAATCAGTAGACAATAGGCCATTGAGAAGCACCGATCGGTACAGCGCGTGCGTCAAACGATATCGCGTAGAATGCGCGTGCGCCACTCGCATTGAATTCAACTGTCATTCGACGTACGAACGTTTTTTATTGATCTATTGAACGGGCAGGCCATCTTTTACACATGTTTAACACGAATCGGTAATTGAAGGCGCAAATAATTAGTATGTCATTGTTTCAATTATGTACTTTTCTGTGTATTTTTAAGTGAAGAGGAAATACAGTGAATCGAAATGAAATGTATTATTTCATTTCCAAAGTGTATTATTTCATTTCATGAGATATATTTTTAAAGTAGTTAATATTTTATGAAATTTAAAGTAAATAACAAAGCAAATAATCAATAGTTAATACGTTTTGTTTCTATTTATCCCATTTTACCGATACTTTTATTTAAATTAACTACTGAATTTAATATTACTTACTCTTTGGAATGAACTCTTTACTGCGGTTTTCCCATGCGCCTACAATTTGGTCTAATTAAACTAGAAGTCTAAGTGACGTTTCCTATATAAAAAAAAAAATAAATAAATTGGGGTTTTTCAAAAGAGGCATTAGAAGGTTTCTTCAGGGTCGGCAGTGCGAGTATGACGCCCCTGGTGTTGCACACGTCCAAAGGCCACGGTAACCACTTCCCATCAGGCAGGCCGTATGCTTGTTTGCCACCCAAGTAGTATGTACTTATGTACTACACTTTCTTATGTACTTTCAGAGTTGCGAATAGAGAGATGCAATATATTTTAAAAGCTTTTAAACAGTCCTATAAAACGAAATAGTTTTAGTAACTAGAAAACATATTAAAATTTAGAAAGACTGTCAAGAAAATGTACAAGATCAAAAAGACTGTCCGAATTGGAATCCAATAAATTAAAGATAGTTACGAAAGTAGGTGAAAGACTTGTAATTTATAAGACACCTTCCAAATTGCTTTACACAAACTCTGGATAGACACAATAGATAGGAGAGCTAAAAGCTAAACAGTGATACTGAAAATGAAGAGAAACTGAACGTTCAAACAAGTAACAATACGTTTGTAGAATTCAATAAAATAGGGGATTGACATACGCTACTGACTGTCATACATACATACATATAATCACGCCTTTACCCCTGGAGGGTTAGGCAGAGGTGAATTAACACCCACATTTCACCAATCATTGAATTCAGTCCCACATAATAGGGGGTGAGTCTATTGCCGTCCTCCGGGTACTATTGTTGACTCAAGCTTTGCATCTGACTGAGTCTGGTGATGTCAAACAGTCCTATCCCTTAGTCGCCTTGTACCGCATAGGAAGAGATGGGGTGGTCCAAATTCTGCTCTGCCAGGAACCACGTCATAAATGTCAAAATACGTGTCAATGAAATGCCACTTCTGTAGGAGGAGTGAGTTCAATATTTTGTAAAGTAACAGTATATCGACGTCTAAAAAAGGGGGGGGGGGGAGGTGCAAGTGACATCGACTTTTCATAGAAGAAAAGTTCTAAAACACATCATAAACACTTTACAGGGTAGTGATTTTCCTTTCAATTAGCTTTTCAACTGTCGAAATATGACGTACAAGGATTCGACTTAGGAATAGTGCTGTTTAACATCAGACTTGAGTAAATAATAGTGCCCGAATGACGGCATTAGGCTCACCGCCTATTACGTGGGACCGAATTTAATAATTGATGAAATGTGGGTGTTAATTCACCTCTGCCTAACCCTTCGGGGATAAAGGCGTGATTACATGCATGTATATATTTCTTACAGACCCACTTACCTAGATGGCAATGCGCAAGTGATACTTGCACTGTTAGAAAGGTCCCAGACAGCTCACCATGTGCTAAATCAAGTTTGTTTATTACCTAAGTACCTAGTATGTATAACTATGTACCTACTATTGAAGTAAGAATTTATTTCACGCTATATACACATTTTCAACGAATAAAAAAATCTAAATGTTAATAATGCAGTTTCCTTTCGTTTATTTACGACTCAGTATCTGGGTTAAGTTTATAATAAATCAGCATTTTCATGATCTATCGCCATTAGATTTTACTTGGCGAGTATCAGACCATCAATCAAAGAAGTACTACGTAAGTACTCTTACACACATGACTGCCCACCCAATCTTGCCCAAAGTTTGATTCCTGAGTTGGGTAAATTATTTCTGTAATAGAATTCAAAACCGTGGGACACAAAAGTGTTACTTTAACCGCTACTTGCTTGCACATTCAAGATTCGCAATATTAATCTTTATAAATGGATGTAGAAGAGATCCACTCCAAAGCTGTACTCATGAAGATTGAGGGATGAGGCTCCACCGCATGCTTTTCACTCGGGAATGAGAGGTTAGAGGGCAGTCGCTCCCATAGTAGCTCTTTTGCCAAATCAACAGGATAAGGAGTAAGCTACTTTGGACTCCGCGGCAAATACCTCAGATACAGCTAGGAACAACCCTAAGATAACGAGATGTATCCCCCGACAGTAAACATACAGCTCATGACTGAGTACCCGCTTGACGGCAATAGGCTCGCCCCTTATTGTACGGAACAGAAAATAATAGTTGGTTGGTTGGGTGTTATTTATACCTCTATTTATACCCCTTAGAGGATTTACAGGTGTGAATATACAGTATGAGACGAGGTCTCGGGTTCGATTACCATGACTCACACCAATGACTTTTCGATGCTTTTCGAAGTTATGTGTGTATTTATCGCAGGTTTATAAGTGCCCGGTTAATGGCAATAGGCTCGCCACCTATTACATTGTGACCTAAACATAAAACTGGCGAAATGTGGGTGCTAGAACCTCTGCCTACCCCTTCGGGGATATAGGCGTGAGTTTATGTATGTATGTATGTAATAAACAGTATGTATGCATCGACAAAACTACCAGTACGTAAAATTTCTACGACGCCCAGCGAGTTTTTATTTCTGTTTATATTTAATCAATCTGTTTAGAGAGTATGATTGTATCGTTAATCTTTCAATCACAAACCGCTGCTATGAAAAAAAGAAACCATACGATTCGGTTCTCGCAGCTCATTAATAAATATAATGTTTACGGAATACATTTTTCATGCGTATTGTGTATTATTGAAGGATCAAGGTCTTAGCTATTGTTTTGCTCTGGGCGCTCGGCTCATGGGAAAATTCCTCTCTATTCTTAGAATCTAAGTACCTAATCGTATTTCAGCCTTTTAAGTCAATCATTACCAACACTTAGGTTTTCTAGAACGAGACTCAGTCCTGAATCTCCAAAATAACTAGATCTCAGGACACATTGCATTCTAGATGATATTAAGTCTTAAGAAATCAGTATTTATAAGTTGTCGTCTCGAAAATACCGCAGTGAAGTTTGTTGCGCTGTTTCTTTTTTTTTATACCACTTAGGTGGCAGACAAGCACACGGCCCACCTGATGGAAAGTGGTTACCGTGGCCTATGGACGTTTGTAACACCAGAGGAGTCACAGTCGCGCTGCCAATCCTGTAAGTACAGAGTTTCTGTGCCGTCAGTGTAGAAGACAAAGCATAACCATTAACGCCTAGAAATCGGTGGTAAACTTAGTTTTAAGCAGAATTTCGTGTCAAAAAGATGTAATTACATTGCAGTATTTTGAGAAATAAAGAATTTTAATTGATAGGTAGTCCTAATGTCATTGTAAGGGTCGATTCGCAACTGAGAACTATTCTGGAAAACGTATCTTAGAAGTGTGCACATTGTACAGTATGCAGTATACCTTCGAAGTTCAAGCCAACATTACCTGCTACCGACGCGCCTGCTAAAGTAACAATCGAGTTTCCTGCACAGGTTTTCTTTTCGAGTTGCGAGGTTAGATATCAGTTCTCTCATAAAAGTTAACAAAGTAATCAAAAACAGTAAATGATCCCCGGTCTCCAAAGTGGAAACCGGGAACTTAGTCAGAAGGAAGATAATGAAGATTTGTAATCATATTTATTTTCTTTTGTCTCCAGGTCATAGACTTCGGCAGCTCATGCTACGAGCATCAGCGCGTGTACACGTACATACAGTCAAGGTTCTACCGCGCGCCCGAGGTCATGATGGGCGCGAGGTACGGCATGCCCATCGACATGTGGTCCTTGGGGTGCATACTGGCGGAGCTGCTCACAGGTAACATCTTATTTACTAATTACATACATACAAACGCTCACGCCTATTTCCTTTCGGGGTAGGCAGAAACGTCAGTAGCTTATTGATTAAGTAGTCTACCTTACGATCGAAAGGTCCCAGATTTGAATCCTGGTCGTTACACTACCGATGTGAGTCCACTCCTAACACAAGCAGTTTAGCTTAGCAGGGAAAATTAGTAATTTCGATTCTAATATTTAAAAAATGTTACATGGTTATTTAACAGCTTAGTTACTCTATTGTCGTTAAAACCTTTCATTCAAGCCCGCCGGGTTTGAATTATTCTGACTTATCCTTTTTTCGAAATTTTATCTATTTTGTTAATTTTTTTTAATTGTTTTTTTACGTGCGATAAATATCCACGGATACCCCACCAACGGAGCTGGTGGGAGAGGTTATGTCAGACTCGAACTGACTCGAACTGTGGGTCGTTTTTGGTTGCCGAAGCTGAGGTTGACAGGCATATCCCTCGCACCCCGACCGACTCATGTGTACCACTCTTTATTGTAGATAGTTTAATAGATGCAAATAAATCTTGTTACATCGGGACTCGGATAATGGCTGGCATAGTGGTTCCACAGGTTTTAAAAGCCGGTACTTTATGAAAGATGCTAATCTGTGCACTAACGAGCTAAATTACAAATTATCGGATCTTGTCCGCTTGAAACAAGGCGGATTAGCTGACAAAGTGGTAATGGCTTAGGCTCGGTAACTCGATCGGAGTTATTACATTCGAGATCAAACATACGGGGTTTGTTCATCGCCCAGATAATGATTTTACAACAAATGATAGAACAGGGAACTAATAAGATGCACAAATAGTTGAGAAGAGTGAACATAGGGTACGAGACGGTTCGTCACCTCGTGTTAATTTTATAACATTTGTACTTTTTTTGTATCACTTAGGTGGCAGACGAACATACGGCCCACTTGATGGGAATTGATTATCGTGACCTATGGACGTGTGCAACACCAGAGGCGTTACACTAGCGCTGCCTTTTGATGCCCCTCTTGAAGAACCCCATAATGTAGGTGCTTGGGAAAACCGCTGCAGGAAGGTCATTTCACAGCTTGAGTGTGCGTGGGATGAAGTTTCTTTCATACCGCACAGTGCGCACCGTCTCAGATCGCAATGTGTGAGGATGAATTCCCTACCTATGGCGAGAGGTGCGATGATAGAATGTAGCTACATTCTAGAGATGAATTGTTTGACATGATGCCCAAAGCTGTGAGCATCATGTCAAACAATTGATTTGAGCACAAACTATTGTACAACTATACATACATACATACATACATAAAATCACGCCTGTCTCCCATAGGGGTAGGCAGAGATCACGGATCTCCATTTGCTACGATCCTAACATACTACTCTCGCTTCATTCACTCTCATTACATTCTTCATGCATGCTCGTCGGTTTAGAGTACTCCTGACCTGCCCCTTTTCTAAAACTTCCCCGATTTGGTCCAGGTATGTGCGCCTAGGTCTTCCCCTTCCGACGGTACCATCCACACTCGCCCCATACACCTGTTTCGTTAGTCTTCTTTCATTCATTCTCTCAACATGACCAAACCATCTCAACATTCCTCTCTCAATTCTCATCACTACATCTTCTATCACTCCACATCGTTCTCTTATCACGCTATTTCTCACTCTATCTTTCAAGGTCAAGCCACACATACTTCGCAACGCACGCATTTCTACTGCATTCACTCTACTCTGATGCTTTTTCTGCCACTTGTACAACTATATTATATTATATTGTTTAACGTTATCATTTTCATCATCATTTAATTTGTTCTTCTTCATCATCATCACCTCAGCCACACCTAGACAATATATATGGTGATATTAAGTTGTCTTTAATTTATATCAATAGCTTAAAGTTTTAATGACGTATTTTAACTATCGAAATTTAATGAGAGAAGAATATAACATCGATACTTTATTGTCGTTTATTGATTTTAATTTATAATGCTTCCGTTACCGACTTTCTCAGACCCCTCTAACGAGGTCGTGAAGCTGAAGTTCTCCTTTTTTTGTTCTGTCAGTGGGATGACCAAAGGCTTGTCCTGCTTTGTCCTCTACACTGACGGCACAAAATCTCTGTGCTTACAGGGTCGGCAGCACGGATGTGACTCCACTGGTGTTACACACGTTCATAGGTCATGGTAACCACTTTCTATCAGGTGGGCCGTGCGCGTGTCTGCCACCTAAGTTGTATAAAAAAAAAAGCTAACTGTCGGTCGACGTGTACTCACATTGACGTGCTCAACATAAAAAATATCACGATGCTAATTCATAAGTTCAGATTGTTTTCACAGTATATACAGAGTGTATTTTTAAAATGGGGTAGTAAGAGCAGGTACCTTAATCGGAATAGTTAGAGCTAACTGTTCTTAGGAGACCTTCCCTAACTTTTTGAGATATTTTGAACTGCATTCACAGATTTTGACAAAATTGTACAGTCAGCTTAAAGTCCAAAAAAAACTTTTGTCACAATAGATCCTATTTCATGTGGAGATCAAAAGACAGATATATACAACCCAGACTCAGTCTCAAATGGCTCAATAGCCTCACCTTCTATTACGTGGGACCGAATTCAATGTTTGGTGAAATGTGGGTGTGAATTCACCTCTGCCTAACCCTCCAGAGATAAAGAAGTGATTATACATATAATCACTTCTTTATCTCTGGAGGGTATGTATGTGTTGAACTGCATTCAAAGATTTTGTCAAAATCGTACAATCAGCAAGAAAAATGCTTAAAGTCTAAAATATTTTTTTTGTTGCACTAGATCCTATTTCAAAAGACTAGGGGACCACTTTAGCTTGTTTTTTTATCTTCCGCCTGTAACATGAACTATTACTTCCCCGTTTCAAAAATACAACCTATATATATGGGAGTCGTTGACACGCACACGGTGTAAACAGGTCTTAATGAGAGCTACTTGCCTTAAGTGGTATAGTTTCTGAACGGCGACTTATACGTCTTGATGAGTAGAAATCAGCTGATTCCGTCCGTTTTTTCTGAATTCTAAATTAATAATGTACTGCCGGATCCAGGTAGAAGGGGTAGGCCCAAGAAGTCCTGGCTAGATGGTCACACTTCCATGGACGGCCAAGATGCGAAGTGGTGGAGGAGGAGCTGGAAGGCAGACCATAAGCTTCGAGGGCCTTAACCTAGGTTGCAATTAGGGTAATACGTCTAAAAGAAAATGATATTGAATGTTACGAATCAAGTATTGACTTAAATAAAAGTATTTCTTGTACAAAATGCCATTCTCCACTGAACATGGAACAAACTGAATCAATAGCTAAGTCGAAAGTGCAGACAGCAGACGAGGTCTCAAATAGCCGATTAAGCAGAAACGCTATATTAAATTTCTTGCTAACGGCACCCTATAAAAGAATCCTTATTCCGTCTTTTCAAACGAACCATTATTTTTTAATCCCTACGGTACTTAGCAACCCTTCACTGAGGCATTCAAAGTCGCAGACTTAAAAAAGAAAAACAACGATCTGTATTTTTCGCTCTATCAAGCAATGAAAATAGTTATGTGACTAAGGTAAATATTATAGAATTTTGGGATAAGTTCAAGAAATTCCTGAAATCCTACACGCATAGACCCGTTGAGTAGCATGACAAATAAACATTTATTGTTTTATTTGTTGAAAATATTTATAAAGGAGGTAGGACACGGCGGTATTTCCGCCCAATTGAGCAGTCCGACTGAGGAAGTACCTCCGCCCTACAGAATACCGCAGTTATAATAACTTCGTGTTGTGTTCCCGGCGGTGAATAGGGTAGCCAGAGCTCACTGGAGAGTTTTTGTGCTGTCAGTGGGATGACCAAAGGCTTGTCCTGCTTTGTCCTCTACACTGACGGCACAAAATCTCTGTTCTTACAGGGTCGGCAGCACGGATGCGACTCCACTGGTGTTAAACACGTTCATAGGTCATGGTAACCGCTTTCCATCAGGTGGGCCGTGTGCTTGTCTGCCACCTATGTAAGTTGTATAAAAAAAAAGAATTCGCGTTTTTTCTCGATGATTGGACCCTCCAAACACCTACAGGATTTCATTAAGCCTGCCTTTTCAACAATGTACTACAGATAATCATTTTTTGCGTTCCAGGGTTTCCTTTACTCCCCGGGGAGGACGAGGCGGACCAGATGGCTTGTATCATCGAGCTGTTGGGCATGCCACCGCAGAAGCTCATCGAACAGGGCAAACGATCAAAAAATTTCATCAGCAGTAAGGGCAACCCACGGTACTGCACCGCGACGACTCTCGCTGATGGCACTACGGTCCTTAGTGGAGGTAAGATCACACTTTTTGTTTGTATTTTCTTCCAGCTTATTAATAGGACAGCCTCCACGGCAACATTAGGTGCCTGATTTAGAACGACTCTCAAAAACAAATGAGTAGTAGATAATGCGCTGCCTTCGTCTAAGAAATTACCGCCTTCTCGAAAGTAAACTAGTCATTTTCTGACTACAGATTAGTCCAACAAATACTAATGGCAGATCATTATTTATAGGATCCTCTCCCCTTTTTATCCATATTTTGAAGGATTTTAGGAGTAAGTTTTAGTTTACATTCTTATTCTTAGGTCAATATTACTGCCAGCATTATCGAAATAAACCGCCTCGAAGGACCATACTAAGTACCCTAGATACGAAAATGTTATATAAAACATGAAAATTGTGATAAACGTTTATTACAACGATGTCGATTTAAAATTGAGACCACAGAGAAAACATGGTTTTGGTTGTATAAAAGCAGTATTCGATAGCCTTTAAAGATAACTTACAGTTTGAAGTCTAGCTAGACTATCGCTGCCTCAGATGGTCAGACGATATAATAAATTACTTGCTGACGGACACTATCGCAATGTACGCATATTCCCGAGAACTCAACAATGGAGAAACGTTTACTGTTATGACTGATTATAATACGTTTGTTTTCTAAACCAATCGAACATCATTCGGGTCAAAATACGACGATTTGGGTTATCATGTTTACTGGCCGTGCTTATCGTACTCTGACCTGCATTTCACCAAGCCTCAACAGCAACTTATATATATCTGCAAAAACCGTAAAGATAGGTATGTACTCAATTCCAAACCAATGAAAAATTTTTGGCGAGTGATTATTTTATTAAAATTTAGGCAGGGCGTAGTAATTGCCCATTCGCATTTGAATAGTCGTCTGCTTCGAGAACGACCTCCGGTTGACAGAAAACCGATGAAAATTAATTCGAAGCTATGTCAATGTCGTATCGGTTATTCAAAATGCGATTTTGAGAGGTTAAATAATCGTTTTTTTATCAATCTGAACGCGTAATCAATTCGTGGAATCGATCGAAGCAGGGCTTACTTTTGCTGACGAAATGTCTCGAACTCAGTGTACAAAAGAGCATGTAATTGTGTTTACCAACATCTATAGCCTACGTAATTGGTTAATACGTTCATTAGTATGTCTAATAATCAATTTGCCACGTAAATTGAACGCCAGACGTTTACGGCATACTCTAAAATAAATACAATGACTTCAGCATTCCTAACTGCTACGTAGTCATCACGTAGTAATTCTTTGCTACGTAACACCGTTATAATCTAAACATTTGAATCATCTGTCTTACTAAAATATTTTAATAGCGTGTGAATCTTATCCCAGTTTTCGTCACCAATGTGACTTGATCGGCTGACTCACACATGTGACTATCAGCTACAATATAAAACGGAGTAGCATATGTCTGCGATGTGTCTGAGTATTGACCTTTTAATTTTAGGGTGTTAACTATTGCTGTCTGTACACACAAATTTAAAATATATTTTTGTATGAACTAGCAGCCCAGGACCCGGTTTCGCCCAGTTCATTCGTAAAAAATCCCGTTAGCACCATCCATTGACGCGTAAAAAAGTAGCTAAGAACCATCTCTGAAGCAGTTGATATCTTGTCTAAAGACATCAATTGATGCAGAGCTTATTGAGTTCTTAAAGCATTTGAGACAACATTTTTAGTTGGTTTTCCTTCCTTGATAACAATCTATTCTCATTTTAGTTTGATTCGATTGAATGGATCCGAATAGTTCGTCATAATTTGATTTAGTGGCTTAAATACTGAGAATACTCTTCAGTAATATATTATAGCAACTTTTGAATCTTTTACGCATCTTTTACGAGTTAATAAAATTACATGAAAAACTATGTTTTAATCAACTGCGAAGTTTTTCCTTTTGTATACCTACGCACTCGTTTATACATCTTTTAACACTGGATATACATTTTAATACATATACCAATATCTATTACCTAGTAAAACTATAAAATCGCAAGAACTAAATTCAAATTCAAAATGTAACTTTGATTATGATGTTCGGTTTTTATTGCATACATTTCAGGAAGATTAAACGTGACACAAATACAACAAAATAAAGTTAATAAAGAACATGATATTAATAGATTTTTTTCTGAATACTCAAGCTTGTAATATCACCAAAGAGTTAGGCAGAGATGTAGGACTATCCATTTAATAGGAGTTGACTTTGTTCCCGTTTACCAAAAATTCCAAACAAACTTTCCAGATTTAAAAATCGTTTGGTTTTGCTACACTATTGCTATTATGCATAATATATATAAATATATATATATTGAATTGTTGCGGGTTTCTGTAAGATTCAGGTATCCAAGAAATTTCCTATTGCATAACGAGCAGTGTTGTGTTACACATTCACGTATCAATGGAATTTATCGATTGAAGTAGGCATCTTCTTAGGTCAGAGAATAAGCATTGCCGTACAACATGGCAATGCTTATTCGAGATATTCCACGATGCATTTAAACTTTTGTTTTATTTAATTATTATTTTTTAATAATGTAAATATTAGCATAGATTTAAAATACATTAAGTGTAAATAGATAAATAAATAAAACGAAAGTAGGAAATGTGAAATCATTTAGGCGGAATTCGAACCCGCGTCCGGTCCCTTACAGAGGCAATGCTCTGACCACTGACCCACCGAGTCACGCCTTGATGCTCCAAATTCTGTGCATACAACCATTTTGGGTCGACGTTCGGGACCGGTGGGTTCGAGTCCCGCCTGAGTCATTGCACTTTTTGCTATCTCAATTTCAATAGTTAGCATACTAATTGCTTCAAAATATCATTCAAACCAGGGTAGTCTGAGCTCACTGGAGAATTTGTGCTGTCAGTGGGAAGACTAAAGGCTTGTCCTGCTCTGTCTTCTACTGACGGCACAGAAACTCTGTACTTACAGGGTTGGTAGCGCGACTGTGAATCCTCTGGTGTTACAGACGTCCATAGGTCACGGTAACCACTTTCCATCAGGTGGGCCGTGTGCTTGTCTGCCGATTTAATGGTATAAAAAAAAATTCAAACATAGGTCATGTGATATAAATAACTATGTTTATGTTATGTTATGAAATCCTTCAATTTCATTTAGTTCCTCATAGTCTCTTGTTATTAAAACCTTGCAATATCAAACGAATAAGGTCAAGGTCTTTAAACTATCAACGCAGTCTTAGACGCGGTTGCATAACGCTTGTAGATTTTACGAAAGCGCCTGGATATCTTGGGGTACTGCCAGAATGGACTGATATAATAAAATATTTGTCGTCACTATTGTGGTGTAGATTTTTGTGTCAACTTTATTGGCATATAAATTATATGATGCAATTGGAGAATCTTAAGATATGAACAAAAGATATGGTCAGTTATGAAATTCTAAAGAGTAAGTAAGCGTCTGTACTAGGTATGTATCTCTGCTATATTTGTTCTTGGGTGTACATAATAAGTAACTTCTGTAACAAGGATTGTATGATATAAACTCACGCCTATATCCCCGAAGGGATAGGCAGAGGTGCTAGCACCCACATTTCGCCAGTTTATGTTTAGGACCCAATGTAATAGTATATGTAATAGGTGGCGAGTCAATTGCCATTAACCGGGCACTTATAAACCTGCGATTAATACACACATAATTTCAAAAGTCATTGGTGCGTGCCATGGTAAAACCTGGGATCGAACCCGAGTCCTCGTCTCAGCAGTCCATTATCCATACCACTAGGCTACCGCGGTGTTCCTTTGTGGATTGGATTTCGTGAATTGTGTCATTATAATATCTTATTAAACAAATTGCAAATTGAAATCGAACCGCACTTGCACATGGTACTGAGCTATGGTTCCCACGATGTCTTACGATGCGAAGATAAATATAAAGAGTCTTCTCTCCTCTCTCCGACAAACTAGAATCGAAAAAAAATTGAAAAGAAAGTAATTAAATAGGTTATTTTTCAAAACTGAAAGTGATAGGTAAGGTAGTATTTTCGTATTCACCAATAACTGAGTGTGATAGCCAAAGATTATCTGGAGAGGCCTTTTGTTCAGTTATAGGAGGTAGGACACGGCGGTATTGCCGCCCAATTGAGCAGTCCGACTGGGGAAGTAACTTCATGTTGTGTTCCCAGCGGTGAGTAGGGTAGCCAGAGCTCACTGGAGAATTTGTGCTGTCAGTAGGAAAACGAAAGGCTTGTCCTGCTTTGTCTTCTACACTGACGGCACAGAAACTCTGTGCTTACAGGGTCGGCAGAGCGAGTGTGGCTCCTCCGGTGTTACAAACGTCCATAGGCCACGGTAATCACTTTCCATCAGGTGGGCTGTGTGCTTGTCTGCCACCTAAGTGGTATAAAAAAAAGAAGTATAAAAATATTCGTATACTTACGTTCTAGTCTAGAATTTTTCTTACCACTCCAGGAAACTAATGTTTGCCTTACTTATAAGATAAGTCGGTTCATATCTATAGTGTATCACTTAACGGGATTGGAACTTTCTCTTCGGCACTAATGTAATTAAATATTTTAATTAATTATCAATAAAGTTGTAGATTTATTATAATGTGGATAATAAGAGTTATTGTTGTATATTTTCAGGGATGTCGAGGAGAGGCAAGCCCCGCGGTCCTCCAGGGTCCAAGAGTTTCGTAACAGCGTTAAAAGGCTGCCAGGACAAATTCTTCATTGACTTCATTAGACGGTAAATTACTTATCATACTAATACCGATATGCTGATTATTCTGCGGTGCATAAAAGTCCTTAAAATACCTTCCTTTCAGTATCGGAAGATTGCCAGTTATTCAGTTGGTTCAATTCCGACATAGACACTGCATCTTCATTGTCACGGTTTTAATAGGTGACGATCACAGGAATCTATTGCTTGGGGACCCTGGATATCTAAATCTATACTCTAAATCTATACTCTAAAAACCGCAATCTTCAACAAATATTTTGCAAGTGCAGAGGTTATTAAAAGCGTATCAGAATACAGTCAAAATATAAGTATTTCAATTTCGCGTGAGACGATGTTTCGTAGAAATTTATTGGTTTATAATTGATTTTAACAAGTATTAACGCTTTAGCTCCAAAATTCACTGGAAATTTTCCACCATAAATTCAAAAGCCACAAATTTTATTACCATTGATATTCAAACACGCGGTTCAAATGAAAAGCCATAGAATTCTTGACGGTTGCATACAAATATGGATTTCATACCAAAACACTTCGACGAAATTCAGGTATCTGTTTTATGTTCTGCTACGGGATCAGGCAGTGGTCACGGACTCACGGACGAGGAAAAATTATGACTTTAATAAATTTAGGTATGAGTAAGTAAACAGGATAGAGTTTACCAGTAATTGGTTTAATTGAAATATATCTTTATGACTGAATACTAGCGGTGCGGTTTTTACTTTAGACCGTAGACTGATTTTAAGTAGGAATATAGCAGGGAACCACTTTTTATATAAAAGTATTGTAACACCACTGTCTAGCAGACTAACTAAGATATATATAATATATATTTAATTAAACGCCAACAACTCCCAAATACTCCAATCAACATACATCTCCATCCAAAGGTTGCCTGGAAGAAATTGTGTAAAGCGATAAGGCCGCCTTTTGTACTGCTCTTGTCTTCTCATATTTCTGTAACATGAATATTGTAATTGGCGTACAATAAAGAATATAATACATAAATATATTTTGGGTTGGTTGGTAAGTGAGGGACTGTATTTAATTTTGAATAATACCTTTTAAGTTTGGGGCAAGGTATTCCCATCTTAACCCATTTTGATCCAGAAAACGAGGCGACAATCGCGTCGCCACCGCTGCCGAATAATCAAATAGCCACTCACACAGAGCAAATCTGAATGCATGATTCTTACATGGCCAACTTGCAGTTATAATTAGTATTTGGCCAAGGGGTCTGAAACTTCAAAACAAACCCCTAGCGGTATAGTCCGTACCACCCCTCATTTTTTTTTATTTTTATTATTTATTTATTTAACCAGAAAAAATACATTGGGTCTAATGCCTTAGTAGTGTAACAAAAACCAGAAAGGTTTGTCCGTACACTACGTTCGTCGTCGAGTCTATATAATATTAATTCTGTACATCAGGTAGGCAAGCACTAAATCTAGGTATAACAATATCAGAATTAAATCTGCACAACAAAAATATGTTACATTGTGGGTACAACAATATAATTTTACTTTCGTTCTGTGTTCGTAATATAATATGTTTTAAGTGTATAGTAAAATAATGTACGGGTAGATTGGTAAATTTACAGCGCACAATGGCTCACAATATGAATAAGTTGCCGCTGCGACTTACCGAGCTGCTTACAGGATGTTTCATTACTTTTCGATTTTTTCTTTTCTTTGATTTTTAGTTTTATTTTAATATTTTTCATGTTTGATTGTTTGATTTGTTTTAATAAAATCTACGATTAGTAAATTTGAGTTCCACCACCGCCTTAGCAGCTCGTGCTTTCTATAAAAACACCCAAAAAAACGCGCCCATAGACACATATAGGGTATTTTTTACGTGCGCAAAATCCCCACGGACACACCCCTCCACCGGAGCCGGTGGAAGAGCTTATATCGGACTCAAACCGACTAAAACGCACGCCGCCTGTGAATCGTTTTTGGTTGCCGAACATGAGGTTGACAGGCATATCCTTCGCACCCCAGCCGACCCAGGGCCATCTCATGGCTCTCCTCGGGTGACACATTTAGGGTTGAACATATGTGGCACGGTCTATACCCATGTCGTAAAATACTGGTTGCAGGTGCCTGGAGTGGGACCCCGAGAAGCGCCTGACGCCGGCCACGGCGCTGCGGCACGCGTGGCTGCGGCGGCGCCTGCCGCGGCCGCCGCACGACGACGAGCCGGCGCCGGCGCCGCTGCCGCTGCCGCACTCGCTGCCAGCCAACCACGTTAGTATAGCGCACCACGCCAAGCGCCTCGCGCACCCCAAGTGCACTGATAAATAGGTTTGTTTTGCTTTCCTTTTTGTTTCTTTTTATTACTTTGCATTTCTTTTTGGAAGTGTTTGGCTCTCTATAACTAGATATTTTTCTTTAATACGACTTAGTTGGCAGACAAGCACACGGCGCACCTGATGGAAAGAAACCCTTAACACCAAGGGAGTCACACCCTTGCTGCCGACCCTGTATGAATAGAGATTTTCTGTGCCTTCAGTGCAATTATATTCATACCTGTAAGTCCTCTAAGGAATAGACAGAGTTGTATTAAAATCCACATTTAATGCAAGGACTAAGTTATTTATTTGCAGTCTTGAACAATATAATTGTTTCTAATTGACGTCAATAATAATTCTACTTAAGCTAAGTTTACCACCTTTTTCAAGGCACTGGTGGAGAAGAAACAGCGCAACAAACTCCACTGCGGCCATTTTTTATGATGTCAATTCACAGTAGTTAGTTCCTTACAGAACGAAGGCCTAACAAAACGGACTAAACTGCACTACTGCATTCACTGCCCGCCAACAGCTTGCATGCCGTTGCAATCAGTGCGATAAATTGCAATGCATTGCAATAATTGCGATGCATTGCAATGAATGTCCATGCACAAGTAAATAATAATACAAGTTGCTTAGTCTGTTATACATAAGAATTAGGCGATGAAACGGATGCCAAACACTTTTACAGAAAAAATGCTCTTATTTTGTGGAAATATGACTTAATCATTTGTACATTAATAATATGTTAAGTATACATTCAAAACTATATTGTATGTGAGTACTGTCGTTTGGCGTGGTGCGCATACACAATATTTTTGAAGTTTGTACTAACTCATATTTAGTTTAAATTTTTTTTGTTGTTGTCTTATTACCACAATTACTTTTTGTTTTACATTTAAGTTCTTAGTTTTATTTGCGCTTTATGTTGAATTTTTTATCTAATTTGTCATCAATTTGTACATGTTCATTAACTTTTTTATATACCTGGCGATCAGACCCAGTTTTGCACGGTTGCAATGTACACTCTGTAGATAGTGTCAGTGTGAAGTGATCAGACCATACTGTCACTGGCGCGAACTGAGCTTGAAATTATTTATTTCGTCGCGCTTAATTTTCAATTTGCGATATCTTTTACGTTATTCATTATAATTATATAGATTGAATGGGATATAAGAGTAAATTTTTTTTTATTTACGATCATTAGAAACTACTAAAATTATCAGTGTTTCTGGTTTAAGGATCTAAACAGCATAAGAACAGACAGACAGATAGCGTGAAGCGACTTTGTTTTATACTATGTATTAATGCTGTAAGAGATTTCCGCCAGAATACGTTATCATGTTATGCAAATTTAGTTCCGATATTGAACTACGGCGACAGCTTTAGTTGAACATGGGTATTTTTTAACCTCGTAGCCGAAATGACTAGTTTTCCCGTTAACCTGGGCATGCGCTTTAGACATAACAAGGGAGATTATTTCTGAGACGAGTACTAATTTGTCAGAAATTATTAGAAGTATATCAATCAACTAGCCCATCATAATCCACTGTTACAGACAGCCAGGCCAAACGGGTTGGTACAGGGTGTTATTTCAAGTTTTCCTACTCTCACAGTGAAATTGTCTGCGTAATTTTTTAGGAGCATATCAACTTAACTGGCGTTACTTTGGATAGCAGTAGTTTTGGGACAATTTAACATAAGATATTTTCAAAAGCTGTAGCTAACTAGCTTGCAGTAGAAACAGATGAATGACAGGAATAACATTTCCACTTTTGAAGAAAGTTATGATAATTCATGACGATTTATATATTTTTTAATATTAAAAAAAAATCAAATTTAAATTTGTTAGACATTGTCATTTGCATGCACGTTAAACGGCTTTCGGCTGTGTGTTGCTACAGGCTTCTTGTTCGCTTTCATTATTATTGCTTTTGACTGCTTCGGCGCTAAGCATTTCAAAATTTAAATAGTATTATATATAATAATTTATTTTTCTCTGTTTATTCATCATCTAAAATACAGGATCAAGGTATTTCCGAGTAATACTTTTGATTTTTATGGTGATTTTCTTAAGTTATTCCTACATATAATATAGTACATAAGAATTAATCGAAACGTATAATATAAAATATTTTAGTAAATTAAATGCAACTAAGGTAATTAATACTAAGTATGACTGATACTGTAAGAATTGGTGGTGTTTATGGGTTTATAAAAACTTCGCGACCCAAGCCGACTCTGCAAGCCAGTACACCTGCTGATTGAAGGCTCTGGCGCAGGGTTTCCAGGCAGGCAGGTGGTTCGAGGATTATGCAATTGTCGTTCCCGTAAAAGACAAAATAATTAATATTATGGAACGGGAAAGTGGGAGGGTAAACTCTAGATTCTGGGCTCCAACTATGAAACAAGCTATGAAAGTAGAAGCAACGAAAATGCGACTCGTTTCGTCAGGATCGTAGTCGAAAGATCGCCATAGGCAGGGAATTCATCCTCCCACATTGCGACCTGAAACGGTGCGCACTGTGCGGTATGGAAGAAACTTCTGCTGCGGTTTTCCCAAGCACCTACAATATGGGGTTCTACAAGAGGGGCATCAGAAGGTTTCTTAATGGTAGGCAGCGCGAGGGTATCGCCCCTGGTGTTGCATACGCCCATAGGCCACGGTAACCACTTCCCATCAGGTGGGCCGTGTTCTTGTCTGCCACCTAAGTGGTATAAAAAAAACGTTAGCTCTGTCTGCCACGGGAGGGAAACATGACTTTATTATCAAATTTAAAATGGAGGAGGTTCTCAAATCGATCTGTATTTAGTTGTGTTATGGAGGTTTATATGTAAGGATGCAGTGGTGATATGTTGGTTTGTGTTGTCGCCAGACGTCGGGCGGGTGCGTGGGCGGCGGGGCGGGCGCGGGCGGCAGCGGCGGCACTCGCGGGGGCTCCCTGCGCACGCCGCTGGCGCGCACGCCCGTCACCTTCAACGCGTCGCAAGTCGCCAGTGAGTACACGCCTTTGTTAACATCCCTGACACTAATTGTAAACATTTTTTTTACTTGCGCCAAAACCCCACGGAACCGTTGGAAGAGGTTATGTCGGACTCGAACCGACTAAAACGCACACCGCCTGTAGGTCGTTTTTGGTTGCCGAAGGCGAGATTGTCAGGCATATCCCTCGCTCTCCTCGGGTGTGGGAACTACAGAGTCCTCAACTCGTCCCGCGCTGCCGCGGCCTGCTTCTGCTAGGATAACAGGCGACTCCACCAGTCACCCCCAGGCCTGCGCTCATGGGGGATTAATTTATGATCAAAATTATCTCTTCCTGCGATTGCATGGTCTCACTATCTCATTGGAAAACATCACATTGTGAAAAGAAAAATTAAAAATAATTTCATATTGCAAAATAGACATTAAAAGGACAAACTAAAGAAGATACTTTTCTTTAGTTTGTCATTTTAATGGGGTTTTTGCAATATGAAATTAATTTTTAATTTTTTTTTCCACAATGTGATGTTTTTGCAATCTTACAGTTTTTGCAATGTAACATTTTTGGCAATGTAACAATTTTCACAACTTATTTTTTTGCAATTTTATGACTTGGTTTTTTATTGTTAATTCTCTGTAAATTTTATCTAATTTAACATTTTAATTGAATCAAAATTATCTTCCAGATGGTTATGTTTCTTTTAATTATCGCTTCACAGTTAGATTTATTTTCTATTCACAACAGTTTAAACTTTTCCGATTACCGAATGATCCGTGCTCTTTTTTTCCAAGATTTTTTAATTTAAGCTAAAGTGAATCTTATTTGCATCTTACTTTCAAGCCTAGTTACAATCATCACTCATCTGTTTATCTTTCTATATTCCAGAAGCAAAATTGCAAGCGGCGCTCTCCGAGGACAGTGGCGGCTCGTCGGCGGGCGCGGGCGCGGGCGGCGCGCTGGGCGCGCGCTACTGGGCGCAGGCCAAGCTGCCGCACCTGCCCGCGCCCTCCTAGCGCCCGCCCGAGCCGCGCCGCCTCGCCAAGGTCACTACTACTCCGTATTACCACTATAAGAGCTATAAGTGCCGGCAAACATTCTGAACTAAAGTTATTTTTAAAATATTCACGTCAATATAACTTCAGATTGCCTGATTGTAAAATCTACAGATACCAACGACATTACAATGGTGGTCTTATGGCTAACGATCTCATTCGGTGCGTTATCTCCCTAGTTATTATAGCGGACAGAATCATATACCTATGCTGGTAAAGAATTCCAAGCTCTGCTGTCACTCTCTAAAAGACATTATTATAAAACTTGTTCTGCACATCTATATCGAGTACCTACATTGTCAAGTTTGCTGGTCACATTGCATACATTTCATTTGTGATAGTGAGCCTAAACTCTGTAAACTGTTTTGTATAAATTTGCTGGTATAGTTGTATAAAGTCATTTTTGCTGTGAAGATGTCGATGTTAAAACTTATAACGTAAACCGCAGTTACTTGTATAAAAGTTAATATGAAGTATAATCGTTAATAGAAGCTTGTGTGTTGTGCAGGTGTCGTCGCTGGAGGCGGGGCGGCGCGGCGCGGGCTGCGGGCCGCGCCTGGAGCTGGAGCGGCGCTCGCTGGACCTGGAGCGCGAGCTGCGCCCCGACCGCGCCTCCGACCACTCGCTCGACGAGCGCGACCGCGTGTGACCCCGCCCGCCCCCGAGCCCCCCGCTCCCGCCCCCGCCCGAGCCCTGTTCCTACCGACCCCACTATTGATCTCACTAAACTCTAAGACTAAGTCCGACCGTGTAGTGCTATCGTGACTGTGACGTTCCGGTGTGTCGGTGTTAGTGCCTGTAAGTTAGCAACGACGAGCGAGCCCGAGCCGGGCCGGCCGCGGGCCGAGCGCGGGCCGAGTGCGGGCCGAGCGCGGGCCGAGTGCGGGCCGGGCGCGGCGACTCGCCGACTCGCCCCTCGAGCCCTCGAGGGCATAGTATAAGCGAACTCGTGTGACTAAACTAATTTAACATTTTTCTACAGAATCAAACGTCATTTTTTATGTTAAAATAAATTCGATTTTAAGTTAATTTTTGTGTAATTAGTTAATTTCTCAAGTGATATAATGAAGCTGTACTCGTAACGAAATGGTGACCTTATAATCGGAATTCTTAAAGGATATAAGGGTAGTTAGTTACATGGCCTTTGTAGTAGAATAAGGAGCTAAGCTGCGCGAGGTTTGTTTGTCGAATTAGCGTAGTGGATGTTGTGATTCGTTGATATGATTTTACATGATTTGTGAAGCGCTTGTGTACTCGTGCCGGTAGACATATAACTGTGTATCTCGAGCCATACAAACGTGGGCAGTTACATTCATGTGTAGCGCAATTAAGTACATTTTTACAGCATTTTTAATTTACTACTTGTATACGTATATGTATATGGTATATTATTTTTTTTGTTGTCTAAAATTGTCAAACATATCAGAACACCACTGGCCACTGATGTCTTCTGAAGAATAAGAGCGGGGTAAATATGCGTTGTATATAAACTAGTCCAAACTAATTGTAAAGTATAGGTTTACGTTTAGCTTGTAAGAATTGATTCAATGATAGTGTGGTTGGAACGATTCTTCCGAGATATAACGAATACTTGCCTCGAACTTTGTGAGTCACATTGCAACATTTGTGATATTGCAACATTTGTAACATTACAACATTTTTGTAACCTTGTAACATTATAATATTTGTGACGAAACAACTTTTTGTAGCATGGTAACATTTGTAACGTTGTAAAATTTGTAACCCTGCAACATATGTAACATTGCAAAATTGGTAATGTTGCAACTTTAGTAAGACGAAAAAGTTGTAATATAGTGGTTGTTAATAACAATGTGACAGTCTTTATATGATGATATCTGTTCATCTGTGATTATTTGTAATATTGCGCCATTTGTAACATTACAACCAATCACAATTGTTACATTGTACGTATGCATTTGACACAAATGTAACTAAATTCCCACACTCCGTGTAACTAGTGCAATATGTTTGACATAAAATCGTTTTAATTTTTGTCTTCCTGATATTATTATATTTGTAACAATATACAAAGGGCCTATGATGTTTTATTCAATAAACTTGCATTTTTTTTTTGCGATTTAGTTTGTAGATTATTGAAAACATACGATTGTATTAGAAACGTATGGCTTACGAATGAAATGTATTATTTCGATTTTTGGGCATGTATCCGAGCAAGCACTTATGAAACTTTATTTGTGCATTGATGTACCACTATTGTGTATATAATGCTGGAGTTGTACAATGTCTTTGTATGAGATATTCATTTTTGATACCAGCCTCTTTATTTGTAACAGAATGTTCCTCAGAGTTTTATAAAACAAACTTTTTAATAGGAAACATTGCAACGGTCCCGCTATTGCCGCATGCGGAACCCTACATAAGTTCTGTACGTGCTTGCTTGCCCCGAAATGTATTTTATCATTTGACCCTATCTCACTATACTCAATATAGCATTTTTATTTCGATAATTATTTTAAGTTGACTGCCGATTTTTAATAATTATGCTCAATAATAGTTTAATGTCTTGTAGTCTGGATTGTCTTGTTTAGGCATTAATAAATTGTGCGATGACTTTTAGTTTATGTGACGTGACGATACATTCATTGTTATAAGGGCCTGTGTACACTAACATCTTTTTTTATACACCCTGGTTTTAATAATCGTTTCGGATAAAAAGATTTTGGACACAGTATCAATAGCAAAAAGTGACGAAAAATTTTTTTTAAATGATATTTTAAATTTATTATGCTAAATGTTCATATCCCATTCATTATATATATTTTTATAATGTTTGGGAATAATATACAGGTAAAAGAAATAATGTATGGGGGTTGTAAATTAGGGGCTGTCACCCACATACAAGACCCATGCGGTTCAGAGACTCACTTTGCCAACCTGGAATTCCTTACCAGCTCACGTATTTCCTTCTTCCTGCAATCCCGGGTCCTTTAATAGGCACGAGAAAAAATATCTGATAAGGCAGTCAAACTGAGTTATTGTAACATGCTACGCGTCTGTAATGGTGACCCTCTTTCCTCAGACTTTGCCTTCAGCATACCATCAGGCGAGGTGAAGTCAAATTGCCGTGTCCTGTAAAAAAAATATTATAAATAAACTACCAGACGATTTTTTGGTATCCGAGACCATGTCCAAAATCTTTTATCCCAAATGATAATTAAATCACTGTATATAAAGATATATTACATAACCCCTCTAGCAATGAAGGGTTAAAATATATAATTTGTTAATAAAAAGATGCTAGTATATAGATGCTATTTAAATGGAGTGATACCAAAACATGATATTGGATCTTAGCTTGTAAAGTCAAGTTTTTTTTCGTGTTAGCTTATGTCAGCAATTGTAGCTTAAACGGCATTATTTTGTTCTAATCACAATTTGTGTATCATCACGACTATCCCATAGCAAATTAAGGTATTTAGTCAATTATTGTATAGCTTTTTTTTAAACTATTGAAGCGAGGCTGAGAGTCAAATCGTTCAGCCTGTCCTCTTATGTCTGTCTTGTCTCCTATTGGCGCTGACTCTCTCGCTCTACTTGGCAACGATCAGTATTAACATTGTTTTTCACCTCTCAACTCCGAAACGGAACTGCCAAGTACATAATATAGTTAGGTATCGTCTGCTATAATGCGATTATAGCAGAGTCTCTAGTTACTGCAACATTTAGCTGAACGTTGGAACGCATTTTCTCTTATACCTAGTTATTTTTTTTTGTGAAGTATTTTTGTTCCCATTTTATATCTAAAAGCTGGTGTTTCACCTCTTGAAACTCGTAACTACAATGTGAATATAAAATAAATGAGTTATATAAATAAAGATTTTGTTTTACTGTTGTGTCTATACCTTTTCTATTTTCTTTTGGTTGTGCGGAAAATCCTCACGGATCCGCGCCGGGGTCGGTGGTTGGAGGTTATGTCGGACTTGAACCGACTAAAACGCACGCTGACTTTGTGGGCCGCAGGTTGCCGGTATCCTCAACACCACGTGTACAATGTAAAAATGCCGCGTGGTTCCCGGCAGAGTAGAATTTGGACCACCCCATCTTTTCCTATACGGTACAAGGCGACTTAGGTATTCGGCTGTTTAACGTCATACAGATATATACAGCCCAGACTCATCCTCAGATGCATTGGTTGAGTAAAATATAGTGCCCGGAAGACAGCAATAGGCTCACCCCCTATTACGTAGGATCGAATTTAATGATTGGTGAAATGTTAGATGTTAATTCACCTCTGCCTAACCCTCCGGGGATAAAGACGTTATTGTGTCTATACCTGAACACCTGGCTAGGACATAATACCATATATGCATATTGCCTCTAACTCCGCTAAAGGAGTAGGCTAAGATGTATTAACATCCACATTTCGCCAACCATGATGTTCGATCCCACGTAACAGGGAGTGGCCACGGAGGACAAAATATAATTGAGTGAGTCTAACTCATTTATTCGTAAGGATAATCATAACACATCTTCTATCATTCTTAATCGTTACAACATATTTGTCATTTAACTTTTCATTCTTACCCTCGTTTACACTACAAACAAGTTGTAAACCTATTTATAAAAGACTAGTAGAAGACTAATCAAAATACAATACTTGTTTTATACATGTATCTCAGATACTTTTGTCGTTCACATAGGATGTATAGCCAACAAGTTGTAAACAAGTATAAAACACATATATGCGTTCGCACTGTAGTCTGTGACATATTACAACTTGACAAATACATGTTTTATACGTAGGTGTAAAAGAGAGATTAATAATAACAGTAATTTGTCAAATATGAGATAAAAACAACAATGTCAAAAATCACAGGTTTAAGTCCAGTCACAATATTGCGTCATTAACTTACGATGATCAATTAAACTTTACGAGTGTCAGATTCTAATAGGAGTTAAATTTAGTAAGTCATAGCTAAATTTCTATATAATAACAATAATCAAGAGTTCATTAGTTAACGTAAGTACAATTCATTATAGCTATTTCACTGTAATCAGATCATTTAATGAGTAGAATGCTTGCTCACGTAACCAGTACTTTATCAAATCAAATCATTTTTATTCGCTTAAGACAGGTACATAGGATTGAGCAGTAGTTTACATAATATGTGCAGTGCAAATTTAAAAAAGTTAAATTATCATACAATATTAGACAGTCAAAAAAATATTAAATATTACAGTAAAACAATAATAAGTATAGCAAATTAATAATGTCAAGTATAACAATTAATGTCAAAATATATGATTAATAAGTACGTCAACAATTAATACCTACGAATAAATATTATAAAGTTGACTAAAAAGACTATTACATTTCGCTACATTTATCCTCTAAATATTCATGCAATGAATTATAGCATTTATGGACCAGGAACTGTTGCAACGTTCTTTTAAAGAGATTTATATTTGGCAGATCTTTTAGCTCTTTAGGTTATTTATAATAAATATGAGGATTTAGTCGGGCTATTGCCGTCACTTTGTCACAAACAGTACCCTTAACACGAAAATCTTTCGTAATCGTAATGTAAACGTGTCGAGAGAACGGAGCATTGCGATTGGCCAGCTTCACACGCACACAGGTTCACAGTAGGCAGGCAGCCAATCGCAACGCTCCGATCTCTCGATGCGCTTACGAAAGGTTTTCGTGCTTGGGGTACTGTATGATAATACTGTATAATAATAAATTTAAAAAACTCGAACAGTACTGGTTTTGATGACATTTTGACTTGCATCGTCAAGGATACTGCCCATATTATATCTGAACCCTTAAGCTATATTGTAAATCTATGTATAGAACAAGGCATTTTCCCAGACAAACTAAAAATATCAGTTATTAAGCCGATATATAAAAAAGGTGATAGGAAAAACATGAGTAACTATAGGCCGATATCTTTAATACCTATATTCGCAAAAATATTTGAAAAGGTGATACATAAAGGACTTTATACTTTCTTTGAAAACCAAAATATTTTTACACAATGTCAGTATGGGTACAGAAAGTGTAAATCCATAAATGTAGCTATATACAACTTCTTAAGCAAAGTAATGAATAACATAGACAATGGACTACCAGCTGTGGCATTATTTATGGACATGTCAAAGGCTTTTGATCGTGTCGATCATAGTATACTGCTAAATAAAATGTATGCATATGGTGTTAGAGGTAATGTGTACAATTTAGTAAAATCGTACCTTACGGGCAGACAACAGTATACGGAAATAAAATGGGTCAATCCTCTAACAAAAACCGAAGAAATCAGCACGTCTGAGACTAGTACTACAAAATTCGGTGTTCCACAAGGGAGTATCTTGGGCCCTCTGCTCTTCCTCATATACATAAATGACATGCCATTAATAACACAACATGACATTACGCTATTCGCTGATGACAGTACAGTACTTTTTAATAATGACAATACAATAAATTTAGAAACTGACATTAATCAATCATTGGTACAAATTATGGACTGGCTTAAGACAAATAATCTAACAATCAACATTGACAAAACCAAAATAATGAACTTCAAAATAAGATTTTTTTTTATTTTTTATACCACTTAGTTGGCAGACAAGCACACGGCCCACCTGATGGGAAGCGGTTACCGTGGCCTATGGACGTATGCAACACCAGGGGTGTCACACTCGCGCTGCCGACCATGAAGAAACCTTCTGATGCCCCTCTTGAAGAACCCCATATTGTAGGCGCTTGGGAAAACCGCAGCAGGGAGGTCATTCCACAGCTTGAGTGTGCGTGGGATGAAGTTTCTTTGATACCGCACAGTGTGTACCGTCTCAGGTTGCAATGTGTGGGGATGAATTCCCTGCCTATGGCGAGAGGTGCGATGATAGAATGTAGCTACGGGCATCATGTCAAACAATTCATCTGAGCACAAACCATTGTATAGGCGGTAGAACACACACAGTGAGGCAAAATCCCTCCTAAGGCTAAGAGGTTCCACTCTACCTGTGAGTATGGGATTGTCAACCAGCCTCAATGCCCGTCTTTGCAACGAGTTGAAGGGGTCAAGCTGGTATGCAGGCGCTCCAGCAAAAAGGTGACAGCAGTACTCCATGTGAGGCCGGACCTGTGCTTTATAAAGAAGGAGTTGCTGCCCCGCAGTGAAATACTGCTTTGCCCTGTTGAGCACTCCGAGCTTTCTTGATGCCAACTTAACCTTGTCCTGCAAATGACTTCGGTATTGGACGTCACTGGAGATATCGACACCAAGGATCCCGATACTCGGGGAGATGGTAAACGGTGTGCCCAGGAATTGCGGCGCTACAATGAATGGGGTTTTCTTAGCGGTGAATACACATACTTGTGTCTTAGTGGGGTTGAATTGGACCAGGTTTAGTCGACCCCAATCAGACACTCCAGAGAGAGTAATCTCGATTTCAGACACAAGTTGTTCGCGACTCTTCTCCACCTCGGACTGAGGGATATTTGCATGGCCCGTGTAACACGTGTCCCCGGTACTGTAGTCCGCATAACAATGAATGGAGTCATCAGACAGCATGTCATTGATATGCAGCAGAAACAGCGTCGGAGACAACACGGAGCCTTGTGGGACACCAGCGTTTATGTTCAAGCGGTCCGAGCAGCTGCCGTCGACGACGGCTTGGATGCTTCTGTTGGACAAAAAGCTGGAGATCCATTCGCACAATCCCTCGGGGAGTCCATAATATGGCAACTTCGTAAGAAGACCTTTGTGCCAGACCCGATCGAAGGCCTTCGCTATATCGAGGCTGACCGCTAGTGCCTCACCGCGACTCTCGATGGCTTGCGCCCACCGGTTTGTGAGATACACAAGAAGGTCACCGGTAGAGCGACGGTGGCGAAAACCGTACTGTCGGTCGCTCAGTAGATCGTTTCCTTCAAGGTACCTCAGGAGCTGTGTATTAATAACACGCTCCATAATCTTCGAGAGAAGGGAGGTTATAGCGATAGGCCTGTAATTGGTCGGATCTGTCCTGTCACCTTTCTTAGGTACAGGGTGCACGAACGCAGTCTTCCACGAGGCCGGGACCTGCCTCGCGGAGTATGAGAGTGCGAAAAGGCGTGTAAGTACAGGGCACAGCTCGGGGGCACAGTGCTTAAGCACCATCGCCGGTATACCGTCCGGCCCACTCGACTTCCGAACATCTAGGGACTTAAGCTCGCGCCGGACCACCCGTTGTGTGATTTTAATTTCGGTCATCGAAGCACCACAGCTGGGGATGATGGGTGGTTCGGCGTTCCCGTCGTTCATAGTCGAGTTTGACGCAAAGAGATTACCCAAAAGATTGGCCTTCTCCTTAGCGCCATGGGCCAGACTACCGTCGGATTTTTGCAGCGGCGGAAGGCAAGACTGGCAGAAGTTTCCCTCAGCAGCTTTAGCAAGCGACCAAAATGCACGACTACCAGATGGGTAGCGCGCAAGCCGCTCGCCAATTCTGCCGATGAACTCAAACTTCGCACTAGACGTTGCCTTTTTACTGGACCTTGAGGCAGCATTCAACTTCCGCTTCACTTCAGCGATGTTCGGATCCTTATTGGCAAGAGCCGTGGTCCAAGCCCTGTATGCAGATTGCTTGCGGTCTCTAGCTTCCCTGCAAGGCCTATTAAACCACGGGCGTTTGCTCGCTCCTGTCGCGACCCAGCGGTTGGGGATGTAACATTCCATACCCACTAGAATCGCGTCAGCGACTGCTGTTGCACAGGAGCTTGGATCATCAGAAGAGAAGCAAAGCTGCCTTCACGGGTACGACGCGAAGAATTCTCGCAGTCCATCCCAGTCTGCCGACTTGTAGTGCCACACATGCCGCCACTGAGGTGGCCGCGGTGGTTCAGGCCGCGCGAGTGTCACTTGCGCCCGGACGAGGCTGTGGTCCGAATTACCGAGAGGTGCTTCCACCCTTATGGAGTATTCATCCGGGCGCGTAGTCAGCAGAAGGTCCAGTATAGAGCTTCTGTGGGTCTCAATTTCTGGTGTTCTAGTGATAGAATGCACCAGTTGAGAGAGCTCATAAGTTAGAGCGAAGTCGTGAGCAGCCCTTCCCGCAAAATCAGTCCTAGGAGACCCCAGCCACTCCACGTGGTGGGCGTTGAAGTCCCCCAAGAATACTAATTCCGCAGTGGGGTACTGCTCAATTACGCTGTCCGCCGACCGCTGCAGATGCTGAAACAATTGAGCCGTGCCCAGGTCACCGCTATGGGACCTGTAAAGGCACGCATAGATACGGGTGTGGCCACCGTGATCTATGCGTACCCATAAAGTTGACAGGTCCCTATCCTCAAGACCATGGAGACGGCGGCAGCAGATATCATCCCGGACGTACAAGCATACCCCGGCGCGACTCATAAAGCTATGCTCGAGTTTGTACCCGGGGTACATTAGGTAGGCTGTATCGGCCGGGCATGATATTTGCGTCTCCGTCAGAAAAAGCAAGGTAGGCTGCGCGGTCTCTAAGTGGAGATGGACCGCGTTAAGGTTGGAGTGTAGGCCCCTGATGTTGCAGAAATCCACATTCACTGTGGATGATGGTGCCGCTGTGGTAACGGTTCTCTTGCCTTTTCTGGTTTTCATGTTTGAGATGGGGGGAGGGGGGGGAGAAGGTAAAAAGAGATTCTGTGCCTCCAGTGTAGAAGACAAAGTAAGGCGTCCTACCCCACAGACAAGTTGGGGTTGTGTGACTGGCTGGCGCGATGGGCGGAAGGGCCCCCGGTCCCCTCCCAGATACTGAAGCCAGGTCCACTCCGGTCTCCTCCTCCGGCATGGCTACAGCACCGGGAACTTTACACAGGCTGCTGGTTCAGCCTCCTGGGGCGGAGATTAAGTAATCCCCAGGTTCGGGAACCGTACAGCCTGCGGGCGGCCAGCGGATAACCGTTTCACCGGGTCTCCCTGACCACCACGCCAACATTTCACGCCCCCACCAGTCAGTGGGGTCAATTTAAGCCTTTGGTCTTCCTACTGACAGCACAGAACCTCTCCAGTGAGCTCTGGCTACCCTACTCACCGCCGGGAACACAACACAAGGTTATTATAACCGGGGTATTCTGTAGGGCGGAGGTACTTACCCAGATGGACTGCTCAATTTTGGACGGGAGATACCGTCATGTCCTTCCTCCAATAAATTACATACAATTAATACATACAATTAATACAATAAATTACATACAATTAATAGAACAGAATCTTTAAAAATCCATTACCTGAACAATGACGTTGAAGAAGTAGAAACCACAAAATTTCTAGGGTTGCATATAGACAATAAAATAAATTGGAAACTTCATTTAGAATATGTGTGTAAAAAACTGGCCCAATTCTCATATGCTCTTCAGAAATTAAGGAAGGTAGCAAATATCCCTACCTTAATAACAGCCTACCACGGCTATGTTAGCTCCTCTCTCAGGTATGGGGTAATATTCTGGGGTAACAGCACTGACCACGAACGTGTGTTCATAGCCCAAAAACGCTGCATAAGAGCAATGTTTAATTTTTATGCACCTGAATCCTGTCTACCATATTTCAAATCGATGAAATTATTAACATTTCCATGTATATACATACTCGAGGTCGCAATATTCGTGAAAAATAATCCAGAATTATTTGAATATCGTACGCGTGCACGGCATCAAACTAAACTACATATAGTTGCTAGTAAAACGCAATTGATGCATGAGAGCGTCTTTTGCCTGGCCCCGCGGATTTTTAATTGTATACCAGAGCATATTAGAACTGTATGTAAGCTACAACTGTTTAAAAAACAACTCCGTGACCTGTTAACAGAAAAATGCTATTACTCTGTGAAAGATTTCCTAACAGATAGGACATTACAGCAGTACAAGGTGCCCTGGTTGTGATGTGGTCGGTTCATACAGTGTTCGAAGTAGGTAAATTTTTATTTTGATAAAGTAAATTAATTATATCTTGACATCATAATATTGAATAGACATTGAAATCTAAAATGACATTATAAACTGACATCATCTACATTATTTCTATTCTATCTTAATATTGTTCTTATTAATATTATTGACATTGTTAATTGAAATTGAAGGAATTTTGAAATGACTATTTGTAACGAACGAATGAGTTTTGAACGATAACACATTTACTGATTTAGCTATTAGAATTGCATGCCTATTATGGTAGAATATGGCGAAACTATGTACCTACTGGATATAACACCTTTATGTAACCCATATTTGTAATGAATGAATGAATAAATAAATAAATAAATAAATAAATTATATTATTTTTGATTTGTTTAACATTAGAAGTTGACTTACTTGTAATAAACTATTTATTTTTATTTAACTAACGTTGACCATCATTCATATCTGGTTATTTATTTATTTTCCCATTCTCACTTTTTTTTATTTAACTTCATTCTCAAATTCACCTGCCTCCCTCTGCACTGAACGAATTGATGACATCGCTAGAACATTCGATAAGTCTATATTGTAATGAGCAGGTACTTTAAGGCGAGGTATTCCAGCAGAGGCCGCACTTTTGAGTTCTTTTAAACCATCTGAATCATAGAAAAAAGCGTTTTAAATTTCGAAAAAAAGATATATACTAGTTAAGGATCTAGTCTAGTCAAATTCGCATTCAGTTACCAGATCTAATGAACTTCACTCGATAGAAAAAAATCCCAAAGTTACCCCTTTTCATAATGTTTTTTCAATATTATGACTAAACTACTGATGTTTTCTATTAAATTTTTGTACTCAACTAAAGCCACTACATATTTATAGACAATTTCGCAGATTTTGACTATATTATTAAATAATTGTTAAAGTTATATTTAAATACCTACAAAATTCACGAGTGCTCGCGCCGCTGAGGCCCGAACAGTCGCGCCAGTCGCGCGCTGGCGCTTACCGAAGTTGGACCTGTGTCAGTTTTTTTAGCGACAGTAGCGTGCACCAATAAATCGGTTTTACGTATTCACAACAAATTGCTGCAAGTTATTCAATATGGGCAATAAACAACGCAAGCGAAAAAAGTCGCGTAAAGCCATAAAAATTACAAATAAAAAGAATGCACTCCAAAGATAAGTATGTGAAGAAGTAAGTAAATATTCATATAATTTATTAAAACAATTATGTTATGTTTCATTATTTTATCATTTTTATATATTTTATATTATGTTATTTTTCACTACATTTCTATCTCCGATTGGTAATTTAAAAAATATCACACCTAAATATTACGTTCATAGCGCCACAGTATAAGAACATCAGTATAACTGCTGAGGATGCTACTTACGATTTTTGATCATTCATATTTTATCTATATCAGTACATCTGCTTTTCGTTTGCAAATGATAAGTAAATACTAATAGATACTCCGTTTTATTGTAGGTCTATGGGGCAGCTTCAAACACCTGACATAGATACCGCCACAGTACTAAATCTGCTACCTGCGGATTCCATTGAAAATAGCTAAGTTATTATCCATAGATCTGAATAGGTAGGTACTAGGTTTTACGCACTTAGGGTGAGATTAGATAAAAATGTCTTATTAAATTAGACTTCCTTCCTTCACTTTATCATTTATCCCGGTGGCCCTAGACTTACGCTTAGGACCTAGGGTCTGCTAACTGGTCAGAATTACTTGAATTTCAGCTATTTCCATGGCGACACTGCTATCTGACCTCCGTCCCCATAGGCGAACTCCATTCTATAGTTAAACCAGCAGAACCACTTGACTTCATATAAAATATACTTACACTACAATTTTTTAGTAGCATTGTGCAAACATTAAAAACTGTAAAAAAAGCTTACACAATATACCACCTGACAAGTAAAATAATGTAATGTTTGCCTTCACTGTTTCAGATATATCGAAGAGACAGAAAATCCTCTTATCGTAGAGTATGAAATTAACAAAGAAGATGAATTTCAGCCTGTTTCGGGACGTCGAATTATTGATTTAAATTGTTTTACAGGAGTTACATGAAAAAGCTCGTCATAATAATCTATTTAATTGCACATTAGGTAACTTCCGTCTAATTAGTGAAAAGCTACGAAGAGTTTCGGCGTATCGTTTTGAATGCAATACCTATGTGCAAACATATTTGCTTGATTACCTCTGAAGACCCTAATAACAAAGAACAAGTCAATCTAAATATAGCTGCCACTACGGGAATTGTGGCTTCCGGTATAGGCTTTTCTCAATTTGAGGAGTTATGTTCAGCCATGGACATTCCACTATTCAGTGCAAAATACTATTCCAAATTAGAAGATGAAGTATTTGAAAAATGGAAAGAGACGACAAGTACTTCGATGAAAGCTGCAGCTCAAATGTAGAAAGATATCGCTATTCCAGAAGGTCGAACTAAAATTGGCATACCTTTGATTGATGTTTACGTTGACAGGTCATGGTGCGCTAGATCTTACGGCACGAACTATAAAGCGTCATCAGGCGCAGCAGCCAGAAAAACAGGACAAGTCCTTTATATTGGGATAAAAAATAAATATTGCTTAGTATGCGCTCGAGCTGAGCACAAAAAAATATCACCGATTAAACACAAAAGCTTTAGAAATTATGAAAGTTCTTCAAGCTCCATGGAAACGGAAATAATTGTTGAAGGTTTCAAGGCGTCAATCTAAATGTATGGCATCATATATGAGCGCATGATAGAAGACGGAGACACTTGAGACGTACACTGCCATCCTCAAAGCTAGACCGTATGAGACCAAAAATGTGACCGTCGAAAAAATTTAATGTCGGAATCATATATTGCGCAACTTTTGCAAAAAAATTACCAGTAGTAGTTTGACCCTAGAAACAAAAGATGATCTAGCACATCGTAAAATGCATACAAACGTAAAAAAATTGACGATGCGGAAATCAATTGTACAATCCATAAGACACCACAAAACCTCTGGAAATCCTCATAATGTAGCAATATCAAATCTTCACAATGATATCATTAACTGTGTAGCACATGCTTTCGGCAACCATACAATGTGTCAAGAATATTATTGTACGAAAAATAAAAATGACAACGAAGAGCTCAAAAAGATCCAGAATTCAACATTCATGTTCAGAATAAATGCGATTGTTTCAAACGTTGCAGCAAAATCGCGCAGTTTAGTCGAGGATGTTGACACAAATACTGTTGAGTGTTTTAATAGTGTCATCGCCAAATTTATTGGTGGAAAACTAATAAATTTTGCACTAAAAGGAGGTTACCAAGGAAGGTGCTCAGCAGCTGTTACTTCATATAATTGCAAGTCCGCACTTTCAGCCATCCAAAAAGCTATTTTAAATAGAATCCCTAAAGGGAGGGTTAAGATAATTGAAAGTAGGAGAGCACAATAACGTAAACTGAACTTCGAGCATCCGGTAAAAAAAAAATGAAAATTAAAAGAAATAAATCAGAAACAACATAACTATGGTCCAGCCACCTCAGCACCACATATGGATTTACATGAATTAAAGAAAGCAGAAGAAGAGTTCTTAAATAATTTAAAAATGCAAATCAGATGTCTTGTATCCATATTTCAAGCATTTGCTAGCTTTAGGACTAAATGACGCTTTGTTTATTTATATCACCAGGGCCGCTAACAGGCATACGGGCCGCCGATGGTAAACGTCACCAAAGCCTATGGACGCCTGCAACGCCAGGGGAATCAAACACGCGTTGCCAACCCTTTAAAAACCTGTTCACTACCTTTTTGAAGAATTTCATACTGTAATCCCTAGGTATTACCTCGGCAGGGAGTTCAGTCCACAATGAAATCGTTCGCGAGAGGGAATTCTTCAGAAACCGCTCAGTACGTAACCAATTATGTGCCCAAGTGTAAGGATGAATGACCAGTCGACGACGAATGGTGCATTGATATAAAGTAACCGTTGGCATCATTTCAAACAAATGTTTGTAAATGTACAAACATTATTATTATTATAATGTAAACTGGAAATAAAAAAAATGTAAACTCATATCGTTTTTTAATTTCTTATTTATTACTTACTTAATTTATTCACGAAACTAAATAAAGTTAAAAAAACTGCACTTAATTTTTTAAGTCAAACCAAGTTTTCATACTGTTTATTTCTATTCTGCGTCGCTGGCGGGGTCAACACTGAGTTCACCGTCACTGCGGCCGCGCGTAATATTTTGCGACCGGCCGGGATGGCGATAAATGCCTACTTTTGCAAGAATACAGGGCCTTAATCCTTCTGTATCATGGAGGGTATACTCTAAAAATAGGTAGAAAATGATACGCACGTATTATATTGTCTATTATAGATTTATGTTTGATCGGACATCGAGGAAAAGGCCTGGGAAAACACTGAGGAAAATCTAGCATCATTATCATCTTTGCGTCAGTATTGGCCGCATTACTAACGTAAAGATGATGATGATGCTAGATTTATGTTTGATGTTTCAAGCTGACGACACCCCGCCTAATGATAAGCTTGAATAAAGCCAATAAAATAAAAGACAGTGTACGCTACGTTAAAAAAAAACGACGGGTTGCACTCCGGGAGTGCCGGCAGAAGTGAAAACTTGAATATTAACGTTGTGCATTTTTGATATTTTGGAATGGTTAGAGAATAATTTTGTACGAATTGCTTTCATTATCAGTATAAAAGTACTATTATTTATGTGGTGGAATACAATATTCATTTATTGCGCTATCGTACACAAACATTACAATTTATATTACATTAAAAATTTAACACTTCAGAACTATTACAATTATTTTACATTAAAAAGTTTATCACCGCCATTACACATGTGACAGTCGTGTGACATTCGCGCAAGCGCCCTGCGCCGCCTGTCCTCTCTCCATCTGTCTTACGAATTTTCGATCAGATCACATGTCCTGACGCGAGTTTAGAAATTTTTACCCATTCCAAAAAAAGTACACAGCGCCGCTAAAGAAGTTCACTTCAAAAATTGCCGGTCTGCAATAAAACGATCCAAACATTTTCAAGTCCTTTTCAACTCAAAATCGTCAAATTTTATCGTTATATGTCTAGACTTGGTGAGTATGTGTTAGTCGGTAGAGTCCTAGAGTATAATCTCATACTGATGGTGGGTCTCCACGGTTCGTATATGCATCGATCGTCCTTAATGGTACACAAAGTAAAACCATTGTCATACCACAGAAACTGCAAACGATGGCATTAAATTTTAGAGTTTCCCTCAATACAATTAAAGTCCAAAATTAAAAGAAAAGTGTTTCATTACACTTTATCATTCACTCTGCTAATAGAATTTTAATTTTGGATTTTATGTACATCGTCATAAAGTCTACAATTAAATAAATCAGTCCGCACCAACTACTTTTGTTTTGATACCACATCCCTCAATACGGATGGTCGCAAATGCGTTGTGAGTACTTTCCGAGTCTAAATTAAAAAAGGTTGCGTACGAGGGTAGTATGTAATTTCATTCTGTAGGGCGCAATGAGCTGGTAAGTGAAGTAAAGGGTTTATATATTTCGCATTATACTAAGAATTATGATATCAATCGTAAAGACATAGTAAAATTTACTACTTAATGCTCTACGTTGTCCGATTACACAGTACTATTGGAACAACATTTGGAACTTGGTTTAGGTACGATTCTAAATTTAGGTATATGGCAGTTCTACGATCCTATTATCTAAGGTGGCAGACAAGCATGTACAAATAAATATATTATACAAAAATATTGAACATACAGATTGGACGGACGATCTGAAAAAGGTGGCTGGGACAGACTGGACGCGGAAGGTAGAGGATCGGAAAAAATGGCGCACATTGGGAGAGGTCTATGTCCAGCAGTGGACTGCAGTGGGCTTATTGATTGATTGACACAGAAATATTGCCCTAAATAACGATTCTAAGCATTTTTAAATGCTTTGTAGACATTAATACCTACTTAGCTAAAATAATTAACATGGTAAATGTGAGTGTGTGAGGTGAGTTTTACACTATTAATGTGAATGACCATGTAAATCTCAAATCATACGTTTATAGACATTGTATATTTAGTACTTGAAAATTCTTGGACTTTTGAAAAATTAAAACCACTCGTAACGATGTTCATCCTATGTAAACTGTTAAGGTATCAATCAAACATATAATGCGATGTGCAACTAAGAATTAAAAGAAAGCCGCCGTCTACAAACTCGAATCAAACCGATCTTAATTCTTCTTCCCGATGTAGGCTTTCACCTCGGAATCCGG
Organism: Eilema griseolum; assembly: GCA_963662185.1. Lineage (NCBI taxonomy): Eukaryota > Metazoa > Arthropoda > Insecta > Lepidoptera > Erebidae > Eilema > Eilema griseolum. Next base: position 8,408,218 of record OY759256.1, on the reverse strand, counting down.
GATCCGCTTTTTCCACGAGGCTGAATTTCGACATTTTCTCTGAAGCGACTTCCAGGTTCACTATGTTTTGCCACTTGGGAATACAAATTGATTATATTGCTACTTAGCCACAATGTCATAATACAATCATAGTCACAATGTCATAGTTTAGATGATGAATGATTATGATTATTAACTATCGGAATGGTTTTCATCCAGATTCTAGTAAATGGAGAACAATACTTCACCATTATAACCATAGTCTGGAGATAAGAGCGTGTAGAATTTTGTTACCTCTTTGTGATGACGTGATGGTAAGTATAGAGTACTTATCATTCCCTTAAGGTAGTAAGACAACCAGAGAATCACAATTTCGTAACGCAGAAGACGTAATAAAGACCTGAAAAACTTTACTAACCGAGAAGGTGAAAATAAGATAACCGCCAGCGAAAATACAAACCTTTGACAATGCCGAAGGTGAAAACGAAGGTCAGGTGAAAAATAAAATACAGTGGAAAAGTAAAAAGTGTCTTATTCAATATGTGTACCAAGTGCCATCAATCAACAGTATTAACAAACCCTGAAAAACAGTATATTTTGTTCTACGCTCGATAAAGGATTTTAAAGGACACAGAATAAGGCTACAATATTTCAGAGATCCAAAATCATTTTGCAGAACTACAGGTTTTTTTTATTATAGGCACCACTTAGGTGGCAGACAAGCACACGGCCCACCTGATGGAAAGTGGTTACCGTGGCCTATGGACGTGTGTGACACCAGAGAAGCCACACTCGCGCTGCCGACTCTGTAAGCACAGAGATTCTGTGCCGTCATCAGTTATCGTCATCCCACTGACAGCACAAATTCTCCAGTGAGCTCTGGCTACCCTACTCACCGCTGGGAACACAACACGAAGTTATTACAACCGCGGTATTCTGTAGGGGTACTTCCTCAGTCAGACTGCTCGATTGGGCGGAAATACCACCGTGTCCTACCTCCACCAAGTTGAATATTTATCATCTTCGCTAACTAAAGAGCTATAGTACATTCAAACTTCTTATAAGTACCTACCAACAAAGGACTGGACATCCTTTTGCAGTGAAATCGAGCACTTATCTGTCATATTTTATGGTAAATATGTATCAACATTTATTGTGAATTATCTTCAAAAGCAGCGTTATAAACATATAAACGTATAAATTAAGTTATTTTTACTAAGTCATAAACCTGCAAGTAGATTATTTATTTACTTTGGATACGTAATATTTATGAATGACGATTGTAAAAGTTTCGAGTCAATAAAATACAATTATTTTTATTGTAATAAATGAATAATTTTATTACTTCCTGCCTTATACCACAGAATAAAAATTGAATATAATAAGTACAGAACACTCATCACCATTATCAACTTAGGTAGCAAACGCCTGGTTACACCTACACTATACAGCCCGGGGTTCTCTTATTATTTTTGATTGGTTTGTTTTTTTTTATACCACGTAGGTGACAGACAAGCAATACCAGGGGAGTCACACTCGCGCTGCCGAACCAGTTAGCACAGAGAGGTTTTGTGCCGTCATTGCAGAAGACAAACCAGGACAAAGCTTTGGTCTTTCCACTGACAGCACAAAACTCTCCAGTCAGTTCATTTATTAGAACTACTGTTGCCGGACATCCCAACCATTTGATTATCCCAACCATGAGAGGCGACCTAACATCAGTGGGGCTAAAAACGTCACATTGAGCAATATTGTTAAAAACGAGTAGGTAACTTTAAGAATAGCCGCGTGGTTTCTGGCAGAGTAGAATTTGGACCACCCCATCTCTTCCCATGTGGTGTCGTACAAGGCGACTAAGGGATAAGGCTCTTTAACATCAAACAGTTTAAATAGCCCAGACTCCGCCTCAGATGCATGGCTCGAAGCAACAATAGTGTCCGGAAAACGGCAATAGACTCGGTCCCACGTAATAGGGGGTGCCTATTACGTGGGACCGAATACAATGATGGTGAAATGTGGGTGTTCATTCACCTCTGCCTAACCCTTCGGGGATAAAGGCGTGATTATATGTATGTATGTACGTGACTTTAAGAATTTCCAGTAGATCTAAATAGATTTCTATAAAATTCGTTAAATGATCACTCATGAACAGAATTACAACAATTCATTTAATAAGCAGAGAGGTTATGTCGGACTCGAACCGACTAAAACGCACGCCGCCTGTGGGTCGTTTTGGTTGCCGAAGGTGAAGTTGACAGGCATATCCCTCGCACCCCGGCCGACCCAGGGCCATCTCTCACGATCGGGCCCTCTTCTCGGGTGTGGGGACTACAGAGTCCCCAACTCGTCCCCCGCCGCCGGGGTCTTTTTCTGCCAGGGTGACAGGCGACTCCACCTGTCACCCCTAGGCCGGGATTTTTATAGACCTAAGGATCTTCGTCTGCTGTACTACGTGGGACCGAATTCAATGATTGGTGAAATGTGGATGTTAATTCACCTCTGCCTAACTCTCCGGGGATAAAGTCGTATGTATGTATGTATCACAGTTTTAGTGAATAAAACGTGAGGATCTACTTATCATTTATAATCAGTTATCACTAGTGAAATCCAGTCTTTCGTAGGTGCTCTAAAAACATTGAGCCACCTAACCAATCATAACAAACCATATTTGTAATTCGCATTGGTAGGTATACCTAGATACAAACATTTAAATGTATCTTTATCTAATACAGTGAATTCGGCCGAAAGCCAATCAAAGCATGGGCAGATATCGTTAATTTGTGATATGGGCATATCACTACAGAATGCGAATGGGTGGTGATACTGCTGTATCGTTTGAAAGCCGGGAGGCGTGAGAGTTAGATGTGAAGATCTCCGGAGACAAGTCAATCTCACTTGTGAGCCGGAAAGTACACAGTCCGTCAATCAGATGACGTTCCTTCCGAGATTAGGAGGTCAGGCGGTAGTTACTCCCGCTAAGCCAAGAGAAATCAAATCGAGAGTAAAAGTAGAAGAGCGGACCCTGGGCTCAGAAGTACAATTTTTTGATACAATGGGGAGTCGTGGTAATTAAAAGATAATTAATTAGTAAATAGTAGCCTAGTGGTATGGGTAATGGACTGGTGAGATGAGGTCTCGGGTTCGATCCCAGGTTTTACCATGGCACACACCCATGACTTTTCAAAGTTATATGTGTATTTATCGAAGGCTTATAAGTGCCCGGTTAATGGCAATAGGCTCGCCACCTATTACATTGGGACCTAAACATAAACTGCCTACCCCTTCAGGGGATATAGGCTTGAGTTTATGTTATGTTATTCCAGGACAAACTACACAGCGGTACTCAGCGCAAGGATACAAACAAAATCGTGAAGCGTTTTTTTTATCAACTACCTACATTAGTAAATAAATGAATTTAGGATTAATAAGTTCATAAGTTTTGAGCTGTAGATAAATATAATAGTGTTTATAATTTGTTTTAATTTAACTGGTAAGTTGAATTGTCATTTTGTAAACTTTTATAGGCGCTCCAGCCTGACAAAGTGAATATTGTATTATAAGATTTTTTTTTATATAGAACACGTCAATTAGACTACGCCTTGCCTAATGGTAAGCTGAAGGCAAAGTCTCAGAAAAGAGGGTCACCATTACTTACACATACCATGTGACAATGGTGACACTCAGCTTGACGGCCTCATCATATGCTTTTTCACGCCCCGCTTAAAGGACCCGGGACTGTAGGAAGAAGGAAACACGTGAGCTGGTAATGAATTCCAGGCCTTAATGGTGATTTGTAATGAACTGCTCTTAGATAGCAGTTGCTTGCTCTGTACATGTGTATCTATTTATTGTGCAATAAAGATCATTTAAAAACAAGAAACAAACACAGCGGTAACTTACGAATAGGGTAACTTATATTTAAATATGGGTTCTTCAATGCGAATAAACATCCTTGAATACTTTATTTTGTAAATACATATACGTAATAATATACATAGAAGCAGTAAACAGCTAGGCCAAAAAGATATAATCATGCAAACAAACAATTGCACTGTGCGGGAATCCAACGTGTGACAGGTGGTGTAGCATTCGACTGCTACGCGCCGGACTACTGCTCTACATTTATGCCATAGAGGGTGATATGATAACTGAAAATTATGAGACACCTATACCTACTTGTTTTTTAAATAGATAGATGTATTCTGGGAATCATTTCAGAAAGGAAACCATTCAAAATCCTGTATAGGATATGCTATTATTACATGCAGGAAAAAAAATGCAATTACTTATAAAATTTATACAAAACTATGTTAACTATACAATACATACAAAAATTAAGTAGAGAAAAAAAGGGAGACTGCAATTTTAGGCATCGAAATATTCTTCCCCATCGATGTCTACTGGTACCGTGCCCAAAAAACTGACGGCATTACCACGCTGAATGGCGATGCCAATTCTTTCAGCGAGGTAAAGGCCAGCCCTATGGTCAAGGAAATCCTGTATTAGGTACTCATTTTTCTGATATATCTTAGGCAATTCTTTTTAAGCAGGTAGGACACGGCGGTATTTCCGCCCAATTGAGCAGTCCGACTGGGGAAGTACCTCCGTCCTACATAATACCGTGGTTATAATAACTTCGTGTTGTGTTCCCAGCGGTGAGTAGGGTATCCAGAGTTCACTGGAGAATTTGTGCTGTAAGTGGGAAGACTAAAGGCTTGTCCTGCTTTGTCTTCTACACTGAGGGCACAGAAACTCTGTACTTACAGAGTTGGCAGCGCGACTGTGACTCCTTTGGTGTTACACGGTAACCACTTTCCATCAGGTGGGCCCATGTGCTTGTCTGCCACCTAAGTGGTATAAAAAAGGCAAACTTACATTCGGTATGGTACGGTACCTGGAGACCTGAAACGGCGTGCGGATTTAGTTGGTTTCCGACATAACCGCCCCCGCTGCTGGTATCCAAAGGGATTTCCACACGAAAAAAATCGTAAGTATTAATTTCTCTAACATTTTTTAACTTATGTATTTTTTGAAGTCTATAAAAGCGCAAATCTTCTTTGCGTTATCGTTTTTAAGTAGGTTAATTGTACTTATGTCGTTAATATCGGACAGAATAGCCAATTGAACATTAAACCTGGATTAAGATAGGTGAATATATGTATATCTATTTATGCGCCTCCTTTTAATAAATAAGCGGATTAAACAGCGGCCAATCTTTATTTAAGTTTATGAAACTTATCGCTTATATTAAGGTGAGACGTGTGTTATAATTTATCTATATGATGACTGTTTTGTACACAATAACACACACAAGCACATGTTTGTTAAACTTAAAAATCATTCAAATGAAATTAACAAAGAGGTTACCGTGACTTGTGAACGTGTGTAACACCAGTGGAGTCAGATTCGTACTGCCGACCCTGTAGAGATTTTGTGCCTCCAGTGCAGAACACAATCAGGACAAGCCTTTGCTCTTCCCACTGACAGCACAAAAACTCTCCAGTGAGTTCTGTGGCTACCCTACTCACCGCCGGGAACACAACACGAGGTTATTATAGCCGTGGTACTCTGGAGGGTGGAGGTACTTCCCCAGTCGGACTGCTCAATTCGGACGGGAATGCCGTCGTGTCCTACCTCCTATAAGGTTGCTTAGTGTAACTTACATTGTACCTTAGTCTATTCGTCAAGACATGTACATGTCCTGATAAAACTTTGAAGGGCCATACTGATGAATACCTGACAGAGAATTTTGTGTTCTGCACGGGCACATAAAATCTCTGTTCTTACATAGTCGGCAGCACCGATGTGACTCCACTGATGTTACACACGTTCATAGGTCACGGTAACCACTTTCTTCTATCAGGTGGGCCGTGTGCTTGTCTGCCACCTAAGTTGTATAAAAATAAATACAATTTATGGTTTTCTTACTATACTTATAATGAAACAAACCGCAAACTTCTACGATTAGGTTAATATTTTAAAAAAATATACGTATTTATGTCGGCTAATCGCCTTTTTTGGATGCAAATATAATATACATTTAGATATAAAATACTTTGATAAAACTTTTTTTTTTAAAACATTCTCTTTACGTCCGACTATTACGAAAAAAATTGACCGCATGTATATTTGTACTATATTTTGTACTTGTACTATTCAAAACTGCAAAAATGACATATTTGCATTTACGTCATTATTGACCTGGGGATGCGTAATGATTAAAAATTCAGTATTATAGATTCATATTTTTTTAGAATTGAAGAATAATAATGAGAAAGTTAATATTCTATTTTGATAAAAAACATGTAGGTACCAGAAAAATAAAAGTAATTTTATTGATGTAATCCAAAACCTCACTACGTATCACCATGGCATGGGAGAGGAGAGGTAAAAATTCTTTTTTTTTATGCTTTATTGTGAAACATAGGTACAAAGATGGTCTTTTACATAATTTGATCAGCTATGTTCAGCCATATCGGCATACAATATTTTTTGAGAAAATTATTAATTAATTAGAAATTATCGTACATTATATTTAAATTACTCTTTTTTTTTATTTCCTCAAAAATATTACGTGAATAATGGAAAGTTCCTAATTGGTAGTTTTTTATTTTTATTTTTTTTATATAGGACACGCCAACTTGACCTCACCTCGCCTGATGGTAAGCTAAAGGCAAAGTCTCAGGAAAGAGGGTCACCATTACAGACACTAAGTGCTACAATGGGGGCACTCAGCTTGGCGGCCTCATCAGATGCTTTTTCACGCCCCGCTTAAAGGCCCCGGGACTGTAGGAAGAAGGAAACACGTGTGCTGGTAATGAATTCCAGGTCTTGGTGGTGCGGCAAAGAAAAGAGTCTCCGAACCGCTTGGTTCTTGCTCGTATATTCTGCACAGTGTGAGGGTGACATCTAAGGCCTGCACGTGTTGTCCTATGTAGGAAAGGAGATGGTGGGATTAGTTGGAAGAGCTCGTCAGAACACTCACCGTGGTAGAGACGGTAAAATACAGCCAAGGAAGCAATATCTCTACGCATCTGCAAAGGCTCGAGGGTGTTCGTGACCTCAGGGTTCCCAATAATTCGGACCGCGCGTCGCTGCAACCTGTCGAGAGCATCTAGTAGGTATTTCGCGGAGCCATCCCAGAGATGCGAGCAGTATTCCACGCTGGAGCGAATTTGTGTCTTATAGAGAAGACACCGCTGCTCCGGCGTGAAAAAACGTCTCACTTTGTTTAGGAGTCCGAGTTTCCGCGAGGCTGTTTTGATGATGCTCTCGATGTAATTTCTGTTATTCAGTTTGCAGCGAATATCCATGCCTAGGATATAGAGATTGTCCTGCAGTGGAAGTGGCGTGCTCTGAAGAGTGGGAAGGGGAAGGAAAGAAGATACCTTTGCTGTGAACGCACAAGCCTGCGTCTTCTTGGCATTGAACTCGACAATGTTCTCGGAGCCCCATTGAGAAATGTGATTCAAGATCCGGTCCAGTTCAGTGACAAGAAGCTGTCTTTTTTCCACGATATCAGACTGTTTGGCCGCAGGTTGTCCGTGATAACTCCCGTGTAAGGTGCTATCGTCTGCATAGCAATGTATGCTGCCGGTGGACAGCATGTCGTTGATATGCAGAAGAAAGAGAGTGGGAGATAATACAGACCCCTGCGGTCAGTTCATATAAACCGGTAAACGTGAGTAGACTCAGGTACAGTTAAGTAGCCTGGGCCTGGCGGGGCGTAGGCACGAGGCAATCTCACCCTCGGCGAATGATAACACAAGACGGGCGTGCGCTTTTAATCGTTACAAGTCCTACATAACTTAATAAATAAATAAATATTGTTTTCGTCAAATTAATACATGTCAAAATGGTACAACAAGCAATGCTTAGTCCATGTACTAATCAAATAACCCGCCCCTGATCGCTCCCTGTGCAAAAGCGCCCATAACACTTGCTGCTTTGCCATGTTGGATGACGATGGCCAGCTTTTGGACCAGGAACGACCCGGGACGAGTGTCACCTGTTGCTTCGATGAGCCTCTGTCAGACTTCTTTAATAAGGCTTTTAACTTCCTTGCTCCAGCTCCCCAGAGTCTCCGCCGCTATTGGCACGAACTGATACAGCGGTTCCAAGTCTCCAACTCCTTTCAAGTCTCCGACTCCGATAGTTGGCCGAGGGGATTTTGTAGTATTAAAAAAGGTAAAGTTAAGTTCAACTAGATAGTTATATTGTATTTCCACCCAATTGAGCCGTAAATAGGTATTAATATGACTAGATCCCATAAAATATGAAACTTTGTGAGTTGATAAATGTCTATGCGCGCACGTCCATGAAGGTTTCTGATTAAAAAAAATCCTTGTAACATTATGCTAAGTGTTGGTAGTACGGACTAGTACCTACAATAGAATGCGGAAATAATTTAGCTAAATTTATAAATATAATTGGGTAGTAATTTTCGTTATTGTTCAGAAGGCGATAATAATGTTTATATTGTGATGTCATGAGGGAACTTATAAACGGTTTATCTATTAATGCATATTTAGTAAACTTTTACACACATACATCTTTTTTTTATACCACTTAGGTGGCAGACAAGCACACGGCCCACCTGATGGAAAGTGGTTACCGTGGCCTATGGACGTTTGTAACACCAGAGGAGTCACAGTCGCGCTGCCAAACTTGTAAGTACAGAGTTTCTGTGCCGTCACTGTAGAAGACAAAGCAGGACAAGTCTTAAGCCTTCCCACTGACAGCGCAAATTCTCCAGTAAGCTCTGGCTACCCTACTCACCGCTGGGAACACAACACGAAGTTATTATAACCACGGTATTCTGTAGGGCGGAGGTACCTACTTCCCCAGTCGGACGGCTCAATTGGGTGGAAATACCGCCGTGGCACAAAGCCCACCTGGGCCTCGATTTTGCTAAAGCAAAACCACACGTCAAACCACGAACACTGCTAAAAAGTTCATTTTTTTTAGACAAAAAAATATAAGGTTTTTTGCAAAGTAAATGAAAAAGTGTAATGAAACTCTTGGCATTTTATTTTGGACTTTAAGCTTAATTTTTTTATAGAATAAATGTCTAAAATGTAATGCCATTTTTTGCAGTAACTCTTATATAACAGTGGTTTTGCTTTAGTAGAACCGAGGGCCTTGTGGAAAGTGGTTACCGTTGCCTATTCGTGTGTGCAACACCAGGGGAGTCACACTCGTATTATAATTATAATAAAATCATTTATTTCGAACAAAGAATTCCATATCTTATTAGTAACATTGTTCTTACAAATTATGTTAATAAAATTGGCATCTTTGTTTGCAGTCCGTTATAAACACCTCAACAAAGTCTAGGGAACAAGATGACCCCAATTATTTTTTTTCGTGTAAATCTTGTTTTGCAAATAACTGGCAGCAAATAAATAAAAATAGAATAAAGTAGATTACAGAGTTGTTCGAAATTTAAAAATAAATTTAAATAAGTAATGATTTTCGAATATGGAGGGAAAACTTTTAAAAGTGTTTGATTGTGCAGTTTCTCTGAGGCAAAATAAAAATTATTTTTTTTGATTGTAAATAACGTTTATTATCAATAATACGTCTTTTACGTATGGTTTGTGCATTTTTGTGACTGTAGTCATCATGTCACGTCGTCATTTAAGTCGCGAAGAGATGTTAAGGGCTGTTGGTATGCTGCAAGCTGGACGAACTCAACGCGACGTAGCGGATGCTGTCAACACCCAACCAAGCGTAATTTGCAGATTATGGGCACGCTACAGGTCTACAGGGGATGTTGCCGAACGTCACAGGGGACGAAATAGGGTTACTACCCCGCGACAAGATCGTTTCTTGCAAAATTCCGCAAGGCGGCAACCCACGATTACTGCTCGTCAGTTGGTCGCAGGCCTCCAGTCTCAGCATCAAGTGGTTATTAGCGATCAAACTGTCAGAGGAAGACTACACGAAGCCAATCTTTATGCTCGCAGACCGCTTAGGGTTCCAGCTCTTCGACGTGGAAATCGAGGTCGTCGCTTATTGTGGGCTAACGCACATTTACAGTGGACCGACCATCAATGGGCACGGGTTCTGTTTTCCGACGAATCTTGCTTCGGTTTTCATCCTGATTCGAGAAGAGTGCGTATATGGCAAGTTCCTGGACGTCGGAGTCGTCTCCAGAATCCGCAAGAAGTTCATCTTTACCAAGGTGGAACAATCATGGTATGGGCTGGAATTCGCCTTGGTGGAAGGACCGACCTCGTTTGGATACGGGGCAATTTGAATGCAAACCAATACATTCAGGAGGTTATACACCCCATGGTAATCCCTCATCGACAGCAATTATGTCAAGATTTTATGTTCATGCAAGATAATGCACGGTCACACACCGCGAGGGTAGTGGTCAATGCGTTAAGCGAGCACAATATGACGACGTTGGAATGGCCTGCTCAGTCTGCCGACCTCAATCCCATAGAGCATGCCTGGGATTTGCTTGGGAGAAGAGCTTTCAGTGATTCTTTGGAAAATCTGAACACTGAAGAACACCTTTTTTTACACCTTCGCAGTGCATGGAGCCATATTCCACAGACGATGATTGACAATCTCATACTAAGTATGCCACGCCGTTATCGAGCTGTTACTAATGCTTTAGGAGGTCCTACAGATTATTAAAAACGTTTAAAGTACGGTTAATTACTGTATTTCTTACTACCTCGTTATTTTTGTGCCTAATCATAGAAGGTTATAATACTCAATATTGGCACTATTCAATTCTTTCTTAAAAAAAAAAAAAATTTGGTATGAAAATGTTTTTATTAAAATTAAAATTAAAAACGGTATAAAAATACCCTTCTATTGATATAAAACACTCACTATTACAAGAAAGGGTTTTTAAATAAAAACTAGAAATGTCCTTGTTCCCTAGACTTTGTTGATGTGTGTATTATCAAATCTCAAAATATATTATCAAATGTCAGAATATAAGTAGGTATTATCAAATGTCAAAAAATTACAAACTAGGAATAGGAGTAGGTAACTGATAAAATGTCAAAATTGCAATTTAATTAAAATAATAATTAAAGTAGTATTGCTGACCCTGTTAGAACGAATAGTTTCTGTGGCGTCAGTTCAGAAGACAAGGCAGGACAAACATTTGGTTTTCCCACTGATAGCACAAATAGTCTCCTGTGAGCTCTGACTACTCTAATCACCGTTGGGAACATAACATGAGGTTATTATGGCCGCGGTATTCTGTAGGGCGATGGCACTTCCCCAGTCGGACTGCAACATAACTAGGTAGGCACTCCGATAGAAAAGTTTGCGATTAGCTTTTAGTTTCCAGTCTTCCAGGCAATTAATCTGTCCACTACAAATAACTTAGAAGATGATGATGATGGTCACCAGCATTTGCAAGAAATAGCATAGTACACTTGTATAGTAGGTACTTAACTACTGTGTTATAGTGTATGTAATTCCATATACCCCGGCCAATGTACACTTACGAGGCTTCAGTAATTCGCAACCAGCTCTAAATTAACAGGATTGTTCAAAACACCATCATAAATTTTATATAAAAGTCCTCATGGATCCGTTTCCTTGCTTTTTTAATTTGGGGTCAAAGGTCACACAAAAGGAATTTTCGCTATTTCAAGCAAAACAGTAAGTTTTATCATAAAATTGTCTGAGACGAAGTTAGAGACCATGTAAATATCTATTAAAATCGATCAACTGCTGGAGACAGAGCTATAATAACCTGTTGTGTTCCCGGAGGTGAGTAGGGTAGCCAGAGCTCACTGGAGAGTTTTTGTGCTGTCAGTGGGAAGACAGGCTTGTCCTCATTGTCTTCTACACTGACGGCACAGAAACACCTTGTTCTTACAGGGATGGTAGCACGGTTGTGACTCCCCTTATGTTGCACACGTTCTTTGTTGACGGTAACAACTTTCCATCAAGTGGGCCGTGTGCTTGTCTGCCACCTAAGTTGTATAAAATATATTATCATATTGCCGTTCAAATTGCACAAGATCGCGTTTCAATTCAATTTCGTACCTACCGAATCCTTAGTGCGCGAACCCGTCTCGGACTTGATCGAATTTTATAGAATTGTATGGTCTTGAAGTTTGTCCCAGATATTTTTATGATAAAACTTACCGTTTAGATGTTTTACCGTTCGCGAAATACCCGTTTTTGTCCCCATTAATCCACATGTCGGATCGATGACGATTTTTTCTGATATCATGTTCTCACCAATTCTACTAACTTTTAACAGGAGCGAATTTTTGTACCCTATAAATAATAGGAAGTACCCTATCATACCCTAATAATAGGAGTGACCTATAAATTGGTTTAGATTCACCGGAATAATAGCAGAATAATTCCAAATTTAAAAGACGATGTTGTTTTTCATCACCGATATAGCAGTGTGGTTGTCTACGCTACGTCTCAGCTGCATCTCGATTGCAAAAATGGTATATTTTGAAACAAGTCAGTGACCTTTCGGTGGGATTGAATGAGTTGAGTAACAATTCACTTCCATTCTAGACACCGTTCGCATGGGCAGGTGAGTGCGCAAATCCTGCCCCTATGTCGTGCGTCGTTGATGCAAAATACTCAACATTATCTATAATTTGTACCGAGTGGCTATGCAATTCGATGAGTCGGCTCACTTCGACGACCTCGTCTAACACGTTTGTCGGTGACAGTACCTTGCCGTGCGACTGCCACTTCGCGCGCAAATTCGGTTGTCGAACGTCGCGTATTGGCGGGAAAAAAAATTAAACAAGGAATATTGATTTTTTAAATTGTGTCTTTGGTTTTGTGAGTGGTTAATGAGTTTTGAAAGTGAGGTGTGGAAAACACATATTATATTACTGGTAAGTTTGTCTTTTTTATTTTATTAAATTTATTTATTTAAACTATATAAATGGACGTTTTCTGCCAGTCAACCGTAGGGCACAGAACAAATAAAAGTTAAGTAAAAGCACTTTCAAAAAAAAACTATTTGGAAAGTAACTATTTGGTTGGCTTAAAAGACGCCTAATGGCATTTATAAAGCATGTCTGTTCGAAAATTCGTAACACTGTCCTAAGCAAATTTTGAATTGGTGACAGTTATTCTTAAGATTTGTGTTAAGGATACTGATTTTCAATAGATGTGTTATTTTTTTTTTACCTCTTAGGTGGCAGACAAGCACACGGCCCACCTGATGGAAAGTGGTTACAGTGGCCTATGGACGTTTGTAACACCAGAGGATTTTATTTATTAACAATGATTATTACCAATATTTAATAAAAAACATTTATATAGTATGGACGTAATAAATATGTAAATTGTTGACCTACTTGCCCCATTGCCTATATTTCTTGTCTACATTTTCTAGCAGTTTTAAATTATTGTCAACCGTTGATACTTACGATAAAGTGTATATATATTTAAAATAAAAATATGTTAGAATTTAAAGATTTTATCTGCAAAACTTAATGTCTAAATTGCTGTAACAGTTAAAAATTCTTTAAAAAATATATATGTGTATTTATAATTATAAGAGTGTTTTAATAAGTTTGGCCGTTCGTGCTTCTACCTTAAATACGCTTCGGGCGATGATGCAATTTTACACAATCCAAAGCGTTAATTTAGAATACCTACCAGATGGAAAAAATTGGAATAAGGTACAGAAAGCGCGACAATTCGAATTTTAAATATGATATTGGGAATACATTTTAATGTGCGTAAACTTTAATGGGGACAAGGTAATTAGACAAAACACTGAACTAACTAGATACTTACTTATATTTTAAAAACATCAATTAACATTATAGAACTCAATTTACTATCATTATAGGTTCGAGTTTCATTTTTAAGGTTCCGTACCTCAAAAGGAGATAATCTAAACCTTTATAGGATCACTTTCATACCCGTCTGTCCATCTGTTTGTCTGTCTGTCAAGACCTTTTGCTCAGGTATGCATGAATAACAAGTTAAAATTCATACCACTTACTAATGTTAGACTTTATTTATTTAGTTTACAATACAGTACATAAAATATGCTATTATAGTATACAATTACCTACAAATTTATATAAAACTATGCTAACTATACAATATATACAAAAATGGAATAGAGAAAAAGAGGGAGACTGCAATTTTAGGCATCGAAAAATTCCACCCCATCGATCTCTACTGGTACCGTGCCCAAGAGGCTGGCGGCATTACCACGCTGAATGGCGATGCCAATTCTTTAAGCGAGGTAAAGGCCACATACTTAAATCTAAAAATCTATAACTCCTTGAAACTGTAAAAATCTAACATTAGTCAACGCATTCAAAATTCATATATTGCCGGTTTATGAAGCTTAAGTTCCTACTTCGTCTTTTACACTGACGGCACAGAAACTCTGTGCTTGCAGGGTTGGCAGCGCGAGTGTGACTCCCTTGGTTTTGCACATGTCATAGGCCACAATAACTACTTTCCAGCAGGTGGGACGTATGTTAGTCTACCTAAGTGGTATAAAAAAAAAGTTACGGAATCCTCGGTACGCGAGTGCGACTCTCACTTGACCGGCTTTTTTATTTGATTATTTTGAATATTGAATTAAACACATAGGTACTTAACCTAAAAACCATTGTTTAAATATTATAGAATTTCTCTATTGGTCAAAGATCTGTTTTTTTTAAATAAATTACCTGCAAATGTGACTGCTTATCTAAATTGGGTATTCAAGTGACTAGTCAAATTAGTTACTTTTTACTAAACGTCAAAACGGCAAGTTATAAGGAAACTTGTTTGAACTAAAATTATTGTGACGTCATTGAGGATTAAAAATAAATAAAAACTATAAAATAAAAACCGAGGCGACGTTTAGTACCTACTCTTTTATCATTCTTTATTTAAAAAGTTCAGTTGAATAAATTATTTTACCTGCAGGAAATTACTCAATTATTGTTGAACCAAGAATACATATTCAGAACACAAAGCGTTGTTCTGTATTCTGAGAATAAATGTTACAAAATTAAAAGATTTAAATGCATTTCAAGCTTATTCTGTGTCTAAAGTTTATGGCTAATAGGACTTTACTTATTATAAATATATTATGAGTTCTTAAACACATGTAAGTAGGTACCTACTTTGACTGTCCAAGATCTTAAAAAAAAACCTGAGACTCTGAAGTTTACGCGAATATCAGTCATTAAAATAACACTACTTTTTAACAGATTCTATCTCGATTTCTAATCAAAAAAATCCTTTAAAAATGATATTAATTCAAAAATATGAAACGTAAATAATGACCAAATTTTTTTTTTTTTATTGTTTGTGAGTACACTATTATAAGCAAAATCTTTGTTGCGGTTTTATTATCTACACTATTAATAGGGTATTTGGAAAGTGTTGGATGAAGCTTAGTGATTATGGAGTCGACTTTCGATAGAGAGGTCCGGGTTCGTATCCTGGCCATTACACTACCGACGTGAATCTACTCCATAATACAAGCAATTTTGCTTAACTACTGGGATTAGCAAGAATATTAGTTTAGGTTCCTTTTTTTGTTATAGTACAAAAATATGATAATATAAAATGTGATAGTATAGTGTAAGTAAAGCCTCCATATTCAATAATATCCCATTTATTTTACTTCCTACTAATCCTATTTGCGACTAATCCTACTTACTACTAATCTTACTTGCTACTAATCCTACTGCCTACTAATCCTATTTTCGACTAATCCTACTTCCTACTAATCCTATTTTCTACTAATGCTACTTCCCACTAAACCTATTTTCTACTAATCCTACTTCCTACCTACTAATGTTAAGAATAGTTAATTCTCGCCGCTCCGCCGCGTGGATATCGGGTTTTGAGACTTTAAGTGGTATCTGGGGTTCTACTCACTATACATATATTATTTTTATAGATAACCTTAATTGTACTGGCTTTGCGTCTCATCAGATAAAGCGACGCGTCACAGGCATTGTAAATACTAATAATATACGGCGAACTCGTCATGCCTGCCTATCTTTATGGCGTGTAATTTGAAAACTGTAAAAATAATTGAGCTCAATGTTTCTCATTTAAAAATTCAGTGTCATGAGAAATAGGTGCTGAAATAAATAAATGATCAATTTTCAAATAATTTCACCGCCACTACTCCAGTTCCTCTGTGATCATGGTGCTTGCAACAGCACCGAAATATCGGAAACTCAAAACAATGAAACATGGTAAATATCGCATTTATTTTGATACTGATGTGAGTGACCATAATAGTTTAAATACTGACCATTACACTGCCGACGCGGTAGTAATTTCAATTACCTGAGTAATATTCGCGGATATTATTCTACAGGTAAATGTAACTAGGTTAAGATAAGTTTCGTACATATATTAAGAACTCACTTGTACTTTTCCACATTATTTAAAAAAGATAAGTTTCGTACAAACAGGTAGGTCTTGTAAGTAACTCGCATTTCGTATTTAATTTTACATATTACTTTTTTTGTGCTGTATGATTTAATTTATTCTGTGTTTTTATTTTCACTAGGTACATGTGTTTTGTTTTTATTTTAGTCTATCACAAAACATAGTGTGCCTACAGCACGTAAAAACATTTTCTACAAAAAGTTAAGTAATGTACTTACCTATAAAAATATTAATCTTATATCCTTAGTCGCGTGGTTCCCGGTAGAGTAGAATTTGGACCACCCCATCTCTTCCCATGCGGTGTCGTACAAGGCGACTAAGGGATTGGGCTTAACATCAGACAGATATATACAGCCCAGACTCAACCTCAGATGTATGGCTTGAGTCTGCAATAGGCTCACCCCCAATTACGTGGGACGGAATTCAATGATTGGTGAAATGTGGGTGTTAGTTCACCTCTGCCTAATCCTCCGGGGATAAAGGCGTGATTATATGTATGTATGTATGTAAATATTTATAATACAAAAATGAGGTATAATATTATCTACCATAAATGTTATCTCAATATTCTTAATACTCATGCGATCGCGATGTCAAAAGTGTACCATGACACTGTTTGACAGACAGAAAATACTCAGGTCGGTACTTTCTGGGTATTTATACCTACTTTATAGAAGTTATTCTGATGCTCTAAGGAGCAAGGAGTTAAAGCATATTAGAGGGACTTAAACACGTCGAAGCCCCTCTTGTATGGGGACCCTGTGTCATTGATTAAGCTGATACAGGGGGAGTTATGCCTCTCGAATGAACCCAATTAAGTAATAAATAAGGTGTATGCTAGAATAGTAGGTTGTGGAAAGATATTGACTCAAAGTGCAAGATCTCCAGTGACGTCACCCAATCCGACCAACAGCAATATCTGTCAAGGCTGTCGCAGCGCTGTACTCAACGCTGGACGCTTCGAGAATTGCACAACAGGAGCCGGTGGTGTGGTTATGTCGGACCCGAACCAACTAAAACGCACGCCGTCTGCGGGTCGTTGTTGGTTGCCGGAGGAGAGGTTGACAGGCATATCCCTCACACTCCGGCCGACCCAGAGCCATCTCTCTCGATCTGGCCCTCCTCGGAAGTGGGGACATGAGGAGGCATGTAATGCCTCTGCGGCCTACTTCTACTAGGGTGATAAGCAGTTCCACCCTTCATCCCAAGCCTAAATCTAGCCCTGCGTGACGGTAATTGTGTTGTACGACACGTGCTATGTAATAGAACTAAAAGTCATAAAACTGCGACAATTACACAAACAATTTGTGTGACAGAAGCGTGACTAACAATCCGACAGAGGTAAATTGTAAAGAGTAATCATATAACAACATAACATAAAATCACTGGGTTTTTTACTGTCAACTAAGGTTTGGGAAGATGAGTCTCTCAGGATAATCAAAGACTAGTTACATATACCCGCTGTGGTGTGATTTTCCTAAGCGATTATAATATGAGGTTCTTCAAGTAGGACTTTTTTTATACCACTTAGGTGGCAGATAAGCGCACGGCTCACCTGATGGAAAGTGGTTACCGTGGCCTATGGACGTGTGTAACACCAGAGAAGCTACACTCGCGCTGCCGACCCTGTAAGCACAGAGTTTCTGAGCCGTCAGTGTAGAGGACAAAGCAGGACAAGCCTTTAGTCATCCCACTGACAGCACAAATTCTCCAGTGAGCTTTGGCTATCCTACTCCCCGCTGGGAACACAACACGAAGTTATTATAACCACGGTATTCTGTAGGGCGGAGGTATTTCCCCAGTCGGACTGCTCAATTAGGCGGAAATACAGCCGTGTCCTAAATAACTTTATCCTAGAGGACTTTAGTTTTCTTCAGGGTCGGCAGCACGAGTGTAACGTCCCTGATGTTGCGTACGTAAATAGGCCGTGCTTGTCTGCGACCTAAGTGGAATTAAGAAATGCCTGCCGTCACCTGTCGGCTGACCGTATCACAGAGGGAATTCCCGACTAGCAAGAGCGACGACTCACATATCTCTTAACTTAACCTACTTAAACACGTATAGGTCTGTCAGACCAACGGTATGAGTTTGCCTCATTTAATTTTTAACTACTGTTTCTGCAATCTATAGGAACCTATTCCAGGGAAACCAAATTTCAGCCATATCCTTTCAGCCGTTTCAGCGTGAGTGAGTAAAACTCAAATTTACTCACTTCTAAATCTTGAAATTGAGAAGGCGTAGGCACTCCCCATAACTTGTAGTTAACTTGAAATTAGTGCATCAATTTAAGTCGCTTAACCCTTCCAGCGAAGTAAAATTTCTTGTGTGGTTCCCGGCAGAAAGTCGCGTGGTTCCCGGCAGAGTAGAATTTAGGACACCCCATCTCTTCCCATGCGGTGATGTACAATGCGACTAAGGGATAGGGCTGTTTAACATCAGACAGATGTATACAGCCCAGAGTCAGCCTTAGATGCATGGCTCGAGTCAATAATAGTGCCCGAAATACAGCCATAGGTTCACTCCCTATTACGTGGGACCGAATACAAAAAAATATTAGTCAAATGTGGGTGTTATTTCACCTCTGCGTGGGATAAAGGAATGATTATATGTATGGGTAAACGTCTCTAGCACTTGGTGGGGGGTTCAAATCACTGCCATCTTCGTCTTCAGCATCGTTCAGTCTGACAGACCAACGTGCAGATACTCTACGTGATTCATTAGACGCGGATAAAGAAGGTTGTGTAAGACTTAGATTGCAACATGTAAGTAATAAAACTATACACTGATAGATATATACGTGATAGTAATCATTGCAAAATAATAACAGTATACATTATAAATTGCGCCATGTGCGTACCGTCGTAGGGTCAGGCATAAATATGATACATGCTTAGAATAGTTCGTTATCTTTAGACAAAGGTTTAACGAACTTACAATACATTAATTTATTTATTCAGTTTAGGTATGTACGTAAAATATGCTATTATAAAATATTTGCAATTGCTTATAAATTTATACAAAACTAACTATACAATTTATACAAAAATAAATAGAGAAAAAGAGGGAGACTGCAACTTTAGGCATCGAAAAGTTCCTCACCATCTATCACTTATGCGAAAGTAACTTTGTCTGCCTGTCGGTCTGTAACGCTTTTACGCCTAAACCAATAAACTGATCTTGATTAAATTCGACACAGAGATGAACTTGGGCTTTAGAAAGAATATAGGCTACCTTTTATAAGTTAGTAAGGAATTAGATTTGGGGTACAGTGACCCCTCGCCACTGTACAATAGCATTTAGCAATTATGTAGATTTTCTTAGATTACTTCAAAATATTATTAGTAAGAATAGTAAGTAATACATAATACATATATACTTTGCTCCAATTTTTAAAAGGAGTTATTGATTCAGGTGTTAACCTAATATACATAAACAAAGTAAAGTAAACACCGCCTTTTATTATTATGTTTTTCTGATACTCTACCTTATGATAAACACAATTTTTCATGAAGGTCACACTAATGTTACAAGGAGGCCTCCATCCGTCCTCCATGAGCGCGGGCCTGAGCGTGACTGGCCTGTCACCCTAGTTGAAGCAAGCCAAGGCGCGGTCCCACACTTAAGGCACTCGTGTGGCCCTGGGTCGGGTTTACATACGGCAATCTCACTTACGGCAACAAATGAACCAAGACGGCGTACAGTTCGGTTCTACTCCAACATCTGGGTCCAGTGGGACGGGGATTCGCTGGGGAATTCCACACTTTAAAAATAGAGGCCATTTATTGTTTTATTCTATTTAAAAAAGTTAATCCTGGCGTGACCTAAAAAAAATTTATGATAATTAATATACGTATTTATTTTTTATTACATTTTTTTTACCAACAATAGCGTAATTAAACACACTTTAATTTTAAATTCGCTAATAAAGTACGATGCGTATAATTTTTTAGAAAAATTTCAATGTCAAATTATAATTTTCTATTAAAATGAACCATAAGATAAAATAAATCCACTCTTATAATCTGTGGAACTATAACTCATTGTTATTATGTAAACCTAAATATTGGGTTCTTAGAATTGGGTATCAAATAAATTAATTAACTAAGCTTATTAAAGCGGTGAAATTTGCGTAGGTTCTAATTTTATTATTTTTATTTACATATTAGTAAATTATTTGCCTATTAAAGAAGAAAAAGAAGAAAAGAAAAAAAAGACGTCACAACAATTTATTTCATACGAGTTTCCTTATATCGATTTATTTAGAATTTTTTTATTAACGCTCCTGAGTCCTGGGCTGTTTAATTATTATTTTTTTGTACCCTAAACGATTTGAATAGTTAGTATACTAAATGCTTTTTTTTTTTATATAGGACACGTCAATTGGACTTCGCCTTGCCTGATGGTAAGCTGAAGGCAAAGTTCCAGAAAAGAGGGTCACCATTACCCACACATACCGTGTGACAATGGTGGCATCATTCGATAGACTTGACAACTTACTTGAACTTACCGTTTTCACATTTATTAAAAAAAAAGTAGTTAACTAATTTGACTAGTCAGTGAAATACCCAATTAAGATTTGCAGAGTGCAGTGCTCGTCTCTGCATGACATCCCCTTTGTTTGTAGTAGCCAGTTTGCAGTCTGAGGGCTTTACCAGTCTTTTTGAGGCCTCAAACCACAGATAACATAATACTTAAGTCCCAAACCAACCTAGTCTGCAAGTCAGTGCTCTGTCCCTCGAAAAGCCGAAATACCTACCAATCAAACATAATAATAAGCGGAGCTCAGGCTGGACGTAATTCTGAAATCGCTTATAATAATGAGTTTTACGCTTGACTACTTACGTTGCGACTGTTTCTAGAACTAGTTTCTGAACAGTATATTCTACTTGATTAATGACATAACTTGATGTATGTTCATTGAACTTCAATTAATCAATCAACTAGCCTATCGTAGTTCACTGCTGGACTAGGCCTCTCCCAATGTTGGGAGGCTTTTGCCTACTATTTCCACGCTGGCCAGATGGGTTGGTACAGGGTTTTATTTGGAGTTTTCCTTCTCTCACAGTGATAACGTCTGCGTATGTTTCCGTTAGTCGCCTCTTACGACACCCTTCGGATGAGATGGGGTGGTGTTGTATTCTTTTTCCGTCAGCACTCGGATTATACTATTAGTCAGTAATATTATACGTTCATTGAACATATGTGCTGCATATTCACTCGCTGTCACAAGTTGTAAACAAACAGACACATTTTGATTCTGACTGTACATACCACATGAACGAAAGGCTCCAAATGTATTTTTGTACACATATTATATTACTTTTCAAGTATAATTAATTATTTTGAAAATTCACACAGAGATGGTAATCAGATAGAGGTTGATAACTTCTACTATTAACAGTTATAAGTTACTAGCTGTTGACCGCGGTTTCACCCGCGTATATGAAAATTTTGCACCCGTTCCTGCCATTCCCAGGATCAAAAGATAAAAGACATGTTATCAATACTGTAATCCCGGCATAGTAGAATTTGGACTACCCCATCTCTTCCCATGCGGTGTCGTAATATGTGACTAAGGGATAGGGCTGTTTAACATCAGACAGATATATACAGCTCAAATTCCGTCTCAGGTGCATAGCTCGAGTCAAAATTAGTGCACGGAAAAAGCAATAGGCTCACCCCCTATTACGTGGGACCGAATTGAATAACTGGTGAAATGTGGGTGTTAATTCACCTCTGCCTAACCCTCCGGGTATAAAGGTGTGATTATATTTATGTATGTATGTAATTGTACTGAATAGCAAAGTACATATAGTATGTCTACTCAAGAGCTGCCCGGTAAGAGGGGTCGGCAAAAATTGACTCCAACTGAATTGGGACTTAAGGTGGTGTCTTTTTTTATACCACTTAGGTGGCACACGGCCCACCTGATCGAAAGTGGTCACCGTGGCCTATGGACGCGTGCAGAACCGATTGTCACACACGCGCCGCCAACCCTGCAAGCATTAAGAGTTTCTGTGCCGTCAGTGTAAAAGATAAAGCAGGACAAGCTTTTGGTCTTTTCACTGACAGCACAAAACTCTCCAGTGAGCTCTGGCTACCCTGTTCACCGCCGGAAATACAACACGAGGTTATTATGGCCGCGGTTATTCTGTAGGACGGAGGGACTTCCCCAGTCGGACTGCTCAATTGGACGGAAATACCGTCGTGTCTTACCTCCTACTAAAATTACCGTCTTCGAGGACTTGAACAAAACTCAAATAAAACTGTAGAACTATTTCGGTTAAACCAATCTGAACACAACTCAAATGAAACTGTAGGACTATTTCGGTTAGACCAATCTGAACATAACTCAAATAAAACTGTAGGACTATTTCGGTTAGACCTATCTGAACACAACTCAAATGAAACTGTAGGACTATTTCGGTTAGACCTATCTGAACACAACTCAAATGAAACTGTAGGACTATTTCGGTTAGACCTATCTGAACACAACTCAAATGAAACTGTAGGACTATTTCGGTTAGACCTATCTGAACACAACTCAAATGAAACTGTAGAACTATTTCGGTTAGACCTATCTTTGAGAGCAAATTCTATCCAGGCAAGTAAAAGTAATCGTGTATGGAGAAACCCAGAAATACTAGATCAAATGCCACAGAACAACATAGTTACATAAATTGCAGCATTCTATAGGGACCCACAGGATAGGCCTAGGCCTAGTGTGGGGCCACCGGAAATGTAACTGTATGTGTGTTTTTTGGTAATAAATTATTATTATTATTATTACTCGGGGACGGAGCATTTTTGAGATATCTTGCTTCAAAAATACCCTTTCTCGGAGACCCCATCCTTAACACGAGGACTGGAAGGATGATTTACGTATTTATTTATACGGATTTATTTTACGGATATTTTTTCTGGATTTATCAATTTTTTTTTATTAAACTTGTTTTTGTATACACGTACTGGTTTCCGTAACTCGTAGCATTAATATCTAGTTATAATACTTTTTTTGTCAATTTGTAGCCTAGTGGTATGGGTAAGGGACTGCTGAGACGAGGTCTCGGGTTCGATCCCAGGTTTAACCATGGCGCACACCAATGACTTTTCGATGCTTTTCGAAGTTATGTGTGTATTTATCGCAGGTTTATAAGTGCCCGGTCAATGGCAATAGGCTCGCCACCTATTACATTGGGACCTAAACATAAACTGGCGAAATGTGGGTGCTAGCACCTCTGCCTACCCCTTCGGGGATATAGGCGTGAGTTTATGTATGTATGTATGTTTTGTCAATTTAAGAAGCCAACAAAAAAACTATTAATTCAATTTTCATATTTTGTGCTTAGCAACATAATTAATTGAATCTTTTTTAAACGACTTTAAAAGGAAAGAGGTTTGTTATCGCTTAAAAAAGTAAACTTTGTTGCTTTTTCTAAACCATAACAAACCTCTTCTCAAATGAGTGTCTTTACATTCATATGAGAAATATTGATCAACTGTTACCGGCCTTTTTTTAAAATTTAAACACGTCAATGCTGAAGGTGAGGTTAACAAACATATCCCTCGCACCCCGGCCGACCCAGGGCCATCTCTCTCGATTTGGCCCTCTCCTCGGTTGTTGGAACCACAGAGTCCCCAACTCGTCCAACTGCGCGCCACCACGCCGCTGGAGTCTAGAGTGGGAGGAGTGCCGCGGAGTCTAGAGGGCCTGAAATCTCTGCAACCTTTTGTTACGTTATGAGGAGTATATACATGTTTTTTGTTAGGGGCCTATTATAGTTCTCGTAGAATTCAATTCAATGTAATGAGTTACGTTTTATTCGCTCGGCTTACATTACCTTGAGAGAATCTCAGATACGAGGTATTATGTAAACATCGGCGATAATTTTCAAAACGCGTTTCAAGTCTATTGTTGATGAATTCCTTCCACACATGTTAATGAATTGATATCAAGTTATTAGGAATACTTCCTGCCTTTATAAGTGTTTATCTGCATGTAAAATATACTGTAGCCTAGTGGTATGGGTAATGGACTGCTGAGAGGAGGTCTCAGGTTCGATCCCAGGTTTTACCATGGCACACACCAATGACTTTTCGCTTTTCGTAGTTATGTGTGTATTGATCGCAGGTTTACAAGTGCCCGGTTAATGGCAATAGGCTCGCCACCTATTACATTGGGATCTAAACATAAACTGGCGAAATGTGGGTGCTAGCACCTCTGCCTACCCCTTCGGGGATATAGGCGTGAGTTATGGATGGATGGAAAATATACTGTAAGTAGGTAGTTGACATAAATATCCGTTTATTAACATATTTGAACTTTACCTGCAGAGGCTTAGTGGTCGAGTCGACGTTAGTGGTCGCACGTCTCCGGTCAGACGCTGGTCCAGGGTTTTATTTCGAGACTAGCTGACCCACCCCAGCTTCGCCTAGGTTATATTTTGAAGCTTCATATCCCTTTGAGCCCGTATGTTTTAGTCTTCAAAATATGTATAAAAAATTGCCGGATTTGTTAACATTTATTATCAATGCTCCGCTCCCTTAAGTAGTAGCGTGATGATATATAGCCTAAAACCTTCCTCGATAAATGGACTATCCAACACTGAAAGAATCATTCAAATCGGACCAGTAGTTCCAGAGATTAGCGCGTTCAAACAAACAAACAAACTCTGCAGCTTTATAATATTAGTATAGATTTCCTTCTCTCGCAGAGATATCATCTGCGTATTTTTCCGTTAGTTGCGTCTTATGACACTCTAAGGTGAGATAGAATGGTAATACTTGTATTCTTTCTCCGTCACCACACGTACAACAAAGGAAGGTGGTAATTAGTCAATAAAATATATTATGTTTGTGAACGAGTCTGGGTTGTCATATCATAATAATAATAGGTATATACTTCTATACTAATATTATAAAGCTGAAGAGTTTGTTTGCTTGTTTGGTTGAACTACTGGTTCGAACGAAAACTTCTTTTTGTGTTGAATAGCCCGTTTTTCGAGGAAGGTTATAGTTAGGTAAATATCATCACGCTAAAGGGAGCAGAACAGTAGCCATAAATAAAAAAAACGAACCGGTTCAGGCGTGATACGAACCCGCGTTATTTCCCTTACAGAGGAAACGCTCTGACCACTAAGCCACAGATAAAGCAACTCGGGCGTCGGAGGTCGATGAACGACCTCCGCCCCCCATGAGCGCCGGCCTGGGGGTGACAGGTGGAGCCGCCTGTCACCCTGGCAGAAGCAGGCCGCGGCGGTGGTGCGCCTGGCGCGCCTCCCCGTTTCCGGGGACGAGTTGGGGACTCTGTAGTCCCCACACCCGAGAAGACTGCCTGTCAACCTCACCTTCGGCAACCAAAGCGACCCACAGGCGGCGTGCGTTTTAGTCGGTTCGAGTCCGACATAACCTCCTCCATCGGCTCCGGTGGGGAGGTATCCGTGGGGAATTTGCGCACGTAAAAAAAAAAAAAACCACAGATCCTTCGCAAGAAACCATCCAATTTCTTCTGTACATTTATATCCGTTATACAGCGAAAGATTACAAGATAGCGGGTTCCAATCCCGCCTGACCCGATTATTTTTTTTTTTATATTTTTCAATGGATTTCAATAGCATACTATGCTTTAAAATTTCATACAGTTGCCATAAATGTCAAGAAATCCGGCAAATTCTCATATATTATAAAAAAATATATTATGCGGTTATATAGTTAATATGTTTTAAAGAGTGTTTAAGTAGCACCTAATATCCTACCTTCTTCATGAGAATCTGTAAGGTGTCAATGTATAAAATGACGTCAGAAGTAATTTACTCGCAAACTGTTTAAATCTTTGACCTGGTTTTACGTTAATAATCATAATAACTCTGAGTTCTGAGTAGTCAAACAATTAGTGGAAATTAGGAAAACATTTACAAAGGTATGGCCATCTTGATGTAATTCTTTTTATGCCGCTTAGGTGGCAGACAAGGACACGGGACACCTGGTAGAAAGTGATTGCCGTGGGCTATGGACGTGTGCACTACCAGTGTCGTCACACTCGTGCTGCCCACCATGTAGAAACCTTACCTGTGAACGTGTGTAACATCAGTGGAGTCACATCCGTGCTGCCGACCCTGTAAGAACAGAGATTTTGTGCCGTCAGTGTAGAGGACAAAGCAGGACAAGCCTTTGGTCGTCCCACTGACAGCACAAAAACTCTCCAGTGAGCTCTGGCTACCCTACTCACCGCAGGGAACACAACACGATATTGTGTCGCTTGGAAAAACCACAGCAGGGAGTTTATTCCACAGCTTAAGCGTGCGTGGGATGAAGTTCACACTTGACTGTTTGTACTGTTTCCGGTCGTAACGTGTGAGAACGAATTCCCTGCCTGTGGCGAGCAGTGCGATGATAGAATGTTAGTGTAACAGAAACTGTGAGTCCTACACATCAGAACAGGACGAGGAAGTATTCTGTAATATAGTATAAGTGTGCTTGTTTGCGTTCTTAATAGTAATTAGGAAAGAACATAATATATGATACAAGTGTGATATTCATGTGGTGACGGAAAAATAATACAAGTATCACCTCCCCATCTCATCCGAAGGGTGTCGTAAGAGGCGACTAACGATAAAATACGGCGATGATATCATTGCGAGAGAAGGAAAACTCGAAATAAAACCCTGCACCAACCCGTCTGGCTAGAGTGGAAACAGTAGGCCAAAGCCTTCCAACATTGGATAGGCTAATTGATTGATGTATAAACAATAGGGCAATATCTTGTATCATACAAGATGTTGCCCAAGATCTAGATTATTCTAGATCTAGTCCTCAAGATTCTGCATACGATGTATGAAATGAATACAGAATAAAATTGTCACGCCTGTAAATCCCCGAAGGTTAGGCAGAAGTGTATTAATCACATTTCGACAACTCTGATACTCGGTCCCACGAAATAGGGGGTCGAGTCTATTGCCGTGTTTGCATGTTTACTGTCGGATGGAGATCAGCCTTATTCCTAAGTCGACACCCACGGGTACCGATGGGGTGGCACTATTTTACTCCACTTGGAAATACAGATCTGTTAATAACATAATTAAAAAATAACCTTTCACGTGGCAAAGAGCTCCGAGTTTAATATAATAAAATACCAAGAAGGTAGCGAATAACGGGATTCCCCAATCAAGTTTTGAGTTGCAAACCTGAGAGGTCAAATGGAAAGTCAAGTCTAAAGGACATCGTATAGTCATCGTCTGAAGTTGCTGAGCAATAACTCAGTTATAAACGAGTTTTACATTTAAATAAATCAATAAACATTTTGATGCACTTTTTTTTTACGTGCGAAGAATCCCCACGGATACGTTATGTCGGACTCGAACCGACTAAAATCCACGACGCCTATGGGTCGTTCTTGGTTGCCGAAGGTGAAGTTAACAGGCATATCCCTGGCACCCCGACCGACCAAGAGCCATCTCTCTCGATCTGGCCCTCTCCTAGGGTGTGGGGACCACAGAGTCCCCAACTCGTCCCCGAAGACATTTTGATGTACTTAACTATTTTATTTGTAGTCTCCTTCATTTATGTAAATCTCTCAAAGTACTTGGCTTTGTTCTAACCCATTAAACCCATATAGGTTTATCTTGGGTGTGAGTGTACAAGACATAAACGGCATAAGAATAATGTGAAAAATATTATGTTAATTGTACCGTACAGTACGATCATCGACAACAGTGACTAACAGACGACCTTAACTTTGAAACACGTTAAGAAATAAATAAGAATGTTTGCGATTTCATGTCACAAAGTTGAAATATTTCATGGTTTGTTTATGATTTCACAGCTAATAAAGTCATCTGTAAATTGGCATGACTTAATAAAAGCTGTTTTTGTTGCTATCTGTAATATACAATGATCGATTTAATATCTGTAAGCAACATTTGTGTAAACTCTGTGAGGTTTATGTTGTATAAGTATACTGTTCAAAAATATATTCAATAATTATTTTCAACTTGGGTATATGAGGTCCCACCTAAACCTTGAATCCAAGCAAGCCACTTACTGAGTGGCGAGTCCCTATCACAGGTTGCCCTCTCTGTACGGGGGATCAGATGGCAGATGTTCCTGACATGTTGGTGGGCCCATAGAACTCTAAGGTTTTTCTGATGTCAGATTGTATAGACAGATTGATAGATTTCAAATAATCAAGGGTTAGACAGACATGAATTAACCCACATTTCACCAATAATTGTATTCGGTCCCATGTGATAGGGGTGAACCTATTGCCGTTTGCCGTGTAGGTCTAGGGAGACCCGAGTCCCGGTTTGTGGTGTGTGGTGTGGTGGTTGTAACCAATAACATGTGACTAATTTTCCATACAACCATTGAATGCCTATTTAATTACTTTAGTAGTGAAATTTCAAAAATCCAAAAATCCTCACATAAAATAACCCTTAATCTACATCTCACCATAAAGACTACGTACTAACATTTCAAGTTTGTGGGTTAATGAATCTGTCAGTCAGTGAGAAGGGATATTTTTTACCCCCCGACGTCGCAGCCCCACGTCGCAGCCGGGGTTAAATCGGACTCGAACCGACTAAAACACATGATGTCTGTAGGTTTTTGGTTGCCGAAGGTGAGGTTGACAGGCACATCCCTCACACCCCGGCCAACTCAGGGCATCTCTATCGATCTGGACCTCCTCGACGTCGTGTGGGGACGACAAAGGCTCCACCCGTCATCCCCAAGCCTTTCCTAATGGGGGGCGGAGGTCGTCCATCCACCTCCGAGTTAGTCGTGATAAGTAATTTTAGATATACACTTAGGTCCCTATTCTATAATGGTGCTCAGTGACTTCCAGCAGAGTAGAATTTGGACCACCCCATCTCTCCTATGCGGTGTTGTACAAGGCGACTAAGGGATAGGGCTGTTTAACAAGTGACTAGTCACTAGTTTCGATAGTTGTAGGTATGTCCATACAACCTGCGAAAATATCATATCAAATGCATTGAGTTAAAGTAGATACCTATATCTCATTTCGCAACACATTACAATGACACCTAAAACTGTTTGTCAATATGCATCTTTGTATCAAGTTTATTACCATCGAATCTTGTAACAACACGCAAACATACGTACTCATTCTTCACTATTCTGAAGAATAAATATTTTGTTAAATATCTACTCGGTATCTTCTTAGAGCTTAGTGTTATCACTTTAATTATTCCAGTTGTATTCATTTAGATACTTTTATGTAGTATACATGCATGACGAATTGCAGAAATGTTATAATTATGGAAGACGACGTACTATGTTGGTGATGCGCATAAATCTAGATAAAACAAATAAAAAGTATCTATTTGTGACACATATTGAGAACTCACTTGTACTTTTCCACATTATTTTTAATTGTTATTAGACCTGACCAGTTTCGCCTTACGCCATCCTCAAAGGCTTAACATGACATTTTTACCTTTAAAAAAAAAAGAAACCAAGCTAATTCCACCAACTGCCATCAATCAATAGTATAAATAGACTATTTATAACGTTAAAGGAATAGTGCATTATTCGTAGCAACCGCGGTATCCTTTTTTTTACGTGCGCAAAATCCACGGATGCCTCCCCACCGGAGCCGGTGGGAGAGGTTATGTCGGACACGAACCGACTAAAACGCACGCCACCTGTGGGTCGTTTTGGTTGCCGAAGGTGAACCGCGGTAGCCAAGTGTGTTAGTATGGGTAATGGAATCCCAGGTTTTACCATGGCACACACCAATAACTTTTCGATGCTTTTCGAAGTTGTGTGTATTTTTCCTTTCGTGTAAGTTTTGTGACAATATTATCACTGCGTGTAAGGAGAACGTATATGTGCCCAGTAAATTAGAAAAAGTCTACCCCATCTCTTCCCGCAAAACTAAAAACTATTATTAGGTACTAAAATACGAATTAGGCTACCATTGTAACATTACCATGTTACAATGGTACGTGTATAATATGCAATAGTGACCCTCTTTCCTGAGAGAGCCTTCAGCTTATCAGGCGAGGTAAAGTCTACTTGATGTGTCCTATATAAAAAAGTAAGTCAATCGCAAACTTCAAGGGCTTGCGTTTGGTTAATCAGTCCATGTTTGACCACATGCTTTTCCCCCTACTACGCCGACTTTAGTCCAATATTGATATTTACTATACCGATGAGTTTAAACTCAGTCTACCGAGAAGCTCGTGCAGTTTAAACCGGTGCAATAAAACTCAGGAATCCTTTCGTGACTTATCTCACTCCTGTTGATAACTTAAATACTTCCTACGTTGTAATCACGGTCTCGACTGCAGTTTATATGATTCCGGGCCGGCTCCATCGAGACGTAGGTGTCGCTGAAATGTTCTTAATAAGATATATAACACTTAGTTACCTTTGTAGTCATAGAAGATTAGATGATATGTATGTTTGTGTATTACTAGCTAGATATTCTTGCCGCGTGGTTCCCGGCAAAGTAGAAATTGAACCACCCCATCTCTTCCCATGCGGTGTCACACAAGGCGACTAAGGGATAGGGGAGATTAACATCAGACAGATATATACAGCCCAGACTCAGCCTCAAATTCATGGCTTGAGTCAACAATAGTCGTGCCCGGAAGATAAGACTTGAGTCGGGAATATGCTCACCCTCTATTACGTGGGACCGAATTCAATTATTGGCGAAATGTGGGTGTTAATTCACCTCTGCCTAACCCTCCGGGGATAAAGGCGTGATTTATATGTATGTATTCTTGGTAGTACAGGTTTGAAATGCACAAGACAAAAGGGTTCCCAAATATCTTAATATCTTGGTGGAGCCCCCCCATACACTTTTAGTGTGTAAATCCACATGGATACCCTCCAGCCGGAACTGGGGTGGGTGGTGATGTCGGACTCCAGCTGACTAAACTTGCACCCCGTTTTTGGGTCTTCAATTACCGAATGTGAAGTAATCAGTAACATATCTTTCTCACTTCGACCGACCCAGACCCA
This sequence comes from Eilema griseolum, assembly GCA_963662185.1. Lineage (NCBI taxonomy): Eukaryota > Metazoa > Arthropoda > Insecta > Lepidoptera > Erebidae > Eilema > Eilema griseolum. Next base: position 8,376,862 of record OY759256.1, on the reverse strand, counting down.
TCTCTGAATGCATGTAGGCCCCCTTCGGTAGTATGAATCACGGTTTCCCCTCTTGCCCCCGGATTTGGGGAGGTAGGCCACCTCAGCTAGCTTCTGCTAGGGTGACAAGCGGCTCCACCTGTTACCCTCAGGCTCACCCTCATGAAAGACGTAGGTCGCTGAACGATGCCCGTGTTGCCCCCACTCGTTGCGGACTGTGTGGGTCAAGTCTCCTCCGGACCTGCTCTCTCACCTTCTTCTGGAGCATTATTTGCTGGCAGAAGGACTCAGCGGCAACCCATGCGCTCATGCATCATACCATCGCTGTGAGGGAGCCCCTAGGAATAATATGATTTATGTATATTAGTTTATTTTAATTGATTTCATGTCCTATTTGGTCATGATTAAATACAGTAAAGCGTTAAAAGAGTTAAAAAATTGTACCCACTCATGATGTTAAGGTAAAAAAAACTCGGAGAAAAAATAAGACATCTATAGAAAAACGCAAAATGATGGCGTGTCAGTGTCAGTGGAAATAATTACTGTAAAAATCCTTGTCCCGAATTGCTGAGTCAGTTATTGCTGGATAATTGCACGCAAAAGCAAACTAGTAGGTATGTATTTGCATTGATAGCTGGAGGCAGGTTTACAGGAAATACTCGTATTTTCTGTTAGTAATTTTTTTTATATCACTTAGATGACAGACAAGCGCACGGCCCAACTGATGGAAAGTGGTTACCGTGGCCTATGGACGTGTGTAACACCAGAGAAGCCACACTCGCGCTGCCGACCCTGTAAGCACAGAGTTTCTGTGCCGTCAGTGTAGAGGACAAAGCAGGACAAGCCTTTGGTCATCCTACTGACAGCACACAAACTCTCCAGTGAGCTCTGGCTACCCTACTCACTGCCGGGAACACAACACAACTTAGTTGGCAGACAAGTACACGGCTCACCTGATGGGAAGCGGTTACCGTGGCCTATGGACGTATGCGCTACCGACTATGAAGAAACCTTCTGATGCCCCTCTTGAAGAACCCCATATTGTAGGCGCTTGGCACCCAGACCAATGCAAATACCCATATTCATGCATACAAATATTTGCACTGAGCGGGGATCGAACCCGCGCCTCCTGCGTAGCAGTCGCGTTCACTACCGCCACACCACAGAGGCTGTCAACTGTGTTATATAACGGTTTGGTACTTTTCGCGAGTAAATCATGGAACTTACTTTTTTTGCCGACGTTTCGGATGCGTTTATCTTTATCTTAGCGTTAATACCATTCGCATCTGAAGCTTACACCTCGGACTCTGGGGTCCGCTTTAGCAGTCTAACTACTTTAGAAGCGACTACTTTGCCATCTAACCTCCACAACTCAAAGGTGATATCGAAAAACATTGTAGTTAGACCAGTTGTTGAAATTTTGAGGGCTCCAACAACCCGTAACGACTGCCATAGATGTTTTTATGGCAACCGAGACAGATGGCTTAATGTGCTCTCCGACTTCTCCGAGGCACGACCAGACCAATGCAAATTCCCATATTCACGCATACAAATATTTGCACAGAGCGGGGATCGAATATATATACACAAGTCCATAACACAAGCTAGTTAAACTATGCTTTCCATAGGTCTAGATAAATATTTATTTTATTTATTTGTATTTAATTTATGAATTAACACCGCGATAGTTTAAAAAAAAATTATGATAATCGTAAGCGTATACCAATCCCATTCATTGACTATTATATTCTTCAAACATATTACCACTTGTCTAGAAGGGATGTGTATGTCCTCGCAATGACAAGTAGACGTAATTACTTGTCATTGAGAGGTTATTGCAGTCAATCTTTTTAATATAACAGCTAATTCAAATGCGGATGTGTTACGGAAACCAGTGCCGTGTATGTCATTGAGTTAATTACAACATTATGAAAGTTTGTCTTCCAACTTTGTTCTACAAGTAAAATAATTTATATCTCTTGACAGGCATACGTAGGGTTGTCACTTGCATGGCATTAAATGTTGAACTTTATTTATTGAACTAAAATTAGATATTTTTTGAGTAATAAATGAATCTTGCATTCGATTAAGAAACGTAATAAGTAGGTACTATTAATTGGAATAAGGTTAATATCATTTTATAATTAACCTGACAGAGATATCATCTAGAGTCGAGTAGAGAAGTGTCTAGATTCTAGCTAGTTTAAATTGAGAAAACAAGTTTGAAAGAAACTTTCTGTAACACAAACTGTGGGATGGTTTTCTTATCAAAGTATCAAGTGGCTATACAATGGAGTTTTTTAAACTAGTGACGTAAAATGTTTATAAATTCATTCATTATTATGAAGGGTTCGGGTCCCGGGACGTCTCGTGTCTAAAAGTCCCAGGACTTTGTCTCGGGACTTTGATCGTAGGTTGTCTCGTGTCCCGGGACTACGAAAGTGTCAGGAATTCCCAAACCCTACTACTTATTTATTTGTAATTTTTTTACATAGGGTATATTCAAGCAGTTATTTTCCATTTTCTTGTCTATAATTAGATCAAAAGCAGTAGTACCAACTACAATAAAGAGCAAAAGTACCGAAAGTATATTGTAGGGATATTGAAAAAGAAAGTAGTTTTCTGGGCTGCGTTATCTTCAATTCACGCGTAACAAGTATTCGTCTTATAATTTCTGGCACCCCTACAATGATAGTCGATTAAGAGCTCGTTTATCGCACAATTTGTGAATCGTTTTTCACTGTACCTTCACTTTACATTGCGGGATAGTTAGACAATGTTGTTAATGTTATATTTTATTAGGAAGCAATGGATAGCTAACGAATGAAGCTAGTCGAATTCCAGAAAAGTGGTGTATATCTCGTGTATATTTTGCAACCGTTGGGCAACTTTCTCCTCGACTGAGTCATTCGAGTCAGTCGATATATTTAACCAAAAGTAAACATGCAATGAAATAAAAACACTTTTAACGGACTCCATTGCGATTTAATCGTTATTATTAAGCAACCATGGTAGCTGGGTGACTTTAAAACATATCATGTCAACATGCATTCTTTTTTTTTATACCACTTAGGTGGCAGACAAGCACACTGCCCCCCTGATGGAAAGTGGTTACCGTGGCCTATGGACGTTTGTAACACCAGAGGAGTCACAGTCGCGCTGCCAACCCTGTAAGTACAGAGTTTCTGTGCCGTCAGTGTAGAAGACAAAGCAGGACAAGCCTTTAGTCTTCCCACTGACAGCACAAATTCTTTCAGTAAGCTCTGGCTACCCTACTCGCCGCTGGGAACACAACACGAAGTTATTGTAGCCGCGGTATTCTGTAGAGCGGAGGTAGGCGGTCCTTCAATTCTATAATTGCACTCGATAAAGAAATATAATTATTTAAAGAAATGTTTCTTGAACATGTAACACAGGCATAACTTTCCGAGTTTACATGTGACCGAATACAATTATTGGTGAAATGTAGGTGTTAATTCACCCCTGCCTAACCCTCCAGGGATAAAGGCGTGATTATATGTATGTAACTTTCCGAGTTGAGGTTTAAATGACAGTCGCTCCCTTTAAAGTCAAGATAAGTTAAAATATAAATGCAAGGGCGGAGCTACAAAGTGCAAGTTTTTGATGACGCTGACGCTGTTATGATGACGATTAATATTTGATTAAAAGGGTTTATATGTTAAATAATGCGCAATAATATAGTAATAAATCATATCTATATAACACCTCATTATATAAATACTTATACTAACATAGTATTATATGGAAGAAAGATATAAGCATAAATTTCGTGAATTACTACTCCAGTGATAAGAACAGAGTTACCAGTATCTGGTTCTGTTCAGATATGCGAGTATTTTTTTGGAATTCGAATAATATTTCCACCCTTCCTATAATCCCGAGTACTTCAATAGGCGTGAAAAAGAGAGTTTTCTGGTTTCCATCGAGTTTGTACTAGGTAGGTAACACGAGAATGATGCTGCTGATGATGATTATACACGACTGTAGGCTGCGGTAACCGCTGTCCATAAGGTGGACTAGGCATTTCTACCACTTAAAATGAGAACAAAAAATCCTTCTAAAATCCCGAGTCCTTAAGTGAGACACGATTAAGTAAATTGTCAGCAGCCATGAAAAGTAAATTGTTAGCAGCGTGAAAGAAAGACAAAATACTTTACTGGTGGTAGAAACTTGGTGGCACAAATTTGTCTCAAGTTTCGACCGGGTAGGTACCACCGTGCACTATTGCGAAAAACCCTCCATAGCAATTCAATCTCGGTTGGATTGTGTTCAGGGGTCAGCATGTGCATAGCCGGGCAGAGGTGGTGGTTGTCGCAGCACTAGTGGGACCAGTGGGTCTTGGCGTAGTCTAGTGGGGATGGCGCGGGGCGATGCGCCGAACAGGGAGACCTGTAGAAACGGTGGTGCCGCTGGCCGCCCGCGGTATAGTACAGGGGCCCAACTGGGGTTAACCACCTTGGGAGGCTGCCTCACCAGGCCGCGCATAATCCCGATATGGTTCGTCGTGCCGGTTGGTGACCGGATTAGGGAGCCCGGCGACCATACTCGGGGGGGTACGGGGGCCCTTCCGTTCGGCGCGTCGGCTCTCGCCATGCCTCACATTCATAGATAAAACCAATATCCCGCGCTTTGTCACACGGTGCTGCGGCGGCAATCACTTCTTTTTTTCACGCCTTCTCCCACCCAAACTCATGGCAGCGCAATTTATAGAAAAAGGCAACACAGCAGCTCGTCACACTCCCAAAAGCTTGCTATTTGAGGTGGAGTCCACTAACATCTGTGGGCTCCATGCAAACCTCAACGCCGTCCACCAACACCTAGAGACGGCGAAACCTGCCATGTTTTTTCTAACGGAGACGCAAATACACCGCCCTGACGACACGACCTACTTGCTCTACCCTGGCTATGTTCTTGAGGAAAGTTTTCGTGCAAAAGCCGGGGTGTGCGTGTTTGTTAGGGCGGATGTTTGCTGTCGCCGTTTGCGCTGCCTAGAGGACCCATCCTTCTCCGTCCTTTGGGTACACGTAGACCATGGCCCTACGAGTCAGATCTATGTGTGCCTCTACCGTTCCCATACAGGAGATGCTGAGACAACTCGACTCTTTGAATATCTGAGTCAGGCGGCAGATGATGCGCAGGAGCGATTTCCGAATGCCGAAATGGTATTTTTGGGGGATTTTAACGCCCACCACGAGATCTGGTTGGGCTCCTCCAAAACAGACCATGCGGGAAGAGCCGCCCACGCATTTGCTCTGGCGCACGGCCTGACCCAATTGGTGCACGAGGTCACTAGGATACCAAGAAGGTCGGGCCAAGCACCTTCTCTGCTAGACCTTCTGCTGACGAGTGATCCGGACCGGTACAGTGTATCGGTGCGAGCCGCGTTTGGCAACTCTGACCACTGCCTGGTCTGTTCCACGGTGCCTATTATGGCGCCCCCACGACCCGTGCAGGGGAAGCGGCGTCTCTGGCACTACTCGTCAGCGGACTGGGATGGACTTCGTGACTATTTTGCGTCCATCCCGTGGGTTGAGCGCTGCTTTGAAGGTAAGAACCCATCGGATTGTGCTACTGCTGTCGCCGGTGAGATCGGTCTGGGTATGGAATACTATATCTCATACACCGATGTCACCGGTGACCGCGGAGTGCGCCCTTGGTTCGGGCGCGAGTGCGCGGAAGCTGTTGAACAAAAACAGTCTGCGTACCGCGCTTGGGTAAGGGCGCGCGCCACGCGCCATCCCAATCTGGGCCACTTCAAGGCAGCGTACAACAGAGCCACAAAGGTCTGTAGAAGGGCCTATGTCAGAGCGGATGCCCTGCGCATAGCGCGGCTTGGTCAAGAGCTAGTGATGCATCCCACGGGAAGCCGTGGCTACTGGCGACTGGCTAAAGCCGTGCAAGCCAACTTCTGTCAGCCTTCGCTGCCTCCGCTGCGTAACCCTGATGGATCCCTGGCCCATGAGTCGCAAGAGAAGGCAAATCTGCTGGCTAATCTCTTTGCGGCCAACTCCCGAATCGATGATTGTGGTACGCAGCCACAAACACTACCCGACAGTGACCACGCGATGCCTGATATCCATATCAGGCAACGCGATGTCCGTGCAGTGCTGCAATCGCTCGATGTCCGGAAAGCCAGTGGTCCGGATGGTATTCCAGCGGTAGTTTTGAAAAAATGTGCAGCGGAGTTGTCTCCAATGCTTACGCGCCTTTACCGGCTATCCTACAGTTCGGGTACAGTGCCTTTGCCTTGGAAAGAGGCGAATGTTCAGCCGATTCCCAAGAAGGGGGATCGCTCGGAGCCAGCCAACTATCGACCCATAGCCGTCACCTCAGTGCTGTGCAAAGTGTTTGAGCACATAATTAACAAACAGCTCATGCGGCACCTAGAGGATCACTCCTTAATTAATGACCGGCAATATGGCTTCAGACCGAAACGGTCAACGGGTGATCTTCTAGCATACGTTACCCATCTTTGGGGTGAGGCTATGGACAAGCACGGCGAGTCACTGGCAATTAGTCTTGACATCGCCAAAGCTTTCGATAGAGTCTGGCACAAATCGCTTCTTTCTAAGCTACCTGCCTTTGGTCTGCCTTCTAGGCTGTGCAACTGGGTTGCTAGCTTCCTGCAGGGGCGCCGTATTCGCGTCCTTTGTGACGGACGAGCTTCAGAGTTTCTGCAGGTTAATGCTGGCGTGCCCCAGGGGTCCGTCTTATCACCCACTCTCTTTCTTCTGCATATCAACGACATGCTGTCTACCGGCAATGTTCATTGTTATGCAGACGATAGCACTTTACATGGGAGTTATCATGGACATCCAGCGGCCAAGCAGTCAGATATCGCAGAGAAAAGGCAGCTTCTTGTCACTGAGCTTGACGGGGTCCTGAATCACATTTCTCAATGGGGCTCTGAGAACCTGGTTGAGTTCAATGCCAAGAAGACGCAGGCATGTGCGTTTACAGCAAAAGTATCTTCTTTCCTTCCCCTCCCCACTCTTCAGAGCACGCCACTGCCGCTGCAGGACAATCTCAATATCCTAGGTATGGATGTTCGCTGCAACCTGAATAACAAAAACTACATCGAAAGCATCATCAAAACAGCCTCACGAAAACTCGGAGTCCTGAACAGAGTGAGACGATTTTTCACGCCGGAGCAGCGGTGTCTTCTATACAAGACACAAATTCGCTCCTGTGTGGAGTACTGCTCGCATCTCTGGGATGGTTCAGCAAAGTACTTACTAGATGCTCTCGACAGGTTGCAGCGACGTGCGATCCGCATCATTGGGAATCCCGAGATCACGAACACCCTAGAACCTTTACAGCTGCGTAGAGATGTTGCGTCCATGGCTGTATTTTACCGTCTGTACCATGGGGAGTGTTCTGATGAGCTCTTCCAATTAGTCCCACCCTCCCCTTTCCTACACAGGACAACGCGTGCAGGTCTTAGATGTCATCCGCACACGGTGCAAAACATCCGATCAAGAACCAAGCGGTTCGGAGACTCTTTCCTCTGTCGCACCATTAAGGCCTGGAATTCATTACCAGCTCACGTGTTTCCTTCTTCCTACAGTCCCGGGTCCTTTAAGCGGGGCGTGAAAAAGCATATGATAAGGCCGTCAAGCTGAGTGTCACCATTGTCACACGGGATGTGTAAGTAATGGTGACCCTCTTTTCTGGGATTTTGCCTTCAGCTTACCATCAGGCAAGGCGAAGTCCAATTGACGTGTCCTATATAAAAAAAAAAAAAAAAAAAAATACCTGCATAGTCAGATATGGTTGATTTTAAGATGTTGTGAATTGTAAAACGACAATATATCATGGGGAGCCTGTCATTTTGCCGAAAAGATTTTGCCAAAATTTCACTGAGAAAGTTTAGAGACGTTTTTATAACAATGCAATGTTTGGATTATTTTTAAAATGACTATTTCCATTGCATCAAAGATCAAACTTTTATTTGGCAGAATATTACCAAGGAAAGAAAAGGGTAATATCGTTATGGTATTTGATCTTTCACCAAATGATTTATTACAGCAAACAATCTTTAGACAATCAAAGTTTGTTCAAACGATTTGCTATGTACATACATAAAAGTAAGAATTTTTGGGAATATATTACTAAATAACGCAATTTTATTTTAATATAATCATCATGGTCGAGTTCAATGCCAAGAAGACGCAGGCTTGTGCGTTCACAGCAAAGGTATCTTCTTTCCTTCCCCTTCCCACTCTTCAGAGCACACCACTGCCACTGCAGAACAATCTCAATATCCTAGGCATGAATATTCGCTGCAAACTGAATAACAGAAATTACATCGAGAGCATCATCAAAACAGTCTCACGGAAACTCGGACTCCTGAACAAAGTGAGACGTTTTTGCACGCCGGAGCAGCGGTGTCTTCTCTAAAAGCAACAATCCGCTCCTGCGTGGAATACTACTCGCATCTCTGGGATGGCTCCGCGAAATACCTACTACATATATGCTCTCGACAGGTTGCAGCGACGCGCAGTCCGAATTATTGGGAACTCTGAGTTCACGAACACCCTCGAGCCTTTGCAGATGCGTAGAGATATTGCTTCCTTGGCTGTATTTTACCGTCTCTACCATGGTGAGTGTTCTGATTAGCTCTTCCAACTAATCTCACCATCTCCTTTCCTACACAGGACAACACGTGCAGGCCTTAGATGTCACCCTCACACTGTGCAGAATATACGAGCAAGAACCAAGCGGTTCGGAGACTCTTTTCTTTGCCGCACCACCAAGACCTGGAATTCATTACCAGCACACGTGTTTCCTTCTTCCCACAGTCCCGGGGCCTTTAAGCGGGGCGTGAAAAAGCATGTGATGAGGCCGCCAAGCTGAGTGCCACCATTGTAACACTTAGTGTCTGTAATGGTGACCCTCTTTCCTGAGACTTTGCCTTTAGCTTACCATCAGACGAGGTCAAGTCAAGTTGGCGTGTGCTATATAAAAAAAAAAAATCAAAGGCTCCAATTTAATTACCAATTTCGAGGCGAAGGGAGTGGAAGGAGCGGAGCTCCCGCATTAGCCTTCGTGGTTATATTATAACCATCCAACACCAACATCAATTTCTATGGTGTAACTCTGAAACTGTTTTAAGTCTTATTTTATTTTGCGTAAAATGTGTAATTCCAACTGAAACATTTGACTAAATAAAACTTCACTAACCAAACATAAATTTTGCGTTACACATTATTTATGACGAGATTTTTTGCTAAGTAATAATTTGGCAAATTAAATTATATAACTATATATAATGGATTGGCCGCCGTATACACGAACAAGGCGGTGACTCCCGTTCCGGATCGTTTCTGGAGCAGAGGATGGCCATCGCTATTCAGCGAGGCAACGCTGCCAGCGTCATGGGCACCTTTGCGCCGGGAACGATACGGGGCGGGTTATTTGATTTGACATAATAATTTATGTATATTGTATAAATATTAATTATTACATTATACAATTATAATATTGTCCACATTTTTGTACAATCAGAGTGACAGTCTAATCTATTAACCCGCCCCTCATCGTACCTGGTGCAAAGGTACCCATGACACTGGCGGCATTGCCCCGTTGAACAGCTATGGCCAATCGTTGCCCCAGGTACGAGCCGGAGCGGGAGTCACCGGTTTTGTCCCTCAACCTGCGCCCTAATTCGCTAAACTATTTTTTTATTAATGTATATATTATTATAGATTTAATTAGTAAGTAAATAAATAAATATCTAATTAAATTATACGGTAATTTTTTTGAGAAATGATAATTTGACAATTTCTTTTCGGCCAAACATAGGTGAAATAGGTAAATCCTATGTCAGGACTTTTCAATTTAGATCTGGTAACCCTAGATAAGATGAATTATCATGTAAATTATACATATATTTGCGTCGCAAAGTAAATTGCACTAGTCTTTATTATCTCACTCATTATTATCTATTTCAATAGAAGTTTTTTTGTTGGCAAAACAATTTTAAAAATTGCCTGTGTTTTGCAATGCTTTAACACGTTGTTTATATATTTTTCAGATAGATTACTGTAGACTACTGTCTCTCGAGTCTTTCAATCAATGGTCACACAGCAGAGTTGAGCGATTATCTCTGTCTCGAAGACCATAGTCCCTTGACTCTTCCGGCTGCTCGGAACTCCCGAGCACCAATTGGAGGCCTAGTTCCAGTTTAAACTCGATTTTATTGGAATTCTTGCATAGATAAGATATGAAAGTACTCTTTATTGCACACCAAACATGAGACACATAAATGTACAGTGGATACGTGCATGGTAGAGAGAGTATCTTGATGATGTAAATGCGCGATGTCTCTTGCTTGCTCACACAAAATAAAGTGTAAACTAAAGTAAATTTATAAAAAGATAATATAAAGTTAAAGTTCTAATATAATTTTCTGAGTTTCTTGCTGGTATCGTCTCAGTAGAACTAACCTTTATTTTTACATTATTTAATAATTTATTCTATATTATTTCTTGACATAATTGTACAATTTTGACGTTCATATGTGCTCTTTGTGTGCCTATACTAAATAAATGAAATTAATTCTTTGATTCTTCGATTCTTTGTACAATGGGCGATTTTATCGCGGTTCTGCGTTCCCTTCCAAACAAACGATGTATAATGCCAGGGTAGGTAGTTTGCAGTGTACACTAAATTTTTTTTTTTTTGCACTAGCTGTTTGCTCCTTGATAAAAGTCTCAAGGTTTAATCTATCCCTATACTAACTTTCATCAAAATCGGTTACGCAGTTTAGGCGTTAAAGCAGAGACAGATTGACAGAATGGTTTTTCCTCCCGGAACCTCTCCACTAACACATAAACTTTATGGTATGGGATTAAAGTTCAAATTGACTTTTAAGTAATTACGATTTTTTTTATATGGTAATAATATAAAAGAGTTGTTTTTAGAGATTTTAGGCAATTTTTTAAAATATTTCTCTCCGTAAGAACCATTCTCGTACTTCAAGGAATATTCAAAAAAATAATTAGTGAAATCAGTTCAGCTGCTCTTGAGATTTGCGCTTAGCAATACATTCAGCGATTCATTTTTATATTATAATTTTTTTTTTTTTTTGATGATTTGATCTTTTTAATTTCCAAAGAACAATAAACAAAACAAGAAATAATTTATAAATATTAAATACAATAAAAATAAAATAACTATTATACAACTTATAGCTAAGAACAATTAAAATGCGTCGTAGAATTCCTCCGCATCGCATGCCTATTGTGGTAGCGTTCCCAGAAGACTGGCAGCATTGCCACGTTGTATGGCAATGCTTATTCTCTGTCCTAAAAAGAGGCCAGCCTTCTGGTCACGAGAAGCGTCGACCATTCGCTTCGCAATCTCACGGAAGAGGTTGCGAGCGCTCGGACCCCATGACCCCAAAGTCTCGACTCCAAACGGCACAAATTCATAATCTCCGATGAGATTGGAGTATTTGCGCCGCTTGAGAGCCTCTGCAGAAGCAGCAGCAGCACCAGCACAGCCAGCCGTGCTAGTTATATGGGTAGGAGCCATGGTATCAACGCATGTGGCGTCCCACACCAGAGTCCTACCCATCTTCCATGGCATTAACGACATGCCATCCGGTCTCTTGCCATCGTCACGCGCCAAACCGTTTGGTTCTAGTACAGCTGGTACACCGGCGGTGACAAGAGCACTATGTCGTTGTTGAGCGCTCCTGCAGCACGACAGACCATGGTGTCCGAGTCTGTCAACGGCTTCTCCACAACGGCATTGATGCGGAGAAACACACGGCGCACCTAAACGGAGACAAGTTGCGATGCGGAAGGTAGTGTCATCTAACATAGTCCCTACGTTAGATGACGGAAGAGCTTGTAGCCAAAGACCCGATTCCCACACTCCAACCGCCACTAAACGGGCACGCTCAGCAGCATTGGAACATGTATTTAGTAATTTTTTTCCAACTAAGCTGCAGAGCGGCCCGTCCCACTGACGCTGTGAGAAAAGGTTCCTTGGGAGATCGGTGTTTGGACATGCAATTTTCCAAGCGTTCACTGCATCAGTCTTACACAATACTTCAGAATTAACTAGTGTAGGTGCAAGGATTTTCCTAGTTAATTCTTCCGTACTGTGGACTGAAGACAGGAACGCTGGTAAGCTGACATCTGAAATTTTGCGAATACCGAGCCCACCCAAGCGAATCGGTAGAGTCGCTTGTAGTAAAGCTCGGTCATCCAAGGCCACATTTAAAATTTTGGTGAGGGTATTTTCTATAATTTCATCCATTTTTTTCAAAATTGTTATATGTTTAAAAACTGGCGTCGATCGTAGGGCATGGGTGAATTTTGGAACGAATAGGCAATACCGAAGAATAGGGAAAGCCGAGTGTATATTTATTTTGAGTAGGCGATCCGAAATGTCACTAAAATTTTGAATTTTTTCCTCTATAAATGAGGTGTAGGCATCTTCTAGGATTGGAGACCCGAGGAGACGTAAAGAGTCTTTTTCTAAAATTTTGATGGTGGGAGCTACGGAATTGAATTTAGAAATAGTAGAAATTTTGTCGGAAACGTCGTTTAAAAAAATCTCGCATTTGCTGTCATTTAGTTCTAAACCAATTAATCTAAATTCATTTTTAATAAATACCAAATCTTGTAAAACTGTCTCCACATCTCCCCCTAGAGTCCCATCGTCTAGGTACCATACATTAAATTTAGAATTTAACCGCCGAATAATGGGCTGAATGGCTAAACTGAAAATTACCGGTCCAAGAGGGTCTCCTTGTTGACATCCAACAGCTGATTTCAAAAGGTTGTCCTTGTATAATAGTTTGGAGGGGTATCTGTAACATTGCCAAAGAAAATTATAAATTTTGGGTGTTTCTAATTTAGCTTGGTTCAACAAGGTGTCCCTGTTCACCGAGTTGAAAGCATTCTTCACATCAACCTTGAGAATGACCTAACCTTTACTGGAGCCAAGGTAGGTTGATAAAGCATGTATGGCTGTGAGGCACAGCCCCCTTTGAACCAAAACCAATTTGGAGGGGCTGTAACTTCAAAGCTAACTCGGTTTTGTAATATCTACAACAGAGTTTGGCTGCCATACGTCGGTACGTACATCCCACGGCAATGGGACGAATGCCACCATCTCACTTGCGTAGGGCACACAAATTAGCCCCATACAAAATGTCTGTGATGGCATCATCCACACTACCGGAGAGCATCAAATTCATGAGAGCCGTTAGCTCCTTCAGAAATGCCTCACCAGCCTCCCCGGCGCTTGGCCCTAAAAGATCTTTCAAATGTTGTGGGGTTAATGCGTCAAGACCTCCGGCAGAACCACTTCGAAAGGAGACAACGGCTGCCAACACTTCCTTGGCCGTTACGCACAGGCAATCAGGGTCGGGGACAGGTGCCTCAGGAAAAGAAAGGCCACCCGCAGGCGCTGGATGCTTGCTCCGCAGACCAGTAAGGGTCTCCGGAGAGCAGGGCGCCACTACATCGCTACTAAAAAGCAATCTCGTTGCCCCACTTATGTCACCATCCCTTAATTTTGATTCAACCAAGTTAAAAATATTGCTTTTCCGAAAAGAAGAGTATGTTGGGTTTAAATTTTCCGTTATGACGCTACAATTATTTCTAATTTAAGACGTCAATGAATTTGTTGTTGTTCGGTGGGCTGTCCGGTCTGTCTTGTCTGTTCTAATATGTAAAATTTTGTATGGGAAGATGAGCAGTTGCTCCCAAGCCGTTTTAGTATTTTCTCGAAGTACAAGACCTATGCAGTTTGACAAACTTTTCGCAACAATTGGTCTTGCACCGCGAGGAATTCTCTTTCATAATCATAATCATAATCATAATATTTATTCTGTGGATCATAGGTTAGGTATAAAGGTCTTATAAATTATGTTATGTACGCTATGTCCTACCACATGTGGTTTACAGATTATTAAGTACAGGTTTCAATTTCGAATAGATCAATACAAATAAATTATGTCAAAATAAATAAGATTAATTTAAATTGATGAGATTAAGATAAAATTAAATTGAATTATTACAATTCCAAGCCGTGTCAAATGAAAATTAATTTCATGAATATTTATACATCAATTCAAATAAATTATGTCAAAGTAAATAAGTAATATAAAATTGAATAGAATTATTATAATGTTATAAATGCAAGCAGTGTCAATAAAAAGTAATGTCACCAAGAAAAATCATATAAATTATGTCAATAAAAATAATGTAAAATTTAATAGAAATGAAGTCAGAAATCGGATTAACTACTCTTTTCATTAAGATACTCCTCTATTGAATAGTAGGCTTTATTCAGGAGAAATGCTTGTAATTGTTTTTTGAACATTGGTAGGTAGGTCTTTAAGATCGAAACAGAGTTTTTTAAGTGAGATAGTCTTTGCCATTATGTATATTATAAATTTGTATCTAGTATCGTATTTAGATACATAGAAGTGAAGAAGAATAAGAAATTATATCCCTCTGTCGCTGTATTATCATATTCTCAAAAGACCACATTCGTTAAACATCACATTCGTTAAACACGATATTCTCAAAACATCATATAAGTAACTCATAATATCATATTCTGAAAACATCATAATCTTCTAAGACATATTCTCAAAACACAATATTCTCTAAACATTATATTTTCAAAAAAGGTGAAAAAGTACACTACACTTGTCTTCAAAAACTCTCTATGGCTTTATGTATCAATGTGTTAAACTTTCCGTCGTCGCTGAATATAACCTATGTTCATACGTAATCTCTTTGATTCATACTGGCCGGCAAATATATACCTACATTTCACGGGAGTCTCGTGAGAATTTAGTAAAATGTAAATTTATTCCCGGCCCAATTGTCTTTCAAACTTTGATGTTCATTGCTTGCTTTTTTATAAAAATTAGTTGACAGAACAGCACACGGCCCAAACCCTCAACCTCCAAAAGACCCTGCACCTTGTCCATTCAGTTCAGGCGTATCGATTGGCAGGTAAGATTGGCTTGACCCCCGAATATCTTACTAGAGTTCCGTACGCCCAACAAGTACACAAGTTAACCGATATCATAACTCCAATTCTACAGTCCAGCCGGGTAGTAATTGGTAGTCACAGTCAGTAGACGTCCAGTGAAATGATAAACAATAAATATTGTATATATTTAAGTACAGTGAGGCTGTTCCATTGGCATTGAACTTGGCACTATTTTATCTCTAATGTTGATGCTTTGCACAGCTGGCGTTTATTGGCTCAAACGATTTTATCCGGCGCGGGAGCAGGCTCGTCTAACACCAATCTTATTTATAAAAAAAAACACGTTTATCGTATCCAATACGAGCAAGAACCAAGCGGTTCGGAGACTCTTTTCTTTGCCGCACCACCAAGACCTGGAATTCATTACCAGCACACGTGTTTCCTTCTTCCTACAGTCCCGGGGCCTTTAAGCGGGGCGTGAAAAAGCAACTGATTAGGCCGCCAAGCTGAATGCCACCATTGTAGCACTTAGTGTCTGTAATGGTGACCCTCTTTCCTGAGACTTTGCCTTTAGCTTACCATCAGGCGAGGTGAGGTCAAGTTGGCGGTTCCTATATGGAAAAAAAAATCCTGCTAATAATATAGCTGTTGCTCGCGGCTTCACTCGCGTGGAATTTCGAGCATGTGTCCTCACCCCTTGGTTTATTCTAGAACGAAATTTATCCTTGTCTTCATATACGTATATCAGATAGATCCGGTCAACCGTTAGAGCGTAATGGAATAACAAACATCTTCACATAATTTTACATTCAAAATATTAAGAATACGATGTTTCTTACTCAATTACGATGTAACGGCTAAGCGGATCTGTCTGAAATTTGGTTGAAGTATAGAATAGGTTCCATGGAAAATAGGTACGGGATTAAAATGCAGACAGTTTTCTTGGAAATTGTGTCACGAGAATATCATTTTTGACATTATTAGGAAACTGAGATTAGATTGTGGCCGCGTGGTTCCCGGCAGAGTAAAATTTGGGCCACCCCACATTCTCACCTTCCACACCTTCCCATGCGGTGTCGTACAAGGCGACTTAAGGATATCAGACAGATATATACAGCCCAGACTCAGCCTCAGATGCATGGCTCGAGTCAACATTGGTGCCTGGGATACGGCAATAGACTATTACGTGGGACCCCCTATTACGTGGGACCGAATACAATGATTGGTGAATTGCGAGTGTTTAATCACCTCTGTCTAACCCTTCGGGCATAAAGGCGTGATTATATGTATAAATAAATAAAAATAAAAAAATAAAACAAATTTTATTTCTCACCAATAACCAAATTACAAAATATAGTGTTTGCACAAATTTAGGTAAACATAGTCTGGTTGTGGATCGCTGGTGCCTGTTGTAGGTAATAAATTACCTGTATCACTGGTCACCAGGATTTCACTATAACACAAATAGTATGTGCTCAACAAAAAAATTACAGAATAATCGGTTTTGGTTCAAATTATGCTATCGTTCATAATATATTAAGCATGCTATGTGTGTGTGTGTGTGTGTGTGTGTGTGTGTGTATTTATATGATTAATGATAAGATGATTAGAGGTTCACAAATAAACAGTCACTTTAAGACTTTCAGTAAGTCTTCTGTGGTAGAATATGTCTGACAAAGAAGTCATTCGTGGAGTATAGTTTTGCTCTTGTACACATTTAGACCATAAAGACATAAGATTTTATGAAGTTTATTATAAAGGTACGGTCCCAGAAAAATAAAGAATTTTTGGCCAAATGATGTCCTGACCCTCGAGGAGACAGCTACAAGATGATTGCAGCGAGTAGTGTCTGTCCTAAACTCTGTTAAAGAGTGCTGTTTGATTACAGTAGCCAGAACAAAGAGCTGTCTGACGGTCAGTACTTGGCAGTATTCAAAAAGCTCAGTTGTAGGACACAGGCGAAGCTTAAAACAACAAACCTTCAAAGCAGCCCTCTGAGCACGCTCCAATACGAGGAACGGAGTCTTATCAGCGCCACCCCATGTTGTGATGCAGTAACTTAAAATAGATTGGCATATCATAATTATACTAAGTATCGGGACTTCTCGCGAAATATATGTATTTTGGAACTTACTATTTCTGCCGACGTTTCGGATGCGTTGCAGCTCCCGTGGTCACGACTTGACTGTCCTGTTAAGTCCCGATACTTAGTATAATTATGAATTCACACCGCGAAAGTTTAAAAATAAGATTGGCATATCGCTAGATAGACCATCTTCATCACATTCGGGTCAGCTGAGTAACGTAATTGCCGAAAGATGTAAATAAGTTTGCGCACCCGACCCGTTAAGTAGTCAATATGTGGTTTGAAGGTTAAATTTTGGTCAAGCACAATTCCCAAATATTTAATGGATGAAACTCTATCAATGATGCAGCGGGCACCAGCCAAGAGCCGGCCGTCAACTGGTAAAGCAGTGATTTGTAACGAGTTATCTGGGGGCACGTCAAAGTTGCGAATTGTAAAAGGAACAACCTTAGTTTTAGTCACGTTTAAAGTTAGTAGGTTTTCCCTAAGCCATTGGGTAACGATATTAAATCCGTTTTGAGCCAAATCGTACGTCCCAGTCAAGGTATCGGAAGAAAACACCAGTGCTGTGTCATCAGCATAAGTAAATTTTGTCCATTGGCAAGAATAAGATTACATAGGTCGTTTACGTATATTAAAAACAGGCTTGGGCCTAGAACACTCCCCTGAGGAACGCCATACTCAATGGAAGTTTCAAAACTTGCTTAAAGACCAATCTTAACATACTGGGATCTACCAGTAAGATAACTCTGGAACAAAGATAGTTGATTTCCTCTGACAACCAATGATTCAAGCTTAGACAGCAGCAGCAGCAGGCAGCAAGAAGTAGTATCTATGTGTCTATTTGAGAGTAGATTGAGACTAAATTTTAAATAATTTTTTGTTGAAGGATTGGCATTCAGATTGGATTTTTTGTTTTTCAATAATATTACAATAGTTATTATATCATAGAAGCACCCATAAAATGTTGGTTTTCTATTGTGAAACAAGATAAACGTGAAACCACCACGTGCGTTAGTACATTTCTGTTAATTGTAATGGCAGTGAAGTGCTAATAGTTTTTCTTCATTGTTCGTAAAGCTATTAAAATGGAATTGATGCGGTGTGAGTGTCATTAGACACGTTGTCTGGCAACTGATAAAGTAAAATGTACTTACTTTAGTAAAACGCGGTAAATAGGAATCAAACCAATCAGTCCCACCCTCCCCTTTCCTACACAGGACAACACGTGCAGGTCTTAGATTTCACCCGTACACGGTGCAGAACATCCGATCAAGAACCAAGCGGTTCGGTGACTCTTTCCTTTGTCGCACCATTAAGGCCTGGAATTCATTACCAGCTCACGTGTTTCCTTCTTTCTACAGTCCCGGGTCCTTTAAGTGGGACGTGAAAAAGCATATGATGAGGCCGTCAAGGTAAGTGTCACCATTGTCATATGGTATGTGTAAGTAATGGTGACCCTCTTTTCTGAGACTTTGAAGCTGATGAGCTTCAAGCAAGGCAAAATCTAATTGAAGTTTCCTACATAAAAAAAAAACACATTTCACCAATCATTGCATTCGGTACCTCGTAAGATTGTGAGAGAAAGAGCGGTGAATATATTTTTTTATACCACTTAGGTGGCAGACAAGCGCACGGCCCACCTGATGGAAAGTGATTACTGTGGCCTATGGACGTGTATAACACCAGAGAAGCCACACTCGCGCTGCCGACCCTGTAAGCACAGAGTCTCTGTGCCGTTAGTGTAGAGGACAAAGCAGGACAAGCCTTTAGTCATCCCAGTAAGAGCACAAATTCTCCAGTGAGCTCTGGCTACCCTACTCACCGCTGGGAACACAACACAAAGTTATTATATTATATACGGTATTCTGTAGGGCGCAGATACTTCCCCAGTCGGACTGCTCAATTGGGCCGTGTCCTACCTCCTAGTAAAAAAATATAAGGATTAATAGGTGAATTTCTCACGCAAAAACCACGCCATGACGTGGAGTTGTGGATACCAGCCCGTGATACCATACCATACCAATGGGTGAATAATAAAATGAAAAGGTCGGATTAAAAAAAATCTTATACATACTTTCAAGTATTTAACCAAATAATTAAATAAATAAATAAATATTCCACCACATTCTACACAACGCTATCTAGACCCATGGTAAGCATAGCTTAACTAGCTTGTGCTATGGGACCTAGAATGCTGATAAACATACTTAGGTAGATACTTTTTTTTTATAAATACATACATATTGTACATAGAAACACCTAATTGACAATTTATGTTCCTTATCAAGAGATTATCAAGAGTCAATAAGAATAAAGAGGTGAATTAACACCCACATTTCACCAATCATTGATTTTTTATTTTTTATTTATTGATTCAACTTTATGCACAGTAATTTTGTACAAAGACGGACTTAATGCCAAAGGCATTATCTAACAGTCAACCTTAGGGTGATGCAGACAAGCATTGAGGTAGGTGCAGGCAAAATAATAACAATACATTTATTATCATTTTATCTATGATCTCAGTCCCACGTAACAGGGGGTGAGCCTATTACCGTCTTCCGGGCATTATTGTCTGGGCTGTTTATATCTGTCTGATGTCAAACATGAAATGTGGGTGTTAATTCACCTCTGTCTAACCCTCCGGGACAAAGGCGTAATTTGTATGTATGTGAGAATAAAAGTTACAACATTATAGCAACTAGCCTGTTGACTTTTTTTTTATATACCACTTAGTTGGCAGACAATCACACGGCCCACCTGATGAAAAGTGGTTACCGTGGCCTATGGACGTGTGTAACACCAGAGGAACCACACTCGCGCTGCCGATCCTGTAAGCACAGACTTTTTGTGCCATCAGTGTAGAAAACAAAGCAGGACAAGCCTTTAGTCTTTCCACTGACAGCACAAATTCTCCAGTGAGAATTAATCACATAATGAAAGAAAGAAAGAAAGAAAATATGTTTTATTTAGAAAACACAGCGCACATTTTTAGAGGTAATATTAACACACAACGGAATACATAGGTACAACAATGCTCAGAAATAAATAAAAATAATGTTTTATAATAATAAGAAAACTAGCATATTCGCCTCTCTGCCAATCCAGCGTAGGTACTGTGATATATACATGACATACTTTTTTTTTTTTTTATTCAAGGCCAAAATTTTTCCTGTTTTATATTCTTGTAAATATTAGTTTATTTCTTATTACATTAGTTTACATGTTAATAAAAATTTTGACATACTTGACATAAATAAATAAATATAATAAATAAAAATATGTACAGATATCACAAAATATCTAAGTCAATCGATATTATCTGTGCATTTATGGCTAATTTGTCAATGATACTTGAAACCACTTGAGTGAAAATAACTATTTGTGTTGTCCACTCGAACAGACACAGGTATGTAGGTGACTGGGCGTACAACTTATATTCGTTAGCCTACATAGATAATATTTATCTATATAAGGGTATTGTCACATCGTTATCTACTGTTATAGCAGGTACAGTACAATCTTAGGGGGCCCCACATCGCGGACACCCTGAACGAGCGGCATATGCCCCTGCTGCGGCGTCCGCAGCAGAAGTTAGCGTGCCGCATCATAAGGGGGTACCGCACGATATTGTTCGACGCGGCGAGGGGGGTATCCGTGGGGATTTTGCGTACGTAAAAAAAAAGGGGGGCCCACATCAATGTAGCTAGAATGTTAATGCTTCTTGTCAAGATATGACAAGAAGAAATTACTGCGTACTTAAATGTAGGGAAATTTGCCGTGCGCTTACTGCTTTAGTATGTGGCCCCCTTAATATTGTCCGAAAATCTCAACAGCCAGCATCTACGGGTTCTGTTATACCTTAAAAAAATGTATGTATGAAACCAGATGCAAGGCTTTACGAGGCCTTTAGTATACCTAAGTAGCAAAAGTGAAGACAAAATTAAAATACATAAAATATATAACATATACATATTTATTTATTACCCTTATTTTATAGATATGCATATATATATTATACTAGCTGACCCACCCCAGCTTTGCCCGGGGTATATTTTGAAGCTTCATATCCCTTTGAGCCCGTACGTTTTAGTCTTCAAAATATGTATGAAAAATTGCCGGATTTGTTAACATTTATTATCAATGCTCCGCTCCCTTAAGTAGTAGCGTGATGATATATAGCCTAAAACATTCCTCGATAAATGGACTACCCAACACTGAAAGAATCATTCAAATCGGACCAGTAGTTCCAGAGATTAGCGCGTTCAAACAAACAAACAAACAAACAAACAAACTCTGCAGCTTTATAATATTAGTAGGTATAGATTATTGATTAACATAGAAAAAATTTAAACGGTACAAGCAGGATTCGAACCCGCGATCGTTCTCTTACAGGGGGTTCGAATCCTGCTTGTACCGTTTGAATTCTGGACCGTTTGTTAGTTAAGTTAGCATACTAAATGTTTAAAATTTAGTTTATATATCTTTATGTACTTATTATTTTAACACTGTAGTTAATATGCGCTCAGTTTGGGACCAAATACATATAAACAACTCCTAAATACTCCAACCAACATACATTTCCATCCAAAGGTTACCTCGAAGAAATTGCTTAAAACCGCCCTTTGTAGGTACTGCTCTTCTTTTCTTAATTTCTGTACCACGAATATTGTAATTGGCATACAAGTAATAAACATTGCTTGCTATTTAGTATAGCAGGTCTTTATTATTAATAAACTTTTTTATATTATATGTAGAGGAAAAAAACTAGATTCTACCTGACAGCAAATGTTTTCTTCTTATTAAGAATACAAGGAAAAAAAATTGATAATTTGATTTTTTACAAAACAAAATCTAAAATTTTTTGAACCTTTTGCCATTGGCATTTGGAGAAGTATACGTTTGACCCTCCTACATTCCGTTGCTCAGCCCGTAGGAGAGATAAGCGTGACGCTGGCTTTTTCGGTGAGGATTCCGTTTGCAAAAGCCATTCTGACTCTAACGAAGGCTCTCGGCAAAGCCACAGATTAATAAAATATTTCGTTTTTGGCATTTGGCACAGCTCCCAATCTTTTCGCAATTGCTGTATATGTTAGGACGACAGCAGAAGCTTGCCGACCTGCACTCGTATCCAGGTCAATGATGAAAAATTTAACACCTATCTTAAAAAAACAATCCAAAGATATAATATCTATAGTTCAAGGTTCTTTAACTTACCAAATATTTTGTAGGTATTTTGCAGGTAAAATAAATGTTTCTTAATTATCTGTAGGTACAGTCGGCATGAGTTCGATCTTAACTACAGTAAAGAACTCAAAATGATCTTAAGACCATAGTATCTCCCTCTTCCTGTTGATTGATTCTTCTGATATTTGGTACACTCTTTAGTTCGGACGATATTACAATTTTAATCAATTTAAATCAATTCATCAAAAAATCAAAAGGAGGTAGGACACGGCGGTATTTCCGTCCAATTGAGCAGTCCGACTGTGAAAGTACCCCCGCCGTACAGAATACCGCGGTTATAATAACTTCATGTTGTGTTCCCAGCGGTGAGTAGGGTAGCCAGAGCTCACTGGAGAATTTGTGCTGTCAGTAGAATGACTAAAGGTTTGTCCTGCTTTGTCCTCTACACTGACGGCACAGAAACTCTGTGCTTACAGGGTCGGCAGCGCGAGTGTGGCTTCTCTAGTGCTACACAAGTCCATAGGCCACGGTAACCACTTTCCATCAGGTGGGCCGTGCGCTTGTCTGCCCACCTAAGTGGTATAAAAAAAAAAAATCGTATTAACACTACTTTGCTAGTTAAGATCAATCTGATGCTGACCGTACCTATATAGGTATTTAAACTATCATGGTCACTGACATTAGTATCAGAATAAACGGGATATTTACCATGTTTCACTATTTTGAGCTTCCGATATTTCGGCGCTGTTGCAAGCACCATGATCACGGAGGAACTGGAGTAGTGGCGGTGAACTAAGAAAAAGTTTTTTCTTCTAGGAGTAATTATATCGATCTACCCTCTTTCGAGTTCTTTTACTACGCGTATCTGCACTACTATTGGTTTCACTCTCACTACAAACTCGAACCCGATCTCGATCACGTTCACAACATACGATGCTCACTGTATCCACTCGCGATTTTGTTTTAGCTTGTTCCCGGTTGTTTTTGCAAAGACGGACCACTGGATGCCAGACGTTCGGCAGTTGAAACCCATCCTCACGATTGAAATTTTTATACTTTTTTATTTCAATTGCTTCCCTAACCAGTCTTGGTATATAGTGGCGTTCTGTCGAAAGCATCTGAGGGTTATGTAGTTCGATCCAGTGGTTCGTACCGGACTCCAATAAATGTTGAGCGATTGCAGATTTATGCGGTTCATTGTTTTTGACTGCCCTGATGTGTTCCTTGATTCGGCATGTAACCGTTCTTTTTGTTTGTCTTATATAAGAACTGCCACAGCTACAGTCAATCTTGTACACTCCCGGTCTGTCCAATGGGGAGCCATCTTTGGGTGAGCGCAGGCATTGCGACAGCTTTTTAAAAGGAGTGAAAATAGTTTTGACAGATACCTTCTTCAGGATGTTAGCGATCTTATCTGTCACTCTTTGATGTAGGGTAAAAAGGCTGGCTGTCTTTCCACCTTATAGTTCCGGGGTTTATTTGTGGTGAGTCTTGGTGGTCTTATCCGTCCATTGTATCCATTCTTTTGTAGAACGCCGCTTATGTGCTTCAATTCTTCCTGTAAATGTTCCTCGTCACATAAACTATATGCGCGGTCAGTAAGCGACGTCACTACCGAATTCAGATGGCGCGGATGATGATGTGACGAGGAACATTTACAGGAAGAATTGAAGCACATAAGCGGCGTTCTACAAAAGAATGGATACAATGGACGGATAAGACCACCAAGACTCACCACAAATAAACCCCGGAACTATAAGGTGGAAAGACAGCCAGCCTTTTTACCCTACATCAAAGGAGTGACAAATAAGATCGCTAACATCCTGAAGAAGGTATCTGTCAAAACTATTTTCACTCCTTTTAAAAAGCTGTCGCAATGCCTGCGCTCACCCAAAGATGGCTCCCCATTGGACAGACCGGGAGTGTACAAGATTGACTGTAGCTGTGGCAGTTCTTATATAGGACAAACAAAAAGAACGGCTACATGCCGAATCAAGGAACACATCAGGGCAGTCAAAAACAATGAACCGCATAAATCTGCAATCGCTCAACATTTATTGGAGTCCGGTACGAACCACTGGATCGAACTACATAACCCTCAGATGCTTTCGACAGAACGCCACTATATACCAAGACTGGTTAGGGAAGCAATTGAAATAAAAAAGTATAAAAATTTCAATCGTGAGGATGGGTTTCAACTGCCGAACGTCTGGCATCCAGTGGTCCGTCTTTGCAAAAACAACCGGGAACAAGCTAAAACAAAATCGCGAGTGGATACAGTGAGCATCGTATGTTGTGAACGTGATCGAGATCGGGTTCGAGTTTGTAGTGAGAGTGAAACCAATAATAGTGCAGATACGCGTAGTAAAAGAACTCGAAAGAGGGTAGATCGATATAATTACTCCTAGAAGAAAAAACTTTTTCTTAGTTCACCGCCACTACTCCAGTTCCTCCGTGATCATGGTGCTTGCAACAGCGCCGAAATATCGGAAGCTCAAAATAGTGAAACATGGTAAATATCCCGTTTATTCTGATACTGATGACCGTACCTATATGTATTTTTATTAGTATTTTTTATTTTTATTCGAAGTAGTCAGACTGCTCTATCGCTTAAATTAACATAATAAAAAGGTTTAAAGAATTTATTCTCAAAAAGACATACACAGTCACTTACATGAGAACGTAACAATAAATAAGTACTTAAATACCTACATGAAAACCTGATTAATAATAATAGAAACACAAATATGTTATAGGCATTGGAACCTATACGTAAAAAATAACTTTACCACAGATAATTAATAGTTGGAACCAATTACGTATTATAAACGTCGAATTAGTATGAATTAGTATGAATCCATCACCCTGTCTAATGAATTTGCAGTAGACAGATTTTGACCTTACCTGGAGTACTCTAAATACTGGATATAGCGCATTTCAATTCAATTAAGATAGGAAAAATCATATTTTGTCTTAATCGAATTGAATAGTTAGCTTACTAAATGCTTTAAGATTTCATTCAATAACGATGTTCCTTTATTTTTAAAAAAGAAACAAAACTGCATTAAGTGATTTTCGAAAACTAGCTTGCTACCTACACGCGCTAATCGAACCGATTAAAAACCGAAAAAATAACATCCACAAAATTGATACTATCAATTATTATTATATATATAAATGGAAAATGGTACCTGATGGCGCCTTGAGTAAAACTGTTGTTGTCTATTGGCATTGAATTAATAAGTTAAGATTTTATGGTCTTCTCTACATTTAATTTAACGGGGCAACGCGGCCAGCATCATGGGTACCTTTGCGCCGGGAACGATGCGGAGTGGGTTGTTTGACGCGACATGATCGCGAGTTTGTTTCGTGTGTTTATGTTTTAATTATTTTGTATGTGATAAATAAATATTAAGTATATTAATTATTGTCCATATATGTTAGAGAGAGATTGTTTTTTTGGATTTTAGTCGGTTCCATTACCGGGTGTGGAAGAGTACTCTAAATATTGGATATAGCGTATAACCTTACCTGGTGGGAAAGTATTCTAAAATACTGGGGATAGCGAATTTCACTAAAAGAAACAAAACTCCAATAAAGATTTTCGAGGACTCGCTTGTTTTCGAAAATCTTTGAATGCAATTTAGTTTCTTTTTAAAAATAAAGGAATGTTTCCTTTGAGTGAAATTCGCTATCTCCAATATTTAGAGTACTACCCACAAGGTCAAAATCTACAAGGTAAGGTCAAAATCTTCCAACCTTTACAATATAATTTATCATTAGTTGGCACTCTCCAAGTTCAAGATTAACTCACAAAATAAACCTCAGTCATTAATATCTTTTTTACTTTTTAGTTTGTACTTCTATTCAAGCATGTTTTTATAACATAACCTAAACTTACGCCTATATCCCCGAAGGGGTAGGCAGAGGTGCTAGCACCCATATTTCACCAGTTTATTTTTAGGTCCCAATGTAATAGGTGGCGAGCCTATTGCAATTAACCGGGCACTTGTAAACCTGCGATAAATACACATATAACTTCGAAAAACATCGAAAAGTCATTGGTGTGTGCCATGGTAAAACTTGGAATCGAACCTGAGACCTCGTCTCAGCAGTCCATTACCCATACCACTTAGCTACCGCGGTTATTTTTATTGTTATATGTTTTTGTTACCTTTTTTTTTCTTATTTCGCAAAGTTAGCAATTGAAGTATTACCTATTAATTAATTTTACATAAATGTTGGCTTCTAGGTGTTAATTCAATTATACTAACCTACCCACAACGCTAATTTATTATATCTTATCAAAAGGTAGTTTTGAACGCGAACAAAAAGCAGGTAACCTGTTAAGTATTTATTTAAGTGAGGAATGCGTAGGTATCAACTCGTGTACTTTGTTGAAACACGGAGTAGTATACTAATCAAAGACGAAAACTTTTAAAGATCTTTTTATTAAGGAACTAAAATGGCTCAAGATAACATTTATGTTGCTTGTTTATTAATTTTTTTGTTCTTAATTAATATGCTATCAGTCAATGTGAGTAATGAGCACATTCGAACTATGAGCAAATGTGATGGAGTTATAATAGCAAGTGAAAAGTTTATTAGGTCCAGTGAAATGATGTAAACGAAGTACTTCAGGAATAACGGTATTTATTTACATTCACAAAATTTTTCAAGTGTATTCAGAACAACCGACCCGCACATTCGCATAGAGAATTCAATATGGCGCCACACCGGCGACCACAGAGTATATTTTCGAGTCAATTACAGTTCTTGTTTATGATATATATTTAACAATGATTACCAATAAAATAAAAATATAAATAAAGATTAATACAATAATAATTATTTACCATAAAATGTATATCAAATACAATTATCATATTAATACTAACTAATCTCTTTAAAGTTGCCATTAGCTTACACAAGTGAAGGGCTACTGCTAGCGCAGAAACTTCCCTTAATTAGTTATGTAGCCAGTTGTCTTGCTGACTTTACTTTACTGGTCAAAGATGTCTCGTCGCTTCTTTAGGCGACAAATATTTTCAGAGCCTCGTTAGCTGTCCCGCAAGTTTATTGGTATTCGTTTGAAGTCACTTTTCGTATTTAATCAGAATCATAATCAATCTTCATTTGCGAGTACAGGTATATATTATGGTATTACATTTGTTTAGTTTCCTCATTCCGTATTCCACCCAAGAGCCATGCAAATTTACAATTTTATTAATAAAGTAAAATATTAATAGTTATAATAATGTCCAAAATTCAAAAGAAATAATTGTTACATTACATTTTAATAATAATAATACTAAGTAATATTGATCACAAACTGTCTTTAGAAAAATTCTCAATACTCAATACATTTATTGCGTTCCATAATGTAGTACAGTTGTTCAGGTTAAAATTATTGTTACAATTATGGACCCTGTCGGGCACAGCACGATGTTTGGAGAAAGGAAGAGTTTGTCATACACAATATGTTCACTCTTAATTACAGTTTGTTAATATTACTTATTATATTAAATTTAAATGACTTTTTCGATGCCTAAAATTACAGTCTCCCTCTTTTTCTCTATTCCATTTTTGTATATATTGTATAGTTAGCATAGTTTTATATAAAGTTGTAAGTAATTGTATATTATAATAGCATATTTTATGTACCTAAACTGAATAAATTATCAAATATTGGTAGGTACCTACTTACTTGTACCTTAAACTTACATACTTACGAATATATTAGATTTTTTTTAACTGTCTTAAATTTATTTCAATATTTATTTTTAGTACATTATACAAATCATATTAAATAAAGTTCAGTTAAATTAAGATATAATCTATACTATGTAAATAACTAACTTTTCAGTATAAATGTAATTTTAGTCGTTTTCGTCAAAAAAAAAGGACAAAAATGTAATGAAAATGTCAATATAGAATGTTAAGTGATACACACACAATTTATACAATTTGAAAATATATTGGCTTTTTTTAAATTCGTCAATAGTATCATCTGTCGCCATAGGTACTTCTCTCATCTCGTCTTTAACCATCGGCATGGTTCTCTGTTATTCTAATAAACCATGGTGCAATTGATATTTGTTTCAGAATGTAGTTTTGCACTCTGCATAATCATTATGTTAGAGCAACTGGCCGTACCCCATAGTTACATTTCATAAGACAAGATTGGCGTGAGAATAATTTTATAGATGACAATGTTGTTTTCAATAATATTATGCTTTGAGTTTCTGCCAAGGTAACAGTGGAGACTTAGTTATATAGTTTTAGTTTATTTCGCCCCTTTTCATTTGAATGTGTTTCTTCCACGTTAACCTGCGAACGAAGTGTATCCCAAGTTCATCAAGTTTTAATGTGGGAGCTGGGTGTAGTTTAAGGTAGCTGGTGAACAGTCACCTTTACATAGAGCGAAGGTTACGTGAACGGACAATTCTCCATTTAGATAACCATTTTTCAATTTCAGTCAGGCTTCTTTATTGAAGCCTTTATTATTCAGGTTATTTGAAGCTTGGGTTGAATTATTGCTTGAGGATAGCATTGCTGTATCATTTGCGAAAATCACGACTGTAATGTCAGAGCTTTGTGTTTGTTTAATTAGTAAAAATTAAGCTACTCATTTATAGTTAACCTTACTAGCTAGAGAAATCAGGGTATCACTGCGTGGTGGTGTTTGTGCATGCGTATCTGTTTTGTGCAAACGATACTGAGCTCATTTCGTACAAATAACTTGCATAAAGTCGTGCATAAAATCGGAGAACAAGAATAAATAAAAAGAACAGATATATGAAGACTGTGAAACGCTAGGACAAACAACGATGCAAGCGGATCCTTAATTTCTATATATCCCGGAGATCAGACAAATGAATATAAATTGCGAATATATGACGGTGGGCTAAATTCACCGGCGTTCGGAACTCGAAACCGTCAAGGTGGAGGGGGCCCAAGGTCCCCTTCGGGACGTTCCCCCATTAAGTGTTAGCGTATCATACTCACTACTATATAACTAGAATTTTAGAACTTTTCCGTTGCTAATGGAAAAATACTCGCACATGTGCTGACTGCACTATTTATTAGAAGTTGGTAATGTTTGATTTTGTTTCTGAAGTTTACGCGAATATTGAAATATAACCATGTATTTATATTTAAACTATCATGGTCACTGACATCAGTATCAGAATAAACGGGATATTTACCATGTTTCATTATTTTGAGTGTCCGATATTTCAGCGCCGAAATTGGAAAAACTTAACATTAGCGTCTCGACATTAATAATTTTAAAGATATTTATATTAGCAAAATAGCGGCGATTCGCTGCAGAAGTCATCAAAAAGAAAAAAGGGGATTTAAGCCACGTCTTTAAGGACCTCTTTCTTGATCGTAAGACCGACTTTTTAGCACTTAGTACGTAATATAACGAGAGTGCATATAAAATATTACGACTATCTGTCCCAGTTGCCACACGAACAACACTATGGCAGTCGTCACGGGTAGTTGGAGTCCTAAAATGTCCAACAACTGGTCTAACTGAAATGCTTCAATATCGCCTTTGGGTTGTGGTCAGATGGCAGTCGCTTCACGGAAATATCGAAGTATAGTCAAAAACGCAGATGGACTGGTAAAGCGGACCCCAGACTCTGGTAGTGCTTCGGATGCGACTTGGATTAACGCTAAGATAAAGAAGTGAATAACGATAGTAATTGCAGTAATAGTTAATAACTGATAAAAACTCCACATATAATGACTAATGTTTTTTTTTTTTTTCAATATAAAAGTGACATTAACCGCTGTAGACTAGTGGTATCGCTCGCCACCTATTACATTGGGACCTAAACATAAACTGGTGAAATATGGGTGCTAGCACCTCTGCCTACCCCTTCAGGGATATGGGCGTGAGTTTATGTATGTTATGTATAATATAACAGTAATAATAGTGTAATGAATAATGACACAATTATGACATCTTTCAACATTAACTAACTATTTTGTGTCCCATTTATGTAATATTATTAACAAAATAAATGATAATGATCTATATGTTGCAACACCATGACTGGCACATGCATCAAAATATTTGTAAGTCTATTATTTATAACGTTACTGTCCATCCCAAGGTTGCCTGGAAGAAATCGCTTCATCGATAAGGCCGCCCATTGTACATTGAACTGTAGGTATACATGCTACCAACTAGTCCTACTGTAAATCTGTTGGTGTACAATAAAGAATTATCTATCTATCTATCTATGGCCCATATTCCAGGATAAAACTCAGTTGTAAATCGACCCCACAATCGTCTCTCACAATTTGAGGAGCGGAGCGGAGCAACACGGCGGTATTTCCTCCGCCCTACAGAATACCGCGGTTATAATAACGTCGTGTTGTGTTCCTGGTGGTGAGTAGGGAGCTCACTGGAGAGTTTTTGTGCGGTCAGTGGGATGACCAAAGGCTTGTCCTGCTTTGTCCTCTACACTGACGGCACAAAATCTCTGTTCGTACAGGGTCGGCAGCACGGATGTGACTCCACTGGTGTTACACACGTTCATAGGTCATGGTAACCACTTTCCATCAGGTGGGCCTTGTGCTTTTCTGCCACCTAAGTTGTATAAAAAAAAACATTAGAACTGTCATCTAGAATATATTATATAAATTATCCTCAGATCTAGTATAGTTCAAGTTCAAGTTCAAGTTCAAGGCTGTGTCGTTCTGAAATACGGGTCTATATTCCATATATTTAATCCTCGGAGCATAAATGAGCGGTTTTTTGAACTGTAAGTATAGGACTTTTGAACTGTAAGTAAGTCAAGTCAACGATGCATACTGCATAGAGCAGAGAGAGCAGAGAGAGAGAGCAGAGAGAGAGAGATCAGAGAGAGAGAGAGAGAGAGCAGAGAGAGAGAGCAGATGCATAATAAAACAATATGGGGTTCTTCAAGAGGGGCATCAGAAGGTATCTTCGTGGTCGGCAGCGCGAGTGTGACACCCCTGGTGTTGCATACGTCCATAGGCCACGGTAACCGCTTCCCATCAGGTGGTGTCACCTAAGTGGTATAAAAAACTACTTACATAAAATTAAAATAAAACAAAAGAAAAATAATCGCATTAATCTTATCATACTGCTAGTTTTTTTTGTAAAGCAATATATTTCGGGTTGTCAGTTTCAAGGGCGCAGCGGTAGTTAATACGATATTATAAAGTTCCGGATTCGATTTCCGGGCCCTACAAAAAGTAGTCGAACTTTGACGAAATTCTTTGTCCTGCACACTAGCTTACCATCAGGGTGCGGGTCTAGTCAATTGACAACGCAAATAGAAAAATATACCGGTTAAGTCTGAGTAGAGCTCGTGCACTGAGGGTTCTGTACAAATTGGATTAAATAATAAATTTATACGACCTAAACGATTATATCTTTTGATAGCGCTGACTTAGAAGTTTGAATTATCCAATTCAATTCAATTTATTTATTTCTAAACAAACATAGTTTGTATTGAAATATCAATTTTAACAAATAAATACATACAGTCAATAAAAATACACTATAACGTCAAAATGAAATTGTACGGGCTTGCCTTGATGCTGCCGTACAACCTGATAGATCTTGATGTATCGATAAATGATAAATCCTTGGTAATTGAACCGTACAGAAATAAAATAAAATAAAATTTTAGGTACAATTAACTACAACCTTACAAATGTAAGGTCAAGATGTAGGTAGTATATGTATTTAGGTACAATTAACTACAACCTTACAAATGTAAGTCAGAAAAACATTTAAGTCATCATCCACAAATTCTTGCACTGTGTAGTAACACTTTTCCAACTGCTTTAAAACGTTACAGACTTGAGTATGTGGTATGAATTTCAACTTCACGCATTCATGAGAAAAAGGTCTTGACAGATTCTATTTTTTCCCCCTTGCTGTACGGAAAACTAAAAACATATCAACACCAGGCTCACCGTCTGGCATATGCTGAACCAGGTAATATACTATACACAGAATAGATATTCAATGACAACTAGCCCATCGGAGTCCACTGCTGGACTAGGCCTCTCCCAATATTGGCAGGTTTTGGCCTACTGTTTCTACGCGGGCCAGACGGGTTGGTACAGGGTTTTATTTCGAGTTTTCCTTCTCCCGCAGTGATATCGTCTGCTTATGTTTCCGTTGGTCACCTCTTACGACACCCTTCGGATGAGATGGAGTGGTGATACTTGTATTCTTTCTCCGTCACCACACGGATAAGAATAGATATTAATAGTACTGATACATAGGTTACACTAAAAGTTTCCGGAACTGGCCACTTACATAAACAATATTTAAAAATTTATTACAACATTTGAAAATAGAACTCTTTGGCTGTAGAATACAGTTTGTTTCATCTGACTGTCTTTTGTTTTTACCTTGTGGCGCCATTTAAAAAATTGTGTGTTTTTTTTTTTTTTTTTTTTTTTTTTTTTTATATAGGACACGTCAATTGGACTTCGCCTTGCCTGATGGTAAGCTGAAGGCAAAGTCCCAGAAAAGAGGGTCACCATTACTTACACATACCGTGTGACAATGGTGACACTCAGCTTGACGGCCTCATCATATGCTTTTTCACGCCCCGCTTAAAGGACCCGGGACTGTAGGAAGAAGGAAACACGTGAGCTGGTAATGAATTCCAGGCCTTAATGGTGCGACAGAGGAAAGAGTCTCCGAACCGCTTGGTTCTTGATCGGATGTTTTGCACCGTGTGCGGATGACATCTAAGACCTGCACGCGTTGTCCTGTGTAGGAAAGGGGAGGGTGGGACTAATTGGAAGAGCTCATCAGAACACTCCCCATGGTACAAACGGTAAAATACAGCCATGGACGCAACATCTCTACGCAGCTGTAAAGGTTCTAGGGTGTTCGTGATCTCGGGATTCCCAATGATGCGGACCGCACGTCGCTGCAACCTGTCGAGAGCATCTAGTAAGTACTTTGCTGAACCATCCCAGAGATGCGAGCAGTACTCCACACAGGAGCGAATTTGTGTCTTGTATAGAAGACACCGCTGCTCCGGCGTGAAAAACCGTCTCACTCTGTTCAGGACTCCGAGTTTTCGTGAGGCTGTTTTGATGATACTTTCGATGTAGTTTTTGTTATTCAGGTTGCAGCGAACATCCATACCTAGGATATTGAGATTGTCCTGCAGTGGCAGTGGCGTGCTCTGAAGAGTGGGGAGGGGAAGGAAAGAAGATACTTTTGCTGTAAACGCGCATGCCTGCGTCTTCTTGGCACTGAACTCAACCAGGTTCTCAGAGCCCCATTGAGAAATGTGATTCAGGATCCCGTCAAGCTCAGTGACAAGAAGCTGCCTTTTCTCCGCGATATCCGACTGCTTGGCCGCAGGATGTCCATGATAACTCCCATGCAAAGTGCTATCGTCTGCATAACAATGAACATGAACGTGTCTGCATCAACATGGATTTAACTCGGGAAAATTTTCGTAGTATGATTTTCTACGATTTTAAGTGTAATTTGACGGCTCAACAGAGCATCGCTCGGCTTGAAACAGCTTTTGGCGATGAAGCTCCATGCAAGACGACTGTTTATAGCTGGTTTGCAGAATTCAAGCGTGGTCCTATCAATCTCAGTGACGAATCTCGCGATGGTCGGCCGTCCACCGCTGTGACCAACAAAAACATCGATGCTGTGCGCCGTATGATTGAAACAGACAGGCATGTGACCTACCATGAAATTCGCGCATCCTTAGAAATAGGCATGAGTCAAATACAATCAATCCTACACAAACATTTGGGTGTGAGAAAGCTGTGCTCGCGGTGGATCCCACATAACTTGACCGAGGATCAAAAAACGGACCGCGTCACTTGGTGCAGTGCCATGCTTACCAGATTCAACGAAGGTGCGTCAAATTTGGTGTGGGACATAGTAACAGGTGACGAAACATGGATTTATTGCTACGATCCCAAAACAAAGCAGCAATCGAGCGTATGGGTCTTTCAAGATGAGCCGAAACCAACCAAAGTGGCGCGCGTGAAAAGTGCATCTAAGCGGATGATTGCTTCTTTTTTTAATAAAACTGGACACGTGGCTACTGTTGCTTTAGAAAATTGTCGTACTGTGAATAGTGACTGGTACGCGACCATTTGTTTGCCGGAAGTTATTGACGAACTCCGTAAAAATAACCGTAAACGCCGTATCATCCTGCACCACGACAATGCTAGTTCTCACACGGCCAGACAGACAAACGACTTTTTGAAGGCGAAAAATGTAGAACTCATGAGTCATCCTGCATACAGTCCCGACCTGGCACCTTGTGACTTTTATCTGTTCCCAAAAATTAAGAACCAATTACGCGGCCAACGATTTTCATCACCAGAAGAGGCTGTCGAGGAGTATGAAAAACACGTTTCAGAGGTCACCACAGAGGAGTGGCACAAAAGTTTTCAAAACTGGTTTGATCGAATGAAAAAGTGCATAGACGCCAAGGGAGATTATTTTGAAAAACAATAAATTAATTTTGTACCTTTAATAGTATTTTTTCATATTCATTCCGGAAACTTATAGTGCGCCCCACGTATACTGACTATAGGCACAGAATAAATAACAGTACTAGGCCCCTATAGGGTACGCTTGCGTAATACCTTGTACATTTACTGTCAACAAAGGAGATACGGTCGCACTTTCATTTATTGTTGTATGTAAAAATGCAACCGTATTCCTTTTGTTGACTGTACCTAAATGTAGTATAGTAGTATACTGAGTGTTCACGTTTTATAGTAGGGGAGCCGACGATACCAAATGTGTAGTTACTCGAATGTCGTGTTCTTAGATAGGTGACACGAAAAGAAACCAACATGGCCGCTGTAATATGTTATATTTTAAAGGGGAAAAAAATATACTGAAATATGGGTATCAAATTAAAGGGCATATCACGAGGATTTCATAGTGGTATATATGTTTTAATTTACTTTGATCTTATTTAATTATGTTCAGTTATTCTGGTATGATTACCTCTACAAAACGATTGCGCACACGTGAATTCAGACTTCGTTTTTTACAATTTTGATACCTTCCCACGCCCTTAGGCTGTGCTGAAATCGGCAGATAAGCAAAATTGACCCTTATTAGTTAGTAACTAACTTCTCTTATCTTAATCTGGCGTGTAGGTGTAAATGCAAAAGTCGAAAATATTTTTTGAGTTACCACCCACATTAAAGTCTCTTACTGGCTGGCGAAACTTCTCATTTTTTTAATATACTACTTAGGTGGCAGACAAGCACACGGCCCACCTGATGAAAAATGTTTACCGTGACCTATGAAAGTAAGGAACAGTCGTGCTACCGACCCTGTAAGAACAAAGAGTTTCTTTTCAGTATAGAAGATACAATCAGGACAAGCCTTTGGTCGTCCCACTGACAGCACAAAATATCTCCAGTGAGCTCTGGCTACCCTACTCACCACTGGGAACACAACACGAAGTTATTATAACCGTGGTATTCTGTAGGGCGGAGGTACTTCCCCAGTCGGACGGCTCAGTTCGGACAGGAATTCCGTCGTGTCCTACCTCCTGCAAATGTAACTAACCTTCCCTGACACGCTCGAGTAACTACGGAGTTTCCTTCTTCACCTCCCCTACTATAACTCAATAAAATTAAACAACCAAAATGTGCTAATCAACGCTAAGTGCTAACCCGTGCTAACATTTATCGTTTGAAGACAGTTTTCATCCAATTCCAAGTAGTTTCGCGTAAACAGCCAACAATATGAGTTGTCATATTGTTTGAATTGATTTAGATGCGTTTAAATATTCATCAATCCATACCAGCCATATTTTTCAAGTTGGCAGTCCACTGGCTAGGCGGCGTCACGTCACACCTTCCGTTTACCTTCTTGCGGTTTCCAAGGAAGGCGGAAGATTGGGAGTAATGCCGCATATTGGAGAGGCATTATGTCCAGCAATGGGCTGATTGATTAAGCCTAGTGCTACGGGTAATGGACTGCTGAGACAAGGTCTCGAGTTCGATTCCAGGTTTTACCATGGCACACACCATTGTCTTTTCGATGCTTATGTGTGTATTTATCGCAGGTTTATAAGTGCCCGGTTAATGGCAATAGGCTCGCCACCTATTACATTGGGACCTAAACATAAACTGGCGAAATGTGGGTACTAGCACCTCTGCCTACCCCTTCGGGGATATAGGCGTGACTTTGTTTTATGTTTATGTCATGATTGTTTTCTTAATTCAACTCAGGTGACAGACAAACATACGGCCCACTTATTGGAAACTGTTTACCGTGGCCAATGGACATGTGCACCACCAGTGGAGCCACACTCGTGCTGCCGACCTTGTAAGAACAGTTTCTGTGCCGTCAGTGTAGAAGACAAAGCAGAATCAGGTCTTCCCACTGACAGCACAAACAAAATATTCATCGGTGAAACTAAGACTAAATAATTCGTATTTTAAATTAAATCTCTTCTTACTCCTGCCCTAACATTTTATAATTAACGGTTGTATATAGCTTAGAGAAGAAAATCCAATATAGTATCAATGCCGATTTTTAGTCTCTACCATGGTGAGTGTTCTGATGAGCTCTACCAACTAATCCCACCCTCTTCTTTCCTACATAGGACAACACGTGCAGGGCTTAAATGTCACCCTCACACTGTGCAGAATATACGAGCAGAACCAAGCGGTTCGGAGACTCTTTTCTTTGCCGCACCACGAATACCTGGAATTCATTACCAGCACACGTGTTTCCTTCTTCCTACAGTCCCAAGTCCTTTAAGCGGGGCGTGAAAAAGCATCTGATGAGGCCGCCAAGCTGAGTGCCACCATTGTAACATTACTTAGTGTCTGTAATAGTGACCCTCTTTCCTGAGTCTTTGCCTTTAGCTTACCATCAGGCGATGTGAAGACAAGTTAGCGTGTCTTATATAAAAAAAATCAAAATTAATTCTCTACATAACCTGTCTTTTTACTTCATTTGCCTCGCCGTTCTCGCGTAGTAGGTACAGTGCAAGGTAACGCTCTGTAATTAATTTTAATAAATAAACGGTTGTGAAATGTTATAATGTGTTAATTTGGTGTAGTGCTTGTGATTTGTGATGTAAATAAATTGTGTAATTAATCAATCGGTGAGTTAGTTACTTTTCTTCCTCTACACAAACTGTCTTTTGCAATTTTAAACTTCTGACCGAAAAGTTTAATGGACAAAATAATATAATTCTAAACGTTTAATTGACGTTACTCGTGACCAGAGGGCTGGTTTATTCCTTGCGCAAAGGATTGGTAAAGCCATCCAACGTGTCAATGCTGCCAGCCTTCTGGCCACCCTCCCGGTTGACATCGATGGGGAGGCATTTTCTTACGCCTGACGCAGAATTGTATACGTATTTTCTGTATTGTTTTTATATTTTAATTTAGATAATTCCCATAAATTATGTAACCAATAAATTTATTTTAAAGCATTATGTCCATTTCTTAAAAATCGTATTTAATAATCTCCTAAGTCATGGTAACCACCTTCGATAGGTGGGCCGTGTGCTTGTCTACCACCTAAGTGGTATAACAAAATTAATTTTTTTTACCAAAAAATAATATGTGATGTATTTATTATGTTGTATTATGTACTTATTAGTTGAAGTATACCTATCTTACTTGTCAATATAGGTTTTTTTTTAAACAAAATCATTGTGATTACCAGTAACTACAAAACCGTGGTCGTTAGGTGTATGGGGGCCCAACATGAGGTTTCGGGGTCCAAACTAACCTCACCTGGTGCTGATGCTGATTGCGAGGATCTGGTACAGACTTTTATTTGTGTTTTGGGGGTCGAATGTCACTCGCTCCCGTAAAAATCAAATTATGGAAAGCAGGATTGGAAAAGCGTTTCATGTGCTTCAAATTCGAAGCGTCGTCGGTAGCTTAGTGTTTAAGGAGTCAGCTTTATGATCGAGAAGACTCTGGTTTGAATCCTAGCACAAGCAATTTAGCTTAGCTGGAGGGGTTAGAGGGAATATTAGTAATTTCATAACATAACATAAACTCACACCTATATCCCCGAAGGGGTAGGCAAAGGTGCTAGCACCCACATTTCGCCAGTTTATGTTTAGGTCCCAATGTAATAGGTGGCGAGCCTATTGCCATTAACCGGGCACTTATAAACCTGCGATTAGTACCTAATTTCGGTTGATATTATTTTTAATATAAAAAAATCAATGCAAGCTTCGGAAGGAACCAGATTTGGAGCTCATTTGAAATATGTAAGTGAATGAGTTATCTTTAACTTAGGTTTTAATGACTTGTAAGTTAACTCATTAACCATAAATAACAAGAATGAAACAATAAAATGATGAATTACATGAAATTATCGCCACTTTCGCAACACTGTTACGATAGTTTGATGG
Organism: Eilema griseolum; assembly: GCA_963662185.1. Classification (NCBI taxonomy): domain Eukaryota; kingdom Metazoa; phylum Arthropoda; class Insecta; order Lepidoptera; family Erebidae; genus Eilema; species Eilema griseolum. Next base: position 8,338,210 of record OY759256.1, on the reverse strand, counting down.
TCATTACCTAATTAATTACTGCTAGGAAATTGGGTATTTGATTGACTAGTCAAATTAGTTACATAAACTCTCACTCACGCCTATATCCCCGAAGGGGTATGCAGAGGTGCTAGCACCCACATTTCGAGCGTAGGTGGCGAGAGCCTATTGCCATTAACCGGCCACTTATAAACCTGCGATAAATACACACTTAACTTCGAAAAGCATCGAAAAGTCATTGGTGTGTGCCATGGTAAAATCTGGGATCGAACCCGAGACCTCGTCTCATCAGTCCATTACCCATACCACTAGGCTACCGCGGTTTTCAAATTAGTTAGTAGTCAAAACGGTAAGTTATAAGGAAACTTGTATGAAATAAATTATTGTGACGTCATAATATTCAATATTATTTTTAAACTATCGCTGTGTGAATTCATAATTATACAACGGGTCGGGACTTTTGGCGATTAAATCATGGAGAGTCAAGTCGTGACGACGGGCGCTGCAACGCATCCGAAACGTCGGCAGAAATAGTAAGTTCCATGATTTAATTCGCGGAAAGGAGGTAGGACACGGCGGTATTTCCGCCCGATTGAGCAGTCCGACTGGTGTAGTACCTCCGCCCTACAGAATACCGCGGCTATAATAACTTCGTGTTGTGTTCCCAGCGGTGAGTAGGGTAGCCAGAACTCACTGGAGAATTTGTGCTGTCAGTGGGAAGACTAAAGGCTTGTCCTGCTTTGTCTTCTACTGACGGCACAGAAACTCTGTACGTACAGGGTTGGCAGCGCGACTGTGACTCCTCTGGTGTTACAGACGTCCATAGGTCACGGTAACCACTTTCCATCAGGTGGGCCGTGTGCTTGTCTGCCAACTAAGTGGTATAAAAAAAACCTATTATAAGTTGTGTGGATGATTAAAAAAACAATAATATAACAAACGACACAATTTTTACTGCTCTTTTACCATTCTTAATTTAATATACCCAGATAAATTATGTATTTTAAAGTACAGGAACATGCTATATATAATTTTATTTATATATATATATATGTATGTATTACTGCCGCGTGGTTCCCGGCAGAGTAGAATTTGGACCACCAAATCTCTTCCCATGCGGTGACTAGGGATAGGGCTGTTTAGTATTCGACGCATATATACAGCCCAGACTCAGCTTCAAACGCATAATTTGAGTCAACAATAGTGCCCGGAAAATAGGCTCATCCCCTATTACGTGGGATCGAATTTCATGATTGGTGAAATGTGGGTGTTAATTCACCTCTGTCTAACTCTCCGGGAATAAAGGTGTGATTATATATATGTTTAACTAGTTACCTTTCATAATGCACCTACCTTGTTATTCTCTGCACCACATATTGGGTTGACTGGTAGAGAATGCCTGTGGCATTAAGTCCGCCTGTGTACATGTATGCATGAAGTTTAAATAAATAAATAAATAAAATACGTGATTAATTTTAAATAATTTAATGTCTACCTACTGCCTATGTGTCGAGGAGTCTATAACCCGATTCCCACCGGCTTCCCAGTAGGTTGCAGAGTGCATGATAAACTGAATCGAGGTTAAAGTTTCACCTTTCACCACACTGCTGTCTATTAAATTTTGAATTCATATAGAAGCACTAACATGAACCCAGATTTCGGTCTTCAATATTTTTTATATTTATTTCTCAGCCAGATTAACTGAACACCATTCTGTTCTCACATGCTATTCTACGACATTCTACACAGCGCTATCTAGACCCATGGTAACCATAGCTTAACCAGCTTCTGTTATGGGATCTAGAATGCCGATAAACATACTTAGATACTTTTTTTTGTAAATACACACATATTATAGATAGAAACATCCAGACCAATGCAAATATACATATTTATGAATACATATATTTGCACTGAGCGGGATTCGAACCCGCGCCCCCTGCATAGCAGTCGAATGCTCTACCGGTACTTCTGTACTATTATATAATTGTAAATTGGAAATGTTTGTTCGCAATGAACGCAAAAACTACTGAACAGATTTTGATGCGGATTTCTTTTTTAGATAGGTCTTGGTCAGTACTAAAATCTTACGTTTATTTGATTACAATCGTTTGAGCCGAACCGGAGATAAGAAATCCACGCGGTGCCGTGGGCGGATGGCAAGTAGGTAATAAAATAGACCATCTCTGTACCTACCTATGTTTCACAATAAAGATATTTGAATTTGAATTTGAATTTGAATTTGAATTTGAATTTGAATTTGAATTTGAATTTGAATTTGAATTTGAATTTGAATTTGAATTTGAATTTGAATTTGAATTTGAATTTGAATTTGAATTTGAATTTGAATTTGAATTTGAATTTGAATTTGAATTTGAATTTGAATTTGAATTTGAATTTGAATTTGAATTTGAATTTGAATTTGAATTTGAATTTGAATTTGAATTTGAATTTGAATTTGAATTTGAATTTGAATTTGAATTTGAATTTGAATTTGAATTTGAATTTAAATTTAAATTATACAACTTATAGCTAAGAACAATTAAAATGCGTCGTAGAATTCCTCCGCATCGCATGCCTCTTGTGGCAGCGTTCCCAGAAGACTGGCAGCATTGCCACGTTGTATGGCAATGCTTATTCTCTGACCTAAAAAGAGGCCAGCCTTCTGGTCACGAGAAGCGTCGACCATACGCTTCGCAATCTCACGGAAGAGGTTGCGAGCGCTCGGACCCCATGACCCCAAAGTCTCGACTCCAAACGGCACAAATTCATAATCTCTGATGAGATTGGAGTATTTGCGCCGCTTGAGAGCCTCTGCAGAAGCAGCAGCAGCTCCAGCACAACCAGCCGTGCTAGTTATATGGGTAGGAGCCATGGTATCAACGCATGTGGCGTCCCACACCAGAGTCCTACCCATCTTCCATGGCATTAACGACATGCAATCCGGTCTCTTGCCATCGTCACGCGCCAAACCGTTTGGTTCTAGTACAGCTGGTACACCGGCGGTGACAAGAGCACGGCGGATTATGTTATTGAGGCTGGCGTGCCGTGGAATTCGCCCTGCGCTCCTGCAGCACGACAGACCATGGTGTCCGAGTCTGTCAACGGCTTCTCCACAACGGCATTGATGCGGAGAAACACACGGCGCACCTAAACGGAGACAAGTTGCGATGCGGAAGGTAGTGTCATCTAACATAGTCCCTACGTTAGATGACGGAAGAGCTTGTAGCCAAAGACCCGATTCCCACACTCCAACCGCCAGTAAACGGGCACGCTCAGCAGCATTGGAACATGTATTTAGTAATTTTTTTCCAACTAAGCTGCAGAGCGGCCCGTCCCACTGACGCTATGAGAAGAGGTTCCTTGGGAGATCGGTGTTTGGACATGCAATTTTCCAAGCGTTCACTGCATCAGTCTTACACAATACTTCAGAATTAACTAGTGTAGGTGCAAGGATTTTCCTAGTTAATTCTTCGGTACTGTGGACTGAAGACAGGAACGCGAAATTTTGCGAATACCGAGCCCACCCAAGCGAATCGGTAGAGTCGCTTGTAGTAAAGCTCGGTCATCCAAGGCCACATTAAAAATTTTGGTGAGGGTATTTTCTATAATTTCGTCCATTTTTTTCAAAATTGTTAAAGGTTTAAAAAATGGCGTTGATCGTAGGGCATGGGTGAATTTTGGAACGAATAGGCAATACCGAAGAATAGTGAAAGCCGAGTGTTTATTTATTTTGAGTAGGCGATCCGAAATGTCACTAAAATTTTGAATTTTTTCCTCTATAAATGAGGTATAGGCATCTTCTAGGATTGGGGACCCGAGGAGACGTAAAGAGTCTTTTTCTAAAATTTTGATGGTGGGAGTTATGGAATTGAATTTAGAGATAGTAGAAATTTTGTCCGAAACGTCGTTTAAAAAAATCTCGCATTTGCTGTCATTTAGTTCTAAACCAATTAATCTAAATTCATTTTTAATAAATGCCAAATCTTGTAAAACTGTCTCCACATCTCCCCCTAGAGTCCCATCGTCTAGGTACCATACATTAAATGGGAACGCTGCCACAAGAGGCATGCGATGCGGAGGAATTCTACGACGCATTTTAATTGTTCTTAGCTATAAGTTGTATAATAGTTATTTTATTTAATTGTATTTAATATTTATAAATTATTTCTGTATAGATTACTTAGAATAAAAATTGAGATATTGACACTTTTGTTGTTGAAAAAAAAAAAAAAAAAAAATTTTGAATTTGAATTTGAATTTGAAAATAAGAGTACTTTTTTTTTTTTTTTTTTTTTTTTATATACGACACGCCAACTTGACCTCACCTCGCCTGATGGTAAGCTAAAGGCAAAGTCTCAGGAAAGAGGGTCACCATTACAGACACTAAGTGCTACAATGGTGGCACTCAGCTTGGCGGCCTCATCAGATGCTTTTTCACGCCCCGCCCAAAGGCCCAGGGACTGTAGGAAGAAGGAAACACGTGTGCTGGTAATGAATTCCAGGTCTTGGTGGTGCGGCAAAGAAAAGAGTCTCCGAACCGCTTGGTTCTTGCTCGTATATTCTGCACAGTGTGAGGGTGACATCTAAGGCCTGCACGTGTTGTCCTATGTAGGAAAGGAGATGGTGGGATTAGTTGGAAGAGCTCGTCAGAACACTCACCGTGGTAGAGACGGTAAAATACAGCCAAGGAAGCAATATCTCTACGCATCTGCAAAGGCTCGAGGGTGTTCGTGACCTCAGGGTTCCCAATAATTAGGACCGCGCGTCGCTGCAACCTGTCGAGAGCATCTAGTAGGTATTTCGCGGAGCCATCCCAGAGATGCGAGCAGTATTCCACGCAGGAGCGAATTTGTGTCTTATAGAAAAGACACCGCTGCTCCGGCGTGAAAAAACGTCTCACTTTGTTTAGGAGTCCGAGTTTCCGCGAGGCTGTTTTGATGATGCTCTCGATGTAATTTCTGTTATTCAGTTTGCAGCGAATATCCATGCCTAGGATATAGAGATTGTCCTGCAGTGGAAGTGGCGTGCTCTGAAGAGTGGGAAGGGGAAGGAAAGAAGATACCTTTGCTGTGAACGCACAAGCCTGCGTCTTCTTGGCATTGAACTCGACCATGTTCTCGGAGCCCCATTGAGAAATGTGATTCAAGATCCGGTCCAGTTCAGTGACAAGAAGCTGTCTTTTTTCCACGATATCAGACTGTTTGGCCGCAGGTTGTCCGTGATAACTCCCGTGTACGGTGCTATCGTCTGCATAGCAATGTATGCTGCCGGTGGACAGCATGTCGTTGATATGCAGAAGAAAGAGAGTGGGAGATAATACAGACCCCTGCGGTACGCCAGCATTTATTTGCAAGAACTCCGAAGCCCGTCCATCATAGAGGACGCGGATACGGCGCTCCTGCAGGAAACTAGCAATCCAGTTGCACAGTCTAGGAGGCAGACCAAAGGCTGGTAGCTTGGAAAGAAGCGATTTGTGCCAGACTCTATCGAAAGCTTTGGCGATATCAAGACTAATTGCCAGTGACTCGCCGTGCTTGTCCATAGCCTCACCCCAAAGATGGGTAACGTATGCTAGAAGATCACCCGTTGACCGTTTCGGCCTGAAGCCATATTGCCGGTCATTAATTAAGGAGTGATCCTCTAGGTGACGCATGAGCTGTTTGTTAATGATGTGCTCGAAGACCTTGCACAGCACTGAGGTGACGGCTATGGGTCGATAGTTGGCTGGCTCTGAGCGATCCCCCTTCTTGGGGATCGGCTGTACATTCGCCTCTTTCCAAGCCGAAGGCACTGTACCCGAGCTGTAGGACAGTCGGTACAGCCGCGTAAGCATCGGAGACAACTCCGCTGCACATTTTTGTAAGACCACCGCTGGAATACCATCCGGGCCACTGGCTTTCCGGACATCGAGTGATTGAAGCACCGCACGAACATCGCATTGCCTCATACGTATTTCAGGCATTACCCAATTATTTTCTTTTAATTCGTCAGTAATTACATTAATTGTGTAAAATAACTTTATCAGCAAGACGTAATACTTTGTTAATTAATATCCAATTACTTAATTCAAATGATATGGCAGGTATCATTATTTTAATTCTAAGTTTATTATAAATGTACTTACCTATCTAAATGCGGTACGAGCACACATGTTATAAGTACAATTTAGAAATAAATCAAATTGTAGCTATATAACTGAATTTAAAAAAAAACAAAGTAAAAAACGGTAGCACGGGTGTGACTCCCATCAGGTGGGCCGTGAGCTTGTCTGCCACCTAAGTTGTATAAAATGAAATCGATTCGAAAAGCGAAGGACTACATGTTTACTTGTAGGTACATGATTACAAACATGTTTACCTAATCTTATTCGGTACCTACCTACTTACAATGTATGTTGGAGCAGTAACACAGTAACTGTATACAGTAGATATACCTATTAAGTAGTACCGTTCTATTACCTCCTGGTGACAGGTGGAGCCGCCTGTCACCCTAGCAAAAACAATTCGGGGCGTTCGCGCAGTGCGCACCCCTCTACGAGGCAAGATGGGGACACCGTGGCTCCCTCACCAGATAGAGTCATATCGAAACCTGAGATGACTATAGCTCAGCCGGTTTGCGAGGGAAATGTTTTAGTTACATCTGAGATTCGAAACGAAGTGCGGTATTAGTCGGTTCCCGTCCTTATCCGTATATATCATCACGGAAAAAGAAAGTTAGGCACATATTGAGTCCTAAGGGGCCTATTACGGCCCTGGGTCAGGGATATACCAAAGACTACCACCTCCCCTATATCTCTATTAGACACAAATTCGCTCCTGCGTGGAATACTGCTTGCATCTCTGAGGTCACGAACACCCTCGAGCCTTTGCAGATGCGTAGAGATATTGCTTCCTTGGCTGTATTTTACCGTCTCTACCATGGTGAGTGTTCTGACGAGCTCTTACAACTAATCCCACCATCTCCTTTCCTACGTAGGACAACACGTGCAGGCCTTAGATGTCACCCTCACACTGTGCAGAATATACGAGCAAGAACCAAACGGTTCGGAGACTCTTTTCTTTGCAGCACCACCAAGACCTAGAATTCATTACCAGCACACGTGTTTCCTTCTTCCTACAGTCCCGGGGCCTTTAAGCGGGGCGTGAAAAAGCATCTGATGAGGCCGCCAAGCTGGGTGCCACCATTGTAACACTTAGTGTCTATAATAGTGACCCTCTTCCCTGAGACTTTGCCTTTAGCTTACCATCAGGCGAGGTGACGTCAAGTTGGCGGGTCCTATATAAAAAAAAAAACCCACGGGCAACTGATGACCATAACCACTCTCACGGATATCGGGAATACCCCTCGGATAGGCGAGGGGATTACCGCACGTTAAACAAAACTTACATATTGAGTGGGAAGGGTGATTCACACACATAAACCGAGTGTATTGGAGCGAAGATTTCAACACAAAATGTGTACTTAATGGGGATTGACCAAAAAAATTAATCCTATTTTTTTATTTTAGAATTTGAAAATATAGAGCAATCTAAGAAAGTAATTTGAATATTTCCGTTATATTCATCGTATCTTTTTTAAAATTAAATATTAAAAAATGTAAATAGTTCAATTGCGATGACGTCATCAATGGCGTGAGATCGGTGTGCCTTTGCCTTAATTATTAGTCAAAAAAATGTCTCAACGCTGTCAGCTGTCAATAACGTCACGTCAACAATCATTGTGATTTGCGCGCCATATCATACTTGCACCATACATAATCTCAGATTAATCTCAATAATCTCATTCGTTTCATTACGCGAGTGTAAACTTTCGATCATAAAACTTCAAAAAAATTACACAAAGTTTAAGCTACTATATAACTAAATAATCGCCATGAATGATATTTTTGTTAAAGCTGACTCACGGAATCTTCCGAAAGTTGACAATATAATGATATTAGAATATGTGGCTGCAAGTAGCCAACATTACTAGGCTGAAATAAGAGGAGCCAAGATTTTAATGTAAGTTTAATCCTTACTTTAATATCTACCCATACTTATCTATTAACTTGTTTGATAAGAAAATGATATTATACTTTAATGACAAATGTTTTCTTAATGTTTTAGGTCATCTCGTGATATAATCTCGTGATATGATCGTCTTATATTAATACCGCTGTGGGGTATGCCAAAGTGAATCGAACTGGAAACGATTGTATAGTTAATGCCAAAATAGTTCCTGAGCATAGAATTAGCAAAAAATTGTATACAGTGACATGCAAAATTGACGAACGAAATAATACCATTACTCATTCTGCCTGTGAAGACTGTGCAGCATCAGCAGGTATATATATAAGACCTAAAAAAGGCAGGTCACCGTTGCCAATAACTTGTAGTGATCCAATTTCTGTCTTTACAGGTGGTTATAAACATTCACTCTTACTTCTTTTTTGGCTGGCAAAGAAAAGTTCAGAACCTTCATCAACTGCAGTTGAATGTTATTGGATCAAACCAACCCTTTCAAGTGCTAATACAGAACCAGTTCTTAGTAAAGAAATATTCCCTAAAACAAAAATTCCAAAGCTGATGCCTAAATGTAGCATGAAATTAAGTGAATTTCAAGAAGAGTGTGGCAGGAGACAGTTAAGTAATTCGCTAATCTTGAAATTTGTGGATGGATACAAATCAAACTCGATGAATATCTTTGACATCATGTTAGCGTTTATTGATGAAGAAGCTGTACACAGTTTCTCAAATTTCACTAAATATTTAGGTAAAATTATTAACAACACCACTATTAAAGAAATAGGTTCAAAAACTGTTGACCAAGCTGAAAGCAAATATTGGCACAGTATACGTCAGGGAAGATTGACAGCTTCGAAACTACATGAAGCGGCACATTGCAGTACAGACGGAGCTTTAGTGGAACAAATATTAGGTGGATATAAGGTTCCTGAAACTAAAGCCATACAACGTGGAAAGAGATTAGAAACCAGAGTACTCCAAACATTAGAAGGCAAACTGAACCTTAAAATAAGAAAATCTGGGTTTATTCTCATAAATGGGATTTTGGGAGCATCGCCTGATGGTGTAAGTGATGATTTTGTAGTAGAAGTGAAGTGTCCAGCCTCGGAAAGGGCTGTTAAAACATATATTAAGAATAATGAAATTGCTGAGAAGTTCAAGACACAAATAATGTGCCAAATGTTGGCTTGCAAGAAAAAGAAGGGTGTATTCTGTGTGGCAGACCCATTATTTGAAACAACTAAAAATATTCATGTCATTTGGGTGGATTATGATAATGCTTATATTAAGACCATGATAAAGCAAGCAGAACATTTTTGGAGCATATATATATTTCCAAAATTACTAACAAGTGCTAAAAAATAATAAAACACTGGATATATTTTAATAACTTTTTATTATTTCCCCTTGTAAGTTAATCAGTCCACAAACAATTAATACAATTTCATCTAAATAGGGTACATATTTATAGTTCACAACCGAGTGAGGTTTCAGTAGAGCATATTCCCGTACTCGTCTGATTACTCTCTCTACATGGACTCGTAAACTTGCTATTACTTTACTCTGCAGCGCATCAGAAGCAGTTTGCTTTGTACCTGAATATACACTCGGTGGCCTTAAAAGTTTAATACCATGTGTACTTAATAGACATTCTATTTCTTTAAATCCTCTGTCTACTAAAATAACTGTATTCGGATTTAAAACTTTTAGCAAATCACTTTTTTCAACTATTGCTTTATCCGATATTCTTCCTCCATAACCCTTAGAAACAAAGCTTACAAAGCCATTAGGAGTACACCCTATTAAATATTTGACTGTATTACAGTTTTTGTACTGAGACCATGTCTGAGCTTGCTTTACAGGATTGGATGGCTTGGAAATTTGTATCTCAAAGCAATCAATGATCATCTGCACATCTGAATACCTAATTTTAAATACTAATGGTAAATTTTCTTTTATTTGTTTAGATTGTGGACAAAACACAAAATTTTGAAAATAATTGCCTAATACTTCAATCCCTGTTAATATCATTGATGATAACTTTGATCTGGAAATATTAAATTGATCACTTATTCTCTCTAGTGAGTCATTTTGCTTAATTTTGAGTAAGGTTATAATAAGGTGAAGCGAGTCAATGGGTGTTGTATTTTTCTCAACAATATAATCTATAAGCCATAAATATTGTTTAGGTAATCCTAAATACATCTTGGGCTTGTTTAAAACTATATCTAATATGATATTTCGGCTTTGTGATACATTTTGACCAGATGCACATACAGTGGATTCCTCTGTTTCTGATGTACAACCAAATAAAGAAGGGGTAGCTGCTGAAGATGTTTCTTGTGAAGACTGCATATCAACTGTAGTAATATTAGTAGCAATTTTTCTACTTTTATAGTTTGTGCTTTTGTCTACCATCTTTATTTCACACTGGGTTGCAGCATTTATCTAAAAAATAAATCAATAAGTTTACTAGGGTAGTGACAGTAGAAACTTACACCTAACCAAATAAAACATTAGTTTAAGAACAGCAAAATATTCCTGGAATGATTCACAATGACTAATGTATTACATTACATTCAGGTATACATATTAAAAAGTACCTTTATTGGTAAAGTTGAACATGTAGATGTACTGGGCATCATTGCATCGGATGTACTAGACATTGCATCAGACATACTGGGCATCATTGCATTAGATGTACTTGGCACAATAACCTCTTCATATTTTCTTTTTAATGGCCTGCTAGGACTTGTATGTTGTAATAGTAACTTATTTAATTCTGACAAACTTTCACTTGCATCCTGAGCAATATTACGTAGTGAAGCTGAACGTTTCAGTTTAGGTTCTTGATTCATTAACTTGCACTGGTAATAATTAATCAAATCCTCAGTGGGCTACAATAAAACAAATTATTAAGTATGTTAGTGGCAGGTCATGAGAGCTTAGATAAGTAGTAATAATCAAATCCAACAATCGTAATTAAAGTCAGCTGAACAATAAACACCAATACAGATAAAAGAAACTCAAAACCATTACCTCCAAATGATCTTCGCAACAATACATTGTGTACACCTTAAAATATTCCGCCTTTACTTGACGACACCACTTTTCTCGCAAGTCTTCTCGAACACGAACAAACATTTTGTTGGGACTATTGTTCGTGTCATTATTGCAAGTAGGAATAAAGCATTTCCTATAATATTCCATTGAATAGCCGTTTTGATATTATTTACTTACGATAAACAACGTATCAAAAAATATTAAGAATTGATGAGGTTATGTTGTTTATTTACTATCGTATGTCAAATTAAATGTCATATCAGCCTTTTTAACGTTCGTGGCCTAGACGAAGGCATCGATACCGTAATATCTATGATGACATCATTTGAAGGTTAAATAAAAGTCATCTACATTTCACCTAAAATCTAAATAAACCTTGATTATTTTCTAATTCTAAATCATAGGTGGTGATCAGTAACCCTATTCCTCGAAACGGTTTTTGTTTTATAACAATTTAAAAAAAATGAGCAATCCCCATTGTTTGTGGACTGATTAACTTACAAGGGGAAATAATAAAAAGTTATTAAAATATATCCAGTGTTTTATTATTTTTTAGCACTTGTTAGTAATTTTGGAAATATATATATGCTCCAAAAATGTTCTGCTTGCTTTATCATGGTCTTAATATAAGCATTATCATAATCCACCCAAATGACATGAATATTTTTAGTTGTTTCAAATAATGGGTCTGCCACACAGAATACACCCTTCTTTTTCTTGCAAGCCAACATTTGGCACATTATTTGTGTCTTGAACTTCTCAGCAATTTCATTATTCTTAATATATGTTTTAACAGCCCTTTCCGAGGCTGGACACTTCACTTCTACTACAAAATCATCACTTACACCATCAGGCGATGCTCCCAAAATCCCATTTATGAGAATAAACCCAGATTTTCTTATTTTAAGGTTCAGTTTGCCTTCTAATGTTTGGAGTACTCTGGTTTCTAATCTCTTTCCACGTTGTATGGCTTTAGTTTCAGGAACCTTATATCCACCTAATATTTGTTCCACTAAAGCTCCGTCTGTACTGCAATGTGCCGCTTCATGTAGTTTCGAAGCTGTCAATCTTCCCTGACGTATACTGTGCCAATATTTGCTTTCAGCTTGGTCAACAGTTTTTGAACCTATTTCTTTAATAGTGGTGTTGTTAATAATTTTACCTAAATATTTAGTGAAATTTGAGAAACTGTGTACAGCTTCTTCATCAATAAACGCTAACATGATGTCAAAGATATTCATCGAGTTTGATTTGTATCCATCCACAAATTTCAAGATTAGCGAATTACTTAACTGTCTCCTGCCACACTCTTCTTGAAATTCACTTAATTTCATGCTACATTTAGGCATCAGCTTTGGAATTTTTGTTTTAGGGAATATTTCTTTACTAAGAACTGGTTCTGTATTAGCACTTGAAAGGGTTGGTTTGATCCAATAACATTCAACTGCAGTTGATGAAGGTTCTGAACTTTTCTTTGCCAGCCAAAAAAGAAGTAAGAGTGAATGTTTATAACCACCTGTAAAGACAGAAATTGGATCACTACAAGTTATTGGCAACGGTGACCTGCCTTTTTTAGGTCTTATATATATACCTGCTGATGCTGCACAGTCTTCACAGGCAGAATGAGTAATGGTATTATTTCGTTCGTCAATTTTGCATGTCACTGTATACAATTTTTTGCTAATTCTATGCTCAGGAACTATTTTGGCATTAACTATACAATCGTTTCCAGTTCGATTCACTTTGGCATACCCCACAGCGGTATTAATATAAGACGATCATATCACGAGATTATATCACGAGATGACCTAAAACATTAAGAAAACATTTGTCATTAAAGTATAATATCATTTTCTTATCAAACAAGTTAATAGATAAGTATGGGTAGATATTAAAGTAAGGATTAAACTTACATTAAAATCTTGGCTCCTCTTATTTCAGCCTAGTAATGTTGGCTACTTGCAGCCACATATTCTAATATCATTATATTGTCAACTTTCGGAAGATTCCGTGAGTCAGCTTTAACAAAAATATCATTCATGGCGATTATTTAGTTATATAGTAGCTTAAACTTTGTGTAATTTTTTTGAAGTTTTATGATCGAAAGTTTACACTCGCGTAATGAAACGAATGAGATTATTGAGATTAATCTGAGATTATGTATGGTGCAAGTATGATATGGCGCGCAAATCACAATGATTGTTGACGTGACGTTATTGACAGCTGACAGCGTTGAGACATTTTTTTGACTAATAATTAAGGCAAAGGCACACCGATCTCACGCCATTGATGACGTCATCGCAATTGAACTATTTACATTTTTTAATATTTAATTTTAAAAAAGATACGATGAATATAACGGAAATATTCAAATTACTTTCTTAGATTGCTCTATATTTTCAAATTCTAAAATAAAAAAATAGGATTAATTTTTTTGGTCAATCCCCATTGGTGTAGGTACAATAAAGTATATACATATAAATGAATAAACTTGAATAAAATTTAATAAAATAAAGGAAGCTCTTGAAGTATCTTAGGATACATGGAAGGTTGATGTCTCTTCTTATCCCATTAGGAAAAAGGCGCGAGTAAGTGTGTATGTATGAAAAATAATTTATTTGTTCTTGAGTTCTCGACCATAATATAGGTACTTATAAATTATCGTCCTATAGATTGAATTAGCTACATTCACGGTACCACTGTTTCTTTAAAGGTGCTAACTTATAACAAATATGAATATTAAAATTACTTTGGTGAACGATTCTGTGCAGTCTGAAGATAGCAGGTACAAGTAGTAGGTATTCCCGGAGACTAGACCAACTCTCCAAACCACCACCGCCCCCCTGTCATTCCCTCCCCCCGCCATGCCCTGTCTCTCGGCTTCAGGGTGGCCGTCACGGCTAAAAAAAAAAAAAAAAAAGTTTGGTGTCTATTCGGGGGTTTTCGGCCATGCTGAGTCGATTGCGCTAATCCGTTTTCGCGTACGACGCACCGTTACAAAGTTACAGAAACGTAATCTGAGGTAATTGACGAACAATTGATAACGGCCGACCCTTGATAACGACCAGCCGTCGTCGCTCAATGTTATCTCGGGTCTGTTGTCTTTTTTGTCAATGTCTGCGTCATAGCCAATGATGACTAAACCTATGATGTAAACGGGTATGTATATGATTTAAAAAAAAGTCCTTTCGCAGTACTAATGTTCTTTATTATTTTCAAAACAATATTTGAATAACTTACTTAGTATGATATCGTTATACAGCGTATTGTTAGTGAACAGGTGCTGGAAATCGGCTAATGACATACCATAATGTTTATAGTATAAATACATTAAACAATATTCGCCACATACTGGAGTGTAATCGTTTTGGATTCGATTAGTGTTGTAATTCCATACTCTGCAATTTCGATCTAAAAACGTACGATGGAAACCTGTGGGTGCTCTACCATAGGAATCAAAGTACTGACCAACTCCATTCGCGTCTATGTGTATAGCAACCCAGTGAGAACCAGGCTTATTGTCGCTATCTAAGTTGCTTATGATATATGTAGGCATATCTACATGAATCGGCAAGCGATTTGCGGCATAAACATTACATTCACTTTTTGAATCCACTTGTCTCAAGTATCTCCGTATTTCTAATGTATTCATGATCGCGTTACGATGTTATCAGGCTCGTAGATTATAAGCAAATAATGAGATCAACAATAATTTAACATATTATAGGGTCTACAAAAACTTTTGTTTTAACTGTAACATGACGTACGAGCTCCCTTTGCTCGCTCCCGCGCATAATAATTTCACTCATAATGAACATTGACCAAATTGGTCTGGTCTATGACAGAGTATCTTAACATACACTGCATTTCGAACATTCACGGTAACATAATATATACAAACACATTGTTAATAAAACAAAGAAATACTTTGTATGAATATATTTTATTGAAAGGATCAATATACAATAATGCAGACTTATTTCTAAAACATATTTAATTCTAATACGCGCTTAATTCTAATACACACTTAATTTTAAAACATTTAAGTTTACTTAACTACTATAGTCAACAGAAATGTTACGGTTTTTATCGATTTCTATAACATTATCAAATTCTGCATAGACAATACAATTAATAGTTTGTGTTAAAGCCGTATCAAAGCGAACTTCTATTCTTACGCTACCATGTTTTATAAGGTTCCAGTGATTAGAAGCATTCGCTGATAAGTCAGGTGTTAAATCGAACGCTAGCAGACAAAACCCTTTGGAATATTGATCTCTAGATATCCCGTTGCCTTCATTAAGGAAATGTATACCTGTACCCGAGAACAACGTATGATAACTAGAAGTAAAAATATTATTCCCAAATGATGGTTGTAAAGCTTTTGAAGGTATTTGTTGTCCGTCTATGTATAAACAAAATGTACTAATATCAAAATTTTCAAAGTTAAATGGGTTTTTAGAGAGATTTCCATTGAATGCTGCATTATTCACAAAACCAACTATACACCGTTTAGGTACTTGACCAAGGAATATGTTATCAAGAGTTTTACCCTGAACACCTGATGGTATCGTTAAAACTTTAACTTCAGCTCGTGTGATAGGATATTTAGCTGTCGTAGATGATAACACTTTTTGATGTGCAAGTAACACAGTTGGATTAATTCGTGCTCTACGAACAATCAGGGTTGCATCTGTAATAGTAACTTTAAATTTAAGGTCGTCAGCAAACAATTAGAACGAGTCAGTCGCTATCTAAAACAAAAAAAAACAAAAATGTATGTGTCATCTAAAGTAATGACCACTCGTTATAAGCAAAATTTCTGTTATCTGGGAATATGACTAAGTAGGTAGGGATCTGTGGTTATCGAATACAACAAAAAAGTTCAGTTATCTGAGGTATTTAGCTTACAATTCAAACAAATTGGTTCGCTATCTGAAGGTAAATTATCTGAGGATATCATTACTACGTTTCTAAAAGCAACGAGATATGGGCTGTGTATAAAAGAGAGTCCTCTCTCTCACTAAACTCAGTTAAAACGTTGTCGTCAACAGTGGATAAGTTAGTACACTATAATAAAAAGACCAAAGTACAAGTTTGATAACTGAATATCATAGTATTCTTCATACATTACAGTGTGCTGTTCATACGTTGTGGTTACTATGGCTGTAAGTATTATCATATTTCAAATAGTGTTCTTAATTACACTTATCTTTTTTTATTCGTGTGTCCATGTCAAATTTTTCAATAAGATATTTTATGTTGTTTCAGTTTCTTGATAATACATATAAACACTTTTACTATCCAGAGGAAGAGGATGAACGCAGTGATGAAGAAGGTACTCTGGGGCATAAAGTAAAGAACGCCATTCTACTAAAAAGGAAGAATGACATAGAGGAATTCTTTGAGAAATCGAAGAAGAAGAAGAAGGCCTCCAAAAAGTCATCTACTGTTGGACGCTTATCAAACGGGGGTACAGCATATATCTCTACAAACAATGACGATGGAGATAATGCATCCCACCTCATAAAAATTGAAATTTACGATCTGAAGAAGACTAAAGAAATTGCGCCGACGGAGCTATGGAAACATGCCGAGCTGCGTGTAAAATATTATACAGTAAACGATGGGGACAAGAATCTAAACAATGTATGTGATATCATATACGATATCACTAAACAGCTCGCTGCTACCGAAGATTGTGCTAAATACTTCATGAATAATTGAAGTAGTGAAGATACACAGAGACTTCTACCTTAATTTAGTTTTGTTAGTGTATGAACTATTGTGTAGTACAATCTATCTAGTAAAACAGTGCGTATTCAAGAATCCTTGTGTTAAATATAAAGATTAATAGTGATACACCATGGATACATTAAACTGTGATTTATATAATTCGGAACTCATGGTGCTTGCTGAGGAAGTGTCGTTAGATTTTATGTCATCTGAATTCAACCAGGAATTTCATATATCACAAACTGGAAAAGGAAAAAGAAAATCAGAATCTGTGACAACAACAGAAGAAGACTCAACTGCAAAAAGAATACATCTTGAAGCACCATCCACATCATCAGTGTTTTTTCAAACTGTGAGTACAGAAAGTTATGATACAATTAAATGTTCACAGTGCAATGTGTCGATAAAAAAAAAATTTTTGAGTAACCATTTGAAAAGTAATACACATAAAAATAATTCTTTAAAGAATGATTCAGAGTTAAGAAATGTTAAAATAGTTGAAAGTGCTTTCGGAAATAGAGTTATTACGTATAGAATTAAATCTGATATCATTATTGACAACAATCCACAACCTTTTCAAACACCTGAATTATTTTTAAAAGAAATCAAAGATGTCGTATTTACTTTACTTGAACGATGTATCATAGATCTTTTTATTGTAAAAGTAAATTTTATCCTCAATGCAGACTTTATACAGCTAACTAAAAACTTACGTAACACGTTCGACTTCCAAATAACTAATTACGTTTTCAGTCGTGGTGATGATAAAGATATGATTTTTTCTTTAATAACTTCTGAAATAAGTACTAAAATTTCAAATTTTGAAAAAAAAGATAGTGGTTGGAGTTTACTAAAAATAAATTACATGGATATGAATGTTAATAAATTTAACCCATTGCGGGGCTCCTTCTACATAGACCTACCATTAGACATAAAAGTTAAAAAAGCAGTAATAAATGTACAAAATAGGGATAACGAATGTTTTCGATGGGCAGTTTTATCAGCATTATATCCAGCTAAAACCCATGTTGACAGGGTAACACGTTATATTCCTTATAAAAATAAATTAAAATTTGGTAATATTTCTTTTCCTGTAAAATTGAAAGATATTAATAAATTTGAAAAACTTAATGATATTAGTATAAATGTTTTTGGTTTAGATTACGATTCTAGAAAAAAGAAAAATATTGTGGTTGGCCCGTTATATTTTACAACAGAAAAAAAAACATCCATTTAAACTTATTATACATAACTCAGGCTAACAGAGGTCATTATTGTTATATAAAAAATATTTCAAGGTTAGTAGCTCAACAAATTTCATCAAGTAAATGTGCAGTTCATATTTGTGATGGTTGTTTGTTAAACTTTACATCGCATAATAATTTAAAACAACATCAAGAAAAAGATTGTTTCCACATTTCAACAAAACTACCATCGGAATCTAATAAAAAAAGTAATTGGTTTAATGAGTTAACACCTTCGAACCAAATATCATTTAACAATTATGAACGAAAATTAAGAGTACCCTTCGTAATATACGCTGACTTTGAAGCTTTTTTGAATCCTATTAACGGATGTTCTAATAACCCAAATAATTCATCAACCGAAAACATCCAAAAACATGAAACGTATAGCTTTGGCTATTACATTAAATGTTCATATGATGATAGGCTTTCAAAGTATAGGTCACATACTGGTAAAGATTGTGCACTTATGTTTATGAAAATGATAAAAGATGATTTAGTTAATATCTGTAAAAAAAATACATTTGTTAAAAGTCCGTTACCATTAACGGAAGAAAATATTAATATGTCTAATCAAACTAAAGTCTGTTATATTTGTAATCACAGTTTAAATGAAAATTTTGAGATTTGTTATAATTGGTTTACTGGTTTATATGAAGGAGTTGGACATACACATTGTTCTAAAAAGTATAGAGTACCAAACTTCGTACCCATATTTCTACATAACTTGGGTAACTATGATTCGCATTTTATTGTTCATGGTCTCAATTTTGAAGATGGTAATATAGAAATCATTCCTGAGAATAAAGAAAAGTACATTTCTTTTTCAAAAATATTAAATATTAATAACCGTGTTATGAAATTAAGATTTCTTGATTCTTTTAAATTCATGTCTAGTAGTCTAGAAAAATTGGCTCAAAATTTATTATTGGAACAATTCAAAGAACTCAAATTAAATTTTCCATGTGAGGAAGACTTTCGGCGCTTAATACGTAAAGGTATTTATCCTTATGAATACATGACTTCATTCGAATGTTTAAACTTAACATGTCTGCCTACTCCTGACAAATTTTATAGTTCGTTAACTGATATGCATGTTACTGAAAATGATTACCAGCATGCTCAAGATGTTTGGAATCATTTCCATTGTAAAAATATGAAAGAATACTCTGATTTATATTTAAAAACAGACGTTTTATTGTTGGCCGATATATTTGAAAATTTTAGAGATGTGTGTCTTAAAACATATGAATTAGACCCAGCCCATTATTATACAGCACCGGGTTTGAGTTGGGATGCCATGTTAGTACATACTAAAATAAATTTAGAGTTGTTAACTGATATAAACAAAATTACTTTTATTGCAAAAAATATTCGCGGTGGTATATCTCAATGTAGTAACAGGTATGCTAAAGCAAATAATTCTTATATGTCAGAATATGATCCTTCTGTACCATCTTCTTTTCTAATGTATCTGGATGCAAATAACCTTTACGGTTGGGCTATGTCTCAATGTCTCCCTACTGGAAAATTTGAATGGGTTGATGTTAATACTAACTTTCATGTTCCTGACGATGCTGATTATGGTTTCATTTTGGAAGTGGACTTAGAATATCCAAAACATTTACACGACTTACATTCGGATCTGCCGTTATGTCCTGAAAATATATGTTATGGTGGTAGTAAAGACAAAAAATTGATTCCAAATTTAAATGATAAAAAGAACTATGTCATTCATTATAGGAATCTTAAACAATGTTTGAAAAGAGGACTTCGTTTGCTTAAAATTCACAAAATTCTTAAGTTCAATCAATCAGCGTGGTTAAAAGTTTATATAGATTTGAACACTCGCATGCGTTCATTGGCAACTTCAGATTTTGAAAAAGATTTCTTTAAATTAATGAATAACTCTGTTTTTGGTAAAACAATGGAAAATGTTTTAAAACGAGTAAATGTAAAATTAGTGAACCATTGGACAAATTGTGGGAAAACTCAGGGAGCTGAAACTTTAATAGCAAGACCTGAATTTCATAGTTTATCTGTATTTTCAGAAGACTTAATCGCTGTACAATTAAACAAAACACAAGTTTTATACAACAAACCGATTTACCTTGGATTTTGTATTTTAGATATTTCAAAAACTTTAATGTATGACTTTCATTATGATTTTATGAAAGAAAAATATATGGAAAATATTAAACTATTATATACAGATACTGATAGTTTAGTATACCAGATATTTACCAATAATTTTTATCATGATATTAAAGAAAATTTAGAAAATTACTTTGATACATCCGATTATCCTCCTGACAATATATATGGATTACCTCTAATAAATAAAAAGCGATTAGGATTTTTTAAAGACGAAAACAATGGCAAAATTCTTAAAGAGTTTGTAGGACTTCGAGCAAAAATGTATGCTATGGACGTACAAAATAAATTTATAGCTAAAGCAAAGGGTGTTAATAAATGTGTTACAAAAAAATTTACTTTAAATGATTATAAAAGCTGTTTGTTAGAAGAAAAAATACATTATAGTGAAATGTTAAGATTTAAGTCAATAAAACATACCATATACACACAAAAAGTTAATAAAATATCTCTTTCGCACAATGACACTAAACGATACATATTGGAAGACGCTATCAATACCCTAGCTTGGGGGCACTATAAAATTAAGAACATTTAATTTTTTATGTATGTTGTAAATATAAATAATAAATATTCTACAACCTACTGCCGCAACACGGCTTGCTTCATGCTTTAATTGTAATATAAATATGTTTTTAAGATTGTTATAAATGTTTGTCCTTATAGGTCTCTCTATTATAAGATTGTGTAATAATTATATAAAATAAAATTTAACAAATTTGTTTATAATATTGTGCCATAAATTTTTATCATTATAAGTCTGTCTATTATAAGATTGTATAATAAATGTATAAAATATAGTAAATTTGTTTATATGATTGTGGTGGCGCATGGGCCAACGTGCGCGAGTGGACTGTATTGCGGGGAAGCAGATAACTGTTCTATTGACACTTTACACACAAAACAAGACAGGTGGCCGGGCTGCCGCGGATTCGATCCAGGCAGTGAATGCAGCCCGAGAAATTAGGAGAGGATGCACTAACCTTCACGACCCACGTGTTTTTCATCGCAGCCGGTACACGGATCTTCTCTTCCTTGCTCAGGAGCTGCCGTCAGCGTCACTAGATCCCTTGAGGGACACACGAGAGGCACAATCCGATCGGTAAAGGTCTATGAAGCGGTTAAAATACAACAAATATTATTCATTTCTGAGAGACGCGCTCGCGATCCGTCCCTACGCTGGCTAGTTCAAAGCGGGAGTGACCGTCCACATCTCACACATGGCGGACGGAAGCCATATCTATGATTAGTGCGGGAGAGGAGACGGGTATAAAAGGAGTGTGTTTCCGTGTCAAAAATACAGTTTCCACTTCGGCGCAACCATTCCCCCCGGCTTGAAGGGTTACCTTCGAAACGACAAATGCGAAACAAATCTAAAGTCTAATCTAAATCTAGGTTTGGGAAATAACAACTAAAATATAAACCTAGATTGGAGCTCGTGCCTACTGCTGGCTAGGCAGCGGGCAGAGGCGAACAAACAACACAACGCAACAGTCTCGACCAAGACGAGACGCGATTAGCCAACAACAAAATAAGGGTCTCTTCACGTGGGACCGATACAACAAGCGAGTGCTTCTTCTCCTCGGGTGGTTCGGAAACCGTAGTGGGATTGAATTGACTAACTGGCCACCCATCTAACGCGGCATGAATCCAGGACGGTCCACCAAACCACAACGGGTGATCCAAAATTTGCGAAGGAAGCAATCCACGAGAGAGACAATCGGCTGGGTTGTCGGTGCCAGCAACGTGAAAGAGATTATGTGGCGCCAATTCAGATTGAATTTTGCCACTCTATTAGCGACGAATGTGTCCCAACGATGGGGCGAAGAGTGGGCCCAACACAAAGCGACTGTTGAGTCCTAAAAGCTAAAATTCTACTAATATTAATGCGAAAATTTACAATTATGTCAAATAAATTACCTTAAAGATTCCGACCACAATACAAAATGTCATTAAGCGACACGGAAGTGCTAGTCTTAGCACTGCCATCTAGAACTACGCGGAGTTTAGTAGTAAGCTTATCTTCTCTAATAACTCCGTGGTGCGGGATAACGTACGAAGGCGGGGTCTCGTCAGTGTCCGCAGGCGCAGGTGAGATGTAACCTTTATCTAAATATTCGTTGACAACCTCATCATAGGCTTGCTTTAACTTTGGAGACGCCTGCATCTTTCGTTCTAAACAAAGAAAGCGTCTTTCAGCGGATGCACGGGAGTCGCCGAGCGAAAAAATATCTCCCTTGAAAGGGAGCGCGACAACATAACGACCCTGCTCATCGCGAGTAGTCGTGCGACAATAAATCTCCTCAGCCATCTTGTCATCAGGGCTTAGGATTGGTGGGACATTGACCTCCTCAATCTCCCAAAACTTGCGGATGGTAGACTCCAGTGGCGGCTCGACGGTGCAACAGAACGAGGCAGTCGAGTGACTAAAACTATCCATAGAAGCGGGTGCAGAACCAATTATAACAAAACCCAGAACTGTTTCCAGGGCGTGCGGAGCGGGGTACGTCGGACCCCCTTGAACCTTACGTGATAACTGGAGGTGCGGGAGAATTGAAGCGCCGATCAATATATCGACGACTCCAGGAACAGCGTAAGTCTCATCAGCTAAAGGTAAGTCTTTAAATTTCGTTAATAAAGACGTGTCAACTGGGACGGTAGGCAACTGTTCAGTTATTTTATCCGTAACGAACGAATCCATGTCAAACCAAATTTTATTATTAAAACGAGATCCAAACCTCGTTTTAACTGTGCCATGAACAGCTGACCGTAAACCTCCAAAACCCGTCACCACTGAGTAGGTTGAACGCCTATCAACATTGAAACCAAGACGTTGACAACAATCTTGAGTAATAAAATTACTTTGCGAAGCGCCATCTAATAGCGCTCGAACAATGTGCGGTTTACCTAATGCATCAACAATAACCACGCGAGCGGTCGCAAGACAAACCGTAGTGAGGGCAGCACTAGCGGAGAACGAACACAAGGTGACGTCATTCGTAGCGGTCCCCGGGCAGGCCGGAGCGCGTGCGAGCTCGGGCTGCGGCTGCGGCGCAGGCTGCCGCGCGTCACCGCTCGACGAACCAACTGTGCTCACCTTGGATGCGGCATTACTATTTTCAAAATGAAGCAAAGTGTGGTGTCTCGCTTGACATTTGCGACAACCATTTCCACTATTACATAAACCCACGCGGTGTTTAGTACCGAGACAATTAAAACAAAGATTATTAGCGCGAACAAATTTATAACGATCACTAGGCGACAATTTTAGGAAACCAGGACACTTGTACAGTTGCGAGTGATGAGTACTACACAAAGAGCAAACAGGTGATTGTACACGTGCTGGTGCGGTATTAACATAAGTATGGGTTGACCTCAGTGACCTCGATGACGCATCTATTTTGCGCGCGGGACTAACAACTGTCTTCGCGCCTTCATGTTTCGATGAAGAGCGTTGTAATATTTTTATATGCTCGCGAACAAAACCTTCTAAGTCTTCGAACTTAGGAATTTTATTGCCGCGATGATCCGACTCAAACAAACGAATGGTTTCGGAATCTAATTTCCTTAAACCCATATACAAAAATACGAAGTCGCAGAGGTCATCAATCTTTAGGTTCTTTACAGCGCGAACAGCTGACGCGAAAGTGTCTAGAAATTTCTCTAAGTTTTGATCGTTACATGCCGTAATAGATTTCAAATCAAACATCTGATCCAAATAGGCGTTAGCTACCGATCTTTTATCCTCATACTTAGCTTTCAAAGTATTTAAAATTAAATTATAATTCCCGGCACTAAACGTAATTCCAGCGCAAACGGTTATAGCTTTACCAGTCAATTTTTCAACAAGATAATGCAATTTTTCGTGATCTGTCAACGAATCGTTCTTATCTATTGTATTCTCAAAACTATCTATAAATCGACACCAATTGCGAATGTTACCATCAAATTCGGGTATTTGAATTGGTGGCAACTTAGGTCGGTCGCGAGTGGGGTTGGGTCGGTCAGACGGCTTCTCCAAACTCCTCGCGACGCGCTTGATACGACAATACAAATCGTCAAACGACGACAAGGCTTGATAACTCACTGAGTAATCGGGATCCAAATTCAACTCTAAAACGTTGATGTCATGCACTAAGGTTTCGAAATCCGCGCGTAGACTATCTAAGTTTTCTATAGAACACAAGAACGAATCTCTGATGACCAAATCAGAGGTTTTAAGTGCACTATCATAAATCGATTGTACGCGAGAGTAAATCATTTCTTTTTTAGCGTATAAAAGTTTCAATTGAACCTTACCGGTCTTATCAACCTTTGGGGACATGTTTACAATTAAATCTCAAACTAAAGTGCGGTAAACAATAAATATGAAATGACTTAATCCTAGCGGTACAGAGCAGCGAGGCGGCGCGAGCGTTAACTATGTAGGTAGGTAGGTGCTTACAACTGTGAATGCACGCTTGAACAAACGCGCATAGCAACAAGGTCGTACCTACGCGATGGTCGCTGTCTAGATTCAACTATTATTTCCGAGATTAAGTATTGCGTAATATCTATTCAAATTAAAATACTTTCGTATGAATTGGGATGAGATGCGAGCGAGGTAGGCACAGCCACGTGTCTACCCACGCAGGTACTAGGCAAATACGACGTGAGCCGAGAACAACGTAATTGAAAAAAACAAAACAAAGCCAAATGCGTTAGGTATTACACTGTGCCTATGCACTAGGGTGTCTGAGTATACCTAAGATCTAAGCCTAAATGTCTGGATGCGGGGTTTTCTACTAAAATAACCAGGCACTTAGGTGCGATGCGAAAATTGCGAACTACGATTAAGTGTTGATATGATACCTAACCTATTTATGTATTAGGTAGGTACAACGCGAGCCAGCGGCGAACGGACAACAAATTCTAAGCCTAAGTGTCTGGATGCGGGGTTTTCTACTAAAATAACCAGGCACTTAGGTGCGGTGCGCTCATTCCCATTAGAATAATAACAAAATACGAACTACGGCTAAGAATCCGGCTCGATCCGGACCAAAAATGGTGGCGCGTGGGCCAACATGCGCGAGTGGACTGTATTGCGGAGAAGCAGATAACTGTTCTATTGACACTTTACACACAAACAAGACAGGTGGCCGGGCTGCTGCGGATTCGATCCAGGCAGTGAATGCAGCCCGAGAAATTAGGAGAGGATGCACTAACCTTCACGACCCACGTGTTTTTCATCGCAGCCGGTACACGGATCTTCTCTTCCTTGCTCAGGAGCTGCCGTCAGCGTCACTAGATCCCTTGAGGAGCACACGAGAGGCACCATCCGATCGGTAAAGGTCTATTAGGCGGTTAAAATACAACAAATATTATTCATTTCTGAGAGACGCGCTCGCGATCCGTCCCTACGCTGGCTAGTTCAAAGCGGGAGTGACCGTCCACATCTCACACATGGCGGACGGAAGCCATATCTATGATTAGTGCGGGAGAGGAGACGGGTATAAAAGGAGTGTGTTTCCGTGTCAAAAATACAGTTTCCACTTCGGCGCAACCAGATTGTGTTATAAATGTTTATCATTATAAGTCTGTTTAAGTAATAATTTTTTTAAATAAAATATATAAATGCTTATTTTCTTAACAAATTGTTTCATTCTTTGTCTATATCCTAACTTACTTAGACGTTTTTCAAAATGATCCACTTCAATCATCCATTTACTGCGATAGTTGCTGGTCCAAGTGGATGTGGAAAGTCAGTCTTTGTAACAAATTTTATAAAATTTGTTAAAGATGTTTGTAACACAAATTTTGATCAAATAACATGGTGTTTTGATGAAATGCAACCTTTATACAATATACGAAATGTTAATTACATCCAAGGCATACCAGATCTAACTATGTTTAGTGGAAAGGATCCTCAACTCCTAATAATTGATGACTTAATGAGAGAGTCTGATGGACGTATTGTTGATATATTCACAAAAGGAAGTCATCATAGAAATTTAAGTGTGTTTTACATATCACAAAATTTATTTCATCAGGGAAAAGGTCAACGAGACATATCTCTGAATTCAAGTTATATAATTTATTTTAAAAATCCAAGAGATAAAACACAAATACGATACTTGGCACGACAAGTATTTCCAGAAAATCCAAAATACTTGGAAGATTCTTACAAAGACGCAACTAACAATGCACATGGATATCTTATGATTGATTTAAAACAAGAAACAAATGACATGTGTCGTATTAAAACAAAGATATTTCCATGTGATGGATATTGCACTGTTTACATACCATCAAAAGGGTTTAAATATAGTAGAAATCAACAGATATCCATTAGTTACTAACAATGCATGGAAGCACAAAGACGCATAAAGGCCTATTAAGCGCTCTGATTACACTTAAACCAAAATATCAAAAAGCTCTTTTAAAAGCCTGCGATGAAGAAGAAATAAATTGTATTTGTGAATGTATTCATAACGTTTTACAAGGAAAAATAGAATTGAAAGAAAAAGAAAGATCAAAATTGAAAAAATACAAAAATATTCTACGAAAAATAGTACGGAAGGGATCACACAAAATTAGAAAACATTTAATAATACAAAAAGGTGGTGCATTTCTACCACTAATATTGGGTTCTGTTCTAAGTGCCTTGGTTAGTACACTTGTCTAAGAAAAATGGATAATGCTAAAAAAATGTTACTCATCGATCCATCTCTATTAGAAAAGTTAAAACAACCTAACGCGGTTGATACTCCATTATCTCGTTTAGACACAGATATGCAAAACATTTTAAATAGCGATATGGATGATCGAAAGAAGTGTATTTTATATTTACAAACTCTACAAAGATATTTAAACTTCACCAAAGAGGAGCGACAACCCTATGAAATACCAATAATAAATCAAGACTCGAAAAGATCGGTGAAGTATATTACTGATGATGAAGATAATATATCTACAGTCCATTCTAACACACCAGTAAAGGAAGTAAGTTTGCAAGAAACTAATGAAGGACCATACACATCTAATTACATTTTAAAACTTATACCAAAATCCTATATAAAAAAGGGGGAATCACTGTTGAACTTACTCTCTTTGAATAAATATAAGATTAATTGGGATGAGACAGGCACTGTGGTTATAGATGGTCAAAAAGTTCCTGAAAGTAATATTGTTGATTTGGTAAATGATTCATTGAGGACACTTAAAAATAGTGAACCTACTGGATGGCAAAAATTCGCTACAGCTTTAAAGGAAATCAAAGTACCGCTTATATATATTGGTAACACAAAAAGATCTGAATATATTAAAAAGCTACAATCACAAGAGCATCAAGATTCAATCCCAGCAGATGAATTATTTTCTACACCAATAACTGAAAGTAAATTTCGTAAAAAGATAAAAAGAAAAATTGATTGGGAAAAATGGACCCCATATTAGAATTAAATAAGATTTATTATGATTCTTCACATCCTGCAGGGTACAGTAGCCTTAGCAAATTAACCAAAGCAATGAAAGGTAAATTGAAAAGAGATGATGTGAAGAACTGGTTAAAGTCACAAGAAACATATACATTACATAAACCTGTACAAAGAAACTTTTCAAGAAATAAATATATTTTATCTAATATTAACGAACTGTGGCAGGCTGACTTGAGTGATATGAGAACTTACTCAAATTATAATGATGGGTTCAACTATATTCTTTGTGTTATTGACGTGTTTAGTAAATATGCTTTTGCGAGACCAATGAAAAAGAAAAACTCTGAAACAATCAAAGCATGTTTCGAGAGTATATTCATGGAAGCTAAAGTTACACCTACACATATACAATCTGACAAAGGGACAGAATTCGTATCCAAAGACGTACGAAAATACTTTACTTCAAAAAATATTAATTATTATACTACTAATAATCCTGATATTAAAGCAAGCATTGTAGAAAGATTCCAGAGAACTCTAAAGATGAAAATGTGGCGGTATTTCACACATAAGAACACGCATAAATATATTGATGTTTTACAAGATTTGCTGTACTCGTATAATCATAGTTATCATTCTAGTATCAAAATGTGTCCATCTGAAGTTAATCGTGGTAATATCATTACTGTATGGGAAAATTTATATTACAAGAAAGGAAAAGACAAACCTTCTAACATCGCTTTATCGAAGTTTCGCGTTGGTGAGTTTGTCAGAATAACGAAACATAAACATATTTTTCAAAAAGGTTATGAATCTAACTGGAGTGATGAAATATTCATAATATCTTCCGTAATTCGCCGGTCTCCATGGTTAGTATACACTCTTAAAGACCTAGAGGGCGAAGAGATAATAGGAACTTTCTATGAAAAAGAGTTACAGAAAATCATCTTTGACCCCACTGCCAATTTTAAAGTAGATAAAATAATACGTTCTCGATATTCTGGTGTTAGAAAAGAAGTGTTAGTCAAGTGGAGAGGTTATCCAGACAAATTTAATAGCTGGGTCTTGGCTACTAATTTGAAAGAAATATGAACAAACAAAGCTTTTATCTAACTTTACTAAGTAATAGTTCCATGGAATACTTTCCAGATAACAAAACATCAATTTTTTCCACAAAATTACCGAAACCAATAATACTAGAAGGAGAATGGAAGGTTGGCGTTGTGGAATTCCAGTATCCATGCACCATGTTTACGGTTCAAGAACATGAAAATGTTATATACATTGCAAAATTAGCACAAATGCCTAATGAAAAAAAAGAATCTCTAATATATTACAAAATACACATTCCTGCAACGAATTATGACAATATTAATCACATTTTAAAGGCAATGAATAATATTCGAGAAAAAATAAGATTTCGTTATGATGAGATATCAAAGTTTGTTGTGGTTAGTGTATCAGATGAAAATATAAAATCCATAACATTATCATCCAGATTAGCCCTTCAATTAGGTTTTGAACCAAATAGAAACTTAGTAGAAAAAAATATAGGAAAATGTCCGGCTAATTTACACTTAGGCTTACCATCGCAAATATTTGTTTATTGTGATATAGTTGAACCACAAATTGTTGGGGATGTGATGACTCCACTTCTGCGAATTATACCATTAGATCCCTCGAAATACATTTATGGTGCTAATAAAATGCATGTTTTTTCTCCACCCCATTATTTGCCTGTTATGCGTAGAGAATTTGATACCATTGAAATAGATATAAGATCAACCACTGGTCAAAAGATACCATTCCAATTTGGGACAGTGTGCATTAAACTTCACTTTCAAAAATTATAATGTATTCTCAACATGATAATATCTCATGTCCTTACCAACACTATTATTCCCATCAAGCTGGATCAGGTATAGGAGTGATCTATAGGGGAGCACCATATCAAAAAGGACATGGTATTGGAAGTTTTCTTGGGGGATTATTTCGATCTGTTTTTCCATTACTATCTAGTGGAGCTAAAGCAATTGGTAAAGAAGCCTTAAATGCTGGCGTTGGTCTGTTGTCGGATATGGTCAGTGCACGTCCTATGGAGGAATCAATTAAATCCCGACTCAAAGAGGTCGGTACCAATTTGAAACGCAGAGCTGATAAGAAAATAAATAGCATCAACATGTCTGGATCAGGATATATAACGAAACGGAAACGTCTTTCTACATTCATTCCTTCGATAACAGCGAGAGTGAAAGCCGCAAAAAAATTGAAAAGTGATCATATTAAAGATATATTTTCGAATTAACTATGTCTTTTTTACATAGTCAATCTTGTGAATGTGTTAAGTCTGAACTAGATTTATTTGCATTACCAACAACTCAAACTAGTATTGAAAGTGGAATATGGATACACTATAAGCCCATTTCGTCCCTTGCTGACGATGGACCTATTGAATTTCAAATACCCGGAGCAGGCGACGACTACGTTGATTTATCTCATACTTTACTTCAACTAAAAGCGAAAATATTAACCCAGGATAATACAAAACTTGCTACTAGTGCAGTAGTTGCTCCAGTTAACAATTGGTTACATTCGCTTTTTAGTCAACTCGATGTGTACTTAAACCAAAAACTTGTATCACCTCCAAATAATACATATGCTTATCGAGCTTACATAGAAACACTATTGAACTATGCACCTGCAGCTAAAAACTCGCATCTATCATGCAGTCTTTGGTATGAAGACGTAGCTGGGAAAATGGACGAGATGGATGATAAAAATGAGGGATTTACAAAGAGACAACAAATGGCTAGTGAAAGTAGAGAAATAGAAATGATTGGTCATCTTCATGGTGATATATTTAATCAAGAAAAATTTTTGATTAATGGTGTTGATATGTGTGTAAAATTAGTTCGCTCTAGGGAGAATTTTAATCTAATGGCTTCTTCGCATGACCTTAAATTTAAAGTTACTATTACAGATGCAACCCTGATTGTTCGTAGAGCACGAATTAATCCAACTGTGTTACTTGCACATCAAAAAGTGTTATCATCTACGACAGCTAAATATCCTATCACACGAGCTGAAGTTAAAGTTTTAACGATACCATCAGGTGTTCAGGGTAAAACTCTTGATAACATATTCCTTGGTCAAGTACCTAAACGGTGTATAGTTGGTTTTGTGAATAATGCAGCATTCAATGGAAATCTCTCTAAAAACCCATTTAACTTTGAAAATTTTGATATTAGTACATTTTGTTTATACATAGACGGACAACAAATACCTTCAAAAGCTTTACAACCATCATTTGGGAATAATATTTTTACTTCTAGTTATCATACGTTGTTCTCGGGTACAGGTATACATTTCCTTAATGAAGGCAACGGGATATCTAGAGATCAATATTCCAAAGGGTTTTGTCTGCTAGCGTTCGATTTAACACCTGACTTATCAGCGAATGCTTCTAATCACTGGAACCTTATAAAACATGGTAGCGTAAGAATAGAAGTTCGCTTTGATACGGCTTTAACACAAACTATTAATTGTATTGTCTATGCAGAATTTGATAATGTTATAGAAATCGATAAAAACCGTAACATTTCTGTTGACTATAGTAGTTAAGTAAACTTAAATGTTTTAAAATTAAGTGTGTATTAGAATTAAGCGCGTATTAGAATTAAATATGTTTTAGAAATAAGTCTGCATTATTGTATATTGATCCTTTCAATAAAATATATTCATACAAAGTATTTCTTTGTTTTATTAACAATGTGTTTGTATATATTATGTTACCGTGAATGTTCGAAATGCAGTGTATGTTAAGATACTCTGTCATAGACCAGACCAATTTGGTCAATGTTCATTATGAGTGAAATTATTATGCGCGGGAGCGAGCAAAGGGAGCTCAACGTCATGTTACAGTTAAAACAAAAGTTTTTGTAGACCCTATAATATGTTAAATTATTGTTGATCTCATTATTTGCTTATAATCTACGAGCCTGATAACATCGTAACGCGATCATGAATACATTAGAAATACGGAGATACTTGAGACAAGTGGATTCAAAAAGTGAATGTAATGTTTATGCCGCAAATCGCTTGCCGATTCATGTAGATATGCCTACATATATCATAAGCAACTTAGATAGCGACAATAAGCCTGGTTCTCACTGGGTTGCTATACACATAGACGCGAATGGAGTTGGTCAGTACTTTGATTCCTATGGTAGAGCACCCACAGGTTTCCATCGTACGTTTTTAGATCGAAATTGCAGAGTATGGAATTACAACACTAATCGAATCCAAAACGATTACACTCCAGTATGTGGCGAATATTGTTTAATGTATTTATACTATAAACATTATGGTATGTCATTAGCCGATTTCCAGCACCTGTTCACTAACAATACGCTGTATAACGATATCATACTAAGTAAGTTATTCAAATATTGTTTTGAAAATAATAAAGAACATTAGTACTGCGAAAGGACTTTTTTTTAAATCATATACATACCCGTTTACATCATAGGTTTAGTCATCATTGGCTATGACGCAGACATTGACAAAAAAGACAACAGACCCGAGATAACATTGAGCGACGACGGCTGGTCGTTATCAAGGGTCGGCCGTTATCAATTGTTCGTCAATTACCTCAGATTACGTTTCTGTAACTTTGTAACGGTGCGTCGTACGCGAAAACGGATTAGCGCAATCGACTCAGCATGGCCGAAAACCCCCGAATAGACACCAAACTTTTTTTTTTTTTTTTTTAGCCGTGACGGCCACCCTGAAGCCGAGAGACAGGGCATGGCGGGGGGAGGGAATGACAGGGGGGCGGTGGTGGTTTGGAGAGTTGGTCTAGTCTCCGGGAATACCTACTACTGGTACATGTTGTAAAAACGTTTTGAACGATGATCGAACAAACTCGACAGCTCAAAATCAGCTTTGAGATTTCAATTTCCGTGTGGTTCCCGCCAGAGTAGAGTGAAGGCCACCCCATCTCTTCCCATGCGGTGTCGAGAAGTACTTTTCCAGTCAGATGAAATTATCAATATCAATCAATTAGCCCACCACAATCCACTGCTGGACATAGGCCTCTCCCAATGTGCGCCATTTTGTCCGATCCTCTGCCTTCCGCATCCAGTCTGTCCCAGCCACCTTTTTCAGGTCATCCGTCCATCTGGCTAGGGAGTTTCCTACCTTTCGTTTATCTTCTCGCGGTCTTCACTCTAGGAGTCGTTTGCTCCAACGGCCATCGGTCCTTCAACAAACGTGGCCTGCCCACGTCCACCTTAGCTTGCTTATTCTGTGACCTACGTCGGTAACTTTAGTTCTCTGTCGGATAACCTCGTTCCGAATTATATCTTTCAGAGAAACTACAAGCATTGCTCGCTCCATAGCCCGCTACGCGACTTTTAAGCTATGGACAAGCTATGGTTTTTACCGAGCTGGATAACCTGCCCCAGGTAGATATATTTTTGAACTACTTCGAGTGTCGCCCCTGCCAACCGGTCTCGGTGCAACATGCTCGTTGATCATAATTTTGGTCTTATCCAAGTTTACACCGAGGCCGACGCGTCGAGAATCTCCATCTAGGCTATGCAGCATCTCGCCCAGTTGATTCACGATTCCGCTACTATGACGATTTCGTCGGCAAACCGAAGATGTGAGGTGAATTAATTTAAAAGAAAAAAAAAATCTCAAGAAGAGTATTAAAATGTTTTTACTGGGTCTTAGCACGAGTGTGACGCACCTAGTATTGCACACGTCCAAAGGCCACGATAAGCATGGGCCCTGTGCTTGTTTGCCGCCTATGTGACATAAAAAAGCCCTACCTTCTCCCAAGTAACCTATGCCAATAAAATACTGTCATCAAGTAGGTGTACTTCACAATTCATTGGTCGGTCATGCACCAGTTCATGCAAAGACCGAAGGTTAGATGACAAACGCGTTTTATTAGCTGACCAGCGTCCGGAACGAGAGTTCTCCTATAAGCAGCTATCGCTGTGAATTCGTATAAATACATCATTTTCAAAGCGTTTACTGAAAGGTAATGGTTGGATAAAGGCCAGTTTAAAAGCCGTTGTTAGGTCATTCGCTTGAAAACACAATACTTGAATAAAGTTGCCATTAGCATCAGTGATTCATCTACTTAGTGTATACTCGTATGTAACAAAACTACCATATACCTGCATTACAAAACAAGTTTAAAACTAAAACCCAACCACTGAAAAATCACGCTCTATAAAAATAATCTTATACAAGAAAATAATAATATTTGGGGCAACAGGTATAATTTATAACATAACACAACAAAAACTCACGCCTATATCCCCGAAGGGGTAAGCAGAGGTGCTAGCACCCACATTTCGCCAGTTTATGTTTAGGTCCCAATGTAATAGGTGGCGAGCCTATTGCCATTAACCGGGCACTTATAAACCATACATATTTGATATGTGCTAATTAAAGCCCTTTCAGCTGAAACTAAACACGACAATATTTATCTCAAAATTATTTTTTAATACAGTACTTTATGACTGCTAGAGGGCGCCACATTACTTTCAGGGACACATTACATAGCCTATAACCAGCGCCCGATTAAGACGCTTCTAACGATATCTCATTTGTCTAGTTCTAATAACTAGTTGAGGAGCAATGAGGATCACAAACATTGTACTTCTGTTTCAACTTTTAACGGTCGTTACTATGTGATAAATAATAATGCTGGGCCTTAATGAATATGTAATAGAGATAGACGATGTGTTACTAGGCCAATGGACTGCTAATTATGGTTATACAGTTAGTTCCACGTCAATTTATAGACAAATGAGCATCGTATGTATATGGAAATATACTGTAAGATAAGATAAATACTCTTTATTGCACACCAAACTTAGGAGACAAAGAAGTTAGATAGTTGTACAATGGGCGATCTTATCGCGGTCTGCGATCTCTTCCAGACAACTAGTGTATGGACTATACTGCCAGGAATCTGTACACTGTAGTAGGTATAGTATAAATCAATTATCTTATATGAATATTTAGCGTGTGACAAGCAATAAGTCAAGATACAATACCTAACTACCATTGTATTGTTCAATAGGCATAGAAATGTGGACTGTAACGAAAACGATTTGTGAGATTACCAACAGTTGATGATTGCATGACTGTCCTGTCCTTGCGGACGTCTTCACAATAATAATTGTAATATAATGAACATGTTGTGCTATATTATTGTCATTAAAAGTACTACCTACTGAAGAGAAAAAAAATCAATATAAATTAAGTACAATATTTTTTTTTTACATATAACACGTCAATTAGACTTCGCCTTGCCTGATGGTAAGCTGAAGGCAAAGTCTCAGAAAAGAGAGTCACCATTACTTACATACCATGTGACGATGGTGACACTCAGCTTCACGGCCTCATCATATGCTTTTTCACGCCCCGCTTACAGGAACCGGGAATGTAGGAAGAAGGAAACACGTGAGCTGGTAATGAATTCCAGGCCTTAATGGTGCGGCAGAGGAAAGAGTCACCGAACCACTTGGTTCTTGATCGGATATTCTGCACCGTGTACAGGTTACATCTAAGACCTGCACGTGTTGTCCTGTGTAGGAAAGGGGAGGGTGGGACTAATTGGAAGAGCTCATCAGAACACTCACCATGGTACAGACGGTAACATACAGCCATGGAATCAGATCATACTTTTTTTTTTACGTGCGCAAAATCCCCACGGATACCTCCCCACCGGAGCCGGTGGAGGAGGTTATGTCGGACTCGAACCGACTAAAACGCACGCCGCCTGAAGCGACCCGCTTTGGTTGCCGAAGGTGAGGTTGACAGGCATTTCCCTCGCACCCCGGCCGACCCAGGGCCATCTCTCACGATCTGGCCCTCTTCTCGGGTGTGGGGACTACAGTCCCCAACTCGTCCCCGGAAACGTGGAGGCGCGCCAGGCGCGCCTCTGCTGCGGCCTGCTTCTGCCAGGGTGACAGGCGGCTCCACCTGTCACCCCCAGGCCGGCGCTCATGGGGGGCGGAGGTCGTTCATCGACCTGGAATCAGATCATACTTATAACGTAACTACACTCCATTTGGTCAGGTATTTACTTAACTAAACATAAATAAACTTGATGTGTCTTTTTAATGTTTTATTTAAAAAGTCAGTTTATAAATATTTTTCCGTTTAGAAACTTATTTTTAAGACTAAAAACCGAAAATGAATCACTAGTCAGTCAGTTATTTAGCCTAGTGTACCTACCTATTTTTTTAATATACTTATATGTTTTCATAAAAAGTCGCCACAAGATTGTTTACCTTTAGCACAGATCATCATCATCATCATCATCATCATCATGTCAGCCACATATAGTCCACTGCTGAACATAGGCCTCTCCCACAGACTTTCAGAATGACCGATCTAAAGCAGCCCGCATCCAGTGCTTCCCGGCGACCTTCATGAGGGCGTCCTTCCACCTGGCCATTGGGCGTCCTACGCTACGTTTGCCCGTACGCGGTCGCCATTCCAGAACTTTTTTGCTCCATCGGCCATCTGTTCTGCGCGCTATGTGTCCCGCCCATTGCCACTTCAACGAGCTAATCCGCTGGGCTACGTCGGTTACTTTTGTTCTGCTACGGATATCATCATTTCTGACGCGATCACGTAAGGAAATACCTAGCATAGCCCTCTCCATAGCTCGTTGAGCGACTTTGAGCTTTTTCAGGAGACCTATAGTGAGGGACCACGTTTCAGATCCGTGAGTCAGCACTGGCAACACACATTGGTTAAAGACTTTCGTCTTCAGGCACTGAGGTATGTCGGTAGCCTCCCGAACGCTGCCCAGCCGAGTCGGATTCGTCGATGTACCTCGTCCTCGAAGCTGGAATTTCCTACTTGGATCAGTTGACCCAAGTAGACGTACTCGTCAACAGCCACTTAGCACAGATAAAATAATATAATTCTTATGTTAAGTACCAATATCTAAACGAATGGGCAACGACTCGCTTCGCGCGGAGGTCCCGAACCAAGCGTCTCTCGCTTAGCGTGCATGTACCTAAAGTTTTATTTATTTTTACAATTGCAATATCATCAGAAGCATTCATTTTTCAAAGCATATCCTGTTCCTTACAATATTTTGGGATTGGTGACAGTACAATTAATGCAGACTCTTTGCACTTTTATTATCAAGTTTTATAATAAAATATTGCCTCGGAAAGTTTTCCTTATGCTGATCTCAGAACTGGTTAACCTACCTAAGGCCTTAGTTACTGACAACAATTACAATAAGTAGGTAGGTGTCGAATTACTTGATAACTAGGTACTGTCGAAAGTTTATGGTAATGTCACTCATTCGGATTATGTCGCGATTTATTTGGTAGATATTATTTTTATTATTTACATTTGACCCGACCGACCGACCGAAGACCTCACCCGCCACAGTATATAAAATTATATTGTTTTTTTTCTCTTTTTGCGTTGTTTTTTTTTTGTACTGTAATGCTGTGTATCACAATAAACATTTTTTTCTATCTTTCTTTCGGTTACTTTTCAGCAGACATGGTCGCGGGTTACCTACACATGGATGTTGTCAGATGACAACTAGAGTAGACCGTAGAGTAGGGACCCACCGTAGAACCCACCCTACCCTTAAGTGTGTCAAAAAGTTGACTGATGGCCTTACCTACCTTAATCACTTTGAAAGGTGTTGTTCGGTACTAAGTACCTAGTCCATGCATGCATAGCCATAAGTTTTTAAATGAAGTAATGTAATATTATTAAAATGTATACCTACATATTTATTAAAGTCTTAGCAAAAAAAAAATTACTCGAAATAGCCACCTTTGGCTTTTATACAGGCCTATAATCTGTTTGGCCGCGAAACTATGGATTTAGGTACGCACTGTTTACTGTTGGTTTACTGGAAATTTTGCCACTGCTTGCTCCTTTTTATACTACCGAGGTAGCAAACGAGCACTAGGCCGAGGCCCATCTGATAGCAAACAGTTAACGTATTACGTAAATATCCTATGAACACTGGCAACACTAGAGGTGAGAAAGAGGCGGTCAGAATGGACAAAAGGTTCGGGAGCGTTACAATTTTCCGTGTAGGTAGGTACGTAATTAGACTTTCCCATGATTCGTCATTCTCTGAGCAGTCTGAACCTTTTCCCAACTTAATTAGGGTCGGTTTTCCGGTCTACTGTGATGCGGCTGAATTTCGATATTTCCCACCACTCATCATTCTTTGAGCCTTATCCCAACCCAGGTTTTCCAGTCTAACTAAGATGCGGTTGAACTTTGATACTTTCCGTGAAGCTGGCAGTCGCTGATCTCCCACAACCAATTGGCGATTTCGAAATTTTGTTAGACTACTCGGATTTTTGAGGGCTTCATTTACCCGTAATTATTATTATTATTGGGGTACAGGCCAGCAGTTGAAACGACTGATATCAGCCTGCATCTCATTGTTCACTACACTGTTTTCACTACTCAATGTTATTGTTGATTATTGCCATAGATGTACAAAAAACATCCAGGACCAACGCGTGATCACCGATAATTTTCCATCATTTTACTCACCATCTCTTCCCATGCGATGTCGTACAAGGCAACTAAGAGATAGGACAGTTTAACATCACTTAACATCAGATAGATATATACAGCCCAGACTCCGCCTCAGATGCATGGCTCGAGTCAACAATAGTGCCCGGAAAACGGCAATAGACTCACCCTCTATTACTTGGGACAGAATACAATAAATTGGTGAAATGTGGGTGTTAATTCTCTGCCTAACCGTCCGAGGATAAAGGCGTGATTATATATATGTATGTATTATACTCGGAAAATTCCACTTGTAGGTAGATAGGTATATTTGTGTATAGTTATTTATTTGAATTTGTCAAACCCACATAAATTAGGATTTTAAGAACATATATCAAAATGTAAATGTTTAAAATACTTGTCAAAATACACAAATTGCCCCGCCAACACTGTTTATATTCACTTGTAATAATTATTTTCTCAAATAGAGCACTGTAATTGGTATTACTTAAATCTTTTTAAGGAACATTGGACAAACATTTACTTACAATATTTGCAAGCTAAAATAATAAATTACGTAATATGTAAAAATATGTAGAATGGTGGGTGTTAATACCTCTGCCTAATCCTTTGAGGATTTACTGACGTGAATATATGTGTATGTAAATCATCAACATCGTCTTCCAAGCGCTACTCACTATAACACCTCACCTTCGGCAACCAAAAACGACACACGCGCCGTGCGTTTTAGTCGACTCGAGTCCGACATAACCTCTCCCATTCGTGGGGATTTTCCGCACCCATAATTAAAGCATAAGGCATAAAATAAGACTAACCGCGGTCTCGGGTTCCATCCCAGGTTTTACCATGGCACACACCAACTTTTCGAAGTTATGTGTGTATTTATCGCACGTTTATAAGTGCCCGGTTAATGGCAATAGGCTCGCCCACCTTTTACATTGGGATCTAAACATAAACTGGTGAAAAGTGGATGCCAGCACCTCTACCTACTCCTTCGGGGATATAGCCGTGAGTTTATGTTATGTTGAAGTTGTTTTGTAAAAAATAAAGCCACCGCACCGTCTCTCGATCGAGATGTTATCGGAACTTTTTTCTTTTACTTTTTTGTAAGGACCAACGCTTGGATTACAGGCGAGCTGGGGATTTATAGGAGTGAATATATGTGTGTATGTAAATCATCAAGATCCTCAGGTTCGCTTGCCGATTTGTACTCATTCACCTTGCATGATCTTCGGTTTCCATGGCACTGAGACTATTGGTAATCGCTTCATCTACTCGGACGACGCCAAACCAGCACTTTTTGAGTATAATCAGGATCAGTTGGGGCAAAGTCATGGCAGAGGCGTTATTGCCTAACATTTATTATTATTATTATTATTATTGTTTGATACACTTGCAGCTAAAAGCTGATGCGTGTATATCACTGCACTTGTGTTTAACATTCCAAATGTTTGTCCAGTCTATTTTTAAAAATGTTTATGCTAGGAGCACTTATTATTGTTTCTGGCAGGGAGTTCCACAATTGCACCACCCGGTTTGGCAAAAAGTGATATATAGGGTTGCTGGCACACTGAGGTTTACTGATTTTCATTGAATGGCCTCTTAAGTGTCTGTTTGTGTTCTTGATATACATGTTCTCGATGTTTGTCACATTGTAATGCCCATTAAGAATCTTGTATGTCTCAATGAGGTCTCCTCTCCTCCTTCTCTGCTCCAGTGTGGATAAGTTCAGATCCAGGAGGCGTTCTTTATATGACATATTTTTCAGGCCAGTGACCATTTTGGTTGCTCTCCTTTGTACCCCTTCTAACAATAGAATATCTAATTTGGAAGGCATATTCCAACAAAGGTCGTATGTAGGTTTTGTACATGTTGAGAAACAATTCTTTGGTTATGACATAAAATGCTTTACGAATCATGTACAACATGGAGTTGACCTTTTTGGTTATCCCTGCAATGTGCTCATCCCACTTAAGATTATGTGTTATAGTGACTCCAAGGTCTCTTTGGGAGTTTACTGCTTGTAGTGGCACAGATTCAAGTGTGTATTTGTGTTTAGGATTTTTGTTACCTATATGCAAAACAGTGCACTTGCTCTTATTGAGCGAGATCAGCCATTTCTTTGTCTATTGTACTATTCGATCCAGGTCTTGCTGTATAATGTTATGAGAGACTAATGGGTTCCCCATAATTTTGGTGTCATCTGCGAATATTGACAAGTTTGAGTGAATGGCAAGTTTTAGGTCCGTTATGTATAAAACAAACAGGATTGGTCCTAGTACTGAGCCTTGGGGCACACCACTGTGTACATCATGAGCATCAGAGAGTATTCCACCCAGCCTTATTTTGAATTTTCTGTTGGTTAAGAAATCCTTTATCCATTGAAGAAGTTGTCCGCGTATTCCAAAGTGTTCCAGTTTAGTTACAAGCCGTTTAACAGGTACCCGATCGAATGCTTTTTCATAGTCCAAATAGATGACATCTGTGGGTTGATGACTATTCCAGTGGCTTGTCCATATGTCCATACATATAAGGAGATTCGAGACTGTAGATCTTCCAGGTACAAAACCATGCCGTTCATCGATGATAATATTTTCTGCATTGATAAAAGCTCTCAGTTCACTTGCTATGATTTTCTCCATGGCTCTGCAGACAATGCTTGTGAAACTGATAGGTCGATAATTGACAGCTAGATGCTTATCGCCTTTTTTATATATAGGAGTTACAAAGGCTTCCTTCCACTCTTGAGGCAGCTTTCCGGCTCCTAGCGACAGGTTCATGATGTTGGTAAGTTGGTGAGCGAGAACACTGCTGCATTGATTTAGTAATATTGAAGGCAAAGCATCTGGTCCCATTGAGGTAGAATCACTAAATGTTTTCAATGCTTTAGTTACTTTCTCTGGCGTAAATATCAATGACTGTATAGAATTTTCAACTCGAGGAAGTTGTATCTCCGGCATATGTATGTCCGGTTCCATAACAAATGATTTTTCAAATTGCCTGGCAAACAAGTTGGCTACCTTTTTCTGATCACTTGTAATGCTCCCATTCTCATCCTTCAGTGATGGTGGTATAGATATCGTTGAAGACAGTTGATGACGCATGTAGGAATAGAATGATTTGGGTCCACAACTGACAATTCCTCTTTCAAATTCCATTCTTTGATGTCTAACTTTGCTTATTAGTTGATTGTTTGCTTTTCTATATATTCTGTATGACTCATCTGATCCGTTTACGATATACTGCCTCCATAATTTCTTTTTATGTTTTGCTAAGACTAATATGTGGCGGTTGATCCATGGCTTGTTGATATTGTGATTCTTATTTGCTCTTTTGAGTGGTATCTACTTGAGTTTCGATAACATTGTGTGTTACTCTTACAAAGTTTGTCCAAGCAGCCTCAATATCAGCAACGTTGGTATCTATAAAATTTTGTTGGGCTAGGATTTGGGTTATTTTGTCATAATTAGCTTTGAAGTAGTCCCTACGTGGTTGCTGAGTGACATTTGTTGTCCACATACGTAGCTAACCTGGTAATCGTCGTAAAATGTAGCCATAGCACCCAGGACTCTCCTCCATATTATTTGCAATATCACGGACATGAAGGCATGATACAGGAGTCCCTCGTGTATCTACGTGTGATCCAATACATCCACCGTCCATCTACCCTTCACATTGAAATTTATAATTAGGTAGGTACACCTCTACCGCTCCCTTCAGTAGTTAGTAGCTCGATGATATTAATTTCAATTACTTGGCTTAATTAAGATATTATTTTTAAACTATCGCGGTGTGAATTCATAATTATACAAGGTAGCGGGCCTTCTCGCGAATTAAATCATGGAACTTACTATTTCTGCCCACTTCTAGTTAAGTCGTGACTGAAACGCATCCGAAACGTCGGCAGATATTGTAAGTTCCATGATTTAATTCGTGAGAACTCCCGATACCTTGTATAATTATTAATTAAGATAGTAAAACACAAAGTTGGGTGATGTGGTATTCTTCTAGCTAGGTTGCAGAGAACTCTGTGATAAGAATGAAATATATATACATATAAATAAATAAAACCTATAAGTATGTAGGTTAAATTATATTGTAGCTGTGTACCTAATCTACCTACCTACCTATCTAAATATTACAATAAGAACAAGAAATGATTTATTTTAGCTCTAAGCATAAGATCTTCAAAAAACATCATATTATACAGGTTTTATATGCATAATATGCATTAGCTTGGCAAAGCCAGTATAAAGATTATAAGAAATGTGTTACAAGGCCGACAAGAAATATTATTGTTGAATATAATTATTATGCATTCGCTCGCAAAAGGGCAGATTCTCAAAAAAGCTGCACATACTCAAGTACATAAGGTAGTAAGTACCTACCTAGTAGGTAGGTACCTATACTCCGTCCATTATATAAAATTATAGTATTTCAGACATATAAATAGTGATTACATAAACATTCTATAAAAAACTCGATTAAAAAAATCGTAAATCGATAAGTGAAAATATCTATACACAACAATAAAACAGTAAATTCGTGTCTGTATATTTAATAAAATTATCATAAAGCGATTGTAGGCCATAACATACACGCTAATCTCCAAAACATTAATTCACATTGTGGAATCTAGCTTTGGTATTTTTCGATTTAAAAGACAACGCATCTTCGATAAATCCTTTCATAGTGCCTGCATGTGAAATAATCAGTCTTAAATTAATTAAATGTCAAAAAAACCGTCAGTTATGCAATAATTTTTAAAATAACGTATATTCATGTACTTAGTCTATTTCGATTGTAACATTTTCAAGTTATTATAATAAAATCACAGTCGATCGACTAACTACACCCCTAAAATTTATTTCTGACTGGCGTGACTTTGTCAATGAAATATGACGTATTGGCGCCTAATTTTTGTTCGGTGTTTTAGGCGTTGACACAAGAACAAAGTTATATCGACCACTGTTTGTGAGCTGTCTAAAATACAATAATATAGTGGACGCACTAGATTTATCCTGTCCTACTTCCGACTTTCCTACTAGTGTGGCGATTCTATCGTGTCGCCTCACTAGCATGGTGTCCCCACACTAGAAAAATGACCGTTAAGACTACTGTCATGTCTGGTTTAGATTATTATAAATTGGGATTGTTACAAAGAGGATATTTATATTGTATTGTGTCTTAGTTGAGCATAATAACCAATGGAGATATTATTAAAGGTGTAAGACGCAATCGAAGTTTCATTTGATACAATAGGATTGCAGATCATTCCCACATTGGTGACCCCGTTGACATGTCGGCCTGAACGTGTGGTATAGGATTGCCTCAATGGCATATCAGGTAGCTCAACTTGTAATGCCTGTTTGCAACGAATACCGATATTGTTTAACGGCGATAGACAGAGTCTCCAGATGGCCTGAAGTCTGGCCCATGCGTTCTATCACTGCAGAGGAGGTTGCCGAGACTTTCACCAGAGAATGGATTTCTCGGTTCGGTGTACCTTCGCTCTTAACTACGGACCAGGGTTCGCAATTTGAGTCCGATCTTTTTAATCGGCTGTTGCACCAATTTGCCACCAAGCGCATCAGAACCACTTCATACCATCCCTGTGCGAATGGGATGATTGAGCGGGTTCATCGGCAGCTTAAGGCAGCTCTTATGTGCCATAACAAGGACTCGTGGGTTAGGGCGCTTCCGATGGTCCTTCTAGGTATGCGGTCGGCGTACAAAGAGGATCTGGAAGCAACAGCTGCTGAATTCCTTTATGGCGAGCCGTTGAGGCTACCTGGAGAAATGTTAGTGCCCTCCACAGCATTGCAGAACACCTCAGATCCGGCTGATTTTGTCGAGCAGCTGCGACGTAGAATGTCGTTGGTGCGACCATTGCCGGCTGCGCGACATGGTGAGTCCCCCACATTTGTTTTCAAGGAGTTGTCATCGGCCTCACATGTTTTTTTGAGAGATGACACCATTCGACGGGCATTACAACCTCCATATAATGGCCCGTTTAAGGTTTTAGGGCGCTCTCCTGATAAAAAAACTTTCACTATTCTAGTTAAAGGTAACAGCGTCGTGGTCAGCGTCGATAGGCTCAAACCAGCGTTTATTGATTGTTTAGACCAGCAACCGCCTCTATCGACTGCGACACCACAGCCTGCTCTGCTCTGCCTGCTCCGGCAACTCCTCAATATCGATTCTATCGTGTCGCCTCACTAGCATGGTGTCCCCACACTAGAAAAATGACCGTTAAGACTACTGTCATGTCTGGTTTAGATTATTATAAATTGGGATTGTTACAAAGAGGATATTTATATTGTATTGTGTCTTAGTTGAGCATAATAACCAATGGAGATATTATTAAAGGTGTAAGACGCAATCGAAGTTTCATTTGATACAATAGGATTGCAGATCATTCCCACACTAGTATTGTAAATTGGAAAGGTTGTGAAGATTTTTGGA
This sequence comes from Eilema griseolum, assembly GCA_963662185.1. Classification (NCBI taxonomy): domain Eukaryota; kingdom Metazoa; phylum Arthropoda; class Insecta; order Lepidoptera; family Erebidae; genus Eilema; species Eilema griseolum. The sequence goes on along the minus strand of OY759256.1, from coordinate 8,293,585 downwards.
CGTTTCTTATTGAATCATGTTCGGGATAGATTATAACCTGGAATAACAAATAGGCTTCTGCTTGTCAAGGGAATAGATTCTTATGGGTTGCGAGAATGGGATTATAATTCCACGCGGGCGAGGGCGCGTGCATCAGCTGGTGGTAAAGTTTATAGTGATTTTACTTGACTGCGACAAAGCACAAAAACCTTAACTTAATATATTTATTGTACTGATCTGCCGTAAAAGGTAATCTGACCTTAAAAAGGGTCCTTTATAACTTATAAATATGTGGGTATTTGAACGACTGGAGCGATTTTTTACCTGATTATGGCGAAAGAAGTTTGAAAGGAGGGAGCTATTTGATTGGCCTGTAAGTAACAGTCGCCCTCAAAAGTGAATACTAACATCGAATTAAATTACCGACATAATACGGTCTTGCCTGAATTAAGGATTTACATATTATTATTCTTTTTATTAACTAGCTGTTGAACGTAGCCGCGCCCGCGTGGATTTCTGATCCCGTTCCCGCTGCTGACTATAGTCGATAGCGTGATTTTTTTTATATGTGAGTTACCTAGGTGGCAGACCAGCCCACGACCCACCTGATGGAAAGTGGTTACCGTGGCCTATGGACGTGTGTAACACCAGAGGAGTCACACTCGCGCTGCCAGCCCTGTAAGCACAGAGTTTCTGGGCCGTCAGTGTTGAAGACAAAGCAGGATAAGCCTTTAGTCTTCCCACTGACAGCACATACTCTCCAGTAATGGGTGATATATAGCATATTATGAGTATGACTCTCAAAATAATGTGGCCTTCTATTGGTAGGTAAAATAATTTTCAAATTGGTTCAGCAGATCCAGATACTAACCCCACAACGTCACAAAACTTACCTGCTTATAATAATAGAACAAGATATCGGTGATGTTATGAGGCGGAACATTCGGTTACTTTTGTTGTAGACTAGCTGAACCGACCCAGCTTCACCTGTGGCAAATTTCACCTATTTGAGCCCGTATTTCTATAGTTTTCAAATAATGTAAGGGAATCTGCCGGCTTTTTTGACATTGATTATCACTGCTCCACTTCCTTAAGTAGTAGCATGATGATATATAGTCTAAAACTTTCGTCGATAAACGGACTATTCAACACATAAAGAATTTTTCAAATCGAACACGTGGTGCCTGAGATTAGTGCGTTCAAACAAACAAACAAACTCTTCAGCTTTATAATATTATATTAGTATAGATAAATAACTGTAGAGCAACGGAAAGTGCTGTTGCTGTGGCCAAGTTTTGGGACAATAAAATTTAAATACCAGACCATTATATGTCATACCTAGCCATTGACTCGAAGAAGAGTAACTTAAGGCTCTGTGCAAAAAAAAAAACTAGTTCACGCGGATGAAGTCGAAATCTTAGCTAATTTCATAAATAAGTCATGTGCTGTCAGTGGGAAGACCAAAAGCTTGTCCTACTTTGTCTTTTACACTGACAGCACAAAAACTCTCTGTGCTTACAGGGTTGCCAGCGCGAGTGTGACTCCCTTGGTCTTACACACGTCCATAGGGCCGGCGCCTCCTTCTGCGAGCAAGTAATGCTCATGAAGGAGGAGGCGGGGCGGGAGCGACGAAGGATCGCAAGCCAAGCTGCCCGCGTACGAAGGCAACTCGGGCGTCGGAGGTCGATGAACGACCTCCGCCCCCCATGATCGCCGGCCTGGGGGTGACAGGTGGAGCCGCCTGTCACCCTGGCAGAAGCAGGCCGCGGCAGTGGCGCGCGTGGCGCGCCTCCCCGTTTCCGGGGACGAGTTGGGGACTCTGTAGTCCCCACACCCGAGAAGAGGGCCAGATCGTGTGAGATGGCCCTGGGTCGGCCGGGGTGCGAGGGATATGCCTGTCAACCTCACCTTCGGCAGCCAAAGCGACCCACGGGCGGCGTGCGTTTTAGTCGGTTCGAGTCCGACATAACCTCCTCCACCGGCTCCGGTGGGGAGGTATCCGGGGGGATTTTGCGCACGTAAAAAAAAAAAAAAAACACGTCCATAGGCCACGGTAACCACTTTCCATCATGTGGGTCGTGTGCTTGTCAGCCACTTAAGTGGTATAAAAAAAGTCTTGAAATTAGAAATTCTCTTAAATAACTTTATTTAGATAAAACTTACATAGTAGGTACAATATCACAACATATCAATAGTTTTAGAACGAAATCAATTTCAAATGTAGAACTATTTCTCCAGAGGTGCGTAATTAAGCAGTTTCTCGATAAGGTCCACATGCCCCAGCAACATCCGGCGGCAGCAGTACCTCTTTAGACCCAGTGCGTCTAGGGCATCACTGAAAAAAAATAAAAATATTGTTGAATACAAAAGTCACTTCAGTATGTACTTTTCGTATAGGACACGTCAATTAGACTTCGTTTTGCCTGATGGTAAGCTGAAGGTAGAGTCTCAGAAAAGAGGTCACATATACCATGTGACAATGGTGACACTCAGCTTGACTTGGAAGCTTGGAGCTGGATTTGGTTTACATGGCTATTGATTTAAAAGATGTCTAATGGCATCTATAATTTATGTTCAAATATTTGCAAGACTGTCGCAAGCAAATTTTTAATTAGCGACAGTTGTTTATTAAGATTTGTGATAAGGATACAAGGAATGGTATCTTTTCTCACCACAATTACTATATAACATATATAACATAAACTCACGCCTGTATCCCCGAAGGGGTAGGCAGAGGTGCTAGCACCCACATTTCGTCAGTTTAAGTTTAGGTCCCAATGTAATAGGTGGCGAGCCTATTGCCACACACATAACTTTGAAAAGCATCGAAAAGTCAAAACCTGGGATCGAACCAGAGACCTTGTCTCAGCAGTCCATTACTCATACCACTAGGCTACCTCGGCTTTTTTTTTTACTAAAGGACAATAATATCAGTTTTCCTTAAGCGTTGTATTTTTAAAAAGAGATGATTTTGTAGATATAATATTTTTATTGCCGTATTTTATAGTAATCGTCATTTCCTCTAATCTGTTGGCATTTTATGAATATATAGAGGCTATTGTTGATAACGTTTGAGCATGTATAAAATTTATATTGTTTATCAAAGTTCATATACATAAGTAAATAAAGTGCTTCAGCAGTGAATGATAACTTCACAACCAACTTATAAACATAAACTCACGCCTATATCCCCGAAGGGGCAGGCAGAGATGCTAGCACCAACATTTCGCCAGTTTATGTTTAGGTCTCAATGTAATAGATGGCAACCCTATTGCCATTAACTGGGCACTTATAAACCTGCGATAACAGGGGGTTTGTAATGTGTTTGAGAAGTAACCCCTTATAAATTGTCGGAGATTTTAATATAATTTTTAATTACAATTCATTTACATAATCTTGTTGACAGTTAGTATTAATTGTAAAAGTACATACATACATATAATCACGCCTTTATTCTTGGAGGGTTAGGCAGAGGTGAATTAACACCCACATTTCACCAATCATTGAATTCAGTCCCACATAATAGGGGCTGAGCCTATTGCCATCTTCCGAGCACTATTGTTGACTCGAGCAATGCATCTAAAGCTGAGTCTGGAGTGTATATATCTGTCTGGTGCTAAACAGCCCTATCCCTTAGTCGCCTTGTACGACACCGCATGGGAAGAGATGGGGTGGCCCAAATTATACTCTGCAGAAGTAGAAGTATATTAATGTTAGTTGATTTATCTTTCAACTTACATTAATATAACAACATAATATTTGGCATCCATCTTCATTGTCACTTAATTAACTTCCAGTCTGGTTACATTCGTGTTAACTAAATGCTGGCCCATACAACTAATTAGTATTATATTCACTTCTTCATCATCCTAGTCGCATCCAAAGCTTTCACCTAATAGTTTGGGGTTCGCTTTACCAGTCCAACAGCGGATTTTGGTAAACTTCGATAATTTCCGTGAAGTGACTGCCATCTAATTTCCAACACCTAATGGCAATTTTGGAGCATTGCAGTGAGACCAGAGCTCCAACTACCCGTAATAGTCGTTATGGGTAGGTGGAGTGCTCTCCAAGGCAGTACCAGAACAATGCAAATACCCATATTCACACATACAAATATTTGCACCGAGCGGGGATCGAAACCGCGCCTCCTGCGTAGCAGCCGCGTGTACTACTACCAGGCCACAGAGGCTGTCGAACATATTCACTGCTCTCCTGATAATTTTCATGAATATATCAAGAAAAATTAAGAGATTTTGGTAGTACATACCCTTCAGTGTACTCGGCTTGTAATAATCCCAGGTACGCCTCCCACTTATTGCCAATTACTTTCCCACATGTGAAACATCGCACTGGTATAATCATTTTAGCTGAAATAAGAATTTATATTAAGCTAAACTGTAAACTAGTGGTAACAAGTGGTATATGTTTCAAACTAAATAACAGATATATGCTATGAATATTACTGTAAATCAAGTATTTTAAACATATGAATACATTAACACATTTATACAAAGTGTTATGTTATAACTTATAATATGTGAAACACGACAAAATTATTTTACAATTTGAGGTTATGTTAGTTCAAGTCTTGTTAAGCTATTACGACATGATAATGACCACTACAATTATTTAAAAACATTCTTAATCTTAATTTAAACACTTAATATGTCAGGATTTTACCTTATTTAGAATAATTTTCTAGTTTTTTTCGAAAATAATGAAACACAACACCCAAACAAGTCATCCGATACGAGTGATGACATTGAATAAATGAATGAAGCGAGCGAATGAACTAGTGTTGAAATTGGAACAGATAATAAAGCTACAAAAATGTTCAACGTTTCGTGAAATGGAACAATGTTTTTCTTATTGTGGTAAGATAGTGTTGCCGAACCATCGATATAAATAACTATAAGTAATGTTATTTTAATATTGTAACATATTAGAATGGTGTTTCTTGTTTTTTTTAAAGAATATTAGCAAACAAAATTATTAATGTTGCCTCTAACCCCTTCAACTAGACTAAATTGCCTGTGCGTCGGCGCCGGCAGTGTAATGGCTAGGATTCGAACCCGGGACCTCTCGATCGTAAGACTGACTAATTAATCACTAAGCTACGACACTTAAATATATTGTCTGTCTTGTGATATTATAGCAATACTTGTGAAATGACATGCTATAAGTAAACTCGAAGTACCTCACGCCAATAATGAATTCCCGTGTAGGGTGTAGTAACATTCACATTCGCCAACTATGATTTTTTGGTCTTTATTACTTATTACTTCGTTAAAACTTATTGCCGTCAAGAGGGAACTTGTTATGAACACTGACGGATGGAAAGCGGACTTATCCCTTAATCGCCTTTTACGACCCCGCCAAATCTTTTGATTCTTTTGATATTAATGGTAATATTAATAAAATGAATGCAATGTATGAGAAGATAAGTACTTATTTAACTTTTTTTTGTTACAGATTTGCTAAACTACATCAAACGGTGACACAATGACACTGAGTATGGAACAATATATTACAACTGAGGACAGTCACATGGTGAGTTAATGTAAAATCGTTTACAACGTTTTATGACACCAACATTGATTGATTTGAGTAGCGAGAAGCACGCTTGACGCTATTCATTTTCAATGGGCTATTGCTTAATTATAAACGATGCTTATGTCGTTCGTTTGTGAACGTGGAAGTGACCGAAATCACGGGCTTAACTTCTTCTTCATAATAGTTTTACAGCGAATCGTCGCAATTTTACCAATGTCTGCAATAATAATATGGGGTTCTTCAAGAGGGGCATCAGAAGGTTTCTTCATGGTCGGCATCGCGAGTGTAACACCCCTGGTGTTGCATATGTCCATAGGCTAGGATAACCGCTTCCCATCAGGCAGGCCGTGTGCTTGTCTGCCAACCATGTGGTATAAAAAAAAATGTCAAGTAAGGTTTATTATAAAATTATTAATGGCGAGAAACCAAGGTTAAGTTTTTAATTTATCTCATTTTTTGACCTATGACTTTACATCAGATACGATAAATCGTTAGGCGTTTTTCAATATGCGGTAAAATGCTGGCTTCTCTATAAATGTTACATTCAGAATTTATAGCAAAGAGCGTGAATAGAAACGGCAATGTTTGAATGAATGATAAACTGTGGCTAGTCATTCATTTCTTGCATCTCTTTCACTGGTGTAGGAATTGGTATCTTGTGTCTTACATACCGACACAGATTGTGTGTGTAATCGTGTGTAAACTAGTCTTTGTTTACAATTCAAACGTCATTGTATAATAAATAATCAGTATTTGCATCAGCTGTTGGAGTACTGGACGTTGTGTTTTGTATTAAAATTATTATTGTTGAAATAGTGGAAGTGTAATTATTAACAATCACTGTTTACGGGAGTGTTTCCATTACATATCGAAAGCCAAACTATACAAATATGACCTTTTCATAGTTTATCCTTGATTTTTATTTATTACGAAATGTTTCAACTATTATCTAGTTAGAAGTTCATGTAGCTACCGCAATTTCCTTAACAATCTTCTAATTATAAACAAGTCTTTCTTGAAAACATGCTACTGCCGTGCTGAGCAAGATGTCAGATTATTTTCTTCAAAATTCTATTACAAAGTAAAAATAAGAGATTAGCGTGAATAAGTTCGCGTGAAAAAGGTTCTTTGTTAGCAATATGTTGTGATTATTATGAATTCTTGCTCACAAGTACATGCAAAATTAAATAATGGAGTCCGAAGACGATATTCAACCTCTTATTCAATACGAAAATGATCGAGACTTCTATTTGGAACTAGACTCGCAAAGTTTTCAGCCTGAGCATGAGCTAGAACAGGTAATATACTTTTTCGTAATTATATTTCTTTCTAGTTTCTAGTGTCAAGTGTTTGTTTGACCACTGCAAGTATGGAAGTTAACTTTATTTATGTACTTACGTACATATAATCACGCCTTTATCCCCGAAGGGTTAGGCAGAGGTAAATTAACACCCACATTTCACCGATCACTGTTTACACCACGTAATAGGGGGTGAGCCTATTGCCGTCTACCGGGCACTGTTGACATTGACTGGGCATTGTTGACTCGAGCCTTCAATATGTGCCTGAGTCTGAGCTGTATATATTTGTCTGATGCTAAGCAGCCCTATCCCTTGGGGTAAAAGAGATGGGGTGGCCCAAATTCTACTCTGCCGGGAACCACGCATCTTTATTTAAGTGACTAATGATACTTGTGTTGTAATATTATGGTCGCAACAATTTGCTGCGTTAGACTGGTTATCAAGGTCATTATCACCCAACATGGGCCTATAACTTATATGGTAAACCATTATTTTTGTTGAACACTATGTTACTTACCTATTTAGATAGAAGATTGAAGAAAGAAAGGGCCAATCCAATCTGAGCCTGTACATCCATCTCATTCATAGACCATTCTGACACTTAATTACCCTACTAAACCTCAATAAATATGCACCATGTACACTGATATTGAGGCCTATATTTTTGTGTATTTTTCACTATTAGAATATCTTATATATAAAATTCTCGTGTCGCAGTGTTTGTGGTTAAACTCCTCCGTAACGGCTTGACCGATTCTCATGAAATTTTGTGAGCATATTGGGTAGGTCTGAGAATCGGACAACATTTATTTTTCATCCCCCTAAATGATAAGGGTTGTCCACCCTTAACATTATATGGCAAAACATCATTTGCTGGGTCAACTTGTTTCATTATATGAGTCCAAACAACTGGTAATCATCGCCAATGGGCTGTTGAGGTTAGATGGCAATTGCTTCACAGAAAATATTGAACCCGAGGTGAAATCTTTGAGTGCCACTACAATTAATACTACATTGAAGAAGAAGATATACTATTATCCTGATACTCCCATAGGATCAGGACTTTCATGATTGAAACTGCAGTGTGTTGCTAGTATAATATAAATTGAATGCAGACAGAATAATAGCCTCTGTGGCGTGGCGGTAGTGAACGCGACTGCTACGCAGGAGGCGCGGGTTCGATCCCCGCTCAGTGCAAATATTTGTATGCATAAATATGGGTGTTTGCATTGGTCTGGGTGTTTCTATTGTATGTATTTACAAAAAGTATTTAAGTATATTTATCCGTATTCTAGATTCCATAACACAAGCTAGTTAAGCTATGCTTACCATGGGTCTAGATAGCATTGTGTAGAATGTTGTAGAATATTTATTATTATTATTATTATAGTACAATATATGTATAGTTTCTCTCCAAGGTTAAGTTCCTCTGCCATATTTTATGACCGTTCCAACTCAGAGAACAAGACACTTCATAATAATTATCCTTATCTAATAATATGCTGATTATTGTTTTTAACTTTTGCAAATGGTGTGATTTCTTATTCTGACTGTAGTAGCTTTTTTGAGGTTCTTATTACTGATCTGTATTGCTGTGACATCCACAAAAGTAACAGCACTGCAGTCGGCCTGGGGGTGACAGGTGGAGCCGCCTGTCACCCTGGCAGAAGCAGGCCGCGGCGGCCAAATCCCCACGGATACCTCTCCACCGGAGCCTGTGGGAGAGGTTATGTCGGACTCGAACAGACTAAAACGCACGCCGCCTGTGGGTCGTTTTGGTTGCCGAAGGTGAGGTTGACAGGCATATCCCTCGCACCCCGGCCGACCCAGGGCCATCTCTCACGATCTGGCCCTCTTCTCGGGTGTGGGGACTACAGAGTCCCCAACTCGTCCCCGCAAACGGGGAGGCGCGCCACCGCCGCGGCCTATTCTGCCAGGGTGACAGGCGGCTCCACCTGTCACCCCCAGGCCAGCGCTCATGGGGGGCCGAGGTTGTTCATCGACCTCCGACGCCCGAGTTGCCTTCGTACGCGGGCAGCTTGGCTTGCGATCCTTCGTCGCTCCCGCTGCCACTCCCGCCCCGCAATATTTTTTGTACTATATTCTAGCAAATAAACTATTTGAATTGAATTGAATATGTTTCGTCCCGATAACCGACATCCATGCAGACTGCCACGGGCAACAGCGCGATAGGTAGGCCTAAACATATTGTATTAAATTTTAATGGTGGCTCCTCTGACCCACTTAAATAAATTGGATTAGGCGCGTTACCGCAGGTCATTATGCGATAACCGTTTAGGTAATCGATTTTAGATTGACATGAACATTCAGATTACTATTCATATTAGGTAATTATATTATCTTAAAGTCGATAGGAACATCAAAATTTTACAATAATGTCAAGAAATAATATATAAATATTAAATACAATAAAACTAAAATAACTATTATACAACTTATAGCTAAGAACAATTAAAATGCGTCGTGAAATTCCTCCGCATCACTTGCCTCTTGTGGTAGCGTTCCTAAAGTCGATAGGTATAAACAATTATAATAGACACGGTAAAATATTGAAATTATAGTATATTTTGAATCGAAGCATTGGAAAGATTTACGAGTAGTTGAGGATGCTCGTGAAGTGTATAAGGATAAAGGCAGATGGGCTGCCTACCCCGGAGGAAAAAAGGCGTGAGTATATGTGTGTATGTATAAACAAGATAGGTATATCGCCGGAGAATATTTCTGAACTATTTAAATAACAGATAAGTAAAGAGACATTACTCTAAATTAAATATACATTGGTCAGATCTTATCAAGCCCCAACTAGTACCCCAATAAGCTATTAAGAGTTACATAAATAATCATTCTAGGAACTTCTACACAGTGCTATCTAGAGCCAAAGCAATCACAGCTTAAATTTCTGGAACGCGGATAAACAGGCAAAAAATTTAAGTGACGGAGTCGTCGGACACTGCAAGGAAGATTATTTATTTATTAAACTTTATGCACAAGTACATGTGCGGACTTAATTATGTATTTGTATACCAACATTTGCACTGACCGGGAATCTGCAACCTCTAACCAAGTACTGACGGTTCAATGCTCTACCGCTACGCTATTGTAGAGGTAGAGATCGTTGAATTATGTTGGGCTTGCCACGATGTCCTCACCACAAAGCGCGGCATCGATCCAGAAGACGAGAGATGTACCTAGCTATATAAGTATATTCTATATTTTACATTTCAGTATCTTAATCACTGGATTCCACGTCCCAGATAGTTCCTCAGTATGTTCAAATAACCTAGTTAAATAAATTAGTTAATAATATTGTCAATACAGTCGAGCATAAACAGATGTTCTTGATAACAATGTGTTGAATGTACCTAGTAATTATTATGAATAAGCCACAAGCCACTCATTTGTAGCAAATGGCTTATCTAAATTGTTGCCTCGAACAGAATATCCTGAATGCGCATCGCATATCTGAAGCACAGAACAGATAATCTGAAGTCTGTATATATAGGTACCCGGGTTATTTCCAACAAAGCATGTTTTGTACTTACAGTGTATCATTCGGTTATTTATTTTCTGTATTGTTGAATGAAGGGGGCGAACCGTATTGTGACGTCATATCCTACATACATGCTTTGTAAACACAGTTGTTTTAGTTGTAATACTGCGGACATGAGATTACGAGTTGCAAAAACTGCTAAAATAGGTTGTTTTGTATCCAAAATTGATTGCAAATTTTGTTTGACTTAAATTAAATCCGAATCTTTTCGCAACTTAGTTGGAGGTCGTCTTTCAGTTTAACTATATAGGACACGCCAATTTGACTTCACCTCGCCTGATGGTAAGATAAAGAGATAAAGGCTTGTCCTGTTTTGTCTTCTGCGCTGACGGCACAGAAAATCTGTTCTTACAGGGTCGGCAGCATGTGCGTGATGTCCTTGGTGTTGCACACGTCTTTAGGCCACGGTAACCACTTTCCATCAGGTGGGCCGTCTGCTTGTCTGCCAACTAAGTGTTATAAAAAAACAGACTCAGGAAAGAGGGTCACAATTATAGACACGTAGCATGTTACAATGGTAGCACTCAGATTGGCGGACTCATCAGATGCTTTTTCATCAGACGCCCCCGCTTAAAGGACCCAGGACTGTAGGAAAGTGAAATCTCCCGGACTTTTCCCACTGGCGATCTACAAATTCTATAGTCAGACCAAGTTGTTGGCTATTTTTGGGCTATATTTATCGAAAGCCATATTAATATCACAGATAATACAATATAATTCCGTAATATGGATTATCACTATCGCTTCCATGAACCTTCTAAAGCAATCAATCATTTAATCCCAATGTTGGGAAGCTTTGACCTACTGTTTCCACGCTGGCCAGTATTCCTTCTCTCGCAGGTATATCGTCTGCGTTTTTTTCTATTAGTCGTCTATTACGGCACCCATCGTATGAGATGGGGTGGTGATACTATTTAAAGCCCGCATAGGCTGTCTGTGCCTCATTAAGTCCTATTATATTATTATTGTCATACAACAATACTATCAATTTATTTGTGATTAAGTATTAAACTTGCATACTCCATCGCATCGTCCACTCATTTGATTCGGTGTTAGAATTATTGTGACAAACTGGCTTGACGAATTTAAATGTTTTATATGGATTCTGTTAGATACGCTGTATGTATGTTTGTATATTATTAGAACAGCTTTAATAACTGCAATGCAATATTATAGTTATTATGGTCATAGTAATAACTTAGTGGAACGACATAGAGAAGAGGGAAGTATTGTAAAAATATATTTATATCAATATGAATAAACAAAAAGTAGAAAGTAAGACATAAGAGTAGATCGATGAACTGTGTGTAATATAAAACGATGTTGAAGAAAAAGAAATGCTAAATACATACATACATACATATAATCACGCCTTTATCTCTGGAGGATTAGGCATTATTGGGTGTTATTGTCCTACGTAATAGGGGGTGAACCTATTGCCGTATCCCGGGCACTATTGTAGACTCGAGCCATGCATCTGAGGCTGAGTCTAGACTGTATATCTGTCTGATGTTAAACAGCCCTATCCCTTAGTCGCCTTGTACGACACCGCATGGGAAGAGATGGGGTGGCCCAAATTCTACCGAAAACCACGCGGCTCAAATGCTAAATATTTTATTTATTTATGCAAAGAGTGCAAAACTATATCCTGAAACAAATATCAAATGCACCATGGTTTAACGGAACAACAAAGATCCATGAGAACGTAAACATGCCGATGGTCAAGCACGAGATAAGCACCTACGGCGATAAATTCAAAAAGCGACTTCAAACGCATCCCAATAAACACAGACAGCTCAGAGTTTCTGAAAGCATTCGTCACCTACAGAAGCGGCGAGACATCTTTGACCAGTAGAGTCAGCAAGACGACTGGCTACATGACTAATTAAGGGAAGTTACTGCGTTGGCAGTAGCTCTTCACCTTTTTTTTTTTTACGTGCGCAAAATCCCCACGGATACCTCCCCACCGGTGCCGGTGGAGGAGGTTATGTCGGACTCGAACCGACTAAAACGCACGCCACCTGTGGGTCGTTTTGGTTGCCGAAGGTGAGGTTGACAGGCATATCCCTCGCACCCCGGCCGACCCAGGGCCATCTCTCACGATCTGGCCCTCTTCTCGTGTGTGGGGACTACAGAATCCCCAACTCGACCCCGGAAACGGGGAGGCGCGCCACCGCCGCGGCCTGCTTCTGCCAGGGTGACAGGCGGCTCCACCTGTCACCCCCAGGCCGGCGCTCATGGGGGGCGGAGGTCGTTCATCGACCTCCGACGCCCGAGTTGCCTTCGTACGCGGGCAGCTTGGCTTGCGATCCTTCGTCGCTCCCGCTGCCGCTCCCGCCCCGAGTAGCCCTTCACCTGGTATTTAAGTTCATCACCTTTGCTCATAGTCATATTGACTGATCACATATTATTTAAGAAAAAAAGAAAATGGGTAGCTAGACGATAAATGTTATCTCTGTCCCACGTAATTGGAGAAGAACTTATTACCGTCCAGCGGGCACTTTGTCATGAGCTGTATGTTTACTGTCGGATGGAGAAAGCCTCATCCCTATTTAAAAATTGCATATCTACTTAAGGAAGAAAGGAGGTTTTGGCCTACTGTTTCGTTGCATTGGAGGGCTGGTACAGAGTATCTACCTGTATATTATGCGTAATTCTTAGGAATCAAAAGATATAGTCCATTGAAATAGACTGTTACAAACCGTCTACTCCAATGAACCGCATCTGAGATGAGTAATCTGTAATTAGGAATATTTCAAGGTCTAATAGCTTATAAGTACAACTGTAGTATCTAAATAAGTGAATAGATACTATAAAACTTAGTAGGGTGTATTCAATTTTTTTATTTATTTATTTAAGTTCACAAAACACATAGATCACAATCATATACGTATTATATCCTAAATATAATGTTTAGATCTGGATCGTAACATAAAAATAATATGTGCACACATAGAGAAACAAAAAGTTTCCACAATAAACATCTCTGATTTATAAATACTAAAATATAAGTTTAGATTTGGATGCCTCCACCTGGGACAGAACCATCCAACCCAGCCCACTATGAAGGGTGTCTTTCACAATTTTGATATATCTGTTATAGTTGCAATCAAAAACGTCAAATGATTTATAGATTTTCGCCAAACCATTATATTGACCATTAAATTATTTTTTTTGTGTTATGTTTATCTCAAGAAACAGAGTCAATAAAAAAAAACAGTAAAAAGTATTTTTACAAACAAGTAACAAATAAATATCGCAGATTTTTTATTATTTTGTTCTGCAGTGCAATTATTCCGTGTAATGATGCAATACTGTGTTTCTAATGGGCTTTAGGTATGAATGCGTTGTATGGTGAAAATATGCTTATGGCGATAAGGAAACGGTAATCGTAATGAATGTAGACAGGTGCTGATTGTAGATGATTGAATATATGCATTATGTAAGGAAAGTATCTATGAAAAAAAAAACAAACAATGTCTGATGTTAGTCTGGCGTGACGGCGTTTTATAAGGAGGTAGGACACGGCGGTATTTCCGCCCAATTGAGCAGTCCGACTGGGGAAGTACCTCCGCCCTACAGAATACCGCGGCTATAATAACTTCGTGTTGTGTTCTCAGCGGTGAGTAGGGTAGTCAGAGCTCACTGTATAATTTGTACTGTCAGTGGGAAGACCAAAGGCTTCTCCTGCTTTGTCTTCTACACTGACGACACAGAAACTCTGTACTTACAGGGTTGGTAGCGCGACTGTGACTCTTCTAGTGTTACAAACGTCCATAGGCCACGGTAACCACTTTCCATCAGATGGGACGTGTGCTTGTCTGCCACCTAAGTGGTATAAAAAAAAACTTTTGGGGCTTAAACACCACAAGGGATTTATAGTTGGGATTCAATAAATTGGCCTACTGCAGTTCACTTTTGGAGATAGGACTTTTTCAGTGTACGCCATAGCATCCGATCCTTCGTCTTCCACATCTAGTCTATTCCAGCCACCTTTTTAGGTCATCTGTCAGTATTGCTGGAGAGCATCCCACCTTACGTTTGTTGAAGATGAGATTTTATTGATTTCAAACATGCTCGCCAGTTGCTAGTAGGTACTCTTGACCTGACTTTTCGATTTGATTGCCATACGTAGGTTTATTTTTTTGCGATCTTAGTGCTTAGTACAAATGACAACTTATTCATGACTAACTTTTGCCTGTGACTCAATCCGTGTAGATTTCTGGTCCTATTGCCACATCCTATGGGAACATATTCCTGGGATAGTTCACCTATGAAATATTCTAGACTATAGTCTATCCATGTACTCAGCCAGATCCATCCAGCTCCCTGGAGGGTTAAGCAGAGGTGAATTAGCACCCACATTTCACCAATTATTGTGTTCGGTTCCACGTAATAAGGGGTGAGCTTATTGCCAAATTCCGGGCACTATTGTCGACTCGACTCATGCATCTGAGGCTCAGTCTGGGCTGTATATATCTGTCTGATGTTAAACAGCCCTATCCCTTAGTCACCTTGTACGACACCGCATGGGAAGAGATGGGGTGGCCCTAATTCTATTCTGCCGGAAACCACGCGGCATTGCTGGAAACCACGCGGCTTCGAAATATCTTCAGAAACTTTCGCATTATAATATTAGTACGATTTCATAAACTGACAATGCGGACAAGGCCAGCTTTTACACACGTTTCATATAATGTTTGATTTCGTCTCGTATTCACTAGCAAATTATCCATTGTTAAGTCGGTTTCAAGTAGCGTACTGGCATTCTATAGGTGTCAGATTTAGATGTAGGTAGGAATTTTTCTTATACCTACTACTACGATAGCAGATACACGGTTTACATAAAGCCAAGATTCGCCAAGAATTCCAGGCTCTAATGGTGTCGCAAAGAAAAGAGAAAGTTAAGGAGTCTAACGATCGAGATACCTTGGGTTTGAATCCTGGCACTACCGGACCTAACCCGCTCCTAACACTGTGTTATTTAGCCTTCTACATACGTTCAGTTAGTAATATTATTTTTAAAACAAAATAAAAATATCTTGAAGTTTTATAGAAATTAATGAAATAAAGATGTATCTGTACTCGTATCTCCTTAACACAGGCTACTTATAGTCTATTTAGGAGAGCAGTAACTCAACCAACCTATTGTAGAAGAACAACCCTATGTTTTCAAATCAAATCAAATCAAATCAAATCAAATTCATTTATTTGCTAGAACATGGTGTATAGAGGTGGTATAATAACAGTGTAGTTCGCTCATATTCTGCCATGTGATGGCGTGCAAATTTATTACATTTGTCAATTTCTTAAATCTACATTAAATCTATTACCATTATGTATTTATTATTATTATTAATTAACATCATTATTTATGTTCAAGTGTCATTCTATAAATTTTTCATTTAAATATTCATGTACGTCATAATAATTTTTATTTAATAACATTTCAAACAGTGTCCTTTTAAATAATCTTACAGGTAGTTCAGCAACATTGTTCGGCAAATGATTATATATTTTTACACACATACAATACACATTTTTCTTAAATAACTCTAGTCTTATCAAAGGTAAACATAATTTATTCTTATGCCGAGTTCGACTGTTTTCTCTATCGCTGAACTTCTCAAACAATTCTATATGTTTTTTCACAAAAACACATATGTCTAAGATATAGAGACATGGTAGAGGCAGTATTTTGAGTCTTTTAAACAATGGCCTACAACTATCGAGAAAGTCTGCTCCACACATTGCACGAATACATTTTTTTTGTGCTTTGAAGACTCGATCGACATCTACGGAATTACCCCAGATTATGAGACCATATCTTATTATTGAAGATACGTACGCGTGATAGGCTGTAATAGCTGCCTCAATATTAACAGTTTGTCTAATTTTTTTCAATACGAAGACGAAGCGGTCTATTTTATGTAGTACTTTCTCTATGTGTGGTTTCCAGCTACAAAACTGATCCAACGTTATGCCTAAAAATACACACTCATTTGTATTGGAGAGCTTACAGTTTTCAAAACATATTTGAAGTTTGGGAGGGTTAGAGTTTACTGTTTGGAATTGAACTATATTTGTCTTGGCCATATTTATTTTTAAATTATTTTGCTTCAACCAATTTGTAATATCATTAAGTGCATTGTATATTTCATTTTCTAAATTTGTTTTATTGTCACCCTTAATTATTAGTGTCGTATCGTCTGCAAATAATATACAATTTTTGTTAGTCGCGTCAGGGAGATCATTGATGTACGTCAAGAACAGTAACGGTGCTAGTATACTCCCTTGGGGGGTGCCATAATTATTTTGTTTATATTCAGATCTAAACACTTTCTGATCAAATTTACAAATTCTTGATATTTCAACACTTTGTACTCTCTCCGTAAGGTAACTCCTGATCCATTCATTCGCATTTCCACGGATACCGTAGCAAGAAAGCTTATTTAATAGGGTCTCATGACAGACAAAATCAAAAGCCCTGGACATGTCTAGGAAAAGACCTACTATTTTAGATTTGTCATTAAGACTTTCCATTACCTGTTTAGTTAGTGAGAAGCATGCTAGTGTCGTAGAGTTAGCTTTTCTGAACCCAAATTGTTCATTCTTTAGGATGTCACATGATGTCAGAAAATTTTCTAATTTATTGTACATAACCCTTTCAAAAACTTTTGACAATATTGGAATCAGCGTTATTGGTCGATAATTACCCATGTCGGTTTTTGGTCCCCGTTTATAAAGAGGCTTAACGATAGATTTTTTGAGGCGTTCTGGGAACACTCCTTCTGTCAATGATAAATTTAGAATGTATGTCAAGGGTTCTGTTAAGCTATTTGCGCATTGTTTTAATACCTTTGTACTGATTCCGTCATAGCCGGTTGAGTTAGAATTTTTTAAAGATTTAATTATTTTGTAAATGTCAATTTCATTTATGGGTGTAAGGAAAATACTTTTAGGGTTTTGAGGTATTGTAGTCATAGAGGTTAGTGTATGTGTCACAGTGTCTTTAGTCGTGTTAGTCAAGGATATGTAGTAGTCATTAAATAGGTCAGATATTTGTTTTCCGTCATCGTAAAGCTTATTTTGAAATGTTATAGAGTCAATTTCAGAGTGTAATGTCCCGATATTAACTTTCTCCTTAATGAGTTCCCATGCGGCTCGGCTCTTATTTTTTGTGTTATTTATATATTTCAGACTACTTATTTGTTGAGCTTTGTGAATACATTTTTTTAATAGTCGGGTGTAATTTTCATAGACTCTTTTATTTCGCACCTTGTTATGATTACATAGTTGATATTTTAGGTATGAAATGTGCAACATTATTTATTCTGTGAAGCTACAATTGTGATTTATGAATATTTTTTTTATAAATAACATAAAAGAAGATACGCGGTTATTACATACCATGCAGCCATTCGCGTGTAACCAGTTTCCGTAGACTGATGAGATTCGATCCAACTGAAAATAGTTTGATTCCGTGACGGTCAGGGTGCGGCTATGACCTTGCTGATAGTTTCTCTGCCACACCTATTATATTGTGTGTAAAACTATGACATAAGCCGTAGATTTTTGTATCTTGTACAACTATGTCGGTATATTCGGATAAGCTGTTTATAACTAAAGTTTTGTCACAATTCCTGTAAGAGGTGGAAATTAAATGTGACTTTACATTTAGGCATACTGCGCCTATATAGATGCTCTCTTCCGATCGAGTTCGGCCACAGCGACTGGCTTCTGTTTAATAAGCTTCGTTGGTGTGCTCTCAGGTGACTGACATTACCTTTCTTTGAAGCGCAGGTACGGTCACATACGCTACAAGTCAGCATCCCCCCGACGTAATTGGCCCCGACGTAACGTAATTTTTGCATCGAGCTCCTTTCGCCTCCTCAAACTCAGACACTTTTTTGTGCATGGTGTTCCTCTACCATGACTGTACACCGCCATTGCCTCCCACCCCCACCGTGATGGGTCGAGCTCACATCGCTCCATGTGCCTCTTAAGCACATCCTTGTACCGCAGGAATTGGTCGCCTTGTTTGCGCTTGCCATCCTGTAGTTCGGAGTAAAAAATGCACTTCGTCACTCTGTCGTCTGACATTCGAGACATGACCGCACCACTGAAGTTGCCGTCTCATTAGATACGCTTCGATTCCACCAACATATGCCCGACGCAGAACATCCGTGTTTTGAATATATGAATATGTGAATAGCACTTGCCTAATATTTTGATAGGTGCCTTTCGAGGACTAGGCTATGTAGGTGGAATTTACGCAGGTGCAATTTTTTTTTTTATATAGGACACGCCAACTTGACCTCACCTCGCCTGATGGTAAACTAAAGGCAAAGTCTCAGGAAAGAGGGTCACCATTACAGACACTAAGTGCTACAATGGTGGCACTCAGCTTGGCGGCCTCATCAGATGCTTTTTCACGCCCCGCTTAAAGGCCCTGGGACTGTAGGAAGAAATTCGGCTAGTGTTCTAACTTGACAAAACCCATTGCATGTTTTGTCGAAAGCTGTTGTATGCTGAAAGCCTTTCCCAATACCATTTTTTTGTTCCGTATAGACTGTCTAGTAAAGGTGGAAGTATCGCCCATAAGAAAGCAATAAACCAAACGTAGAAATCATTGGATAACGGACGCCGAGATATATATGTAGTCTAAGTGTATTTTTTTTTTTTTTTTTTTTTATATAGGACACGTCAATTGGACTTCGCCTTGCCTGATGGTAAGCGGGAGGCAAAGTCCCAGAAAAGAGGGTCACCATTACTTACACATACCGTGTGACAATGGTGACACTCAGCTTGACGGCCTCATCATATGCTTTTTCACGCCCCGCTTAAAGGACCCGGGACTGTAGGAAGAAGGAAACACGTGAGCTGGTAATGAATTCCAGGCCTTAATGGTGCGACAGAGGAAAGAGTCTCCGAACCGCTTGGTTCTTGATCGGATGTTTTGCACCGTGTGCGGATGACATCTAAGACCTGCACGCGTTGTCCTGTGTAGGAAAGGGGAGGGTGGGACTAATTGGAAGAGCTCATCAGAACACTCCCCATGGTACAAACGGTAAAATACAGCCATGGACGCAACATCTCTACGCAGCTGTAAAGGTTCTAGGGTGTTCGTGATCTCGGGATTCCCAATGATGCGGACCGCACGTCGCTGCAACCTGTCGAGAGCATCTAGTAAGTACTTTGCTGAACCATCCCAGAGATGCGAGCAGTACTCCACACAGGAGCGAATTTGTGTCTTGTATAGAAGACACCGCTGCTCCGGCGTGAAAAATCGTCTCACTCTGTTCAGGACTCCGAGTTTTCGTGAGGCTGTTTTGATGATACTTTCGATGTAGTTTTTGTTATTCAGGTTGCAGCGAACATCCATACCTAGGATATTGAGATTGTCCTGCAGTGGCAGTGGCGTGCTCTGAAGAGTGGGGAGGGGAAGGAAAGAAGATACTTTTGCTGTAAACGCACCTGCCTGCGTCTTCTTGGCATTGAACTCAACCAGGTTCTCAGAGCCCCATTGAGAAATGTGATTCAGGATCCCGTCAAGCTCAGTGACAAGAAGCTGCCTTTTCTCCGCGATATCCGACTACTTGGCCGCAGGATGTCCATGATAACTCCCATGCAAAGTGCTATCGTCTGCATAACAATGAACATTGCCGGTAGACAGCATGTCGTTGATATGCAGAAGAAAGAGAGTGGGTGATAAGACGGACCCCTGGGGCACGCCAGCATTAACCTGCAGAAACTCCGAAGCTCGTCCGTCACAAAGGACGCGAATACGGCGCCCCTGCAGGAAGCTAGCAACCCAGTTGCACAGCCTAGAAGGCAGACCAAAGGCAGGTAGCTTGGAAAGAAGCGATTTGTGCCAGACTCTATCGAAAGCTTTGGCGATGTCAAGACTAATTGCCAGTGACTCGCCGTGCTTGTCCATAGCCTCACCCCAAAGATGGGTAACGTATGCTAGAAGATCACCCGTTGACCGTTTCGGTCTGAAGCCATATTGCCGGTCATTAATTAAGGAGTGATCCTCTAGGTGCCGCATGAGCTGTTTGTTGATTATGTGCTCGAACACTTCTTCTTCTCCTCTACACAAGTGGCAATACGTTTTTAGACTATGTAGAATAGGGTCATCAATGTGTGGGGTTGACATATATTGATGTCATAAACGTCAAAATGTGTGATAATCCATCATTCTATTTTACAATACGTCGGCCAACGAATTGCTAATTTTGTTTTACGTGCGAAAATATCCCCCCGGAGCCGGTGGGAAAGGTTATGTCGGACTCGAACCGACTAAAACGCAAGGCGACTCTGGGTCATTGTTGGTTGCCAAAGGTGAGGTTGACAGGCACCCTAGCTGACCCCGGGCCACCTTTCTCGATCTGGCCCTCCTCGGGTGAAGAATTGCTACGTATCTTACCTTATCTATCTTCTCTATACGTGCAAGTAAATGTTTTTCTTTCTTTCTTTCCAGGTAGTATACGGCTACCGTAAGTGCAGATGGCGGACGATTGTTACCTACATTGTTTCGGCATTCCTGTGCGGGTTTCCGCTTCTGGTGTTCCACTGGTGTCCCACTTGGTTCCTGTACATCACGAACTTGAGATGCTCCTTCCAGATAGCCGATTGTGTTTTAGTAGTTGTAAGTATTAGCTTGCATTGTAATGTCCGATTAGGTTTTTTTTATTTACAGTGTAATAAATTTTGCGATAAGATAATTACAAACGTCTTACCAAATGACTACGTAACGGATTACGTCATTATGTCTCAGTACATGCACATTTAGTGAAAAAATACGCACACTCATACACATAATCACACCTTTATCCCCGGAGGGTTAAGCAGAGGTGAATTAACACCCACCTTTCACCAATCATTGTATTCGGTCCCACGTAATAGGGGGTGAGCCTATTGCCGTATTCCGGGAACTATTGTTGACTCGAGCCATGCATCTGAGGCTGAGTCTGGGTTGTATATATATGTCTGATGTTAAACAGCTCTATCCCTTAGTCGCCTTGTATCACACCGCATGTGAAGAAATGGGGTGGTCCAAATACTACTCTGCCGGGAACCGGCTTATGAAAAAATAATCACATTTATTTAGAAACCGCTTAGAAAACAAACTACCACACTAATGGGGCAGTAGTCCTCCGAAGTAACTGGACACTAGCTTTACAAATGACTTTACATTAA
The DNA here is from genome assembly GCA_963662185.1 of Eilema griseolum. Classification (NCBI taxonomy): domain Eukaryota; kingdom Metazoa; phylum Arthropoda; class Insecta; order Lepidoptera; family Erebidae; genus Eilema; species Eilema griseolum. Next base: position 8,271,979 of record OY759256.1, on the reverse strand, counting down.
TAAACATAACATAAACTCACGCCTATATCCCCGAAGGGGTAGGCAGAAGTGCTAGCACCCACATTTCGCCAGTTTATGTTTAGGTCGGCGAGCCTATTGCCATTAACCGGGTATTTATAAACCTGCGATAAATACACTAATAAATCTATAAATTATTGACGTTTACGAATGTTGACAGTAACCTGAATCTCTTTAATACCGGTATACATTCTGCCATATCTTGTCTAACGAAGTGTTTTGTTGAAAGTGTATAGAAGTAGATATTTCTATTGGCTCAATCTTATTCCTGTCTTATTGCTCTCAGCTGTTAACAATTTTGTTTTATATAATTGTGGAAGCTTGGCGTGTACTAACCTAAATGTTGTGTATGTGAATGTAGCTGTAAGCTCCCCAAACAAAATAAAATAAAAAACACAACAATAAATTTTAGTGTATGTAAACTTTTAGAGATGAGGTGTTCGTTAACTATACTGATGGCAACTGTACCTCAATAACAGAACTCGTTACAGCTATGTGAGCTTAGCTCAACAAGGTCGCTATCTGTCTGTACGCACCATATGGCACATTATAGTAAATTTTCCTCTAGTGTGTGCTATGTGCATATGATATAAAATATACGTAATAAAAACAGTAGGTACTACATAAATTCAACACATTAATAGACACATATTATCGCATCTTCTACCGCTTGGTCTGGAGATCCTTCAATTAATTTCTTTTTGATGACGAATTTTTCTCTTTACAGGAAACTTACCAGAAAAAATGCAAGAGTTACTATATTCACAAAATTCTACTCAAAGATATAGCAGACGCAAGGTTAGTATTTATTATTTTTTATATAAACAATATACTTTATAACAATAATAATAAAGCCATTTATTCCATATTTTTACAGTGTTGCAAATACAGTGTTGTAGTTTAATGTTAGTATATTATTTTTTTTCTTTCTTTATTATGATTTATAATTAATGTTAGTATTACGAAATATGGATCCCTGTTTGGGTAAAGGCCTCCTCCATCCTCTTCCATGACTCCCTGTCCTTGCCTGACTGTATCCAGTCGTTTCCTGCTATGCATGTTATGTCATCAGTCCACCGTTTTAATTGACGACCAACACTCCTTTTACCTTCTGGTCCCTTCCATCTGGTAGCTTCAACAGTCCATCTCCTATCCGTGTATCGTAAGATATGGCCAGCCCATCTCCACTTTAGTAGGAGTGCGTGCCTCAGAGCATCGGTGAGTTTAGTCTTTTGACGAATGCTTTCGTTCTTAGTTTTGTGTATTCTTCTAATTTTCAACATGCTTCGTTCCATTGATGTTTGGCTGCATTTAATTCTCTGTTTTATTTTGCTTGTAAATACCCAAGTTTGGCAACCATACAACAAGCAGGGTAATAAACATGTATCGTATACTGTCTTCTTCATGTGCAAGCTGTAGTTCCCTTTTAGGATTTCTTTTAATGCCCAAAATTTTTTCCAAGTTGCGTTGATTCTTCTTGTTACCTCTTCTTCATTACTCGATGTTTTGAATGAGATTTGCTTTCCCAAGTAGATGTAGTCATTGACGTATTCTATATTGTTGTTTTTTATCATAATTGGGCGTTTGCGATTGTTGGTTAGAATCTTGGTTTTGTTTGCATTCATTTCTAAGCCTATTTTGGAGCTTTCGCAGTCAAGTGATCTCATCATATACTCCAGATCTTTGGCAGTTTCAGCCATTATAACAATATCATCCGCGAACCGCAGATGGTTTAAATATTGTCCATTTATGTATACTCCTTTGTTCTTCCAGTCTAGTTTTTGAAAAATATTTTCAAGTACTGCTATAAAAAGCTTCGGTGATAGAGGGTCCCCCTGCCTAACTCCTCGTTCTATGTTTATTTCGTCTCCTCTTGTTTCTAATTTAACTCTGCTTGTGCCTTTTGTATAGATATATTTCAAGATATTAATGTATTTGTAGTGGATATTTGATTGTTGCAGTGCGTTCCAGATTGAATAATGACTAATGGTGTCGAAAGCTTTGCTGTAGTCGATGAAGGCCACATACAGGGGTCTATTGTATTCTCTGTATTTTTCTATGATTTGTTCTAGTGTTTGTATGTGGTCCATTGTGCTAAAGCCTGATCTGAATCCCGCTTGTTCTTTAGGTTGTTGTCTATCAATGTCGTCAGATATTCTCTTTAAAATTATGGATGAGAATAGTTTGTACGCACTTGCTAACAGGCTTATGGGTCTGTAATTCCCTATGTCCAAGGGGCTTCCTTTTTTGAAGAGCAAAATTATGTCCGATGTACACCATTCTTTTGGTACTTTTCCTATATCTAGTATCATATTAAACAATCGCGTAAAATGGTGAGTTAAGACAGGTGCCCCTATTTTAAGGGCTTCGTTGCATAATCCATCTGGTACGGGACTCTTCTCATTTTTTAGCTTTTTAATATGTTCGTAAACTTCGGAATCATCAATTGGTCTGATGTAGTCTGCCGTGATCATGTGAGTTACTTCCAATTCTATGTCCGTGTTATTTTGTTTCTTGTATAAATTTTTGTAGAAGTTTGTTGCTTGTTTTATTACATCTTTTCTTGATTTTGTTTCTTGTGAGTTATGTTCGAGTTTTTGAATCCATGACTTATGTGTAGTTAGTTCTCTATAGGCTCTTTTGGCGCTTCTAAAATTCTTGATGTTCCTCGAAATAGTCTCGTATCTGTGGTTGGAGTAGTCCTTTCGGATTGATCTATTCGTTTTTTTATATAATCTACTAAGTTCTTCTTTCATTTCCTTTGTTTTGTTCTTTTTGTGCAGTAGTTCCGTGCGTCTTTCTATAAGTTGGACTGTGTCTTTAGAGAAAATATTATTTTGATGATGATGTGTCATATTTTTACATTTTAGACTCTCTGTTATTCCTCTTTCCAGGATATTATAGTATGTTTGGATATCAATACCATCTGTTTCGATATTTTCTATGTGTGTTCGTAGGTCTTTGATGTAACTTTTGATTTCTACTTCTGTCTTGGGAACATTAGTTGGCGTTGTGTAGGATTTTCTGCTCTTTTTGGGATGACTTAGAAGTAGTGTTGCTCTCATCAATCTGTGGTCTGAAGAGAATTTGAATTCGTTAAGTACCTCAATATTTGTTATAAGTTTATGGTGATTTATCATTATATAATCTATTTCGTTTTTAATGTTTTGACCAGGTGACAACCATGTCCATCTGCGACTCTCTTTCTTTTTGAAAAAAGTGTTCATTATTGACAATTTGTATTGGTAAGCGAAGCTTAGAAGCCGTTCGCCTCTTTCGTTGCGCACTCCATAACCATAGGTTCCCATTACTGGATAATAGTCTGTTTTTGGGCATCCTATTTTAGCGTTAAAATCTCCCATTACTATAACCTCTCCTTCAGCCATGGTATGAGCATATTCAATGTCTTTGTAAAATTTGTCAATCTCTTCTTCTGTTGAACGTTCAATTGGTGCATATGCTTGGATTATTGATAGGGAGAAGCATTCAAACTTAACTTGTAAAAGTGCTACTCTTTCAGAGATTCCTATAAAGTTAGTAATGTTATTCTTGTATTTTTTCTTGATGAGAAATCCTACTCCATAAAGTCCTTTAGTTTCACCAATGTAGCAAAAAATAAGGTCGCTGTACTCTTCGATACTACACCCCATTCTTCGCACTTCTGCGAGGCCTAGAATGTCCCAGCTAATACTATTTAGAGCATTAGTTAGTTCGAGAAATCGTGCTGTCGATGCAAGGGTTCTTACGTTGTAAGTGCAAATCTTGAGGGTTGTTTTTTTATCATGGTATATTTTTGTATTTGGTGGAGGGTTACAGTCTAATTCCCCACGAGGACAAATCGGCTTGGGGAATGTTTTGTTTATTTTATTTTTAGGTTCTTGTTTCTTTAGTGTTTCGTTCCGGTGGCTGATGGCAATATCCTATGCATTCTTGGTAGTTGGTAAATTGGCAGAAGGTAGAGAATTGCTTCTATTTCTCATAACGTCAAAGGCATTTAAGCGATGTTTTTTAATTGACGATTGTTGTTTGTGGGGGTTTTCTTTTGCATTTGGCGAGGTTGACATTTTCCTTTTGGGTCCTATATTATCAGGTTTTCCCAGTTTAATAACTAGCTTATCGTAATTTATGTATGCATAATTGCCTTTCTTCCGTTCTTCTTCCAATTTTGACTTTAGCTTTTTTCTCGTCTCGATGATTTCTTTAGGGTAGTCTTCAGACACATATACATTTTTCAATTTCTTTTTGTTTACCATTATCTCGTTTTTCTTCCAAAAGTTAACGAGTGCTAGGAGGATTGGCCTTTCCTTTCCATTTTCTATATTATTTTTGCCAATTCTGTAAATGTTATTCACGTCCCTGTCTTCCAAAGTAATATTTAAATCCTCTTTAAATTTCTTATTAATTATTTCAATTAGACTGGAGGTCGATTTTTCAGTTTCTTTTATTCCATATAAAATTAAGTTATTTATTCTTTTTTGTTTTTCAAGATTATGTATCTTTTCCTTTAATTTCTCATTTTCTGACCTCAATTCCTGCATTTCTATTCTAAAAGGAATCAATTTCTCGTCAATTCGTGTCATAATGTCGTCGGTTTGTTTAGACATTTCTATTTTCATTTGGTCGAAAAAAGATTGGAGGTTCTCCATTTAAGTTTCTGTTAATATTTATGCGTGAAATGGAACGCAATCTTGTGAACGCAGCTTATTAGAGCTGTTATGTTGGTAGCAAAGTGCTGTTAATTATTTTGATATGACAACACTGAACAGACTTTGTGAATGTTTGTGTCTATGGTCTACACTCAGTTGACAGATAACTATTGTATACAACAATATACTTTATAGATATTTAAATGTCATCACTCAGATTAGTATTACAGTTAGTTTTTTTTTATTAGAGTACAACACAACAAGGTAAATATCCCGATACCTCTAATACTACTACATATACTTTTGTACCTATGGTACTATTATTTATATCCCCACGGATACCCCCCCCCCCCATCGGAGCCGGTGAAAGAGGTTATATCGGACTCGAACCGACTAAAACGCACGCCGCCTGTGGGTCGTTTTGGTTCCCGAAGGTGAGGTTGACAGGCATATCCTTCGCACCCCGGCCGACCCAGGACCATCTCTCACGATCTGACCCTCTCCTCGGGTGTGTTGGGACTGCAGAGTACCCAATTCGTCACCAACAGTCACCACCAGGCCTGCGCTCATGGGGGGCGGAGGTCGTTCATCGACCTCCAACGCCCGAGTTGCCTTCGTACGCGGGCAGCCTGAGAATATAGCAAGTACTAGGTAGAAAGAAACGATCGAGGCTCTGGGCTCTCGCACAAGTTTCCTCTTGAACTTGCAAGGTTAAACGGCATGGCAATTGATTCTACAAAAGTCTAATAAATCGAAACAAAAGGAGGCTCCCTGATGAAAGCCTCGAATGCAACTGTGGACAACTTATTTTGTCGTATTATTTGTCCCTGCAAGTATAGGATATAGCAATGAAGGTATCCCTTCCACACTCACCTGCTGTTCGTCTTTCTTCTATCCAGTCAATTCAATCAAGTCCAAGAAATTATGTTATCAAATTATGTTTTTCCAGTGTAGTGTTGGATTGCGTTTTCAGAGCCGCTCTCTTTCACAATATGCATAGTTATGGGCTGGACGTCAATTTTAAAAATATATGCATTTGTTTCAGTGGCCTATTGAACCAAGGCTTCATAGACGAAAGTGACAATGAGAAGGAGCCAATTGAATGCATTGACGCAATACATACTCCTCTTCATTTAGACGATGGATCTACACTCAGTAAGTATAGTCTCATCCTCAGAACTAATAAAGAATTAAACTTGTTATAAATACTAAACTAAATATCAAGAAAAATCTCTCTCGGTTATGCCCAGGCTTCTGGCAAAAGGTCCCAAGAAGAAACGTTATCTTATTCGTTTTCGTGCTACCGATAATAAGCTAAGAACACTACAAAGTACGCTTGGAGTAAAATCACAAACGGAGGACACCAAAAACAAAGCAGCACTTAATTTATGTGTAAAAAGAGAAAATACACTTTTCGACTAAACTAATGATGAATACCTAGTGTGGGAAATGCTGGGGATTTTACCGTACGTAATAATAAGATAAGGGGGAAGTACAAAGTTTTAAATTCACTATTTTCATTTGACTTATTTTGCTATATATGTGTGTAACTTTAGTTACATTTATTTTTAATTAGTTATTAAACCTTTGAGCCTTCTCGTAACTCAGTTGTCTTGATGACCATCTTTCACTCTAATTTCGTAATGGCCAATCTTCGATATTTTTCGTGAAAAACTACCATCTAACCTCCACAGCCCGCGGACGATAACGAAGTTCTGTGGATAGACCATGTTGCCGAAATTTTTAGCTAATCAATTGGTGTATTCGCATTCTAGAACACATATTTGAGTCTACTTAAGCCATGGTTATGGGTCTAAATAGCGCTGTGCAGTGACATGCGTGCGAATGGTCTCAATACCATGGACGCCCAAGATTGTGCAAAGTGGAGGAGAAAGAGCCGGAAGGCGGACCCTGGGCTCCAAGGGCACCTTGGCCTCGGAACTAATCGGGAAAGTGCGTCTCCATGTAGATGATGATGAGCGCTGTCTAGAATGTTGATATTGTTCTCTCAATCCACCAGATGTACAGAGCTACCGTTATTTCCGCCATAAGAAGCAATCTCTCATATGGGATGGTGGACGAGCGCAGTGGTGTATATTGGGTGGCATCGAGTGTGGCGCCACCTGTGCACAGTTACACGCAACGGCGGCCACTCCTCCTTCCAGCGAGCGACGCATCAGAATGTAAGTAGTATCACTCACTCCTTTCTCTCTCTCTCTCTCTCTCTCTCTTTCTGTCTCTTTGTCTCTCTAACACACATAATATATTATGTGTGGATGGACGAAGCACTGGCGGTTTTCATCAACAGTCAGGACGTCATACGTTCATATAATCTGTATAACCAAAGTATAAGCTAAAGCTGTATAGTCAGGTATGAAAGAACCCCGTTTCCGGGGACGAGTTGGGGACTCTGTAGTCCCCACACCCGAGAAGAGGGCCAGATCGTGAGAGATGGCCCTGGGTCGGCCGGGGTGCGAGGGATATGCCTGTCAACCTCACCTTCGGCAACCAAAGCGACCCACAGACGGCGTGCGTTTTAGTCGGTTCGAGTCCGACATAACCTCCTTCTCCGGCTCCGGTGGGGAGGTATCCGTGGGGATATTGCGCACGTAAAAAAAAAAAAAGGTATGAAAGAAATTTCATTCCGCGCACGCTTAAACTGTAGCATAAACTCCATGTTTTTCTATAACACGGGGTTCTTCAAGAAGGGTAATAGAAACTCAATGGATAGTTTTTGTGCTATGGGAAGACCAAAGGCTTGTCCTGTTTTGTCTTCTACATTGACGGCACAGAAACTCTCTGTTATTACATGGTCGACAACGCAAATGTGAGACCTGTTGCACACGTCCAAAGATTTCGGTAACCACTATCCATAAGATGGGCTGCGTGTTTGTTGTCACCTAAGTGGTATAAAAAAGTAGGAGGAAGTAGACCCCGGGCGCGGAGGTGAAAGCATCAGATGATGATGATGTTGTTTGAGTAATTTTCTTCTACCCTCATTTTGTTGGATAAACACGGGCATCTTTTCCTTGGTCCATTGGTATACCCCAGAAAGAAAGTATCCCCGACATAAAAAGAGATAAAATATCGAAAACTTGTAAAATAAAAATTTTCTACAAAAAAAAAAGAATTAGAGCGATCATGGTATAGGTACATCATATAACGCGATAGCTTAAAAGTTATAAATAAGAGTCTTGAAAAGAAGTAACATTTTTTTGTGTCTTACCTTTCAATAACCGGTTTAAGAATGACGTCATATAATTGAAATTTAGCGGTGTAAATACAACAGTAATTTATTTTGTGTTGTCGACTAAAAGTAAAATATGGTTAAAGTTGTAAGTCAAGTCATGACTGTTGCCGCGTGGTTTCCGGCAGAGTAGAAATAGGGCTACCCCATCTCTTCCCATGCGGTGTCGTACAAGGCGACTAAGGGATAGGGCTGTTTAACATCAGATAGATATATACAGCCCAGACTCAGCCTTAGATGCATGGCGCGAGTCGACAATAGTGCCCGGAATACGGCAATAGGCTCATCCCCTATTACGTGGGACCGCATACAATTATTGGTGAAATGTGGGTGTTAATTCACCTCTGCCTAACCCTCCAGGCGGAGGCGTGATTATATGTATGTATGTAAGTCATACTCGATAGGGAAAAAACACTGTCTGCTTTTGAGTTCAGATCGGGACAACCGATGTTAAAATTATTACTATCCTTTTTTACCATTTGCTACCTAGTAATAGCAGACTGAACTTCGATATTTTCCGTAAAGCGACTTTTTTTTTTTTATACCACTAAGTTGGCAGACAAGCACACGGCCCACCTGATGGGAAGCGGTTACCGTGGCCTATGGACGTATGCAACACCAGGGGTGTCACACTCGTGCTGCCGACCATGAAGAAACCTTCTGATGCCCCTCTTGAAGAACCCCATATTGTAGGCGCTTGGGAAAACCGCAGCAGGGAGGTCATTCCACAGCTTGAGTGTGCGTGGGATGAAGTTTATTTCATACCGCACAGTGCGCATCGTCTCAGGTCGCAATGTGTGGGGATGAATTCCCTGCCTATGGCGAGAGGTGCGATGATAGAATGTAGCTACGGGCATCATGTCCAACAATTCATCTGAGCACAAACCATTGTATAGGCGGTAGAACACACACAGTGAGGCAAAATCCCTCCTAAGGCTAAGAGGTTCCACTCTACCTATGAGTATGGGATTGTCAACCTTCTATTTGACCTTCACAACCCAATGCGCTATCGAAGTATTGTAATTAAACTGTCAATGGGAAGACTAAAGGCTTGTCCTGCTTTGTCATTGACACTGACGGCACAGAAACTCTGTGCTTACAGGGTCGACAGCGCGAGTGTGACTCCTCTGGTGTTACAAACGTCCATAGTCCACGGGAACCACTTTCCATCAGGTGGGCCGTGTGCTTGTCTGCCACCTAAGTGATATAAAAAAAAAACCATTAGTAAAACCTTTTTAGGGTTCAAACTACCCATAAATATTGTCACAGTTGTTCGTATGACAACCATGGCCGATGGCTTGAGGTGCTCTCCGAGGCTCGAAATTTCTCAGACCAGTGCAAATCGTTATATGCATATTTGCATTGAGCGGGAATCGAACCCGCGCCCCCAACATAGCATTCCCATTCATTACAACCACGTCACAAAGGTTGTCAAAGTTATTGTATGTTTTTTTTTTATCCTCAGGCTAAACATCTACGGGCTGAACGAGATCGACGTACCGCTCCAGTCCGTCATGACCCTCATTTTGCTGGAGGTGTTCAACCCTTTCTACGTGTTCCAACTCTTCACTATCGCTGTCTGGTTGGCTGAACCATACTATTACTACTGTATTGCGGTCGTGCTGATGTCTACCTTTGGTGTTACTACTTCTGTGATACAGACTAAGAGGGTAAGAAGACATTGCTGAATGTTTTTTTTTATCTTGGACACGCCAACTTGACTTCACCTCGCCTGATGGTAAGCTAAAGGCAAAGTCTCAGGAAAGAGGGTCACCATTACAGACACTAAGTAATGTTACAATGGTGACACTCAGCTTGGCGGCCTCATTAGATGCTTTTTCACGCCCCGCTTAAAGGACCCCGACTGAGTAAATTGGATAGGAAATTATATACATAACAACAGGGTAGGCAAGCAAGCACCCACATTCCGTCAGTTTATGTTTAGGTCCCAATGTAATAGGTGGCGAGCCTATTACCATTAACCGGGCACTTATAAACCTGCGGTAAATACACACATAAATACACTTCGAAAAGCATCGAAAAGTCATTGGTGTGTGCCATGGGAAATTATATAACGTGTAACAAATGAACTCTGTGAACTCTGTGTGTTTATTTGGTATGTGTAGGAAAAAGTCATGGTATAGGTACATAAATAGCTTTGATTTGCCTGACGTTTCGACCAGGTCACACTGGCCGTGGTCAGAGGCTGACTATTATTGTATATCGTGGAACGCGAAAGGTTAAAAAATTGGAAAAAAAAATCTTTTGTTCACTGTACCATTTCGATATTGTCAGTACATGTTGCAGTGAGCAGCTGATTTTTGGAGGTCAATGACTGGTGGGTGTTTCGTGGGTAAGTTTCGTGACCCGACGCATACGCATCTTGACTCGAGAGGCCCTGTCTTCCGAATCGCGGCCTCGTGGTAGTGTTAGCATACAAACATGAGTGAAATATGAAACAAGGAGTGAAATATTAATTTTTTTTTATATTCTTCGGGCATAATAACCGATACTGATCAACTCCCCAAAGTTCCGAGTGTTAATTTTGTTACACCTTATATTTGCAATATTATACGAAAGATTCTCTCGAACGAAATTTTAATATACTTATGTTCCTAATAGTATTAACTAGTTATATTATTTAAATGAGCATACAGACAGATGTACAACTTAGTTATTGAAACCATTACTTCTCTAGAGAAGTAGCAGTACAATTACAATACTAAAATACTTTCTCTCTGTCTAATTTATTTTAAATGTATTTAAGAAATTTATCGTATTTTTTGTTTTAATATTGACATTTGACACTATAATATTGTATATTGTAATTATATTTTATGTAATAAATTATATATTTTTTTAAGAAACGTTGAATAAAATATCTACATAGACTAATTCGATAAATGTATGTAATTTTTACACGGTCCTATATTACCGTAGAACCAAAGCAACCTCCGCGCCACAGTAGAAGCCTACGACACAGTGGAGCTATGGGACGGTCGGCGGGTGGACAGTCGCATGGTGGCTCCCGGAGACATCATCCTACTGCCCGCGCGCTGTACGCTGCACTTCGACGCAGCGCTGCTCAGCGGATCTGCTGTACTTAATGAGAGCATGCTTACTGGTGAGTAGAACGAAAGAAAACCCATATAAATGAGACAGCAATAGGTGATTAGTAAATTGACGTCTTAGAAATGCCACCAGTGGAGTTTCCGGCGTCGTTTCTCTCCACTATTGCATAGGAAACAGCGGTAAACTTAGTTTAAGTTAATTTTGAAATCAAAATTCTATGGTACTATTTTGAGAAATAAAGAAATTTAAAATTGTAATTGAAAAATGAACTAGTAATACAATTTGTCAAATCACTAGTTTACGTACCATCTAACATATTGAATCGCCATAAAATAACTGTCACCAGTTCTTGCACGTGATTAAATCTTAGCAGATATAATTACATTATGATTTTAGCTGAATCAGTTTTATATAAGACTTCTGACTTAGTGCACCATGAAACGCAAACCTAGAAAGTCTATTACTTTGTAATTGAATAGTGTATTACCTCATAAAATAAAAAGCTTTTTGTAAGATATTAAAAATTTTATTTTTATGACATAATATCAGAAACATCATTTACTGAGCTTTGTTGTTATCATGGGATTTCCACAGGGCACACACCTGGCTCCATTACAATATATGCAAAGTGTGACCACAAAATGAAACTGTTTGATTGTACTTACTAATTAAATCTCAATTTTAATATTTTCTCTTGTAGGTGAATCAGTGCCAGTTACAAAAACGGCTTTGCTTCGAGTTGATCGTCCTTTCTCGATGAAGGAGCATGCTTCAAGTATACTGTTCTGCGGCACCAGAGTCATACAAACAAGATACTACAATAATGAACCAGTGAGGTCTGAAACAATACAACAATAACTAACGCTAATGATTTTATTAAAGATATTTAGTTTTTATTAAAGACATTACTACATAGATTTTTTCCTTTTTAGCAACGCTATCAAAAGATATAATAGCTAAAGTTTGATCTTTTTCAAAATCAACGGATTCGATTCCTGCCTAGGGATATTAATTTTACAAAAATACAATGCTGTTGTTTTAGATTTCATTAAAATCAAGTCTTAGACTCATTTGAGTACCTAAGTTTCGCTATTATTCACAAATTCGAATTTGGCTATCCATGCAATTATTTCTCTATGCAATGAGATTAACACGTATTATCTTTTTAGGGCTCTGGTCCTCCGCACTGGGTACAACACAGCTAAGGGTCAACTGGTACGGAGCATCTTGTACCCCGTTCCTGCTGACTTCAAATTCGACCGTGACTCCTACAAGTTTATCTTCATTTTAGCTTGCATCGCCCTCATTGGACTGGGATATACCATTGCTTTGAAGGTAAATTTTATTTAGAAAGAAAGAAAAAGCATTTATTTAAGAACGCACAACGTACAGAGAGTCAGACAAATATATAAACACAATAAGGCAACACAACAAGAATTATTAGGAGGCAGGACACTACGTTATCTCCCGTCTCAAATTGAGCAGTCCGTCTGGGGAACTACCTCCGCCCTACAGAATACCGCGGTTATAATAACCTTGTGTTGTGTTCCCGGTGGTGAGTAGGGTAGCCAGAGCTCACTGGAGAGGTTTTGTGCTGTCAGTGGATAGGCCGTAGGCTTAAATTGACACCACTGACTTGTAGGGGCGTGAAATGTTGGTGCGGCGGTCAGGGAGACCCGGTGAAACGGTTATCCGCTGGCCGCCCGCAGGTTGTACGGTTCCCGAACCTGGGGATCACTTAATCTCCGCCCCAGGAGGCTGAACCAGCAGCCTGTGTAAACCGCCCGATGCTGTAGTCGTGCCGGAGGAGGAAACCGGAGTGGACTCGGCTACAGTATTTGGGAGGGGACCGGGGGCCCTTCCGCCCGCCGCGCCAGCCACTCACACAACCCCAGCTTGTCAATGGTGGTAAGAAGCCTAGCTTTGTCTTCTGCACTGGGAGCACAGAAACTCTCTATACCTTCCTCCCCCCCACCCCCCACATAGGTCTTGAAAGGAAAAATAAGAACAACGTTACTACAGCGGTACCATCGTCCACAGTACATGTGGATTTCTGTAACATCAGGGGCCTACACACCAACCTCAACGCGGTCCATCTACATTTAGAGACCGCGCAGCCCACCTTGTTTTTTCTGACGGAGACGCAAATATCATGCCCAGCCGATACAGCCTACTTAATGTACCCCGGGTACAAACTCGAGCATAACTTCCTGAGTCGCGCCGGAGTATGCTTGTACGGGATGATATTTGCTGCCGCCGTCTTCAAGGCCTTGAAGACAGGGACCTGTCAACTCTTTGGGTACGTACGGATCATGGTGGCCACACCCGTATCTTTGCGTGCCTCTACAGGTCTCATAGCGGTGACTTGGGTACAGCTCAATTGTTTGAGCATCTGCAGCGGTCTGCGGACAAGGTAATTGAGCAATACCCTACCGCGGATTTAGTATTCTTGGGGGACTTCAACGCTCACCACGTAGAGTGGCTGGGGTCTCCTAGAACTGATTTTGCGGGAAGGGCTGCTCATGACTTTGCACTGACCTATGGATTCTCTCAACTGGTGCATTCTATTACTAGAACACCAGAAATAGAGACCCATAGAAGCTCTATACTGGACCTTCTGCTGACTTCACGCCCGGACGAATACTCAGTAACTGTGGAAGCACCACTTGGTACTTCGGACCACAGCCTCGTTCGGGCGCAAGTGACTCTCACGCGGCCTGAACCACCGCGGCCACCTCAATGGCGGCATGTCTGGCACTACAAGTCGGCAGACTGGGATGGACTGCGAGAATTCTTCGCGTCGTACCCGTGGAGGCGGCTTTGCTTCACTTCAAATGATCCCAGCTCCTGTGCAACAGCAGTAGCTGATGCGATCCTAGCGGGTATGGAATGCTATATTCCGAACCGCTGGATCGCAACAGGAGAGAGCAAACGCCCTTGGTTTAATAGGCCCTGCAGAGAAGCAAGAGACCACAAGCAATCTGCATACAGGGCTTGGACCACGGCTCTTGCCAATAAAGATCCTAATATCACTGAAGTGAAGCGAAAGTTGAATGCCGCCTCGAGGTCTAGTAAAAAAGCTACGGCCAGGGCTAAGTTTGAGTTCATCGGCAGAATTGGCGAGCGGCTTGCGCGCTACCCATCTGGCAGTCGTGCATTTTGGTCGCTCGCCAAAGCTGCCGAGGGAAACTTCTGCCAGTCTTGCCTTCCACCGCTGCAAAAATCCGATGGTAGTCTGGCCCATGGCGCTAAGGAGAAAGCCGATCTGTTGGGTAATCTCTTTGCGTCAAACTCGACTATGAACGACGGGGACGCCGAACCACCCATAATTCCCAGCTGTGGTGCTTCCATGTCTGAAGTTAAAATCACGCAACGGGCGGTCCGGCGTTAACTTAAGTCCCTAGATGTTCGGAAGTCGAGTGGGCCGGATGGTATACCGGCGATGGTGCTTAAACACTGCGCCCCCGAGCTGTGCCCTGTACTTACACGCCTTTTCGCACTCTCATACTCCGCGCGGCAGGTCCCAGCCTCGTGGAAGACCGCATTCGTGTACCCTGTACCTAAGAAAGGTGACAGGACAGATCCGACCAATTACAGGCCTATCGCTATAACCTCCCTACTCTCGAAGGTTATGGAGCGTGTCATTAATACACAGCTCCTGAGATACCTTGAAGGAAACGATCTACTGAGCGACCGACAGTACGGCTTTCGCCACTGTCGCTCAACCGGTGACCTTCTTGTGTATCTCACAAACCGGTGGTCGCAAGCCATCGAGAGTCGGGGTGAGGCACTAGCGGTCAGCCTCGATATAGCAAAGGCCTTCGATCGGGTCTGGCACAAAGGTCTTCTTGCGAAGTTGCCGTACTATGGACTCCCCGAGGGACTTTGCGAATGGATCGCCAGCTTTTTGTCCTACAGAAGCATCCAAGCTGTCGTCGACGGCAGCTGCTCGGACCGCATGAACATAAACGCTGGTGTTCCACAAGGCTCCGTGTTGTCTCCGACGCTGTTTCTGCTGCATATCAATGACATGCTGTCTGATGGCTCCATTCATTGTTATGCGGACGACAGTACCGAGGACACGTGTTACACGGGCCGTGCAAATATCCCTCAGTCTGAGGTGGAGAAGAGTCGCGATCAACTTGTGTCTAAAATCGAGACTACTCTCTCTGGAGTGTCCGATTGGGGACGACTAAACCTAGTCCAATTCAACCCCACTAAGACACAAGTATGTGTATTCACCGCTAAGAAAACCCCATTCATTGTAGCGCCGCAATTCCTGGGCACACCGCTTACCATCTCCTCGAGTATCGGGATCCTTGGTGTCGATATCTCCAGCGACGTCCAATACCGAAGTCATTTGCAGGACAAGGTTAAGTTGGCATCAAGAAAACTCGGATTATCAACAGAGCGAAGCAGTACTTCACTGCGGGGCAGCAACTCCTTCTTTATAAGGCACAGGTCCGGCCTCACATGGAGTACTGCTGTCACCTTTTTGCTGGAGCACCTGCATACCAGCTTGACCCCTTCGACTCGTTGCAAAGACGGGCATTGAGGCTGGTTGACAATCCCATACTC
Organism: Eilema griseolum; assembly: GCA_963662185.1. Classification (NCBI taxonomy): domain Eukaryota; kingdom Metazoa; phylum Arthropoda; class Insecta; order Lepidoptera; family Erebidae; genus Eilema; species Eilema griseolum. Next base: position 8,256,418 of record OY759256.1, on the reverse strand, counting down.
ACAGGTAGAGTGGAACCTCTTAGCCTTAGGAGGGATTTTGCCTCACTGTGTGTGTTCTACCGCCTATACAATGGTTTGTGCTCAGATGAATTGTTTGACATGATGCCCGTAGCTACATTCTATCATCGCACCTCTCGCCATAGGCAGGGAATTCATCCCCACACATTGCGACCTGAGACGGTGCGCACTGTGCGGTATGAAAGAAACTTCATCCCACGCACACTCAAGCTGTGGAATGACCTCCCTGCTGCGGTTTTCCCAAGCGCCTACAATATGGGGTTCTTCAAGAGGGGCATCAGAAGGTTTCTTCATGGTCGGCAGCACGAGTGTGACACCCCTGGTGTTGCATACGTCCATAGGCCACGGTAACCGCTTCCCATCAGGTGGGCCGTGTGCTTGTCTGCCAACTTAGTGGTATAAAAAAAAAAAAAGAATACACTCACTGCACATCGTGCGCACCCAAATGGGCCACCATCTCAGCATGACTGCCCCGCACACCAGGGTATGCGAAGCGCTGGTTTTCAGATGGCGCCGCTAGGTTCTTTATAGCCAATTGAGCCTAACTTAGTAAAAGGTAATCAATATATTATTATAGTATAACATAACATAAACTCACGCCTATATCCCCGAAGGGGTAGGCAGAGATGCTAGCACCCATATTTATTTATATTTAGGTCCCAACGTAATAGGTGGCGAGCCTATTCCCACTAACCGGACACTTATAAACCTGCGATAAATACACACGTAACTTCGAAAAGTCATTGGTGTGTGCCATGGTAAAACCTGGGATCGAAGCTGAGACCTCGTCTCAGCAGTCCATTACCCATACCACTAGGCTACCGCGGTTATATAGTATAATATAGCCTATATAGTAATAATAATTACCGGTCCTCTCCGAGGCACGACCAGACCAATGCTAATAGCCATATTTATGCATAGAAATATTTGCACTGAGCGGGGATCGAACCCACGCATTCTGCGTAGGGGCTGCGTTCACTACTGCCACACCACAGATACAGTCAAATTATGATCAAAATATGTTTGTCATCAGGCTTCCCGAGGCATTTCTGCTGGTGACGTAATCATCAAAGCCCTAGACATCATCACAATCGTGATCCCGCCCGCGCTGCCGGCGGCCATGACAGTGGGCCGACTGTATGCCGTGTCGCGACTCAAGCGGGCCCGGATTGCCTGCCTCAATACTAGGGCCGTCAATGTCAGCGGGTCTATTGACTGCGTGTGCTTCGACAAAGTGAGTTTTTAATTGTTACTTTAGATTTCGCTTAGAGTGGCCATCATCATAGGTACAGTTGACGAAATAAGTTACTGAACACTGAAATTATTACAAATTTATGTTAACATTGATGTAAAAGTAGCTTTGTAATCATCACAAGTCACGTTTAATATATACATACTTTAGTAGTACATACTTTGTGTATGTTCAACTGTGTACTTATAACTGTATATCGCCGAAAGGGTAGGCACTAGGTAGGTTTGTATCATACTAAAATTTCGCCTGCAATATTTTTGGACCCTCATAATAGAACAGAACTAACTGGACAATTCAATTTAAATCTATACTAATACTATAAAGGTCAAAATTTTGTTTGTTAGTTTGTTTGAATGCGATAATCTTAGGAACTACTGGTTCGAATTGAAAAAATATTTTTATGTTGAATAGTCCATTTATCGACAAAGGTTTTAGGCTGCATATCATCACACTATCACTTTAGGAAGCGGAGCAGTGATCATAAATGTCAACAAATCCGGCAGATTCTCATACATTATTTGAAAACTAAAGAAATACGGGCTCAAATAGATGATATATTTCAAAATATGCCACGGGCAAAGCTGTGGCGGGTCACAATAGATGGCGCTGGTAGTTACTATAAAAAACTGAGTCGCGATATCAAAATTTTTCTAAACACCAACCTTGTTTTACAGACAGGAACACTAACAGAAGACGGTTTGGACATGTGGGGAGTCGTTGCTGTGTCGGGGGCGACGAATCCCGTCCGACTGGGCAGGCCCCAAAGGGACCCTAGCCAGTTGAACGAGTTACATCCGCTCAAGCTGGCCATGGCGTCTTGTCATAGCTTGACGCTTTTGGACAATGAGCTCGCTGGGGATCCTTTGGACCTTAAGGTAAGATCTTCTCTTATACACGTTTTATACTACAAAGTCGGTAAATGTATAAACTGTCCTGTGAGAGCTACCAGTGCCAATGGCCACTAGAGTGTTGGTGACCGATTCCTCCCAAAAGTAGCTCATTTGAAAGTGGTACTCAAAAATGTTTGAATAATAAGCGAAACAAACCTATCGCTCAGGGCTGGTGCACATTATCGGCATCGACAAATAAAAGGATCCTTCAGCATCCCTAAGGACGCTGCAGCATGCCAAAGCGTAGTTGCTGACAGTGCCGATGGATTCCCAAAGGTCCTTTTCTTTGCCGATGTCAATACCAATGTGCCTCGGCCCTTAGACGCCTTATACAACACGTTCGGGATGAGATGTAATGGTTAGACAGATGTCTTCAATTGAACCAGGAATTTGTATCAATAATAATATTATACGCGTAATAAGTTTTAACTTTATCTATAATTATGCTCTTAGATGTTTGAATCAACCGGATGGGTGCTGGAAGAGCCAGATGTTCCCGAATCTACGAACTACGAAGTTCTGACGCCTACTATTGTCAAGCCTAAGAAACCAGCTAACATTGATGTTGATGACATACACGTAAGTTACTTATGATTTTGTTTGTATTATATTTCTACAGCTGGGTGCCCTATAAGCAAGCACTGCAATCGCCTTTGTCGGTTAGATTCTAGATTAGGGAGAAAACAGATTTTTTTGTATATTATCCTTTCATAAAAACTTATTTGAGGCTTTTGAGTGAAATACCATAGCTTACAAACAACTCTGTAATATCCTATCGATGAATATCTCTTATCTCTCGCATACAGATGGAGCTAAAAGTGATGCAAGTCCATGATTTTCTGAAAAGTAATTGAAGAAGTTCACGGAACAAAGAAATTGTATTGAATGTATTGGGTTGCTTGGTCGTTGGTTGCCACAAGGTACTAGCCTGGGCTCGTATCTATTTTTAATATGTTGTAAGGATCTACCATTGTCGCTAAGTGTGAACTTCAGTCAATCAATCAATTAATCCACCGCAGTCCACTGCTGAACATAGTGTGAACTTAACAACTACCTAATAAAACGGTCCAGTTGCAACCTGTTTTTAAAGAATATTAGTAACCTATAATATTAATATTCCCTCTAACTCTATCAGCTAAACTAAATCTAATGGCCAGGAATCGAACTTGAGACCTCTCATTCACAAGGCTGCCTTCTTAGCCTATAAGCTACCGACGCTTTTACTAGCATAACACATGGCCTAACCATCGTTCCTGTCTTATTCTATCTTGCCTATTTGAAGTGGGTGTGTAGTAAATATATGTAAATAAACCAAAAAGAAAAATTCACGCTGAGTTTCTTACCGGAGTATTCTTAGACCGGGGCCGCGCTTCGGACCGGTGGTCCATTTATTACACTAGTTAAACAAGATATATAGAAGATAGATAGGTATATAGATAGATAGATAGATTAGATAGCTACACTAAATAAACTAGATAGAGAAGTCAATCAAATACTAATCTAGTCTTTTTTTATTTTGACATTTTGTTCATTCGACGGTATTTCCGTACAATTGATTCCGTCCGAATCAGTCCGCCCTACAGAATACCTCCGCCATAATAACCCTGTGTTGTGTTTCCGGCGGTGAGTAGGGTAGCCAGAGCTCACTGGAGAGTTTTTGTGCTATCAGTGGGAAGACCAAAAGCTTGTCCTGCTTTGTTTTTTAGGTTTAGGTTTGGTTTAGGTTTTGTTCGGCAGTGCGAGTGTGACTCTCTTGGTTTTGCACACGTCCAATAGGCCACGGTAACACACTTTCCACATCAGGTGGGCCGTGTAAGCACCTAAGTCCGTCACCTAAGTGGTGTAAAAAGAAAGTTGTGTGTGTGTGTGTCTACAGAATAAATAATTTTTCGATTTTCGAGTTTGTATTTGACTGTTCTCTGTCCAGTTGCCGTTAGAAGTGGGTATAGTGCAACAGCACCAGTTCGTGTCGTCGCTACAACGCGCGTCAGTGGTGACCCGCGTGTTGGGCGAGGACGTGCTGCGCGTGTACTGCAAGGGCGCGCCCGAGATGCTGCGGACCCTGTGTGTGCCTGAGACGGGTATGTCGTCGCTAATTGCCGCCAACCGGCACCGGCCCGCGTTTGTTAACATGATTATTTTGAGATATGTGACCGAAATTGGTGATCGTCACCAGTTCTGTGGCAGGTTAGCTAGCAGACTTAGGCCTGTAATACCAGTATAATAATCAGTCGTTAACCTCGATTTAACTAGATCTGAGGTCAGATTTTGCCCTAGATGACAGCTCTAATGTTGTTCAAATCGATTAAGACAGGAAAAATATTTAATCAGTTCAAGCGGTGCTCTGACCACTGTCCCACCGAACCTGTCTGAAGTCATCCAAATCTTCCTATATATATATCCGATTTACGGCAACGATGGGATGGATATTTTTTTTCCTATCTTATTCGATTTGAATAGATTACTAAACCCTCTAAGATTTCATTCAATCTAATGTTTTTGTAGGGAGTTGAATCACAAAAGGAGTTCTTCTGGAACACGGACCTTAGAAGTCTACCAAAAAAAAAATTCACTCTAAACCGGTTCTGTTACCAAATTACATTATCCGAAAATGACACAGTCAGATGTGGAGGATATTTTGGAATTATAAGAGGTTAATGACAAAATAGTACTATAATACAATATATATTTAAACATCCGAATTGAGAACCTCCTCCATTTCCCCGTTTCCGGTGACGTGTTGGGAACTCTGTGGTCCCCACACTTGAGCAGAGGTTCGGGGTGCAAGGGATATGCCTGTAAACATCACCTTTGATAACCAAAAACGACCCCCAGGCGTCGTTGGTTTTAGTCGGTTCGAGTCCGACTTAACCTCTTACACCGGCTCTGGTGGTGGGGGTACCCGTGGGGATTTGACGCACGTAAAAAAATAATCCCCTCCTTTTTAGTAGTCGATTAAAAATGTTCCATCCCTTTGTCTACAGTTCCTGACAACCTGAACGAAGTACTTAACTCTTACGCGGAGAAGGGATATCGTGTGATCGCCTGTGCCACGAGGGTCCTTGAGGTCACCAGCAAACAACTTCAGAAGATGACGAGAGAAGAGGTAATTGACATAAATATTGCACACAAAGAATGTTATAACAATAAACGAACAATGTAGGATCCTGGAATTCATGTTGCAGGGGAAGTCCTTGTCCTTTCAATAAATCAATTACTCGTAGCCTATCGCAGTCCACTTAGGGTCTTTCTTTCTTTCTTTCTTTCTTTCATTGTTGGGAGGCCTACTGTTTCCAAGTTGGTTGCGGGTTGGTACAGGGTTTTATTTCGAGTTTTCCTTCTCTCGCAATGATATCGTCTGCGTATTTTTCCGTTGGTCGCCTCTTACGACGCCCTTCGGATGAGATGGGGTAGTCATACTTGTATTTTTTCTCCGTCACCACGCTGATATTATTTTAATTTAATTTATGAATTACTTTAATGCCTCCTTCTGGTATTCTCCATCCAAAAGTAAATACTTAATACCCTCTTGACTGCAATAGTGTCACCCCATATTACGTGGGTGGTTATTATCATAGTTGGTGAAATGTCTGTATATAATACACCTATGCCTACCTCTCTTGGGATTTACTGGCATGATTATATGCATGTACATGTACTGCATGTGAAACCTGATGAATGTACTTGTTATGTTCTAAAATACATGTTGATTAACATTTACAGGTAGAATGTGAACTCGAGTTCCTTGGTCTGGTGATTATGGAGAACAGACTGAAGGGAGCTACTATCGGTATCATCAGAGAACTGAAGGAAGCGAACATCCATGTTGTTATGATTACTGGTAAGTTTACCTACATATTTTGTAGCCTATCCACCTTCAAATGTCGATGTACAGGATAACGCCCCGTACATTTAATGGTCCTTCGAGCCGGTTCGAAGGACCATTAAATGTACGAGACGAAAGATATGCAGCGTAAATACGTATATTGTATCGTTAAGATAATAGTAGTAAATGTGGTTAAACTTTCTTTGATAGTATGTACTAGGTAATGGTTGTACTGATAGTCTCCAAGTTTCATTACTTGTATTGTATATAAATAGTATTGTTACGAAATAAATAATGACGCGCGTTGCCAGTTCGGCCTGTGCCGCAGCGTCAGCAATGCATGTACAGTCAAGGCACCATACATGCGATGTACAGTTGCTTACATGACTCGTAACATAAATCGCATTTTGTGGTAGCATGATCTATTTTTTGTGTACCATAACCTATATTTTCTGTAGCATAACTTGTAAATTAACCTCATCGGCTAATAAATCGCCTTCAGGCTACATTACAATAATAACATAATGATATATTGTATATTTCAGGCGACAATGTCCTGACAGCTGTGAGCGTCGCCAAGGAGTGTGGCATCCTAATGAGTGACGAACGTGTGGTGCACCTACACGCGGACGTGGGCGCCGCGGACAAGGCGCCCGTCATATACTGCGAGAGTACTTTACATGGGGTGAGGCTATCCATTGTTAAATACACATAATAAAGTCAAAATCAAAAATCATTTATTCTGCATAGACCATTAAATCGGCACTTATAAAACGAAATATGAAAGACTAGTTTAGCAAATGGACCATTGGTTCGAAACGCGGCCCCGACCTGAGAAGACTCCGGCAAGAAAGTCAGCGGGCATTTTTTTGGTATATTTACAAAATTTACCAAGTCTTCTTAGTCTAAATACAATAATTTACTTGAGTAGCATAGTTGAGCGAACAGCTCATTTCCAAGCTTGTCTATCATCTAAGTATTCTTTTTTTTATACAACTTAGGTGGCAGACAAGCACACGGCCCACCTGATGGAAAGTGGTTACCGTGGCCTATGAACTTTTGTAACACCAGTGGAGTCACATCCGTACTGCTGACCCTGTAAAAACAGAGATTTTAAGTGCCTTAAGTGCAGAACACAAAATCAGGACAAGCCTTTGGTCTTCCCAATGACAGCACAAAAACTCTCCAGTGAGCTCAGGCTACTCTACTCACCGCCTATTCTTGGATTTTATAATAGCATTTCTGACACAATTTACTCTTTACTACATTTTTAAATTTATGCACAGGTAAATCCCTAATTTCATTAGGGAACTTGTTAAAAAAGCGTATGCAGTTGCCCTGCAAAGAACGACAATTTTTTTTAAGTCTACACAATAACACATAAATGCAATTACGCATCGGTAGCTTAATGGTTAAGGAGTCGGCCTTACGATCGAGAGGATCTGGGTTCGAATCCTGGCCATTACACTACCGACGTGAACCCACTCCTAACACAAGCAATTTACCTTAGCTGGAGGGGTTAGAGGGAATATTAGTAATTTCGGTTTTAATATTCTTTAAAAAAAAAAAACATACGCACTCAAACATGCAAATACACACATTCATCCATATGTTCAAATAATAGTAAACAATACACTAGTTTTATTTACATAAGTGAGGTATTATACAGATATTTGTAAAGTATAAATCATTTTAAAATTTTATTAATAGAAGATATCATTACGAGAGAAAGAAAACTCAGCCAGCGTGGAAACAGTAGGCCAAAGCCTCCCAACATTGAGAGAGGCCTATGTCCATTGGACTGCGATGGGTTAATTAATTGAATTTGAGTATAATATGTATTATTGGTTGTCAGTGGGAAGGCCAAAGGTTTGTCCTGCTTTGTCTTCTGCACTGACGGCCCAGAAACTCTGGTCTTACAGGGTCGACAAACGAGTATGGCGCCCCTGGTGTTGCACACGCCCATAGGCCACGGTAACCAGTTTCCATCAGGTGGGCCGTGTGCTTGTCTAGCACCTAATTTCTATTCTATTCTGCTAATGCTACGTGTTCCCCCCAGGCTACGGTAGGTCGCCGCTTCCCCTTGGAGCGCTCGTGGCGCAGTGTGGACAGCGGCCACGGCTCGTGGCGAGGCTCGGCCTCCGCCTCCGCCTCCGCCTCCGCCTCGGGCTCCAACTCGCACTCCGACGACCTGGAGGCGCCTAGCTCTGAGCCGAGGTACAAGATCGTCATGACTGGAGACACGTGGAAGGTGAGTGATATACACTAGAACATATCTTATTCCATCTATATATTGTTATTAAAGAATCTCGTTTTCTGATATTGATTTATATGTATAACTGCTAGAAAAAAAGGTCTTGACAGACAGACAGACGGAAAACGAATTGATCCTATTATAAGGGTTTTGTTTTTTACCTCTTGAGGTACGAAACTCTAAAAATTATATCACAAAATGTTAGGTGTCAAAATACATTAAATGATTTATAATAGAATGAGATGAGATAGGAGTATTAATAGGATGACACGCGAATGAATTTCGAATTTGGAACTGAACGTAGAAAGTCCAGTTCCAAATTCGAAATTCATTCGCGTGTCATTCAGGTACGGTGACACAATTGTCATTCGATTTAAAATGACTATAAACAATGCGATATTCGATAATAAACTTTTTTATTCTACATTCAACCAGTGGCAAAAACAGCACCACGATTTTCAACAACACGAAAGAGGGCGCATTGCGGTATTATTTTATTTTCCGAAATTGGTGTTAATTCGAATTTTTATGTACCTATTGGTGGATTTTTAGACGTCTTTGACAACTCACAGTGTGACACTCACACAAAGCTCGTGAGGTCTCTAACGGCGACGAAGCCTGTTAGTGTGGCGTGCTGCCCCAGAAAGGGGAGAGAGCGAAAATGGTGGGGCACATAAAATAATTTGTAGGGAGTCAAGAAATGCGCGCATGAAAGAGAGCAGATGCCAGTAGGGTGCGCATCTCCCAAGATTCGGCCCGTTATAACCAAGATGGTTGGTAGGGCCATGGGAAGGAGGTGGGAATAAAGGTAGTCGTAGGAAAGTGGCATATAGCAGTGAATTGTGAAATTGTGAATTGTTTCAAATCTCCCTAAGGGGGCTTTTAGTAAAATCCTCACAACTTTACAGAGGCAGCAATCGTCTCATTGATCGTCGCCATGACCGTCATCATCAACAATCTTCCTAACTAAGATATTAATATACAACAAAATAAGACTTGATATATCCAACTTGACCCTAGCAAGATAGTCCTTTGAATTGGGTAGATATGTTGCCATCCAAACAAAAAAGAAGCAGAAGAACAGCACCACATTTTTCCTCAACTCTTCTTTATTTTTATTGCCAGTACAGATTCTATAAGTAAGTGCAATGTCGCAGGTCCTCCGCGAGCACTACCCCAACATGTTGTCCCGCGTGGTGGCGAAGGGCGCAGTGTTCGCGCGCATGACGTCAGACCAGAAACAACAGCTCATTGTCGAGTACCAGGCGCTTGGCTACTATGTCGGTATGTATTACTGCTTCCTGATCACTTGTTAGCAAGACATGATATTTTTTTAATGCTTGTTTACGATTTTGATGATTGTACAAATGTAATTGCAATTTTTTTTTTTTTTTTTTTTTTTCACTACATAATAAGTATCCATAATAAGTGACATACTTAGGAAGTGAAAAAGAATTAGAGAAAACATGTAACTTATTTTAGGACATAATATCAAAAAGCCGCGGTAGCCTAGTGGTATGAGTAATGGACTGCTGAGACGAGGTCTCGGGTTCGATCCCAGGTTTTACCATGGCACACACCAATGACTTTTCAATGGTTTTCGAAGTTATGTGTGTATTTATCGCATGTTTATAAGTGCCCGGTTAATGGCAATAGGCTCGCCACCTATTACATTGGGACGTAAACTTAAACTGGCGAAATGTGGGTGTTAGCACCTCTGCCTACCCCTTCGTGGATATAGGCGCGAGTTTATGTTATGTTTATGTAAGCTTTTCATATGAGTGTATGTGCGATACTTATAAGAATGATAAAGTTATAGAGCTCCGCCACTATTGGGCAAATTTTAATTGCAATTATACTTGCAATTAACCCGACTGCTGTCTTAAAGATCGAAATAATAATTTTTCTTTGGGTTTATTGTACATTGAACTATATACATGCTACCTACTTGTCCTACTGTAAATCTGTTGGTGTTCAATAAATAATTATCTATCTATCTATCTATGTATCTATCTATCTATGATTGGCAATAGGGTACAGCCTGCTATAATACTTGTTTTGATCTTTTAGACAGCAGTCGGGTTTACTTTATTCGATGTTGTAGATAGCAGATTGAAATTTTTATTTTTTAATATTTGTAATTGCAATTAAAATTTATCCAACACTGAGCTCTGCACAAAAAATTTAATATTATTTGTTTTGTATCAATATCCGGAATCCGTTTTGAGTCAAGCACCTGTCTTTCTACCTGTTGTCAACGTACTTCCGGTCCTCTCTCTGTATTTAGCGCCCTCTGTAGTGACTGTTTGGTATAAAGCGCTCGTGACGGGGAATGACCGCCATTATTACAATAGCATAGTTTTTCGCGCCGTTCGGTTGTCAGCATACGTTTAAATACTATGCGAAAAAACTTTACAAGTATTATAATTTGAACTAATTTCTATTATTTTCTAATTCTGAAATTAAATTATTTTTTTCAATAAAAATGGCTAATCAAAGTGACAGTTATAAAGACTTAATTTCAAAAAAAAGTGTTTGTGCTTCGTCTTCGAGTAGTGAGGGTATATTCGATATGCAGTGGATCGAGCGGAAGAAGGCGTAAATCGAAAAAGAATTTCGAAACTGAGTCATGCACAATTTGAGTTTTTATCACAAAATGGTATTTTGACTGAGCTTATCTCAAAAAATTACTCTGTGTCGCATACACTACTCAACCTGCTAACAGTGTGTCGATTACTTAAAATGATTTAAATTTAGAAGAACCTGGGGTAGTGTATAAAAATAATATACTTCAAATATTATCGGAATTGAGTATAATTGTTAAAGAACCTATTTAATCCAAAATCAAATACAAATTTCTTACAAAATTAACTCGAATTACGTTTTGATTGCGAATTACGATAAGATTTCAGTTGCATAAAAATAAAAATAAAAAAATAAATCTACCCCCGGTTTTAATATATCTTACGACTATCGACGAATTGAAACGTTTTGAATCGGCAATGCTAAATGAAAATTCTCGGTCGTATTTATTAGAAAGTTCCTTCACTGGTTCAACTATAGTGTTACTTTGTCAAAAGGAAGAATTACAAACTACCTTACAAACATTGGTAGATTGGTCTACTTAATCAATCATTATTTAAAAAAATACCTTTCTACCTGTAGCAAAGTTACGAATGATTTATTACAAATAGTGTGTGGTAGAAGAGATTTTATTCACGGGGGTCGTGAGGTTTTACTTCGTCAAATTGGTAAAAGATTCCACTGCGATGTCATTCCCCCTAGCGTGCATTACCTATTTAACGAAGAGTCTATTCAAATTGTGTTGTGGTTCCTGGCTGAGTAGAATTTGGGCCATCTCTTCCAATGCAGTGTCATACAAGGCGACTAAGGGTAAGGGCTGTTTAACATTATGCAGATATATATACAGCTCAGATTCGGCTTCAGATGCATGGCTCGAGTCAACAATAGTACCCGGAATACTGCAATAGGCTATTTATGTGGGACCGAATGGAATGATTAGTGAAATGTGGGTTTTAATTGACCTCTACTTAACTCTCCGGGGATAACGACGTGACTATATGTATGTCTATTCAAATCTACCGTCAAAAAAATTTGAAAACTAGTTAATTTTTTAGTTTGTTAGTTTATTAGTTAAACTAGTCTCAACAACTGAGGTAGTCCGTGGAGCACTTCAGCAACAGAAAATGGTCCTTTAAACAGTATCATACACCAATGGGGTGACTCAATTTTACTTCGTTTGTGCCTCATTATCAATCTCAATTCGTGCACTACTATCGGGAGCCTAATGTTCAACCCGTCAAAATGCAAATAATGTGTTTTTAGTGGGGACACGCCGATTAAAAGGAGAAAGCCATTGAATTAAATGTGAAATAAATCTTGTCAATCTACCCACATACGTCGTAACAAACCAAAACTTCTATAGATATTACTAAACAAATTAGTTATGTTAAATCTGGGGATACTCAAACATGCAGAACGAAATCACAGTTGCCTATCAACGTCTTTTCTAATACCAAAACTAGACTGCTCCTTTCAACTCATTTTCATTTTAAAGTAACTAAATTAATGCGTAGTAGGCAAGCTCAACTATTTAGCCACTTTTGGTTACGACCCCTGGACTAGATGGTAATAGGTGACTTGAGCCAGATATATTTTCATATACCGATTGCTCAACATCGTCGGAGGTTTCTAAGGCTCGATTATCATCCGAGTCCAAACAAACTCAAACTTCGGATGACGTGCTTACCGTTCGGCCTAACCTCTGCACCGAGAACGATTCCTGATGGAAATACTATTTAATAGTGTAATACTCGCCGGGATATTTACCATGTTTATTATTTTTGCTGAGCAACCGATATTTCGGCGCGTTTACAAGCGCCATTATCACGGTGTGTTGATTTGAATGACCATGTCAATCTCAAATCATAGGCCGGAAATACGTTGACAACAGGTAGAAAGACAGGTGCTTGACTTAAGATGGATTCCGGATATTGATGAAAAAATAAGTAAGTTTTATTTTGTAGTAAAACTTTATATTTTTGTGCGGATCTAAGTTCAGATTCTAGTTATATTCTAAATATCGTTTATTTAACAGGTATGTGTGGTGATGGCGCTAACGATTGCGGGGCTCTCCGGTCCGCTCACACGGGGATTTCCCTCTCAGAACTGGAAAGTAGTGTGGCGGCGCCCTTCACCTCGGCCAACCCCGACATCGTCTGCGTCTCCAGAGTCCTTCGCGAAGGCCGAGCCGCTCTATCAACATCCTTCGGCGTTTTCAAATTCATGGTTGCTTACTCCCTAACAGAATTCTTCTCAGTTGCTTTTCTGTACTATTTCGATTCAAATCTAACAGATTTCGAATTTTTATACATAGATGTCCTTCTAATCGTCAATTTCGCGTTCTTCTTCGGCATGACTGAGGCGTATAGAGGTAAACTATTCAAAAATCCGCCATTGACGTCTCTACTAGGACTTATACCAATATTTTCTTTGTTTGGACAATTAGTTTTGATTGGAGTCGCACAGTACTTGAGCTATTACGCGCTAAGTTTGTTCCCATGGTACGTTCGACATACTTACGGAGGTAGGGAAGCTAACGAATGCTGGGAAAACTATGCTGTTTACACAATATCTATGTTCCAATATATATCTTTTGCGATAGTATTCAGTCACGGTTCGCCTTATAGGAGATCCGTAGTGACGAACAAACAGCTAATGGTCAGTGTATTACTAATGACAGGACTTTGTGCTTATATAACGATCGCCCCACCAGAATGGTTATCGGGTTTCTTACAACTAAAGATGCCACTTGATCCACTATTGTCTTATGTCATAGTTGCTATCGCATGTTTCAATTTTGTGCTAGCATTATTCTTCGAAAGGGTTATTATTGAATACGTAATGGAATACAAACGATTTATACCGAGGTTTTTGAAGGAGAGTCACGTTAGAAAAACTCCTCATCTGTTGATAAAACGGCAACTGACAGATATGGATTATTTAGATTGTGACAGTATTATTAAATATGATAAGGAAAATGGCGATTCTGCAATCGGTTCGTCCGGCCTGAGTAGCTGAGGTTATAAGACGTTTACTACGCTTTTTAAGTATCAGATGGGCTTACGTAAAATATTGAATAATATAATTAAAATGTTCTTTTTATTGACGAGATTATTTTCGTTTTTAATTTATTTGAGAAAGAATAGGAAAAGGCGTAGTTTGCTATGATGATATTTGGGAAGCGTAGTATAGTGTAATTGTATTGTTAGAATTCAAATAGCAGGTTTGTGATACCTGTCTGTTTATTGCCTGTAGATATATATCTAGGTTCTGTATAAGGATAGGTAGATTTTCAATGAGATTTTTTGTTATTCATATCATTTACACACTGAATACATAAAAAAGTTATCACTTTACATAAATAAGTTATCACATATTATCACATTTTTATGTATATTTTTAGTTATAGTTGAAGCTATTATGCAATTTTGAATTTCCATTAAAGAATGAATATATTATTATGAAAATAATATACCTATAGAATATATTGGTACAATAAGAATATATAACTTACTTTTTGAGCTCTATAATGATAAATTTCGGTTTTCTCCAACTGATATCAAATCGATTTAAACTGTTTAAAGTATAAAAATTTTAATTAAGTAAGAAAACAAAGTCAAATGAATATTTAGACAGCCTCCTCCGTAGCGGCCATGCAGGAGGCGCGGGCTCTTTCCCCGCTCAGTACAAATGTTTGTATGTATGAATATAGGTATTTGGTCTGGTCGTGCCTCAAAGCACATTAAGCCTTTGGTCCCGGTTGCCATACCAACATCTATGGCAGTCGTTAAGAGTAGTTGAAGCCCTAAAAAGTTCAACAACTGGTTTAGCTGCAATACTTCGATATCGCTTGGGTTGTGGAGATCAGATGACAGTTGCCTGACGAAAAAATATCGAAGTTTAGTATATAAAAGAGTTGAATGTTGAATGAATGAATTTTATTAATGAAATCCAGCCTTAGCGAATGAGATGTATAACCATGTAATCAGGTGAATGAGGTACGACCCTAGAACTCTAGAAACGCCAGGAAAATAGTGAGATTTAGATGTAAGGGCCAAGTGCGTCATGTGCGTGCACGATGACACTTATTTCTTATAAATAATACTGAATTTATTTCGTGCAGATAATATAATTTGCACAATATATGTATTTAAACTATCATGGTCCCTCGCATCAGTTTCAAAATAATCGGGATATTAACCATGTTGCATTGTTTTGATTTTCCGATATTTCGGCGCTGTTGCAAGCACCATGATCACGGAGGAACTGGAGTAGTGGCGGTGAACAGAGAAAAAGTTTTTTCTAGGAGTAATTATATCGATCTACCCTCTTTAGAGTTCTTTTACTTCGCGTAAATGTCCGTATGAGCTGCACAACCTACGCGCGCCAGCTTGCGTCACACGCATGAGGCAACGAAGGCGTTAAACTTTGTCCTAACTGATCAATTCATTAATCGACTAATTCGAATCGATGCCCAGCTATTTTCAATCGCATTATGAGCATTTTTCTTTACAAATAATTATTATATTCTACGGGTAACGACCCACTACCCATGTGATAAATTACTTACTTAAAAAAAGTTCCAAAGACCCTTGTGATTAAATATCAGTGCAAATCAAGCGGGAAAATACTCGGAACAGTTTTTAAGTGTTTTTTTCTATTTAGATAAGGCTGAAAATACTATGCAATTTTATATCTTTTAATATAGCAGATTGATATTATCGTTTTAGGTTTTGTCTTGACAAAACCAAAAAAAACGCCTAAAAATTACTCGAGCATTTTGTCGCTTAATTTGTATTGACTCTGATGCACTTTTGGGCAACCAGTTGCGGATATCGGAAGTGCATCGTGACCCTAATATATTTAAGGTGTCTTAGTTCTCAAGTCTCAAAGCAGCGGAGTAAGCGAATTGACTCTTGACAATGAATAAGGGTTGATAATAGCAATCTTTACTAAATTAGACCTGCCTGAAGTAATGAAGAAAACCAATTAATGTCCACTGTTGGACATTCTATTTCCCTATAGTAGTTTTTTATGTGATGCCTGTAATGTGCACTTAGTTTGAGTTGATTTATTTTATGTAATGATACAAAAGTAAGCTAAGTAGACCAAAATTTTTAAGATATTAAGGATAATAAATTATGATATTTTATGCTATATTATAATTTTTTGGATAAGTAATGTGTTTGTTAGGCAATATATTATTAATCTAGTAAATTCATTTAAAAGACTCGTATTACTTTTGCACTGTTAAGATGACAGTCAATCTTAAAACTTAAAAGTAAATTATTAAATCAGTGCCTTTTACTGATAAATTTGGTATTATTAATTAATTACAAACCATACATTTTAATGAATTTTAGCATCATTTCTTCATTTGTATCGTACGTCAATTATTATACTAAATATAACGTGTGTCGCTTTAATTCCCAATTGTTCAAACAGTATTTTAACACATTCCTACATTCCCGTTATGTAGTAGGTATAATTAAATAATGTAAAGTGAAAATATATATTGTTATTTACAAGCACTTTTGCACTAATACTTACATTATGTAGATATTAGAATATAACCATGTTGATCGAGATAGCAGTTAATCAATGAAAATGGTTTCTGAAAAAATAGCAATATACTAAAATATTAATTCTTATTTTGTGAAAAAAAAAACTACACTTAATTCTATAATTCTATTTTGAAAAAATGAAACATTAAACAATTGATACCACAAGCAGAGAGCGGTAGTCCTAGCACCCCGTACCTTTAATTTTCCGCAAACACAATGTGTGTATAGAAAACCATTATTAGCGAATCCGCTTTTATTGACTTACTGCTTTCTCGATTCCAACGACAGAATAGATTATTATATAACACATACAGGTACAATATAAAGTGATACAGAATTATATACCAAATATTTTATATGAAAAACAATATTATGATGATTTAACCTCACGAGTAAAATAAGGAGATAGGAGCATTGAATAGAAGCATAGAATGGATACGATACTAGAAGTTTACTATTAAAACTTTGTTCGAAGTTGCGGACAGAAGTTTTCAGAAAGGGTAATTGATAGCATGAGACGTATTTATTTCACATTCTCGGACTCGAATGGCACGTAACTTGTCGTGCGTCCTAAAATTTGCCAAGAGAAATCGACATATTTCATGATACCTAAACGCTATAGTACCTACCCAAGTTTCGGATGAACATTTTTTTCACAATTATCAAGAAATACTGTAACAAGTAAACATTTAACGTAATAAGTTATTTTATATATTATTTTATTTTTTTCACACTCTTCATTAACA
Source organism: Eilema griseolum (assembly GCA_963662185.1). Classification (NCBI taxonomy): domain Eukaryota; kingdom Metazoa; phylum Arthropoda; class Insecta; order Lepidoptera; family Erebidae; genus Eilema; species Eilema griseolum. The sequence goes on along the minus strand of OY759256.1, from coordinate 8,239,285 downwards.
TTTTGAATTTTTTTTTACAAAGATTCAATGCACTTATTTGTATTTAATTCTGATGAATTTATTTTACGATTCTATTTCTTTTTATCATGATATAAATATAAGCACATTGTGATACCATAGTATGTGCCTTACTAATCTTAGTAGGTATGTTTACATTCCGTTGATGGTGCTGTAGTACCAAAAACTAGATAGTTAATTACACTTCCAGACCTTCATAAATAATAAACGCTTATTATATTAGCACGCTAATAAAAATCCCAAAAATAGCACGCTTTTACGTTAATTTATTTCATATATGCTATTTAAAACAGCTCCTTAAATTAGCATAACAAAGTAAAGCGCTATTATATTATATTTGGCAGCGCGGTCAAAATTAACCTTCATGGTTACTTTTTTAGACCCGCTACGAAGAAAATGAATTGCCCCCCCCTAATAAAGTGATTGAATGGCTAGCCCTGGCCATAATTTTGTAATTCTCTAGTTATCGGATGCTATGTAGATGTTGGCTTAATTTGCAACACGATTCGCTACTGACTTTTAATTTTAGAACAAGTATCTTTGTTGAAAAGTATGACTATGTTTTTTGTGCATGTTTATTTTTTTTGGAAGTTTTAATTATAGTGAGTTAAGTTTTACTTATTTTTAATAGATACCTTCTTCGATAAATTCAAGAAAGCTATGATTTTATATTAAAAAGAGGTAGATACTGCCATGAAGCCTAAAAACGGTCGTATAAACTACCACTGCTACATCAACTCGAGCACAAGTGCAACATGACATGTCAGTGAGTGCGAACGAGAGCAAAGTATGACTTGTCATACAACGCGGTACACTTTTGACATCGTGGTAGTATTGAGATAATACATATCTACCTAATTTTAATATAACGATAAGAGTATGTTTATAGGTAACCCATTTTGTGTCATAGTAAGAATATTATGTTTTATTTATATAATCAAAATAAATATCTCAACATTTTTTACACATTTGTCTCATTTGTAAATGTAATTTAGGAAATATTATTTGATACTACTGACTTTACAATACTATAAAAATATTTTATATTCATTTTTATAAGTATTTTTTATATTTATTAAGTCTCGGTTTTCTACGATATGAAAATTAAAATTTATGTGTATTCTAATTTAAATTTTGTTTGCAGACATCTCATTTTTTACATTTATTTTCATTAGTATTTATATTAGTACCTACTAGCGCAATTATAAATCAATAAACAATGTATATTATGATAATGAATGTAGATACGCAAGAATGGTAATAAAGAATTTACATCTAAATTGTGTTATTTTTAACAAACCTTAAACGGAGCGAACATGTTCGAGCCTCACAACATTTTATATTCATGAATATAAAGTTTAAAATGCTTGGAAATTATGTTCTTGTCTAGTAACAAGCTGTCAGGTGGGATAATAGAATCAAAAGGTGAGAAGTAAATTCATTGAGAAGTATTCTACTTAGACTATTTATACTGTTGATTGTTGGCACTTGGTGGAATTTGTTGTTACACATATTGAGAACTCACTTGTACTTTTCCACAGTACTTTTATTATTTATTAGACCTGACCTAAATACATAATAGTAATTGTTCATAAATTTAAAATATCTTTAGGACCATCTATATATCCCCAAATTTTGGGAAAATAAAAATACTGGTGTACATAATTTTGGAACTACCCACATATATGAAATATGGCTGAGTGTCGCAATGTAAAGGAATGTTCCTAAATGTCATTATAAACCTTAGAGGTTGCCGTAAGGCGAAACCGATCTGGCCAATGCATCTCTGCATCACCCTAAGGTAGGCTGTCATATAATGCCTTTGGCATTAAGTCCGCATTTGTACAATTATAGGCTATAGTCTTGATATCGCCAAAGCTTTCGATAGAGTCTGGCACAAATCGCTTCTCTCCAAGCTACCAGCCTTTGGTCTGCCTCCTAGACTGTGCAACTGGATTGCTAGTTTCCTGCGGGAGCGCCGTATCCGCATCCTCTGTGATGGACGGGCTTCGGAGTTCTTGCAAATAAATGCTGGCGTACCGCAGGGGTCTGTATTATCTCCCACTCTCTTTCTTCTGCATATCAACGACATGCTGTCCACCGGCAGCATACATTGCTATGCAGACGATAGCACCTTACACGGGAGTTATCACGGACAACCTGCGGCCAAACAGTCTGATATCGTGGAAAAAAGACAGCTTCTTGTCACTGAACTGGACCGGATCTTGAATCACATTTCTCAATGGGGCTCCGAGAACATGGTCGAGTTCAATGCCAAGAAGACGCAGGCTTGTGCGTTCACAGCAAAGGTATCTTCTTTCCTTCCCCTTCCCACTCTTCAGAGCACGCCACTTCCACTGCAGGACAATCTCTATGTCCTAGGCATGGATATTCGCTGCAAACTGAATAACAGAAATTACATCGAGAGCATCATCAAAACAGCCTCGCGGAAACTCGGACTCCTAAACAAAGTGAGACGTTTTTTCACGCCGGAGCAGCGGTGTCTTCTCTATAAGACACAAATTCGCTCCTGCGTGGAATACTGCTCGCATCTCTGGGATGGCTCCGCGAAATACCTACTAGATGCTCTCGACAGGTTGCAGCGACGCGCGGTCCGAATTATTGGGAACCCTGAGGTCACGAACACCCTCGAGCCTTTGCAGATGCGTAGAGATATTGCTTCCTTGGCTGTATTTTACCGTCTCTACCACGGTGAGTGTTCTGACGAGCTCTTCCAACTAATCCCACCATCTCCTTTCCTACATAGGACAACACGTGCAGGCCTTAGATGTCACCCTCACACTGTGCAGAATATACGAGCAAGAACCAAGCGGTTCGGAGACTCTTTTCTTTGCCGCACCACCAAGACCTGGAATTCATTACCAGCACACGTGTTTCCTTCTTCCTACAGTCCCGGGGCCTTTAAGCGGGGCGTGAAAAAGCATCTGATGAGGCCGCCAAGCTGAGTGCCACCATTGTAGCACTTAGTGTCTGTAATGGTGACCCTCTTTCCTGAGACTTTGCCTTTAGCTTAACATCAGGCGAGGTGAGGTCAAGTTGGCGTGTCCTATATTAAAAAAAAAAAAAAAAAAAAAATGCATAAAGTTAAAAAAAAAAACAGGAAAATACAAGTGAGTTCTCAATATTGTATTCTGCTTAGATAATTGCTTTGGTTAATATTAAAGTGGCTTACTGTTCGAGATCAAGATTTTTGGGGTCAAGCCTACCTCTTTAGCTAATTGGTACACCTGCTGATTTACAGAAAGATTTATTTATATAGGCTCTCATTTCCGGGTTAGCGAGTCATATACCAGATTTTTTTTTACGTACGCACAATCCCCACGGATACCCCTCTACCGGAGCCGGTGGAAGAGGTTATGTCGGACTCGAACCGACTAAAATGCACGCCGCCTTTGGGTCGATTTGGTTGCCCAAGGTTAGGTTGACAGGCATATCCCTCGCATCCTGGCCGACCCAGGGCCATCTCTCACGATCTGGCCCTCTCCTCGGATGTAGGGACTACAGAGCCCCCAATTCGTCCCCGGAAACGGAGAGGCGCGTGAGGCGCGCCGCCGCCGCGGCTACCAGATACCTTATAATATCATCACCGTCATCAAGTGTTTACATCGCCACGATATCACTGCGATACTTTCATTACATACATTTCAACTAGAACTGGCGTCTTATTGATACGACAATGTGACCTACCAAGTCATAAGAACCCACTATTACCTATATCATTAATCCCAATGGTTAAGTAATAAACTGGCGAAATGTGGGTGCTAGCATCTTTGCCTACCTCTTCGGGGATATAGGCGTGAGTTTATGTTATGGTTAAGTAATAAGTAAAAACTAATAAAACGCAAGAATGTTTAATAATTTTATTTACTTACTAAAAGCAATAAATATATTGAACATAGACTATCAATAAATTAACAAAATTTATGTTAACTTTACACATATTCTTCATATTTGGCATCACAGTACATCCAAAGATTTATGTAGGTATGTAGTCATATTCAAAGAAAAAGTGACTTCACACTGAAACTAATTAAGTTTTTTACCTCCAATTTTATTCGGAAGTAAAATTTTGTGTACTTTATTCAAAGTATTAACAATAAAACTTACGTATATAAAACAGGACAAAGAGGTAATTATTTGTTACCACTTTAACCTGCTCCATACTTAAATTAATGTACATACCTACTCGAATAGGGTTCTGCGTCTTTCGCTATAAATAGATAAATGTCAAAAGATGAATAAATTATATTCGTATGTATATAAAATGCACGCAACATTAATAAATCAAATCATACAAACGTTCTGTGGTATATTTAAACATGACTATGTTATTTTAGAGGCATAATACACAATTTTGCTTGTGGTTTCAATATTTTCTACATGTTATTTTGTGAATTTATTTTCTATTTAGTATTTTTAATTTTTACTTCGACATTAATCTCCATATTATTATATTTTATCGGTACCTGCCTCAATAAGAATGGTGAAAACAACAACACAAGCTATTGTGTACATAGGCAGGAATTAGACAGTCGATATAAGCAAGAATCGTTTTGCACATCAACAATATCATTATGTTATTATATTGACTGTATCGCGAAAATCGTGATATATTGTAAAAAGCTCTAGTTATTATATTGAGACGTTCGAGATATATATTGAGAAGATCGCGATGTTACATTGATTGTCTAATCCCCCACATAGCCAATACCTAGAAATATAAATATTATTTGCTATAAAGTAGTAAAGTTTATATAATCGGTGCACGTAATATTTAGATAGGGTGAAGAAAATGTAATATGTCGCTATCAATAGATCTTCAACACCAGAATCAGCACCTTTGTTTCTGTATTGCTTCTTAATTATGCCAATAATACCAAAATAATAAAAAATTAAGACACATCGAGGGAATGACGAAGCAAATTAATCAATGTATCGTACATTTAGACAAAGATAAACATTTAGGCGTACATATAAATTTTAGAATATCTAACGAGATTGTTATTTGCCATTCTGCAACATTTCTATTTTTTCGTTTGGAAATCCGGCATTATATAAATGGAAAATATTTTTATTGTACTTAATACAATTTATTTATTAATCGTGATCACCATTACAAAAGCACCTCTAGATCTGAAGCCAGTTCTAAATTTTATTTAGACGAAAAATAAACTATAGGCATAACATTTAGGCAGGATTTCTTAAAAATATCTTTAAAAGATTTTTGTCATACCATCTTTGGGTTGAAGAGTTTTCCAACGCACGAGAGTTAGTTATAAAATATATTTTTTATTTCTATATTCAATATTACGACTTTTTCAAAACTCACCATCTCCTAGTTAATTGCAGAGCCTCTTACTTAACTATAAGCAAATTAATATAATTTGGAACACATTGAGTTGGAATTTTTTTTGCTTAACTATGATCTGTAAGAGGCTTAGACAGGGCCACAAGAATAATTTCTTTTGTTTCATGAAGACTGATATAATATTTAATAACTTTAGTGAAAAGTAGGCAAATTAAATGGCATTTATTCCATTCATAACGACTGCTGTACATAACATTAATTCAATAGGCTATTTGACTCTTTTTTTTTTAATATTATATTGAACTGCTAAAGTGAAATCCTTAAGACAAATATTTTTAGAGATTTTGAAAACTCCATTTCTCGCGCCGCTTGAAAATGCTCCATACAAAATCGTACTTGTGAATTACGTCACTCACCCATCGCGCGTAGTGCAAATGTGTGGATTGCAAGATAATATCGTATTTATCTCGGTCTACGTTTACATGTATATAGTTCATAGTAAAAGTAATGAGGAATCTAAAACGTTAAAAATTGGGACAGCATTTTATTGTTTAAATTTTGTCTTACTGTGTGGGAATTAGAAATAATGAAAAGTCATTGTTTCAGTTTGGTTAGACAATATCTTAAATTGCAAGGCATATTTTTGCAGAACAAACTAGCATATTAAGCAGTATTGGGAAGAATCGGAAGGTCAAATAGCGTATTAGTTTATTATAGACAGTTGTAAGGAATTTCTTAAATACCGTATAAGTTAAAAGCGATTTATGGGAAGACGTTTGCCATTATACTTTTCCACACTCGCATACAAAAGTGACCTCTGCATGACCACAAAAAGCTTCTATTAAAGCGTAATTACAAATGTATAAATTTATTACGTTTACCAAATTGTGTGTACTTAACCTTATATGGCAGGTTTATTGGCTCAACGGTACTTTGAAGTTCGGTCATTCACTAATCTATTGAATAAACTTAGTTATAATGCTATAACTGTGTTAATATTAATCTTAATTCAACATTATGGCCCTGTCTGTTCTAATTATTAACCTACTCAAAACTCCATTAATTATTTTTTAAATTGAGTCAACCGTTACATTTGATGCATACAACTCATGTTAGAACATGTCAATTTCGTACATAAACACAATTTATTAAATGTCACCGCTCGGTTCAGTTCTCTTACTTATTTGACACATCCACACTTATGTTAAGGAAGAAATTTATCAACCGGTAAAATCGATACGGGTTTTAACCGGATAAGGTTACCGGTATCTGTCAAATAACCGGTTAAACAGCGCGGTTAATTGTTTGTGTATGTCCGAGCGGTATATTATTGTGCATTACGTTAAAAAATGTTGCTTCGCTATAAGTGGAGAATTTCACCGATGTCTGCCGTCTTCATGGATTGCGCCGAAGTTTGGAGAAAAAGCTGTAACATATAAAATTATTAGACAAATATCATTAGAAGATTTTTAATGTTTCACCATCAGTTAAATTGAATTTAAACTATCTTTACCTCTTTACCTTGCACAGACAAGATTTCATATTGGGCAATCAGGAACCTTTGCAAATTGATGAACTATTAATTTACCCATTCCCACAAAAAATTCAAGATTGTTTCGTTTTTAAAATAGTAAAAGTTTCTGTGTAGAGCGATTGGAAAGTAGTTTGTAATTGGTGAATAAATTGATGCTCTAAACACACAAAGATTGAAATTAGGAAATAAAAATACAAAGACCAAATAAACTTACCGTACAATTAGTGCAGTGCAACATAAAAAAAGATGGCTACGTGGAAATACTTTACAATGTGCGTGCTGTGTAGTGCGTCTTGTGACCTCAGAATGCAAATAAATGATACATAAAAAAAATATAGTAGGTATTCATATGTATATGTACAATATAATACAATATTTTCAGCTAGGTGCATCCCAAATCAGTGTTTTGAACCGACTTGGTAACTGAAAAATGACTGTCAAACTACTTTTGACCATAGGCTCTGGTTAATATGCTTTTGACTAGTTTCAGTCAAAAATCCCGCTCGAGTTAAAACTACTTCTTTACGCCTTCTTCATAAATGAATTCCCAATATAGGCATTTTTTACTTTAGGTTATTTGCTTTTCTAAGCCTTTTAACATTTAAGCCCTCTGTCAAAACTTCTTTTTACCGGTCAAAATTATTTTCAGACAAAACTACTTTTGACCGGTTAAAATTCCTACTATAATATTTATATTTAATAACCTATTTGTGGTAAATAAAAGAAAAGAAAGATTAGAGAATGATCTCATATAATACCTTAATCATGTATAACAACTTACTGAGATGCATCATAAGCAACAAGCTATGCTTAGCTTCTCTATAATTAGGAGGATAATACAATTTTTCTTAACATTTAACTGTTTCTGACTCATTTATATATTATATTTCGTTACGACTCCGTCGCTTTGTGACCTGGACAGGGCAATAAGCACAAACTTAAATAACAAATTTAAAAATAGTGCTCCAGCCTTGTTTATAAATTAGAAAAACAAATAACTAGCAGATCTATTCAGTAATATTTGTAAAATAAAAACAGCGCATTAAGATAGACTGAGCGAAAAGAGGTGCTAATAACTTACACGCGTATTTACCAATTCGTTGGGTAATATTGTCATGTTGTGAATGCTTTAAGATACAAACGAGTCTTATAACATTATTTACAGTGTGCGTATATCGCTATTAAGCATTTATATAGCCGCTCGCGCTCCGCTTATCTCAATACATGGCTTAAGTAAAAGCGTGTTGCAGTTGCAGTATGCCTTTGCCGGACATGTATTTACTGTACAAAGCATGTAAACTCTACTAATAAAAACATATATTAAAATAAAATAAATTATGCAACACGAAACACGGATCTAACATCTATTTCTATAAATACGTAAACATTTAAAATGCAAAATGTCACATTTTTATAACAATTATAATCAATTTGCAATTGTTTAAAAACAGATCTGTAGTCAATCAATAAATTAATAGAATTCATTACAAATAATCATAAAAAAATATATTGATTCAGGCAAGACATGATTTGACATAAATTATATTAATATTAAATTGTTAAACATTTAAAAGAAATTGCTATATATTAATCATTCTCAAAGTTAATTCGTGTAGTAACACCGAATATCAATGTGATTTCTTTGAAATCGACATTTGTTAGTCAAAGTGTGATATAAGAAATTTGACAAAACACTAAATTGTACTTAACAGTACTTGTGAGACACAAAAGGTTTACAATAACTCTAATATATAGATCGAAGATCAAATTGATTCGATGGAACGATTGTCCTTACATGTACAGTGCTCGAGGCGACTGTACGACCGTTTCTTCGACTTACATACACCTTGAGTAAAAAATTGTGAACATCTGTACAAGAAACCGAATAACGCTCTTTACATTTTAAACTTTACATACTCGTTATAAAGCGCGCTATTTAGCATGCTATTTAACAACATGAGATAGCATATGTTTTCGTTGTTATCGTTATAAAGAGCGCTATATAGTATGCTATTTTACAACGCGTGATAGCACATGTATCGCGTCGTTATCGTTAGTTTTCTAAATAAATAAGAGATCAAAGTCTATTGTATGTGATGTACAGTCGTGCGATGAAGCGGTCGCGCAGTCGCGTGTATAATAAATAATAAATTAAACAACTATATCATACATCGTGTTCGCCGTTCGTTCGCTGCGTTTATTTCTTCCTCTTAAGCTTCGGTATTCTGTAATGCGTGCGTGTGGAGTTAAGAGCAGGCAATTGTGTATTGTTTTATGTTAAAACTGTGAAATTTCGCGTTTACTCGTAACGTACCTATACAGTAGTAGTGTAATCGAGTTTATGCTAATCTGTTAATAACATACATACATATAATCACGCTTTTATCCCCGGAGGGTTAGGCAGAGGTGAATTAACACCCACATTTCACCTATCATTAAATTCGGTCCCACGTAATAGGCGGTGAGCCTATTGCCGTATTCCGGGCACTATTGACTCGAACCATGTATCTGGGGCTGAGTCTATCCCTTAGTCGCCTTGTACGACACCGCGTGGGAAGAGATGGGGTGGTCCAAATTCTATTCCGGCAACCACGCGGCTTGCTTGTTGATAACATTCTAAATTATATACACACAAGTCGCTCGACTATTAAGTCAGAAGTCATAGATTCAATTTCCGATCAGTGCAAATATTTGAATGCCTGGATATGTCTATGGTTTTTTCTATATAGGTAAATGTGTGTATTTAGGTACATAATTTAAAAAAAAATGTTGTCCCCATTCTAATACCCATAATAAGCTGTGTTTAGTTCGGTGCTGTGTAATATATTCTTGTTCTAGAATATTACTTTATACGTTTTCAAGTAAATGCTAACTATTTCACAGTTTTAACACATAAATATAATGATATATATGCAGTGATTCAATTTCGATATTAGACACTGGCTTCTTTTCATGATTATATTCCGTAATGGATTTGTTCATTGTGAATTAGTCAGTGCTGGACTGCGTGCCATTATTTACAATAAGTATTTGCTTATGGCAATGTGTCTAATAACTAACTTCGTGTATTGGAAGAGCCCTGTGCTTTACCACCACCTTAAACATTAATTATATAGAATAGGTAAGACATAATCAAAGCTATTCGTACATATCGGTGCGATTACGACTTGCTTATATCTCTCGCCTATATTTTTTTCTGTAGTCTCAATCACATATTCGCGTTTAATTTAGGGAATTAAGCCACATAAATAGTAACACATAAGCGCGTTTTCATCGGTCGATAATACCGCACGCGTATCTCAGTTGGTCTATTGCGATAATAACTGCCCAAGAATAGGGATGCATTATCGCAATACCGCGTGCGGTATTATCGATCGATAAAAACTCGCTTGCGTCTTTCAGGCTTAATTCCTAGAGCTGTGTACAGACCGGTGTTATGATCCATAATGTAACATTTATAGCGAGCATATCTTTGCTGCGTGTACGAACAAACGAACATAGATTTCCAGAACCCACTTTTAATAATAGACGGTACAGTGACACGTCACTATATAGCATTATGCCGTTAGGACATTTGCTAACACGGCTTACACTCGCTTAAGTTCTAAAGCCATGTATTTAATAATGTAAAAAAAAAACTCAATTCGTGTTTTGTCCCGCAAAATATTTTCAAATAATTTGGGTACCACACAGTGTAAATGGCCACCACTCAAATAATGTTATGACTAGGAAAGATAGTGAAAAGCGCAAGACAACTCTTCCCATACCCGTGGTATTGGAACTAATGAACTAATAAGTTGGAATCCTTACCCAGAACTCTTCTTGTGTGGTGATGGACAAGATTGCGATTTTTCTGACTCCAATAACTTGGTGCTCGAGTCCTTCATAAATCCTGAAATACATAATCTTTATTTTAAAACGTGGCCTGTAGTTTGTTCTCGTTTTAGCATTGAATGTTTTTATGAATCTACTGTAATTGTCCTTTGCGGGTCTTTTTGACCCAGTAGTTCTAAGGGTTACAGCATGATGTTAATTAATCTATGACCTTCTTTAAGAACCTGGACTATTAAAAGCAGATATTAAATTCAAATAGCAAGGTAGTTCCAGCGATAAGAATGTTCAAACAATAAAAATATAAAATCAAAATAAAATTTATTTATAGGAAGTGCAGAAAATTAAGGAAAAAAAAGAATGACTACAATTTCAACCACTACTTAAAATAATAAAAATGATTGAAATAATTCATGCATAGTTTCAAGAATAATATAAAAAGCACAACCAACCTTTGCCTGAAGAACCAAATACAGAATTGCCCAAATTATTCAGACTACTCGTAAATTTGTCCACTTCACTGGAAAACGCATCGGCCACTACTTGGCTCTCATCTCTTATACCTTCGGCGACCTCCGTTAACCTCTCATCTGCACCCTCAACTCCTGCCTTGGTAGACCCTTTAATCTCCTCCAATTTATTATCAGCCGACACTGAGAATCCCTCAAATTGATTTTTAACATCACCAAACAACTGCGTTGAAGTTTCTTCAATGTTATTTTGTGCGTCCGTGGCAGACCCGTACATTCCTTTCATAGAATCATCAAGACTATCAAATGTATTCCCAGCTGAACTTTGGAAGCTGTGTAGAGTATCTTCTGCTGAACTACCTAAGCTTAAACCATCATCTCTCATCGAAGCAAACGTATCCCGAGTCGAGCTCTGCAGCTCATCCCATTTGTCTTTGCCTTCGCTCACTTTGTCCTTTGCCGAACTTTCGATCTTATCGAAAGAACTCAAGGTTGAATCTTGTGCGTGATCGAATGCCTGTTTAGACGATCTTTTTAGATCATTCACTTTATCGCTAGCCGATTGTTGTAATTGTTCTAAACCATCCTTGCTAGCTTGTGTTAGATCATCGTACTGATGGCTTACATTAGTTTGGAATTCAACTCGTTTGTCAGCAGCCGCATTGATAGCATCTTCGGCAGATTTAGAAATTTGGTCAGTGGTATATTCAGCTTCTTGCCTTATCCTGTCTAATTCATTTTGTGTGGCTTGTTTTTTATCCTGGAAAGATTGAGTTATGTCATTACTAATGGCGGTTCCAATAGCTTGTGTTCTATCCTGTAGTACCTTTGTTGCTTCACTGGTTGTTTCTTCAACAGATCGTTTAATGTCACTGGCTTTACCTTCAACTGAGTTTTTTATTTCACTAGTCTTATCACTAATTGTATCATTTGCTGCTTCACTTTTCTCGTGTACCGAATGACCAAAGCCATGGAAAGTATCACTGATAGCATGTCCTATTCCACTGAAGGTGTCTTTGATAGCATCTCCAAATCCGTGGGATTTCTCGTGCACTTCATGTCCAATTTCACTAGCTTTGTCATGAACGGCATCCTTAGATTGCGCAGTTTTGTCTTGAATGGTTAAACTGAATTTGTTGGCCTCTTCATTTATGTTATGGCTGACTTCAGATGCTTTATCTTTTGTCGTACTTGCTGTGTCATGAATGTTTTGACCAATATCAGATACCGTACCATGTATACTGTTACCAACGTCGGAAGCTGTTTCGTGTATCGCTAGTCCAAATCCCGTAAGTTTATCATGAATTGCATTTCCAAACTCATTAGCCTTTTCTTTAGCTTCACCGGTTTTGGCTTGAATGCTGTTGCCAAAATCTTTTGCTTGATCCCTAGTCTCGCTTGCTTTATCATGAACAGCTTGTTCAAATTCGGTAGTTTTACTTTGTACAGAAAGTCCTACTTCACTCAATTTGTCCTTAGCTTCGCTGGTTTTATCTTGAACAGCTTGTCCTACTTTTGTAGCTTCATCGTGTATAGCATGTCCGGCTTCAATAGCCTTGTCTTTAGCTTCACTGGTTTTATCCTGGATAGCTTGCCCAACTTTGGTGGCTTCATTTTTCACAGTTTGTCCTACTTCACTGACCTTATTCTTAACTTCAGAGGTTTTATCTTGGATAGTTTGATCGATGTTAGAAGCTTGATCGTTTAAAGCCTGACCTGCTTGACTGAACCTATCTTTGGCATCCGTTGTTTTGTCCTTAATAGCTTGTCCGGCTTTAGAAACCTCATCCTGTATAACATGTCCTACTTCATTAGCTTTATCTTTTGCCTCTAATGTCTTGTCATGAATAGAATCACCAATTTTTTCCACGTGTTCCGTTATAGCTTCTCCTGTTGCGATAGTTTTATCTTCAACAGTATTGCTGATATTACTAGCAGTATCTTGAATGTTACCTTTAATTTGTTGCGACTTCTCACAAACAGCGTTTTCAGCTTCAACGGCTTTATCTTGAATAGATTGTTCCAGTTTTAATGCCTTATCGTTTACATTGTTTCCAATTTCATTTGCTTCATTTTGGATAGAACTTTTAAGATTAGTGGCATTTTGTTGGATAGATGTTGCCGTGTCGCGTGCAGCATCTTTTATTTCATTCGCTTTTCCGTCAACAGAAGATTTAACTTCAGCTGTTTTGGTTTGGACAGCCTGTTTCGTTTCATTGGCCTTATCTTGTATCGATATTAGGGCTTCATCCCTTTTTTCAATGACCGATTTTTGCAATTGTTTCTTATTATTGTCAATATCTTCAATTAGTTGTTCTGCTCCTATTTTTAATTCTTCTTGTTTCTTAGCTGCAGATTCTTTAATTTCATCTTTTTTTGCAGATGCTTTATCCAATGCCTTATTTGCAGTTTCTTTACCTTCAGCAATTTTAACCTTTACTTCATCCTCTATTTTCTCTTTTTCGCCAAAAATGTTGTGTACTAAACCAGTGAAGAAGTTCTTGCCTTCTTTAGCCTTCTTCTTGGCCTCCTTTGCTTCTTTTTTTAATTCTTTCTTGGTTTTTTCTTTAGCACCTTCCAAAGAATCACCCATAGATTGTAATTTCTCATTAGAAGTGATTTTAGCACTGTCTAAAGATTCCTTGGCGTCATTTTTTGCTTTTTGAGCCTGTTGACTTAAATTCTCCTTAGTGTTATAGGCTTCTGTGGCAACAGCATTGGCACCATCTTGAACTTTGTGTTTCAAGTCATCAGTAGATTTTTCTGCAGCACTTTGGATTTCTTGACCTCTAAGTTTAAGTTCTTCAGCTATTTCATGACTGGCAAAATCTAAAGCCATTGCTTTAGCATTTAGATTATCTTTTACAAGCCCTACATTTTGTGCTACGTTATCAATAGTATCACTACCTGATGCTTTAACATTTGATTTCACCTTGGATGCTTTTGCTTCGATATTATTTTTACTAGCCTCGATCTCGTCAGGGTCTATAGTATTTATGCCCATTTTTCTTAAATATGCTTCTAATTCCTCTTTATCTTCAGCACCGCTCTGCTTAATTTTATTTTTTTCTTCATTAATCTTATCCAAATGATGTTCAGCTTTATCAGACACATCTTGTTGAATTTCATGAACAGCGAAATTTACCTGTTCTATTCTGTCTACAATATTGGAGGTTTCATCATGTCGGTGCTTTTGTCCTTTTGCGTATTTACCTTCGCAGCAACCTACGTAGAATTGGAAAGGGTCTATTTTGGAGCTACATAATGGGGTATCAACCGGTTGCATATGTTTGTATTGTTCGTAAAGGTCTTCCTGAATATTAGTAGGACCCTGTTCATCAACAACTAGTTTAGTGGAGTATACTTGATTATCAGTGTCTTCTTCAAAATGCGGTTTAGTCTTTAGATCTTTGAACATGTCCTCAACTTTATCTAATAGGTCCTCATTAATGATTCTAGGTGCGGGTTTAGGTGGGGTTTTATCTTTTGTAGGAGACGATTCTTTCTCTTTCTGAGATTTTTCTTTCTCATTTTGAGGGGATCTCTCTTTCTCTTTCTGAGGTGATTTCTCCTTTTCCTTCGTCGGAGATTTTTCCTTCCCTTTCTGCGGGGATTTTTCCTTAGATTCTCGGGGTTTCGGTTGAGGGGCTGGAGATGACTCTTTCTCAACTTTTTCATCTCCCTTTTCTTCGCTATGACCAAATACACCCATGACTTTGTCAGCAAGGCCACCTAAGAAACCCTCTGATTTCTTTTTGCCCTTTTCTAGGGTATTCATAGGGGTTTTATCTTCATCAGAATCAAAAGTTGCTTTTGTTTTGTTGGAGTCTACGACGAGAGCATCACCGTGACTAGAGTCACCGTTTACTGTAACGGATAATTCTCATTAATTTATTATAAAGTTAAGTTATAAGTTACACAGATTAGATTATAATAGAATTCAAAGGGGGCTTGACAAGAATAACTACTGACTCAATCAAGTGCGGAGGGGAACATGACATTTTGGCGGTAATCAAAATTGCAATATTCATCGTCAATCAAAAATACAACAGCTATGGACAAAGTGCCCAGTTGACGATACATTAGGCTAGTAGGGAGACCGTAACAAAATGACAGGATATACAAATGCAAGTTTAAAAATGTTTTATATTCTCTTGATATTATTACCTTGTGGTTTTGGAAGTTTCGGAGTATCATCCCTATCGATAGTGGGATACTTGACGTCCCCGTTAGTGATAAGTTTGTGGTCTCCGTTGAGTTGGCGCTCGAGGGTCCCGGGGCCCAGACTGTTGTTGTGGTCACCTCCCCACTGGAAGCTTAGTTCGTCCTTCAGGGCGTCAAAACCTGGAAAATGAAAGTTGAATTTAGATGTATTCTAGAATGTTCTGTTACATAACATAATTTTTGTGGGTAGTTGGAGATTTGATTTTGTAATACATCTTAGCGACTGTATTACTTACCTTACCTATTTATTGTATATTCATTTTGATAACTCACAATATCATTAAAAAAAAATACTCACGTCTAAATCCCCGAATGGGTAGGCATAGGTGCCAGCACCCTCAATATGATTGGTGGTTTTTTGTCGCTATTTCTATATAGTTATATATATGTTAAGCCTCCCATCGTCGGGAGAGGCTTATGTACAGTGGTAGACTGAAATAGGCTAGTTGATTGATATTTATGTTTTGTCTTTAATAATATCAATAAAAAGAACTCGCATCAACAGGGTTTTGGGTTTGATTCGCAGATAAAGTTATTTTGTTAGGACATTCAGTAGGCAATCGCAGTTAGACCGCCTATTCCCAGTAGTACTACAGTCTAGCCTTACTAGTAGTATTACAGGGTATATATTGTCTGTCTACTTATTCTAGTCAATTGTGAATATATTATAGACCTCCGCCTACCCCTTCGGGAATATACAGACGCGAGACTTACCGATGCCGCGTGGTACCCGGCAGAGTACAATTTGGACCACCCCATCTCTTCCCATGCGGTGTCGTACAAGGCGACTAAGGGATAGGGCTGTTTAACATCAGACAGATATATACAGCCCAGACTCAGCCTCAGATATATGGTTCGAGTCAATAGTGCCCGGAATACGGCAATAGGCTCACCCCCTATTACGTGGGACCGAATTTAATGATAGGTGAAATGTGAGTGTTAATTCACCTCTGCCTAACCCTCCGGGAATAAAGGCGTGATTATATGTATGTATGTGACTTACCGGATTGGTCCAGATTGAGGTAGTCGACCTGGCTCTTGCCGGCGCGGGGAGCTATCCGCTCCGGCAGCTCCACGTCCAGCACGCACGCCGGGGTTTGGGACTGCTCGCCTTTTGGTACCTACGATGAAATATTTTATTAAAATTATGATAACAAAGCTGTTGTGTCACCAACGTGGTGGATTCGATTTTCAGGCCGATTTTATTTTTAATTTTTTTTAATATACGAGGCGCCTACTTGACTTCACGTCGCCTTAACGTAAGCTAAAGGCAAAGTCAGAAAAAAGGGTCACATTACAGACACTAAGTAATGTTACAATGGTGGCACTCAGCTTGGCGGCCTCATCAAATGTTTTTTCAAAACTCGCTTAAAGGACCTGGGACTGTAGGAAGAAGGAAACACGTGAGCTGGTAATGAATTCCAGGTCTTGGTGGTGCGGCAAAGAAAAGAGTCTCCGAACCGCTTGGTTCTTACTCGTATATTCTGCACAGTGTGAGGGTGACATCGAAGCTCTGCACCTGTTGACCTGTGTAGGAAATATTTAAGCAAAAAAACGTATAATTACGTGAGTGGGATATCAAGTTTAACCGTCACCAATCTAAATGGTAAAGCGATGGTATACAGCTTGACGGCCTTAATAAAAGATGCCTTTTCACTGTATATTGACGTGTAGAACATAAAATATTCTCAATCAACAAATTCCCACAGACCTATAAATAAACTTTATATAACACTGTCAATATTATTATTAATTTGATAGGTATTCTTATTTGTTTGCAAGATTTGAAAGATAAAGAATGTGGTTTAAGAATGAAGAATTTACTCATCAAATGTCTTCTTTATGCTGATGATCAGGTTTTACTGGCGTCATCGGCAGATGAGTTGCAGGTTGTTGTTACCATCTACAACTATGCATGAAGCTTTTGAGAGGAAAGGAATGAAAGTGAATGTTAGTAAGACAAAAGTTATGGTTTTTGAAAGAGAAGAATGCGTGACAGAGTGTAGGATTTGTATAGATGGAGAAAAAGTGGAACAAGTGAATGAGTTCATATATTTGGGAACATTGTTTACGAGAGATGGAAAGCATGAAGAAGATGTTGAAAGGAGAGTGATGGCTGGAAATAGAGTGAATGGGGCACTACACAACTTTATGAGCAGCCGGAAAGTGTCCGAAAAGGCACGACTGGCTGTACATGGAGGAGTATTGGTGCCGACTCTTATGTATGGTAGTGAAAGTTGGGTGTGGCAGAAAAAGCATCAGAGTAGAGTGAATGCAGTAGAAATGCGTGCGTTGCGAAGTATGTGTGGCTTGACCTTGAAAGATAGAGTGAGAAATAGCGTGATAAGAGAACGATGTGGAGTGATAGAAGATGTAGTGATGAGAATTGAGAGAGGAATGTTGAGATGGTTTGGTCATGTTGAGAGAATGAATGAAAGAAGACTAACGAAACAGGTGTATGAGGCGAGTGTGGATGGTACCGTCGGAAGGGGAAGACCTAGGCGCACATACCTGGACCAAATCGGGGAAGTTTTAGAAAAGGGGCAGGTCAGGAGTACTCTAAACCGACGAGCGTGCATGAAGAATGTAATGAGAGTGAATGAAGCGAGAGTAGTATGTCAGGATCGTAGCAAATGGAGATCCGTGATCTCTGCCTACCCCTATGGGAGACAGGCGTGATTTTATGTATGTATGTATGTATGTATTCTTACCTTGGGTTCATTCATGAAATAAATCCTGCCGGAAGGGCTTTCCTCGTGGTGTTTCACTCGGACTGTGAATTCTACTCGGTTGTCCTTGAAAGCCTGCAACAAACATTGTATTGACTAATCTTTAAACGTACGCGTTCCATACACATCACTGAGGCATTCAGCATGTGACCACGACAAGTGCTACCCGGTCGAAATACAAAATTTCAGGTAGTTCCAAAGTTTTAGTCTTATAAATATTTTTTTTATTCCACTTTGTTGGCAGGCAAGCACACGGCCCACCTTTTTTTTTTACGTGCGCAAAATCCCCACGGGTACCCCCCACCGGAGCCGGTGGGAGAGATTATGTCGGACTCGAACTGATCAAAACGCACGCCGCCTGTGGGTCGTTTTTGGTTGCCGAAGGTGAGGTTGACAGGCATATCCCTCGCACCCCGGCCGACCCAGGGTCATCTCTCACGATCTGGCCCTCTCCTCGGGTGTGGGGACTACCGAGTCTCCAACTCGTCCCCGGGAACGGGGAGGCGCGCCGCCGCTGCTTCTGCCAGGGTGACAGGCGGCGCGACCCGTCACCCCCAGGCCTGCGCTCATGGGGGGCGGAGGTCGTTCACCGACCTCCGACGCCCGAGTTGCCTTCGTACGCGGGCAGCTTGGCTTGTGATTCTTCGAAAACTTTTAATAATATGGCTTTAAATTTTGAACTTTAACCACACTGTTTTAAATTCTAAAATTAAATGTATGTTCTAGCAGTGTCCATGGTACAACTGTGGTTTTGCTTTAGCACAATCGAGACTCAGGATATTGACTGTTTTTATTTTTTAGGCGAGTGATATACTACTATGTAATGTAAATGACCATGTCAGTCTCAAATCATGCAAAACAGATTGACTTTTCATCCGAAATTTAAATAATACTTAATTAAATAATACCTAATTAAGCGGATCTCTGGTTCCAAAGTGTAGACTTGTCATATTGTGGTGATAATTACCTCGAATGCGAGCATGGGCTGGCTGCCGGACTTGGTGACGGGCACCAGGTTGCCGGAGAACTCCAGGTACACGTCCTTGCCGTCCAGGAACCGCACCGACGTCGAGTGCGCCACCTCCGTGTAGTGCTCCTGCGGAACGAGATCATAAAATTGGGTAAGTTTGACAACATAACATAAACTTACGCCTATATCCCCGAAGGGGTAGGCAGAGGTGCTAGCACTCACATTTCGCCATTTTATGTTTAGGTCCCAATGTAATAGGTGGCGAGCCTATTGCCATTAACTGGGCACTTATAAACCTGCGATAAATACACACAACTTCGAAAAGCATCGAAAAGTCATTGGTGTCTGCTGTGTGCCCTGGTAAAAACTGGGATCGAACCCGATACCTCGTCTCAGCAGTCCATTACCCATACCACTAGGCTACCACGGTTACCGCGTGGTAAGTTTGATTTGATACTTAAAATATATACTCCTATTCCAGATTGATACTAGTCAGTCCTCCATCTCAATTAATAACAGTTTGTATTCTAGATGACAATTCTAATGTCTTTGTGAGAGTTGGTTCACTACTGAGCGATATTGATTCAAGCATCGGAATCCATTACACATAGTTTTGTAAAACGGAGGTAAACTTTTAAAAATCAATAGTTACCTGTTGCAAGAGAGTTTCGTACGCGTATCTGTCGGTGATGTACATGACGAGCAGGCGCCCCTCTAGCGCGTCGAGGCGCTTGCCCAACACCACGATGCGCACCTCGAAGGGGACTAGCAGCATCTCTCTGTAACATACAAATGTACTCTATAAGACAAAACTGTAAATTGTAAAAATTTAAAATATTATTTGTATTGTACAGTGCCCAGAACACACGATAATAGGCTCACGTGCCCGGATTACGTGGGGCCTAACACAATTATTGGTGAAATGTGGGTGTTAATTCACCTCTGCCTAACCCTCCTGGGATAAAGAGGGTCACCATTATATTCAACGTGGCAATGCTGCCAGCCTTCTGGGTACACTACCAGTCGGTGTTGATGCGGAGGAATTGTATGACGCTTTAAGGTATGTAATTTGTTTTTATTTTATGGGTGCGATTCCCGCTTAGTGCAAATATTTGTAATTTGTATGCACGAACATATTTGCATTGGTCTAGGTGTTTCTATGTATAATATGTATGAATTTACAAAAAATGTGTCTATGTTTATCCACATTCTAGATTCCATAACACTAGTTAAGCTATGCAAGCAAGAGAGATAGCAGATATATCACCTGTATAGCTCTGTCGCCAGCTTTGTAGCGTCGCTCACGTTTTGGCAGTTCATCATCCAGAATCTGAAAAAAAATATTACTGGCTGTTGAAGACGATTTTTCAGTTAATATGTCTACCCAAGCCAAATATCGTGATCAAATTAATAAGTGAAGTTATGTATATCTTGTTTTGGCACAGTTTAATATTGATTGTAACAATTACCACTGATATATGAATGACATCATGTATATTCGAGTGAAAATTGTTCAAACGTGTTTAACTTAAAAACAAATTCATTTCAATGGTGAAAAGAAACAAGTTTTCTATTTCACATTAGAATACCACTAGCTCATAGTAAATCGTGCGGTTTAATATGGGATCCTCATTCGTGAGTCTATGATAATTTCGATAGTTTTTCATAAAATTATATATTTGAGGGACATGCATCAGCGTTAATTTTGGACTTGGGGTACATAAGTATTACTTTGTGGTTTCTAGTTCATGGGACTTTGTAGCCTAAATTAATACAGATATTTGATCGGCTAGGAACGATGGTAGCCTAAATTACAACTATTCTTTTAGACTATTTTTTTTATACCACTTGGGTGGCAGACAAGCACACGGCCCACCTGATGGAAAGTGGTTTCCGAGGCCTATGAACGTGTATAACACCAGAGGAGTTGCACTCGCGCTATCGACCCTGTAAGCACAGTTTCTTTGCCGTCAGTGAAGAAGACAAAGCACTGAACGAGTGAGGAACTCTCCAGTGAGCTCTGGCTACCCTACTCACCGCTGGGAATATAACACGAAGTTATTATGGCCGCGGTATTCTGTAGGGCGTAGGTACTTCCCCAGTCCGACTGCTCAATTGGACGGAAATACCGTTGTGTCCTACCTCTCAAAAATATATTCATAATTGAAATGTAAAAAAAATATTGAGAGTAGACTTAATAATGTTTACCTGGCAGAAACAGTGGTGGTGAAGGAGGCGCAGTCGTCGGTGACAGTGAGGGGGGTGGATCCAGTCACGTCCTCCCACACGGCGCGTGCCTGGCCTCCCATTATGGAGCATAGTAGGCGGAGATTGGTCGTCGATGGCTTTTCTGCGCCGTTACCCTGAATTATGGGGTAAAATTAGACTGGATGATACAAAAAGTAAGCTAACATTTTATTTACTTAAATGATTCATGGTTGTAGATCATTTATAGTTTTTTCAGAGTTAATTCGTATATTAGAGCAGCAGGCAAATGCTGTAATAAAGATTCGAAAGATCGAACGAAATCGTCAGCTGAATCCGCTGTAGTGTATGTAAGTTATGTAAGTAAGTAAGTAAGTATAGTTACGAGTATGTCTCTTCGCGCCGCGAAGAATACAATGTACGATGGCATGGTGCAGTAGTGTACAGGTATGGCAAAAATAGTATGGCTATGTGTGCGGTAGTGTTAAGTGTACGGCTGCATGTTCCAGCAATGTACAGGCTAGTTGCGGCTCCACGGTGAGCACGGGCGACACGGCGGCGTGGCGCGGCAGCACGCGGCGCCTAGAGCGTGTGGCGCAGTAGTGCAGTAGTGTATGTGCGTACGTACAGCGGTGGGCAGCGGCGCGGTGAGCGTGATGGAGCGGTGGAACTTGCGGCGGCGCGGCTCCACGGTGAGCACGGGCGACACGGCGGCGTGGCGCGGCAGCACGCGGCGCCTAGAGCGTGTGGCGCAGTAGTGCAGTAGTGTATGTGCGTACGTACAGCGGTGGGCAGCGGCGCGGTGAGCGTGATGGAGCGGTGGAACTTGCGGCGGCGCGGCTCCACGGTGAGCACGGGCGACACGGCGGCGTGGCGCGGCAGCACGCGGCGCCTAGAGCGTGTGGCGCAGTAGTGCAGTAGTGTATGTGCGTACGTACAGCGGTGGGCAGCGGCGCGGTGAGCGTGATGGAGCGGTGGAACTTGCGGCGGCGCGGCTCCACGGTGAGCACGGGCGACACGGCGGCGTGGCGCGGCAGCACGCGGCGCCTAGAGCGTGTGGCGCAGTAGTGCAGTAGTGTATGTGCGTACGTACAGCGGTGGGCAGCGGCGCGGTGAGCGTGATGGAGCGGTGGAACTTGCGGCGGCGCGGCTCCACGGTGAGCACGGGCGACACGGCGGCGTGGCGCGGCAGCACGCGGCGCCTAGAGCGTGTGGCGCAGTAGTGCAGTAGTGTATGTGCGTACGTACAGCGGTGGGCAGCGGCGCGGTGAGCGTGATGGAGCGGTGGAACTTGCGGCGGCGCGGCTCCACGGTGAGCACGGGCGACACGGCGGCGTGGCGCGGCAGCACGCGGCGCCTAGAGCGTGTGGCGCAGTAGTGCAGTAGTGTATGTGCGTACGTACAGCGGTGGGCAGCGGCGCGGTGAGCGTGATGGAGCGGTGGAACTTGCGGCGGCGCGGCTCCACGGTGAGCACGGGCGACACGGCGGCGTGGCGCGGCAGCACGCGGCGCCTAGAGCGTGTGGCGCAGTAGTGCAGTAGTGTATGTGCGTACGTACAGCGGTGGGCAGCGGCGCGGTGAGCGTGATGGAGCGGTGGAACTTGCGGCGGCGCGGCTCCACGGTGAGCACGGGCGACACGGCGGCGTGGCGCGGCAGCACGCGGCGCCTAGAGCGTGTGGCGCAGTAGTGCAGTAGTGTATGTGCGTACGTACAGCGGTGGGCAGCGGCGCGGTGAGCGTGATGGAGCGGTGGAACTTGCGGCGGCGCGGCTCCACGGTGAGCACGGGCGACACGGCGGCGTGGCGCGGCAGCACGCGGCGCCTAGAGCGTGTGGCGCAGTAGTGCAGTAGTGTATGTGCGTACGTACAGCGGTGGGCAGCGGCGCGGTGAGCGTGATGGAGCGGTGGAACTTGCGGCGGCGCGGCTCCACGGTGAGCACGGGCGACACGGCGGCGTGGCGCGGCAGCACGCGGCGCGCCAGCGCGCCCGGCGCGTGCGCCTGCAGCCCCACGCGGATGCGCTTGGTTAGCGCCGCGGCCGGGAACTGCGCTTGCACCTGGCGGCGAGTATGAACACAGTTAGTACGGAACTATATATTCACTATAATGGATAACACAACATGGACATTTTTAGACTTTGACATTTTACACTTGGACATTTTTAGACTTGGGCATTTTTAGACTCAGCCATTTTGCTACCGCTTGACATTTTGCAAATTGGATCATTGGCGATAAAACGACAAAGTGGACATCTCTTTTTCAGATAAATGAGCCTTTAAAGTAATCGAGTATATCTGAGCTCAATTAAGTTCTTCAGGATCAACTTTCTATATACAGAACTTAATGCTCAAACTAGTCGATGATATACCTGTGGTATATGAGCGCTGGAGATGGTTCCTCCCTCAGGCCCGATGATGTGCACCTCCTGTCTCACCCTGGACACGCAGGCCAGGTAGTGAGGGAAGTCGCAGGTGATGATGCGGGTCACCCTCTCCCCACTCTCGCCGATTGTCTCGCCAGTGTTGCCAAACTCTTGACGTTCGCGTTGTAATGCTTCCTGTTAGACAATATTATTTAAGTTTTATATACTATTATCCGGTTTTACTAGTGGCGCTTGTAACAGTCCCGAAATATCTGTTATTCAACAAAAAGAATAAACATGGTAAATATCCCGGCTGGTATAACACTTTTTTTTTTACGTGCGCAAAATCCCCACGGATACCCCCCCACCGGAGCCGGTGGAAGAGGTTATGTCGGACTCGAACCGACCAAAACGCACGCCGCCTGTGGGTCGCTTTGGTTGCCGAAGGTGAGGTTGACAGGCATATCCCTCGCACCCCGGCCGACCCAGGGCCATTTCTTGCGATCTGGCCCTCTTCACAGGTGTGGGGAATACAGAGTCCCCAACTCGTTCCCGGAAACGGGGAGGCGCGCGAGGCGCACCGCCGCTGCGGTCTGCTTCTGCCAGGGTGACAGGTGGGGGACAGAGGTCGTTCATCGACCTCTGACGCCAAAGCTATATAACACTATAATGACCATGTTAATCTCCAATCACAGGAGGTAGGACACGGTGGTATTTCCTCCCAATTGAGAAGTCCGACTGGGGAAGTACCTCCGCCCTACAGAATACCGCGGTTATAATGTGTTGTGTTCACGGCGGTGAGTAGGGTAGCCAGAGCTCACTGGAGAGTTTTTGTGCTGTCAGTGGGATGACCAAAGGCTTGTCCTCTACACTGACAGCACAAAATCTCTGTTCTGACAGGGTCGGCTGCACGGATGTGACTCCACTGGTGTTACACACGTTCATAGGTCATGGTAACCACTTTCCATCATGTGGGCCGTGTGCTTGTCTGCCACCTAAGTTGTATAAAAAAAAAACATATTATACGGTTGCCGTACGAACATCTATAGCAGTCGGTACGGGTAGCTGGAGCGCTCAAAAGTCCGACTACTCTACAGAACTTTTATATCAATTGCTTGTGGAGGTCAAATGGCAGATCGCCTTTGTACATCAAGATTTATTTGTGATTTTTTTATACCACTTAGATGGCAGACAAGCGCACGGCCCACCCGATGGAAAGTGGTTACTGTGGCCTATGGACATATGTGTAACACCAGAGAAGCCACACTCGCGCTGTCGACCCTGTAAGCACAGAGTTTCTGTGCCGTCAGTGTAGAGGACAAAGCAGGACAAGCCATTAGTCATCCCACTTACAGCACAAATTCTCCAGTCAGCTCTGGCTACCCTACTCACTGCTGGGAACACAACACGAAGTTATTATAACCGCGGTATTCTGTAGGGCGGAGGTACTTTCACAGTCGGACTGCTCAATTGGGCGGAAATACCGCGGTGTCCTATCTCCTAATGAAATTGCCTGTTGATATATTATTTTCTTGTATACAATAAAGAATTAAAGAAAGAATTTTCTTTTTTATTCTGTGCACTAGTGTTATTGTTCTGTGAGCCTTTTCCCAACTTAATTGAGGTCAGCTGTCCAGTCTAACTGTAACGCGCCTAAACTTCGATTCCGGCATCAGGATATCGACTCCGAAATTCCTATCTAA
Organism: Eilema griseolum; assembly: GCA_963662185.1. Taxonomy (NCBI): domain Eukaryota; kingdom Metazoa; phylum Arthropoda; class Insecta; order Lepidoptera; family Erebidae; genus Eilema; species Eilema griseolum. Next base: position 8,213,910 of record OY759256.1, on the reverse strand, counting down.
GCGCCTAGTGCCAGTTTTTTCTCACATTTCTCTCACATTGAATTAGCGCCACCTGGCGGCAAACTTGTGAAACATTTTTTGCGCATACAACCACCGTTTACACGTCACTGGTGAATGTGAGCAAAAACCCGCACTAGGCACTCTGAGCTAGATGTTAACATATACGGACCTTAGGGGTATTCTGCAAAACTTAAATATAATCTGGATCAATATTTAAAAAGTAGCAATACTTGTATGAGTATGCCGGATAGGAGGTCAAACAGCAGTCACTGTCATAAAAGCCGTATAGGCCTAATTAAGAAAATGGGTAAGTGGATGTCCCTGTATTACCTGTATGAGTGGATTGTCGTTGTTATGTAGGTAGTGGTCCTGCCAGGTCTCGCCGGTGTCACTGCGCAATATTACAATCTCGCGCTCGCGGCACGATGATGTGAATATCGGCACTTCAATTATTACAGGACTGTAAAAAATAAAGAGCAATAATGAGACCTTCAGTAATAATATATATCAATGGTTTTATATAACTGCCAATTCGTTTAAAGGGAGGGGGGGGGGATATTGTGTTCTCTGTCTATGGAAATGAGAGATCTGGACCCCGATTACCACTTAGCTTATGTCATAACAAAACCACTGTCACTAGTATACTCTTAAAAGTGAAAGAAATTGAATGAAAAAAGTTCATTACATCTTTCATCGGAATCGGGGCCCTGAACCCCCATTATGCTACACAAATTAAATTGCATTTTTTGAAAGAAAGAGAATGAAAATACATTTATTGCAAAACACAACGCACATTACATATATATACATAATTAAAATCAAGACAGAATTAAAAAAAAAATAGAAATTAAAACACACAAAACATAAAACTCAAATTCCTCATTCCCGCCACAATTCGTTATCTATTATTTTTTTAAATTTTGCAGTCTGTGGTATGACCACAGACACTGCAAAAAATGCAATTTAATTTTAAACCTTACTGTGTTGTTCTATAATTTAATGGCATTTTTGCAGTGCCCATGTGGTCTTGAATGTAAGGATTTTGTTTTTAAAAATGACCAGAGTGAGATGCCTTTTTTTTTATTTTGTTATATAGGACACGTCAATTGGACTTCGCCTTGCCTGATGGTAAGCTGAAGGCAAAATCCCAGAAAAGAGGGTCACCATTACTTACACATACCGTGTGACAATGGTGACACTCAGCTTGACGGCCTTATCATATGCTTTTTCGCGCCCCGCTTAAAGGACCCGGGACTGTAGGAATGCCTCTGCTAATGATACGGGATCAGTAGTTCCCTACAAGTTTATGATATTGATGATATTAGATGGAGTTGTACTCAAGTGGCGTGATCACACTTACGCTAAGAACTTGGCTCCCTGTGGCTGCAGCTCTAACAGCCTGGAGGCCAGTGCTTCGCCTTCCATTAGAGGAGGAGGCGCCGCGGCGGGCGCTCGGCGAGTTGCCGCTCTGAAAATATTGAGAAAATAAATTATTATCACTTGATCTATGTGGTGACGGAGAAAGAATATAAGTATCACCGCCCCATCTCATTCTAAGGGTATCGTAAGAGGCGATTAATGGAACAGAATACGCTGACGATATCACTGCGAGAGAAGGAAAACTCTATGTATCAACTCGTTTGGCCAGCATGGACACAGTAGGCCAAAGTATACCAACATTGGGGAGATGTCTATGGCTAGCAGTGTACTGCGATAGGCTAATTAATTGACTTTCTATCTCTCAAAAGTCTTTTTGAGAATTTAAATCCTACTAATATTATATGGCATATATAATCTAGCTGCTACCCGCGGCAACAACCACATATAATACTAATCCTATCCTCACCATCGCCCCAAGATGGTTGTATAGGAGAATTTATTTAATGTTCAACACGTGTCTCAGTAGCTCAGAGGATACCGGTCGCGGGTTCAAGTCCCGTTAGATCAATAACCTGCCTTTTCAGATATTATTCGATATCTGTCTCAACTTTCGCTTAGATCTGTTCAGTCGTTTTGGAGTAAAAGAGTAACAAACATCTACATATACATATCCATTATTACACGGCAGCACGAATCAGGAAAACAATCACATAGACTTATCAGAATAGTTAGTCTATTTTATCATTCTTACACCAAGAATAAGTTTTCTATACCACTTAGGTGGCAGACAAGCACACGGCCCACCTGATGGAAAGTGATTACCGTGGCATATGGACGTGTGTAACACCAGAGGAGCCACACTCGCGCTGCCGACCTTGTAAGCACAGAGCTTCAGTGGTGTCAGTGTAGAAGACAAAGCTGGACAAGCCTTTAGTCGTCCCACTGAAAGCAAAAATTCTCCAGTGAGCTCTGGCTACCCTACTCACCGCCGGGAACACAACACGGTTATTATGGCCGCGGTATTCTGTAGGGCGGAGGTACTTCCGCAGTCGTCCGTCGTGTCCTACCTCCTCTCTCACTTAAAGAACCCGGGACTGAAGGTCATGGAAACTCAAAGTATAACATACAAACTTATAAAAGTAAGGCTATGCGTACCTGCATGTCACTCTGGTGGGAGCAGCGCAGGCGGCGGGAGGCACGATGATGCGCACACCGCCCCGCCTCTTCGCTATCATGGCGCCTCCGCGGGCGTCCACCACGAACGAAACCAGGAATCTGTTAAAAAAAGTAATATTTAAATAAATAATTAAACCAGAAATGTTATATTCTACAACATTCTACACATCGCTATCTAGACCCATGGTAAGCGTAGTTTAACTAGCTTGTGTTATGGAATCTAACATACTTAGATACTGTTTTTTTTTTGTAAATGCACATACGTACTGTACAGTCTCACTGTACATATTTGCTTACACCGCGGTTCCCAACGGGAGCACGTCATTTTACTTAACTAATAAAAACACGTAACATGGCAATACGAGGCATTGCGGACTTAGCTTCCAACGACAGCTAACAAACTTTAGAGAGAATAATCGCCAATTAGTAAGATTGTTTTGTGTCAACCAAACTTAGTAACAATTGCAAACAGTTTAAGTGAAAGGTTGTGTTCTCTCTTCTCCGCATTCACCAAACTACAACTACAGTATATAAACTATACATCTTATGGTCCTTCGAGCCAAATAATGAGGTCTTTATCCCTGGAGAGTTAGGCAGAGGTGAATTAACACCCACATTTCACCAATAATTGTATTCGGTTCCACGTAATAGGGGTGAGTCTATTGCCGTATTCCGGGCACTATTGTTGACTCGAGCCATGTATATGAGGCTAAGTCTGGGCTGTATATCTGATGTTAAACAGCCCTATCCCTTAGTCGCCTTGTACGACACCGCATGGGAAGAGATGGGGTGGCCCTAATTCTACTCAGCCGGAAACCACGCAGCAATGGTTTTATGCAAATGCATACATATTATACATAGATATACTCCGACCAATGCAAATGACAAATTCATGCATACAAATATTTGCACTGAGCGGGAATCGAACCCACGCCCTCAGCGTAGCAGTAGCACGTTCTGCCGCTACGCCACAGAGGTTATAATAATATAATATCAAGGTATTAAGACCATTTTAAGCACTGGTAGTCAAGATCAGTCTAATGCTTACTATACTTGTGGACACATCTATTGGCCCACCTTAGAGTTCAGGTTTCTTTAAATTATTGTCTTTTGTTTCTTCTTAAAATCTGTGTTCAAAATTAAAAAAGAGACTACTGAATTAAATTATGAATGTGCCGGGTTAAAAACTGCACAAAAACTTTTTGCTCGACCTAATATAAATTTTTATTTAGTACTAAACGAAACTGAAAATACAAGGTGGGCCAATAGATGTGTCCACAAGTGTTTATAGAGTAGGAACAGTGGTATATTGTCAGTAGGTACGGTATGGTAGGTATGTACATACCCGATGTCAAGCGGCTGCCTGTCGATGGTGGCGACTTTCTTGTCATTGTTGCTAGGCCACAGGTGTCCATCGGTGACGGTGTCCTCGAGCGGCTTCGCCCGGTGCAGGGTTCCCGCCTCGCTGTTCATGTATCTGTACTGCTGCTGCTGTTGGATAGGGCACTCCACTTCTCCTGCAATACAGATTATATATAGGTTTAAAAATAGTACTAGTAACTAGAATTTACTAGAATTTACTAGAATTTACTAGAATTTACTAGAATTTACTAGAATTTACTAGAATTACTAGAATTTCCGTTAACCTTTTTCAACTAAGCTAAATTTTTGTGTTAGGAGTGGATGCAGCTTGGTAGTGTAATAGGGAGGTTGTCGTTCCCGCTTGCCATACGAACGTCTGTGACAACACGGTTTTGCTCGTTTTCTCTTTTTTGTGTGTGGAGTTTACTTTCTTCTGTGCCAGCCTCGCCATACATTTTTTTGAATGAAATTTTAAAGTATTTGTTAACTCTTAATTCAAATCGATTAAGATATAGAAAAAATTGCATCGGTTCAGGCGGGATTCGAACCCGCGATCTTACCCTTACAGAGGGAACGCTCTGACCACTAAGCCACAGTACCTTCACCCGAAACCATCCCAATTCTTCTAAACCATCGCCGTAAGACGGATATATGTATTGAAGAATTTAGAGAGTTTCGGGCGAAGGTTCCCCTGTAAGGGAAAGATCGCGGGTTTGAATCCCGCCTGATTCGATAAAAATTTTCTATACTTAATCGACTCGCCATATTTTTTCTTTAGTTATTAGTCTAACAGTTCGTGGTCCAATATTAAGCGCGCCAAATAAGCGAAAACGAGCTAAAGCAGTCGTGTCAAAACGGCCACCATAGCGTGCCGCAACTATAGTTATTTGTGGAGGTGAGATGGCAGACGCCAAAAGGGTACCGAATAAAGTTCAGTCGCTTCCTATATATCCGAAAGCTCATCGCAACAAAGTTTGGAAAAGACTCCGAGAATAATATAGGTACGTAAGTCCAATTCACCATTCTTATTGAAAAAGTGGACACTTACAGCGGGCTGGTCCATAGCTTAAAAGTCGCGCAACGGGCTATGGAGCGAGCTATGCTTGGGGTTTCTCTGGAGGATAGAATTTGGAACGAGGTTATCCGACAGAGAACTAAAGTTACAGACATAGGTCACAGAATAAGCAAGTTGAAGTGTCAGTGGGCTGGCTACGTTTGTCGAAGGACCGATGGCCGTTGGAGCAAACGAGTCCTACAGTGGAGACCGCGAGAAGGTAAACGAAAGGTAGGACGCCCCCTAGCCAGATGGACGGACGACCTGAAAAAGGTGGCTGGGACAGACTGGATGCGGAAGGCGGAGGATCGGAGAATATGGCGCACATTGGGACAGGCCTATGTCCAGCAGAGGACTGCAGTGGGCTAATTGATTGAAAACCTACATATAAATCTGTTTGTCTCACAACTTTTTAAAAAACACCTACAACTTAGTAATAATCAGACCCAAATAGAACAAACCAAATAAAAAAATATGACCTAGACATAGATAAATCAGTCCCACATCGGACAGACGCAATAAAATATGACCTAGAACAAATAAAGCTAGGTTTGTCTCATTTAGATCGCATAAACATTCGCGGCATAATCTTATATGAGACTACAGACTGCTCAAGCATCCATTCCTGAATGATGTAATACTTTACATCATACGGTAATGACTTGCTAAAGCCCACATTATACCGTAACAGACTTCATTCAACAGCAGGTAGGCGTTCAGGGGCATTATTCTGCGTGACAACTAGTTTCACACGCAGTCGTAACGGGAGAAGACTGAATTACAAAAGGTTAACATAGAAGAAAGATATGGCGACCAATGACTTTTCGATGCTTTTCGAAGTTATGCGTGTATTTATCGCAGGTTTATAAGTGCCCGGATAATGGCAATAGGCTCGCTACCTATTACATTGAGACATAAACTGGCGCAATGTGGGTGCTAGCACCTCTATCTACCTCTTCGGGGATATAGGCGTGAGTTTGTTATGTTGTGTTACTAAACTAACCTAAATATGCCGGTTTTTAAAACTCACGTAGTAATAACAACGGTTCGTTGCTCAGAATAAAATGCCAGATTGGTTCTGAATGTGTTAAGATTATTGTTCTAATTAGTACCACACGCTCCGAAGTATCCTTAATAACATGCCGAGGGAAACCCTAGACAGGAATGTTCAAGGGCGTTGGAGATTAGAGACATCATTAGAGATATCATTGCGGAAGATCAAGATAATCTGCACCTCTTTTATGTTACGTGCGAAAAAGCCCCCACGGATACCTCCCCGCATGAGCTGGTGGGAGAGGTTCAGTCGGACTCGAATCGACTAAAACGCACGGCACCTGTGGGTTATTGTTCGTTGCTGTAGGTGAGGTTGCAGGCATATCCATCGCACCCCGGCTGACCCAGGGCCATCTCTATCAATCTGGCCCGCCACGGGTGCGGGTACCAGTGTCCCCAACTCGTCAACGGAAATGGGGAGACGCGCATCACGCCACCGCCGCGGTCTGCTTCTGCTAGGGTGAAAGCTGACCCAGAGCCATCTCTCTCGACCTGGCCCTCTCCTCGAGTGTGGGAACCGCTGAGTCCTCAACTCGTACCCGAAAATGGGGAGGCGCGCCGCCGTCGTATTCTGTTCCACTAAAGATTATGCCGCTTGTCTCCCTAAATGAAGCGTACAAGTCCGACAAAGATGACAGCACACTGTTGAAGCCTTGTACTCAGGGGTAACAGGCTACATGCACTTACGATAGTCTATTTAGGGCCCTATCACAAAAACACCCGTACGACCTTCGTTTTATGACCCCAAACTTTGAGGCCATACGGGTACGTAGCCAAGTCAGAGGACCTTAAGCCTACTTGACCGATAAAAACGTCCTTTTTTTAACGTGCGCAAAATACACCCCACCGGAGCCGGTGGAAGAGGTTATGTCGGACTCGAACCGACCAAAACGCACGCCGCCTGTGGGTCTCTTTGGTTGCCGAAGGTGATATTGACAGGCATAACCCTCGCACCCCGGCCGACCCAGGGCTATCTCTCACGATAAATTATGATCGTGTTACTACAGCTCTTAGACCAGTATTCTAGAATGACACTTGAATGATGATGTATCTAAGGATAGATTGTATAGACATCTGTTTCCTCAGATACACTGGAAGACTAAAGGCTCGTCCTGATTTTGTGTTCTGCACTAACGGCATAGAAACTCTGTTCTTACAGGGTCGGCAGCACGGGTGTAACTCCCCTGGTGTTACACACGTTCATAGGTCACGGTAACCACTTTTCATCAGGTGGGCCGTGTGCTTGTCTCCCACCTAAGTTGTATAAAAAAACGAGATTCAAGTGAGTGTCATTCTAGATACAGGCCTTAGCAATCAACTATCTGCAAGGTGATATGATAATCTAGAGTCTAGATTAGCGTCTCAATTTTTTTTGATTTTAGACATATTTGTGGGTAACTCACCTCCCTCGTCTTCCGAGTCGCTCATGAAGGTATCCTGCATGAGCTCTGGCGCAGCAACGCGGTATTTGCCTTCCAAGCCACCTGTAACAAGACAAACATACATAAATAAATAATGTAATGGATGAAATTTTAAAGCATTTTAAACAACTATTCAAATCGATTCAGATTCGAATCCTGCTTGAACCGATTTAATTTTTCTATATCTTAATCGACTTGTTTTTTATTCACAATGCTATAGAGATTTTATGAAGTTTTTAAGCAAATAGTGTACTAACTATGCGCCATAGAACGAAAAAACAAAAAAAAAACATATGGTAACTATTCATTGTATCGGAGGATTTTGAATGCTCAAGACGTGGCTCAGTAGCTAGAGGCAACTGCTGCTGACCTTCCCATCCCATTGGCGATATCGAAGTATTGCAGTTAATCAAGTTGTTGAACTTTTCAGAACTCTAACTATACGTAACAACTGCCATAGATATTCGTATGACAACTGGGATCGCTTAACGTGCTCTCTGAAGCACGACTCGACCAATGTAAAAATTGACAACCTCCGTGTCGTAGCGGTAGAAGCATTCGACTGCTATGCAGGGGGCGCGGGTTCGATTCCCTCTCAGTGCAAATGTTTATATGCATGAATATGTATATTTGCATTGGACTGGGTGTTTCTATGTATAATATTTACGTATTTACAAAAAAAAAGGATCTAAGTATGTTCATGCGCATTCTAGATCCCATAACACAAGCTAGTTAAGCTATGCTTATCATGGGTCTAGATAGCGTTGTGTAGAATGTCGTGGAATATTTATTTATTATTATTTATTTAAATACCAATATTCATGCATTTACATATTTTCACTGAGCGAGGATCGAACTCGCGTCTCCTGCGTACAGGTCGCGTACACTACCAGCACGCCACAGAGTCTGTCATATTACATAAATATCCAACTTATGTTCACGAATCAAAACGAAACGTATGATTGTGCATGACAGATTTCATTAAGTCGTTTCGAGTGATTTCGTATGCACGAAAGCGTCGACGGCTTACCTCGCTCAAACCCATACACATATTGTAATGTGCCGACTTCCTCACTTTGCGTGCACTTTCTTTGGAAAGTTACTAGACATACGTTCTATGTTCTATACTAGTATTAACGTCTTCGCCCGGGTTGAGTCCATAGGATAAAAAGTAGCTTAGGTATGTGTTACTCCAGATTATATCTGTCTGTGCAAATTTCATCCAAATAAATTCATCCAAACTTAATAGAGTCAAAGAATCCTTCAATCAAAGAATCAATTATTTAGTTTAGGGTCATAAAGAGCACATATGAACGTCAAAATTTTACAATTATGTCAAAAAATATTTTAAAAATATTAAATAATGTATTAATAGGAGGTAGGGCACGCCGGTATTTCCGCCCAATTGAGCAGTCCGACTGGCGAAGTAACTCCGCCCTAAAGAATACCGCGGTTATAATAACTTCGTGTTGTGTTCCTAGCGGTGAGTAGGGTAGCCAGAGCTCACTGGAGAATTTGTGCTGTCAGTGAGATGACTAATGGCTTGTCCTGCTTTGTCCTCTACACTGACGGCACAGAAACTCTGTGCTTACAGGGTCGGCAGCGCGAGTGTGGCTCCCCTGGTGTTACACACGTCCATAGGCCACGGTGACTACTTTCCATCAGGTGGGCCGTGCGCTTGGTGGGCTGTCCAGGTGGGCCGTCTGCCACCTAAGTGGCAGTGGCAGTGGCTTTCGCCTGTTTAGCACTAGATTATCTTTTTTTTTAAAATTTGTTTTCTTTTTCAATTTATGGTGTGCGAGCAAGCAAGAGACTTATGTTGACCACGCAATTACATCATCAAGATATCATCTACTTTATACTACCTAACCTTTTTTCACCAAATATTCAATTTTAAATAGGTATAACTTAATATAAAGTAAGATTACGATTTAGACTCATTAATATTATCAATCGAAGCTTGCATTTTGGAGCCCGGAGTCTACTCTAGCTAGAAATGCTAGAATACAGTTTATTAAGGATTTTACGGGAGTGATTACTGTCTGATGCTACCGAAATCTAAATCGTACCTAAATAGGAAAACCTACACCGAAGTTACGTCTGTCAATTTGCTTTAAAACCTTGCGAGTGAGGTTGGTTTGGATCGCGAACATCTTGGTTCCATACACCCTAGGAATAATGCTGTATAAGTTTGCTGATACGTGTTCCATTAAACTCTCAAATATAGTTTGTTTTCGTGTTATAGACACGAAAACTTAAATCATACGTCTCATTTTATCCTTGTCAAATTATAAAGGCATAGCGTGTCAATACCCACTTGCATTTTGTCAGTAGTTATTTACGGTTAACAGTTAAGGTCAATGACATTTTGGTGAATGACAGAACGACACGGTTCTGAGTCTGACCCACAGTTTGACAGGTAACTCCATCGGCTGTTCGGAAGGGAGCTAATGGCTGAGTGGGCCTTTTGTGTAGACATTTTTGCATGTCATTGTTTTCGCTAGCTATTTCGTTTTATGGCGGAGATTGTCGGACTCACATATAATTATGTTGTTTGTTAATATTTCAGGTTGATACGGCAGAACAGATTTGTTTGAAATTTGGCACTACATACATGCAGTGTTGTTTTCACTTATAGTCCAAAATGATTGCACATAAATGCATACACGATAGGTACTTATAATAAAAAACAATTATTGTTTAAACATTTCGTCTGTCTGCTTGTTGCGGCCCTTCCCAGTAATTGCCGAAGTGACTGGGTTGCATTTGACGAAATTTTTACTGCAGATATTTGACAATTAAAAGATGTAACTTATACTAATATTATTTTTGAACAATAAAATAAAGCCTTGTCGCAGAGTCTATATAGACGAAGTTGCGGAAACAGCTATTAAGTACATTAATAATTTTATTGCCTATCTCCATCACACAAATAGGTACATACCTATACAAAAGTTTCGCACGGTAGTCCCTAAGATTTCCACGGACGATTCTCCTCAGTCTACGTTCGATTATAATAACCGGCACGACTATAATACCCGGGCTATTTTAGGTCAGTTGTTTTACGAGCGTGTAAATCATTGTTTTCCATCAATCATTACTGTGTCGCCATGTGTAGTATATCATCCGTCACACACCATTCATGTGAGGGACTATAGTGAAAAGAAGTCCAACTTTGAATGAACTGTTTTTGTGTGTGGTTTTTTTGAGGTTTACCTCTGCTATATACATACATATAAACACGCTTTTATCCCTGGAGGGCAAGTTCGAGTTACCGCGGTAGCCTAGTGGTATGGGTAATGGACTGCTGAGACGAGATCTCGGGTTCAATCCCAGGTTTTACCATGGCACACAAAAATGATTTTTCGATGCTTTTTGAAGTTGCGTGTGTATTTATCGCAGGTTTATAAGTGCCCGGTTAATGGTAATAGGCTCGCCACCTATTACATTGGGACCTAAGCATAAACTGGCGAAATGTGGGTGCTAGCACCTCTGCCTACCCCTTCGGGCATATAGGCGTGAGTTTATGTTATGTTATAATACGGTTCTGTGTTTTCTTCTTCATCCCAGCGTTAATGCCATTCGCATCTGAAGCTTTCACACCTCTGAGTTTGGTGTCCGCTTTACCAGTCTAACTGCAGATTTGGCTGAACGTCGATATTTTTCGTGAAGCGGCTGCCATATGACCTCCAAAACCCTAAGACGATATCGAAACATTGCATCTAGACCAGTTGTCGGACTTTTTAGGGCTCTAACTACCCGTAACGATTGCCATAGAGATGTTTGTATGGGAAACGGGACCAACGGCTTAATGTGCTCTCCGAGGAACGACCAGACCAATGCAAATACACAAATTCATGCATTCGCACTGAGCGGGAATCGAACCCTCGCCTCCAGGGTAGCGGCCGCGTTCAATACCACCCACAGAAGCCACGTAACAGTGCGCGAGTCATCAACATCTATAAACACGATCGAAATTCTAACCCACTACATTAGATTTGACATATCCAATGTATTTTATATAATGTATTGTACCTATGCGAAATGTAGGTATTTATGTCTGCGGAAAACCTCAAACGGCGCAAATACTGTAACCTGACAGGTGATTACGTTTTTGAGCCGTTTGGGGTTGAAACGTTAGGGACTTGGGGTCCAAGTGCTCGTTCTCTATATAAAGATTTGGCAAAGCAGCTGATCGACGCTACGCGTGACCAGAAGGCTGGTTATTATCTTGCACAGAGGATAAGCATTGCCATTCAACGTGGCAATGCTGCCAGCCTTCTGGGTACGTTACCGGTCGGTGATGATGCGGAGGAATTTCATGACGCATTATGTATGTAATTTTAATGTTTATTTTATTTTAGTGTATTTTAGTAGGTACCTAATAATAGTTTTAGTTTTAATTTTCAATTGAATTGTATTGCTATACTAATGAATTATAAAATAAAAATATCTATTAAAAAATCAATAAGAGATGCCGACCTTGAAAACCAATCAGAAGTTAACCTTTATAAGATTCCTATCTGGTCATTACAATCCTTGACACGCAGCTCCGAGTGGCATAACTGTGAGCGATGACGCGGTAAATCGTTGTATTGAATGCACTAATTCAATTATACATTGTTGCGCAGTTATTTGCACGTTACATGCTAATTGAATAAACTGAGTTGACATTGTACCTATGAATGAAAAAATTAAGATATAAAAATACATCTTATGTAGGAATGAATGACCATGTATTGTAGTATTGCTCACTATAAAAGGAGGCGCATATATAATATGTATATACGCGAATTCAATGAAAATTTAAAGCTGCCGCGTGGTTTTCGGCTTAGTAGAATAATAATTCGGGCCACCCCATCTCTTCCCATGCGGTGTCGTACAAGGCGACTTAGGGATAGAGCTGTTTAACATCAGACAGATATATACCAGACCCAGACTCGAGTTGACTCGAGTCAACAACAGTGCCCGGAAGACGGCAATAGGCTCACCCCCCTATAACGTGGGACCGAATACAATTATTGGTGAAATATAGGTGTTAATTCACCTCTGCCAACCCTCCAGGGATAAAGGCATGATTATATGTATGTATGTGTGTATCATAATAGATTTGTATAATTGTTTCGGTATCGTTATCGGTTCAAGCGGGATTCGAACCCGCGATCTTTCCCTTATAGGGAGAAATGCTCTGACCACTGAGCCATTGAACCTCGCCCGAAGTCACCCAAATTCTCTTATACTCGTATATATTCGTCTTGCGGTGACGAACGATTTGTGCGCGAATATTAAGCTTAACTTCGCTTGAATGAAAGAAATCACATGTGGCCCCAGATAACCAATGTCAAGAGGGGTAACTCCATCATTTTCGTGCGGTATCTCTTATCACCTAATAGGGGCGGTTAAATAGGACTCGAATCAACTTAAACTGCAAGCCGTCTAGGATCTTCAGAAGCCAGAGGTCAATCATAAAACAAAAGACCGATAAATTATGTTTTTTATTACAAGCATAATTACTACAAGAAGTCATTACTATGACGTCATTTCATAAGAATGCAAGAAATAAATACTACCTACACGTGTATTTAATGTACACTGAGATCATCATTAAGATGATGATGATGATTAAAATTAGCATCTTGATGAATGAAATATTGTTTTAAATGAGCGAATGTGATTCAGTAATTGATGATGATTATTCCAATTACATCCTGTGACACTTAATTTTCACTAGCTATCGCTTCCGGCTACGCCCGCGAGGGGACCTACTGATCACGTTTTTATGACCCGCAAGAATAGGTACCGGGTTACGTAAGAATAGAGTTTCTGTGCCGTCAATGTAGAAGACAAAGGAGGACAGGCCTTTGGTCTTCCCACTGACAGCACAAAATCTCTCCAGTGAGCTCTGGCTACCCTACTCACAGCGGAGAACTAAACACGAGGTTATTATGGCTGCGGTATTCTGTAGGGTGGAGGTACTTCCCCAGTCGGACTGCTCAATTGAGACGGGAATAACGGTATTCCACGTGTACATTGGTATCATTGTAGGAGGTAGTACACTAAGCAGTGTCCTATCAATGTACCAAATATCATTCATCCTGCGTTTATGGGCCCAATCCATAATGCCCCGTTTTCAAAGCATGTCAATATGACTAAAAAGGAAAACTTAAAAAGAAAGGAAGAAGTCTGCACTGCAGTAGGCTAAATACAGGTCCAATATTTGACTAAAACGGCTTATATTTGTTTAACTTTATTCATAAAGGTAAGTGGACATTCCTGTCATATTGCCTATAAAGTTAAGGCATCAAAATGAATTACACAATGAAGAGATTACAACACCAAACGAACGGCCAATAACTGTTAATTTATTGTGCCACAAAGGGCAATTTCGTAGTTCATCACTCTCCATGACAAGTGAAGTCAGAAGTCAGGTGACAACTGTAAGTCAATTAGTTGGACCCCGTGTGCTCCCACGCGCGCGCAGTTCCGCGGTCACTTCACAGAGCGTGCGCGTGCGCGTACTCGTGCGATCAATCGTCGATTATGTAACAGTGCAATGAATTATTCGCCGTAGGCATGCGAGCACGCATCTTTGTTTCATTGAATGATAGTCAGATAATTTGTAACTTTATTATTGCAACATGGTCGTTCGGTGATAACTTATGTAGGTACCAACTTGATGGCCAACCCAAGAGGTAGAGACGTTTCTCGTTACAGTAACTTTAAACAGATTCCATATTTTTTATTTTAAAATTTTACACAACTAGACAAGCACACGGCCCACCTGATGGAAAGTGGTTACCGTGACCTATGAACGTGTGTAACACCAGTGGAGTCACATCCGTGCTGCCGACCCTGTAAGAAGAGAGATTTTATGTGCCCTCAGTGCAGATCTCAAAATCAGGACAAGCCTTTGATCTTCCCACTGACTGCACAAAAACTCTCCAGTGAGCTCTCGCTACCCTACTCACCACCGGGAACACAACATGAGGTTATTATAGCCATGGTATTCTGTAGGGTGGAGGTACTTCCCCAGTCGGACTGCTCAATTCAGACGGGAATACCGTCGTGTCCTACCTCCTCGAGGAATACCGTCGTGTCCTACCTCCTCGAGGAATACCGTCGTGTCCTACCTCCTCGAGGAATACCGTCGTGTCCTACCTCCTCGAGGAATACCGTCGTGTCCTACCTCCTCGAGGAATACCGTCGTGTCCTACCTCCTCGAGGAATACCGTCGTGTCCTACCTCCTCGAGGAATACCGTTGTGTCCTACCTCCTCGAGGAATACCGTCGTGTCCTACCTCCTCGAACATTTACAAATTTAACATTGGGGCTAGAATAGGAAATTCAACTTTTTATAAATTGAACATTTTGAGATGTTTACATTTTGGAATTCAACATAATACCATTTAGTTGGCTGACAAACACACCGCCCACTGAAGTGGTTACCGTGGCCTATGGACGTGTGCAACACCAGGGGCGTTACACTGGCGCTGCCGACCCTGAAGAAACCTTCTAATGCCCCTCTTGAAGAACCCGATATTGTAGGCGCTTGGTAAAAGGAAATTCATTCTACAGCTTAAGGGTGCGTGGGATCAAGTTTCTTTCGTACCGTACAGTGCGCACCGTTTAAATTTAAATTCCCAAAATGTTGCGAACATCAGTTCGCAACATTTCGGGAATTTAACATTTTGCAAGTTCTACGTCGTAAAGGAGTATTTTTTTTTACAAAATGATCTGTTGATCTGTTGAACTATTGATGTCTATTACACCATAACCAATACCACGTTTATTTACTGTAGTAAACTGTTGATCTAGTAGTGTTGACATACTTGACATACTGATTATTGATCTCACGTAAGTACCTACCTATATATTATGTACGTACGCCGTTTAGGATATTTGTATAAGTATTATAAAATACAAGGAGACTACACATTATTTTTAACTAAAGTACATTTTAATAATAATTTAAACAAATAAATTTTATACGACTTTTTTTTATACCACTTAGGTGGCAGACAAGCACACGGCCCACCTGATGGGAAGCGGTTATCGTGGCCTATGGACGTATGCAACACCAGGTATGTTACACTAGCGCTGCCGACCATGAAGAAACCTTCCGATGCCCCTCTTGAAGAACCCCATATTGTAGGCGCTTGGGAAAACCGCAGCAGGTCATTATTTAGTACGTAAGTAGTAAAAAAACAAAGAAAATAAGTCAAGTATGAATAAACGCAACCAAATAACTAATAAAACCGCACCTTATTTCCAATACCGAACAAAAAGAGACACCTACATACTCAGCTATAAATTATTGAGTCGTCAGAAAGGTTCGTAATCAGTTGGTATTTGACTTGACCTTAGTAAAAAACTTCAGTGTTTTGCCCCACCTTGGTTTCGATGAACGAATCACCGATTTCTTCGCCCTACCCTCTATTAAGTTCGGAAACAGCTGATATAGACAATCAAATGGGAAATGAAAGAACAATAGTGACTCGCTCAAGGTTACGTCAGTAATATCGAGAATCAATACATTAATTATATTAACCTATTTTCTCTATGATGTGAATCAATAATAATAAGGAATAGGGAAGAGACAAAGTGTAGGCAAGGAAATTAGAAATGCCTTATGCCTTTTGCATATAATTCACGCCTTTGTCTAGCAGATATTCGTGTTGTGTTCCCGGCGGTGAGTAGGGTAGTCATAGCTCATTGGAGAGTTTTTGTGCTGTCAGAGGGAACACTAAAGGCTTGTCCGGATTTTGTGTTCTGCACAACAACAAACTCTGTTCTTACAGGGTCGGTAGCACGGGTGTGACTCCCCTGGTGTTACACACGTTCATAGATCACGGTAACCACTTTCCATCAGGTGGGCCGTGTGCTTGTCTGCCACCTAAGTTGTATAAAAAAATATATATTCAGGTAGTTCCGAAACGGCGCGCGGCTAAAGTTGATTCGAGAGGCGATATCCGAGAGGATTTTCAAATGAAAAAAAAAGCGTTGTCTAGACTTTTCCACATTATTCTGCCGTTCTTTTAATAGATATGCATAAGCAGTAATTATCTTCTGCAAACAAATCACGACATATTTCTTTGCCTCATCAGTATGCGATGATTATACCAGTGTTGTTATTGTAAATGGTTGCATAGTGGTACCTTTTTAGCGGTGATGTCAGGTACAGGTCTCCAACTGTCTGACCAAAGACACTTATACACCTACGTGATCGTCACCATTATTAGTGGAACTGTTTCTTTAATATGAGAAACAATTGCTTTGAAGTAATTTTGTTGAGAAATCTGATATCATGTGTGCTGTTTGGTAGGACGTTTGTGTGAGTCATTGCGGTTTGTGTTCTATAGGATCTTACTTCTAAGTCCTGGGGTATATTATTAATTGATAAGATACTGATAAATAATCTTACTCTACCATCAAAAGTGAGGAGGGTCAGATCGAGAGCAATGTCCCTGTGTAGGCCGGGGTACCAACCACACTCGTGCTGCCGACTGTGTAAGAACAGAGAGTTTCTGTGCCGTCAGTGCAGAAAACAAAGATGGCTTATGGCTTAAAAGAGCAACTACCATATGCCTTCCCAACGCAATTATATAACAACACACACACAGATTAAGTACCTACACTAAGTGTATGTTTGTAGATAGACAAAAAAAAAGAAATGCCCGCTGAGTTTATTGCCGAAGTCTTCCCAGGTAGGGCCGCGTTTAGAACCGTGGTCCATTTACTAAACTGATTTTCATGTTCCTTTTTTGATGACGATATAATGGTATATACAGAATAAATGATTTTGACGTGACAACTAACATAATACAACCCAACCTAACAATCATAAACCTGTTAACATTTTCTATCTACGTGTTTAGAAATATAATAGCTGATAATAGCTAAATAATGCAATCTTTATCATTGCCTGAAGTGCTAATCGAGTTAATGAAAATACTAATTACCATGCATATTATAATTTTATTCGAATCTCGTTCATTTATTGGAATCTAGCCATGAAGATTTGACCTCAATCAAGACATTTAATGTAATACTTAATAAAATATAATATTATGTAGGTACATATAAAATATCATGATGATCGTTACGGGAACTGCAATACTTCGATATCGCCAATGGCTCATGGAGGTCAGATGACAGTCGCTTCACGGAAAATATCGAAGTTCTGCTAAACCTTCAGTTAGAAAGGAAAAGTGAACCCCGGTCTCAGAGGTGAAAGCTTCGGATACGACCCGCAGTACCGCTACGATGAAGAAGAATATAAGAATATGATTATTCCAGATTCTAATTTGTTGGAAGTGGACAAAATATTTTCCATTATCTCAATTCAAATTGAAATTACGTACTAAAGTTGTGGGCAATTGATCACATTTTTCACATAAACATAACATAAACTCACGCCTATATCGTCGAAGGGGTAGGCAAAGGTGCAAGCACCCAGTTCGCCAGTTTATGTTTAGGTCCCAATGTAATAAATAGGTGGCGAGCCTATTGCCATTAACCGGGCACTTATAAACCTGCGATAAATACACACAACTTTAAAAAGCATCGAATAGTCATTGGTGTGTGCCATGGTACAACCTGGGATTGAACCCGACACCGTCTCAGCAGTCTATTACCCATACCACTAGGCTAACGCGGTGTTTATTTTGAGGTTTTGATCCAGTAAGGTTATTCGATCACATTTATCTCGCAATAAGACGCTACGACGGCACTTTATTCGACTCAAACCCTAGTGCAAGAAATCCGAAGCTTCAGAAGAACTTCATAGTACGTAAAGGCTACATCTTTCGTCCATGTCTTCTGCGAGTTTTAAAAATTCGGATATATATTTCACGGTATGTTCCCTTGGGTCGAAACTACAACAAGAGCAATATAGTGGATTACAGAATAAACATATAGTAGAAAATAACCGAATATTACAACTGCAAGGTAGTTAAACTTTTCCTAAATAAACACATTAAAAGTACATATTCGCACTACGACGGCGTCTGTTGTTTTATGACATCGATCGCACCAGAGGGAGAAGGATGGTGCTATATAGGGTGTATATCTCTACTTCTTCTACGAGAAAGAAGCTTCAGAATATTTATAGGTAGGTATGATTGATTGTTGTCATTATAAACCTTTGAGGATGCCGTAAGGCGAAACCGATCAGGTCTAAGGACTATTAAAAACAATGTGAAAAAGTTCGATATATAATATATGTAGAAGGAAGCTTCGTTACTATGACGCTCTTATAACGATGCTTATCATAATCATAGAGTAGTGAATCGTATTTCTGGTTGGTTGGTTTGGGCCGCGTACCCGGGCATTTGTACTGGTTTACTCCGAAACGGAACAGTTTTATAAATCATTACGGTAGGCCTGATTTGATCTGGTAAGATTTCCTGAGCACGTGCACTTTCAGGCCACTGTGCACAAAAGTGCAGCTGCTACTTTTGGAACCAAAAAATGTACATTTATCTTTGCCAGTAATTGTTAGTGGTATCACAAATTACCTAAAAGTTAGTTTACTGTGCTACGCTGTTATTATATACACAATACACACAATATTCAAATTATTTATAAATCTTCTATATTTTGATGTGACACATCTGAACTTGTCACCAGGTACAAACTGCATATAAGTTATTGCCAAAATGTATGTCATTGACGCTTTCGGATATAATTACCGTACACAATATTATTAGGTGTTCTCAATGTCGAACCACGTAATATTTTTAGAACACATCCTCTGTATCTGATTCATAAAATGAAGCAATAAAAATATCCCGACAGCACTTAGCTGTAATTGCATCGTAAAGAAAAACAACATGTGATAATAGTTTTTTTTTAGAGTGAGTAGTGATGTGTACCTAAGTTTTATCACGTCAAAACATCTGAACGGATTTGAAAAAAATCTGGTAGATAAAATCCTATAGGTAGGCTTTTTTTTTTATCAAAGGTAGTACTTCACATGTGTAAGCCCACAGGGAATAGCCAGAGACGTTAGAAAGAGAACAGGATATTAGCACTTTCATCACAGTCTGAATTAGATACAGTTTACACTAGATTACAGTAGTAAACAGCTCATGCGGCACCTAGAGGATCACTCCTTAATTAATGACCGGCAATATGGCTTCAGGCCGAAACGGTCAACGGGTGATCTTCTAGCATACGTTACCCATCTTTGGGGTGAGGCTATGGACAAGCACGGCGAGTCACTGGCAATTAGTCTTGACATCGCCAAAGCTTTCGATAGAGTCTGGCACAAATCGCTTCTTTCTAAGCTACCTGCCTTTGGTCTGCCTTCTAGGCTGTGCAACTGGGTTGCTAGCTTCCTGCAGGGGCGCCGTATTCGCGTCCTTTGTGACGGACGAGCTTCGGAGTTTCTGCAGGTTAATGCTGGCGTGCCCCAGGGGTCCGTCTTATCACCCACTCTCTTTCTTCTGCATATCAACGACATGCTGTCTACCGGCAATGTTCATTGTTATGCAGACGATAGCACTTTACATGGGAGTTATCATGGACATCCAGCGGCCTAGCAGTCAGATATCGCAGAGAAAAGGCAGCTTCTTGTCAGTGAGCTTGACGGGGTCCTGAGTCACATTTCTCAATGGGGCTCTGAGAACCTGGTTGAGTTCAATGCCAAGAAGACGCAGGCATGTGCGTTTACAGCAAAAGTATCTTCTTTCCTTCCCCTCCCCACTCCTCAGAGCACGCCACTGCCGCTGCAGGACAATCTCAATATCCTAGGTATGGATGTTCGCTGCAACCTGAATAACAAAAACTACATCGAAAGCATCATCAAAACAGCCTCACGAAAACTCGGAGTCCTGAACAGAGTGAGACGATTTTTCACGCCGGAGCAGCGGTGTCTTCTATACAAGACACAAATTCGCTCCTGTGTGGAGTACTGCTCGCATCTCTGGGATGGTTCAGCAAAGTACTTACTAGATGCTCTCGACAGGTTGCAGCGACGTGCGGTCCGCATCATTGGGAATCCCGAGATCACGAACACCCTAGAACCTTTACAGCTGCGTAGAGATGTTGCGTCCATGGCTGTATTTTACCGTCTGTACCATGGTGAGTGTTCTGATGAGCTCTTCCAATTAGTCCCACCCTCCCCTTTCCTACACAGGACCACGCGTGCAGGTCTTAAATGTCATTCGCACACGGTGCAAAACATCCGATCAAGAACCAAGCGGTTCGGAGACTCTTTCCTCTGTCGCACCATTAAGGCCTGGAATTCATTACCAGCTCACGTGTTTCCTTCTTCCTACAGTCCCGGGTCCTTTAAGCGGGGCGTGAAAAAGCATATGATAAGGCCGTCAAGCTGAGTGTCACCATTGTCACAAGGTATGTGTAAGTAATGGTGACCCTCTTTTCTGGGATTTTGCCTTCAGCTTACCATCAGGCAAGGCGAAGTCCAATTGACGTGTCCTAAAAAAAAAAAAAAAAAAAAAAAAAAGTAACTAACAAGGGCACCATCTTGTGATTATATGTTTAACATCATAACGAAAGACGCTATTGACGTCAATGAGGCAACGTAATGCAGTGCCCAAATAAACAAATGAAAGACCATCATGTAAAGGTCATCCACAGTTAGAAATAATTTTTGCCCCAAATTATACCAGACGAGTAAACAGACCGAATCGTTTCGTCATGAACTTCTTATAGGACTACTAGCTTGGCATTGCGGTTTCTCTGTGTGTTCGTTTGTTTATGGTGCTCAAGTTCGATCGAATTTATTTCTAAATTACACAGAGTCATTTCAACACGTTAATTTCTAGAAATGTAAACCAATAAAAATCTAGGTACATACATACATACATACATACATACATAAAATCACGCCTGTTTCCCATAGGGGTAGGCAGAGATCACGGATCTCCACTTGCTACGATCCTGACATACTACTCTCGCTTCATTCACTCTCATTACATTTAAAAATCTAGGTTTCAATCATTATTTTCCATTGTTTTGTTTCCGAAATTTTAGATTAAATAATACACGTTTTTGCAAGGATGTATGTGCCTGTCCTTTATGGTGTCCGTCCATACAAGCCCGTATAGGACCGTGGACCGCACGATACCCGCGTAGAGAATCTACTGCAGGAATCCTCCGGTCCCCCTAGTTGGGCAGCAACTTGGAGGGATATCCGTGTGGATATTGCGCATGATAAAAACTCTGAGCAATTTTTTGTTTCGTTAGAAAACTGGTATCATTATCATTTTAGGATTATTCCTAGTTGCGTTCGAGGTAAAAGCCTCGAAAGAAGGGCACCAACTTACTCATTCTCCAGCTTTTGGTTTAGGCCGACTGCCGTTTGACCTCGCAACTTCGAAAAGAAAGCCTGCGCCAGAGATCAGTAAATCATAGGATGTACCGGTTTGAAATTGAAGTTGGCTTGGCCTGGATGGTCTCACACTTGGCCTTCTCCGTTTAGTGATAAAAACAAGGATATGACAAAAATATTTCACGATGATCTATTTATTAAAAGCTCGTAAGTTACGTACCCAGCGAACCTTCTAGAGTAAATTTGTAGGTATATGAATTGTTACTATCGCACAAGTGTCATCAGGTACTGCAACTGCCATGTGGCAGCGGGCATCAATTAGCAAGTATGTAGGTTAGGAAACATTAATTAAGCGAATGCCACCGTAATATACGGAGCAGTCAACTCGGGTCAAATATACTAAGCCCATGTGTCGAGTGCCTACAACACTAGTAGTGGAACGAACTAGAGAAACTATATTACTGAACGTTTCGTCGTCCTTTAATATATTCAATTGCAAATTCAATATTCAGAATCACGCCAAACTAATTGACAGCTCAGAACTACAGTGTTCTATTTTTAAAATAATATAATAAAATGAAAAGTTACAGATAATATGGTTCATAAATGCTTACACAAATAATATAAATATACTTACAGAAACGAAAGTAAATTTTTTTTTCATGGCAATTAGTGTTGTTTGATTTTTATCAATAAGGAAATCAAGTAATTTAAGCTTGTAGTTTCAGCCGAATGAGGTCGCGACGGAAAAAAAATTCAATCTCATGTTTTTATGGGAAATCCTCCCCTAGATCTCATTGTCATTCTACGTAAAGAATTTTAAAAATAAAAAGTTTTTCCTTGCATCCTGCGGGAAAGTGGGAACAAAACAAAAAAAGACGTAAAATAATTAGGTTGAATATAAAATTCTTGAACAAAAACTAGGTCATTTTTTTATTTCACTAATTCATGCTTAATACAAGTTAGGTACATGGTTTCCGTAATGATTTCCCTTGTAATATGAATATGATGAAAACGGAAAGAACATATTAGGTACATATTGTTGTAACCACACTATTCTAAATAGTGAAATCAGTTGAAAACGATAAGGCCGTTTTACACAAAATCGTTAAGCCGATGTTAATGCCGAAATTTTAGAAATACCTCCATAGTTTGCAGAAATACAAGGGAGTTGTGGGCCCATCACCTTCGGGGACCAGTGGCCTAAGTCAATCTCCCCTACAATCTGCGCACATGGAGGAGGCTCTGGCGCAACAGTTTGTGTTCAGGCGAAGGTGCCTATTTTTTTTGTGAATACTCAGATAATACTCAAATAGTAGGCAGAAATCTAGAGCAACTCCTTACTGAATATATATTGTACGTGTACAGTTAGACAGAATCACTTCTTATTGCGATGCAAATACACTCCATTGTGTGATCATTGTGTGCGCGGGAGTGGTTCAATTTCAGACAGTTTATTGATGTTTATGTTGAATGTTTGACCTTCAATTTATGCAATATCTTGCAAAATGCATTCAATTACTTTGGGGTTTTATGGCTCACTAGCCGTACCCCGCGGGTTTAGCCACCGCAATAAGTGCTATTCAGGCGACCACTGGTCTTTTCAGTCTTTTCGCCCAGCTCCTAAGGGTCGATGTTGAGTAGTCTATAATCTTCTTCAAAAACTAGATTCAGATGATATTTTAATATCTTTTGCGTTCAAACAAATAAATAAACGGTTATAAATGCCCTCTTTAGTAGTGATGTTTTGAAAAAGACTACTCGCGATTATATTCAGGGTATAATAACCAGACAGAAGTATAATCTGCTAACTTTCCATAGACATTTTAATTCTATTTTTTAAAGCGGGACTAGACGCAACTACACGTAAAACCAACTGTTCCATGAACTGAAAGAGGATAAATTACCTATTATTGTGTTAAAATGTCTTTGATTTGCAATAAAACGTTACGCATTTGACAGTGACAACCATAGTTCCTATTTTCGCCATTTCACGGAATCGTTCTTTTAATATTCATACTTTTTACTGTAACGGCACGCTTGAGCTGCCATAATTAAAAACTAAAACCCGAATGGTGGAAGCTATAATAATACGTATACAACAAGAGAGCACATAAAGCTATATTGTTTACATCGTAAACATTCATACGACTGTTGATGGGCATGTTTTACTGTCACAAATTATTCCATTGTTACATTTGATCCTATCTGTCGGTTATCAACAGGGGCTCACGTAGTACTAATGGTAGGGCAGATTGTTATATAAACGTATAACCTTGATAGTTTTAATTTTTTATGAATTTCAATCTACGTATGTATTGATAAAACAAATATTTGACCTAAATTGTTAAGGAAAATGTGAAGCAAATATGAGTGAAAGATATACTGGGTATCCAAAGCTTACAATTTAAAACCCTAGGTCTCTCCAACTCCCTTACATCCCCCGAAAATCTTGGAGGAGTGATCTTCGTTAAATTACACTGAGTCTGTCGTGTCGGTCTTTACTCGTATCAAATTATTAAAAAAATTGTGACGCTATTACAAATTTGAACAAGCTTTTTTTTAAAATTGAAAGCGGACTGCGTTTCTATTTTCACTGTTTACGTTAATGCCTTGGACTACGCAATGATTGACAATATTGACATGTAAGAAATTGCTTTATCGAGAAGGCCGTCCGTGTGTTCATTTATGCAAATTTTAATTGGGAGTACAATAATGTTAATTTCTTATCCATAAAAACCATTATAGCTTAAAAAAATATGTCTCTAAAAATATGTTCTATTCTTAAAAATGACAAATACAATATAAAATGATAAAATGTATCAAATTATTTCGTTCATCAATTTCCAGGGCTTGTAAGTCAATTAATAACAAACAATATTTCAAAACGTGTTTATGCCACCATAGCAATAACTACAATATAAGTAGACAGGATACGGCACTGTCCCTATCAACTATGAGCAGAATACATTAAAAGCCTTCCGCCAAGCCTTACAAAGCTGTGATAATTATACCATAAATATAATGACTACGCTACACTCTATTATATATGATATATGCCTTCAAACTGTCGCTTTATCGGTACACATCAATAGTATCCTATAAAGGTCGATGAACAAGTTGAGGACTCCGTAGTCCCCACACCCGAGGAGAGGGCCAGATCGTGAGAGATGGCCCTGGGTCGGCCGGGGTGCGAGGGATATGCCTGTCAACCTCACCTTCGGCAACCAAAGCGACCCACAGGCGGCGTTCGTTTTAGTCGGTTCGAGTCCGACATAACCTCTTCCACTGGCTCCGGTGGGAGGGTATCCGTGGGGATATTGCGCAAGTAAAAACAACAAAATTGTATCCTATAAAAATACTGAAGAAAATAATATAATTGATACTAGCTGAAACCGATTCTTAGTCTGCATCAGAACTCGACTTGACTGCAAAGTACTCATAGTATTAAAATATTTGTGAGTGTACTTTTAAAGTCCAGATCGATCTAATGCTGACTGTACTACCATAAAGCTTTAGTATTCATGAAGACTTATTAAAAAAGACAATGAAACTCGATTGGGATTCATTTTTTTAAAGTACCTGTGACCGCAATTAATTACTAATATTCCCTAATTAGTAACTAATTGCGGTATATATTTTCGCCTAAAGGTGATGCTTTAGATCACTCTTTCCATGGCATATTTGGTTTTAGTTACTAGTGGTATCACTAAAGTTTAGTGTATAACATAAATATACTGGTAAGAAACTATATAGACGGTGTTTTTTTATTTCCTCTATGATTTTTTGTTAAGTACCAAAATGTACGTCTTATCAGACATGCTACAGTGTTACCGGCTTATTCATGTAATTTACAACATCTACTATTACCTGTGACAAACAATAAATTGATTTTGATTTGATTTTGATTTTGTTCTTTAACGTGAGGTGGTATCAATATTATGGTGGATGGACAGGAGGAGTTATAGACTGGATAGGAGGAGTTATAGACTGGACAGGAGGAGTTATAGACTGGACAGGAGGAGTTATAGACTGGACAGGAGGAGTTATAGACTGGACAGGAGGAGTTATAGACTGGACAGGAAGAGTTATAGACTGGACAGGAAGAGTTATAGACTGGACAGGAAGAGTTATAGACTGGACAGGAAGAGTTATAGACTGGACAGGAAGAGTTATAGACTGGACAGGAAGAGTTATAGACTGGACAGGAGGAGTTATAGACTGGACAGGAGGAATTATAGACTGGACAGGAGGAATTATAGTCTGGACAGGAGGAGACTGGACAGGAGTAGTTATAGACTGGATAGGAGGAGTTATAGACTGGATAGGAGGAGTTATAGACTGGATAGGACGATATTCAATACTAGAGTATCATCGACAAAATATCGAGCATAATAAGCAAAATCGATTTTTTTATTGAAAATATTGATATTCGTACTTTTACTGGTTTCTAGTGGTTTGAACTGCCCCTCTACACAAGTGGCAATTCGCTGGCCGGCGTATTGTAGAATAGAATGATGTGTATGGGATATGACGTTTATGACATGCGTTGACAACTGTCATAAACGTCAAATCTCATACATTTGTGATTTTATTCTACAATACGCCGGCCAACGAATGGCCATTAGTCTAGAAGGGCTGGTTGCCTATTGTGGATACACAGAATAGATAGCAACACTAATAATAGTGATGTGAGTTTTAATCGCTACTAACTTCAAACTGGATAAGCAAAACTAGATTAGGTAAGCGTCGGTAGCCTAATGGTTAAGAAGTCAGCTATACGATCGATGGCCATTACACTGCTGATGTGAATCCACTCCTAACACAAAGCAATTTAGTTTAGCTGGAGTGACTAGAGGGCATTTCGGTTGCTAATATTCTTAAAAAAAAACTAACTACAAACTACAACTGCGATTTTACATTAAAACCGCAACAAAAATATGTTAACATTGTGATTAATATTACAACATGAGAACTAGACTCATTACCAAACACCGTTTTTCTGGTGGGTATAATAACAGAAAACGAGACAAATAATGATGGTAATAAAAAATGTAATTATCATAGATGGTTTGTCAGCGACTGATTTAAACTTATTTCTTGACAATTCCCACAAAGAATAAAATTGCAAATATTAAAGTCTGTAAGTCTGACAGCTAATATAACGTCTGAAACGATTATAATTAAACTAGCTGTTGCCGGCGGTTCTGCCCCATGCGGATTTTTTTATCTAGGAGGATGTCGGTTATTGCGACAAAACATAGCCTATGTCCTTTCTCAAGATCTAATCTACCCCTAAACCAAATTTCATCAAAATCGGTTCAGCGGTTTAGACGTGAAAGCTAACAGACAGACAGATAAACAGAATTACTTTCGTATATATAATATTAATAGTCTGGATTTGATAAAGGAGTAGTCTAAGACCTAGATCTTTTTCCTAACTAACTTGAGGTCGGTTTTTCAGTGTAACTGTTATGGGACTGAACTTCGATAAATTATAAAATTGACTAACTACATACACTGAGGTAAAAATTATGTTAGAAAAATACCATAAATATCAAGTTTGATTAGTGTAGGTAGTGGGTACACAATGATCTCATCATGTTAGCATTATTACATGACTGTATAAATTAATGTTAAACTCTACATGCTTAGATTAGTTAAAATAAGTTGGTTGCGCCGATGTGGAAACTGTATTTTTTGACATGGAAACACACCCTTTCTATACCCATCTCCCCGCCCGCACTAACCATAGTGTAGTTCGTCCGTCCGCCATTTGTGAAATATAGACACTCAGTCTCGCTTTGAACTAGCCAGCGTAAAGGCGATCGCGCGCGCGCGTCTCTCAGAAATGAATAATATTTGTTGTATTTTAACCGCCTCATAGACCTTTACCGATCGGATGGTGCCTCTCGTGTGTTCCTCAAGGGATCTAGTGACGCTGACGGCAGCTCCTGAGCAAGGAAGAGAAGATCCGTGTACCGGCTGCGATGAAAAACACGTGGGTCGTGAAGGTTAGTGCATCCTCTCCTAATTTCTCGGGCTGCATTCACTGCCTGGATCGAATCCGCGGCAGCCCGGCCACCTGTCTTGTTTTGTGTGTAAAGTGTCAATAGAACAGTTATCTGCTTCCCCGCAATACAGTCCACTCGTACACGTTGGCCCACGCGCCACCATTTTTGGTCCGGATCGAGCCGGATTCTTAGCCGTAGTTCGTATTTTGTTATTATTCTAATGGGAATGAGCGCACCGCACCTAAGTGCCTGGTTATTTTAGTAGAAAACCCCGCATCCAGACACTTAGGCTTAGAATTTGTTGTCCGTTCGCCGCTGGCTCGCATTGTACCTACCTAATACATAAATAGGTTAGGTATCATATCAACACTTAATCGTAGTTCACAATTTTCGCATCGCACCTAAGTGCCTGGTTATTTTAGTAGAAAACCCCGCATCCAGACATTTAGGCTTAGATCTTAGGTATACTCAGACACCCTAGTGCATAGGCACAGTGTAATACCTAACGCATTTGGCTTTGTTTTGTTTTTTTCAATTACGTTGTTCTCGGCTCACGTCGTATTTGCCTAGTACCTGCGTGGGTAGACACGTGGCTGTGCCTACCTCGCTCGCATCTCATCCCAATTCATACGAAAGTATTTTAATTTGAATAGATATTACGCAATACTTAATCTCGGAAATAATAGTTGAATCTAGACAGCGACCATCGCGCAGGTGCGACCTTGTTGCTATGCGCGTTTGTTCAAGCGTGCATTCACAGTTGTAAGCACCTACCTACCTACATAGTTAACGCTCGCGCCGCCTCGCTGCTCTGTACCGCTAGGATTAAGTCATTTCATATTTAATTGTAAACATGTCCCCAAAGGTTGATAAGACCGGTAAGGTTCAATTGAAACTTTTATACGCTAAAAAAGAAATGATTTACTCTCGCGTACAATCGATTTATGATAGTGCACTTAAAACCTCTGATTTGGTCATCAGAGATTCGTTCTTGTGTTCTATAGAAAACTTAGATAGTCTACGCGCGGATTTCGAAACCTTAGTGCATGACATCAACGTTTTAGAGTTGAATTTGGATCCCGATTACTCAGTGAGTTATCAAGCCTTGTCGTCGTTTGACGATTTGTATTGTCGTATCAAGCGCGTCGCGAGGAGTTTGGAGAAGCCGTCTGACCGACCCAACCCCACTCGCGACCGACCTAAGTTGCCACCAATTCAAATACCCGAGTTTGATGGTAACATTCGCAATTGGTGTCGATTTATAGATAGTTTTGAGAATACAATAGATAAGAACGATTCGTTGACAGATCACGAAAAATTGCATTATCTCGTTGAAAAATTGACTGGTAAAGCTATAACCGCTTGCGCTGGAATTACGTTTAGTGCCGGGAATTATAATTTAATTTTAAATACTTTGAAAGCTAAGTATGAGGATAAAGGATCGGTAGCTAACGCCTATTTAGATCAGATGTCTGATTTGAAATCTATTACGGCATGTAACGATCAAAACTTAGAGAAATTTCTAGATACTTTCGCGTCAGCTGTTCGCGCCGTAAAGAACTTGAAGATCGATGACCTCTGCGACTTCGTATTTTTGTATATGGGTTTAAAGAAATTAGATTCCGAAACCATTCGTTTGTTTGAGTCGGATCATCGCGGCAGTAAAATTCCTAAGTTCGAAGACTTAGAAAGTTTTGTTCGCGAGCATATAAAGGTATTGCAACGCTCTTCATCGAAACATGAAGGCGCGAAGAAGGTTGTTACTTCTGAACGCAAAATAGATGCGTCATCGAAGTCACTGAGGTCAACCCATACTTATGTTAATACCGCACCAGCACGTGTACAATCACCTGTTTGCTCTTTGTGTAGTACTCATCACTCGCAACTGTACAAGTGTCCTGGTTTCCTAAAATTGTCGCCTAGTGATCGTTATAAATTTGTTCGCGCTAATAATCTTTGTTTTAATTGTCTCGGTACTAAACACCGCGTGGGTTTATGTAATAGTGGAAATGGTTGTCGCAAATGTCAAGCGAGACACCACACTTTGCTTCATTTTGAAAATAGTAATGCCGCATCCAAGGTGAGCACAGTTGGTTCGTCGAGCGGTGACGCGCGGCAGCCTGCGCCGCAGCCGCAGCCCGAGCTCGCACGCGCTCCGGCCTGCCCGGGGACCGCTACGAATGACGTCACCTTGTGTTCGTTCTCCGCTAGTGCTGCCCTCACTACGGTTTGTCTTGCGACCGCTCGCGTGGTTATTGTTGATGCATTAGGTAAACCGCACATTGTTCGAGCGCTATTAGATGGCGCTTCGCAAAGTAATTTTATTACTCAAGATTGTTGTCAACGTCTTGGTTTCAATGTTGATAGGCGTTCAACCTACTCAGTGGTGACGGGTTTTGGAGGTTTACGGTCAGCTGTTCATGGCACAGTTAAAACGAGGTTTGGATCTCGTTTTAATAATAAAATTTGGTTTGACATGGATTCGCTCGTTACAGATAAAATAACTGAACAGTTGCCTACCGTCCCAGTTGACACGTCTTTATTAACGAAATTTAAAGACTTGCCTTTAGCAGATGAGACTTACGCTGTTCCTGGAGTCGTCGATATATTGATCGGCGCTTCGATTCTCCCGCACCTCCAGTTATCACGTAAGGTTCAAGGGGGACCGACGTACCCCGCTCCGCACGCACTGGAAACAGTTCTTGGTTTTGTTATAATTGGTTCCGCACCCGCTTCTATAGATAGTTTTAGTCACTCGACTGCTTCGTTCTGTTGCACCGTCGAGCCGCCACTGGAGTCTACCATCCGCAAGTTTTCACTCGGTGGCTCCCGTGTACCGGCTGCGATGAAAAACACGTGGGTCGTGAAGGTTAGTGCATCCTCTCCTAATTTCTCGGGCTGCATTCACTGCCTGGATCGAATCCGCGGCAGCCCGGCCACCTGTCTTGTTTTGTGTGTAAAGTGTCAATAGAACAGTTATCTGCTTCCCCGCAATACAGTCCACTCGTACACGTTGGCCCACGCGCCACCATAAGTGTTTTTCTTATGAATCACCATTTCATTAACTAAAAATGTAATAACTAAGATAAAAGATTTATGATCCTTCTTATCTGTGAACTATCTCATTAAAAATAAACGCGAATTAACAATCAATAAATTCTTATTGAATAGCTTCCGTGTGTTGCCAAACGCGAATTAACAAAAATATACATTTAGCTCCTACTCGTTTCTGTCATTTTTGACAGATGAGTACCGAGAGAAACCACTGACATATGTCAGTGGTTTCTCGCGCTAGGTATAAAAAGGTATTAGTGCATAAAGTAACTAAGAATCGCTGCTTCCGTTGGTCACACCATAACTTGAAAACAACTTTTTTTTCTGAAGATTCTTACGGAAATAGTTATTTGGAAAATTGCACAGAAAATCAGAATACTGAAAGATTCTTTAAGTATTCTGATTTTCTGTGCAATTTTGGCATTGCAAAAATATTTGCATTTTGCGTAGGTACATAAATACTTGCGTACTTTTGTAAATCAGAACTGATAAGATATTTTTTTCGACGTGAACTCGAACCACGGTCAGTCATCTGTATCCTAAATGCGGTAACGATGATGCAAACGAACACACTCAGGTAACCTTGACTGGTTGTTTCGGGGCCTCACTTTATGGTGTGCCATTAACTGTGGGATATACTAAAACCACATTTTACTAGTGAACGAGATTTTTGATTTGAATTTCTGGTTTCCTATCTCGTTTTTATAGGTTATATTAATGTAAATAAATCTTTGAAATGGCATTGACCACATACCATACGGCCTTCAGAATGACGAGTGATTCTAAATTTGAATCATGAATTACAGCTTCGATATAATTTGGCTTCGGTGCTGATTAAAAAAAAAAATCAATTCCAAATTCAAAGGACTGATCGAAATATTATTCAATGATTATACTCGTATCATGTAAATTGCTGAGTTTTAGCGCCAACGCAAAATAGGGTGCATCGCGGTTTTATTTTATTTTCTTCAATTGGTATAAAATTGAGTTTTTAAATGTAAAAATGGTAGATTTTTAGAGATAACGGCTTAGATAACGCACACAAGAGTAGGAAAGTTTTATTACAGTGAATTGTGATTTACGGTGTTGATTCCAAAACTCCTTAGAAGCCTCTAGTAAAGTCCTCACTGCTTCACATCATCAGCAATCATTACAACTTCCAATGGTTTGATAAGATGCCATCCAAGAAAAAAAAAAAAATATTCGCTGATCAAGATTTTCAGTTATTTCATGCCAATTACTGTCAGGCGTAATTAATAAAACGTGAGTTTGTAAAAGTTTAATCCCAAAGTGTTCCAGCGGTTTCGAAATTACGGGCTATGTGGAACGTAAACATTGTATATGTGGGTCGTTTATGACGTTAAACGCCCGTCTGTTTTGCCGATCATAATCAAATGTAGGTAACTTATAAACATACTTTGCTGTTTTTTTATTGTTTATTTACTTACATCTGCGATGTTGCAATCATGATTTTTGTGTAATGGATTTCTCGGGGAATTACTGTGTAATAGAATCGTAAGTATGCAAATAAATTATGTACATGGTATCTAAACTTGCTTTATGATTATTAGACGTTTTAGCTATTGGAAAAAATTGAGTAGGTACCTAGTTTCTAAATATATGGCAATTAGAAATATTGTTTAGTTACAAAATATTAATTTGAGCTCGTTCTCTCTCTCGTTCAAAAAGTTTTTCAATTTTAAATAATTAAGTTAATATCAATATGGCAACCCTAGATTTTTTACAATTAAAAGAAATTTTATGTATATATATATGTAATATAGCAATATTAAACGAATACAGGCACATTAATTACTATATAAATGTATGCATGAACTGTGCAAGTGTGCAACACTGAGATACTCGTAGAGAAAATCGTTTAATTCTACTATTCCGCTAATTATTATTTCACTTGGCAATGCTCGCGAAATGTAATTTAAAAATAATATCTACCATCCTCTTTCCCGGGCTTGATGCACTGTAAACAGGACACAATTTTTTTCTTTTTCACTTTTTTTACTTCATTTGGCTTTCCATTAGCCAAGTCTTTCTTCACATCCTTTTTCGTTTTATTTTTTTGTTGTTTAACGACACCCATATTGAAATTTTCAAATATGGAACACGCTTTTCACGTTTAACTTTTTTAAATAATGGCGGCGAGGCGCGCGTATCGCAGATGCGCGTTCAGAAACTAGTGCGGGACTAGCAACGCTAACTGCATACGCGTACGGGCAAGGAAACACTGGCAGCCGACAATAAGGCTAACTAATGAACACACGACGCGCAGCACTAGCAGTCGACGGTCTACGATAGAGGTGCGGCGCGTGAGCTAAGCCCGCCAAATCGACCATCCCGATTGGGAATGAAGGTCAATTCGTGGATTAATATTCCGTGTGTGGTCACTTCCTAAATAAAATGTTAATTTCATTAAATTAATATTTCGACTGTGCACCCTAAATGTGAAATTAGATAAACAGTTATACGATTGAATATTTTAATCAACTTCATTATTTTACATAATATTATGATTAAACATTAAAAACTTTTTTAAATAGACTAAGGGCGTAAAATTATTACTTAGCGTAAGGTAAGCCCCTTAATATAACTGGTAAACGTATTTTATTCCTGAAGTGTTGGTTCAAACGAATCTATATAGGGAACCTAATCAATAGTTTTCGAGGCACATAATTATAGAGCAGAATATCAAGGGCGGCCATCTAATCTAGGTGTACGAACTGGGTAGGAAGCGTGACTGGCGTCTATTACGCACTATGCTAAGGCTACAATAAATTACCACTGTAATGTGTCAAGTTGTATTAACTTTTGTCACTTAAGTTGTAATTTTAAGTACCCGGATATTATTTTTCTTATATACCAGGGACAGTTTTCTTACAGGGAGTATACTTTGACCAACTGACCTACCTTTTTTTATGTACGCAAAATTCCCACGGATTCCCCCCACCGGAGCCGGTGGAAGAGGTTATGTCGGATTCGAACCGACCAAAACGCCTGTGGGTCGTTTTTTGCTTGCCGAAGGTGAGGTTGACAGGCATATCCCTCGCACCCCGGCCGACCCAGGGCCATCTCTCACGATCTGGCCCTATCCTCGAGTGTGGGAACTACAGAGTCCCCAAACCAACTGAGCTACCTGGATTTTTGGTATATTCCATCTAGTAACACCCAAACGAGTAACAATATTACTAGTTGGGAAAATTTTTACAACGTGTCATAGGTTGCAACAATTTTAGTCCCCATGAGTAACACTGCCAAATATTGGTGCGAATTATTCGATCGGAAAAATTTACTTGTTTCGAATTAAAACTGAAGGAAAATTTAGTAAATTTACTAATTGGATTTCAATTTCATTAAATATAAATAAATATAATATATGGGTATCTCTATGGTTTTAGTCTGTGTCAAAAATAGTACGGATACAATGATTAAGTCAAAAGGTACTTATGATTAAATATAAATGAATGTAATAAATTAAATTCTGGGGTGATAAATCTTTTGTTTTATATACGTGCGTTTAAAAATCTCTTTTACAAATAAAACACTTAGTTCAGCTACATTTTATTTTCTTCACAAATCACCATATTTGGAATTAGAAAAGAAAAAACATCTCTTGCTTCATATTTGTCTACCAAGATAGTGATAGTGTTGATTTCTTAATTAATCTTTGGTGCAAACCAGTCCCAGAGCTTTGCCACGCAATTCAGGAAAATTATTCACAATAGTTGTCAATTCTTCATGAGTAGGAACAATTTTGCCATTAATAAAGACAGAAACTGGTTCTTTATCGTCATAATCTGTCTTATAAAACAGCACATAGTTTTTGTTTATTAATTTCGCAACTACCAATATGTTAACATTCTCACCTTCACGAGTACAAGTTACATTCGACATAGGGGTGATCCCTGTACTCATATCTTCAACCAATATTGCAGCTGTAAACACCTTCGTCTCACCAGATGACTGTATGTCTATAAGTTCAAATTTCTTGTCATCGGTGCATTGTAGGCTTCCAGGGTTTCTAGTAAAGGTGACCCTCACGCATTTTTCGGTAGCGCCGTTATTTGTATCTGGGCAAAAGGCAATAGGAAACCATTCGCCCAAAATATCTTCAACACTTGCATTTCCGGTTGTTGTAGTAACCAGAAAAACAACGGAGATGATTATTTTCCACATAATTAAATGCACAATATATTGTGCTGCTAACAAACGACTTCGCTAAATGTTATTTTGTCCTTATTTGTATATGGTATTTATACTTCTCCGTAATCATGTAATAGATAACCTTTGATAGATTTAGTTTTATAAACATAAAATAGTGCCCAAGGGTTAATTAAGTGCCTGTTTCATATTAATTTTCCTAGGCTTTAGTGATAAGAAATTACAACAAACAAAGTCATCTTACTTTATTCTGCAGTATTCACTCACAATATTTCATCGCCAAAAAATGCTTGACGAAGTTCAAATCCGAGATCAAGGTTTGTATAAAAGTAGGCTGTCTAGTTTGATAATATACACATCATGTTTTATCAACCCTATTATAAATATACAGGTAAAATATGTACATCTGGTTATAAATTAAATACAAATCTATGCTAAGTATACTGCATATTATTTACAAAAATTAAATTAAAAAAACACACTGAACCGATTTTGAAGAAATTAATACAGAAATGGAAATGGACATAGGCTACCGTTTATCGCGAATAAAATTGGTAAAGATTTCTTTACCTTTTAACCTATTTTTCATCAATAGAAATAAAAAAGAAGGAAAGAAAAATATTTTATTTTGATCCTCACAATGCGTTTCTTATGTAAAATAATTCGTAACATAGGTTAGGTACAATTTTAGATGAAAGTTTATACCACTTAAGTGGCAGACAAGCACACGGCCCACCTGATGGGAATTGGTTACCGTGGCCTATGGACTTGTGCAACACTAGGGGCGTCACACTCGCGCTGCCGACCCTGAAGAAACCTCCTAATACCCCTTTTGAAGAACCCCATATTTTTGGAAGATGCCTAATGAAATTTGGTACGCGGATAGATTAGAACTTAGGAAAGGACATGAGTAATGATGCTTCGTCAAACGGTTACCTAAACCGCGAGCAACCACTGGTTGTCTTTTAAACATAGAATATATTACAAGCTTACAACTAATACTGTTAGCTAAATCTACTGTCAACATTAAATCTGAATGGCCGTTAACAGGGTTGTCAAATTTGTGTGTATTTAGTAAAAGACGCGTCATTCATTTAAATACATGGTCACGCCTGTGATACCCTAACTGAGAACCTACAAGTTTTTTTGCAAACAAAAACTTCATATTGAACCTAAAACGACTTACAAAAGTTACATAATCACTACCGAATTTGAAAAGACAAATTGAGCGGGAAACAGAGACGCAGTAAGCAGTCTCACACCTTATAAGCAAGTATGAATGCTAAAAGCCGACTCCGAAATATTAGGCAATAGGCATGTCATTATAATCCTGCCCTTATGGTCAGCCTACTTGGGCCGGCTCAATGCTCAATGTTCATTTTTTAAGTAAGATTTTTATCGTGAATGAGTTTCAAAATGGTCTTCATAGTAGCGTGTTGTTTCATTAAACTCTATAGAATGTTGTTTTACATACAGCCTTAGGTGTAAACTTATACCGAAGCAATAGGTAGCCATTTTGCGCCAGGATGTAATGACATTTGCTACATCTTTTAGTTTGTATTTATAGTCTAAGTTTACATCATACTGTACTAGTCCAGGTTGCATCCAAAGTCTGGGGTTCGCTTTTCTACTCTTGCTCTTCATGTGGCTGACTACCGTCTGATCCCTGAAACCTGGCTAACAGGTCAGGTTGGCTTGTGTTAGGGCCTTGGTGGAGTTCCACACACAAACTTGCGATTTAAGAGTAAGCCCATACAGAATGTTTTTAAATTCGTTTATTTTCTGTTGGACAATCCTTTTTTTTCGTGCCCCACGGATACCCCCTTCCCGCCCAAGCTAACCTTCGAACCGGCTAAAACCGCACGGTGTTCCGTCACCTATTTGGCAGTAGGAGTCCAAGTATACCCTAAGCAAGGAAATTCCCAGGTTTTGACAACCTTAGCGTAATGTCTCCTTAAGCCGTGTTTTACATGTAAATTTTGCACCTACATGTCATTGAGGAGTCAAATCTAGGTGTTCATGTAAATAACACATTATTTCAGAAGTAAACGTGCTTGTTTGTTAATGTGACGTAATATTAGACTTCACACTTATTTAAAAGTCCGTTTTCGAGGTTATGTCTTGAATGTTTAATGGTATGTTTTCTTTTTAGACGTGTGTTCCTGCTGACCACAACATTCCTCCAAGGTCACATTCTTATTACTGGTTTCTCGTTAAGGATATGATTTTGTTCGAATGGGAAGGGATACCTTAACCTCACAATCAAACCTAAATAAATTCTCATTCCGTTCTCGAACCGATTAAAACCGCACGCCATCTCGGGTGTTCAGTGACCAGACCTCACTGGTCAAGGATGACCTTGTGGCCGAATGTTGCAAATGCTTAACCTTAGCGTTAATCCCAGTCACATCAAAAGCTCTCACCTCGGAGTCTAGGGTCCGTTTTTACCAGTCTAAACTGAACCAATGGCGAAATCGAAGCATTGCAGTTGGACCAATTGTTGGACTTTTTAAGGCTACAACTACCCGAAACGTCTGCCATAGATGTGCGTATGGCAACTGGGTTCGCAAGCTTAACGTGCTCTCTGAGGCACGACCAGACCAATGCAAATATTAATATTCATGCATAATGCATACACATATTTGCTCTGACCGTGGATCGAAGTGGCCGCGTTCACTGCCGTCACGCCGCGCCACAAAGGCTGTTAATGACTCCCCTTATTAAATTAGAACAGTTCATTTGTAGTGCAATGAATATTGTACAGACTTACTACGCATCATCGACCATTTTTTTTTTATTTACCGGCTTTTTCTCTTAGGACCATGTTCGGGACGGACCATATTATCACGTACGGGACGGGGCCGGACGGCAGACGGATTACCACTACGGACGTTACAGCCCGGTTTAAAACAAATCTTCCCTAATGTTCCAACCTAATATTTTAACTGGCAATCTCTACGACTATTCTTGGCTATACAGTAGGCAATTCGCATAATATTTACGAGTATCTATTTCCAAGGCAAACTTAACGATATGGTCGAACTAATAAATTATGCGGGGTATATGGCGCGCGGTGTCTTAATCCTTGACCAGTGAGGTCTAGTGACAATTCAAACATGACGCAGATATGTTAGTGAAGATACTCTCTAATCTAAACACACTGTAGGTAATGTTTGAGATAGCCCAGCTGCCGGATGATTACCAGATAGACGTGAATAATAAGTACTTACATACATATAATCACGCCTTTATCCCTGGAGGGTTAGGCAGAGGTGAATTAACACCCACATTTGACCAATAATTGTATTCGCTCTCATGTAATAGGGGGTGAGCCTATTGCCGTACTCCGGGCACTATTGTTGACTCGAGCCATGCATCAGAGGCTGAGTCTGGGCTGTATATTTCTGTCTGATGTTAAACAGCCCTATCCCTCTTAGTACTTACGTACTATTTCTGTTATAATTGATCTAGCTGTACCTACCCCACGGTTTTACCCCCGAAATTGGTTCAATATGAACAGCCTCTCATTGCATTGCATTGCTTACTGATACAATTAGTGTCTGATTTGAGTGTCTTAAATTTTTGTTACAGCAAAAAGTACTTCTTTGTTGTGTAGCCTCCTCTTACGATACGGTACTTTTTTTAGGTCATGTGCTTGTCTGCCAGTTAGGTGGCAGACAAGCACATGACCTGATGGAAAGTGGTTACCGTGGCTAATGTACGTTTGCAAAATCAAAGAAGTCACATTCGCACTGCCAACCCTGTAAGCACAGAGAGTTTCTGTGCTGTCAGTGTAAAAGATAAAGCAGGACAAGCTTTGTTTATGGTGTAGCAAGAAGTTCGCCTTTGTTCGGTAGATGTGTACCCAGCATTATATTCCATAATCACATGTGACTTCAACACAAGTCTGCTATAACATTACTAGGTGAACGTGGGCGCATGCTTAAAAGCGAATTAGTCACGGAATTTAACTATCATAGACTCATAGTAGCGGCTTCCGCGGCTTTCAATGTCACGGTTACATACCGGTGATTTGTGCCGGTAAAGCGTGACGTCATCGTTGTGTACCATCTATATACAATAGTGAGTGTATTTACTTAATGACATTGTGTTTTTACTGTCAAGGACATTCGCATCTATGTGGCGTGTATGTAGCGACATCTAGCGACAGCCAACTGAACTACTTCGAGACGACTATAGGGAAACCGACCCTGCAATCTGCATCGCGAAAGTGAAGTTAAATAAGCCAAGTTAAACCAAATAGAGGGGAAAATATAAAGGTACACTCTGGACTCTAACTTTAGTTTATTTTTATTTAGAATATACTAGTAATTCATATTGCTAATATTCCCTCTAACCCTCCAGTTAAGCATAATTGGTTATGTAAGGATTGGTTCACGTCAGTAGTGTAATGTCCAGGATTCGAACCAGGGACTTTTCGATCATAAGTTTAATACTACTACTGACGCTTCAAAGTGCACGGATTCGATCGGGATTGACGCCTTGAATGATGATTATGATAAATAAGAAATATAAAACAAGTTCCCTTCGAGTAACAAACGCAGTGATAAAATTAAAGATAATAGAAGTACTTAAGGATGATCTAAGAATACAAAAGAAAACATGTGTATGTGTGATTCAAAGACTAGTTTGAATACACGCGTTATACCTACTTGTGCCTATTATTTGTAGGCCCAAGGCCACCGTAATGGCCTATGAGTCAACGTTTTATTTGATGTTGTTTATGTTCGAGCTATTATCATGTTTATTTATAGCATAATGCTGGTGATTCTATCGCTTTCGAGGGTTACAGACGGTATGGAGACGCTATGGCTGATGACACTTTGACATTGAACGCAATTTGATGGGTGTGCCCTATCAGTGGAGAGGAGTCCCTATAACCTGATTTCTATTAGCTTCCCAATGGATCGCATGAAGCATGACAAATTGAATCAATGTAATTTAAATGTCCGCTAATGGACGCCCTTTTGAAAATTCTCATCCTTCGCCATTGGGTAAAAGCCAATCTCACCTGTAGGTGCATCTGCTTAACTACAGATGAGGCTCTAGCGCAGGCTTTCATCTCGGGGCTGTGAGGTCACATGGCAATTGCTAAAGCTGATTTACTAAGAGAGTCAATCAATCAATCAATCAATTAGCCCACATCAGTCCACTGCTGGACATAGGCCTCTCCCAATGTACGCCATTTTCTCCAATCCCCCGCCTTCCGCATCCGGTCTGTCCCAGACACTTTTTTCAGGAGAGGTGAAACTAAGAGAGTAGGTCCTATAAACTAATTTACCAAAAAAGTTTACCAAAATCATTTGAATGATTGTAACTATATAAGTTATAATTTGATTAATATGTTAATATATTTGCTGTTAATGTGTTACATTTATATTTCTAAACTTTTAAGGTTAAAATTGCATGTCGCAAGGCTAAATACAGTGTTACCTTAATTTAAGAACATGACATCCTGTACCTACCTGTAATTGCAATTTATGTTAATAAATAGAATAAATAAGTATTTATTAGGTCTAGCAATATTTCAGCACTTCAGCAAAATATTTTTAAATTGTATCTCGACAGACAACGCCATCTTTTGCATCAACTTGAAACTACTAATGCCCGGCGTATGCTTACAATCTTTTCTGTCGCTCGATAGGTGGCACTGTAATTCATAACATACTGTCTGAGTATTAGCTGTGTTACTAATGTAAAGAGAATTATTTTAAATTAC
Organism: Eilema griseolum; assembly: GCA_963662185.1. Taxonomy (NCBI): domain Eukaryota; kingdom Metazoa; phylum Arthropoda; class Insecta; order Lepidoptera; family Erebidae; genus Eilema; species Eilema griseolum. The sequence continues at coordinate 8,173,187 of OY759256.1, read as the reverse complement.
CTAATTGTAGTTATGCATGTTTTGTACTAAACCAGCAAATAAGACCATAGCCCATCAAATGATAAGCAGTCAAATTAGTCTATGAAATCACAATACCATAGACTTCACACACACAGAAACCGTGTGCGTCTTTCAGACATTTATTCATAAAAAAAATATTTAATATTCGATAGCCCCGTTCTTCGGGAAGACCAGTTGCCATATCCAAAAATAGAATAGAATAGGGGAGACCAAAGGAATAAAAAATCTAATTAATTACTTATTTGGGGCACTATCTGCGCGATTTGAAAAAATATTTGTGCAATTAAATTTTATAAACAAACAAACATTTCAACTTTATATATTAAGATATAGGTATGTTGGGTATGGTTTAATTAACATAACGAACTTAGTACAGTTACCTATTTGGTTTAATGGCTCTAGAAGTAAGGAAAACACTTATTTATATTAATAAATAAATAAACATAATTATAACAACAGGAAAGTGTGTAGATATTTATAATGCTTGTAGTATTGCTTGGGACATATATCTTGAACATAAAATGTGCTCTATACGTGCAGTCACAGATAATATACTTAAATATAATTTGTAATTTTTTTATACCACTGAGGTGGCAGACGAGAACACGGCCCATCTGATGGGAAGTGGTTAACGTGATCTATGGACGTGTGCAACACCAGGGGCGTCATGTCACACTCGCGCTGCCGACTATGAAGAAACCTTCTAATGCCCCTTTTGAAGAACCCCATATTCTTGCCGCATGGGAAAACCGCAGCAAGGCTATATTAATGCTGGGATGCGGAAAAACGTACTTACGTAAAGCTCAGATGTGACTGGGTAGCTGACTCTACATTGTCAAAATGTAATGTCCTAGTGGCCTAGTGGTATGGTAATGGACTGCTGAGACGAGGTCTCGGGTTCGATCCCAGGTTTTACCATGGCTCACACCAATGACTTTTCGATGCTTTTCGAAATTATGTGTGTATTTATCGCAGGTTTATAAGTGCCCGGTTAATGGCAATAGGCTCGCTACCTATTACATTGGGACCTAAACATAAACTGGCGAAATGTGGGTGCTAGCCTACCCCTTCGGGGATATAGGCGTGAGTTTATGTTATGTTTAAATAATTCTACATTTTGTATAAAATAATCCGTTAAGCAAACAAATTAATAAACTATGACCTATATATAAAATCAATCACTCGCCTCATATTAGCGGTATAACAAATAATCCTACTGAACTATGAATGATATATATACGCGTGCGATTATTTTTATGTATCAGGAATAGCAGTGATCGCACACGCTGGCCACCTTCCAGAAATTAAACCGTGACCGTGATGTTTCACCAAAACTTCAAAGCGTACCTACACCAAAATTGTTTTCCGAAATATTAGTGTCGATTGTGGAATTTAATTGATGGTTTTATTATCTTTAGAATTTTACAGAATAGCAATGCGTAGATTGTCCTAGATCTAGAATATTAAACTTGGGAGTGTTCGTGCATATGAATATATAACAAAAAAAGTAGTTTTTTAAATGTTTGTCTGTTTGTATTTCAACTGATTGAATGGGTAACCTCCAAAGAGACTGGGGCCGATTTTGCCAGAATGTTTACAAATAATTGGATGTTATAAGATGTAACTTAGGCTCTTTTATTTCCGCAAAGTAAGCAAGTAGGGTGCCACGCAAATATTCCCACCTTTACCTAACCCAGATCTTAAGTTCTTGCATTGCGGTTTAAACGGGATCCCTTTAAAATTATACAACTTACTATAAATAATAAATATCATGAATTTCAGTTATTTTGAACTATAAGTGGGTATAGTATCGGTTCGAAACTATGAATAAAAACTTGGAAATGTGTGAATTGATCTCAATCAGTCAAATCGTTCGGAAATTACGTGCTAACTGACAGAGCCACCAAGGCTGAATAAAAAAAAAATCATTGTATCTGTTATATACCTTCATAATCGATCGTGAGCGATAGTTTTAAATATAACCTCGTAAGTGATATTTTGGAATATATCAATTATATTTTATTTTGTGTAAATAAATATGAATATCGTGTGTACGTGTTTTTGTTGAATGTTGAAAGCGAAACATATTGGCGACCTTCCAGATGTTAGCCGAGCGTAGTAGTATCTTTATTACTCAGTCATGCTTGATTTTAAAGACACAATCATGCACTAATAAAAAATAATAAGATATTTTAGTATTCATTCTTGGGATTCATTCAATATGAAAATAGAGATTGATACTTTTGCAATACACAGACTCGTACAGTTTGTGTATTGCTGGAGTGACCATTTGTACCTACCTAGTACCTACCACTACTTGTCTACTATGAAAAACATTGTTTATTTGGTGTTACACAATAATGTTTACGGGAATTAACGCGATCATGGTATAGGTAGGTACATACCTTTGATTTGCCTGACGTTTCGGCCTACATTATTATATTAACCTATTATTATTATTATTTTTAGACAACTTAGGTGGCAGACAAGCACACAGCCCACCTGATGGAAAGTGGTCACCCTGACCTATGAACATGTGTAACACCAGTGGAGTCACATCCGTTCTGCCGACCTTGTAAGAACAGAAATTTTGTGCCGTCAGTATAGAGGACAAAGCAGGACAAGCGTTCGGTCGTCCCACTGACAACACAAAAACTCTCCAGTGAGCTCTGGCTACCCTACTCATCCCTGGGAACACAACACAAAGTTATTATAACCGCGATATTCTGTAAGGCGGAGGTACTTCCCCAGTCGGACTGCTCAATTGGGCGGAAATACCGCCGTGTCCTACCTCCTCATATTAATTGGTAGTCGGGTAAAAACAGAGAAAGGTTGTACCAGAATTCTCGCAGACAGACTTCAATTTTATTAGTACGCCTGGACACGTTTTACGACATCAGGGTTGTAGTTTGGTAAAGCCTGTAGTTAGCGCATGTCTACACCATTTAAGGATACTACAATCTAAATTTCAAGTTTGTAAGTGTTATAGTTTTTTTATACTACTTAGGTGGCAGACAGGCACACGGCCCACCTGATGGGAAGTGGTTACCGTGGCCTATAGACGTATTAAACACCCAAAAGTTGTTACCCTCGTGCTCCCAAAACTGAAGAAACCTTCTGTGTGATTTTCTTGAGGATCCTCATACTGTAGTCGCTTAAGAAAACGGCAGCAGGGAGTCCGAGATTTTGTGATTAAACAGTGAGTGGTATTCGTATATTTAGATTGTTAAAATATTTGTATTTATATGTTACAAAGCACGTGGGAAGACTACAAAGATATCAGTCGTTGTGAGCGAGTTATCTATCGCGCTAATTGGAAACTCAACCGCTGGAAATATGTTCCGATGTGGTGGCACATGATAAGCATAGCGTTTCAGATGTTACATTGATTAAAAATAAAATACAGGTGTGTAGAAATGGGACGAATGCGATAGAATTTTGATACTTTTTTACAGTTTCGTGCAAAAACATTACAACCCTGATTTAAGTTACTAGATTTTGATAGTTTTTTTTTTGCGCTTAACCCTAAGTATTTTCTATAATAAAACATATATAAACTCATGCCTATATCCCCGAAGGGGTATGCAGAGGTTCTAGCACTCACATTTCGCCAGTTTACGTTTAGGTCCCAATGTAATAGGTAGCGAGCCTATTGCCATTAACCGGGCACTTAGAAACCTGCGATAAATACACACATAACTTCGAAAAGCATCGAAAAGTCATTGGTATGTGCCATGGTAAAACCTGGGATCGAAACCGAGACCTCGTTTCGGCAGTTACGGCATTACCCATACTGCTAGATTACCGCGGTTTTTTTTTCTATATTATATTTCTATAATAAAAGTAGCCTAAAATACTGTTCATAACATCAGCTATTTGTCAATAAAATTCTCGACATAATAAGCCCAGCCATTCTTGAAAATAGCGAAAACAAAAGCACATAAATACAAATATTGTAATTACTTGTACTTTACGTGTACTTTTTTTAATACATGTATACACATATGTCACATTGCTTTTTTTATTTGCAAATATGTCGATTAGTGCAACCTCCATGTCCAACAGAACGAAGTAAACGATATTATAATTATGTAAGTACACGCCTGTGCTTCAATGACTCATGAGTCATGCATGACTCACTTTAAAACACTATATAGCTGCAGGGCACTATATGTAAACTATTCGGATCAAAAAATTATAGAGGACAAGTACAAAAAAAATCTAACTATGGCGCTATTATAATAATTACAGTGGCCAGTTTGGTGGCCTTCGTTTCACACAGTTCACTTTGTTACGCGGCAATAGTTTGGATCTATGTAAAAACTTGCTATAAATTTGAATTAAGGTCATTTCATTAGCCATCTTAACAATATTACCTTTATTACTAATTGTTGTACTATACTATTGTATTATTATTTTTATTTAGTTATTGAGTAGCCTAGTGGTATGGTTAATGGACTGTTGAGACGAGGTCTCGTGTTCGATCCTAGGTTTTACCATGGCACACACCAATGACTTTTCGATGCTTTTCGAAGTTATGTGCGTATTTATCGCAGGTTTATAAGTGTTCGGTTAATGGCAATAGGCTCGCTACCTATTACATTGGGACCTAAACATAAACTGGTGAAATGTGGGTGCTAGCACCTCTGCCTTTCCACTTGCCACATTCGGGGATATAGGCGTGAGTTTATGTTATGTTATGTTGGTTATTGAGAACATTATTTTTGTATACGCTTCTGTTTGTTCGCGGTGGAAAAACTACTGAATGGACTTTTATGCGATTTTTTTATTTGAAAAGTCTTCGTCAGATTTAAAATATCATCATATAGGTACTATAGACAACAGCAGTATTTGTTAAAGGGGTCTGGAGCCTACAAGTAATACAAAAACTGAATCGTATAAGTCCAGTTACAATATTTAATTAGGTATAATCCTTTAACTGTGCATGTCAACAGAACATTAGTCTGAAAGTTACGCAGATTAAGCGTACACTGATAAGGTTTCCTTATCCGACTGTAAAGAAAATAAATAAAGCAATGGCGTTTTGATCTGAATTCTTCAATTTGCAATGCTTAAAATACTTTACAGCTTTAAATTACTATTAATAAAGCTGATTTCGCTCGTTATTACGAGAAGGCAACACAAGTAAAAATGATTACAAGAGTACAGGCGCGGGAAAATGACCCCCCCCCCCCCCCCCCTCCCAATCAAGCACGTAGAATTGAAAAGTCGTCCAAAATTGACAAAATAATATAAATTCAAATGTTTGCCCCTGGGAGTTAGGCCTTTAAACGTAGCTTCTGCGAGGACGTAATAGTCGAACGAATATTCTTTCGAGGGATTTCCGTACTACAAAAATAAGTGTCGTACTGTGTGGTATTCTACCAGTCAAGCCCTTTCATTTGATACCCATATTGAGGTAGTTGAGAAAAAATATGTACTCCGTCATTTTGTAGCTGCGGCCATCTTGGACCGCTAATAACCTTTCAAACAAAAAAAACTAATATACCTTACAAACAAACAAAACTAAATCCAAATCGGTTCATCCATTCAGGAGCTACGATGCTACATACAGACACGTCAAACTTATAACACCCCGTCGTTTTTGAGTCGGGGGTTAAAAAGGAATTCAATATTATTTATTACAATTTCGAATACTAATCCTGTATCCAGGCATCCTATTAGTCTTAACTCCAGACTGCGTTGACACGTTCTAAGTCTGTTCTCTTGGGACAAAATAGAATTGATGTCTCCTTGGAAGCTATTTTGACCGTTACACTTGTGGTAACTCTACCACGCACGCACAGAGATATTATACCTATACCTACTTTTATTGATGAATGAATGAATTATTTTTATTTGAACTTTGAATGTTCATACATACATACAGTCACGTCTTTATCCCTGGAGGGTTAGGCAGTGGTAATTAACATCCACATTTTACCAATCATTGTATTCGGTTCCACATGATAGGGGGGTGAGCCTATAGCCATATGCCGGGCACTCTTGTTGACTCGAGCCATGCAAAAGGATTAAGGATTGAGGATAAAGGGATTAACAGGAATACTAACTATTAGGTAATTTCGGTTACTATAAATATATTTTTTATCTAGGACCGCCTGATGGTAAGCTAAAGACAAAGTCTCACGAAAGAGGGTCACCAATACAGACACTACTATTGTTACAATGGTGGCACTCAGCTTGGCGGCCTCATCAGATGCTTTTTCACACCCCGCTTGAAGTACCCGGGACTGTAGGAAGAAGGAAACACGTGTGCTGGTAATTAATTCCAAGACTTGATGGTGCGACAAAGAGAAGTCCCCGAACCGCTTGGTTCTTGTTCGTATATTTTGCACAGTCTAAGCCCTGCACGTGTTGTCCTATGTAGGAAAGGAGAGGGTTTATTTCGTCAGAAACAGCCATTTATTTACTTACAGCCAAGGTATTGCAATCCAATATTTAGCCATAAGAGTCAAGATTCCATTTACAAATAAAGTAAGTTGTAATAAGGAATGTCTAATGTTGGCTAAGACTGCACACCATGTAACACAACCGGGCGGCTCAATTCCAGTTCTTAATATCCGTGGTGTTTGTTTACTTGCAGTGGAGTCATTATACCATCATCACTCAGTCGGCAACCCAACAAAAATGTGTTGTGGAATAACCTTTTTTGTCACCTGAGTCTTACTACCATTTAGAAATGCAAATGTTATTTAATGAAGTGAGAACGAAGAAATGGGATCTAGATGTTTATAATGTTCTGGGTAGACTAGACAGGTAGAGGAAGGACACGACGGTATTTCCGTCCAATTGAGGAAGTACCTCTGCCCTACAGAATACCGCGGCCATAATAACATCGCGTTGTGTTCCCGGTGGTGAGTCGGGTAGCCGGATCTCACTGGAGAGTTTTTGTGCTGTCAGTGGGAAGACCAAAAGCTTGTCCTGCTTTGTCTTTTACACAGACGGTACAGAAACTCTCTGTACGGGTTGGCAGCGCGAGAGTGACTCCCTTGGTTTGGCAGACGTCCATAGGCCACGGTAACCACTTTCCATCAGGTGGGCGATACGGTAGTAACTTTACATACAACTTTATATGATAAGTGCGACCGTATCTCCTTTGCCGACTGTACCATTGTAATCTTGATGAAACGTCAAATCAATCAATACTCTTATTTGTTTGCCAATATTTGTAGTGAGCCCATACTTCAAACAAGAAAAATCATCACATGATTTGAGTATAGTATAGTCTGCAAAGGCAAGATACTAAGTGTTAGTAGGAATTGATGACTGCTAATGTTTATCTGTTATTTGACTTGATATCTAGCATTTGACAGTTTTTTTTATATATTTGAAGGGCTTCTTCTAGCATTAAAATACGTATTTCATAAGAACGGTGAAGTATCGGAGTGATAACGTATTCGTAGCACTATAAAAATCTTTTCTTTTTAATACCATTTAGGTGACAAACAAGCAAACGGCCCACTTGATGAAACGTGGTTACCGAGGCCAATGGACATATGCAAAACCAAGAAAGTCACACTCGCACTTTCAACCCTGTAAGCACATAGAGTTTCTGTGCCGTCAGTGTAAAAGACGAAGCAGGACAAGCTTTTGGTCTTCCCACATACAGCACAAAAACTGTCTAGTGAGATCTGGCTGCTACTCACAGCTTTTTTACATTTACCACAATTTTCTTTGATATCACGAAACATTTTATAAATTATTTATTAGACCTTAAAGGGATAGAAACAGGTTGAACATACGGTGACCACGGTAGATCTAAATTTAGCATGAAACGCTACGTATACATGAACGGCTGGACGAGTATGGTAATATCTAAGCTACCTATACTGGATTTAACTAGACACTTGCTGTGCTAGGGTTAACTTTATATATAAACCTTTTTTGTAATACAACTTAAGTGGCAGACAAGCACACGGCTCACTGATGTAAAGTGGTTACCGTAAACTATGAACGTGTGTAACATCAGTGGAGTCACATCCGTGCTGCCGACCCTGTAAGAACAGAGATTTTATGTGCCCTCAGTGCAGAACACAAAATCAGGACAAGCCTTTAGTCTTCCTACTGACAGCACAGAAACTCTCCAGTGAGCTCTGGCTACCCTACTCACCACCGGGAACACAACACGAGGTTATTATAGCCGTGGTATTCTGTAGGGTGGAGGTACTTCTCCAGTCGGACTGCTCAATTCGGACGAGAATACCGTCGTGTCCTACCTCCTACCTTTGAATATAGTTAACCAGAATTAACGCAATCAAGGTATATACGAGTACTGACGTTTCGGTCAGGTTACACCGCCGTGGTCACAGGAACAACCTATGTAATATACCTATACCAAGATCACGTTAATTCACCTTAACATTATTGTATATCATGAAACGCGAGAGTTAAAAAGTTAGTTAAACCTTAGAATCTCGATATGATTAATGACGGTCTTGTTCTACAATGAGATTAACTTTGATAGCCGTCTCAGTCACCTAGTTTAGGTCTTGGAATATGCAACTGGTGAGACACAACGAGTACGATAGGAAGTGGTTTTTACAGCCGCAACCTCTGCATACGAGTAACCCCATTTCACCCGGTTTGCTTTGCAGCAGCCAGCCTTACTCACTGCAATCTATTCAGAGACTTCCAGGTCATCCATTGCGGTTCATGCCCGGATGGTAGGTTTTCGGCGGGTTCAGACATTCTGTGCACATTCTGGGAGTGTAATGAAGTATGTATAACATGATCATAACCTTCCACAATTACTAATCTATTAAAATGAAAGTCGATGTCGCAAGCTTCGACTAATTCCATCAGTAGAATCATTTAAGTTTTTGTTCCTAAAGTTTGTTAGCATACCAACCATATTAAATAACCATAGAAGTCATGTAAACGATATTCTCGTTAACATTAATGTGAAACTTTCTGCTAGTATGTGTAAAAATTCAATTTCAATTGTAACAAGTGTTGCTTATTTAATTATGTGTGAAAGAGCAACTGAATTGAACAAGAATGCAGATTATATTTCAATAATTTCATTTGTTCTACTTGTGTCCATCAGAGAACTGCTATTTAGATTTTTTGATTTGTTTTCTCGTATTATATAACCGCGATAGCCTAGTGGTATGGGTAATGGACTACTGAGACGAGATCTCGGGTTCGATCCCAAGTTTTACCATGGCACACACCAATAACTTTTCGAAGTTATATGTGTATTTATCGCAGGTTTATAAGTGCCCGGGTAATGGCAATAGGCTCGCCACCTATTACATTGGGACCTAAACATAAACTGGCGAAATGTGGGTGCTCGCACCTCTGCCTACCCCTTTGGGGATATAGGCGTGAGTTTATGTTATGTTTTGTTATATGTTCTCGTATTGACGTCTTTCATCTCTCTCTTCAAGGTTCTAAAGAAAATGTTTTAAAAATATTTCGTTCTATTTCATTCTTTACAATGAAGTACTTATTTACACCAAAGGAGCACATGATCATTGACTTTTTTGCCCCTTCCTGTTTGGCTAGTAAGACAACTCTTGGGTGCCGAAATACAGGTTATTCCTAGTCTGGCTTCTCCGGACGCAGAGGTCATCAACTTTAGTTGTAGCCAAAAATATTAGCGCTACTAATATTTGTTGTATTTTGACTGTTCTAATTTTAAAATAAGTCATGATTTTATGAAGGTTTTTGTAATAGACGCATTTTTTTCTTTCTTCTTTTTCGTTCTTTTTTTATATTCCACACAAATTTAATCTATCTATCTATGTAACATTTTTCCTAGTCAAAGTTTGAAATTTGTATCCTAATATGGTTACCGCTATAGAGAATTTCCTAAATCAAATGTTGGGCGTCTCGTAAAAAAATGTCAAAGCGAAACTAATTAATGAAAAAAAGTGTCTATGACTAACCTATAAACTAACTAAAGCAACTTAATAGTTTAGTTAGTCAGGCTCTACAATACTTATAGAGTATATCCTAAATCAATAATCCCATCATAAGTCATAAAACGAAACTAAATAATGAGAAAATGTGCATAATAAATAACTAACCTATAAACTAACTAACCTATAAACTAACTTACCTATAAACTAACTAAAGGCAACCTAATACTTTAGTTAATCAATCCCTACAATATTTATAGAGGTACCTACCTGTAACTTAACGCTTCCAGAACAAATTTTCCGGCCAAAGCAAACAAAAATAGTAAATCATAGATTGATTTTAGTATACCAACATTGTAGAACATACATAATATGCTTCAACCTACAATCAAAACAGGTTTCTGTATCATACGAGATAACTCACACACGAACTGAGGTCGAACGGGCAGGATTACATCACTCGACAGGCATGATAACCATGCAATATGAAGGCCAATATGTTTATCTTGAGAGAACTTAAAATAATATTTAGTTACTAGCAAATCCAGCCCGGCTTTGCTCGGTATACTTCGAAACCTCATGTCACCAAAGGATACTGCTAACCCGCTTAACTAGCATTGGAAAAGACCGCGTATTTGACAAATGTAACCAATTAGAGAATTCAAAATTCCTTTGTCCCTACCCCCAAATGAGCAACAATTATGTAAAATTAAAGCTAGTTATAAAACTAGCTCACATATTACATACCAAATTTTTTTTATACAATTTACGTGGCAGACTAGCACACGGCCCACATGATGGAAAGTGGTTACCGTAACCTATGAACATGTGTAACACCAGTGGAGGCACCCGCGCTGCTGACCCTGTAAGAACAGAAATTTTCTGTGCCATAAGTGCAGAACACAAAATCAGGACAAGCCTTTGGTATTCCCACTGACAGCACAAAAACTCTCCCGTGAGTAGGGTAGCCAGAGGCTACCCTACTCACCGCCGGGAACACAACACGAGGTTATTTTAGCCGTGGTATTCAGTAACTCAACGGTTTCAGTTTAAAAATGGAAGAAGTAGTCGTTAAAATATAAGAAATACGATGTATTAACCTCCTCTTGTAAATTTTGGTGTTATGCATCTGTATCTATGCATTACGCCAAAATTTACAGGAATTTATTTCAGATGACGTACGAGATTTTGCCGGATTTGTTGACATTTCTGATTACTGCTCCGGTCCCTTGAGCAGTAGCGTGATTATATATAGCCAATTATTTTCTTCGATAAGTGAAATATTCAACACAAAATTATTATCATTCAATTTGACCGTGTCTGAGATTAGTGCGGTCAACCAAACAAATAATCTCTTAGTATAGATTCATTTAAGTGCGCTTATAGTAAATAACAATAATATTCTGTTAGTGATTATTTAGTTAATTTTCCTCGTCTGCTTAGCAATGCCGTGGTTCATAGCCTATTTTTAATATTAACGCGACGTCTAAAGTGTGACGCGTATGACAGAAGTTTGCTGATTAGTGCATGCCCTGCAGGGACGAGTTAACGCAGGGTACGAATATTAGGGGACGAGTGATTTTGTCACCTACACTCCTTGCAACGTCGGTTGAAAGAGATTCTGTATTACTGACAAAAACGGAATAGAACAATATTAACCACTAATTCAATTAAGCATGAGAATGGCAAAAGTGATGGCATTCAAACACTTTTTGTTAATCAACACGATGTATTTGTTTGATATATGGCAATGGAAAGTGTTAACACGTAAGTTATGTGGTATTACCATAGCAAACGATCACACTAATAGTCTATTATGAACTCTGTGCAAGAGAGGTGTCCCAAGGAATTATTTTATAAGGAACACAACACTGCAACTAGATTTCTGTAGAAGCATTGTTCTTTGTAAGAAACTAACTATTTATTTATTTTTATTTATTCAACTTTATGTACAGTAATTTTGTACAAAGGCGTACTTAAGGCCAAAGGCATTATCTAACAGTCAACCTTAGGGTTACTAGGGTAACTATATAATCCAAAAAATAATCGTATTTTGTGGAACATTTTTTTTACATTCAATTTTAATTATTTTTGGCTATAAATTGTAAAATAGTTATTTTAGTGTTATTGATTCTAATTTATGAATATTTGTTTTTTTTTTTCACCATTTTTAGTAAATATTATTTATTAATAATTTCAGATTCTTTTGACATTTTAATTTAGAATATTTGAAGTAATAAATACTATAAATACAAATAGTTAGGAAAGAAAAATTTCAAATTTTATATTTTCGTTTGTGGCTGCGTATCAAATCTGAAACCATTTAAAACTTTTTAGAATGTTACTAAACAGATCGAAATAGCTACAATTAAGACTGTGTTTAGGAGGTATTTTTTCTAGAAAGTGAGAACCTTATATAATATTGCGTAGCCCTAGTTTATTAATAGCAAAGGATTGCACCATTCAATAATACACAAAACGCATAGTTCAACATCGCAGCAGGCAAGTTAGCACTGACAGGTTGTTGGCCCAACACCCACGACCAATGAACATTACTCATATCCCTTGAATTAATTATTATTGTTGAACACTTTTCTAAAATAAAGTAATATTAATTTTCATGTTTTCAGAGTCTAAGGAGGTAGGACACGGCGGTATTTCCGCCCAATTGAGCAGTCCGACGGGGGAAGTACCTCCGCCCTACAGAATACCGCGGCCATAATAATTTCGTGTTGTGTTCGCAGCGGTGAGTAGGGTAGCCAGAGCTCACTGGAGAATTTGTGCTGACAGTGGGAAGACTAAAGGTTTGTCCTGCTTTGTCTTCTACACTGAAAGCACAGAAACTCTGTACTTACAGGTTTGGCAGCGTGAGTGTGACTCCTCTGGTGTTACAAACGTCCTTACGCCACGGTAACCACTTTCCATGAGGTGGGCCGTGTGCCTGTCTGCCACCTAAGTGGTATAAAAAAAAGCTCGGTGGTTTAAAACTCGTGTGTTGCTGGGAGTTAATGCGCCAATGAACATAATGGGCGGATTTACCAACAGGATGAGTAGGCTTCTTTGTCTTTTGTAAAAAAGCATATCAATGCGTGCTTGGTTTGCGAAATATACTATTACCTACATTCTTCTTCAGAGAGAATATTCCTTCAAACATTGCACCTACGCTTAGAAGTGGGTATTTTCGCGGATACTTAGGATTAAAAGTGAAACAAAAATATTCGAAAATGTATTCTGTCTGCCAGACAATATAAGTCTGATGATTACCTAAATTTATTTGTTTACATAATTTATCAGCAGATCTAAATCTGCAATGTTACTAATAGAGAAATGTATTGTACATAATATGTATGTATCCTTCAGAGAGAGCGTCCGTCCGTTGAAGGTCAGGTCGTTTTATGTAAACAACGACGAATATAGAACGGTTTACAGTAAGGCATGTGTCAAATATTGTTGTTGGAGTGTTGTAAAGTTTATAAACATGATAAGTCGCGAAGAGAAACGAGGCCCTGGCACACGCGGACTGGCGGATTTGAGCTCCTTCACTGCTATAGCATTGCAAATATATCATCCTCAATAAACTACATAATTAGTCAAGATATATGCCGGTAACTACAATCTCGTTTAACATACATACATACATATAATCACGTCTTTATCCCCGGAGGGTTAGGCAGAGGTGAATTAACACCAACATTTCACCAATCAATAAATTCGGTCCCACGTAATAGAGCGTGAGCCTATTGCCGTCTTCCGGGCACTATTGTTGACTCAAGCCATTCTGAGGCTGAGTCTGGGTTGTATATATCTGTCTGATGTTAAACAGCCCTATCCCTTAGTCGCCTCGTACGACACCGCATGGGAAGAGATGGGGTAATGAGATAGATGGTTTTTTTTTTAAATAGTAATTGACTGATGCGGAACAAGCAAACTTCACCCACAAACCGGTACACCTGTTGATTGGAGAACATGGGCTAATATGGCTTCACGTAGAATTTCTCTTCAGGTTAGGGGTCAAACGATTAGGTGTCGGTAAGTAAAATTTAACCGGAAAAGAACAAAAGAGCGGGCCCCGGGTTCCAAATAGGTTATTTGGGCTCTGTGTTTATTCACCTCTGTCTACCTATACCTTCTGGGATAATAGGCGTGATTACACATTACATGTATAAAATTCATTAAAAAAATCATTTTCGTGTTTATGTGGATTGTCTACCGCTTACTAAATATTTTCAACCAATATTTAGCAGTGAAAACTTTTAATTATCCGTCTATTATTTTAAATATCTTTGTAACACTAATTGATAGCTGTAAGTTTTCCTACTATGAAATAAATAAATATTACCTTACGTAACGACTTTATAAAACGTCGAACAAAACATGTTGACGCTACATAAAATATACATACCTACCTACAAAATGGTAGGTATTATAAGAGAATCAGAATTATAAATACAAGTGTTTTACATTAATTTTAAGAAATAAATAAAAAGCAAAGCTGATTTCCCAAAAACGAACTAATATCACTGAAGTTAAGGAGCAAATTTCCATCGAAGCGAAATTTGCTTCCACGAACTTTCGGTTGCAAAACTCATTGCTTGAAAATATTATGCCTGTACATTTCCAAATGGAAGAATAGACTCATATTTCATCACAATAACACTATGAAATAGGTGTGTTTGTTTATTCGAGCATCTTACATAAATTGGTTCAATTTTGGTGTACGATTTTGTTTTTAAAAGTTCTGAATTAGACTTCATAATATATTTTCAGATTTAAAGTAAATAAAAGTTCATAAATAATTTATTAACATGAATATACGAAAGGGTTCTTTTGAAATTAAAACAGAATAAACATTTATAATGATAATAAATTGTTGCATTAATAAGTACTTTTTTATAATAATATAATATCATGTTTGGAAAAAAATGGTTCATTTCTTTAACCTTCTCGCGTTGGTCATTGCATTTATTCGAAACTTTGTTGGTAATTGTGTTATTGGTAGATTATATATAGATATACTCGTAATATTATTAAAGTTTCATAATTAGCGAAATGTTTTAAGGAGAATAAACCCCAATAACCAGGAACCTACATATACAATCTTTTTGTTTTATTTCATTATTATTTTTTATTAATGTATATATACGAGTTAGGTA
The DNA here is from genome assembly GCA_963662185.1 of Eilema griseolum. Lineage (NCBI taxonomy): Eukaryota > Metazoa > Arthropoda > Insecta > Lepidoptera > Erebidae > Eilema > Eilema griseolum. The sequence continues at coordinate 8,158,129 of OY759256.1, read as the reverse complement.
AACATGATATATTATTTTTTTAAGCTAACAAAGTAATACGAAATAAAGATAAAAAAAAATTGATTTATTGAGCTTGATGGTAAACAATTTAAATTTATCTATTATGTTATATTCATATTTATTTATATACCTATAATTCATTAAGTAGTTAATTAGGTATAATGGTTAGGTAACATAGTACAGATTAGATCTTAATTTAACTAAACTATATTTCATACTTTTTGTACAATACATAAATAAAAATTCATAATTCATTTTAAAAATCTTTTATATTAGGGACTTTTTGCCATTTAAATATCAGCCACATGGGTGCATAGATCTTCAAAAGATGCATTTTGACATAAAAATATTTGAAAATAAATTTATGTGTATCACAAACATCGCAGGCCCTATTCAGTAACGCCAAGTTTTTAAAACGATTGATTTCAACTCGAAACCAAAGAAAGGGTCTTTAGAAACTTTTCTAAGTACTTCAATCTAGTTTTTATTGTGTAACTTTTACTTCTATTTCATGTTCAAGCCAATTTTTGTATTGAAATCGGCTTATTCCGTCAAAGAAGGCTTATACTTTATTAAGTATAACATAGATTATTAATGTATCTCATAATTTTCCTCACCGACATAATAGCACTCCAAAAATAAACCCGATCTGTTATCATTAAATTAATTGAGAATATCATTAAGACAATAATTTATCACAAAAATAACTTCTGTACACGAAGTAAACTAAAAATTCTTCATTATTTAATAATAAACTTTGGCGCTCAGCCACAAACTTGGATTTGCCACCAAAATTGATAAATAATTGTTATAACGAAGGTTATAAGACCTTAATTGAACATACCCAAGCAGTCCAGGAAGTATCCGTGATTATGGTGTCACTATAACACTTTCAGTTTCTTCGAACACACAGTTTAGCACCAAGCTTGATGAACAAAGGATCCATACAAACAATTCACAGTTACATCACCGGAATATTCGCGGAAATTAACACCACTAAACACAGTAAAATTAACATAAGCACACAAACAAGGTTGAGTAACTTTACGATATCTATGGTTACCGCGGTATTTTTTTAAAAAGTTGACGGCGACGCGTTCCAATTTTGAAATGAATAAACTTGATTGGTTAATTGAATTGTAGTGTTGTGCGTCGTGATAAGCGCAGAGAGGTCGCGACGCGACTGCCGTCCGCTGTATCATTGACTAAACCTCACGTGTATGCATGCAAAAAACTGACACAGACCAATAACTCTCGCGGGCAACTATCTACGTAAATTGTTCACTCCTCAGTGTATTTTGGGCCCGATTTATATTTGGACGTATAAATAATTTTTGAATCTACAGGTTAATTCGTTGAGATGTTAACAAAACGTCCGTTTATTTATACTTTCTGGTGAAAATATTGGTTGCAATATTTACAAGCAGCAATTACGTGAAATTCAAATAAGTAATAGGTATTCTTTTTATAAATTAAACAAAAGTACATTTCTCACCAATAACTTGTAGAAGGCATACTATAGGAATTTTAAATAGCCTTGAAGTAAAAGTATTGAACGGTAGGTAATTGTGTTAGAAATTAGTTTCATCTACGGTGTTTGATAGCTCGTACAATAATGAAAGTTCTTTGAGACACTCATGAGAAAATACATTGTTTTCATCATCGGCAATGGTGATTATAACTAGTTCTCCATTTAGTGCCTTCAGGAGTTGGTGAACATCAAGATAAATCGCTTTTGCAATCACTGCAATTTTCAAAGGATAAATTTTACACGCTTCAATGTTTTTCCTTTTATTATTTTATGTAAAGTTTTAGTATTATTTTATATAAGCTGGATAGTAACTTAGAATTTGGAATGTTACGCATATAGCACGATTTTTTTTTCAAATGGTATTATTTAAAGTATGAAGAATTGTTTACTCTCGTAATGACTTGAAATGATGATGATGACGTAATCTATAGAAGCAAGGTAGGTAGGTAGGTCAGCTCATAAATACACGTGTTGTCGTATTCTTGTAAAATGATCTAATAGCTTCTATTCAAGGAAAGCAGCAAATAATATGTTTTCAACATATATACGTACGAGATATTGTGTTGATTTCGAAATTTAAGTGTGTAACGTGATAAGAAATATTATTGATGAATGAAACTAGATAAAATAATTGTTATAATTTTGATTATATGAAAAGTAGTGATTCTTGAAAGGGCATGTCGCGTCGGGAAGAGAGAGAGAGAGTTAACGTAAAGTTCTTGCTACGCTGGGGTTTTATAGAGCGTTCTCTCTATCATACACCAAACTGACAGTTGGATACTTTCATAGAGTTGTTAAAATTGTTTGGGCTTATAAAATATTACTTACATAGTTTTGGTTTTAACTACCCTAAAAGGATATCAAATTGTAGACAAGCACTGTGCGGCAGAGAGAACGCTATATGAAATCGATGGTAACCGATCTTAGCCGAACTCTTATTGTGGTCATGTCAAATCAAAAATTGGACAATGTATGTGCTATAATACTTACAATTCAAATTTAGCAATAAAATGATTTCTATGAGGCGTTTGACCATGAGTCACATACTATTAGTAGTCATACTCGTCCCTCTAACTTAGTTAGGAGTAGGTTCACGTCAGCAATGGGGTCTAATCGACAACCTTCTTTGAAGTTCAACGCTCTAATGATTAGAATAACATCGATTTCTATTTAGTATACAATACAGTTGTAAACTAGTTAAAAGGGGTACCGCAAGGCTTCGTTTTGGGTACCTGTTAAAATATTAAGTATCTGTGACACAGTTTTAATGTCATCAATCATCAATTGATTGATGATATATATGCAATAGTTTACCTACATAATTAATTTACAGTGCGCACCAAAGTAACAAAAAATCACAATAGATAGGTAAGAAAAACATGATCGGTGTTAGTTCGTACCTCTATACTATCTTGTATTATTAATATTATGATAGAAATAGCTATTTTTCTTTATTCAAAAATTAAGAAATTTATATTAAAGATTTAATGATATGACGTAGGTACATAAACTAATTTTCACATAGGCCTTCACCCCGTCACAGAACATTCTATAAATATCTAAAGAAAATATTTCATAAATAAATAATCTGTATAGATCCGTTTCCACCTCGACCCGCGTATTAGAATGTGAAAACAATGGCGGCGAGCCAAGAGCCAACACTGGTGACGTCACGAGCACGGTGCAAACTACACCATGAAGGCGTAATAGCCTCGGCGATAATAAGATCCAGTTATTAAACGAATCAAGGTTACGATAAATTCTTTTTAACGCTTAAGTAACTTCTATCTATCAAGTTTATGATACTCGATACAAATACAAATACGTTTACGTTTACAAATTAATTTAATTTAAATGGGTTTGACGCATTTGGTGCACTTCTCAACTTGTACACCATGCTCAAATGGTGCACTTAGCAACTAGTGCACTTCTCATTTGGTACACTTCGCAACTGGTGCACTTCTCATATGGTACACTTCGCAATTGGTGCACTTCTCAATTTGTGCACTTCGCAAAAGGAGCACTTTTTAAGATGAGTGGAGATTTGGCAAATGGTTAAAAAATGAAAGAATCTTTGGTAATGCGCAGATACTTTTCTTAAAAATGTAATCAACTTACACCTTTTCCAGTATTTTCAATATTAGTATAAAAAGACACTCGAAAGTAATAAACAAATATGACAGAAAGATTTGCCTACTGCAAAATAATTATAACAAAACAAAAATGATTTTAATTAAACGTAACTTAATAATTGTAACATTTTTACTATTTTAAAAAAATATACAAAAAAAAACACTCGGCAATAATAAAAATATAATTATGTAAGAAAAAAAAAATAATTATCTAAGAAAAAAATAGATTTACAGCAAAAAAGTTATCATAATAAAGACATGATATAATATCATATTATATCAATTTTTTTTTTTTTTTTATATACGACACGCCAACTTGACCTCACCTCGCCTGATGGTAAGCTAAAGGCAAAGTCTCAGGAAAGAGGGTCACCATTACAGACACTAAGTGCTACAATGGTGGCACTCAGCTTGGCGGCCTCATCAGATGCTTTTTCACGCCCCGCTTAAAGGCCCCGGGACTGTAGGAAGAAGAAGGAACCTTTATTTAATATGTACTTCTTTTAGTCATCGTTATTATTGTTAATTAAATAAAAGCTTTAAATTAAATCATAGCCTGTTTCTCAAAAACGTTTATAATAAACCTTTATTTTTTTATTTAGTAATTGTTACTATTTATTAAGTAAATCGATATAAATTTTACCAAAATCAAATTTTCATTTATTTACAGAATATTAAACTTTACATGTTTTTATCATATTTTTATTTAGTTACAGAATATTTAATTTTTATATGTTTTAAGTTACTTGAATAATTGGAGAAACGTGATCTTTTTCATGAAATGTTCCACTGTTATATTTCCGACTTCCAATTTAACTAATAGTTTCTTATAGTTTCGGTCAAACATCACATCACGCTGTTTACGATTATTTCTGACATTGTGAAATAAAATGTTACACACACGCTTATCCCAATACTTGCTTTCTATTTTTAATTTGTGTACAAACATGTATTCGAGCATTTAAACGACGATGCCATCCTTCCAAGGCATTAGTAGTCCTGTGTGTCTGGTTTGCGCAGCTCAGAATAGACGGTGGCATTTTTGGAAACCACGTTTTTTCAAAATATTCTTGGAATTTCGTCATTTCTTGATTGTTTGGAGCAGCACTTAAAATGGAGGTCCACGCGGCGGGAATATGGTTCTCTGGTACTAGTGGTACAATGGAGCACAACCTGGCGGTGTTCCGCCCTGCTTTTGTGCTCAACAATTTGATTGATTTAGCTTTTTTCCATATAGCGGTGTTAAAATGACGGTAGCATCCACTCAATTCTACAGCCGGAAAAACTGATTTAACCGCATTCATCTGCGCTATTTCATAATCAGATTTAAATTTTTTAATAATTATACCGAGCTTTTCCTTCAATATTGTAAAGAGCCGTGTGTATGTTTGCTGTGTTTTATTAGGCAATAAAGCATAAATTGCAGGTATTATGCCAGTAACCTGTTCGTTTGAGTTCACATCTAGATGTATAGTGTATATCTGATAAAATGGCCGTGGAGCTGATTGAAACGTACCATCTGCGTAATACGATCCAGGCGCTTTCATAAGTTTTCTTGCTATGTTAGTGGCGAATATGATAATTTTTTCCAAATCACCGTCCTCACACACAAAAAAATTCTTACCTAATGCTTTAGGTATACGTACATCTGCAGGAGAACTATGGTGTAATAGGCATGTGTTTAGGTATTTTTTGCGTGCCCTGTATAATGTGTCTTTGACGGAATGAAATGATGGTAGTAAAAAATGATATTTATTTTCAACAATTCTGCGTAGCTTTGCATCATTCTCCTCAAATATTTTTTGGACAGGTCTAAAATCATTGCATACGGCCTTTTTTAAAAACGATATATGATTACGTATTTTATTTGTAGTATTGTCTTGCCCATCACAAGTATGTGCAGATTTTCTTATCACAATTTTCCTTGTTTCATCATAGGTAACTGAACCATTACAATGTTTCCTGTTTACACATGTCCACAAAGAAGTCCTTTTATTAGTCTTTTTTTTATTGTGTATATGTTCACCGCATATAAGAGTAATATTACCCCTTTGATTTGTATCAAATCGTACGTCCTCTTCATCCATCATGAACACTAAACCTCGTATTGAATATACAATCAAGAAATCTGTACATATAATTTCAACTTAAATGTTTAACAAAAACAAAACAACACACTGAATAAAACCATCGTAAACCACAATAAACAAAATTTCTTGCTGCCGTAGTCTTGCTTGACAGTTGTGTTTTTGTTCTAACTACCCTCATTTAGTTTTATATCGCATGCATATTGGGTTACCATTCTATAAAATAAAAACACCTAATAAAAGTGCTTGAAAAATTGTGTTTGTTTTATATAGCATAATCACTTTATTATTATAATTATTTTGCAGTAACCAAATCTTTCTATCATATTTGTTTATTACTTTTGAGTAACTTTTTATATATTTTTTTAAAATTTTTTTTTCTTTAAATTTATAATTTAAAAAACCCCCGACCCCAAAAAATAGAAATACAAAAATAATAAAAATACATGTAAAACGTGAAAAAATAACTATTATATTATGACCTAACTACTATTTACAGTATTTATATTATTTTACTTTTTTTGGGTCGGGGGTTTTCTAAATTTTAAATTTAATTTTTAAGAAAATTATCAGCGGAAAACTAAAGATTCTTTCATTTCTAGACAATTTGCCAAATCTCCACTCATCTTAAAAAGTGCTCCTTTTGCGAAGTGCACAAATTGAGAAGTGCACCAATTGCGAAGTGTACCATATGAGAAGTGCACCAGTTGCGAAGTGTACCAAATGAGAAGTGCACTAGTTGCTAAGTGCACCATTTGAGCATGGTGTACAAGTTGAGAAGTGCACCAAATGCGTCAAACCCATTTAAATTAGTGTTGTATTTGTATCAAATATCAGTATCTCGACGAAGGATCGCAAGCCAAGCTGCCCGCGTACGAAGGCAACTCGGGCGTCGGAGGTCGAACGACCTCCGCCCCCCATGAGCGCAGGCTTGGGGGTGAGGGGTGGAGCCGCCTGTCACCCTGGCAGAAGCAGGCCGCGGCGGCGGCGGCGAGCCTCGCGCGCCTCTCCATTTCCGGGGACGAGTAGGGGACTCTATGGTCTCCACACCCGAGGAGAGGGCCAGATCGAGAGAGATAGCTCTGGGTCGGCCGGGGTGCGAGGGATATGCCTGTTAACCTCACCTTCGGCAACGAGAAACGACCCACAGGCGGCGGGCGATTTGGTCGGTTCGAGTTCGACAAAAGCTCTCACGATTGATAGAGATAAGTTAAATATTATAAAGAATTTATCGTAACCTTGATAATTCTATGAACTCCTATGTCAAACGTCAAAGGCAGAAAAGCTACGTGGTTCCCGGCAGAGTAGAATTTGGACCACCTCATCTCCTTCCATACAGTGTCGTACAAAGCGATTAAGGGATAGGGCTGTTTTACATCAGATAGATATAAACAACCCAGACTCACCCGCAGATGCATGGCTTGAGTCCCCAATAGTGTCCGGAAAACAGTAATTATTCTCACCCCCTATTACGTGGGATCGGATACAATTATTGGTGAATTGTGGGTCCAACAATTCACCTTTGCCTAACCCTCCAAAGGCGTGCTTGTATCTATGTATGTAGCCTGTACAATGTTATGTAGAGAATAATTTGCTATAATTAACACATTATTCAATAGGCTAAGAATGTGAAACTTACACCATGGCTCACACGTGCGTAGCAGAAAACCGTGGATATGTTTTCAGTAATATAACGGTACGTACGGTACTGGTCGCATTGCAAGCGCGAAGCTATAAAAGATTTTATAAAATATTTCAATCATGTGCGCGTGCGCATTTGCCCTATACCGAACAACAAAAATATAATGACTGATCAATCAATGACTCAAGTACTTTGAACTCGTGATTGGTTAATTGGTATATTCTAGCCATCGCACTCCTCTAAAGAGGCCTAAAAACGCTTCTGCGCAAATAGAATATTTTTGATGTTGATTTTGATACTGTTGTCCCTACTTAACAGTGTCAGTGGGATGACTAAAGGCTTGTCCTGCTTTGTCTTCTACACTGACGGCACAGAAACTCTGTGCTTACAGGGTCGACAGCGCAAGTGTGGCTTCTCTGGTGTTACACGTCCATAGGTCACAATAACCACTTTCCATCAGGTGGGCCGTGCGCTTGTCTGCCACCTAAGTGGTATCAAAAAAAACGTCACAATAATTTATTTCATACAAGTTCCCTTATAACTTACCGCTTTAATGTTTAATAAAAACTAAAAAGTAACTATTTTGACCAGTCAGTCAAATATTTGCTTTACTATTTTGATTAAACAGAATATCGCTGTCAGTGGCAGTGAGACCGATGCTTTACGATGTTTAACTATTTAAAGCTGGAATTGTTTATAGCAACTGTGTGAAGGAGCCTTAGGAAAGTTTGAAAGTTCTTGGCACGGGGAATTAGCCGTCCGCCATAAAGATGTATTTCTAGTAACGACAGGAACGATGGAAGTGGAAACGTTCCATGAGGATATTAATGTAACGTTAAAGTTTAGATTATTTATTTAGACGCCATTTAGATTATTTATTTGTGTTTCAACTATAATATTAATGACTGTGCAGTTCCGGTAGCTGATACTCTTGACCCTCAAGCGGCCACCTAGAAACCGGAGATGACCCTGGTTCAGCAGAGTTGCGAGGGAAATGCCTTTAGACCACCTTTAACCTCGGTAATTGAAGACCCAAGACAGCGCGCGGTTTTAAACGAGCCCGATATATACCCTTGACCAGACATTTCCGCAAAACGTCGTCTAACTGATTTGTCATAAACCTAAGTTGACCTTAAAGTTTAACCCATTCACCTTTACCAAATAAATATATTTAAGAACTGCCCATTTAATAGTACGAGTATAAGCTATGTTTATGGAAGATATAAAGAAATTTGTTTGCTCTGTTCGAAATTTTTGATGGAAACAGAGGCTATTGTTGGTTCAACTTAACATCAATAAATATGAATTACTCGATATTATAATTTTAGTACATAGTAATACTTTTCAAATTTATCGCTAATATGTTACAATTACTGATTTACGATGAATGTAATTAATTATATCCATTGACATAAACTGTATTCATAATTTATTGTACTTAATGGTACATCCATAAATATGATTGAAAGTTAAATGGTCATTTAAATTGTAATTTATTGTAATTACCTACGATGATATAACCTTACTACTTGTTGGACATCATTACATCAACTAGAGTCTAGACCTACTATGCTAGGAGTCTGGCATAACCTATAGCTTTACGTGTATAATGTATAATGTATCATTACTTATCGTACATGACGACTTTTTTTTTAAATGCGCAAAATCCCCACGGATATCTCCCCACCGGAGCCGTTGAAAGAGGTTATGTCAGACTCAAACTGACTAAAACGCACGCCGCCTGTGGGTCGTTTTGGTTGCCGAAGGTGAGGTTGACAGGCATATCCCTCGCACCCCGGCCGACCCAAGGCCATCTCTCACGATCTGGCCCTCTTCATCGTACATTGCAACTAAGGGATAGGGTTGTTTAACATCAGACAGAAATATACAGACAGCCTCAGATGCATGGCTCGAGTCAACCGTAGTGACCGGGATACGGCGATAGGCTCACCCCTTATTACGTGCTGAATACAATTATTGGTAAAATGTGGGTGGTAATTCGTCTCTACCTAACCCTCCAGGGATAAAGGCGTGATTATTTGTATGTATGTACGTACTCATCGACTGAGCGATTCTTAAAAAATTGAATTTTCGTCAGTAGGTAGATTTTACATTTATTGAATAAAACACTTTGTACTTTTCCACTATATTTTATTTTATATCTGACCGGTTACGCCTCACGGCATTCTCAATGGTTTGTCTTATTCAGTAATATTCTTATCAGTTCTCAAATGTCTTATTCAATATGTGTAGCAGGTTCTACCAAGCACCATCAATCAACTGTATTGACAGCCTTTTACATAGTAAGCATAAGAAAGATTTTTAGGAATTTCACTACTAAAGTGATAAATGATACCTATCTAACCACTTCTGGCTGCAAATAAACATAAACATGTATTTCAAATATCCCCCAAAAGGGCGTAAAATAAGGAAGAATCATTTGCAAAGAAGACTGACATTTTCAAATTAATAATAATTAATATCAACATTTGGAATTCCGTTGGTGGCGTTACAATCGAATGTAATAGAACTTTTTTTACGAAATACTTACCTACTTTTTGTTTTTTACGTGCGCAAAATCCCCACGGATACCTCCCCACCGGAGCCGGTGGAAGAGGTTATGTCGGACTCGAACCGACTAAAACGCACGCCGCCTGTGGCTAGTTTTGGTTGTCGAAGATGAGGTTGACAGGCATATCCCTCGCACCCCGGCCGACACAGGGCATTGCTAAGATGCCTAAGCCGACCCAGGGCCATCTCTCACGATCTGGCCCTCTCCTAATACTTACCTATTTAACTCCCGGGTGAAACCAGGACCCGTGTTGCTAGTTTTAATAAAAACATCATTGCTTACTCAGAAGTTGGTTAAATACGACTACTAAAATTTAATTACATTATATATCTTGAAAAATTAATCTATTTAGTCGCTGGTACAGATAAAAAAAGTGCTTTATACAACGTGTTACAGAAAGGTGTGGTCATATTCGAGGGACGCATTACGTGTGATATAAATAAATTTTCCGCGGGAGTATAAACACCAATTTACTTTGTATCACGTAGATAATTAATTTTCTTTTTTATCGACCATGTGTAAGCTAGTGGAAATTGTCGACAAACGCACAACACTAAAAAACTAACCAGGGCTGCAGCAGCTGCAGCGCGCTGTTACAAATGAACTCTACGGTTTGAACCCGAGTAGGTTTACCAAACGATCGGATTTGATAGGCCCTGTCTCAATATCATATTACTTACTTTGTACCTAAACAATTTTTTTTTTATATCGGGCAAAGAAATTCTGAAACAGCTTAAACTTGTTAAAATAGTATTAAAATAAAACAAAATTTACTTTTAGCAATAATAAAACATTTTTATGTTCCTGAAATCATCCATGCTAAATGTAAGACTTGTCTCAAAGATACCTTAGGTAAAAGTTAACCTACATTCAATACCAGGAGTCGTGGACTATCGAATTTCCAGCCACGCCCCTTAATATTAAACTAATTAAAATTGGTTCCGTACCCAATTTTATTGAAATGTTATGCAAAAAATAAATTTTCGGTTTTTATTCAACTTCGGTGGCAGACAAGCACACGGCCCACCTGATGAGAAGTTAAATAGAACAAAATTCCAAGTTGTTGGGTAGGTACACGATAAATAGAGATGCTTGGTTGCGAATCTCCGCAGCGCAACTGCGCGTGAAGACGGCAGCACACCTCCTCTCCCAAAATCCCGACCGAGGCAGGAATGCCCCTGTAAAGGGATGCTGGGTGACTCTTCATGTGTGCCTGAGTAGCATAGGACACAGTGGAGAGCAGACAAAGCCTCAAAGGGCTGGTTGAGGAGCCGCCCCTTTTCAGGGTAAGATGAGGATATCGTACTTTTCCATACGGAATTAACATGGCAACAGGTTCGAAAACAGGGTTGTTTTCCTCTCGCATCCCCGCACGCTCTCGTCCTTCGAGACCAGCAGGAGGTTGGACAAGGCGGTATTTCCGCCCAATTGAGCAGTCCGACTAGGGAAGTACCTCCGCCCAACAGAATACCGCGGCCATAATAACTTCGTGTTGTGTTAGGGTAGCTAGAGCTCACTGGAGAATTCGTGCTGTCAGTAAGAAAACTAAAGGCATGTCCTGCTTTGTCTTCTACACTGACGGCACAGAAACTCTGTGATTACAGGGTCGGCAGCGCGAGTGCGTTCCCTCTGGTGTTACATACGTTTATAGGCCACGATAACCAATTTTCATCAGGTGGGCCATGTGCTTGTCTGCCACCTAAGTGGTATAAAAAAGCAGCATCCGCAACACTGTGATCGTTACACGTTTGCCTTAGTTTGAGTTACGTAGTTATTTATTATCGGATTTTTTTGAGATTTGTTTGTTCGTTACGTTTGGGAAACCAGGTGTCATGATAATGCGCACAATGGCGCACAACATAAATAACGGCAGTGTACAAAAATGCACACAGAACTTATTAAGGTATATCATGTCGTACCCGGATAACATAACTCTAAGAGGTCCTTCATAAGTGTTCGTTAAAGTAACATTCATTGCGGTACCCTAAACTATTTCATAAAATTAAAATATCTTCTCTTTCACTCCAAATCGCCACGCCCTTTATTATGATTGGTTCCGTACCAATTTTTATTTAATACAAAATCTTTCTTAAAGCATTAAAAGGTATGGTAAAGTGAACAAAAATATGTTCAAATACCAGGATAACATAAAATGTAAGAGTCGTTTCTTCAAAATTTTTGAAACAAGATTTTACGGTACCCTAAAATAATTGATACGATAAAATCATTTGTTATTTTTTTCCTATACCTAAATAGGGTGAACTGACTAGTATTCGACCATGGTCACAATTTTATTATTTTCTGCATTCTTAGTATCGGATGTATTTCTACTGAATTACATACTCTTTTTTAATAACAATGTTGTTCAGTCAGTGGGTCGTATGTTTGTTTGCCCACCCGTTATTGAATGATACGAAAATCACGGCGTCGAAAAAGTTGTCTCTTACATAACAACAGACAACGAGTAGATTGAATAGTAGCTGCGATTTTTTTTTCAGAGTAAGTACATAACTCTGATTTTTATTAAATTTGAGCGCGATAGTCCATTCATTGTCCAACCCAAACTCAATGCGAGGGGGTTTCTGCACTTGAAAGAAGCACAAAGTCATAGTTGAAAAATCCAGATTTAAATATTAAAATAAAATTTTTAAATGGACGTAAACCTGTACCTCTACCCTAATTTCATAGGTAATACGTTCGGCCGCGGAGTCCTTTGATGAGACCGCGATGCGTGGCGGCGCTTTTGACACGGACAATCGGTGCCGCCAAGGACATAATATTTGGCGCCAAAGTGCGTAAAACAGTAGGCATCAATGTTGCCATAACTGATTTTATAAAATCTGTAGATGGCATGTTAAAAATAGTAGAAGCAGCGTAGATTTCAAATGAAAAAGTGGTAAATTTATTAGTAGATTAAAATGTATTTTTACGCGTTTATGCTTTTTAAAAGATAGAAGACGAAATCCGGTTCGTTTGTTTTGCGTCTTGTCACCCGCAGAGTAGGTAAGTCTTGTCATATGCAAAGAAAAATATCGTGACAATTTTATGTATTACTTATTTCCTGATTCCTCAACTTTTTCTCCTCTTTCTACTCTGGCTCTATCTCCTCTCGGTATGATTAAAACTTGTGATTTTCAGTAGAAAGGCCGACCTTAACCACTGAGCACGAAGCTATCATTTACTTTTCAGTTCAGATTTTTAGCGCGAACAGATAGCAAAATGTACCTAGGCAATGTACTTTTTAGTAGAAATAGAATATTGTTCTGAACAAAGGGATTGATTTAACCATTAATTAGTTAACTGCAGGTTTTTCAGTCATATTTACCTTAAAAATGAAAGGAAGGTCTGTGGATTTTTCAAAATTCTACGTATTAAATTAGATAATTAGAATTAGATAGATTAATGGTTGGCAACATTCGTATGTACCTACTTGTGCCGACTTCTTTTCTGTAGGTTGTTTACATGTTTATTTGTAGACTAGTTGTTGTTCTGTTGTGCAGTGAAAATGTCGGTTTTTAGTAATAGCGAATATTAGATGATGCTTTGTGTTGGCGCAGCTGATGGTAGCTTGCGAAAAGCTCGTCGGCTGTACAGTGAGATATTTGTGGACGGAAGACTAGAGGGTGACCGTCGGCGGTTTCCCTCTTTGGAGTGTTTTAAGAAGATGGTGAACCGCCTTCAACACACTGGAAGTTTTCGTGGCGACCTTCTACGACGCCCACTGCTTTAGACGATCGTATTCTCGAGCATTTTGAAGTAGACCCGAGTACGAGTAGATACCCGGCGAGCTGGAACGGTTATCAGAGTGAAACCCGTTCATTTCAAGGGGGAAGTTCGCGCGTATTTAAAGATGCGTTTTGATCAGAGGATTGGGCGTGGCGGTGAAGTGAGAGTCGCTTGCCCGGCTTGGTCCCCGGATCTCACTCCGCTCGACTATTTTCTCTGAGGTTACGTGAAGAAAAAGTGTACAGTACAGCATGTGACAGCAGAGAGAATATGGAAGCCCGAATATCAGAGATTTACGTAGCGTAACCCCAGATATGTTTCGAAGCGTGCGTGGTAGCATGTTACGGCATCGAGCAACGAGCCGTTGCGCGTTGCTATAATTTTTTAAACGTAGGTATGCCTTGGAGTTTCACGCATACTGTGGCGTCATAAACTCCATTCATGTGTACATGTACTTGTTATGTTTTTGTGGCCTACATAAGTGATAGTTTAAACTCCTTGTGTCGCGATCGTGAAGTGATAAATTAGTGCGTTCTTATGACTGTACCAGATCAGGTACATCACCGTTTCGCTGTAAGGAGAACACGCCCCGGTAAGTGATAGTCAAAATATCTCTGATGTAACCTGTATCTAACTATACCTACGATTGGTAGGCCGGCTACCAGGCGCACAGCTGAGATTAGAGATTTTACAGAGGTTATTGAACTGAATTGAACTTATCGCGAAAGAACAAAATACAATAGTGTTGTGACCTACCGCTTTTGCTAAATATCGAAAATTTTAACGAATTTAACAATTTTGTAAGACGACTAACGATGTCATCACGTTATTACTATTTGTACATTGGCCGGTGCATATCGACTGGTTATCAGGCATGTGTAACGACCCTTAAATATGACCACACCTTTCTGTAACACCCTGTATAAAGCCATAAAAAAAAATTATATCTTAAAAAAACATGTGAGCATAATCAAGATAGCAATAACTGTTCAGAAAAAAAGAGACGACGCCTGTTGAATGTTTTGTTTGTGGAAAAAGCTATAGGTATTCATACAACGGTTTGGGACTTTTGGCGATGAAATCATGGGAGCTTACTATTTCTGCCGACGTTTCGGATGCGTTGCAGCACCCGTGGTCACGACTTGACTAGCTTGCTAATCTATACGTATAACGTCAGGGTCAGAACGATCCTGACTAGTCTAAAAAGGTTTTTTTTTTTCATGTAATATCTTTTGGAAAAATCACTAAATTCAATTTTACGCAATAAAATTATGCTTACATAAGAATAAGAAAAAGAGTAATTTATATCAATAGGTACACTATAAATTTCTCCTTATAACAGTCCTGGAGAGTAGGTATTAAGAGCAAATCAAATTGATTTAAACTGTATTATCGTCCAAGCTAAAGGTGTGTACCAAATATCAGAACAATTAATCAACAGGAAGGGGCTAAACCAAGGCATTAAGATAATTTTGAGTACTTTGTCAAGATCAATCTGATGATGACTGTACATTTTTTATACAACTTAGGTGGCAGACAAGCACACGGCACACCTTATGGTAAGTGGTTACTATGGACGTGTGCAACACCAGAAGAGTCACACCCGTGCTACCGACCCTGTAAGAACGAAGAGTTTCTGTGCCGTCTGTGCAGAAGCCACAATCAGGACAAGCCTTTGGTCTTCCCACTGACAGCACAACAACTCTACAGTGAGCTCTGGCTACCCTACTCACCGCCGGGAACACAACACAAGGTTATTATGACCGCGGTAGTCTTTAGGGTGGAGGTATTTCCCCAGTCTTGTTCCCCAGTACCTATTTTTAAGTTGCAAATATTAAATAAGTACCTACGTAAGGTTCTGCTCTGTGCCGTTCGCGCTAAATTTCTGTACGAACTTTGCAAATAAAAAGCAGACAACCGAAATAATATTTGTACAAGCTTTGCCCTCATTACGAGGTTTTTGTTGTATTGATATTTTCTTAACACAAATGGTTTTAACTACTCTATGAATATATCAAACTGTCAGTCGAAAGGGCTACGGTAAACCGACCGCAGGACCAAAGTCAGTTTTAAAAAATCAAAAGGTAAGTTAGGTTTTTTGTTTAAAATGGTACGCAAGTGTTTTGTTTGCACAAAACATACATGTAGGGTATAGTGATATTTAATATATTGTACTAAGTGTAGGTATTTGTAAATAAACCAGTCTGTATTACCGGCTATCGAGGTTTCATTGTTCTTCCCGATTATTATCCGTAAATCCTACTGGCGACGAGAAAATTAGTGATTTGTGCAGTTATTTTTTTTTATTAACAGTGTAATTAGCAATAAATAATTAAAAATGCCTATCGGGAAGATCGAACAGTTTGACCTAGCGAGTAAAAAGTGGTTGGCGTACCTACATTAGGCGCGTGGAACAGTTTATGTCTTTAAATGATATTAAGGCGGAACTGCGTGTAGCCACTTTGGTGACTCTAGTGGGGCCAACGACATATGATTTGATGTGTGATTTGTGTGCCCCCAACCACCCGGAGACCAAAACATTTAGTGACCTGGTTAAAATTGTCGGCGACCATCTTGAACCCAAGCGCTCGGAAATCGCAGAGCGCCATGTATTCCGTCAGAGGCGGCAAAATACTGGAGAATCTTTGAGTGAATATTTACAGGCACTTAAACATTTGGCATCAACGTGTAACTTCAGTACCACCCTGGAAGAAAACCTCCGCGATCAGTTCGTGTCAGGCCTGGGGAATGATGACATGAGATCGCGCATTTTCGCAGAACCTACGGTTACGTATAAGAAGGCGGTAGAATTGGCGTTA
Source organism: Eilema griseolum (assembly GCA_963662185.1). Taxonomy (NCBI): domain Eukaryota; kingdom Metazoa; phylum Arthropoda; class Insecta; order Lepidoptera; family Erebidae; genus Eilema; species Eilema griseolum. The sequence goes on along the minus strand of OY759256.1, from coordinate 8,141,620 downwards.
GCGCTGGAAGCGGCCGAACGACATGCACAGACCAGCGTTGCGAACGCGGCGGGTGAACCGTCGCTGGCGTCAAACGGCGCGCATCGCGTGTCCGAGGGATTGCATCGAGTGGGGACGGCGCGGCGGAGGCAGTGCGGCCGGCCCGCCAGCGCTCGCCCGGCCGCCACGCGGGCGACAGTCGCGCGTCTAACGAGACGTCATCGGCCGGCGAGGGCGTGCGGAGATGTTGGAGGTGTGGCAGAGGACATCGTCAAGAGATATGCCGTTTTAAAAACTATTCGTGTGATGCGTGTGGTAAAAAGGGCCATATTAAGGTGATGTGTAAAAGTACGACGCGCGACAATAACAAGGAGGTTTCGACACAAAAACGTGTGAATAACTTTCTAGACAACAGCGATAACGACGAATCGGAGTACGACTTCTACAACCTGAGCGTGTGCGGGAAAAATGATAAACCGTATATGGTTACGGCTCTGGTGAACCGTCGAGAGGTAAACTTTGAACTGGACACTGGCAGTAAGTTGTCGACTATTAGTTTAAATGATTTTAACAAGTATTTTTCAGATATGTCCGTTATTAGCAATAACGTTACCTTGTATTCCTATGTCGGCACTGTGATACAACCGGTAGGATATATCTATGTGAATGTTGTCCTCTGGGAACACACGGCGGAGAGGTTGAAACTATTCATAATTAAAAACGGCGGGCCGCCACTGTTGGGTAGATCTTGGATTACTAAGTTACGTATTAGCACAATAAACATTAATTATTTTTTATTCAACATAAGTGACACCGGGCACAGTGGTCGCAAGAGATGCACCCCTCTCCTATAAAGTACGACTTTCCAACGGTTGTGAGTGGCAGCGCCATATTGATCAGCTGCTGCCACTTAAGAAGCGGGTTTCGCGATATTCGATATCGAATACAGCAATCAGTAATACGGAGTTGCCAGAAACCTCTAATGATGTGCTCCCCGCCAGTGAAACTTGTACCGAATCTAATGTTGTCGACACTCTAGAGAATAGTGAGTCGAAATTAGTGATCAGTAATGAACAAAATACGAATCCGGAACCATCCCTAATCTGCAAGGAACGACCTAAACGTAAATGTACTTTTCAGGGTAAATACCCCAAGTCCTAAAGGATTTTAAATTAGTTTAAATGTGGCATACTATACCTACTTAGTTTATTAAAAAAAAAAAGTCTCTTTTATATTACTTTTATTAGATTCTATGTACCTATGAATGTAGTTACATTATGTGTATACCTTACTATGTATATTTTCATACATTATATGAAAATTTAAAGGCCTCCCCCTTTAAATTTTCATATAATGTGTTGTGTGTGAAAATTTGGTAGGTGGTTGTGTGTGTAGTGTAGGGTATAGTGATATTTAATATATTGTACTAAGTGTAGGTATTTGTAAATAAACTAGTCTGTATTACCGGCTATCGAGGTTTCATTGTTCTTCCCGATTATTATCCGTAAATCCTACTATACAAACCATTTTTTTTCTAACACTATCTTTATTGAGTTACTTCTCACTACCTCCATTACCACGGCAAACTTATAAAAAATCCGTTTTCTAATATTTTCTCCGCCATTGGATTGCGGATGCCAGACGGGAAGCCGATAAAATTTACGTTTAACATAGCGATTCAATCACGTGTTTAGGAAATTGCTAAGATGCATAAGCCGATAAGGAAATGTGAACTCGTCAAGTTATTTTTTTTTTATATAGAACTCACTAACTTGACCTCACCTCGCCTGATGGTAAGCTAAAGGCAAAGACTCAGGAAAGAGGGTCACCATTACAGACACTAAGTGTTACAATGGTGGCACTCAGCTTGGCGGCCTCATCAGATACTTTTACACGCCCCGCTTAAAGGCCCCTGGACTGTAGGAAGAAGGAAACACGTGTTCTGGTAATGAATTCCAGGTCTTGGTGGTCAAGTTCAAATTCATTCTGATCTTTTTTACCTACAGGGTAGGCAGAGAATAATAAAACTAGAGATTATCACTACATAGTATAAAACAAAGTCGCTTTCTCTGTCCCTATATCACGTACAGATAAATAGACAAACAGATAAACAGACAAAAATTCCAACAAACGTTGTTTTGGCTTCTTGTCTTTTCTTGTATCCTTTCCATGTACAGACATCGATCGGTTACATACATAAACATAACATAAACTCACACCTATATCCCCCAAGGGGTAGGCAGAGGTGCGAGCACCCACATTTCGCCAGTTTATGTTTAGGTCCCAATGTAATAGGTGGCGAACCTATTGCCATTAACCGGGCACTTATAAATCTGCGACAAATACAAACAACTTCGAAAAGCATCGAAAAGTCAGTGGTGTGTGCCATGGTAAAACCTGGGATCGAACCCGTTAAATTGAAAAAAATGCACTTTACAGCGCATCATCACAGCTTTTCATCACACTTTGGAGCCCGAGATCTGGCATCGTACTTTTTCTTTTTATTTCGCCAATCTTGACTTTTGCCGAAGCAACTCATCCACTCTTCTTGGAGAAGGTTATAGCCTATTTAACATCACGTTTCTACCCTTAGGAACAGATTAATATGTAAAATCTGATGACGCGCTGTGCTCATCCACAGCGTCGGTAGCTCAGTGGTTAAGGAGTTGGCCTTACGATCGAGAGGCCCCGGGTTCGAACCCTGGCCATTACACTACCGACGTGAAGCCACTCCTAGTACAAGCAATTTAGCTTAGATGGAGGATTTAAAGGCAATATTAGCAATTGAGATGCTAATAGTCTTTAAAATAAAGCTAGTAGGTAATGTATATATACATATATATATAGCCGCGGTAGCCTAGTGGTATGGGTAATGGACTGCTGAGACGAGGTCTCGGGTTCGATCCCAGGTTTTACCATGGCACACACCAATGATATTTCGATGCTTTTTGAAGTTATGTGTGTATTTATCGCAGGTTAATAAGTGCTCGGTTAATGGCAATAGGCTCGCCACCTATTACATTGGGACCTAAACATAAACTGGCGAAACGTGGGTGCTAGCACCTCGGGGATATAGGCGTGAGTTTATGTTATGTGTTATGAAATGTAATATAGGTCTTTATTCTCCAAAACTAAGTACATATAGATATGACAATCCTAATCAGTTCATAAATAGCTGCTATAAATGGTCTGGTCAATCAATAATGACACACTGACCAGACATTGCATTTGTGAGATAACGATTTGAATTTAACAGATGCGCAAGCGCATATGGGTCACGTAGTCACAGGATACACTTGAATGGAAATACTGTTTTCGTTTGCAAGGATTTTAAAGTTGCCTAGTCAATCAATCCATCAATTAGCCCACTGCAGTCCACTGCTGGACATGGGCTTCTCCCAATGTGCGCCATTTTCTCCGATCCTCCGCCTTCCGCATCCAGTCTGTCCCAGCCACCTTTTTCATGTCGTCCGTAGCCTAGTACTACTTGGTAATAAAACGAGATGAAGAGCTGAATATCGTTCTGGAATACAGATGTTAGTGTTCAGTTTCTGTGGCATAATACCGGCCTTATTGTTCCCAGTTTCCGTAGGATAATACGGGCCCAGGTGTTCGCAGTTTCTGTGGCATAATACAGGCCTACGTGTTCGCAGTTCCCGTGGCATAATACAGTCCTAAGTGTTCACAGTTTCCGTGACATAATACCGACCTTAGTGTTCAATTTCCGTGGCATAATACAGGCCTCAGTGTTCACAGATTCCGTGGCATAATACCAGCCTTAGTGTTCAAAGATTCCGTGGCATAATACTCAGGAATCTACATTATTTAACAAACTTACAAATTATGCCTGGGCATTTTTTCTGTGCGATCAATACTTTAATAAATACGATAGGTCAAAGTTAACAAAGCTTGTAATTCGCAAAAAAATCAACTTAACTTGGCTTCAGAGAGACTTTTTGGCATCTTAAAGAATAACTGCACCAAATTTTAAAACTATACGAATTATTTCATCTGATTTTTTAAATCTTCACGTGCTATTTCTATGAGCCCTCTAGACAGGGTACAAAAATTTCACCTTATATAGTTCCATTCCTCTTTCTCACAAAGAAACTAACGCTTATAGCACGCCATGGTAAGCTGACTGGCCGTATGATTAAAACGATTGAAATTGGCTGAATCTTGAGTTACGTCACATTTACAGTTGTTACATATTTACAGTGGTAGTGTTGGTTCGGTACTTGTGTTTATTTTGTTCCTCTTGACGTCATTTGGTTATCGTCTTTGGCGTTTTGATGGTCTTTTTATTTATTGAAGCGTCAATAGTGTTTCATTCTTAAAGAAGCATTTCACAAAAAACAAATCGAGCAAATCTATGTTTTTACCCGATTATATACCAATTTTCCTTAGAATGTATTGTTCTGTTAGGCCAAGTGGCATACGATCGCAGTTATCCTCGATATTTTTGGTTTAATACATTTTAGCGTGTGATTTTTCAGTAGATAGTCGGGTTTCAGTTTCAAACTTAATTGTGATTACAGAACTCTAAACGTAATTGATGGAATAATTTGAATTTTGGTCAAGTCTTTACTGTTATCCCAAAATGCCCACGGGAATTCGAAAAATTCCTGTTTTCGTACGCACAAACAAAGCCCTAATAGAGCGTGGCATGTTTAAGACAGTTACTGTTATTAGATACTATAAAAATATTTAAAAAATGAATTAATGGATAGAGATAATTTTATAAGTGGCCGGTCAATGGCAATAGGCTCGCCACCTATTACATTGGGACCTAAACATAAAATGTTAATGTGGCGAAATGTGGGTACTAGCACCTCTGCCTACCCCTTCAGGGATATAGGCGTGAGTTTATGTTATGTTTATGTTTTCTTAATAATTCTGTGAAGATCTGAAGAATCCTATTTAAAGACGTGATTTTATGCATATAAAATAGTGTACTGAAAATTAAATGGAACGTTATTAGAAGCATTGACACTAAGTGTGAGACACTAGTGACATTTAAGTATTAGTTACAAATACAAAGATACAAATACAAAGATAGAATTATTTTAATCTATGCATGCAAACAGAATTCAAAAGCAAATCAAACTTTGCGTCTCGCTTTCAGTCCATGTAGATGTAGAGCCTCAATACCTCATTTGCAGATCGGAGTCTGCTTTCACAGCTCTTACGGGAACTACCACCATCTGACCTCCAAGCCTCCAAACTCGACTGTCAATGAGTAGGTGTATCGGCTTGTAGGTGAGGCATAAGATCCTTCTTTACTATGGTCGTATAGGCAGATAAAGACAGTCTTAATTATAATTCCAATTCAGGTACTGGGTAGTACCAGCCGGAGCGTGAGGGATATATGCCAGAGACAATCTCACCCTCAGCAACTGAAACCCAAGATGACGTGCGGATTTAGTCGGTTCAAGTTCGAGATAACCAGCCCGTTGAGTGCGATGGGGGAGGTATGGAGGTACACCCTTATATCTTATACAATATCCGTACTTTAAAAAAAAGCTACTAGGTGGTTTGCCTTTTGTATTAACAGAATATTAGGAGTTTTCTTTAAGCAGTTACATCATGGTCGTCTTACAATGACTGGATATGAATTATGTATTGTATTGTAGTTTGTAGCACATTGTAAGCACCTGACACCTGACACTAGTTTTCAATTTTGTACGACACAAGCCACGTGATTCCCGGCATAGTAAAATTTGAACCAACTCATCTCTTCTCATGCGGTGTCGTACAAGGCGACTAAGGGATAGGGCTGTTTACCATCGGATAGATATATACAGCCCAGACTCAGCCTCAGATGCATGGCTTGAGTGAATAATAGTGCCAAGAAGACAATAGGCTCTCACCCTATTACGTGGGACGGAATTCAATGATTGGTGAAATGTGCGTTTTAATTCACCTCTGCCTAACCCTCTGGGGATAAAGGCGTAATTATATGTATGTATGTATGTACGACGCACTTGAAACTTCAGCTTAAACAATACTGAAAGAATTCCGAAGTAATCTCGTTCAATGTTAACAAATAGTTCTTGTTCCTTGCGGTTCTAAAGTTGCGGATGCAATGTTCCTTGGTAGCCCCCCAGATATTGATTGATTTGCTTACAATAGACCCAGGAATGGACGGGTAACCAAATGCATGTACGTGATAAACGGTAATCATACTTTTAAATGGATTTTGAATATAAAATCAGATGCGGTTTAGTTTCAAAGGTTCGTTAGAAAATAAAATGTCTTGGTACTTATATATATACCTGCTTATGACTGCTTGAACAAAGATCCCACAACTGTCAGTCAGAACACGTCTCTATTATTCACATACCTCAGATACATGCACATATTCAATCACACATTCATAGAATATAGATGACCAGTAATATTCACTCTTAAGACTATATACAAACCATATACATAGACGCAGCAATAGTCATTTCAAAGCAACGCAAAAATGGCTACTATTTCGGTATAAGTTGACCTATACACATATTACATGACATACACACATTGACAGTTTAAAGAACAATATTGACACATAAAACGCATAGGGTAGCACTAGGTAATGGACTGCTGAGACGAGGTCTCGGGTTCGATCTCAGGTTTTACCATGGAACACACCAATGACTTTTCGATGCTTTTCGAAGTTAATGGCAATAGGCTCGCCACCTATTACATTGGGACCTATTATATTGGCCGTATGCTTTTCTGCTAACCAAGTGGTATAAAAAAAAGAATTTTTCAATTCCAACCAGTAGTTTCTGAGATTAACGTGTTCAACCAAACAAATAAACTCTTCAGCTTTTTAATATTGGCATAACTAAATATAGCTATGATTAATATTTGAACATGGAGACGGATCCGGTGGCCGAGCTTATAAGCTATTCAAAAAATAATAGAATGACGCATCAACATGTCATACATAAGTCGTAATAATCGTATAATAACGACACATTTGTGGTTATTAGTCATATATTATCGTCAGTGTCATAGTCCATGTCATACTTGTACTTAGGTGCTGGTTTCTTTTTGTCATAATCTGGTGTACACGTGTTTAATGACTAATATCTTGCATGCTAAATCGTCCCTATTTTTATGGGTTATTTGGTTTAATAAATAGAAGTATCTACTAGTTGAAGAAAATTTAGTTTGTACGTTTTGAGTAATGAATGAATTAGTAATGATTTACATTCCAAAAAATTGCTTAAAATATGTAGGACCTTTTTGGATCAGTAGTTTTCCACAAAATGAAAATAAACCGTTACTGAAACCATTGAAGGGATGAAAAAAAGTGCCGAATAAATAATTATTTGTAAAATACGTATCTGCATTTAACCATAACAATAGTAATAAATATTAAAAATCTATAATGCCTGTAATATTTTTGAATATTGCCCAGGAAATATGAATGAACTGAACTTTTTGTGCCTAATGGCAAGTAAATACGCAATACAATAGGTGCTTACAGACTCTCAGTGGCTACGGAATCTTGTTAAAATGTACAACAAATGTAGTACTACTCAAATAATTTAAAATGCTTTTAAATGTTATTTATTTCATTATTTTTATGTTATTTGTAAATGTTTGTGTTGGAAAAAAATATGATAATTACACGCTGTTCAGAGCTATCCCAGTAAACCAGAGCCACATCGAATTCTTTACTAACCTCGACAAATATTATGATATCAATTTCTGGAGAAGTCCGGGTGTGTTGTATCGAGCTGTAGACTTTGTGATCAATCCTAAAGACCAATCAAGATTCTTACGGGAAGCTGAAGAACATGGAGTCTACCTCACAACTATTATAAACGACGTCCAGGTAGCCTTCGACAAACAAACAGTGAATACTTATATTAGGAGACAGATGGATTCTTTCAATTGGGAGAGCTATTTCCGCTTGTATGATATCTATCACTGGTTAACGGATCTAGCCAAGAAGTATCCAGAAGAAGTAACGTTGCAAAGTATTGGAACTACGTATGAGAAAAGAATTATAATGGCGGTAAAGGTGTTAATGCAAGGAAATAAAGGTAGTCAAAGACCTAGAATAATAGTAGAAGGAGGAATTCACGCAAGAGAATGGATTGCACCAGCGTTCGTAACCTACTTAATAAATGAGATTGTCCACGCTAATACGACCGATGACGTTGTCTTGAAAACTATAGCCAATTATTACGAATGGTACTTCGTTCCCGTCCTAAATCCTGACGGCTATGAGTACTCTCACACTACAGACAGATTATGGAGGAAAAATAGAAACGGTAAAGGAGTTGACTTGAACAGAAATTTTGATCATGCATTTGGAAAAACCGGTGTCAGTTTTAAATCACAATCAGATCTCTACTGCGGAAAAAGTGCATTTTCTGAAAGAGAATCCGAAGCAATGTCATACTTTGTTGAATCGAAAAGTGCGAATTTGCAGTTTTACGTCGCTTTTCATTCCTACGGACAGTATATGATATTACCTTACGCTAATTCTAAAGAGCATACGGATAATTACGAAGAAGTGTACGCCAAATGCATAAGTACGGGACAGCAGATCGCCAAAAGATATCGTACGAAATATGAGATCGGAACTGCTTATGACACTGTCGGCTACTTGTCTTCAGGTGTGAGTGGTTGTTGGGTCAAAAGTACCTATAAAGTTCCATATGTAGTAACGTTTGAACTGAGGGATAACGGTTATGATGGATTTGCGCTTGCCCCTTCTAAGATCCTTCCTACTTGTCAAGAAACCATGGACGGCCTACTGGAGTTCTTCAACCCTTATCGGGCTAAACTGTTTTACATGATAGGCGATGCGAACCGATTTTACCAAATGTCTGCGCTAACGATTTTGAATGTATTTTTATTTATTATACTTAATATGTTTTGATTGAGGAAAATTCTAATTTATATTTTTAATAAAAGCTCTAAATGTATCCGAATATCATATCTCTAATAAATTGGATCTCTGGTAATCGAAATGTGTTTAAACTAAGGTCAATTATAGTAATATAGCGTAAGAAAAACTGTTTTTATTAGTACCAACCCATTTGCAACAGGATAGCCACACAGTAGGTAAAACCATGAACGACCTCCGCCCCCCATGAGCGCAGGCCTGGGGGTGACAGGTGGAGCCGCCTGTCACCCTGGCAGAAGCAGGCCGCGGCGGTGGCCAGATCGTGAGATATGGCCCTGGGTCGGCCGGGGTGCGAGGGATATGCCTGTCAACCTCACCTCCGGCAACCAAAGCCACCTACAGGCGGCGTGCGTTTTAGTCGGTTCGAGTCCGGTATAACCTCCTCCACCGGCTGCGGTGGGGAGGTATCCGTGGAGATTTTGCGCACGTAAAAATAAAGTAGGTAAAAAAGGTAGTAAGTACTATGCTATTAATATCATAAAATATAATTTATAAAGATTTTTAGATGTGTTATTAATCTCTGTTCTCTTCTATTTAGCGTTAACCCCAGTAGCATCAGAAGCTTCACCTCGAAGTCTGGGGTTCGCTTTACCGGTCCAACTACGGTTTTAGCTGAACCTCGACATTTTCCGTGAAAGGACTGCCATCTAACCTCCTAAACAAGTATATTACGTATCAGTATCAAACCCTGAGTGGGTTTTTGTAAAAAGCAGTCGTAAGACTAGGGAACACACTGCATTGTTTAGAGTAGGCTCTGGCGATTGTACCAAGTACACAGCCACGAGGTGTAAAAAAAAAAAAAAAAAAAAAAAAAAGCCTCGTAAACAAATGGCGATATCAAAGCAGTATAGTTAGACCAGTTGTTACACCTTTTAATGCTCCAACTACCCGTAACGACTACCATGGATGTTTCTATGGCAGTCGTTATCCTTTTGTAGATGTTTATCATTCATTACGCTTATATGGCTGAACCGATTAATCTAAAACTTTGTACAGGGATAGGTGATATTTTGTTTTATGTCTGGAATAGGTTCCCATAGTCAGTCCGACAGTGTTGGGCAAATTTTAATCGTATTTAAAGTTGCAATTAACCCGACTCGAAATTAAACCCTGTACCAAGCTGTCTGGCCAGCGTGGAAACAGTAGGCCAAACCCTCCCAACATTGGAAAAGTCCTATGTCCAGCACTAGATTGCGATGGGCTCATTGATTGATTTATTGATGGATGAACGAGTGACCTATGTCCATCAGCAATAGACTGATAGACAAATAGAATCAATCGATTGAGGCATGCAATGAATCTCGTCCCGTTTCTTTGCTTACGTCATTGTTAATTAATTAAGTAATTATTGTCTTCACGAAGAAATATTGTTACTTAGAAAGCAATAATTGTTTCTTATCGTTTCTATTAAAGCAGCAACAATGGACCGTCAACATAAAAGTAAATTGTGTACTTTGCAGATAATAAAGTTGTTAGTTTTATTGTACGGTGTGCAAACACACCTTGACTTTATTGTGCCTGTTTAGCTCTGTATGCAATATATGTTAACTTTATTAGCTGTTATATTAAAGAATTGTTTATCGAAAACATTCATACCTTTCAAAGAAAAAAATATATTTTATCATCATAATACTCCGAGTCCTTTTCCTAACCGGGTTAGGAAATAAATAAGGAAAGAAAAAGACAAAATTTGGTGGTGAAGGTCAACTTCCCAGTCTATTTCACTGTCCATTTTCTTCTTTCTTTATAAAAGAATATATTCTATACAGAACATTAAAACGGCACTTACATACACACACACATAAAATCACGCCTGTTTCCCATACAGGTAGGCAGAGATCACGGAGCTCCATTTGCTACCATTCTGACATACCACTCTCGCATCATTCACTCTCATTACATTCTTCATGCATGCTCGTCGGCTTAGGGTATTCCTGACCTGCCCCTTTTTTAAAACTTCTTCGATTTGATCCAGGTATGTGCGTTTAGGTCTTCCCCTTCCAACGGTATCATCCACACTCGCCTCATAGACCTGTTTCGTTAGTCAAAAAACAATTACAAAACGTTAAAAATAATAATCAATATAGGTTGCGAATTTTAAGGCACCAGAAAGAAGTTCAGAGTTATTTAAATGTCTAATCGTTAGGGCATCTGATCGCTATAGGTAGTATTGGGTATCGTGAATGTCCGCAAGTACAAAACCGTTCTATGCTTGTTTTTTTTTTAAATATTATTCCAGGCAAAATTTCTAGTCTGAAAATTGCAACTCAATTTATTTGAACTTGACCGCAAATATTTTGACTGATGAATTTCGGCTATAAGATCTCATTATATAGATTTTAGTAGGGTCAGTGTAAAAGTAAGCAATATATCCAAAGCTGCAAGCTAGTTTTCGATAAGATCATCCAAAAAAGTTAATACGAGTCCAGTTTAGATTACCAGTTCTATTTCTCTACAATTTATTATAATTATCACATATTATAGTTGAAAGCCTTTATAAATTTATTATTCAAAACAGGCCTATCTCTTAATTTGAAATTTATAGCCATCATTTTCGTTTCTATCACGCGCCGCCGAACCATTAATTCACATTTGATATATTTATATTTATGGGTGTTTGAGGCCCCGCTAAAATGTAATGCCCAAGCCAGGACCAAGCAATGATGTACGAGATATTAAGTAATTTGGACTTAATTTTAAGCGAACGGCGAAAGACATCCCAGTTTGAATCCCAACCCAGCATGAGCTAGAACTTCGGCCGTCAAGAAGGCCCAAAAATCTTAATAGTGGATGCACCTCCGCCCTACAGAATACCCCGGCCATGATAACCTTATGTTGTATTCCTGGCGGTAACTAGGGTAGCCAGAACTCACTGGAGAGATTCAGTGCTGTTAGTGGGAGAACCAAAAGCTTGTCGTGCCGTGTCTTCTACACTGATGGCACAGGATCTTTCTGTGCTTACAGGGTCGGCAGCGCGAGTGTCTCCCCTGGTGTTGCACACGTCCATAGACCACGGTAACCACTTTCCATCAGGAGTGCTTGAGGTACTCATCCTACTAATGGCTTCGATAGCTTAGTGGTTAAGGAGTCAGCTTTACGATCATAACATTTACTCACTACTTTACTATTACGTCCATTAGCACTACCGACATGAATCCACTCCTCACACAAGCAAATAAGCAGCTGGAGGGGTAAACGAGAATATTAGTAATTTCTGTTAGTTAGCAGTTAGTTCCCGGCAGAGTAGAATTCGGACAGATATATACAGCCCAGACTCAGCCTCAGATGCATGGCTCGAGTCAACAATAGTGTCCGGAATAGGGCAATAGGCTCACCTCCTATTACGTGGGACCGAAAACAATGATTGGTGAAATGTGGGTGTTAATTCGCCTCTGTCAAACCCTCCGGGCATAAAGGCGTGATGTATGTTAACGAGTCCTAGACCTAGGCAAACGGAAGGTAGGACGCCCCCTAGCCAATGGACTGACGACCTAAAAAACATGGCTGGGACAGACTGGATGCGGAAAGCAGAGGATCGGATAAAATGGTCCACATTGGAGCCTACAGAGGCCTATGTCGAACAGTGGACTGATGTGGGCTACTTGATTGATTGATTTATTTCAAAATAGAATAAAGGCCAATATTAAGCTAACACTGGCCGTTTTAACGCTATATTGAAATACGGAGAATTGAAAACCGCTAAGCAATCAGTTTCGATTATCACGTAAACTCGAATACAATCGTACTATTCACGGTATGCAAGCGTTAGCTATTTCGAGATTACGGGCGAAACTACTTTGTTGCTGACCTTACACAAAACACATCATATAGCAAAATTATCGATGATGTAAGCCACAAACGGGTTGTGAATCGAACCTGTTATGCATAATGATTCGTACGATGTTGAGTAATCGAAATTATCTCCTTTGAGTTTTTATTTATATCTTTTCTAAAATTCAAGAATGAAGACTGTATGTATGTACGTACAGTCGCCAAAGTTATTCAGTCGCACTTTTTCGTTTAAAGTTTTTATTTTTATTTTTTTATACAACTTAGGTGGCAGTCATGCACACAGCCTACCTTATGGAAATTGGTTACCGTAACGTATGAACGTGTGTAACACCAGTGGAGTCACACCCGTGCTGCCGACCCTGCAAGAACAGAGATTTTCTGTGCCTTCAGTGCAGAACACAAAATCAGGACAAGCCTTTGGTCTTCCCAATTACAGCACAAAATCTCTCCAGTGAGATCTGGCTACCCTACTCACCGGGAACACAATACGAGGTTATTATTGCCGTGGTATTCTGTAGGGTTGAGGTCCTTCCCTAGTCCGACTGCTCAATTGGGATGGAAATGGAGTGGAGGACGGCCTCCACCAATCACACTCCTCACACAAGCAAATCAGCATAGCTGGAGGGGTTAACGAAATAATTTTTCCTTCACGAACGATTTAATTTAAACAGCATAAAATATTGTGACCCATATCGCAAATATTATGCAGAATTAATTCCGCTGTTTGCGATAAATATTTATGCAGTGGAACGTTCTGTCTGGTACAAGAGCTGGCATACGTCCAATTATAATTTTGACGCATATTACTTAGTACTAAGGCAGCGGCCCGTACGCATGCGTTTTGATCAAAGGAGTTAAGAATACCTAAAGTAAAAATAAATAAGATCATACTCCAGACTAAGCGATGACAAATGTTATCGTATTTGTCTGATAGTGCTGTTTTAAAATAGATTTAATCTTTCCAGTAATAATATTTGTTTCCATAACACTATAGTTCTAGATTCCATAACAAGCTAGTTAAACTATGCTTACCATGGGTCTAGATAGCGTTTGGAAAAAAATTACGCGCATATGGAAAAGGTAAAAAACTCGTCATTTAAAGAAGAATTCAAAAATTCCACAAAGTATGTTGTTGAATGAGTAACGACATTATTGAAGAATTTTGTGGAATGCCTATGGGTCGGACCCCGGGTTGCTTGACCCCGAAAGTTTTGGGGAGTTAGGCATACACAACATAAATATATATATATTTTTAAATAAACATGTACATTATACCTCGTCTATTATGTTATTGTATTTTAAATCTACATCCCTAAAATTGCTTTCTGGCTGACATGACGTCATCAATAAAATATGACGTATTAGCGCCTAATTTTTGTTCGGAGTTTTAATCGTTGACGCTAGAACAAAGCTATATTAATGTAAATTAGACAGTTCACTCACAGTGAACCACTTGAGTGAACTGTCTAAAATACAATAATATAGTGGACGAACAATAAGATGTTATATGCAAACAGAAACAGAGATAGCCTAGACCTAGCCATATACTGGTATGCTTCTCTAAACCCCACCCTAGGTTGCCTTTTGCCGTAAAGTTCAGTCAGTTCAGAATATTGTAGTATACCTTCTGTGTTAAAATTACACAACATTAAAATATGTTTAACTTCACCGCTTCTAATAACCTTATTATAATTCTTATCAACTCTTAGGCAATCAATTGCTATACATACATACATAAAATCACGCCTGTCTCCCATAGGGGTAGGCAGAGATCACGGATCTCCATTTGCTACGATCCTGACATACTACTCTCGCTTCATTCACTCATTACATTCTTCATGCATGCTCGTCGGTTTAGAGTACTCCTGACCTGCCCCTTTTCTAAAACTTCCCCGATTTGGTCCAGGTATGTGCGCCTAGGTCTTCCCCTTCCGACGGTACCATCCACACTCGCCTCATACACCTGTTTCGTTAGTCTTCTTTCATTCATTCTCTCAACATGACTAAACCATCTCAACATTCCTCTCTCAATTGCTATATACCGCTATATAACCTCTTAATACACATGCAATATGTAACCTACTTACGACTTTGTGCATACAGTTTATGTGTATGGGTAGAAATGGGTAGAAATAATTAATATGTAAACTATGTACAGTACAGTACCAAGGTTTTGATTTGTGCATATCAGCGAATCTAATAAGGCCACATTGAGCGATTATGTTAAAAATTAATAACTTCATGAATTTCCAGTAGATCTAATAGATTCCTATAAAATTCGTTAAATGGTCACTAATATGAGCAGAATCACGATAATTAATGTACTAAACAGATCCTAATTTCTTGTAAATATTGCCGCAAGACAAAATATTATCCTTATACGATTCCAATAACGTAAACTTTTAGACCTGCAGAAAGATTTGATTGTTTTGGTTTCGGAACGTTCTCTCTTTCGTACATCGCACTGACAGATTGAGACACTATATAGAGCAGTTAAAACCATTTGGACCTCACTAATAAAAACTTACACAGGGTAAATTTACAGCTGCAATGTCAACATTTTGTATGGAAATTTTAATAGCTGACGACAATGGTCGTAAGATACATAGTAAGTTCAAACATAAAGATAAGCTGCCCTTGGCTTATTTCCGCCTTTGTACAATTATACCTATTATTTCTCCTAAAAGTTTAGTAAACAAAAATAAAAAAGTTGAGTTTCCCACAGGGTTAGATACTAAATTATCTATAACTACGTTAATACAAAACACGGTTATTCATAAGAATAACAAAGTACATATATTATTGTCATGCATATTACTATAACAGCGATTGAGAGGCACGTTTCCTCTCCATAATCGATGTAAACAACTTAAAGCGAATATCTTCATGAGAGCCTTGTCGTTACGACATTATGCTCATTAAAAAGTACATCTAACGCCATCTAGCGAAGAAAGAGTGAGCTACTTGTAAATTAGTCGTTAAAGAAAACTCCGTAAACGCATTCTGTTGAAAAAAAGACTGATTTTAACATATCATTGCAGATGATCAGAAACTTTGGATTAATATTGTTGGTTGCCTAGTGGCGAAATGTGGGTGCTAGCACCTTTGTCTACCCCTTCGGGGGTATAGGCATGAGTTTATGTTATGATGTTATGTTATGCCTAGTGGTATGGATAATGGATCGCTGAGACGAGGTCTCGGGTTCGATCCCAGGTTTTACCATAACACACACACAATGACTTTTCGATGCTTTTCGAAGTTATGTGTGTATTTATCGCAGGTTTATAAGAGCCCGCACCTCAGCCTACCCCTTCGGGGATATAGGCGTGAGTTTATGTTATGTTTAGGAATATGATCATTTATATATGTTAACTTCCTTGACTAAACAGGAAGTACGAAACGAAAAAAAATGCATCCAACCATCCTTGTCTTTACATAAAGGCACGCACGTATAGACACATAGGCGTCAAAATTCATGCGGTGAAAAATAATGTGATTGTTTCTTTGATTGATTCTCCTTTCTCGTCCTACCTCCTCACCCTTGTACTCCGCAGACGAGGACTCAGTTGAGCGGATTAGCTATAACGGTATTCTTAATATGTCTAAACTCACCAGTGTCGCCAACAGCCTGGCTCAGCGTGTTCTCAGTGACGGGTCGCAAGGCCTCGACAGCGCTGATGTAGCCGAGTCTGTCCGAGATAGCGCAAGCTGTCTGACCATTCTGTAGGCAAACATATAAAATCATTATCATAATCTTTAAAGCGATTTACCATTGGGTCGAAAAGGTTACAGTTTGGAGCCCGGACTTATTGTTTTTGATTGGTATGTCGGCTTTTCCGGGAGCAACTCTTTCTGATCTCCCAACCTCATCTGTTGTATAGTAGGAGCACTTATCGGTGAGGTTGACTTCGGCTCCGTATGGTTTGATATGAAAATATGAAATAAGAAATAGTGTATACTTACTGCAGACAGAGCGTTAGGATCGGCGTTGCTCTTCAATAGCAACTGAATGATGAGCGTGTGGCCCTGCTGTGCCGCCTGGTGCAGTGGCGTGAATCTGTTACAAAAAGTTTGTTGATTGATTGGATCTTATTTATGTTTTCCTAGTCTCTGGATCTGGAAAGTGCGTTTGGGACGTAGAGACTAGATAAATTGGTTAGTTACTTTTGATATAGCTGTAATTTTTGAAGTTAAAACTTCTTTAGGTGCTTTGGGTATTATTTTATTTTTTCTTTCAAAACTATTGAAATCGTGACACTGTTACCGTTCTCGTTCCTGACACGTCTTTATTTCTCAAACCTACGAGGTGGCCCTAAAACGTTATAATATAGCGCCACCTATTAAATGATTTGAGAACCATCAAATACAGTGAAGTATCCGATAGATGGCGGTTTCACCAATTTCTTTTATTAGTATATTTAAGTTTATATAATACTATACTATGGCAACAGGCTCGCCACCTATTACATTGGGAGCTAAACATAAACTGGCGAAATGTGGGTGCTAACACCTCTGTTTATGTTATGTTATAATACTTAGGCACAGGGCGCCTATTTATAATGTCATCTGTATGCCAGTTTAAAAAATATTAAGGATAGCCGTGGTCGTACAAAACAATACATTCTTGGGAAAAGTGGCATACGACTATTTTCTTGTTTAATACTTTTTAGAACGCGATTTTTCAGTAGTAATAATAATAATAATGACGTTTTTATTGTACACCAATTACACATTACACCAGAATAAGTGATACAGGTTCCGTGGCACGTACAGATGGCGGCCTTATCGCTCTGCGGCAATTTCTTACAGGCAACCATTTCCAAAGTCGGGTTTTAGTTTTAAACTTAATGTTTTGTAGAAGTTATTAGGGTCAGACGTACCCATGGGCGGCTTTCGCATGTACATCAGCATCCGCAGCCAGCAACGCTTTAGCCGCTGCGTGATGTCCGTGGTGCGCGGCGGCGTGCAGCGGCGTGTACCCGTCACGTGTCCTCGCCGACACGTGTCCACCCGAACCTAATAGCGCTCGCAGTACGCCCGTACGGCCTTCAGCTGCTGCCAGGTGCACTGCTGTCAGACCTGCCGACATCATTTCTTTAGTAATATGCCTTGCGGCAAGACTTTAAATTAGTAGTACGTCGAGAGAATATCTGAAGAGGCGAAACTTCTATGTCTTATGCGCAAGTAGCATCTAAGAATGTGTGTTTGTGTGTGAAATGAAATCGTTTATTATTATTCTAAACATCTGCCAAACTGTACAGCTGTGTTGGCAGCTGCAACTCACGTCGAATACTCGTTTTTCTTTTCACATAGGTGCACTTTTATACCTACTTATTAACAAAATAAAAGAAAAAGAAGCAGACCGAGACGGCGGTGCGATTTGCGCCCTCCCTTTTTTCAGGGTAAAGGTGGAGACGGCATAGTCCCACAGCCGAGGGCGTCTTCTATGGCCTTGGGGCAGTCCGGATGCGCGAGGGATATGTCAAAGGCTACCTCACTCCTGGCAACTTAAGGCCTGAGGTGACCGTGCGGTTTAAGTCGGTCCGACATAACCACCCGATGGTATATGCGATTGGATTCCACACGTTCAAAAAAATTAAAAAGTGAACCACATACCATTATTGGCGGGCACATTGACATCCGCGCCGCGTTCGATCAACATCTCGACGCAATCCTCATGGCCCTCCTGAGCAGCCATGTGCAAGGGCGTGAACCCAGCCTTCGACTTAACACTTGGATCCGCATCTGTATACAAATATACACGTTTTAACCAATTCTCACGCATTCTCTATTTCGAGATCTTGCGATAGTAATTGAAGAAACAAATCGTGAATGGCAAGAACTGTTGATTGAAATTGATATACACAAGATGCAACTTTATCTGTAGAGGTATTTTACCTGAAAAATAAACCCAAATTTACACTTGTTTTTTTCATTAAACCACACTTTCATTGTTTAACACCATCTCGTAAATCTTTAAGGTACAGTCAGCTTCAGAATAATCTTGATTTTGACTTCGACTCGAACTATACTCACTGAATACCAAAAATTCAATTTTGTATTGGCCATCACAGTCAAAATCTAGAAATGACAATTAATTCACGAAAGAAACGAATATATAACCATCCCCTATAGACGTAATAAGAAGATACATACATACATATATACATATAATCACGCCTTTATCCCCGGAGGATAAGGCAGAGATGATATCACACCCACATTTCACCAATATTCGGTGCCACGTAATAAGAGGTGAGCCTATTGCCGTATTCCGGGCACTATTGTTGCCTCGAGCCGTGCATCTGAGACCGAGTCTGGGCTGTAGATATCTCGCTGATGTTATAGATACAAAATGTGATTAAATGACATTAAGTAGGATCATATTGAACACTGCAAAGATATCATTGGCCGACCTGCTACTGATCGCTAAGATGTTTTAACTTTTAACCACTCTAAGAAGCCAATAGCCAATAAAAAATTGAATTTTAGGTAATCAGATAAAATTTAAGTACTTGGATTAATATGATGCTTACTCTCTCTGCAACTATTGTTGCATTTAGTACCAGAAACGTGTACAAGATGGCGCTAAAAACAAAAATACCGAAACGCAATCTCAAATGTGCTATAGTTACATAAGTAGTAAAAAAGCTAGCCACCACAGTGAAGCTCTGCACTCACCATGTTCGAGTAGTGCGAAGGCGATATCGGGGTGGTTGTGTCGGCAAGCGATGTGGAGCGCTGAGTGGCCGTTCTTCGCCAACGAGTGAGGCGATGCACCTACGAAGTAAGGGTACTAGCTTACTGGACTAGCTACTACTTTAGAAAATCGAAAATAGTGATGAGAAAAAGAATGTGGCATAAAAAGAATGTGTTTTGTGAATCCATAAATTGAATGAATGATTCCAGTCAGCTGACAGTAGTTGTCAAGTAAAGTGAAATAATGATTGTTGTACATATTAGGTCTTTACCTATGAAATTGCCGCATGGAGGAATTACAAATAACAAACTCGTGAATCTTACAGATTCAAGAGTTTGTTATTCCTGTAATACTTCCGAAATGATAATAAATTTGGTATTACTTTTTTACAGCTATCACTTTTCAAAAATGTACCTAATATAAGTGTTTGTTAGCTTAATGTTGTCTCATTCATACAAAAAAAAAACCGTAAAATTTGGATTTGTCATTCCTAAAAAAATACAAAAATATTAGTACTGAAAATTGGGTTGCCGTCAATTTCTTCAAAAAACTTGCAATTTCATTTGTAACGACCTATTACAATACCATATTATGCCGACTTACTTAGGGGGCCACATATCGAAGCAGTATCTATTGCGCACACAGCAAATACTGTTTTGCTGCTCTATATTTACGCAACAAAATTTCTTGACATCACTTGTCAAGAAGCATTTTTTTTCTTGGCATTTTGCTGCGTTTAATAAATGCCGTCCACCATGTGTGGCCCACCAGTATGCTTTATTGTTGTAAAGCATGCTTATAATTTCGTATGTACTGTAAGAGTGAATGAATTAATTTGAGTACTGTGCTCCCTTTTTAGTATAAAAGAGTATATTTTGTATGTGTGTGTGTGAATAAAGAGTGGGCATTCATATAATACAAGTATTGCATGTATAGGTACATCTTTAAGCCTGGATTTTACCAATGTTGGAAACAGTAATCAAGGCGAATTAAACCGCAATTCCGTTTTACTCAATTTTGTTTAAGGAAAACGTCAGAATTTAATATTATATTTATTGATGAAATCTAGCCTAATATTTAGTTTTTTTTGTATGTACAGATGAGAGAGGCCTAGTCCAGCAATGGACTGCGATAGGTTAGTTGTTATTTGTTGTTATGTACATAACATAAACTCACGCCTATATCCCTGAAGGGGTAGGCAGAAGTGCTACCACCCACATTTCGCTAGTTTATGTTTAGGTCCCAATGTAATAGGCGGCGAGCCTATTGCCATTAACCGGGCACTTATAAACCTGCGATAAATAAACACATAACTTCGAAAAGCATCGAAAAGTTATTGGTGTGTGCCGTGGTAAAACCTGGGATCGAGCCCGAGACCTCGTCTCAGCAGTCCATTACCCATACCACTAGGCTACCGCGGTTATATATACAGATGTAATAAATTCTCACATACCTTTATCTAATAACAGTAACGCGATATCTGGATGCCCGTAATAAGTGGCCATGTGTAACGGTGTGATGTGTGAGCGTCCCGGCGCGTCAGGAGCGGCGCCACGAGCGAGCAGTAGTCTCGCAACCCCCGTGTCTCCGTATTTAGCAGCCAGGTGCAGTGGGGTGAAGCCTTTACGAGTTTCTGCTTCAATAGGTGCATTGTTGTCGAGGAGAATGCCTGCTACTTCTTCTTTGCCTGGTTTAAAAAGTGATTGGTGAGGTGCTGGAGTGATTTATTTAGGTTTGTATTGCGAGCATAACGTAACATAACAAACTCACGCCTATATCGTCGAAGGGGGAGGCAGAGGTGCTAGCACCCACATTTCGCCACTAGGCAACCAACAATCTAACTTGAGACTAAGGACGGGAAACAAAAATTTGTGCCCTTCAATTCACAAGATAAATAAATAAATTTTGTACACATTCTACATAACGCTATCCAGACCTATGGTAAGCATAGCATATCTAGCTTGTGTTATGGAATCTAGGAAGCGGATAAACATATTAAACTTAGATACTTTTTTTTGTAAATACATACATGTTGTTACAACTGGCAGATATATCAATTAAACTAGATTATGTATTTATTTTCATTTTTAAGAAATTAGTAAACAGTTATATATGACGTCAATTAGACTACGCCTCTCCTGATGGTAAGCTGAAGGCAAAGTCTCAGTAAAGAGGGCCACCATTACTTACATATACCATGTTACAATGATGACATTCAGTTTGACGGCCTCATAATATGCTTTTTTCACGCCCCGCTCAAAGGACCTGGGACTGTAGGAAGGGAACACAGTGAGCTGTTAATGAATTCCAGGCCTTAATGGTGCGACAAAGGAAAGAGTCTCCGAATCACTTGGTTCTTGATCGGCCCAAATATAAAACAGTCAAATTCGACCATGAAGAAATCAGGTTTCTTCATGGTCGGCAGCACGAGTGTGACACCCCTGGTGTTGCATACGTCCATAGGCCACGGTAACCGCTTCCCATCAGGTGGGCCGTGTGCTTGTCTGCCAACTTAGTGGTATAAAAAAAAATCTGTAAAATGACATTGAGAAAGCTTGTATTTCTTTTATATATTAAATTGCATATAAATCGTCACGCTCGCAATAATCAGACGTGTACAGTGATGGAAATAAAGCAATACAAGTGTCAATATCAGCAACGCTTTCTTGTACAACGCTAAATACTTCGTATATGGTTACACTACGATAATACAAGATGGAATTTTATGAACTGTGAGATCACTACGTACATCTATGTGTAGGAGATAGAAAACGACGGTATTTCCGTCCCAATTGAGAAGTCCAACTGGGGAAGTACCTCCGCCCTATAGAATACTGCGGCCATAATCGCCTCGTGTTGTGTTCCTGGCGGTGAATAGGGTAGCCAGAGCTCACTGGAGAGTTTTTGTGCTGTCAGTGGGAAGACTGTCCTGATTTTGTGTTCTCCACTGACGGCACAGAAACTCTGTTCTTACAGGCCCCGACCCTGTAAGAGCAGAGAGTTTCTGTAAATCCCCTAATGTTACACACGTTCATAGGTCACGGTAACACTTTCCATTAGGTGGGCCGTGTGCTTGTATGCCACCTACGTTGTACAAAAAATACAGTAAAACTTCGTCCCTTTTTCCTCGGGACCGCGGTTCAACACAGAATCGATTACCAACAGTCAGATAAATTATAAACTAGTGAGGTAGATTCCAATTGGTGACATGTGTACAAGGTGCTTTTTTTTTTTTTATATACCACTTAGTTGGCAGACAAGCACACGGCCCACCTGGTGGGAAGCGGTTACCGTGGCCTATGGACGTATGCAACACCAGGGGTGTCACACTCGCGCTGCCGACCATGAAGAAACCTTCTGATGCCCCTCTTGAAGAACCCCATATTGTAGGCGCTTGGGCAAACCGCAGCAGGGAGGTCATTCCACAGCTTGAGTGTGCGTGCGTACATTCTATCATCGCACCTCTCGCCATAGCGAGAGGTGCGATGATAGAATGTAGCTACGGGCATCATGTCAAACAATTCATCTGAGCACAAACGATTGTATAGGCGGTAGAACACACACAGTGAGGCAAAATCCCTCCTAAGGCTTAGAGGTTCCACACTACCTGTGAGTATGGGATTGTCAACCAGCCTCAATGCCCGGCTTTGCACTGAGTCGAAGGGGTCAAGCTGGTATGCAGGTGCTCCAGCAAAAAGATGACAGCAGTACTCCATGTGAGGCCGGACCTCTGCTTTATAAAGAAGGAGTTGCTGCCCCGCAGTGAAGTACTGCTTCGCCCTGTTGAGCACTCCGAGTTTTCTTGATGCAAACTTCTTGATGTCAGCTTCTTTACAATTTGGTAATCTTGGCACTGGAAAATGGAAAATGCTACCAGCCTTTGGTCTGCCTCCTAGACTGTGCAACTGGATTGCTAGTTTTCTGCGGGAGCGCCGTATCCGCGTCCTCTGTGATGGACGGGCTTCGGAGTTCTTGCAAATTAATGCTGGCGTACCGCAGGGGTCTGTATTATCTCCCGCTCTCTTTCTTCTGCATATCAACGACATGCTGTCCACCGGCAGCATACATTGCTATGCAGACGATAGCACCTTACACGGGAGTTATCACGGACAACCTGCGGCCAAACAGTCTGATATCGTGGAAAAAAGACAGCTTCTTGTCACTGAACTGGACCGGATCTTGAATCACATTTCTCAATGGGGCTCTGAGAACATGGTCGAGTTCAATGCCAAGAAGACGCAGGCTTGTGCGTTCACAGCAAAGGTATCTTCTTTCCTTCCCCTTCCCACTCTTCAGAGCACGCCACTGCCACTGCAGGACAATCTCAATATCCTAGGCATGGATATTCGCTGCAAACTGAATAACAGAAATTACATCGAGAGCATCATCAAAACAGCCTCGCGGAAACTCGGACTCCTAAACAAAGTGAGACGTTTTTTCACGCCGGAGCAGCGGTGTCTTCTCTATAAGACACAAATTCGCTCCTGCGTGGAATACTGCTCGCATCTCTGGGATGGCTCCGCGAAATACCTACTAGATGCTCTCGACAGGTTGCAGCGACGCGCGGTCCGAATTATTGGGAACCCTGAGGTCACGAACACCCTCGAGCCTTTGCAGATGCGTAGAGATATTGCTTCCTTGGCTGTATTTTACCGTCTCTACCACGGTGAGTGTTCTGACGAGCTCTTCCAACTAATCCCACCATCTCCTTTCCTACATAGGACAACACGTGCAGGCCTTAGATGTCACCCTCACACTGTGCAGAATATACGAGCAAGAACCAAGCGGTTCGGAGACTCTTTTCTTTGCCGCACCACCAAGACCTGGAATTCATTACCAGCACACGTGTTTCCTTCTTCCTACAGTCCCGGGGCCTTTAAGCGGGGCGTGAAAAAGCATCTGATGAGGCCGCCAAGCTGAGTGCCACCATTGTAGCACTTAGTGTCTGTAATGGTGACCCTCTTTCCTGAGACTTTGCCTTTAGCTTACCATCAGGCGAGGTGAGGTCAAGTTGGCGTGTCCTATATTAAAAAAAAAAAAAAAAAAAAAAAGAAAAAAAAACACCCGAGGAGAGCCAGATCGAGAGAGATGGCCCTGGGTCGGCCGGGGTGCGAGGGATATACCTGTCAACCTCACCTTCGTCAACCTAAAACGACACACAGGCTCCGTGCGTTTTAGTCGGTTCTAGTCCGACATAACCTCTCCCACCGGCTCCGGTGGATTATCCGTGGGGATCCGTAAAAAACTGTTAAACAACGCTGGCTTGGTAATGTTTTCACTATAATTACCGTCATCGTTCACGCATACTTTACAGATCCTATTTTTTTTTTTTTATAAACTCACGCCTATATCCCCGAAGGGGTTGGCAGAGGTGCTAGCACCCACATTTCGCCAGTTTGTTTAGGTCCCAATGTAATAGGTGGCGAGCCTATCGCCATTAACCGGGCACTTATGAACCTGTGATAAATACACATATGACTTCGAAAAGCATCGAAATGTCGGTGTGTGCCATGGTAAAACCTGGGATCGAACACGAGACCTCGTCTCAGCAGTCCATTACCCATACCACTAGGTGACTGCGGTCCTATATATACCTTATATTATAAAAAAACCCCAAATTGTACTTTAGAAAATATTTCAGGAAAGTCAATCTAGGCCCCATTGTCGATTATTAATGTATAACGTTATCTACCAGTGGTAGAGAATACACCAAGTAACCCGCTTCTTGACGGCTTCCCAAGTGGACGCATGATAGGATCGTGGTATTTTTTATCAACCGTCTTCCCTCTTCAAAATGTTAACTCATCGTCACTATTCTGTACTTACCTTCTTTAGCAGCAATATGCAGTGGTGTGTACTTGTCCTTTGTCGTAGCTGTGACGTCAGCGCCGTGTTGAAGGAGTAGCGCTGCGATGTCGCCGTGACCTAACCGCGCTGCTACATGCAGTGGAGTTTGTTCTTCACGAGCTCGGGCGTCCACCTGTGAAGTTGGTGATTTATCATATTTAAAAATATAATAGTTTTAGAGGTTCGTTTTCGTTTCATTTTATTATCTCATCACATCTTCACGACCTTCACTGAATTGAAAAAAAAACCGGGTACTTATAAACCTGCGATAAATACACACATAACTTCGAAAAGCATCGAAAAATCATTGGTGTGTGCCATGGTACAATCTATTATTATTATTAGACCATTACCCTTACTTACAGTGGGGCTGGTCCATAGCTTAAAAGTCGCGCAGCGGGCTATGGAGCGAGCTATGCTTGGAGTTTCTCTGAAGGATAGAATTCGGAATGAGGTTATCCGACAGAGAACTAAAGTTATCGACATAGGCCTCAGAATAAGCAAGTTGAAGTGGCAGTGGGCTGGCCACGTTTGCCGAAGGACCTATGGCCGTTGGAGCAAACGAGTCCTAGAGTGGAGACCATGAGAAGGTAAACGAAAGGTAGAACGCCCCCTAGCCAGATGGACGGACGACCTGAAAAAGGTGGCTGGGACAGACTGGATGCGGAAGGCGGGAGGATCGGAGAAAATGGCGCACATTGGGAGAGGCCTATGTCCAGCAGTGAACTGAGGTGGGGCTGATTGATTGATTACCCATACCACTAGGCTGCCGCGGTTTCACACAAGTATAAAACACTTCAATAAGCTAACTTTAACCAACCTTAGCATTGTTCCTCAGCAGCACCCTCACGAGGTCAGTCTGGTGCGCCCTGGCGGCGAGGTGCAGCGGCGTCTCCCCGCGCGCCGTGGCGGCGTCGGCGGCCGCGCCCGCCCCCACCAGCACCAACGCGATGTTCATACAACCCATGAATGAGGCCACGTGAAGGGGCGTGAGACCGGATTCTGTTGTTGCGGACTTGCCTAAGGAATAAATTAAAGATTGTACGCATTCTAAGAATTATGTTTAAATAGTAATTTAAGTGTTTGTCAATAAGGTTAGATGGTAATTTTGAAGGAAACATGGTATTGGAGTCTTAAAGTGCCGTTTTAATGGGTTTATGTACCACTAAGTTGTAAACAAGCACACGGTACGGCACGTACAGAGTAAATCATTTTTGGCTTTGACTTTGGAATACAATAAAATAATAATAATAATTAATATTCCACGACATTCTACACAACGCTATAGACCCATGGTAAGCGTAGCTTAACTAGCTTGTGTTATGGAATCTAGAATGCGAATAAACATACTTAGATACTTTTTTTTTGTAAATACATATATATTATACATAGAAACATCCAGACCAATGCAAATATACATATTCATGAATACGAATATGCATTGAGCGGGAATCGAACCCGCGGCTCCTGCATAGCAGTCGAATGCTCTACCGCTACGCCACAGAGGTCGTCATATTATATATAATACGATTAATTAAATAAATCATTATCAACCCGGGCGCATTTGAGGTCTTCACCTTGGAGTCTAAGGTTCGCTTTAAATAAAATGTGGCTGCCGTCTGGTCTCCCAACCTGAGTTCTGGTTAATGGCAAACATATCAGCCTCCGTCTTTACCTAACGACTATTGACAGCCAGGACCTATTATTAATGTGCCTTCCAACGCTCGGAAGCACTCAGACGAACTACCAATAAGCGTTCTCACAGCCAAATGATAACCGCGCCTAAGTACCTTCAGTAGTTTAGGGAAACTAAAATTGTATTTACTATAAATTACTATAATATACATAGAATCGGTTTTGTACTACTATGTTTTAGTCAATAGTCTAGTCATTTGTGATAATTCAGCTGTCAATATCAGGCAATCACTAGCAGTCGTGAGAACCGTTGCGAAGAATTTGCCTGCGACTGCGTTAAATTTTGATCGCAAATTTGCTCTTACGTTTGCCACTGTACCCAATATAATAAAGTACCCAATATTAAAGTACCCCCCTATTATGAAAAACTATCGTAAACGTAACGAGAGAACGGAGATTTGCGATTGGCCGCCTGCTAACACCACCGCCCTACACTGCTTGTGTGAAACCGGATTTGGGAAAATTTGCAATCAAACTTTCAACTAACCCGACTGCTGGGGTGCGTCTTATAATGTACTAGCTGACCCACCCCAGCTTCGCCCGGGGTATATTTTGAAGCTTCATATCCCTTTGAGCCCGTATGTTTTAGTCTTCAAAATATGTATGAAAAATTGCCGGATTTGTTAACATTTATTATCAACGCTCCGCTCCCTTAAGTAGTAGCGTGATGATATATAGCCTAAAACCTTCCTCGATAAATGGACTACCCAACACTGAAAGAATCATTCAAATCGGACCAGCAGTTCCAGAGATTAGCGTGTTCAAACAAACAAACAAACTCTGCAGCTTTATAATATTAGTATAGATAAAGTCATTTGGTCTAATTTCATTATATTATCGTTCGCACGATCTTGGCTGTTCATGGTAGTGAGACCATTTGCACGAATGTTACCCTCCACGACGAAAAGCAAGGACTTCGTGGGTCTTCCACTTGTGAAATGGCGCCCCCGCCGGGTCCAGGTTCCTACCTGCGCCATTTCACAACATTCTACACAACGCTATCTAGACCCATGGTAAGCATAGCTTAACTAGCTTGTGTTATGGAATCTACAATGCGGATAAACATACTTAGATACTTTTATTTTTATAAATACATACATTATCATACATAGAAACACTCAGACCAGTGCAAATATACATATTCATGCATGCAAATATTTACGCTGAGCGGGAATCGACCCGCACCTCTTGCTTGGCAGTACCATTCTACCGCTACGCAACAGAGGCCATCAAATACCACGCATGTGTTACTAGCGGTTGCCGCAAAACCGCAAAGGCGAGAGAACCGTCCTATCAAGGCCAATATGCTTCTGATAAAATTCCCACAGGAATGAAAGGCTAGAGAATAAAAACAATACTTACTAGCACCATATTTGAGTAGTAACTCCACAACTTTGAGCCTGTTCTTCTTGCAGGCAATGTGCAAAGGGGTGAACCCGTTCAGTGCTCGAGCGTTGGCGTCCGCATTCCTGTCTAATAGAAGCTTAGCGACCTGAAATATTCAAAATCATTTTTAACACTTGGAAGTGGGACTAGTGCTTGTAAACAGCGTCTGTATCGTGCCTTTTGCACTGACGGCACAGAAACTCTGTGCTTACAGGGTTGGTAGCACGTGTGTGACTCCCCTGGTCAAACATCCATAGAATACAGAATACCGTGGTTATAATAACTTCGTGTTGTGTTCCCAGCGGTGAGTAGGGTAGCCAGAGCTCACTGGAGAATTTGTGCTGTCAGTGGGATGACTAATGGCTTGTCCTGCTTTGTCCTCTACACTGACGGCACAGAAACTCTGTGCTTACAGGGTCGGCAGTGGAGTGTGGCTCCTCTGGTGTTACACACGTTCATAGGCCACGGTAACTTTCCATCAGGTGGGCCGTGCGCTTGTCTGCCACCTAAGTGGTATAAAAAAGAAATGAAACGTTTATTCGCTCTGGTACAACAGTGAAAAGTAAATCAACTATTGTGCATGTCATCTTCGCTCTTGTGAGTACTTATAATAATATATTCAATAAACTGAACACCTTACGGATTGCTCAGTGAAGCTTGGTAGGCGTGAACATTAGGAACAGGTTCACAACAGCAATGTAATGTTATATTCCAACCTAATATCATCTCTATAACGATCCAGTACAGCTGATTTTACCTTAACGTGTCCACAGTGAGCGGCGACATGCAACGCAGTGAGGTAATCAACTGTGACGTCATCAATGGGAGCACCTTCCGTGAGTAGAACCTTGGCCGTCTCCACGTGTTCGCCTTGCACGGACATGTGAAGAGGGGTCAGACCGTTCTGAAAAAAAAAGTAACAATAAATTCGAGGTGCAATAGTTTTCTTCTTTATTCGAGTGTAAATTTCTTTTTCCTCCTTTTGTTTGTTTTGACCTTTATGCTAGTGCTTTAGTCGCATTATGTCCAATTCGCAAAATGTTCAGCGGGCTCAAATTGTCCAATTCTCACAACGTCTAATTCGCAAATTGTCCAATTGTCACAACGTCCAATTCTCAGAATGTCCAATTCGCAATTGGCCCAGTTTGTAAAATAGGAGTCGTGCTTGATTACGGGAGGCGTTTTTGACGCTTCAGTCTCATAACGTTCTTAAACCATAAATCGCGCGCCCCGACACGGATAGATATAGGTTAGAAGGGTAATGGTCTCGCAGAGACCTCCGCCATTTACCCTTCGTGTTAGGTATCTTGTGTAATGCAAGAAGAAATAGGAGCCCCGCGAAGAGGGGCTCCGTTGACATAGCTCACATTAGGAACTGGACCAATTGCGAACTGGACCAACTGCGAACTGGATCAACTGCGAACTGGACCTATTGAGAATTGGACAGTTGGACATTTTGCGAATTGGACATAATGCGACGAAGAAAACCTATAGTATTGTCTGCTAATGCATGCAGGTGTGTTTGCTTTCGTGGTGTCCTATTCGCATCCGAATATTTCACCTCGAGAGTCTGGGGCCCGCTTTACCGATCTAACTGCGGATTTAGCTGAACTTCTATATTTTCCAAGAAGCGACTGCCATATGACCTCCACAACCCCAAAGGCGATATCAAAGCATTGCATTTCGACCAGTTGTTGGACTTTTAAGGGCTCCAACTACCTATAACGACTGACAAAGATTTTCGTACGGCAACTGGGGCTGGGCTTAACGTGCTCTCCGAGGCACGTGCATATCAATGCAAATACCTCCATATTCACGCATAAAAATAATTGCACTGAGCAGGAATCTAACCCGCGACATCCGACTTCACAGTTAAATGCTCACCAGGCACGACTACAAAATTTCTCGATGTACAGTCGTTTTAGAAATGAAACTTTCTGCCTTGCTCTTTTCTTTTAAGATATTTTCACACTGCTGCTAGTAATGCGAGTCGCACGTTATTATATCTTCGTAAATTCCTTTTGACTATTCAAATTGATTAAGATATAGAAAAATTGAATCGGTACAGGCCGGATACGAACCTGCGATCTTTCCCTTACAGGGGAACGCTCTGACCACTAAGCCACCGAACCTTTGCCCGAAAGTATCCAAATTCTTCTATACATATATCCGTCTTACGGCGACGGTATGACGGACGATTTAAATAGTTAGCTTATTAAATACTTTAAAATAGGGTTGAGTGCTATTTTTTATTATTATCGTAAACTGTAATGATAATAATGCACTGTAAAAGTGAAACTTTCCTATGACAAATAGTTTTAAAGATATTTGATTTTAAAAATTCAATTTCTCGAACTGCCCGAAAACGCTCCATACACGTGGTGACGTCACAGCGCACTAGCGCGTAGTGAAAATGTATGGAGAGCAAGAGAATATTGCATTTATCTCAGTCTACGTTGCGTTTACATGTACACAGTGCATAATAAGATCTAAAAAGTTGTAAATTTTGCTTTATTTCGATTGTTTATATTTTGACCTATTTTGGGAATTAACAATAATGAAAAGTCATAGTTACAGTTTAGTTAGGCAAAATCTTAGTTTACCATGCATATTTTTAGATAAAATACTAAGACATTAAGAAGTATTGGTAAGAATTCGATGACTCAGGGAACTACCCTATTTCATTCAATCCTTTTGACTATTTCTCTAAATCATAACCGTACCTTTGTTTTGCTAGTAATCGGTGCTCCATGCTGCAATAGCCGAGATACGACATTGCTGTGTCCAGAGCGAGCCGCGCAGTGCAAGGGGGTCAGCCCGTCGCGCGTCACGGCCGCTATGTTGGCACCTGTGGAGATAAAAGATTATTTTAAATGCCTTTTAATACAACAATATTAATACATTCCGATAAGATATGAAATATGAACGACACAAAATGTACATTCCTCCACCGTTAGCCCTAAGAAACTACCTATTGTAAATAGAGGTCACAAAAATACCGCAGTAAAGTTTGTTGCGCTGTTTCTTCTCCACTAGGTATCGTTAAGAAGCGGTGGTAAACTTAGCTTAAGTAGAATTATTATTGACATCAATAACAATTGGCCCGCGGTAACCTAGTGGTATGGGTAATGGACTGCTGAGACGAGGTCTCGGGTACGATCCTAGGTTTACCATGGCACACACCAATGCCTTTTCGATGCTTTTCGAAGTTATGTGTGTATTTATCGCAGGTTTATAAGTGCCCGGTAAATGGCAATATGCTCGCCACCTTTTACATTGGGACCTAAACATAAACTGGCAAAATGTGGATGCTAGCACCTCTGTCTACCCCTTCGGGGATATAGGCGTGAGTTTATGTTATGTCAATAACAAACAATTTTATTGTTCAATTTCAAGTGTCTATCAGCCGCGTCTTACTATAACTGTGATACTTGTATTCTTTCTCCGTCACCACACATTTTGTATTTAGACTGAAAGCAAATCCCAAATGGAGTATGATCGAAGTCTGATGAGCACTTAAAAGCGTGAGTGATGTGCAAAATTGAGCTTTATTTCAATGAGAAAACTTTTGACAGTATGCAAAATCATTCGCTAGTATTTAAAAAAAAAATCTAATGAAGCTTACAACTCTACTTGATATTAAAATATGTTGACTTGCAACAGTCTGTGAAGACTTTACGAGGTCACGATCTATGTATAATCGGTCGTTACGAGGCGATTAGTCATGATTCGGGTAGCTCCGTAACGCGCGAAACGGCCGTGGACGGAGTGACAATACTTCGAGAAGGTGAAGGTCATATCCACAGACTTAGAATAGGCTAGATGTGAGAGTATGATAGTCAGGGCATTAAATATTTATGAGATTTGTTATAGAATTGATAACAGGACACTGCTGACTGAACAGACACCTGACACTCATAGGCGTGAAAACACACTCCAGATGCAAAAACTGCATGGAGGATGATGACCGGCCTCCACCTCCTTGCGAAATGCCCCATGTACTCACTAATAAGATGGGATACTATGGGGACGGACACGTTAGAAACAAGAATGGTGGAACAGATTGTAAGATTCTGTTAAGAAACAGGTAGGTTTGACAGAAGGCCGATATTGCCGGGCGCCCCTTAGGATTCTTAAAAACTCTTCTTTCGGGATGAGGTCCATGAAGGCAGTCCCGTAAATAAAAAAAAATTAAAGAAAGGGGAGAGTAATTTGACTCCGGCTTCTAAAATTCATGCTTTGAATGCTTATGGCATACATAGGCTATCTTAAAAACAAAAAATTACCATTTTCCACGAGTAAGTCGAGCATAGCCAGCTGCCCCCACTTGCTGGCAACGTGTAGCGGCGTGATGTTGTGCTTGGCGGCGCGGCCCGCGTCGGCGCCTGCCGCCAGCAGCGCGCGCGCCACCCCCACGTTGCCGTAGTGGGCCGCAATGTGCAGGGGGGTGAAGCCGGACTTGGAGCATGCGTCGGGATTGTGTTCGTTCTGTGGACAGGTCATGACAAATATGGGTATTGAATAAGAATTTGCACTGCTAGTCTAATCTGGTGGGAGAGGTTATGTCGGACTTGAACCGACTAAAACGCACGCCGCCTGTCATTGTTGGTTGCCGAAGGTGAGGTTGATAGGCATATCCCTCGCATCCCGGCGGACCCAGGGTCATCTCTCTCGATCTGGCCCTCCTCGGTTGCGAGGACAACAGGGCCCCCAACTCGTCCCCGGAAACGGGGAGACGCACAACGCGCGCCGTCGCCGAGTATCTATACTTGAGATAAAAGTAGCCCATGGGCTATTTTATCCATATATGGATAAAATGAAGATCTTTTGAGATCGTTTAGCCGTTATTGCGTGAAAGAGTAACAAACATCCATTCATCCGCAGATTCATCTACACACCCATCCATGACCATTTTTCTTTTCATTTATAATATCTATTCTACTTCCTGCTAGATAGAGAGTAGGATAGTATTATCAGTATTACTTTGCCTGACTAATTTATAAACAGTCTAAACTACTGGAGCTACCACACAATATTTAGAATATTTACACTGAGCGGGAAACAAACCCACGACCTTAGACAGGAGTCGAACGTTCTACTGCCAAGCCACACAGGTTATAATAGGTTACATAATATATGAAAATGCCGTTTTTTTTGAAGAAATTGGAGGAAACCCAAGTTTCAGTACTAACATTTTTGCATTTTTTTAGGAATGACTAATCCAAAATTTATGATTTTTTTTTTTTTTTTTTTTTTTTTTTTTTTATATAGGACACGTCAATTGGACTTCGCTTTGCCTGATGGTAAGCTGAAGGCAAAATCCCAGAAAAGAGGGTCACCATTACTTACACATACCGTGTGATAATGGTGACACTCAGCTTGACGGCCTTATCATATGCTTTTTCACGCCCCGCTTAAAGGACCCGGGACTGTAGGAAGAAGGAAACACGTGAGCTGGTAATGAATTCCAGGCCTTAATGGTGCGACAGAGGAAAGAGTCTCCGAACCGCTTGGTTCTTGATCGGATGTTTTGCACCGTGTGCGGATGACATCTAAGACCTGCACGCGTTGTCCTGTGTAGGAAAGGGGAGGGTGGGACTAATTGGAAGAGCTCATCAGAACACTCCCCATGGTACAGACGGTAAAATACAGCCATGGACGCAACATCTCTACGCAGCTGTAAAGGTTCTAGGGTGTTCGTGATCTCGGGATTCCCAATGATGCGGACCGCACGTCGCTGCAACCTGTCGAGAGCATCTAGTAAGTACTTTGCTGAACCATCCCAGAGATGCGAGCAGTACTCCACACAGGAGCGAATTTGTGTCTTGTATAGAAGACACCGCTGCTCCGGCGTGAAAAATCGTCACACTCTGTTCAGGACTCCGAGTTTTCGTGTTTTTGTGTATGAATGAGACAACATTAAGCTAACAAAAACTTATTACAATTTTGAAAAGTGACAGCTGTAAACAACTAAAACGAAATTCATCATCAAAATAGATAGCTTTTAGGAAGTATTGTTTTTGAAGATCGAATTTAATTTATCAAGCGGCCAATAAAAACAAAATTTAATACAGAGATGTAAAGTCTTGAAATCAACTTCCAAACAAAATATAAATAATGGAAATGGCTGTTAAATTACAGGAATAACGAACTCATGAGAATCTGTAAGAAAATTTCGGCAATTTAATATATAACGACCTAATATTAACTGTTGGAATCACAACTCTAGAAATTATTATAGAGATGCTTCGAAAAAATTTGGCTTTCAGAACACTTACTTCTAGAAGCAGAGTGGCTGCTTTAACGTCATTTTTCTTAGCGGCGATGTGTAACGCCGGTAGTCGTACTTTCCCTCGTGTGTCGGATTCTAGCAGTTCAGCTACCACCCGGTCGTGGCCCTGTTGCATCGCCACCGCTAGAGGGGTGAACCCATCCTGAAAACAAAAGAGACTTGTGAAAAGATGTCTTTACAACATTCTATTTAGGTCATTATCAAAATCTGTCCCAATTTTTTTTTATACCTTTAGGTGGCAGACAAGCACACGGCCCACCTGATGGAAAGTGGTTACTGTGACCTATGAACGTGTGTAACACCAGAGAAGCCACACTCGCACTGCCGACCCTGTAAGCACAGAGTCTCTGTGCCGTTAGTGTAGAGGACAAAGCAGGACAAGCCTTTAGTCATCCCACTGACATCACAAATTCTCCAGTGAGCTCTGGCTACTTTACTACTTTTAACTTTTTAGATTCCTCATTATCTTTTAAATTATTCTCTTGCACTCCATACATTTGCGCGACTGACGTATGACGTTATTCGCAAGTATGATTTTGTATGAAGCATTTTCGGGCGGTGCGAGTAATTGAATTTTCAACATGAAATATGTATAAATCTATATGTCGTAATAATATTTTACTTTAGCAGTTCATTATATTATTGTACAGTGATAATTTTTCGAGAGTTAATAGTCAAATAGCCTTCTCCTTAGTACTAGTCGCATTATGTCCAATTCGCAAAATGTCCAACTGTCCAATAACAATAGGTCCAGTTCGCAATTGGTCCAGTTCGCAGTTGGTCCAGTTCGCAATTGGTCCAATTCCTAATTAGGAATCCTCCTTGATTACGAGAAGCGGGTGAGAGACCTCCGCCATTACCCTTCTAACCTATATCTATCCGTGTCAGGGCGCGCGATTTATGGTTTAAGAACGTTATGAGACTGAAGCGTCAAAAACGCCTCCCGTAATCAAGCACGACTCCTATTTTTCAAACTGGGCCAATTGTGAATTGGACATTCTGAGAATTGGACGTTGTGAGAATTGGACAATTTGCGAATTGGACGCTGTGAGAATTACATATACACGGACATACATAATGCGACTAAAGCCTAGTCATAATTAGAGAATCAGGATTCAGTAGGATAATACATACATACATATAATCACGCCTTTATCCCCAGAGGGTTCGGCAGACGTGAATTAACACCCATATTTCATTGATCATTGTATTCGGTCCCACGAAATAGGGAGTGAGCCTATTGCCGTATTCCGGGCTCTATTGTTGACTCGAGCCATGCATTTGAGGCTGAGTCTGTATATATCTGTCTTATGTAAAACAGTCCTTAGTCGCGTTGTACGACACCGCATGGGAAGAGATGGGGTGGCCCAAATTCCACTGTGCCGGGAACCACGCGGCTTCTAGAATACAGGTCATTTCTATACACTACAAAGCAAAACAGGAGTGATTTATTATAATCTTTACTTT
The DNA here is from genome assembly GCA_963662185.1 of Eilema griseolum. Classification (NCBI taxonomy): domain Eukaryota; kingdom Metazoa; phylum Arthropoda; class Insecta; order Lepidoptera; family Erebidae; genus Eilema; species Eilema griseolum. Next base: position 8,105,545 of record OY759256.1, on the reverse strand, counting down.
ATATTTGGTGAATATAATATTGTGATACAAAAGAAAACACGATCTGGTCTGAACTGGGTTGAACAAAAAAATGGCACCGTCACAGTTTTTTCGCAAACTCACTGTGTCGTGGTACATGATGAAACTATAAATTATTCACCTTCACAAAGATTGACAGTTATTAAATTACATATAATCTAATAATATTACATACATACATTTAACCACGCCTTTATCCCCGCAGGATTAGGCAGAGTGAATAAACAATTAATAATTGTATTTTGTCCCACGTAATAGGGGGTGAGCCTATTGCCGTATTACCGCCTGATGGTAAGCTGTACACGAAGTCTCAGAAAAGAGGGTCACCATTACATACATATACAATGTCACAATGGTGACAGTTTGACGGCCTCCTTATATGCTTTTTCAGGGTATAAATCTTGGACCTAAGTCGCGAGAAACAAGACCCTGACGAGTGAATTATTTTCATACATTTAATCTATCATTGGGGGATTCGGGTTCAGCCACCGCCATAGCACTCCGTGCCATCCTCAAAAGACACCCAAAAATGCGTACTACGCATTGAGCTCATTTTAGATTCAAGATGTGTATGTATGTGTATATATCCAAGTATGATTATGATGATGAGTTTAATAAATCGAAATAGACATAATAAAGAACAACATATTGTGGTCCTTACCTCTGTAGCCAGGGTCTGGCTGGCCCCCGCTGCGAGGAGCATTTTGACGCACCCCGCATGGTTCTCTTGTGCCGCCATGTACAGGGGGGTGAAGCCGGCGGCAGACTGCGCGTCGGCCTTCGCCCCCGCGGACAGTAGCGCCCGCGCTACTGACTCCTGGCCCGCGAGACATGCTATGTGCAGGGCTGTGTTCCCTGTTAACAATACAAAATGCCATTCGTCAAATCATTTTTCACAAGTGAAATGAGAATTGTAGTGTGAATTGAACTGATGAATAATCAAATGAACCCAAAAAGTGATTTACTAGTAGCTGTTGAAGAAGACGCGTCGGTAGGTTCCAGGGTAAGGAGTTGGCCTTACGGTCGAGAGGTCCCAGATGCGAATCCTGACCATTACACTTCGTAAGTGAATCCACTCGTTGGAGGGGTTAGAGGAAATTTTAGTAATTTCGTTCCTAATATTTAAAAATACCATTATCTACACTCGTCGCGTGAGATAAGTTTGATGGTGGCCCAGGATTTACTTTGCTACTCCATTTTATCCTAAGGATTTATAATTTAGCGTATTTCCTATTACCGGTATGACCCTGAAAAAGGAAACTGCACCAGAATCTCGTCTGCTGTTTACTGGCAAGTGTACCGACTGGCAGGTGAAATTAGCTTGGATCTCGAAGATCTTGGTATCTTGGGGTCTGTAGACCCATACCGGGCTTCTGCTTACACTAATATTAGATTTGTAGGTATTATACCTGCAATGCTGCACCCAAACTACACTGGATGCCCCTAAGCAAAATGGATGGATGGATGATCTAAAAAAGGAACCGGGATGGAATGATAAGAAACTGGAGTATTGCATGCTAATGCGTAAATTGGGACAGATCTATTTCCAGCAGTGGAGTGCAATAGGCTAGAAGGTTGAACTGGTTGACACAAAAAATATTTCTTAGACAACCTTTCTGTAGTACGGTATCACGGGCTGGTATCCGCAACTACGCGTTATGGCGCAGTTTTTGCGTGAGGGAAAACCTTGCTATTCTGTTGTAAGATTGAAGGTTGAAAAAAATATATGTGTAACTGTAAAATTATTTACCTTTTTTAGTAGCTGAGTCGACAGTGGCGCCCCGTTTGAGTAACTCTTCCACGACGGAGATGTGGCCATCTTTAGCTGCGAGGTGGAGAGCATTCAGCCCGTTCTGTAGAAAAAAGAAAATAAATACGTTTATTTCATGTCATTGGCGGTCTCTGTAGCGTAAACATAGAGCGTTCGATTGCTACGCAGAGGGCGTGGGTTCGAATTCAGCGCATTGCAAATCGTTGAACGTGTTAGATTTGGGGTAACTTAGGGTGGGCAAATGTGTATGTATATAAGGTCACAGGTTAATCTATATTGCCACAGGATTACTAATTTTCTCTTATGTAGCCAGGAAGCCAGTGCTAACCACCAAGGAAATACAAGGTCACAGGTTAATCTATATTGCCACAGGATTACTAATTTTCTCTTATGTAGCCAGGAAGCCAGTGCTAACCACCAAGGAAATACAAATTAAACAACCAGGATTATTCTGTTATTTCAATACCTCTTAGTTCTGTTTGCTCGAGCTACGGGTCACTTGTAAGGATGGGTTGAGGAAGGTATACTACGTTAGTTCCAATAGGACCTATTGACTGGGAAAACAACTAAAAAGAAACCAATCCGTCTTCTAATCACAACATGGTATATGTTATAATACTTCATCATATACTAGGCTTGTAGCCAAACATAACAGCATAAAACGACCCTTTTTTTACATGCGGAAAATCCTCACGTGGAAGAGGTTATGTCGGACTCGAACCAACCAAAACGCACGCCGCCTGTGGGTCGCTTTTGGTTGCCGAAGGTGAGGTTGACAGGCATATCCCTCGCACCCCCGCCGACCCAGGGCCATTTCTCACGATCTGGCCCTCTCCTCGGGGCATTATACGACCCTGGTATCATACCAGTTAGTCAGGTTAATAGCTAATAACACTAACACAGTAACCACATAACCTAAACATCACACTGGTATCGAACCAATTTTTGTAATCATCACAATACTTGACCAGTCATTATTACACACTATTATATTACTGTATTATCCCTAAGAAATACACTCAGTACTATAGCCAATAACACAAAGAATAACATCAAGTAATACATTGTAGTTTGATACTGTTATTGTAGCTTACAAGTATATTTTAGTTAGATTATATTTCGATTACCCTAAGTGGGTATTCAATAAGAATCACTATTTCATTTACTATGTACCAATCTTCTATCATACACTTACTGTAACATCGATAATAACCATAATAATTATTCTGTTTGAGTACACAATTATTACATCAAAATTACACAGTATAAGCATTATAAACGTAACAGAGGTATATCGTAACTTACACTTCGACGGCTCGGAATCAACTGAGAGACTGAGACGCTTTTACTGTTTGCGCCTTTTATAGTTTTCGATTAGTCGTAATGCATCAAATGTTTTTCAACTACCCACTTATAAAACTATTGTACAAAATTATTTCATAAATACCATAAGATAATATACATACATACATACATAAAATTACGCCTGTTTCCCATAGGGGTAGGCAGAGATCACGGATCTCCATTTGCTACGATCCTGACATACTACTCTCGCTTTATTCACTCTCATTACCTTCTTCATGCATGCTCGTCGGTTTAGAGTACTCCTGACCTGCCCCTTTTCTAAAACTTCCCCGATTTGGTCCAGCTATGTGCGCCTAGGTCTTCCCCTTCCAACGGTACCATCCAAGATAATATTAAGATTAAGATAATATAATTATGCTTAAATATACCGCTCTCACTTTGTCATATTAACCTTTGGAAATAAAAATAATCTAACAAATGCATCATTATTTATATATACAAGCTAAGCTAACATACCTTTGGGTCTAAAAACATTAGTGCAGATCGGGATATTTACCATGTTTTATTGTTTTGAGTTTCCGATATTTACTTCACTGTTCGCCACCAATACTCCAATTCCTCCGTGACCAGGATGCTTACAACAGCGCCGAAATATCGGAAACTCAAAACAGTAAAACATGGTAAATATCCCGATTACTTTACTACTAATGTGAGTGACCATAATAGTTTAAATACCTATATAGTAGTGCAGAATTACGTAGAATATTTATTTGTATTATTATTAATATTTGAAATGAAATAAAATGAAAGTTTATCTGTCAGAATATGGGTGAGTGGGTATATAAATTTTGGATGTTTGTATTTAGGTGCAAGCCATACTCACCACTGTGTAGCGTACAAAAATATGTCTTACAATTAAAATGAAATTATTCGATAGTTAAAATTGCCAAATACATTATCATGCAAAAAGAAAAAAAAACAATTATCACAATTTACCATTATTTAAAAATTCGTCAATGGTATAATAACATTTATCCATTACTAATGTAAACAATTTTCTTTTAAATGCATTGATCGTGTTACCTTCTTTGAGACTATTTGGTACCTTATTATAAATATGTCATATTTTGTCGTGTGGATTCCGATGACTGACTTCTCATTAATTGACTTGGACCTTGAGATGATGTGGAGATACCTCCTCATCCTATTAATAATTTCAAAATGAAAAATTATTTTCGTCACAACTGCTAACTTTCCACTTCAGTACGCTTATATTAATGATTTAGTGCACTGTTTGTATATAGTAGACAGTCTTTGTCTTCGATAGGGAGACAGGACGTGGGCGAATATAGGTAGCCACTATTGTAATGTTCCCATTTGTAACTGTGACTATTGAGATAAAGGGAGAAACGGCAAATGCGTACACACTATCGTAATATTGTTGAAGTTTAGTATTCAATCATTATGAAAGTACAAACTAAAGACATTGTTCTTACTGTCTATCACGCTCCGATAAGTTATGTATTTTATCACAATATATAGAAGATATTGTGATGATATTTTGGAACGCTTCTTTAAGCTATTCGGCCATTTTACGTAGAACATATTTTGATAAGGGGGAGAAAGTGAAATACTTGTGATCTCGTGACACCGTTAATATGTCCCCCTAACTCACTAGAGAGTGTTTGTGCGGTCACTGGGAAGACCAAAGGCTTGTCCTGCTTTGTTTTCTACACTAACGGCACTGAACCTCTTTATTTTACAGGATCGGGAGTACTTTTATTGTGACAGATTATGATAATTCACAAGTGACAGCTGACAGCTTGGCCAATATTTTAAATACAGAGGGTATAAAATAAATTGACCAAGTTTTCACTTCTGTTGGTACTCTAGAATGCCACTGCTTTATATATTTCAGTGTGCTTAGACATATTTTTTTATACAGCTTATGTGGCAGACAAGCACATGGCCCACCTGATGGAAAATTAGTCCTTATAGAACCAAACGCATCTCTTATTAATATGCGCCAACCTCGTACTAGCTCTGCACCACTCTATTGTAGACTGGCAGAGAACGCCTACGGCATTAAGTCCACCAATTAATCCTACATCGTGCACAAAGTATAAATAATTAATAAATAAATAAATAAAACAAGAAAAAGAATGAAAGACAGACAGAGGCGGAACTCTGATCTGATAATAGGTTCATTTCTTTCTATTGAGGCATGGGACCCTATAAAACGAAAGTAGCAAATAGTGAAACCAAAATCTCCCCAACAGTTATGAACTTCACAACAATCATTGGCCTCCTGACCTGAATAGAAATACTTTTTTCACTGATATACCGCCTCAACTTCTCACAAAGCAATTAATCATAGCTATGTAAATAATTTACCTGCCATTCAGCGGGAAAAAGAGCATTGTAATCGGCTGAAGCAATTAAAATACCATTGCGAGCAGTGAGAATTTATTATAATAAGTTGTACTACCGATATGTTAGCAGAATTTTAAGTTGTTATGTTTCTGCTCTACGCAAAAAGGCCAATTATTGATGTCGAGTTGCGGAAATTAGACTGTAGCAAACTATACATAACGCAATTATATTTCTCTCCTAAGATTTATATAGATACAAATCGTTATTCAATACAAACGATATCGTTAGCGCATTCATTTTTAATAACGAGTCGGTACGCGAAGAAACAGGAGGTACCTAAGTACTCCCCGAGAGGGCCATCCGGAGGTGACTAGTTTCAGGCGGGGTGTGAGGTACATGCCTTAGGCAATCAAATACCCCGGCATCTGAAAACCAAACACAGAATTTAATCAGTTCAAGTCAAAACTACCCGTATCGGAAATCCTCTCGAATTTCCGCACGAAAAAAAACGGTACCTAAGACACTAAAACCTTAGGTCTATGTAAAAGTCTGCCTATCCTGAAGGAAATAAGGCGTGAGCATATTCATGTATCTATGTGTAGCGTGACAGCATTTTTAGGTCGTCATCACGTTAATTAACCGAGACCGGCTCTTATGCCCTTTCCGTTACGGAACAATCATTAACTGCAATTGATTAGTAATGGTATAATTTACTCGTAAACTAGAAAGCCTAGGTTATTTATACCACTTAGGTGGCTGACCAGCACACGGCCCACTTGATGGAAAGTGGTTACCGTGGCCTATGAACTTGTGCAACATCAAGAGAGTCACACACGTACTGCCAACCCTGTAAGAACAGAGTTTATGTGCCGTCAGTGAAGAAGACAAAACAGGACAAGCCTTTGGTCTTCCCACTGACATCACATAAATTCTCCAGTGAGCTCTGGTTACCCTACTCAATGCCAGGAACACAACACGAGGTTATTATGGCCGCGGTATTCTGTTGGGTGGAGGTACTTCCCCAGTCGGACTGCTCAATTTGTGAAGGGAATACCGCCGTGTCCTACTCACTAGCTGTAGTATGCGGTTTCGACAGCTTACTTACTGACTTACTGGAAGTAATTCCAGGAAAAATAAGTCTACTTATGTGTTCAATAATATATTCCTGTATTGAATTTCAACTAGATCCATTCAATCCATTGAGCGTGATAAATAAATAGATAGAAAATTATTTATTGTACATGTACACCAATAGATTTACAGTAGAACTTGTAGGTAGCATGTATACAGTTTAATGTACAATGGGCAGTCTTATCGCTGGAAGCGATTTCTTACAAACAACCTTGGGATGGACAGTAAAATGCAATTGGTGTAATTACCTAATAAACAAAAAGAAAGTAAGATTTAGAAAGAAGTTCAAATAAAGTCGTAAAGTAAAATAAAATATTAAAATAATAAAGTTCAAATGAAGTGATTAAGGAACAAACATCCAAACATCAATAATATATTAATTGTTAATTGAGAATTCACCTGCAAATAACAAACATATATCCTAGGGAGTCGAATCACACTTTCCTCCAGCTAAGATGACCTGAGAACGAAATAAAGACGTGCCACACTGTGAGAAAACATGGCAAAATGGGGCTTTATCGACCGGTCGCTAGAGTCTTACGGCTGCGGGGCCCATTCTTACTCCATGTCGCATTTGCATTCCTGCTCGATGTCGCCCTTCACTTGCATTACCGACTACCGATGTAGAGCAACAAAGAGCGCTGTTTCTGTGGCCAAGTTCTGGGTCAATAAAATTCAAATACTAGACGTTTAAATGTCAGACCTAGCCATTGACTCGAAGAAGTTTTTTTTTTTATATAGAACACGTCAATTAGACTCCGCCTTGCCTGATGGTGAGCTGAAGGCAAAATCTCAGAAAAGAATGTCACCATTACTTACACATACCGTGTGAAAATGGTGACACTCAGCTTGACGGCCTCGTCATATGCTTTTTCACGCCCCGCTTAAAGGACCCGGGACTGTAGGAAGAAGGAAACACGTGAGCTGGTAATGAATTCCAGGCCTTAATGGTGCGACAGAGGAAAGAGTCACCGAACCGCTTGGTTCTTGATCGGATGTAAGTATAATATTAGTAGCATTATAAATAACAATAAGTTAATATCAGCATGTGTGTGTTGCACTTGCAATGTCATTTAACGTCTATTGTTTACCAGCAACCTTGGCAAAACGCACAATAACGTATCCAAGTTTCATTGCAATCAGATAAAAGATTTAGACACAACACATAAACACCAGATACACACACGGTACGCCGTCGATCCTGGGTACTATACGAACATTTATAGCATTAAAGTTAGAATGTTCGACTGCTAAGCAGGAGGCACAGGTTCGATTCACGCTCAGCTGTGTGTTCGGTGTGGTGACGGAGAAAGAATACAAGTATCACCACCCCATCTCATCCGAAAGGTGTCGTAAGAGGCGACTAACAGAAAAATACGCAGACGATATCACTGCGAGAGAAGGAAAACTCGAAATAAAACCCTGTACCAACGTCTGGAAAACGTGGAAACAGTAGGTCAAAGCCTCCCAAAGTTAGGAGAGGTCTTTGTCCAGCAGAGAACTGCGATAGGCTTGATTGGTTGATTGTGTAATCTCAGCTCAGCACGCAGTGTCGAGCCAGTGGTCGATTGCCAGTGACGTCACCCAGTCTGACCAATGACAATCTATCAAGGATTTCGCAGCGCTGTGCTCCACGCTGTGTGCTTAGAGAATTGCACAGTAGTGCAAATATTTGTACGCATGAATATGTATATTTGCATTAGTCTGAGTATTTCTATGCATATACATATAACCACGCCTTTATCCCCGAAGGGTTAGGCAGAGGTGAATTAACACCCACATTTCACCAATCATTGTTTTCTTCCGGGCTCTATTGTTGACTTGAGCCATGGATCTGAGGCTTAGTCTGAGCTGTATATATCTGTATGATGTTAAACAGCCCTATCCCTTAGTCGCCTTGTACAACACCACATGGGAAGAGATGGGGTGGCCCAAATTCTACTCTGCCGGGCAACACGCGGCTATCTGCCCGGTATATCTATGTGTGATATGTATGAATTTACAAAACAAATAGTATCTAAGTATGTTTATCCGCATTCTAGATTCCTTAACATGAGCTAGTTAAGCTATGCTTACTATGGGTCTAGATAGCGTTGTGCGGAAAGTTGTGGAATTTTTTTTTTTATTTTTTTTTACGAGCCCTAAAAGTCCGACAACTGGTCTCAGTACTTCGACATTGCGAGTGAGTTGTGGATGTCTAATGACAGTTGCATTGCATCATATCTGAAAACCTCAATTGAATTTGGAAGAGTCTAATGAGGACTTAAATGAGAAGCTGTCTAATTTACTTCAAGCTCGGAAGTTGGCATGCCATACAAAATTATCCCATTACAACTTTCACCTAAACAAAGGTAAATTAGCTTGCCCACGACACAAGAAAATAAGCAAAATTAATGCCTATTAAACTGTCATATATTTCCAACATTCCTACTATTAGAACAAAAACAGTGTGCACAGATAAAAAATTGGTAGCTTTAACGAAAGAAAAACGCGTAATAATAACATCAATCATATAAGAAGACTCTAGTATTAGATCTGTACTTTCTCTGCACCTTTATATACCTCGTAGGGTCTGATATAGAGTAGTCATGCTTTCGTGCGAAGCAATCTGTGTGGCCTAGTAAGATTTGTAAGAAATTAAACACGCTATAGGAAGCCGTCTCCATTTGGAGCAAGTATTTAATATTTGACATTCAATTTCAAGTAGGAAAACTCTTTGATTTTACTGCCAGATTCATATTTAGATTTCTTTTTAGCCTATATTTTAGTTAGACCAGATAAAAAGTCGTGTTATACTGTTATAATCTAGATAAAATTACGAATACTATTATCAATGTATGTTTCGTTATGGTTAACCAAAGTTGAAGGAGGTCTAATCTTGATATAATATCATAAAACTCCTTTGTTATGGTTCTGTGACTTCCTTGGGCAACTGTACATTATCGCAAGAGAAGTCGCAAGCAAAACTGGTAGTCGTATTAGCTTCATTACGTACAGATCTAACGAAGAGAAGATAAATACTAGTATTGTTGTATGACATAAGCCACTACACACAAAAAAGCTTCGATCTCGATTGTGGAGCACCGCACCATGGACCATGAAATGTAATCTATACATAAATATACGTAATATAATACGATAGATGCGACAAATAGTTGTTATCTATTTTATGATGATGATTACCCCACCTGCCAGGATGTCCTCAATACATCAACTGGTACTATCTGATGACATGCAGTGTTGCTAGGGTTGTCGCAACGCAGGCAGCATTATAAAATTTATAATATACGAGGTTGTTGTCCACGGTTACGCAACGACCGTAAAGTATGGCAACCCATTCCAGGGAACATTTTGTATACAACTTAGGTGACAGACAAGCTCATGGCTACCCTGGAATTACCTGGAATAGTTTCTGAGCCGTCAGTGTAGAAGACAAAGCAGGACAAGCCTTTCCCACTGACAGCACAAAAACTCTCCCATGAACTCTGCCGCCGGCGAGACAAGACGAGGTTATTATGGCTGCGGTATTTTGTACGGCAGAGGTACCTCTCTAGTCAGACTGCTCGATTGGGACGGGAATACCGTCAAGTCCTACCTTATTGGGTAGTCTATGTGTTATTTCAGACTATACACCTTCCCTGTACCCAATTTCGACCAGATTATTTCAGCCGTTTAAGCGCCATTGAGTTACAACAAACATCCAAGTTTTCACAAACTTTTGCATTTGTAATTTTAGTAGGATATCAATCATTCTACTGCCATCTGCCCTCGGGTTTGTTTTACGAATTTACGATTAGACGCAAAACAATCCTGACAAGTCGGCAGTCGATGCTGCTGGGCTAGCTAGCTTACGTGCGTAGGAAATTGCAGAAAGTCACACTTTTAAAGTGTACAGCTTTTAAAATGTAATCTTTTTTTTATACCACATAGGTGGCAGACAAGCACACGGCCCATTTGCTGGAAAATGGTTACCGTAGCCTGTGGACGTGTGTAACACCAGAGGAGCCACACTCGCGCTGCCGACCCTGTAAGCACAGACTTTCTGTGCCGTCAGTGTAGAAGACAAAGCCTTTAGTCTTCCCACTGACAGCACAAATTCTCCAGTGAGCTCTGGCTACCCTACTCACCGCTGGGAACACAACACGAAGTTATTATGACCGCGGTAGGCGGAGGTCCCTAGTCGGACTGCTCAATTGGGTGGAAATACCGCCGTGTCCTACCTCCTTACAAAATATTTTTTTCTTACAACAAGTACTTGTTCTGCTCATGTTTTGTTGCCCTCAAGTATTTTTTTTAAATTGCATGCACATGTACGTAAGCGGACTTAATGAAAGAAAGACTTAAGAAAGACTCAGTAGGCACATTATTGAGAATTATAGAGAGAATACATTTCCACACATGGTTTGTAGCCGCGAGGTTCCCGGCAGAGTAGAATTTGGGCCACCCCCTCACTTCACATGCGGTGAAGTCTTAGGCGACTAAAGGATAGGGCTGCCATCGGACAGATATATACAGCCTAGACTCTGCCTCATGGGTCAAGGCAACAATAGTGCCCGGAAAACGGCAATAGGCTCACTCCCTATTACTTGGGACCGCATATTTGTCTTACCCTCCGGCGATAAAGCCGTGATTATATTATGTAAGTACATATAACAGACATTCTCTACTAGTTAACCAAAGGTGGAGCAGAGATAGCCTCAGTTGCCGCATTATTGAGAGGTATACAGATAATACAGTTCCACATATACTCTGATTCAGTAAATAAATTACACATTAAAACCGCGGTAGCCTAGTGGTATGGGTAAATGGACTGCTAAGACGAGGTCTCGGGTACGATCCCAGGTTTTACCATGGCACACACCAATGACTTTTCGATGCTTTTCGAAGTTATGTGTGTATTTATCGCAGGTTTATAAGTACCCGGTTAATGTCAATAGGCTCGCCACATATTGGGACCTAAACATAAACTGGCGAAATGTGGGTGCTAGTATCTTTGCCTGCCCCTACGAGGATATAGGCGTGAGTTTATGTTATGTTATTAAAACAATTAATACTGCTAATTTTTCCTATTAAAGTCGAATAACAACAGACAGATCGTGGCAAACAGATAACATCTACTGACCTGATTTCACACACTCCTATTGCGTAACGCTCGTCAATAACATCAAATTATTGATTTAAGGAAGATGGATGCGCGCTATTCGTTTAGGATAGGAAGAGATCATCTAAGGCTGTTCTCGTTTGCCCAATACTGTCCATAGAATTTCTAGGACAATACAAGGTGGACGCGCTTACATGCTAGCGCGTGCCTTCGTTTTCTTTTATAATCTTGTATTTTGTGTTTATTGTAGTACTAACATAGTTATAAGATCATTGTTACTAACACATATGGACCGATGTCTGAGATTAAATGATTATTATTATTATTATAAATTAACTATGGGTTGACGAAAAACTGTAATACTTCGATATTGGCAATGGATTGTGAAGGTCAGGCGGCAGTTGCTTCACGGAAAATATCGAAGTTAGATCTCGCAGTTAGACTGAAAAAAGCGGACTCCAAAATACTAGGTAAAAGCTTCGGATGCGTCTGGAATTAACGCTAGGATTAGGAAGAAGGTTAACGCTAATGACGGTAGAGCAATGTTCTGATTTTTTTTATATAGAACACAGCAATTAGACTTCGCCTTGCCTGATGGTAAGCTGAAGGCTAAGTCTCAGAAAAGAAGGTCACCATTACTTACACATACCATGTGACAATGGTAACACTCAGCTTGACGGCCTCATCAGATGCTTTTTCACGCCCCGCTTAAAGGACTCGGGACTGTAGGAAGAAGGAAATAGAAGATACGTCTCCTAAGGAATACCTCAGGTTAGCTTGGACCTCAAAGACCTCATTGCTTATTGTAACAAAGTTTTAAACACGAAACTCATTCTCATAGTGCTATAGAAACCAACACGCCTCGACTAGAAACGTGTCTCAAACTAAAATTACTTGAATGCCGGCACTTAATTTTTTGCTTCTTATAAAATTAATTATTTTTTTAATTTAAACACTTGTTTGTATATGCGCTTTGTTCACATGAAGTTAATTATAATGTTAAATTGAAATTTATCATTGTCATTCTATTATCGTAACTTCCTGAAGGCCCAGCATGAGATAATGTGACAAAAAACGGTTAAAAATAACACCTGAACGTGTAGTCATTATTACAACGCCTGTAGCTGGAAGTTACAATGACTATAATGATCAGTTGTATTTGTATTAAACTATACAGATGATCGTGAGATATAATTTTAAAATTTTAATTTATTTTGAGAGATATTTAAAAAATATATGACATATTATAACATAAATTCACGCCTATATCCCCGAAGGGGTAGGCAGAGGTGCTAGCACCCACATTTCACCAGTTTATGTTAGCGGCGAGCCTAATGCCATTAACGGGGCACTTATAAACCTGCGATAAATACACACACACCTAACTTCGAAAAGCATCGAAATATCTGGGGTCGAACCAGAGACCTCGTCTCAGCAGTCCATTACCCATACCACTAGGCTACCGCGGTTTTAAAAATTTATGAGTTATGTTAAATTAACGATTCCGCACACAAAAAGACAGACAAACTGACAAGAGTTTCAAAAAATTTTGTCCATAATGTTTTATAAGTTTTTAGACCTATGTTCCTACAAAAACGACTAATTTATATTTTATAGTAATTGTTTCGTTGACAGATATTATTGTCTAATTCTATGTATCGGCTGACAACCCTATAAGTAAGTACTGATCTATTAAACTCAAAGTACGTACGACAGCGGAGTGCGCGCGCGCATATCCATTGAATTTGCATCGCTACCGTTGCAACAATCAACTCCTGGGAGATTAGATTAAGGGAAACACGGTTTTACAATCGCTGGGGGCGTTGAGACCTCGTTCTCTGAATGAATGTTAATTATGACGTTTTAATAGCGAATACGGTTTATCGTCAGCCGATTGCCAATCCCGGTTGTATTCGAAGCTGGTACTATGGAGCCTGGGACTAATTCTCGTACTTATTAAATGTTTTGGTATGTATGAACTTTAATATGTTGGATCGCGTCTAACCTATCAACTTTGGTTGCTGTAGTTGGTTGGATCGAGCCATTGTGGTGATAGGATTGGTCAGCCCAGACCCTACGTTACCGGATCTAGCTGCTTCCAGTTGCGCCGCGGGTAGGCTCCTTCTTGCAACCGGTTGTGTAAGATGTTGCTGTGGCCAAGTTCTGGATCAATAAAATTTAAATACCAGACCATTATATGCCAGATATCTACGAAATATTGTTAATCTGCACTTGACGCCTGAAGCACAGGACTACCTAGTTCAGGCATAGCTTAGATAAATATCCTTAAGTAAAGACCTCTGTAAGACAATTAACTGCACAAATATATATTATACATACCTAATATACCTACCCATGCAGAATGTAATCACTAATAACGCACGATAGATTAAGAACCATGTAAAATACTGTACAACGATTATAAAATAAATTTGATTTGATAGCTTCCTGGAAGCACAGACCCAGGAATAGAGTTGTTGAGAGAGCTACATGCGCAATATAAACATGTCTACTTACGGAATTGCATGTGTTTATGTCTTTGACTGCACCGGAGTCGAGGAGATCGACGACAGTGTCAAGCTGTCCAGCGCGAGCCGCTCGCAAGAATGCTGTGTTTGGGTCTATCTGTAAAGAGAAAAAGATAGGTCAGTTTTATTTATGACTAAAATATATCGCAATGCCGTCTATGGCAAGAAGAAGGATCAATAAACATGATATTAAAATAGGGTTATCCGAATCATAGTGGCCTGTGATAATAATAAATATTCTACAACATTCTACATCTCGCTATCTATACCCACGGTAAGCATAGTTTAACTAGCTTGTGTTATGGAATCTAGAATGCGGATAAACATACTTAGATACTTTATTTTCTAAATGCTTATATATTATACATAGAAACACCTAAATATATATATTCATGCATACAAATATTTGCACTGAGCGGGAATCGAACCCGCGTCCCCTGCGTAACAGTCGAATGTTCTACCGCTACGCCACAGAGGCCGCCAATATAGGCAATATATAGGTATAGATACGTAGTTCCCGGCAGAGTAGAATTTGGACCACTCCATCTCTTCCCATGCGGTGTCGTACAAGGCGACTAAGGGATATGGCTGTTTAACATCAGACAGGAACTACTGGTTCGAATAGAAAAAATATTATTGAGTTGAATAGTCCATTTATCGATGAAGGTTTTAGTCTATATATTATCACGCTACTGCTTAAGGGAGTGGAGCAGTGTTAGTCTAACAAAACAATAAATTTTATTGGCATACGACCGCGGCGATCCTTATATTTTCTTGTTTAATACTTTTTAAAGCGCGATTTTTCAGTAGTCGGGTTTTAGTTTTAAACTTATTTTTTTTATGTGATTAAAAATAAATAAAAGCGATAAAATAAGAACAGACAAAACGTGTACCGCTCTTTTAGATAGAAAGAAAGAAAAATATTTTATTCAAGCCCCACACAGCGGGCACCCCACTAAATACAAACAGGTAGGCAATACAACAATTAGCAGGTACATCAAAACAAAACAGTAGGCACATTTAAATTAAGCTACGGGTGCAACACTCCACACTAAGCGAACCCAAATAGTAGTAGTAATAATATTTTACCATTCATAATTTAAAAAATGGACTAAAAACCTAATCTACCATACCATTTCTTGCAGGTTTCCGCGACCCTCGAGTAAGTACACATTAAACATCATCGGCTTCCCCACTATAATAAAATATAATAAGCTCAGTTAAATAATTTGTTTTAACTACAAATACCCAATTACCGCAACGGAACAGAATGATTTAAACTCATGCTAGATTTAACTTTCTCAATAACTTTCGAGATCTTAGGCTTTCTCCAACATTAAGATTTATACTTCGATTGCCATTACAGGCCCTAATCCGGGGCTGTGGTACTGTACCGTAACACTTAACTACATTAAGTTTGTTTGTAAAGCGTGACTGTAGATAAGTATGGTCGGCAAAGAAGGTAATGCGCCTTATTGAGTAAACTACACACCGGTAATTCAGACAGTGTGCCGTTTAAGTCGGTTCGAGACCGACGTAAGCATCCTTCCGACCCAGACCATCTCCTTTCCTACATAGGACAACACGTGCAGGCCTTAGATGTCACCCTCACACTGTGCAGAATATACGAGCAAGAACCAAGCGGTTCGGAGACTCTTTTCTTTGCCGCACCAAGACCTGGAATTCATTACCAGCACACGTGTTTCCTTCTTCCTACAGTCCCGGGGCCTTTAAGCGGAGCGTGAAAAAGCATCTGTTGAGGCCGCCAAGCTGAGTGCCACCATTGTAACACTTAGTGTCTATAAAGGTGACCCTCTTTCCTGAGACTTTGCCTTTAGTTTACCATCAGGCGAGGTTAAGTCAAGTTGGCGAGTCCTATACAAAAAAAAAAGAAAGAAAGTTAGTTACAATAGCCAAGTAGAATAATGACCGCCTCTCAGCTTAATGCTGTCCGCGTTGTGTGCAGGCATTTTCGCATCTGCCCAATTTAAAGGGATCCTGCCTCCTTCAGAAGGTTCTACCTTGGCATCATACGGTTTAAGGATCTTTATGGGATTCTGGTAAGTGGTTAACCTCACAGCCAACAAATTAGCCACCCCAAATATCTCACAGGCTAATTTCACAAGTAAAAATCTGTGAATTTTCACGATTTACTCAAGCGCTAATACAATTCAGATTGAATTTGGACATAATACAACTATGGTATATATTGGATTAAATTCAGCCTAACGCTACTTTTCTACCAAATACTTACCCACCAGATTACTGTTCATCCTTATCACAGGTTACTCTGCAACCTGGCTAGGAGAACACTACTTCACCGAACTTTATGTTTTACTATATTAATTAAGCCAAATAATTGAAAAATATATATAATTGAGATATGTTTTATGTAAAAGCTAAACAATGAAACTATGTTTCCAATGATACTAAGCTATCTGGTGAAGCGAGTATGTGCTATGAAGACGCAGGTCTAATGGAGGTATTCTGCTCTTCACGTAGCTACACCACACCACTCGCGATACACAGCACGCATCTCATCATTCTACTTAAAAAACATAGCTTAGTTAAATTCATTTTCATTGACCAGTGCTATGTTTGTGAACCAATGACTACAATTGGTGCATAATGGATATCAATCGCATCCATATCTCTGGTGGAAAAGCAGCTAAAAACTCGACGGAACGTCGAAAACTCCACGGTTCCAACGGTTACAACGGTTCGGTACATCGTGCCCTACGATTTCACGGTCGATCGTCGACCCGCTGCCGCTGGACCAGTGGAAAGCTTATCGTCCGAAGAACGTAATTTTTCGCTCTATTTACTCATCACGAAGGGCCGAATGATCCTCTTAGGTGGGTTATCGTTACACTTCGGTGGTGCGGAGACTGTCAACTGCGATAATGTAGGCTATTTTTATGCTAGCAACACAGGTAACGTACGGGAAGTAGATATTTTTATGGCTACTTTTGCCGACATTTTTAACAATAGTCGTTATTTATATTTTACTCAAGGTACATGCTGGTAGGTACTGCCTGCTAGGTAAAAACACTCGTATCTCGGGGTACGGGGGTTTTTACCCAGAAGGCAATGTCACAGAATTACCCAGTTGACGGCAATAGGCTCGCACACGCCCCTAATTACGTGGGACCGACAAATATAGTTGTTGAAACTTTATACTCACACTTACAGGTGTTAGAATTTTCCAAGTACCAGGTAATATTGTAAATGTGTTATTTCCCGACTAAACTACTGAACCGATTTTGACAAAATTTGGTACAGAGATAGATTAGATCTTTGAAAAGGACATATGCTATGATTCATGCATATTGATCACGGGCAACAGCTAATATATGATATACGTATCAACAAAGTAGGTATACTTAACACACAAAATTTAATAAAGTTCTAAAATACTGTTTAGGATAATAAACATCTCAGTTTTACTCAACATTATGTAAATTTAATGCTAATATCATGCTCCCATGAATAAAATAATTTGGCGGCTTTTTCGCTAACCATAATTTATTTACGTATGGTAATTTTTACATGACGCCAGGTAATCAGTGTATTCGGTTGGATGACTCTTTATTTAATTTTTGTTATGATATGTCGTTCAAAATATTTAAGAGTAGACAGATGCATTATAATATTTTAGAAGTAAAACACCAGACCTTTAGCCTGTTCGTGCTTTTTAGACCTCTTTTCCTGAAAACTTGAATGTACCTTTTCATCAAACTGGCTGTACGGAAAAAAAAATTGATATTGCGTACCTATCGCCTGTTCCAAATTCAAAAATCATTCCCACCTTAACCAGGAAGCCGATGCAACTTTTTTTTCTGAACAGTTTGTCTATTAAACCTAGAAGTATTTGGTTCAAAATTACTAAACGTATTGCGTGTAAAAAAACCTTAACCGAATTTTTTTCTACTACCTTTCGTGTCGATCATGTGCGGCATGTTGAGAAAAAGTATATGTGCTGCACGTATTCTCTAATTACACATTAACCCCGTCATTCATAAAGGTTTTAATAGCCGCCTTTTAGTTTTCACATTTTCTATACGAGTGTTTCTAGACGAATGAAGACAAAACAGTGAACAGCGAAAGTACACTTTCTTTTTTATGAATAAGGGATAATAAATAGGTTAGTAGTTTATTTTAGAATAACAATTGCAATCAATTCTCTATTGCAGTGCCGGGCAGTGTAAATGTGTTATAGAATTACATCTCAAACCGTGACTTGCAAAACTTATTATGATGCAAAGTGAATTTGCAAAAAAAGTAATTGTCTACAATAGCCCAAGACGTTTTTTAATAATAGTTATAGTAGTGGTACACCTAATTTTGGTGAGGTTTTGTTTAATTCAATTGATTCGGAACACAATTTACGATTTACTAGTTCATACAATTAAATTACATTAGGTCCTTTAGCGTGATTAGGTTAGGATTTTCGGGGTCCAAGACAACCTACATAGCTAATTAAGAGTACAGGGCCGTGAAGTCACTCCCACAAAATGCTGAGGGAATTCTGTAGTCACGAAAACCCTCCAGTCTATTCGGATGTGTAGAGATTTGGCGTCCTTGGCAGTAATTTAACGTCTCTACCATGATGTTACGAAAAGCTCTTCCAACTAGTCCCACCCTCACCTTTCCTACACAAGACAACACGTGGAGAACTTAGATACCACCCTCATACAGAATATTCGAACAAGAATTATTTTTGTGTTGAGTAGTCCGTTTATCGACGAAGGTTACAGGTTCATCGCACTACGTCTCAAGGGAGCAGATCAGTAATTATAAATGTCGACAAATCCGACAATTTTTTTTTTTTTATACCACTTAGTTGGCAGACAAGCACACGGCCCACCTGATGGAAAGTGGTTACCGTGACCTATGGACGTCTGTAACACCAGAGGAGTCACAGTCGCGCTGCCAACCCTGTAAGTACAGAGTTTCTGTGCCGTCAGTAGAAGACAAAGCAGGACAAGCCTTTTAGTCTTCCCACTGACACCACAAATTCTCTAGTGAGCTCTGGCTACCCTACTCACCGCTGGGAACACAACACGAAGTTATTATAGCCGCGGTATTCTGTAGGGCGGAGGTACTACCCCAGTCGGACTGCTCAATCGGGCATATGTTAAAGAAAATCAAAAGCCGCGTGATTCCCGGCAGAGTAGAATTTAGAACACCCTTCCCTTCCAATGCGGTGTCGTACAAGCGACTAAGGGATGGGGCTGTTTAACTTCAGACAGATATATACAGCCCAGACTCAGCCTCAGATGCATGGATCGTGTCAACAATACTCACCACTTATTACGTGGCGCTGAAAACAATGATTGGTGAAATATGGGTGTTAATTCACCTCTGCCTTACCATAGGGGGTAAAGACGTGATTATATGTATGTATATTAAAGAGGTGGTTTTAAAGTACGACACGAGCGAAGCCAGGACTGGTCAGCTAGCTCCATATTAAATAAAGATATCATTATGTTGTTGCAGGCCGTGCCGAGTGACAATATGAATTGTAAGACACCGATAGATTTTAATACGTTTCTGCATCTTTTGATTGCACTGTTGTGATAAAAACTCGGGTACGGTTGAATCACGGAATACAGACTATGATTGGTTAAATATGTGCTAAGTTGAAAAGATTTGAAGATTACGTAGTATAAAGTACGTTTTAAATTACGAGTGGTCTCTGAACTATAAAATAGTAAATAGTAGCAAGCGTTAAAAAAAAATTGTACACATTACAAAGTCTAGAAATTGATTGTATTTTTTTTGTCTCTGGACTCTAAAATAGTCTTTGCTTGTTAATGTTAAAAAAATTAGCCGCGTGGTTCCAGTAAACTCAGCCTCAGATGCATGGCTAGAGTCAACAATAGTGGCAGGAAGACGACAATAGGCTCATCTCCTATTACGTGGGACCGAATTCAATGATTGGTGAAATGTGGGTGTTTATTCGTATGCATAACCCTCCGGGGATAAAAGCGTGACTATGTATGTATGTGTTTGTATGTATGGTTGTAGGAATCATGACAAATTTGGGTCTATATTATTAGAAGCAATTACACTACGACTACAATGGATCCAATGGGACCAAAAGATTGGACAATTATAGGTAGTTACTTTTTACCTCAAACAATCAAATGCTATTATTGCCGATGTCTGTCATTTATCACAAAAAAGAAAGTTTGTATTTATTTCACTTTTACGGGCTTCTCACGGTATTTATTCAATTATGTTGTCAATAAAAAATAATTATTAGAGGAAGCTCATCAAGTATTTAAGGATAGAAACTAATTTTAATAGCGAACTGTTATATGGCTACCTACCCCGGAAAGATATACGCGTGAACGTATATGTTTGTATGTTATAGTCGGAACTTTTCAACAACTCAGAAACTATCGTTATCTGCCATTTTTTTTATACAACTTAGGTGGCACACAAGCACACGGCCCACCTGTTGGAAAGTGGTTACCGTGACCTATAAACGTGTGCTTTTTTTTCTCTTATAGAGAGTCTCTTAGTTCAGTGAGCCTCTTGGCAGAGGCCTCCTCTAACATTTTCCATTGCTTTCTGTCCTTTGCAACTCTCCTCCAGTTGGGTCAAGCTGTTAGCTTTATTCCGTCTTCTTTCTTTTCCCCTTTATCTTGCCTTCCTCTATCTCTTTTTCCATTTCTAGGGAACCATTCAGTAACTTTCTTGCTCCATTTTTCCTGAATGCACTCAGGAAAAATTGGTTTATAAATTTAAAATAGAAGTGAAAAGAACTTTAATGAGTAAAGGTTACTATAAAGTGGATAAGTACCACATCATTATGTTAATGCGTGGTCAACATAAGTCTCTTGCTTGCTCGCACAAAATAACTAAAGCAAATTTAAAAAAGAAACATAATCTAGTTCTAATGTAGTTCGCTGAGTTTCTTGCTGGTATCTTCTCAGTAGAACTAATCTACCGAACCAGCGAAAGAACCATTTTCCAATAGTTTATTTTTACATTATTTAATATTTTTATATTATTTCTTGACATACATAATTGTAAAATTTTGACGTTCATATGTGCTCTTTATGTGCCTAAACTGAATAAATGAAATTGATTCTTTGATTCTTTAATTACCGCTTATTACTCACAAATGGGCTGTATAACAGTTTGCTACCCTGTCAGTATAAAAAGACGCACCTAAATGAATAGTCTGGATGAGTAAGATAATTGTAGATAGATAACAATTCAATCTAAAGCTGATTTTCGATAACAAGACATTTATAAATAGAGGACTTCTGTGGGTTCGTAGATTTAAGAAATGATATGATTTGATCTGAAAACTCGAAGATGACTTCGAGTTTTCAGATCAAATCAAGATACTAGATCAAATTCTAAAAAGTATTAATTTCTGTAAGTGCTAGAAGTAGATATGTCATAGTTTTACAATAGGCGATAATGTTTGGCAGTTTTAGGTGTATAGGGCCAACTAAAAGTAGGCACCTAGGAGCAACTAGGGAGTGGGTAAGGACGGCAGCGCACCGCTCGCAGAGAGAAATGCTTTATGGGATCGACTTACCCCCCAGCATCGGTTTTAAGTCGGTTCAAGTCCGATATAGCCGCCGGGGTTATGTCCGCTCAAAAAAAGACAAGGCCCCGGCATGCTGGTACAGCTGTTAACGAACGGAGCTCTATTCTATTGGCACCAAATATCCATATCTGGATCAGGATTCACGATCCATTTTTAACGGCTAGGCAAATCACTACTATACACTAAGAGGGTTAACTCTTCTGCGAGCAAGTCATGATCGGGGAAGAGGTGGCGGGGCGGGAGGGAGCGAAGGAGGATCGCAAGCCAAGCTGCCCGCGTATTGAGGCAATTCGAGCGTCCGAGGTCGATGAATAACCTCTGTCCCCCATGAGCGCAGTCCTGGAGGTAACGGTGGAGCCACCTGCCACCCTGGCAGAAGCAGGCCACGGCGGTGGCCCGCCACATCCGTGGACAGTCAGATCGAGAGAATTGGCCCTGGGTCAGCCGGGGTGCGAGGGATATGCCTGTCAACCTCACCTTCGGCAACTAAAAACGACTCACATGCGCCGTGCGTTTTAGTCGGTTCGAGTCCGACATAAGCTCTCCCATCGGCTCCGTCGGATTTTTCGCACGTAAAAAATGGAGGGTTAAGAACTTCTGGTAGGTCACGATAAAAGAAAAAGAACTTGTCATAAGTAGGTACCTACCTAGCATTGATAATTCGCTACGCTCCACGTTTGTTACATAAAATTATTTTTTGTCGACAAACACTAAAAAAGTAAACTATGTAATACATGTCCGACTTGTCACCAAGGCTTCACTTATTCTTGTAAAAAAACTACGTTCACAAAATCGTTTTGTATACAAACACCGTGTAGAACGATTGCTATTTTGCGCATATACTTCCGAGACATCTTCTTGGACCTAAGTGGCGATTGGCGATACAATCGAAGCCATGGCGCGCCGTTATGGTTTTGTAATAATCTACGCTTGGTGAATTTGAGCTCATCCTGAGATATAGCACCCCGTGCTATCCTCAAAATGCATCCAAAAACGTATACTTCGTGTATAGAGCACATTTTGAGCACATTTTAGAATCAAATAATCATCAATTTCATTTATTCAGTTATTCAGTTTATTAGTAAAAATAAACCATTGGAAAATGATTCTTTCGCTGGTTTAGTAGGTTAGTTCTACTGAGAAGATACCAGCAAGAGACTCAGAGAATTATATTAAAACCTTTACTTTTAAAATTTGTTTAAGTTTACAATTTATTGTGTGCGAGCAAACAAGAGACTTATGTTGACCACGCATTAACATCATCAAGATACTAATCTACTTTATAGTAACCACTTTTCATTAAAGTTTTTTTCACTTCTATTTTATATTGAGGTATTCAATGGCATGTTAATCAAATCCTGAGGAATTTTATTAAATACTAGCTGTACCCTGTCACGCTTCGCTGTGACACATTGTGATTTAATGGTTGCGAAATGAGAAACAAAACAAAGTGGTACACAGCTGATCGTTAAAAAACTGTGTTTCGCGGTCGCGGATATGTGACTGATGCAAAAATTAGATAAAAACAATCCTTGATGCGGATTATATACCATGCTAAAATTTCAGCTCGATCGGTGCAGAACTTTTTGAGTTTTTGAAGCGTACACAAACCAACATAACACTGATATATAATAATATATATTAGATTAGATATTGCTTAGATCCAAGATAGACGTATACAAATCACTGTTTACTCGTCACCAGTGAATGTGAGAAGAAAAACTCGCACTAGGCACTCAGTTGTTCAAATCGCAGTGAATAGTGACTACATATATAGTGATTAGTCAGTTTCATAGTTAATTCTACAAAGAAAAACTCATCATTTCGTGTTATGATCGCGTGACTGGCACAACTACACAATATTAATATACTTACACTTACATAGATGTTGTTGTTATTATTATAGATATTGTAACGGTATCGTGTTTAATTATTTTATTTTTATGGTACCTCGATAGGTAATTAAGTTCGCACGGTTGGTACAAGGAACTACCTGTTTATTTTACTGTTTTCTAGTACTTTAATAGCTTTTTTATTCAGTAATGTGTAACGATCATCGATTATCTGCAAAGAATAATATATTGATTTTTACTCTTTTTTATGTGGACAAAATCTCTACAGAGAGGGAGAGGTAATGTCGGATTCGAACCAATTAAAACGCATGCCATCTTGTGGGTCGTTATTGGTTGCCAGAGGTGAGGTCGATAGGCATATCCCTCACACTCCGGCCGATCCAGGGCCATCTCTCACGATCTGGAGGTCCTTGAGTAGATTTTGACCATTATCCATTACCATCCCCCGAACCTTTTCCCAACTTTATTGGGGACGAGGTACAGTCTACCTATGAAAAGGCGATTTATAATATTTTTATTATGTCGCTGGTTCTGGCGAAGCAATGGTCCAATATCCTCTCGGGACCTCCTGCTATAAAGCAAGCTGAAAATCGCGGAACAGTGTACATAAATAACAATTACCCATTATAAATCGCGATAAATTCTATTAGTAAAATTAGTTTTATTTTAATGCGCTATATTTACGTAAACCGACACTTAGGTCTTATCTTAGAACATTAAATTAACGTATTAATATCTGCTAAACTTAAGCTTTTTTGGTTATTTTGAGTCACGAGTAGTTTTAGGATCCAAACTATATGTACTTATTGCCTTCTAAACCTGTAACTATATTACAAAACTAGACAATAGAAAAAAAATATCAATATTTTCCACCAAATAAAATAAACAGAAAACAATTTTCCAGAACAAAGACGCTTTTTCCACACACACTTTTTTGACACAAATAAATCGAAACACACTAAATGATTAATAAAACTTTGACAAGAACGCACCACAAGTGTAATAGAGTAGACCCGACGTTCAAGCGGCAGAATGCGCGCGCCGCACCACACCGCCATGGCGGCACTGTCTGCGCCGGCGCAACCGTCACGCACCGTCAACCACACCAGTTGAGACTGTGGTGGACCAGCGGTACGGCTAATCGGAATACTTCTATAGAACGCTGATAACTAGGTTGTAGAATCAGTATCACAATAAACGGGATATTTATCATGTTTCATTGTTTTGAGTTTCCGATATTTCGGCGCTGTTGCAAGCACCATGATCACGGAAGAACTGGAGTATTGCGCGGTGGCGGTGAACAGAGAAAAAGTTTTTTCCTAGTCCATGAGTGTGTCCAAGAGAGAGTGACCATGACAGTTTAAATACCTAAGTATATAGGTTGTAGAATATCGTGGGGTGTTATGCAATGGCCGCCATAGGGCAATCCTGTGGTTTAGGCTTTTAACATGTACTGTTACATTTTGAACGGTTGATTTTGTACAGCTATTTATTTTTTATACCACTAGGTGGTAGACAAGTTGCCGGTCCAGTTGATGGAAAAGTGGTTATTAATATTTAAGTAATTATGACATTGTTAATTTTAATTTTTAAGTAGCCATAGGTACCATGACATTTTCATTTGTATTCTGGAATGTATAAATATAAATAATTCAACAGTATGAAAATTTCTAGTAGTAGGTAAGATATCAGATTATTTAGTATTTTATTCCTAATTTAGCTTTTAAATTGCATGCCTATTATGGTGGAATATGGTGAAACTACATATGTACCTAATGAATGTGACATCTTATGTAACCCATAATTGCAAAGAATAAATAAATAAAAATAAAAAAATTAAAATCTACATTGTAATCCACTGCAGGTTACAATCATATATCGATAACTGTTTAGTATTTTGTTTATGATTTAACTTCATGGCGCAAATCCATGGTGAATAATTGAGGGTAACCCACCAAGCACATTCGGTTTGTATGATATACGATCAACCAAAGATAAACCTGAACAGTGAGTATCCCAGAGGACCTGTCCCATTTCCTATTAAGGCCTGAAACTTAATTTTACATACAATCACGCATTTATCCCCGGAGGGTTAGGCAGAGGTGAATTAACACCCACATTTCACCAATCGTTGAATTCGGTCCCACGTAATAGGGGGTGAGTCTATTGCCGTCTTCCGGGCACTATTATCGACTCGAGCCATGCATCTGAGTATGAGTTAATTTTACAGGAAATATTAGAAAATCAGACTTTGAATATTTAACGTAAAATGGCTAAGTAATTAAAGTGGTTTACTGGTCTTCGAAATGCGATAACCATGGTATATTTAAATCATTGAGTTAAAGTTTGCAGGATTCTGCTAATACCTACAATATTTTTTCGCAAGTGCATTTCATTCTATAATTTCCATATGCCGCAGAATCTTACAGCGCGATTACGCAGTGCGGACTTAGTGATAAAAATTGATTCGAATGCACGAAAAATATATTTACAGATATGACTGCAGTTTTTTTTTTAAACCACTTAGGTGGCAGACAAGCACACGGCCCACCTGATGGAAAGTATTTACCGTGGCCTATGGACGTGACACTCGCGCTGCAGACCCTGTAAGCACAGAGTTTCTGTGCCGTCAGTGTAGAGGACAAAGCAGGTCAAGCCTTTAGTATTCCCACTGACAGCACAAATTCTCCAGTGAGCTCTGGCTACCCTACTCACCGCTGGGAACACAGCACGAAGTTATTATAGCCGCTTGTAAAATGAGGTTCTCAATTAGATCTGCATTTTTAAATAAGAATAGTTTATAAAACTTTCAAGTAGGTATGTAAAACAATAATTACTGGACAACTCTGTGAGATGAACTTTTAATGCACGATCGACGCTTTATTTGGGACGACAGCCATTATCTGCCAAGTGCCAAGGCGTAAATTGGTTCCTTTCAATCACGTTCGTACAGAATATGACACTAATGGAGCATACGTTATTTTTTCTGTCGTTTCCCATGTGGATTCAATGCAGATTACATGCAAAGATGTTTATTATTTAGCGAGGAAGCCTGTGCGAATTAGTAGCATATATCTTCCTTTTGGACTGTTCATCGAAGTCTGGACTATGTTTATGTAGCTCTTGTCAAGTTTCATCATAATTGTTTCAGAGCTTTGTCCGTAATAAGATAACAGACAGACAGACAAAGTAATAACCGCCTAATACTAAACTAAGTTCTTAATTTATCAATTAACATCGACAGCATTCTAAATGTCTATTTAAAAGCAATTTATTAGAGATCTAGAGAGAATTGGGTTAAGATGATTTAATTGGTTCTTTCCGTGACATGACAGCTCGCTGACAACAAGAAATGTATCTCGGAATAGTCGGAATGCAATCTCGGATATCTAAGATCTGAAGTTATTTGGGTTGCAGACTTGCAGTCGATCCAGATAATTGAATTAAACTTTTGACTTGACATTCTTTGTTATGTGAGAAAATCATCGAATTACATACAGACGGTTACATAACGAGGGTTAGGCAGAGGTGAATTAACACTCACATTTCATCAATCATTGAATTCGGTTCCACGTAACAGGGGGTGAGCCCATTGCCGTCTTCCGGGCACTATTGTTGACTCAAGTCATGCACCTGAGGCTGAGTCTGGGCTTTATATATCTGTCTGATGTTAAACAGTCCTATCCCTTAGTCGCCTTGTACGACAGCACATGGGAAGAGACGGGTTGGTCCAAATTCTACTCTGCCGGGAACCACGCGGGAATTGGATATTATGGATCATATTGCCTTCAGACATATTAGTATCAGTGTATAATGCAAAAGCGCTTGACTATGCAAAAGTCTAATTCTCAAACTTGATTCAAACAAACCAATATGAATGAGGACTGGATTTGTTCGAATCCTTTACTTGAAATTCAGACAAACTCGGGCAAAAGTTGAAAGCAGTTTTCCGACATAACTATTTTACTACATATTTTATTTGTAAGTTACACTATAAAGACTTGTAATCTTGAAGAAAAATCTCTACTTATCGTCGCAGTGTGACACAAATTTTGTTTTAAACTTCTTATTCGAGTAGATGCCAATCTTCAGTGCAATTGTCAGATGTGTCCAGCCCAAAATTCGGCGATACTGAAGGCCTCCGCAGTCACTTTGTTGAGATCCTCCATTGTGCAGGTATTGTTTACATACTCGAAGAAGTCTTTAGTGAAAATAGAAGATATCCGCATAAGTCTTGGCTTGTTAAGTACATAAACTGTTATGGTAAAAAATGGCTTGTCCAGGATAGATGCCGGACACATTGTGTCGGTGATCTATATCTGTGTTATAACGGTGCAACGGACATCCCGGCTTTCAACGTGCAACTCATAAAGTGAAGACTAACGGAACGAATTAACGGAAATTGTCACGTCATGGTGCCCTTGCGCATTTGTTATACTTTTGAAGGTTATTTTTTGGTAACAAGTAGGCGCACTAAACTAGGTACCGTTTTCAACGGAGGGTTTAATCACCAAGCTCACATTCTGTTCTCTTGCATGTCCTTTACACAATTTGTATATGCTTTTATGTGAGTGTCTCCCCACCTCCGAAAGGAAAGCTCGTGCCAGAAACTCTTTGGCTCCAAATAGGGTGAACCATTCTGGATACTCATGCACACAGACAGTATCATTCTAGAATATGGGCCTAATAATACCAAGATAGCAATAGCAGCGTTATTCAAATCGAATCAAACATTCTACACGCACACGACTATGACGGCACAGAAACTCTCTGTGCTTACAGTTACAGGGTCGGCAGCGCAAGTGTGACTCACCTCGTGTTACACACGCCCAT
Organism: Eilema griseolum; assembly: GCA_963662185.1. NCBI lineage: Eukaryota > Metazoa > Arthropoda > Insecta > Lepidoptera > Erebidae > Eilema > Eilema griseolum. The sequence goes on along the minus strand of OY759256.1, from coordinate 8,077,059 downwards.
AGGCCACGGTACCCAATTTCCTTCAGGAAAACCATGTGCTTATTTGTCACCTAAGTGGTATAAAAAAGAATATTTTGTTAAAGGACGTTAACCACAAATTTATTGAAGCTTTTAGCCACAGTTCGATCTGCCACACACTTCAAATGCCACGGTGGCTTATCTTCGGAGCTCTGTTTACTCACTTTTTGCCACTGGAATAACAGAAAAAACATCCACGCGGAATAAAATTACGGATTCGTCACAGAATGGCAGGTCTGGTAACAATTTTCGATTATGTTCACCTTTTTACTGAAGATGGAGTGAATGAAGATTAATTTTTACCCGACTACTGCGAAGCAAAAGGAGGATTATAATTTTGAAAGGCTATGTATATTGGTTCATCTGTTACCTCATAGCTCCACAACCACTTATTAGAACTGGACAAATGAGGTTTCTTTAGAAGCATCTTAGCCGTCCCCTGGTTATAGGCTATATAACGTGTCACTGAACCTAATGTCGCGCCCTCTAGCGGTAATAAGGTACTGTGTTAAAAAATAAATTTGAGATAAATATGTCGTGTTTGGTATCAACTGAAAGGGCTTGACCAGTTCTAATAAGTGGTTGAGGAGCTATGAAGGAACAGATGAACCTACATACATACATAGCCTGTCAAAATCATAAACCTCCGGGAGATATTTTTACACGAAGTGATTAAGATTTGCTTTACAAATCAAGCTTTTTGACCCAAGTCAATCATCATTAATATAACAATATCCTGGTTATATCCCCGACTTCCACTTATAATTAGTCTTTTTTGGAAGCGATTGCTGTTTAACCTCTCAACTTCGAGAGGAAATACTGCTCAAGAGTCTCATCCATCAATCAACAGGTTTAATAGCTAGGAGGTGAGGCTGGTTGGCTCCCAGAAGATCTTGGTAGGGGCCCTAAAATCACCCTCTAACCCAATATAATAAGTACGTTGGTTCATTTTATTTGAAATCAGTTGTGTTTCCAGTTGAATAGTCTGAATATTACAAGCAAAATGTATAATTTGATACAATAGTACCATTATTGTTCGTAAAATAGAGCGGGCCGTTAGAAAGCTCTGTAATAAGAGATACGGGTCACCGATTCAAATAATGGAAACAAAATTATGGATCTATGAAGAGCACAACAATGACTTCGAGTTATTAAATGATAAACTGGAATAAGATACAGATATAAAATGCGATTATTAAATCTGCATATGATTTTTATTTTGACCTAATTATAACCCTTATCAATCACTAATACGAATGTGGTTTTTAGGGTTTCGTACCTCAAAAGGAAAAAAAAAAAACGAAACCCCTTATAAGATTCATTCGTTATCTATTTGACCGTCTGTCTGTCAAGACCTTTTCTAAAGAATACGTGGAGGGATAAACTTGAAATTTATACCAATTACTCAGGTCTATAACGTCCTAACTGTACAAAAATCAAAGGCTTGTCCTGATTTTGTGTTCTGCACTGAGGGCACATAAAAAAACCTCGAACGAAAGACCTAGCATTTAGCCATGTAGGTAGGCAAAATCACTTCTGTTTTCATCGATACACAAAAACTAAATGAAAATGAGTCTATAGTTGCACTTAAAAAATATTATTGCAACTTTTATCTGATCATTTTATTCCTATTTTATTTTCTAAGTACGCATTACAGCGTTCGAGTCCCTATTTCTTCGAAAAGATTATCTCAAAAGGAAACTGAAGTACTGCATTCAATACCGCTATCGTGTTGAGTACAAAAAATCAATTGAATCTCGTTCCTTGGTACTACACGATCTTATAATATAAAAATACAAGTATGTAGAACAACTTCTATTGAACATTTCTACGTTTAGCACCACAGGCTGTCCAATATCAACTCGTTGTGTCATTGTTTGCCACTCTTTTTTCCATAGAATCGTGCTTGTAGCTCGAGTAAAGTGTACTTTATTCGAGAGTCACTAGTTTTTATGACAAACAAGTCAGACTAGTGATGTACTGATGCCTTTTGATAGGTGACTATCGATATCGATAGCAAGTATAGCATATACTTACATAGTACATACAAAGTGTTAGGCAGAAGTGAATTAAACCCACATTTCATCAATCATTGTTTTCGGCTCCACGTAATAGGTGAGCCTATGGCTGCCTTTTGGTCACTATTATTGGCTCGAGCCTTGTATTTGTGCATGAGTCTAAGCTATTTAAGGCTAAGTATATATATGTCTGATGTAAAAAGTATTTATTTTTTATATAAGACACGCCAACTTGACTTCACCTCGCCTGATGATAAGCTAAAGGCACGCAGGAGCGAATTTGTGTCTTATAAAGAAGACACCGCTGCTCCAGTGTGAAAAATCGTCTCACTTTGTTCAGGAGTCCGAGTTTCCGCGAGGCGGTTTTGATGATGCTCTCGATGTAGTTTCTGTTATTCAGTTTGCAGCGAATATCCATGCCTAGGATATTGAGATTGTCCTGCAGTGGCAGTGGCGTGCTCTGAAGAGTGGGAAGGGGAAGGAAAGAAGATACCTTTGCTGTGAACGCCTGCGTCTTCTTGGCATTGAACTCGACCAGGTTCTAATAAAAATTAGTATATTGATGGTATTTATCAATTCTTACAAACAGGGATTCCCTCCTCGCTTTCTCACAGTAGAAATTGAAGTACACATACGAAGCTTTCACTTCTGAGTCCGGGGTCCACTTATTGCAGTCTAACTGCGTTTTTGGCTGAACTAATCTAAATTTAATTAACACCCTAAATTGAAGCACGCATAAAGACCCCAAAAGGAGGCTAAGTGCGGACAAAAGACTTCCTTTCCATTCCACCCTAAATTGATGAGCAAATGCAACATGACGCACACAAGCCACATATTACTAGTATTCTACTTTATGGACGTAAATTGTGTGTGCAAAATGTGTGTGTGCATCGATGGAATTCGTGGTATTGGTTGCCCTGTGCAAATTTACAAGCTCAAGGAGGTAGGACACGACGGTATTTCCGTCCAATTGAGCAAGTCCGACTGGGGGGGCACCTTCGCCCTACAGAAAACCGCGGCAATAAAAACCTTCTGTTGTGTTCCCGGCGGCGAGCAGGGTAGCCAGAGCTCACTAGAGAGTTTTTGTGCTGTCAGTGGAAAAAGCAAAGGCTTGTCCTGCTTTGTCATCTACACTGACGGCAAATAACTCTGTGTTTACAGGGTCGGCAGCGCGAGTGTGTGACTCCTCTGGTGTTGCACACTTCCATAGGTCACGGTAACCACTTTCCATCAGGTTGGCCGTGTGCTTGTCTTGTTTTTATAGGTTCTTAAGTGGTATAAAAATAATCTTTCAGATACCAAATCTTTACAAATGCTACGATCCTAGCATACCTACGCTTTTAGCTGCTACGAATTTCATAAAGGTTTTCCAGATAGCAAGTATGAATGTTAAATCTCGATAGGATAAATCGATATTGGCTCATCACTAAATAAGACTGTGTTTATAACAAAGGAGACCCATGAACGAAAGTTTGTTTGGTACACAGCAGATGGTGAACTAGTTTTGAACGATGCACTTCCATGCCATTCAGAGCTTTTGTAAATTGTTCCTAATATATAAAAATTGACGGGCATTCAATGACATTGCCTATTACAGTCCATTACTAGATATAGACAGCTACGGAAGTAACTGCCGTGTGACCCGAACCTCCTTCCCCGAAAAGATAGCTTGTGTCAGAGTGCCGTTGTTTAGCAGGTGCACTGGCTTGTAGCCTCTTGCTGGTGCCACGAAGAAGTTAGTGTTGCCCTGTTTAGTACACAGGGCAACACTAACTTCTTCGTGGCACCAGCAAGAGGCTACAAGCCAGTGCACCTAGATAATAGCAGAAACGGAAAAATATTCAAAAGATGATATCCAAGGCCAATAAACTCGCATTCAAGTGTTGACCATCGTGACGGAATGCTGTAAGTTTTTGAATTAATTTTTTGCGCATCATCGCATCGTGTTCTCAAGAAAAGGCATAGTTAACTTCCAGACATGAAAAAACCTAACATTTATAAGACTTATAGATAAATATATGATGTAACTTAGGCTGAATTTCGCTGATAAACGCGTTTAATTCAAGGTAAACTGTGTTAGCACATTTTGTAAATGTATTTCACTGTGTAAGTAATTTCACTAGTTCAATATCAATTACGCAGATGACATAGTGCTACTAAGTGCGTTAGCCTGTGGTTTTAACAGACTCATGTGTACTTGTGTGGAGTGTGACAGATCGCACGGCTTGGTATTAATGTGAAGAGTGTGGTCATGGTCTTTGGGGCTGGGAGTAGATACCCAGAAACTGTGCCAGCGGCGGTCAAAATAAATAATGTACCGCTGTTGAGAGTACAAGAATTTAAGCATCTAGGCCACGTAATGACTGACGGCTTCAAAGATAATGCCGACATAGAAAAGGAGAGGAGAGCGTTGTCTGTAAGAGCTAACATGATCGCCCGCAGTTCATGCGTGCCTCCAAAGAGGTCAAGATTACTCTGTTTCGATCTTACTGCATAACATTTTACACCTGCATCCTGTGGGCTCATTATACTCAAAAAGTATTTAGTGCCACGTTGTATGGCAATCCTTATTCTCTGACCTAAGAAGAGGCCAGCCCTCTGGTCACGAGAAGCGTCCACCATACGCATAATATTGTTAAATTAATTTATACAGTAGGAACATTATCGTCGGTCGGTATTAGCAGGGAAATGAGGTATTTGAAATTAAAAGTGAAACGAAGCGAATCTTTGTGGCTAGCTATTACAAGCTGATTACAATGTTAATGAAATCATCTGTGGTTTCCTTGCGGTTTCACTGACTATTCTGTTATTACATTCTTCAATTATTTCTTTGATGAAAAAATAAATAGGTGTTCATAAATGTTGATAGCAAGAGTTGTTCAAATTAAACTGTGCCTAATTACGTCAAAATATTTTAGAGTTTGGCCTCTAAAAATATAGATTAACAAAAAACAAAGTTCTCATTTTAAATTAAGTTATAAAGAAATGATTTCGTAGAAGAGCATTTAATTGCCAAAAATATGCTTACGTCCGTGATGTTTTAGGATTCGAGTTCAATAAAAGTAAGTAGATATATGTATCAGATATATTGCTGACTAACCCCCTGGGGATAAAGGCGTGATTATATGTCAGCCTTACCACGGCAGCGTCTGTGCAACGTAGACATATTTCTTCGCTTCACTTCGACCAATGAAGTCGTTGCCTACATCAAGGCGTTACGCTATGTCACGCCATTATTCAGAGATTTTATTGGTCGATATTTGGTAAATGCCGCGAGCTACTTACAAGCTATTATATATTACTATATTTACTGGTAACTGAGTCAATTTTGGGGAAGCTAGGATTCATCGCTCACAAGAAGGGCACGTTACGTGAGGCCATTTCACAGAAAAGTTAATTGGATGCCGGGAAAAATCTTGAGCTAATATTTAATTAACCTCAGCCAATATTACCTAAGTAATACGCAAAGGAAACTGAAGCGTTGACATTTTTCGTCACTCAGGGACTCCAGACTAGTAATTTATATTTATGTGTGTGTGTGTTTAATAAACGCATTTTCTTTCTTTCTTTCAGAGTACACTTTCAGACAATATTTCATGCACGAACTTTTCAACTGTTACATTAAAGTAACATAACTAAATATGGTGGTAAATCACCATAACTAGATGTGTTACTTAAGTGTGAAACAGCGTGATAAGGAAACGTTGTGGTGTGGTTGAATATCTAGTGACTAATATAAAGAAAGGGATGCTTAGATGGTTGGTACACATGGAGAAGATTGACGTAACAGATTTAAGAAGCGAGGGTGATTGGGCAATATGACGTATGACAATAAGATCGAAGACATTTTAAAGAAAGAACATGTCAAGAGTATTGACACCGGCGAGCATGTATGGAAAGTAGAAGAAGCGAAAGTTATTTGCCAGGATGGCAGCAAGTGGAAACATCTGGTCTCTGTCTACCCTACTGGGAAAGGGGCGTGATTGCATGTATGTATGTAACTGTATGTAACTTCAATTACGAATATTCTAGCACATGATAAAATTACGTAACAGGTTGTACCGCCTACGCAGCCAATCTGTGATTCGTACAATAGATACTGCACTGAACTACAGTTCAAGGAAACAATCAGCCAATTGGATAAATACGGTGAGCGACAATTGAGTGGTTGACCCAGACAACGTCTTGTCGTCAGAAATTATCACGTTCAACACTTATTAATGAATGAAGAATTCTTCTCTCGTGATAATGGCTTATATGTTCAGTGCGCGCCAATCTGCGTTATCAGAGGCGCTTATGAGCTCCTCCGGCGTACCGAACTACACATGTTGAGCAAGCAGCGCACTTTATTAGGTAGGTTATAAGTCTGTGGATTAATTTCAGTATTCCACACTCACACTGCGGTTTTTTTTATACCACCTAGGTGGCAGAGAAGCACACGGCCCACCTGAAGGAAAGTGGTGGCCTATGAACGTGTGCAAAACCAAGGGAATCACACTCGCGCTGCCAACCCTGTAAGCAAAGAGAGTTTCTGTGCCGTCAGTGTAAAAGATAAAGCAGGACAAGCTTTTAGTCTTCCCAATGACAGCACAAAAACTCTCCAATGAGCTCATCTGAGAAACCCCACCTAGAAAGGTGAAGCATTTAAACTACTTTTCATCAGAATTTTTCTTAAATCAGGAGTTTTATACACCTAGCTACGCCTCTGTATAGTCGCATAAAGTTATAGTATACCTAAGGAGGTATTCCAAGGCCAGATCGAGAGAGATGACCCTGGGTCGGCCGGGGTGCGACGGATATGCCTGTCATTCGGGAACCAAATAACGACCCACAAACACCTTGCAGCTTGCAGATAACACTCCACCGGCTTCGGCGGAGAATTATCTGGGGGGATTTTTCGCACGTAAAAAAAAGGTAGGCATTCCTGTAGATATATTAAAATGTTTTGTTATTTGGGTCAGACAAAAGTACTACGGTGTACGGATATCGTGCTGATTTAGATGGCACCTTGCCAATTCCTACTGCATTGTGAAGTTGAACCCCATTTTATATAGCTACTCACGACAATTTTTTTCTATATTATATCTACTTGTACCTTACATTTGCATCCAGTTTTTGATTGGCTTTTCCTGGTCCTTTCGTAGCCGTGTACGATACTCTTCAAGTAAAAAGGATGGCTCCCGAATTCTACTATGCTGAAAACTACGACCGCAGATTCAGAAACATCATGTAATTTTTGTCTTTTCGTGCAAAATCTGAAGCGTCCGGTAGACCAAATAATATGTACATATATCTTTTATGTATTGAAATTACATTATTTTGATAGCCCGCGACTGTTATATATTATGTGTATGACTATGACCTAAACGTAAATATATCATTGCTTATTATTGGGTGCTTAAAAATGCAACTTTGCTTCATTCAGTTGACCGCACAAAATAGCGTGTGAACTTCAGGAATTGACATGATTAACTTGTGGTTGCACAGCAATTACGAGTATAATTAATATTATCATCAATGCATCATTAATTTCATGTAGTTTCGTGTAAAAATACAAACACTAAGCATCAGATATTTTTTATCATTTCGAAACTACCGGTCGTTAAGACTATTCGCACATTTTCACACACCAGCGTAATTCAGTTCATATTTTAATTTTCATAAGTATGTAATGCAATTACCTTTTTTTATACCACTTAGGTGACAGACAAGCACACTGCCCACCTGATGGAAAGTGGTTACCGTGGCCTATTAACGTTTGTAACACCAGAGGAGTCACAGTCGCGCTGACAACCCTGTAAGTACAGAGTTTCAGTGCCGTCAGTGTAGAAGACAAAGCAGGACAAGCCTTTAGTCTTCCCACTGACAGCACAAATTCTCCAGTGAGCTCTGGCTACCCTTGAATATATTGTTTTTATAGTGATCATTATTGTGTTGCATGTGAATACTCTTTTACATTTTGTAGGTACCTATACTTTCTTTGAGCATCAGTTCATATCGCTATGGTAGATAATAATTAGTTTATCCCGCCCCGCTATGATCGCTGACGGAATACGGTGTCATAATAATTATTGAAACGCCAAAACAGATGTTATTTATAGCTTTTTATCTAAATTATTCGTGTGGTTACAGAGAAAGAATACCACCCATCTCATCCTAAGGGTTCCTGCAAAAGGCGACTAACGGTAATGCAAACGATAGATAGATAAATAATTCTTTATTGTACACCACCAGATTTACAGTAGGACAAGTGGGTAGCATGTATACAGTTTAATGTACAATGGGCGGCCTTATCGCTGAAGCGATTTCTTCCAGGCAACCTTGGGATGGACAGTAATGTTATATTATTGCGAGAGAAGGAAAACTCAAAACAAAATCCTGTACCAACACCTCCGGCCAGCAGCGTGGAAACTGTAGACCGAAGCCTCCCAAAACCGAGAGGCTTAGTCCAACAGTGGATTGCGACATCAGGACAGCGTGGAAACTGTAGGCCAAAGCCTCCCAACATCAGGAGATGTTGTCCAGCATATGCGATAGACTAATTGATATCTACATAATAATATAAGTTCTTCTAACTTCTCTATTTTCAGCTAAATGTAACACATTATGTCGTACTCACATGCCGGTGAATAACGGATACCATATGAGTTCACGTGTCCCGAATAAAACGTAACATGTCCTAGATTCGAGTGTGGATAGCGTGATGTTTACGTGGCCATTTGTGGCTCATATTTTAATAGTGTATTGAATACGGAATCTCCCACGTGTACGTGTACCACCTCATGATAAAATAAACTGGTAGGCAATAATTTAAACCACAATCCCACTGGAGATTATCCCCGGAAGGGCAAATCCTCATTATATTATAAACTAGTTGACCCGCCCCAGCTTCTTCTGTGGCACATTTTGGAAACTCATTATAAAAGGGCGATCTTTAAGCGTGTTATTTTTAGTCTTCAAATAATGTATTTTTATATACCACTTAATTGGCAGACAAGCACACACGTAGCATTAGCAGGGCCATAAGTTTTTTCAGGGTCGACAGAACGAGTGTAACTTCTCTGATTTTGCAAACGTCCTATACCACGGTAACCACTTCCCATCGTGTGCCGTGTGCTTGTCTGCCACTTAAGTGGTATATTCTTTTTTATAAGTTGAATAAAGTTCAGACCTTTATTATGGCGTTCTAAAAGTTGTCTTAATAACTCCCATATTATCCCTTGGGTTGCGCAGACTGGATCTAATACCCATAGCCGAACGCCTATATCCCCGAAAGGGTAGGCAGAGGTGCTAGCACCCACATTTCGCCAGTTTATGTTTAGGTCCCAATGTAATAGGTGGCAAGACTATTGCCATTAAACCGGGCACTTATAAACCTGCGATAAATACACACATAACTTCGAAAAGCATCGAAAAGTCATTGGTGTGTGCCATGGTAAAACCTGGGATCGAACCTGAGAGCTCGTCTCAGCAGTCCATTACCCATACCACTAGGTTACCGCGTTATGAAACACGTAATATTTTCGTCAAGTTTTTTCAGTTTCAATAAAACCAGCTTTACGAGTTACGACAGCCAATAAAAGTTCCTTCCTTCCTGCTCTAGATCTTTACTGGAGCGACAATTGTGTGGATATCTTACTCGAGTGTACGGACGAGTGCACGGGATCGCCTTGCTCGAGTCAGCATCGAGTTACCTCTCATGGGTATCGATTGACACCTGCCAGTATCCGGTGACATCCGATCGGGCGTCTGACGTGCGTTATCTATACATATATATATTCATACTGTAAATCTCCGCAGGGGCAAGCAGAGAAATGAAAATGAAAAATGAAAATTTATTTATTACTGCAGCAATACACAATGAAATACAAAAATGCTCACACTTATTAACTAGAAGAAATACAAGGTATAATAGGTATAACATTAGTTTATGTAAGACATTATGCATAAATGTTGCAGACTAGATTTGGTAAGGTTTAACTATCTGATGGTTTCCTCACTATTATTATATTATATATAGTATTAACATCCATTTTCGCTAACTATGATTTTCGATCCCACTTAATACTCCTATTAATAGGATAGCCTCCTCCGCGAGGCCTCTAAATACTCCTCAGAACTTATTGTTATTTTATAGGGGGAATCCGGTACCGAGGTTTCGGTATCGAGAAACTCCCGACCCGAATCTATTGCCGTCAAGCACGCAGACACTTTATTTGCTGTGGGATAGAGAACAACCATATACCTTAGTCGACTTCTGCTATACCCATGGGAAGAAATGGGGTGTATGGCCAGGTAACTTTGCATAGAAATTATCCCTGAAAATCTTATTATATGTAAGTACCCATCTTAAAAATGCATTATCTTTGAACGATCAAAATATCTGACGTAACGAGGTTACCAGGTGCGAAGCCGAAATGGGATACTAAATTAATTAACGTAGAATGGGGACCTTGATTCCCAAGAAGGGTTCTAAGTAACTAGCATAATATCTTCAGTAATGACATTTGGGTGAGAAATTAACGTTTAGTAATTTTCATCCACTTTGTTCATGAATGAGATGTGAATTGAATTTATAATAAATAATATTATATTTAATAAAAATTCATTTTATAATATAATAAATAGAATATTTTTAAGGTACCTAGGTATGTATGTTAATCAGCTCGAGGATGTTTTGAAGGTAAAGTCTGAAAAGAGACTACCGGCGTGCATATAGGAGAAGAACTCATTATGCACTTTGGAGCTTGAAATCCACTCTCTTACATCTCACTTAGGTACATATAGGTTTTTAAGGGAGCAATCCTTGTAAGGAAGACCTGTGCCAAAGCCTCGTATTGTAGATTTAGTATAGCATGATACAAAATGATCAAGACTATAAAAAATGCTACAAGTATAATGACAATAAATTCCGGAATTCATTTAAACAATTGCCAGATACGTGTTAATGAAAATCTTGCTCGCATTTCATAAAACGAAATAGTTAGTCGAGTTAAAATGAATGAAACAAAAAGAGTAAGTAACGTACAGCAATTTACGAGTGAAATGTACACGAACCATCGTACGTATTGAATACATGTGTGTACAGAGTACTTATATTGATACAGAAATGGACGATTTTAATTAATCCAATTGGAACAGGCGCCTGCGGAATATCGCCGGTGATGCAGTGCGGACTAATCATATTGCTAGTCAGATTTTGTCAGGCGCTGTGCTATTTATAGTGTTATGAACAGAATATTATTAAGAATTCATAGTTATGTAAATCTTCAATTGCATATTCATAGCAAATATGAATTGTATTGTTTGTGTAGCCATTTTATGGTAAACAGAATACTACAAAACGGTATTTTGTAGACATAAATGGTGCTATTTCACTGTAAGCTTGTATTGTCTGTGGAAATAAATAAATAAATATTAAGAAAACTTTCATAGTCAAATTTTAAGATATAAGTATATCTTAAAATTTGACACCGTTATAAAACGCTTGTGTCTTTTGCCAAAGAATATAATATTAATAATATATAATTATGATGGTAGTACCGAATTAGCCTAAATATAATTAATTGAAATAATGTACGATCACAATATAATGAAGGCGAAATATAAACAAGTGTTTCTCCGTACAATATTCGATCGACAAGGCTGAAGTGTGATAACAAGATGGATTATTTACAGATTTATGAACTCTAAAAATGACGGCAGATAACTTCGGCTTCAAATGTACATCTATATGTACCTAACACAATACGTTTACAACTACCCTATAAACCTTGTAGAACAAGATGTTCAATAGTTTAGATGTTATTATTTATATACATGTTATAATTCCTTGTAATGTTGTAATGTCGTCAAGTCATGTCATATAGAGATATTAGTAGACTAATATACGAGGTATCCTATATTATTTTTTTACAAATAGCAACACTATTCTTGAACTATTCTATTGGTGTCACTATCATGTCTGTTAATCTGTCTAAAGTCTAGAGCTAGGGGATATATACGAGATAGAGAGATTGGGGACAGAAATAGAGATTGAAAATTTAGCATAAGCACTGTAATTGCTTCAAAAATTCAATAAACCCTAATTTAACCGACATAAGACTGATTTTGGAAACAATGTTTAATTGCGTCACGTTTTAGTCGACTCAACTCCGATTAGGTATAACTCCTTTGACGTGCTCAAGGCGAGGCAGTACCCGGCGGTTTCCACACGCAAAAAAGTTATGATATCTTGCAGCATCAGCAACCGCATTCACGCAGATTATTATCCTGATGTTCGACTCGTGAACACGTGATCTAACCGCAATCCGGTGCGGGGAAGGGCGTGTCACGTGCCTTTTCACTTGTGAGTTTGGAAATGAGTTTTGGGCTCGACTGTGACGATTGCTATCATAAACAACAAACACGTTACACGAACTTCTCTTAGTCAGACATTATTTGGATGGAAATTCATAGAAGTTGCTGATAATGTCATTAGAAGATCAGCAGAAAAGTATCCGAAAGGTCGGGTTAAGTGCAAATAATAAAATAAAACCAAATAAACGCGATTAAATCTGATTGTGATAATCATTTGATCAGTACAGTCCCGGGTCCTTTAAGCGGGGCGTGAAAAAGCATATGATGAGGCCGTCAAGCTGAGTGTCACCATTGTCACACGGTATGTGCAAGTAATGGTGACTCTCTTTTCTGAGACTTTGCCTTCAGCTTACCATCAGGCAAGGCGAAGTCTAATTGACGTGTTCTATATAAAAAAATTAAAAAAACTCTAAAAGTTATGTGTAATATTTTATAAGGTCCTGTCGTATGTAGTATTTTAAAAGTCTGTATGTCTGTCTGTTTGTTTGGATTTTTTATTGGCAGGTAGCTGATGTAATAAGGAGTAACGTAGACTACTTTCATTTTAGAATTTATTTATGCTCAATAGCTCAATAGTTTAATTTGTGTAAAGCGATAAGGCCGCCCTTTGTACTGCTCTTGTCTTCTCAATTTCTGTAATATGAATATTGTAATTGGCGTACAATAAAGAATTTATAATAATAATATTAATAATAGTGTTGACTCAACACTAAGCGATAACCGATACCCACGCGGGTGGAGCCACGGGCAACAGCTAGTCTCATGTAGCCTGCATCTCAAAATCCCTTCTTAGGGGATGTCTACGTCATAGTAGCTTTATGCATGCAAAGTCTCAGACCGATCGGTTTAAAATGACAAAGTTTCATTCATACAAACTTTCAGCCCCTATCCCTTATCCCTGTGGGGGTAGAATTAATCAAAATCCTTTCTTAGCTGATGCCTATAAGTCATAACATCTACCTGCATGCCAAATTTCAGCCCGATCCGTCCAGTGGTTTGGGCTGTGCGTTGATAAATCACTGTCAGTCAGTCAGTCACCTTTGAGTTAAGTATATATATTTTGATTTACTCTGCTTGGTCACGTAAAAAGAATGAACAAAAAAGATTGACAAAACAGATTTATGAGGCGAGAATTTATAGGCGGCCGGTAAGCCGGTGGAAATTAATCAATCAATCAATTATTCCATCTCAGTCCGCTGCTGGACTAGGCCTTTCCCAATGTTGGGAGGCTCTGGCCTACTGTTTCCATGCTGGCCGGTGGGATGGTACAGGGTTTTATTATATCGTCTGCGTATTTTTCCGTCGGTCGCCTCTTACGACAACCGTCTGAGATGGAGTGGTGATACCTGTATTCTTTCTATCCTGTTACGCAGCTAGTTTTTAATACAATCATTTGGCAAATAATATTAAATACATTATTTATTTGCTTACTGTTTATAACAGTAGTACCTAGGTAAGTTTTTATAGGTCTTATATTAGAAGATAATCGTTGACATTACTATCGTAAATATAAGTGTACCAGCCTTCAGTCTCTCCTACAACTGTAGATACAGGCAGTTAGAAAAGCTATATAATTAGGTCATACCTAGGTCATGCAGACAGAAGCCCTGGGATTTATAGCCTTAGAGCGGTTTGCTGTCCCTATTCGTATCTGCTTTCACCTGCCGTGCCTTGAGATTGCAATTCCGAATCTCAAATTCTGTAGTCTTGACTTAAAATACCTACAGGAACTTTCTCTGGTAATATCTTTATTTTATTTATGGCTCCAAAAATGTGTTTTTATTTGTTAATTGTTCTATTTAAAAGGTCTGCAAGATGATTATTTAATTATGAATTGAAACATAGAGGTAATAATGAGTATAAATGTTTACAGTTACCGTCATATATCTTGACCCCAGTGACGTCATAAAATGTAGGGTTGTTAGACGGAAATCATGTTCATATTCTGATTTGGTCATGTTCTGGTTTAGTCATGTCTTGTATAGCCATAATTACAGTTCATGTAAATCATATTATTCACGTTTAATCAATCATTGTGATATAGGTGGAGGATAGCGTGATAAGAGAACGATGTGGAGTGATAGAAGATGTAGTGATGAGAATTGAGAGAGGAATGTTGAGATGGTTTGGTCATGTTGAGAGAATGAATGAAAGAAGACTAACAAAACAGGTGTATGAGGCGAGTGTGGATGGTAACGTCGGAAGGGGAAGACCTAGGCGCACATACCTGGACCAAATCGGGGAAGTTTTAGAAAAGGGGCAGGTCAGGAGTACTCTAAACCGACGAGCATGCATGAAGAATGTAATGAGAGTGAATGAAGCGAGAGTAGTATGTCAGGATCGTAGCAAATGGAGATCCGTGATCTCTGCCTACCCCTATGGGAGACAGGCGTGATTTTATGTATGTATGTATGTATGTAGATGGAGGACACGGCGGTACTTCCGCCCAATTGAGCAGTCCGACTGGAGAAGTACCTCCGCCCTACAGAATACCGCGGTCATAATAACGTCGTGCTGTGTTCCCAGCGGTGAGTAGGGTAGCCAGAGCTCACTGGAGAATTTGTGCTGTCAGTGGGAAGACTAAAGGCTTGTCCTGGTTTGTCTTCTACACTGATTGCACAGAAAGTCTGTGCTTACAGGGTCGGCAGCGCGAGTGTGGCACCTCTGGTGTTACACGCATCCATGGGCCACGATAGCCGCTTTCCATCGGGTGGGCCGTGTACCTACTTGTCTGCCACTTAAGTGGTATAAAAGTACGCGTTATTTGGATGTCTTTTGAGGATAGCACGGAGTGCTGCGGCGGCGGGTGAGTTCAAATCCACTAATCATTGATCCAACTAATCCGCGCATAGTTTCTCTCGCGATTTGAAAGTCAAGATATATGCCGGGAACTGTACCAATTATGCAATAGTTAGGAATTTGATATTGTTTTAAATTATTATCCGTGGGGATTATGCGCACGTAAAAAAAAAATCTATGCCACGATGCGACGCGCCGCTACGCTGCAGAGCTGCTATAGACAAATAGCACTAGCGCAGCACTGCAAGGGCGCAGCGCGGCACTATTCAACTATGTCACAATGGGCCACACCGCTACGCTGCAGTGCCGCTATAGTGGGTTTTACTTCACAAGGAACAGGTGCAACAATATTTTTCTTGACACGCAGCGTTTCTACCTCTCCACTGCAGTGTCGCGCTAGTGCAATTTCACCTTTAAGGTGAAATATTCTTGCACCTGTTTCTATTGAAGTAAAACGCACTATAGCAACACTGCAGCTTAGTGATGCGGTGTATTGTGGCATAGTTGAATCGCGTCGCGCCGCGCCGCTGCAGAACCGCGCTAGTGCTGTTTGTCCTTAAAAGATGCAGAATAGACCGCAGCTTACCCCAAAGAGAGAAAGGCTTGAGTGTACGAATCTTTTTAATCTGTTCAATCTAAGACAGCATATTTAGTAGTCAACAGTCACTCAAACGTTAGATGCTGATTCTTATCTCGACAGAACAGACTTGCGAAATCGTGCAACTTTTGTATAAAATGCTATTTGTAATTTTAAATATGTGTCTCACTTTCATTGTCTGAATAATTATTTCTATGTTCAATTATGTTTCTGCGATTAGACTTCTTTATTAGACTGTTAGATATATCGGAATATTTACCAATTGTACGGCTTTTAGTTACCGAAATGTCGGCACTGTTGTAAGCACCTTAATGGGATGAAGATGGTACACACAAATATCTCTATGACTCTATGTAATCTAAATACCGTCGCAGCTGTGCATAGGCAGGGAATTTATCCCCACACATTGCGACCTGAGACGGTGCGCACTGTGCGGTATGAAAGAAACTTCATCCCACGCACACTCAAGCTGTGGAATGACCTCCCTGCTGCGGTTTTCCCAAGCACCTACAATATGGGGTTCTTCAGAAGGTTTCTTCATGGTCGGCAGCGCGAGTGTGACACCCCTGGTATTGCATACGTCCATAGGCCACGGTAGCCGCTTCCCATCAGGTTGGCCGTGTTCTTGTCTGCCAACTAAGTGGTATAAAAAAAAAACAAGCCGCTATGCAAGAAATGCGGGTTCGATGAAATAGGTATATCTTTAATTTAAAAAAATAAAATTATAAACTATTCTACAACCAACCTCTGGGGGATCGCAGTGGAATAGCTATTCCATTTATGAGGATCTCCTGGGAATTCTCTGAGGATCGCCTGGGGAATTCCTCGGCTCATGTGTGGCAGGAAGAGACCGCATAAAAGAGCGGATCCTGCGCTCCCAGAGTGCAAGCTTTGGATTTATTCAGGATGATCTTTGAAAGATTTTTTTGTATAGAACACGTCATCATAACTTCACTCGGCTGATGGTGGATAAAGGCGACGTCTCAGGAAAGACGGTCATCATTACTGATACCAAACAATTTTACAATGGTGGTCCTCCGTTTTTTGTTTAGAATATCTATACAGTTCGAGAAGTTTCATCCAAAAATAAAATCTAACTTTGTTCAAAGTCCGTTATTTATTATTTCGCCGTTGAAACCTTACATCTTGTTAACCTTTAAATTACCATTTCCATTACTAATACAGAAACCATCATGGACGTGTTTTGATTTTCTAAACAGTGTCCTTGTAGGAGGGGATTGCGTCATGCTTCTTTAGTTTGGTGCCTAGTGCTTGTATATTATGTGATACATGGTAGGTAAAAATTTAAATTTTGATGTTGGCAACATAAATATATTCGCTGTTAGAATGTTATTGTATAAATTTTATAATAATTGATTATTGCAGGAACCATCATGGAAATGTTTTGATTTTCTAAACAGTGTCCTTGTAGGCCAATTATTTTTCAATTATTGGTGAAATGTGGGTGTTAATTCACCTATGCCTAGCCCTCCAGGGATGAAGGCGTGATTATATGTATGTAATTTTAGGTGGGGGATTGCATCATGCGTCTTTAGTTTGGTGCCTAGTGCTTGTATATGAAGTGATATTTAAAAATAAATTAAATTTTGATGTTGGCAACCTAAATATATTCGTTGTTAGAATGTTGTTGTCTAAATTTGTATTTTTTATCCTGTTGTAATAGTTTTGGTTCTTTGACCACATCTTGTTTTGTAAGCCCCGGGTTTTTTTTTTGACGCTGTAACGGCCAATTGATATGATTTGGGTGAAATTATTATTTGGATTTGGACGACCTCTGTGGTTTGGAGGCTTCAACATAACTCCTATAAAATCTATTCTAGAACATGTTTTGTCTTGGGATACCAAGACTTCATTCCAGTCTAATATAGCAATATCAATGTGTTCATGATATTGTGTATTAAAATTAAAAATCGTTTCTTGTATAAATTTCTTTAACGCAGAGGATAATTTTTCCGTTTATTGAACTAACTTTCCGACAGTATGTATTTTTTTAAATAGTTCATGAACAATATTATTTTCACTTTTATTTCACCAAAAAACGATAATAATGCAAGAGCACTTATAAATAAATAATGCACTAGGTACCTACTCGCATCACGTAATGTATTTTTCCATCTTCATCCATCTTTAAGCCCCCAACATCCATTGTACCTATCCTATTTACGAGTCCCTATAACACACTATCTCCATTTAAAACATATTAAAACATCTGCAATGAATGAAGCGCTCACGTACGCCATTAAAAAGTACTTACAAACCAAAATAGCACCAAACTTGAATTGTATAAGCACCAAAGCACTCATATTCATAAAGTTTATCTTTTAATCCCGTCCGCTTGTCGACCAATAGCCAGAATTAGAATGGGATGAAAATAGTTGAAGTTGTTAAGGAGTTGGCAGTCTTGGCACTTGCAGTTCACACATCATTGACGTCAAATATTTCCTGGAAATTTGCTAATATGTTTGTAGTTTATGAAAGCAATTCTTGATAAAGGACCTTCATGAAATTAGAACGCAATAGTGGAAATTTTAGTGAAAGAGATTTCGTTACATCACTATTGAATGTTAAATTTTAGGATAGATTTGTCATGGATTCGAGCCTCAAGAATTCGGATTTTTCATCAAAAATGGTAACCAAGGCTGGTCTAGGTTACAGGGATACCCTAGGCTATACAAAACCGAGGCAATCTTAGGAATCTTGAAGTATAAATTCAAATCTGGGTACTGTGTAACCAGTTTTGAATACTATTAGAGTAGATTCCACCGACGACGATCAGAACACAATTGTGAACTAAATAAACTGCGCTAAATCAAAATCAAATTCTTTATTTCTCAAAATAGTGCAACGTAATTACATCTTTTTGACGTCAAATTCCGCTTAAAACTAAGTTTACCACAGCTTCCTAGTCGCTAGTGGAGAAGAAACGACGCAACGAACTCCACTGCGGTATTATCGAAACATAACCTTGAAAATAGGGATTTCTCAAGACTAAATATGGACGAATGTACATTTTTGTTTCATGTCAAGATAATTAAACCTCACTTGATTAAATATGTAAAAAAGCCTTACAATAAAAATTTAACCTCAGTGAAACGTTAAAATAGTTGAAATTAAAATATAGTAAAGAAAGGTCGGGTACTACAATATTATTCTGTTATTTTAGCATTTTAAGAGGGGCCTGCACCATGCTCAAGTCAGATATTTTTGGCTGTAAAGTAATCATCTGTTCTATAGTATGCTTTTTTACATAAGGTGGTCTTAACAAAGGTTTTAAATTTATTTCAGATCAGACAGATTCAAGCAATTTATTATAAAATCGTATACGTTAGCATAGTTTACTCAATGCATCTCATTGAATAAAACGTAAGAAAGATTAATTGAATGGATTTGCACAGTTGAGATCCAGCTCAAACTTCAGCAAGTCTAAAAAGGCCACTCGTATTAGAATAACATTTTGTCACACAGCAATATTTACACGAAATTAGAATCAGGAAGATGCAGGCAGCAGAATTGCGCAAAAAATTTACCTTTTTGTAAGTCAAGCAACTTGTTTGAGTTGAAACGGTGATAGGAAAAAACTTCCATGAACCCAATCTTTACCTGAAACGAAAGAAAACAATTATTAGTTTGTATGTTCTGTAAACGATATTTCGATGGATGTCCCAGCTCCATGTTGCAACATTATCGATTGGATGAAGTGGTCGATGAGGTCCTTAGATGAATTAAAAAAAAAAAACATCTAAGATGTTGACACACAATATTCGGGAAGTTCGTGATTGCGGGACGTGTAGTCCTTTATTTTTTAATATAATTATGTTACTGGGTCAGTGGTTTAATTTCAGCCAAACAGTTTCAACAAAGAAACATACATGTAGGTAGGTATACCGTTCTTCGATAACCCCTGTGGCGTAGCGGTAGAACATTATCTGAGTTTTTTTTTTATCTCTTCAATGCAAGGATACACATACGCAAGTAATTAACAATTTTACAATACACATATTGAGAATTCTTTTCTACATTATTTTTAATAGTTATTAGACCTGACCGGTATTTTCGTCCAATTGAGCAGTCCGACTGGGGAAGTACTTCCGCCCTACAGAATACCGCGGCCATAATAACCTCGTGTTGTGTTCCCGGCGGTGAGTAGGGTAGCCAGAACTCACTGGAGAGTTATTATGCTGTCAGTGGGAAGACCAAAAGCTTGCCCTGCTTTGTCTTTTTCACTGACGGCACAGAAACTTTGTGCTTACAGGGTTGGCAGCGCGAGTGCGACTACCTTGGTGTTGCACACGTCCATAGGCCACGGTAACCACTTTCTATCAGGTGGGGCGTGTGCTTGTCTGTCAACCCAGTGGTATAATAAAAAATTAAAAACTGCATCCTCAATGGTGGAAAAGTACAAGTGAGTTCTCAATATGTGTAACAACAAATTCCACCAAGTGCCAACAATCAACAGTATAAATAATTTTACAATACTATTAGACTTGATGATTTTTTTTAAACACATCCACCGTCTCCCCAAGATGGTTGTATAGGAGAATTTGGAACACCCAAGAAGTAACTCAGTGGTTCAGAGATCAGAGCATTTCCCCTATTTGTTGTTGCTAATCGAGTAGTACCTTTGGATGTATGTAAGTAAGTAAGCAGAGTAGAATTTGGACCACCCCATGTCTTCCCATGCGGTGACGTACAAGGCGACTAAGGGATAGGGCTGTATAACATCAGACAGATATAAACAGTCCAGGCTCGGCCTCAGATGCACGGCTTGAGTCTACAATAGTGCCCGGAAGACGGTAATATGCTCATCCCCTATTACGTGGGACCGAATTCAATGATTGGTGAAATGTGGGTGTTAATTTACCCGGGGATAAAGGCGTGATTATATGTATGTATGTTATTATGTAAAATAGATATGTTAAAAAGATACACTGATTCACTTACCGCGCCTACAATGACCAAATGGACAAATCTACGTAATATAGGTTAGCGACCTACTTATGTAGCTAGTTTTTAACGAGGCCACTCCTCACTTCGCTCCAATTTCATGAGCAATTCTGTTGCGTCACAATCACTACTAGAAAACTCGTCATAGATATTTCCGACCTTCCACAATTTCTAGAACTTTGATCACGCACTATGGTTCAACAGATTCGGAGAACATTCTGCCCTGACTATACCATATTTGAATGAAAATGTTAATACTAGCTGTTCCCGGAGGCTCTGGTTGTGTGGCACACTTATTTTGCGTAACTTTCTTAATGTCCCCTTCTTTACACAAGACAACACGTGCAGGGCTTAGATGTCACCCACCCATAGTGCAGAATATCCGGTTACGAACCAAGCAGTTCGGTTACTCTTTCCTTTGTCGCACCATTAAGGCCTGGAATTCATTACCAGCTCACGTGTTTCCTTCTTCCTACGGTTCCGGGTCCATTGAGCAGGGCGTGAAAAAGCATATGATGAGGCCGTCAAGTTGAGTGTCGTCATTGTCACATGGTATATGTAAGTGATGTTGATCCTCTTTTCTGAGACTTTGCCTTCAGCTTACCATCAGGCAAGGCGAAGTCTAATTGACGTGTCCTATATAGGTATATAAATATGTCGCTTTTCAAATGAACCTTTTATAACTGTAAATCGACAAGATATAAAGTTTTTATCACATCATATCATATATTTATCGTTGCAGTTTGATCGATATAGTGCGATCCTAGTGTTTTCTCGTATCACACGCTACGCTACGCGAAGAATTGAACTATAGCCATAAGGAATAGCCTTAAACCGATTGTCAAAATAATCAAAAAACTATAGAACTTACTATTGAATGATGCAATGGGGGCATCTATTTACAAAAAAAAGCCGGTCAAGTCCAAGATGGATTTGCACTGCGAGGGTTCCGTACAAAATTATATTCAGGGACGAACTATGCATATGCTATTTAAACGGCAACATATTTTGACTACGTTAACTTACAAGTTCGATTTTTGCACATTTACAAGACGTTACAGGTTGTCGGTGTTAGGAATTTCAACTTGATACCTCCACATTCCTGAGAAAAAGGTCTTGACAGACAGACAGACGAACAACGAAGTGATCCTATAAGGATAACGTTTTTTTTTTCTTTTGAGGTACGAACCCCTAAAAAATCGCAGGAAAAGCAGAAGAAAATGACCACTTTAGAGTCTTCAAGATAATAGATTCTCAAGCATCATACATATAAGAGCAGCACACGCTGCGTAGCACCTAATAGCATATTGTCTTGAATTGATTGCCGGTGTGCCCTTGACATTGACACACAGTTTGTTGATCGATTACAGAATGGTTAGGTAAGCACGATTAGGTAACAATGAGTCACTATTGTTTACGATGTACGGGAAATGTTTACTTGTTGTGTTATGAAAGGCCTTCATCCCATGTTTGTCTCTAAGGACGCATATCTAAAAGGTCGTTACATGTGAAATTGCCGTTTTTTTTCTAAGAATTTGGAGGCAACCGAATTTTCAGTACTAACATTTTTTTTTTTTAGGAATGACAAATCCTAATTTTATAATTATTTTTTTTGTGTATGAATGAGATAATATTAAGCTAGCAAACACTACCCGAGAAGAGAGCCAGATCGTGAGAGATGGCCCTGAGTCGGCCGGGGTGCGAGGGATATGCCTGTCAACCTCAACTTCGGCAACCAAAGCGACCCGCAGGCGGCGTGCGTTTTAGTCGGTTCGAGTCCGACATAACCTCTCCCACCGGCTCCGGTGGGGAGGTATCCGTGGGGATTTTTCGCACGTAAAAAAAAAAAGCTAACAAAAACTCTTATTACATTTTTGAAAAGTGACAGTCGTAAAAAAGTTATACGAAATTGGTCATCAAAATGGATAGCATTTAAGAAGTACTTTTTTTACCACTTAGGTGGCAGACAAGCACACGGCCCTCCTGATGGGAAGTGGTTACCGTGGCCTATGGACGTATGCCACATCAGGGGTGTTAGACTCCCGCTGCCGACCATGAAGAAACCTTCTGATGCCCCTCTTGAAGAACCCCATATTGTAGGCGCTTGGGAAAACCGCAACAGGGAGGTCATTCCACAGTTGTGTGTGTGGGATGAAGTTTCTTTCATACCGCACAATGCGCACCGTCTCAGTTCGCAATTTACTGTTTTACTGTTTTTGAGATCAAATTTAATTTATCACGCGGTCAATAAAAACAAAATTTAACCTACATTTCACACCTGACTCTACGGCCTAAGGGTCTACATCAGACTAAAAATAGAACATAGACGGAACGCATAGAATTAGCGTGTAAAGTCGCTGAAAGTAATACTGAAGAAGTACAACTTCGCTCGCACTCTTTGTGACACGAACGGGTGCGATCTAAATGGTACTTCTAGTCTCCTTTAGTCTAGGGCTGAAAGCTTCTGATGCGACTGGGATTAACGCTAGGATAAGGAAGTGGAGAAGCGGAGAAGAGAAGAAGCTCCGTGGTTTCCGGCAGAGTAGGCCACCCCATCTCTTCCCATGCGGTGTCATACAAGGCGACTAAGGGATAGGGCTGTTTAACATCATACAGATATATACCTACAGCCCAGACTCAGCCTCAGCTGCGTGGCGTGAATCAACAATAGTGCCCGGAACACGGCAATATACTCATCCCCTATTACGTGGGACCGAATACAATTACTGGTGAAATTTATTTATTTTATTTATTTTTATTCTTTATGCACGATGTACATAGGCGGACTTAATGCCGTTGGCATTCTCTACCAGTCTACCATTGGATGGTGCAGAGCTAGTACGTGGTAGGCGCATATTGATGAGGGATAAGTTAGGTTCAATAAGATAAATTGATTTGATCGTTCGATGGCATGTAGATGATACTATAGATTAATTACATACACTTACATAAACAGTACGTAAATGTGGGTGTTAATGCACTTCTGCCTAACCCTCCTGGGATAAAGGCATGATTATATGTATGTATGAAGAAGTAGAATCACAGAGCGTATTTCTAGTCACGTGGTTACATGACACCAGGTACAAAAAGTTGCGCATGGTTAATGGTCAGTACGCGTACTTACCAGTCGCCAGTTCAATAGTATTTATTCATACTTAGAAATCATTACCTATTCCACTTTTCTTGTTAGGTTACTTCCCTTTATTATTGATTCTAGTTTGTGTATGAAAGTATTCTACTGTTGACAAAGTTGTTGTGTCAAAACAAACGCCATTACCATATCATTACTTATGAAAAGCCAGACGTGGTAGTTATGGGTTGACGATTATCATAATCATGTTTACTACACGAGCGTCGCAATTAAGGCAGAGTTGGACCGTTATGTCGTACGTGCTTCTACTTAATTATTGTTGTATCACAATGTCATATTTGTTGTTGTAATGTAATGTGCTCTAACTAGCTTACTAAATACAGTCGGCATTAGATCAATCTTCGCTAGTAAAGTTCTTAAAATGATCTTAAAATCTACTAATGAGGTTAATACCAAAACGTTTTATTCAATTGTATTATTGCCCGAACTTAAGGTGTGTACCGAATAATTAGAACAATCAGTTAACAGGAAGGGTTACTCCTTGGTAATAAGATCGTTTTGGGTACTTTGCTAGTCAAGCTCTGTGCTTACAGGGTCAGCAGCGCGAGTGTGGCTTCTCTGGTGTTACACACGTCCATAGGCCACGGTAACCACTTTCCATCAAGTGGGCCGTGCGCTGGTCTGCCACCTAAGTGGTATAAAAAAAAGCTCGATCTGATGCTGACTGTACTATTTATTTGATCGAAATATTTATTCCCAATGGTTTAGGTAATCTGTGGTATTGTATCGTGATTCCAGAATGATGCGGAAATGAATTTTTAATTTCGAATTTGGAACGATGGACGACATTAATTCAATTGTCGATAGTTTATTTTTAATTTAATTCACCTATTTTTTTAGTCCGTCAATTGTCTTCGCAAGATAGCAAAAAACGGCAAAGTAAAACTGACATTGAATTTTATTAACCGGTCTGCGGGCGCCTAGTATTAGAACATACTATGCATAATTTATTCATACCTACCACACAATAGATAATATGAAACAATTGCCGAAACAAATAAGAATAAAAAAGACAATTGAAGATGCCTACATTTTGTTGTCTATTGTACCTACAGTTCTCTCGTCTTGTCTCATTAATTTATATTTTACACTTTTCCATCTAGGCTGAGCTACACGCGGGAAAATCTTACTACCCGTTTGCTGCGCCTCTTATCGGGATAAGCTGGAACCGTCCCAAAAAATTTGTGGTTGCTGTTCTGTCATAATTTTATATGAAAGTTTTGACATAACGGCTGTATAACAAGTATATTTTTTTATCTAAACATAAATGCCATTATGTTTATTTGTTTGTTACTCAATCTCGATCAAATGGCTTAACAGAGTTAGTTAAAATTAACAGGGATAGATAGATCCTGGAATGTCACATAGGCTTTTCTTCACTATGCCAAGCGGGCAGGCGGAACCACAGACTGCAACAAAGTGTACAACAAAACTTAAACTTACTACTTGAAGGACTTGATCTGAACTGCCTTCAAATCTGGGACAAGGCAAATCGTAGTTTAGAATTACGTCTACACCAAGCAGTTTGCAATACATTATATTCTTCGATGTTCAAAGTACATTAGTGGTAGACCAAATAAAAGGAACGATTAAATTGTTTTGTCCGCAGAAAGTTCAGGCCGTTCTACTTTTAGTACTTATTCTGTGCTACAAGGATCAATAAAATTGCTGAAAATTACGACTAGTATTTTTTAGAGGGAGTTCGTTTGTTTGCAATTTTAATGTACATAGATAATAGATAGGTTGTTTGGTGACAACAAACAAGTTACATTAAAAAATATTCTATTAACGGCAATAGGTCTATTAAAGGAGTTCAAAGAACATACTTAACTATGTATGGGTGACATGGTGATTCTTCGGGGTAAACAGGTGTGTACACTTGACACTTGGATTCCTATAGTCACCTTTCCTTTACATCCACTGGTGTTAACCAATGTAACACGAAAGAAGGGCAACTAATACATACTTTTTTGCCATTTTATAAACCTAAAACCATCATTTTGTAAAGTATCTAAATATAAGCCGCGTGGTTCCCGGCCGAGTAAAATTAGGGCCACCCCATTTCTTCCCATGCGGTGTCGTACAAGGCGACTAAGGGATAGGGCTGTTTAACATCAAACATATATAGGTACAGTTCAGTCTCAGCCTCAGATGCATAGCTCGAGGCAAAAATAATGCCCGGAATACGGCAATAGGCTCACCCCCCTATAACGTAGGACCGAATACAATTATTGGTGAAATGTGGGTGTTAATTCTCCTCTGCCTAACCCTCTTCTCTAGGGATAAAGGCGTGATTATATCTATGTATGTAAAGAAAATATATGGTTAAACAAAAAAAATACCACCAGTGCAATTTGCAACTGTCCAGCTATTACCACAGATAATATAATTCTTAACACATACATACATAACATTGCGGTTATTACGGGTATTGCGGCTATTACGGTTCGTGATATATACCCTGGTGATAGACAGAAAAGTCTTAATACCTAATAGGGTAATGTTTTACCCTTTGGGTGACAAACCCTAAAAAAGAATGTTTATATAGGAGGTATGATCTTTTTTAGTCACACTCATAATGAAGCGATTAACATTCCGGCCGCACATTTTATTGGAAATTAGATGTTATAATAACTTCTAAACTAAATCAACCGCGATCAATCTTGCGTGAAAAATGCGGTCAATGGACATCGGGAGATTTTCATAACTTTTGAAAATTTCCGCCCAATTGAGCAGTCCGACTGGGGAAGTACCTCCGCCCTACAGAATACCGCAGTTATAATAACTTCGTGTTGTGTTCCCAGCGGTGAGTTGGGTAGCCAGAGCTCACTGGAGAATTTGTGCTGTCAGTGGGATGACTAAAGACTTGTCCTGCTTTGTCCTCTACACTGTCGGCACAGAGACTCTGTGCTTACAGGGTCGGCAGCGCAAGTGTGGCTTCTATGGTGTGTGTCTTCTATTCCCAAATGACGGTAAACTTTGGTTTTAAGAAGGTGCGCAAATCAATCAATTAATTAGCCTATTGCAGTCTACTGCTGGACATAGATCTCTCCCAATGTAGGGAGGCTACTATTTTCACGCTGGCCACACGGGTTGGTACAGGGTTTTATTTTGTGTTCTCTCGCAGTGATATCGTCTGCGTATTTTTCCCTTAGTCGCCTCTTACGACACTCTTCGGATACGATGAAGTGGTGTTTTTTTTACTTGCTAAAAATACCACTGGAGTCGGTGAAGGTGATAATGTCGGACTCGAACCGACTAAAACGCATGGCGGCGCCTGTATATCGTTTTTGGTTGGCGAAGGTAAGGTTATCAGGCATATCCCTCCCACGCCAACCAACCCAGAGCCATTTCTCTCGATCTGACACTCCTAGGGTGTGGGGACCACAGGATACGGAGAGGCGAGCAAGGCGCGCCGCCGCCGCCGCAGTAATTGTGAGACGTTTGCTACTTAGTAAAACAACCTTTGCAGTTAGAAGCTAGTTTATTACTGATCAGTCCTTATTGGTGCCAAGTGTCCTTGGTGGCGTACAAATGCAAGTAAGTAGATACAATATAGTCCTTAAATAGCACGCACACATACACGGTTCGCGCTTAGTTACACCAGACGCAGGGCCGTCTTTAAACTATTTGAGGCCCTGGGCACATTAGGATCATGGGGCCCCTAGGACCTTGAGAAAACACTATTTAGTTACAATAGATAAAGAAAGACAAACAAGGTTCTAAATTTATTTTTATTTAGTTACTAACTATAAAAAAATAGGAAATATAAAAAATAATCTACAAAAGTAACTCGCTTAACATAAAATCCTTAGATTAATTCTATGTTGATTGCAAAGGTACCCTTCTAGATTTAAGATGAGCAAAATCGTTAATCACATCTTCAAAATCTATGGTATTGAGAATATCACATTCTATGGACATCAGCGACAAACTAGTTAATCTCTCTTGAAGCATTGTACTTCTTAATTCATTTTTTATTCGTTTCAATTTGGAGAAGGAGCGTTCTCCGCTGCAGTTAGTTACCATCATACTTAAAAATATTCTCAATGCAATTTCTACGTTAGGAAATGTGTCTTCAATTTTGTTTTGCTTTAATAGATTATATACTTCCTGTACACTGTTAGATGCTTCATTTTCACTCTGAACATTTTTTAAGTATTCTTTTAAATGTTGACATTCTATTTCTAACTCTTTTTCATTTACATCTTCGTGATAGATTTGAGAAAATTCTTTGCATCCTTGTCGTATCTCTTCGGAATTCAGAGTTTTTAAGTGAAAAAATAAACTAAAACGTTGACTGACGGTCTCATATGAACTTTGTCGCTGTTTTAGATGAACACTCAAGGTATCGATTATTGGGAGAAAGGTTTCTACGTTGAATCGCTCTTTTCCATTCAATTGGACTGATGGCGCAGAGCCATCAAAAAAAATCAGCCGTGAGCTTCTACGTCTTGTTCTTTGAGATAGATCTTTGTAGTCAGATTCTGGGTTATTTTCTTTGGCAGATGATTCGAAGTTATCAAATTTATCCCTGAGGTTAGTAATAAAATCATAAAGTGAAGTCAACAAATTGGTTGCAACGTCCAGTGTTATTGTTTCTTTCTGAAGATAATTACTTGTTTTGTCTATTCTTTCCAATATGGTGCTCCAGATTTCCGTCAGTATAATAAATTCTAGATTTCCCATTTTTCTAGACAGACTAAGGGCTTCGTCTCTTGTTTCTCGTGCCTTTTCAGTATCGTTTGCGATGGTGATTAAAGCTTCTAATATTCTTTTATAACCCCCATGCAAAGCACTTACTGCATCAGCTCGGGCTGACCATCTGGTTTGTGAAAGACTCTTAACAACTTTTTTGAACCTAAATGTTCTGTTAATATATTCCATCTGTGGGTAGAGCCCGAAAAAAAGTTGTACACTTTCTGAACTATTTCAAAAAACTGTGATGCCTCCGGTACACACCCAGCAGCATGGACACCTACCAAGTTTAGTGAATGTCCTGCACATGGTATAAAGGTGGCAAATTCACATTTTTCCTTGATTCTTGTTTGTAGACCACTATACTTTCCCGACATATTTGAAGCATTGTCGTAGCTTTGTCCTCTGCAATCTTTTATGGGAATATCATGTATCTCTAAAAAAATTAAGATGGTCTCCGCTAAATACTTAGATTTATGCTCTTTAATAGGTATAAATTTCAAAAACCTTTCAACAGGAACACAGTCTTTTACGTATCGAATGATGAAAGTTAGCTGGTCAATATGAGACAGATCGGGCGTACTGTCAACGCTTATGGAAAAATATTTTGCTGATTTAACTTCATTTATAATTTTTTTTAGAACCTGTTTTCCCATTACTTCAATAAACTCATTACAGATATTTGCTGATAAATAAGAAATGTTACCCTTTCCAGGATTCCCAAATTTTTTTAAGTGATCTGCAAGAAATGGATCAAATTCACTCAATAATTCCACACAACCCAAATAATTTCCATTGTTTGGAGATCCTAGGATTTCATTGTCGCCGCGAAATGGAAGCCCTCTCGATGCCAAAAATTTTACAACAGCTACAATCCGTTTAAGTACGTTTCTCCAGTAATCCACTTCCTTTTGATGTTGAGATAATAACTCTATATCTACTCTACCAACCGCTTTACTTCGTGCCAGATAACTCATCATAGATTGCTTATGCGCTGGGCTATTTTCATGTGTTAAAATTATGTGATTAATATGCTTCCAATCATTACATCCATTCCGAGAGCAAAGATTAACATCAGTTGGGTTAAATAAGCAGCATGAAAAACAAAATACAGAGCATTTGGAAGGCGAATACAGCAACCATTTTCTTTCGACGCTTTCATTGTTCTTTAATTTGCGAATAAATAATGCTTTGTTGAAATATCTCGTCACTAATTTATTACCATCTTTGTAGGTTCTGGATGCCTCGGAAAAGTCAGAATCTTTATTTTGAAAATATACTGGTCCCTTACGAATTAAAATTTCGCGATTTATTTCAACAAACTTTTCGTGAAAATAATCGGCGGGATCGTGCGATATTAATTCTTCTGTGTTGGAAAACTGCTGTTTAATTGACACAGTTGGAGTTGTCGGTTTTAGTGAAGTTACTGAAGTCGTTGCACTTTCGTCGTAGGAATAGTCGCTTTCTGATTCAATCTCTTTTTCAAAATTGGAACATGAAGGTTTAGAAATTCCCGCAATTTGTAATTGAGCTGAGTCATCATGTGGAACATTTATGAGTTGATTGCTACTTACAGAAGTTTCTCCAGTAGTAGTAGTAAAATATGATGTTAATTTTGGTAACTTTTCAATTACTTCTTTCTGATGTAGAACTTTTTTCCTTTTTTCAGATCCACTAGGATATGACCGTTTCGACATTTTATATTATAATTCAGTATTTAATTAATTTTATAACGAAAATATTCGCTAACACAAAACAGACAAACGACGATTTAATCAAACAATACTATTTTTTTGTCAGAGCTCAAGCACAGTCAGTAACAAACTAACAACTACAAACAAAACAAACGCCACAACATCGCAGACAAATACTTGAAGGGAATTCCTGTTCGTCAAGTCAAACGACGATCGGGAGTCGGGAATTCCCCTTTTTTGTCTTTGGTA
The DNA here is from genome assembly GCA_963662185.1 of Eilema griseolum. Lineage (NCBI taxonomy): Eukaryota > Metazoa > Arthropoda > Insecta > Lepidoptera > Erebidae > Eilema > Eilema griseolum. The sequence goes on along the minus strand of OY759256.1, from coordinate 8,046,510 downwards.
TTACGAATGACGTTCGAATAGGTTTCTTAAAGACATAAACCACACCGCATCAAATAATTCTTCTTTTTTTAATTTAATAATTTTTCTTTTAATTGTATTCTTATACTTACATATAGGTATTTAAATTAACCTAAATATACTAATATCGGAAAAACTCATTTTTGAGAGAGAGTGGAGTACTTATACCCTGTTTATTTATTACAAGTCCATCAAATCTAAGAGGTACCGTTTGACGTTTCATATTTTTCAAACCGAAACAACTTTGTTCATACGTACATTATTCAGTTTCGATAACCTTTTTCATAAAACCATGAATTTAGAAAGATTTCATTATTGTATCTAAAAATGTACAATTCTTAATATCTAAATGTAATTGAAAACTTTCAAACAAAGCAAAATAACACATATTTACACAGTAAATAATTTCTAATAGTTATATTCTTGACCGCATTACAAAGTTACGTAGTTAGGTCACTGCACGTAGTGTTGCGACTCTTCGGATACACTTGTATGCAAAAAAATCGTTTACATATACGAAAAATCGAATGTATTATTTACAAATTACACTTGACAACCAAACAAATATTTTTTCATGTGAATGGGATTTATCTCACATATTACGATTACATAACTAAATAGTTATGTAATCGTAAAATATGAGATAAAACCCATTCACCAAAAATACGTATTTATAAATCAAATATATTTGCTTCTTTAAAAAGTTGTCGAAAGCGATTTGTCGATTTTTGATTTTCGCGCCCAAATAAGTCGGGGTTTCTCGCGCTAACGCTGTCGAAATAGTAAATGGAGTCAGGGATAGTGTTTTTTACATTTATTTTTGTGTATGATAGTATGGGTTTGCATATTACAGAGAAATAAACAAATTTTTAACAAGCACATCCATTGATTTTACAATTACAATTTTTTCTTCTACGTCTAAAACTAATAAAAATAAGGTATGTAGAACCCATTCACAAAAATGTTGTTGCCTGATGTTATAAATTAACGACGTTACTGCGCGACCGCATAATGCACTGAATACACAGATACCCTAAAATAAATTAATTTAATTATTTTTAGGTCAATAGGCAAAATCGCAGGTGTCCAAGTCTCTACAATTTTTTTTTTCTGGCAACACTGCCAACTACAAGCGCACGCGGTCCGCTCGGTCGGTTCGGCGTCAGCAGTCTCTCGCCATCTTGGAAGCTGACTGTGCGCGTACTTGCTTTCTCGTTTGTGTTTTACAATTTGTGACTTGGCTATTACTTTTCTGGACTGATCATTCTTTATCCGTTTACCTTGGCAATATTTATACTGGACTCCGAACTAAGCAAGTGTTTATTAATAATGTCGAAAAGAGGACGTACTTTGAACAGCCAGGCTCGTGAATTGGTGGTGAAATTACACGAGTATTTTGAGCGTGAATCTCAAAATGGTGGACTTCTACTGCCAGTTACACAAGTTCGGGATCGCGTCGGTGAAGCTCTCGGTATTGGTAGCCGCACCGTTGGCAAAATATTAAGTGAAAAATATGGGCCTTCGGGGAGTGACAGTAACGTACTTCACACACCGAAAAAACGAAAAAGAAATAAACCTGTGACAGGCATCGATGAATTCGATAGTTAGAAACCATATATACGGGTATTTTACAAGAGGCGAATTTCCAACATTGGCAAAGTTATGTGCAACTTTAAAAGATGCCGGGCTGTATAAGGGAAGCATAGAGTCGTTGAGAACGGTAATAACAGGAATTGGCTTCAGATACAAAAAAGTTGACAAACGAAAAATTGTTATGGAGCGACATGACATAATTATGCAGCGACTAACATTCCTGCGCGAAGTTAAACAAATTATAAACTGGGATAATGTAATATTTTTGGACGAAACTTGGCTAAATTCCAACCATTCTGTGCCGAAAACATGGACTGATGATTCTGAAGCTTCGTGCTCGAAGGTGCCGATAGGAAAAGGTAGACGCCTCATAATATGCCATGCTGGGTCAGCGTCTACAGGCTTCGTGGAAAACTCTTTATTAGCTTTCCAATCCAAAAGCACTAAAGAGTATCATGAAGAAATGGACGCAGTAAGGTTCCGAGAGTGGTTCTTAAATTTATTACAGAATATCCCTCCTAACAGCACAATTATAATGGATAATGCCCCATACCACTCTGTGCAAATTGATAAAGCACCTACGTCAGCCAATAAGAAAGCAGATTTGGTGGCATGGCTGCAAAGAAAAGGAGTGGATGCCGACATGTCACTATTAAAAGCTGAATTATTACAGTTAGTGAAATTGCATAAACCACCAAAACCGACATATGTAATTGACCAATTGGCCGAAGAGCACGGGCACAAAGTCATACGACTTCCTCCGTACCATTGCCAATATAATGCCATTGAACTGATTTGGGCCCAAGTTAAAGGTAATATTTTATAATATTATAATAATAACACGAGTACTTCTAACATTTATAATTTAAACAATGGTTTTCGTCTGCTATCAAATAGTTACATTATTGTTTTACAGGTTATGCAGCAAGACACAACACAAAACCACCCTTCAGTGTCAAGAAAATGGAAGGTTTATTAAAGGAAGCATGTGCCCAAGTTACACAGGAAGATTGGAGTAAAGTAGTACAAAAAACAAAGAAAATAATAATGGACGACTTCGAAAGAGACGTACACTTTGATAATGTAATGGACAATCAACTGGTCATTAATTTAAATGACGATGATGACGAAGACGACGATACTAGTACTAGTAGTGAATAAAAAAATATCCTAAACATTTCTTTTATTTAATTATAACAATTGATTTCTTAAAATTCGGATATTATAGTAATCGATCTCTTAAAGTTCGGATATTATAGTAATCGATTTTTTCATCCCATCCCTATCATTCAATTGTCAGAACTGTCAAACGGTACTTCTTAGATTTGACGGACTGTAGTTTGATCTTTCTTTTTGACGGATGTCAAATCTGAAATCGATATAACTTTGCAACGACGAACAATATTTTCTTATTTTAATAATATTAAAAATTGATAATAATCATAAGAATAGACACACAACATAAGAGTACCTGTTAAGGACTCAAGCATTTTCCGAAAGTCTTAAGTGGTTTTTATTGCTTCGAAGTAAAATTTAAATAGAAAAACTGAAAACAATGGTACCTACCCAATGTTTTTATGTCTAGTGCAATAAAATTGATTGACGAATGAATTTATTTATTTTGAATAGTTTAAAACATACATACAGCCACATCTTTAGCCAACACATTTTTTACACCAATAGATATTTTCTGTTTCCCATCACTGACCCATCTGTCAAAAAGTTCAAGCTATGTTGTACAAGGTATAGCTATCCGCATGCGGCAAACTAAAGCTAATATAATAAGCGTAGGTATTGTAGTAAGTCATTATCATCAGATTTTTCAAAATTAATGTTTTTCGGTAATACCTAAATATCGGTTATCATTTGGTAATCTGGCAGGAACTAGGGGGCCCCATTCGATCGCGGGGCCCTGGGCACGTGCCCATAGTGCCCAGTGGGGAAGAGGGGCCTGACCAGACGCGCCGCGCGTGCCGTCAATATGCATACAAATCAAATTGTCTTTACGTTGCTCCACCAGTGGGCCGCCTTATAAAAGATACCACAGTTAAAAGACGTTATCTACTTTTCTTTCTCTTGAAGATTCTACTCGTGAAGATTATATGCCTTGTGAATTTAAAATTTTGGAATAGTTGCAAACTATTCCGACAGTCATATTTCAACGTTTTGTTCCAACTACAGTAATATTTACATTATTTAAATATAAAATAATTGAAAGAGTGACTTATAGATAGAAAAATGTAGCATGAAACAGTCTCGTTGACAAAAAATAAAATAATTTACTTTACTAGTAGATAACAAATAGGTATTGAATCCCCCAAACGGGAGTTTCAAATATTAAGTCTTTAGAAAACGCGTCCAATTTACTTAACTAGGTCAGCTTAGGTAAGTGACCTAGCTGAATATCAGAAGTATAGATTTATTATCTATCTATTGCAGATGTCACAGAAGTCTTCGCAGTTTTTCTAATGACAAAAATAGAACTGTTCAGACGTCAAGTAACATTTTAAGCTTTTTGAAAAGCATTATTAACCTATTCTACCATTCACAATAAAATTGTCAAGAGTTAAATTTTAAATGGCTGGTTTCAAAAACGAAAACCAGCGAGCTAAACCACATTGTCTGAATTGTCTCGCTAACGGGTTTCGAGTGCTGGCGCATAAAAGCTCTTTATAGTATTAAAAAAGTCTGGAATTCATTTTTTCTTTTTTGTTGTTCCGAAGCTAACTCGGACCACAATAACCTCCCGGGTATGAAAAGATTAATTTTAATTACTCCACAACACATAATTAATGGACGCAATGTTGATGTATTGTTATGTAATATCGAACTGTATTAACGAGTACAAAAGGTTTAAAATCGAATTACTTGAATTCCGTAAATACATTAAATTTTGCGGGTAAGTTTGTCCTTTAACCCGGTTTTGTACGTAATTCTCGGTGCAAGAGTAAAACTTTAACTAGACTTTTTTTTTTACGTGCGCAAAATCCCCACGGATACCTCCCCACCGGAGCCGGTGGAAGAGGTTATGTCGGACTCGAACCGACTAAAACGCACGCCGCCTGTGGGTCGTTTTGGTTGCCGAAGGTGAGGTTGACAGGCATATCCCTCGCACCTCGGCCAACTCAGGGCCATCTCTCACTATCTGGCCCTCTCCTCGGGTGTGTGGGGACTACAGAGTCGATAGCACTTTACATGGGAGTTATCATGGACATCCTGCGGCCAAGCAGGCAGATATCGCAGAGAAAAGGCAGCTTCTTGTCACTGAGCTTGACGGGATCCTGAATCACATTTCTCAATGGGGCTCTGAGAACCTGGTTGAGTTCAATGCCAAGAAGACGCAGGCATGTGCGTTTACAGCAAAAGTATCTTCTTTCCTTCCCCTCCCCACTCTACAGAGCACGCCACTGCCACTGCAGGACAATCTCAATATCCTAGGTATGGATGTTCGCTGCAAGCTGAATAACAAAAACTACATCGAAAGCATCATCAAAACAGCCTCACGAAAACTCGGAGTCCTGAACAGAGTGAGACGATTTTTCACGCCGGAGCAGCGGTGTCTTCTATACAAGACACAAATTCGCTCCTGTGTGGAGTACTGCTCGCATCTCTGGGATGGTTCAGCAAAGTACTTACTAGATGCTCTCGACAGGTTGCAGCGACGTGCGGTCCGCATCATTGGGAATCCCGAGATCACGAACACCCTAGAACCTTTACAGCTGCGTAGAGATGTTGCGTCCATGGCTGTATTTTACCGTCTGTACCATGGGGAGTGTTCTGATGAGCTCTTCCAATTAGTCCCACCCTCCCCTTTCCTACACAGGACAACACGTGCAGGTCTTAGATGTCATCCGCACACGGTGCAAAACATCCGATCAAGAACCAAGCGGTTCGGAGACTCTTTCCTCTGTCGCACCATTAAGGCCTGGAATTCATTACCAGCTCACGTGTTTCCTTCTTCCTACAGTCCCGGGTCCTTTAAGCGGGGCGTGAAAAAGCATATGATGAGGCCGTCAAGCTGAGTGTCACCATTGTCACACGGTATGTGTAAGTAATGGTGACCCTCTTTTCTGGGACTTTACCTTCAGCTTACCATCAGGCAAGGCGAAGTCCAATTGACGTGTCCTATATAAAAAAAAAAAAAAAAAAAATAAGAGTAATACATCATTAAGGTGTAAGTTTTGGGTCTCAATTTGCATAATATCCTGAAAATGGTATACAGATATGGACAGACGCCACAAAAGATGTCATGTTTTACTTTATTTAGACCGGTGAATTCAGGTGAAATTGTCAATTACCTTAAGTGGTGTTCGCTTTCACTTGAAACAGCTATATAGAAAGGATTCAAAATACAAGTACCTGGTGACCAATCATTCAATTGCAGTCCACTGCTGAACATAGGGTTTCTCCCAATGTGCGCTAGTGCTCCCGATCTTCAACCTGCATCCAGTTTTTCATACACACAAACATACCTACATACATATAAACAAGTCTTTATCCCTGGAGGGTTAGACAAAGGTGAATTATCACCCACATTTCACCAATAATTCAATACGGGTCCACGTAATAGGGGGTAAACCTATTGCCGTATTCCGGGCGCTAAAGTTGACTCGAGCCATGCCTCTGAGGCTGAGTCCGGGCTGCATATATCTGTCTGATGCTATTCCTTGGTCGCCTTGTACGGTACCGCATGGGAAGAGATAGGGTGGGCCAAATTCTACTCTGTCGGGAACTACGCGGCTTTCATTTACAAGACTGGCTTGAGTCAACAATAGTGCCCGGAAGACGGCAATAGGCTTACCCCCTATTTATTACCCGGGACCGAATTTAATGATTGATGAAAAGTGGATGTTAATTCACCTCTGACAAACCCTCCGGGGATAAATTAATTATAAATACAGACATACACACTCTCGAATAATCCTCCTAATGATGCAGTCGGATAAAAACAATAAAAGAAAAAGACACGTGATAAATATGAAACTATCAAAATTGTTTTATGTATACGACGCCACGACAAACGTACGCATCTGCATCTGTCAGTGAAATACCAATATTCGCCCGTTTATATTTTGTATATGGCCGTTCAATACCCATCAAACAGTCTGTTACCCATCAAACATTTATAATTTCTCCAAACCGGTTTCTATAAAACCTTAACCGCCTTGTGCTTATTTATGAGAGTCACCGCCCACAACTTGCACTGCGCTTTCGTCCTAGCGGCGCATCGGACTTGGACCGGTTTCTTGAATCCATGCATTTCTCTCAGATGGGTCCCGATTCTGTGGAATACGTTATTAAAACTTGTGATTTAAAAACTAACGAAAACTTTAAGATAAGATAAATGTTTATTGTACTCCAATAAATTACAGTACATGTACGAAACAACAATATGAAAAATGTACAAATAGCGGCCTTATCGCTATGAGCTTAAATTTACTTTTAATCAAAACAGTGTAGAGTTTAGACCATCCCATTTTTTCTCATGCGGTGTCGTACAAGGCGACTAAGAGATAGGGCTGTTTAATATCAGACAGCCCAGACTCAGATGCATGGCTTGAGTCAATAATAGTGCCCGAATGACGGCAATAGACTATTATGTGGGACCAAATTCAATGATTGGTGAAATGTGGGTGTTAAATCACCTCTGCCTAACCCTCCGCGGATAAGTGATTATATGTATGTATGTATGTATGTATGTAGGAGAAGTAAATGTAAGTGGATCCCGGGCTTCGAGGTGAAATACCTCGAATGCATTATGGAATAACGATACGAAATATCAAACTTGTTCATCTTTCTTCCAATAGAATTGAAATCGTGCGTTTTGAAAACGTGATTAGGTACTGAATCGGCCACCTGGTCCGCCTACGATATGAAGCCTTTGATGCCCGTAATATAGTTAGCTTAGGAGCTGGTTTCAAGCGGAATATTAATTTATATTTAAAAGCAAAGTTTAGTGAAGTTTACGAGAATAACTTATTCTGCTTAAGTGTGGAAATTTTCTTTTCTGTACTGATGGTTGTATAATCCTGGGAGTGTAGGCAGAGGGCAGGCAATAATAAGAAATTAATTGCTCTTAATATCCTACTAATAATATACATGTTTTCTACTAATAATCAACAGTTTCTAAATATGTTTGACTGTTTGTTACTCAATCACGCTGAAACTGTTGAACGGATCTGGGAGCTTGGATCAGGGATAGATATTATGATTATCTGTGTGGTGACGGAGAAAGAATACAAGTATCATCACCCCATCTCATTCGATGGGTTTCTTGAGAGGCGACTAAAGGAAAAATACGCAAACGATATCAAAGCGAAAGAAGGAAAACTCGAAATAAAACCCTGTACCTACCCGTCTGACCAGTGTGGAAACAGTAGGCCAAAGCCTCCTTACATTGGGAGAGGCCTAGTCCAGCAGTGGATTGCGATGGGCTATTTGATATCACATAAACTACTTTTGATACTGGGAATAGGTGAGACACGGGTAATAACATAACATATAACATAAACTCACGCATATATCCCCGAAGGGGTAGGCAGAGGTGCTAGCATCCACATTTCGCATGTTTATGTTTAGGTCCCAATGTAAGTGGCGAGCCTATTGCCATTATCCGGGCACTTATAAACCTGCGATAAATACACACATAACTTCGAAAAGCATCGAAAAGTCATTGGTGTGTGCCATGGTAAAACCTGGGATCGAACCCGAGACCTCGTCTCAGCAGTCCATTGCCCATACCACTAGGCTACCGCGGTAAATATTAATGACGCAAAATCCGGTCATTCTCGTATGATACCATAGACACAACGAATAACATTTTAGACCTCAACCGAAGTAGACCCCAGACGATACCCACAAGTTATTTATAATAAGACAAATTGGTATTTACGGCTAGTTTAGGTATTAAACTACTTAGAGTATAGGATAACGTTATTATCCCACAAGATTGGGTCTTAGCTGAGTCACTGTCGGCACCGCGAGACCAGTCTGCCCACGCGCGGTCGGCCAGCCGGCGAAGATGGTTCTTTGGCTGACATTTGTTACGTGTGTCTGTATTATTGAGTTTGGAAACGATTGTAGACAAAACAGTTTAGAGTTACTTTATTTAAAAATTTTAAACGGATGATTTTTGATCAACGAAAGGAGGTTTCTTAACATTTTTTAGAGTTCGCGGCAGATTAGAATTTGGGCCACCATACCTCTTTCTATGCAGTGTCGTACAAGGCGACTAAAGGATAGGGATGTTTAATATCAGACAGATATATACAGCCCAGACACAGCCTCAGATGCATGGCTCGAATCGACAATAGTTCTCGGAAGACTGCAATAGGCTCACGTAATAGGGGTAGGTACGTGGTAACGAATACAGTGATTGGTGAAATGTGGGTGTTAATTCACCTCTGCGTGATTGTATGTACGTATACTCTTATAATATCAATTCGTTATCCGTCTGTCTGTCAAGACATTTTTCTCAGGTACCCGTGGAAGTATCATATTAAAATGATATCTTAAGTACCTTGAAGTTGTGAAAAAAATAATGTTTATAAATCAACGCATTCAAAATATACAGGTATAAAAATTATATTATATTATCTGTGATACAGGGTGATATAAGCAGCATATTTAGACACTTACAACAGAAATAAAACCTAAGTATAAGCAAGTTCTCGTTCAGATAAGAGCCCTATGTCCCATCCATAGGCTGAAGAAAAGTAAAAATTGTATGTTAAACGGCAAATAGATAGATACATATTATATTTTAAAGAATGAAATTGAATAATGGAGGAATTCCACGACGCATTTTAACTTTTTTATTATTTAGTTATTATTTTTTATTAATGTAAATATTAGCATAGATTCAAAATACAATAAATACAACCAAAAAATGTAATTACAAATTGATTATATCCTACTATTACTAATACCACTTTATACTCTTTAGATTGTTCTTCGATTACGCGTATAGCTTTACGATACTGACTGTAATTGACCAGAGTATTATTCTTGCTTATTCATATTTAAAAGGTAATAAAACTCAGATTATTGGATATACCGAATGACGGCATATTAGAGTCTCCACGCTCACTTACGACCGAAGTTCAAGACCCAAGATTTTTTTTAAAGCAATCCATTTTTTATGAAGTGTAGCACTCAGCCGCGTCGTGACATTTCAATCCAGTTTTACTGTCAGTTTTAAGACCATTCAATCATCAAGATGGCTTCATAAACCATAACAGGGACAGCGGTGACGCGAGGTTCACACCTAACAGCCCTTAAAATGAAGGGCTTGACGCGACACAGTCGGCCATAATGAAAACCATTTCGAATTATATTAACTGGGACGACTGCACCATAAAATAGTTCGTGTTTCTTGTTATTTAAAACATATATTAGAGGCGATACGAGCACGCGAATAGTCGTTAATGTCGGGAAGAAATTAGTGGTTCAGCGTTCTACTGCTAATAATCTAGAGAACTAATAATCCATCTAATTACGAAGTTATCTTGCGAATAAAATCTCTAGATTTATTCGTAAGATATATTTGTAAGTTTGTAATGAACCTCGAGATACGGTTTCTATTTTAAATATTCAAATGTTTTGTTCGAATAACAAATGTGTTTCTGATTTCTAATATTTGCTGGCCGTTTTATAGGCGATCTTAAGGACCAAAAGATTTAATTTAAAAAAGTGATATTATGTGCTTACATGTATAAATATGCTTATGTTTGTAGATTCATGTTAACGTAGGGCTAAGTCTTTAGCATAAGAAATATCTTGATTGGTTGTTTAACCAAAAAGTTAAAGAACATAGTAACTTCACCAAAATATTTTGTATCTATGATAATTAAAAAGGCCTTAAAATTTGAGGTTTTGTGACTATCGAAAGCTAATAGAGAATTTGGAAATAGAAGTCAAGGCATAGACTTTTACCACGGTAACTCTTTAATTTATATTTATGTAAGCAGCAAGAAAATACGAAAGCTTATAATATTATAACTACCAACTTCTCTTACATCAAATGGGCGTTTTTCTCCTTGGGAGCGAGTGATTCGAGTTCGGGAAGTTTTAAGACCCGACACGACGATAGATAGATTACCAACTGTTAATTTTTTTAGTCATGTGAATACCGCACGAAGAAAAAGTACCGCGAAGCGTACATCGATGATATAGTGGCTAAGATAGTATTTTTAGACGCACATGATGGTGGCTGACTTATTAAATATAAGTCGTGTTAAATGGCATTTATTTTGAATTATTAAACGAGATCTCCTTTCCAAGAGACGTTTGGAAATGTCCATCATAATTGATTAACGAATTAGAGCACTGTTAGTATTGCTCTGCCTATGTGTGAATGACGTTACTTTTAGATCCAGAGATTGAAACTATTCTTGCCATAATACAGGGACAGGGACGTAACGTATATTTTCATTGATTTAATTGCGACCATCATTCCTGATGTAAGAAATTAACTCTTCAGTCATTCTCTAGACACTTAAATTGCTGTGTTCCATCCACAAACTTGGAAATAAAAAATAAAAAAACACTGTAAATGTTTTACTTTTTAAATTGTGAAAACCTGCCAGTCATAGTTTTCCCAAGCAACCAAAAGTAATCTTTTTATAAGTCAGTCTTACTTATAAAAAAAATTACAAGGCCAGCAGTGTCTATGGTACTCGCGATCATATCATTTGTTTATGTAGTGATATAAAAAAAGTTATGTCTCCTCTCATTACTTACTTACTTTAGTTTCCATAAATCACTTTAAACCATTCGTAACGGTCGGACGGACGTCCGGTACAAGCACAGTAAGTTGACGGGACCCAGTTTCTACTGGATGTATTTGGGCCATGGATCCACCCAGTTGTGACTTGTGAGCTGTGACACGCCCTGTAAGCAGTGTGTGACCTACTTTAATTTGTGATTTTAATTTTTTCATTCCAGATGTCTCTGGTTCACTTTTAACAAGATAACTTAATATACACTCTGTGTTGCTAAAAGTAATTAATTACGAGTATAACTAAGGAGTGGAAGTCCCTTGTTGAGTCTATTGTGTTTCCGGAAAGTTATAACCTGGGAAGTCTTCAAGTCTCCAATAAGTAGGTTCCTTCTAGACAAACGGTTTTTATTGCAGGCACAAAACCTAACATCACTTAGAAAAAAAACTCAAAAAGAAAGGATACATTTTGTTTCAAAAAATTTTTTGTGTTACCTATTTAGCCCTATGTTCTAGGAATCAAAGGGCAATCACATTTTTGGTTCAAAATTTAAAGTGCCGACCAAAGACATATTACCTATTCCATTAGAGCTTGTCCTCACTAGTATATTTTTACATCGCGTCAAATTTGATGGACCATTCCTCTCGGTTTTTTGAATCCAAAAATCTTGGAAACATACATTTTTAAATTTAACGTATTTTTCCCCTTTAATCTAAAAGAGGTCATGTCGGAATTGACCGGACTGGACCGACCAAAACCACATGGTGCTTCGTCACGGTTGCTGGGTGCCCCTATAAACGAGCACCTTGGCAGACCTTGGCCACCTGTTGTGTGGCAGCAGAGTATGGCGTTTTGACCTACTCTGGCTAAAAGGGGTGAACCCAGAAAAACCACACGTGACGTCGAATTTCATTCACTTTGGCTTGGGTCTGCTTATACTTGAACCTATGTATAGTCATCTTAGAGATATTGTTGGATCATTATCAATTAACATAATGATCTTGTCATAAGAACATTGAAATCTATACAATCTAGAAAAAAAATACTTGTCTATTTGTAAAATAACAACTTCTTTGGTAGGTAATTAGGTACATACGATTTTTATTCTTCCAAAAAAATTAACACATTTGCACTTTATAATCTATATTATTTCACTAGCAGATACCTAGCTGGTGAAACTGGTTAGTAAATCTATAAACAATTCTCATCTTCTTTTCTTTTTGATGGTTTCTGCAGCGATTCGCCGTAAATTTGCCAATGTCAAGTAAATGTCTGTAAAATTATTAATGCAGAGGCGCCATTGTCAACTTTTTCAAGCTGCGGTCCTTTAGAATGATTGTTGATGATGATGCCGTTCAATCAGATGATTGCTGCCCCAGAAAAGTTGTGTGGACTATACTAGAAGCTCCCTAGGGAGATTTGGAACCAACACGAAAAGTCACAATTCACTGTAATATGACACTTTTCTACACTTGCGTGCACCACGCACACAAGTGTAGATCGCGATCCCCTCTTCTTCGTGTTGGCGCCAAAAACCTCTTTCTCATCTTCAATGAAAGAGTTCATACTTCTTTTTTTGTTCAAACATGTCAATTTTTTTATTTAATTCTAATAATTTTTTTAACACGATTGCAGAGCCATACTAATCATTAACTTGGAATATGAAGTCTTCAGCGACTGTACTTTGAATTATTTTTATTCTATAAATAAAGTAAAAATATGCAAAACGTAATAACTGTAGCCTTGACACGTTTTAGCATTTAGTAACCGTTATGAACGGTCACGCAAACGGCTGTAATTAAAATGAACGTCCATGTTCTAATGAACTGTATGAATGTATGATACAACATAAAAGTATAATGGCTTGATATGAAGGTATTTCATCCACTGAAATAACGGAGGGAAATCTCTTTTTTAATCCCTCAGGACAAACGAGGGTTTAGAAGTTATAACACTTTTTGTTTATGTATTTGTATTTAACTCTTATATAATCTGTGGCATCTTAGCTTCCAAACGAATGGACCTACCTAAATTTTTTTTTTTTCAATGAAGCCTAAGGTAACCGATATGGGTCTTAGTTATAAATTATGAAGCGTTTGAGGATCGGTTTTCAATAAATATTTTTTATACCTAAAAAACGACCCTGAGAGTGTATTTTGATATTCAATTCATCTACGTAAATTACTTTTTGGACCTTGGTTACGTAACATTGAAAAGTTTTAGAATTATTTGAAACATTATTCAAATGCGAGTCAAGTGTCAGTAAGCACTTAAAGCTTTCAACAGTAAGTACAGAACTACCGACCAACAATACAACCTAAATATTATTTTTAATTCATAATTAACTTTCACTTTAATAATAATTAACCAACATTAAATTCTCAATAGGTATAAAGCCTTTTCGTGTAGCTAAGATCAGATAGTAGACCTTTCAATAGATAGGGTACCGAATATTGATGAGGAAATGTCATGTCCGAATCGTCTATTCCACACAGGGCTGCCAGCCTAAGCTTCCGCAGTACAAAAAAAATGGAAAATCATAATTTTAAGATATATATTATATACTGATATGTAGATAGGAGACTGGAACTCTATTGCTGATATTTATAAGCAGATACTTCGACTCCGGCTGCGTTTAATACCGACCACATTTATTCTCACGTCGAGGCCGCGTTTTAAAACGGTGGTTAATTTGCTAAACTAGTCTAATATATTTTTAATTTTAACGTTTTGTAAAAGTCGTTGTTTATGGCCTATACAGAATAAATGACTTGCCTTACCTTTATTTTTGATACTTATTTATTTAGTAAAAAGTAACCCTTAAGATGATGCCTTCCGATCGATACAACAGTCCGATTTTATTTTTCGTGAACCGGTTTCGTTTCCCGGTTCAACGAAAAGGTTAAAAATGTATGAATGCAGTTCAAATTGTTTTTAAAATAAATTATTTGCTGGATATTTACAATGCAGTTACCTCTAGTCGTACTACCCTCGATTTGATAAAATATTAAAATAGAAATTCTTTCCTCATTAAATTGGTATAAAATCTAGCAGTAGGTATTTGAATTCTGCAATCAATCTGAAGTACTTAGTTATTATCGACGTGTAAAATAATAACTACCCACTTAAGTACCATTTGATAAGACACATTCCTGAAAATCTTAATGGGGCGTTCGAAATGGAGTATATGGACATTCAGAGGCATTCTAGCATCAAGTATGGTGCTTCCACATGCCACTATGTAATGTAACTGTACCTAAGTACCCGGTAACTTACCTTTATGGAATGATAATCGATGAGATAGTTTTTCACCTACGAAAGCATAATATTTCATTATGTGATATGTGAGCAACCGCGGTAGCCTAGTGGTATGTGTAATGGACTGCTGAGACGAGGTCTCGGGTTCGATCCCAGGTTTTACTATGGCACACAATAATGACTTTTCGATGCTTTTCGAAGTTATGTGTGTATTTATCGCAGGTTTATAAGTGCCTGGTTAATGGCAATAGGCTCGCCACCTTGCTAGCATCTCTACCTACCCCTTCGGGGATATAGGCGTGAGTTTATGTTATGTTTATGATATGTAAGAGGCCCGAATGCCTGGATTGTTTATTTTCTTTCTAAATGTTTTTTTATACCACTTTGGTGGCAGACAATCACACGGCCCACCTAATGGAAAGTGATTACCGTAACATATGGACGTGTGCAACACCAGAGGAGTCGCACTCGTGCTGCTGACCCTATAAGAATAGAGAGTTTCTGTGTCGTCAGTGTAAAAGACAAAGCAGGACAAGCTTTGTTCTACCTACTGACAGCACAAAAAATCTCCAGTGAACTACCCTACTCACCGACGGGAACACAACTTGAGGTTATTAAGGCCGCGGTATTTTGTAGGGCGGAGGTACTTCCCTAGTCGGACTACTCAATTGGACGGCAATACTGTTGTGTCCATTTAGTAGTGTTTTTCTTTAGCAGGTGTAATACCTAACGCTAGGTGAGAAGGCAACCGGAAGGTGACTGGGACAGAATTGATGCAGATGGCGAAATATCGAGAGCAATGGTGCACATTGAGAGAGGTATCCCTGTCTAAAATAAAACATCCAATAGTGGACTGTACTACGAGTCCCGTTTGACTCACATCTTCTTCTTGTTTTTGACTGCATTGTAGTTTATTAAACAGTGAACGCATTGTGTTGTGTAGACATGTCGGTAAGCCACAAAATATTCGATAAGCACCTATCTACGATAACATACTTACAGAGTTTCATAATTAAAAACTTCAATGAAATTAGACCGCTTCTTTTTTTTACTCAACTCGCCATAATCCCAGCTCAGTGCTGCGACAGCCTTGAAAGAAATTGTCCTTGGTCGATATTCAGTGACGTCATCCAGTCTGACCAAGGACAATCTCTGTCAAGACTGTTTCAGCGCTGTGCTTGACGCTGCGACAGCTTTGACAGCCGCTTAGAGAATTGCACAGCAGCTGAGAATGGCATCCAAAATATGTCAGCTCTCCAAGTATCTCCTCCTGATGTGGCTTATCTTAACATTGTTCCCTGTTCCAACCGAGGTTTTCATCTCGAAGTCCAGCTTTCGCGTAATAGGTACTTTTTTTTATATAGTACACGCTAATTTAAATTCACCTCGCCTGATGGCAAGCTAAAGCCTCAGGAAAGAGGGTCACCGTTACGGACACATGGCACTCAGCTTGATGGCCTCATTAGATGCTTTTTCACTCCCGGCTTAATGAACCCAGGACTGTGTTGATCTTCCCACTGATGGTACAAAAACTCTCCAGCATGTTCTGTCTATCCTACTCACCATTCTCTTTATTTCATAACCAAGGTAGGACACGACGGTATTTACGTCTCAAATGAGCGATCCACGGCTATAATAACCTCGTGCCGTGTTCCCGGCGGTGAGCAGGGTAGCCAGAGTTTTACTGGAGAGTTTTTGTGCTGTCAGTGGGAAGACCAAAGGCTTATCCTGATTTTGTGTTCTTCACTAACGGCACAGAGAATCTCTTTTCTTACAGGGTCTCAACTCCCCTGGTGTTACATACGTACATAGGTCACGGTGGCCACTTTCCATCAGGTAGGCCGTGTGCTTGTTTGCCACCTAAGTTTTATAAAAAAAATTCTCAAAAAAAAAAGTTGTACAAAATGAATATCTTCTTGTAATGTTTTTGTACAATAAAGATCATTTGAACGTCTCGACTATATAACTTAGTATCCTCCTCCTACCATGCACGTATTTCATCCCTATGAAACTATTCCTTGCGGAAAAATTTAATCTAAAGAGGTATAAACTTTTGCTTGAAACGCCTTAAAAGTTAAAGCGGCATTAAGTACCCATATAAAAAGCCTTTCCTTTGTTTCGGTTTTTTACAAACACATTAAAAAGATATTCAAGATAAGATACCCGCTGCTGTAGTGTAACTTCAGAGTTATAATGCTCAGTGGTAACAAGTGTAAAACAACGAACAAAAGCTTTGCTTGTAATTTCTTTGAAGTAAAAAAGTTGCCAACATATCTCACAAGCAGGAGTTGAGTTGAGTTCGCGAATTGCCAAACGGAAAGTGGGACGGGACGCCCTTAGGTAAGGCTAGAGAGCAAGATGGACAGACTGTCTAAAAAAGGTGACTGAGATAGGTTGCACAAGAGAGACCTATGTCCAGTAATGGACTACTATAGGGCTAATTGATTTATTGAATAAAAACATTTTGCTAAATAGAAAAATGTGTTTGGAACCACCGTAATAATATTTGAGGTAAGCTGGTGGTGGTACACCTGCCGATTAACGTACGAGTTTCTGGCGCTGGCCTTTCCCTTGAAGTTGGAGGGTCAGGCAACAGTCGTCAGGTTGATTTTAAAAGAACATAAATAGAAACACATACACTTTATAGGTATTACATATACCTAGGTAGGTAGGAAACCGTTTACACATCATAAAGGTTTGTCGTTTTCTTGACTAGAATGTTACCAACGTAATACCAGAATGTATTGAACAGACTTATGCGCTTCGCACGCATCACTAATAAAGGAAACAGCCATGTTAATTAATGTTAAACGCTGTATCGATCGGTCATAATGTACAGAGTATGAAACTTCAATGCAATACCCAATGAAGTGAGTCACGACATTATAATACACAAAGTAAAGGCGAAAGTGTTTGAGCGAAAGTGCTTGCCCGTTTTTGTGGAGCTTACGTCGCGGTCAAGCGAACCACGTTGAACGTTGACTAGCAATCATGAAAAGGTCGAATTTCACTTGCATTTAAAACTGTTACATCATATGGTTATTCTTCAAAGGGTAAGGTGTCCGCCCGTATGGAATTCCGATCCCGTTCTCGAAACCCTGGGAACATATTCTAGGAATAACAAGTCATGTTATTCGAGACTGAAACTGTCTCTGTGCTAAATTTCAGCCAGTTCCGAGCAGCCATTTGAGCGTGGACATCTTCACAATCTTTCACGTATATAGTAAGTGTAGGATATAATATATGATCTTTGGAGTTGATAGCCTGCACATACGTACGAATATTTCACCAATACTCAATGCTGAATGCAGCTCAATCCTTGAGACGTTGAATCCAGATATGTATTGGGAACAATGGCCAACATTTTGAACAATCAGTTATGGTAGTTAGTGTTACAAAATAAATATTTTGTTATAATTATAAATGTTTTTATCGTTTCATTTTGCCTGTTGGAACTAAATACATAAATGAATTAGGTTATTAAATGAATTTTCCCGCTTATCTGTATAATAATATATAAGGTGGGCAACCTTTTTTGTAATTACATCTATTTGACTCTGACAGCTACGAAAAGTTGCGAATGGTTGATTGTTTGTTTATGGTTTTGTTTCGAACTGATCTGGTACGGGCCAAAAAAGACTGACTAGTCTAGTGTACAAGAGGCCATTGCTATCAAATTAAAACGATTGTATTGCCCACCCTAATTTCATTAGATTTTTTGACTCTTATACAGAACGGGTGTTCATAACGTTATGCCTTAATCACACGAACTGAGTAGAGCGGCGAGACACTGCTTTCGGCCGAGTGCGATCTACGTGTAAACTACTCGGCGCTATATTCACTCTCCACTTGGGAGTCTCGTCACTTCACTCGGTGCGTGTGATCAAGGCATTATACTTTTAGACAATCAGATTATCATTATTATAAGATGATAAAGAGAAAGGACTAAGACATGAACGATGAAAGTGAACACCATGGTTCGCTATAACTATTTATCAAGTTCATCTGATGCCTAGATAAACTACTTGTTATAAGAGATAGTGTTATTTAGAGAAAGTTAGGCCTGACGTGTAAGAATGAATGGTTTCGCTATGGTACAGTATAATTGCAATAATTATTCCGTGGTGTACCTGCCTGATGACCACATTTGATATAAAAGTGCAGAAAAAAATATGATCCTATAATGGGTGGAGAATTAAATAAAAAAAAGACACGTTCTAAAAAATTGTAATGAATTTCAATTACAATTAATTCAGAACGTATTTTTTTATTCATAAATTCATAGACAATAATTTATAATGTGACAGACAAAATATACAATAGATACTTATTGATTTTTTAAAGCTTTATTGCTCATTCTAAGTATGCCTACGTAAATCTCATGTCACTGAAAAAATTCTGAAACGGGTTGTATAGGTACTTATCGTATAAAAAATTAGCTTAAGTAATTGCTGCAGATTGTTTTTAATTTTTGAAGCATCACAAAACAATGTTTTAAAGTATAATACCTAGCTAGATAAAATGAATAGGTAGCTACTTAGAATAGGTAATGCTAATGTGTGTGAATTTAAGAGGCCAGTTACCAAAATTTGCATAATTACTTTGACATGATGGCGGGTTAGAGTAACTGTCGCGGTCGTAGTAAATATATTTTAGAAACCATTGGAAACCTTTTAACATAGTTTTTGATTTCGCCTTTGTTCGTATGTCTGTAGGTTACCAGACTTACCAGTAAGTAGGTAGGTACTTTTTAGATGCAATTTGTAAAGCTCTTAAAACCCGCTTTCCAATAACTTCTTTGTGCTACTTCTAACTTATCGACTATCATTCAGTTTTTGACAACAAAGATACTATGTAAGTAAAGAGATACTTTCTTACTCATTTAGGATATTATAATTTCTGCATTTACAAAGACATTTTTGTAACTAAGTAACGTTTATTCTTCCATTTTCATAAGGATTCTAAAGCAAGTCCGTCATTAAGCAGTCAAGGAAAGTTTTAGTTTATGCAGTTTGCATATTAATGTACTTTACCACCCACTCACTTGGGAATGTCCTTCAAAGGGGCTACTTGATGACGTCATACGCAAATAACGACAGAGGTCATACATGACATCATATTGCATTGTTGAAGAAAGTGAGTGAGCTTTTTTAAATGTATTTTAACGGCCATGAATACAGGTCCTTAGAACATAAACTTTATTACTTGAATGTTGATATTGTCGCATATTGTGACTGGATGACTAACGAAACATTGTGAATTACTCTCTGTAGGAAGGTATGAATATTGCAACTTTTAAGACTTTCTTATCTATGGTATAGAATAGACAAAAAAAGGATGTTTAAAAGAAAATATTTATGCCTGTAGGCTAGTGGTGGATAGTCTTACATTAGGTATATTGTACTGTAAGCCGTGGAGGCTAAGTACTTTCTTTATGTCGGTCCTTAGAAAGAACTTCGTAGTTAATGTGACTTTTTATTTCATTCCGTCCGGACTGCAGCGAGCAGGTATTCTCAGAACTCAATAAGGATAATCTCTACCAGTACTTACCTATTTTCTTGCAAAAATCCCCACAATACCACTCTGCAGGCCATAAGGGGCTCTATGCTCTCTCCGTTGCCCAGGGTGCATCCGCGTCTTAGTTCCAGCCTAAACACCCCCAAGGATGAGCTCTACCACTACCTTCTCAGTATTTTTAACCGACTTCAAAAAGGAGGTTCGCAATTCGATTAGTATTTTTTTTCTCAAGCCAAGTTTCTTACCTCATAATTTCCAGTTCATGCCGGCAGAATACTAATTCTACCTTTATTGTTCGATTTGTAAAACATTAAAGGTGACCCCAACCTAATATTCGCAACAGAAAAACACTCGGGCGAAACACAAATAGCAATAAATAACTCAGAACTGTCAAGCCAGTGTTGTTTCTTTCGTTCGCAATAAAACTAAGGCTGCAGACACAACAATAAATTCACTGGTATGTTACTGGTACATACATATCGGGGAAAGCTATGTTCTTACTGCTTTAATTTGGAGGTTAGGTATTGGAACCATCCAACATACTAGTATAGTAACAAACAATATTAATAGATTATTATAACCACGGTAGCCTAGTGGTATGGGTAATGGACTGCTGAGACGAGGTCTCGGGTTCGATCCCAGGTTTTATCATGGGGCACACCAATTGACTTTTCGATGCTTTTCGAAGTTATGTGTGTATTTATCACAGGTTTATAAGTGACCGGTTAATGGCAATAGGCTCGCCACCTATTACATTGGGAACTAAACATAAACTGGCGAAATGTCGATGCTAGCACATCTACCTACCCCTTCGGGGAAATAGGCATGAGTTTATGTTATGTTATGATTATTATCTCTATTATACTGATGTTGAATTATGAATAAGTAGTTCTGTATCCTTTTGTTTTAGAAACTTGAGTGCTAATGTCACATAATGACTGCACCATATGGCCTGGCATATCTTCAGCTTAACGTGTGGGAAATAAAAATAGGAAAAAACGTTGACATCCTTAGTCGAGTGATGGACAAACCTTATAGATTTAGTTACTCAGCTTTTAAATTGGCTCGTCCGCGTCGTCAAGAAGGGTCTTCGACACTTCGAATTTCTAGATCGTACTCTTATTTGCACAGTGCATGATATCCATTATAGAGTCGTTAAAACGGAAGCTATAGTTTTGCAACATACATTTTAAAACACGAACATTTTTTACTACTTTATATGAAGGTCCGATCCGACGGTAGAGAGAACACTATAAAATACTGTAGCAACTATTAATGACAGCGACGACGTACTAAATCAAAAATTCCACTATTGTACTCAAAGTCAAAGTTGTAAATCATTTATTCTGTGAAAACCATTACAACGGAACTCACAAAACATAAAAAACTAGACTAATGGACCACTACGGGTTCCTAACGAAATGACTAACGCGGCCTCGTTCTGAAATCCCTGGCAAGAAACTCAAGAGGGCTTTTTTGGTCTATTTACAAATATATTTAAGTACTTAATTAATTCCAATCATTGATTTCAATGTATTGTTTTGGTAACATTAAACTGTTTTTGCATTGTACCTGTGTTTTAATGCTAAGTAATTCAAATGAAAATAACTGAAAATCGGCTCGAAAACAAAGAAAGGAAATTGCTAGTTCCGTCAAGAAAAACAGTACCTATGCATACTTTTTATAGCGGTTCACGGTTCTTTTACGAGTGCCCGATAAGTGGTTCTACAGATACGCTTGACATCGTTTTGAGTTTTCTCACTAAGCTTTTGTTATTAAAGACATAGAATGAGGAGCGTCCCTCCCTATTTTCTAAGCCTCAACACGTGTTTGACCTAGTTATGCATACACGCACATATTTATAAATATTATTTAATAGCTGAATACGTAATACGTCATCATTATGATATTTTTGTAGTCTTTTTTCCGACTGCCAAGAAGGGCTATGTGTCAACTTTTTTATCAACTGTAACCGTAGAGTGCTTGCTTTTCCGTTTTCTTTTCATTAATGTTCGATAATGTTTCTGTCGAAGTCGGAAAATGAAACAATATTTGCAATTCTTTCCCAAATAGAGCTTAATTGCTTCATTTGAAATTTATTCGGCCGACATACATATTGAAATGGATAGATTGCATAAAATTACAAAGCACTTGGTCTCGTTTTATAAGCGTAACTGATTCCTGGGTCAAAAATTGTTATTCGATTTATCTATAAATTCTCTGTAATTAGCAGTACTTACATAAACATCTAAAAAATCAATTATTTAATACATATCTACAGTGAAGCAACGTAAGCAGCACTTAAGTGCAGAAAGCTAAAATTAAGCGGCCAATCTAGTGGTCAACCACTGATCGACCACTAGATTGGAATATATTACTGTACTTATTAAACAAATTTTAATTTCAAACAAACCGCCACGGTATCTTTGTGAATTTCAACTAATGGATTACATTAATCAAAACTCACTGGCTATGTGCTATTGCGGTAGACCTTTCGAAAATTACACGTAGTTACCGCAATCACAGAGGGACAAGAAAAAGTAGGTTGAAGGTGGTTTTGATGCTTAACTTCAATCTAGGTAGGTACCTACATGTAGCTACAGTTTGTATAATGTAGGTACATAAGATCACGCATGCGCGTAGCGTAGTACATTGGTGAGGCACACATTTTTTA
Organism: Eilema griseolum; assembly: GCA_963662185.1. Taxonomy (NCBI): domain Eukaryota; kingdom Metazoa; phylum Arthropoda; class Insecta; order Lepidoptera; family Erebidae; genus Eilema; species Eilema griseolum. The sequence continues at coordinate 8,023,731 of OY759256.1, read as the reverse complement.
GAACAATCGTCCGTCTTCCCACGAGAGAACTCACCCACTCATCTTCAACGATCCCGGTAATTACCAAGGGAGAAATGAATGAAGTTGCCTCATTAAAATATGCAGAAATAACGCCGAGTATGTATTTGATTTCATCATACAGTAAAAAATGATTTTATCTGTTGATTGCATTCTGAGTGCAGATAAATTATTCATAGTATATGAAAGACTACACATTCCAGTGCGTGTTGGATTGGAAGCGAAAATAGAGCGAGATGAAGTAAATGCTCTTTAGGAGATGTTGTTTTGTCTTGCTGTCACAAGACGCCGATAGAATTTTACATACATATATATATAATCACGCCTTTATCCCTGGAGGGTCGGACAGAGGTGAATTAACACCCACATTTCACCAATAATTGTATTCGGTCCCACGTAATAGAGGTTGTGCCTATTGCCGTATTCCGGGCACTATTGTTGACTCGAGCCATGCATCTGACGCTGAGTTTGGGTTGTATATATCTCTGTCTGATGCTAAACAGCCCTATCCCTTAGTCGCCTTGTACGACACCGCATGAGAAGAGACGGGGTGGCCCTAATTCTACTCTGTCGGAAACCACGCGGCAAAATGGCGACAGAATTTTACTAAAGAGAGATTGGAATATGAGTAGATGATGCTTGCAGCACTTCGCCCCCTTCGCCCTCCCGTAATGAAAAGAAAGAAAGAAAGAAATTAAGTTTTAGAAAGAAAGTTTTAATCAATAAGAGAACTTTTTGCAGTTGATTTCGCTTACCAAGATTTATTTTCATGTGTGGATTAGGTAGGTACATGTTCTATCTATATTTGTACCTACACCATAATCGCTTGCATGTAGAAGCTAATAAGGAAAGTGTATTCGAATTCTCAAGTACCATGTTATGTCAGGAAAACACTGACAAAACTACAGAGAAATAAATTAAAGTTAGCATAGTGTAGTCGTTCTCACGATGTTTTAATCGCCCTAGTTTCGGTGGATGTCATCTGTACCATTCCTAATAAATCCCATGACAAACGAGCGGTATAATATAATGCTGTGCATTAGACTGTGACGACATATATTCAATATTCGATTCTCTAGCATGGAACAATGAAGATTATACACAGTTGTCGCAGCTGTCACGCTCTGGTGCACTACAAATGTGAAATTAAAAACTACCTTCATAGAACTAATTTTGCATACATTATGTACTTACCTGCCTACGTTTTAAGTTTCAATGTGGCATATAAATGTTTACTTACTTAATACTAGGTACACCAAATCAAATCAGTCCCGGCTTCGCCCGTGGCAAACTTCAAAACCCTGTATCACTCCTTAAAAACATATTAAAGGCTGGCAATTTATTAATTTTCAAATTTAGCCTATAACCTTCCTCTATAAACGGGTTATTTAACACAAAAAGAATTGAGAAGTAGTCGTTCCTGAGATTAGCGCGTTCAACAAGAAAACAAACTCTTCAGCTTTATAATGTTAAAATACCTATACAGAAAATTTTAGATTTAGAATATGATTACTCGCCTTGTACACGTACACATTGAAAATTTGATAATTTCCGATCAAAGATGGAAACGGTTTTGCCGGTTTCCGAAACACTCTAGAAACTTAATGGCCTTGAGTGGATCACGTTTTGATTATGTCACATGGATTTGTCATCAGCTGTCGTACTACTTAGGACAAATAGTTTAATACTTAAAATTTGTAGGTTATAAATCACATTTTTATAATTGGCTCTAGATTTTTTACTATAGCCGTACCGGCGTCTCCACTTCATATCTGCCTTACAAAATGATTATTTGACATTATAAACACTTAACATGCGAAACTCGTATTATAAAATGTTACGTTGTTCGTGGAATAACCGGTTATGTTATAGGTAATGTTAACATCATTCGCTCGAAATACATAGTGTTATGCCACATTTTAGTCTAAGCATACAACCTTCATTAACGAAATCATTTTTATTAACATTATTTTTGGATGATGTTAATAAAACAGAAGCGACCGACCTTGCGGTTACCCTAATTTATTGAAATTGGTATTTACTGTGTACAGAATTTAAAAAAAAAACTACTATACAAAAGCAAACTAATCAATATTCTAATTTAAAAAAAGGAATGCCGTATACAGATTGTCTATACCGTTGATTTAACGATATCACTATCATAATCTATGATTCAAAGGATATGAGTTGGGCGCCAAAATTATTTAATAATTTCAGCTATAGCCACAGGCACCAATTATAAATTTTATATGTATGTGTTGCATCATAGGTTTATTTACGGACTTGACACGACCGAAATGCTATGATGGAGCTACGTGCACGCTGTGCAGATGGTGTAACAAACATGTATGATAAACACAACACATAACATAGAAATAAAGTTCCGTAAGAATAAAACCGCTACATTTTATTGCAGAAACATATCAGACCGTAGGTACAAACAACACACTCGAGTAGATTCTTAGAAATATAGAACTGGAAATAAGAAAAATGTCTGGTTATCGACAGATCCGTCAGAAAAGATGGTTGTCTTTGTCCATAACGTCTAGGATTAATATCACAGAAGCGTCGTACTTTATAGGTACTAAACTATATCAATGTTTATTATTTAGGTACTGTATATTTGTCCCATAATACATTACTTTTACAGGTAGGTAGGATATGAGCAGTAACTTAAATTTTATGCATTAAAGAATTACAGTCCCCATACAACTGAATTCGTATCTCTAGTTAAATGATAAGGTGTTTTAGTAAGTTTTTTCTGTGGGACTGTCATTACAGCTAATCTGGTCGTGCGGATACTATAGCGATAAAACAAATAATAAAACTGTGCAGTTACGATGTAGGGAGCAGGATGATATAATTTTTCTTATGATCGAGCACACGATGGGGTCGATTTATTGTCCTCCCACTCCGGTGCTTTTCGTTAATTTCCGGCCAAATCTAGAGCAATTTATTACGAGTTGCTCTCGTACTTCCAACGAGACACCCCTTCCCTCTTTCAATGAACGCATTGTTACCGTTGATAATTCGGCACAGAGTTGTTATATAAAAAAAAGAAATGCATTCATGAATTGTTATGATAAACTCGAGCTTCGAGCTTAATTTTTTATCTGATCAGAAAGGAACGGAGCATTATTGAATTCTAACGTGATCCGGCATAAAGTTGTACTGATAGAATAATTTATTTGTTTTAAGCCGCTTATATTGATATTAATCCAAAAATTAAATGCATGATCACGAAAGTGATACTGAAGCAGCAGTGTTAATGACCGATGGCAATGACAATGGATGACATTGCCACAAAACACTTTATGATAATCCTAAAATATACAAGTATCTTGGTGATAGAATGTTTGAGTATGACGCTAAGAGTAGTTGGATCGATTTTCGCTCAGTGCAAATATAGGTAGGTATTTTTATTTGCATTGGTCTAGGTGGGTTTGGGTTTCTATTGTATATTAAACATTTCTACGAAGAAATATCTAAACAAAATATAACCCATAATACAAAGTTAGGCATGTTTAGTTTGGATCGAGATTAGTGGCAAAATATTGTTACTTTATCTAATAAAATGTTACTTCCTCTGTCCACCATTAAAGCCTGGAATTCATTACCAGCTCACGTGTTTCCTTCTTCCTACAGTCCCGGGTCCTTTAAGCGGGGCGTGAAAAAGCATATGATGAGGCCGTCAAGCTGAGTGTCACCATTGTCACATGGTATGCGTAAGTAATGGTGACCCTCTTTTCTGAGACTTTGCCTTCAGCTTACCATCAGACAAGGCGAAGTCTAATTTACGTGTTCTATATAAAAAAAACTTCCAAGGTTATGGTTTGCGGTATGCTGATTGATGCTATTTTAATTTACACACAAAAACATCAAAACTCCATAGAACACAAATAAGGTCAACCAAATGAAACGCCATACACAAGTCAAAATATAATGAAGATAAAAGAAACCTTCAGTCTACATACATACATCCGCTGACGTAATTTTGAACTACTTGTTTTTGCTGTAGACTGTGTTTTGATACTTCTATCAAGGTTTTATTCTTTAGGTTGACATTGCCATTTTTAAGGCTGTTCATGGGGCACTTTTGTAATGAGGCACTCCCATACAAACACTTAACGAGATTAAAAACTAATAGTGACATTATTATAAAGTTTATGGCAATTAATGCGATCACGGATCTATAAACTGCCTGATGTTTCGGTCAGGAAGTTAGATTGCCTTTACTAGATTGACTATGATTGCGTTATAACCACTAAACAGATTTGTATATATATAATGGAATGAAACATGAAAGATTAAACAAAGTATTTTAAGATAACTTTACACTTCAAGACTTGCTACTGAAAAATAACCAAAACTTTGCGATCAGTGCATATATTATAAATATTAAAATACTTATGTAAGTACATAATACAATATAAATCTCAATGAAATTATTAAAAAAAGGTTATTTCTATTTGAAAAATTAACAGTAGAGGTAGAGTACGTAAATTAACAGTTACGATAGTAAAATACTCTATGCACAGCATTTCCGATATGAATTTACTCAAAAACTTCACTTAATTAAAAAAAAAAAAACTTACGCCTATATCCCCGAAGGGGTAGGCAGAGGTGCTAGCGCACCCACATTTCGCCAGTTTATGTTTAGGTCCCAATGTAATAGGTGGCGAGCCTATTGCCGTTCGACCTCGTCTCAGCATTCCATTACTCATACCACTAGGCTACCACGGAATTCAAATCGAGTTATGTTTGTAATTAGGTATATCATGAGTAGAATTTTCATTGCTGAAGAAAACGTCGAGTACGTATAATGTAATGCACCAACGGTAAAGTTCTATTAGTGGAGACCGGAAGGCATTACGTGACCGGTGTTGCCAGTAGCGGTCTCAATGCACTCTCTGAGGATGACTTCGCTAGTTTCGTTGCAATATTAGTCTAACTCCATAACACCGCAAACACTGAAGTGCTTCCGCATTACTTCTCAATAAGGTTCTAATTGGTTCTGCTATTGCCAATACGCTATTTAATCGAAGCAGACGTCTATGTTCATAATTTATGCGGGTTAATTTTTTAGCCTTGAATTAATGCAGAGGTCAGTGTTACATTTTCAAATAAACAAAATATTGAGGATTGGTTGACTGCAACCGACACACTTAAATATTAAATCAAGAACGCTAACCGTGCCTCTCATTTTAAATTTCAGAACTTAAAAATTAAAATAGTCATCTGTGTTTTTCTATAAAAAAAAGAAAACAGTTCAGATTGTAGAGCAGGTAATTCAATGGGGCCGGTGGTAGGTAGGTAACCATGGCGTATTGTTTTATTTCCACTCGGCTGACCATCTGATGACGTCACGCGCTGCCACCTTCCGCTGGGTCGTGCAAAGGAGTCCACGAATGCGATCAGCTACAGAAAATAATCCATGATTCCACAGTTTTTTGTTTGCAGGAGCGATCAGACAAACATATTTAGCTACAGGTATTTAAACTGACAGCTCATACGGGTTACCAATAGATGTAGATTTTTGGTATTCATAGCGTGAAAACAGCGTACAATAGAGTAGTTAGCCATGAACAGACGAGGTAACGCCCTCATTTGGCATTGCTTGCACAAATAGCAACCATCTGTCTAGTCTAGCAGAGGACGTTTGCTGTACCTATATCTGTTTATTTATATTCCACTGCTCTAGTAATGGTTGCATTAGTTCATGCGTAACTGAAAAAGATATTATAAGAGAAAATCAGGTTGACATTAACAGTCCAGTCGCTTGATATACGCAACAGTGGCGAAACATAAATTGTCTGTTCCTATCGCCGGGATGGTCGCCGTTTATTTATATTGCCATAAAGAAAGAGCTTGATTCCACGTCTATAAATTACATCAAAATATACGAGTTCTACCCAGCTTCTACTCAAACCATTATTACCCCATATAGTCTTAGTCACTTGTTTAAAATAACCTAAATTTAGCAATATACTTCCCTGTAATCGGTAATAACGTAATCCAACTTCACAAAGAACGCGTTAACCGATAGTAGGTCAGAAGACAAACTATTTCCTTCGTGTAAAAATGTAAACACACTGGTCGTAAAAGAAACGAAATTAGCCAGGCATCGTGCGTCGTCGTTACAGGCGAGACTTCTCAAATTGCTTACCCAAACGACTTGGAGAACTCTTTGAAAAAAAATACGAGTTTAAGTAAACCGGATTGTAGCTCTTGTTCACATAATAGTTGATCGGCTGCAGCACTCGGTCACTTGAGTGTCTTTAGTAGTCACGCATACAGTTACATCACGACGTGTTATAGTAGCCTAATTGCTGGAAACTGTGTTATAACCACTCGCAGATAATTTCTGAAAGGCCTCTTTTATTGGTTTGTGTTCACAGATAGTAGTAACAGGTGATTAAGATCAAGTTATATCGGAAAGCAAGGCGTGTTTAGATAACACTACCGAAATAGATCCCACTTCTTCCGCGCGCAACGCTATTGGTAGCCGATCGATTATTTTCGTCGTACTTCATAGCACGCCACGTAATTTTTCCTGTTATAATTTTTGCAAAGAAATAGCAAATTTTAAAATACGTTCTTAAAAGAGAATACCCGCATCGTGGTATTTGAAATCTATTGATCTGCTTGACAAAACAGCTAATATTAACACATGAATGGGTATCTATAGGTCGGATTGGATAAGTGCCTTGGCATTTCAGAAATGTCGTTTATCAATTTGCTCACTACTTTTTACTTTCATCCTGTACTAAAATAAACCAGTAGAGCCAACAATAGCAAAATGTCAGAGGACTTTCACTAGAGCTAAACACGTTAGAAACAGATAGTACCTAAATAAATTAAGTAATATTCAACAAACAAAAAGGTGCTTACTTATTTTATGTAGGTGTACCTACCTAGCTGATGAAGAGAAGAATTTCTGCCAGTACAAGAATTTTAAATAAAAGTATTTATTTATCTCTCTTATCATTTCCTTTTTTATAACATTATTTCATATAAGTAGGTTCTTAACGTTCTTTTTAATGTGCGAGTATTTAAAAAAGAACGGGACAGAGGCAATTTGACTTATTGATTTCATAGACAATATTTGAAAGCGCCAATAGAATGGCAGCATGTAGTAATTTGTCAACAATAGCCCTGTTATCGATTAAAGTGCTGTTATATACATGTTACGGCTCAATTGGATCAATTCATATGCATAACAAGTCGGCATTTAAACAACTTACATTGTGGATAGGAAGTAAAACTCAAGTAGACATATTATTAGGGTTCAAATCGTCCAAACATAAATAAAATATTAGCGGATAACGTAATGCACGTGTGTTAATTACCGCAACCGTATGGGTTAATAATGAACCTAATCGGCGCATTACAAAAGAGGGTAGAGTGCTGCGTAGCGGAATAATCAAGTTAATTTACGCTACACTCTTTCCTTTTTGCTGTGAGGTATTTATATAAATTTAGAACATTCGCCAGAATTTGTACATCGTGTTAGTAAACAATAAACTTTCGCGGTTATTTTGACGTCATAGGTTATACGTGTAAAGTTTACATTAAAACTTATAGGTACCTACGTAACGTAATATTCTAATAACCTGAGCCAAGACTGTGTGGGGAGTGTACGGCTTCTACGTCTAAATCGTTTCCAATTTCGTGGACGCAGCTTTAATTTCCTTTCTTCCCTAATACGAAGCCAATTTTATTATATTTCAACTTCACAAACTAATCATTAAACTTCTACTGCACAGTTAAACCATTCATCTTCTTCACATTAGTAAGCAATTTCTGACAACCATTTTTTGTTGATCCCACCGAACTATTGGTCTCGTATCAAACATACGAGCTATCCTCTTCACAATTAACAATGACAGCTCTTTATTTATTGGCTAAAAGATCGAGGGGACTTTCGCTAGGAGTAAATCCTTCCACCCTCTTTAGGGATGACGTCACGTAGAGCGGAGAAATCTTCCAAGGTCGCACTTTAATTCTACAAATTCAGTGAAGATATTTAAAAGGAAAATCTTTGTTTTGCTTATTATTCATTATAGAGAAGTCTTCTATAATAACAGCTAAGTATCTTATTAAATTAAATTAATAGCAGCGTGGTTCCTGGCAGAGCAGAATTTGGACTACCCCATCTCTTCCCATGCAGTGTCGTACTACGACTAAGGGACTATAGGATAGGTACGGCTGTTTAACATCAGACAGATATACACAGCCTAGACTCAGGCTCAGATGCATAGCTCGAGTCTACAATAATGTCCGGAAAACGGCAATAGGCTCACCCCCTATTACTTGGCACCGAATTTAATGATTGGTGAAGGAAGGGTGTTAATTCACCTCTGTCTAACCCTCTAAAAGCGTAATTATATCTATGTATGTATCCAATTATTGTGATTTAATGTATTTTTTATCCCTAAGTTATTTATTTTGAGGATTTTTCAGAATCATTACAACTGTAATGACGAATTTACAAATGAATAACGCGTATCACAAGGTGGGTCGACCACGCCTCGTACCATCCAACTACCCACAGTATAATATAATTGATATTGATGGTTACGTCATGAATCTGGTTCCACAGCCTTGACCTTAGAGCCTGTATCATAACAATACATTTGACAAAATTAAGGATATGATCTATTTAGACAATGGGATCTACATTACAAGTACTCGTAATAGTTTACCTACGTTTGTGTTACGTTCAACAGTAGAATTGTCTTTTTAAGAGAGGAGACATGGTACTCCCAAAGACTAAACCCCAAAACAAGACTAATAAATCTACTTCAATACAGTCTCCGACAGATAGAGCGCAACAGGACATTAACAAATCAATGATTAGAACGAGAATAAAAAAAGAATTGTGTAATACAACGCGATTGAAACACTTATGACATCGCGATAGTATTAAGATTAGAACTTACTTGCAAGATAATTAGTATTCATACGCGATTGTTACTAAATGCAAATGTCTTCATACTATGGATTCACCTTTCATTCAACTGGCGATATTTCACTATCGACAATCAATGGATTCGATAAGCCCACTATAAATAGTTGACATTGAAATTCATCTATGATACTGTTGATATCGATAACAAAAATTTACAAAATTATCGAAAGTTTTGGACGTCAATATTGTCTGTGCTTTCAATGTTATCTACAGAAACGGTAGCCGATCCGATCATTCTGTAAATATTGTTACAGATATAACCTATCCATGTAGGTAAATATTTATATTTTTTACAAAAACTAAGAAATTCTCCTATATTTATATTCAAAAAGAATTATTACTCCATTTTATGTAATCTTTATTTTGTTTTGCGGGTACGTCTCTTGAATTAAGTTAGGGTTTGGAATCGAGAGAACGTTTCACCACCGCTTCTAGCTTCTTCTTTATTTACGTTGAGGTCTATCGATGCTATCGATCTCGTCGATAGCAGGTAGAACACATTATCAATAACATTATCTCATTTCGCATATCGATCAGCTGTTGTTGGATTCTCGATAGAGGTAATATCGATATCAGTAGACACAACTCTACTATTTTTTTTTGGAGTATTCGAGATTTTTGAGACCTTTGGAGTTTTTTAATTTCGACATTCACAATTATATTTCTGGGTGTCACTTATAAGTGACATCCAGAATAAGTGCCAATCCGTATAAGTGCCTATCATACGTTACCTGCAGTGAGAAAGGGTGAAGGAAAGAATAGGACAAAGAAACGGAAGGGTGGCTTCCAACAGTCTCATAAACTAGAAGTGCAGAATTCTGTCTGAACTATAGTGTGCTAATTTTCTGGTCGAGTCGGATAGTTAATGCTTGAAGAGAAGTATGACTTTACCATGTAGAAACCTGTAGTAAATCATTGAAATCCACAGCGAGGAGTCGCGGTATTACTGTATGTTTAAGATTCCTTATATTCAAACTGTTTTTATTTATAACTAAGTGTTCTTTGTGGAATATATAGGGTAGGTGTCATTCCTCAGGATAACAATTACTTACATAGTTTTTAGTTCCACTTGTGTGTGTGACCACTTCATTGTGGTCAACCTGGCAACATGGCATAAGCATGGATACTGACAAATGGAGAGTAACACTATAACGTAGTACAAAACCCGAGGAATGAAATAGAGGAGCACTTGTTTTTCTTCGCAGGGAACCACGCCCAAAACAATAAAAACTTATACGAATACTTCCTATCGAGAATACGCGCGGTTCTGACCATTTCTTATACTACTATTGATCCTTAAGTCAAGATAGCATGATACCAAGGGTGAGGTTCAACTATGGTGCATAAACGACTTTATTGAATTAGGCCAACTGCGACATTGCGCAAATTGTGTAACAAAAATGGCACAATGCAGCAGATGTTTGGGAAAAAAATCACTATAGGTCATTTTACGTCATCCGTCAATAGCGTATTCCTCTTTTGTATAACAATGTAGGTATTCACGTCGTTTTTTTTCTAGAGTTACATATTGTACAATGTAAACATTGTTAGGGGTTTTGAGCTTTTAAATAATACCTAGTTGCGCATCTGCACGCAGATTCTAGTTTCTGCATATAGGTACTAAGGAAATGATTTAATGCATGTACCATTCGATGATTGGAAGATTACTATTTAGGACGTGAATTATAAAAAAAGAAGAGGCATAAAGTCCAAGGCGTAAGGCATAAGCAAAGCAAATTTTTATAGGTTTATATGCAATCGCCTTGTTGCTTGCTTGCTTGTCTGCTTGAATGGACGCTTACACTTCTATTTTGCTGGATAAACCGATCCATAAGGAAAGATGGAGTAGGAGAGCTGACCCCGGGCACCAAAGTACTATCTTTGGGTGCAACCGGGATCGGGCTTGGATGTTGATGTCACTGTCCACGTTGCTTCCTGGAGAAAGGAAAAGGATATAAGAGGAGAATAGGAAAAAGGACAAATACGGAAGGCTTCCTGTTCCGTGCATCGACGAATTATAAAATCAAGAGGACAGACAGAACGCCAGGAGCTGTCGCCTATGTGCTTTGAGGAGATGCCTTCACTATCTGTGGCGCGAAGTAATTATAAGTTATTGAATGAAATTTTAAAGCATTTAGTATGCTAACTATTCAAATCGATTAAGATAGAATAGGTCCCGCCTGGAGAGTTTCAATTTTTGAACAGAAATTCACTACTTTTGTAGGCTTGTTTACTGTTGACAATAAAGAAAATATATCACGACACTAGTTTTCATCTTGATTTTATATTTCATAGTCGCATCAGTCACACAAATAAAGCTTTTAAATTTCATACAAATTACTTGATCAGAAATGTCCTAAGGCAGTTCAGCTTAAATTAGACACTGGTACCCGTCGGTGAAATCCGAGAAGTGAGAGTGATACCTTTTGGTCGAGTCGGCTTATTCGTGTTGGGAACATGGGTCTACAACCTGTACACTTTTAGAAGCCATAACAATGTTTTCCTAAGCGTTTTCAATGTTTATATATAAGATGCCGAAATGGTTCGTGCACAGCGTAGGTAGGTACGTACTGTAAATAGTTTGTACCTAATTTACCTCGGGAGTAGGTACTCAGGACATATACCTACTTTGAACCTAAAATGTGCTCTATTCTCGTAGTACACGTGAGTAGTACACTTTTTGAGTATATTTTAAGAATAGCACGGGATGCTACGGCGGTGGACGAGCTCATATTCACTAAGCATAGATTGCCTCAGTGTCACACGGTGTCTTAGGACTTAAATGATGACTTATGATATCAAAAAACCAAAAGCTTTGGGGTTGAACCAATATCATCTGTGCAAACTTTCCTTTTGGGGTTGGGAGGTCATAAAAACATTATAAGCCAAACTAAAGAAGCAGACAACCTTAGATGCAACCAGGAACAAAGCGAAAATGATGATAAAGAACATAAGAATTTACCATTAGAAAATATCAAAATACCTCAAATGTTTTCTATCTTTTCATCACATTTTCCTATAAGAACTAGCATATAATGGTATTAAAAAAATCAATGAAGTCATATCAAATGACACACAATGACTATAATTAAGTATTTATTACTTCAATAATGGCAAGGTCTCCACCATGAATGCTTGCAAACCTTGTAGATGATGTCATAGCAGTGTCATGGTTGTTACTTTATGTTCGGAGTTTGAATGTGTGTGGGATGAAGATATAAAAATATTTATTTCGTTTTGCTTAACTGAATGACATGGATGGAGTCATGACAATGATGTCTGGAAGTGAATTAGCGAATCTTTAGGTAAAATATTGTGCTTAATGCAGACCAAATCAACTATATTCAGACACATTCTTGGATGTCTGTTTGAAATTTGTATACCTTCTAAACATTTACTAACTTAAGTATGTACCTAATTATAATATTTGTATTGATGTACATTATGTATGTGTATATTCTATTCTAAATTTAAAATGAACAGCTAATTTTTTTTTCCATTGGTGTACAATAAAGTAAATTCTATTCCATATTCAAAATTTTGAAAAGTCAATTTTTTCTTCCAATTGGTTTTGCATTTTATTGGCATTAGATAGATGACATAATCTGTTGACCTACCATCTCGGCAAGATCATTCCCATTTACTACGGGGACACTAGACTGGGTCAATTAAAATGGCCTTATTATCACTTGCCTCAGAATTATTACATTAAACTTATAAAAAGTGGGATTTCCTTCCTATTGAGGTAATAATTGACATTAATACACAAATTATAGTTGATTTTTCCAAGATTAAAAGGACAATGTTTATATATTTGATTAGTGATGGACCACATAAACTTTTTTTACAGATTTATGATATTTACACCTTTTAATGTAAACAAACAATAACTGCTCAAGTGAAATGATAAGATATTATCAGTTAAGTATATAAGAGAGGCTTTTCTAAGATAAATATAATGATAAGAACTGATGACAGTGTTGTTTTAAAATAATATCATTCAAGATCTCCACATAACAGTCAGTCAAGTCAGAATTACTTCAATTTTATTAGTGGTCCTACAGATTCAAAATAAATATTTCCATACTAACTAAGCAACCTTCATTTTTATACTAACATAATTCAAGGTCAGTAATATTATCAATCATAACATGTAGGTAGATAGAAAACACAAGTGACATGTGACATAACAATTGGGAACCAAACAATTATTCTAATAAGAAGTTTAAGTAGAGTCAAGAACATATCAATAACATTATAATAATATACTTACGTAAAAATAACTTGAGTAAAAAAGAACTTCTTGGCCCAGTACAGAAAAATTTATGAATCAAAGATTAATATAGCATTGACTACATAACTCTACATAACAAGGTATTAAAAGAATATATTTAGATATGATCTCCAAAGATATCATAATAGCTAGTACGAAAATCGGTATTAATCCAGTAAACACCGCATAGTTAAGCAAAAATAGGTCATATCCCAGATCAGAGAGACCACCTATCCCTGAGTAGCCATATTCAAAACAAGATGCGCGAAAACACCCGAACCTAACGCACTGTACTGGTATTACCGTTTAATAGTAGCTTAATAGCCTCTACTAAAACAGTGAAATACAGCCTGAGGTATAAATGACCTAACATTGCATCTCTGAGGTCAAAGAATGCGCAAAATCACAGTAAAAAAATTAAATAGAAGTCATATCGGTACCTGTTTACTTTTGTTGTCGATCCCGTTCGCCTTGCCGTCTGGTACGTTGCCGTTGTTTTCATCACTTTTTTCACTTTTCACACCCTCCAACGCCATATTCATATGGTTATTTTATTCACTGTCATGCGAGAAACTTAATAATTCCTCCGAAATCACTGGACATAAAATTATATTCTCACAAATTCAATACGAGCACGGAGCAAACACTCCCATAGACAACGGGCCGTCACAACCTACAACGCGTCGCAGCAGCGGACGCATTGAGCGCGAATGAAAAATGAAACGGATTTGCTACGGGAGAAAGAGAGCGAGCCAATTGTGGTGCCAGGAAATCGACGAACCGTCGCATTTTTTAACCTGGAAACTGGGAATCACATTGAAGATCACGCTATCGTTGTTTTATATTGTATTAGTATTACTTTCTAGACATGGTAAACGTTCATTATTAAATAAAATTGTATGCACTAAAAATTTACAACAAAATGCACATACTTACCTAGCAAAACTGCTAGAAAGCCTTTTAATATTTTTGTGAACAATGAATGAATAGTGTTACGTTGGCTCTTACATAATAAATCTGAATTTACTATAATTTTTATCTAAAAGGAAAAATGCTCTGAAAATCTACACTGCCTGAGTTAATATTCTATTTTATACATCCCGCGCCTTTTCTATATTTGAAGGTTACCACAATGTTGCTACATTATTTTTTTGCAACAGACCACAGACAGAAAAAATCTGTAATCCTTATAAAAAAGCTTTAATAATTTTGTCATTTTAATTTGTACTTTGTCAGAATTCATAAGACACAAGAAAAATTATCCAGCATATTTTACAAAAAGTACTTGAATCAATGTTGTTATAAAAAGCAAATCATTGAGTAATAAGCAAGACCTAAACTCATTGATGATAGCGCCATCTATTAACCACATAAGAAACTTGCAAAAATAATAGTTTATGATAGAGCTCAAGAGAATGCTCTGGTTTCTATTCTCCTTATGATAATTTCAAACAAAATATTAGTTGCTATTTAATTTTTGTTAGTTAGTTTGTTGTTATCATTGAGATTTGTACAAAAATAAATCAATATTTTAGAACATTAATGTAGACTGTCAAGCAAACGAGCACAATGTTGCCGCTATCTACAGATGAGATTTTAAAGGAAGGAGAGGGGAAGAAAAGTAGGAGACGTCGCAGAGGGGAATGAAAAGGACAATAACAAGGGATAGATAGATACCTACCGAAATTATAATATATATTATTTACTGCCTAAGTAATATGCATACAGGAGTATGCACCTAATATATGTTTAGTAGTAAGTACCTAGTACCTAACACATTATCGGCAAAATTAACACCTTTGTGAGCATAATAGTACTGTAGACCCTATATTATCAGTCTGTTAACACTATGAAGGTTTCGCATGTAGTTCTGTCAACTAAATGTAAGAACTATACTTACACAGTGTTAGATAAGACAATACACCCACCTACTAGCCATAGCCAATGCCAGCGGCTCTACCCGCGAGGAAGCGGCATTTTGCAATTTTTGCTTAATTTTTGCAACCAAATGCGATTTAATAAACGTAAGATTTTAAGTCTAACGAAGACCTTTTTAATAAAAAAAACCGCACCAAAATCTGTTCAGTAATTACCTGGGTAGTTTTTGCATACCTACATCGCGAACAAACAGAAAAGAATAGGTAGGTACTTACCAAAAAAAACGTTAATATAAACCTAACTATAGTTTTTTTTAAATCCAGTTATCTCATCCAATGTACAGACACGAATTCACATACTTAACTACTGATGATGATGCAAAATGTAGGTGTTAATGCTTAAACGTCTGCCTACCCATTCGTCGACATACAGGTATACAAATATTTATGTAAATGTATTACACTTTAGTAACATTATACAAAGTCAATCAATCAATCAATTAGCCCATCGTAGTCCACTGCTGGACTAGGCCTCTCCCAATGTTGGGAGGCTTTGGCCTACTGTTTCCACACTGGCCAGACGGGTTGGTACAGGGTTTTGTTTCGAGGTTTCCTTCTCTCGCAACGATATCGTCAGCGTATTTTTCTGTGAGTCGCTTTTTACGACACCTTTCGAATGAGATGGGGTGGTGATACTTGTATCCTTTCTCTGTCACCACACCGATCTACAACTACATAATACATATTACCTACATCAATCGTTTTACCATAGTAGGTAGGTAAATAACGTCAAATCATCTTCAGTAAAATATGAGATGTTGTATTATTGTTTCTGTGGTCAAAATAAACTGTAAACAATAAAATAGCCTAGGTACAGTTTATTACACATATAACAGTTCATAAAATAAAATTTATTTACAATAAAATAAAACCGCAAGAAATTACAGCACAGAAACTATCTGCGCTTACAGGGTCGGCAGCGCGAGTGTAACTCATCTGGTGTTGAATACGTCCATAAGCCACGATAACCACTTTCCATCAGTGGGTCTAAAGCCACATTAAGCGATCCAGTTAAAAACTAGTAACTCTATAAATTTCCAGTAAATCTAATAGTTTCCTATAAAACTCTTTAAACGGTCAATCACAATAATTCATGTACTAAGCAGATTTTAATTACGTGTAAATATCTCCCGCAACACAAAATATTATGATAATACGATTCCAATAAAGTGGCCTATTTAGACCTGCAGGTGGGCCGTGTGCTTGATTGCCACATATAAGTGATATACAAAGGTACCTAGATTGGCGCGGTCTTGTAACCACAAAGAACAAATTAGAATAAATATAGACACAGTACCTAACTGTTGCCAGCGGTTTCACCTGCGTGGAATATGGCTCCCGTATATCCACACCCAATGCAACTAGCCTCTGTGGCGGCGTAGTGGTGGTGAGTGTGACTGCTACGCAGAGAATGCGGGTTCAATTCTCGCTCAGTACCAATATTTGTTTGCGTGAATCACCATTATGAATGATTCTTTAAACCTTTTTCTCAACTCAGTTGGAGTCGGCTATTGTCCGTAAAGCGACTGCCATCTGACCAACTTATTCATGCAACAAGTGTCGGTATCTTAGTGGTTATTTATTTATATATTCTTTATGCACAATGTACATTGGCGGAATTAATGCCGTAGGCATTCTCTGCCAGTCTACCATAGGGTGTTGCAGAGCTAGTACGAGGTAGGCGCATATTAACAAGAGATGCGCTTGGTTCTGTAAGGACTATAGATTAATTATATATACCTATAGGTTCTTAAACATAATGAGACGGCATTATGATCGAGAGGTCCCGGGTTTGAATTTTGGCTATTACACTACCGACCGAAGTGGACACAAGCAATTTAGCTTAGCTGGAGGAGGTAGGGCGCGACGGTATTTCCGTCCTATTGAGCAGTCCGACTGGGGAAGTACCTCCGCCCTACAGAATACCGCGGCCATAATAACCTCGTGTTGTGTTCCCGGCGCGGAGTAGGTTAGCCAGAGCTCACTGGAGAGTTTTTGTACTGTCAGTGGGAAGATCAAAAGCTTGTCCTGCTTTGTCTTTTACCCTGTGGGCACAGAAACTCTGTGCTTTCAGAGTCGGCAGCCCGAGTGCGACTCCCTTGGTTTTGCACACGAATATTATTAATTTCGGTTCGGTTCTAATATTCTAAAAAAAAACAAGTTGGCGATATCGTAGTTCTGTAGTTAGACTAGTCGAACTTTTTAGGGCTCCAACTACCCGTAACGACTGCCATAGATGTTGGTATGGCGACCAGGACCGACGGCTTAACATGCTCTCCGAGGCACGACCAGACCAATGCAAATACCCATATTCAAACATATAAATATTTGTACTGAGCGGGGATCGAACCCGCACCGTTTACTACCGTCACGCCACAGAGTCTGTCTGAGTGAGCGTGAATGTTTGTTTGTATGCATGAATATATACATACATTAAATCACGTATTTATCCCCGGAGGGTTAGGCAGAGGTGTATTAACACCCACATTTGAGTCATTTCACCAATCATTGTATTCGAATCTACGTAATAGGGAAATATGATGAATATAAAACATCTACTTGCATTGGTTTGCGTATTTCAGTGCCTCGGAGAGCACGGTAAGCCGTTGGTCCCGGTTGTCACACGAACAGCAGTCGTAACGGGTAGTGAGCCCAATAACTAGTCTCATATGAGCTGAAAGTCCGCCCACCTGCTGTCATTCAATACAATTATATACGTGGTGTTCTCACGTGCCCACAGTGAACAAGAGAGTTTACCGCGAAGATCGGCTATGTTAGTCATCTTTGAGCGCATCAGCGCCGAGCCGACTAGGAGTCGAAGTGGTCGCCAAGGCCGAAATCGGGCGGAAGCATCATCATCATCATCATCATCATCATCATCATCATCATCATCATCATCATCATCATCATCATCATCATCATCATCATCATCATCATCATCATCATCAACTAGTCTAACTGCAATTCTTCGATATCGCCAATGGCTTTTGGAGTTAATATGGCAGTCGCTTCACGGAAAATATTGAAGTTCAGCCAAACCCGCAGTTAGATTGGAGAAAGCGGACCCCAGAGTCCGAAGTGAAAGCTTCTGATGCGACTGGGATTCACGATAGTACGAAGAAGAAGGAAATACATACATACATATAATCGCGCCTTTATCCCCGTAAGGGTTAGGCAGAGATGAATAAACACCCACATTTCACCAATCATTGAATTCGGTCCCACGTAATAGGACGTGAGACAATTGCTGTCTTCCAGGCACTATTGTTGAGGAAAGCCATGCATCAGAAGCTGAGTCTGGGCTGTATAAATCTGTCTGATGTTAAACACTAGTCGCCTTGTACGACACCGCATGAGAAGAGATGAGGTGATCCAAATTCTACTCTGCCGGGAACCACGATGCTTCCGTGAACCACGCGGGTAAAGGAAGAAAATGGGTTGGTTAATTAGTTATATTCTGCATTTTCTAAAGACTTGTAGACATAAATTACCGGCCGCGGTAAAGTCAGTAAATAGGGTCATGTCCTGCACTGGCCGGTACCACAGATATGAGATAGCTCACTATCTGCGTACATCCGCGTACAAACGTGTTAGTCAGTTTTTTTTTAATTCATATAGGACACGTCAATTAGACTCCGCTTCGCCTGATGGTAAACTGAAGGTCAAGTCTCAGAAAAGAGGGTCATCATTACATACATATACCTACCATGTTACAATGATGACACTCAGCTTGGCGGCCTCACTATGTGCTTTTTCACGCCCGCTTAAAGGACCCGGGACTTTAGGAAGAAGGGAACACGAGAGCTACATACATACTATGTATTTCATTTATGTAATATAGGTAGGTATATATGAGAAACCGTGTGGTAATATTTATTTTGGTAATTAGCATCTTAAATTACAACCACAGTATAATATTTACCTTTTTAAATACAGAATAAACTAATGATAATTTATATCCCACTACCATAAAATGTAAACAATTTAATTGAAGGAGACATTTTAAGTGATGTTATAATTAGTAACTAGTTACCAGTACTTACATTAACAAATTATTTACAATAATGACTTTTGCAATAATGGTAAACTCATTATTTAATGGAATCAAAAAAACTAATATGTATTTATGATATAGCATCGCCTGCGCACTCTCATAAGCAGAAAACAGTGCGTTATTGGTTTTTATTGTCACAAGTAGTGTTTATTTCGACCAGCAATAATTGTTAAACATAGGAATCATTTCGAAAATATTATCCTTACATTTATAACTATGTTTCAAATATAATATATAAATAAATTACGATATATAATTTGTAGGATATTTTCCGCGTCTGTACTTCGTATCGCTTCGTATTAGAAGAGGAACGGACAGTGTGTGTATTTAGTAATAAATTCAAAAGCTATATGGACATCGAACAAGCACGGCATTATAATATTTAATATGTTTAATAATAGTTGGTTTAGTTTATAAATAATAATAATAATAAATCAATGGAGTGTTATTAAGTTCGTATATCAAGTGACAGTGTGTTAAAAGTTCTATTTTTTGTTCGAGATTGAAGTCAAAAGGAAATATTTAACATGATTAAATGTAAGTACATTTAAATTTTAATCCTATATTCTAGTAGTTATACAGACTGTGTGTCCTGGTTCGGACATGTAGGGATGAAAGTTACCTCGTAATGAAGGCAATAACTGATGAAGTGGATCCCCTATGAGGATTCTAAGAGGAGGTGGATGTACTGGGTGAAAGATGATCTTTTTAAGAAGGGTGTGAACGTTGAGATTTTATTCGGTCCTACGTAATAGAGGGTGAGCCTATTGCCATTTTCCGGGCACTATTGTTGACTCGAGCCATGCATCTGAGGCTGAGTCTGGGCTGTATATTTCTGTCCGACTTAAAAAGCCTTATGCCTTAGTCGCCTTGTACGACACCGCATGAGAAGAGATCGGGTGGTACAAATTCTACTCTGCTGGAAACCACGCGACTAATCCGTCTTATGTGTTTACACCCATACAAAAGGCAGTCACCTATACAGCAGGCAGAATGCCCCTACGTGCCTCGGAGAGCACTGTAAGTTATGTTAAAATCTGTGATTCGTTTTGGGGTATTCTAACTAATGAACTTTGTTATCGCTAGTGGGTTTTGGAAGTCTGTCCGTTCCTTAGATACCCGGGTATCAG
This sequence comes from Eilema griseolum, assembly GCA_963662185.1. Lineage (NCBI taxonomy): Eukaryota > Metazoa > Arthropoda > Insecta > Lepidoptera > Erebidae > Eilema > Eilema griseolum. The sequence continues at coordinate 8,003,348 of OY759256.1, read as the reverse complement.
CCGGGACACGTTATTTAGTTATTATTATAAAGAATTAGCTTATGCCAGTACTCTTATATATTCTGTGCCTATACATATCTAAGTAAAGGACATTTTTATTACCACAATATGACATACATTCATATTGTAATAAGTATTTAAATAAGATGAGTAAATTGAGAGGTACATGGTGCATCTCGCTAGTACTAGATTTATCAGTAGTTTCAATAGTACAAGGCGACTAAGGGATAAGGATGTTTAACATCATACAGATTTACAGATTAAACAACCCAGACTCAGTGTCAGATCCATGGTTTGAGTCAACAATAGTGCCCGGAAGATGGCAACAAATAGGCTCACCCTCATTACGTAGTACTGAATTCAATGTTTGTGGGTGTTTATTCGCCTCTGTCTAATTCTCCGGGGATAAAGACGTGATTATATATATATACAGGGTGTATTTTTGAAACGGGGCAGTAAGGGCAAGTACCTTAACCGTTGCAGTTACAGCAAAACGTTCTTAAAAGACCTTCCCTAACTTTTTAGGACATTTTGAACTGCATTCACAGATTTTGTAAAAAACTTACAGTTAGCAAAAAAAATGCAAAAAGTTCAAAATTTTTTTTTATGCCAATCGATTCTATTTCATGTGGGGATCAAAAAACTCTATGGGACCATTTTAGCTTTCAGTACTAGAAAAGACAGAAATCGCCAAAAACGTTTCCCATACATTTCGTACGGAAATATGATAAATCAACTCGAAACTCATAGGTCAGGTAAAATTTTGAACTTTTTTAAATAAAAAAAATCATTTAAACATTTAAGAAATTGGTTTATGAAATAAATTGCTCAAAATGATTTCCATTTTCACGAATACATAAGTCTATCCTTTTTTGCACTGAACGAATGGCGGCTAATAATGTTCTGGGATGAATATTACGTAAAATGGTCATTAATGCATCCTTGAGCTCTTGAACACTGGCGTACGTCGTCTTATACACCTCGTTTTTCACGAAGCCCCATAAAAAAAAATCAAGTGGTGTTAGATCGGGGCTACGAGGTGGCCACTGTGTTGGACCATGTGTACCTATCCACTGTGTACCGAATAGGCGGCTCAAATTGGAACGTGAAAGGTGACTGTTATGTGGCGGAGCACCATCTTGTTGAAAATGAACTTTTCGCAATTCCGACAGGGGCCATTCGTCCATCTCGTTTTCAAGATGGTGTAAAATGACTTCATTATACATGGCAGAATTCAGTTTCCCTTCATAAAATTCCACCATTATGACTCGATTGGATATTATACCACACCAACAGTTGAATGAGAAGCGAACCTGATTATGACTTGCCGTAACTCTTAGTGGATTTTCTTTGGACCAATAGTGGTGATTTTTTCTGTTGTACATACCGTTATTGGAAAAATTCGTTTCTTCTGACCACAGTATGTAATTTAAAATTCATGATCTCTGCTTATTTTTCCTCTTAGCCATCTGCAAAAAGTAAGCCTTCGAACATCATCACCCGGATGTAACACTTGAACTATGCGCCCATATCGATAGCACTTGTAGCCGTATTTCTTCCATATCTTTATCACAAGGGAGTGGGATACACCTACTTCAAGGGCGACTTGCCTGGACGATACCTCTGGATATGCTTCGACATAAGTCAGAACCGCAATCTCCGTGTCCATGTCCACACGAGGCTGCCGCTTTCTTTTGAAAGAACCCTGCAATTCCAGGTTTTTCAAAAGATTTGTAATAACCTTTCTTGTTGGCACATGCCGCAACGGATACTTATTGCGGTACCACACTAATGCAGCTCCCGCATTTCGATTATTGACAAAATACGCTTCTAATAAGTCAATTTTTTCACGATTAGAAGACATTTTAGCGAAAATCCTTAATTAATAACTCATACGAAGTTTCTCAGCTGAAACTAAGTATAACACACAGATTTTCGAATCAAATTCGAAATTTGAGGGTAAAAATTCTTTTTATTTACTTTACAGTCAATTCTACCCACTTCCTGGCCATAACAAAAAGTTAGACCATCGTAGAAATTTGTTTCTGTTGCCGAAATGTATGGGAAATGTTTTTGGCGATTTCTGTCTTTCCTAGTACTGAAAGCTAAAATGGTCTCGTAGAGTTTTTTAATCCCCACATGAAATAGAATCGATTGGCATAAAAAAAAATTTTTGGACTTTTTGCATTTTTTTGCCAACTGTAAGTTTTTTACAAAATCTGTGAATGCAGTTCAAAATATGTCAAAAAGTTAGGGAAGGTCTTCTAAGAACATTTTGCTGTAACTGCAACGGTTAAGGTACTTGCCCTTACTGCCCCGTTTCAAAAATACACCCTGTATGTATGTATGTATGTATGTATGTATGTATGTCAATAGTACACACATAAACATTATTATTAGAACGAAGACCAAGGTCCGTTCTGTCTGTGCGACGACACAATTACTTATTAAATGAGTTTAAGTGGCAGTAGTTGGTAAACAATAAATATGTTATTATAGATAAATAGAATAGTTAACCTCTTTAGATACTTTTTAATTTATAGGTGGTATTAGATACTTACCACAGATAAAGTAAACTAACTAATAGGTAGGTAGGTTTGAATGGAAGTTTGTTATAAATAACGCAAGAACGTGGGAACGAATATAAATTAAATTTGGCTCAGAGATTGAAGACAGAGATTGGAGAGGGCTGAGGGACACTTCAGATGTTACGTTTTTTGAGCGATAGGCTCCGTTTCACCAATATCTCACTACCAGTTACCATCAAGTGTTTCCGTTGGTCAACTTCCATAAATTTTTGACATTTTCTTTTCATTGCAAGCGCTTCTTTAAATCCCTACCTACCTAGCTAGTCGTCATTTTATGGTATGTTATCTTGATAATGGTGTATTTATAGTGTTACAGAATACTTAAATTAATATTGGTTGTACGATAAGACTATAAACAAAACGTAAGGTGATGTTGATTCTGGAATTCGGTTGTAACGGAAAATTACTTCAGTTCTAAATTTAAATTTCGTAAATGGCGTTTTCGAAGATGACAGTATTATATTAGTTGTCACTGTCAAATACGTTTTTATTGCAAACCATAAACAATTTAACATGACTTGACACTGAAAGGGAAAGTGGTGATCGCCTTATAACACCCCGTTTCTGCGTCGTGGGTTAAAAAATGAATCTTTATATATCTGATTGCCCTTTTTTTATCGTGCGAAAAATCCCCCCAGATACATAACCAGAGCCAGTGGGAGAGGTTATGTCGGACTCGAACCGACTAAAACGCACGCCGTCTGAGGGTCGTGTTGCCGGAGGTGAGATTGCCGGAGGCATATCCCTCGCACCCCGGCCGACCCAGAGCCATCTCTTTCAAGCTGGCCTTCTTCGGGTATGGCGACCACGGAGTCCTCATCCGATCTCCGAGCATGGGGTATCTGATTGCCCTGATCAATCCCGATTGCATATACATACACTTTGGAGATCGAGTCCTTTGTTCTTTTTGAGTTAATGATTAGCTTTAACGAGAGTGACTGCTGCTGACCCATAACCAACCTTCGACTCGAAAACGTACGTCAGATCCTACTTATTCCTCCGTCAATATTTTTTGAACACATTTTTCGTCAATTGCAAGTGCAAAGTCATGTTTAACAAAAGAGAACACAATTTGGTATTTTCCTGTAGTTAAAATAAATTATTTCATACAAGTTTCCTTGTAAACGAACCGTTTTGTTAACCTTGTTAACGAAACGAACGAACAGATGGTGTGTCATTAATGCCATGGAGAATGGGTAGGACTCTGGTGTGGGACGCAACATGCGTCGATACCATTGACCCTACCCATATACCTGCCACGGCTGGCTGTGCTGGTGCTGCTGTAGCTTCTGCAGAGACTCTTAAGCGGCGCAAGTATTCCAATCTCATTAGTGATTATGAGTTTGTGCCGTTTGGAGTAGAAACGTTTGGGACGTGGGATCCGAGCGCCCGCAATCTCTTCAGGGAGATTGCGAAGCGTATGGTCGACGCTTCTCGTGACCAGAGGGCTGGCCACTTCTTAGGTTAGAGAATAAGTATTGTCATACAACGTGGCAATGCTGCCAGTCTTCTGGGAACGCTACCACAAGAGGCATGCGATGCGGAGGAATTCCAAGACGCATTTTAACTTTTGTTTTATTTAATTATTATTTTTTATTAATGTAAATATTAGCATAGATTTAAAATACATTAAGTGTAAATAGATAAATAAATAAATATGACTAGACAGTCAAATAGGTACCCAATTATAATTACTACCATAACACAGATAATATAATATAATTCTATTCTTATACCATAGACAACTTATGCAGCTTTTCCTTCTAACCATATTTTACACATATTTTATTAGATCTATATATATATATCTTTCTTTATCTATGCTTCTAACTTTGATAATGACATACAATGTGACAAAAAATTTTGCATTTAATTTTATTAAATAAAAAAAAAAAAAAAATCCCTATCGTAGCAATGTATTGCCAAGAATACTCGTAATAGTAGGTACTCTACTGTATAATTTCTTCACTATTTGTGCTTATAATGCGGAATCAACAAGTGACATAACTTTGGGTGCCGTAGACGATGACCCAAGCAGATTGCTATTAGAACAGTTATTAAAGAAAAAGGTAAGGACACACCTATTTTCCTACCTCCTTCCCATGACCACACCGAACCATCTCATCGAGCTGAATCTTGAGAGATGCGCGCCCTGCCTGCTGGCGTCACGTCTCGCGTCTGGCCTTTTTCAGGCGCTAATTTCTCGATCCCCACAAATTGTAATTGCCCCAAATTTTCATACACATTTCGTTCTCTACCTGTTCTAAGGCAGCAATCCACATTACCGAGCTTCGTCGCAGTTAGAAATCTCATGAGCTTACGCCTTTCGAGTCAGAAGCGCTCAAAGCTTCGTAGTTGTCTGAAGTTTTGGGATGTGCCTTAGGAGTCACATTCCACCCCGACTTTGCCTACTTACACATTTCGAAGTCCTGCACCCCTTTCAACCGTACATGTCTGCCGGGATAAAAGGCTTGTCCTGATAGTGTCTTCTACACTGACGGCATAGAGGCTCTCCGTTCTTACAGGGTCGGTAGCACGGGTGTGACTCTCTGGTGTTGCACACGTTCATAGGTCGCGGTAACCACTTTCCATTAGCTGGCCCTCTCCTCGGGTGTGGGGTGTAGACATACGCTAAGAAACTCTCTGTGCTTACAGAGTCGGTAGCGCATGTGTGACTCCCTTGGTTTTGCATACGTCCATAGGCCACGGTAACCACTTTCCATCAGGTGGACCGTGTTCTTGTCTGTCACCTAAGTGGTAACCTAACCCCTCGTTTACTCCACGAAACCAGTTAATTTATCTCTGTCTAACCCTCCGGGGATAAAGGCGTGATTATATGTATGTATGTACTTGTTTTATACATGTATCTCAGATATTTTTTCGTTCACATAGTATGTATGCCAACGAATATGTATCGATCACATAGTATGAATACTTGTTTACAAGTTGTAAACAAGTATGAAACACGTTAGCGTTCACACTGTAGCCGTGACATATTGCAACTTGTCAAATACATGTTTTACACTTTGGTGTAAACGAGGGGTAAGGAGTTATACGGGTCTGCGCAAAGTCGTTGGCGGCCGCTAGTAACTAATAAACTAACAAGGGATCACTCACTAGTATTGATCACTGTTATCTTGCCGACAGATAAGACTGATAACATTACTCATAACCCCAGTTAAGAGATGCTTCACTTTGTATAACAAACCTACTTCAATGTAACTCTTCAGTCTGTGAAGTGCGCCGGAGTAAAGTGACGTGTGTCTTGTTTGGCGGTTTTTAATTATAGTTGCCGTGAGTTTTTTTACTTTTTGTTGGAAGTACATACATACATACATATAAACACGCCTTCATCCCCGGAGGGTTCAGCAGAGGTGAATTAACACCCACATTTCACCAATCATTGAACTCGGTCCCACGTATAGGGGGTGAGCATATTGCCGTCTTTCGGGCACTATTGTTGACTCGAGCCCTGCATCTGAGTCTGGGCTGTATAATCTGTCTGATGTTAAATAGCCCTATCCCTTAGTTGCCTTGTACGTCACCGCATGGGAAGAGATGGGGTGGCCCTAATTGTACTTTGCCAGGAGCCACGCGACGACTTTTTGTTGGAAGTATGTCATCACCAAATCATTATTCGCCAAAAATCATCAAAATCCGTTCATAAATAACGCTTTCTCCCCTTTTCTCTGCCATTTTCCTTTCTATCAAAAAAAGCTCTCGATAAAAGTTATTTATTAAATCAAAGAACATGAGTGGTCGTGGAAAAATGCGCCATCTAAACCGTAGATGAGTAACAAACAGACATAGTACCTACACACAAAAGCAAAATGGGCCACATTGTCAAAACGAAGGCTCTCGATTGCACAGATATGTTGATTTTACTATTAACTAGGTTTAGGCTCAGAAAGATAATTCAGCCAGCTTTCTATTCCAGCGATTAATTATCTTTCTGCTCGCGACTTCGGATCCTCTAGCATCTAGCTCCACATGGACGAAGTCGCGAGCAAAACTAGCGTTAAGATAAGAGAATTTGAAGATAAATATTTGTTTGTTTCGTGACATAAGTTGACACTTGGGGGTTATCGGGCAGTAATTTAACTGTTTACTGTAATTTATTAAAGTTATTTAAGATATTTATCTCTTTATAAAGATTTTCTGTGCGTTTTTAAGGCATATTTAGCCAGCAGGCCGCGTTGGTTTCCGATGGAATATGCACCTATCAACAATAGTTTCCTATCTCTCCAGGCGACTAAGGGATATCACTGATCTCCATCCACAAGTAAACGTACAGCCCTTGGGCGTCGGAGGTCGATGAGCGCCTCCGCCTCTGCCTCCGCCCCCCATGAGCGCAGGCCTGGGGGTGACGAGTGGCCGCTTGTCACCCTGGCAGAAGCAGGCCGCGGCGGCGGTGTGCCTGGCGCGCCTCACTATTTCCGGGTACGAGTTGGGGACTCTGTGGACCCCACACCCGAGGAGAGGGCCAGATCGAGAGAGATGGCCCTGGGTCGGCCGGGGTGCGAGGGATATGCCTGTCAACCTCACCTTCGGCAACCAAAAACGACCCACAGGAGGCGTGCGTTTTGATCGGTTTGAGTCCGACATAGCCTCTTCCACCAGCTCCGGTGGGGGGGTATTCGTGGGGATTTTGCGCACGTAAAAAAAGGGAGTCATAATCGTGCTGCCAAGTCTGTAAGCACAAGACTTTCTGTACCGTCAGGGTGAAAGACAAAACAGGATAAGCTTTTGGTCTTCCCACTGAGAGTACAAAAACTCTCCAGTCAGCTCTGGCTACTCTACACACCGCCGGGAACATAACACGATGTTTTTCTGGCCGCGGTATTCTGCAGGGCGTAGGTACTTCCCCAGTCAGACTGCTCGCGTATTTAAATTGTGTTTTCGCCCAGTGTTAATGTGTACCAAATATCGGTACAACCGGTACAATATGGGGTTCTTCAAGAGGGGCATCAGAAGGTTTCTTCATGGTCGGCAGCACGAGTGTGACACCCCTGGTGTTGCATACGTCCATAGGCCACGGTAACCGCTTCCCATCAGGTGGGCCGTGTGCTTGTCTGCCAACTTAGTGGTATAAAAAAAAAAAAAAAAAAACAACCAGTCAATCCGTTTTTTGGTTGCTGAAGGTGAGGTTGACAGGCATATCCCTCGCACCCCGGCCGACCCAGGGCCATCTCTCTCGATCTGGCCCTCTCCTCGGGTGTGGGGACCACAGAGTCCCCAACTCGACCCCGGAAATGGGAGGCGCCCGAAGCCAGGAGGGGCACCAACGACATGCATCCAACGCAGATACTGCCCAAAGCACCCATGCTCAGTGATCATCTGCGTCAGAAGGTACGAGAGGCTTCCGTGTGGCCTCTCTAACCACTCCCCCATGATGGGTCTTACTACGGCGCGCCCTGGAATGTGACTCCCTTAGTATTGCACATGTCCATAGGCCACGGTAACCACTTTCCATCAGGTGGGCCGTGTGCTTGGCTACCCTACTCACTGTACAATAAAGATTTTTCTAATTTTTGGTCTTTTTTTTATTTTAATTTATATTTAATTTTGTTGCAGTATCATTAAGTGAAGTCATGAAGATCGGTTTCATTGGTGGTGGCAGACTGGCCTTCGCTCTAGCCAATGGCTTTATATCAGCAGGTAAGTTATCAATATCATCATCAGAGCGTCAATCACGGCTGCATCTTTTAAGGCCGAGGTCGGCGCCGAAAGTGTCCACTATTGGGTTAGTCTACTATTTGTGCTTTTACCTTTAGATGATAAGATTCACATAAAAAATTAGTGCAATAAAAAAGTAGCCTAGTGGTATGGTTAACGGACTGCTGAGACGAGGTCTCGGGTTCGTTCCCAGTTTTTACCATGGCACACACCAATGACTTTTCGATGGTTTTCGAAGTTATGTGTGTATTTATCGCAGGTTTATAAGTGCCCGGTTAATGACAATAGGCTCGCCACACATTGGGACCTAAACATAAACTGGCGAAATGTAGGTGCTAGCACCTCTGCCGACCCCTTCGGGGATATAGGCGTGAGTTTATGTTATGTTATGTTATGTTATGTTATGTTATGTAAAAAATTGTAATTGAGCACTTCAATCGATTAATCATTAGGCTTTTTGACAAGGTCATCCGATTCTATCCAATATCTATCTACTGCTTAATATGCTAGTTTGTTATCATAAAATATGCTTTGCAAAATAAGATATTGCCTAAGTAAACTGGAACTATGACTTCATTATTTTTAACACTAAAGTAAGTCAAAATATAAACAATCAAATTCAGGCCCAAATTATAACTTTTTAGATGCCTCATTAAAATACAAATTACTTTTATTACAAACTAATAATGTCTAAACGCAACTTAGACCGAGATGAATGCGAAATTCTCTTGCATTCCATATACTTGCACTACTGGCGACTGGACCAGTCGCCAGTAGTACAAGTATATGGAACCACACCAGGTGTGTGACGTCACTTGCAAGTACAAATATAAAAAATATAAATATATAAAAATATTTTCTAAATCAATTATCGATACCTAATACTATTTATAATAAGAATATTTTACTTTAGCAGTTCATAGAGTGGTTATTATTCGATAATAAAAAATAGGCAAATAGCTTATTGGCCTATCGCAGGCCACGGCTGTACCTACATTTGGTGGATTTGTTTAACGAAATTATTAAAGCAATTAATATGCTTATTATTCAAATCTATTTATATTCACAAAAAGGGAATGTTTAAGACGGGACTGGCACCCGCGACAATCCCTTCCAATGCTCAGGCCCCTCTTCCCCACTGGGCACTATGGGCACGTGCCCAGGGCCCCGCGATCGAATGGGGCCCCCTAGTTCCTGCCAGATTACCAAATGATAACCGATATTTAGGTATTACCGAAAAACATTAATTTTGAAAAATCTGATGATAATGACTTACTACAATACCTACGCTTATTATATTAGCTTTAGTTTGCCGCATGCGGATAGCTATACCTTGTACAACATAGCTTGAACTTTTTGACAGATGGGTCAGTGATGGGAAACAGAAAATATCTATTGGTGTAAAAAATGTGTTGGCTAAATATGTGGCTGTATGTATGTTTTAAACTATTCAAAATAAATAAATTCATTCGTCAATCAATTTTACTGCACTAGACATAAAAACATTGGGTAGGTACCATTGTTTTCAGTTTTTCTATTTAAATTTTACTTCGAAGCAATAAAAACCACTTAAGACTTTCGGAAAATGCTTGAGTCCTTAACAGGTACTCTTATGTTGTGTGTCTATTCTTATGATTATTATCAATTTTTAATATTATTAAAATAAGAAAATATTGTTCGTCGTTGCAAAGTTATATCGATTTCAGATTTGACATCCGTCAAAAAGAAAGATCAAACTAATAAATAAACAGGGTATAAGTACTCCACTCTCTCTCAAAAATGAGTTTTTCCGATATTAGTATATTTAGGTTAATTTAAATACCTATATGTAAGTATAAGAATACAATTAAAAGAAAAATTATTAAATTAAAAAAAGAAGAATTATTTGATGCGGTGTGGTTTATGTCTTTAAGAAACCTATTCGAACGTCATTCGTAATACCAAAGACAAAAAAGGGGAATTCCCGACTCCCGATCGTCGTTTGACTTGACGAACGGGAATTCCCTTCAATTTGTCTGCGATGTTGTGGCGTTTGTTTTGTTTGTAGTTGTTAGTTTGTTACTGACTGTGCTTGAGCTCTGACAAAAAAATAGTATTGTTTGATTAAATCGTCGTTTGTCTGTTTTGTGTTAGCGAATATTTTCGTTATAAAATTTATTAAATACTGAATTATAATATAAAATGTCGAAACGGTCATATCCTAGTGGATCTGAAAAAAGGAAAAAAGCTCTACATCAGAAAGAAGTAATTGAAAAGTTACCAAAATTAACATCATATTTTACTACTACTACTGGAGAAACTTCTGTAAGTAGCAATCAACTCATAAATGTTCCACATGATGACTCAGCTCAATTACAAATTGCGGGAATTTCTAAACCTTCATGTTCCAATTTTGAAAAAGAGATTGAATCAGAAAGCGACTATTCCTACGACGAAAGTGCAACGACTTCAGTAACTTCACTAAAACCGACAACTCCAACTGTGTCAATTGAACAGCAGTTTTCCAACACAGAAGAATTAATATCGCACGATCCCGCCGATTATTTTCACGAAAAGTTTGTTGAAATAAATCGCGAAATTTTAATTCGTAAGGGACCAGTATATTTTCAAAATAAAGATTCTGACTTTTCCGAGGCATCCAGAACCTACAAAGATGGTAATAAATTAGTGACGAGATATTTCAACAAAGCATTATTTATTCGCAAATTAAAGAACAATGAAAGCGTCGAAAGAAAATGGTTGCTGTATTCGCCTTCCAAATGCTCTGTATTTTGTTTTTCATGCTGCTTATTTAACCCAACTGATGTTAATCTTTGCTCTCGGAATGGATGTAATGATTGGAAGCATATTAATCACATAATTTTAACACATGAAAATAGCCCAGCGCATAAGCAATCTATGATGACTTATCTGGCACGAAGTAAAGCGGTTGGTAGAGTAGATATAGAGTTATTATCTCAACATCAAAAGGAAGTGGATTACTGGAGAAACGTACTTAAACGGATTGTAGCTGTTGTAAAATTTTTGGCATCGAGAGGGCTTCCATTTCGCGGCGACAATGAAATCCTAGGATCTCCAAACAATGGAAATTATTTGGGTTGTGTGGAATTATTGAGTGAATTTGATCCATTTCTTGCAGATCACTTAAAAAAAATTGGGAATCCTGGAAAGGGTAACATTTCTTATTTATCAGCAAATATCTGTAATGAGTTTATTGAAGTAATGGGAAAACAGGTTCTAAAAAAAATTATTAATGAAGTTAAATCAGCAAAATATTTTTCCATAAGCGTTGACAGTACGCCCGATCTGTCTCATATTGACCAGCTAACTTTCATCATTCGATACGTAAAAGACTGTGTTCCTGTTGAAAGGTTTTTGAAATTTATACCTATTAAAGAGCATAAATCTAAGTATTTAGCGGAGACCATCTTAAATTCTTTAGAGATACATGATATTCCCATAAAAGATTGCAGAGGACAAAGCTACGACAATGCTTCAAATATGTCGGGAAAGTATAGTGGTCTACAAACAAGAATCAAGGAAAAATGTGAATTTGCCACCTTTATACCATGTGCAGGACATTCACTAAACTTGGTAGGTGTCCATGCTGCTGGGTGTGTACCGGAGGCATCACAGTTTTTTGAAATAGTTCAGAAAGTGTACAACTTTTTTTCGGGCTCTACCCACAGATGGAATATATTAATAGAACATTTAGGTTCAAAAAAAGTTGTTAAGAGTCTTTCACAAACCAGATGGTCAGCCCGAGCTGATGCAGTAAGTGCTTTGCATGGGGGTTATAAAAGAATATTAGAAGCTTTAATCACCATCGCAAACGATACTGAAAAGGCACGAGAAACAAGAGACGAAGCCCTTAGTCTGTCTAGAAAAATGGGAAATCTAGAATTTATTATACTGACGGAAATCTGGAGCACCATATTGGAAAGAATAGACAAAACAAGTAATTATCTTCAGAAAGAAACAATAACACTGGACGTTGCAACCAATTTGTTGACTTCACTTTATGATTTTATTACTAACCTCAGGGATAAATTTGATAACTTCGAATCATCTGCCAAAGAAAATAACCCAGAATCTGACTACAAAGATCTATCTCAAAGAACAAGACGTAGAAGCTTACGGCTGATTTTTTTTGATGGCTCTGCGCCATCAGTCCAATTGAATGGAAAAGAGCGATTCAACGTAGAAACCTTTCTCCCAATAATCGATACCTTGAGTGTTCATCTAAAACAGCGACAAAGTTCATATGAGACCGTCAGTCAACGTTTTAGTTTATTTTTTCACTTAAAAACTCTGAATTCCGAAGAGATACGACAAGGATGCAAAGAATTTTCTCAAATCTATCACGAAGATGTAAATGAAAAAGAGTTAGAAATAGAATGTCAACATTTAAAAGAATACTTAAAAAATGTTCAGAGTGAAAATGAAGCATCTAACAGTGTACAGGAAGTATATAATCTATTAAAGCAAAACAAAATTGAAGACACATTTCCTAACGTAGAAATTGCATTGAGAATATTTTTAAGTATGATGGTAACTAACTGCAGCGGAGAACGCTCCTTCTCCAAATTGAAACGAATAAAAAATGAATTAAGAAGTACAATGCTTCAAGAGAGATTAACTAGTTTGTCGCTGATGTCCATAGAATGTGATATTCTCAATACCATAGATTTTGAAGATGTGATTAACGATTTTGCTCATCTTAAATCTAGAAGGGTACCTTTGCAATCAACATAGAATTAATCTAAGGATTTTATGTTAAGCGAGTTACTTTTGTAGATTATTTTTTATATTTCCTATTTTTTTATAGTTAGTAACTAAATAAAAATAAATTTAGAACCTTGTTTGTCTTTCTTTATCTATTGTAACTAAATAGTGTTTTCTCAAGGTCCTAGGGGCCCCATGATCCTAATGTGCCCAGGGCCTCAAATAGTTTAAAGACGGCCCTGCCAATGCTCTGACCACGGCGCTACTGAGCCACGCCTTGAACATTCGAAATTCCCTTATATTTTCCTGTCTCCTATTTTCCGATCTGAAGTGATTAATGGGGAGATGCCGTCACCTCCGCTGGTGCTTGTCTTAGAATCTAATTCAATTCAATTCTTGATTAATGGCCCTGTGCTTTTAACATCAATTCCGCCACTGTCAGAAGGTTTCTTCATGGTCGGCAGCGCGAGTGTGACACCCCTGGTGTTGCATACGTCCATAGGCCACGGTAACCGCTTCCCATCAGGCGGGCCGTATGCTTGTCTGCCAACTAAGTGGTATAAAAAAAAATTGTCCCGTAGTAGTTTATAAAATTATTAATGGCGAGACGGCAATGTCAAGTTTTTCAAGAAATTTTACCAGAGCCACGTTAGCCACGCCGGTAAATTTGTTTCCGTGTGTCCACCCCCACGAGATTCCCCGGGTGGTCGATCAAGACGTGTGGTTGGATTTTAGGGGGCGTCTTAGAATCTATAATCGTATCTTTTTTGCGTCAGAGGTGCTTGTCAATCTTGACGTTTCCCAAGGAGGTAGGACACGGCGGTATTTCCGCCCAATTGAGCAGTCCGACTGGGGTACCTCCGCTCTACAGGATACCGCGGCTATAATAACTTCGTGTTGTGTTCCCAGCGATGAGTAGGGTAGCCAGAGCTCACTGGAGAATTTGTGTGTGTTGTCAGTGGGAAGACTAAAGGCTTGTCCTGCTTTGTCTTCTACACTGACGGCACAGAAACTCTATACTTACAGGGTTGGCAGCGCGACTGTGACTCCATTGGTGTTCCAAAGGTCCAAAGGCCACGGTAACTACTTTCCATCAGGTGGGCCGTGTGCTTGCCACCTAAGTGGTATAAAAAAATATAAAAAACGTGGACATTTGCTTTCAAAGTTTTGTTTGTAAATTTATTTATATAATAGATTTATATTAATTATCATATTGTACCTTAGTAAATTTATTTTTATTAATAAAAATGTGATCCTGCATGATAGTGGCGAATTTAAAAGAAGAGATGATGAAGAAAAATGCTTCCGTACATAAAATAATCAGGTATGAAAGACAAAATACATATATATACAAAAATCAATGGTGTGGAGATAAGTTGGGCCGCTAATCACCAATGGTTTACGATGAGTGATAAGAAGTCCATTCATTACACCTTATAATATATCTAATCTAATTGTTTATGTTGACTTATCATCTTCAAAATATTATTTGATTATGTTTTCATTAGATCTTTCTATAGGTATGCATAACTAGATAAAAATTAGTGCATATTTTTTTTATTTAAGATTTTTTTTTTCTAAATCTTCAATTGTTATTGAGGTCTTAGTCACAGAGTGACTATGTCGTTCTCTGTTGAATACATGGTGTGCAATCAATGATCTACACAGCAAATGTTTGCTAAGGAATACAATTTTTCGTCCTTCCGAAGATGGACTAGCGAGAATACTGTTACATAGGCCGATATTGTTATTACCGTTGCCATATATTTGCTTTCTTTGAGCCTCATTCCGGACACACTCCATGAAAATGTGATGTACATCTTCCACAACGTTACATAAGCTACAGTTAGGCGAGCCCACCTTACCCATTAAATATGCAAATGTAATAGTACCGGGATTACTTTTATAAATAACACTTGCATTATTATTATTATTATTTGTTTATTTCCGAGTGACTAAAGGCACAAGGGAATAAAGGAATTAAATAATAGTCTGTTATTGAGTTATAAGTAGCAATGTATTCTGTAGGCTTTTTTTTCTGAATTTATTGATGGAATGAGTAGACCAGAAGGTGACGGAGAAATAATACAAGTATCTCGTGATACTCCCCATGTATTCAGACGTGATGAGGCAGTCCCCATCTCATCATCTCATCGTAAGAGGCGACTAACGGAAAAATTCGCAGACGATGTCACTGCGAGAGAAGGAAAAGAAAACTCAAAACCAATCTGGCTGACCAGTGTGGAAACAGTATACAGCCAAAGCCTCCCAAGTCCCAACATTGGAAGGGGCCCAAGTCCAGCAGTGGACTGTGATGGGTTAATTGATTGAAAATAAAAATAAAATAACCATAGAGAAACAAGTCATTTGCCTATTTATTTGCTTAAATGGCTAGTTAGTCATTTAATTACACATCATCGATCGAAGCCACTAACTATCCGCTTGTTAAAATGGCTAAAATAAGATCCTGAACCGGTTGGTACATGATTAAACTCGAAATAAAATCATGTACCAGTTGGTACATTATTTCGAGTTTTCCGTCTCTCGCAGTGACATCGTCTGCGAATTTTGTCGTTAGTTGCCTCTTACGATGAGATGATGGGATGGGGACTGCCGTCGGGCCAGCGTGGAATCAATAGGCTAAAGCCTCTAAACATTGAGAGAGGTCTATGTCCAGCAATGGATTGCGATACATAGATATGATTGATCGAATGACTGGTCAACCTGTTGTGTCCCGAAACACAATATGGGTCAAATCATCGGTTTGGTCACAAACTTTTTAAATTTTTTTTATTTATTTATTTATTCAACTTTATGCACAGTAATTTTGTACAAAGGCGGACTTAATGCCAACAGTCAACCTTAGGGTGATGCAGAGACACATTGAGGTAGGTGCAGGCAAAATAATAATCAATTTATTATCATATTATCTATGTTCACAATAATAATACGTACATTATACTTACATACACACTATAATACCCCCGCCTGAACCGATTCATTTTTTTATATCTTATTCGATTTGAATAGTTAACCATACTAAATGCTTTAAAATTTCATTCAATTTTATAGGAGTAAAATAGGCGATGAACGATTGTATCGCTAGTCCGTTATTTTTAACCGACTGCGCCAGCGTGATGGTAATGTGTTACTCCTACCTACTCATTACTTCATAATAAATCGGGTCTTAATAATAATAGGATGAGTGATGGGGTGGTGATATTTGTGTTCTTTCTCCGTCTCCACACGTATTAATATGTTTTTAATTTAATACTTACCTATCACAGATATGAAAACATTCCAAATTTGAAGTACTTATCTATTGTGGCTGTGGTGTGACATTAGTATCTACACTACACCCAACAGATGTCGTGAGCGTGACAAACACCGAACCGAAAACTTTGAAGACCACACCAGCGACTGCACACGTATTTATTTCTGCTTCGGTGCAAGATCTCGAAAGTATCGGAAGGTCTTCACTTAATACACCATTACTGTCGTTTTCTGAGACAAATATTTGTGTTATTTAAAAACATTGTTGCTATGATCAGCAGCAAATAAAAGGTAGGTAAGATGTAATAATAAAGATTATAATCGTCTCCGTAATTTGTTCGTCTTACTCCTCGTTTACACCTAAGTATAAAACATGTATTTGACAAGTTGCAATATGTCACAGGCTACAGTGTGAACGCAAATGTGTTACATCCTATGTGAACGAGAAAGTATCTGAGATACATGTATGAAACAAGTATTATGTTTTGATTATTCTTATACAAGTCTTCGACAAGTTTTTTATAAACAAGTTTACGACTTGTCTTACAACTTGTTTCGTGGTGTAAACGAGGCGTAATAATGTCAAACTAGGTCATGACGTTTTGTTCAGTCACTTACCGTGTCGGGAAATAGTGTCCTGACCAATTTCAATAGTATTATATGGACACACTGTTGAACGTTCATTGTTGTTCTAGGGTACATACGTGCACTTTTATTTTATTATTAAAAGTCAAAGTCATGAACTCTTACACCAAGTTTCATTCAAATATGTTAAGAGTTACCTACTTTCAAAAACTCTTAAAAAATCTTTATGTTGTTAAGAGTGTGAGGTTTCTCTTGACTGGAGTTTACGCTGAATATATAAAATATATATATATAAATAAATAAATAATCATATCACATTGGTCGTTGTTGCGCTGTTATATTAAATTAGATCTATTTTTTTATTTTAATTATGTTTTCATGCATCAAACAATTCTAATAGTATAATTAATTATTATTTTAATTACATTGAAATTTTGATATTATATCAGTTACCTACTCCTATGCCTAGTTTGACATTTTTTGACATTATATAATACCTACATAAATTCTGACATTTGATAATATATTTTGAGATTTGATAATGTAACGGACTGCAAACAAAGATGCCAATTTTACTAACATAATTTGTAAGAACAATGTTACTAACAAGATATGGACTTCTTTGTTCGAAATAAATGATTTTATTATTATTATTACATACAATGTTTAAATCAACTACCACGGGTGCTGCAACGCATCCGAAACGTCGGCAGAAATAGTAAGTTCCATGATTTAATCGCGAAAAGTCCAGATACCTTGTATAACAACTATATGTATATGTATAACAATATAAATTAGTTACATACCGAAACCTTGTTGCTCATAATTCGCTTCTAGAAAGTCGTTGAGGAACTGTTTGACGGCAGAAGCACCTGTTTGCTGTGCCACGAGGATTACGGCGAAAAATACAGCCAAGACCTTGATATTTAAAAATAATCAGTTTAGATAATAGGCTATCTACTTATTAAAAATGATTGCCCATTACTAATTAAGAGGACAAAGTTCAATATTTTATATACCCTTGCGATTTTTTTTAATATAGGACACGTCAATTAGATTTCGCCTCGCCTGATAGCTGAAGGCGAAGTCTCAGAAAAGAGGGTCACCATTACTCACATTATATTCGTACCATGTTACAATGGTGACACTCAGCTTGAAGCTAGTATTATTACCGATATTTCGCGATCGGAGGTGGCTCGGGCGTCGGATGTCCCAAAATGACCTCCGTCCCCTATGAGCGCGGGCCTGGGGGTGACGGGTGGAGCCGCTTTTCACCCTAGCAGAAGCAGGCCGCGGCGGCGGTCCGCGATGCGGGCCCCCGCATAACCACCGGGGATGAGATGGGGACTTCGTGGTCCCCGCACCCGAAGAGGGCCGTCTCATAAGAGCCGGCCGAGGTGCGATGGATATGTCTCAGATAATCTTACCTCCGGCAACCTCGGCCCTCACAGTCGGCGTGAGTTTTAGTCGTTTTAAGTCTGACATAACCTCTCCCACCGGCTCCGTTGGTATTTTGCGCACATTAAAAAAAGAAAAAAAAATTGTTACCGATATATTTTATCAATGATCGAATCAAAAAAAAAATATTTGTTTACCTTATCACGTTCTTTCATATCTAACAAATATCAGATCAATCAGAGACAAAATCCTTAATTTGTACCTAACCTAATTTTTCATATTATCTGAAAGTTTTCGATAGCACGTGTAACTTATGCAAAACAAACTTAGGTATCTACGCAAGTGTTTCTTATTGAATGAACAATCAGTTAGGCAACATTATTTATCTGTTTGATTTGTTTGTTTTTTGGTTTCAAAAAACGTAAACAAATGGATTATTACCTAAATTATAATATTTGATTACTATTATTACATATTATTATCGGTGATAACGTAGAATCCGCCCGTAGGTAGTATAAATAGTCGAACTCTCTCCGCTTAATTAGTATTTAGGTAATCACTTTCAAAAAGTAGATATCTTATTTTCTAAACTGAAATATAAAATGAAGGTCTTGGCTGTACTTTTCGCCGTAATCCTCGTGGCACATCTGACAGATGCTGCAGCCGTCAAGCAGTTCCTCAACGACTTGGTAGAAGCAAATGAAGAGCAACCAGTTTTTGGTGAGTAACGACATTATATTCTTATACATATTGTTGGTTTAAACTTTATTTTGTAATGTATTCAATGTAATATTCACAAGACATAAGACATCGCCATATCTAAAGTATGTTTGTGCACATGGTTTGTACCTACATATTTATGTATTGTGAAATATATACAGTTTAGTACAGTAAGGACAAACCTTACTTTTCCAACACAATGTAATAGGTATGTGAAAAATCAAATGTCCCCATTTTGTAGGAGACAAATTTTGAAGGAAATTGCATGATCTACAACTTTGTCTAACCTCATTCTGTAATAAAAATAGCTGTTACGAGAAAAATGCAAGAATCCAATGTTTTTAATCTTACCTTGAATTAAAAAATGCACATGTCCATTCGATGAGGACTTTTCATATTTATTTTATTATGGTGCATTCAAGACCAAACCAATTTTCAGCTTTATGTGCATTTTTTAGTTCGTCTATTTTGACTGGATTATTAATTATAATACATACAAACAAATTACGAAGACGATTAGACTGTTAAACATTCATTTTCTTCGACAGTACATTGAGATTTAGTTTCTTTGAAAAAACTAGATTATTACATCGTTGGGGGGTAAATTTCTTTGCTGCTGACCAAACAATGTTTAAATAGCAATAATTTGTTTCAGACAACGACGTTAATAGTGTATTAAGTGAAGACCTCCGCTCGAGACCTTGCAACGAACAAGAAATACGGCGATGCACTTGGTTTTGCACCAACCAAGGTTTTCGGTTAGGTCTTTGTAACGCTCCCGACATTTGTTGGTGTGCTAATGGCACACCACGACCACGGCTGGTTTAAGTTTCAAATATTAGGTCTTTATCTATGAAATTGCCGAAATTTTCTTACAGATTCATGAGTTCGTTATTCATGTAATTTAATAGCTATTTCCATTATTTAAATTTTGTTTGAAACTTGAGTGCAAGATTTTACAACTCTGTTTTAAATTTCGTTTTTATTGTCTGCTTGATAAATTAAATTCGAAATTCAAAAACAGTTCTTCATAAATGCTATTCCATTTTGATGATTCGTATTACTTTTTTACAGCTGTCAATTTTCAAAAATGTAATAAAAGTGTTTGTTAGAATGATGTTGTCTCGTTCATACACAAAAAAAAATACAAAAATGTTAGTACTTACTGAAAATTGGGTTTCCTCCAATTTCTTCAAACAAAATGGGCATTTTCATATGTAACAACCTATTATTTCAATATCTGTCATTATTTTATTTTATTATAGTTTTTTTTTGGTTTTTTAATATTGGTTGAATAAATAAAGTGAAAATATAATTTCGTTTTCTTCTGCTGCACCCGCGTGGAGTTTTGATTGTAACTGTGATCAATGGGAACCTATTCCCGGAATAAATAACGGCTTTTGGGTACGTACAGACCCAGCCTGATCCGATCTCATCGACTTCGGTTCTCTTAAGACCGGCTCTTAAAATTAAGACTCTTTTAAGATGTCAATGTCGCCTCAGCGGTAATCACCAACTTTACACACTTGTACCATAATATATCATTACTGTTGTTTCTTAGAAATTAATAAAAATACGCGTTTAGTTTTGTAAATAAACCTTACGTAAAAGGCAAAGAACTTCATTTTATTTTGATAGTTCAAGTAGATGTAAGCACCTGAAAATATTATAAGCTAGCACCGCGCCGCGGTTTCACCCGCCTAAATCCTGATCCCATGCGAATATCGGGATAAAAAGTAGCCTACCTATGTTACTCACGAAGAATGTAGCTTTCTAATGAAAAAATAATTATTAAAATCGGTCCAGTACTTTTTGAGTAGATATATTATATATAGTAAAGATAATTGAAAACCTTATATTCCTAATTAACTAGATAGGTAGGTACTCCTAAATATCCTTTACCCAACTGCTATTGTTTTGAAAGGGTCGAAAAAGCGAAGGATACATCAATTCTGACATTTAGCAGGCAGTAACTCGCCATCACACTTTTTATACTTATACGGCACAAGCAAGAATTTGTCTTTACCTAGCCTGATGGTTAGTTCAATAAAGTCTGACGAATGAGGGACACCATTTCACAATGTCACAATGGTGATCCTCAATTCACATAGTTACACACTCAGTATTGCCGCGTGGTTTCCGGCAGACTATAATTAGGGCCACCCTATTTCTTCCCATGCGGTGTCGTACAAGGCGACTAAGATTTAGGGCTGTTTAACATCAGTCAGATATATACAGCCTAGACTCAGCCGCTCCGATGCATGCCTCGATTCAACAGTAGTGCCCGAAATACGGCAATAGGCTCACCCGCTATTACGTGGGACCGAATACAATTATTGTTGAAATGTGGGTGTTAATTCTACTCTGCCTAACCCTCCAGGTATAGAACCGTGATTTTATGTATGTATGTATGTAGTATTGATTCAATAGTATGTATGTATACACAATCGGTCAA
The DNA here is from genome assembly GCA_963662185.1 of Eilema griseolum. Classification (NCBI taxonomy): domain Eukaryota; kingdom Metazoa; phylum Arthropoda; class Insecta; order Lepidoptera; family Erebidae; genus Eilema; species Eilema griseolum. The sequence continues at coordinate 7,981,928 of OY759256.1, read as the reverse complement.
TCGTGTATTTTTCAAGAGTTATTTCAAGTCACTAAGATGGCAGCACATAAGTTTTTATATAACGTCAAAGCAAAGACAAGTGGCATTGTAAATTCACTTATAGAGTAACATATGGGTATGCAGGGCCATATCCAATACCTTTATCGCAGTCTCTCCTAGGAAAGACAATATACAACAACCAAATACCTGAGTAGGGTAGCCAGAGCTCACTGGAGAGTTTTTGTGCTGTCACTGGGATGACTAAAGGCTTGTCCTGCTTTGTCCTCTACACTGACGGCACAGAGACTGCGCTTACAGGGTCGGCAGCGCCATGTTACAATGGTGACACTCAGCCTGAAGCTAGTATTATTACCGATATTTCGCTATCGGAGGTGGCTCGGGCGTCGGATGTCCCAAAATGACCTCCATCCCCCATGAGCGCGGGCCTGGGGTGGAGCCGCTTTTCACCCTAGCAGAAGCAGGCCGCGGCGGCGGTCCGCGATGCGGGCCCCCGCATAACTACCGGGGATGAGATGGGGACTCCATGGTCCCCGCACTCAAAAAAGGGCCGTCTCATAAGAGCCGGCTGGGGTGCGAGGTGTGAGGGATATGTCTCAGATAATCTTACCTCTGTCAACCTCCGGCCCACACAGTCGGCGTGAGTTTTAGTCGTTTCAAGTCTGACATAACCTCCCTCACCGGCTCCGTTGGTATTTTGCGCACATTAAAAAAAAAAAAATGTTACCGATATATTTTATCAATGATCGAATCAAACATTAATATCTTAATCTATTTTACCTTATCACTTTTTCCCATATCTACGAAATATCAGATCAATCAGAGACAAAATCCTTAATTTGTACCTAACCAAATTTTTCACATTATCTGAAAGTTTTCGATAGCACGTGTAACTTATGCAAAACAAACTTAGGTATCTACGTAAGTGTTTCATATTGAATGAACAATCAGTTAGGTAACATTTATTATCTTTTTGATTTGTTTGTTTTTTGGTTTCAAAAAACGTAAACAAATGGATTATTACCTAAATTATGATATTTGATCACTATAATTACATATTATTATCGGTGATAGTGATAACGTAGAATCCCGCAGGGAGTATAAATAGTCGCACAATAAGTGGAGAACTTAATTAGTATATAGGTAATCACTTTCAAAAAGTAGATAGCTTATTTTCTAAATTGAAATATAAAATGAAGGTCTTGACTGTACTTTTCGCCGTAATCCTCGTGGCACATCTGACAGATGCTGCTGCCGTCAAGCAGTTCCTCAACGACTTGGTAGAAGCAAATGAAGAGCAACCAGTTTTTGGTAAGTAACAACATTATATTCTTATACATATTGTTGGTTTAAACTTTATTTTGTAATGTATTCAATGTAATATTCACAAGACATAAGACATCGCCATCTCTAAAGTATGTTTGTGCACATGGTTTGTACCTACATATTTATGTATTGTGAAATACATACAGTTTAGTACAGTAAGGAGAAACCTTACTTTTCCAACACAATGTAATAGGTATGTGAAAAATCAAATGTCCCCATTTTGTAGGAGACAAATTTTGAAGGAAATTGCATGATCTACAACTTTGTCTAACCTCATTCTGTAATAAAAATAGCTGTTACGAGAAAAATGCAAGAATCCAATGTTTTTAATCTTACCTTGAATTAAAAAATGCACATGTCCATTCGATGAGGACTTTCATATTTCTTTTATTATGGTGTATTCAAGACTAAACCAATTTTCAACTTTATGTGCTTTTTTTAGTTCGTCTATTTTGACTGGATTATTAATTATAATACAAACAAATTACGAAGACGATTAGACTGTTAAACATTCATTTTCTTCGACAGTACATTGAGATTTAGTTTCTTTGAAAAAACTAGATTACTTATTACATAGTTGGGGGGTAAATTTCTTTGCTGCTGACCAAACAATGTTTAAATAGCAATAATTTGTTTCAGACAACGACGTTAATAATGTATTAAGTGAAGACCTCCGCTCGAGACCTTGCAACGAACAAGAAATACGGCGATGCACTTGGTTTTGCACCAACCAAGGTTTTCGGTTAGGTCTTTGTAACGCTCCCGACATTTGTTGGTGTGCTAATGGCACACCACGACCACGGCTGGTTTAAGTTTCAAATATTAGGTCTTTATCTATGAAATTGCCGAAATTTTCTCACAGGTTCATGAGTTCGTTATTCATGTAATTTAATAGCTATTTCCATTTCTTCCAGTTCAAGATTTTACAACTCTGTTTTAAATTTCGTTTTTATTGTCTGCTTGATAAATTAAATTCGATATTCAAAAACAGTTCTTCCTAAATAAATTTGGAAGGTAGAACATTCCAGGTGCGTGTTGGTGGCTCCCTCTCCAAGCAGAGACCCGTTGCGAGTGGTGTGCCCCAGGGCTCGGTGCTTGCGCCTCACCTGTTTGGAATATACATCTCAGACTTAATCGAGGTGATTGAGTGCCGGTCTGCCTTCTTTGCTGATGATGGTAAGATCTTTGCCAACCCACTTATACACAATGGACAGCTACAGGATGACTTGAATCGAATCCAGAACTGGACCAAAGATTGGGTTGTCAAATTAAATACATCTAAATGCAATGTCCTGCATTTGGGGGGTAACAACCCAAGGGTTATATATAATCTTGAAGGAAGCATCCTGACTTCGGTCAACCTCCAAAAAGATCTGGGAGTGTGTATGACTCCTGATCTGAAGTGGGCAGAACACATCTCCACTGTTGTAAAGAGGGCAAACTCATTTATATATGTAGTTCGGAAGTCTTTTCAAACCATGCCTGTCGACGTTTTCCGAAGAATTTTTAAAACATATATTAGACCACTCTTGGAATATGGATTCCAGATCTGAAGTCCATACCTTCACAAGGACATAAATCTGCTGGAGAGTGTCCAGAGAAAGGCCACAAAAATACCACAGGTTCTACGTCGCATGCCCTATGAGGAGAGACTGCGTGCGCTGAGACTGACCACTCTCGAGCAAAGAAGACTCCGAGGCGATCTGATAGAAGTGTATAAGATTCTGACCGCACACTACAATCTCCCAAATATCCATAACATCCTCCTCAGAAGGAATGGGCAACGGCCGTCTCGCGGACACAGTCTTCGACTGACACGGGCCCCCGCTGACACACTGGTCGCACATCACTTCTTTAGTAACAGAGTTGTCCACAATTGGAACTCACTGCCAAATAACGTTATTGCTGCAACCACAATAAATGGATTCAAAAATAGACTTGATGACTGGCTACGACTGGACAACGCGGAGCTCAAAAGAGTGACGGACAGTTAAGGCTTCAATAGAGAGACTACACATTTTATCACTGGATGTGAACACATCAGCTTGTAGCTGCTTGTTCATAAATAAATAAATAAATAAATAAATGCTATTCCATTTTGATGATTCGTATTACTTTTTTACAGCTGTCACTTTTCAAAAATGTAATAAAAGTGTTTGTTAGAATGATGTTGTCTCGTTCATACCTACACAAAAAAAAAACAAAAATGTTAGTACTGAAAATTGGGTTTCCTCCAATTTCTTCAAACAAAATGGGCATTTTCATATGTAACGACCTATTATTTAAATATCTGTCATTATTTTATTTTATTATAGTTTTTTTTTTGTTTTTTAATATTGGTTGAATAAATAAAGTAAAAATATAATTTCGTTTTCTTCTGCTGCACCCGCGTGGAGTTTTGATTGTAACTGTGATCAATGGGAACCTATTCCCGTAATAAATAACGGCTTTTGGGTACGTACAGACCCAGCCTGATCCGATCTCATCGACTTCGGTTCTCTTAAGACCGGCTCTTAAAATTAAGACTCTTTTAAGATGTCAATGTCGCCTCAGCGGTAATCACCAACTTTACACACTTGTACCATAATATATCATTACTGTTGTTTCTTAGAAATTAATAAAAATACGCGTTTAGTTTTGTAAATAAACCTTACGTAAAAGGCAAAGAACTTCATTTTATTTTGATAGTTCAAGTAGATGTAAGCACCTGAAAATATTACTTATTAAAAATTGACAACTTAATATTCTTAATTAACTAAACCCATGAAATAATATCAATGATAATATTTATTCCGATAAAAACAATGCTTAGTCCATGTACTAATCAAATAACCCGCCGCTGATCGCTCCCGGTACAAAAGTGCCCAATAACACTTGCTGCGTTGCCACGTTGGATGGCGATGGACAGCCTTTGGACCAGGAACGACCCGGAACGAGTGTCACCGGTCGCCTCGATGAGCCTCTGTCCGATTTCTTTAATTAGACTTTTGCTAAATAGGTAGGTACTCCTAAATATCCTTTACCCAACTGCTATTGTTTTGAAAGGGTCGAAAATGCGAAGGGTACATCAATTCTGACATTTAGCAGGCAGTAAGTCGCCATCACACTTTTCATACTTATACGGCACAAGCAAGAATTTGTCTTTACCTAGCCTGATGGTTAGTTAAATAAAGTCTCACGGATGAAGGCTACCATTTCACAATGTCACAATGGTGATCCTCAATTCACATAGTTACACACTCAGTATTGCCGCATAGTTTCCGGCAGACTATAATTAGGGCCACCCTATCTCTTCCCATGCGGTGTCGTACAAGGCGACTAAGGGATAGGGCTGTTTAACATCAGTCAGATATATACAGCCTAGACTCAGCCTCTCCGATGCATGCCTCGAGTCAACAGTAGTGCCCGAAATACGGCAATAGGCTCACCCCCTATTATGTGGGACCGAATACAATTATTGGTGAAGTGTGGGTGTTAATTCTACTCTGCCTAACCCTCCAGGTATAGAACCGTGATTATATGTATGTATGTATGTATGTAGTATTGATTCAATATTATGTACCTATGTAAGTATACACAAACAGTCAATCGTGTATTTTTCAAGAGTTATTTCAAGTCACTAAGATGGCAGCACATAAGTATTTATATAACGGCAAAGCAAAGACAAGTGACATTGTAAAATTCACTTATACATAGAGTAACATATGGGTATACAGGGCCATATCCAATACCTTTAACCCTTACACGGGCCCCATGCATCTAGATGTGCTACGTAAAATTTGAATACAGTTTCATGTTCGTGAAGCAATGTAGAATACGATATCAACAAAAAAAAATCCCAATTTAAAAAAAAAGCATGTGGTTAAAATTTGCACTCTGCCTGTTTCGTTGATTTGTGTTATCTGACAGTTTGTTTCCATTCCACCACTTCATTGATTTTGAATTTTAGCTTAGAGCTTGTCCAGATGACGCGTTTTACGCGTTAGTTGAGTCGCGCGTTCGAAATTTATGTTGCGCTCAGATAACGCGTTTTAAGCGCGTTCATTTTGGCACGGATCTGAGCAGTTAGCGACATGAATTCCATTTTAAATACGTCCTCTTGCGTCAACTATCGCACGTGTACTGGGCGCGGCAATGGTGGTCCTAGTACCTCGACTCGCGCGCAGATCGCACAGCAAACGTGCGAGTAATCAAATCTCGCGGCTTGAACGCGATTTACGCGCGAACGTCAAAACGCGCGACTGCATGTGGACAGAAATGTATCAATTTCTAGTATCTCACAAACGCGCGTTTTGAAACGCGCGATTAAAAACGCGTCATCTGGACAAGCTCACCGACTTCAATCAGCGTATAACAGGCCTGTGCTGCGTAGCAAAATATCCTAGATAAGTTGGTATAATGGAAACTGTTACTGTAACTTGCTACTCTAGACGGGCAGAGTGCATATATTTACCACATATGTTGAGACATTATTTACCACAAAATCATAAACAGAGCAATAAAATGAAAATACGAAATGAAAGGTAGACATTCTAGTAATAAAATAATATTTATTTCTGCTCAAAAATTAGAAGGGTTTTTCAGTAAATTCATTTTAATTATGCGGTTTTTAAATAGCCTCTGCCTTAGTAAGGGTTAAGGCATTCTCTCCTAGGAAAGAAAATATACGACAACCAAATACCTACAATATGAAATAGGAAAACGTAGTATTATTATTTATTTATTCCCGGATTTCAAACTACAAACTCAATCAATTAGACTATCGCAGTCCACTGCTGGACAAAAGCAGTTTAACGCAATAGGATAGTGTCATCGAATTCTTACCAATACTACTCAATGTCTTAGTATTTTATCTAAAAATAGGCATAGTAAACTCAAATATTGCTTAACTAAACTGAATCTATGACTATTCGTTATTTTTAATTCCCAAAATAAGACAAAATATAAACAATAGAAATAAAGCAAAAGTTTTCAATTTTTTAGATTCCTTATTAAATTTCAAATTAATCTTATTAAGCACTGTATACGTGTAAACGCAACCTAGACTGAGATAAATGCGATATTCTCTTGCACTCCATACATTTTCACTACGCGCCAGTGCGCTGTGACTGTGACGTCACCACGTTCCACGATTTTGTATAAAGCATTTTCGGGCGGCTCGAGAAATTGAATGTTTAAAATCAAATATCTTTAAAACTATTTGTTATAGTAAAGTTTCACTTTTACAGTTCATTATATTATTGTAAAATGTACAGTTTACGATAATAATACTAAAATAGGACACGGCCCATGTAACTGACAACATATAAGTGACAAACTGTAAGCTTATATTGCTAATAACATAACATAAACTCACGCCTATATCCCCGAAAGGGTAGGCAAAGGTGCTAGCACCCACATTTCGCCAGTTTATGTTTAGGTCCCAATGTAATAGGTGGGCGAGCCTATTGCCATTAACCGGGCACTTTTAAACCTGCGATAAATACACATATAACTTCGAAAAGTCAATTGGTGTGTGCCATGGTAAAACCTGGGATCGAACCCGAGACCTTGTCCCAGCAGTCCATTACCCATACCACTAGGCTAATGAATGAATAAATGAAAATAATTGGCGGCTTTGGTCTATTGTATCCATGCTGAGGTGTTGATACAGGGTTTTATTTCGTGTTTTCCTTCTCGTGCAGTGATATCGTCTGTGCATTTTTACCGTTTCTAAAATATCTATATGTTATTTGTTTCACAGGTTTGGCAAAACCTGAAGAAATAACAGCGAGTGTACATCCAGCAGATATTACCAGTGCTGATGCGTTTAAGGTACTTGAATTTAACAATTAATTTCGATCGAAAGGAATATATGTAGCTATAATTATACTAGGTATCGGGACTTCTGGCGAATTGTATCTTGGAACTCACTATTTCTGCCGACGCGGCGACGTTTCGGATGCGTTGCAGCACCCGTGGTCACGACTTGACTCAAGTCCCGATACCTAGTATAATTATGAATTCACACCGCGAAAGTTTAAAAATAATATATGTAGGTATGTAGAATATGAGTTTTATACAATTTAGGTGACAGACAAGCACACGGCCCACCTGATAGAAAGTGGTTACCGTGACCTATGAACGTGTGTAACACCAGTGGAGTCACATCCGTGCTGCCGACCCTGTAAACATACATAACATAAACTCACGCCTTATCCCCGAAGGGGTAGACAGAGGTGCTAGCACCCACATTTCGCCAGTTTATGTTTAGGTCCCAATGTAATAGGTGGCGAGCCTATTGCCATTAACCGGGCACTTATAAACCTGCGATAAATACCCACGTAACTTCGGAAAGCATCGAAAAGTTATTGGTGTGTGCCATGGTAAAACCTGTGATCGAACCCGAGACTTCGTCTCAGCAGTCCATTACCCATACCACTAGGCTACCGCGGTAAGAACAGAGATTTTATGTGCCCTCAGTGCAGAACACAAAATTAGGACAAGCCTTTGGTCTTCCCACTGAGAGCACAAAAACTCTCCAGTGAGTATATGTACATATATGTAGTGTATGTAAATGTGTACGTATTACAGTGTGTATGTGTAATGTAGGTATATATCATTTTTGCGTACAAATTTGAGTTTTATCCTTATGGTTAATACCTCATTATTCTGGCTGCACTTACCTCAATGCTTCTCTGCATCACTCTAAGGTAGACTGTCAGATAATGCCTTTGGCATTAAGTTCGCCTTTTTTTATACCACTTACTGGCAGACAAGCACACGGCCCACCTGATGGGAAGCGGTTACCGTGGCCTATGGATGTGTGCAACACCAGGGGTGTCACACTCGCGCTGCCGACCAAAACAATAGACTGTGTATAAAGAATAAATATAAATAAATAAAATAAAAGTCCCGGGTTCGAATCCTGTCCGATAACCCCACCGCCGTGAACTTTTAACATAAGAAAATTATATTAGCTTAACTAGAGGCGTTAGAAGTAGGTAATATTAGTAATTTCGGTTACTAATTCTTAAAAAATAACTTAAAATGTATTATTCTGGATAAGCAATAATTATTCCTAAAAATGCCTACCGCAAGCACCAAGCGGTTCGGCGACTCTTTTCTTTGCCGCACCACCAAGACCTGGAATTCATTACCAGCAGTGCTGGTAATGGCATTCATTACCAGCATATGGTGCTGCACGGGTCCTTTAAGCGGGGCGTGAGGCCGCCAAGCTGAGTGCCACCATTGTAACATTACTTAATGTCTGTAATGGTGACCCTCTTTCCTGAGACTTTGCCTTTAGCTTACCATCAGGCGAGGTGAAGTCTAGTTGGCGTGTTTTAGATTTTAAAAAAACCGCAGCCGCTAGTCCACTCCTGGACATGCCTTCTCCAAAGTACGTCGTGCCGTAGCACCCATTCCTTACTCACGTCTCGCGTCATGAGATGACATGACATTGGAAACCATCCCACAGATTAGATAGCAGTTTAATCATTGTTACAGTTATTTTGATAACGCATTACGTCGGAGCGTTTAACTGGAGAATTCGTGCTTTCATTGTGAAGATTAAAGGCTTGTCTTCTACACTGACGGTATAGAAACTCTTTGCTTACAGGGTCGGCAGCGCGAGTGTGGCTCCTCTGGTTTTACACACGTCCATAGGCCACGGTAACCACTTTCCATCAGGTGACCCGTTTGCTTGTCTGCCACCTAAGTGGTATAAAACTATACTGAGCTAAATATTGTCAGTTATTACCTACGTAAAGTTAAGTAACGTAGAATCGCAGATCGCAGCTCTCTGTAGCATGCAGCTCGTGAAATAGGTTTGAATATGATAATATTGCTTTTTTTAATTCATTGCGGCTTCTCAATGGTGCCATTAAACTCGTATCAAAGTTTAAGCAGTAATGAATTAAAACAATAAAGAATATTATCATAGTCGTATCATGGTACGCTGTATCGGCTGCTGTGGTGGAAATCACACCTAAAAATGACATTTGGGCCTGTGAACTTATTAAATTTGGCATTGGGTACCTCCCTCGTTTAAATTAAAATTATTAATTAATTTTCACATCAACTACTTAATCAAATCAAATAAATTTCGGAGGGCTTTTTAGCTTATTATTGCCGCACCGGCCAGACGGGTTGGCAAAGGGTTTTGTCTCGAGTTTATCTTCTCTTAGGTCATTCTAACTCCGGCAGAATATTGGCCAGAAGTAGCAATTCCTCCCCTAGAGTTGTAGGAAGGAATTGCCGCCAACGATACCCAAATTGCACAATTGCAATGAAGGTTTTCTGTACACACACAGCACGCAACACTAGTGAGAGGGAGAGGCATATGTCCAAGAGACTGCAATAGGCTAATTGTGTGATTGATTGATAAAGATGCTAATACCAATAGCAACTGGGTATTTTCCTGTACCTAAAATCAATTGTTTAATTAGTCAAATACCCAACTGAGAACTGGGTCTCGATTGTGCTAATGCAAAACCACAGTCATACTAGCTGCCGGACATTGTTAAAAATCCATGTAATTTTAGACCTTAATGCAATGTGGTTAAAGTTCGAAATTAAAAGGATTTTTGCAGAGTGAATGAAAAAGTTTAATTAAACTATTTTCATTTAACTTTGAACTTTAATAGCTTTGAAATAGAGTATAAAATTTTTATGTTACATACCTATCTACGCAGAGTGACCATTATTTCAATTGGGTATTTTCCTGTAGTCGAAATAAATTAGGTATTTAACTGAGCTTATTATTTATTAAGAATGGTAAAAGAGCGGATACACGTTGCGTCTGTTCTTATTTTATCGTTTTTATTTATTTTTAATCATCAACCTAACCTATAAAAACCCCTTCCATCCGGAGCTCTGTGTAGTGCACACGTGCATTAAGTGAACGTATTTAAATCTCAGGTGTCAAAAATTACAAAAATAAATCAAGTTATAAATTGTTGCTGCTACCAGAAGCGCATAAGTGCAGAGAAACGTGCAAAGTACCAGTCGACGAGGCGCGTGAGTAATAATAGTAATATAGGCCTACGCTCAAAAGCGACCGCGCCCACATCTACCTGTGCTAACCCTATTGTGCTAGGCCACGCCCTCATCACTGCAACCAGCGCAGGCGCATACCAAGTGGGTGGGGTCAAACCTATTGGATTATTACGTGCCTTTTATTTAGTGCATTTTTTTTTTTGCGACGGTGACGCCCATTAGCTAACTAAGACGTTGATTTGCATTTGATCGAGATGCCTCCAAAACGCACACCGCCTCCATCGCCAAATAAGGATTGCGGGCCGTCACACAATCTCGATATGAACTTACCGGCAAGTGGTGGTGATCAGATAGACGATTTGTCGAGTAAAACTACCGCACGTAGGCAAAAACGAAAACACGACCAAGAACTCAAGGACGAGTTTTGTGCATTTCAAACTGAGATTAAGAAGCTGCTCAATGATTTGTCAACAACACAGGGCAAAAAAATTGATCATATACTTTTGACAATAAAAGAACTGAGAGAAGAAAATAAAGAGTTAAATAAAACTATCAATTTTATCTCTGAAAAATACGATGAGGTCAACGGAAAGTTGTTGCAAATGGAAATAGAGAGAAATAATCAGTACAAATATATACGGACGATTGAAGAAAGACTGGAAAACTTAGAGCGCAGTCAAAAGTCGGCAAGTATTGAAGTACGAAACATACCTATTCTCGGCACAAGGGAAACAAAACGAGACCTATTAAGCATCATCGAACGAACGAGTAAAGCCCTAGAAGTCGAGCTGCAGACGGCAGACATCCGGGATATTTTTAGAGTTAACACAAAATCGGACACTTACAAACCTATTATAGTGGAGTTCACGAGTAATCTGAAGAAGGAAATTGTTTTGAATTCATTGAAAACATTTAACAAGAAGCATCAAAGTAACAAATTTAATACTGCTCATATCTCTTTGGGGGGGCCACCGAAACCAATATATATATCGGAAATGCTCACGAATAACGGTAAAAGACTATACTATCTGTGTCGTACTTTTGCTAAAGAGAATCAGTACGAGTTTTGCTGGATCACACATGGGCGGATCTTTTTACGTAAAGCAGTAGGAACTCCACATGTGAAAATTGATAATGAAAGCGATCTTAGAGACTTAAAGGAGAAATGACTATTAGTGAAAGGATGCATGCAAAGTTTTTATTATGTTATATTATCGTTTCTCTTATTACTTCAACATTTAACGAAATTATTATTTAGAAAATTATTGGCTTTGCACAGTTCGATCTACAAACAACTAAGTACTCAATCTATGATACTCTCTCATTCAAATATAACAATACATACACAAACACACAATACCCATTTCCACAACAAACACACACTAACACACATTCTAGTTATACCTATGCTGCAATTGTTAGTGCCCTGTACATACAGGTATGTTATAACTTACACACTGGGTCAATCCATTACAACCTTACTCCGTAGACATCCAGGCACACCAAATACGCGCATATATATTCAAATATTAAAAATTCAATAATTCTGAGATAGAAGTTATAAATGAAATTGACGAAACATGTACCGCCAACTGTATTCTAATTGAGGACTCGTCGCAGTGTTCGCGTATCCTAAACTGCAACACGAACTTCAATTCCCTATGCGTACTACACGTAAATATACGTAGTGTCAATTGCAACCTCGACAAACTACTTGTTTTTATGTCAACACTTAGAGTATCTATAGATATTATAGTATTATCTGAGAGCTGGTCGAAGGAGGATGTTGCACCACCGAGTCTAAATGAGTACAACACATACTTCACAAAAACATACATAAACCAAAATGATGGTGTGATAGCATACGTTAAAAAAGAAATATGTGTTACTGCTTCCGAGCCTGAAATATCCGATGGCAATTGTCTAGTGCTTGACACTGACAAATGCACTATTATTTGCTCCTATAGACCACCTTGTTTTCTTAACCCCAAAAAATATTTGCAATCACTAAATAAAGTATTTGAAAAATATCCCAAGAAAGACATTATTTTCACAGGGGACATTAACATCAACACACTGACTGGTAATGTAATAAGTGAGGAGCTTAGTGACTACCTATGCCTCATGGGATCGCATGGACTTCAGGCGGGTATCACTTTTCCGACTAGGGAAGATAGTTGTCTGGATCATTTTATGATTCGATCAAAGGTCAAATGCCAGACTTTAGTTTTCCAACCTCTAACAGATCATACACCTATTCTTCTACATATCAATTACCCTAAAGGGCCTGCTGCAGAGAAACACCTCGTGAAGAAGACCCTGGACTATGACTCTGCCACTAGAGAACTGAGTAGTGTGGATTGGTCAGAATACTTCGCTCTGGATGATGTGAACCTAGCCGCACAGTCTCTTGTTGACATCATCCAGGAGACAGTAAAAAAATACACAAAGGTAACAACCAAGCCCAGACGAAAAGTACCTCTTAAGCCTTGGATAACATCGAGTGTAGTAAAATCCATTCTAAAAAGGGATAAACTTCACCTTGTTTCCAGGAAACATCCCTATGATGATGGCCTAAGAACACAATATATACAATACAGAAATACTTGTAATCGATTGATAAAATTTATAAAAAAGCAGTACTATCAGACTGAGTTGGAAAGATATAGTGGTAACCTAAAAAAGACATGGAATATTATAAAAAACATATGTAATCTCAAAACAACAAACGACACATCCAAGGAGCTCCTGTCAGTCTCTAACACGCCTCAGAACTCCTTAAACGAAGTAAATACATACTTTACCACTGTGGGCAGCGAATTAGCGGACGTAACCCTGTTGAAGCTTGATAGGACTGAGGTTGAAATGGCCGCACAATCCTACCATCCAGGAGCCCAACTCTCATCCATGGCATTTACACCAACGGACCCGAAAGAGGTCGATAACATCTTGGCATCAATAAAAACAAACTGTGCGCCGGGTTACGATGGAATCACCAGCAGACTATTAAAGTCAGCAAGGAGAACACTTGTCGGTCCGATCACCCACCTTTGCAATCTCAGCCTAGGCCAAGGGATTTTCCCCATCATATTTAAAACAGCCATTGTCACCCCCATACACAAATCTGGAGACAAAAGAACTATCCCAAACTACAGACCTATCTCATTGCTGCCGTGTCTCTCGAAGGTTTTGGAAAGACTTGTTAATCGAAGACTTGTCAGTTACCTGGAGAAAAACCAACTACTCACACATCGCCAATTTGGATTTCGAAGAGCAATGTCCACAAACGACGCAGTCTTGACGCTCACTTCAGCCATAACGAAGCATATAGATGCCCATAAAAAGGTAATCGGAGTCTTTTTGGACCTCAAAAAGGCCTTCGATACGGTCTCAATTCCTATTTTAATAGCAAAGCTGCATACGTTAGGCATTAGGGGGCATGTACTCCAGTGGTTCAAGGACTATCTGGCGGACCGGCAGCAGCGAGTGAAAGTGGACAAACACTTGAGTGATACTGCCAAATGTACCTTCGGTATTCCACAGGGGAGCACAATTGGACCGACTCTGTTCCTTGCATATATTAATAGTCTTGCCAAATTGACCGTTGAAAATTCGGAACTTTTCATGTTTGCGGATGATACAGTCTTCCTCTTCCACGGTAATACATGGGAACATGCTAAGAGAATGGCTGAGGCGGGATTGGCGAGGGTGACAGAATGGTTAGATAATAACCTCCTTACCCTTAACACCTCCAAGACTAACTACCTGTGTTTTTCTAAAACTAGTATAACACGCCCCAAGTCAGGTTTTGGTATAAAAATTCACACCTTCCCATGTAACCAACATCCTTTGGCCACTCAATGCAATTGCGAGTTTTTGACTCGGGCCTCTTCAATAAAGTACTTGGGAGTAACTTTGGACGATTGTCTGCGCTGGGATCGACACATCTTAAATCTGAGTAATAGGATTAGAAAAATGATATACATATTCAAAGAACTAAGAACAGTCGCACCTACCAAACTCCTCGTCCAAACTTATAGAGCACTTTGTGAGTGTCTATTGAACTACTGCATCTGTACCTGGGGAGGAGCCGGCAAATCAATAATAATCCAACTTGAACGCGCCCAACGTGCAGTGCTTAAAGTTCTTATGCATAAGCCTTTTCGTCATCCAACATCAGATATTTATAAAATTACTGGGGTCTTGTCCGTTCGCAAACTTTTCATATTCCAATCACTACGTAGATACCATCGGATAGCTATTCCATGCCTACCAAAAAACGCCAAAAGAAAATTCCGATGTCCAGTACCACATACGAAGTCTAGCTTCGCACAACGGCATTACGACTACAGTGCACCGCGAATATATAACTCACTCACTAACAAAGATACACATAAACTCAACAACCACACTTTTAAAAAATACTTACTGAATCGTCTTACAAATAACATGGACTATGATCACATTGAATCTATCATCACGAATCAGTTTAGTTAACTACTAACGATGATACTCTGCACTGACATTCTTAGGACACTTAGGTACACTCAACACATACACACGCCATCCACACTTCACTCACACACACACACACACACACACACACACACACACACACACATATAAAATACCCTCACAAATACACATCGAACAAACAGGGTAATTTATCCGTAAAATGTAACATTGCATTGTTTGAAAGGTCTTTTCTGTATTCCTTTTTCTTGTACCAATATTTTTTTTTTTCCCCTTTTATACATTTATTTTATAAGCCATATAACAGATTCCACAGTGTGAAACCTGTAATTTGGAAGGAACTGTCTCCTGAGATACAGGTTGAGGACCTAGTTCGGGAGACAGAGACTGTATGTACCTAGATGTGTAACAAAATGATGCAATAAATTTTATTTTATTTTATAAAAGTAAATTATTTGACTGTTGAATATTATGACGTGACAATAAATTATTTGATACAAGTTTCCTTATTTACTCACCGTTTTGACGTTTAGTAATAAGTAACTAATTTGACTATACTTTGTAAAATGTAGCTTGGGTCCTATGACAGATGTTAAAAAGACATCACTAGTGATGTGAAAGTGTAATAGTCTAAGTCGAGAATAAGTATAGGTACAATGAAAATGCATGTATGTATATTATCAAAAACTATTTATTTAATCTGATTCGGACAATGGAGTACATCCTAAATCATCATCATCATCGTCGTCGTCTTCTATATCTGACTCGCTGGAACAATCTTGGAGATTTGTAATTATTTCGTGTTCTCTAAGGTTGTCAAAACGAACGTCACGTTCCCAATCTTCAATAATGAGACGTTTGGCCCTTTTAATAACCCCATCATTTTAATTTAGACAATGAGGGCAAACTTCCTTTAAAAAGGTATTTAAACTATCATGGTCACTCACATCAGTATCAGAATAAACGGGATATTTACCATGTTTCGTTGTTTTGAGTTTCCGATATTTCGTTATTATATATTCGATAGTTCCTCCGTGATCATGGTGCTTGCAACAGCGCCGAAATATCGGAAACTCAAAACAACGAAACATGGTAAATATCCCGTTTATTCTGATACTGATTCCTTTAAAAAGGTTGGCTTCTCTGAGAGTGGTACGCAATTTTCTTAATGTTGGCAACTCATTACGCGTGTAGTAACTGTAAATGTGATTACGTATAGCATCAACGTCGAAACTGTCTGGTTTAGTCACTGGATGCTTTCGCCTCTTCTTTTTATTTGGTGTCGTTAGGACGTTTTCTTCCATTGAAGATTCCCCAAACATTTCCTTTGTGATTCGAGAGACAGTGGTTTTTCCAATCCCAAAAGCATCAGCTACGCGATCACGTACGTTATTTAAAGGCAAGAGTGGTCCGCCATTTTGTAATTCGCGTTCAAAGTAGTGTCGCAAATTAACCACATATTCACGCATTTCGCTCTTAATAACAGTTTTTTTCGTTCTTTTCGTCATTATGGCACAACAAAAAAGTAAACAAGCGAACAAACTTAACTATAAAAAAATACTCAACAAAACTTAACACTAACAAATAACAACCATGATAATAACAGATGACTGGTGAAGAAAAAGGTTAACACTGGACGCATACAAGCACAAGGTTGAAGCACTCGTACTGACGTGACCGACGCCGGTGTCTCACCATAACACAGCTCAAATGAGTACTAGTGATTTTTTATTTCGATGCATGGCATCTAAGAAAGTTGTACCCAATATATTTTAATATTACTTTCAATCACAAACTCAACACGAACTACATAATATTTACATTCATTAAGGATACCTAACGTAAATCTATTAATTTTACATAATTTTATAAATTCACATCAGTTATATAATGTGTATCGATTATGCCTCATACAGTTGACTGAGTCGACCCAGTCAACCGATGTGTCCCATCTCTAGTAATTTCTGCCGACAGACGGAACCTTGACTGAACGGCAAGATATTTTTTGTTGCGCATTTATTTTATTTATTGATGTTTGTTTTTCCAAATTATTATGTTGTTATTGTGTTATATTATTGTATGATAAATTTTACTTGTGAGCTATGGTAGTAACTACAAAAAATAAAAATCTAAAAATGAATGATCGAAGAGAGACGCCGTTACAATGTAAAGTCATCCTGAAAATGTTCAAATGTCATAGGACCCAAGCTACATTTTACAAAGTATAGTCAGTCAAATACCCAATTGTTAACAACAATTTCAGAGCAGAGTTTTCTGAATAATAATGTCGGAAGTTCGCGAATATTATTGGAAGAAAAACACGAAAAAAGAAGAAAAACACATGTTTAGTTACCACGCGACCTCGATTTCTGAAAAGTTTACTACTTTTCAGAAGCATTAATAAAATAATATATGCCTTTATCCCTGGAGGGTTGTATTTCTGCCCACGTAATAGATGGTGAGCCTATTGCCGTATTCCGGGCACTATTGTTGACTCGAGCCATGCATCCGAGGCTGAGTCTGGGCTGTATATATCTGTCTGATGTTAAGCAGCCCTTTCCCTTAGTCGCCTTGTACGACACCGCATGGGAAGAGATGGGGTGGCTCTAATTCTACTCTGCCGGAAACCACGCAATAAAAAAATAAGTACTAAATAAATCGTGTTAGAATATAAACCGTTAAAAAATTGTTTTTATGTCAACTACTTTTCTGAACCTAACAATCGGCTTCAAAGTTCAAACTTAATATTTCCAAATGAAATGTTCAAACATTTCATTTGGAAATATTAAGTTTCCTGATTACTTAGATATGTCATAATGTTATAGTGTCAAATTTTTGTAATTTTTAACCATACACATAGTGTACCTACGTCCAATTATATTTTATCAATTAATCCGCCTCTCGAGACTCTCGACGTACCCGGTGCAAAGGTGCCCATTACGTTGGCAGCATTGCCCCGCTGGATAGCAATGGCCAACCTTTGCCCCAGGTACGAGGTGGTGCGAGAGCCACCAGTTTTTTCCATCAACCTGCGCGGCGCCCCAATTCGCCAACGAACTTCTTGGCGTCGGCACCCCAACTACCCATCGTCCTGACCGCAAAGGGAGCGAACATATATCGCTCTGTCGAGGCCGCATATTTGCTGCGTTTTTTTCCGCTGCGTCTTCTGCAGCAGCTGCTGGACTAACCTAACAATTAATTTGAAATTGCAGCAACTTGGGGCAACAGCAGTATTTGAAAACAAGCCAGTTATAGACAGATCAGAAGTGGTAATCGTCTCCGTGAAGCCAGAAGTGGTGGTGCCGGTGCTGAAGGAAGTGAGCAATCTCGACAGTACCAAGAACAAGCTGTTCATCTCCGTGGCTATGGGGATTACCACGAATGCTATTGAAAAGGTAAGAGGTGGTTTTTTTATACCACTTAGGTGGCAGACAAGCACACAGCCCACCTAATGGAAAGTGGTTATCGTGGCTTATGGACATGTGGATGTGGATGTAACATGTGTGTGTCATCAATAGGCGACAAACGGAAAATTACGCAGACGATATCACTGCGAGAGAAGGAAAACTTGAAATAAAACCCTGTACCAGCCCTACAACAAAGCCTCCCAACATTGGGAGTGGCCTATTTCCAGCAGTGGACTGCAAGGGGCTAATTGACTGATTGAGCTATTTATAACTATAAGAGCCCCCTCCCCCCTCTTTTTGAAATGACTATTTTTGAGCAAAGTCGTGGCTAAATTTAATCATTATTTCGTCATTATAATTATAAATGTGAGCTGTGAGCATAATAATGAAAGATATTCTTGAGTTTGTCTTGATAATTTTTATATTTATTTACCTATCATATCAGTCATCATAGGTTATCTGATGTTTACAATATACTGTAGGTACTTACCTACAGTAGGTACCTACAGTGGTATAACCCCAGTGATCTTGAACCTTGGTAGACGACCTGAAATTCACCAAGCACAGATTATTAAAAAGGTTAAGAGGAGAGGAGAAGTAGCAAGCAGAGTAGCGGACCCCGGGGCTCCGAAGAACAAGCATCGGATGCAATTAGGAACAACGCTAATATATGATGGATGATACGTGTATGTATGACAAAATTGTCATGTAGGTATGTCAATGCTCGAATTCGAGTGAGGGAACAGCTCGCAAATATATTCAAAACAGTCGAGCGGTGTTTTTTCTGTAGTTTGATTAAGAGGGGAGCGATTTCATTAACATACATACATATAATCACGCCTTTATCCCGGAGGGTTAGGCAGAGGTGAGTTAACCAATCATGAAATTCGGTCCCACGTGATAGGGGGTGAGCCTATAGCCGTCTTCCAGCCACTATTGTTGACTCAAGGCACTTATCTGAGGCTGAGTCTGGGCTGTATATATCTGTCTGATGTTAAACAGCCCTATCCTTGGTCGCCTGGTACGACACCGCATGGGAAGAGATGGGGTGGTCCAAATTCTACTCTACAGGGAACGCGGCTTTATAGTGACTTAGGTTCATGACATGTGTCCCGAGGTTTACTTTAATCTGACACATCGAAAACAGACAGGAGTGAGGGTCTGGTTAAGAAAGTTAATGGAGATAGGACACGACGGTATTTCCGTCCCAATTGAGCAGTCCGACTGGGGAAGTACCTCCACCCTACAGAATACCACGGCTATAATAACCTCGCGTTGTGTTCCCGGCGGTGAGTAGTGTAGTCATAGTTTACTGAAGAGTTTTTGTGCTGTCAGTGGGAAGACTAAAGGCTTGTCCTGATTGTGTCTTCTGCACTGACGTCACAGAAACTCTCTGTTCTTACAGTGTCGGCAGCATTGGCGTGACTTCCCTGGTGTTGCACACGTTCATAGTTCACGGTAACCATTTTCCATCAGGTGGCCGGGTGCTTATCTACCACCTAACCCCACCTGTATTTATAAAAAGTACTCCTTAGGATGCTTTTTCTCATACAGTACCTACCTACCTACTGTTTTTGAGAGCGAAAATACCCAAGGATGTACCGCCGCTTATGTCGGACTTGAACCGACTAACCCTGGGTCATCTCCGAAGTTTTGAAGTCACTAAGATTAGGCTAGTTACATAGCCATATTGCGAATATTAATGTATTGATAACTTGATTTCCAGGTCTTACCACCAGAAGCCCGAGTCATACGCGTGATGCCAAACACTCCAGCTCTAGTCCAGCAAGGAGCGGCCGCCTTCAGCCGAGGCACCAAGGCCACCGCTGAGGATGCTAAGCTTACCACTGAGCTGTTCAGAGCCGTGGGTACCTGTGACGAGGTTCCTGAGTATCAGATGGATGCGGTCACCGCTTTGAGTGGCAGTGGACCTGCTTATGTGAGTATAGTATAGTAGATACATAAAATCGGAGTTTGAACCGTCTATCTATCTATCTAATCATGTATTCTCTACTTATTTGGTGTACAATAAAGTGTAAAAAATAAATTAAAAACTTACTTCTCCTTCGGAAATCCGCGGATACGGATGCGTCGAATATCCGAGGATACGGATGCGGGTATTCGGATCACATACTACCTTACCATTTACTTTTAACGCTGTGATTGTATTCTTTGATTATTATAGTCTGTTCATTATAGGATGATTCGCGTGACAGCTGTCACCGAGTGAGGACAAGTGGTGGGACATTATTGATTAAATCGATCTATTTATATATTTTAGTTGCATACAGTTTTGAAAACAAATTATAATCATGTAACACAACAAAGCTTAATACAAGGAAAGTTGCGGTCACCCGCGATAGATGGCGCTGTGCCGGTTTTCTGCATCGCACTAACTAGGTTCTCCGCAACCGAATGACCTCCTGCGTACTTTATTGTTTGTCAATACGGAACAATACGGATGAAATATACGTCTTTGCTTCCATTTCAAGCTTCCACTACGTGGAACGTATCTTGGGACAGAGATTCTAGCTAGATCACAACATTGCAAGCTTCCACCTGTGGGACTTGCAATCTTCACTGTAGTGTAGCTAGGTATCCTTTTGACCAAATAAACTTTCGTAAGTATATCAAAACGTACGCAGTTTTCTCTACGTGCCTGTTTCCGTCTCCCGTTCATTGGTGACACCTAGCTTGTCATCTTACAACCATACGTATTTATTCATTTAGTTATTGGCACACAACAAAATATATCATGTAGGTATCATGATATCATTATCCTCCTACTCGGAATGATCATTGATAGCGCATTCTTGCAAATTAATAATTAATTCTTGATCGCACGTTGCATCAAACAAAGTAGGTACTATCAAACAAAATGACATCGATACGCCACTTATGTTTTTTTTAATATTTATGACTTGGTGGTTAAGATCTTTGAGCAAAGTCTTTTAAATCATTGGAATTCTCCGACTGGAGTAGTACCAATATTCCATCAAAAAGCACCATGGAAGAAAAAGTCAGAGTCAAAACAGCCATTAGACTGTGACGTCTAATGTCGAAATATAGGTACATAAGTAAATAATAAAGGTACCGCGGAAGCCTAGTGGTATGGGTAATGGACTGCTGAGACGAGGTCTCGGGTTCGATCCCAGGTTTTACCACAAAACACACCAATGAGTTTTCTATGCTTTTCGAAGTTATGTGTGTATGTATCGCAGGTTTATAAGTGCCCGGTTAATGGCAATAGGTACGCCACCTATTACATTGGGACCTAAACATAAACTGGCGAAATGTGGGTGCTAGCACCTCTGCCTACCCCTTCGGGGATATAGGCGTGAGTTTATGTTATGTTTATGATGTTATGGAAATAATAAAATTATAAAAATCATTATTAGGTAATATGTACCTAATCGATTGTGTCAACACAGTTTAAATACTAGATTCGGCATTTGATAATCAAGTCACTACATCCCTATAATTTTGCGCTTGTGACATAACCTTCTATGAGCGTAATAATTTGAATTTACATAAATGGAAATATTTAGAAAAATTTATTCAGGTTTCGTATTTTATACATAAATCAGATAGTGTTAATGCATAATATTTACCTGTGTAAGTTTCGATATTGTATCATTGTTAGTGAAAAAGCAAGATGGAATATGTTGTGATACGAGTGTGTCAATTTACCGAACGTCGCGTCGTTTCAAAGTTGAAGCGTCGGATTTGCTTTGAACTGTCACGCGAATCATTCTATAATGAACAAACTATAGGTACTGAATTCATTCCGAAAAAAATATTTTGCCATTTTGCATACAATAGCGCTCAGCTGGTACACACTGTAATACAGTTATAAATAGGAAGTAGGACACGGCGGTATTTCCGTCCCAATTGAACAGTCCGACTGGGGAAGTACCTCCGCTCTACAGAATACTGCGGCCATAATAACTTCGTGTTGTGTTCCCAGCGGAGAGTAGGGTGCCAGAACTCACTGGAGAGTTTGTGCTGTCAGTGGGAAGACTAAAGGCTTGCCCTGCTTTTTCTTCTACACTGACGGCACGGTATCGCTGTGCTTACAATGTCGGCAGCGCGAGCGTGACTCCTCTGGTTTTACACACATCCATAGGCCACAGTGACAAATTTCTATCAGGTGGGCCGTGTGCTTGTCTGCCACGTAAGTGGTTTTAAAAAAAAACCTCCACCCTACAGATTACCACGGCTAATAATAACCTTGTTTTGTGTTCCCGGTAGCCAGAGCTCACTGGAGAGTTTTCGTGCTGTCAGTAGGAAGACCAACGGCTTGTCCTGATTTTGTGTTCTGCACTGACGCACACAAACTCTCTGTTCTTATAGGGTCGGCAGGCCGGGTGTGACTCCTCCTGACTGATGTTACACACGTTCATAGGTCACGATAAAATCTTTCCTTCTGGTGGGCCGTGTTCTTGTCTGCCACCAAAGTTGTTTAAAAAAAAACTAATCGACTGTCATATATCCGCCTTTCAGGTCTACATGCTTATAGAATCCCTCGCAGATGGTGGTGTACGCTGCGGCTTGCCACGAGACCTGGCATTACGCCTGGCCACGCAGACAACCCTAGGATCTGCCTCAATGCTGAAGACAGGGGTCCACCCCGCCGCACTAAAGGACAACGTCACTAGCCCAGCCGGGTCTACCGCTGAGGGAACCTATCATTTGGAAGAACGTGGTATGTAATTGAAGTATCTACTGGCAATGAGGTCAACTAACTTTTTTTTATATAAGGCACGACAATTAGACTTCGCCTTGCCTGATGGCAAGCTGAAGGCAAAGTCTCAGAAAAGAGGGTCATCATTACTAACATATGCCATGTGACAATCGTGACGCTCAGCTTGACGGCCTCATCATATTTTGATTTTTCACGCCCCGCTTAATGGACCCGGGACTGTAGGAAGAAGGAAGCACGTGAGCTGGTAATGAATTCCAGGCCTTAATGGTGCAACAAAGATAAGCTGTTAGTAAAGAATGTGAAAGAAACTGTTTGTTTGTTTGCGTACGGCAGGTTAGGTCGCATGGAATAAAATCGTAACTAAAGTACGCGCCACAAAATAAGTCCTTTGGCCGCGGTGTGGCAGTCGCAATATGTAATGTTGCCAGTAAAGTCTTTTTATTTTACCACATCTTTCATTGTTCAGATACGAATGAAATAGTTCTTAGTTGAACTGCTGAACTTAAGAGGATAAAGGAGTGAAAACTTGAGCCAAAGTGTATCAAGAGAGTCTTGGAGCGTGTTGTGAAACTTCACAGCAATACCTACACTTTTTGATGTTATTAGTGGGCTCCTCCGCCGCCGTAGCACCTCTAATCTCTATCTATGCTATTCTCCAAAAAAAACGCATACTGTACATATTATAGTATAAGTACCTATATGTTGTGTTCAAATGGAGATTATATGTGTATATATGCCAGGAACTATAATTCCCACTAGTACATTATAAAAAAATGTGCTGGCAACTCTAAACCGTCATGGCCTGGCCTGATCCAAAGATAATTATAATATAATTGGTTCTTATCCGCCAATTGGTTCAACCAATACACAGTATGCCTGAGTATGGCGGTGAATGCGGTGATGTCATTTATAGTTCCAAGTTTGACCGCGCTACTTTTTGTCTGGCGTTGACTCTATCTGTGATTACGATTAACGTTTAATAATCAAATTGATAACTTTTATTTAATAGTACTTTCACTAATTGTAGCCGAGAGAACATAACGTCTCATTAACTGACCTAAATCTCATTAATAA
Source organism: Eilema griseolum (assembly GCA_963662185.1). Taxonomy (NCBI): domain Eukaryota; kingdom Metazoa; phylum Arthropoda; class Insecta; order Lepidoptera; family Erebidae; genus Eilema; species Eilema griseolum. The sequence continues at coordinate 7,957,967 of OY759256.1, read as the reverse complement.
AAAAAATCATAAATTCTGACAACTGTTTTGTAAAACAACTTAAACTACTTAAGAAGGGAAACAATGTCTCGAGCTGCTACAACAGCTTACGAGCTTCAAAATATTTGAACGTCTACATTGATAGAACATGTTGAAACTTGTAACGTAGGTATTATATTATAAAATGCCATCTGTACCTACACATGTTTTCACAAAAAAATTATCTTTATCTACTTATTTTAATTTAAATTCATAAAGTTATGTCCTAACCGGGAAAAAGTGATTCCCGCTTTAAACACCAAGGTTGTATTTGTATCTAGCATTAGCTGCTGCTGCTAGTGCTTATTCCTGGGTGACAGGTGGAGCCGCCTGTCACCCTGGCAGAAGCAGGCCGCGGCGGTGGCGCGCCTCCCCGTTTCCGGGGACGAGTTGGGGACTCTGTAGTCCCCACACCCGAGAAGAGGGCCAGATCGTGAGAGATGGCCCTGGGTCGGCCGGGGTGCGAGGGATATACCTGTCAACCTCACCTTCGGTAACCAAAACGACCCACAGGCGGCGTGCGTTTTAGTCGGTTCGAGTCCGACATAACCTCTCCCACCGGCTCCGGTGGGGAGGTATCCGCGGGGATTTTGCGCACGTAAAAAAAAAGTACTTATTCCTATTTCTGGTTTGTTCTGTATTTTGAGTATTGTGTTTACTTACCTAATTTTGTTATTATACGCACCAACCTTCTGTTAGGTTTCAGATTAATAATAATACCTACTTATCTGACATTTGTTTCCTTTTCTTCAGGTTTCCGTTCAGCAGTCATTGGTGCTGTGAAGGCAGCGGCAGAAAGATGTAAAGTAGTCAACAGCCAGCTCAACACATCGTGATCGTCCGTTTGACTTACTGTAATTAATAGGAATTGTATTGCTTTAAGAAAATAAATACTATTATGATTTTGTAAAACTATGTGTTCATTTGATCATTCATCATTTTGGAGCCCTGGGTTCGCTCTAATACTCCCGCTTTTTTTATACCACTTAGGTGGCAGACAAGCGCACGGCCCACCTGATGGAAAGTGGTTACCGTAGCCTATGGACGTGTGTAACACCAGAGAAGCCACACTCGCGCTGCCGACCCTGTAAGCACAAAGTGTCTGTGCCGTCAGTGTAGAGGACAAAGCAGGAACAAGTCTTTAGTCATCCCACTGACAGTACAAATTCTCCAGTGAGCTCTGGCTACCCTACTCACCGCTGGGAACACAAAACGGAAGTTATTATAACCGTGGTATTCTGTAAGGCAGAGGTACTTCCCCTGTCGGACTGCTCGATTGGGCGGAAATACCGCCGTATCCTACCTCCTATTGAACCTCCGTTTTTCTTATGGATTGGTTTATCTTGGCTTTTAAGCAGCCAGCTTTCAAACCACCCTGATTAGGTACCTATAGATACGTTTCTCTAGCATATATCCGTGGGGAATTTTTGCAAGAATAAAAAAACTAATATACTAGGTATCCTACCTTATTCCTTATTGGGTGAAACAGCTTATAGCAGTATAGGGTAAAAAAAGCGGTAGCTTTAAGGAATAGCAGGTGGCAGGTAGCAGCAATGTAGCAGGTAGCAGCAGTATCTACAGTAAATTGTTTTTTTATGTTTACATTTTTATTTTACAGTGAACCACAGTGAACTAAACACCTCAACAAAGTCTAGGGAACAAGATGACCCCAATTATTTTTTTTCGTGTAAATCTTGTTTTGCAAATAACTGGCAGCAAATAAATAAAAATAGAATAAAGTAGATTACAGAGTTGTTCGAAACTTAAAAATAAATTTAAATAAGTAATGATTTTCGAATATGGAGGGAAAACTTTTAAAAGTGTTTGATTGTGCAGTTTCTCTAAGGCAAAATAAAAATTATTTTTTTTGATTGTAAATAACGTTTATTATCAATAATACGTCTTTTACGTATGGTTTGTGCATTTTTGTGACTGTAGTCATCATGTCACGTCGTCATTTAAATCGCGAAGAGATGTTAAGGGCTGTTGGTATGCTGCAAGCTGGACGAACTCAACGCGACGTAGCGGATGCTGTCAACACCCAACCAAGCGTAATTTGCAGATTATGGGCACGCTACAGGTCTACAGGGGATGTTGCCGAACGTCACAGGGGACGAAATAGGGTTACTACCCCGCGACAAGATCGTTTCTTGCAAAATTCCGCAAGGCGGCAACCCACGATTACTGCTCGTCAGTTGGTCGCAGGCCTCCAGTCTCAGCATCAAGTGGTTATTAGCGATCAAACTGTCAGGAGAAGACTACACGAAGCCAATCTTCATGCTCGCAGACCGCTTACGGTTCCAGCTCTTCGACGTGGAAATCGAGGTCGTCGCTTATTGTGGGCTAACGCACATTTACAGTGGACCGACCATCGATGGGCACGGATTCTGTTTTTCGACGAATCTCGCTTCGGTTTTCATCCTGATTCGAGAAGAGTTCGTGTATGGCGAGTTCCTGGACTTCGGAGTCGTCTCCAGAATCCGCAAGAAGTTCATCCTTACCAAGGTGGAACAATCATGGTATGGGCTGGAATTCGCCTTGGTGGAAGGACCGACCTCGTTTGGATACGGGGCAATTTGAATGCAAACCAATACATTCAGGAGGTTAAACACCCCATGGTAATCCCTCATCGACAGCAGTTCGGTCAAGATTTTATGTTCATGCAAGATAATGCACGGTCACACACCGCGAGGGTAGTGGTCAATGCGTTAAGCGAGCACAATATGACGACGTTGGAATGGCCTGCTCAGTCTGCCGACCTCAATACCATAGAGCATGCCTGGAATTTGCTTGGGAGAAGAGCTTTCAGTGATTCTTTGGAAAATCTGAACACTGAAGAACAACTTTTTTTACACCTTCGCAGTGTATGGAGCCATATTCCACAGACGATGATTGACAATCTCATACTAAGTATGCCACGCCGTTGTCGAGCTGTTGCTAATGCTTTAGGAGGTCCTACAGATTATTAAAAACGTTTAAAGTACGGTTAATTACTGTATTTCTTACTACCTCGTTATTTTTGTGCCTAATCATAGAAGGTTGTAATACTCAATATTGGCACTATTCAATACTTTCTTAAAAAAAAAAAAATTTTGGTATGAAAATGTTTTTATTAAAATTAAAATTAAAAACGGTATAAAAATACCCGTCTATTGATATAAAACACTCACTATTACAAGAAAGTGTTTTTAAATAAAAACTAGAAATGTCCCTGTTCCCTAGACTTTGTTGATGTGTGTAGTTTGTAGCGCCATCTAGTTTATGTATATTGTTTCATTTTCATCATAGACAATTGGGTCTTTCACAATACTCCAGTCATAAAAACTAAACATAGAGGGCGGTACTATCGATAAAATTTGACAGGATATTCCATTTTTTATCTGTGAAAACTTGAAAACCCGTTTATTGTCTTCCGATCCGTTCCCAACGGTTAGTGGATTTATTAAAATTAAACGTCACTCTTTAAATAAATGGAGAGGACTAAATTGAATTGAATTGCAATCAGGTTGAACGTAAAATAACGACCTTGTGGCGCCTCGGCGAATCGCATTGTGATCTGTTATTACGACCGGTACTTCTGTTTACATCTTATCAATTGAACAGACACTAGACAGTGCAATTTTGTCGTTCAAACACCGAGGTTGTCGGCGTATGCCAATTGGAATCAGATATAGAATGCAAATATCGCATAATTTTGCGAAGGCTCCGTGGGCTTGGTGCGAGGGGAGCTGACCTTAGGTCTGAGTAAAGAAATCGACCCACGCTTCATCATAAAAAGACTCCTACGCGGCACTACAAATGTTAGAAACTGCGTCGTCGAAACAGTACAATGAGTTAAATTATAAGAAATACTAGCCCTCTGGTCTCGTCACTTACTGCTGTACACGTTTAATTTTAAATAAAAGTGTTATTTGTTGTAATGTTGTGTTTGTTAGTGTTAGTTTTAAGTGTTATTGTGTAGTGAACTATACAAACAATCCAAACATTCGAAATTCGTCAGCTATCAAGGCTGAATCGAAACCGGCTGCTCTTCAACTGTACAAACTGGTGAGTGTTATGTATGTTATTTGTATCTCAATGTCACAAGCTTTACTTTAACCTAAGAAGCTAGTATTCATTAGCATTTTAGTATAAATCTGTTATATCTCTTATTTTTTTAATCAAATCAAATTAATTTACTGTTTGTCACAGATAATAGTAGATTTCCAAACCTTTATTTTCTGTGGTAGTTAGAATGTGTATGTATATAGTAAAGCAATCTTATTGATGGCATAAAATTTCCTATTGGTAAATCCAATAGGATTTTTTTTACTTTTCTTGTTTACTATCGGAATTTAGACTCAAATATAATCTTACTAAGAAAATATGATTAATATGATCATATTTATGCTTGATATTGAACAAATGAGAACTTGAGAACATCGGTAATTACTAATGAAACTAAATGTATATTCTAGAGATCAAATAATTAAATGTATCAGTTTCTTCAAATGTTTTTTTCTTTCAATACAACTTCACTTCACCCTAAGCTAAAGGTCTCTTGAAAAAAATAAATAGAACTTGTGTATGGCATTTTCAACAATTTCAAACTTGTAATGCGAGTATTTCAAAAAATATCTGTATCGGATCCTCTTAGAAATGTAACCACAGTTGTCTAGACAAACCCGTAAGGGTTTATTGTCAACCATGTACATCATATACCTTATTGGCCTTGTTTGTGAAAACTAATAAATAAAAATAAAATAAACAATGTACACAAAAAAAAGGTCCTTCTTTCTACGCCTAAGTTTGGCTAATTTTTATATTAACATCCACTGTCTGATGACCTGTGATAGCGAGACAGATTATATATTTCTGTTGCTGCTGTAAGAACAAATAAATCCTTTGTATCACAGATAGTAATATTCTTGCATGAATTTATTACACAATCATTTAGGTATTTTATTAGATCAGCACTAATTTTAAAAGAAGTGTACATGCAGTTTCTTAGTACCAAGCCAAGTAAGATTGCCATAATTCTGTGGTCAATTGTGTGTGTTCGCTCGTTAATTGGATGATATATTCGGTAGACAGCAGTTAAAAAGCATGCAATAGGTACATTTTATAATTCTAACTAGTTTGTACAGCTTTAAATCAATTAAACCAGTGCATTGATCATATCAAGTTTTTAGCTTGTATAATTACTGTATTTAACATAGATTTCATACAAATAAAACAGTTATGCATATTAAGACTAAAAATCTCATAAATTATACACTAAAAAAACATATTTAAAAATATAAAAAATGTACTCGACCGGCATCGGAACCAAACTACCAGAAGCTACAACTACAGCCTACAATATGGGGTTCTTCAAGAGGGGCATCAGAAGGTTTCTTCATGGTCGGCTGCGCGAGTTTGACACCCCTGATAGGCCACAATAACCCATCAGGTGGAATGTGTGCTTGTCTGCCAACTAAGTGGTATAAAAAAAAACTCCATCCTTACAATATGTGCCGTGTCAAGGAGTGCTGCCTTCTGCATCACCATGTCAACGTCAACCACATTAGTCAACATAACATAACCTCACTCCTATATTCCCCGAAGGGGTAGGCAGAGGGGCTAGCACCCACATTTCGCCAGTTTATGTTTAGGTCCCAATGTAATAGGTGGCGAGCCTATTGCCATTAACCGGGCACTTATAAACCTGCGAAAAGCATCGAAAAGTCATTGGTGTGTGTTACCTGGGATCGAAACCGAGACCTCGTCTCAGCAGTCCATTACCCATACCACTAGGCTACCGCGGTACCACATTAGCCAAATCCAAATATTTTATTTGTTGGTCTTTTTCGCCTTTCGTGGAAGTTTCGTTATGAGGAATGTCAACAATCATTGCAATCAATCTCATTACCACAATGTCAGGCTAATGATAGATCAGTCCCAATATATTGTAATGATTATTACGTATTATTTCATTTAATTACTAGTCTCTTTGATGTCAATCAATCAATCAATTAGCTCACCTCAATCCACTGCTGGACATAGACCTCTTCCAATATGGGCCATTTTATCCGTTCCTCTGCCTACCGCATCCAGTCTGTCCCAGCCACCTTTTTCAGGTTGTCCGTCCATCTAGTGGATCTTTGATGTATTGGCAAAAAAGAACTCTAAGTTCCAAAACAAATCAAACAAATGTAATATTTGAAGTCTGAACAAAACCTTAAAAAAAAAAAACCCATCCATTCAGTAGAACACAAATTTCTTTTTATGCAGGTACACACGCAGGACCTTGTTGTATGGGTGTGACACATAATATAACATAAAATCACGCCTATATCCCCGAATGTGTAGGTAGAGGTGCTAGCACCCACATTTCGCCAGTTTATGTTCGATCCCAATGTAATAGGTGGCGAGCCTATTGCCATTAACCGGGCACTTATAAACCTGCGATAAATACACACATAACGTCGAAAAGCATCGAAAAGTCATTGGTGTGTGCCATGGTAAAACCTGGGATCGAACCCGAGACCTCGTCTCAGCAGTCCATTACTCATACCACTAGGTTAGGCATAGGGTGTGACACAGCCACTTAATTATTGTTGGTGTTCAAAATTCAATTTATGCTTTCTACATTCAATCATCATCATGTATTTAAAACTTGAATAATTATATTTCTTCCTATTCTGGTAGAGTTTTATATTATGATCATGATGAGACAAGTAGATTACGTTAAATCAATACATTCTCTTGGAATGCCTTTTTAAAATTTTACGCTGGATAAAGAAATCATGCATAATATTTTCCGTAATTGTGAGAAGTCTATTGCCACATAATACAGATTTTTACCAGAATTATCAGTTTACCACATTATGTAATCATTTTAATCAAATCAACTGATTCAATAAATAGTATTTTGAAATTTCACAGTGTACCTACTACAGTATTGCGTACTACAGTATGTATACGCGTGGTTCCCGGCAGAGTAGAATTAGTGCCATCACCACCATCTCTTACCATGCGGTGTCGTACAAGGTGACTAAGGGATAGGGCTGTTTAACATCAGACAGGTATATACAGCCCAAACTCAGCCTGAGACCAGATGCATGACTCGAGTCTACAATAGTCCCCGAAATACGGCAATAGGCTCACCCCTATTACGTAGGATTGTATACAATTATTGGTGAATTGTGAGTGTTAATTCACCTCTGCCTAACGCTTCGGGGATAAAGGCATGATTATAATATATCTACTACAGTATGGAGTAAAGGCATTGTATACGTAAATATGAAAATAGATAGGTACATTAATCAAATTCAAACAGATTATATCACATAATTGACCATTGTATTACATGGACCTCTCCCATTGTAAATAATCATGAGTAAATGTTGCCATAATCTCCAAAGCTAACTTAATATTATAATTTACCCATTTGTATTTTGCCATAATGATAGTGATTTATAAATAATTCCAGACGAGATCCCGTATTTCGAGAAACAATAGAATAGGGAAATACTTTCTGAATATCTTACCGATAAATTATACGCTGAGCGTTAGTTTTTTCGTAGCTGTATGATAGCTACTGGTCCGCGAGCAACAGATTTGCATGACCAATTTCCTCTCAGATGACAACTCGTAAAAAGCTTCAGAAAACTTATGGCCGCGTGGTTCCCGGCAGAGTAGAATTTGGGCCACCCCATTTCTTCCCATGTGGTGTCGTACAAGGCGACTAAGGGATAGGGATGTTTAATATCGGACAGATATGTACAGCCCAAACTCAGCATGCATGGCTTGAGTAAACAATGTTGCCCGGAATACGGCAATATGCTTACCCCCTATAACGTGGGACCGAATACAATGAATGGTGCATTGTGGGTGTTGTGCCTAACCCTCCGGGATAAAGGCGTTATTATATGTTTGTATGTGTGTAAAACATGAAGTTCCGTGATCGTCAGCCGCGATTTGGTTGGTGAATTAGCAACGGTCCTGTTACTCGGGAGAAAATGACCAACAAAATTTGTGCCTGGCTTAGGGACTATACGTAATTTTTTTCTATATAGCATAATACAAGTCGTACAAAGACTACCTATAATATTTTTTCCAAACTCGTGAGCCATGTAACAGAAACAGCTTATTATTATATTATTACCTAATTGTTTGATACCGTTTTCTGATTACCGTTGTATGAGGATATCTTACAGTTACTGCGTCTAATGTGCGAACTACTTTACCGAGTATGTTTTTTCTTTTTATTGTGTACACCCCAAGACTTCCGGGGCCTAAGCTACTTCACTTACAAGCAGGTAAATGCTGATTGACGAATGAGACCCTGGCACAGGCTTCCCTCTCAGGCAGTCGCTCCACAAAATGAATCAAATATGGAAGAAAGAATAGCGGACCCCGGATTCCAAAAACAAGCTACGGATTGACGATTGAATGATGTTTTTTTTATCAAAAAACTCAAAAATATTTTTTTTTCCAGATGTTCAGTCAGAAGATACTCAATAAAAAAATACTGCTGTCATTCCATCACTTACAATGGTGTGAAACTGCAGTGACTATCAAGAAGTACAATCAGCCAGAAATGCTCATGTCCTGTTGAGCAAAAGGCTTCACAATAAAGAAATCAGCGGCCCTGCTGTGTTACAAAGCGAGGATGGATGAGAATGACGTCATCGTATCATCTACCGAAATCATCAAAGGTAAGTGTTTTATTAATGTCAATTTTGGTCTTCTCTTTCGATCGTCAGGAAGATAAATTGGTTTTAAATCCGTCATGAATCTTAAAATATGCTAAAATGAAACATACGAAAATGGAATGGATTAGACGTTGGGCTTGCAAAGATATTGTGGCTATGAAACCCAGTCAGAACTCCAAACTAAACCACTCGTGAATACACCACATGAGAATTTAGTTCTATGAATTTCGTCGCTTCCGGGTACTCAGATGTCTACTTCTGCTTACCTGCTCTATACAATCTTTTTAAAGTATCAAAAAAAACGACACAAACACTTCCAGGACTTAGCAGTTCAGTTCATTTCAGTGCATTTCAGACTGTTTGTGAGAGTACCAGAGGCTGAACCTCTTTTTATTTTCCTTTCCTTTCTGCGACTGGTTACAATAACCGCATACCATCAGAAGAGTCGTATGCTTTTTTATTTCCTTAGTGGGATTGAAAAAAAAAAACCCCACAACTGTATTCGAGCATGTTAGTGATCTCTGCCGTGCCTGAGTCTAGATTTGGAATGTAGACATATCCGTATTCGTCGTAAAGTGAGCTAAGACGCCTCCTACCTAAATTCTTAGATATAAACCTACAGATCACAACAGATCAGGAGGTCTAAAAAGGCCACTTAGTGGAATCGTATTAGGATAATATTTTGTCGTGCGGCAATATTTACACGAAATTAGAATCTGCTTCGTAAATGAATTGTGATTCTGCTCAAATGAGTGACCATTATACGACTTTTATGGAATCTATTGAGATTTACTGGAAATTGATAAAAGTACCTACTCGTTTTTAGCGGAATCGCTGTTGGGCGTTGACAATGTGGCGTTTTTAGACCCGCAGATCGTTGGTAGTTTAGTGATAAAAATCCTCGCGGTATTGGGACGGTTCGAGGTCTAGAGATCTTCGTTCTTCCCTCCTTTTGCTTGTTCTATTTTTTTATTTATTAACATTGACTAATTTAAACACATTTTGTAATAATTCTCTGTTATAATTACATTCTTGCAAGCTGTTGGCCTGTTAGGCCAGTTAAGCCGAAGAGGACGAATGTACTTAATACCTTTGATCAGTAATATACCATTTCATTGATTGCATATCACAATGACGGTACCTCAACCATGATTTTCTTCAATGACCAGCTCGCCGGTACCGGTACTATTCCGGTGCCGGTACTATATACTAGGCTCTCGCCTTCAGGTCCCATGGTGGGGCACAAGATCTTCTTTGAGGCGGCAAGGAAACTTGCCGCCTCGAAGATCATGCGTTTGGTACCCCCTCATAACCCTGTTGGCCATCATCTGCTGCGGTTGACGCCACTGTCGCCCCACGGTCGCCCCACGCCCGTATTGGCTTTCAAGGTTTCCACCCAGATAGGGCACCTAAACAGAGTCATATACCACACGATTCCCACATAGACTGTTCTCACAGCCGTCATAAGAAACAGATGTATCCAGTATTTAAAATAATAGTATTGATTCAATAGTTTAAACGGAATCTTCAATGAGGCCAACTTAATTGTCGTGAATGTAGTTAATACGATGTGTCTGCGTGAGCAATTGCTGTGTGTTCTAACCAATGTAATTGTTCAATTTCGATCGCAAATCATTCTTAAGAATGATGGCGACCAAGGCATTCGAGGAAAACTGGTCGACTACTTAACTATCATAATTTTTGAATTTTGAACCTATCAATGGTGGTATTTCACCTATGAAACTCAAAACGCATTGGCGAAGCCACCATGGAGCAGTGAGAGAAAAAAAAATTGAGTGCCTTTTTTTTCGTGCGGAATCCCAGCCCCCTATCCCCTCCGGTTGCGGAGTCTTTGGAGACCTTTTTTTATTTTTATTTTTTTATATTGCGCATAATCCCCACGGGTACCCCCAACACCGGAGCCGGTGCACAGGTCAATAAATAAAATAGAGCACGTAGATTACATTTTTTAATATAGAGCGTTCAATGCGTGCCCGATATAAATCTTGTATAAGACTACAATCCGCTTTATCCAATTTGTCGTATTGGCCCGGCTACGCCAATTTATAGCGAATTGGGCAAACTTCTACTTTTTTTCCGACGGCGATAATCTTTTGCAGTTGTTACCTACTTATTTTATTTCAGTTCAGCAGTGCAATATCAAAAACTTTTGTATAATATGCACTATGCGAACCAACCAAAAGTAACAACACAACCAAGAAAGCGACTGATCAACCAACTAGCTCCGTCTTTAGACTGAGCCCGTGATTGATTAAACTATGATTGTTTTTTTAAAGAATATTAGTCACGGAAATTACAAATTTTCCCTTTAATCCACCCAGCTAAGCTACATTGCTTATGTACCTTTCGATCGTAAGGTCGACTCCTTAACAACTAAGCTACCAACGCCCCTTTAAAATACATTACCAATAATTTTGCCGGCAATTATACGAAGATGGCTCTCGTCTGAGAAAAAAAAAAAAAAAAAAAAAAAAAAAAAAGTAGATCAATTAATACTTATACGCGCCAAAGTGTCTCCAAATTGGAGGATTTAACAGAGGAAGTGTCGCGCCAGGGCCTCCCACTGAGCATATTTAAATAATTGAGTAATAAATATATAAACTACCAAATACAGCTGACCATCTGGTTAAATGGTGTCGCAGACAACGGACTTAGCTTTGAAAAAAGTAGGTGTGATATTTTATGTCCAGCAAAGTCGAACTGTCCAATATGTCCATATCTTTGTTATCGACATTTCGACTCCACTGCTACACAATTTACGCACCTGCATATTTAGAAATGTTTGTAAAAGTAATGCTTAGCTTCATCCTCAACTTCTTAGGTCCTGAACTGAGGTCTGAAGACCGTCCGTGACCTATAAAATTGTAAAGTAAATCGCAAGTGACCAAAACGACTCATCAAAGAGATTACTGAGTAATGCGTCTACAGGCCATCTCCCATGCTATTGAGGCTGGTCTCTCATATTAGTCGTCCTCGTCCTCTGAGCCTATCCCGTTGGGTTCGACTCTTAATTTAATTATGAAATGGCCAAACTTCGAAATTTCTTTGTAACTGAAACTATTTCTTTATATTCCATTATTCGTTTGTAAAATTTCCATAACACACAAATCATTTGTATAAATGTATATTGATGATGTGATGTTTTCGGCCTTTTGTATGCAGCTACAGCCTTGCATTACCAAAATATTCTATCGGATCTTCATTTCACATGTACGTACTATGACCATATAAAATGAATAGATTATTTGCAGTTCCAATTACCGAACTTATGCATATTTGCAAACAAGACTACAAAATTCATAACCAGTTTAAACTCAAATGACAGTGCTAAAATTTGGTTATAATATAACCACGTGATAGCTATAACCCCTTACTTGGGTGAAGGATTGATGCGATAATAATTATTATTCAATTCAACCTTTCATTATATCACATTTTAATGAAGTTGTATCTGCATTTTATGACATGTAGGCGTCATCCGAATGACATAAATTGACTAGTTTATTTACGTCATGGTATGCGTTAGTGCTGCTGATGATGATTATTTTACGATATCGATAGACGAATTATAATAGTGCTATTTATTTTACTTTTTTTAAAGTTGCTCCAGTGTATACCCGAAAGAGAAGACAAAGGCTTCAATCAATCAATTAGCCCACCGTAGTACACTGCTGGACATAGGCCCTTCGCAATGTGCGCCATTTCATCCGATTCTCTGCCTTCCGCATCCAGTCTGTCCGACTAATCTGTAAGCTGCCCCAAATTGGATTACTATACAAATAGTTCTATGGGCAAAACAGATTATGATGCCTAAAGAACTCTTTATGTAGTTTCGATAGTATTCAACGTCGATAATATTATAAATCAACAAATAACTAGCCTATCGCAGTCTACTGCTGGACTAGGTCTCTCCCAATGTTGGGAGGCCTTGGCCTACTGTTTCCACCCTGGCCAGACGAGTTGGTACAGGGTTTTATTTCAAGTTCAAGTTCTCTGGCAGTGATATCGTCTGCGTTTTTTATATTTCTGCGCTAGTCGTCTCTTACGACACCCTTCCGATGAGATTGGCTGATGATACTTGTATTCATTCTCCGTCACCACAATCCTTATACATAAAACAATTGGGTTAATATTATCCTTAGTTTAGCATACATAAATATTTACAGGATTCAGTGGCGATAACTATTCGATGGTCAACAATCGACAGTGGGAATGAATTTGACATCCCTAGTTTACCCGAATGATGACCGACTCCGTGCGGTCTGACCTTCTCTGCATGACTGATCAGATATTACGACTTTACTTGATACGTTTATTGTTGAATATAAACGAACTACTCTTATGTTTATTTTGTTACGCTTTATGGCTCTTGTGACGACTGTAGCTGGATATTTCCTCCAAAACAAACTGCGATTAAGGCGAACTAAAGTATGACCACATTTTATTCAATGCATTTCGTTGAGTAATTCATAAGGGCTCGGTTTAATTTAACTAATTTTTACTGGTGAAATCCAGTCTTATGCTGTCTAAATTTAGGTCCTCATTTGAGCCATATGTTCATCTAAATCTTTGTATATGGATCAGGCTAAAATTTCGTACTGGCATAGATTATACTCTCGAACAATAAGTTACGGGAATGGGATTAGGATTCCATGCTATATAATAAAGATTTTACGATTTTCTTAGCGTCTCAATTGCAAGCCTATAATATCTAATCAATCAATTATGGATTTCAGTCGTTTTAAGCATACAGCAGCGGAAACACAAAAGCCCCATTTGATTTAAACTTGAAATGCTACTTAGATGTGAACCCACGTGCTTCCCACGCTTTACTCATCATTCGCGACATCTACGGCAAACATTGGGCTGATGTACCATAAGAACAGAAGCTGAGACAATAGCACGGAATTAGCATCGAAAATAACAGAACATCCTTAATGAGTCCAATATTGTTATGCTCTCGCTTTTTCATGGAAGTCTATTTTAGCCTCCTTTCTTAGAAAATTATTTTCGTATCGATATAAAAGTTTGTAATCATATAACGTTTGGATAACTTCTTCGAGCTGAACTGATGATGGAGTCAGGAGACGATACGTCAAACTGCACCGGCTACCTGTGAACTAGAATATTGGAATCATTTTTATGCTAAAATCTCAATTATGCAAGATTTAATCACGGTTACCATATCTCTGAAGCTGGGGCCCATGGTCTGCTTTCCTACTCCACCGTAATCATTATTATTTGTATGGGCTATTACGGGAGCTACTATCGTTGACCTTCCAGTCACAAAAATAAAGCCTATGGTAGAGCCTCGTTCGATGTTCGACAAGTGAACCATAGGTTGACTTTTGTATGACTTGTTTCAATATCCACAATGCTACTAACTCAAGTAGCTTGTAGGATTTCTCACATAATACCATTCCATGGATGACTAATTCGTTTCGCCCATCGAGCCAAGGATCAATTCTACCCAATGCAACATGAATTTCCTGCACTATTTGCATGCTCCACCGAGCAGCGTTCGCATCTCATATCAGACCTAGTTGAACAGCAATTGATTCGGTTTAGTAGAATTTATTTCATCCGCTGCCATCAAATGTGATTACACTGATCACCTATCCGCCAATGCATCGAAAAATTTACAAATATGGATTTTTTTATTTATTTACGTACATACATTATGTTCAAACCTATTACCCTCTAGGGTAGGTAGAAAGAACAGGCAGCAATCTGCATCTATCCTTACATACTTCACAAGCTTCCTCCACTGTAATAGAATTAATCATCATTCTCTGAGCATCTTCTCAACTCAGCCAGGATTAGCTTTCCAGTCTGACTGTGATGCGGCTGAACTTCGATATTTTTCGTGAAGCAACTGCCAAATTTTACCTAATCTAAGAAACAAAGAATCTATGAATTAATTAACATAAAAAATGTATCTGAAATTATCGACCACGAAGCTCGGGGACTAGCATAATAGTACACAAGAGTCTGTAAACGAATCTGATCAACGTTAATATAGCTGTCTAAATATGAAGAACCGTAAAATATAGGCTTGATACAAATTGATTACCTATTGCTTTCGGCCGTGCGTCATCTAAAACACGGGGTCAAGTTTAAACAAAACTATTTTTGTTATCATATCCCATAACAGGTCTATGAATTTGACCTTGAGCTGAGGAAGTGGACTATTAGATTTGGTGTACACATTTGAACTTGACATTATTCCTTACTGAAGGGTTATACCGCCTTAACCTTTACTGCCAAGGGCGAGATTGATTCTGATAACCATCAGCCTCAAAATACTGAAATATACCTAAAAAGTTAGCTAAGGTCGATTACTAATGGATGTATTCCAAAGATTTTAGCCATCAGATAAAAAAAAGTTAGTATTGTTCCCCTGTTTCTGTCTAAGATGTCAAGAAAGTAAATATCGATTTGCAAAAAAGCCGGTCAAGTGAGAGTCGGACTCACGCAGCGAGGGTTCCGCATCTTAAGCTACATATATTTTGAATGCGTTGACTTAGATTAGAAATTTGATATTTGCACAGTTTCAAGACGTTATAGACCTGAATAAGTGGTATGAATTACAACTTGATGCCTTCATGCATTTCTGAGAAAAAGGTCTTGACAGACTGACAGTTAGACGGACAGCGGACTTATCCTATAAGGGTTCCGTGTTTTTCTTTCCGAGGTACGGAACCCAAAAAATGATGTGATCTGAAAGAGAAGTTGAAAGATTGGTTTTGTAGCTTCTGAATGATAAATAAACTAACTTATTGATATGACAGAAACTACAACATAATATTTTTGGTTAAACTAGTTTTTCAGTACTTTGGGGTAAGTTATTCCAAATTAAAGTACAACCCTGGGAAATGACAAAAAACGAATTTGCTATTTCGTTTTTTGGTCAGTTTCATTTTTTTCAACATTTCCATTTTTGTTTTTGATTCTTATTATATATGAGAATCATTAATAATATTGGGGCGCATTCAGCGAAACTTCGCATAACAACTCTACCTTTTCTAACATGTCGGTTTAGAAACACAAATTCAAAGTTATTAGGTCAATTATTGCAAGTATTTTTATTCTTGCTATGCCATAATAAAATACCAAACATGACCTTACAGTCGTGTAGTTTATATATGCGCCATAGGCAAGTAAACGTCATATTGAAAGAATTACAGGAATCTGCCGCCTTATAAATATTTTAGCGTGACTTATGGAGAAGTGTAAGAAATAAACTATCATGGTCACTCACATGAGTATTAAAGTTCTCGGGATATTTACCATGTTGTATTGTTCTGAGTTTCCGATATTTCGACGCTGTTGCAAGCACCATGATCACTGAGGAACTTATAAACGTCGCCGTAGGACGTATATATCGACGGTTGAAAAGCAAAAAGGTACAAGCGACATTGAAATTTCATACAAAAAAGGTCTTAAAGCGTATGAAACACTCTTTACAACACAGTGTAATTTGCGCATCAACTGTTCTTGTCGCTTACGGCCTTTAGCCTTTCAACCGTCGATATGTTTAGAAGAATTTGGATGGTTTCGGGCGAAGGTTCTGTGGCTTAGAGGTCAGAGCGTTACCCCTGTAAGGGAAAGATCGCACCTGAACGATCAAATTTTTTCTACTTCTTAATCAACTTAACATCCCGGTAACTTCAATACCAATACCATATTTGCTTCGACAAGAAAGTTGTGTGAGTAATGATTTAATAGCTTATTAAGTAATGATTATTACTTTTGACCAACGCTCCTCAAATTTTTGTGCCGTGACCCTAAGTCTTGCGACATTTACGATTTATTTTTATACCAAGTGGTAAGGTGGCGACAAGCACATGGCCCAATGGAAAGTGATTACCGTGGCCTATGGACGTGTGTAACACCAGAGGCGTCACACTCGCGCTGCCGACCTTATAAGCATAGAGTTTCTGTACCGTCCGTGTAGAAGACAAAGCAGGACAAGCCTTTAGTCTTCCCACTGACAGTACAAACTCTCCAGTGGGCTCTGACTACCCTACTCCCCGCTGGGAACTTAACACGAAGTTATTATGGCTGCGGTATTCTGTAGGGCGATGGTACTTCCCCAGTCGGACTGCACAAATGGACGGAATACTCTCGTGTCCTAACTTCTACAAAAGATACTTTATTATACAATATTATATTATACAAAAGATACATAATTGTAATATTGGGATTAGGTGCTATTTTAATCGTGAAGGATCCAGCCTTTAGTAGCGGTTATTATGTATAGAGAAACATGGCTATATTATGTCGTATAACTATAGGTTCGAGTTTAATACCATCTACGAGGGAAGACATTACTCGCTTTTAGCTTGGATTTATTTATTTAATCTTCACATTATTCAGTAGCTACTTAGCGGTTATCAAAGTGTTACAAAATAATCTTATAACTATCAAAAAATATTATAATTTACGTTAAAAATGTATCGTAACTTTTTTTTTTTTTTTTTTTTATATAGGACACGTCAATTGGACTTCGCCTTGCCTGATGGTAAGCTGAAGGCAAAATCCCAGAAAAGAGGGTCACCATTACTTACACATACCGTGTGACAATGGTGACACTCAGCTTGACGGCCTTATCATATGCTTTTTCACGCCCCGCTTAAAGGACCCGGGACTGTAGGAAGAAGGAAACACGTGAGCTGGTAATGAATTCCAGGCCTTAATGGTGCGACAGAGGAAAGAGTCTCCGAATCGCTTGGTTCTTGATCGGATGTTTTGCACCGTGTGCGGATGACATCTAAGACCTGCACGCGTTGTCCTGTGCAGGAAAGGGGAGGGTGGGACTAATTGGAAGAGCTCATCAGAACACTCCCCATGGTACAGACGGTAAAATACAGCCATGGACGCAACATCTCTACGCAGCTGTAAAGGTTCTAGGGTGTTCGTGATCTCGGGATTCCCAATGATGCGGACCGCACGTCGCTGCAACCTGTCGAGAGCATCTAGTAAGTACTTTGCTGAACCATCCCAGAGATGCGAGCAGTACTCCACACAGGAGCGAATTTGTGTCTTGTATAGAAGACACCGCTGCTCCGGCGTGAAAAATCGTCTCACTCTGTTCAGGACTCCGAGTTTTCGTGAGGCTGTTTTGATGATACTTTCGATGTAGTTTTTGTTATTCAGGTTGCAGCGAACATCCATACCTAGGATATTGAGATTGTCCTGCAGCGGCAGTGGTGTGCTCTGAAGAGTGGGGAGGGGAAGGAAAGAAGATACTTTTGCTGTAAACGCACATGCCTGCGTCTTCTTGGCATTGAACTCAACCAGGTTCTCAGAGCCCCATTGAGAAATGTGATTCAGGACCCCGTCAAGCTCAGTGACAAGAAGCTGCCTTTTCTCTGCGATATATGACTGCTTGGCCGCTGGATGTCCATGATAACTCCCATGTAAAGTGCTATCGTCTGCATAACAATGAACATTGCCGGTAGACAGCATGTCGTTGATATGCAGAATAAAGAGAGTGGGTGATAAGACGGACCCCTGGGGCACGCCAGCATTAACCTGCAGAAACTCCGAAGCTCGTCCGTCACAAAGGACGCGAATACGGCGCCCCTGCAGGAAGCTAGCAACCCAGTTGCACAGCCTAGAAGGCAGACCAAAGGCAGGTAGCTTAGAAAGAAGCGATTTGTGCCAGACTCTATCGAAAGCTTTGGCGATGTCAAGACTAATTGCCAGTGACTCGCCGTGCTTGTCCATAGCCTCACCCCAAAGATGGGTAACGTATGCTAGAAGATCACCCGTTGACCGTTTCGGTCTGAAGCCATATTGCCGGTCATTAATTAAGGAGTGATCCTCTAGGTGCCGCATGAGCTGTTTGTTAATTATGTGCTCGAACACTTTGCACAGCACTGAGGTGACGGCTATGGGTCGATAGTTGGCTGGCTCCGAGCGATCCCCCTTCTTGGGAATCGGCTGAACATTCGCCTCTTTCCAAGGCAAAGGCACTGTACCCGAACTGTAGGATAGCCGGTACAGGCGCGTAAGCATTGGAGACAACTCCGCTGCACATTTTTTCAAAACTACCGCTGGAATACCATCCGGACCACTGGCTTTCCGGACATCGAGTGATTGCAGCACTGCACGGACATCGCGTTGCCTGATATGGATATCAGGCATCGCGTGGTCACTGTCGGGTAGTGTTGGTGGCTGCGTACCACAATCATCGATTCGGGAGTTGGCCGCAAAGAGATTAGCCAGCAGATTTGCCTTCTCTTGCGGCTCATGGGCCAGGGATCCATCAGGGTTACGCAGCGGAGGCAGCGAAGGCTGACAAAAGTTGGCTTGCACGGCTTTAGCCAGTCGCCAGTAGCCACGGCTTCCCGTAGGATGCATCACTAGCTCTTGACCAAGCCGCGCTATGCGCAGGGCATCCGCTCTGACATAGGCCCTTCTACAGACCTTTGTGGCTCTGTTGTACGCCGCCTTGAAGTGGCCCAGATTGGGATGGCGCGTGGCGCGCGCCCTTACCCAAGCGCGGTACGCAGACTGTTTTTGTTCAACAGCTTCCGCGCACTCGCGCCCGATCCAAGGGCGCACCCCGCGGTCACCGGTGACATCGGTGTATGAGATATAGTATTCCATACCCAGACCGATCTCACCGGCGACAGCAGTAGCACAATCCGATGGGTTCTTACCTTCAAAGCAGCGCTCAACCCACGGGATGGACGCAAAATAGTTACGAAGTCCATCCCAGTCCGCTGACGAGTAGTGCCAGAGACGCCGCTTCCCCCGCATGGGTCGTGGGGGCGCTATAATAGGCACCGTGGAACAGACCAGGCAGTGGTCAGAGTTGCCTAACGCGGCTCGCACCGATACACTGTACCGGTCCGGATCACTCGTCAGCAGAAGGTCTAGCAGAGAAGGTGCTTGGCCCGACCTTCTTGGTATCCTAGTGACCTCGTGCACCAATTGGGTCAGGCCGTGCGCCAGAGCAAATGCGTGGGCGGCTCTTCCTCTTCCTCTTCCTGGGTCCTCTAGGCAGCGCAAACGGCGACAGTAAACATCCGCCCTAACAAACACGCACACCCCGGCTTTTGCACGAAAACTTTCCTCAAGAACATAGCCAGGGTAGAGCAAGAAGGTCGTGTCGTCAGGGCGGTGTATTTGCGTCTCCGTTAGAAAAAACATGGCAGGTTTCGCCGTCTCTAGGTGTTGGTGGACGGCGTTGAGGTTTGCATGGAGCCCACAGATGTTAGTGGACTCCACCTCAAATAGCAAGCTTTTGGGAGTGTGACGAGCCGCTGTGTTGCCTTTTTCTGTAAATTGCGCTGCCATGAGTTTGGGTGGGAGAAGGCGTGAAAAAAGAAGTGATTGCCGCCGCAGCACCGTGTGACAAAGCGCGGGATATTGGTTTTATCTATGAATGTGAGGCATGGCGAGAGCCGACGCGCCGAACGGAAGGGCCCCCGTACCCCCCCGAGTATGGTCGCCGGGCTCCCAAATCCGGTCACCAACCGGCACGACGAACCATATCGGGATTATGCGCGGTCTGGTGAGGCAGCCTCCCAAGGTGGTTAACCCCAGTTGGGCCCCTGTACTGTACCGCGGGCGGCCAGCGGCACCACCGTTTCTACAGGTCTCCCTGTTCGGCGCATCGCCCCGCGCCATCCCCACTAGACTACGCCAAGACCCACTGGTCCCACTAGTGCTGCGACAACCACCACCTCTGCCCGGCTATGCACATGCTGACCCCTGAACACAATCCAACCGAGATTGAATTGCTATGGAGGGTTTTTCGCAATAGTGCACGGTGGTACCTACCCGGTCGAAACTTGAGACAAATTTGTGCCACCAAGTTTCTACCACCAGTAATAATGAGATTGGAGACAGAAAGTCATATCACATTAACAGCCTTTACCTATTCCTCACACCGAAGAAATCTTCACACCATGGGCAAACCGTAGTTATCACAAGCCTTACTTTCTCGTAATATTGCGGTTCACTAATCCCCCACACTTTGAGAAACACTTCATGTTAGAATATTCTGCGAAAACCTTTCAATAGCATTTAATTACACAGGTGTTCCTAAAACTGATGACTAATTAAGTTTTAATGACCAACACCAATCGCTATAAAGTTAGTTTTAATGAAGGAAATGAATAGATTGGCACTTTATTCATCATCATCTTAGCGTTTATCCTGGTTGCGTCCAAAACTTTCACTTTGGTCTGTCCGGGATTCGACTTCCTACTTCCTACTCCTTGGAATTCGTATGATCTTATGCGTCTCTGTTACTTCAGTGAGCCATTTACACGAATATCATCCCTTATGACCTCAGGTCAGCATTTTTTTGGTCTACCATTCTAATTCTCGGCGTAGCGCCAGACATTTGTTCCCCACCTAGCTGTCGGAGCTTTAGTATGTTATAGTGCAAACGATTAAGTATAGTCATATTATATTATATGAGCACTGAAGTTATTATATCGAATTTATCACCAGTGACGAATGACAAACATGCCATTCAATGGCAAGTGTGACAACAATATAGGACCTTTATTCAGCTAAGAACCAGTCGTCAAAATAAATACATACATACATACATCCTTAATCCTAATCACATCTTTAACCCTAGGCAGATGTGAATTAACACCCACATTTCACCAATAATTGTAATCGGTCCCACATAATAGGGGGTGAGCCTATTGCCGTATTCCGGGCACTATTGTTGACTCGAGGCATGCATCTGAGGCTGAGTCTGGGCTGTATATATCTGTCTGATGTTAAACAGCCCTATGCCTTAGTCGCCTTGTACGACACCGCATGTGAAGAGCCCTAATTCTACTCTGCCGGAAACCACGCGGCAAAAATAAATCCCAACATTCAAAAAACGTTTAAGAAACATTATGTATTTTCCGTATTTAGTAACCAAAATGGCGTGGGTCTATTTAGCGATGGTTGTAAACGGAGGCATTCACCTCCGTTCTGCATAATATTGCACCTTGAATGCTTGCTGAACAAAAATGTCGTGTTTACTTGTTATGCGTTGTTAACGCTGGTTACATTGTGCTGTATGATGTTGTCAAGCATATTAATGGGACCAGGGACCTTGCCACCATCCCTCAAAAGTAATATGATTTAGAAGAAAGAAGAAGAAACCCAATTACATTACACACTATACACACATACACAAAATATGAAAAGTAATTTAAAACAACTAGGCCATCGCAGTACTCTGCTGAATTAGGCCTCACCCAATGTGGGGAGGAGGCTTTAGCTTACTGGCCAGACGGGATGGTACAGGATTTAATTTCGAGTTTTCCTTCTCTCGCAGTGATATCATCTGCGTATTTTTCCGTTGGTCGCCTCTTACGATACCCTTCGAACAAGTTGGGGTTATTTTAAATTATTTCGTAAATGTTATGTTTACTTTAATTTCCATTCATCGATAATTGTGTACTGTATCTTATAAGATAAGTGTAAATAAATGTATCCACAACAGTAAAAGATAACTGGCGAATAACTTGAAAATGTACTAGCTTCGCAGAATGTATTTTAGTCGTCTCTTTGGTGACTATGCGGGCAGCTTCTTCAATTAATCAATAGATCATATTAAAAACAGATAAAAACATAATATTACCCGTGTTATTTATTTTTATTGAGGAGACGTTACAAAGGTTGAAACACCTTAAAAATGGGTTGGTTTCCTTCACTGAAATTCCAAGTGCTACTTAGGTACTTATTTTGAGTGACTACCCGCCTAATTGTCTGACTAACTAGCTGAGTTACTGATTCGATTAAAAAAAATCACTATTTTCAACAACGTGCCACCGACTTCGCATTCTTTAATCATATAATTATTAAATTCAGTGTTACGCTCTAATGAATAAAAGATGATTAGGTGGCTAAAGTTACTTCGGTCTGACGAGTAATTGGGCTACACGTCAGTTTGTTTTTGACAGTTACTATGTGACGTAATGTCTGTAATTCTGACATACATAGATATCATCACAACTTTTTTTTTATAATGGTTAAGGATACGATAAATAATAGCACTACCACAGTCTTATTATTTCTTACAGTTAGCCAGTCGACTCTGTACTTTTTTTTTTAATGCCTGCTTCTGCCAGGGTGACAGGCAGCTCCACCAGTCACTCCCAGGCCTGCGCTCATGGGGGGCGGAGGTTGTTCATCGACCTCCGACGCCCGACACTCGGTGAGCGTGTAGCCCCGAGTCCTCGCTCGCGTCGCAGTGATGGCACTCGGAAGTTGACTCTTACTCCATCCGACGCAGATACTTTCCAAAGCACCCGTGCTCGGTGATCACCTGCGTCAGACGGTACGAGAGGCTCCCGTGTGTCCTCTCTAGCCACTCCCCCATGATGGGTTTTACCGCCGCTACTACGACGCGCCCTGCTCTTGGTCGCCTAAGTCGTAGCTCCCATTCCGCCACCATGTCCCTGTGTAGCCGGGATCTCACGGACCGAATTTCTTCGGGTTCGGGATCGTGACCCCGCTCCCACGCCGCCTTTCGGAACCGGTATAGCGCCGAAAGGGATCTCGATTCCAGGATCCACGGAGGCGATCCAGCGCGGAAACTCGCCGCGTCGAACGATAAGTCGACTCGGTACTTGCGCGGGGCAAGTATAAAGCGTAAGGTGATTAACTAGCTATGTACTTCATGTATGTATGCAACTATGGTTGTTTGGTTCAAATCATGCAACTCAATTTTGAAGCAGATATAGTCATCCGATATTAATTAAATTATGCAAACACTTTCAATTTGGATGTCATGACAATGCATTGTTATGGTACAATGGAGTTGTTCTGATGATGGAGTAGGAAGGTGACCATATGCACTCCTAAATTAATGTAGGTACCTACCTTTTGTTGTGGTAACCATGACTCTTACTTAACTGAGTTTCTATGCGTAGGGAATTCGAACTACTGGTAGGCTTATATATAATAATACCGTGGTAATACTGTGGTAATAGGTATTAAGAACCACATCTTTCCGCGACTGAACGTCGTGTAGTTCCATACATAAATATTCACGCCTGTAAATCGCCGAAGGGGTTGGCAGCTTTATATTAGCACATTTCACCAACTTTAATTTTCGGTCCCACGTAATAAGAGGTAACCCTATTGCCTTCCAACGGGCACTACGTCCTGGGCTGTATGTTTACTGTCGTATGGAGAAAAACTCCATATCCCTTAGTCGGCTTCCACGACACCCGCGGGAAAAGAATTCTATTCCAAAGAAGTCTATTCTACTCTTGTAATTGTTTCAATGAACTGTCATCGGCCTAGTCATTTAATAACATAACATAAACTCACGCCTATATCCCCGAAGGGGTAGGCAGAGGTAGCACCCACATTTTTTTATTTTTTTATACAACTTAGGTGGCAGACAAGCACACGGTCGACCTGATGGAAAGTGATTACCGTGACCTATGAACGTATGTAACACCAGTGGAGTCACATCCGTGCTGCCAACCCTGTAAGAACAGAGATTTTCTGTGCCTTCAGTGCAGAACACAAAATCAGGACAAGCCTTTGGTCTTCCCACTGACAGCACAAAAACTCTCCAGTGAGCTTTGGCTACCCTACTCACCGCCGGGAACATAACACGAGGTTATTATAGCCGTGGTATTCTGTAGGGTGGAGGCACTTCCCCAGTCGGACTGCTCAATTCGGACGGAAATACCGTCGTGTCCTACCTCCTTTTAAGGCCACATTTCGCCAGTTTTTGTTTAGGTCCCAATGTAATAAGAGGTGAGCCTATCCACGGCGGCGGCGCGCCTCGCGCGCCTCCCCGTTTCCGGGGACAAGTTGGGGACTCTGTAGTCCCCACACCCGAGAAGAGGGCCAGATCGTAAGAGATGGCTCTGGGTCGGCCGGGGTGCGAGGGATATGCATGTCAACCTCACCTCCGGCAACCAAAACGACCCGTGCGTTTTAGTCGGTTCGAGTTCGACATAACCTCTACCACCGGCTCCGGTGGGGAGGTATCCGTGAGCATTTTGCGCACGTAAAAAATAAAAAAAGAAAGGAGGCGAGCCTATTGCCATTATCCGGGCACTTATATACCTGCGATAAATAAACACATAACTCCGACAAGCATCTAAAGTCATTGGTGTGTGCCATGGTAAAACCTGGGATCGAACCCGAGACCTCGTCTCAGCAGTCCATTACCCATACCACTAGGCTACCGCGGACATTTAATTCTGCCCAATTTAACCAGTAGGCAGCGACATACATACATCCTCCGCTACTTTCTTAAGTGTCCTCACACATGCTTACTTACGCCTTACCCTTGACCTGTCCTTTTCGTGGAACGTATGCGACCTGATCGACATATGTACGCCAAGGTCGCCTCTTACTGGGTCACCCATTCTCAGTCACGCCCTAAATCTATTTCGTCCAATTGTACATCAATCTACATATCCTTATTGTGTATCTTGGTCAGTTCTGCATCTTTTACCACATAATTTACACGACGGTATTTCCGTCCAATTGAGCAGTCCGACTGGGGAAGTACTTCCGCCCTACAGAATTCCGAGGCCATAATAACTTCGTGTTGTGATCCCAACGGTGAGTAGGGTAGCCAGAGCTCTCTGGAGAGTTTGTGCTGTCAGTGGGAAATTTGCATTGGTCTGGTCGTATCTCGGAGAGCACATTAAGCCGTCGGTCCCGATTGCCATACAAACATCTATGGCACTTGTTACGGGTACTTGGAGCCCTAGAATGTCCAACAAGTGGTCTAACTGCAATGGTTCAATATCGCCTTTGAGTTGTGAAGGTCAGATGACAGTCGATTCACAGAAAATATTGAAGTTCAGGCAAATCCGCAGTTAAACTGGTGAAGTGGACCCCAGACTCCGAGGTGACAGCTTCGGATGCGACTGGGGTTAACGCTAAGAAAAAGAAGAAGTGTGACAACTAACACTCCTAGACGGTACGTTCTGCAGTGTTTGTCTATGTTTGTCTTTATCCAATGAAAAGGTTAAGCGAAAAGACAATATTTTCCTGTCGTTTGTCATTCAATCTGTGCAATTAGTAATTACATAACAATTTTATGTCTGCATTGATGTCGTTGACTTTTAGTGAGGTTCTCATAACATTTAGTAGGTAATGTTTAGATTGCGACAGAGTATTGCCAGTTCACGGTTACTCATTTTGCAAGTTATGTTATACCACAATGTGGCCATTGTAAAAATATTTTATTTTATTCTTCCTTACTATTAACATTTTTTATACAACTTAGGTGGCAGACAAGCACACGGCCCACCTGATAGTAAGTGGTTACCGTGACCTATGAACGTGTGCAACACCAGGGGAGTCACACCCGTGCTACCGACCCTGTAAGAACAGAGAGTTTCTGTGCCGTCAGTGCAGAAGACACAATCAGGACAAGCCTTTAGTCTTTCCACTGACAGCAGAAAAACTCTGCAGTGATCTCTGGCTACCCTACTCACCACCGCCGCCGGGAGCACAACAAGAGGTTATGATAGCAGCGGTATTCTGTAGGGTGGAGGTACTTCCCCAGTCGGACTGCTCAATTGGGACGGGAATACCGTCTAGTCCTACCTCCTACAAAACATTACTGAGGTTAACATTATAGAGGTGAGTGAAGATGGATGCTTATTACGATTACACGTGAAAATGTCTGAACGGATCTGAAGGAAACTTAACACAGAGCTATAATGAAGTCTGGAATACCACATTATGCTACCTTTATCTAGAGGGAATAGGATCATAGGTATGGGTCGCGGGAAGAGGAACAATAGGTATAAACGCAGGTGAATCCGCGGAAAGCAGCTAGTTCTTTCAGAATTTGAGAGTTATTTGTATTATAGACCGACCGTACGTAGCGAACGAGAGTCTTTATTTCGACAAAATGGCCGATGTTGCTTTTTCCTATGTCTGTTTGTTTGTCAGTTCCAGTCTAGAAAGCGCATTTCTTAACCGATTTTCACCAAAATTGGCACAACATGTTCTTTGATTCAAAACACAACTTTTGTCAACAACTTTTTTGATAGGAGGGAATAGGAGAGAAAAAGGCGATGTTTGCTGTAGCGATTTTTAAGAATATATTGTCATTATATTTTGATGAACCATCCAGGACTGTTTAAAAGAAGATTGGTACCAGATCAATTTGGCTAAGGGTGCTCACAAAGTCTACTGTTCACAGAACTACTATATAACATCTTACATCATATTGGAAACTCAATACATAAAGGAAACATAAATGAGAGCAGCAGCAATCTCGGAAACAACAAAGTAACCTTATCCTGTCTTAAAACAAACTAAATAACTGTAACGTGATACCAATTACGAACAAAGACCCACGCACACTGTTATTTCTGTCCGCTATGTATATTTTTCTTCATACATCAAAGGTCGGACGAAATCAATTCGAATTGCCATTGAATTGACATTTTTGGAACCTTTTGATTCGCTTGCGTTTTCGCTGTATCCATAAGAATAAGAATCTTTATTTCCTAGAATATGGTTGGTTACAGGTGATGGGGTGATTTAGGATATACAGCATATTCATGCAATTGTGGCGTGCAAATACTAAATCTCTATTTCCTACCAGATTTATTACATGCATTACCACCACACATTTGTAATTAGTAATTGCTTCATAGGCTAAGTTCTAACTCGTCTAAACTAAAATGCAATGTTTAAGCAAAAATACAGACAAAAAAGCAATCGCATTTTGCTAAGCCACCTTTAGGCCCGTCAACCTCACCTCCGGCAATCAATAATGGCCCACTGACGCCGTGAGTTTTAGTCGATTCGAGTCCGACATAATCTCTCCCACCGGCTCTTGCTAGTTGCATCCGCGGGCACTTTTTTCACGTAAAAAAACGTCCCATATTCCAGAACGTTAGTCAGCCCTAAATCTTGATTTTTCTGATCTCGAAATTTGACTGATTGTCAATGAACATTTAGCGGTTACCCATTCTAATGGCAACCGCACCTAGGTAGCTTAACCCACTGACTGGTTACCGAACAGTGAGCGTACCTGGCTACGAGCGCTTTTCGGTGAAAAATCTTCTTTAGTTAGGCTCAAAATCCAAACGGTTAAGCACATCTTATAAATAAAATTCCTTGAAGTACCTACTGTAAAATTTTCATAAAACTCCTTTAGATGATTATCAAATATTTTCTTCAGAGTTAGAAATCATAAATTTGAACTCCACCATATGAATTTCAAATTTATGATCTACTTTTTTGGTTGACTGCTTATAAGTTATTGCTTGATATTGAATATGGAAATATCGTCGATAGAATAACTATTAAAGAGTTAAATTTAAACTCCTAATTGATTACATCTCAAGTTTTGGAAGACGACTGACACAAATAAAAGAAGCAAATCAGCAGGCCTACTACGAAACATCTGCAGTTCACTTACACGAAATCGAATTCACTTCGATTCGGATGGAAAACCCTACCGTAAGTAGACACTTCGGTTTTCGGATTCACTTGGATTCGGATGAAAATCTCTACCGTAAGTAGTCACTTCAGTTTTCGGATTCACTTGGATTCGGATGAAAAACCCTACCGTAAGTAGTCACTTTGGTTTTCGGATTCACATGGATTCGGATGAAAAACCCTACCGTAAGTAGTCACTTCGGTTTTCGGATTCACTTGGATTCGGATGAAAAACCGTACCGTAAGAAAACTACATGGTTAAATGGTATACTAATCGTTCTTATTTCGTGGGGTCTAAAGTTTCAAATGATTCACGGAAGCTCCCTAGGTTCTGGGTTTCATTACATACAAAGGAACCGAGCCTTGGGTTCGCTTCAACTACTCTAAATTTGCCGTATTCGCTATGTCTTCTGACCTTCCAACCCAAACCCCGAGAGGAAACTATGTGTGTCTATAGTCTCGTCCGTCTATCAGCATATATACCGGCTTGCAAATGATGTTATTCTGTGTCCTGAAGATCTTGTAAAGCTCTTTATCATTACGTGGTTCATGTTATTGTTATTGATTGCTATTCTCATTGATATTTCATTCATAGTCATTCAATCACCTCTTCTACTTGAAAAGAAAACCATTATTATTTATTAACATTAAAGAATATTAGCAACCGAAATTACTAATATTCCTTTTAACCCCTAAGATAAATTGCTTGTGTTAGGAGTGGGTTCACGTCAGTAGTGTATTGGCCAAGATTCGAACCCTTTTTTTTTTACGTGCGCTAAATCCCCACGGATTCCTCCCCACCGGAGCCGGTGGAGGAGGTTATGTCGGACTCGAACTGACTAAAACGCACGCCGCCTGTGGGTCGCTTTGGTTGCCGAAATTCCAAAGCCAAGATTCGATCCCGGGACCTCTCGATCGTAAGGCCGACTCCTGAACAACTAAACTACCGACTCTTCAAATCAAACCCTCCTTTGGCCTTGCCGTAGTCGGGTTATTACTGTTATGTATCTAATAGTCGCAAAATCAGTGCAGTTGACCTAAGTAGGAATTTACATTGACCTTTAAGTGTGTTAAGTTTTGCATATTTCAGTCCTTGCATACATTTAGTCTAATAAATATGTCCGTTGCGTGTTCGGGACACGTGTACTGCGGTATTTCTACCATTTAGAATTCAAGTTCTATTTTCTATATCATACTAATTTTATAAATGTGATAGCTAAGGAAGATAGGTAGGACACGGCGGTATTTCCGCCCAATTGAGCAGTCCGACTGGGGAAGTACCTCCGCCCTATAGAATAACGCGGCTATAATAACTTCGTGTTGTGTTCCCAGCGGTGAGTAGGGTAGCCAGAGCTCACTGGGGAATTTGTGCTGTCAGTGGGAAGACTAAAGGCTTGTCCTGTTTTGTCTTCTACATTGACGGTACAGAAACTCTGTACTTACAGGGTTGCAAGCGACTGTGACTCCTCTGGAGTTACAAAGTCCACAGGCCACGGTAATCACTTTCCATCAGGTAGGCCGTGTGCTTGTCTACCACCTAAGTAGTATAAAAAAAAAGATATTTGTTAAATTTGTTAAGTTTGATAAACGGCTAAATCTGGTTAAAATTCACAGATCAAAGTCTAGTATATAAATGTGTTATCACATATCTACTTTTGACCGCGGTAGCCTAGTGGTATGGGTAATGGACTGCTGAGACGAGGTCTTGGGTTCGATCCCAGGTTTTACCATGGCACACACCAATGACTTTTCGATGCTTTTCGAAGTTATGTGTGTATTTATCGCAGGTTTATAAGTGCTTGGTTAATGGCAATAGGCTCGCCACCTATTACATTGGGACCTAAACATAAACTGGCGAAATGTGGGTGCTAGCACCTCTGCCTACCCCTTCGGGGATATAGGCGTGAGTTTATGTATGTATGTATGTAATGTCAATACTTTAAACTGTCAATGTGTGCATGTCATGGTTTGGATGTGTTTGTCAACTTATACCGAAATTGTGTCGTTGAAATAACAGTTGCTGCCTCTAGATATAGTTTGTATATATATAGTCTAAGCGCTAAACTCACTAGCCGATTAGAATACAGCCGTACAATACCGCGTTGGCGGTGTTCGAGGCCGGCGGCCACGTGTGCGCTACCGACTACCAGCTTAGTATTATAATAGAACATGACTTGTAACTAACCGCTAATCTATCCATATGCAGTTTTCTATTGAATGCGCCTCAAATTAGTCCCCCATGACGCGATGATTCAATTCTTGTGCTCGTTTCTGTCAGCTATATTTTAACAAATTTGTTTTACTATATATATGTGGTTTATGACAGTGCATACTTAATTTTTTTTTATTTTTTTTTTATTTTTTTTCCTTATGTTACTACCATTACAGGTTGCTCCAATGCGGCAGTTTGCAAATTGTACATTGTAAATCTTAACCTATTCTACTAACTATAACTTATAACTAATTCTAACTATTCTATAACTTATAACTAATGACATACAAAGATGCCCTTGTGAACTCACTCAGAGAACCCGCAAACATGTCCACTATTTCGGATATCATATTGAGGACCGTAACGGAAATGAAACATATACTATATGTTTCATTTCCGTTACGGTAATGTTACGGCATAATCTGTGTGGTGACGATGAAAAAAAAACAAGTATCGCCACCACAACACATCCGAACGGTGTCGTAAGAGGCAGCTACGAGAGATGGAAAACTCGAAATAAAACTCTGTACCAACCCGTCTGGCCAGTGCCGCGTGGAAACAGTAGGCCAAAGCCTTCCAATATTGGGAGAGGCCTATGTCCAACAGTGGGCTGAGATAGGCTAATTGATTGTTGAACCCGTAGCGGTGGTAACATTTCCAAAAATTGCAAATAAAACCCACATCGAAATTGATGTTGGTGTTATTTGCAATTTTTTGGTTTGTCGCCTCAGCCTCTGCGTTAATGACTAATGATCACTCAACAAAAGTTGTAGTAAGTATACAAGGTAGAGACAGAGGACCAAAACTGTACAGTCTGTAGGCCATCACATTCCGAGGATGTTGACAAGGCCTCTGAGACTTGAGTTCACCAATGGAAATCCAGTTGACAAAACTCATTCAGTCGAAAAATAATTGAAATTCATTGAGTGAAATAATAATTAACGCAGTTTAAATCGAATTAAACGGGTCTCAACAGTGAAATCCAACCCAAGGGTAAGGGCTGGTCTGCCCAACCGACTCCTA
Organism: Eilema griseolum; assembly: GCA_963662185.1. Classification (NCBI taxonomy): domain Eukaryota; kingdom Metazoa; phylum Arthropoda; class Insecta; order Lepidoptera; family Erebidae; genus Eilema; species Eilema griseolum. The sequence continues at coordinate 7,926,599 of OY759256.1, read as the reverse complement.
TTTCGTGGGACCAAGGACCAATAAACAAAGCAAAATGTGGGTACTATACACCTCACCAATTTACCCCTTCAGATATTTATAGTCCGTATATGTATACGAGGGCTGCTACTTATGTATGCGGAATAGAAAAAATAAACAAATGTATATGGCTCAATATGCTTTTATTGTTTTTCAAAGTATTCTCCACTATGATCGATGCACTTTTGCATTCGATAAAACCAATTTTTAAAACACTTTTTCCACTCTGATTGAGGTATCTCCAAAACGTGCTGTTTGAACGCGTCTACGGCATCTTCACGGGTCGAAAATCGTTGACCACGTAATTTATTCTTTACATTTGGGAATAAATAGAAATCATTGGGAGGCAAATCAGGGCTGTACGGTGGATGACCCAATAATTCTATTTTTTGACCATCCAAAAATGTAGTTGTTTCCTGAGATGTATGACAGCTGGCATTGTCATGGTGAAGTATGATTCTGCGTCGCTTGTTGTTTTTGCGTATTTCTTCAAATACTTCTGGCAAACAAATGGTCGTGTACCACTCCGAATTAACCGTTCTGCGATTCTCCAGTGGTATTGTAGCCACATGGCCATTAATACCAAAAAAGCAGGCCACCATTTGCTTTACAGTGCTTTTTGCACGAGCCACTTTCGTAGGGTTTGGCTCATTTTGAAACACCCAAACTGTTGATTGTTGTTTAGTTTCGGGATCGTACGCGTAGATCCAGGATTCGTCACCTGTGTAGATATTATAAACAGATTTTGAGTCGCCTCCGTTGAATTTTTTCAAGGTTTTCTTGCACCATTCGACGCGAGCATCTTTTTGATCCTCAGTTAAGTTGTGCGACGCGAACAAATTTTTTTTACAGACAAATGTTCATGTAATATCCTATGAATGCTCGTCATACATATGCCCAGAATGGCCTCTATCTCGCGATACGTAACATGGCGGTCTTGCATTATTAGTTTTCGCACAGCTTCAATATTTTGTGGCACAACCACCGATTTCGGGCGACCTTCTTTAACTTCGTCCGTGAGCTTACTCCGCCCGCGATTAAACTCACTAAACCAGTGATACACAGTCGTTTTTGATGGAGCTTCACCACCAAAAGTCGAAGTTAATTGATCTACGCACTGTTGTTGCGTTAAACCACGTCGAAAATCGTAATAAATCATAGCACGAATATTTTCACGAGTGAGTTCCATTTTTTCAGCGATATGACATTTTAAACCCAACAAAAACAAAACACTAACGTATATAAGAAAAAAAATATTAGCGGCCAGTATTTAAAAAAAGAACGAATATGTGCATGGAGGTCAGACATTGCGTTTAAAATTATTGGAATCCCAGATTCCGCATACATAAGTAGCAGCCTATGTACATATGTATCTAAATTGAATCCGCATGATGACGTAATGGAGACAGTACCTCATTTTTATCGAGAATCTATACAGCTCACTCATGTCAGTTCGAAGCTTCCCATATCCGTATCTAACTGTTATGTGAAGACATGAAACATGTCGTTTCTTTTATTAGTTCCTTAAACTAATATATATCCTCCATAAAACAATACACGATGGTAATAACGTCATGATTTATGTTAGCCTGTACGGTTCACACTTGACAGGATTCCTAGCAATGCAATAGGATATTTCAGTTTATAGACTTCACGTTGAGAAACTGAAAATTATGTGTGAAGCTTCTCGTTCATGTCTCAAAAGCGGATACTTAAAATACGTTTTGTTCTACGACTCTTTGCCGGTATGAATACACATAATTACTTCTAAATGTAGCTATGGTATAAGATAGAGTTATTCCTAGTACAGTCTAAACTGAGCTAATGTGTACGTTTTTACAAAGGGTCGGGTGTCTTCTCGGTAAGGAGTGAGAAAATCGAAAAAAAGCCGGTCAAGTGCGAGTCGGGCTCGCGCTCCAATGATTTCGTAACTTAAGCTGACTAAAACCGCAATAAATTTTAATTGCGTTGACTTATAAGTTTGATTTTTGCACAGTTTCAAGATGTACGCAGTATGTATAGCAGGTTTATAAGTGCCCGGTTAATGGCAATAGGCTCGCCACCATTGGGACCTAAACATAAACTGGCTAAATATGGGTGCTAGCACCTTTGCCTACCCCTTCGGGGATATAGGCGTGAGTTTATGTTATGTTATGTTCAAGATGTTATAGACCTGAGTATGTAGTATGAATTTCAACTTATTCTTCCACGCATTCTTGAAATAAAGGTCTTGACAGACATACGGACGACGTAATTATCTTATAAGGGTTCGGTTTTTTTCCTTTTACGGTACGGAACCTTAAATAGCGGGCTCTTATCTCAAACTGTACGAAATATGACATATTTTGAGAAAATTATATTTTTAATTAACCTTACTTTTCTAGTGCCTTCTTTTACCACTTTATTTAGTCTGAAAGAGATTATATTGAGTAATAACACCGCCATTTGTAAAATAATCTGTAAAATAATTATAATATATTGAAAACTAGCACCGCGCCGCGGTTTCACCCGCGTAAATCCTGATCCCATGGGAATATCTGGATAAAAAGTAGCCTATGTTAGTCACGAAGAATGAAGCTTTCTAATGAAAAAAGAATTATTAAAATCGGTCCAGTACTTTTTGAGTTTATTCGTTACATACAAAAATACAAATCTTTCATCTTCATAATATTAGTATAGAAGACACTTCGTATTTTTCCACTATATATTTTATTTTTCACCTCAAGGCATTCTATTCATTCTGAAAAATAAAATATAATGTCTTATTCAATGTGTATGTATTAACAGTCTAATTATAATATATTTCTCCACAATCAACTATGTAATTATAATTTAATGCTAATCACGTCTGTCTTTTCCAGTCGGGGTTTTGGGCTAAGGCTTTACGAGCCGACTCCAATATCCGTTAGAATAATAAAGCTAGGATGATGAAGACGAGTCTCGCAGATTTACGCGTCCATTTACACGTCAGAGTATTTTCAGGACTCAAAGCACTCCAAGGCCCTTTTATAGTCATAGCCTGAGTACATAATCTCCTTGATTAAAGTAATAAATTTTCGTCTTAACTTGATTATGGTGGATTATATATCTCTGGGAAATTCGGCGTTCACATTTGCTGGTCCTGCATAATCAGTATGATTTCAAACTAACATTTCAATCTCAATTATTCAAAGTTCGCATTTCGGAGATTAAAATCTGCTCTTCTGCTCTTCTTTTTGTAGTTTGTTTTGACTTTTATGAGAGCACCTGATCACAAAACCCCGAGAGAAAGGCCTGTACCAATATTTTTTGTATTGCGTTGTAACAAATACGGTTCCCTGTTAAGTACAATCGTTGTTCCCAAGCAGTTTGACCATATTGGATAATTACTTACGGATAATAATTTAGTTTGGTCTGGAGTACTGTAACGTTTGTTCCGGTTAGAAAATATAGCAACCAAAAACAAAACCATTAATACTTTATAAAAAAAAGAATGGAAAGCATAAATGTTCTGCATCGTTTAAAACATTTGAATATGTGGTCACGTGACTAATTTATTATCGAAAGTGAGTATTTTTGGCAAGTAAATGTAAAACGTAACAATTTCATATAGAAGATGCATACAAAACATGTTTTTTGTCGTTTAGATATTTTTATGTAGAGACATGTGACCAATTTTCTATGTGGAAATTTAGACAGGGCAAATTATTTTAATAATGTGTATTAATAGAAGTAATCAAATATTTTGGAAATAACATCCACCATTCGGCTCTCGGTTCACGGTTTCCACTTAGGGCTCGTTTGCATGGTGGAGCTGGCGGTGCGAAGGCTTAGAGCCAAGAAGAGCACCGCCCCGGGACCCGACGGCATTCCAGGCCGCGCGTGGGTCCTAGCTCTGGGAGAAGACGGTCTCGAACCCCGACTGAGAGGGTTCCTCAGCGCATGCTTGGAGCGGGGCCAGTTTCCGAAGATGTGGAAGACGGGGAAACTGGTCCTCATCCGAAAGGAGGGTCGCCCGGCGGACGAACCGTCCGGCTACCGGCCCATTGTGTTGCTCGACGAGGTGGGCAAGCTCTTTGAAAGAGTTATTGCGAAGCGCCTCGTCGAGCACCTCTCTGGTAGGGGGCCGGACCTGGCGGATGCCCAATATGGCTTCCGCCGGTGGCGGTCCACCGTGGATGCCATCATGCGCGTGAGGACTTTGGCGGAGGAGGCAGTCGCCCGGGGCGAGGTGACGTTGGCGGTGTCCTTGGACATCTCCAACGCGTTCAACACCTTGCCCTGGAGTTGCATCAGGGAGGCACTCGTGTACCACGGTGTGCCTCTCTACCTCCGCCGATAGTCGGGGCGTACCTGACGGAGAGAGCCGTCATCTACCCAAGTGCGACAGCGTCGGTCGGCGTGAGATGTCGTGCGGTGTTCCACAGGGATCGGTTCTTGGACCGCTCCTGTGGAACATCGGATACGATTGGGTGCTTCGCGGTGAGCTCGCGGACGGCGCCGCCGTCACGTGCTCTGCGGACGACACGCTAGTGACGGCGAGCGGGGCTACATACCGCGAAGCGACCCTGAGGGCCACGACTGCGGTTGCTCAAGTCGTGGAACGGATCCGGCGGCTGGGCCTTGAGGTGGCTCTGCATAAATCCGAGGCCATGTTCTTTCATGGACCTCGGCGCACGCCACCACCTGGTTCCAGTCTCACAGTGGGAGGCACTCTCATCGGCATCAAGCCCCAGATGAAATATCTGGGGCTCGTGCTCGACGGCCGGTGGGACTTCGGGAAGCACTTCCGAAGTCTGGGCCCCAAATTGGTGGGCACAGCCCACGCTCTGGCGCGGCTACTGCCTAACCTGAGGGGCCCGGAGGACTCCTGCAGGAGACTCTACGCGGGTGTCGTGCGGTCCATGGCCGTGTACGGGTGTCCCGTGTGGGCGGACACCCTGAATGATCGGCACATGCCCCTGCTGCAGCGTCCGCAGCAGAAGTTGGCGTGCCGCATCATAAGGGGGTACCGCACGATATCCTTCAACGCGGCGAGTCTCCTCGCCGGATCGCCACCATGGATCCTGGAAGCGAGATCCCTTTCGGCGCTATACCGGTTCCGAAAGGCGGCGCGGGAGCGGGGTCACGATCCCGAGCCCGAAGAAATTCGGGCCGTGAGATCCCGGCTCCACAGGGAAATGGTGGCGGAATGGGAGCTACGACTTGGGCGACCAGGCGCAGGGCGCGCCGTTGTAGCGGCGGTAAGACCCATCATGGGGGAGTGGCTAGAGAGGCCACACGGCAGCCTCTCGTACCGTCTGACGCAGATGATCACCGAGCACGGGTGCTTCGGAAAGTATCTGCGTCGGATGGAGAAAGAGCCAACGTCCGAGTGCCATCACTGCGACGCGAGCGAGGACTCAGGTCCGCACACGCTCACCGAGTGTCCGGCGTGGGAGACGCCGAGGCGGGAGCTTGTGGCGGCCCTGGGAGTGAGAGTTCTCACGCTCTCCACCTTGCTCGCGGCGATGGTCCGCTGCGCGGATGCGTGGGCGGCCGGCGCCTCCTTCTGCGAGCAAGTAATGCTCGTGAAGGAGGAGGCGGGGCGGGAGTGGCAGCGGGAGCGACGAAGGATCGCAAGCCAAGCTGCCCGCGTACGAAGGCAACTCGGGCGTCGGAGGTCGATGAACGACCTCCGCCCCCCATGAGCGCCGGCCTGGGGGTGACAGGTGGAGCCGCCTGTCACCCTGGCAGAAGCAGGCCGCGGCGGTGGCGTGCCCAGCGCGCCTCCCCGTTTCCGGGATCGAGTTGGGGACTCTTTAGTCCCCACACTCGAGACGAGGGCCAGATCGCGAGAGATGGCCCTGGGTCGGGGTGCGAGGGATATGCCTGTCAACCTCACCTTCGGCAACCAAAACGACCCACAGGCGGCGTGCGTTTTAGTCGGTTCGAGTCCGACATAACCTCCTCCACCGGCTCCGGTGGGGAGGTATCCGTGGGGATTTTGCGCACGTAAAAAAAAAAAGGGCTCGTTTGCAGTAATTTCGGCAGATGTGGTCAGCACATTTTCACTTCACTTTTCAACAATAATGTTGAGTTTGTCCTCTCATTATGAGGAAAATTTAATCCCCGTAGTCCCTCTAGTGGGACGCACTGGTGGGACCAGGGGTAAATGCGGTATAGGTGTGAACTATATTTCAGTGGGACAACGGGGAGAAAGAATTCCCCGAACTGCCCACCAGTGGGTCGAACTGTCGAACGTCCTGTAAGAAACCCTTGGTATGCGAGTAATACTCGTAATTGTAGATAGTATTATCGAACTCTTTATCTAATCATTTATGAATAAGCTCTTTAAAAGAAATAACCATCCTGAAATATATAACAAGAACCAGCAAAATAACTTGGCACAGTGTTTGTCAACCACACAACACAACACACCACGTAGTTCATAAAAAAAACATATTTTTAGAAAAGTGACGGAGCGAGCTACAAGACAATTTTGGAGGTTCCATTACGCCCTAATATCGTATTACGAATATGGAGCACGCCATGTTAGTAAATGTGAAAGCTTGTAGACATTACGTTAGGTAGTTGATTTACAATACGGCAATATGATATTGTACAACAAGTTGGAAATTAATAGGCACTTATAAAATGTTGTTCCTAAATGCCGCGTGGTTCCCGGCAGAGTAGAATTTGGACCACCCCATCTCTTCCCCTGAGGTGTCGTACAAGACGACTATGGGATAGGGCTGTTAAACATCAGACAGATATATACCAGCCCAGAATCAGCCTCAGATGCATGAGGCAACAATAGTGCCAAAGACGGCAATAGGTTCACCCCTTATTACGTCGGACCGAATTCAATGATTGGGTGAAATGTGGGTGTTAGTTCACCTCTGCCTAACCCTCCGGGAATAAAAGCGTGATTATATGTATGTATGTATGTTTCTTTATAATTATTTATACACTTGAAAAGTACTCCGTTCCACCACCGTAGCTCCAAGGTGGTTATATAGGAGAATCTGGAGCAATCAAAGGGTGACTTGATAGTTCAGCGGTCGGACCATTCCCCCTGTAAGGGACTGGTCGTGGGTTCATGTCCCGCCTGAGTTGCTTCACTTTTTCCTATTTTGATCGTACTTGAAAAATATACCACTTTTATTGGTACTTGAGGGAAAGCAGACTCTAACACCACCTAGGGAAAGCAGACTCTAACACCACCTACAAAATACAAACTTCCTGTGTTCCGTAGCATCCCAATTTCACAATTTCACGAAAGCCGAACTAAAGCTAAATGCTAGTAAATCGATCCAATAATAACAAACTATACAAACCTACCGTAACTGCCGTGTTTCAAGCCTCATTAAAATTAAATTCCCCTAAGGTTTCTGCCAACACCATGAAGTCTCAAGGTTGTTCATCACACACAGTAGACCACTGAAATAGCTGTAATTTCCTATTCAAGTGGTACACATGCAAGTGAGGCGCGGCGCTAGTGTCAGAGCGACCTTGGTTACGTAACTGTACAATACAGAAGCTTGAGTGTGGTCCAAGGACAGCCGGTCGCGATCTATTCATTGCCATTGATGGGCATTTGTAGGTGTTTTATTGGCGTTTTAATGAATTTCTGTTTTATTGCTCTTGTTTTACATTGCGCCATAATAGAGTTATATCAGTTTCCTGGACTTATTTAGTTAATTTTATGACCAGAACTAAAGTTTCATTCATTTTCACATGTTGTGTGTGACTTACGTGGTAATAATAGGTTAGGACAATTTCACTAATGTTATTTGCCTGTAGGCATTTTGCCTGTAAGTCTTTTATGTATAACCACAGAATAAATAATAATACTATGTAGTTTTACCACAAAATTAACATTATGAAGTGGGATCTTCATTCATCCGCAATAATAGATATCTACAGAACACCTTCCAGGCGGCGTATTTCTATGCTAGAACTCCAGTATAGATCCTAAACCTTTTAATCCTATACGTATATGTAGCGAAAGAACGTGCGGGAGCGGGGACTGGACCCTGTGCCTCGAGAAATCAACGCCGGGAAGTCCCAGCTCTACTGGACCATTGTGGTGAAGTGGAAGGAGCGACTTGGGTAACTAAGTGCAGGGTACGTTATGGCGGCGGAAAGGCTATCATGGAGCACTGGCTTGAGAGGTGAAACGTTATGGCTGACAGGAGATAAGGTGTCAGATCGGGAAGGAGTCAACGTCTGAGTGACGTCACTGCGATGCGAGCAAAACTCAGGGCTGTCCACCTTGGGAGACGGCGAGGTGCACCCTCGTAGTTGTCCTTGGTGTGAGAGTCTTCTCGCTCGGTGCCATACTCACAGCCATGGTGCGGAGTGCGGGCACATTTTCCATCAGGTACGCAGTGTGTCTGCCACCTGAGTGATAATAAATATTACATCATGGTATAAGCCAGTGGCTACAGGTGGCTTTGTTATTTTCTGTTGAATGATTTGATGGTATTAGTTGACGTCTACAAATTCCGCGTACAACAAATATTACTCATGCCGTGAACTAAATACCTCATTGTTCAGTTGACAAGGTCCCACAAAGTCAACATTACGTAATAGGTACCTGACTTAGCACAATAAAATTTTAAGCACGATTTCCAGGAAATGGTTTAGGCTGTGGTCAGGACTTCGATTCTACTAAAACAAAACCACCGTAATACCACGTAGATACACTGCTAAAAAATCCATTTAATTTTAGATTTTATGTCAATGTGGTTAAAGCTCAAAATTAATAGGCTTTTTGCAGAGAAAATGAAAAAGTGTAATGAAACTTTTATTTAATTTTGGACTTTAACGTTATGGGAATAAAGTTAAAAGTTAATGTCATTTTACACATTAAATTTAGTCTGTGGTATTGCAGTGGTTTTGCTTCATTAGAATCGAGGGCCAGTAAACCTGTTCATCAGTCTTTTATGGTACACTCTGGTCAGGAGACATTTCCAAGACACTTACGAATTCCCATTTGCGTCTAAATTTCAAATTTGCAAAAGGGTCGGCAGCGCGAGTGTGATGGGTCGGCAGCGCGAGTGTGACACTCCTGGTGTTGCACGAGTCCATAGGCCACGGTAACCACTTCCCATCAGGTGGGCCGTGTGCTTGTCTGCCACCTAAGTGGTATAAAAAAAAAGTTTTTCTCTGGTTTATCGATTGGCAGGTATATCACCTTTTCCGGAAGCGACCGCCGTCCAACCTTCTAATCTTGAAAAAAGTCTGCGCCAGAAACTCGTTCATTGTTTGACAGGTGCACAGACTTCCAAATAAGGATAGATGGATTTTTAGTCTTTTGGTGCCACTTTAAATAATTTAGTGTACATTTCCTTCAAGTATAGGGTTTATTTTAATCAAATTAATTAAATAGCTTGTAGCTGTCCGCTACTAGCCATATATTTCTTCCAATATACGGCAAAGCATCCAGTCCATTTCACCTTTTACCATTAGTTATTTGTTTATTACGAGTTAATAATATAATTGCTACTATCTACATTATTTAATTGTATTACCTTTATGTGATTACACAGGTACTGTTTACTTATTAGGTACGCGTCACGGTAGAACGAACTTGGTGAAGGTTAGAGGCAATCAATTACAAAGAGCGGAAATCTAATCATGTGACAAGAACGACCATTGAAGCGTCATGATGGTCCAAAATGCGTTTCAAATATTGTCACTTATTTTTTTATATCCGAATATGATAACAGAAAATGGAAATATCGAGATCTACCTCCAGACGGTGTTTACTAAATACGTAAACATTTAGAATCGATTACACAAGTAGTTGGGGTGTGCGCTAAGAGGCTCTACTCATGCACCCCATCACCTTCTGTTATAATTGCTTTCTCTGTCACAAATTAAACTGTTAGTGTGCATGCGAACTATTAGCCGTGAGCTATTCAGTAAAGGTATGAAGCAGAATCAAAGCAAAATGCTACGTATTAATATGATCATAGAACAAAATTACGTCGATTTTGCGTTGATTGTGCTTCACGTCTTATGACTTTTCTGTATAATTGCCACTTCGACTACTTCAGGGAGACAAGCGAAGCGTAACCTGAAAGAACACATTAATGATATAGTTTTTAATCCACCTCATGACCGATTCCCAAAGTTTATCTGTCCGCTCCGCTCATCACCGCTATAATGGAAACACGCCCTTGCCCTTGTTGTACGTTTTGAAGCTTGACCGTAAATTAAGCAAGGATTACAGCTTGTTTAATTATGATAAGGGAACGCTTTAAATTTTCTTTAAAAAGTTTTAAAAAGGCGTAACTTAAATTTTTTTTGCATTCATTTTTGAATTTTGATACTCTGTAACTTAGTACGATAAACGTCCACAGGCTTTGAGAAAGTTTCGTTTGCTTTCCTTTTATGTCTTTTATCTTTAGTGAGTAAAGTATACTGTACAGCTTTTTATACAATAATGTTTACAGGAATTAACGCGATCATAGTATAGGAACCATTGATTTCGACCAGATTACGCAGGCCAAGTTACTCTTATTTGTAACTTGATTTCGATTCGACTTTTGTATTATAATTTTTCGTGTAAAACTGATTTGACAATAAATTGTTACTTGATAATGACCTCTTAATATCTTAGGTAGTGTTGGAGGCTGAAAGTGCTCATACCCAGTTCAAGTTCAGGGTCTGCTAAAACATTTAGTACCTCTTAATTGTCTACACACATCAGTCCAGCAAATAAAACGTTTGTTTCTCTGTCTACAAACCAATAAAATAGTTTTTTAGTGTTATCGTTTTAAAACACGCAAAGCATCCATACAAAAAGAAAGTCTAGAAATGTTGGTGAATAGTTTTCAATGACTAGATATTAGTTTAATGTGCTATTGTGTTCAAGTATTACTTAATCCTTCAAATAGTATTTTTAGTAGAAGTCTGTTCAAATGAATAGGAAATACTAGGAATAAATGCTGTATTTATTAAACTTAACCTTAACTTATTTGTTTTGGCCTCGGACGCATCTGGACGAATGCAAAGAGATAAAAGATGGTTATGCCCGCCATGGCACCAAAAATAAACAACAAACTTCCCAAAAACATAAAAGAGGCAAACGTCCTAAACAGGCACTAAGAAAGCTACTGAACGAAAAATGTTATGACGTAAAATACTTCCTCCAAGATAAATTGTAATTTATTATTAATTTAAATTCAATACATTATTTAAATTCTTTGACATGAGCATGTGACATAATATACTAATTGTGATTATTATTTTAATTGACCTAGTCGACATTTACTATAATTATAACAATCTCCTTATTTTCTTTTCACATTATTCAATTTCTGACATTAATTCAATAATTTTATTTATTAATGCAATTAAAATATTATGAATGCTCTCTAATTGAAATGTTGCATGTATAGACAATACCTAAATATTTGCGCACCTTGAAGAGGTTGTAATACAGCGGACCTATACATTTAATTTAAGTGTTTCAAGCGGCTCACTTAGATTACTTGCGTCTTACCTCACTGACAGAATTCAAAAAGTTAACGTTAATGGCACTAACTCTTCTGGTGCCCCATTAGTTATGGGAGTACCCCAGGGCTCGATATTAGGACCCCTTCTATTCTTGATTTATGTTAATGATCTTCCTTATTTTGCTACAAATTTTTGTGAAATTGTATTATTTGCTGATGATACATCATTAATGTTTAAGACTGATAGACATAAAATAGTACTTGACGAAGTAAATAATGCCCTTTCTGAAATATTGCATTGGTTTACAAGTAACAACTTGCTGCTCAATGCGAAGAAAACTAAATGTGTAAAGTTTACTATGCCTAATGTAAGACGAGACAGATATTAATATTAAAATGAATAATGAATCTGTCCAAATAATCAATACCACAGTTTTTCTTGGAATAACTTTAGATAGTAAACTGCAATGGGGCTCTCATATCAAGGCCTTGGCAGGAAGACTTAGCTCAGCTGCCTATGCGGTTAGAAAGATAAGGTCACTGACTGATGAGGAAACTGCACGATTAGTTTATTTTAGTTACTTCCATAGCGTTATGTCATACGGTCTGCTGCTGTGGGGCTCGGCTGCCGATATTGAGACTATATTTGTACTACAGAAACGAGCGATACGAGCGATCTATAGCCTCAGACCCCGTGACTCGCTAAAAGATGTTTTCAAAGAAATTAATATTTTAACAGTTGCTTCTCAATACATTTATGATAATATCATATATGTACGTAAAAAACTAAATATTTTCGAAAAACTATCTGTTGTACACAATTTTAATACGAGAGGCAAGAATAAGCTAGTTATGCCTAAACTTAGGCTTCACAAGGTTGGTGATTCATTTGTAGGAAGCAGCATAAAAATATTTAATAAAATTCCTCAGGATTTGATTAATATGCCGATAAATAAATTTAAATTAGAAGTGAAAAAAACTTTAATGAGTAAAGGTTATTATAAAGTGGATGAGTATCTTAATGATATCAATGCGTGGTCAACATAAGTCTCTTGCTTGCTCGCACAAAATAAATTGTAAACTACAGCAAATTAAAAAAAAAAAAGATAAATAATCTAGTTCTAATATAGTTCGCTGAGTTTCTTGCTGGTATCTTCTCAGTAGAACTAACCTACCGAACCAGCGAAAGAATCATTTTCCAATGGTTTATTTGTACATTATTTAATATTTTAATATTATTTCTTGACATACTCAATTGTATAATTTTGACGTTCATATGTGCTCTTTGTGTGCCTAAACTGAATAAATGAAATTGATTCTTTGATTCTTTGATTGATTCTTAAAGAAAATGTATCTTTTACAAGCTTTCTGTAACCTGTGTTATGCAAATAAATTATTTAATTTGATTTGTTTTGATAAAACCCATTGTGGTTTCAGCCAAGCGGCGAATTAATTGTACTGTACGTATACTAACGTCTTCTTCACATTCCCGAAAGGTTAGATTCGCCACATATCATCACATACGTAGGACCAGCAGCGTATGTATGTAAATGTGCCCTATTTCTGTCTAGAGTACATACTCGTAAAGTTAACGAAATTGATCCGACAGCGTAAATAATATACAAGGAAGTCTTTGTATATTATTTACGCTGGACTTCCTTGCCGAATTCCAAGTATTCGATGACAGGAATAGATTACCGTAATTGAGGAAATGTGTCAATCCTGAATGTCTAAGTTTATAAATTATTCTCGAAGTCCCTTCTCGAAGTTACACACGCAACAGACGGAATCCTATAAATAATAGATTCTCCCTTTGTGTTTCATAACTTTATGTCAGTATCTCATCAATAATATTACATCTCGACAAAGGAGTCTTGCATTCAATTTAAGGAAAAGAAAAAATAAATATCAACAATCGCAACAACAAAAATGAACCCAGTAATTGCAAGAATATCCTGGCCATTACAAAACCTACTACGTGAGCTGGAGAAACTAGATTCAATCAATCAATTAGTCTATCGCAGTCCACTGGTGGACATAGGCCTCTCCCCATGTTTTCGAGGCTTTGGACTTCTGTACCCATGCTGGCCAAACCCTGTACCAAGGGTTTTATTTTGAGTTTTCCTTCTCTCGTAATGATATCGTCTGCCTATTGTTCCGTTAGTCGCCTCTTACGATGACCCTTCGGATGAGATGAGGTGGTGATAGTTGTATTCTTTCTCCGACATCACACGCATTAGATTAGGAGATTACTAGTAAATTTGATTCCTAATATTTCATTAATAAATCTATATTTTCAACCGTGTTCACGTACCTATAGAGTAATGAGAAAAAAAAATCATATCTTCCTATTAAAAACATCTACAGATAACTTTAAAAACTATTCCAGAACGGTCGATCGAAGTGTCATTGGGGTTTTTCCATTGGGGAATTCCCAGTAGCAACACGAAGTTTGGAATAAGTGCCTGGTGACGGAACCAGTTATTTACGTGGCGCTTATTACATGCGGCACCCCTTATTACGTCGCACTCGTATGGCGCCCCATATCATGTAGACACGGAATTGAAAGCAATTAACGTAAGGTTTGTTTTAAGCCCTTTGGTTTGGCGTTATACCAGTACCGGTTTTAATAAAAATGACTGATTAATTTATGAAAAAACCCATGTCCAATATAGGCGGTGAGTAGGATAGCCAGAGCTCACTGGAAAGATTTTGTACTGTCAGTGGGAAGACCAAAAGCTTGTCCAGCTTTGTCTTTTATAGTGATGGCACAGAAACTCTTGTTTACAGGGTTGGCAGCACGAGTGTGACTACCTTGGCGTAACACACGTCCATAGGCCACGGTAACCGCTTTCCATCAGTGTGCTTTTCTGCCAACCAAGGGGTATAAAAAATGGCTTTTTCGTAGCTCATCTTCACATTTCAAAATTAATATGGCCATTGTTCAAAAATAAAATGCTTACCATAGGAATTGAGACTTCCAACCACAAATTTCCATAGAGCGCATATATCTATATATATAAAAGAAAGTCGTGTTAGTTACACTATTTATAACTCAAGAACGGCTGTACCGATTTAGCTGAAAATTGGTGGGAATGTACACACATCAACAAAGTCTAGGGAACAAGGACATTTCTAGTTTTTATTTAAAAACCCTTTCTTGTAATAGTGAGTGTTTTATATCAATAGAAGGGTATTTTTATACCGTTTTTAATTTTAATTTTAATAAAAACATTTTCATACCAAATTTTTTTTTTTTTAAGAAAGAATTGAATAGTGCCAATATTGAGTATTACAACCTTCTATGATTAGGCACAAAAATAACGAGGTAGTAAGAAATACAGTAATTAACCGTACTTTAAACGTTTTTAATAATCTGTAGGACCTCCTAAAGCATTAGCAACAACGGCGTGGCATACTTAGTATGAGATTGTCAATCATCGTCTGTGGAATATGGCTCCATACACTGCGAAGGTGTAAAAAAAGTTGTTCTTCAGTGTTCAGATTTTCCAAAGAATCACTGAAAGCTCTTCTCCCAAGCAAATCCCAGGCATGCTCTATGGAATTGAGGTCGGCAGACTGAGCAGGCCATTCCAACGTCGTCATATTGTGCTCGCTTAACGCATTGACCACTACCTTCGCGGTGTGTGACCGTGCATTATCTTGCATGAACATAAAATCTTGACCGAACTGCTGTCGATGAGGGATTACCATGGGGTGTATAACCTCCTGAATGTATTGGTTTGCATTCAAATTGCCCCGTATCCAAACGAGGTCGGTCCTTCCACCAAGGCGAATTCCAGCCCATACCATGATTGTTCCACCTTGGTAAGGATGAACTTCTTGCGGATTCTGGAGATGACTCCGACGTCCAGGAACTCGCCATATGCGCACTCTTCTCGAATCAGGATGAAAACCGAAGCAAGATTCGTCGGAAAACAGAACCCGTGCCCATTGATGGTCGGTCCACTGTAAATGTGCATTAGCCCACAATAAGCGACGACCTCGATTTCCACGTCGAAGAGCTGGAACCCTAAGCGGTCTGCGAGCATAAAGATTGGCTTCGTGTAGTCTTGTTCTGACAGTTTGATCGCTAATAACCACTTGATGCTGAGACTGGAGGCCTGCGACCAACTGACGAGCAGTAATCGTGGGTTGCCGCCTTGCGGAATTTTGCAAGAAACGATCTTGTCGCTGGGTAGTAACCCTATTTCGTCCCCTGTGACGATCGGCAACATCCCCTGTAGACCTGTAGCGTGCCCATAATCTGCAAATTACGCTTGGTTGGGTGTTGACAGCATCCGCTACGTCGCGTTGAGTTCGTCCAGCTTGCAGCATACCAACAGCCCTTAACATCTCTTCGCGACTTAAATGACGACGTGACATGATGAATACAGTCACAAAAAAGCACAAACCATACGTAAAAGACGTATTATTGATAATAAACGTTATTTACAATCAAAGAAAATAATTTTTATTTTGCCTCAAAGAAACTGCACAATCAAACACTTTTAAAAGTTTTCCCTCCATATTCGAAACTCATTACTTATTTAAATTTATTTTTAAATTTCGAACAACTCTGTAATCTACTTTATTCTATTTTTATTTATTTGCTGCCAGTTATTTGCAAAACAAGATTTAAACGAAAAAAAATAATTGGGGTCATCTTGTTCCCTAGACTTTGTTGAGGTGTTTAGTTTAGTACCAGGAGATGGACATAGGATACTTTTCATCCCGTCCGTAACGGGATCAGAAATCTTTGCGGGCAGAGCCACGGGCAACAGCTAGTATAGGTTATATAAGTCTTCAAATAAATGTTGAACATTTACTGGGTCGGCGATCTAAAGTAGGCAGATGATGCTGCACCAACAGCTACGTTTCACGAATGACGATGGTGTGTGTACCTACATTGATTACTTCATATAGCTATAGTCAGAATCCAACGACAAAATAATAAAATTCTTAAAAAGTTGTCCACATTACATGCAAGTTCAACATACCTACATACATACAAACCATGCAACTTCTTTCGTCAATTACTTTCTTTTTGCATTATACTGGTATCTATTTACATACTGAATTAAACCGGCGCAAAATTTAAATTTTAATGACCGATAGAGACTCATTTCTTATTCATTTTTTGTTGCTCAGGACCTTAAACAACCTCAAAATGGCTTGTGACCTCTAGACAGACTCACTTTGAAATACACAGCGAATAAAGTATTAAACTTTATTGTAGTACGAACATGCAACAGTATAAATTACTTAGTGTCACATGTGATGAACACCGAATACATACATAATATGTACATAATATGTAATAATGGACGGTACAGGAGTTACGAGGAGGTAGGACTCGACGGTATTTCCGTCCAGTTGAGCAGTCCGACTGGGGAAGTACCTCCGTCCTAATAACCTCGTGTTGTGTTCCCGGCGGTGAGTAGGGTAGCCAGAGCTCACTGGAGAGTTTTTGTGCTGTCAGTGGGAAGACCAAAAGATCGTCCTGCTTTGTCTTTTACACTGACGGCACAGAAACTCTGTGCCAAAGGGTTGGCAGCGCGAGTACGACTCCCTTGCACACGTCCATAAGCCACGGTAACCACTTTCCATCAGGTGGGCCTTGTGTTTGTCTGTCAACCAAGTGGTATAAAAAAAAGGATTCTACCGACATATTTTATCTAAGTCAATCTCATTTGCTAGTCGATGCACCTACTTTCACAATAGGCTAGGCTCTGGCTTTCCTCTCGGGTTTGCGAGGACAGATGACAGTTACTTTCGAAAAAGGCAGTGTATCAATAAAAATATAATATAAAATATATAAACGGCCCAAAGTTCAAACTTTGGATGCATCTAGACAATCGTTATATGGATATTGATGATTTAACTTATATTTTGCATTGCCCCGATCGACTGGTTATTAGACCATGATCGACTGTTTGACGACCCCCTCTTTAGGGCATTTTCATTTATATTTTTCAAACGGCCCACCTGATGGGAAGCGGTTACCGTGGCCTATGGACGTATGCAACACCAGGGGTGTTACACTCTCGCTGCTGACCATGAAGAAACCTTTTTATTAGCTAGCAAACAAGTACACGGGCTGTTTTTTTTTTACGTGCGCTAAATCCCCACGGATACCTCCCCACCGGAGCCGGTGGAGGAGGTTATGTCGGACTCGAACCGACTAAAACGCACGCCGCCTGTGGGTCGTTTTGGTTGCCGAAGGTGAGGTTGACAGGCATATCCCTCGCACCCCGGCCGACCCAGGGCCATCTCTCACGATCTGGCCCTCTTCTCGGGTGTGGGGAAGTACACGGGCTTACCGTATTTAGCTAGAACCTTTCTGTGGTTTATGTAATGCCCATTGAGATTTATCGTCGAAAGTGAACTCTTTGCCACGACTTCGCGACCAATTTACACGAATTCAATTTTATCCAGTGTAGAAAAAGAGAACTCAATTGGTACAGGATGCTCTATAATGTATAGAATAATCCAACGGCTTCTAGACATGCGACCAAAAGTCGCAGTTTATATTGAAGTATTAATTTTGTGTCTCCTCGATGTTTTGCTTACAGGCGGTTCATAATGTGTGGCAGAGATATCGCATATCACATGTCAATACTTCAGCCACACAACGGCTAGTAAAATAATAATTGAAATAGCTTACATATTTCAAGGATTTTTTCATATATTTACATCTTATACAATCATCCCTACCTACATAAATTTTTTGTTCAGTTTCTTTGTATCGATAGTTTACTGTTTAGATAGATAGATATCGGTAGTACATTGTATAGATAGATCGATGCGACAGTAGACAGGGTGTATGAATTTTCACCAAGATCTGATTCTGATTGACAGACAGGGCCTGGCGCATATTGATGAACATATTTACGTGATTATAATGTAGCCTAAGGCCTGTATCTCGATTTATCTGAGGACAGATATATAGATAGATTTGACAGATACGATCTGTCCTCAGATAAGTCAAGATTCAAAACTGAGTACCAATCTAGAATACTATGATTAAGGTAAACTAACTAAACTGCATCACCAAATTTTGATCAATAAGTTTCATTGAGTAGAACATCAGGCCTCGGTTTAATTGATCTACTAAAGTCCTTTGCTTCGTTTTATATGAAGGAGTGAAAGAAGGCTGTGTCCAGCAATATAAAGCAAAAGAAATTTTAAAATAAACACGATTAAAATAAAACGATTACTCGTACACGTATCGTACATATGTTACGCTGGTAAAACACGCGAGGGGTGAACTCCAAGGTAAAACGTGTTAACTACTTCAGACTGGAGTTATTTTCCTTTGTAATTTGAACTGTACTGAATATTCGCGTAGACCAAATTAAAGTTTAAAGTAGAGTAATTTATTTTAGAAAATGCAATAATAGTCTATTATATCATTTTCTAAAACAAATTACTCTTCAATTAAATATTAATTGAAGAGTAATTTGTTATGTAGTTTAAATTAATTATTCTTCAAAAACACCTATTGAAGGAGTAGCTACTTGCTTACGGTGTGTTGTTACTTGCTTATGTACTGCTAATGATTACGGAATAAGCTTTTTCATATAGAGGGTTAAGCCTTCGTTATCGCTAATTTATTATGGAGATCAGGTGGTGGCAGTTGCTTCACGGAAAATATCGAAGTTAAGCCAAGGTTAGATTAGAAAGCCGACACCCAACTGAGTTAGCAAAAGCCTCAGAGCCTGAGGTCTAAATTAAAGTTGACATAACATAAACTGACGCCTATATCCCCGAAGGGTTAGGCTGAGGTGCTAGCACCCACATTTCGCCAGTTTAAGTTTAGATACCAATGTAATAGGTGGCGAGCCTATTGCCATTAACCGGGCACTTATAAACCTGCGATAAATACACACATAACTTCGAAAAGCATCGAAAAGTTATTGGTGTGTGCCATGGTGAAACCTGGGATCGAAATTTAAAGTTAAACTGTGTAAATAAACTAAATACATAATCGTGCAGATATTTAATCTTCCTTTTCTTTTTTACTTTGCCGTTGTCGGAAAAAAAGTAGTAATTAGATTAAATTAGGTATTTAAACTATCATGGTCACTCACATCAGTATCAAAATTATCGGGACAAATACTCGAAACAATGAAACATAGGAAATATCATGATACTAATTAGATTAATTGCCTGGATGGCAAAGAAGGATGTTTCAAACTTGTAGATGTTTAGCTATTGATAGAAATGCTGCACCAGAACCTCCGTCAATCAAGTGTAACGGCTTGCTGGTCAGGTTGAGAGAACCCCTTAGGTCTTTGTGTGGGCCCTTTCATCAATTACAAACGTTTAACTACGGTTAAGAAACTATACCACTTTATTCTTTTCGAAAATATTACTTTGACGGTTCTTTTTGTGTGATTTTTTTGGTTTCTAAATTAATGTTCTTTGAAAAGAAAAATGGTAAAGTTACTCGCCTCCTTTGCTGATCGAAGCCTATCAAGTCTGCCTAGTTTCCTTTGTTCGTAGTACTTTGTCCCGTTTTCTTTGAACTTTACTGGAACTGGGCGTAAAGTCGTTTTAATAATACACCCAGTACTCAAAGGGGCATACATTGATAAAATCTATATCATTTTAAAATTGTAAATTAATCATGTCTGTCTGTACATTGGAGATGTTTAAATAATACTTGAGTACTGGTAAATTAATTTTAATGATTTCTTTTTGGTTGTATTCGTGATTTTCAAAACAAAGTTTATATAACTGAACATTTTGAAAATTCCACGAAGCTAATAGCTCAATAATTATAAATCATTTTTTTCTTTAAGTTTTCTCTATAGTGTCAGCCTATCTCATTTACATTAAATTATTTGTTTTATTTCCTATAATTAATACCTAATTAATTTAAAACAATCCATTTATGCAAATAATCTGAATAAAATCGTAATTATTACAATTACATGTTGCATTATTAAAATTCTACTTATAAGGACTACGACTGATTCGTACTAACTTCTTCCTCTATTCTAAGGTTGGTGTAGTCTTTTATTGTTGGTGTATCATTGTCATAAGATAAAAAAGAGGTAATGAAGTGTCCAAACCTCGTAAACCCAGGGTCCACATTCTTATTTTCTTTTTGACAGTGCAGACTGCCGTATAACCTCGAGAGGAAAGCATGGGCCAAAGCTATAAAAGCTTCAGACCTTTTTTCCAAGATATCACCAATTTGAACGGTGTATTTTCTGCAGGAAGTCGACTACGCCTTGCGATGATGAATGACTCACCCTCCCTTTCCGAGGGCAAGATGATTCACCGTTTCGAGTCTGACATAATCGCCCCCGCTGATCACCACACTGGTGCCCAGCGGGGGCGATGACAGGGTATCCGTGGGGATATTCACAAAGAAAAAAGAAAAGGGTAGACGACTCCACCCAGACTGATATGCCCTCTCTATTCTGTTTTTAATATTTAGTACACCACTTTAGGTTTAAACATATTTCTTATCTAAATCTTTTCCTTTTTCCAGATAGATTATACTTCGCGACGTTAAAAACTGGTTACAAGCCGAAACCGACTCGCAACAGTAAATACTTCCACATTGAAGATGAGATTGTCTACGAGAATTTCTACTTCGACTTCGGGCCGTACCACCTGTGCCATCTGTACCAGTTCTGCAACAAGCTCAACGAGGAACTGGAGAGGAACCCGAAGAAGAAGATCGTGTTCTACACCAGCAATAACGAAACCCTCAGACTCAATGCCGCATATCTTATTGGGAGTTATCAGGTAGGTACCTAATATCTCTTTTATTTTTTTTTAGGTTAGGTGATGATAGTATGTAGGTATTTGGGCCCAGGTTCTACTTTAAATGTATTAGTCATCATCATAATAAATCCATGTTCAAACTTGAAATAAATACATACATATATTATAATCACGCCTTTGATGGTTGATGGATGGTTAGACAGAGGTGAATTAACCCACATTTCACCAATCAGTGTATTCGTTCCCACGTAATTGTCGTGGGTGAGCCTATTGCTGTTTTCCGGGCCCTTGTTGACTCAAGCCTTGCATCCGAGGAGTCTGGGCAGTATCTAAAAACTTGAAACATACATTAATATTTATTTCCCTAGATAATATACCTGAACTCGAGTCCTGCAGCAGTGTACAAGCAACTCACGGACGGTTCTGACTGGTCGCTCCTCAACTTTCGAGACGCGTCAGGCGGGCCGCCTCTCTTCGATATATCCCTGATAGATGTGCTGCACGGCATCAAGGTGGCGCATGACGCCAGGTTCTTTGACTTCGACCACTTTGATGCGGAGCAGTATCTGTTTTATGAGGTAAGTTTTGTACTCCAGCTAGTTGAATTGAAACTAGCTGTGCTCCGCGGTTTCACCCGCCTTACTCTGTTCATCACAGACATTCCTCTATCCTGGTCTTCCTGACCTTTTTTTCTTATAGCTTTACTACTAATGGTCATAGTGTGGTATTAAAGATCCTTACCCGAGAACTAGGCTATTAACATAACATAAACTCACGCCTGTAGGCAGAGGTGCTAGCACCCACATTTCGCCAGTTTATATTTAGCTCCCAATGTACTAGGTGGGAAGCCTATTGCCATTAACCGGGCACTTATAAACCTGCGATAAATACGCACATAACTTCGAAAAGCATAGAAAAGTCATTGGTGTGTGCCATGGTAACACCTGGGATCGAACCCGAGACCTCGTCTCAGCAGTCCATTACCCATACCACTAGGCTATTAAATACAAAAAAATATGTTTTCAAACATTACCAATATTCTCTTGAAATTACCGAATATAAACAAGCAAACCTTTCAGCTTTTTATTTGTGGAATATAGATAGCTTTATTTTCTGGTGTAAATGCTTAAAAAATAAATATAAAACAGATAAAATACGTCTTTCACTACTTAACAATTGCAAAACCCCACACTAATATTTGAAGAATACACTTAATACTCTTAAGAAGTGTTCAATATATCTCTTAATGTCCACCCACTCAACTATCTCCATAAATCTATTACAGAAAGTAGAAAACGGCGACCTCAACTGGATAATCCCTGGCAAAATGCTCGCTTTCTCCGGTCCCCACCACCGTTCGCGGCTGGACCGCGGCTACCCCCTCCACAGTCCTGAACACTACCACCAGTACTTCAGGACCCATAGGGTCACCACTATCGTGCGGCTGAACAAGAAGTCCTACGACGCGAGGCAGTTCACCGCTCATGGTTTCGAGCACAGGGAGCTGTTCTTCGTGGATGGATCTGTTCCATCAGATCTGATTGTGAATAGGTTTATAAGGATATCTGAAGCGGCGAAAGGCGCGGTCGCTGTACATTGCAAAGGTATGTATTTTTTTGTATGCATGGTATTTTCTCATCAACGATTGTGTAGAAATCAATTTCAAATACATTTTTAGCTCGTGATTTTACCGCAAAGCCCTTTTTCACTTACTGAGACTAATTCCACCAATTTTTATTATACAACTCAGGCGGTAGACAAACACAACCCACCTGATGGAAAGTAGGTAGTTACCGTGGCATATGGACGTGTGTTGCACACGTCCATATGCCACGGTAACCAGATAAGTCACACTCGCGCTGCCAACCCTGTAAGAATTAGGAGTTTCTGTGCTATCAGTGCAGAAGACAAAATCAGAACAAGGCTTTGGGAAGCCCACTGATAGCACAAAAACTCTACAGTGAGCTTTGGCTATTCTACTCACTACCGGGAACACAAAAGACGTTGCATTATAGCCGCGGTATTTTATAGAGTGGAGGCACTTCTCCAGTAGGACTCCTCAATTGGGACGGAAATACCGTTGTGTCCTACTTCCATTACGATCACGTAGGTATATATGCATTTCTCGTGATTTGCAGAACCCCTTTTTACGTATTGAGACTCATTATACCTAAAGTTTTAAAGTAGTCCAATGAGATGAATGAATAAAAAACACACATGCAGTAAAGTAAGGTTTAAAAGGCGGTCTGCTTGAAGAAATTACGGCTTAGATACCGTATTATTTTGTTCTAGCTGGCCTTGGCCGCACAGGCACTTTGATAGCCTGTTACCTAATGAAGCACCACGGGTTCACTGCGCGGGAGTCGATCGCGTGGCTGCGTATTTGCCGACCCGGCTCTGTCATTGGCCACCAACAGTGGTTCTTAGAGAAGTAAGTAGAGAGACTACCTTCAACAATTAATAAACAATTTTGTTCCCGTAGTAAGGTAGGCTTTTTATACATGAAACTTTATGACAGAATCTAAGAAATGAAGGTATACTGTTGAATTAAGACAATCTCACCAGCAAGCTGCTGATTGATAAACGAGGCACTAGAGCGGGTAATTCTGTCGGGGTTAGGGGTCAAACGGCAGTCGTTCTCGATTTTATTGTGAAAGAGAGAAATGGGTAAGAGGAACACGGTCTTCAAAATGCATCCAATGCTTTGGACTCAATTGAGATTGGCGCTCGGAAGCATGAGAATCTATCAACTACAATAATA
Organism: Eilema griseolum; assembly: GCA_963662185.1. NCBI lineage: Eukaryota > Metazoa > Arthropoda > Insecta > Lepidoptera > Erebidae > Eilema > Eilema griseolum. Next base: position 7,902,647 of record OY759256.1, on the reverse strand, counting down.
ACCTAATATAGCTAAAGAATCAAAGATTTTTTTACATTAAAACACATTCGTGTCCACATAACCACACTCCTTTTTGATCAATGCAATACCATTCCTTCCTGACTCGACCACAGCCCAACATATGTACGCTCTACAGCCTTAACCAAAACATCTTTTGGCACTGGCCAGCCCAAGAAGGAACACGCTAATCCATAATCACCTCCGTTTCTTTAACATTACCTCTCGCCGTTGCCAGTGCCCAGCCTCGAATGCACGCGGAGGGCGAGGCGTACCGTCGCCGCCACAACATCACCTCCCTGCCGGTGTGCGAGCGCGGGATCTACTGGGACGGGCCTCCCGAGCCAGAACCTCTTATGAACGAGAAGCCAGTGTCACTGCACTCCATACTCAATAGCAACAAGAATGCCACTAATAAGGTATTTAGATTTATGAAATTGAAATTAGTGATTATCATAACCTCTTTAAAAAAAGAAAAGTAATATTGAATTTTAATCCGAACATTTGCAAGTTAAGCTGGAATTTAATAAATGTTTGTGCTAGTTGTCGTTTATGCCACTCGTGCAATTCGACGTATCAATTGCATCGACGAATAGTACATACATACATAGTCTTATGGAAAATAAATTACTCAACAATTAATAAAAAAATTGCTCAAATTTAATTCGACAAGACCATAATCTAAAACGTTCTTATTATAAAAACAAATTAAAAAATGTGCAAATATATACCTATATCACGAACCAAAATCAATGATTCATTAAAATACTATTTGTTTATATAGCTGGACAATGCAAACGCTTTGAACGCAAACGAAAGGGACTCCGAAAACAACGTGACAAGCGTCATCGGCAAGTATAAAACAACTCCCACGCCCATGTTGCCCACGAAAACAATGTTCACGCCCAAAATGAACTACATGATGCCCACGAACAACATACGGAACTCCAACAACACCAACTTGAAACAACCACCCCGCATCATCAACTCTACTCTAAAGTCCCACTACGCGTCTAAGACTTCCACATTCCCGCCAACAAGAAGTGCCAACTCACAAGCCAATAAGTTGACGAATAGTGTCAAACCATTCACGGGGAAAAGTAGCTTCCATGGTCAACGAGCCAATCTAGCACGCCCCGCATTAGGTTACACCCATGGAGCATCCCCGCTAAAAACTTTCACAAGAAAAACTGTAACTATGAACAAAATTGGTAACAACGATAGCGCAGTGGTAACTAATCTAAACAACGTAACTTCGACTTTATCAGCCTTGACAGAGAACTGCCATTTGAATGGCAAAAATCGTCTGCCATCCGAACCAAATTTGAAATCAGCCGTTCAAACCAAACAGACGAATATAAACCTTAATGCCCGGAAGAAATTAATCGTCAGGTCCAATTCAAATTCACGGAAGAAACTTCCAAAATCAAACCTTCCAAAGAGTGGTTTGGAATCCAGTCAGGAATTGTCTTCCAGCGATACGAACATAACCAACATATCTGCAGATTCATTGGAGACTCCGTACCGCTTCAGACGGAAACGTGACAAGTCCAATAGCCCAGAACCTATGGACTGCATAACCAATTCTGTGATCACTGCAGACGTTACTCCCGAAAATTTTGAGGAGACGAACAATTCTCAAGGTAATAAACTATATAAAATAAAGGCGCTGAGGAAGAAATGTCCAGCGTTCGGCGTGAGTTTATTGAAGAAAGATGGCGTCCAGACTCGTTCGAGTAGTTGCGCCAGTAGTTCGACCGTCAAGAAGAAATGATCTCGGTGAATTTGTAGCTTAGGATCGTGTTTGCACGGATAGTTTTAGAATTTTATCGATGTGCTTAGCACACGTGGTGTTGTAATGTTTATACGTTTGATATATTTGTTTAGAAGCTTTCTCTACGCGCGGTATACTTAAGAGTAAGTTATCTTTATATATTGATAGCGAACGCAATTTGTGTGTGTCTGTGCGCATTATACACAATATTTTCACCTCAGACTAACTCTTTATCCGAGCGAGACAGCACTACTTTGGTATTACATACTTTATGCTGCTTCAGAGCTCTCGCTGAGAGATTCACTGTACCAAGTTTGTTTTATTATGATGTACCGGTTACCACATAACAATTACAATCTAGCTTGAGGCCAATAAGTAATATTAATTCAATCAAATCAAATCATTTATTGCTTACCAAGTGTACATAGATCTTACAATTTATATGTCAGTACTTAAAACTTAACGCCTTTTCCAGGCATTGCTACATTTAGGTCACATTTTTTCTTTATTGAACTAGGTAGGTACAATGATAATTATAATTTGGACACAGTTAAATTAAATTAAATCTGTTACGTAATTAAATATTTGCATTCTAATTAACTTAAGTGACTAAAAACTTAAAGGAGTAAATAAGTATGTTTTCTATTGTAATGCACAGTTTAGTTAGTTTAGTAAAGTTAGCATTGAAGAAAACAAGAATCCAAATAAAATTGATTTATTGACTTGTGTTCTGTAAGTATATAATAATATAAAGATAACTCACTCTAAATAAGTTTACTGTGCTAAAAGGTTTGTTACGTACTCACTTGGACCTATCAAACAATCCAATTCTGTTAATATTGGACCCTATCAGGTAATTTTAAACAAAACCCTAAACATATTTCAATATACTAAAAATATATTACTAACTTCATTGAACTAAATTCATTCCTGTCCTTGAACGCTATGATAGGTCAGTGGGTATGTAATTAACCCATCAATTTTTTTAATAAACGACTGAAGTTTTTTTATCAATAAATCAGACTCATATCAACTCAGATATAGACATTATTGTTCTAAACAAATTTATCGATGTTTTGGTGTATAGTGTTTAGATGTTTGTCGAGAACCTCGTTAAGAGCCTACTTATAATCTCATAAGATTGATTTGAAGTGCAGATAGTATGTGGCCGACTGATTGCCTAATGATGCCTAATATAATGTCTAAGTTTATATCATCAAATGAATTTATATCCTGGAGATATTCTAACATAGGTACAAAAGTACAATGTTTTGCTATCTCTTTTTATTGTCTCGATATAGAAAGAGATGGTGATACTTCGCAATGCTGATGGTAAAAGACGTTTAGTTTGTTAGTCACGTTGTATTTTAGTTATAGAAACTTTGAGCTGTGTTTGAATGTTGTTTTCTATAAATAGGCTTAAATACTTAGTTGCATCACTTAATGTTTTAGCAAAGAAAAATAGTTGTTATTTGTAAGGAAATACAGTTTATATTAGTCAGTCAGTCGGTGTGGCCTATAAGACATAGCTGTATACTTGTTGCAAAATCGTGGAATTAAAAAAATAAACAAAGTTCAAGAGTGAGACTTTGCTAACATGGCTTATTTCGGTTTTCGAAAGCGTTCTCTCTTTACTGCGTGATATCTTAGAGTAGTTAAAACCAGTATGTCCCACGGATACCGCCCCCCTCCGCTCTGGCTTTCTTCTTGAGCCAGTCCTCCATGATGGGTCTTAGCGATGTTACTACAGCATGGGCTGCATTCGGTCACCCAAGTCGTGGTGCGTCTGGACATCGTGGTGGAGTGGACTAGGACTTCTGGACCTCGATTTCTCGAGGCTCAATGTCCTATTCCTACTGCCACGCCTTTTTTCGCCACTGATATAGGGCTGAAAAGGCCCTCGCTTCCAGATTAGGTGAGATTAGTCAAAATCTGCTATATGTTTTAGTTTTTATAGACACAACCAGTTTCAACAACTCCATAAAGATATCATAATGTCATTCTGTTGTACGAAAGAGACAACGCTCTACATAACCGATGCAAGCCGATCTCACCCGAACCATTGTTCTTTCCGACATGTCAAATCAAAAGTTTGATACTATATTTTTTTAATTCTTTCTATTTTCCAATAACATTTCTGAACATTGGCCAATAGATAAATAAGAAGAAATATTTTTGTAGCATACTAAATTAATAAGTGATTATAAAAATGCCATTTTCTGTAGCTTTTATTGAGCTTCTTGTTATATTAGATTTATTTGTGAAATGTTTTACATTTTGTTATTGTATAATCATTTTTATATATATAATATGCTTATTATGTTATATAGTTATGTTTAATAGAATCCTCAGATTTTTTATGATTGCTTTATAGGATTTTCTTCGTGCAATATGTTATAGATAGGAAAAATGTCCTGATGTTGCCTTCTATACCACACATATTTCTAAACGGTTAAAAACATCATATATTAGAATAGTTTATATCAATATATACAGAATAGTATATAATTTTATACAGCATTGTTCTAAGGTTGCGACGTCGGACTAGCGGAGCGTTCCGTGACTTTGAATCTAAAATTATTATAATTTTTTTGGTACTCCGAGTCACAAGAATGTATCTTTTATCTTATCAGATTGTCTTCCTATCACGTCCCTGTCTCGTGCTCGGGCTTGTGGCTAAATGGTATACGAGTAGGTTAAGTAATACTACCCAGGTCATTCTTAGGATGGGTGACCATTCTTAAAACATCCCAGACCCCTTCGTGCCTCGAAGAGCACGTTAAGCTATCTGTCACGGCTGTCATCGAACATCTGTGGCATTCGTTACGGGTAGTTAGAGCCCTAAAAAATAGAAATTCGAAATCGCCAGCGGATTACGGAGGTACCTGACCTCCTGGCAGTCGCTTCGTACCGCAGATAGACAGAAACTGATACCAACTTGGTTGAGAAATGTATTTTTGCTTTTTATCTTAATGCATTTTTCACTCCGTTCATCGCTCCGCTAGTCTGAAGACACCGCCTTATTACTGTGTATGAAGTAAGA